>CM077649.1:49625000-52262500 GCA_039707465.1 Rhabdophis nuchalis
ATTTCTCACAAGTCCTCGGCTTTCTATTTTAAGTCAGCAAGTGCATGAAGAATATCTGTCCAGAAATGTTGAACAATGTTTTGAAAATCAAAATCTTTTCATTAAGCACAAGAGTTTTCTGCAGAAAACCTGGGTGTGGAAGACTGAAGAGGATAATGCATAGGATTATATTTTAATTGTATCAACCTAGCATATTCTGGGGAAAACATTGCATATATATGTTAATTCAAAACTCTTCAACAAGAATTATATATAACTATGTATCATATACTATACTACATGTTGTTGTTTTTTTAAATGGGCTCATGTTTAATCTCATTATCTCACACATACTATTTTCCACAAAGTATGGCAATATATAAATCACACAGATTTCTTGCAAAACTACCAAAAATTGGAACGTAAAAATCAATGAAGTTCATTTACAAGACCTTGGCTATCAAAGCAGATGCCTAGAGATTTATACCAAAGTTAATTTTGAACTGCCCATCAGTTCTATTCATGTATATCAACATTGGAACACTCACCTTTGATATGCTGTGTGACAGTAAATCAAACTGATTACATGAGATTTATTTTCATGTGATGGATTTAAAAACAGTGAGTTGAGAACATGATGTACAAGATGCACAAACCACTATATTTGTTTATGCACAAAATGAAAATAAGTAATTTTCAAGCATACAAAATAAAAGACCCATTGAACTTCCTTGGGGGCATAGCAACTAGAAATACAAAAAAAAATGTTGAGATTTTGGAAAAAGTGCAGAAAAGTACAACTAAAATGATTAAAGTACTACTAAAGATTCAGAGACTAAAACGTATGAAGAACAGTTGAAAGAACTGGGCATGGCTAGTCTAGAGAAAAGAAGGACTAGGGGTGACATGATAGTAGTATTGTAGTATTTGAGGGGCTGCCACAAAAAAAGAGATCAACTTATTTTCCAAAGCACCAGAAGGGAAGACAGAGAAGCAATGGATGGAAACTAGTCAAGGAGAGAAACAACCTGGAATTAAGGAGAAACAGTTAGGACAAATAACTAGTGGAGCAGCTTGCCTTCATAAATTTTGGGTGCTCGATCACTGGGGTGTTTGTGTGTGTTAAAAAGAGACTGGAGAATCACTGAAATGGTATAGGATCTAAATGGTATACCAGGGGATTGAATTAGAAAACCTTCAAGGTCCCTTCCAGTTGTATTCCTATTATGTAATTCTATAGGAGAACAGCAGTTACTAAGGGGCAGAGCCCTTATACAAAGTTTAGATTTTAATTCCTGACATATCCAGATTAGGTAACAAGTAATGCAAAATATTCTCAGAAACCTCAAAATCATATTGTGGCCACTCTCCCCAAAGAGACAAAGTTAGGAAGCAGAAATGTGGGTTTGGTACAGACAACAGTGTTTTTTTTTTAAAAAAAATTGTTATGTATTTATATTTTGTTGTTAGTTGCGAAGTTGTGTCCGACCTATTGCGACCCCATGGACAACATTACTCCAGGCCTTCCTGGTCTCTACCATCCTCTGGAGTCCATTTAAGCTCATGCCTATTGCTTCAGTGACTCCATCCAGCCACCTCATTCTCTTTCGTCCCCTTCTTCTTTTGCCCTCAATCTTTCCCAGCATGAGGCTCTTCTCCAGGGAGTCCTCCCTTCTCATTAGGTGGCCAAAGTACTTGAGTTTCCTCTTCAGGATCCGGCCTTCCAAAGAGCAGTCAGGGTTGATCTCCTCTAGGACTGACTATATGGCGGAAGAATTATACAAGACTGGGCTTAACATCCTGGATAATCACAATGGGGTGATCACTGACCTCGAGCCAGACATCCTAGAATGTGGAGTCAAATGGGCCTTAGGAAGTCTGAACAACTACAAAGCTAGTGGAGGGGACAGTAGTCCAGCTGAGCTATTCAAAATCTTAAAAGGCAATGCAGTAAAAGTGCTACGCTCAAGTTGCCAGCATAATCGGAAAACTCAACAGTGGCCACAGGATTGGAAAAGGTCAGTTTACAATTCAATTCCAAAGAAAGGCAATGTCAAAGAATGTTCAAACTATCGCACCATTGCACTCATTTCGCATGCTAGTAAAGTTATGCTCAAAATCCTAAAAGCTAGGCTCCAGCAATAGGTGGATCAAGAACTACCAGAAGTACAGGCAGGATTTCGAAAAGGCATATACAAAGGCATATACCCCTAGACCTAGATGTTTGAAGCAGCATAACAGACCTCTAATTTACAGTCTCCCTCCCTCCCTCCCTCCCTCTCCCTCTCTCTCTGTACATCCTTGTACAAAGCAGATTTTGAGGTGAAATACATTTTGGTCAATGAATAGATCACAATAGGTAACCTTGGCTGGTTAAGCAAGATTCAGCCTAGTTAGCATTTAGCAGTTGAGTAGTACTACTACTAGTAGAGTGGTGTGGTGGCCTTGTGGTGAAGACACTTTCATCCCATTTGGAAGATGAGAGTTCCATCCTGGGTAGCAACAAACGTTTCTTCCTTAGGGCATAAAGAGAAAATATATGCTGCAAACTCCATGTAGGCATCAGGAAGAGCATCCCGCCAGTAAACTCTCCATTCCATTCAGTTGTCCTGACTCTCCCACAAATAAAGGGATTACAGGGTTGTAGAAAAGGCAAAAAACAGTCTAGTTAGTATTTAAGTAGAACCATATCAAGACATCTAAAGCACAATGGAGAAACAGCAGGGATTAATTATCTCAGAACCCCAATCCTAACTAAGAATAACGTGGACATTTCAGATGCTTCGTATGTTCGCCATATCCATGTTTTCTGCCTTCCCATCGTTGGAACTGCTTTGCCTGGTGTTCTAGAACATGTTTCTTTTCTTTAAAACCGTACAATGACTAAGGAAGCCATACTCATAAAGATACAGGCATACCCATTTGTCAGGATAGATAGCTGGGCTAGTGAGCAGCTAGGCGCTGTGGGAATTGATTTGCCTCACACTGACAAGAAGATTTGCTAGCATTGCTGTGTGTGAAATGAACTGAAATAGTTTTATATCATGACACCAATAGAACAGAAATGTCAGCTTTCATCAAGCCCTGCAGAAAGGTTTCGTTGCGTCCTTTTGGGTGGCCTGATCCTCCAACTTCCCAGCTGACGTAAGTTCCTCTTTGTCAAATGTGTTGCCTCTGAAAACACGGAGTAAATTTTCAGGAATTTAAGCGATTTGTTTTTCTGAGAACAGTTTCCATTAAGCTTCTGGGCCATATAAGATTAAACTCATATTAGCAGAAAATGAGAACATGTTAATTGAAATGGGGTGGTATCTCATGCTTCAGTAACAGAACAGTTCCAAACTTGGAATTTGTTTCCAAGTTCAGCAGTAACTCTTAGGAACTTGACATCCTTGTAATTCTACTGAATCTTTAGATGGGCTATAATTTCTGGAACTTCCATTCCTAGGGGGATATGTGTGTGTGTAATAAATTAATGCATTAAACCTACTGATTAAAATCAATATTCCAGTATCTCAGAATGTATGCAATTATTATTGGGCTAAGTAATGATGATAATGGTTCTTTGAGAAGTCAATAATATCAGACTGTAAAATTATTGTCTGCGATTTTCTCTGGAGTGGAGGCTAAAACATATGAAGAACGGTTGCAGGAACTGGGTATGTCTAGTTTGATGAAGAGAAGGACTAAGGGAGACATGATAGCAGAGTTCTGATGTCTCAGGGGTTGCCACAAAGAAGAGGGAGTCAAGCTATTCTCCAAAGCACCTGAGGGCAGGACAAGAAGCAACGGATGGAAACCAATCAAGGAAAGAAGCAGTTGAGAACTAAGAAGAAATTTCCTGACAGTTAGAACAATTAATCAGGGGAACAACTTGCCTCCAGAAGTTTTAAATGCCACAACACTGAAAGTTTTGAAGAAGATATTGGATAACCATTTGTCTGAAATGGTGTAGGGCATCCTGCCTAATAATAATAATTTAATTTATTAAACTTGTTGACCGCTCCCTCTCCCCGAAGGGACTCGGAGCGGTGCACAGGGCTAATAAAACAATAAATACATACATATAGTTAAAAAACAAATTAAATATTTCCCTGCGCTAAAAATCCAATTAAAAACTAAAATCCCCATCTAAAATTTCTAACACCTCTAAGCAGGGGGTTAGACTAGAACACCTCAAAGGTCCCTTCCAATTATTCTATTCTATTCTATTCTATTCTCTGCAGTGGTGGACCAAAGATATTAAAAGGGAGTGGGGGGAGATTCAAATAATTGTCTGATATTAAAGTGCTATGTGCAGAAGTGGGACTGAAAAAAATTAGCAACTGGTTCTCTGCCCAGGTGCAGGGTGGGTGTTTCCATGGGTGGCATGGCCTACTCAGCTTCCTGCACCACATTGGGGGGGGCATTTTCGCTCTCCCCTGGCTCCAGGGGCTTTTCTTGAGCCTCCGGGAGGGCAAAAATATCCTCCCCCGCCCTCCAGAGGTGCTCTGGAGGCCAGAAACAGGCCAGTTTCTGGATTTCCAGAACTTCTGGGAGGTCCATTTGTTGCCCTCCCATAGCTTCTGTGTGGGCCCTGCACTTACCTGGCATGATGAATGGGCCACGTGGAGACTTCTGGGAGGGGTGAGACGGGCGGGGCCAGCCAGTCCTTCCAACTACGGTTCAGTGAACCCGATGTAAAATTAGCATACAAGTCACCTGAACCGGTCTGAATCTGCTGAATCCCATGTGCCATTTTGGAACACTGGCAAGCATCAGCACTCTATTCTGATGTTATTCTCAGGAAAATGCCACAGACAGCATATTGGTGGGTCCTAGTTTGTGTGTGTGTTTTAAAAAGCTACAAGAACCTGTCACACCAATATAATATGTGCAAAACACAGTTTCTCTCTCCCCTCCCCTCAAAGACCCACCACAATCTCAGCTTGTGTTTCTTTCCCTTTTCTATATGCTTTTGCCTTTTAGCAGCAGAGCTGAATTTTTATGATAAACATTTCTGGCCACAGGCCAGCACATTTGGATAATAGGATTAGTTGCATAAATGCCCTTCTGTAAATATTGCAGGACTAGCGTTACCATCTCTGGGGTGGATGGACACAGTCGCTGGATCTTAGCAAAATGACATAGCATTCTGGCTGCCTCTGTTGGAATTTCTTCCTAGAAAACTATGGCAATCAAGCTAAGAGAGAAAGGCAGAATAAGGTAGTTCTTCATGATCATCTCAAACTCTTCTCTACCAGACTCTGAGCCAGCAGAAAATTACAAGTAGTCCTCGAATCAAAGCAATAGCAATAGTACTTACACTGATAAGCACTCCATAGTGGTTTACAGCACTCTTTGGGCAGTTTACAACATCAGCATGTTGCCCCAACAATCTGGGTATCTCATTTTATGGATCTCGGAAGGATGGAACACTGAGTCAACCTCAAGCCTATCAGGATCAAACTCCTGGCAGTGGGAAGAGTTAGCCTGTAACACTGCATTCTAAATATTCGTTTTATATTTCTATTTTAATTTCCTGCGCACCGCCCTGAGTCCCTTTGGGGAGAGAGGCGCGGTTATACAAATTTAATAAAATAAATAAATAACAACCCTGCCAGTATGGTTCATATGACTGTATGATTGTAATGGAGCCTGCCCGTCACAATTGTAACTCAGGACAATTGTAAAACAAGTTGATCACATGACCAATCCTTTTTTGTGCAAACTACTGCAGCCATTAAGCAAATTCACAATCGTTGAGTGAATGTGACAGTCGTTAGACAAACCACTAGTACATAAGAACATAAGAACAGCCTTGCTGGAGCAGGCCACAGCCCATCCAGTCCAGCATTCTGTCTCACACAGTGGCTCCCCATTTGCTTCAGAGTATTCCCAAGCAGATGTCTTTACCTGCTTATGATTCCCTGCAAATGGCATTGAGAGATATCTTGCCTATCTCTCCATCCCGTAGGGTGTCCTTAGGCCTCCATAATGATAGCCATTGATACTCTTGTTCTCCATGAACTCCTCTAATCCTTTCTTAAAGGTGTCGAGGCTGACAGCTGTCATCACTTCTTCTGGCAGGGAGTTTCATAGACCAGTGATCCTCTGGGTGAAAAAGTACTTCCTCTTATTTGTTTGAAGTCTAGCTTCCAAAAGTTTCATGGAGTGCCCCCTAGTTCTAGTGTTGTGCGATAGGAAAAACAGTTTTTCCTTTTCTACTTTGTCCACACCGTGCATGATTTTATAGACTTCAATCAGGTCACCTCTCAGGCACCACCATTCAAGAGTGAAGAGGCCCAGCCGTTGCAGCCTCAGATGGTAAGGAAGGTGTTCCAGCCCCCTAATCATTCTGGTTGCCCTCCTCTGCACCTTTTCCATTTCCATAATATCCTTCTGAAGGTATGGTGACCAGAACTGTACACAATACTCCAGATGGGGCCTCACCATAGATTTATAAAGAGGCAAAACGACACTTGCTGACTTATTTTCTATACCCTTCCTAATGATCCCTAGCAATGAGTTTGCTTTTTTCACTGCTGCGGCACACACATTATCAGCTCGTTTGCCAAAAGAACAGAAGTAAATGCCAGGTTTTGGCAAACCAATCATAAAACATGGTCATGTGATCCTAGAACTTAGAATTATCCACCAGGTATATCCATCCAAATTTTGAATGGATGCTGGACAAGTTGAGAATGACCTGTATAATAATAATAATAATAATAATAATAATAATAATAATAATAATAATAATAATAATAATAATAATAATAATAATAATAATAATAATAATAATAATAGCCAAATTTATTGACCGCTCCCTCTCCCCACAGGGACTCGGGGCGGTGCACAGGGGAAATAAAAACAATAAATATACAACATACATAACAAAATTAAAAACAGATTAAATTAATTCCTGTGCTAAAATCCCATTAACTAAAAATCCCCATTAACTAAAAAACCCATAGAGAGAGAGACTACCCTAGGCCGGCCAGGCGGAAAAGATGAGTCTTCAATTTCAAGCGGAAGGAGCGGAGGTCCGTGGTCGTTCTAATATCGGGGGGAAGGTCATTCCAGAGGGCCGGGCCCGCCACAGAGAGAGCCCTTCCCCTGGGCGTCGCCCGCTGACAAAGTCTAGTGGACGGCACCCGGAGAAGTCCCTCTCTGTGGGAGCGAATCGGCCGCGAGGATGTGTGAGGCAGGATCCGATCCTGCAGGTAGCTAGGTCCCGAGCCATGGAGCGCTTTAAAGATGATAGTTAACACCTTGAAGCGCACCCGGAAGACGACAGGCAGCCAGTGCAGCTCGCGCAAGAGCGGTGTAATGTGGGTAAACCTAGTGGTTCCCATGATTGCTCGCGCGGCTGCATTCTGAACTAACTGAAGCCTCCGGGTGCACTTCAAGGGGAGCCCCATGTAGAGGGAGTTACAATAGTCCAGTCGGGATGTCACGAGGGCATGAGTGACTGTGCGAAGGGCGTCCCGATTCAATAGGGGGTGCAATTGGCGGACCAGGCGAACCTGGTAAAACGCCCTCCTGGCCACGGCTGTCACTTGCTCTTCCATAGACAGTCGGGTATCCAGGAGGACAACCAAATTGCGCGCCCCATCCACAGGGGCAAGATGTTCGCCCCCTATGGCCAGCGTTGGAGAAAGCTGGTTGAATCGGGCAGCCAGAAACCACAGCCACTCGGTCTTGGTCGGGTTGAGCCCGAGTCCGTTGCTTCCCATCCAGATCCGCACGGCTTCCAGGCACTGGCACATCACCGCTACGGCATCGTTGGGGTGGTTTGGGGTAGATATATACAGTATATCAGCTTAAAATATTGCTGGACCTGGACATTAGATTAATTATGACTGCAGTAATCTGGGTAGTGGGCTCCTTTGGATTCCATTTAATACTGTTCAAATGCACTCTTCCACAGTAGAAATATTTATGCTAAATTGTGCTAAATGATTAAGCAGCACAAAAGACTGCCAGCAAATCATTGCTAAGGACATGGCTTTTTAGCTTTTCCCCGAAAGAATATTCCAAAGCACAATGGGAAGATACAAGAATTCACTCGTGAATTAACAGAGAGAGAATTGCCTCTCACATTCTCCTGTTTCCCTTTCCTGCTCCCCCAGATGCCATTGCTAGCTAGCTACTCATCGCTAAGACCTTTGAGATAGGAATTGCTTTCGAGACCTAGAAGATAAGGAGGAAAAAATGGTTTCAAAGAATCTGAATCTCCTGATGGCTGTTCTGATCAAGGCTTCACAAAATCACGAAGCAAAATCCTTGTCCTAACAAAACCCCTTTTTATTTGGCTAATGTAAATTCCTAGCATTCACATCCAGCAAAGGCCCGGCTAACAGTCTTTCAAGGGTGAATTGCAAACACAGGCCTTATCAGTCCTTGAATACTTGCCAGGCTGATACCTTCCAGACACAATGCTGTACAAGGAAATACTTGGCAAGGATTCTCTCAGATAAGCAAATCTTCACACTAATGAACTAATTGTCTCCTGCAAACACCAGTCCCCTTTTGCTCCTCTTTATTTCCTATGGAAGGGGCCATTCCGTGTGACCTTGTGCCTTTATTCCCGAGTCAACCTTTGTTCCTTAATTTGTCCCTTCTCCTGGAAGCTCTATGCAAACATACATTGAGAACAGGCTCCAGCTGTTCTTCTGCCCCACTGATCTCTGACTCCGAAGGCAGCTGATAACTGTCAGATGGCTCTAGCCCTATCTCTGCCTCTGCTTCCCCAGACCCCAGGACTGGCCCATGTTCCTCCCCAACCTCCTCACTGTCTGAGTCTGCCACCAGCTGCGCAGGCCACACCACTGGCCAAAGAATAGTCTTTGATAATATTATCCCGGGTTTGGAAGAAGGGGGGTGCTCCTCAAAAGTCTACAATGAATACAACCTATCCTTGAATTTTCTTGTTTGTGGCACAAACTGAAACATATCAAATTGCACCCATGCCAGAATTGCCACAAATTATTGCCTGCTTAAAGAGGAAAACTACAGGAGCAGCCAAGGATATTAAGCTGCTTTAAACATTGTTTGGGGATGAGATTATGAGATATTGGCAATATCAGGGCATAACAAAAAGGCAGATTAACAGAGTTAGAAAAGACCTTGTAGGTCATCTAGTCAACCCTCCCCCCCAAGCAGGAGACCCCCACACCATTTCAAATAGCAGTCCAATCTCTTCTTGAAAGCCTCCAGTGATGAAGCTCCCACAACCTCCGAAGGCAACCTGTTCCATTGGTTGATTATTCTCACTGTCAGAAAAGTTCTCCTTACTTCTAGGATGAATCTCTCCTTGATCAGTTTCCATCCATTATTCCTTGTCTGGCCTTCAGGTGCTTTGGAAACTAGCTTGACCCCTTCCTCTCTATGGCAGCCCCTCAAATATTGGAACACTGCTATCATGTCTCCCCTGCTCCTTCTCTTCACTAGACTAGGCTGTTGGGGCATCTTCATGTTTTGGCTAAGTATATATGGGGAAGAGCTAAGGATATGGTCAAGGAAACACCTAGAGCAGGGGTGTCAAACTCACAGCCCTGATGCATCCTGTGCTGGCCATGCCCAAGCAGGGGAGGGGGGTTAGTAAAGGGGAAAATGTCATGATATGTCATGTGACATCAATGTGATGTCATGGATTTGATACCCCTGACCCAGAGGACACTAGAAGAAGGCAGTGCAGCAAACCACATTTTAATCTAGTGTGTGGAAAACCCAATACACATAGTCCATCTATGACTAAATCTGTTGTGTAAAATCCAGTCAACCAAGAAAACTATAACTCATGTGTCCCCCTATATCGAAAAGTGTTACTGAGAAAGGCCACATCAACAGATAGGAAAATAACAGCTGTTAAGAACTGGTCTACTTGACAATGTAGCTCTTGTGAAAAATCTATAATGCTGGAGAGAATTGGAAAAAAAGAAGAAGAGGACAACCACCAACAAGATAGATGGACTTAATTACCCCAGTGATTGGAGCCTCACTAGAAGACCTGAGGGGTCAGATCAGAGATAAATCAACCTGAAGAAGTTCTATCTATGGGATTGCTTAGAGTCAAAATCAACTTGGTGACATATAATCGATCCATCAAAATCCCACCTTAGATAAGGATGAGTAAAGAGATTTAAAGCAGACCCAAAGGGGGAACAGACTTGGATAAGCAATTACATAATCAATGCATTGAATGAGGAGTGAGGAAGAAACTCAAAATAAGCTCACTTTGATTTTGTGTAATATGAGAGGACTCAGGATAAAATTCAAGAATCCGTTATTCACTGCCGGAGTGAAATAGTATTTCTGGAAACCCAACATTGTCTGCGTAGAAAGTTAGCATCCGCCCCTCTCCTAGAGGAATGAAATATTTTGAGAAATATTAAAAAGGCAGAATATTAGATTTCCCTAAAGGAGAAACATGCTCTCGGAAAGCGGCCCACCATCTTTCTTAATAGTCCCAGCAGGACTGGGCCAGCCTATCTACAAGACAAAAGACCTTCAGCTCCAGGGTGATGGGATTAAGACATGACCCCCCAGGCAACAATTTTTCAGGCAACAGGCAGCAAGATGGAAAAGACTTTCTGAAATGGTGAAACTAATTTGAAACAAATATGAGACCATTCAGGCTAACAATATATTAATTAGAATTTGAAGTAGACTTGTAACAAACAGTTCTGTTTACATTTACCTGAAGCCTATTTGATGATGGTGAATGATGTATTAGTCCTGTAGGCCTATGATGGCGAACCTATGCTACGCGTGCCACAGGTGGCAATCGCGGAGCCCTCTCTATCGGCATGCGAGTCATCGCCCCAGTTCAGCTCCACAGTGCATATGCACACGCCTCCTGCCGGCCAGCTGATTTTTGGATCTCTGCTGTGCATGTGCGGGGTGGGGTGAGGATCAAACGCGCATGTGCTAGGGACAGGGGGAGTGTGAGGTGCCGCTGCCTCCTTGGCCTATTTTTGGTCCCAGGAGGCTTCAGGGAGGCTACTAGGCCTAAAACAGGCCGCATGTGTGTGTGTGTGTTACATTATGTGTGGACATGCATGTGCGTGCTGTCGTACATGCATACTTTCGACACACAAGAACAAAAAAGGTCAGCCATCACTGCTATAGGCCATTGTTTATTCAATTCTTTGTGAACACAGTCTCTTTCATCAATTTGTATTGGACACAACATGGACTTCAAATATTTTTACTACTGGTTCGCTATTCACCAGCTTGCACGCATGCTTGCACGCTTAAAAAACATGTCTAAATGGGACGGCATAGCACCGGGGCAGGTGGGCAGGAGTCGTCCTACCTGCAGATTGCCATACCAGTTTGCCTGAACCGGTCTGAATGGGCTGAATACCACCACTGAACACGGACAGAGGTTTATGAGAAGTTTAGAGAAATCTGTTTTGAAATCTGCCTAGGAAATATTGGTTTTGCTGAATCTGACATTTCAGCACCCAAAATAGGTAACATTATCGATCTTATGTCTGATCTCGATCCATTCCTTGTCCATTAAAGCAGGGGTCTCCAACCTTTGCAACTTTAAGTCTGAAGGACTTCAGCTCCCAGACTTCTCCAGCCAGCTTGCTGGCTGGAGAAGTCTGGGAGCTGAAGTCCTTCAGACTTAAAGTTGCAAAGGTTGGAGACCCCTGCATTAAAGAGGCAAAGCAGGGTCAGTGACTAATGCAGGAAGAGAGCAAGGTCTCTTTGAAGGAGGAAATAGTACTAATTACCTTGATGTGGTGTGGTGGGGCCTTGCGAAGAAAACATCTGTGAATCCACTACTTAAAAAAAAAAGCTTTCCTGTTCAGTCGGCATCCTCTCCTTTTGAGGGAAGCTGGTAAAAACATGGTGGGATTTCAGTTACTGAGAATTTTAGATCAAGTAGATCGCATCCTTCATAGTCAGGATTCAGACTAGAACTGGAACAGTCCTGGGCACTCGGATTGTTGCGATAACTCAACTATGATATTGTTATGGGTTTCTGCAAAGGGTGAAGCTTGGAAGATCCTAGGTGGACACTTATATATACTCAATAGTAAAGGGGAAATCATGCTTTGACCCATGCTTAACCGGTCTCCCTTCCCAAGGACTCTTGGATGTGCTTGAGGAAAACTGCCATACTGTTGTACTTCTGGATTTCAATGCAGCCTTTATCAACCAGCTCACATTTTGCCCAATTCTTCTTCAATGTGAAGACCAAACTCTGTGGAGTAATAATGATCTGTTAAGGAGAAATTTCCTGCTGTAAAAACAGATTACCTATTCATTTTTAAATATGGAAGAATATAAATGTCTATGTAAATTTCACTATGAAACCCAGGGTATAGGACATTGTTCAGTAGTTCAAAGACCTATACCTCCTAAAATCAGGGCACAGGTGCTTCTGATGAATAATGTGAGGGAGTATGAAACTGTCAGAATATTCATGAACTGGCAGAGATATGGTAACAAGGTCAGCCAATGTATAGGCATGGCAACTGGGTCAACCAATGGGAACTATTTGGTGGCTGAGAGCTGTTCCAGATGGCCTGGAGCCTGGACGTGGCTTACCTATGTAGCTCTGAGTCTGTGCATGAGAACTAATCTAGTCTGCCCTCTGAATTGAAACTGGAAACCAATCTCTACTCTTTAGCACTTTGGAAAAATCTGCTATTGATATTGTACATTTATTCAGGTGTTATTATGTATAAAGTTAATGAATCCAGCTGAATCAGTTATCTGTGTGTGCTTTCTGGATTTGATTTTTGCAGCAAACTCTGACAGAAACTTAAAAGGAATAACTTTCTTTTGTCCTTTCTTGATCGTAAAAAACAGCCATCAACATTTTGTCTACTATCCTACTGGAAGCTCACTGCCTCTACTCACGAGAGTTGAATTTTCTCTCAAGAAACTGAAGAGCAAAGAGTGGGAGACTGCAAATAATTTCGTTTCTTTACCTATTCTTCATTCTGACAATGCCCTATTTCTTTTTGTGTTAATGGGAATGGTCTGTTCCTCTATCTCTCTCGATATTAAATTAAAAAAGACCACAACCTCATATTTACTTTATCTCATTTCAAATGTGTAATATTTGTACACTAAATGGGGTGGCATTGTGTAGCCTCTTGCCGAGGGTATCCTTTTTCTTATTATCTTTTTGTTCTTCAAAATTGAAGTGAAATCCCATTTACTCCCAGAGACCTCTGAAAGAACTATTACTTTTCCTGCCACCACAATCCCTTTCCTTATTATGTTTTTTTCTCCTTTATTTTTCCATAAAGTATCTCTGAGTAAGTGACATGTCAGGACGAAATAGGCTGGCGTGGTCACTTAGATAGCAATTAAACAAAGAAATCAATTAACTTGAATTGAGTAGATGAAAATGACTAAAACGAGTTTGCATAATGTTACAAAAATGTTAAACTGAACCAAACAAGTTCACATAATTGTATTTGACCTCCTGGAATTCCTTGACTTCTAATCACAACTGAGACCAAAACGTTTGTTGTTCAGTAACACAGTTATTATTGATTGATTTTACAACCTTTTTTTGCCATGTCCTTTAAGCAAATCTGGTTTTCCCCACTGTATTGGGCCTTGCTTGTTGGATCTCCCTGGGAAGATTACAAAGGGGTGGTATTCAGATGGTTCAGACCAGTTTGGGTGAACTGATAGTTCTGACAATCAGCTGGCTCATTGCCCCTGCTCTATGTTGTCCTTAATTTCCTGTTTTCTAGCTCATCTGAATCGCGCAGCACAGCTGATTCCTCCCCAGCTGTTTTACTTACCCTTGCTGAACTTCTAAAGGCTCGATTTTCAGCCCTGTCCTTGTGCGCAAAGCATGCGCTTACCAAACTGATTGTTAAACTGGCGGCATCCCACCACTGGAGATCATGCGATACCCAGGATGCTGCAACCATCATTAATACATGTCAGTTGCTAAGCTCCCAAACACAATCACGAGATTGTGAATAGTCTTAAGTGCAAGGAACCATTGTTAAGTCATTTTATTTCAGTGTTATTGTAACTTCGAATGGTTACCAAATGAATGGCTGCAATTTGACTATCTTTATATTCATAACCTTGTGTATCTGACAGAATTAATCTAAACTTTTGTTTGGTTTTATAAATAGAACGTCATTATACAATTAGGCTTTACTTAAAAGGGTATTAAAACAACTAGCAAGATTTGGGGTTGAGATATAAGAATTGTAATAATCGATATGAAAAATAAGTGATAAACCTTGAATCTGAAATTATAATAACCATCAACATAAAATAGAGCTGGCTCAGAGGCTGAAATACACCAAGTAAATGAGATGAAGAATGTGGAGTAGAGGAGAGAGGTAAGGGAAGAAGAGAGGGAAAGGAGAGAGGGCAAGGAGGGGGAAGAGGAGGAGAGAAAGGAGGAGTGGAAAGGGGAGAGAGGAGAAGGAGAGAGGAAAGGGAAGTAGAGAAGGGAGGGGCGACAGAGGGAAGAAAGGAGGTAGGGAGGAGGAGGAGAGAGGAGAGAGGAGGAAGAAAATGATGGATAAGGCACAAATATGGTGTATGGAGAGCAGAAGAGCCAATAATTGATTTCTGGGAGTTGATGGTAAAATGGAATGATGTAAACATTTAATAATACAATATGATGTTGGCTATATAATAGTATATATGTTGTTATATATTTTGAAAATGGAAAATAAAACAAATATATATATATATATATAAAAAAAGAATTAATCTAAACTAAGACTTAGAGTTTCCCTCCAACCAAGATGTTCTACTCACATCTCCCTATATCTACTTACATTTCCCTATCCCTACCTGGCTAGTGGTTCATGTAGTTAAGATGCTGGGTCAGAAAATCAGTGAGAGGTCAATAGCTCGAGAGTTCAAAACCTGAGAGTGTGAGGCCAGTGACAGAATACGTTTCCATCAATCTGTCTCAGTTCCTGCTGGGTCTATGACAATTCTCCATGGCCAACACATCACAG
This sequence comes from Rhabdophis nuchalis, assembly GCA_039707465.1. NCBI lineage: Eukaryota > Metazoa > Chordata > Lepidosauria > Squamata > Natricidae > Rhabdophis > Rhabdophis nuchalis. The sequence continues at coordinate 49,639,937 of CM077649.1, forward strand.
ACAACTTGGCATGACCAACTTGCTATGGCCAGCTCACTGTGGGACAACTCAGCACAACTCAATGCAGAGTTACACTAATATCACAGAAATAGTGGGAAAGGATTAAAGAAAGGATGCAAAAGGAGGAAAAGAATGAAATGTGACTGGCAAAAATTCAGCTGAATATGACTCCATCCCTGATAGTCATAAATTATCCCTACAAATAATATGCAGAATATAAGTTCATTAAGTGTGCATGCAGATCAATCCATCATGTTCATTGTCTCTCATTATATCTTCATTTTCTTTCAAAATTCCTAGCCTCGACAACTCCTGGTATAATTATTTGACGGGTAAAACTGCTGATGTGTTGAACAGCACACATTGCTAGTGAAGCAAGAAATACAGTAGAGCTCCAAGCCAGATCTGTAATACAATTGATCAAATATTTGATTAACATGATCAAGATAGAAGATTTATAGACATCTTGGTGGGTTGCATTCAACTTGGTGAGTCTTAAGCAATCGAGATCTGATTCAGTAGTATCTGACATGACATCTGCAAAGAAAGAAAAAGGAAGTAGAGCATTCCATATTGCATTGGAGGGACCAGCTGCGTTTGTCACTCTAACTCATATTCAAGTAGTTAGTCCTGTCCCTCAATCCATACCTCAAAGCTTTTCCCTTTGTGCCTTCCTTTGGCAAGAACCTTTAATCTAAGAATCACCCAATATTGTATGCTGTCACCAATACACTTATTATGAGGAAATTGAAGGATTCGTCTTAATCTTTGGTGGATGCTTCATGGCTTAGTGTTGGACCACTTGAACATTTTACATTCTGTATAAGGTAATGGTTCCCCTCGCACATATGTGCTAGTCGTTCCCAACCCTAAGGGGTGGTGCTCATCTCTGCTTCAATGCCAAAGAGCCAGCGCTGTTCGAAGACATCTCCGTGGTCATGTGGCTGGAATGACATAATGCTAAAGGCACATAGAACATGTTACCTTCCCACCAAAGTGGTCCATATGTTTCTGCTTGCATTTTTTACGTGCTTTCGAACTGCTAGGTTGGCAGAAGCTGGGACAAGTAACAGGAGCTCACTCCATTACTAGGGATTCGAACTGCCAACCTGCTGACCTTTCTGATCGACAAGCTCAGTGTCTTAGCCATTGAGTCACCGCATCCCCTACATTCTGTATGGTTGCACCAGAACTAACTTCGAGAAGTGAAGCTTTTAAATGGTTGTCTTAGCCTCTTTCCTCCTCCATTTTTTTTCCTTGTCTGTCCTGTGTTTTAGATGGCAAATCTGGAGATTGTCTTATTCATATTTATATTTGTAAATCACTTTGATTTTTTTCCCCTGTTGACCCAGTAAAAATATTTCACCTAAAATTCCTAAGCAAAAAAATCTATTCTGGAAATAAAAACAATGTGAATTAAGAAAAGCTGTACTTCAAGCAAATTTCAAATTCTCACCCAGCCATTTCACCACGCTGATTCCTCCTCTTTTCTGCATCTTCCCCAGCTTTTTGACAGCTCGCAATGACTGTTCTCCCTGCTGTTGAGTCAGGAGGCTACTGCGGACATTTTGGGGGATTTGCGGCTTCTCCTTCCACGTCCACTTGCACCTTCTCTCTTCACTGTCCCTCCGAGACAGCTATGGTCCTCAGTGGACCCCCAGGACAGCAAGGATTTCGGCAGTGCTTCTGTAACTGTCAGGCGTGCCTCATTCAGTATCCAAGAAAGAAAACCCCCAACTCCATTGGAGTAGAGATAAAGGTACTGTTACTAGACATGAAAGGAAAACCGCTAGAGAAAAGCAAGATCTGAGCCAAAAAGGTGTGAACGTGTACATATCAAACGTTTACCCAGGATCCTCCCCCCAATTTCCCCAATTCAATGTCCAATCTGCAACTCCCAAAGGCGTCATGTGGGGTGCATCTTCCCACTGGCCTCATTCTGTTGGTATGCAGAAACGGTTGACCTTGACCAAACCTAAACACAAGCTATCAGCATGCGCAGAAGATGGTGAGACCAAAACTCCCTTCGCATTACTCCTCCAGCACCAGCAATTCCCCTCCCAAATACCACAAGCCCCCACACTCCCCGTTTCTTTTTTTTATATTGAAAAAGTTTTATTGAGTTTACATTTTTTGTGGGGTAGGGTAAGGGATACATAGAAATTTTGAGAGTCAAAGTCGTCGCCTCCTCCGGTACCTCAAGTTACATTATTAAAAAGAAAGAAAAGAAACATTTCACATAACACTACAAGCTGGGAGCAAGTACATATTCCTAAATTTTTCAGTTATATACTGTCAGTCAATTACAAAAATCCAGATTACAAATATCATACAATATTACTCAAAAAAAAAAACCAGGACAAAGTTATTTTTTAGATCTAAGTCTCTTGGCAATTGTATCTTCCACCTTCTCCCCCGGGCCCCCAGCGGGTGGGGCCATGGCTCCCCCTGCCCCCCCTGGATCTTCTCCCAGGACAGAGGAATGTTTTCTAAGAAAGGCTTCCGCCTCAACAACTGTTTTAATCTTCACTCTACCTCCTTCCCAGAACACCAGCATCCCTTCGGGTATCACCCACTTGAACCAGATCCCATGATCAAACAATGTTTTAGACAAGAAGGAAAATTTCCTTCTGGCTTCTCTAATCTTTCTTGGAATCTGCTTCAAGATGGTAACCTCCTTTTGTTGGTAAATCATGGGACTCCCTCTTTGCGCCTTCAAGATTTCCTCTCTGGTTGACCTTCTAACAAATTTTACATGTATCTCTCTGGGTACTTCATTCATCCTGGCATATGCAGAATTTATTCTGTAGACTAGGTCAATGTCCCCTCTGATCTCATCTTTTGGTTTATGTAAATAGTCTGCAATAATTGTACTCATAAGATCAGGGAGACATTCACCATCCATCTCAGAAACATTCTGAAATCTCAAAAAGTATGTCATCCTTTCCATATCTATCCTAGTCACATGCCCATTTATTTCCACAACCTCATTAGAAACATTTTTAATCTCTCCCTTAGCCCCCTCCAGCCCCCCTTTCAATTCTTCATTCTTCTGTGTATTCTCAAGCACTTGTTTTCGAGTGTCCAGTAATTCCTTTTTAAAGTTGACATTTTCTGCCCTCTGGGCCTTAATTTCTAATACCAAATTTTGTATAACAGATTCAAGGGCAGTCATTCTTTGTTCCAGGCTTGCCAGCATTGCTTCTTGTGCCATGTTTAGCTATTAAAATCCGTGCCAGTAAAATGGCGTTTTTAGGGTGGGGCTGGTGAGGCAGATCAGGAGTCCAAAGTTCTCAAAGTTGTAGAGCTGCAGAATTCAGAAACCAGTAGAGAAACACTTTTCCAACTCCATAGGTATAATAACGAAGGTAATCCAGAAAGGAAAACACAAATCCAAAAGAAAAAAATTCTTCATCAATCATTAGAGGAAGTCCAAATCACAAAGAGACACTGGTAATTTTCCATAGGTCATAGTCAGACGGGGACAAAAAGAAGCCATTTTCCGCCCAAACTCAGAGCCCGAGGGAGAAAGCGGTTAAAAAGCAAAAAAAGAAACTGTTTCAGCCAGACCTAGAGACATAGTTGCAAACAAGCCGCAAAATACTTCCCCTTGTTAGAGACCATCCAGATTAAAAGTTTCCGATTCCTCGCAACGAGGCATTTCCAAGTGCCGCTTTTAGTCCAAGGGGGGGCTTGTGAGAACAAACACCCCCCTCCTGTCCCTTTCAGCCCGGCTGACAGTACAAAAAAAAAAAGTTTTAATAGCTCACTCTCTGCTCGCAGCTGAGGTCCCGAAAAGCCTCCCGACTCTTCCGATCGTCTCTCTGCATAGAATTAAATGGTGCCGCCAACCTTTGGCGAAGGAAAAGCCCCCCGCAGCATGTCCTCTTCCGCCTAAGCCGGGGATCTGGGTCGCTTTCCCCACTGCCGTGGGGGGGGGGGTTCTCCGTCGAGCCGGCTTTACGGGAGAAACCCCAAACAAGGGGCTTCTCGCCCCTGGGGGGGGCAGGAAAAGAAACAAAGCGGCGAGCGAACCCTAAGTTCGCCCGTTGCCGCCGGAGCCGGAACCGGAAGTCCACACTCCCCGTTTCTATGGCAGCCGATAGCAAGCAAGCAAAGTAGAGGCTGACAGTAACATTATATGCTTCTGGACATTATATGCTTGGCCGGCCTGGGATAGCTTAACTGTTTTTAGGGTTTTTTAGGGGTTTGTCTTAGTTTTAACATGGGATTTTAGCGCAGGGTTTTAGTTTAATTCTTTTTAATACTGTATTGTTTGTGGTTTTTATATGTATTTTTAATTTCCCTGTGCCCCGCCTCGAGTCCCTTTGGGGAGAGAGAGCGGGTTATAAATTAAATTAAATTAAATTAAATTAAATTAAATTAAATTAAATTAAATTAAATTAAATTAAATTAAATTAAATTAAATTAAATTAAATTAAATTAAATTAAATTAAATTAAATTAAATTAAATTAAATTAAATTAAATTAAATTAAATTAAATTAAATTAAATTAAATTATTATTATTATTATTATTATTATTATTATTATTATTATTATTATTATTATTATTATTATTATTTATGCTTATAGGCAGTACATATTAAAAAGCAGCAAAAACATTTTTGGAACATGCAAAATTGGGTAATTTATGCATGGCATTGGCCAACCAAAGCAAAATAGGGATAGCATTATATATTAAAAGGACAACACAATCAAACCTGTGAATGCCCCAACACTGCAAGTCTTTAAGAAGATGTTGGATAGCCATTTGTCTGAAACGGTATAGGGCTTCCTGCCTAGGCAGGGGGTTGGACTAGATGACCTCCAAGGTCCCTTCCAACTCTGCTATTGTATTACAAGCCAAATATTTGGAGATGAGGAGGGGAGAATATTGATGGTGGAAATAATAATAAACTATAAAAAGACATTATTACTGGCAATAGACACTGCAAATGAAAACCAGGAAATTAAAAAAAAACAATAAGAATAACAACTTTTCAATTAGGCTCATATGTTTTTTATGCTGCCTATCAGTTTGATCTTCCTCCCACTCCCTTCAGGATAATAAGGGAAAAATAGAGTAGCAAAGAAGCAGCCTGAAAAGGACACTGGAGAGGACCTTGCATCCTCCTCTTCACGCATCTCTCCCAATCCAGTTCTAAGCCAGGAAAAAAGTGCTAAGGCTTTGTCCTTCTACTAGGAAGGGAAGAAGTTTCTTTATCTGACTGCACTGGCTTTGGATGTCTACTACGGTGTAAGGAAGTAAATGAGTGAGAATTCTGCAAGGCTTTTAAGGGTAATTCAATCCATAGGACCCTAGGAAATGATACAGTTGTGCAGAGCTTCATACAGCTGTGTCTGTTACTGGAATTTTATCCTCTGAAGTTACTGAATAATTCCATGGGAAAATGCATTTGGCCTAAGGACCATTAACATTCATGCTCCAAAGCTCTCTTTTTTTTTTTGTATTCTCATCCAAAGTGCTGCACCCCCCCAAATAATAGTGCCCAAACTGATTGTAAAATTCTAGTCAGATAAATAAAGAAGTCAACTAAATTCTTGTTTAGGGACTGTGTGAAGAATGTGTTATCTTTTGGCATGAGCTTTGTTGCAGCTGGATCAACATTAAGTTCCCCACTTCTGCCTCCAGCGCTGGCTACAAGTAGTTAATCTCTCTCTCTCTCTCTCTCTCTCTCTCTCTCTCTCTCTCTCTCTCTCTCTCTCTCTCTCTCTCTCTCTCTCTCTCTCTCTCTCTCATTTTCCTAGTTTTACCTTTTCATTCATATTTCCACTTTAGACCTCCTCCTTAGATTTTCATTTCCAGTCATTGTTGCTTAGGCTTTCCTAGACAATTGTTTATTCTGGAGTCATAAGAAGATTTAAATTCTTAATTATTTTCCAGCCTCTTCTATCTAACTTAAGGCGGACAAATGCCATGTGTGTCTTCTGTAACATCACAGCAATCCAGCCAATTTTTAGCAGAAACCTTTGTAGCTACTACTACAAAAGGATTTAAATTATTTAAAAGAAATAGACCAAATAAAAGAGGAGGTGGAGTTGCACTATATATAAGAAATAATTACATCTCTACAGAAATAGAGCACAACAATGATGAGAACTATCTTGAATGTATTTGGGTCAATATTAAAGGTTGGGGGGGGGAATGATATTGTCATAGGTCTATACTACAGGCCACCCAACCAAGCAGAGGAAGTGGATGTACTTTTTGCTAACCAGCTAACTAAGGTATGTAGGAAGCACACTGCAATAGTAATGGGAGATTTTAACTACCCTGACATCAATTGGGAAACAAACTCTGCACCAAGTGGAAGATCCAACAGGTTCCTAACAAACCTAGCAGACAACTTTGTTTCCCAAAAGGTAGAGAAGGGAACAAGGGGATCAGCAATATTGGACTTAATTCTCACTAACAGAGAGGAAATGATAGAAGGTGTAGAAGCTACAGGAACTTTGGGGGCAAGCGATCATGAAATACTGGAATTCAACATTATGCAAACAAAAGTAGTTGAACAAAGTCAAACTAGAGTCTTAGACTTCAAGAGAGCTAATTTCAATAAACTCAGAGAGAGCTTGGGAAGGATTCCATGGATGAGAATCCTCAAGGGGAAAACAACTCAAGAAGCTTGGGAAATTTTGAAAAATGAGATTATAAAAGCCCAGTCCAGCGCAATACCAATGAAGAAGAAAAATAACAGTTCCCAAAAGAAACCAGCATGGCTGCATAAAGAACTCTCTGACAAATTGAAAGACAAAAAGGATAAATATAAAAAGTGGAAAAAGGGGGACATAACCAAGGCAAAATATCAGCAAATAGCCCGAGCCTGTAAAGATGAAGTGAGGAAAGCTAAGGCTCACAATGAAGAAAGGCTTGCCAAAAAAGTAAAAAATAACAAAAAAAGCTTCTTCCAACATGTTAAAAATAAGAAAAAAGTTAAGGAAACAATTGGTCCACTGCTGGGAGAAAATGGCAAGAAGATGATAAGCAACAGGGAGAAAGCAGAACTATTTAACTCTTTTTTTGCATCTGTCTTTATACAAAGGGATAAAACAGTCCAATCAATCAAAAACAGCACCACAAATATCAGATTAGGAACACAAGTTGAAATAGGGAAGAAAATGGTAAGTGAGCACCTGTCTGCCCTGGACGAGTTCAAATCACCAGGACCGGATGGATTACACCCCAGGGTTCTGAAGGAACTGGCAGACGAGATCTCAGAACCACTGAACTATATCTTTCAGAGATCCTGGAGCACCGGGGAACTGCCAGAAGACTGGAAAAGAGCAGATGTGGTTCCCATCTTCAAAAAAGGAAAAAAACAGATCCAGGAAACTATAGACCCATCAGCCTGACCTCAATACCAGGAAAGATTCTGGAAAAGATAATTAAACAACAAATAAGTGAACACCTAGAAGCAAACAAAGTAATAGCCAAAAGCCAACATGGGTTTGTCAAAAACAGATCATGCCAGACGAATCTAATTGCATTCTTTGACAAAGTAACAAAATCAGTGGACCAGAGGAATGCTGTTGATATAATTTACCTGGACTTCAGTAAGGCATTTGATAAAGTAGACCATAACCTACTATTAGATAAAGTAGAAAATTGTGGGTTAGACAGCAGCACCACCAAATGGATTCGCAACTGGCTGACCAACCGCACTCAACGTGTAGTCCTCAATGGAACTGCATCTACATGGAAGGAAGTATGCAGTGGAGTCCCCCAAGGCTCTGTTTTAGGCCCAGTACTCTTTAACATCTTCATCAACGATTTGGATGAGGGGATAAATGGGGAACTCATCAAATTCGCAGACGACACCAAGCTGGCAGGAATAGCCAACACTCCAGAAGATAGGCTTAAGATACAGAAGGATCTAGACAAACTTGAACATTGGGCATTGTCTAATAAAATGAAATTCAATTGTGAAAAAAGTAAGGTCCTACATATAGGCAAGAAAAACCAAATGCACAAGTACAGTATAGGTGGTACCTTGCTCAATAGTAGCAACTGTGAGAGGGATCTCGGAATCCTAGTGGACAACCATTTAAATATGAGCCAGCAGTGTGCAGCAGCTGCCAAAAAAGCCAACACAGTTCTAGGCTGCATCAACAGAGGGATAGAATCTAGATCGCGTGAAGTGTTAATGCCACTGTATAGTGCCTTGGTAAGGCCACACTTGGAATACTGCATACAGTTTTGGTCGCCACGATGTAGAAAAGACGTGGAGACTCTGGAAAGAGTGCAAAGAAGAGCAACCAAGATGATTAGAGGACTGGAGACTAAGACATATGAAGAACGGCTGCAGGAGCTGGGTATGTCTAGTTTGATGAAGAGAAGGACCAGGGGAGACATGATAGCAGTGTTCCGATATCTCAGAGGGTGCCACAAAGAAGAGGGAGTCAAACTTTTCTCCAAGGCACCTGGGGGCAGGACAAGGAGCAATGGGTGGAAACTAACCAAGGAGAGAAGCAACTTAGAACTAAGGAGAAATTTCCTAACAGTAAGAACAATTAACCTCTGGAACAGCTTGCCTCCAGCAGTTGTGAATGCCCCAACCCTGGAAGTCTTTAAAAAGATGTTAGACAGCCATTTGTCTGAAATGGTATAAGGTTCCTGCCCATGCAGGGGGTTGGACTAGAAGACCTACAAGGTCCCTTCCAACTCTGCTATTGTATTGTATTGTATTAAAAAATCCCCCAATGCATCAAAGAAGAATGAAGGGGTGACATGATAGCAGTGTTCCAATATCTCAGGGGCTGCCACAAAGAAGAGGGCGGTCAACCTATTTTCCAAAGCACCAGAAAGCAAGGCAAGAAGCAATGGTTAGAAACTAATCAAGGAGAGAAACAACCAAGAACTAAGAAGAAAGTTGCTAATAGTGAGAACAATTACCGTATTTTTCAGAGTATAAGCTGCACTGGAGTATAAGGCGCAGCAAGGTTTTGAAGAGGAAAATTAAAAAAAAGTTTTTGCACTCTGCAAACCTCCCAAAAACGGCCTGTTTTTTTGTGAAAATGGGCCTGTTTTTTGTCAAAAAACAGGGAATGGATAGCCTTTAGGAAGCTTACAGAGTGCTGCTGGGGGCTGGGGGGATGTAAAATGGGCCATTTTTTGCTCATTTCTGCCCTCCCCAGTCCCCAGAAGCTCTCTGAAAGCCTTCTAAAAGCTCTGCACGGCCATTTTGGTGAAGGGGCGGAGTTTCGGGAGGCAAACAAATGCTGTATTCAGTGTATAAGATGCACCCAGATTTTCAGCCCCCTTTTTTTTAGGGAAAAGGGTGTGTCTTATACTCTGAAAAATATGGTAATCAATGGAATAGCTTGCCTTCAGTTAGTTTTAGGTGCTCCATCCCTGGAAGTTTTAAGAAGAGCCTGGACAGCCATGTGTCTGGAATGATATAGAGTCTCCTGCTTGAGCAGGGGATTAAGACTAGAACACCTTCGGGACTTCCGGTTCCGGCTCCAGCGATGACGGGCGAGCCTAGCGCTCGCTCGCCGTTTTGTTGCTTTTTCTGCCCCCCCACGGGGGCGAGACGCCCCGTTTTTTCAGGGGTCTTCCGTAGGGCCGGCTTGCCTGGGCTGCTCCCCCCATGGCAGTGGGGCAGCGACCCTTGTCTTCGGCTCAGGTGAAGGAGGACATGCTGCGGGGGGATTTCCCTTCGCCAAAGGCAGACGGCACCATTCGTTAACATGGAGAGAGAGGATCGCCTGGGTCGGAAGGCTGCCTGGGGCTTTGACTACGAAGGGGAGAGTGAGTGATTTAAAACTTTTTTTTCTGCTGTCAGCCTGGCTGAAAGGACTTGGAGGGGGGGTGTTTGCTTGTAAAACCCCCCCTTGGATTTAAGCGGCGCTTGAAAATGGCTCCTCGCTGCGAGGAAGCGGATATTTTCAATCCGGACTGTTTGTACAAGGGAAAGTGATTTGCGGCTTGATTTGCAACAGAGTTTCTAGGTCTGGCTGAAACAATTTCTTTAACCACTCTCCCCTTTGGGCTTTGGGCTTGGACGGCGGAAGATGGCTTCTCTTTGTCCCTGAAAAATTTTACTTATGGAAAATTTCCAGCGTCTCTTTGTGACTTGGACTTCCTCTGGTTACTAAAGTTAAAAAAAATTTTTTGGGATTTGTGATTTCTTTTCTGGAGTGCCTTCGTTATTATACTTATTGATCTGGAAAATTGTTTCTCTCTTGGTTCCTGAACTTTACAACTTTGAACTGAACTTTTGGCTCCTGATCTGCCTTAACAGCTCCACCCTAAAAACGCCATTTTAGTGGCACCAACTTTTACAGCTAATCATGGCACAAGAATCAGCACTGGCAAGCTTAGAACTAAGGATGGCTTCTCTTGAATCGGTTATACAAACTTTGGTACAAGAAATCAAGGCTCAGAGGGCAGAAAATATCAACTTTAAAAAGGAGTTATTGGATACGCGGAAGCAAGTACTGGAGAACACACAGAAGAATGAAGAATTGGAGGGGGGGCTGGAGGGGGCTAAGGGAGAGATTAAAAATGTCACAAATGAGGTTGTGGAAATAAATGGGCATGTGTCTAGAATGGATATGGAAAGGATGACATATTTTTTGAGATTTCAGAATGTTTCTGAGGAATCTGGTGAATGTCTCCCTGATCTCATGAGCACAATTTTAGCAGACTATTTACAGAAACCCAAGGATGAGATTAGGGGGGGACATTGACCTAGCCTATAGAATAAATTCTGCATATGCCAGGATAAATGAAGTACCTAGAGAGATACATGTTAAATTTGTTAGAAGGTCGACCAGAGAGGAAATCCTGAAAGTGCAAAGGGGGGGTCCGTTAATTTACCAACAAAAGGAGGTTACCATCTTGAAGCAGATCCCTAGAAAGATTAGAGAATCGAGAAGGAAATTTTCCTTCTTGTCCAAAAAGTTGTTTGACCACGGGATCTGGTTCAAGTGGGTGACGCCCGAAGGGATGCTGGTGTTCTGGGAAGGAGGAAGAGTGAGGATTAAAACAGTTGCTGAGGCGGAAGCCTTTCTTAAAAAACACTCCTCTGCCCTGGGGGAAGATTCAGGGGGAATGGAGGGAGCCACGGCCCCGCCCGCTGGGGGCCCGGAGGGTGAGATAGAAGACCCAATAGCCAAGAGACTTAGATCAAAAAAATAACTTTGCTTTGATTTTTGAGTAATATTGTATAACATGTGTATCTGGATTTTTGTAAATGACTGACAGCATAGAATTGAGAACTTAGAAACATGTACTTGTTTTCACTTTGTAGTGTTATGAACAATGTTTTGTTATTGATTTATATTGAAGTTCCAGAAGGGCCGACGACTTTGACGTGAATGCTCTCAAAAAATTTTCTGTATCCCTTACCCCACCCTATTGAAAAACTGTAAAACCAATAAAACTTTTTCAATATCAGACTAGAACACCTTCAAAGTCCCTTCCAACTCTGTTATTCTGATTATTTATTTATTTATTTATTTGTCAGCAAGTATGACAACACATGAAAAAATGGCACAAATAAATGGATATAAATAAGCAAAATCTACCCATGAACACATAAAAAGAGTACATATAAATGGGACAGTAGGCCAGGATCAGTAGGCACACTGGTGCGCTTATGCGCGCCCCCTTAGAGACCTCTTAAGAAACGCGTAAGGTCCTTGGTAGACAGCTTAAGGTAAAAGGTATGGGGGTTAGAGGAACTAACAACAGGATCAAGTAGGGTGTGGAGAAACTTGTTCTGTTCCTAATCCTGGCTTTTCCACATCTTGAGTTCCAAGTGTCATTTCCAGATAAAAATGGAGCTAGTGGTCTCCTAGGAAAACTTTGCAGCTTTCTGAGTCAACTACAATTAGTAATTGGCAAATCAAAAGGATAGAAATTGATGCAGCCAATGTCAAGGGTGATCTGTGCTCAGAATGCCACACTAGGAAGACAATGGTATGTTCTGATTTTTTTAATACACCGAGGTTAAAAATTGCCTTAGGTAGGAGAGATGGCCAAAGGGATACTAGAAAGAAAGTTTGGAAAGACCGTGCTTGTAAAGTTGGGTCAAAATACCAAAGATGGAAACAAAGGTTCATAAAAACTGCAGTATGCAAAAACTGCAATCAAGTATGAATATTATTCTTTGAATCAACTCATAAATCTGAAGCCTTATAATGAATCTGTAGCTTGAAAAGAAAACAAAAAGACAGGAACTCTGCAATGCTAACTAATTGACACAAATTAAGCAATGTGGTGCAAATTAATATCACTTTGTCAAATGATTGTGGCAGAAATGCTGTGTTCACACTGCATTTTAAACTGTGCCAAAACGGAATAATTTTAACATTGTTTCACTTGATTCTTGTCAAGGGACTAGAATCTGTGGTGTCATTAATACAGGCTGTTAACACTTTTTACACTTTCAATGACTACTTGAAGAGGGGAGGTCATAGTCTTTGCGATTCCAGATACTACGTTCACAGATCCAGCCATTATTTATGGAATAACATCTTCACGTTAATCACTATTTAAAGCTTTATTTAAAGCCTACCCTCTGGCCTAAGATAACTTTTATTTTACAAAGGTCCTAAACCAGTGGTGGGTTGCAGCCGGTTCGCCCCAGTATGGGTGTACCAGAGCCAGTCGGGAGCACCGGATACCATTCCAGTACGGTGCTCAGGAGGGCCCACCCACGCTCCTTACCAGTGTTTAAAGGCTTCTGCACTTCTGTTCAGGCACATGGCATGTACAGCACCTGCACAACGCTCCACGGAGCAGCTGAAGCATCACAGAGAGTTGCGGAGCATCACGGAGCCACTAAGACGTTCATTAGTTCATTTCAGGAGTGTGTAGATCTGTCTGTGAATCTCAGAGACTCTGTGCCAAGACTTTCCTTGCACAGCACTGCGTTTGGAAAATATTAACATGTCAGCTTTCCAAGCTAGATACGGTCTGTGTTCATAACTTCACCTTTGAAAGACTGTTTACCAGGCCTTTGCTGAATGTGAATGAAAGCAATTCACATTCGTTTAATAAAAGTGATTTTGTCGGGACCAGGAATCTTCTTTGTGCTTTTTGGGGAAGCCTAGATCAGAACACATTAACAGAATAACAGAGTTGAAAGTGACCTTCTAGTTCAGCTCCCTGCTCAAGCAGGAAATCGTGTAACATTTCAGATAAATGGTTGTTCGATCTCTTCTTAAAAACCTCCATTGTTGGAGCACCCACAACTTCTGGAGGCAACTCATTCCACAGATTAATTATTCTAACTTTTTCAAAGCAGCAGAAGGCAAGGCAAGAAATAATGGATGGAAACTAATCAAGGAGAGAAGCAACCTAGAGCTCAGAAGAAATTTCCTAACAGTGGGAACAATTAACCATTGGAATGACTTGCCTTCATAACTTTGTATACTTCATCACTGAAGGCTTTAAGAAGAGACTGGACAGCCACTTGTCTGAAATGGTATAGGGTCTCCTGTTTGGGCAGAGGGTAGGACTAGAGGTTCTCCAAGGTCCCTTGCAACTCTATTATTATTCTGTATACTGATTACTGAACATTATGTAAATATTTATGAATGGTAGAACTTCTCACCAACTGGAAGTGACCATTTTGCATCTTTGGAAACTTCTAAGCTGGAGGAACTCAATATACAATCTATCTGGACTCAGTTATAATGGTGATTAATGCACTGTTGGCAGAGCTGAAAGACAAAGTTAAGGAACGATCGTCATGGAGAAAATCTATCTATGTGGATACTAAGACTCAACAGCATGTAATCAGTCTCCCAACTGGCAATTCAGTTGAGAGACTCCAGGATGATGGATCACTAGATCCAGAATACCATTGCCTTGGGTCAGTTGTATCCTGCAAAACAGATGAAATTCTGCGTCAAGTGTTACTTCTAAAGTGACAGAAAAATATATCTCTGTCTACAACAAAATTCTTTAATTCTTCAACACCAACTTCTTCCATCTGATGGACAGAATTGATTTTATGAAATTCCACTCTGAAGTTTATGGGTCCTTAAATAAGACTCATCTGACTCAATTAATAAAGAAAGTTCATAAAGAACATTCATGAGTGTTAGCTGGAATGTATTTTGGATGTACTTTGACCATACAATTATGTACACTTAGGATCAGTTTAGAAACTGGGTACAGTTTAGCATCAATGAATACAATCCTACCTCCTATTCTTCCATTTTGAATATTGGGTTTGGACAAGAAAAAATCAGATAAGTATTCTATCCGGTTACTCCAGTCAGGTCTCTTTTTTTCTGCCATTGTAAAAGTAATCGGAGGAGAAAGTTTATTTTGTTTCCTTTTCTTAAATTTCACTTCCTCCATAAACCAAGATGGTACACATTACACAATTAGTGCTTAGTCCTATAAAAAGTCTGTCTCTCAGTGTATGTGTATGTGTTTGCAGATGAGTGTTGCTGCTTCTTTTAATTTTACAAATTGCATTCTTCTTCTTCTTCTTCTTCTTCTTCTTCTTCTTCTTCTTCTTCTTCTTCTTCTTCTTCTTCTTCTTCTTCTTCTTCTCCTCCTCCTCCTCCTCCTCCTCTTCCTCTTCCTCCTCCTCCTCCCCCACTCCTCCTCCTTTGGTAAAGTTTAAGGGGCTATCCAAAATCAGGTCTCACTAAAGTACAGGTCTGATATCAAAACAAACTTGTATATTGCAATCATATAGAAGGATGGAGCTAAGTTGCTATTTCTGTGCCATTTGCCGATATCTGGGATAACATCCTGTGTGTAATCAAACATGATTATTCTGAAGTGTCACAGCTCATATTCTGCTGAGAGGCTGTTCCAGGAAGGATCAGAAATTACTAATTCTGAGTAATGTCTTCCCAAAGATATTATGTTTGTAAAAATTTTGCAAGCTGAAGCCCCATAAGAAATGCAAGGTATCTATGTTCCTTTTTATGATCTTCTGGGAGGCAAAATATGACTGGCATATTTTGAGTGAATTATCTACAGGTTTCATTAAAAAGAAGAACTTCTATTCTGCCGATTCATTTGAAGCCTCTTTGGTAATTCTGCGATGCTCCAATAATGAAGTTGGTATTGTCTAAGAGTGGGATGCTGTATTCTTTGTGCATGATGAAAAGGCAATGTTAGACCTTTCAAAGCAAACTAAGACCAGTTTCATATGTGTTATAAGGTTTAATGACATATGAGTTGACAATCAATACCATGAATTGAGAAAGGATTGTTTTCTAGAATTTTTGGATTTTGAGAGTCTCAGGGCCACTCTGCAATAGAATGGGGGTGATTTTAATCTTTGAACCCCTTCATGACATAAGACTGGGTTATGTATCTAAGTGACTGCCTAATTACACCAGCCCTGCCCATAGGTTCTGGCAGAAAAGCCACGCTGCAGGTACCATTAACTAGGGTTGTATATTTGGTGGGTCCCAGATGATCATCTTGCTTTGCTATGGCAAAGTTATGTTGTTATGAAACATTCTCCCTTTCCCCAAATTAGATTAGCACCATCCCTCTTCATATTCCAGAGGTCAAGAAGATATGGTTATATCACCAGATCTGGGGGTACTATGGAGTTGGAGGCAATGATCTTCTATCTGTTTATTTTGATTTTAATAATATTTACATTCTGATATTGATTCTTATATTGTATGTTTATATATGTGTTGTTGTATTGCATTGCTGTGTGCCACCCAGAATTGCTTTCTATGACATGGACAGCCATGCAAAGTTGATCACTCAATAAATAGAGCAAAAACAAGTGCAGTAAAGCAGTAGCATAAATATATATCCCAAGCATTCATCCTTGGTCCGTCCATCCATCCATCCATCTATCCATTCATCCTTTTCTTTCTATATACTGTATATATAAAAGGTTGCATGTATGTATATATTTATGCTCTGGCAAAACTCTGGAGCACCTCAGGCAATTTCAACCAAAGTTGGTACATAGATGACTTACCCTCTGGAAACAAATACTGTGGAGGTAAGACACCCCTAATAGCCCTCAGGGTGTGTGTTCTGTTAAGATGCAGCCTGTTGTGCCTTTAAATGGCTTCTACTGTACAGCACAGTGGAGTTGCCATGGTAACAGCTTCACAATACTCCACAAGGGGGCTCCCTCTGGTAAGGGGGAAAATCTAACATTATCAATTACTTTTGGTCTGGACATTTCCCCCCTATAAATGAATATCTGGGCAACACCAGGTTATCAGGCTATAATATAAATTAAGTTCTAAATTCTTGCTTTAATCCTTTGGCTTTAATCCATTGGTGAGAGACTCATTTAGTTACAGGATTTAGGCTGGTAGGAATGATTTGATTCTGTTCAAACAAATGTTCCAATTTCATCCAACAATCCGAAATGTATGCATCAAATGATTGAATTGGGGCAGTTCAATTCAGATTTCTGAATCTATTTAGAAAAAGTCAATCTGTACATGTCAGAATGTCCAAATTGTTTTGGGGACATGTCAAGTGGCTTTCAAGTCAATTCAGATATTTAATCTAAATGCATTTGTATTGAATTTCAGAACCATGAAAAGATCCCTCAATTGGATTGAGTTGATCCAATTCACCTATAGAGAATGTAATAATTGGTGTCTCCAGCAGAAATATGGACATTTCCTTCCAGGTTCACATATAAATGTGAATAATGAGATTAAATTTGATTTTCAGTTTCTTGAAGATTTCCTCTCCTTTCCTCTCCTCAGTTATTCAATTAACTGTTGCACCATTAAACTATCTGAGATGAACCTAGTCTTGTCTACCTTTGATTATTTTCAATTGGAGAGTTCCTAAAAATGATTACAGATATAAGAAAGAGCTTTCCATTGGTGTTAAGTTTTTTTAAAACATAGTGTATATCAGTGATGGGTTCCTACCAGTTTGGACTGGTCTGGCCAAACTAGAAGTGGTTTGGCAGCCTGGGTCACTCGAACCAGCAGTGACCCAGGTCTGCCATGCCCCCGAGCTGGTTCTCCGTGCCGTGCCATAGGTGCCGACATATTGTTTTTCAGCTCTGTGAATGCACAGAACAATTTTAACTGCTGTGCATGCACACAAAGCCCATGGGCAGCACACACACGAGCAAACTGGCAGTAGTGCCTGCCAGAACCCACCCCTGGTGTGTAAGTTGTGTGCAACATACAGTATGTAAAAAAAAAGCAAATAGGAGCATAAAATAGACAAACTAAAATTGAAAAAATAGCATACAGAAATTGAGAAAAAAATGGTAAGCATTGGCCTGGAGTTCTACTAATCTCCTTATTCCTAAATTGTAGGAAAGAGCTTAATTTTCCTGCTTCATTCCCGAAATGCTTTAGAAGTTCTTTTATTTGTGTTTTTAGTTCACCAAGCATACTGGATGTTTTCTTTCCCTTTCTAGAGTTCTTCACTACTTTGCTGCATCTCCACATTATTCCTCTTCTGAAAAAAAGTCTTATGGGAGGAATTGATTACTGCATTTTTCTTTGTGCTTTAATTGAGGTGGGGGAAATAGGAGAGGCTGCAGACAATCCAGAGAGTCCGTTGTTTAATGAAAAATAAGAGATGGATGTACCCTTTACAATTCTTCAAATAATTTCCCAATTGTCCATGAACCGTACTAGAGCAAGGCGCTCCAACAAGAAGCTGTTAATTCAAAAAGCTGCACAGAAGGCAGAAGATTTCGTTATTGTGTGGAAATGAGGTAAGATTCATTGTAAATTTATTGGAAATGAGATTTGTCAGATAAGATAGATAAGTGCCCTCGACACAAATTCCACTATGGCATCATGAATAGGAACACATAGAGTTCACGATCATCTATGGATCCGTAGTTTGCAGCAAATAAGCCAAAATGTATGAAGCAACATCTATTTGGGAAAAAAATATTTTTTTAAAAAGAATGCTTGGAAGCTGGTAAAAATCTGTGTTATAGAGTATACTGTGTGTATATTAGAAGTAGTTAAAACTATACACACACATACACAGAGAGGGATGGGGGAGGGAAGACCAGTGAATCTGCCCTTTGAGCTTTGTTTTGTTTTGCTTTTGATTGTGTACACATGTATCTACAGGTGAGTTTGAACCTAGGTAGAGGCAAATATTTCTCTCTCTGGGCATACTGAGAATATATCTGCTGAACAAAACTCCGCATTGGCGACAGGAAGGGCATCCAGTCATTTAAAACTCTCTGCTAGCTCCATTCAGTTGCCCAAACTCCATCCCGTAAGGGATTATGGGGTCGTTAAATGAAAATAAAGATGATGCATGTATCTTACAGGTAGTCCTTGACTTAATATCACAATTGAGCCCAAAATTTATGTTGCTAAGTGAGACAGTTGTTAAATGATTTTTGTGCCATTTTACATAATAATAATAATAATAATAAATTTAATTTGTAGACCGCTCCCTCTCCCCGAAGGGACTCGGGGCGGTGCACAGGGGAGTTAAAAACGTACAAACATAAATACATCATAAATATATAAAATCAAATTAAACAATTTATCCCTGTGCTAAAAAGCTAAAATCCTAAAAACTAACCCCTTAAAAAACCCAATTAAAACAATTTAGATGAACAGACTAAAAAGGCTGGAAGGTAGGTTAGGCCAGGCCGGCCTGTTGGAAAAGATAAGTCTTGAGCTTTTGTCGGAAGGCACGGAGGTCCGTGGTTGTTCTGAGGTCGGGGGGTAGGTCGTTCCATAGAGCTGGGCCCGCCACAGAGAAGGCCCTTCCCTTGGGCATCGCCCGCTGGCATTGCCTAGTGTACGGCACCTGGAGAAGTCCCTCTCTGTGGGAGCGGATCAGTCGGATGGATGGATGGGGCAGGATGCGATCTCGCAGACATGATTTCTTGCCAGAGTTTTAAAGTGAATCACTGCAGCTGTTAAGTTAGTAACAGAGTTGTTAAGTGAATTTGGTTTCTCTATTGACTTTGCTTGTCAGAAGGTCGCAAAAGATGGTAATAATAATAATAATAATAATAATAATAATAATAATAATAATAATAATAATAATAATAATAATGATAATAATGATAATAATAACAACAACAACAACAACAACAACAATAACAATAACAATAATAATCTTTATTGTCATTGTAAAAATTACAATGAAATTGGTTTTAACTTCACTGGTGCAAAATTACAACAGAAACAAAAAAGAGAGAAAAGAAAAAAGAAAAAACTAGCATGTGCATGGAGTGATTGCGGTTGAATTTAAAAGTCTCACAGCCCATGGATAGAAGCTACCTTTAAACCTGTTCGTTCGGCTGGCTATACTTTGATATCTTCTGCCTGATGGTAGAAGGGCAAAGAGATACCAACCAGGGTGTGAATCATCTTTGAGAATCTTCCTTGCTCTGCTAAAGCAGCGAGATCTGGCGATGTTATCCAGTGATGTCAGAGGGCAACCGATGGTTTCTTGTGCCGAATTGATCACTCTCTGTAGTGCCTTCCTCTCCGCAACTGTTAAACCAGCATACCACACTGTGATACAATATGTGAGGACACTTTCTATGATGGACCGATAGAAAGAGGTCATCAGCCGTTGTTCCACCTGATTTTTCCGCAGGACTCTAAGGAAATGAAGTCTCTGTTGAGCTTTTCCAATCACCAGAGACGTGTTGTTTTTCCAGGTGAGATCTTGGCTAATAAGCACTCCTAAGAATTTAAAAGAGGAAACCCTCTCCACACAGCCCCCCTCGATATACAGTGGGGCAGGTTCCTCTCTGTGCCTCCGGAAATCTAGCACCATCTCCTTTGTCTTGCTAGTATTTAGATGTAAGTTGTTTCTTGAGCACCATGCAGATACCTTCTGGACTTCTTCCCTGTATGCTGATTCGTCCCCTCCAGTTATGAGACCCACCACCAGGATCATATGATCCTGGGACATTGCAACCGTCAAAAATGTGAGTCAGTTGCCAAGGGTCGGAATTTTGACCATGGGAATGCTGCAATGGTCGTTAGTGTGCAAAACAGCTATAAGTCACTTATACAGCTATAAGTACTGTTGTAACTTCAAACAGTCATTAAATGACATGTTTATGTACATGTATATAGACCACCATTATGCGTATGTGTACAGATTTATACACACATTATATATGTCAGTCTGTCTGTCTATCTGTCTTTTCATTCATCCCTATCCATCCATCCATCCATCTATCCATCCATCCATTCTTTTCTAAATGCAAAAAAAACCCCATAGCTTGGTAGAAAAAGTATTCAAAATAAAATAAAAATTAGGGGAATAACTAATTAAAATGCAATGCAGAAGGTTGAGATGCAAATGGAGGCAGAAATCAGTTTTTTTTCATTGAACACATGACATTAGCATGGCCTGGAATTAGATTTATCCATATTTCTTTACAATAAATCATGATTACATGGTGGATGCTTCACCACAATATTGGAATCTAGCGGATAATACATTTATGCAAAATCTGATAGTAAGATTGAAATATACCTACAACCAAGACCTTGAAATATTACCTGTCATTCTTCAGATATTAAATATTTGACAAACAGTATTTCATGTTAGTATTCTTAATTTCTAGTAATAATTTGGCATGTTTATGTTGCTTGTTTTCAGCTTTAAAAAAATAAGCATTGAAAAGAACTGAAAGTAAGTAGAAAGGAAAGTTAAAAAAAAAAACACCATTAAAATTATACATAGAGGCTCTATGGCCCATGGGTTTTAAAAATTAGCAAATTCAAGTTCATTGTTTAATGAATTGTATATTTATCACACATGGTATCCTGATTTTCTTAAACCTACAATGAATATGCCAACATGGAAGAACACGAAGTATGAATTGTCTTTTTAACAGTAATTTAAAGAGTTCATTTCTGCTGCAGCAAATGATTGGCAAATGAGAAATGAATGTTCAATAGCATAGATTTAAAAATTGCAAAAACAATTCTACATCCCTAGCCAACATTAATCTGGGTATTTCTCTTTGAAACAGCCCGTTTAAAAAGAAGGATGAGCACATTTTCCCAATTTTATTCAAAGAATTTTTAATTGGCTTGACCTGAGCTGTGTTCGGTTCTGGTTTAAAACTTTGTTCAGATAAGTACAGTATGTGAAATTTATTGCACTGATAATTTTCCATATTGATTTTGCTCACAAACTGCCATGGCATAGTCTCTCTGATGATTATTGTTTTAAAAGAAATCTTTTAATTTGACCACGTGATCTCAACAGGTGTGTTTTGGAAATGAAGTATAAATGAACTTGAACTTTTTCCATCTCTGGCAAGTGTGATCTGAATGATTTTGTCAAGATCCTTTGAAAAATAGCATTTCTATTTATACTGTGATGCATTTCTATCAGTAAAGAAATAAACTCCGTTTGTCAGCTACAAACGGATCCACTCTTGATGCAGATGGATCTTGTACTGAAGATGCTCTCAAATGCTTTGTTAGTTTTGCTGGCAGAGGAAAGAATATGGAAAATGAAAGAAGAGAAAATTAAGATGGTTGCATTTTTTGGGCTGCCCAGAGTAATTGCCTGCATTTGTATGGGGCATATAAATGGTATAAATACATACATCTTAAAGCATCTCTGTGGAAAACATTGCATCATTGAAAAACGTAACTGTGTTATTTATTTCTCCATGGCATTTACTAATTACTAATATTTTTTGTACCACACTATTCCAATTGATTCTGAATGGTGGAGAACATTAAAGTTAAGCAAAAATTCTGTAGAGATTTTCAGTCATCCAGGCAGAGGTGGGTTCCTACCAGTTCGAACCAGTCCGGATGAACTGGTAGTAACTTGGCAGCCTGGGTCGCTGGAACTGGCAGTGACCCAGGCCTGCCACCCAGGCCTAACCCTAACCCCAACCCCAACCCCAACCCCAACCCCAACCCTAGCCTGCCATGCCCCCGAAACGGTTCTCCATCTTCACCATCTTGATTTTGCCTTCTGCCCATGCACAGAGCACATGTACCACACTCTCAAATGTTGCATCACTGAGCCAACCAGCAGTAGAGGCAGCCAAAACCCACCCCTGCATCCAGGTCATGGTTGTCCCGAAGGTGCTTTTTCAGGAGTCATCTGGACTTTCTTGTTTTTTTCTTTTGAAGACGTTTCGCTTCTCATCCAAGAAGCTTCTTCAGCTCTGACAGAATAGTGGGGAATGGAAGGATTTATATTTCTTGTAGACAGCTGTCATCTGCATCCTTTTAGAGGGTGGTTGAAGCACTTGAAGATTTATCCGTGTCCTCAGGGTCACCTGAGTGGTGATCCTGGTTTCTGCAGTCTGCCATTTTTCCTCTGGAAATCCATTCCTACAGGTACTCTAAACAATTGTATAGCTAAACAATTTGGGATTAACACCCTTTGAATGGTGTGGGAGTAGGAATGGATATCTCAATTTTCCTAATGCACACATTACAGAAAAGTGCCTGTCAAGGATGGATACATAAGAAGAAGAGTTTGATAAAAAAATACATCCAGTTCAACAGAACTACTGTATAACTACCTGCAAAATATGCAGCTTAGCAGCAAGACATACAAAAATACTAACATTAGGAGGTAATGCACATGGTAATATGTACATCATGTTCATATAATTTTACAAGGAAAATCAACTGATATAGAAACAAGATGAAGCAAAGTGAAATTAGGAAAATAAACAATTAAATTTGATATATTTGTTTCCAGCTGTGGGGGCGGCATAGGATAGGAAGAATCTCAGCAGGTAAGATGGCATCTTGTATATTTAGAACCTACTCCTGTAGTGGGTTCCTAACTGATTTACTACCAGTTCACTTGTGCTCACGTGCAACACTTCTGTGCATGCACAGAAGTGTCCAGGTGGGTGGGCAGAGCCTCCCGCCACTGCTACTACTGGTTCAGCTGAACCAGGCTGAACCAGGAGCAACCCACCTCTGACCTACTCCATATATTGCTGTTCACTTGCAATAAGTGTCCTACAGTATTCTTACAGAACTTGCCTGCTCAAGAGAAATGTTTAACTGTTTCATTGATGTCATTGTATGCAAACTAATGAAAACAAAATCCAGAAGGAACAGCTTGCTTCTCTTCCAAATCTAGTGCAGCATTCTGTTTCAAGAAATGTCAGAACCAAAATATTCAAAGAATTGTGCGCCCTTAAAATGATATGTAAGTCTTTTTGCCTATGATTCTAGGCATTCCATTCCTGTTTCATTGTCTCTAGTAGTTGATTCTCTGTACCAGATCTCTATATCACCAACTTGACAATTTACAAAAGCATGCAGTGTAATTCTTGAACAAGATGATTTTCCCCCTCCTTGACTGAGATATCAGTCTTAATTTCTCCCTGTTCTGAAAATAATAATTCAAAAGATAAAGGGGAAAGTGTATACAAATATGATCTAGCAATGGGTTACACCTGGAGGCTAAAACATATGAAGAACAGTTGCAGGAATTGGGTATGTCTAGTTTAATAAAAAGAAGGACCAGGGGAGACATGAAGCAGTCTTCCAATATCTCAGGGGTTGCCACAAAGAAGAGGGAGTCAAATTATTCTCCAAAGCACCTGAGGGCAGAACAAGAAGCAATGGATGGAAACTAATCAAGGAGAAAAGCAACTTCAAACTGAGGAGAAATTTACTGACAGTTAAAACAATTAATCAGTGGAACAGCTTCCCTCCAGAAGTTGTTGAATGCTCCAACACTGAAAGATTTAAAGAAGATGTTGGATAATCAGTTGTCTGAAGTGGTGTAGTATTTCCTGCCTAGGCAGGGGGTTGGACTAAAAGACTTCCAAGGTCCCTTCCAACTCTGTTATTCTATATTATTTGCTTAGAGCAATAAAAAAAGGTAACCAAAGACTTGATTTTGGCTGCACAAAAGCAAGTTGTTCAGACTGATGCAATTAAGACCAGAAAAATAATTACATGAATAAAGGCAAAATATAAAGTATAGAATAGTCCAAAGCACATATTCCAGTAGAGAGAAATTCCCTGAAAATGAATTCCATCACGAGTCTGAAAGCTTGGAAGCAACCTAGATTCGATCTTGTAATCATTAAACGATTCAAAGTGCAGATTGTGCAAAGAAGCAGAAGAAATAGCAAATCATAACCTCAGCTCCTGCAAGAAGATTGCCCAGACGGATTATAAACAATGAAAATAACACAGTCACCAAAACGATTCTCTGTAACATTTCTAGAAATTACTGTCTGTCAGTAATGAAAAATTGGTGGGAACACAGCCAAGAAAGTAGTTGAAAATGAGCAGGTTACAGTATTGTGAGACTTCTGAATCTAAACTGATAAAGCCTTGGCTCATAAAACATCAGTTTTAACTGTGGTTGAAAAGAATAAAATGTGGACAATTGATTTGATAAGGTCAGGGAACAGAATAAAAGAAAAAGAGAAGATAACGAAGTATCAATATCTGAAAACTAAAATCGAAAGATTATGGCATAAACCAGTCCAGGTGACCTCAGTGGTTCCATAAAAAAAAAAAATCATGGAAAACAATTAGAAAATCTGGTCATTGACAAAATTTCTATTACTTAATTGCAAAAGGCCACACAGTGGAATAGAATAGAATAGAATTCTTTATTGGCCAAGTGTGATTGGACACATAAGGAATTTGTCTTTGGTGCATACAGTATGTTCTCAGTGTACATAAAGAAAAATAAAATAGAATACATTCATCAAGAATCATAAGATACAACACTTAGTAATAGTCATAGGTTACTAATAAGCAATCAAATTATACAAACAAAACACTATACATTTTAAAGATACAAGCAACATGGTTATAGTCATAAGTGGAAAGAGATACAGTAGTACTAGGAAAGAGATACTAGGAAGGAAGAGAGGAATAATAGCAATAATAATAGTAATACAGTCTTAGTAGATAATTTGACAGTGTTGTTTAGCACTGTCAAGGTGCTAGTTCTCAAGGTGCTAGTTCTCATCTTTAAAGCGCTCCATGGCTCGGGACCTAGCTATCTGCGGGATCGGATTCTGCCCCATACATCCTCCCGGCAGATTCGCTCCCACAGAGAGGGACTTCTCCGGGTGCCGTCCACTAGACTTTGTCAGCGGGCGACGCCCAGAGGAAGGGCCTTCTCTGTGGCGGGCCCAGCCCTCTGGAACGACCTTCCCCCCGACATTAGAACAACTACGGACCTCCGCTCCTTCCATCAGAAATTAAAAACTCACTTTTTCTGCTTGGCCGGCCTAGGTTAATCTCTACCTCAGGGGTTAGGAATTGTTAATTTTAAAATGGGAATTTTAGTGCAGGGATAGTTAGATTTAATTTGTTTTTATTGTATTTATCTATGTATATATTTTATGTTGTTTTAGTTTCTCCCTGTGCACCGCTCCGAGTCCCCTCGGGGAGAGGACGCGGTTATAGAAATAAATATTCTATTCTATTCTATTCTAGAATGATGGCACTCAGGGAAAAACTGTTCTTGTGTCTAGTTGTTCTTGTGTGCAGTGACCTATAGCGTCATTTTGAGGGTAGAAGTTGAAACAATTTATGTTCAGGATATGAATGGTCAGTAGATATTTTCACAGCCCTCTTTTTGACTCGTGGATGGAAAGCAGGTTGGTAGCAATTGTTTTTTTCCTGCAGTTCTAATTATCCGTTGAAGTCTGTATCTGTCTTGTTTGGTTCAGCTTGTTTGCATTTAGCTATGCACTTTGGGATGAACACCCTTTGAGTGGGGTTATGGATGGTCAAAACTGAAGAAGCTTCTTGGATGAGAAGTAAAATGTCTTCAAGAAAAAACAAAAAGTCCAGTTGCCTCTTGAAAAAGCACCTTTGGGACATTATTTTCTAGGTTCTTGAAAAGAACTCAATACATATGAAAGCCATCACCAGCTAAAGAATTGGTAGATGTGAGTATACATTGTTGTGAACAAATAATACTTTTCCATTATTTGCCCTATGATGATATCTTAGAAAAGCATTGGATCTAGGGTATGACAGACACAAGATTACAGCGTCATTTCTGTTGCTGATGAGACTTACAGTATGTGAAAAAAATTCCAGAAGTACTTTCTTCTTTTTCACCTCCCATTCAGATATTTTAAAAGCCCATCTACACCCAGTTTTCCACTGTGCAATTTCCACTGCTTTTGTGCGTGTGTGTGTAATGCTACAATCATTCAAAAGCTGAATTTCACATTTAATTTACTTTCAGCTAATTGTATTACTTAGTGAATGTTTTCATTAAAGACAATAGAGTAATCATTCAGTAATATGTTAAATATGGAAAACTAAGATGGCTGTGCAATGTTTTTAATTAGATTCATAGCAACTGGGAAGATTGTATGGTATGAAAAATTGTTTCCAATTTAGTGACACTGTGCTTTCTTGTTTCCAAATGAAAGAGCATAATAGCTGTTGTAGATAAGAGACCCCCAAAAGCAGAATGTTTATGTACCTGCAGATGGGAAACGATACCATTCATTCCTCTCACTTTCAAATATCCCTTTCCATGTGTAGACAAAATTCTATGGCCCCTGGGCTATTCCTACTTTTTTTTCCCAATGCAAAGATTGCAAGATTAAACTTCAATATGATATTAATTTTAACATCCCTTTTAAAACTCATTTTGTTGAATATCCTGCTCCTTCATTGTTTCACACGGTATGCCTCCAAAAATAATGCCTTGGTAAGGCCACACTTGGAATACTGCATACAGTTTTGGTCGCCACGATGTAGAAAAGACGTGGAGATTCTGGAAAGAGTGCAGAGAAGAGCAACCAAGATGATTAGGGGACTGGAGACTAAAACATATGAAGAACGGCTGCAGGAGCTGGGTATGTCTAGTTTGATGAAGAGAAGGACCCGGGGAGACATGATAGCAGTGTTCCGATATCTCAGAGGGTGCCACAAAGAAGAGGGAGTCAAATTATTCTCCAAGGCACCCGGGGGCAGGACAAGAAGCAATGGGTGGAAACTAATCAAGGAGAGAAGCAACTTAGAACTAAGGAGAAATTTCCTGACAGTTAGAACAATTAACCTCTGGAACAGCTTGCCTCCAGAAGTTGTGAATGCCCCAACCCTGGAAGTCTTTAAAAAGTTGTTAGATAGCCATTTGTCTGAAATGGTATAAGGTTCCTGCCCACGCAGGGGGTTGGACTAGAAGACCTACAAGGTCCCTTCCAACTCTGCTATTGTATTGTATTGTAATGCCTGCTTTATATTTAGGAATGTGGTGGGACGCTGTGGCTCAATGGCTAAGATGCTGAGCTTGTCAATCAGAAAGGTCGGCAGTTCGAATCCCTAGTGCCATGTAACAGAGTGAACTCCCGTTACTTGTCCCAGATTCTGCCAACTTAGCAGTTCGGAAGCACATAAAAAATACAAGTAGAAAAATAGGGACCACCTTTGGTGGGAAGGTAACAGTGCTCCATGCACCTTTAGTGTTTAGTCATGCCGGCCACATGACCACAAAGACATCTTCGGACAATGCTGGCTCTTTTGCTTTGAAACGGAGATGAGCACTGCCCCCTAGAGTCAAGAACAACTAGCACATATGTGTGAGGGGAACCTTTACCTATATTTAGGAAAACATCAAGTGCCATTATGTGACTATTCCTACAAGTATTCGAATTGTGCGAGTTACGTGACACTCTATGGGAGTGAAAATTGGACTTTAAAGAAGCAAAATGGGAAGAATATTGACTGTTACGAATTTCATTGTTGGAGAAGATCCTTGAGAATCCCATGGATTGCCAAGAAAAAATGGATTATTAAACAATTTAACCCAGATCTCTCACATGAGGAACAAATGACCAAGCTCAAATCACTCTACTTCAGACACATTATGCAAAGTTCTAACTCTAGAAAAGACTCTGATGCTGGAAATAGTGGAAGGAAAGAGAAGATGAAAAAGTCCTTCACAAAGGTGGACAGTATAAGACGCAACGGAATACAAGATGCACCCAGGTTTTGAAGAGACAATTTTTTTAAAAGTAGGTAGGTAGATAGAGGGATAGAGAGGGAGAGAAGAGAGAGAAATACAGCAGGTAGGGAGAGAGAGAGAGAGAGAGAGAGTAGTTAGGTAGGTAGGTAGGTAGGTAGGTAGGTAGATAAAGGGATAGAGAGAGAGAGAAATAGAGAGAGAGAGAGAAATACAGTAGATAGGTAGGGAGAGAGAGGGAGAGTAGATAGGTTGGTAGGTAGAGGGATAGAGAGAGAAAAATAGAGAGAAAAATAGTAGATAGGTAGGGAGAGAGAGAGTAGGTAAGTAGGTAGATAGGTGTTTCCAGGTGTATTTACCCATGTGCTGGAGAAGGAAATTGCTGTAGCACCTAAAACTTTGTTTCTGCTAGCACAGCACTTGATCAATGTAATTCTCATCAACCACTCTAATTAAACAGCTTTCCAAAAGGAAAAAAAAATTTTTTTGCACTCTGCTAACCTCCCCAAAATGGCCCGTTTTCACCAAAAACGGACCATTTTTGGGTTAAAAAAAATTGCGTGCCTAGCCTTATGGAGGCTTATAGAGTGCTGCTGAGGGAGGGGGGGAAAGGCACATTTTTTGCTCATTTCTGCCCTTTCCAGCCCCCATGAACTCTCTGCAAAGCCTCCATAAGGTCCTGCACGGCCATTTTGGTGAAGGGGCAAAAAAATGCAAAAAAATAATAATGCTGTATTCGGTGTATAAGACGCACCCAGATTTTCAGTCTCTTTTTAGAGGAAAAAGGGTGCGTCTTATACTCTGAAAAATACGGTATGTCCAGGAGTGGGATCCTACTGGTTTAACAACCAGTTCACTGAGTGCGCGCTGAGCTCGCACTGCACATGTGGGCACAGAAAACTCATCTTCAGCATTACTGCTGGTGAGGAAAACAGCTGAGGTGAGGCAATCCACTCTGCTGTGCCGATCAGCTGGGCTTCAGAACAGGAAATATAGATGAGCATAGCACAGGGGCAGGTGGGCGGGCTCACTTCAAAATCGGAGTGAAATGGTTTGCTCCCAGCTGATAGTCGGAGCTACCGGTTCACCCAAACTGGTCCAAACTGGTAGAATCCCACCCCTGCATATGTCCCTTTGGGAGACTTGAAAAAATAGATTAGGGATATATATTATCATGAACAAAAGCTATGTGGATGCTACCGGTAGTAGCAGAAAATGACTTGCTAATATTAAATCAATAGATTTCTGTAAGGATGCTGTCGTTCTGGTGGGAAGGGGGAGGCTTGGGGGGGGGTCTGTGTATGGGGTTTCTGTTTCTATTTCGTGCTTTACTTTGCTGTAGGGACCTTGGGAGGGGGGGAAAGGAATATGCCTCGAGCAGTTGCCTTATCTCTCTCTGTAGAAGAGCAGCAGGGTTGCCTTGGCGATCAGCGTTTATCATCTTCTCGGGCTGAGCTTCCCATTACATCTCCATGCATCGGGATTGGCTCAATGATGGGAGGGGCTCTGTCTGCATTGGTTTCATCTAACATTTCAAGCGGGAAAAGTTACTTCCTGCCTACATCTCTTGCTGTCACAATCTTCCAATGTATATTTCCTTTCGAAATGAATTTCATTTCAAGAGTTCTGCTTTCTTGAGAAGGCTGGTGAGGCAGGACCTTACAAAAGGGTACTTATTTCTTCTTGTTTCTACTGCAAACAGGACCCATGTTTGCCTTGCCTTTTATTATCTTCCACTTCCCTTCCATTCCATCTCTTCCCTTCCCTTCCCTTCCCTACCCTTCCCCACTGTAGGTAATAGGGATAATCAAAGCCAACTCCATCAAAGTAGCACCAGAGATCATGGGCCACAAGGTTGTTTTTTTTAAAATATTTGATTTCAGTGCAGTACATTTCTACTAAATGTGGTCAGAATTGTACTCACCATATAAGCAATATCAATATCTTAAAACGCACAAAGAAACATCATCCAGTAACATTTGTATTCTTGCATCATACCAGAGCTCTTTTAGGCAAAGGTTATTTAAACTCTTTATATGATAAAAAAAAAACCTATAGATCTTGGTCTTAACATTAGAAAGCAATCCCATACAGCTCTTCAGGCAGTACACAGGACAGTTTCTTTGTTTGTTTGTTTGAATTTATAACTTGCCCAACTCTGCTGGACTTTATAAGTGGCTTTATGAGCCCCATGCATTACAAGTAAGGCTATTGGATCCATCGATCTGCAGGATCCCAAAGAAGTTGGATGTGATCGGAACCCAGATTTTCCTGACTGTTCCTTGGCTTGCAAAAAACAGAACATTCTTTCTGCTTTTGCTAACGATGTTAACAAAAATGTATTCCTCACTGTATAGAGGTTACTGCTCTATCCTTCACTCTCCTTCACTCTCTGCACAAGAAGTCAGAGTTCATTTTTATTTTCAGGCTGGTGATATTAAAATGCATTATCCTCCCACTGAGATTTTACTGTACTTGGTATGTATCATGCATCTTTCGTGGGGTAATGATTTGATAGAAAAACTTCTTTCAGTCCGGAGGTTTTTGGGGAAAAGAAAAGAGGATGACACTTGCTCACCTTGGGCTAATGATGTCATGCACCAGGCTGTTTTACTTCTTATCGGATACCACCACATTTTGCTCCTGTTTTGGAAAAAGAATCCATTGGCTATTCTCCTGCCTTAATGAAATGTTGATTCCACATGTTGCAATATTTAACGTGAGATTAATAATGGCTTATTTTAAGCTTCTTGCCCATAAGGTCTTTCCCCATTTTCTCCCTCACTTTGAAAGAAAAGCAATTCCTTTGTAAAGGAGAAGAACACATAAGTCGCATTAGTATTTGCCTAGATATGGATTCTTTCCTCCATGGCAGTGGAAAATATTTGTGCGATTACCTTTTTCATGCTATTGTCTTCGCTTCAGCGATCTGTAACTTCCTAATCATCCTATGTTTCAGCTAAAGCTCAGAAGAACTCTTAAAAGAACTCTTCCTGATCAGCTGAGAACCTGGTGGCTTAGTGGCTAAGACTTCTGCCTAACATGTAATACAGCCCCAGTTCAAATCCCACTAAGGGTATGGCTAGCTGATGAGAGCTAAATAGCTCGAAATAGATCTATCCTAGTCTCCCTTATTTATTTATTGATCAGCTCAAAAACCTAACACACATATTTAAAAAAAAGTACACAACGGAACTCATAGCTTTCTGTCTAGATGGTCTCTGGTGATGAGCCAAAAGGCAGAAAAGGAGAGCAGTATGCTTCCTCCCTTAATTGGGGCTTAACAGCGTGTTGTGACACAAGTATATTCTTATCCTCCTGTCTCATCTGATCAGGAAGAAAACCTGGTGGTGATTCAGGTCATCCACAGTTACAAATTCTCCCAAAATCAGAGGGAAAAAAACAGTTGTTTACCGGTCCATTTTTGCCCCGGGGGGACGGGGGGGGGGACGGACGACGGACTCAGAAAGTTTTCATCTAATTCAGGCATAGTCAACCTTTTTATACCCACCGCCCACTTTTATATCTCTGTTAGTAGTAAAACCTTCAAACTGCCCACCGGTTCCACAGTAATGGTGATTTGTAAAGTAGGGAAGACAATTAAATTAAAAAAAGGAAAGTGCTACAAAACCCCTACCGCCCACCATGAAAGCTGGAATGCCCACTAGTGGGCAGTAGGGACCAGGTTGACTACCACTGATCTTATCTATATTAATCCTGAATGGGATAGTTCATTAGCTGGAACTGTTGTACTGCCACTGCTTTATCTTAATAACTTTTGCCATAGAGAACTCTTCTTCCTCCCCCCCACTTATCCCTCTGTGGGAACGATTCTATTCAGTCCTAAAGGCACAAGGATTAAAAAGAAATGATTTCAGGTAAGCTTATATATTAGTAGTGGAGCTATGCAATATAGTTTGTTACCCTGGGAGACAAAAATATACATTTCTATATAGATTCACCATCAGTATTCATTCAGTGCTGAGATCATCCTGTCTCAGAAGTGTGTTGCATGTTTTTCAACTTCTATCTATCTCTATCTCTCCCCCTTTCTCTGCCTCTTCACCCTAAATCAATACACTGCAGAACGAACCTTCATCACTGAAGGATTTAACATAATCTCTCATGCTCATCCAGTGCAGGTTAATAGACAGATGGGTTTTTTTTGACAGAGGGAAGGCTGAACTGGCCCAAAGTTGCCAAACCAATTTTATGTTCTCACTTCTAGTTCAAGGTCCAAATGTTTCCTCCTTTTTTACTTGGCAGGAGGAAAAAGTATATATAGGTGTTCCTCAACTTACAACCACAACTGAGCCCCAAATTTCAGTTGTTAAGTGAGACATTTGTTAAGTCTTCAGGTGCTTTGGAAAATAGCTTGACCCTCTCCTCTCTGTGGTAGCCCCTCAAATATTGGAAGACTGCTACATGTCTCCCCTGGTCCTTCTCTTCCCTAGACTAGCCATGCCCAGTTCCTGCAACAGTTCTTCATATGTTTTAGCCTCCAGTCCCCTAATCATCTTGGATGTTCTTCTCAACATTCTTTAGCATGGAACTAGAAGTCACAGTCTCCTGGTTTCTAGA
The DNA here is from genome assembly GCA_039707465.1 of Rhabdophis nuchalis. NCBI lineage: Eukaryota > Metazoa > Chordata > Lepidosauria > Squamata > Natricidae > Rhabdophis > Rhabdophis nuchalis. The sequence continues at coordinate 49,672,381 of CM077649.1, forward strand.
GTATTTATTTTATTTTTATTTATTTAAAGCTAATTGTCATTCAATAATGCAATGTTGTTCAGTGTTTTGTTCCCAGATGTGGTACTACAACTTCAGTTCCCGTCAAGCTATGTGTAAAGCTGTTCCCTATATATGATGTTATACATTCCTGTTTGTGTGTGGGGGGTGGGGGGTGGGAGGGAGCAAGGGAGAGAGGGAGAGAGAGGGAGTGGGGGATGGGGGGAGAGAGAAAGATAGTGCCTACAACACTATCACTATACAATACTGGTGTGTCCCAGCTGTGGAAGTGCAATTTCAGACGACTTCTTGCAATTAGTTTTGCTTCCCACTAAATTCTCCAGACATTTCAGGTGCATAGAAATCTTGACATTCATAGCAAATTTCTCCTTAATAAAACATCAGGGCAATCTGTGAAAATGTAGAAAACAGAATAAGAAAAAAAGAGAGAGATAAAAATAGATTCCTTTAGATTGCATCCTACGTGGAATTTTAAATTTTCAGTGATCCAATGCCACCATACTATTTTCCCCCCTTAGTTACACTCTTGTGACTTACGTGTTTGGAGTTGGATCCGTTTAACCCTGAGTACATTTAAATGCATAAAACCCCAATAAAAATGAGCAATCACCATTTCACCCCCTTACATTGTGTAGTTGTTTGGAAACTACTGATGGAAAACCAGGCCACCAGATTTTGCTCTGAGACCAAACCGGTCTCAGAATACATTGTCTGTCTATAGAAGTTGTAGAAGCTTCATGTAGAAATTTTTGCAGACAACATTATGGCCTAAATTTTGAACATAGGAAAGAAAATAATTTTCTTTTTCTTTTTTCCCCCAATAGATGTTTCTGGAATGTTTAGGCCTATAAATTTTCAAGGGGAAAGAAGGGGGTACTATTCATTCATTCATTCATTCATTCATTCATTCATTCATTCATTCATTCATTCATTCATTCTCTGCCTTTATTCTTATAAATAACTCAAGGCAATGAACATACTTAAATACAATTTCCTTTTCCTATTTTCCCCACAACTACAATTACAACTCTATCAGATGGGTTGAACTGAGAGACTTATTGGCTTAAGATCACCCAGCTGGCTTTCAGCCTAAGGTGGAACTATTGTTATTATTATTTGTAAGTCACCTAAATCAGGGGTCTGCAAAGTTGGCTCTTTTAAGACTGGTGCACTTCAACTCTCAGAGTTCCCCAGCCAGCTATGCTGGCTGGGGAACTCTGGGAGTTGAAGTCCACCAGTCTTAAAAGAGCCAACTTTGCAGACCCCTGACCTAAATCATCTTGGTGGTGTTGTGGAGGGGAGAGGCTATTATGAATAAATGAAATAATAGCAAAACAGAAAATAATGTAATAATAAGTCACAAAATATTTGAAAGATCTTCTAAAACGTTCTAACTCTCTACAGGTTTTGGGAGGAAAGACATAAGAAAGGGACCTATCCTTGCTCCAGAGGACAAGGCAGTGGTGAAATTCATTTTTTTTTACTACTGGTTCTGTGGGCATGGCTTGGTGAGAGTGGCAGGGGGAGGATACTGCAAAATCCCCATTCTCACACCACTCTGGGGCCAGTCAGAGGTGGTATTTACTGGTTCTCTGAACTACTCAAAATTTCTGCTACTGGTTCTCCAGAACCTGTCAGAACCTGCTGAATTTCACCCCTGGGACAAGGTAAAAGAAACAGAATGGGACAATTGGCCACAGTTGCTTCACCCATGACACTTCACACAGACCCTGCTCCAGCTGACCGACCTTAGACACCCCTTCCTCCCCCCCACCCCATTCCAACTGCTTCATCTCAACCCCTCCACCTCATCCAACACACCATGTACATCCCACTCTGGCTGTCCTTCCCTGTGCTGCTCCTCCACTGCCTTGCCCTGGGCCATTCGCCATGGGACAAAACACTCAGCCAATTTGCCCATGATGTGTGCAGTGGTGGGTTTCAAATTTTTTAGAACCTACTCTGTAGGTGTCGCCTATTTTGTGGGCGTGGCATGGCAGTCATGTGACAGGGTGGGAGTCGCCACCTTTTAAAATGTGGTGAAACTCATTTAACAACGCTCTTGCTTAGCAACCAAAATTTTGGACTCAGTTGTGATGATAAATTTTTTCTTTCTTTCTTTCTTTCTTTTCTTTCTTTCTTTCTTTCTTTCTTTCTTTCTTTCTTTCTTTCTTTCTTTCTTTCTTTCTTTCTTTCTTTCCTTCCTTCCTTCCTTCCTTCCTTCCTTCCTTCTTTCCTTCCTTCCTTTCCTTTCCTTTTCTTCCCGTTGGGTCACTGGCAGCGGTGGGCCAGATTTACTTCCAGGTACGCCGGTGGAACCCCCTCTCACCAGTTCTCTAAATTTCACCAACCGGCTCTCGCGAGTAGGTGCGAGCCTGTAGAAACCCACCACTGGATGTGTGGATGCTGGGGCCCTGTGCCAAGGACCACAGGGGCTACAACTGCTACTATCCAGCCAAAACATAGGGGCACTGGTGGGCTCAGCTCACAAGATGGCAGCAGTGGCTCCCCCTGCCCCATCCTGCCCTCAGTAACCCTCGGATTTAGACCTACACACACCTCAGTTTCACTCTTTCCCTTTTGATTTCTGCCTCCTTCCTCTTTCAATGCAATCAACTACGTATTCTAACAATAACGCAGGGTACTTTTAAAACAAATGATATGTGCACCTAGCAGAGATTTTGATCTCTTCTCTTGAGATATAACAATATTTTAAAATTGTCAGGAGATTGCCATATTTTTCAGAGTATAAGATGCCCCGTAGTATAAGACACACCTAGATTTTGGGAAGGAAAACAAGGGGGGGAAATTCTGCCTCCAGCAACTTGACTCCTTACAGCAAACAGTACAGAAGATATACACTGTTTGTGGTGTTACATTTCAGACTATACCTGTACAGACGCTGTTAAAATTGATGTGGCTTTCTGGAAGTATACAGTGTTCTCTGCTATTTAAAAGAAGATACAATGGCACTGGGCCTCTTCAGATCAAGCATTTATTTTAAAAAGCTTCTTCATTTTGTTATGTTGTCTAGAACAATAATAAAGCAGTCTTTAAAAAAATAAGTCTAATAATTTGAACATTCTATAAGCACTTACAGTTAATGACTTACCTCCTTGCAGCAAACAGCAAACAGCCTGTTTCAGTTCAGTCTGATTAGAAGGGGAAAAAATCTGCCTCTGTCTCCCAGCAATTTGCCTCCTTGCAGCAAACAGCAAGTTTCACTTTCAATTTCAGTTTATGGCTTCCTGGTGATCAGCTGTTTCAGGCTGCAGGGATTGCCATAGCCTACTGCCGCCTCCAGAAGCCCCATTTTCTTCGTTTGCTGCAAGGAGGTAAATTGCTGGAAGGCAGAGGCCAAAGGGTGGAGGCCGGTGGTTGGGCAAGGCTACATTCGGTGTATAAGTCGCACCCAAATTTTCACCCTGTTTTAGGGGGAAAAAGGTGCGTCTTATACTCTGAAAAAGAAGAGATTGGACAACCATTTGTCTGAAGTGGTGTAGGATTTCCTGCCTAAGCAGGGGGTTGGACTAGAAGACCTCCAAGGTCCCTTCCAACTCTGCTATTCTATTCTATTGTCTTTAAGCCCCCTTGGAAATCTTTCCAGGCCTCCCTGAAACTTGTCCTCTAAAATGGTCCATTTCCGAAAAGACATTGTTGCTCACACAAGTTGGTCTCATTACTTTGAAAAACAGGAGCCAAAAGTGATGCTCTGTTAGAAACGAGAAGTTCATTTCCCAGGAAGATGAATCTCGCAGATTTACATCCTTAACGACACTCAAAATTAGACATCCCCAATCTTCCTTTTTTTCCTCTCATACCCATTATTACCGGAATCAATGTGCAAAAAAGAAAGAAAGCAAGAAAAACTGCCCAGATGGTCTACTTAAATTCTGGGCTAAGTTTTCTCTGGAGGCAATTAAGAAGGGGAAATGGTGACAAAATGAAGCCAATTGTTGTAATGTTACTGTTTCATTTTCCTCTTCCTTGTAGCCTAGCCATGTGTGTTCTTGGCTTTAATTTTCTCCTCCAATCTTAATCAACAGTGAATTGACAAAAGAAGTGCTATTTGCTGTCCTTAACAATTTCCTGATTGAGGATTAAACTTTCCCAATCAACACGTGCTGGTTTGGATCTCAACAATGGTACTATTGAAATTAAGTGGCAGACATTTGGATCTTCTCAGCAGGATTTCTCATTTGCCATGTTTTCGTTCTTTTCTCTCTAAAGCAGAGAGGAGGAAAAAAGAATCTCTTTTCCAGTTGCCTATTGTATGGGAAACTGTGAGCTGTCATTATCAATCCATACCCTTGCCAGTGACTGCAGAAGTTTCCTTAATTTCCATCCATTTTTGTCATTGTTCGGGGGCCAGTCTTCCTTCTCCTATTTTTAAGTATTCAGCAGATGTATTTCCAGGTGCATTATTCTGAATGGTGATTGTTGACTACAAGGGAGAAACAGAGAGAGGGAGAGAACAAGAGATGTTCTTTTTAATCACACTTTACTACATGCACTGGAGAAAATGACATTTTAATAGCAGCCTGGTCAATAAAAAAAACAAAACAGAGAAAGATATATAGACACCATGTTCTCTTATAGTGTCTTTTCTCAGGTGAATAAAAGAGCCTTTCCTTCTCAAATAACGGTTGTTTTCTGAAATTCTCCTTGTTCACTAATGCTATTTTTATATAGTACTGGTGAACAAGGAGAATCTATCTATCTATCTATCTATCTATCTATCTATCTATCTATCTATCTATCTATCTATCTATCTATCTATCTATCTCTGTCTGTCTGTCTGTCTATCTATCTATCTTTCTATCTTTCTATCTATCTATCTATCATCTATCTATCTATCTATCTATCTATCTATCTATCATCATCATCATCTCTCTCTCATCTATCTATCTATCTATCTATCTATCTATCTATCTATCTATCTATCATAATCTCTATCTATCTATCTATCTATCTATCTATCTATCTATCTATCTATCTCTGTCTGTCTGTCTGTCTGTCTGTGTGTCTATCTATCTATCTTTCTATCTATCTATCTATCTATCTATCTATCTATCTATCTATCTATCTATCTATCTATCATCTATCATAATCTCTATCTATCTATCTATCTATCTATCTATCTATCTATCTCTGTCTGTCTGTCTATCTATCTTTCTATCTTTCTATCTATCTATCTATCATCATCATCATCTCTCTCTCTCATCTATCTATCTATCTATCTATCTATCTATCTATCTATCTATCTATCTATCTATCTATCTATCTATCTATCTATCATAATCTCTATCTATCTATCTATCTATCTATCTATCTATCTATCTATCTATCTATCTATCTATCTATCTATCTATCTATCTATCTATCTATCATCTATCTATCTATCTATCATCTGTCATCTATCTATCTATCTATCTATCTATCTATCTATCTATCTATCTATCTATCTATCTATCTATCTATCTATCTATCATCTATCATCTATCTATCTATCATCTATCATCTATCTATCTATCTATCTATCTATCTATCTATCTATCTATCTATCTATCTATCTATCTATCTATCTATCTATCATCTATCTATCTATCTATCTATCTATCTATCTATCTATCTATCTATCTATCATCTATCTATCTAATAAAATGCAGAGTATTAGGGTCAGAGTATTAGAGTTTTGGGCAGTAATGATAAAAATATGCATTGCAAAAATATATGTCACAATCCCATATAGAGGTCATCTATATCTATGATGGCAAACCTATGGCACGCATGCCAGAGTTGGCACACAGGGCCCTCTCTGCTGGCATGCGCACTGTCACCCCAGTCAGATATCCGTGGCGTTTCTTTCGTGAGCTTCTTCTTTTCCTGAAAACGCCGAAACAGAACTCATGAAAGTAAAAAAACCTCACCTCTTGCCATGCTGCCAGTGTTGGTATGCCCTGCCTTCTGTTCTCCAGCTGGTCTTCAGGTCTCTGCTGGTCTCTGCTCTCATACAAATATGAGAATATGTGAACCTCATTTCAACCCTGAGGTACAAATATTCTCCTTTAAAGAGATATAATCAGGGGCGGGCTTCAAAAATTGCAGCAATGGGTTTGCTGCCCCGTTACTGGGTGGGTGTGGCCAGGGTGGCCGTGGCCTAGTCAGCCTCCTGTTCCACAGTGAGGAGGTGTTTTTTGCCCTTTGGCACACAAAAATTGTGCATGCACATCTGCACATTTGCACCTAAAAATGTCTGCACATGCGCAAAAGTTAAAAAAGGGAAAAAAATACATTTCTACAATGAAAATTGTTCTGCGCACGTGCAGAACCGAAAATTAAGATGGCGCCATTGTAGGATAAACAGTTCAGGGGCGTGGCAGGTCTGGGTCACTGCCAATTCCAGCAACCCAGGCCACCAGGTTACTACCTATTTGGCAGAACCGGGCCAAACCGGTAAGAACCCACCTTTGATTAAATCTCTTAGCTTCTTCATCAGTCATCTCTGTTGCTTTCAATTTGAGTTGTGGTCTGTGACTTACCTCTAAGGCTTCAATATTTTGGACATTGTCCTGAATATTTTTCATGCACAAAGTGATGTTAGCTGTATCAAACAAGCAAATGTTCAGGCCCGTTTTCTTTATAGCGGTTGTCACAACCTTTCTGCTACTGAACAGTGAAATATATTTTTTATCCTTTTAGGTATGCAGCTTGTAACAGGAGAATATTGTGGTTCCACTTGACAGCTGGGTGAACATCAACGACCCGTATAGACAGCATGCACTAATAGGGCACTTGGTGCAGGAAATAGAGATTTTAATTCCCCCATCCCCCATAGTTCATAACAGATGGTTTTCAAGTAAGCTTTCTCTAGTGTTCCCTTCTGTATTGTTGTACAGTTCATAACATAGAGCGCCTTTTTACGTATTCTTAGCAGTGACATGAGCTATACATGAGACCTAACTAATCAAATTTTATCTAAAATATGGCTTATTTAGAATGGCCGGTATGAGCTACAGATGCATGCAAATAGACTTTTAAAATGTTAGTCCTAGAAGAGGAAGGGGAAACCATAACAACTAAATTTGCCTAGAAGGAAAAATCGTTCTCTTACACTTTATTCGAAATGAGGTTTATTAGTAATTGCCATTGACTTTTCTTTTCTTTTTACTTAAAGGGGATGTTTGGGAGCCATGGTGGCAGTGGGCAGACTTAGTCTGCAATGCAGTATTGCAGGCAAATTCTGCCTGCTGCCAGGAGTTTGATCCTGGCTGACTCAAGGTTGACTCAGCCTTCCATCCTTCTGAGGTCGGCAAAATGAAGTCCCAGAATGTTTGGGGATATATGCTGACTCTGAAAACTGCTTAGAGACTCTACCCTCAGATGCTTTGAAGAATGGTTTGTGTTAGATCAGACAAAGGATTCCGACTCAGGCATGGTCAAAACAACAGGAACGTTTATTCACACTATTCACAACACACACAAGATTCAACTGGCAAGGTTTCTTCTCTGGCAACCTCTTATATAGAGTTACCAGGCAGGAAACTCCTAGCAAGCAGTTGCAACATTGTAACTCCTTTCCAGACAGATTCCAGACAGCTTGTCTCTGTTAATCACTGCAGCTGCTGGCTCAGCTCCGGAATGCGGTGACTCATAGGTTACCAGACGAGTTGTCTGGGACATAGGCTTGGGGACTCAACAGTTTGATTCCCTCTTCTTTGTGGCAGCCCCTGAGATATTGGAACAGTGTTTAAGTATAAATGAAATGTATACTGCCCACCCGCCCCGGTATATGCTGTCCTATTTAGGCACATTTTCAAGCCACGTGCATGCATGCAAGCTGCACGTGCAATTAAAGCGCATGCACAGAAGGCTGAGCGCATGTGTGGACGGGGTGCATGGGAGCGAAGTGAGTGTGCATGGGCACGCACTCACATTTGCAAACCGGTAAGTGAATACCACCCCTGAGTGGTATATAAGTCTAAGTGCTTTGCCCTAAGTCAGGGATGGCGAACTTATGGCAAGTGTGCCACAGGTGGCATTCGGAGCCATTTGTCAGGGCACGCAAGGCTATGTCCTGTCAGCTGGCCAGCGCGTATGCGCACACTGGCCAGCTGAATTTGCCCTTTTTTGCATGCTTTTCTCACCCTCCCCAGGCTCCAGAGACTTTATATGAGCCTGGGGAGGGTGGAAAGAGCCTCCCCCCCCCCCTGGAGGCCCTCCGGAGGCTTCATGAACTTCCCTGAAGCCTCCGGACCACTCAAAATAACACTCCAAGCAAATCGGACGTCACTTCCGGTTTTGGTGGCATATAATTGGAGGATTGGAGGCTTCAGAGAAGCCTCCTGAAGATCACTGAAGCCTCTGGAGGGCCTCTGGGGGGACGGAGGAGACTATTTTTGCCCTCTCTAGGCTCCTATAAAGCCTCTGGAGCCTGGGGAGAGTGAAAGGAGCATGCAAAAAATGGGGGGTTGTGCCTGTAGTGCGCACATGCGCACTGGGGGGGTTGTGCATTGCATTATGGGTTTGGCACGCCCATGCACAATCCCCCTGTGCTCCCCCCACTTATGGCACGTGAGCCAAAAAAGGTTCGCCATCGCTGCCCTAAGTGCTTTGCTATGTTTTGCTTTTGTTTTGGCTTCATTACCATATTGATCTCATGATATGTATGGAATATTCAGTGAAGATTCTCAGTCATTCAGATAGAGTTGTCTGGAAGCTGAGTCAAGGCAACATTGAAAATAAGTCCAGTTGCTCTGACTCAACTTCCAGGCAATAAGTATGGTAAATACTGCTAAGATACTGCAATAGAATGTAGTCTAGATGTCCAGGTGGAAATCAGTGATTTACAGACTAAAGTAAAAGTTTCCTTGTCAGTCATGTCTGATTCTAGGGTTTAGTGCTCATCTCGGTTTATTGGCTGAAGGAGCCAGTGTTGTTCAGAGACAAATTTTGTGGTCATATGGCCAGCATGGCTATATGCCAAAGGTCCACGGTATCCTTCCCACCAAAGTGGTACATATTAATCTACTTGCATTTGCATTCTTTTAAACTGCTAGATGGGCAGGAGCGCAAGCAAGGAAAGGGAGCTTACCCAGGCTCAAACCCGGGCTGTCAGCAATCCAGCTGACAAGCTCAGCATCCTTAACCTCTAAACTGGGCCCTCCTCATGATTCGCAGAATATGAAAATAAATAAATGCTTTAATTTAGCAAGGTGTCTGTCTATAAATGAAGAACAATAAAGGAAACTATTCAGAAATAACTTCATGTTTCTTTTTCTGGTTCTTGGGGGAGCCTGATAAGTACCGTATTTTTTGGACTATAAGACTCACCAGTGCAGAAGATGCACCGAAATTTCAAAGAGGTAAGTAAGAAAAAAAGGTTTTGTCCTTCCTGCCCCCCAAGAGCACTCGGCAGGCTTCAGCAGGGCTGGGAGGAGGCAAAAATTATCCCGTTTTTGTGATAAACAGGCAGAAAATGGGCCATTTTGTTTTGCAAAAACAGGGGCATTTTTGCCTTCTTCCAGCCCTGCTGAAGCTTGCAGAGTGCTTCTGGGGGCTGTAAAAAGGCAAAAATGCCTCAGTTTTTGCAAAAAATGGCCCATTTTTCGCAAAAATGGGATGCGGGGGTGGGGATTTGGGAGGCCAAAAATGGCTGTATTCAGTGTAAAAGACACACCAACATTTCCACGCTCTTTTGGGGGGGGGAAAGGTGTGTCTTATACTCCAAAAAATATGGTACATACCAATAAACATACATTTGGACATGCCCATTCAAAGCTTCTCCCAGCAAATTTAGTGCAGTTGCGATTGCTTAAATGGGAAAGTTAAAGGCACATTAACCTTTCCCCACTTGTACTCTATCATCTCATGCCTATAGCCACTGCAGATTTCCTAAGCCACTTTCCTTTCCTTTTTTCCCCCAGTGGAGAAGTCACACTCTGTGGTTTTTTGCAATGGGAAAAAGGCTATTTCTATTCAGCCAGGCAGGAAAAGGTGAGTGTTTTGGAGGTCTTATTACTACGAAACCAAAAGGCCTTTTAATGCAAAAACATTTCAAGTTCAAGCTGTCACACTGAGTGGCCTCTACAGTCACCCGGTTTTGCACACTACTAGAGAATCAGCAGCTGCTGGAAATTGAATAAACCAGAAGGAGTGTAGAAAAGAGAGAAATTATGCAAGCTCACGGAGTGCTACGCAGCAAGCTCAGCCGTGGCTCAAATAGTCAGGAACTATTGACTATTTTTCTGCTACTGCAATGACCGGTTGGGCATTGTTTCACACGTTTTATGTACCACAATCACAGAGTCATTCCAGGGCAATGTGAGTGAGATTGTCACCCTCAAAATCAAGAGAACTTTTGGTGAAATCGTAGGGCGATGACGGGAGAATCAGTAGGCTGGTGAAAAAAGAATTTAATATTTTAAATTTCTTCCAACACAGATTGTTTGAAGCTCATATTCTTCTCTTATTGCTAATAGAAACTCTTGTAGTTAGTTGGATAGGGCAGGGGTCTGCAAAGTTGGCTCTTTGAAGACCGGTGAACTTCAACTCCCAGAATTCCCCAGCCAGCATAGCTGGCTGGGGAATTCTGGGAGTTGAAGTCCACCGGTCTTCAAAGAGCCAACTTTGCAGACCCCTGGGATAGGGCTACTGAATCTGAACTACAAACCCACAGCTCACCACTAGATGAAAGCAGAGAGATACAGATTCCTGCTTTCTACTGGTCATCTACGTTTATGCAGTCCAGATTCAATATCCTTGAAGCTGACATATGAAAAGAATTTGTTTTGCCAGCCATCTGTGAGATGTTTCCCATTGCAATGCTAAGTGAAGTGAAAATGATGATTCTAAGCTATATTTGGAGTAAATTTCTGTAAGACATTTGAGTAGGTGGGATACAAATAATAAGAAATTGGAGAAGCAGTTTGGTCTTGTGGTTAAAGTCCTGGCTTAAAAACCAGGAGAATGTGATTTCTGGTGTAGCCCAAGGCCTGAAAGCCATCTGGGTAACTTTGAGCCAGTCGCTCTCTCTCTCAGACCAAACTATTTCACAGGATTGTTGTTGTAGTGAATATAGGAGGAGGGAGAAGAATTAAATATGTTTGCAACCTTGAGTTACTTATAAAAATAAGAAAGATTGGTGGGTAGGTAGGTAGGTAGGTAAGTAGGCAATGAAGGAAGGAAGGAAGGAAGGAAAGAGAGAAAGAAAGAAAGAAAGTAAAAAGAGAGATGGAAGAAAGAGAAAAAAGAAAGAGGGAAGAAAGAAAGAGAGAGAGAAAGAAAGAAGAAAGAAAAGAGAGAGAGAGAGAGAGAAAAGAGAGAGAGAGATAAAGAGAAAGAAAGAAGGAAAGGAAGAAAGGAAGGAAGAGAAAGAAGAAAAGAAGAAAGAGAGAGAGAGAAAACAAGAGAAAGAGAAAGAAAGCAAAAGAGAAAAAAAAGAAAGGAAAGGAAAGGAAAGAAAGGAAGGAAGGAAGGAAGGAAGGAAGGAAGGAAGGAAGGAAGGAAGGAAGGAAGGAAGGAAGGAAGACTACCTCTATAGACAGGCAGACCAACACATTCAAAATCAAATCTACCTGATAACACATATTGTACTGTATATTACAGTGATGGCTAACCTTTTTTGGCTTGTGTGCCAAAAGCTGAGGGAGCGCAGGGGGGTCGTGCGTGGATGTGCCACACCCATAACGCTATGTGCACAACCCCCTGCTTTTGGCATGCTTTCCCCCCCCCCCCCAGGCTCCAGAGGCTTTCTAGGAGCCTGGGGAAGATGAAAACAGCCTCCCCCCCACCTCCAGAGGCTTCAGGAGCTTCAATGAAGCCTCCAGAGGGCAAAAAATGGCCTCAAAAGAAGGCCTAAATCAGCTGGCCACCTAGAACAAGGTGGTCCTGAAGCTTTTAACACAAGCACACTGGAGCTGACAGGGCAACGCCTCGCGTGCCCTCAGAAATGGCTCCGCATGCCACCTGTGGCACCCGTGCCATAGGTTCGCCATCACTGGTATATTACATTGCAATTAGTTCTCAGTTCAAAGAGGTTTCAAAACTCCTTTGGTTACCAAAGCATCCACAAAGTTTTGCAAAGAATCTCTTTAGAGCTCATCTCAAAGGAATGTTGTTCTCTCGTGTTTCTGAAGGTGAACCTTCAAGGACTCTCATACCATTTACAGTTAACTAGAGATGCTTCTGTATACGCCTTGTGGACAATCAGAAGTTCCTTCTGACTCTTCCAGTCAGCTGCTGGAACAAGGTGGTCCTGAAGCTTTTAACTAAGCCAACCTGCAATGGTGTATTGCTAGGGGTAACCCCCAAAATGTGTAAGAACATCCTTGAGTTAAGACATGGCTAATAAAAAAAAATTCATATTCAAGTGACTCTTTTAGTTAAATGTGCTTATGAATATTCATTAGCTCAGAATAAAACACGTTAGGTAAATGCACTTAAAGGACTGGTGTGCTTAGGAAATGGAAAAGCCACTGAGGGAACTGGTGAATCCTGTCACACAGAAGATAACCAGTCTGGCTGTAGAGATAAACAGTAAATCTGTTATTCTTCTTGAACCAAGCTCTCTTTAAGTTTCCCCTGGGCAGACATTCTTGTGAATCTTTTATTTTGGCTCTAATTTTACCCCCAGTTTTAGTTCTTGCTTCTGACACATCTGCTTTGACTCAAGGGATGTTTTATTTATATAGTCAGCTTACAGCGCTGTTAGTCTGCTGTTGCTGCTGAAAAAAGCATACAGAACAGGTAAATTAACAATGCAACCAATAGTGAAAATATAATTTCGAATCGTGTTCAAAAAGCAGAGTGATGCCATGCTGTATTCTCACTGTGGTTTTTAAATGCATTATTTTAAAACATCTATCAATCACAAGGATGAGAAATAAACAGCTAGGAAATAAACAGCAAAAGTGAACGGGAAAGTCAAAGTGTTCACCTCTACTTAAAATGAAGCAAACGACATGGAATTCCATACAATGTCTGTCTCCGTGTAGAAACTATGATGGTAGATGTAGAGAAGAGCAGACAGAGCTGGAGGTAGAGTTAATCTCATCATTAGTTTGGAGTCGTTACATTGCCACAAACAGTCCAAGTCCAACCCCTCTTGAATTCCATTGACCGTTATCTGTGACAATTTAGTGTTGAATTTTAGCTGACTAGATTCTTGTGTCATGGCCCACCAGTGGCCAGGGAGCTGGCAGCAGATTCAGACAGTAAGGAAGTTGAGTCTGGGAAAGGCTCTGATGAGGGCTCTGTGTCAGAGGCAGAGAGGGGGCCAGAGCCGTATGCAAGTTATCAGCTGCCTTCAGAGTCAGACATCAGTGAGGCAGACAAACAGCTGGAGCCTGTTCCCAGTATGCATATGCGCAGAGTTGCCAGACGAAGGGAACAGCTAAGGAATAAAGGTCAACTTGGGAGTAAGGCCGGATGATGAATGGCTCCTCCCAGAGGAAATAAAAGAAGAGGGAAAGGGGAGTGGAGTTTGCAGGAGACAATTACTTCGCTAATTGGTTAGTGACTCTCCAAGATTCCTTGCTAAATTCTGCAGATAATGGCCTGTCAGCTCTTCAAGCCAGATAAGTTTTGTGACCATAAATCCTCTTTTAAAAGACGTTGCCAGCTGTGAATGAGCTGAATTCACTGTAAATTAATGAAAGGGTTTTAATTTTTTGGTCAGGACAAGGTGTTTGTTTCCATGTTCTTGGGAAGCCTTGCTCAGAACAATATCAGAAGATTTGAAGTCTCATCCAGAGTCAGATAAGAGTTGGATAAACAGTGAAATTGTTTCAGCCTTACCCCGTCCAAGATTATGGCTGTATAACTTTCAAGCTGCAGCTCATTTTTATAGATGAAAACTGTAATTTGGGGCCTGTTGATATAGGAATTTCAAAAGAAATACTTTTTAAGAGTTTGGGTACATAGTTTTGCAATTCAGAGCATGAACAGAACTTTGTGCTACAAATTCATATAATGGAGAACAGATTGGTTTCTGTGCAATGCTAAGGAAAAATAGATATAAAATGCATATAACTGAGCAGATTCCACATGAGTTTTCTCTAAGTATTTTTTCACCTTTGTGATATAAAATGAAAAGGATAGAATTTTACAGTTCCGCTTGGCTCAGATGTTCTCCCTAGCTTTGATTTAACATGGATCCATCTTCTAGATTTGATATATTCTTGCAAGAATAGGGGTACAAGGTAGAATACCTTTTTTAGAGTAACAGAGTTGGAAGGGACCTTGAAGGTCTTCTAGTCCAACCCCCTGCTTTGGCAGGAAACCTACACCACTTCAGACAAATGGATATCCAACATCTTCTTTAAAACATCTAGTATTGGAGCATTAACAACTTCTGGATGCAAGTTGTTCCATTGATTAATTATTCTAACCGTCAGGAAATTTCTCCTCAGTTCTAAGTTGGCTTCTCTCCTTGATTAACAGATTGACAGAGTTGGAAGGGACCTTGCAGGTCATCTAGTCCAAGCCCCTGCCCAAGCGGGAGACCCTATATCTGCCTCTGCCTAGGATCGAACTCACAACCTCCTGCTTGTGAAGCAAGAGCACCACCTCTAGGCCACAGTTTCCACCCATTGCTTCTTGTCCTACTGTCAGGTTCTTTGGAGAATAGCTTAACTCCCTCTTCTTTGTGGCAGACCCTGAGATATTGGAACACTGCTATCATGTCTCTCCAGTCCTTCTTTTCATTAAACTAGACACACCCAGTTCCTGCAACTGTTCTTCATATGTTTTAGTCTCCAGTCCCCTAATCCTCTTTGTTGCTCTTCTCTGCACTCTTTCTAGAGTCTCCACATCTTTTTTACATCGTGACGACCAAAACTGAATGCAGTATTCCAAATGTGGCCTTACCAAAGCATTATAAAGTGGTATTAACACTTCATCTGATGATCTTGTTTCTATCTCTCTATTTATGCAGCCTAGAACTGTGTTGGCTTTTTTTGCAGCTGCTGCACAATGCTGGCTCCTATTTAAATGGTTGTCCATTTAAAGCAAGGAATCACCGATACTGTACCCATGCATGTCGTTTTTCTTGGTACAAGAAGCCCATCTTGGAAAAACCTCTGGATTAACATGAATCTAGTTATGATAATCCCTTTCTTTCAGCCTGTCGTCTGCTTATTGAATAAACACACCAAATTGCAAGAACTCTGATTTAGTCTTTTAATCTAACTACTCTGTCATTGGCTTCACCCCCTCCCTGTTTGTCCTTGCAGTCTGGGAAATGTTATTGCATGCAGAAAAACAATAATTATTTATCTTAAGACAGATATTATGCTCAGCAGTAGGTCTGTTCCTTTGGTACAATTCAATCTAAATGTGTAACCAATTTACCAAAATATAATTATCTGAGTTATATCTTCTGAAGGGGGGAAGAGGGGTGGGAGAGAAAAGCAAAGCAAAGCAGCTGCAACTGGAAGACTTGAATGCAACACTTAAATGTGAGATACGGTTTAAGCAAACCATAAATTATACCCCATGTACGAATTAACAATAACCATTCCCGGAAGACAGCCATTGTTGCTTAGTTTATGGTAACTGTGACTTCATATAGTTAGCTCTTCAGAGACAATGTAGTGCTGTTGGAGAAGCTTTGAATGTAAACAGAGGAAAACATAAATTCGAAATCCAGTGAAATTATGGTAAACTATTCGAGTACACTTAATCCAATATGATTTTAGTCATCACGTATTGAAACCACCAAATAAAAGCACTATACTGGAATGGTACCTGGGGCGTAACGGTCATATCCTACCATTGGTGCATGGGGTTGGGGGATCACCATAATATTCTGTCCACAGTCATCCTGGTCAAGATAGATGTTCCCCTTCTGTTAAGTTTGATTAGTGTTGTCCTCTATTTTTTCCTGGTTTAGGATATTGGCCATGTTGGTTCAGTTCAGTTAATTGGGTTAAGTGTGCTGTTTTATTTATTTATTTATTATTTTATTAAATTTATACCCCGCCCTTCTCCAAATGGACCCAGGGCGGCACACAGGGATGTTAAAATACATACAAAATATATAAAATTTAAAAAACATATTCTAATAAAACCCTGCGCTAAAAACCGAATTAAAAATCCCAAATTTAAAACTGTCTAATAGTCAGTAATGGAGGTTACGCTAGGCCGGCTAGATGGAATAAATGTGTCTTCAGACACTTGCGGAAGAGGCGGAGGTCGGAGATGGTGCGGAGTTCAGGGGGTAAGTCGTTCCAGAGAGCTGGGCCCGCCACAGAGAAGGCTCTTTCCCTGGGTGTCGCCAGTCGGCATTGTTGAAACATAGTTGTTACTTGTGTGTTACAATGCATAACTGCGGGTCCTTTTGTGTTGTCATCCACCATACCTGTCTACTTATAGGTCTCTTAAGTTTCTGAGTCAAACACTTTGGCCACCTAATGAGAAGGAAGGACTCACTGGAGAAGAGCCTAATGCTGGGAAAGATTGAGGTCAAAAGAAGAAGGGGACAACAGAGAATGAGGTGGCAGGATGAAGTCACCTAAGCAGTCGGCATGAGTTTAAATGGACTCCAGAGGATGGTAGAGGACAGACAAGAAGGCCTGGAGGAACGTTGTCCATGGAGTCGTGATGGGTTGGACATGACTTTGCAACTAACAACAACATAGTTTCTGTGAAGATTCACTTGCTCCCAAGTCAAAATGACCACACACCCCTAGTAAAAAAAAAAAGCATGATAAATAAAATCAAGAAACAATGCCACCTATACCTTGTTGCATATTGCATATCAGGCAGGAGCCTGTAACCATTCAGCCCGCCAGGCTCTCCCAATTGCATCAGCTGAGACAGGAGGATTAGTAGCTATAATTGTTCCACAACACCCTGTTAGGTTGATTATAGTTCCTATAATCTTGTCTTGGCAAGCTTTCAAAAACAGGTAAGCCCTTGATTTATGACCACAATGGAGCCCAGAATTATTGTGGTTAAATGAGACCTTTAAGTGATTCCCCTCCCATTTAGGATATTTCTTACCACAGTTCTTAAATGAACCACTGTGATTGTTAGCAATAGCACCTAGACTTATATACTGCTTCATGGTGCTTTTACAGCCCTCTCTAAGCAGTTTACAGAGTCAACCTCTTGCCCCCAACAATCTGGGTCCTCATTTACCCACCTCGGAAGGGTGGAAGGCTCAGTCAACCTTCAGCCAGTGAGATTTGAACAGCCGAACTGCAGCTACCAGTCAGCTGAAGTAGCTGCAGTACTGCACTCTAACCACTGCTCCACCACAGCTCTTAACAACACGGTTGTTAAGTAAATCTGGTTTCCCCATTGTGCGTCAGAAGGTCGCAGAAGGTGATCACATCACCTTGGGACACAGGAAAGGTCATAAATATGAATTAATTGCCAAGCATTTGAATTTTGATCACATGATTATGGGGATGCTGTAAAGATTGCAACTGTGAAAAATGGTTATAAGTCACTCTTGCCATTGTAACTTTGCATGGTCACTAAATAAACTATTGTAAGTTGAGGATATGCGTACTTGGTCATTGCCTCCTTCTTCCTAGGACTGAGAGTGTGTGACTGGCCCAAGATCACCCAACTGACATTGTTCCTAAAGCAGGAATAGAACTCACAGTCTCCTGATTCCTACCTTATCTCTTAAACATTACATCAAACTGGTTTTCTAATCTAGATATATAAAAGTCAAATACCACTCACTCATCACAAAATCTCCAGAACCATAAAGCCAACAAACTTGAAATTTGGCATGTATGTTCCTCTTGGCTTCTAGGTGCTCACTAAGAAAGGATTTTTCAAAATGACAATCAGATCATTAGTATTTATTATACAGTAATTAACACCCTCTGATGCTAAGGAGTTGTACTCCCTCTCCCCACCTGAAAGGAACTCTATTCTGACTGCCAGTTGCCTCACATTCCATTACCTCAGTTCAAACTGGCAGACATTCCACTCCTTCGTTCAGGAGCAGTCTGGGGCTCCTTACAGTACTAAACCTTGGTATGTCTATGCTTTCCACCTATGCAATTGCTTCTGGGCTCAAGGTGGCAGGAGCGATATTGCCTTATGTGTTTCAATCACTGATCACCACTAAACCAATGGATTGAACTGGAATGAACCGGATTGCCCGATCACATATTATCCAGCTAGTAGAGCACTAAAATTATATATTGCTGTAATTCAGATTCAGCGAGGAAGATTTGAGAGAAAGATGCAGAGACAGAATCCTAGAATCAGAATTTCTCAGGGAAGCTAACAGAAAGTCGCATCTGGGGACTTGGAGTGATGCAAGTAATGTTCTGTTATTGTGACACAAGTCCTGTTCCTTGCCTACGTGTGTCCTGACATTACCTGCACACCGGAAAGGGATGAAGTTTATGTTGCAATGCTGCAAAATTTCTTCCATCGTTCTGAAGAAAGCAGCAAAAGCCTCCCATCTCAGATGCCACCTCCCTCGTTTCAACATAATTTTGCATTCTTCTGTTTATTCAACTCTTCTCTCCTTGGGAATAATTGGGGCAAAAGATTAGTCAGGCTGCAAATGTTGATAATTTGCATTTCAAATTTTCTCTTTCCCCTCCCTGGTTGCCCTTTGTCAGTTTAGCAAAATCAGCTGTCTCATGTTTTCTTTAATCATCCTTGAAAAGAATGCTAGGACAGATTCTTTTATTATTATTATTTTTATTTTAACCACAATGAAAAAGGGGGAAAGAAGACGTTACTTTAGCTGCTTTATATAGTGTTCAGCTGAAGGCTTATTCCATCTCTGCAGCTGTTAGTCTAATTGGGTGATTTCCTGTTTGAAATGCAGAGTAATTTAAAGAGACTAACAGTTGTTCAGGGACCCTCCTTTTGCAGGACCTAGCATCATCTGACATCTTCAATGCTCTTCAGAGATGCAGCATCTTTTCCAGATGATTGCTGTATCCTTCATCACCCTTCAGGTTTTCTGACTTCCCTGTAAGCACCTCAATAGAGAGGCCAATTATTCAGATGAAATGAATTCTCTCTCTCTCTTTCTCTCTCTCTCTCTTTCTCACTTTCTCTGTCTCTCTTGATATTTTGATCTTTTATGTCTCTTTCCCTCTCCCTCTTTCTGTCTCTCCCTCTCTTTCTCCCTCTCTCTTTCTTTCTTTCTTTCTTTCTTTCTTTCTTTCTTTCTTTCTGTCTGTCTGTCTTTCTTTCTTTCTTTCTCTCTCTCTCTCTCTCTTGATATTTTGATCTTCTATGTCTCTCTTTCCCTCTCTCCCTCTCCCTCTCTTCCTCTTTCTCTCTCTCTCTTTCTCTCTCATTCTCTCTCCCTCTTTCTTTCTCTCTTTCCCTCTCTCCCTCTTTCTCTCTCTCTCTCTCTTTCTTTCTCTCTCTCTTGATATTTTGATCTTTTATGTCTCTCTTTCCCTCTCTCCCTCTCCCTCTCTCTCCCCCCCTCTCTCTTTCTCTCTCTCTCATTCTCCTTCCCTTTCTCTCTTTCTCTCTCTCTCTTTGTTTCTTTCTCTCTTTCCCTCTTCCTCTTTCTCTCTCTCCCTATCTTTCTCTCTCTCTCTCTTTCTTTCTCTCTTGATATTTTGATCTTTTATGTCTCTCTTTCCCTCTCTTCCTCTCTCTCTCTCTCTCTCTCTCTCTCTCTCTCTCTCTCTCTTTCTCTCCCCCTCTCATGAGATGTAGTTAGCTGCATTATTTATTGGATTTTACACTCCCTGTAGAGCTGCAAAATCCCTTTGCATTTCTGCCTGAACTGGCAGAACTTCTAAGGGGATAATCTGCAGAAATCCCATGTAGCAGAAAGCGAATAGCTCCAGAATCTGAGGGGAAACAGAGTTTGAGTTTGTTGTCAAAGAACTGTGGAATATTTTGCACTGGAACTAACCAAGTTTATAAATCAAACACTGAATTGGGAAGGCTTATTTCCTAAAAAAAAAAAAAAGTACTGTCCAAGCTTTTTCAATATGCCCAAGACAAATTTCCAAACAAATTTAAACAACACAACTTATTAGCAAACCACTTATTGCTTGAATGGACTCTGGAAAAGTTTGCCCTAAAAGTATTTAAAAAACAACCTTCACAATTTCTTCAACAATCAATGAGGGAAATCCAGTTAAAATAGCTGTAATTCTTTCATGCTTATAATTGGTTTGCACATAAACCACTCCCAACCAGTCTTTCTTTAAAATGTATTGGCCTTTAGACTAAGTAGGAGTTTCCTACTGGAGAAGAGTCTAATGCTGGGAAAGATTGAGGGCAGAAGAAGAAGGGGATGACAGATTATGAGGTGGCTGAAGCAGTAGGTGTGACCTTAAATGGACTCCAGAGGATGGTAAAGGAAAGGAAGGCCTGGAGGAACATTGCCCATGGGGTCGCGATGGGTTGGACACAAGTTCACAATTGACAACAACAACAATAACAACAAGGAGTTGCCTGCAAAAGAAAGCTATTCCATATTTTAAAATCCAGATAAGATTTGTATATACTGAACAGGAAATCCCAGTCTTTTAAGTCAGGGGTCTCCAACCTTTGCAACTTTAAGTCTGAAGGACTTCAGCTCCCAGACTTCTCCAGCCAGCAAAGCTGGTTGGAGAACTCTGGGAGCTGTAGTCCTTCAGACTTAAAGTTGCAAAGGTTGGAGACCCCTGTTTTAAGTTACAAAGGAGATAGCCATTTGGTGTTATCCAAGTTGAAATGAGCAAAACAAAGATGTGTACTCTAGCCACTCACATCACTGCCGGCATTCAAAGAAACCAACGTGAAAAAAAATAACAAGACTGAGATTAAATAAATCAGAAAAGTTCAACTGCCTTAGCTTGAGACTCATGTTGGACTTCGCCTGACATTCATGGGGCCACACTCCAGAACTCCTCTTAAAATCAAATCAAGCATCAAAGGTGTCTATAGTTATGTTTTGATGGCATAATAAGAGAAAAGCTGTTTGCTAGCAAATCTATGATTAATAGAATCGGAATAGCTGACGATGTCAGCTACTATTATTTTCATGGTGATAATAAATTGGCAAGAAGAAAAAAATACACAATTATTCTGACCCTTTTCTAGAACTCCTATTCAACTGGAAGCTGATGAAGAAAGGGCAGTCAGTAGTGCTGAGTTTACTGTACGGAAATGACCATTTATAATAGCATATACAGTGGTACCTCGGTTCACGAACGCCTCTGTTCACGACCAACTCGGTTCACGAACAGAAAAGTTCCTCAAAATGTGCTCCGGTTCACGAACTCTGCTTCGGTTCACAAACAGGAACCGCGGCCATTTTTAATGTATTCCTGGCTGTCACATGGTTGTGACTTCCTGTAGGAAGATCGTAGAGAGAAGAAGATACAGAAAAAAGCCCCAGCACGCACACTGTGAGTACTTTCAGTGACTTTTTTTTATTTTTGCTATGCTTTTAGCATATGGAAAACTGTGCCTCGGTTCACGAACAATTCGGTTCGCGACCAGAGTCAGTTCACGAATTAAGTTCGTGAACCGAGGTACCACTGTACTTGATATCCCTTCATGTCAAACATCCAAAATATTAAACTTGGCTTAGATGGGACGTGGTGGCTCAGTGGCTAAGATGCTGAGCTTGTCAATCGGAAAGGTCAACAGTTCAGTGGTTCAAATCCCTAGTGCCACGTAACAGATTGAGCTCCTGTTACTTGTCCCAGCTTCTGCCAACCTAGCAGTTTGAAAGCACGTAAAAATGCAAGTAGAAAAATAGGAACCACCTTTGGTGGGAAGGTAAGAGTGTTCCATGTGGTTTCGGTGTTTAGTCATGTCGGCCACATGACCACGGAGACATCTTCGGACAGCGCTGGCTCATCAGCTTTGAAACAGAGATGAGCACCACCCCCTAGAGTTGGGTCATGACTAGCACGTATGTGCGAGGGGAACCTTTACCTTTAGATGGAAACCACCAAATTTCTCAAAAATTAGTAATGGGTCACCTTTTTTTCTGGGTTTTTACAAAACAATTTCCAGTTATTTCTAGTTAAATTGAAAAGAGACATGGAGGTGGCTCAAGAAACTGAAACAATGTCTTCAAATCTTACAACCCATATCTTTTGGTAGATATTTTCACAAGGGGGACTAGTTTTGAAGAAGTAGCTTCATAGATGTCTGGGTAGCAAATATAACTTTATTTTTCTGTCTCTGGCCCAGATGGGACATAAATCTAATAAGTGAATGGGACTTTTTTACAGTAAAACAAACAGTCATATGGCACCTTTGAAGACTGGCTAAATTCTTTTCTTGCAACTTCCAACTCTATTACCCAATGGCACGAAGCAGTGAGATTGAAGAAATATTTGCTGTGATAACCATGGCAACTAAAAATAATATGAAACTGACAAATTAAACTCTCTTGCTCTTGCCTGACGAAGCAGGAGTGGTAATTTACAATTAACTGCTAATATTTCTCAGCTATGAAATAATCAACTTTTGGTTAGGAAGTAATTGGCCAGATGAACAGACGCACATATCGGTTTTATGAATCTCATAAACCTATTTTGAATTATTTTCCTAATACAAGTTTCTAGTTCTCATGATCACAAGATTCCTAATGTCTTGGCTGCCAGAAGATGAATAAAATCCAGTGTTCTTGCACCATAATCTGACATTCTTGCTAAATCATCAATTTTCTGAATTCCTAATATCTCTTTGCCTTCCATTTAGAAAGTTAATTTATTCACATTATCAATAAGTATGCATATAAAACTGCATAACTCTCTCATTAGCATTAAGTAGCATTACTTAGTAAATCCCTTGGCTATTTTCTTGGCAATAAAGCTGTGTTTTCCCCTAAAAATAATAATAACAATAAAGAAAATGGATTACAGATTTATTCAACCAAGTAGAAGACATCTGAAGGATGTTAGGAGAAAGAAAAGATACAATAAACAGCACATATTTTAAAAGAAATCCTTCTAGGCATGATTGCAAGAATATTTCATAGAGAGTCTGGTATGCTAAAACATGGCTTAGTGAGGTTTTACTGGAATTGGTTTTATTATCAGAAAAAGGATTTTAGTCACCTTGTATTGAAACCACCAAATAAAAGGAGTTCCCATCTGGCCAATGTTGTGCTTGTCCATCTTTCTGAAAATTGTATGTACCACTGTAAACTACCGTATTTTTCAGACTATAGCACGCACCAAGGTTTTGAAGAGGCAAATTAAAAAAAAAAGGTTTTGCACTCTGCAGACTTCCCAAAAATGGTTCATTTTTGGCGAAAACGAGCCCGTTTTTTGTCAAAGAAAATGGCATGCAAAGCCTTTAGGACAGGGGTCCCCAACCTGTGCAACTTTAAGTCTGAAGGACTTCAGCTCCCAGACTACTCCAGCCAGCTTTGCTTTGCTGGCTGGAGAATTCTGGGAGCTGAAGTCCTTCAGACTTAAAGTTGCAAAGGTTGGGGACCCTGCTTTAGGAGACTTGTAGAATGCTCCTATGGGGTGGGGATGGGGGGCAAAAATGAGCAAAAACCAACCTGTTTTTTACAAAAATGGGCCTGTTTTTTGTCAAAAGATTGCATGCATAGCTTTTAGGAGGCTTATAGAGTGCTCCTGGGGTCTGGGGGTGGTGGTGGCCAGAATTGAGCAAAAAATGGCCCATTTTTCACTCAATTCTGCCCTCCCCAGCCCCCAGTAGCACTCTGAAATCCTTCTACAGGCTCTGCATGGCCGTTTTGGTGAAGGGGGCAGGGTTTCGTGAGGCAAAACATGCTGTATTCAGTGTATAAGATACACCCAGATTTTCAGCCTCTTTTTTGAGGGAAAAAGGTGTGTCTTACACTCCAAAAAGATGGTATTTCTTCTGAAGCTGCCAGTATATAATAACAAACTGGAATCCCTGATCTTTGCCGTACTCTTCCCCTTTCACATTTTCTCACCGAGACACCATGAAGAGGAAGAATAAACAGGAGTTTGATAGAGGATTTCAGATTCTGAAATTCAAAGGGGAACATCTAACAAGAATGTTTTCTAAAGCAAGAATTTGTATCCACTAACTTGACATAAAAGAGAAATCCCACCAAGCATGAAGTTCTAAGGAAAATCTTGCTTTGTTTCATTCACCTAGGACACAGGTGTTAAATTCACAGCGTCCCGTTGCTGTCATGTGATGTTTTGAGATGTTTTCCCATTTGCGGAGCTGGGGTGGGCGTGGCCTGTGGTGAATGCATCCGGTCCGCGGGCCGCCAGTTTGACATCCCTGGATAGGACTAGCAACAGGGATTATTAGCTCCTACCTCCTACTCATTAAGGAAGATTTAGGATGGACCATTTTCCTGCTTCTTTCAGAGCGAGGAATGGGTCAACCACCATTTGGATGGGCTGGATGCTACAATACAACAAAATGCAGGCAGAACTATCGACATCCTATATTGAAATCCTATTTGGGCTTAGATTTCTCTAACCAAAAGCCGTATGGAAATTATCAGGAAACTATGAAGGTGCAAGACTGAAGATTGAGGTTGAGAGAAACAGGGTGAAAACATAATTAAACTCTGAATGAGTTTCAATCCCTAGGCCAGCGATGGCTAACCTTTTTTTGCACCAAGTGCCCAAAGCATGCACCTGAACTCCCAAAATGCAATGCAACTCCCCCCCACACACACACATACCATCCCTGTGCATGTGTGCTACCACCCATGCATCCCCCTGTGCATGTGCATACACACCCTGCACATATACCACCCCTGTGCATGCATGTGCATCACCTCTGTGTATGCTCATGTATCCCCTGGCACACACCTGCCACATGCATGGTAGAGACCTGAAGACCAGCTGTCCAGTGGGCGGTGTGTGCACATGCGTGGCGGAACTGAACTGGGGCGGCAGCAGGGGTGGACTTGATGCACGCTACGCACGCATGCATAGTACTAAAAAATGATTCTGCGCATGGACAGAAGCAAAAAACAAGATGACAGCGTCTATGGCGCTGCTGAGAGAACAGGTTCAAGGGCGTGGCAGGCCAAGTTATTACCTACTCAGCTGAACCGGCAGGAGCCCACCTCTGGGTGGCGGCTCATGTGCCATCAGAGAGGGCGCTGCATGCCACCTCTGGCACATGTGCCATAGGTTCGCCATCACTGCCCTAGGCTAATTAGAAACCAGACTCTTTCAAAGGTACTTTTTCCAAATGGCAGCTGGATTTTCTTGGCTTTTTTTCCCTTTGAACTATAGAAGTTTCTTACATGAGAAGTGAAATGTTTTCAAAGGAAAAAAACCAAGAAAGTCCAGTTGCCTTTTGGGGGAAAAAGACATCTTTGGAGCAATCTGGATGATTGAAAAATCTCAATAGACATTTAGGAACAAGCCTATTCTTTGAATCCCTATTTCTACGAGAAGCTTGGAAAAATGGCAACTAACAGGAAAATTTTCCCTAAAGGATGAAGGGAGGATCCAGAGACTTATGAAATCCCCAGTCTCTCACTGACACCTGTCAAGATTCCAGAGCAAGTCATAAGGAAGAAAGAATCAGGATTGTAAACCCCTTGAAGACAATACTGTTGTTACAAAAATCAGCATGGCTTTATCTCATCTCATTGATTGTGTAAGTCTTTTTAGTGCAATATAGAAGTAGAAATGATTGTAGCTTGAATTCCGCACAGCTTTTGAAATGGTATTTTATACGCATAACAGTGCATTTAAGTGATAAGAAAGGAGTCTCTGATTGACTGATTAAAATAATTTGATTCTGGGAGTTCCCAGAAACTTTTCTTCTCACTTCAACCTTCTCTTTTTTTCTTCCATCTGCTCTGATCCTCTCAGGCTTCCTATTTCACGAGAAGAGGTCACCGATCAAGTTTGCCATCAAAACACATCATTTCTTTAATCAACCTTACTTATCCCCTTGGATCTTAAACATTTATCTTAAACATATGTTGGGATAACAACAACAACAACAATAATAACAACAGCAACAACAACAATAATAATTGCTCTAAATTTATCTCTATTAATAATGTATCTGCCATAGTGAAGGTAGTTGTTCATCAATAGCAATCTGATGGATGTCACATTGGGGGAATTGCTTCCTGACATACCCTTGTGAGACCCCGTAAATCAGCCCTTCCCCCCTTGCCTTGTTTCTAGACAGGTGAGTGTATTTACAAAGCCATCATTCAGAATTTTGTATTCTGCCACAGCTTCCAGGATTATAGGGATGTCAAGGGCATTTTGCCAGTTTCTTTCTTTTAAGAAAATTGGAAATGTTCTTTCAAAGAACTCCTGCTGATATGCTGCATAAATGTATACAATTACTACATTGGAGACCCCGGGAGCAGAATATATTATTATATAATTAAGGTGGTGATCCCAGAAATAAGAATATGGACTTTTCTGCATATGGATTGTGAATGTTCCCTTGTCTAAACAGGATCCAGTAAGTACAAAATTCAAAAACCAGGGAGCAGATTGAGCCTGAGGCTTTTCTCTCAGGAATACCAGTTAATCACTTTTCAAAGAGTTTTATATATAAGCATTCAAAAAAGCATTCTCTATAGTTTGATTGCTCTGTCACCTTAGCTATCCTACAATATCCTGATATTATTTGACCTTACATGACCTAGCTACAATAGTCACCAGCATGACTAGTGGGTAGGGATGCTGGGAATTGTAATTCAACACTGTCTAGAGATTCACAACTTTCCCGCCTCTTTTCTCTGTACATTTCCTTCATGGTCCTGTCATGCACTTTTCCCCAGGACTATTATTTCCTTTAAAGTCAATATCACTCTGAGGTTTGTATTCAAGTGATGAACTTTGATATCTGCCTTCAAATGCTACCAAAGGATGGAGATTGTACATTTCTGATGTAATCAGAAATCAGCCACAATACCTCCTGGGATTTATATCAAATATAATTGTATTAAGGGCTAATTCAGATTTGTCCTCAAGGAACACTAGCATTACTAGCACAGGGCCCAGAAATTTATTGTCAGTCAGAAAATAGTATCCTACAGAAATCAACAAAATGTTCCCAGACAGAAACAAAACTACAAAATCTCTGGAAGCAAGTCTTTTACCAGAACGGACATCAAGCAGATTTGATCTATATTTGTGTTGATCTATATACTGTCAGAGTGGGCACAGTATGGCTATGTCAGACAACCCAGGAGCAAATACAGTAAACAGAGGTTTGTATCTCAACAGTAGTTTTATCTACAAAGAATATATACATACACATAATTTTAGTCAGATCTCAAGCAAGTAGCAAGCAGCAATTACAGCACGGAGGCACACACACACACAGATGCCCCAACAGGGCCTCTCTTATAATACAGACTCTTAAAGTGGCAACAATCAAATAACCCTGCTGACTCATTCTCACCATTGCATCATCATTGTAGTATTACAGCAGCTGGTCAGCTATTAAATCATCATTACCCTGACATATACTCTAAAACTTTCATTGTATTCATCTATTTGTCTGTTTGTACCTTTCCCTTAGCCCAAATAGTGTGTTAGATTTCAACCATTTTTTTTATTCAAGTGACCCAAAATCTGATAATTTAAAGAATGCATTAAAAAAATCTAGGATGAAATTATCCTTTGAAATTGAAATTTCCACGTGTTTTATTCACAAAATCATTGGCCACTGCAGCATTCCAAATCTCATAATCATGATTTCAAACGTTCCTGCAGTTTCCCACAAGCAAAGTCAATGGGGAAGCCAGCAGAAAGCCAATGCTCTCGTTCCCTCTGCGTTTTTGGCTAGCCGATGTTTATTGGTTTAGGTAAGTAAACATTGGCTTATTATAGCAGTTGGTTTCCAACTACAATTATATTTCTATTTATGATATATACCCCAGAGGGGGTTGCTAATTTTTTTACTACCAATTCAGGCATGCTCCCACACTTCTGCGCAGGCGCAAAAGCGTCCGGCTGGGTGGGCGGAGCCTCATGCTGCTGCTACTACCAGTTTGGCCAATCCGGGCCAAACCAGCAGCAACCCACCTCTGATATAACCTTATTGGATGGTTATGGAACATTCAGCATTGGGGTAAAAAAAAGGTAAGACTAAAATTTAATGTTAATTCTGGTTCCATCATGCTGCCTTACTTTTCTTTCAAAAGATGATGCAACAGGTCACAGGGTTGCCTAGTTGAACAACACATGTTTATTTTTAAAGTACCTAAAATGTATCAATTACAATTATGTATGGTCTGGTTCCTCTAGATATCATCAGTGAATTTTGGAAATTCATTTTGTATAATCTGCACGTCTTCAGATTTCTCCTTTGGGTCTCTTACTCATGATTGCAAAGTGGAAACTATATTTAGAAGCAGTAAATCTCAAAATAACATATACTGATTACAAACAACAAAAGAAGAGACTGTTGTCTTCATTCCCTGCTTAGTGCATTTTCAGAAGCATCGCATTTGCTGCTTGGCAATCAGCTCACTTTTATAATCTTTGCAACATCCTGTGGTCATATGATCATGATCTTCTGCATTTTTTTTGCCAGTTTCTTGCATTTACTTCTAGTTTCCAGCAAAAAAATCCATCCATTTGACAAAACAAATTCACTTAACTGCCACTGTATTTCCTTATGGCCTCTGCATTCGCTTAACAACCGTGATGTTCACTTAATGACTACGGCAAAAATGTTGGTAAAAGCACTTTTGATCTTAATGACTTCAGTGACTTACCCATCATAATTCAGGGTTCAATTACAGTTATAAATTGAGGACTACCCGTATACATGGCCTGTTGATTCAAGTGCAATTCCTGATGATGTTATCCATTATTTATTATATCATAGGAGAATAAGAATGCCAAAATCCAGTCCGAACAACTGTTGACTCTGTCAGAGTTTGTTGCATAAATTCAAATCCAAAAGCACGCACAGATAACTGATGCAGAAGGATTCATTAACTTCTTTATATACATAAGAATAGATGAATAAATGTACAATACCAACAGGTGGTTCTTCCAAGTAAACAAAAGGCAGGAGAGTTACAGGCAAACACAAGCAGTTAGATTCATTTCAGCAGACAAGCCCAGACACACTGCTAGTTTACTTTTCAGAGCAGCAGACTGCTTTCTTCTTAAGTTTCTGTTTCAATTCTCTGCATAGACTCAGATCTGTTTAAGCTCCCATTGGCTGACTTAGTTGCTATGCCTATTCATTGGCTGACCTTGTTCCCATGTCTTTCCCAATCATGAATATTTTAACAGACTCTGCAATGGACCATAATAGTATATATTTTAAAATAGCTAGTTTTCCAGAACTTTGGTGCTTTCTGCAGTTTATCTGGAAAAAGGGGAAAGAAGGAAAGGAAAGTCTGTTTTTCTCCCCATTCTGCTTCACTTGCTTTGAACTCTAGGTTTGGTGCACCTTAGCCCATTTTTATTGTATATTATTATCAGGTTTTTCAAACCACCCATCTACCTCCTAGTCATCAAATGATATTGTGACCAGGAGCTTGAAACTGCCAAGTATTTTGAAAATCCTCATCTTTTCTGGAGCAATCCCAGGGTTGACACTTAGAACATAAAACAGAGAATAATACACTTGGAAGGCACCTCTTCTAGTTCAATTCCCTTCTCCAGCAGGAGAACCTATATCATGTCATACAAATGATTGTCCAGTCCCTTTTTGAAAACCTCCAGTGATGGAGCACCCACGACTTCTGAAAGCAAGCTATTCCACTGGCTGATTGCTCTCATGGTTAAGAATTTTCTCCTTAGTTCCTTCCAACTCTGTTATTCTGACTTCTGACATTCTAATAGATAGTGAATCTATCAACCCTGAATTAATAATAATAATAATAATCTTTACTGTCATTGTAATAATACTGTAATAAAATTACAATGAAATTAAGTGAAAACTGCAGGAATATTCAGAGTCGGTTTTCCCCAGCCTGTGCCAATATGATATATCCAATAAAATTGTTCTTTGAGGAATTTATCTGCCTTTGAGTCCTGTTTGTTATGGGTGTATTACTTGGAACTCTGATATTATCTTTCTTTTCTCCATTCCCTTTTACTTTCATTTTTCCATATTTTGGTGCTCATGTATTTTTCCTCCACCATTTTCAAGACTTTGTAACAGTGGTGATATTCAGCCGGTTCTCTCCAGTTCAGGTGAACCGGTAGCGGCTGCTGTGGGAGGCTCCACCCACCTGCCCTGATGTAATGCGTGCTCACATTTGTGAACCAGTAGGGAAAGTAAGGGAATCCCACCACTGCTTTGTAAGGTCGTGTAGTAGATTTGGTACAAAGTTTTGGGGCTTATATTTTAAGACTTTGGTAGATTGCAGTCATTTAATTTTTAAAAAAATCTGATTTTGCAAGATATGGCTAATGTTTTGGGAGAGTCATATGCTTTGATGCCCACGGGTATCATGTTGCCATTGTGCTACTTAATGATTAGCCCTGTCTAACCAGATGGTGCTAAATTCGATGGCTTCCCCCACCCCACCCCAAATATGCCTATAGCATTTAGGCTATGATTCTGTAATATTTGGAAAGATGTTAGCTAATGCAAAACAATGTTTTGAGCAGTGTCAACAAAGTTCATGTAAATTTACACCAGCAGAAATTTGCATGCGGTCTGCTGTGTTCTGAGCATCGCATTATTCATGGCACAGTTGGAATCTGGAAGAAGATCAGAAAACACACTACACAAATAATTAGGCAGCTTGGCAGGATTGATGCATGAGGAATTATTATAAGCACCACACTACCTCGGTTTGGCTCTGAAATGGCTCAAAGAGGATATGACAGCGATTTCAACCGTTCTGAACACACAAAGTAGAAGAGGCAAGAGCAATATGAACGGAGTGATTGGGTGATCTTAGAGGAAGAGAAAAGAAGCATTGGCAAAGGGAAGGAAAACATTCCTAGTGGAGTATATCTAATACCGTGGCATGGCTTCCCACAGGGAGTATTCACAGCTGTTTCATCTGAGACGTTCAAAGTAAGCTTGATGGAATACTTGAATGGGCAACCTCTGGATGGCTGATGGCTGTACTTTCCCTGGGAAAGGGACACCCCGGGGACGACAATTAGTAAACGATGATCTAAATGGATCGGATTTGCATTCTCGCTTTTCTTTCCATGGGGTTGGTTGCTTGTTTCCTTTTAATATTGTATGCAGCCAAGATTTGGACCTACACTATCATTTTCATGTGTTTCTTCCACACTAATCTCGGCAATTATGGTTAGATAGGACTCTGATGAACATTAAAAAGGACTCTGAACCGCAGATTGGCAACCTCTGACTTAGAAAATGAAATTATAGAGATATGCTGCCAGACAATATGAAATGCACTAGATCTGTGATTAAATCTCTTTTTCTATCCTATCCAATAGAAAAACAGAACAATGTTGGGGGAGGTTGGTAGGGGAGGAAAAATGGAGCTGTACCTTCCTTTATTTTCCTAGGACATTACTCTGTACCTGGTCTAGCTAACCCAAAATGTTCAACTCTAGAGTCATCTACTGCAGGGGTCCCCAACCTTTGCAACTTTAAGCCTGAAGGACTTCAACTCCCAGAATTCTCCAGCCAGCTTTGCTGGCTGGAGAAGTCTGGGAGCTGAAGTCCTTCAGACTTAAAGTTGCAAAGGTTGGGGACCCCTGATCTACTGCATTTCTACCTGAGAGGTGCTGGGACTGAATCTCAGATGTTCTCTATACCAACCTGCCCATTACCTCTTAGCTAAGCATTTCCCAAATCAACCCAATAGCCAGGGTTCATTTGTCAAGGTTCCAAATAGCATCCAAAAGTAAATTGGAGTCCAAGGCAAAGTATTGCTCAAAGTTTCAATTTATTAAGAGAGCCATTTTGGCACATCTGGGAAAACCTGAATCTGAAAGCTTCCCGGTTTTCCCCACCCAGTTGAAAGTTCAAGATCTTGCCCCCCACACCCACATGTCCATCCCATGGTCCAATCTCCCACTGCCATGCTGGCAGTTCCACCCATCCAGTTCCGGTCAGGTGCAGAGGTGCAAAGACAAAGGATGACCTTGGCTGTCTAGAAAGAATTTTGTTGTGACTACATAGCATCCTTACAATCCCCCCTCCCATTTTCCCACAATAGAAAATGCATAGCAGAATAATAAAAAACGTGTGGCAGGCCAAAGACCCAAAAGAAAAGATTGCTACAGGCCTGACAAGCACTTCTGTTCATCTTGTAGGGAAAATGTGCAGATAGTTAGCTGTACTTTCCTGATTTCAGAGTTTGGAAAATAATTTAAAACTGGAAAATTATTTGAGAGAAATATCCTTACATCTCCCTTTCTTAGTTTTGCCCCCCAAAAAAATGTTGACAATCCAGTCATGGCTTTGAAGCCGTTGTTCTTAATGCAAAAACCTAATTATTCAGATTATGAATTATTCACCAATTCATGTAGAAATGTGTCTTTGTTAAACATAGGGACATTGAGAGAGGTAGGGCAGCAATCTTCTTGGGGACTTGTTATCCATTTTGAGTCTGGAACTGGAGATGTGGTGGCTCAGTGATTTAATAACACTGGAGATGGTGTCTGCTCCAATGGTTCAAGTCCTAGCGCTGCATGTCAGAATGCACTCCTGTCATTTGCCTCAGCTTCTGTCCACCTAAAGTTTGAAAGCATGTTCTATGCAAGAAGATAAATAGGTACCACTCCAGTGGTGAGACGAGTTGATGTTCCATGCAGGCAGTCAGATTCCTGCTGGCTCTGAACCTTCCCAGTTGCAATGCCTGTTTGCAAGGGGTTTAAACTAAACCCCTTGCAAACAGGCATTGCAACTGGGAAGGTTCAGAGCCAGCAGGAATCTGACTGCCTGCAGTTTAGTTAGTTTAGTTTATTAGTTTTTTATACCACCCTACTCCCGAAGGACTCAGGGCAGTGTACAGCCAAAATAAAAACAAATATATAAAAGTTAAAAGAAAGCTTTTAAAAACCATAATTAAAATATTGGCCGAAACGTGGGAAAAAACCCAAACTAACCCTGATTAAAATAATAAAAATTTAAATTTAAAAAATTTAAAAATCCTGTTTCATGCCAGCCTGGCTTGTTGAAAGAGAAAGGTTTTGAGACCACGGCGGAAAGTGCGTAAGTCAGGAATAGTTCTTAACTGACTCAGGGGAGGGAGAGAGGGGATAGGATGCTGCTGCCAAAAAAGCACTTATCTTTCTTTCTGAAGCAAAGCTAGATTGCTCTTTTTTGTGGCACACTTTGGGAAGCGTGTGAGCGTGTCCTACAACAGACTAGGCACTTTGGCAGCCAAACTAATGCTACGTTGCGGTCTCCTGGTTACTGCAATAACGCCATACACTAATAGTAAAAGCAACAGCACTTAGACGTATATACCACTTCATAGTACTTTACAGGCCTCTCTAAGCAGCTTACAGAGTAGGCATATTGCTCCCAGCCATCTGGGTCCTCATTTTACCAATCTCAGAAGGATGGGAGGCTGAGTCAACCTTGAGCCAGTCAGGATGGAATTCCTGGAAGTGAGCAAAGTCAGCCTGCAATGCTGCATTCTAACTCTTTCACTTGAATGAAAAGGTTATATAGATTTAAAATTGACCATCCTTCATTACGGTTGTTCTCTATGCAACCCCCAGGTCCTGTTATACTCTCCCATAGCATGAGGAGAGTGAAAATTCCTGGGAAAGATAAGCGTAGGGACAAGTTTCCCACCAAGCCTGCTGATGCTAAGTATGGCAGGAAGTACTATGTGCAGGCTGGGATTTACTTACCTTTCCTACCGGTTCACAAATGTGAGTGCACGCGCCTCATCTGCACATGCACACCACCTTCTGCACATGTGCAATGCTCATATTACATTAAATTGGGGCAGGGGTGTGTGTGTGGAACCTCCTGCAGCCACTACTACCAGTTTGCCCAAACCAGAGAGAAGTTTCTGAATGCCATCTCTGACTATGTGGTAAGAGGAATGGCATTTTCCCCAGATTCTACTAAGATTGTTGTTGTCAGACAATGTTGTTTGTTGTTGTTACAATGTTGTAAGATTGTTGTTGTCAGTCAGACAACATAATCTTTGTATACAAAATTGAGGAAGAATGGGGTGACAAAAAAGTCATTTGCAACAAGTTTATTCAGACAAGCCTTGTGACGTTTGCTGTGGCCAGAATGCCGAGAATATATATTCCCAGCACGGTCAGCCTAAGGGTGAAGGTCATCCCAGCTGCTCAGCTAAAGCAAATCGGTGTCTATTCTACAGTAGTGATATAGGAAGATGCTGGAGGCAGATGATCACTTTAGTGACAATGGCAAAGGCATCAATTCATACTCTGCCGGAGAAGACTATGATATATATACTCCTGAATGTTTACCAAGAAAACCACATGGATATAAATATAAAATACTTGACCATAAATCTATCTCTGTGGTTGCTTAGAGTTGACATCAACTTGATGATGGATAATCACAACTGTACCTTGAGCGATGGGGATGCGCTCAACACTTGGGGGGAACCATTTTAATAGGCAGCCCAGCATCCCTGTGTTTTTGAGACTTTTCTGTAAAAGTTTCATCCAACCTCCAACATCCCTGCGGCCGATTCGCTCCCACAGAGAGGGACTTCTCCGGGTGTCGTCCACTAGGCTAGGCCAGTGGGCGACGCCCAGGGGAAGGGCCTTCTCTGTGGCAGGCTCGACCCTCTGGAATGACCTTCCCCCCGAAATCAGAACAACCACGGACCTTCGCTCCTTCCGGCAGAAACTAAAAACACACTTCTTCTGCTTGGCCGGCCTAGGGTAATTTAAATTGTTTTATGGGTTTTTAGGGACAGTTTTAGTTTTATATGGGTTTTTAGTGCAGGGCCAGTTTAATTCCTTTTTAACTTTGTATTCTGTTTGTGGTTTTAATTGTATTTTTAATTCCCTGTGCCCCGCCTCGAGTCCCTTCGGGGAGAGAGAGCGGGTTATAAATTAAAATTATTATTATTATTTATTAACAAAAAATGCAACATGGTCCAGGTGAACAACCACATTATTCAGCACATGGTGGGCCAACCACCCAACTTTCATTATTGCTCTTATCAATGAAATTAACACATATAAATGTGTTACAATACAATACAATAGCAGAGTTGGAAGGGACCTTGTAGGTCTTCTAGTCCAACCCCCTGCATGGGCAGGAACCTTATACCATTTCAGACAAATGGCTGTCTAACATCTTTTTAAAGACTTCCAGGGTTGGGGCATTCACAACTGCTGGAGGCAAGCTGTTCCAGAGGTTAATTGTTCTTACTGTTAGAAAATTTCTCCTTAGTTCTAAGTTGCTTCTCTCCTTGGTTAGTTTCCACCCATTGCTCCTTGTCCTGCCCCCAGGTGCCTTGGAGAAAAGTTTGACTCCCTCTTCTTTGTGGCACCCTCTGAGATATCAGAACACTGCTATCATGTCTCCCCTGGTCCTTCTCTTCATCAAACTAGACATACCCAGCTCCTGCAGCCGTTCTTCATATGTCTCAGTCTCCAGTCCTCTAATCATCTTGGTTGCTCTTCTCTGCACTCTTTCCAGAGTCTCCACGTCTTTTCTACATCGTGGCGACCAAAACTGTATGCAGTATTCCAAGTGTGGCCTTACCAAGGCACTATACAGTGGCATTAACGTTCAAGCAGGATACAGATCAATTCCCCCCCCCCCAGAAGAATTTGCACAGTTTGACTAAGTAAGGTGACTGTAGGCAGAGTAATTCATGAATATGAAAGTCAGAAAGATCCCCTCTTTTATTTCTTGGACTTTGCCTTAGTTGGAATGGAGATAGAGTTGTTTTTTCATTGTATTTGGGAATCATTTAAAATATGCCAAGCCTTTCTGAACACTTGATTCTAGACCCATGGTGGCGAGGTGGTTAGAATGCAGTACTGCAGGCTACTTCTGCTGATTGCTGGCTGCCAGAAGTTTGGTAACTTTGAGTCTCACTGGCTTAAAGTTGATTCAGTCTTCCAACCTTCTGAGGCTGGTAAAATGAGGACCCAGATTGTTGGCAATAGGCTGACTCTTAAACCACTTAGAGAGGGCTGTAAAGCACTGTAAAGCGATATATAAGTCTAAGTGTCATTGCTATTCTCCTGTAACAAATGGGCAGGAAATAGAACATAGCATATAGAATAATACAATGGGTAGGGACATAAAATGAGTCAAATGTATATAAAGGTTGTTACATATAGAATGGAGAAAAAGAAGTATGAAATAATATAAATGTGTAGGTGTGTGTGTGTGTGTGTGTGTATGCTTGTGTCACAACACCATGGTAAGCCCCAATTAAGAGAGGAAGCATACTGCTTTCCTTTTCTGCCTTTTGGCTCATCACCAGAGACCATCTAGACAGAAAGCTATTAGTTTCGTTGTGTCTATTTTTTACATGTGTGTTAGGTTTTTAAGACAAGCATATACTTATTTCCCCTGTCTCAGCTCATCAGGAGGAGAACCTGGTGGCTTAGTGGCTAAAACATCTGCCTAACATGTAATACAGCCCCGGTTCAAATCCCAGTAAGGGTATGGCTAGCTGATGAGAGCTAAAAAGCTCGAAATAGATCTATCCTAGTCTCCCTTATTTATTTATTTATCAGCTCAAAAACCTAACACACACACACACACACATATGATATACATGTACAGATAAAAGAATCACAACAGATAAGTAAAAGAAGTGTAATGTGGGGCAAAGATGTTATGTTTGCATAAACAAAATAAAAGGGTTTTTTTAAAGAATGGGAAGGGACCTTGAAGATCTTCTAATCCAACCTCCTACTTGACCAGGGGACCTTATACCAGAGGTGTCAAACTCGTGTCATCACCATGGCATCACTTGACATATTGGACTCTTCCCCCCCCCTTCACTAAACTGGGCAGAGGCTGGGCCAGCATCTGACACATCCAGCCCACATGAGTTTGACACCCCTGCTCCAGAGGTGGTATTAAGTCAGTTTTGATAGGTTCTGAAGAACCAGTAGCGGAAAGTTTGATTAGTTCGAAGAACCGGCAAATAGGCTGGCCCCGCCCCTGCTGCCTCTCAGCTGATCTTCTTTTGTTGCCCTGAACAGGAGAATGGAGCTTGGAAAGCAGGTTAGCGGGGTGGGGAGGGAATGGGGATTTTGCAGTATCCTCCCCCTGCCATGCCCACAAAGCCATGCCCAATAGAACCAGTAGTAAATTTTTTGGAATCCCACCACTGCCCTGCTCTTTACCATTTCAGACAAATGGCTGGCCAGTCTCTTATTAAAAGCCTCTAGCGATAGAGCACCTACAACGTCTGAAGGCAAGGCATTCCACTGGTTAATTGTTATCGCTATGAGGAAATTTCTCCTTAGATCTAGGTTGCTTCCCAAGGATTTCATTGACCCAATCCCACTGGGTTCCAGAAGTTCTGAAACTGCATATGACCCAAGGGCTCTTGCAACACTAATTTAAAGCATTAGTTCTCTACATAAAATTGTTGCATCTATCTGGATCCATGTTGGTTGGTTGAGACACATGGAAATAAAGTTTGCCACCATAAGATCTACAGTACTCATAACTTTGCCTGACAGTTCACCAGTTCATTTCGGTCCGTAAAGAGTTGAAGCCAATTTGATCATAACTCAGAGTGAAGGAGTCTCCCGAGGCACTTGGATTTTGAAGAGCATCTAGGCTGAGTTCCCCTTGGATACATCATCCCTATCGACCAAATTATTCCTTTAATGGTGCGGAATAGAGGAGGGATTATCTCGTGCTCTACTTTTCATCCCTATTTTGCTGCCATTATGTACGTAAAAGGATTAAAGCGGTTAATACCCAAAGGGGACTTCCTTTGGGACAGCCCATGGTAATTATACACAGTATTACTTCTAGTAGTTCTAGAATGTAAATGTAAATTTTTGCTTGTTGCTCAGCTCTCTTCCCCTGTTTTTGCCTGCCTTTTGTCTCATTTTTGCCACTTAAAGTGGTGGTTTTTTGTTTTGTTTTTACATTTGCTGTTCAATAAACACCAAACTGTATTTTTGGTAGCTAAACCAAAGGTGGTTTTCAGCAGGTTCTGACTGGTCCTGGAGAAGCGGTAGTGGAAATTTTCAGAGTTCGGAGAACCGGTAAATACCACCTCTGACTGGCCCCTCCCACATCTATTCTCTGCCTCCTGAGTCCCAGCTGAGCAGGAGGGAATGGAGATTTTTACAGTATCCTTTCCCTGGAGTGGGGAAGAAATGGAGATTTTACAGTATCGTTCCCCTGGAGTGGGAAGGAATGGAAATTTTGCAGTATCCTTCCCCTGGACTGGGGAGGGAATGGAGATTTTGGAGTATCCTTCCCCTGGACTGGGGAGGGAATGGAGATTTTGGAGTATCCTTCCCCTGGAGTGGGGAGGGAATGGAGATTTTACAGTATCCTTCCCCTGGAGTGGGAGAGAATGGAGATTTTACAGTATCCTTCCCCTGGAGTGGGGAAGGAATGGAGATTTTACAGTCTCTTTCCCCTGCCATGCCTACGAAGCCACACCCACAGAACCGGTAGTAAAAAATTTGAATCCCACCACTGAGCTGAACACAGTGGCTTATACCCTTGGTCTGATTTGGATAAAGGAATTGATTAAGAGTGTGGTGATTGCAAACTAAACTTAAAATAACCTAATTTTTCACACAGTTTGGAGGTTGTGGACTTGTGTAAGAAAGAACTTGAAGTCATACACAAGTCTGGTTTCCATGAATAGCTTCTTTCTTACCTGCAGCCTCAAACAGACTAGCCCTTCCTCTTTCTTGCCCCTCATAAATTTTGTGGTAGACCATCTGTGCCTGATCCCAGGCCATTCTGACATCTTGCCCTGGATCCATGAATGGATCTCCTGTGTCCATGATAAGCAGGTTGGCTGATGTCCCCTTTTGCATTTCAATCATTTTGGTCTGTAAAGAATCGAAGCCAATTTGATCGTAACTCACAGTGAAGTAGTCTCCCGAGGCACTATATTTGAAGAGCATCTGCACGATGTTCCTCTAGCTTTCCAATTCATTCTTCAGCTGCTGATGGCTGTTATTTATTTATAACATTTGTATGTAGGAACACGGTGACTCGCATGGTTAGGATGCTGGATGGGAGGTTAACAAGACTGTGTTTGAGACCCAAGTGCTGCTGTGGGGTGAGGAGAGCTGCTAGCCTTTGCTCTAGCTCTAGTTGGGGACATAAAAGCAGCCTCCAACTGGACAATAATGTCATTGGCTACCGTATTTTCCAGAGTACAAGACGCACCTCCCCCCCCCAAAAGAGGGTGAAAATCTGGGTGCATCTTATGCACTGAATACAGCATTTTTGTCCTCCCCAAACCTCGACCTTTCACAAAAATGGACACGCAGAGGGTTTAAGAGGCCCGAAAAGTGCTCTTGGGAGCTGGAGATGACAAAAACGAGGAAAAAATAGGGATTTTTTTGCTCATTTTTGCCCCCCATCCCAGCTCCCAGGAGCACTTTGCAGGCCTCTCAAATTCTCTGCATGCCCCATTTTTCACAAAAAAAAATGAGGTGTGCAGAAGGTTTGCGAGGTCTGCAGAGTGCAGAAACTTTTTTAAATTTTTTTTGATTTTTTCAAAATCTTGGTGCATCTTATACTCCTGTGCATCTTATATTCTGAAAAATACGGTAATACTTTCAACACATAAGAGCCTCAGTGCTTTCGACACAAGTGTAATGCTAATATTATATAGGTACCCATCTTAAAACGAAACTCTGGTCTGTTTACAATCCAGTAATAAAAACAGCACATACACCCATAGAAACAGAACATAGAACATAGAATAACAGAGTTGGAAGCCTATGGAGATTCTCAGCCATTCAGGACATGGTTGTCCCAAAGGTGTTTTTTTTTTCAATAGGCCACTGGACTTTCTGGTTTTTCTCTGAAGACATTTCACTTCTCATCCAAGAAGCTTCTTCAGCTCTGACTGGATGGTGGGGAATGGAAGGATTTATACTCTTTGCAGACAGTTGGACATTTTTAGCAGGTCATTAAAGTCACCTGGAGGTTTACCTGTGTCGTCAGGGCTGTCTTAGCAGCACTATGGGCCCAGGGCAAAGCAGTGTAGTGGGGCTCCTATGACCACTACTCACAGGAATAAAAATATCAATGGTTGATAAAAATAAACATACATTTATTTTATTGGTACTTCCAACAAATTAGTATGGGGCCCCTATGCTTGTGGGGCCCAACAGCAAGTGCCCATTGGGCTCATGTGTTAAGGCAGCCCTGATCAGGGTCACCAGTGGTGAAAATTGGTATGAAGCCTCTTTGGAACTGTTGAAAGGACTGTGTTATAGATTGGAGAAGATGCTGTGTCCTTCTCCCTCTGTTGAGAGAGGCCATCTGTTCTACCCCCCCCCCCTTTCTCCGACTAATACAAGACTGACTGCTTGCCACTGACTCTCTTGGCTGCTTGCCTGAATGACTCTGAACAGATACGAAGCTTCCTAACTCGACTAAACATGAACCTGAAAATCAACGCGAACAAACACGACCCTAGATATCCAACGTTGTTCTCTGCAAGGCCTTTCTTAGCAAAGACTTCCTTTTAAACCCTCTTGGGAGGGGCCAGTCATTAGGCAGCGGGGACTAATTCAACTCCTTCGAGTTTGCTTCTGATGCCATTGAAGCCTCATTTTTTCAGCCCTTCTCAATCTAGCATCAGGGACAAACTGGCCTTGATCCTCCCCACTACTCCAAGACCCAGGTGCCTCCTGATGACCAGCTGGGCTCTCTGCTCTCTCAAGGTCACCCTCCTCCTCCAGAGCAGACTCATAGGACTCCTCACTGGAGGAGTCCATCAGCAGCTCATCCGGAGCCGGCTGGGTCACAACACCATCTATGGCAAAATTGAACATCCCTCTCTCAACAGATAGGCAGGGATACAACATCATCTATCTCCAATCTACAACACAGTCCTTTCAACAGTTCCAAGAAGGCTCCACATTAATTTGCACCACTCAGGTGACCCTGATGACACCAATAAACCTCCAGGTGACCTTAACGACCTGCTAAAAGAATGAAAAACTCCAGCTGTCTGCAAGGAGTATAATCCTTCCATTCTCCACCACCCAGTCAGAGCTGAAGAAGCTTCTTGGATGAGAAGCGAAACATCTGCAAAGAAAAATCAGAAAGTCCAATTGCTTCTTGAAAAAAAACACTTTTGGGACAACAGAGATGGAAGGGACCTGGTGTGGCAACCACACTCCATTGATGTGATGCAAATAATAATCTATATAAATAAAAATGTAACAAGACTTTGTTCAAAACCACTAATCTCCGAAAGTACTGCACTGATCGCTTCCAAATTTTCACACAACATTCCTTTTCAAATGTAAAAAATTGTAAAAAAGGTAAGTAGATGGATACAGTGAGAGCAGTGGGCAACAGGTATTATGTCATCCTTTATGACATAAAATACTCTGAGGGAGAAATACAGTAGGTGGGTAGGTAGGTAGGTAGGTGGGTAGGTAGAGGGATAGAGAGGGAGAGGGAGCAATACAGTAGGTAGGTAGGTTGGGGGTTATATGGTGATTGTGTGTATGTGTTTGTGTGTGCAGGTGTAGATCTGCACACAGATTGGTTGGCCATTTAAGCAGGCTGGGCCACAGCAACGCATGGCCAGGAATGGCTAGTGTGAAATAAGAAAGAAAGAAAGAAAGAAAGAAAGAAAGAAAGAAAGAAAGAAAGAAAGAAAGAAAG
Source organism: Rhabdophis nuchalis (assembly GCA_039707465.1). NCBI lineage: Eukaryota > Metazoa > Chordata > Lepidosauria > Squamata > Natricidae > Rhabdophis > Rhabdophis nuchalis. Next base: position 49,714,033 of record CM077649.1, read on the forward strand.
AAAGAAAGAAAGAAAGTAAGTAAGTAAGTTAAGTAAATAAAGCAAGCTTCTAGTAGGGTGAGGCAAGCTGACACACTATCCAGATTGTGCAGGAATCTTGGTAGAAAACAGATCCGAATTCTCTCCGGAAGAAAAGGGAAATCTGGAGATTGTACTTTTGACAGCTTATTTTTTCTGAATACGGTGCAGAAACTGTCATTTCCCCCAGCTGTTTGCAATCAGCTGGAAGTCACAGGTTTCATCGAGCTCTGTGCCATATATGCAATCTCTATGGACCAAAGGCTTGTCCAAACCTCATCTTTTTAAATCACTTTGGCGTTTATTTTATGGTACTGCCTCTTTATGATGGAACAACCATCATAAAGTGCAAGCCAAGAAATTGCTGGTGAGTTCCCCTTCCATCTATTGAAAAGAGTGGAGGTTCTATCTTTTCAGCATGGTAAAATAATTGTTTTTCTCTATGTTTTGTCACATACAGCAAAGGGATGACTTTAGAGTTGCTCCCACAGTAAATGGTTGAGATGTGAAACTGATTTAAAGAAACCTTTTGAAACTAATTATAAAGATCCCATCAGATCCGTGAATCTGCCATTCTTCAGGGAAAGACGGGGACCCTGATTTATTGTGCACCTTTATTGTACTTTGTATACTTTTATACCCAGTTTAGCAAAAATAAGACCTCCCTGGATAATAAGCCCAATTGGGCTTTTGAGCACATGCGCTAAAATAAGCCCTCCCCCAAAAATAAGCTTTCCCCAAAATATTGCAATACAGCAGCAGCTATGAGGTGGCCATGCTTGCTGCCTCCTGCACCTCAAAAATAATAAGACCTCCCCCAAAATAAGGCTAAATACTTGTTTTGGGGATCCAAAAGAAAATTATTTATTATTTTTATTAAATAAACCACTGCAAATATTCTCTTACTGAATTTATTTGGGTATTTATACATGTGCTTAAATACTGTAAAAAGAATATAAAGATATTCTGTGAATCAGCATTAGGTGATTCAGCATAATGACTTACTGCATTTTGATGTGTGGTCAGGATCTTTGTGCACATTTTATTACTTTTTTCTAATGTGACATAGATTAAAAGGTTAAATAAATTTATATTGTATAGTTCTTGCAAATCTGCTATTCAGAGTCGCCAAGTTTGTTGAGAGGGGAATAAGGAGGGGTGGGCCTCCTTAGGGTGCCGTCCGCCGGACAATGCCGGCTGGCGACTCCCAGGGGAAGAGCCTTCTCTGTGGCAGGCCCAGCCCTCTGGAACGACCTGCCCCCCGACCTCCGCACAATCACGGACCTCGTCTCTTCCGTCAAGCACTTAAAACATACTTCTTCCATGCGGCCGGCCTGACATAGCTATGTATATTATTGAATTTTTAGCTGGGTTCTTAAATTAAGTTTTAGCACGAGCCAAATTTATTTAATTTAATTTTAAACTTATTTGATGTTTGGATATTTTTATTTTTATTTTCTTATTCCTGTGCACCACCCTGAGTCCCATTTGGGAGAGAGGGCGGTATAAAAGTACGAACAAATAAATAAAATAAGACCCTGTTTTATTTTTGGGGAAACACTGTAGTTTATTACTTTCTCTTCTATATATCCTGCATCCTGTAACCATTGATTTATAATAATAATAATCGTTATTGTCATTGTACTAAAATTACAATGAAATTGGTTATAACCTTTAGCCTGGCGCTTAGGCATGCTGGCATTCTCTCACCTTTGGGGGAAAGTAAGTAGAGGGAGGGCCATGTGGCTTGTATTGCCCAAAAGTCAACAGAGGATGATTCTGAGAAAGTTCCTTTATCACTTTCACAGTACAATAGCATCTTCACACCTGTGGATTGGCGGAATCCACACTGGACTGTTGGGAGGGATTTCTACTTCTTTTTATTCTAACTATATGGCCTGAGGGCCCTGAGAGCCTGCTTTGCTTTCGCCCTGCTATCACTTCTATTCAATAAAAGGTTCCTTTTGAAAGAGTTAGAATTATTTTATTTATTTTTTATTTATTTTATTAAATTTATACCCCGCCCTTCTCCTTGTTAGGACCCATTAGAATTAGAATATCTATAGGATTTAAAGAGGGCTGAGAGGATGAAAGAAGAAAAACTATAGAATTGATTTATTTAAGTATAACAGAAAATATAACCGAACAACAGAGTTGGAAGGGACGTTGGAGGTCTTCAAGTCCAACTCCCTGCTTAGGCACTGTGATCAACTACCAAAAATATAGTTTGGTGTTGTTTATGGAAGAGCAAATGTAAAAAAATACCCTCTAAAAGATGCAAATGAGAGCTGCCTGCAAGTAATATAAATTCTTCTAACCCTACTATCCAGTCAGAGCTGAAGCAGTTTCTTGGATGAGGAGAAGGAGGAAGGAGGAAGGAGGGAGAAGGAGAAGGAGAAGGCAGAGGCGTAGCGTGGGGGGTGCAGGGGGGGCCGGCCACACCGGCCGCAACATCTGGGGGGGCGCGCTCGCACCGCGCACCCCGCCTGCCTCAGGCCGGCCTCCCGCCTCAGCCCCGTCCCGCCGCTGCCGCCCCGACAAAGTTTTGACACTCGTGGGAAGGGAGGCGGAGGCGCCACGGAGCTTCCCCTCCTGCGGCGTCGAGGGAGCGCGGAGAGGCGGGAAAAGGCCAGGCGGCGCCGAACGGGGAAGCCTGGGCGGAGGCGGCGGAGAGAGCCCGGGTGGAAGTCGCTCGCTCCGGCGGCCGGAGGGATCCCCTGCTCAGCCCACCCGGGGAGGGTCGAGAATGCGAGCGAGGGGCCGGGAAGGAGGAGGAGCTCCCGCTGCAAATTGACACCCCGGCCGAGCAGGAGGAGGGGGGAGGAGGAACGCCCCCCCCGCCAGACATCCCCTTCCGCTCCTCATCCCTCTCCGCCCCCACCCTTTCCCCCCGGGACCCTCCAGCGCCACGCCACCTCCCCGCGCAGGGCGTTCCCTCCCGCTCCCCCCCGCCCCCGATGCGCGCACTTTTTCGTCTCTTCCCACTTTTATTGTGGTTTGAAAGCGGAGCGAGGGACTATCTGGGGGAGGGTTAGGGGGCGCAAATTACTTGCCTTGCCCCGGGTGCTGACAACCCACGCTACGCCACTGGGAGAAGGAGAAGGAGAAGGAGAAGGAGAAGGAGAAGGAGAAGAAGAAGAAGAAGAAGAAGAAGAAGAAGAAGAAGAAGAAGAAGAAGAAGAAGAAGAAGAAGAAGAAGAAGAAGAAGAAGAAGAAGAAGAAGAAGAAGAAGAACCTGTCTCCTGAAAAAGCACCTTTGGGACAACCATGACCTGCATGACTGAGAATCTCTACAGACAATTGAAGAGATAACAATAAATGTCTCATATTGAATAGGCTTCCTGAGGTTGAAGGGAGGTGTTTCTTTTTCCTATCTGTTTTTTGAGGTGGGGATTTTATTCTTGCATTAGATTCCTTTGTTGGTTCCATTTGTTTAATATAATTCTTAATAAAATTATTGTAGAATTAACTATATCACGTGGCCATTCATGAATACTCATGAGAGAAACTGATCTTCATTATGTGAGCTAGTGAGCACTAATGTCATTTTAGGCAATAACCTGAGTTATTATAATTACTTTTCTAAAGGTAGACTTTTTATTCCTGGAAAGGGCTAAATCTTCTTTCTTTTTTTGATGCTGCTTTTTTCTCACAGCTCTAAAATAGCCATTGATTATGGTACACTGTGTTTAGAGCACTGGGAAGACTGGCATCAAATGCCCTTGGTTCTAATAGATTTATTTTCTTTGATCACCTCCTTTAGAGTTTATTTTCGTTGTGGATTTGGGAGAGTTCACTGAATCTGCCCCCTCCCCACCCTGGCTTTACGAGCTTATTCAAATGCTGAAAGAAACAACTTCTAGGAGGGAGTAAGAATGAAGAGAAATAGGTTTTGCTTTGCTTTGTTTTTATCCAGCTGTCAAGAAACTGTATATGTTGATTTTGCAGGGCGGGTGGGGGAGGGGGGTGGCAGAGGGATGTGGTGCAGATCCTGAATTGTATCCCTTTAGATTATAAGTAATGGTATAGTCTGATTTTTAGACTGGGTTTGGGATTTTTATCCATTTACTAGCTGATAACCCAACATTGCTTGATATGTATAGAAGTTGAAGCATTTGTCTGACAGGGAGACATTGAGAGGGGCTGTTGGAAGAAATGTCCTTCTGGTTTCTGTGCTGTACCCAGGCCTGAAACTCAACTGGTACAGATCAAGATAGACAGCTTCATCCAGGTAATTGGGAAGCTGTCGCGCCACCACATTCTCAACAACCTTCGCCACAAAGCGAAGGTTGAAGACTGGACGATAGTTTGCCAAAAGCGACGGGTCCAAGGATGGCTTCTTGAGGAGGTGCCTCACCACTGCCTCTTTCAAAGCGGTTGGGAAGAAACCCTCTCTCAAAGAAGCATTGAGAAGCACTGGAGCCAGCCTTGTGTAACCTCCCAGGTGGCCAGCACCATCCAGGAGGGACACAGGTCCAATAAACATGTGGTAGCGTTAAGCCTACCCAAAACCCTGCCTACGTCCTCGGGAGTCACAGGGTCAAACTCCTCCCAGATAACATTCTCAAGACCCGTCTCCATCACCCCATCTAGCCCTACCCAGTCAGAGTCCAGCCCTTCCCGAATCTGAGCAATTTTGTCTTGCAGGTATTGTACAAAATCCTCAGCTTTACCCTGCAAGGGATCCTCCTGCGCTTCCATATGTAAGAGGGAACGGGTCACCCTAAACAGGGCAGCTGGGTGATTATCTGCAGATGCAATAAGAGCGGAAAAATAATTAGACTTTGCCGCTTTTATCGCCACTAGGTAGGTCTTGATATAAGACCTCACCAGTGTCCGATCAGATTCGGAATGGCTGGCCCTCCAACTGCTCTCTAGGCATCTTTTCCATCTTAATGGCCCATTGACAAAAAGTGGGTTAGGCAAGAAGCTGCATGAATTAAAACATGTTTCTCTGTTTTCACATCCAGGGAAATGTAATCTTCTGCCTTTTCAATATTTCCTAGGATATTTCATTTTCTAGGATAGGGGTGGGTTTTAACTTCCTACAGGGTCTTTCTTCCCCCTCTTTCATGCCCATCATCCCTGCCCTCTCCCTTCCCCCTCCCATGTGCTCCTCTTTCCTGCTCTGTCTACAATCCTGGTTCTTTGCCCCAAATCCATCAGGCATGTCCCCATTGCTCCACTGGAGGGCAAACGTCATGGATGGCTTTCCAGAGGAAGCTTTGAAGGAACTGACATGACAATTGCACTCTAGGACGCCGCACTCGCTCTCCTTAATGGGCCAGGCATTCTAGAGTTATGCTGGAATACACAGACACCCCTCCCCCTTGGGGTGCCTTACCACCACCACCTAGTATTTGTTTCCAGAGGTGTACCAAGTTTGGTTGAAATTGTTCAAGATGTTTAAGATAAGAAGGGAGGAGGAGGAGGAGGAGGAGGAGGAGGAGGAGGAGGAGGAGGAGGAGGAGGAGGAGGAGGAGGAAAGATTAATCCTTTCCAAGGCTTGGGATAGACAGGTGTTACTATTTGATGATGTTAAAGGTAATACCGTAGGACGTAAACTGGTCTGTGATGGTGCAGTGGGGAGAAGCAGTATTGTAGGCATACTCTGCCCACCGCCAGGAGTTGGATCCTGACCTGCTCAGTGTTGACTCAGCCTTTCATCCTTCTGAGGTTGGTAAAATGAGGAGCCAGATTGTTGGGGACAATATGCTGACACGGTTAGTGGCCTTTTCTTTTGACTGGTAATCATAATTATCATGGAAGGCAATGTTCTACCAGGAATATTTTAATTTGAATGTCTTCATGAACAAAGGAGTTGGGTTCAATAGACTAAGTGCCTCCTTCCAATAAAGCAAAATATACATTTATGTTATTGATCTCACCCACTCCTGATCTAGTTCTTCCTTTGTCCAGGGATATAGGACACAGAGGAAATCAAATATTTCTATTTTGGTTTTCCTCTGAACGAATCCATGCAGAATGTTGCAGGGGGTTTATTTCCCCTCCCTGGTTAGCATTAAAGGTCATTGATTTCTCAATGTTTCTATTAAGTCTTTGATGGCATAGTAATTACCAGGATTAATTATGCTATCCTTTTAACCACAACTTAAAGGCATCCGGAAGATACATTCATGAACTCAAAAGTAAAAATTAAAAAAATCTTATTTAAATCATTTGACATGCATTTTTAAAGGATTTTTTATTAAGGATTATTAAGGATCCAGTTAACATCATTCAACAGGAATTTGGCCTGCAGCTATCACTGAGTATAGATATGTCTAAACTGTGTACAATTAATTTTTAAGAACTTGACTTTAGTTTATTATACAATCAGATATAGTGGATTCTTGATGAAAAGTTCCTGGAAAATTTATGGTGTAAGATCTCTCTCTCTCCCTCCCACTCTCCCACCCACCATCTCTCTCAGAAAAAAACAATGTAAAACAACGCTAAAGATCAGTCCATGTGCATGGGCTCAGTTACTCAAGCCCTAGTCATCAGGCTCGGACTAATCCAGGGGTCTGCAAAGTCAGCTCTTTTAAGACTGGTGGACTTCAACTCCCAGAATTCCCCGCTGGCTGGGGAACTCTGGGAGTTTAAGTCCACCAGTCTTAAAAGAGCCAACTTTGCAGACCTCTGGACTAGTCCAATGCTCTCTACGTGGGGTTACCCTACAAGAGCATTTGGAAGCTACAGCTTGTGTTGAGTGCAGCACAGTGGGGAGGACCTCTAGAGTGGTCCATGTTACACCACTACTTTGCAAACTGCACTGGTTATCAGTCTGCATCCGGGTACAATTCAAGGTGTGGGTCATTTATTTTTATTTATTTATTTACCGTATTTTTCAGAGAATAAGACACACCTTTTCCCTCAAAAAGGAGGCTGGAAATCTGGGTGCATCTTATACACTGAATACAGCATTTTTTGCCTCCTGAAACTCCGCCCCTTCAAAAAATGGCTGTGCATAGCTTTTAGAAGGCTTTCAGAGAGCTCCTGGGGGCTACGGAGGGCAGAAATGAGCAAAACATGGCCTGTTTTTTGCCTCCCTAGCCCCCTGCAGCACTCTATAAGCTTCCTAAAGGCTATCCATGCTCTTTTTTTGACAAAAAATGGGTCCATTATTTTGAAAAATGGGTCCATTTTTTGCTCATTTTTGGCCCACCCTGGCACAAGCCTCCTAAGGGCTATTTATGCCCTTTTCAAAATAAAATGGGCCCATTTTCACGAAAAACGGGCCATTTTTGGGAGGTTCGCAGAGTGCAAAACCTTTTTTCATTTTTTTTCCTTTTCAAAGCCTTGCTGCATCTTATACTCCGGTGCGTCTTATACTCTGAAAAATAGGGTATTTGGTTTGTCAAACATGTACAAGATAACAGGTAGAAATATACACATGAACAAAGGAAATGAGTACAAATAAATGGGGACAGTAGGACAGGGACGGTAGGCACGCTGGTGCGCTTATGCATGTCCCCTTACAGACACCCTAGAAATGGGGTAAAGTCCATGGTAGACAGTTTGAGGTTGAAGCTGTGAGTGTTAGAGGATGTAACAACGGAGTCAGGTAGAGCACTCCAGGCATTGACCACTTTATTGCTGAAGTCATATTTTTTGCAATTGATTTTCCTGCAATGAAGTCATGGGTCCTGCTATTTGAGGAATCCTCTCACCCCAATGAGACTGGCCTGCAAAACCTGTGCCAGCAGAGAAGGCATGCTGTGGATTCCATCAGTCAAGGAATTTTGCTGGTGGGGTCCAGGAAAAGAACCGTTTCTGCTGTGGCTCCTACCCTCTGGAACAATTTATCCCTGAGATTGGTCCCCGACCTCCTATCATTTCAAAAGTCCCATAAGATCTGGCTCTTATAGCAATAACCAAAGCAATTTGACTTACATATCACTTCACAGTGCTTTATAGCCCTCTCTAAGTGGTTTACAGAGTCAGCATATTGCCCCCAACAATTTGGGCCCTCATTTTACCCATCCTGGAAGGATGGAAGGCTGAGTCAATCTTGAGCCTGGGTGAGACTCAAACTGTTGAACTGCAGGCAGCCAGCAGTCAACAGAAGTAGCCTGCAATACTGCATTCTAACCACTGTACCATCATGGATGGATGACTTGGAACCCCAACAGGAAGTAGTTGATTAAAAGTTGATTAATTAAAAATCTCCCCACCCACTGTCTAACTTTTGGCTTTCCCATCTGGTTTTAACGGGTTGCTATTGTGAATGATTTTATCTTCTGTGTGCCATGTAATGTTTTTTCTTCTTTACTGTTTTATTCCCAGAATCATTGATTATGAGATGGGCAGCAAATAAATGTTCTAAATAAATAAGTTAAAAAACAAAGAAACAAATGTTTGGGGTAAGCTGTTATTAAGCATAAACCTTAGGACTACATTGCTTTGAAATCAAGGTTTAATACAATACAATACAATAGCAGAGTTGGAAGGGACCTTGGAGGTCTTCTAGTCCAACCCCCTGCCTAGGCAGGAAACCCTATACCGTTCCAGACAAATGGCTATCCAACATCTTCTTAATGACTTCCAGTGTTGGGGCATTCACAACTTCTGGAGGCAAGCTGTTCCATTGATTAATTGTTCTAACTGTCAGGAAATTTCTCCTCAGTTCTAAGTTGCTTCTCTCCTTGATTAGTTTCCACCCATTGCTTCTTGTTCTGCCCTCAGGTGCCTTGGAGAATAATTTGACTCCCTCTTCTTTGTGGCAACCCCTGAGATATTGGAAGACTGCTATCATGTCTCCCCTAGTCCTTCTTTTTATTAAACTAGACCTACCCAGTTCCTGAAACCGTTCTTCATATGTTTTAGCCTCCAGTCCCCTAATCATCTTTTTTGCTCTTCTCTGCACTCTTTCTAGAGTCTCCACATCTTTTTTACATCGTAGCGACCAAAACTGAGTGCAGTATTCCAAGTGTGACCTTACCAAGGCATTATGGTATTAACACTTCAAGTCAACAACAACAAAAATTCAGGTTTGGGCATTGCTGTAGTCTGTTGGCTAGCATTTCTCCCAAGACTGGAAGGACCAGAGATGGAGGGCCATCAGAGACAGCGTTCCTGATATTCCTGTCCAGTAGCTTACCAGCTTTCTATAAAAGTAAGGTGAATGAAAAGCTGTGTGAGAGCTTTCTGTTTCCTTTCTGTTTTTTTTCTAACACAACGTATTTGTCTTTTGGGTAGAACATCGAACATCATCAGAGTTGGAAGAGAGCTGAAGAAGCTTCTTGGATGAGAAGCAAAATGTCTTGAAATAAAAACCAGAAAGACCAGTTGCCTCTTGAAAAATCACCTTTGGGCCAGGAGACCCTATATCATTTCAGAAAAAAATGCCTAGTCTCTTCTTAAAAGTTTCCACTGATGGAGCACCCACAACCTTTGAAAGCAAGCTGTTCTACTGGTTGAGTGTTCTCGCTGTCTGGAAATTTCTCCTTGATTCTAGGTTGCTTATCTCCTTGGTTAGTTTCCACCCATTGCTTCTTATCTTGCCTTCTGTTGCACTGGAAAATAAGTTGATTCCTTTTTTCTAGGTTAGACCCACTCAATTCCTGCAATTGTTCCTCATAGATTTTAACCTCTAACACTCCACCCCCACTAATCATTTTTGCTCTTCTCTGCACTCTTTCTAGAGTCTCAACATCTTTTTCATATTGTGGTGACCAAAACTGGATGAAGTATTTCAAGTGTGGTCTTATCCAAGACCTTATAAAGCAGTACTGCTACCTCAGCCATTATCTAAGGCAAAGGGTTGCTAGTGTCGGAATAAAATTTATTTTATTTATTCGCAGAACTTGCATGGTTGCCTATCCCATATGATCATAGGCAGTCCACAACAATCAGGAAAAGCAGACATAAAAAGAAAACCAACCTTCCCACAAGATGCCAGACCAACAATCTCCCAGCCCATACTAGCTCAATGCCTTACGGAAGAGCCAGATCTTCATAGACTTCTAGAAGGGTAGGGATCTCTTGAAGTTCAGGTGGGAGGGACCCTATTCCAAAGGGCTGAGTGGTTACTATGAAGGTATGCTCCAGGTTACATGTAAGGGGAAAGGACTGGTCCAGAAAGAACCCCATACAAGCTACCCTACCTTGAAAGTGGGATATGAATTTAGCAGAAAAAGTTAAAACACTATGCGAAACTCCCCAATTTAATACATTTTATGTAACAACATTTTGCTTAGCATGGTCTGCAAGTACACTGTGCATTGTACACACTGCTTTTCTTTGGTTGTGGTGGGGAACCAATTCTGGTCCTATGCTGCATGACAGCATTTTCAATGGTACTGTAATAGATTGTATGGATGCCTTTGGGGAATGGGGGGGGGGGGAGATGTTGCCTAGGAAATAACCAGACAAGAGAGGCAGGTTTAACAGTCAGAGGAAGAAATTTAGGAAAGACCCACTCTGATGGATCCAGCAGTTAAAAATGGCAATGGGAAGTGTCAGTCAGATCTCCAGCATGGGTTCCTGCAGCGTGCTTGCTATCGGCTGCCATAGCAACAAGGAGGGAGGCACAGGATGGGCAAGCTAGCTGGTGTGTAGTAGTCCCATTAGAACTGGAAGGGAAGTTTGCATTCATGAATTATGGCCCTGCTGAGTGAAGTTGTTTATACTCCATCAAGGCCAACCGTCCTGAGACTCCAGATGCAAGAACTACTTGCAGTAGAGCTTTCCCACAACATCATACTGGACATTGGTTGGACTCTGAGTGTTGGACCCTGGGGGGGGGGGGTTTGAGGGATTTGGGGCAGTGGTGAAATTCAAATTATTTCCTCCTGGTTCTGTGGGCATGGCTTGGTGGGCATGGCAGGGGAAGGATACTGCAAAATCTCCATTCTTACCCACTCTGGGGCCAGCCGGAGGTGGTATTTGATGCTTCTCCGAACTACTCAAAATTTCCGCTGTCAGTTCTCCAGAACCTGTCAGAACCTTTTGAATTTCACCCCTGATTTGTGGTGACTTTCAATGTGTAACCTTTGCATGTTTTGAGTCAGATCTTGCCTTGCTTTTGCTGCCATCTTTTCAAACTTACTAAAAGTACCTCATTTCTAATTCACTGGAGTTGGGGGTGTTCTTTCTTGAGTTTCTCGAGTTTTATAGGGAGTCCTTTCAGTCTTGCAGGGGTTTATTAATGTAGTCTTTCCCTAAAATTGAATTAATTCATCTAGCCATGCTTTACCGGGAAAGCAGGTTTCAGAATGCTATAAACTAACCCATAAAACATACCAAGTACCTTCGTCCTGCAAATGAAGACAGAGTTATAGGATTCATTTCCTGAAGAAAAGCCCATGTTGGGGACATAAAGAAAGATCCAGCTGATGCAAATATAAAAATGGAACCAGTTAATAATCATAATTATATTTGTAATTATGGAATTTAGATATGTATAATAGCCTAGGAGTTAGCAGCTGCGAAATTCATTACGGTGTCACATTTCACCGCAATTTCATTTTGATAGAAGCTGTTTTTGAGTGACTGCTGGATTAGCAATTGGAGAGTTCAAGAGCTTAACAAATGGGGTCACTTGCTTATTTGTAGACGATAAGAACTGTCCAACAATTCCAAGAAAGATTACCAACCAACTTTTAATTAGTAGTTATTTTTAGTGGCCATAACATTACTGAGAGCGTTCATATATTAATAGCAGAGTTATGTGTATTAGAAAGATCATGGTTTTAGAATCCTTAATTCAATAGCTTTCATTGCTTTATGACTATTTTTTCTCTCTCTCTCCCCGCCTGCTCCCTCCAAACCTGGAGATGAGAAACAATGAATGTTAAGAGACAGTATTTGTGTTAGGTTAAATATGGAACAAAACAACTTCACAATATAACTGGCTCTCATTCTCGAGTGCATTTGATAGAGGGTAGGGATTAAGGGATTACTTGCCGTGACCCACACCTGTTACAGATTTTCTCCATTTATCAAATTTAAGTGTCCACCCAGCTCATCAAAAGTGACTCTATATCAACAATGAGATAAAGCTTCTTGTTTTTTTTAAAAAAAATCACAATTATAAAATGTAAACACCCATACGAATAAATCAGAGGTGTTGCATGGATTGGGTGAACCATTAGTGGTGGTGGTGGTGGGAGACTCAGCGCACCTGCCCGGACAATTCTGCGCATGCACAAAAGCATCATGCGCACGTGCACATGAGCAAACTAGTAGTAAAAATAATGGAAACCCACCACTGGAATTAATCTCATAAAACCAAAGTTGCAAAGGCTAGCTGATGAGAAAGCTAACAATAAGAGAGCCAGCTCAGGAAGTCCGTAGTTCGCTGGGAACCCAAGACAGATAAGATAACCAGGTCTTGATGGCCTTTCAAAGTATCAAAGGGGACAGAGATAATCTAATTTCAGCAGAAGGATGCTCATATGGTGGCACTAGGGCAGAGAAGGCCAAGTGACTGGACCTCACAAAAATTAGTTTCCCAGCTGATCCAAGCAGTGACAAAGGCTTTGAATGGATTGTGCAGCAGACCAACAGGACAACCCCCTACTCCTCTGAAAACCCCTCCAGGACCACCAAGGTTGAGCTACTCTAATTGTTATGTCCTCGGAGTTACGATGACGTCCGGGAGCGCACTGGCCAAGTGGCGGTGCTGATTGGCTAAGCTGCACAAACCGCTTGGTGGGAGAATGCTGTATTGCCATTGGTTGCCTCGTTTGACAACTGCTATATAAAGACCTGTCAGACGGGAATTTGTTGTTGCCAGTTTCTGGAGTTGCCTTGCTGTTAGTGCATTCTGTTAGATAATAAATGGTTGTTTCACAACCTGCCTCACCTCAGAACCTCCTGGTTCTCCGAACAGAGCACTAATGAGTCCGTCCTCTCTACAGTAGATAGTAACACTAGAAAATCCCATAAAAATCAGCATATGATCCAACCCTGACAAGGGGGACATGAAAACTCCCCCCCCCCAATTTGATTTATCTACTTATTTATTCGATTTATTTGCCACCCCTCTCATTGATGAGATGATTCTGGGCCTTCTTCAGATCACACTATCACTGCTCTGACAGAAGCACCCAATTCAGAGTGTGACCACTGTCCCACGTTAGTGCTCTGGATGACCTGAGATAGGCCCAGGGTTGCCATAGAAACCATGAACTCCTCAGCCACCTCAGCCACCAAACCAATCTCTGAGACAGATTGAAGTTGCCCAAAAATATAAACCTGGAAAACTCCCATCAACCTGGAACGCTGGAGAAATAACAGTTAGAACAATTAATCAGTGGAACCACTTGTCTCTAGAAGTTGTGGATGCTCCAACACTGGATTTTTAAAGACGAAATGGGAGAACCATTTGTCTGAAAGGCTATAAGAGCAGACAGTTGGACTAGAAGACCTCCAGGGTCCCTTCCAGCTCTGTTAGTCTATTATTCTTTTAATTCAGAAATGGAATTATAGAGTTCAGTCAGGGAAATTGCTGTGAAGGGAGGGATAATAGCAGCAGTCCCTAGAGCAGAGGTGTCAAACTCCTGTCATCATGGCAGCATCCCATGATGTATCAGGACTTTTTCCCCCTTCACTAAACTGGGTGGGGGCATGGCCAGCACATGACGCATGCAGTCTGCGGGCCAGGAGTTTGACAGCCCTGCCCTAAAGCCCAACTTAATGAACAGGTTGTCATAGCTGGGGACTGTAGTGCAGGACACCTGAGAACTGTCAAATATTCCCTGATGACAATTACCACATCTCTAGCCTGGAGTTTTGGTTGATGCCACACTCCGATAGCCAGTTCTCCCCCTTCAGACACCAACTCTGCATTTCCTGCATGCTAAACATATTGTTCCCTGTTGAAACCCTTCAAAAGTGATTTTAGGTTTCCTTAAAAATAAAAAAAATAAAAAAGGAAAGCCATTTTGGTGGGGGACTGAGTTACACAACTCAAAATGGGGCAACACTACAAAATGTACTGCATCTTGAACAAATTTCTCATTCCAACCTTGTCCTTATTGGAAACCTAAAGAAACCATTTGGCTTGCAATCACCTGGCTGCTAATGGTTTGGATGTCTTCCCAGGCTTAAAGTGCCTGTAAGTATAAATCAAGAAGAAACATAGACTCATCACGCAGGTGAATTCAGGCTGAGATCTAGACTCACTGGAGCATATTGTCTTTCTCAGAATTAATCTGCTTATGTCTGATTTAAAACTCTCATCTCAATAGAGAGGATCATCTTGCTTTAATGAAAATTTTTATTGTAGAGAAGAATACCCACATTTGATTGTGCTTTTCCTGTATATATGCATTTATCTCTCTCTCGTTCTCCTTCCCTTTCTCTTTCTCGCTCTCTCTTTGTTTCTTTCTCTCTTTCCCTCTCTTCCTCTTTCTCTCTCTCCCTATCTTCTCTCTCTCTCTCTCTCTCTCTCTCTCTCTCTCTCTTTCTTTCTCTCTTTCTCTCTCTTGATATTTGGATCTTTTATGTCTCTCTTCCCCTCTCTTCCTCTTTCTCTCTCTCCCTCCTTCTCTCTCATTCTCCCTCCCTCTCCCTCCCTCCCTCCCTCTCTCTCTCTCTCTGTCTCTCTCTCTCTCTCTCTCTCTCTCTCTCTCTCTCTCTCTCTCTCTCTCTCTCTCTCTCTGTGTGTGTCTCTCTCTCTCACACACACACACAATCCCCTCTCTTCTAGGATGGGGAGGGTAAGTATACCTAAGCTTGACAAGATTTATAGTAGACATCTTTACACACCTATGTAATAATTTATAGTACTGAGAGTAGAGATTCAAACAGAATAAACTTCAGCTTTCTTTTATTTCCTTTCCCAGTGGAAACAAGCTCTCTGTGTGTATGTGATTGGTTCCACAGCCAATCAAATGTGGATATTCTTCTCTACAGTACAATAAAAATGATATGTTGGGAAGTGTTGGAAGGACCAGTCTTGTGTTTTCATTAAAGCGTGTTGATGGTTGTTACATTTCCCAGGGATTCTGTAGTTCTATTGTTGTTGTTTTCCACCATTTGGACATCTTGACAACGATCCCATTGATAATACAGATTGAGGCAGAGTTACTTAACTGCAGTGGGCAGGTCACACTTACTTAGCTTTATGCATTTGTTAAATTTACCCACTATCTTTCATTCAGCAGAAGAGACTAATCTAATAACCAGCGGGCAAGTGCAGCCATATTAGAAACAAAGTTAACCAAGCAAAATGCAAACCAGATTATCAATTCAATCATATAAATAATTCCACTAAGCCATTCACAGCAAACGGTTTCATTACTAAGAAAAAATTTTTTTTAAGCAAACATGTATTAACAAAAGAAGTGCCAAGTAAGCATGTCGAGAACAGCTAGAAGAATTTTTCCTTGTTGGAAATAAGGGGATATATATAGTATATATAAAGCTCAAGAATTCTAAAAGCTGTTATTATGGAGTTAGCCTCATTAGCTTGCATTCATTTATAATCATTGAGCTAAATCTACGTTTTTATATAAAGAAGTTCAACATTGTTCCCCTTCTGCACCAAATACCATATGTCTCTCAAGCTGGCTCAGTATGCTTTGAATCAAAAGATGCAAAATAATAATAATAATCCAAAGGAAGAAGGTATTCTAAATAAAATCAATTCCCATTAAAATTAAAAACCAGGATGAAAAAGGTTTAAGAGTTAAGAGATGTTGGAAGAAATGTCCTTCTGGGTTCAGTTCTAAGTGGGGAAGAAAACACTGGATTCATGGAAGTTGCTTGGAAAGAAGGTTTTAATGGACAGGACCACATGGTTTCAGGTCTTGGAGAAAAGGAGAATCACATGCCTCGAAGACGTTGAAGAAGAAAAGGGCAGCGAGTCCCTGGATTTTATGCCCTCTCTAGGCTCCACCTTATGAGCTTCCTGTTCCTGTGTAAGAAATGGATTCTGATTGGTTGTCAGACTCCTAGGAGGGCGAGGGTCTTAGCTAACTTTGTAGGCAGTCTGCGTCCCAGGGTTGCTTGAGCCTTTGCTGGCTGATGTAATCTTCCCAGGTACCAGGTGGTGAGATGGGTAGAGGACTAGTCCTACCTATGTTTTAATCTTGGGTGAGGTCATTTGCCTATGAATAGACCTAGCTAGCTCTTTATCTTTTAAGGACATCTGTTGTGGGCTATTGAGGAAGGTGGGGGCTATTGAGTCTGCTTCCTGCCTAAAAAATCATGTTTCTCCACTTTTCATCTAGGGCAGCGATGGCGAACCTTTTTTAGCTTGCATGCCATAAGGGGGGGAGTGCAGGGGGGTCATACATGGGTGCGCCGCACCCATAATGCAATGTGTGACACCCCCCAGCATGCAGGCGTGCATGACAGGCGCGACCCCCAATTTTTTGCATGCTTTTTTCACCCTCCTCAGGCTCCAGAGGCTTTGTAGGAGCCTGGGGAGGGCGAAAACAACCCTCCGGAGGCTTCAGGAGCTTCCCTAAAGCCTCCAGAGGACTAAAAATGATCCTTCCGGTTTGCTCGTAGGGCCATTTTTAGTCCTCTGGAGCCTTCAGGGACCTTCAGGAGGCTTCCCTGAAGGCTCCGGAGGACTAAAAATGGCCCTATGAGTAGATTCAGATTCAGATTCAGATTTATTGGATTTATAATTAATACGTTATTTTGTTCATGCCAGTCCGGCTTGCTGGAAAAGGCAGCTTTTTAGGGTGCGCTAGAAGGACGGGAGGTTGGGAATTATATGAAGCTCCAGGAGTAAACCGGAAGTCCGTTCCCGAACTTCTGGTTTGGCCATAGGCCCATTTTTTTCTGCTCCAGAGGCTTCAGGGAAGCTCCCAAAGACTCCAGAGGGCCTCCGGGGGGGGGGCAGGGGGGCTGTTTTCGCCCTCCCCAGGCTCCAGAGGTTTTATAGGGCAAAAATGGCTTTTAAAAAGGCTGAACTCTACTGGTCAGCGCATATATGCACGCTGGCCAGCTGACAGGGCAATGTGTGCCATAGGTTCGCCATCCCGGATCTAGGGAAATAGAACACTCTGCTTTTTCTATATTTCCTAGGGCAGGGGTATGCAAAGTTGGCTCTTTTAAGACTGGTGGACTTCAACTACCAGAATTCCCCAGCCAGCCATGCTGGCTGGGGAATTCTGGGAGTTGAAGTCCACCAGTCTTAAAAGAGCCAACTTTGCAGACCCCTGCCCTAGGGTATTTTATTTTTCTGGGAGACGGATGGATGCTAACTTCCTTCAGAGACAATGGAGGTTGAAGGAGCAAACTGTTCCATTCTCTACTCACCCAAAAAAAAAAAATTAAGCTTTTTATTTCATTTTTTTTTAACATTCTCTACTTGATTGTGGTTTCTCAAGAACATGATACCAAAATGCTTCTGGTGGATCACTATATAAGAATGCTGGATGAGATAGGTCCTTGCCCTCATTTAGTAGAGTCCTCTTACGGAGGGGCTTAAAAGAACTTAAAACTTAGAACATTTAATTTCTCATGGGTCTGTGAAAGAGGATTGGCTAAATCAGGGGTCTCCAACCTTTGCAACTTTAAGTCTGAAGGACTTCAGCTCCTAGACTTTGCTGGCCGGAGAAGTCTGGAAGCTGAAGTCCTTCAGACTTAAAGTTGCAAAGGTTGGAGACCCCTGGGCTAAATCATCACCCAGAGCCTCTCTTTGCACAAAATGTTTGGCTCACAAACAAAAAATATTAAACAAACAAACCTTCAAGTAAACGTGTGATGCTTGAGGTGGTGCCTGGTGCTAGGAAAGCTTGTCTGTCTGCTGCTTGAGCAGCTACAGTATAATGGGCCATTCCAATCTTCCTTCAAGGAGGCAGTTGCCAAGAGATAAATCCAAAGAGGAGATCTCTTTATCTCCATAGAAATAAAGCATTGCAACGTAGCTTATCCTTTCTTCACATTCCTGGCCCTCCTTAAAACCATCATTTGTTGATTTCTTCCACGGTTGTATTTTATTTTTATTTATTTTTTTTATTTTATTTTATTTAAATTTATATCCCGCCCTTCTCCACAGAGGACCCAGGACGGCGTACAGGAAATTTAAAAAACATACAAATACAAGATAAATATATAATTTAAAATAAATATTAAACAATCCTATCCTGTACTAAAACCAAATTTAAAATACCCAATTTAAAAACTTCCTAAAAGTCCCCATGGGAGGTTAGGCTAGGCCGGCTTGTTGGAACAAATATGTCTTTAGACATTGGCGGAAGAGGCGGAGGTCGGTGATGGTGCGTAATTTAGGGGGTAGGTCGTTCCAAAGGGCTGGGCCCGCCACAGAGAAGGCTCTTCCCCTGGGTGTCGCCAGTCGGCATTGTCCGGCCGACGGCACCCTGAGAAGACCCTCTCTGTGGGAGTGTATCGGTCTAAGGGATGTATGGGGCAGGAGGCGGTCTCGCATATAACTAGGCCCCGAGCCATGGAGCGCTTTAAAGATGGTCGTCATGTAGTTTGCATGGCAAGAATGTTGAGTGTTTGATGTACTGAATCCTGGTCTGCCAATATTTTCAAGCTTTAGTTAATAAAGAATTGACCTGTTCAGCACACAACTGGACTATCCTTTTTAATTGTTTTTCTCCTTTGTCCATTGTGCTTAACACTAGATAGGAAAATCTTTGTGGTCCATGATGCTGAACATCTTACAAATAAATAGAAGATGGGAAACAGAGTTTGATTTTGCAGAGTATCAAAAATTGAAGAAAACCAAAGAGGGGGGGGAGAAGAAAAAAGGAAGGAAGGAAAGAAAGAAAGAAAGAAAGAAAGAAAGAAAGAAAGAAAGAAAGAAAGAAAGAAAGAAAGAAAGAAAGAAAGAATACAAGCAGTTTAAATAAAATTATGAGAACAAAGCTCCACAAATAATGAGCTAGATAGCTTTTGGTCTGGATATGTATATTTATAAGACTCAATTAACCAAGCAGTATGCTAGATTTAAACTTAGCACTGTCATTCATATTGTCTGCACATATGATTAGACTGTTACAATGATATCCCATCATCATTACTCCTCCATTTTCAATTCAGAATATGAATTAAAACACACATTTCTATCCTTTTTCACCTTAGTATACAAGAGGAGTCAGAGGACACATAATCCATGTAAAAACCCATTAACAAAAAATGTCAAACAAATTGTTGATTGACTCAACTCTTGAAGGTCAGGTTCTAATAGAAGTTCAGCATTATCCATGCTTGACTGAGTATCAGCCTGGCATGGATCACTGTAAATCTGTTTAAATACTGGAAATACACTTAAAATTAGGACTGGATATACTATAAAGCAGAGTTCTTAAACTGTTGGACATATTCTGGGGACTGTGGAATAATTTATCATTGGTTGTGTGTGAGCTGAGAACCCAAGACTACCAAGATATTTATGTAAAATAATTGAGTCTGGGTTTTTTTTTTAATGGGACTATTGGCATTATTTAAGATTGGGAAAAAGGGCAATTGGATCTGTTTTAGGACCAGTACTATAAAGCAAGGGTCTCCAACCTTTGCAACTTTAAGTCTGAAGGACTTCAGCTCCCAGAATTCTCCAGCCAGCAAAGCTGGCTGGAGACGTCTGGCAGCTGAAGTCCTTCAGACTTAAAGTTGCAAAGGTTGGAGTCCCCTGCTATAAAGGATAGTAAAGTAAAGGCTATTATAATACAGCTCATGTTTGTGTGGCCATAGGAAATTTCTATTTACCTCTCTCTGTATTTGTGACTCTGCAAAGAAGGGCAAAATTAAAGCTGTCATGAAAGCAATATGGCCAGGGATGGGCTTCAAAAATTGCAGCAACAGATTCACTGCCCCATTGCTGCATAGGCATGGCCATGGTGGGCGTGGCCTAGACGGCCTCCTGCGCCATGGTGGGTGGGCTTTTTTGCCCTCCCAAGGCTCCAGAGGCTTTCCTTGAGCCTCCAGGAGAGCAAAATCTGCTTCCCCCATGCTCCGGAAGCCCTCCTGTTTCTGGACTTCTGGAACCTCTGGAACCATTTTCCCACTTCCCTGAGCCTCCACATGGGCCCTGAACTTACCTGGCATAATGAACGGGCCACATGGAGACTCCTGGGGGTGGGGTGGGAGGGGCAGGGTGTAGTGGGTGTGGCCAATCAAGGGTGGCATTTGGGGGGTTCACCAAACTGGGCAGAATCCTAGCTAGAGGATCGCCCAAACCCATGCGAAACCCCAGCACCCCACCCCTGAATATGACATATGATACTCCACCATTGATATCATTGCTTTGAGATGCAAATGATGAAGTCATAATGTACCATATTTTTCTGAGTATAAGACGCACTGGAGTATAAGACGCGCCAAGATTTTGAAGAGGCAAATTTTAAAACAAGATTTTGCACTCTGCAGACCTCCCAAAAACGGCCCATTTTTCGCAACTGTTTTCCCCCCCCAAAAAAGGGGATGCATAGCCTTTAGGAGGCTTGTAGAGTGTTCCTAGGGGGTGGGGGTGGGCAAAAATGATAAAAAACAGCCCATTTTTTTGCAAAATCGGGCCCGTTTTTTGTCAAAAAAAGAGCATGCATAGCCTTTAGGGGGCTTATAGAGTGTTTCTGGGGGCTGGGAGGGCGGCAAAATTGGGCAAAAACCAGCTCATTTTTCACTTATTTCTCCTAAAGGCTCTGCATGGCCATTTTGGTGAAGGGGGCAGGGTTTTGGGAGGCAAAAAATGCTATATTCAGTGTATAAGACACACCCAGATTTTCAGCCTCTTTTTTGAGGGAAAAAGGTGCATCTTATACTCCGAAAAATATGGTATGTGCTTTGCGACAAACGGCTTTTTAATACTGTAGGCAAAATAATGCAGGAGATTATTATTATTTTAATAGAAAGGAGAAATTCTCCAATAATTCGCAACCATCCTGAGAAGTGCCCTGGTTAACTTCTGTGCGACTGCTAAGGGGGAGTTTCTTTTTTTTACTTGGGTTTTTAAGTCCTGATATTCAAAATTAAGAATCTAGCCCTGTCCATGTAGGCTGTTTTTATGTTTGCAATCTATTACATTTTCTAGCTTACTGTCCTGTTGCTGTTCTTCTTTTGCCTTAAGGCAGGAGTCTTCAAAGTTGGCTCTTTTAAGACTGGTGGACTTCAACTCCCAGAATTCCACAGCCAGCCATGCTGGCTGGGGAATTCTGGGAGTTGAAGTCCACCAGTCTTAAAAGAGCCAACTTTGCAGACCCCTGCCTTAAGGAAATGGGTAGAAATCTAAATTTCATATAAAAAAGTAAAAGAATTGCTTAATGCAAGTTAATTGTAATCTTCCTCTTTTTCTACTACCTCGTAGTTGATTTTGACTTTACTTGAATAATCCCTGCAGTTTTCTTGGCAAGGTTTTAAGAAGCAATTTGCCATTGCCTCCTTCCTAGGGCTGAGAGAAAATGACTGGCCCAGCTGGCTTGTGTCTAAGGCAGCACTAGAATTCACAGTCTCCTGATTTCTAGCCCAATACAGGTAGTCCTTGTTTAATGACTGTCCACTGAGCATACATTCAACAGACCCCCCAACTCCAAAGCATACTCAGGATACCCAGTTCTGTCAACAGCTGGACGCATATACACCCCACTCCAAAGACACATGATTGTATTCTGGGCACATGGCAACCAGCTCCTATTTACAGTGTCCCACAGTCACACGACCACAATTTTGAAGTCTGTTGTTGGTTCCCAGTGCTTATTTCCACTTTTCAGCAAAATAATAATAATAATTGGCTATAAAGAATTCATTTAATGGAAGTGGCATTTGTTTAATGACAGCTGGGGAAAAGGTCATAAGTTTGGTCTCATGGTTACCCGCTTAATGACTGCCATGATTTATGATGGTAATTCCAGGCTGAGATATGGTCCTAAATTGAGAACTACCTGTATTTTAACCACTATACCAAACCGACTCTCTACAATTTTACCTACTGCCACAGAACTGTTCAGAAACAAGATTGTACACAGCTTCACTTTTATACATTATCTTGTCTGCAGCTTTGTTATTTTAAACGAAAATGGCAAGTGACTTTGCAAGAGGCTTGTGCACCAGAGCTACGGTTTATTTCAATTCAGAGAAAAGAGAAGGAACTGAAATATTAAAGACCTACCACGGAGAGCAACTTCAAATGCCAATCTTGACATGTTGCAATGTGAGCAGCAGACTTCACCTAAAAATTCCCTATCCCCTCTTCTGTATTTCCAGAACGCTTTTTCAGAGAACAGCTTGTCAGAGCCAAAGCTGACATTTTCCAGCCAAACATAAAAAATAAAAACAAAACATTTCCATACCTGATCTTAGTATTGTGCTTTCTGGAATGTACGAAATAAGCATTAAGTTCAGACCGTTTACCAAAGCAGCTGCCTATACATTCAGTTAACTGAAGCATACTTCTTTTAATTGTTGATATATTCATGACTTTGGGAAGGAGGCGAATTCTACAAATTTTGTATAAAAGATATAACATCTAAAGGGCTGAATCCACAGGGCCTATCACCTCCTGTAAGGATAGCCATACACATCTACTATGTCTAGTTTAATGAAAAGAAGGACTAGAGGAGACGTGATAGCAGTGTTCCAATATCTCAGGGGTTGCCACAAAGAAGAGGGAGTCAAGCTATTCTCCAAAGCATCTAAGGGTAGGACAAGAAGCAATGGGTGAAAACTAATCAAGGAGAAAACTAACCTAGAGCTAAGGGGAAATTTCCTAACAGCTTAAAAGAACTTAAAACTTAGAATTAGAATATTTAATTTATCCTGGGTGTGGGAGGACAGGATAAATCAACATCTCCTTGGGCAAAATGGGTGGTTCACAAACAGAAAATATTAAACAAGCGTGATGCTTGAGGTGGTGCCTGGTGCTAGGAAAGCTTGTCTGTCTGCTGCTTGAGCATCTACAGTTTATTCCATCACTGGCCATTGGGGGTGAACATCTAGCCCCTGTGGATAGGGCACGCAACTTGGGCGTCCTCCTGGATACCCAGCTGTCCATGGAAGATCAAGTGACGGCCGTGGCCAGGGGGGCATTCTACCAGGTTCCTTATTGGATCGGGACGCTCTTCGCACAGTCACTCATGCACTCGTAACATCCCGTCTAGACTATTGTAACGCTCTCTACATGGGGCTTCCCTTGAGGTGCACCCGAAGACTACAGCTAGTCCAGAACGCGGCCGCGCGGGCAGTCCTGGGAGCCTCTAGGTTCTCCCACGTAACACCACTCCTGCGCGAGCTGCACTGGCTGCCTGTGGCCTTTCAGATGCGCTTCAAGGTGTTGATTACCATCTTTAAAGCGCTCCATGGCACGGGACCTAGTTACTTGCGGGATCGCATTCTGCCTCATACATCCCTGCGGCCGATTCGGTCCCACAGAGAGGGACTTCTCCGGGTGCCGTTCACTAGGCAGTGCCAGCGGGTGACACCCAGGGGAAGGGCCTTCTCTGTGGTGGGCCCAACCCTCTGGAACGACCTGGCCCCCCCGAACTTAGAACAGCCACGGACCTCCGCTCCTTCCGCCAAAAGTTAAAAACTTACTTCTTTCATCAGGCCGGCCTGGCCTAATCTACCCTATCCTAGGCTGTAGTATAAATTTAAATTGTTTTAATAGGGATTGTAGAGAAATAGTGTTAAGGGTTTTAAAGGTTTTAAGATTTTAAAATTTTAGCGCAGGGTAAATTATTTAATTCGATTTTAAATATTGTGTTGTTGTATTTATAAATATGCTTTTAAAGTCTTGTGCACCGCCCCGAATCCCTCCGGGGAGAGGGTGCGGTCTATAAATCAAATAAATAAATAAATAAATAATGGGCCATTCCAAACTTCCTGCCAGGAGGAAGTTGCCAAGAGATGAATCCATAAAAATAAAGCATTGCAACATAGCTTATCCTTTCTCCATATTCCTGACCCTCCTTAAAACTGTCATTTGTGAATCAATCTGCCATGATTGTAACTTGTTGGCGTGTTTGACATACTGAATCCCGGTCTATCAATATTTTCAAGCTTTAGTTAATAAAGAATTGACCTGATCAGCAGTACAAGAAGCAATGGATCAGGGGTGGGTTTCTGGGGGTTCGCCTGGGATCGGGCGAACCCTTTCGTAAAATTTCCGGATCCCGAGCGATCCCTTTGGATCGTGGACCCGGAAGTAAGTCGCCGCTGCTAACTGCTGCTCCCAGCTGGGGCGGGCAGGCAGGAAAGCAAGCAAGGCGACTGCGCTGTCTTCTTTTTCCCTCAGCGAAGCGCCGCCTCCTCCTCGCCCATGCTTCGCTGAGAGAAAAAGAAGACAGCCAGGCCGGCTCTCCGAAGGGGTCCTCCTTTCCCCTTCTCCATGGGGGTGGGTGGTGGGGGTGGGCCGCTCACCTCGTCACCCCACAACCTGCTGCCGCTGCTGCCGTGACAACTCCGAAGAGCAGCGCTCGGGCCAGGAGCCGCCGGCCAAAAAAAAAGAAAGCACACACACACACACAACCTACTTCAGGCGGCGGGAAACACGCAAGGAGAATCCACTCCCAGCTGTCTTCTTTTTCCTTCTGCGAAGGGTACTGGCCGCTGGCAAAGCGGGAGGCTCGGGAAGGCGGCGGGAGCGCCTTTCCCCCCCCCCTTCCCTTTGCTCAGCCACCTCTTCCCCCCTACGCCTAGCCGCGAGTGGATTCTCCTTGCGTGTTTCCCGCCGCCTGAAGTAGGTTGTGTGTGTGTGTGTGCCGCCTTCCCGAGCCTCCCGCTTTGCCAGCGGCCAGTACCCTTCGCAGAAGGAAAAAGAAGACAGCTGGGAGTGGATTCTCCTTGCGTGTTTCCCGCCGCGGGTAAGGAAAGTTGCTGCGCGCCCCAAAAATCCTCTGGCCCGCTGGCCGCGGTTGCTCGCTCGCTCGCTTGCTCGCTCACCCATCGGACGCCAGGTTCCTTCGTCCGGTGGATGGGTGAGAGAGAGAGTAAATACAGCCAGCAGGTTCTCTGGCTCTCTGGTTCCCCCCTCCCTCCCTGTCTCTCTGTGTGTCTGTGCCTCTCTCTGTCTGTCTGTCTCCCCTCCCCCCCAAACCTCCTCAGCTCCTGGAAGTAGCCTGACCGGCTACTGCCAGTCGCGCTAACAGGGAAAGTTTTGCCGCGACTGGGGGGGGGGGTTCGCGCAGCGTAGCGCGCTGTTCCTAGCCGGCAGAGCTTTGAAGCCTTTGCTTCAAAAGCCTTTGCTCGCTCGCTTGCTCACCCATCGGACACCAGGTTCCTTCGTCCGGTGGATGGGTGAGAGAGGCTGAGGAGGCTTGGGTGGGTGGGGGGAGACAGACAGAGAGAGAGAGGCACAGACACACAGAGAGACAGGGAGGGAGGGGGGAACCAGAGAGTGACAGACACACACGGAGAGACAGAGAGTGGGAGGGAGAGAAAGATAGACAGACAGAGAGAAAGAGAGAAAAAGAAAGAGAGACAGAAAGGAAAGAAAGAGAAAAAAGAGAGAGAGAAAGAGAGAAAGAAAAGAGACAGAAAGAGAGAAAGAGAAAGAAAGAGAGAGAGAAAAAGAGAGAAAGAAAGACAGAAGGAAAGAAAGAAAAAGAAAGAGAGAGAGAGAGAGAGAGAGAGAGAGAGAGAGAGAGAGAGAGAGAGAGAGAGAGAGAGAGAGAGAGAGAACTTATGACCACAATTAAGCCCAAAAGTTTGGTTGCTAACCAAGACCATTGTTAAGTGAATTTCACATTTTCCAAATTGGCCACTCCCACCCGGTCACATGGCTGGCAAGCCACTCCTACCCGGTCACATGGCCGGCAAGCCACTCCCACAAAGCAGGCCACACCCACAGAACCTGTTCCAAAAATTTTGAAACCCACCCCTGCAATGGATGGAAACTAATCAAGGGGGGAAGCAACCTAAAGCTAAGGACACATTTGTTCCATTCAGCCGGCCTAGCATAACCTCCACAAATGACTAGTTTAGGCAGTTTTAAATTTGGGGATTTTAATTTGTTTTTAGCACAGGATGGGTATTAAATAAGTTTTTTAAATTTTTACTTGATTTTGTATTGTATTTTAAATTCCTGTGAGCCGCCCTGGGTCCTTTTGGAGAAGGGCGGGGTATAAATTTAATAAAATAAATAAATAAATAAAATAAGGAAATATTTCCTGACAGTTAGAACAATGAATCAGTGGAACAGCTTCCCTCCAGAAGTTGTGAATGCTCCAACACTGGAAGTTTTTAAGAAGACGTTGGATAACCATTTGGCTGAAGGGATATAAGGTTTTCTGCCAGAGCAGAGGGTTGGACTAGAAGACCTTCAAGGTCCCTTCCATCTCTGTTATTCTGCTCTGTTATTCTGTCCACAATATTTTTAACTGAATCAATGAGAAGGATGTATAAATATTGCGGAAATATTATATAATGCTTAATTCACCCAGAGGATTAAATTTAACCTAAAATACACTGAGTCACCCAGAAGATTAATCAGATTACATCAAAAAATGTTGTATTTTTGAAAACACCTAGCATTACTTACCTTGCACAATCCTCTGCAAAACAACTAAAAACAGCGTAACTTTCTATTTCAGAAAACTCTGTAAAGGCAAAAAAAGTCCAGAACATTAGTGTGTGTGTGTGTGTGTTCACGCGTCTGTCTGTCTGTCTCTCCCTCCCTCTCTCCCTCCCCCTCCTTATCCATCCATCCATCCATCCATCCATCCATCCATCCATCCATCCATCCATCCATCCATCCATCCATCTATCTATCTATCTCTCTATCTATCTATCTATCTAACTCTACTACCCATCAGCTGTTCCAGGCTGTGGGGATCGCTGCCGCCCATCATGTCACCATCCATCACCACCTCTGTGCACCCCCTTTTCAGCCAATTGACAGCGATGGGCGCCTGTAGTAGCAGCAATACCCACTGCCTGGAACACGTGGAGGCTGAAAATGGGGCATGCAGAGGCCAAAAATGGAGCACATGAAGGCGGCAATAGGCAGCGATGATGGGTGGTGACTGCGGCAATGATCCCTGCAGCCTGGAACATCTAATGGGCCATATTGCAGGAGGACGATCCAGCCACCAATCACTGGCTCAGCTAAATTAGGCTGTGCTGAAGCTGACCAGGCTGTTTGCTGCTTGCTGCAAGGAGGCAAATTGCTGGGAGGCAGAAGCCGAATGGTGGGGGCCAAAGGGTGGGCGGGGCTTCGGCAACATTCACTCTATAAGACGTACAGACATTTCCACCTACTTTTGGGGGTGGGGGTGGAAGTGTGTCTTATAGACTGAAAAATATGGTGTGTGTGTGTGTGTGTGTGTGTGTGTGTGTGTGTGTGTGTGAAAACATGAAAAGTTGTAAGGAATTTTCTGAAGGATTTATCATTTGTGTGTGTGTGGGGGGGGGGGAGAGTATTTCCCGAAATTAGCAGGAAGGAGATTTGACTTGATTACTGATTGAGTAAAGTAAGCAAGTTGTGGACACAGGACAAAATTCCACTTTTTAATAGCTAACCTCCCAGAAAGGCTATTGATGAACAGCATTTTGTTCTCTGATTATTCTTAAAGCCTTTCTTGGAGACTGTCTGTATATGTGTATGTTACAGATAGCCTCCAACCCCTGAATTTATTACCCACATTTTTCTGCATGCTATTCAAGTTTCAACTTGTAAGACCTCATATGACTTGGCGTCTGAGGTTCTTCAGAACCTCTTTAGATATTCTTTTGAGAGAAGCTCTCCAAGGTACTCTAATTCCAAGAGGAAAGAAGGGGCTGGCACTGCTTTTCAGCCACGGCACCAATATTTCTTTAAAAGCTATACTCTTCTCCTTAGATATAGCCTCCCCAAAGGTGGAGAACATCATACTTTTCTGGAATGCTTTTAAGGAGTGACAATGTACTGTCAAATGGGATTATGAACTAACGCAGCCACCCAAGGACAGACTAACAGATTAACAGAGTTGGAAGGGACCTTTGCAGGTCATCTAGTCCAACCCCCTGCCCAAGCAGGAGACCCTACATCTGCCTCTACCTAGGATTGAACTCACAACCTCCTGATTGGGAGGTGGGAGCTCCACCCCTAGGCCACAGCAGGACGATGGAAGTGAATCAACACAGGGGATGTTACTAGTGCAGGAATGGTTCACATATCGCTTACACATACTTGTATACACAAATAATAATTAAGAGGAGGATTTATTTTTTCCAAGGCTAATTGCTGTACATATGGAAGGGGTAGGTGGAAACCCTTATGGAAATCGTTGTGTTAGGAAACAGCGTTTAACTCTTTCATCCTCAGCTGTGACTTCCCTAAAGATAAATAAGCCTACACAGATTTGAAAAGACATCTTACTCAAAGGAACAGAAGGCTTGCTTCTACTCCTGATTTTGTCAATCAAAGGAAAATATGCCTGTTGAGGTCCCTGCATGTACAAGAATAAAGTGCTTTACTGGGCTGAAGGCTAAATTTAAAGATTCCTACCCAGAGAATAATAAAATGCTCCATGCGTTGCGCAGAAACACAGCAATCTACATGAGCAGGAACGCTCAATAGCTATAGAGCTGTGATGGGAAACCTATGGCACGCGTGCCACAGGTGGCACACAGAGCCCTATCAGCAGGCACGCCAGCTGCCACCCAGCCCAACTCCACCGTGCAAGCACAGCTGGCCTTCGGGTCTCTGCCGTGCATACATGTGGGCTGGGGTGCATTTTGGAGCCTCATGCAGCATTCGCAACAGTGGTGGGTTTCAAAAATTTTTAGAACCTACTCTGTAGGTGTGGCCTATTTTGTGGGCATGGCTTGGCAGTCATGTGACTGGGTGGGAGTGGCCAACTTGTAAAATGTGGTGAAACTCATTTAACAATGCCCTTGCTTAGCAACCAAAATTTTGGCCTCAATTGTGATCATAAATTCTTTCTTTCTTTCTTTCTTTCTTTCTTTCTTTCTTTCTTTCTTTCTTTCTTTCTTTCTTTCTTTCTTTCTTTCTTTCTTTCTTTCTTTCTTTCTTTCTTTCCTTCCTTCCTTCCTTCCTTCCTTCCCTTTCCTTTCTTTTCCTTTCCTTTCCTTTCCTTTCCTTCTTGTTGGGTCACCAGCAGCGGTGGGGCAGGCTTACTTACGGGTCCTCTGGTGGAACCTCCTCTCACCGGCTCTCTAAATTTCACCATCCGGCTCTCACGAGTAGGTGCGAACCTGCAGAAACCCACCACTGATCCGCACCCCATTTTGGCTTCCAGGTTCGTGCACTAAGCCTTCTAGGCACCCACCTGGAAGCCAAAACAGGGCAAGGGGAGCAGGGTGAATATGTGGGTGGCAGGGGTGGGAGGCACACAGGCGGAAGGGAGTGGGCCGAATTGCATAATGATGTGGATGCATGCATTGTATTATGGGCACAGGCATGCACTGTAGCATGGGGCACATGTACACACTGTCGCACACGCACACAACTTCAGCACACAATGACAAAAAAGTTAGCCTTCATTACTACAGAGCCACAAGTTTGTCTAGGTTTGGAAGCATGTCAAGGTAACTTTCCAAACTAGGTAGATTGAATATCAAGCTTTGGAGGCACAGAGAGGGCTTAAAGAGACAATTTTGTCCACTATAATTCCCTAAAATACATGAGCCCTTCCCGAATTTGATTCAAGCCATCCGGGGGATATCTGGGGATGGGATATTGGAGGAGCACAATTTGCTCTTTAACTGCATCATGTGAAGCTCACGTGAAGAGTTAGTACCATGTTTATAATGCCTTGGTAAGACCACACTTGGAATATTGCATCTACTTTTGGTCGCCACGATATAAAAGAGATGTTGAGACTTTAAAAACAGTGCAAAAAAGAGCAACAAATTAGTGGACTGGGGGCTAAAACATGTGAAGAACAGGTGCATGAATTGGATCTAGTTTAGGATCTAGACTAGAGGTTCCCAAACTTGGCCCCTTGAAGACTTGTGGACTTTAACTCCCAGAATTCTCCAGCCAGCTCTGCTGGCTGGAGAATTCTGAAAGTTGAAGTCCACAAGTCTTCAAGGGGCCAAGTTTGGGAACCTCTGATCTAGACAATGAAAAGAAGGACTAGGGGCAATAGCAGGGCTCCAATAGCTAAGAGCTGCCACAAAGAAGAGGGGATCAAGATATTATCTGAAGGTAGTCCCCAAAGGTGCTTTTTCAAGAGGCAGCTGCACCTTCTGGTTTTTCTCTGAAGATGTTTCACTTCTCACCCTAGAAGCTCCTTCAGCTCTTAGCTTCTTGGATGAGAAGCAAAAAATCTTCAAAGAAAAAACAGAAAGTCCAGTTGCCTCTTGAAAGAGCACCTTTGGGGACAACCATGATCTGGATGACTGAGAATCTCCGTAGACATTTACCTGAAGGCAGAACAAGAAGCAATGAATGGAAACTAATCAAGGAGAGAACCAATCTAGAAATAAGGAGAAACTTCCTAACAGTTTGAACTATTAATCAGGGGGACGATTTTCCTTCAGAAGTTCTGCTTGTTCCAACACTGGAAGTTTTTAAGAAGACATTGGACAACCATTTGTCTGAAATGGTATAGGGTTTTTGACCTGAGCAGATTAGGAGACCTCCAAGGTCCCTTCCAACTCTGTTATTGTGCACTTTTAAATTCCAGAATGAGGGGCTCTTAGTTTGTTATCTTTTGGATTTATTTTATTTACCTTGTATCGCTGAATCTCAGTATTGTTCTGAAAGACCAAAAGAGAATATCAGGTTACTTCTTTCATACATGTCAAATATTCTTTTTTAGGCACTAGCAAGAAATTTAAATGTCACCATCAGAGAATGAATCAGTAAAAGCCCACCTGCCTTCTGTGGATACAACTTTGCATTTAAAAATGAGGGTGGGGGCAACATACATTTATCTTATTTGTATCTTCCCTGTAGGAAAGGAGGCGGGAAGGTGGGAAGGTAGCTTCTTTCAAAATCAGCTATTTGGGATACAGAATCTGGGTGGGGGAGAGAAACGGTGTTATGATGACAGAGTTGTACTGCCAGAAGAAAAGTGAGCATCTAGTAGAATCTGTAGAGATTCTCAGTCATCCAGTTCATGGTTGTCCCAAAGGTGCTTTTTCAGGAGGCAACGGGACTTTCTTGTTTTTTTCTTTGAAAGACATTTCACTTCTCATCCAAGAAGCTTCTTCAGCTCTGACAGGATAGTGAGGAATGGAAGGATTTAAATTCCTTGCAGACAGCTGGTCATTTGCATCTTTTTAGAGGGTCCTTGAAGCACTTGGAGGTTTATCTGTGTCCTCAGGGTCACCTGAGTGGTGATCCTGGTTTCTGCAGTCTGCCATTTTTCCTCTGGAAATCCATTCCTACTACCACACAACTCAAAAGCTGTTCATCCCAAACTGTATAGCTAAAAGTCTGTAAGGGATTCTTAGTCATCCAGGTCCCAAAGATGCTTCAAATAAAAAAAAACACAAGAAAAACTAGTTGCCTCCCGAAAAAACACCTTTGGAACTTACGAGATCGCCTTCTGCCACCGAGAGCCTCTCACCAGCCAGTACGCTCCCATAGAGAGGGTATCCTCATGGTGCCATCAGCTAAACAATGTCGACTGGTGACACCCAGGGGGAGAGCCTTCTCCGTGGGAGCCCCTGTCCTCTGGAATGAATTGCCCCCGGTATTGCGGTGGTTCTCCTCCTACCTCTCTGGTCGAGCACAATTTGTATTGGCAGGGGGGCAGAGGTCGACCTCGAGGCCGCTCACTTGTGGGATGCCACAAGGGTCGGTCCTCTCGCCTCTCCTGTTCAATGCATATATGAAGCCGCTGGGTGAGATCATACGTGGGTTTGGGGTAGATTACCATCTGTACGCGGATGACACCCAGTTGTACATCTCTACCCCAAACCACCCCAACGATGCTGTCGAAGTGATGTCCCGGTGTCTGGAAGCCGTACGGATCTGGATGGGAAGTAACAAACTCAAGCTCAACCCATCCAAGACTGAGTGGCTGTGGCTACCGGCGCCCCGGTTCAACCAGTTGATTCCATCACTGGCCATTGGGTGCGAACATCTGGCTCCCGTGGATCGGGTACGCAATTTGGGCATCCTTCTAGATGCCCGGCTGTCAATGGACGACCATGTGACAGCCGTGGCAAGGGGGGCGTTTCACCAGGTTCGCCTGGTGCGCCAATTGCGTCCCCTATTGGACCGGGACGCCCTCCGCACAGTCACTCATGTGCTTGTGACGTCCCGTCTAGACTACTGCAACACTCTCTACATGGGGCTCCCCTTGAGATGCACCCGAAGGCTGCAGTTGGTTCAGAATGCGGCCGCGCGGGCAGTTTCGGGAGTCTCTAGATACTCCCACGTAGCACCTCTCCTGCGCGGGCTGCACTGGCTGCCTGTGGCTTTTCGGGTGCGTTTCAAGGTGTTGATTATCATCTTCAAAGCGCTCCATGGCACAGGACCTAGTTATTTGTAGGATCGTATCCTGCCCCATACATCCCTTCGGCCGATTCGCTCACACAGAGGAGGACTTCTCCGGGTGCCGTCCACCAGGCTGTGCCAGCAGGCGACGCCCAGGGAAAGGGCCTTCTCTGTGGCGGGCCCGACCCTCTGGAATGACCTTCCCCCTGACATTAGAACGACCACGAACCTCCGCTCCTTCCACCAGAAACTCAAAACCCACTTGTTTCATCTAGCCAGCCTGGCCTAATTCCAGCTTTCCCACCTCAGTCTGTATTTTTAAATTTTGCGATTTGGTTTTAAGGTTAAGTTTTTAATTTTATAAATTTGTACAGGGGTTTATTTAATTCGATTTTAGTTTTATGTATTATTGATTGTAATGGTTTTAATTTGTACCTGTACACCACCCCGAGTCCCTTCGGGGAGAGGGGGCGGTCTAGAAGTCCAATAAATAATAATAATAATAATAATAATAATAATAATAATAATAATAATAATAATAATAATAATAATAATAATAATAATAATAATAATAATAATAATAATAATAATAAAGAACTATCCCTGACTTACGCACCTTCCGCCGTGCTCTCAAAACCTTTTTTTGTTCGAACAAGCCGAATTTTTATTAATGATTTTTATTAATTTTAATCGGGGTTTGTTCGGTTTTTTTAATTTTAAAAATTAAAATTTAATATGCTTTTAAAACTGTTTTGTCTAACTTTTATATATCTGTTTTACTTTGACTGTACACCGCCCTGAGTCCTTCGGGAGTAGAGCAGTATTAAAAACTAATAAACCTTAACCTTAAACCTTAGTGGAATTATCTTCCTTTTCTGTGGGCATCTTTTTTTTCTTTGTAGGTGATAAGGGTATATAAGCTGAAAACTAATAACTGCTAAATCTTATTTCCTGTGCCTTTGCTTTTTTTGGATATATTAGCAAAACATGATGATGATGATGATGATGATGATGATGATGATGATGATGATGAAATCTATCTCTGACTCTTAACTGATGATACCAATATAATATTATTTTAAACTCTCAACCTCAAGAGGTTGAGATTCTTCACTGTTGTGAAGAATTAAACTGGCATGATCAGGCATGTTTTTATGTATGATGACATGTCTATGATGGGGAAACAGTTTCTTAAAATAACAAGAAAGTGGGATGGATGGATGGATGGATGGATGGATGGATGGATGGATGGATGGATGGATGGATAGATAGATAGATAGATAGATAGATAGATAGATAGATAGATAGATAGATAGATAGATAGATAGATAGATAGATAGGAAATAGATAGATAGATGCTGACAGATATTTCTAAGCCACCCGGGGAAGCTAAGAGAAATCATCAAAACCACAAAAAAGCCAATGTCAGAATATTTTGGACGTGATGCAACACCCAGAAAAATGTGGCATACTTCATTTAATCCTCCGAGGAAAGGTAGAAGCCAAACTACGTCCAGGCAGAAAGAGAATATCATGGCTTCAAAATCTAAGAGACAAAACTCAACAGCACTTTTTCATGCAGTTGTTGATAAAATAGGATCACCAACATGATTGCCAATGTCCAATGACGGATATGGCACAAGAAGAAGAAGTGAAGTTCTTTAGTTCATTCCTGAGAGACATTTTTTGTGTGTAAACCAGCAAAATTAGGACGGTGCTGTGTCCAACCAGAATTTGGGATCTATCTCAAATTCTTAACAGCTAAAGGTAGAGTTTCACTGTATCTATCTGATTTAATATTATAACGGAACGACAGAATTAAAAGGGACCTTGGAGGTCTTCTAGTCCAGGGGTCTCCAACCTTTGCAACTTTAAGTCTGAAGGACTTCAGCTCCCAGACTTCTCCAGCCAGCTTTGCTTAAGTCCTTCAGACTTAAAGTTGCAAAGGTTGGAGACCCCTGTTCTAGTCCAAGCCCCTGCTTAAGCAGGAAATCCTTTATCATTCCAGACAAGTGGCTGCCCAATTCTTCATAAGAGCCTCCAATGATGGAGCACACAGAACTTCTGAAGGCAAACCATTCCACTGCTTAATTGTTCTCACGGTTAGGAAATTTCTCATTAGCTCTAGTTGCTTCTCTTATTTATACCTTTTATATTTACAGTAGAGTTTTGTTTACAAAAAATATTACCATATAAAATATGTTTTATAATCTATTTTATATAAAAAGAGTTTTATCTTATATAAATAAAAATGTAACAAGAGTTTGTTCAAAACCGCTAATCTCCGAAAGTACTGCACCGATCGCTTCCAAATCTTCACACAACGTTCCTTTCGAATACAGCACCAATGATATATATATAGATTGTGTAGATGTCACACCTGTACCAGGTACATGCAAATTTGATGAGTTCCCCATTTATCCCCTCATCCAAATCGTTGATGAAGATGTTAAAGAGTACTGGGCCTAAAACAGAGCCTTGGGGGACTCCACTGCATACTTCCTTCCATGTAGATGCAGTTCCATTGAGGACTACACGTTGAGTGCGGTTGGTCAGCCAGTTGCGAATCCATTTGGTGGTGGTGCTGTCTAACCCACAATTTTCTACTTTATCTAATAGTAGGTTATGGTCTACTTTATCAAATGCCTTACTGAAGTCCAGGTAAATTATATCAACAGCATTCCTCTGGTCCACTGATTTTGTCACTTTGTCAAAGAATGCAGTTAGATTCGTCTGGCATGATCTGTTTTTGACAAACCCAAGTTGATGGATAAAGTAATTGGTTGATTATATTCGTAAGTAGCCTTTCCTCCCAGAATTCAAGGCTGCATTCTCACATCCCATTTGCCCTTAAAAAAACAACAATGTTTAAAGGAGATTAAGCTGAGTGTTGGCACTTGCCTTAAAGTGCTTCATTCATAGCTAACAGTGGATTTGATCCAAGCTTCCCTAATCTTAGCCTGACATGTTCTCCCTAGTGTTTTCCCTCTAATATGAGGAAAAGCTGGCATTATAGGCTGGCAAGAACCCTGAAAGCCAAGGTCAACAGTGAATGTTCTCCTCTGAGACCAGAGGAAGGAGAATTCAGTGCTTTCTACTGCCTGGAATAGTTCAGTCCTAATGACATGAGTGGCCATTAAGATGGGGGGGGGGGGGGGATGACTAAAATATCCAGTAAAAATTTTAAAGACAGTGAAATTAGAATCTGCCTTCTTATTTCAGATCAAAGAAAAGACCACTGTATGTTTTCAGACTTCTGATTTGTTCTACCTTAGAAATTAATCTCCACTCTTTCTGTTTCTTGATCTGGTTTTGTCATGAGTAATTTATCAAACGCCAAACTCAAGCTGTAAGTTAAATCCTACCAAATAAACAGCAGTTGGTTTAGCTGCTTAAGGCAACCATGATTTTTCTCAACCACCCAACGACTTTCCCCCACCCATTGTTAATGTGGTTCACCATCGTACATTTTCCAAGGCAAGATTTCCTCAGAATGAAACTTCTTTTAACTACTGAAATTTTTGCACACTTATGCACTGTATTAATTATTTTATTTTTTAGTGTTTCCAGTTTTTAATCCTGCCACTACTATCACATATTTCAATTATTTCTAGCTTCCAAGTAGCCCTAGCACTTAGACTTATATACCACTTCACAGTGCTTTACAACCAGTGGTGGGATTCAAATAATTTAACAACCGGTTCTCTGCCTTAATGACCAGCTGGGTAGGCGTGGCTCAGTGGTCATGTGACCATGTGGGCATGGCCAACTCAATATCACTCTGGTCAGCTAAGACGCTTCGCCTTAGCTGTTATAATGTAACAAGGGTTAACTAGAGAGGCAGTTTCTGTAATAAAGATGAAGCTAGAAACAACACCAGAATGTTTCCTTCCTGCCTTCCTTACAGGATTAGCCCTGTAAAGTGGGGGGGAAAACAAAATAAGATTTCTTCCAACAACCAGTTCTCTGAACTGCTTAGAAAGTTAACAACCGGTTCTCCCGAATAGATGCGAACTGGCTGAATCCACCCACTTACAGCCCTCTCTAAGTGGTTTACAGAGTCAGCACATTGCCCCCAGCAATCTGGGTCCTCATTTTACTGACCTTGGAGGATGGAAGGCTGAGTCAACCTTGAGCTGGTGAGAATCGAACTGCTGAACTGCTAGCAGCTGGCAGGCAGCAGAATTCATCAGTAGTACTGCATTCTAACCACTGTGTGACCAAAGGCTGAAAGCAATATTTTCTATTTTCCAGTCTCTTTTTCATTAACTTCCATGGGAAAACAAATTGGGTTTTTTTTTTCATTTAAAATGCATAGTTTAATTCCTGTTAGTATATTCTTGCTTTTATAGCTGTGTTAACCATTCTCTTCCAAGGTTACTGATATCACACCCACACTGCCTAACTTCTCTGTCAGTACAGGAATATTCTGCAAAGTTGAAAAGCATGCCAGACATGGGCAACCTCATATGTGTTTTGATGTTGTCTTGCAAGTGTTGTGACTTTAGTCATTTTCATGCATTGGGGTTGTGGGTTTGTAGCCATGCAGCTTTGGAAGCAGTGGCATAAATCTTTCAAAAGATGCAATGAGTTTAACTATCTGACGCAAGGGGTAACAAAAGACAATGTGTGTGTTACCTTGTTACAATCGATTGCCTTGATATTGTACTTCTGTGCAAAGTCAGAATGTATGCACCAAAGCCTGGAGTTTGCATCATGACACTGTTAAACATATTTTGACTTCTTTCTTCATTATGGTTGATACCGGATGCTTATGAGCCAAAGTGAGTGGCTTCATTTATGCTCCCACATGGTGTAAAGCAGTGGTCACCGACCTTTCGGACTTCAGGGACCACTAAATTCATAATTTTAAGTCTTGCAGGCTCCTAATATGAGCTGCCTAATGACCGCTGGGTGGGCATGGCTAGATGGGCATGTGACTGGGTGGGCATGGCCAACTCGATGTCACTGACATTGGGGGGGGGCACCTTGCCAGCCTTTACTCGCCACTCTTCTCCTGCCCGCCTGGGCTCCTGATGTAGAGCCCCAACAGGAAGCAATTGCTGGAACTAAGCAGCCACCATGAAAAAGAGTTGACAAAACAGCTGGCTCAGTTCAAATTGGATCTGACTGCAAAGGAGGCTCAAGTAGAAGCATCTCACCGAAGACTATGAGTAGAGGCTTTGCAAGCAGAGCGAAGACCTCTGTGGGAATGCAAGACCAGGTGCCAGTGCCTGGAGGCTCAGCGGGCTGAGATGGTCAGCCAGTTCCAGGCCATGATGCAGTCCCACTGGAACAAGGCCCTCCAGCTCTTTGCCACCAGCGGTGCTTCCCTCCAGCCTTCGCCCAAAGCCCCTCATCAGGAGGCTGAAGCAGACCCCAAATTGGAATTTCTGCCACCCTATGACCTGCACAAAAAGACCCAGAAGGGGGAGACTCTCTGGAGCAACATAAACGTCCATTGCATGTATCCAGGCCAGGGGCTGTAGTTTGAGGACCCTGATTTAGTGCAATATAAAAAATGCAAATAAATTTTCTGTGGACCACTACAATTTTCTCATGGACCACCAGTTGGTGACCGCTGGTGTACAGCACCAT
Source organism: Rhabdophis nuchalis (assembly GCA_039707465.1). Lineage (NCBI taxonomy): Eukaryota > Metazoa > Chordata > Lepidosauria > Squamata > Natricidae > Rhabdophis > Rhabdophis nuchalis. The sequence goes on from CM077649.1 coordinate 49,751,909, forward strand.
GTATACATTTCAAATGTTTTGCGCAGTGCTAATACTTAGGTTTGTTCAGGCCTGTTTTGTTTAATTATTGGTTTGTTGGTTGCATTTGCACAATATGTCAAACCAGAATGAAACAAAATGGTTTTGTTTTGTATCTGAAAAGGGAACATATTACGGGTCTGTAGTCAGTGGAAGTTGTCTTGGAAGCATTCTTTGCTGAAGCAAAGAATGGGTAACTCCTATATAAACAGGATCAATCACTTAAGCACCTTGTGAAAATTTTGGGCTTTAAGCAGGAATTTGGGGAATGAGTCAATGAAGAACGTCCCATAGGGCTGCCTATTGTTGTTGTGATGTTTTTATCAAGTTTAAATTGTATGTTTGAATAAGTGTCTGTATACACTGACACCCACATGGCAACTTGCAAACACTCTTCCTTATTTCATTTCTGCTTGTTGATCTATTGTCATATCACTTTGGAGGTTGCTTTGATTTGCTTGATTGAAGTGGCAGGAAAGCACTTGTAATAAATAAAGAAGTTAAATAAATAAAGCAGGCTTGGCATATTGGATGAATTAAGCTAGCAACTTCTTTCATGCTGCCTGTTAAGGAAACAGGCTGGCAATAACAAGGGCGAAAACAAGGGGATATTCACTATAAATGTAGAATACTGTAAGTGGAAAAAGAATGAATGATTAAGTAATAACATCGATTAATACTTGGTAAAAGTGTTCTGATCTATTAGTTCTTGGGGTCTAATACTGATTCAGTGTTCAATATTTGTGTCTTGGATTGTAAATTGTAAAGATTGTAAACTGCGGAAAAAACAACTGCTACCAATCTGCCTTCCATTGAGGACCTGTATAATGCACGAGTCAAACAGAGGGGGGCTGTGTGGAAAGGGTTTCCTCTTTTAAATTATTGGGAGTGCTTATTAGCCAAGATCTCCCCTGGAAAAACAACACATCCCTGGTGATTGGAAAGGCCCAACAGAGACTTCATTTCCTTAGAGTCCTGCGGAAAAATGAGGTGATTCAACGGCTGATGACCTCTTTCTATCGGTCCACCATAGAAAATGCAATCTTTTGCATTATATTTTTTTAAAATAGTCTTTATTAATATAAATATAAAATCAAACACTTAACTATTATAGGGTAAGGGTAGTGGGAGAGACATACATAGGCAGAAGAAAGAAAGGAAAAGAAAAAGAGAAGAGGAAGGAAGGGTCATACCGGGGGTATAACTACTCCCCTAATTTAAGAAATATGTTTGTTCCAGTCTAACATCAAATATTATTTACAATTGTGTCCTTTTGCATTATAGTATGGTATGGTGGTTTAACAGCTGCGGATAGGAAGGCACTACAGAGAGTGATCAATTCGGCACAAGAAACCATCGGTTGCCCTCTGACATCACTGGATAACATCGCCAGATCTCGCTGCTTTAGCAGAGTAAGGAAGACTCTCATAGATGATTCACACTCTGGTCGGTGTCTCTTTGCACTTCTACCATCAGGCAGAAGTTACCAAAGTATAGCCAGCCAAACAAACAGGTTTAAAGATAGTTTCTATCCTTGGGCTGTGAGACTTTTAAATACAACCACAATCACTCCATGAACATGGTAGTTTTTTCTTTTTTCTTTTCTCTCTCTTTTCGTTTCTGTTATAATTTTGCACCAGTGAGGTTAAAACCAATTTCATTGTAAACAAGTACACTGACAATAAAGATTATTATTATTATTTATTTTATTCATAAAACATGAAACTCAGCCAGCTGAACATTCAAAAATGCATTGCAAATACTACTGACTGGTGCCAATGGGTGATACAGTTTGCTGCCAGCATCCTAGGTATCAACCAAGTATCTTCTTAGGATGTAAGATGTTCCAAGTAGCGCAGTTTTTTGCAGTTCCGCTGGTGTTATTGCAGGAAGCTGCAATTTGCTGAGATATTTAGTAAAATTCTTGGACATGGTGCCAAGTGCCCCGATGACAATGGGTGTCACTGTGACATGCTTCATTCATAGCCGTGTGGTTTCGATGGCCAGGTCGCAATATTTCATGATTTTTTCTAGTTCTTTTTCTTCGACTCTGGCATCTCCAGGAACAGCGATATCAATGAACTGTACACTTCGGCCCTCTACAACCGTGATATCTGGTGTGTTGTGCTCCAAATGACGGTCTGTTTGTATTCGAAAGTCCCACAAGATCTTCACCCTCTCATTCTTGATAACCTTTTCCACTTTGGGTTCCCATGACTTTCTGGATACAGGTAAACCATATTTTTTACATAATGACCAGTGGATTAATTTAGCAACTCGGTTGTGTCTAGCTTTGTAATCAGTTTATGCGATTTTGCTGCATTCACATATTAAATGTGAAACAGTTTCGACTTTGTTATTGCAAAGTCGGCAGTTTGGGTTGTCAGTGGGTTTTTGAATCTTCGCTTTCATGGCATTAGTTTGTAGTGCTTGTTCTTCAGCGGCCAGTATTAAACCTTCCGTTTCTTTCTTGATAGTTCCCATCTTAAGCTATGTCCATGTCAAGTTGTCATCACATTTTCCTTCAATGTTTTTCAAGTGCTGTCCATGCAAAGCCTTGGTCTTCCATCTCTTTAATCTGTCATCCAGCTGTTTTTCCTTATATTCTGTCTCTGTTTCTGTTGTTTTTATGCTGTTCTCCATTTTTACAGCCTGCAGCAATTTTTCTGTAGATGATGATGATGATGATGATGATGATGATGATGATGATGATGATGATGATGATGATGATGATGATGATGTCTACAGACCCTTCACATCCTGGACATAAATTGTTTCAACTCCTACCCTCAAAAGGACACTATAGAGCACTGCACACAAGAACAACTAGACACAAGGACAGTTTTTCCCCAAAGGCCATCACTCTGCTAAACAAATAATTTCCTCAACACTGTCAAACTATTTACTAAGGCTGCATTACTATTACTAGTAGTCCTCTCATTGCTCCTATCACCCATCTCCTCTCACTTATGCCTGCATGACTGTAACTTTGTTGCTTGTATCCTTACAATTTATATTGATATTGTTTCCTGATTGCTTATTTGTACCCTATGACTATCATTAAGTATGATTCTTGATGAATGTATCTTGTCTTTTTATGTATACTGAGAGCTTATGCACCAAAGGCAAATTCCTTGTATGTCCAATCACACTTGGTCAATGAAGAATTCTATTGTTCTAAATACTGTATTTTATTATAAATACTATACTTTACATTAGAAGAGTGCATTTTAAATATTACCTTTATTTCATGGATTGTCAAACGAATTACCATATTTTTTGGAGTATAAGAAGCATCTTTTTCCCCTAAAAAAAGAGGGTGAAAATCAGGGGGCGTCTTATACACTGAATACAGCATTCTTGGCCTACCAAAACCCCCTTTGCAAAAATGGACGTGCAGAGGGTTTGGGAGACTTGCAAAGTGCTCCTGAGGGCTGGGGAGGGTAAAAAAGAAGCAAACAAATGGTCATTTTTGCCCCCCCAGCCCCAAGAGCACTCTACAAGCCTCCCAAAGCCTTTGCATGCCCTTTTTTCCCAAAAAGACCCAGGCTGTTTATGTGAAAGACGGGCTGGATTTTGGCCATTTTTGCCCCCACCCAGCCCTCAGAAATACTCTAAAAAACCCCAAAGCTCTGCATATGATTTTTTTTTTTTTTTTTTTGCAAAAGATGAAGCATGCATAGTGCAAAAACTTTTTAAAAATTTACCTCTTCAAAACCATGGTGCATCTTATACTCCAGTGCATCTTATACTCTGAAAAATACGGTAATTGACCTTGATTATGTAAATGCCTTAGAGTGGTGCACCTCTAGAGGTGGCGCTCTTGCCTCACAATCAGGAGACTGTGAGTTCAATCCTAGGTAAAGGCAAATATTTCTCTCTCTGGGCACACTGAGGATATATCTGCTGAACAAAACTCCACATTGGCAACAGGGAGGGCATCCGGCCATTAAAACACTCTGCTACCTCCATTCAGTTGCCCAGACTCTACCCCGCAATGGATTATGGGGTCATTAAAAGAGGATGATGATGTAAATGCCTGTGACATTGGGTTTGATTTAACGTGGACGAGCTTTACATTATACTTAGATTTTGCAACCTCATTCTTACAGAGAACGTGATTTTAGATCTGTGGAAGAATTTTTTTAATGACATACTACTTATTTCAGTTTGATTTGGAATTATTCCAGAACTTGAAATATATTTTGACAAACCTTTGCATTATGTCTGATTTCCAGAATTACTCTCCCCATTTTAGAAGGTAATTATGTATAACTTGTTGGAACTGTGTACATAAACATTACTTTACTATACACCTGTAAATGCACTTGAAATTAAATCATCTTGTATCTGTTCATGATGAAAAGGTTCTTAGAAATTCAGCTGCTTTCTGCTAAGGGGAAAAACGGCATTGCAAAATTCAGGGGGAAAAATATGAATTTTAGAATTGTTTGCCTTCTGGTTCAGGAGCAGATTCTAGATTGTATAAAATTGAATATTTCCTCCATACTTGTGTAAAATCAGACTTATCAAATCAAGATCTATCTTGCTGAGACTGAATTAGTTTGTTTGGGAATTTCAGTGTTGGAGATATAAGACCAATGGATATTTTGGCAATCTATATCTGTTAAATTGTCGATCTTTTCATTATTCATAAACAATCTCCTATACCAGTCTAAGTATTTATACCATGTATTTGTTGGGTAGCAATCTGTGTATATAAAAATGGTGGTGTGTGTGTGTGTGTTCCATCGTAACTCTGGAATGCCTCAAGCAATTTCAACTAAACTTGGTACACAAATGACTTACTCTCTGGAAACAAATACTGTGAGGTTAAGACACCCCTAACATCCAGAGGGGGGATGTTCTGTTACAATACAGTCTGTTGTGCCTTCAAATAGGTTCAACTGACTGCCGTAAAATGGCTTCTACTGTACAGCGCAGTGGAGTTGCCATGGTAATAGCTTCACAGTACTCCACAAGGTGGCTCCCTCTAGTAAAGGGGAAAACCTAACATTAGAAATTATTTCCCCCTATAAATAAATACCTGGGCAACACCAGGTTATCAGTTAGTTTATGATAACTATCATATAAATATTTTTATTATATGTTTTCCTTAAACAATTGAAAATATTCCTGTCTTCTGGATGAACTGGCCAATTAACTTGAAATATGAGACAGCTTGTACATTGCTCCGAACATCATATATTCCATATTTTTTAAAGTGAATGACATTATAAGGCTTGTTTTTATTATAAAGCACTGCAATGTGTTTTTTTTCCTGAATCTTCACAAGATCTTATTCAAAAATCGTGCTGCCATTTAACGCTATTTCATTAGCCTTTCTCTTTAGAATTTCTACAAAATAAATGCCAAATTTATTCTGCACATGCAGCAAAGCAAATGGAATGCATTAGGATATTGGAGGGTGGACTTACAACAAAAACCAAGGAAACGTACATATTCCCAATTTACTGGCAAATATTTCCTGGCTTCTCTGTTGCAGTTTAGAACTATTCAATGTTTCCTACAGAAACTAATAGCAAACGAAAACATTTGGTGGAGAAACTTGGCCATAAAACAGTTTAAATACCTCTGAGCCAAGTTGATCCCATTAAAAGCCCAGTTGAGAAAGATTTAGGTGTAATTATGATCCTTTGAAAACAGCAATAACGGTTGGGCGAGTTTATCCTCTCTAACAGGAAGAGGTTGTTAAGATCTAGGATTAGTTCTGTATGTACTGTCAATCATTTACTTTGATACATTCTCAAGATGGCCATCTAATAGACTGCAAGAGCCTTGGACGTGACATTGTAGTGGGCTTGTGATCGATGGCACTGGACTCAGCAGGCTAGCAACTCAGATGACATTGTTTGATAAATATGTGCACTCAGAAACCTGTTTTACCATAGACACATGTGGGCTAAAACCCAGCTTTCATCAAGCCACTGGATCTAGCTTTGGTTTGCACCCAAAATCAGTTTGTAAGACCACAGATAAGACAGTGAAGTCCCTGCCCTGAAAATGGGGGGGGGGGGGATCCAAAACCCTTTATAGTTTGGAGCAAATAGACCTTGCAACCTTATCTGATCTTAGCTTTTAGTCAGTGTGTTACTAGGAGAAAAACTAGGAACACTGTTATCATTTGCAAGCACATTTCTCTCTCTCTCTCTCCTCTCTCTCTCTCTCTCTCTCTCTCTCTCTCTCTCTCTCTCTCTCTCTCTCTCTCTCTCTCTCTCTCTCTCTCTCTCTCAAATAAATACTGAAACATAAGCATTTTTCCAAGTCAAGTTTTAAGTTCTTAGGCAGAGTGATGGCAATAATGATGATGATGGCTGAGAGAGAAACAAGATTGTCTTAAATGCTTTGCTGGAGATAAATGAGTACATTTCACCCAGTAATAAACGAGAAATTCAAGTATAAGGTATTAACATTTGTTTTTATTGAAGCAGAAATGTCCAAATTAACACTATCAAGTTACAAGATTCTATGGGAGTGTGGGCATTGATGCAGGACCAATAAAGGAGAATGTCTGTATTTTAGGATTGAAATGAGGGGTCCTTGGTGCTTTCTGAGCTTGATTTTCTGGCAGATGTTTCACTACCCATGCTAAGTTAAATCATCCCTGCTAGTCTAGCACTAGTACTGATGTTATGTAGTTTGGGTAATGAAACATCTGCAAGAAAGTAACCAAACTCATAGAGCAACAAGGACCCCTCATTGATAGAAGATGTGGAGAGGACATATACTGTATTTTTTGGAGTATAAGACACACCGGAGTATAAGACGCACCAAGATTTGGCTCCTGGTTGACGCTGCAGCAATAAGGAGCAGGGTAAGGAGAGCTCCTGGTTATCCTCTCCTTTTCCAGCATTTGGCGGTTTGATTCGGCCGTTGCAGATCGCGTTTAGATCAGCAAAAGAAGAGGGGACCGTGGGGCAGTTGCAGGGGTGGTGCAGGCCCCCCTAAAAAGCCCCAACTTCCCCCCGAGGTGTCAGCGTTGGAAGAAGGCACCAAATATAGGTGCCTCTAAGCTGTAAGCTCACCACCATCTGAAGAGACAAATTAAAAAAAAGTTTGGCACTCTGCAGACCTCCCAAAAACGGCCCATTGTTTGCAAAAATGGGCCCGTTTTTTGTCAAACAAAAAGGGCATGCATATCCTTTAGGAGTCTTGTAGAGTGCTCCTGGGGGCTGGGGGGGGGGGCAAAAATAAGCAAAAAAACAGCCCATTTTTGTGAAAACTGGCCCATTTTTGTCAAAAAAAGTGGCATGCATGGCCTTTAGGAGGCTTATACCCATTGAATCATCAAGGGTCCAACACAATGGAATGGATAATATCATCATCAACAACAACATCATCATCATCATAGATACGTATGTGTTCTGCCCCACCGACGGACACATGCTTGGCTGCTTGCCACTATCTCCTTGGCTGCTTGCCACTATCTCCTTGGCTGCAAGCCCTAACTCACATAACAAAGAGAATTTGCAGATGCGACTGACCAGAATTTCCAAAGAGGAGTTGTCAATGCTGTTCCCTGCAAATGACCCCTCCCCACAGCCTTCCTTATAAACTCTCTTGGGAGGGGCCACTAATCAACCAGCGGATTCCAATTCAGGGCCTCCGAGCTTGCCTCTTACATAACTGCTGCCTCCTTTTCTCAGCCCTGTGTAATCAGCATCAGGGACAAACTGCCCCTGATCCTCCCCACTGCTCCATGTCCCAGGTGCCTCCTGGTGGCCAACCAGACTCCCTGCTTCCTCAAGGTCTCCCTCCTCCTCCAGGGCATACTCATAGGACTCTTCACTAGAAGAGTCCATCAGCAGCTCATCCAGAGCCAGCTGGGCCACAACAAGTATGTATTGAGAGACATAACAATAAAATTTATAAATATACAAAGAGAAATATACAGGGCCTTTAAAATACATAAATTACTTTCAACTGGTAACAGGACCTCCCCTTTTTCTAGCAAGGATAGGAAAGGAAAAGAATGGGGCATGAACACTGTCAACTCGTGAAGCATCCCTGGCCTGCTCTCGAGTTGCCATAGAAAAGGGGAGATGGGAAGCCGAGGAAACGTCACAGTAGCCACAAACAGAAGCACATTCCATGTGTATCTTTCTCAAGGCTGTATCCCAGGTTACCCGCAGCAGCCGGAGGGGCACGATCTCTACAGCCCGCGAAAGTGCTCCATTGGAGAATGTGAGTTAGGGCACACCCTGGGGGGAGGGAGGGGGAAACAGTGTCATAATTGGGCCCTAAATTACGTGGGGTCAGTGTTGGCCTCGCTTGGGTACATGCCAACATGTTGCTCTATAATAAATAACTGGATTTCTTTTGAAGTGTGGCTCAAGGCTCATGATTTAATTAGGGCATCTGTCGGAACTGTTGGGGGATATCTCCGTTGGGAGACAGAAAAGTTGTGCAGCAGAATATGCAGCTAGAGAAATGTTGCTAGTAAACACACAAATAGTAAACCAGACACTGTTAGTAAAAAAGTAAATAGTTTTACTGGTGTTGTAAAACTAAACTACTGCTTCACAAGCAGTGATGGTTGGTATTAGTCAAAACAAAGTCCTTAACAAACTAACAATTGCTTACAGTCAGCAAACCACAATTCTTCCTTCTTCAGTCAGTCACAGCACACGAGCAGATAGCAAACAGTAAAGATATCAGCAAAGAGAGCAATAACAGAGAGAGCAATTAGCAGAGAGAGATTGCGCTCTACTTCCTCTTATTGTGGAGATAATTACACTTCCTCATTGCATTCCAACAGTCTTAAAGCCACAATGACCATTTGTCATCATGGTATTATATATTGCTTACCCAACTCTAGGAGTCTACTCCTAACAGGAACCTTGACAGACACCTTATCAGAGGACAAAGCATACTCACATAGCCTGCTTTAACTAGCCAATGATAACATTTAAAAAAAAAATTAAAGATCAGGTGATGGGCTCCAGTTCTCCTATTGGAACTGAGAAGAAAAGAAGTGGAATAAATACAGTTAGGCTGCATCCCAGGAAAGAAGAAATCTGAATTTTCTATCATGACAAAGATTGCATGGTAAGCAACTACTTATCCATCATTGAGTGGTAGCAAAGCCTACAAACTAAAGAGAAGCAGAGCAGATGTTTTCCTTTATTTGGCATTTCTAGGCCTGCCAAGGCAGCACATCTTAGATGTACTTTATTTCAAAAAAAAAGGGAAGAATCAACCTTGATTGGCACTTTTGCGGTAGAAATGTAGAAAACACTCTAAAAAAGCTCTCATTAGCACCTAGAGCTGCATTATAAAGCTTTTCTCTGCTACAGAAAGTAATTATAGGAGAATTGTTTGTGCATAGAGAAGACCAAAGAAGCAGGTGTATTCCATATTCGGTGGGATGCAACAACCCTAGAATGGATGTCACATTTTGCCCTGACTTGTTTCAGCCTTTAAAGCTCACCAAGTAAAAGCTTTGCTTGGCCATCATTTGGCCTACATCTTTGGCAACGTTTCCATCCCTTTAAAAGGCACTGACAAGCTGCTTTCAGATATTTTTAGGAAAGGCTTTTTAAAGCTTTTTCAGCCTGGGTGTGCAGAATACTGAAAGAGCCAGTTTTGCAGATGGACAATATTTAGCAGGGCCTGGAAAAGAATATAATATGTTGTATACTGAGATTTTAATCCCCCACCAAACACACATGTTCTACTGTTGGATGTTGGTCTTCTCTTTTTAAACTTTGGTTGTCTTAAGGACAGCAGTCCAATGCACTGAAGCATAATTCCATAATGGCATAGTAATGCTTTAAGTTACTATAAGCTTACTGTGTGTGTGTGTGTGTGTACTCATGGAATTCATGGGAAAAACCTATCAGAAAAGTGCTATCAGAAAATATATGAAGAACAGTTGCAGGAACTGGGTATTTCTAGTTTAATGAAAAGAAGGATGAGGGGAGACATGATAGCAGTGATCCGATATCTCAGGGGCTGCCACAAAGAAGAGGGAGTCAAGCTATTCTCCAAAGCACCTGAGGGCAATACAAGAAGCAATGGGTGGAAACTAATCAAAGAGAGAAGCAACCTAGAACTAAGGAGAAAGTTTCCTGACGGAACAATTTATCAGTGGAACAACTTGTCTCTAGAAGTTGTGAATGCTCCAACTGGAATGGAAGTTTTAAAGAAGATGTTGGATAACCATTTGACTGAAATGGTGTAGAGTTTCCTGCCTAGGCAGGGGGCTGGACTGGAAGACCTCCAAGGTCCCTTCCAACTCATTCTATTCCATTCTATTCCATTCCATTCCATTCCATTCCATTCTATTCTATTCTATTCTAGTTGCCAGGTGTAAAAAGGAACTTGAAGTAATAATCAACAACCAGTCAACTCCAGAGTTGAGTACCCTGTCTAAGCAACACCTTTGGCAACTTATTTTGGTCTCCCTTGCTGAAAAAAAAGAGCAAGGATTTTATGCATGCTAAAATCTACTTCCTGTCCATCTTATTTTAGTGTTTGTGGTGATGAGTACACCATTGCAAGACTCAAAGGGCCGGACTAATGAAGATTGTCTTATTTATCTATGTGGTTGTTAAGAGTTGACATTCATTTGAAGGCATATAATTGACCAAGTGCATTTGTATTGAGTGCAAAAGGTTTCTCTTCCCCGTCTTGTCAACAAAGGAATGGGGGAATATAGGAAAAATAAGGAAGGAAACCATCAGAGAGCCAGTTTGATCTAGTGATTTAGGCACCAGGCTAGAAACTAGGAGACTGTAAGTTCTAGAGCTGCCTTAGGCACAAAAGCCAACTGGGTCACTTTGGACCAGTCACTCTTTCTCATTTTGCACAGCAACCAAATTGGACAGGTATATATGTCAACAGATAGTTCGGGTTGCAGACCACCCTGCCTTCCATTGAAAACCTGTATGCTAGCCAGAAACAGGGCTGAGAAAGTATCTACAGACTTCTCACATCCTGGACATAATCTGTTTCAACTTCTCCCCTCGGGGCATCGCTACAGGGCTTTGCATGCCAAAAAAACTACACACAAAGACAATTTTCCTCCTTATGTCATCACTCTGCTAAACATCTAATTCGCAGAGTACTGTCTTATGCCTAAAGATATTTACCAACGTAGTAGGGTTATATTACTATTATCCTTCTCATCTTCTTGAAACTTTCCTACTACTTTCTCCTATAGATATCTTATGATTTATCACTTGTTCTTTGTGTCTTATGATCTATGATTTACCACTTTGTTGTTTGTATATACACTGAGAGCTTATGTACTAGAAACAATTTCCTTGTGTGTCCAATCACACTTGGCCAATAGAGAATATTCCTATTCCATTCCTATTCTTATTCTGAACCCAGGTCATCAGGCACAGGAAATAAGATCTATCTATCTATCCATCTATCCATCTATCCATCCATCCATCCATCCATCCATCCATCCATCCATCCATCCATCTATCTAAATGGCTGTGTACATGTATGTATGCGTGTTCCAGCATAACTCTGGAACGCCTCAAACAATTTCAACCAAACTTGTTACACAGATGACTTACTCTCTAGAAGCAAATACTGTCGGGTGTGTGTGTCCATGCGTGTGTGTTCCAGCATAACTCCAGAATGCCTAGGCTGCTGAAATGAAAAGGACCAAATTTTATATATAGTGTCAACTCTCAGTACTTTTGACAGTGATAGTGTAAATTTTGCATTTAAGTTCTGTTAAGATATAGCCTGTTGTGCCTTAAAATAACTTACAGGACAGTAGAGTTGCGGTGGAAACAGCTTCACAGTACTCCACAAGGGGGCTCCCTCTAATACAGGATTGGGATAAATACATACCCGGGCTATGCCAGGTTATCAGCTAGTAGTCAGTAAATTTCTGATGCAAACAATGGATCAAGCAATTCTGGGAGTTGAAGTCCACAAGTCTTAAAGTTGCCAAGTTTGGGAACCCCTGATCTACACCCCCTTTTTGGCTATTTGAAACAGGTGTCTCTTGTTGTTCTTGTTTCCTTTTGACATTTCTTTTCAGATTTAAAGAATGGGGGAATAAATGAAGGCCACCTCTTTGGGAAGATTACTGTTTTGATCAGTCAATAAAAACATCAATTTCCAATGTCTGGATTTAACTGGGGGGGGGGGGGAGAACCCATAGTTGCAATGACTACTGATTGAAAGATAAAAGTGAGGTTTGATTTTCACCTGTTGCAATTATTTGGAGGGTGTGTATGATGCTGATTTCTCCCTATTTTGTCTTTCAGAATGGGGGTCAATTTATCAGGAGCCTTAGGGGACAATGTTGTGCCATGCCAAACCTAGCTTGCAATCTTACCCCAATGTTATTGAATATAATTCTTTTGATTGATTGTTGTTGTTAGTTGCTAAATGGTGTCCGACCCATCGGGACCCCATGGACAACGTTCCTCCAAGCCTTCCTGTCCTCTACATCCTCTGGAGTCTATTTAAGCTCATGCCTACTGTTGCAGTGACTCTATCCAGCCACCTCATTCTCTGTCGTCCCCTTCTTCTTTTGCCCTCAATCTTTCCTAGCATTAGGCTCTTCTCCACTTAGTCCTTCTGATTTGATATAGTGAGGAATTTAAGGTTTTCTGGTTATCTCATCCCCAAATTAGTTAAAATACTGAGTGAAATGCCTTTGTTGTCATTGTGGGGAAAATGAGAAGGAGGAGGAAGGAATATTATGTATGTTCATCACCGTAAGTTACTTGTAAATTAATAAGGATAGGGTAGAAATCTAACCAAATCAATCAATCTTAGTCTATTGCTATACAAGCGATTGTCAACCTGAAATTGCCAGTACCTCATTATTAAAGCTTTTTAAGCATCTGAGTTGACAGTGAAAATGTACCTTTATTTGGGCTAATTAAATTAACACAACAGCAGTATACATTGCTTCAGCTAAGCAACATGTGCTTAAAGAGAATTCCTTCTAATTTTGAACGGCTTCAGATCCAAAACATTTGTCTCAGTAATGCACAGACTACAGTTTCCAAACTTGACACTTCTTTGGTAATAGATCATTCTAACAATATCTGGGTTTTAAAGGTTATTATTACAGTAAACAGGGAATGTGAAGAGGGAGCTATAAAATGTGCGATGCATTTCTTTTTAAAAAAAAATACCACCATCCTTTGATAGAAATATCTTAGAATATCCCATATCTTGAAATCTCCAGAGTCATAAAATTTGTCTTCTAGAGAGGGAAATAAGAGAAGAGAGAGAGATATAAAACATGCCAGTACACATCATGACGTAAAACATGTTTGGAATATGAAAAGAGAAGTGATTCAAGGCATTTTGAGTAAACAGATTTCACCATGTTATTATACTAAAGGGATGTTGGCCGAGTGAAGCATGACAAGCTAGCTGAGAGCCCAAAGTGGGGGGGGGGGTGGAGGGGAATGTTGGCTTCGTAGTTTCAACAGTTGGATTGAAAAAAACCCTGGCCCTTGTTTGAGATCATAAAACAACCAAGACTGGTTTAATAGGGTTGCTGAAAACCATTTTAATTAATTCTAAGAGAGGATCCAAGTATTTAGAATATCTTGGGATCATCCTGCGGTATCTCATCAGGCAAAAGCAGCGCATTGAATTAGATGCACATCAACCAACAAGGAGATGCTTTCTTTGGGTGACCCAAGAGAAACTCACCTGGCCCAACACTGATTCTGTGCCAACAGCAGAGTTTTATTTAGAAAAAAACAAAACAAAACACCTTTTCCACGGGATTTCTAAGTGAGGCATCTTTTTAACTCTTGAGTTTAAAGAAGTACCTCATTTTTTGCAACTTCAGACTAGGAAAGAGCAATAACAAAAATAGTGTTACATAATAGAGCTGCCAATAAAATAGCACAATGATTTCAGTCAAGTGGGTAGGTGCACTATAACTCGCTAAAACTGTGGGGTTTGTTGCTGTTAATTTACATGGCTTTAAAAGTCAAAAGAATTCACAGAAGATGGAACTATTGACAACTATCGTCTCCTCAACTAAAGATAGCATATGATATCTAAAATAATTATGCATATTAATTAAAAGCCACAGGGGAAAAAACAAAAAGGGAAAAAGGGAACAGGAATTGAAGACATATTAATAATTTTATATTAAACAATATAATCCTAAATTCATATCTATCATCCATCCATCTATCCATCCCTCCATCCCTCCATTACTCCCAGTGGTGGGTTCTGGATCCCGTTGCAACCGGTATGCTGCGACGGGGCCAGGCGTCCACCTCAGGCACGCACGCTGGGCACGCATGCACACCCACTGCCCTGCAACACTCCAGCTGTTCAGCGGAGATCATGTAGGTGCTGTGTGATTGCGCAAATGGCCCGGTTGGCTTAAATACAGGTAAGGAAAGCGGACGGGCAGGTGGGCCCTCCAAAACAATGTTCTGGTATGGTAGCTGCTGCTCCCAGTGGCCACTGGTACACCAGTTCCAGGGTGTACCGGTCGGAACCCTCCATCCATCCATCCATCCATCCATCCATCCATCCATCCATCCATCCATCCATCCATCCATCCATCCATCCATCCATCTATCTATCTATCTATCTATCTATCTATCTATCTATCATTTCCCTCCCTTAGGAAATTTCTCCTTAGTTCTAGGTTGCTTCTCTCCTTGGTTAGTTTCCATCCACTGTTTCTTGTCTTGCCTTTTGGTGCTTTGGGAATAGTTTGACCACCCCTCATCTTTGTAGGAGGCCCTCAAATATTGGAACACTATTATCACGTCTCACCTAGCCTTTCTTTTCATTAGACCACAAACACTCAATTCCTGTAAGCATTCTTCATATGTTTTAACCTCCAACCCCCTAATCACCTGTGTTGCTCTTCTCTGTACTCTTTCCAGAGTCTCAACATATTTTTATATTGGGGTGAGCAGAACATGATGCACTACTTGTAAGTGTGGTCTTACAAGGCTTACTAAGATACAACTGAAGGGACACAATGGCTCAGTGGTTAAGATGCTGAGCTTGTTGATCAGAAGGTCAGCAGTTCGGCGGTTCAAATCCCGAGTGCTGTGTAATGGAGTGAGCTCCCATTACTTTTCCCACCTTCTGTCAACCTAGCTGTTCAAAAGCAGGTAAAAATGCAAATTGAAAAAGAGGGGCCAGTTTTGGTGGGAAGGTTAGTCATGCTGGCCACATGACCATGGAGATGTCTTCAGACAGCACTGGCTCTTTGGCTTTGAAACGGAGATGAGCACTGCCCCTTAGATTTGGGAACGACTAGCACATATGTGCAAGGGGAACCTGTACCTTAAGCTACAACTGGCACACTGGTTACATTTGGTTATACCTGTCACAGGTATGACATCTATATAATATAGGTATATAAAAATGCGTGCATATTCAAATGGAACATTGTGTCAAAATTTCAAATCAATCAGTGAAGTACTTTCAGAGATTACAGATTTTGAAGAAATAAACATTTACATTTTTATTTGTCTATTTGTAGTCCTACCAGTTGTTGCTTGCAGATATTTCAAGGCACCAATGTTTCTACTTTATTGTGCCATTGTTGGTTGTCAACCTGTGCAACCTTATTTGTTTTGCAAAATTACCATTTATGTCTTTATACCTTCATGAAATCTGACTTCCAACAAAGTTTGGGAAAGCTCGGGTTCAAATTCAGTCTGGCTTAAAAGATTTGCATTTAATTTGTACTTCTTAAAAAAAAAAACTAAACTCTGACCAAATTGGGGCAATTAAAGTTTGGGATTTGGCTGAAGGAGATGCATTGCCCTTGTACCATATGCTCATTTTGGATAGACAGAAAAATGCATCTCTTTGGCAGGACAATATTGTTCTGCATCACTGTTACAGAAGAAGGAGAATAAATATATATTTAATTTCATCAGAGTTGTATAGCTGCCCAATCTATGCCTATCTATTTACGCTATTTGAATGTGGAGACACACAGAGCCCAGTCCATCTGCTAGTATGTTGGCTATTGCTGGAAACATATATTGATAATGGCTTATTTTTGGCTACTCACAAAGCCATGAAAGCTGACATGATGTCTTTGAACTTCAAAGCCAAGTTTGATCTGACACAAAAGAATAAGGAGGAGGAGGAGGAGGAGGAGGAGGAGGAGGAGGAGGAGGAGGAGGAGGAGGCTCATCATTGAGCCAAGGTGGCACATTGGTTAGAGTGCAGTATTCCAGGCTATTTCTTCTGACAGCTTGCATTTTGGCAGTTCAAATCTCACAGGCTCAAGGTTGACTCAGCCTTCCATCCTTCCGAGTTGGGCAAAATGTGGACCCAGATTGTTGGGGGCAATAGGCTGACTCTGTAAACCACTTATAGGGGGCTATAAATACACTATGAAGCGGTATATAAGTCTAAGTGCTATTGCTATCTCACATGAAAATGACGCTGGGTAGCATATAATACTTAATTTACAAACATACATTTAAAATACATAATAAATCACAATTAAGTTGATTATATAAAAACACACCAAGCAATTATACACTATCTTTGATTTCTCTCTCTTTCACAATTTTCAGAAGACTATTAATATTGCATTGTTTTCTATGCCCCTCTAACGTCACATTTTGATGCCCTTTGGGCTTGTGGTTAGCAAACATCACGCAGAGTAAAATAGCATTATTTTTATTTTGTCTACTATTCTTTCCAAAAAAAAAAAAAAAAAAAAGGTCAGGAACACCAAAGGAGGTAGCTGTTCCAGTGAGAACTTTGGATTTTTTATTTATTTTGCTTACTTTGAGCATTGCACACTTCCATGCCAAACCAAGTAACTGCCATAAAATAGTTTAATTACCCTCAATAAATTGGGAAATGGTGCCAACCAACTAAGGTTAAGTATTTTGATTCCACTTAATTTATGGGCATATGAACTTGCTGAGATGAAACTGACTCGGTAATGAATTTCTCAGCTTTGCAGTTTTGGGTCGTATCAAGTACATCTTGTCATGTTCAAATTGCAGCAGAAGGAGACAATGGACAACCAATTTTTCCCCCCTCTGGCTCAACCATTACTCAGGTCAGAGAAGTACTGAATGCTTCTCAGAAAAGGATGCAGCTTATGTTTTCCTGCAGATTTTTCCTGCTGCAGTAAAGCTTGTACTCTTAAGTTTTATAATGGCTGCTAGAATTAATTAGCAATGAAGGAAAGTAAGCATTTGCATCAAGGGATGCAGTGGCTCAGTGGCTAAGACGCTGAGCTTGTTGATCAGAAAGGACAGCAGTTCAGCGGTTTGAATCCCTAGCGCCAGGTAACGGAGTGAGCTCTGGAATGAGAAGAAGCCATTGTTCTGCTAAGTCTAGTAGCCATCAGAAAGGCAAGGTAACAGTCACCCTGCTGTTCCCATAAAGTCTTGATTCAATGTTAGCGAAGATCTTTGGCTATCTCTCATCACAGTTGAGGCCATCAAAGGGAGAAAACCAGAAGCACTGTCAATTGCTGAATTCTATACCTAATAATCAAGTTTCTTAGAAATCTTCTTCCCTTTAAATGACAAGCGGTGGCTCAATAGCTAAGACATTGAGCTTGTCAATCAGAAAGGTTGGCAGTTTGATAGTTCAAATCCCTAGTGCCATGTAACGAAGGGACTCCCACTACTTGTCCCAGCTTCTGCCAACCTAGCAGTTTGAAAGCATGTAAAAAATGCAAGTAGAAAAATAGGGACTACCTTTGGTGGGAAGGTAACAGTGTTCCATGCGCCTTCAGAGTTTAGTCATGCCGGCCACATCACCATGGAGATGTCTTCAGAAAGCTCTTCGGCTTTGAAATAGAGATAAGCACTGCCCTCTAGAGTTGGGAATGACTAGCATATATATGTAAGGGAAACCTTTACCTTTTAAGCATTTGTATCATAAGGATCTCAGCATTTGACTCTGTTACTTCCGAAGATATGGACAGGTTACGTGGGCGACTGCGAGCTACCACATGTTTATTGGACCCGTGTCCCTCCTGGCTTGTACTGGCATCCTGGGAGGTTACACGAGGCTGGCTCCAGGAGGTGGTCAACGCTTCCCTTAGTGAGGGGTTCTTGCCTGCCTCCCTTAAAGAGGCGATGGTGAGACCCCTCCTGAAGAAGCCCTCTCTGGACCCAGCATTGTTGGTTAATTACCCTCCGGTCTCCAACCTTCACTTTTTGGCGAAGGTTGTAGAGAGTGTGGTGGCACAACAGTTTCCCCGTCATCTGGAGGAAGTTGTTTATCTGGACCCGCGCCAGTCTGGCTTCCGACCCGGGCACAGCACCGAGACGGCATTGGTCGCGTTGGTGGATGATCTCTGGAGGGCCAGAGATGGGGGTTGTTCCTCCATCCTGGTCCTATTAGACCTCTCAGCGGCTTTGATACCATCGACCATGGTATCCTATTGCATCGGCTGGAGGGGTTGGGGGTGAGGGGCACAGTATTACGGTGGTTCTCCTCCTACCTCTCCGGTCGATCGCAATTTGTGTTGGCAGGAGAGCAGAGGTCGACCTCGAGACCCCTCACTTGTGGGGTGCCTCAGGGGTCGGTCCTCTCGCCTCTCCTGTTCAACACATATATGAAGCCGCTGGGCGAGATCATCTGTGGTTTTGGGGTAGAATACCATCTCTACGCTGATGATACACAGTTGTATATATCTACCCCAAACCACCCCAACGATGCCGTAGAGGTGATGTGCCAGTGCCTGGAAGCCATGCGGGCCTGGATGGGAAGTAACAGACTCAGACTCAACCCGTCAAAGACCGAGTGGCTGTGGTTTCCGGCATCCCGGTACAACCAGTTGACTCCATCACTGGCCATAGGGGACGAACATCTTACCCCTGTGGATGGGGCACGCAACTTGGGCGTCCTCCTGGATACCCGGCTGTCCATGGAAGATCAAGTGACAGCCGTGGCCAGGAGGGCGTTCTACCAGGTTCGCCTGGTACACCAGTTGCATCCCCTATTGGATTGGGATGCCCTATGCACAGTCACTCATGCCCTCGTGACATCCCGACTGGACTACTGCAATGCTCTCTACATGGGGCTCCCCTTGAGGTGCACCCGAAGACTTCAGCTTGTCCAGAATGCAGCCGTGCGAGCAATTATGGGAACCTCGAGGTTTGCCCATGTAACACCGCTCTTGCGCGAGCTGCATTGGCTGCCTGTCGTCTTTCGGGTGCGCTTCAAGGTGTTGGTCATCATCTTTAAAGTGCTCCATGGCATGGGACCTAGCTATCTGCGGGATCGGATTCTGCCCCATACATCCATGCGGCCGATTCGCTCCCACAGAGAGGGACTTCTCCAGGTGCCGTCCACTAAGCTATGACAGCGGGTGACACCCAGGGGAAGGGCCTTCTCTGCGGCAGGCCCAACACTCTGGAACGACTTTCCCCCGAAATTAGAACAACGACGGACCTCCGCTCCTTCCGTCAAAAACTGAAAACACACTTTTTCTGCTTGGCCGGCCTTGGTTAGTCTTCCGTTTATTAATTGGGTTTTTAAGGGGTTTAGCTTTTTAGTATTGTGGGTTTTTAGCGCAGGGATAAATTGTTTAATTTTCTATTTTATCTATTTATGTATTTTTATGCCTGTATTTTTAATTCCCCTGTGCACCGCTCCGAGTCCCTTTGGGGAGAGGAAGCGGTCTATAAATTAAATATTATTGTTGTTGTTGTTGTTGTTGTTGTTGTTGTTGTTATTATTATTATTATTATTATTATTATTATTATTATTATTATTATTATTATTATTATTATTATTTTGAGGGGGTAATGGTTACATTTGGCTTTTGAGCCGTTATGGAACTGTATTCCAAAAAAGAGAAGAAGGGCCCAAAATAATGATAATAAAAACTAAATATGATTTAATTTATGTTTAAATGTAATCATAATTAAACTCATTCAATTAGAGTTAAGGCACTTATTCCTAATCTACTTAATTATTTTCTGCTTTTGTTGCATTAAAAAGTGACAATTTAGAGATCTGCAGCCAAAGCTTTTGGAGGGCACATTTGTGGCAATGGCCTGACTAGAAAATATGCAAATCCTCTCTAGGCTTGCAGCCACATATGGCTTATTAACTATGGGAGTCAATTCATTGCAAAAGAATCAAAGTTTGCCATGGTTGCAGTTCGAAACATGTTTATTTTGAGAGTGAAAATTCCAGGGCTGATCAGAAATGAATCCCAACCTGTTGAAAATATGTTTGAAGCGCCAAAATATTTCTTCTCGTCCTGATTTTAATTTCCTCTGTTCTGACCGAGGCTTCCTGAGAGCATGAAGCAAACTCCTGGTCCCGACAAACCCCCCTTTTATTAATTTACTGTGAATTCTGCTCATTCACATTCAGCAAAATCTTTCCAGGGAGGATTTACAGTCACAGACCTTATCCGGCTTGGAGAGCTGCCAGGCCGATATCTGCAAAACTTGGCAAGGAGTCTCAGAGAGTCACAAATCCATTAAGTGAACTAATTGTCTCCTGAAAACTCCACTCCCCTTTCACTCCTTTTTTATTTCAGCTGGGAGGGGTCATTCAGTGTCCATCTGTGGCCTTACTCCCAAGTCGTCCCCTGTTCTTTAGCTGTCTCCTTGGTCTTGTTGTAGGAAAGCCAAGACACAGACAAGCTCTTCAAAGCAGCAAAGAGTTTATTATGCGCACGGTCCAGCATTAGGCTTGCAGCCCATACAATCATGTCTGAACCCTGATAATCAGGAAGGGGTCAGCTCTTATACCCTTCGTTGCGTATACATTCCTGTTAACATATAGTTGCCCAAATATGGAGTTCAGGGGCTGTAATGGTCTTAGTTGAGACAAAAATGCTTAGATCACCAAGATATATGTTCGGGTAGGCTATTTGTGGATATTGGTTTGATAGATTGGGGAACTGCTGACATACAGAGCATGAGAATGCGACGGTAACAGGAAACATCTGTCTGGGTCACGACGACCCTTCTGCATTTTCCAGCAAACACTAAACAGCTTCGTTTGCAAACTTTCTCCAACCAAAGTTACTTGACCAATGTTTGCTGATCCATACTTCGAGGCCTAGGCCAGCCTTAGACCTCGGTATCTCCTGTTGCTACCTCAGTCTGGCAACTCTGTGCATGCACAAACTGGGAACAGGCTCCAGCTGTTTGTCTGTCTCACTGATATCTGACTCTGAAGGCAGCTGATAACTGGCATATGGCTCTGGCCCCCTCTCTGCCTCTGACCCAGAGCCCTCATCAGAGCCTTCCCCAGACTCCAGGACTGGCCATGTTCCTCCTCAACCTTCTCATTGTCTGAATCTGCTGCCAACATCCTCATGAAAACATCTGCTGACTGATTTACATTACTTTCATTTGTCTCCAGCGATAAAATCAGGAGCAACATGATCATTTTCATTTCCTATAGGACCCCTGACTGTAATGAAGGTAATGAAGACGTTTCAAGGTTGTTCAGATTGGGAAACGGGACTCTAGAAGCAGACTAGAATGAAGTTATATTGAGATAAGGCTTATGAACGGAATTTGGCAGGACTGGCAGTGACATGTATTTTAAAAAAAAGGATGAAACCTCAATTGTGATATGCTGCAGATGGCAACGTCCAATTTAAAACTCACAATCAACATTTTGCTTAGAACGACCAAAAGAAATCATTTTAAACAGCAGGCAATCAATGACAAAAGGTCGGTCAATCTTCATTAGAGCTTTTAGAGCAGGGGTATCAAACTCAAGACCTGCGGGCCAGATATGGCTCATGGGGTGCTTAGATCCTGCCTGCAGGGCTGTCCTGAAAACAGCAAAGGACCAGCCGCAGTGCCTCTGCTGGTGAAAATGGAACTCAACCCTTGGCGTGCAGCCCACCCGGGCTCTGTTTTCACTGGCATAGGGTTGCAGGACACCGTTGCAGCCAGAAATGGAACTTGGTAGCCTGTTTTGGCTTGCTGAGTGTTCGAGCCACCACAGGCGCCCTGACATGACTGATGTCAAGCTAGGCATGCCCATCCTGGCCACACGCACACTCTTCCCTCCTCCCAAGGCCAAACACAACAACAACAACAACAACAACAACAACAATAATAATCTTTATTGTCATTGTAATAAAATAAAATAAAATTACAATGAAATTGGTTTGAGCGTTGTGCTAACATTTGCATCAGGTGGAATACAGACAGCAGTGACAACCATAACAGAAATCTCTCCAGGCAGTTAAAATGGCCGACAAATGACAGTTGGGAATTCCACATCTGCAGAACAGTGCGCACAAGCAACTCCACCGCTAGTACACCAGTTATCATGGGTGTAAATACACAGTCCTCCACGCTTGCTTCCACCAGAGTTGTTGTCTCTGTCAAAGCGGTGTGTGGTGCGACTAGTTAGCTCCACAGACGCATCCGGTACAAGTGGATGAAGCCAGGTCTCTGTGATGATCATCACACAGCAGTCACCAATGAGCCCATTCGCTGCCATCCATAGCTCCAGTTCATCGGTGGACAAAGGATCCAGATTTGGTTAAGAAATGCAGCCCTCAATGAAATTAATTTTGACACCCCTGTTTTAGAGTATTAAGGGGCTGATATTTGAGATTATGTTGACAGTGAAATGATTTGGAAGCTGTTGGTAGGTTTGAAGTCAGTCTTGATTCCTGTTGACTGCATGGCAAGTCCCTGCAGTTTTCTTGGTAGGATATTTGAACTGATTTGCCATTGTCTGCTTCTTAGGGCTGAGAGAGCTCAAGGTGTTAGATGTCTTGTATATGTATCTATATTTAAAAGAAAGAGATTAAAAAACCACTGAAATAAAACGTGTTAGGAATAGCCTTTGGTTTTCATTTATTTATGAATCTTAATGTGGTGTACTGACCTACATCTATCTCTATACATATAACTCTTGCGTCTGAAAGCTTTAACTGGGTGAAACGGTTGATCATAGGGCAAAACATTTGAACTACTAAACGTCACATGGGTTAATTTACAGTATGAATCCAAATCTAGGACCAGTGGAACTAAAAATTGGAAATTTTATAAAGCATCTTTTGATATACAACAATAATGCAGCATTTTAGGATGTAATACAACATGTGATAAAATATTTCCTGACAGCTGCTGATGTTTGAACATGCTATGCAGTTCAAGATGCACTACTTTCAAGGCAGATACCGTATTTTTCAGTGTATAAGATGCACCTCCCCTGGCCTAAAAGTGGATGAAAATTTAGGTGTGTCTTATAGACCGAATACAGGTATTTCTGGCCTCCTGAACATTCCACGTGTCACGTTTTCACCCGGCTCCCAGAAGAACACTGCAGTGCTCCACATGTCCTGTCTTTGCCAACAACAGGCCCGTTTTTGGGCTCCCAGCATCGTATTTTTGGGCTCCCGTTTTTGGGCTCCCATGTTCCGTTTTTGCCCTCCCAGGCCCCCAGAAGCATTCTGCAGTGCTTCACATGGTTTGCTTTTGCCAAAAACACACCCATTTTTGGCCTGCAAAGTGGTTCTGGGGGCTGTAAAGGGCAAAACATGATGCACAGAGGCAAAAACCTAATTTTTCTTGTTTTCTCTCTTTAAATCAGGGATAGTCAACCTTTTTATACCTACCACCCACTTTTGTATATCTGTTAGTAGTAAAATTTTCTAACCACCCACCGGTTCCACAGTAATGGCGATTTATAAACTAGGGAAGTCAATTAAATTTAAAAAAAAGGAAAGTGCTTCAGTATCAGACAAAACCCCTACTGCCCACCCTGAAAGCTGGAATGCCCACTAGTGGGCGGTAGGGACCAGGTTGACGTCCACTGTTTAAATTTAGGTACGTCTTACAGTCCAGTACATCTTATAGTCCGAAAAATATGATACCTCTCTGAATACTACTTTGGATTTTTGAGAAATTTTCCATTACATCAGAAGCTCTGTTATTGTTGATGGAAGTGAGGAATCTGATCAGAAATCTCTGGAATGATGGCTCAGCAGGTGATGGAGTTGTCTGATATAATTATGTATCTATCAACCTGTGAAATAATGCTTGTTAAAGAAAGTTTTCACCCTATTTCAGTATCTGGTCTTTATTTATTTACTTTTTAAATTTATATGCTTCCTATATCACTATCCAAAGGGACTGGCTTTAATAAGCACTGAAAATTTACTCTCACGGGAATATGTTAACCAAAAAAAAACCCCAACCCTGCAGGGTCTTTAATGCTTTTGAGAATGCTTGTGGGATGTTGTCACATTGTTGGAAGATCTTCAAGGAAACACAGTTGAAAAGACACGATGGTCTTCATCTGGCCAATAGCTTAGTAAAGATTTTGAGTTGGATGAGTCATTTCTTTGAAAACAAATCTAAGCCCTGATCATCGAACGCAATGAAGATCTCCTGATTATTGTTAGGTGATATCTCCGTTGGGAGACAGCAGTGGGTGTGCAGCTAGAAGAATGTTGCTGACGTACACAAAATTAGTGTACCAGACACTGTTTAAGTTAAATAAAATAGCTTTTACTGAGTTTGTAAAAAGTACTAAACTAAACTACTGCTCAATAAGCAGTGATGTTAAATTGAGTCAAAAACAAAGTCTCAACAAATATCAAATATTGCTTACAGCCAGCAAACACAATCTTCCGTCTTCTTCTTCAGCAATTCACAGTTCACAACACAATTCAGTTATCAAACAGCAAGCCCAGCAGAGAGAGAGAGAGATGCGCTCTCCTGCCTTTCTCTTATAGTTAGAGATAATTGCACTTACTAATTGCACTCTAACATTCCATCATCCTTAAAGTTACAATGACCATATATCATTATGGTACTATATATTGTCTACCCAACTATAGGAGTCTACTCCTAACAATTATGATGTTTCAATCATGCAGACCCGGCTGAAATCACTGGCATCTACTAATTTCATAATCCATAATGCATCGAGTTGAAAGATTATACAAGAATCGCAGCTGTTGACTGAGAGAACAGGCATGAACTACTTTAATGAGATATTGTAAAATCCATCGCTTCCAATGAATTTTGCCCTCCTAAAAAATGCTTCGTAAAATTATCGTTAAACCATTGAATGTAGTCCTCAACTTATGACCACAGTTGAGCCCAAAGGTTTTGTTGCTGTGACGTTTGTTAAATGAGTTTCTCCCCATTTTACGGCTTTTCTTGCCGCAGTTGCGACGTGAACTAGTGTGGTTAAGTTAGTAACACAATTGCTCAATGAAGCCAGCCCTCTCTGTTGATTTTGCTTGTTAGAAAGTCACAAAAAGGGATCACATGACCCCGTGAGAACCAGTTGGCAAGCGTCTGAATTTTGATTGTGTGACGAAGAGGATGCTGCAACGGTGTGAAAAAGTGTGAAAAACGGGACATCGGTTTTTTTTCAGTGCCTTGTAACTTTGAAAGGTCACTAGACAAACTGTTGTAAGTGCAGGACTGCCTATACTATTTTCACAGAGAACAGAAGAATTGCAATAATGAGAAATCTGATGTTTTCTAACACCATTCTGCTTCATATGAACCTATTCGTACTCCACTAAATTAACTCTGTAGATTCAAACTTAAAGGTTTAATTTCCCTGGCGGCTTAAATTATCCTTTTACTATTTACTTATTTATTGGATCAATATAATATAATGGATTGGACATATGGGATCAACATAAGGGCAATTCTGGTTTGAGCAGCTTAATTTACCTTCTCTTTGTATTTGATGGGAAAAAAAATTAGATAGGCAATCAGGTTTGATCTGTGTGCTAGTCCTCCTGCCAAATCTTCTTGCAAAAAAATTAATAATAATCTTAAAATGAGCTGAAGTGCACACATCTTAATATTGTCAAGCTTTAGACCAGTGGTAGTCAACCTTTTTATACCTACCGCCCACTTTTGTATCTCTGTTAGTAGTAAAATTTTCTAACCGCCCACCGGTTCCACAGTAATGGTGATTTATAAAGTAGGGAAGTCAATTAAATTAAAAAAAAGGAAAGTGCTTCAGTATCAGACAAAACCCCTACTGCCCACCCTGAAAGCTGGAACACCCACTAGTGGATGGTAGGGACCAGGTTGACTACCACTGCTTTAGACTCATAGATTATGTAGCCCTGAATAAATAATTCTTTGAAAGAAAAAGATTCCCTACTCTTGTTTTAAAATATTTATATCTCCCTCTCTCCCCTTTCTCATATATATGTATGAGGATCCTGCCTCATACATCCTCACGGCCGATTCGCTCCCACAGAGAGGGACTTCTCCGGGTGCCGTCCACTAGACTCTGTCAGCGGGCGACGCCCAGGGGAAGGGCTCTCTCTGTGGTGGGCCCAGCCCTCTGGAACGACCTTCCCCCCGACATCAGAACAACCACGGACTTCCGCTCCTTCCGTCTGAAATTAAAAACTCATTTTTTCCGTTTGGCCGGCCTTGGGTAGCCTCTCTCTACAGGGTCTAGCTGTTTTAATTGGGTATTTTAGCATGTTAAGGGGATTTTAGCACAGGCCCAGATTTAATTTGTTCTTAATTATATCTGTATATTTATTGTATTGTGGTTTTAGTTTTCCCTGTGCACCGCTCCGAGTCCCTACGGGGAGAGGAGCGGTCTATAAATTAAATTATTCTATTCTATTCTATTCTATTCATAATTAATCTCAAGGTGGTGAGATCGAGGATGGTGGTGGGACCAACCAGATCTGGTTCAAAGCATGCTTCTCTCAGCCATGCAACTATTGTTTTCTACGATCATGCAGGGAATGGTCCAGATACTACACTCTTCATGACCTGTTTTCCTTGTAACCTTCAGGGATGAGGCTTCCTGGCATCTGAAGCAGAACATCTGGATTCAGTCACAGTTTTGTTCCATTCATCAACCTTGTGAATGCTCAAGTTTCCTCTTTCCACTACGTTTTCAAAATGGACAGCGATTTATATACAGTATGTATGTATATATGTATGTATGTATATGTACATATGCATGTACATGTGTGTGTGTGTGAGGTACATATTTATGTATGTATATAGCATGTGCATATGAGTATTATGTGTGTGTTTGGGTAGATGTCTACTTTCTCTTGAGAGCAAGCAACAGAATTTCATTTTTAATGTGGGTCAGTGTGCTCACAGTTTAAAACATGAAAATAAAGTTCTTCTCTTCTCTTCTCTCACCTCACCTCACCTCACCTCACTTCAACCTTGCTTTCAGAGGTGAGTTTCACAGAAGTCTACCACCCATTCCCTGTGTGCTTCTGTGCATGTGTATGGCTGTCCGTGCATGCCCTTTACTCATGTGCGTGGCTTGTATGCATGCACACGGCTTCGATAATGTGGCTAAATAGGATGGCATAGAGCTGAATTGCTGCTACCAGTTTGCCTGAACTAGTTTGAACTGGCTGAATACCACCTCTGTTTACCTTACCTTATAAGCTGGCTCTCCTATTATATCATCTCCTTACACAGTTTTCATAGGTTTGAAAATGCATATAAAGCATCATCAACATGAGAAATTTATTATTTATTTATCTAGGCTGCATAAACAGAGGGATAGAATCTAGATCACGTGAAGTGTTAATGCCACTGTATAGTGCCTTGGTAAGGCCACACTTGGAATACTGCATACAGTTTTGGTCGCCACGATGTAGAAAAGACGTGGAGACTCTGGAAAGAGTGCAGAGAAGAGCAACCAAGATGATTAGGGGACTGGAGACCAAAACATATGAAGAACGGTTGCAGGAGCTGGGTACGTCTAGTTTGATGAAGAGAAGGACCAGGGGAGACATGATAGCAGTGTTCCGATATCTCAGAGGGTGCCACAAAGAAGAGGGAGTCAAACTTTTCTCCAAGGCACCTGGGGGCAGGACAAGAAGCAATGGGTGGAAACTAATCAAGGAGAGAAGCAACTTAGAACTAAGGAGAAATTTCCTGACAGTTAGAACAATTAACTTCTGGAACAGCTTTCCTCCAGAAGTTGTGAATGCCCCAACCCTGGAAGTCTTTAAGAAGATGTTAGATAGCCATTTGTCTGAAATGGTATAAGGTTCCTGCCCACGCAGGGGGTTGGACTAGAAGACCTACAAGGTCCCTTCCAACTTTGCTATTGTATTGTATTGTATTGTATTACAACAAATCTTTCCAGGTAGTCAGTGGCAGTGGATAATGGGTGCACAATACAAAGCTGTCCCCCTATGCACAACTGCTGCCTATTCCTTGAGTCACCAGTCCAGGAAAACCCCTAAATTGTATGCAGGGTCTGTTTGGAACAATGCAACCCCCATCCAGTACCAGAGATGGTACAGATGTAGAACCTCATGAGTGGGAAGAGCAGCTTTGACTCCTGCATGGCATTGGCATCCTTCAGTCTCAAAAGACTATGGTATCGTGCTCTGGAAAGCGGTCAAAGCTGGAGTGTCCCCTCCAGAGAACGTGGCCCGGGTAGATTAATACGGAGGATACACATTACCCAAGCATCAGATCCCCCTTCTCCACATCGCTGAAATAGTCCAATGGAATGGCAGAGCCGATATGATTGGTTCCAGCTGCGTCGCAGGAGTTACCAGAACGTGATGTCAGTTTGTGAAGCGTCTCTATGAATACCATCAAACTGCCATAGAGAGAGGGAAATTCCAAACATACCTGTGATCAAAAAAGAATCTCAGGCTGGCTAGTGAACGCACATGTCTAAACCACCATCTCTCATTGGCTGTGATTTATGACGAAGGCTGAAGGGAGGACAGTAATGCGGGAAAAGTTCAGAAGCAGATAAAGAAAGCAAAAAAGATGGCTGCAAATAAGAAACGCCTAATGAGAAATGCCTAATGAAGCTGTTAATAAATCACTGCTTTTTGTACTCTAATATGGGGTTGTTTATTTTGAAGCAGGCATCATTAGGGGACTTGACACGTGGTTGTACACAGTCACGAACTGCTTCTGGGACTCCAGATTTTGCTTTGAGGTTGACTCCCAAAGCCATTTCCAGTAGTGGATATAGCCACAAGGCAGTGGAGGTTTGTAATCAGAGTTTCCCTTCTCCTAGAAGATAGCTCTGCCGCTTTATCTGCCGTTGGGGCATAGAGTCCTCTTCCACCTTCAAAACCATTGACCATCTTTTCCGGTAACCCTGTATCCCTGCAACAACCCCTATGGCACCACATATAGGAGGGGCTGAGTGTGGGATCTCTTCTCCCAAATCAACAGGGGGAGGAAAAGGAGAAGACAGTGCCCTAGGCTGAAGAAAATGTGGGGGGATAAAACTAACTGACCAACATCATACAAAAATAAATGAATATTGCTTGAAGGAAAATATTTTTGCTTTGGTTTTATATTTGGCCATGTCAGCTTTAAACCCAGAAGAGTGAAAGCTGCACCTCATCACCCATGATGCGAGAAGGAGACTTATAAAACACATTTCTTTGTGTTCTTGCAAACTACAAATAAAGAGCGAAATACTATGTTTGTAACTGTCCTCTAAATTAAAAAAAGAAAAAGCCTGAGCTGCAGATTTAGCTGTGAGTGGTATTTCTGCCAAGGCAGCTGTGTTTTCCCCATCAAGTTAAAATGTTGCTTAACCTTCTTTTGTAATAAATATTTAACAGCTCTGCTCATTTTATCCCACAGAACCAGTTCTAAAAATATAGTTTAGCTTCATAATAAATGGGTGTGCTGTAATCCACATCTCTCTCTTTTGCTGAATCATCCATCCATTAGAAAGTCTTTTCTAAGATTCCAAGAACCCATGGCTAAATTCCCATCACAGGTTCGCCCTGCCATTTTTTTTTCTGCTCTCCACTAGGAAAATTACAAGGGAGAGTCAGAAAAGAGGACTTTTAACATATCACATTTATACATTTGGCTCTATACTTTTGCTAAAGATGTCCTCTTGTGGTTCATACAGGGCAATGGTTTGAGATTCGCCATGTTTCATATTGCATGCATTGTCTTAATTTAATGACAAATGTTTTCCTCTCCTCTCCTCTCCTCTCCTCTCCCT
This sequence comes from Rhabdophis nuchalis, assembly GCA_039707465.1. Taxonomy (NCBI): domain Eukaryota; kingdom Metazoa; phylum Chordata; class Lepidosauria; order Squamata; family Natricidae; genus Rhabdophis; species Rhabdophis nuchalis. Next base: position 49,781,831 of record CM077649.1, read on the forward strand.
CCCTCCCTTCCTTTCCTTTCTCTCCTCTCCTCTCCACTCCTCTCCTTTCTCTCCTCTCCTCTCCTCTCCTCTCCTCTCCACTCCTCTCCTTTCCTTTCCTTTCTCTCCTCTCCTATCCTCTCCTCTCCACTCCTCTCTCTCCCCTCCCCTCCCTTCCCTTCCTCTCCTTTCTCTCCTCTCCTCTCTTTTCTCTCCTCGCCTCTCCTCTCCACTCCACTCCACTCCTCTCCTTTCCTTTCCTTTCTCTCCTCTCCTCTCCACTCCTCTCTCTCCCCTCCCCTCCCTTCCCTTCCTCTCCTTTCTCTCCTTTCTCTCCTCTCCTTTCTCTCCTCTCCTCTCCTCTCCACTCCACTCCTCTCCTTTCCTTTCCTTTCTCTCCTCTCCTCTCCTCTCCACTCCTCTCCTTTCCTTTCCTTTCTCTCCTCTCCTCTCCTCTCCACTCCTCTCCTTTCCTTTCCTTTCTCTCCTCTCCTCTCCACTCCTCTCTCTCCCCTCCCCTCCCCTCCCTTCTCTTCCCTTCCTCTCCTTTCTCTCCTCTCCTTTCATTTCTCTCCTCGCCTCTCCTCTCCACTCCACTCCACTCCTCTCCTTTCTCTCCTCTCCTCTCCACTCCTCTCTCCCCTCCCCTCCCTTCCCTTCCTTTCTCTTCTCTCCTCTCCTCTCCTCTCCTTTCCATGAATCAGAAAGGTGTTCAAATAATACATATGCTTAGTCCATGATAACCCATGGAGAGGATCCATTTGTAAATCTCCTACTGCAGTGGGCCACAGCCTTTTTGGCACCAGGGGACAGTGTTGTGTAGGGCAATTTTTCCACAGACTGGAGGTGGGGGAGGATAGCACAACCTAGATCCCACACACATGCAGTTTATAGCTGTGCAATACAGCTCCTAACAGGCCACCAACCAGTACCAATCTATGGCCCAGTGGTTGGGAGCCCTTATTTTGCTATCTAACTGATAAGGAAGAAAAGTATTCCTATCCTGATGCTTGAAAATCAGTGGAATTTGAAAAATGTCTTATAAAAGTATGGGGCAAGAAACATTTCTAACTACAATGATTAGGGGATTGGAGGCTAAAATATATGAGGAACGGTTGCAGGAACTGGGTATGTCTAGTTTAATGAAGAGGAAGACAAGGGGACCCATGATAGTAGTGCTCCAATATCTCAGGGGTTGCCACAAAAAAGAGGGAGTCAATCCATTCTCCAAAGTACCTGAGGGCAGGACAAGAAGCAATGGGTGGAAACTAATCAAGGAGAGAAGCAAACTAGAACTAAGGAGAAATTTCCTGACAGTGAGAACAATTAATCAGTGGAACAACTTGCCTCCAGAAGCTGTGAATGCTCCAACACTGGAAGTTTTAAAGAAGATGTTGGATAACCATTTGTCTGTAGGGCTTCCTGCTTAAACAGGGGGCTGGACTAGAAGACCTCCAAGGTCCCTTCCAACTCTGTTGTTCTGTTATTCCTATTCTGTTCTGTTCTAGAAACCCAACATTGCATTGCTGTTTGATGTTTTCAGAGATTTCTGAGCAAAATCAGAGAGAAAAGGAAGAAAAAGAGAAAGATGAGGTATTATTAGTCAGGTTAACTCAGTCAATAGTGACTAGGAAAGTTGAAAGAGTATGATTCATGAAGATTATTGATGGCATTAAAGTTCAATTATCCAGCTCACTGTGTGAATTATTCTCCTGGATTATTATGTAAGAGGAGTGAAGCTTCATAAATCCAGGAAGGGCCTTCCATGTGAGCAAATGTTTATTCCAGTGCAAATACTTGCCTCCTCCCTCTTTTTAGAAAAGTGACACATCTTTTCAGTCTGTTTTACATGCAGTGTCTTACCTTTGCAATGTTTTTACTGTGGTTTCCAGTTTCATTTGTTACTATTTGTATTTTCATAGAAGTTCAACAATCCCTCAATGCACTTTGCAGTTGAAGTCATCGGCTGACAAGCTTGTGGCTCAGGTGACTAGGACAAGAAACAGATCCTTGGAGATGCGGTTTGAATATATTCCCTGGAGTCATTCAACACCCCACCCCCCCAAAAGCCACAAACAGTTCCCTGGAGCTATTGCAGCTATTGTAAAGGCGATGAAAATAGAAACCCTTTTGATTGTTTTACAGACCTGTTTTTCAAACTTGCCCAACCTAGAAATAAGGATAAATTTCAGGACAGAACAATTAACTGGTGCAACGTCTTGCCTTCAGAAGTTATGGGTGCTCCAACCTGGAGGTTTTTATGTCAGAGTGAGCACAGTGTAAGTATGTGAGACAACCCAGGAGCAAATACAGTAAACAGAGGTTTGTGTTTAAATAGTGGTTTCATCTACAAAGAATATATACGTATACATACTTGATCCTAAACAAACAACAATCAGCAATTACAGCACAGAAGCACACACACAGAGACAGAGATATGCCCCAACAGGGCCTCTTCTTATTACAGGCTCTTAAAGTGATATCATCCCAAAACCTTGCTGACTCATTCTTAGCATTACATCATTATAGCAGCTAGTCAACTTCGAAATCATTACCCTGACATTTTAAAAAGAGATCAGTCAGCCATTTCAGATGGTACAGATCTCCTGCTTGGGCTGGGGGTTGGACTAGAAGACCTACAAGGTCCCTTCCAGCTCTGTTATTCTGTATACTGTATTCTGTACTCCCCCTTGGTTCAGAAAACAGCCTTGGGCAGCCAGTTTGGACTCTTCTACAATATGAATCAAGAAAAAAAAAACCTGGGTGCCATATTTTCATTAACAAAAGCTGCTTCCCACATGTTTTCCATTGGACAAAACCATTTCCAGCCTTCCCCATTATTTGCACCACCCTGTTGGACCCTGCTTGTGAGCCCCGTGTAGGAAGTTTTCACAGGAAAAGTGACCCATTGATGGTGGTGGTGGTTTTACAGCGTGAAAAGATCCTGAAGTTAAATGAATTCTGCTATGCATGAGGAGTGTGAGCTTGAAAATTAATATTTCTAGTCCATACCTGCAATATTTGTTTAATTATTTTGGTGGCATTGGTTCCCTTTGGTGGTGGTTTCATGAATGAACACCACCAAAACGATCAATCAAGACCAGTTAGAAACAAAATATCAATCAAAGATTACCCATCACCAACCTGTACCAATCAGAAACTAGCTTAGCCAAAGACTAGTCAAAAGTCAGCAATTACAGCACAGAAGCACACACACACACACACACACAGAGAGAGAGAGAGACAGAGACAGAGACAGAGAGACAGAGAGAGATACACCTCAACAGGGCCTCTTCTTATTACAGGCTCTTAAAGTGATATCAGCCCCAAAACCTTGCTGACTCATTCCTAGCATTACATCATTGTATCAGAATGATCAGAATCAGAAACTAACTCAGCTAAAGACAAGTCAGAAGTCAGGTTACTCAACTATAAAGACAGGAGTCTGGTCAGTCCCTGCCAAGTGGCCTAGAGTGTGCATGGCAGACCAATTTTATGCTGAAGATGCCAGCCACGTTTGCCAGTGAAAGAACAGGACATTTGTGGTCTAGACCAGGGGTCTCCAACCTTGGCAATTTTAAGACTTGTGGACTTAAATTCCCAGAGTTGCTGGCTGAGGAAATCTGGGAACTGAAGTCCACAAGTCTTAAAGTTGCCAAGGTTGGAGACCCCTGGTCTAGACCATGGTCATTGAAGTTCAACACAGCCCTATAGATACCAACCCTGAAAGCCTACACCAGTATATCCACTATCCTATTGGTGGTGTTTATTTTCTACAAAATTTTCTACAAAAACATAAGAAAATCATTTTAATTATAAACTTTGTTTTTATTGTTTTATATTAGTGTTAATGCTGTTGAGAATGTTAGCACCAACAGAATATATTTGGCTTCTCTTTTGGAACTTCAATAGCAACCATCACAGTTTACTATTATGTAAGCTAATGGATCTGAAGAGTAAACCCTATGAAGAAATAATTGAAGAAACTGCAAATAAGATCAATGGGATATTTTAAAATATTTAAGGAGGAAGAAGGGCAATACTAAAATAAAAGACTGAGAAGGAAGCTACAGGTTTCAATATAACATTATGCGGAAATTCATAATAACAGATTAACAGAGTTGGAAGGGACCTTGCAGGTCATCTAGTCCAACCCCCTGGTCAAGCAGGAGACCCTACATCTGCTTCTACCTAGGATTGAACTCACAACCTCAGGATTGGGAGGCAAGAGCTGCACTTCTAGGGCACAGCAGCAGATGTAAATAGCATGAATGTAATAGCATGAACTGGGGGGGAAAGAGCCTACTCCAAAAACTAGTTAATTGCACATTTACCTAGAAAGCCATAGGTAAACTCTCTTTTCCTATTTTTTAAAAAAATATTTAAAAAAATTAAAAAGTATGTGGACACCACAAAATATCAATATAATAAATGTGTAATAGATATCCCCCCCTGGCCCTGCATCAACATACAAATAAGATATAAATAGAGAATACTAGAGAATCACTACTGAGAATAGGAGAGGTGGCAATACATGATGGGAAATATATTTCTGGATTTGATTCTAAATTAAGGTGGAGAAGAATTTGGGCATTGTATGCTACGTTTCCAATTCCCTCATCACAAGTCCATTTCCGAGCTTCACATCATTTGGCAGAACATTTCTGTTATCTTTGCTCATCATCAAAATTCTCAGTAGTATGCTACTAATAATGCAGAGTGTAAATGGAATCCCTGCCTAACGGTTATATAAGCTTGGAGATGAGGTTTTCCAGAGGTTATAAAATTACAACTCTTAACGCTTCTACCATGCTGTGTGGAATTTTCAGAAACTGAATCGGAGCGATAGCTAGGAGCCATACTGCCCCAGTTACTGAATACATATAATCCTCTCCTTCCTTACCTTGCTTAAGATCTTACAAGAAACAATAAAGCCACACATGAACAAAGAAATGGGAAGGCGTCAGAAAAGGCAGAGGCAGATGGGATCAGATAATGAACATAAGATAGATAATGGAGAAGGCAGTTTGTATTGCTGCACCAAACTTTTGATTATAGGGATATCTTGCTAGAACGTAGAGTTTATTAAAGCCGATGGATGCGTCAAATACTCAATTATTCTTCTGAATAAATTTTACAACCGATATGAAGCAGAGGTAGTATTCAGCAGGTTCTGACCAGTTCTGGAGAACTGGTAGTAGAAATTTTGAGTAGTTCAGAAAACTGGTAAATACCACCTCTGACTGGCCCTGGCCCTTCTATTCTCTGCCTGCTGAGTCCCAGCTGATCGGGAAGGAATGGGGATTTTGCAGTAACCTTTCCCTGGAGTAGGGAGAGAATGGGGATTTTACAGTATCCTTCCCCTTCCATGCCCACCAAACCAAGCCCACCAAGCCATGCCACGCCCACCAAGCCACGCCAACAGAACCAGTAGTAAAAAAAAATTTGAATCCCACCACTGATATGAAACTATAATAAAGGATGAAGTTTTGAGGAAAGATGTTCAGAATATGGAAGAGAGAAGGACAAATATTTAGTTGTCCTTATATCTACATTGTCAGCCCTGGAAGCCATCTTCTTTGGATCTTCAGGGCTGCCACATTTAGTGTTGTGGGAAACTGGGAAGGGGGATTGTATGCAGTTTGGGAGATACCCAGCTATAATAACATTCTTTTCTCAAAGACATCCTGCCTTGTACCTGGAATGGCGTGATTGGATGGCATCTCCAGGTGCGATGGTGCATTGATTGGACCATGTGATGGACATGTGGGTGCAGGGGAAGGGACTTGGACTTTCTTTTGGATGTGGAAAACCTGGAAGTTTCAGATTCGGGTTTTCCCAGATGTTCCAATATGACATACCTAATAAAATAGAACTTTGAGGAAGTTCTAGCTTCGGAGTCTTTTTTTGTTGGGTTGTTACTTAACAACCATTTTGTTAAAGTGGTATTAAAGATGAAGACTTGAAACTTATTAAGAAAATAAGGGTAGAAAGCAACATATCTGAGTCAGCGGTTGGTTCCGGCTGCTGATACTGCCGGTTTGCTCAGGGATGCGCTGTGCACGTGTGTGCGCATTGCATGCACGGGCACTTTAATGCATGCTATGTGCACATGCACAGTACTTTCAAAATGCTTCTGTGCATGCCCAGAAGCAAAAAAACAAGATGGTGGCGCCTATGGAGCCATGGAGAACACCAGTTCGGGGACATGGCAGATTAGATGTGGGTTTTTACTGGTTCGGACCAGTTCAGCCGAGTTACTACCTACTCAGCCGAACTGGTCCGAACCAGTAAAAATCCACATCTGATTGAATTAAGTATTATTTTTTTATTTTCGAATTTATACCCCGCCCTTCTCCTTGTTAGGACCCAGGGCGGCGCACAGGCATTATTAAAAACCATAACAAAAGACAATATACATTATTAAAAACATATTAAATTAAATCCCGTGCTGAAAAACCCATTTAAAACCCTGAAAATTAAAATTTATAGATAAAAGTCAGAAACGGGGGGCTATGCTATCTATTGTTGGAATAGATACGTCTTAAGACGTTGGCGGAAGAGGCGGAGGTCCGAGGTGGTGCGTAGGTTGGGGGGTAGGTCGTTCCAGAGGGCCGGGCGCGCCACAGAGAAGGCTCTTCCCCTGGGCGTCGCCAACCGGCATTGCCCAGCCGACGGTACCCGGAGAAGACCCTCTCTGTGGGAGCGGATCGGACGAAGGGATGTATGGGGCAGAAGGCGGTCTCATATATAGCTAGGCTATAGCTAGTATGAAGAGTAGAATAGCTAGTATAAAGAATAGAAAAGCAATGTCATTTGGAATGATAAGTGAATTCATAGTTGCTGGTGAAAAAGCAAGATGGTGGATTACTAAACATGAAAGAGGGAGAATTTTTTAAAAAAAGGAATTAATAGAAGGCAATGACAAATTTCATCATGAGCCATGAAGAGTATAGATATTTCTATGCCAGCCAAAATTCAAATTAGTTAAACTATTTTTCCCCCCAGGGGTAATGTACAGCTGTGAAATTTAGACACCGAGAAAAAGCTGAGAGAAAAAACAACAACCAAGAATATCTTAGACTGCACAGGGAAACAGTGCAATAGTCCAGTCTCCCTTGAGGCAATGATCAGTAGGCAAAAACATGCTTTGGGCTGGTAGTAGGAGCAGTCTGGGGAAAAAATCAGCTATGACTGACAAGACTGAAGAATATCGGAGAAGGGGAAGCCAATAGATAAAGTATATCATTATAACGTTTTGGACAGTGACCAGAGGTCAGGCCCAATTCAGTAGCACCTACTCGCTCAGCATCAGTGTACTGCAGGGATGTCCAAACTTGGGAACTTTAAGACTTGTGGACTTCAACTCCCAGAATTCCCCAGCCAGCTATGCTGGCTGGGGAATTCTGGGAGTTGAAGTCCACAAGTCTTAAAGTTCCCAAGTTTGGACATCCCTGGTGTACTGTGATCCCAATTCATTTTGCTGGTTCTGTGTTAGATGTATTTTGTTTTCATAACTTTATGGAAAGGGCACAGTTTAGCTGCAGGGAAGAATTGGATCTTGTACAAGATGGCAATTCTTGTTTCCCCCACCCACCCCTCCAGATCCCCAACTTAGTCCATTTCTTTCCTTTACTCAGCTGTAATTATTATGATAATGAGAACTGGTTCAGTGAAAGACCCTGGACTAGAAAGCCAGAAGATGATGAGTTCTATCTTAGATATGAACACAACCACATGATTTTGAGCCAGTGACTCCTTTTCAGTCCTAGGAAGAAGACAAAAGAGTACCACGTTTGGTCTTGTGGCTTAAGGCAATCAGGCTAGAAACCAGAGCACTGTGACTTCTAATCCCACTTTAGGCATGAAAGCTGACTGGGTGACTTTGGGCCAGTCTTGCTTTCTCAGTGCAACATAGCTGTTGTGGCCCACCAGCTACCAGTGGAGCTGACAACAGACTCAGAAGATGAGGGGGTTGGGGAGGAACTTAAGCTAATCCTGGAGTCTGGGGAAGGCTCTGATGGATGCTCTGCGTCAGAAGTAGAGATAGAGTCAGGGCCATCCAACATTTCCCAACTGCCTTTGGAGTCAGAGATAAGTGGGGAGGACGAAGAGCTGGCGCCTGTTCCAAATGCACGTATGCACATAGCTGTTAGGAGAGGAGAACAACTGAGGACAAGTAAGTAGCTGACTCAGGAAGAAAGGCACACGTGGACACTGAATGATCCCTCCCTGGCTGGGGAATAAAGAGGAGGAAAGGAAAGGGGTGGTTGCAGGAGACAACCATTCAGATTTCTTTCATGGTTCGAGCCTCAGAGACTGCTTGGCAGAACTTAATTTACAGCTTTTCAACTGGAAGCTCTCAGCCTTGGAAACATCCCAAGAAACTGATAAGGTCTATTAATGCAATTAACCCTTTGAAGGATTATTGCAGTGGCGAATTAAGGCTCACTGGTGCCCTAAGCACTGACAAATCTTGGTGCCCCTCCTTTGTACCTACTGTACAAATCTTCATTGTTGTTGTTTTTTCCTTTCTCAGCTTTGAGATGCCCCCTTTGGGCCTGGTGCCCTAAGCACATGCTTAGTCTGCTTCCTGGTTAATACAACACCGGATTATTGCTCAAACCTTTCAGTGTGTGAATGTTTATGTTTATGCTTATTGGATTTGTATCCCGCCCTATCTCCCCGAAGGGACTCAGGGCGGCGCACAGGCAAATATTAAAACAATACAAACAATACAAAATACAATATAGTTACCATAAAAATATATTAAATTTAAAATCCGTGCTAAAAATATCATTAAAACCATCTAGAAACCCTTAATAAAATCCCCACAATTTATTAATAAAGTCTAAGCCAGGCCAGCCAGATGAAAAAAGTGAGTTTTAAGCTCCCGACGGAAGAGGCGCAGGTCCGTGATGGTGCGAATGTTGGGGGGTAGGTCGTTCCAGAGAGCCGGACCCGCCACAGAGAAGGCCCTTCCCCTGGGGGTCGCCAGCCGGCATTGGCCAGCAGACGGCACCCTGAGGAGGCCTTCCCTGTGCGTGGTCAGGACGGAGGGAGGTGTGCGGTAGGAGGCGGTCCCGCAAATACTCAGGTCCCGTGCTATGGAGCGCTTTAAAGATGGTTATCAATACCTTGCCAGTAATTCACAGAAGCTAAATAAAGAGAGTATTTTTTTGGGACAAGAAGTCTGTTTCTTGGTTCTGCTAAGGCTGGGTCAGAACAATAGCTTGTAGGGTTGATGTGTGGGGGGGGAGATAGGAGGGGAAAGAAATATTATATATGTTTGTTGCCTTGAGTTAGTTAGACAAGTAATAAAGGTGGGACGAAGCAAATAAACAAAAATAGCAAACCATTACCAGAAATACATAAACATGTAATATTTAGGAGTAATATCCCTTCGATTCGCTCCCACAGAGAGGGACTTCTCCGGGTGCCGTCCATTAGGCAATGCCAGCGGACGACGCCCAGGGGAAGGGCCTTCTCTGTGATGGGCCCGACCCTTTGGAATGACCTTCCCCCTGATATTAGAACGACCACGGACCTCCGCTCCTTCCTCCAGAAACTCAAAACCCACTTGTTTCATCTAGCTGGCGTGGCCTAACTCCATGCTTCCCGCCTCAGTCTGTAATTTTAAATTATTTTATTTGGTTTTATGGGTTAAGTTTTAATTTTTATAAATTTGTACAGAGGACTATTTAATTCGATTTTAGTTTATATGTATTGTTATGATTTTGATAATTTTAATTTTACCTGTACACCGCCCCGAGTCCCTTCGGGAGGAGGGGGCGGTCTAGAAATCTAATTAAATAAATAAATAATAAATAATAATAAGATTATATTTAAGTCTACTGACATGTATGATACCTAGATACCACCCCATTCAAGCATTGATACTTATAAGGAATATAAAACAATAAAAATTTGATTGAAAAAAATACATAAACAAGAAAACTGTATGACTAGTCCAGGTGGCCACCAAGAGTCAAAACTGATTCTTAGGTTTGCGTATATGTACACATAGTATATTCCTTTAGGGTTTTATGCACAGATTGTATGCACAGTTCAAACATATTTAGACTACATGACCCAATGCCATCTTTAATTTACAGTTACCATTGGCATAATTGCCTCCCTTACATATGTAAATCCACTGATGGGAACTCATTGCTTGCGTCAATAATTTTTGAATAGCGGCTTTCTATCACTCCAAAATTTGGCAATGTCCCTCTTTTAAATTCTTTACATTTTTAAATTCTTTAAAATCCAATGATGGATTTAAAACTGGCTCGTGATCTTTTTACTCCTAAATAATGCAATTAAGATTGCTACCTGATTTTCATGTCGCAATATCTTCAAATATAACTCCTCTGCTAAAATAATAGACTCCTCCTTATACTGTATATAGAAATCAGTTTTTAAAAGGAAGTTATCATCTAATATTCTCCCACATTTATAGGTGCATAGTTGAGTCCCCAGCTGGACAAAACAGGAGTTGTTAGGAAGGTCAATCTAATTATTGGCATCCTATCATAATTACCTTTTCCTGAGGAACTCTTTGGCTTAACAAGTCTGAAAAGATTTTAAATTGTTTCACCTCCTAGCTTATTACAGTAATGAATTGGGCAACTACTCTTTTGTGACTAGTTGAAATGTTAAGTTCTAGTCAATGTTTTCAAGAGATGACTAGACTCATTCATGGATAATTAAGAGATTACAAAATAAAAATAACAACGAACTCATTATGTATGTAAAAATGTGAAATCACAACTGCCAGCTCTTTAGCTGGTGTTGACCTTCATAGATTTCAAAGCCATATAGTATTAACAAAGCCAAGGGTGAGATCCAGCAGGTTCTGACAGGTTTTGGAGAACCAGTAGCGGAAATTTTGAGTAGTTCGGAGTACCGGCAAATACAAAACGCTGGGCTGGCTCCACAGTGGGGTGGAAATGGAGATTTTGCAGTATCTGTTATATCCTCAACTTATGACCCAGACATTCAGTCTGATAAACTTTACTTGACCCGGCTACATTGTTAACAGCCAGTCGTGTCTGATTGGCCAAGACGCAGCTGGCCGGATTTAGACTGTCTGCCTGGCTGAAGTTTTCCCGCTTGAAAGCTAAGTATAAATAGCTGTCAAGCAGGGAAGCTTCAATTCTAACCGCACTCTGAGCCTGTAAATAGTTGAATGAATAATTCCTGATGAATCCAATAAATACTGTTCTGTTGACTAGCCTGTGTCGAACTGAGTTCCTGCAAACTTAACAGTATCATTCCCCTGGAGTGGGATGGGAATGGAGTTTTTGCATTCTTCCCCGGCCATGCCCACCAAACCATGCCCACCAAGCCATGCCAAACCCACCAAGCCACACCTACAGAACCAGTAGTAAAAAAAATTGAATTTCATCACTGAAGAAAGTGAACCATTTCAGGTACCCTAAAGGTTGCTTTGCAAGGAGCAACAGGACTGTCTTTGTTTCCCTGAAGGCATTTTATTTCTCACCCCAAGAAACCTCTTGAGTTCTGACTGGACAGGCCTGACTGGACAGTCAGAACTGAAGTCAGAACTGAAGAAGCTTCTTGGAGGAGAAGCGAGACGTCTTCAATCAAAAACAAAGAAAGTACAGTTGCCTCTTGAAAAAGCACCTCTGGGACAACCATGATCTGGATGACTGAGAATGTCCATAGACATTTCAGGTATCAGGTTTTGATTGGGAGCTGCAAATGACGCTTTTGTCTGGCCATGTTGTTTTGCATTCAAGGCAGAACCAATGGTGGTATTCAGCCGGTTCGCATCAGTTTGAGTGAACTGGTAGTGGCGACCTGTGGGTGGGCAGTGGCGACCCACCCCAGTGCTATTCCATCCTATTTTTCTAAACTGTGTGCATGTGTGCAAGCCGTGCATGGCAAACCGCTGGTAAAATTATGTGAAACCAACTTCTGAGCTGAACAATATTTTTTACATCTTGTCTCAAGCTTTCTAACCAAGCATATTGCACTGATAGAGATAATGATAAAGTTACTAAGCGTTAAAATAAAATTGCCAGTTCTATAAATTGTGTTTCTTTCAGTGAGCAACATTTCTTGGATCATCCTGAGTTATCAGAATGATTTAAAGAGCTTTCATTGGTTGAATACATTGCCCCCCCTCTTATGTCCAAATGCAAGATTTGATATTTGTTCAAGAACTTACTTTTTGTGACAAAAAATAAGAAGCTTTTCTGATGTATTATAGTTAGTACTATTCAAATAACCGTCCTCTCTATTTTTTTTCCCATTCTTATTCAACTTGATGACAGATTGTTCTTTTTTTTTTTTCAAAGGAGATGGGTATTTTGGAAAAATTCTCAGTGACAAGAGTGGAGAATTTTTCCACTTATTCCATTATAATGTGGTTAAAAGTTGTAAGTGAATCTCCTGTTTTCCACTGTACAATGATCTATTTAGTCTTTTCTCTGTTTCCACCCTTTGATGAAATCTCTAGAGAATGAAGAAATGCATCTTATAAAAAACCTTTCCTGAGATGAAACTGTGGACAAAGTAGCTTCATGTGGATAGAATGAGGTATAAATAACACAACGCGAGTCACAGAATCATCTATTCTTTCTAATAACACAATAAGCCTGAAAACAACATCAAGAGGAATTCAAATGCAGTTCTTAAGCACCCTGCAAAACAATAAAAGCAGCTTCTGCACCAGAAGGACATTTTGAAAGTTAAGGTAGTTTCCAACACTAGGCACTACGGAGTCGTAAAAAAAAAGGAGATTTTTTTTTATTAGTCTGCTGTAAATCATAAAACAAAAGAGTACTTCCAAGGACTGAAATTTTGGCTCCCAACAAATGCACCTGAAGTACAGAATTGGAGTTTAAATAATTAGTTCCAGACATTGCTTAGGAGAAGCCTTCTCTCTGGAAAGGGCAACCATCTTTCTTGCCAATATCCTGGCATCTTACGATGAAATCATATGATATTTGGGATAGTTATCATACCAAACATAAATCTCTTGAATCTCTAATGAATATACACTTTGCCAGAGAAGTGTAAGATTCCCTTCTTTTAACATTGCAAGTCTAGCCTGACTCGGGCTTATTTCATGGCAGTTATCTATCTATCTATCTATCTATCTATCTATCTATCTATCTATCTATCTATCTATCTATCTATCTATCATCTATCTATCTATCTATCTATCTATCTATCTATCTATCTATCTATCTATCTATCTATCTATCTATCTATCCCCGAATAAAGCCCACGATTTGGTGTGATTAAACAGGCATTACTTTAACAAAGGTTTTTCTATTAAAAGTAAACTAAGGCTTAAAATGCAAATTAAGAAAAAGTGAGAACAAGCTTCATTGTTCCGTTTCATTGATCCCTCAGGGTGGGTGTTTCATTGATCCCTTGGGGTGGGTGTTTTGTTAAGATACAGCCTGTTGTGCTTTAAAATGGCTTCTACTGTACTGCTGTAAAGTGAATTCTACTGTCAGCACTGTGGAGTTGCCATGGTAATGGCTTCACAGTAGTCCACAAGGGTGTTCCTGTTGGTAAGGGGGAAAACCCAACATTAGAAATTGCAGCAATGTTCATGGAAGGAGGGTTGGGATAAATAAATACCTGGGCAGTGCTGGCTTATCAGCTAGTTATCAATATTGTCTTCCACCTATATATGCGTTCATTCCCTCCCTCCCTCCCTCCCTCCCTCCCTCCCTCCCTCTGTCTCCCTCTCTCTTTCTTATCCATCCATCCAAACATCTCACACTCTCTATGTAATGGCCATGTGTTGCAACTGCTTCATCCTTGCGCAGAGGTTACATTTCATATTAATTTTGTTCTGGAAGACTTCCTGGTTTTCATTAATGTTTATATACTTTTGAAATCTATAATATGTAGTTCAGAAACCAGCTGAACAAGATAAATCAATATTGTGTGCTTTTTTTAAATTATAAAACGTTTGACGGTAGAAAGATGAAAGGACATTCATTTTCATACGGCCTGAAGAACTTTCCTCCTTTCTGTAGTTGAACAAATATTTTGAATTGTTCTGGAGCTTACATTGGTTGTATGCTTGGTTCCCCACTTACTTTTCTTTTGAAAGAAATTGATTAAAATATTAAAAATGCTAATTTAAAGTAATTTATGTGTCTTCTGGAATTGTGGAACAACTTGCCTCCAGAAGTTGTGAATGCCCCAACCCTGGAAGTCTTTAAGAAGATGTTAGCTAGCTATTTGTCCGAAATGGTATAAGCTTCCTGCCTATGCAGGAGATTGGACTAGAAGACCTCCAAGGTCCCTTGCAACTCTGCTATTGTATTGTATAGTTAGTCATGTGGACAGGATTTATGTCAGTTCAACAAATGGCTATGTAGTGCTATGAAGATTGTGTAACTCGCTAGTAGAGAAATAACATAAATGTTACTATAAACATCAACATGATATACATATAGATATAAATCTAGCTGGTGCCAGTTTTATTTGTTACACAAGAAATAATATGTATGTTTTGGTGAGCTTTTCTTTACCCTGATTTCTGCATACAATAAAAAAGCAAAAAGAATGACTACAATCGTTTCATCTTGACCAATTTGTCAGATGTGTCTCTCTTGTTGCATTTATTGTTTTCTTCTTTTTCTTCTCCATATTTTTGGTTGGAATGTGTCGAATCTAAATGTGGTAACTCAAACCCACATTCATGAACTAGCCAAAAGGAGACAGGGGCATGGCTCAGATAAATAGGTAATTTGTTATTGGTAGATTGATATCTACCTACTTACACACCTACACACTCAAGAACAAACATTTTAATAGTAACTGTGACTGCTGTACAGAGGTGGGTTTAACATAATTTTACCACCAGTTCACCATGCACTGAAACTGTGAGTGCATGCATGTTCCATGGGGCATTCTATGTGGGATTCCGTGCATGCACTTTGTGCACACCTGCAGCTTGCATGCATGCGCGTGGCTTAGAAAACATGGCTAAATAGGGTTGCATAGCACCAGGGCAGGTGGGTGGGCACACCCGCAGGTCCCCACTACTGGTTCATTCAAACTGCTCCAAACTGGCTGAATACCACCACTGCTGCTGTAACAAGGACTTTTTATTTTATACCATCAAAATAAAGATCTACCTTCATTTATGATAGCCAAGAGTCCAATTTTTTGCTTCATTAGTTGATCTTAGTTATGGGGCTATTACTAATACCCACAGTAAGGTCTGGAAGGATCTTGGAGATCATCCAAGTTGACTTCCCGGCCAGAACAGGAATCCAGATTTTGTTTAAAAGCCTGCAGCAAAGAAGTCCACATCTCAGCAGGCAATCTGTTCCATTGATAATGTCTCTTAGCATCAACATTTTCTCCCTAATGTTTAACTGAATCCATGTCATTATTATTTAAGCTTGTACATATCTGGCTTTCTGTAGTAGCTCCAAAGAACTCGACATCACCTACTATGTGACAGCCCTTCAGATACTTGAAGGCAACTATTACGCTTCCCGGAGTCTTCCGTTATTCATTAATTGTATTCATTTTTCCTCCACAAACAAAGTCATTAATATTTTAATGGATTTTGTGAGAACAGCTGCCTTAGAGGACAAAATTAGGATTGAGAACAAGGTTTGAGAGGATGATATTCATTGGTGTTAACCAAATAGACACTCCTACATCTGATTAGAAAAAAAAAATCAAATGAATTGGGATAGGATTGAGTGGGGATTAGCTTTAAAGCCAGCAAGTGAGATCTAAGGCTATCAGCTAAACATAAACAATGCAGCAGATAAAAAGAGCCAAAATAATCTTGGCTAGGTCCTAAAATTCAATGCATTCAGTCTTCACAAGGTTCAGCTGAAACCCACAGACCCCAGGATAACACATTCACAGCATTGCTCAATTCACTTGGGGCCAACTGATTATATATAATTGGGAATCATCAGCGTACTGTTAAAACTTCACCCCAATGGTGACTGTTGAGACAGGGGTGGGTCGACATTACTGCCGGTTTGCTTGCTTGCGCTTTGCTTGCACATGTGCAGTTGTTTGTAATTGTTCTGCGCATGTGCAGAACATTATAAAATGACTAAATAGGCAACCGGGGAATCGGTTTCAGGGGCATGGCCAGCCTGCAATTCCTACTGGTTTGGAAACCCAGTCCCAATTTCCACTACTGGTTTCCCCAAACCGGTAGCAACCTACCTCTGTGATGAGCTCATCTAGTTGCCTCATGTAGGTATTAAATTGAGTTCAGGAGAACTCTGAACCCTATAGCACCCCACATAGTAGTTATCAAGGGTGGGACTCCTCTTCCCCAAATGCCATTGATTGGAACTGACCATGGGGAAAGGAGGCAAAACAACCCAGCTATTTGCAATATAAAGTAAGAGAGATACTGATACTGTTCTGACCTAGCCCTCCCAAGATCATGACACAGACTCCTCGTCCCAATAAAACCTCTTTTAAAGGGAATTCCTCTCCAGCAAAATCCTGGCCAACAGTCTTTCATGAGATTTCACAACTACAGACTTGGAGAGTTGCCAGGCCGATATCTTCCAAACGCCACTCTCCAGCAGAAATTACTAGGCAAGATGTCAGGGACAGATCTCCACCCTAATGAATTGAACTAATTGTCTCCTGTAAACTCCACTCCCCCTTTGCTCCTCTTTATTCCCTATGGGAGGGGCCATTCACCATCCACCTGTGACTTTACTCCCACGTCAACTCTTGTTCCTTATCTGTTCCCTTCTCCTGGCAGCTCTGCGCATGCCCACACTGAACAGGCTCCAGCTGTTCTTCTTTCCCATTGATCTCCAACTCCAAAGGCAGCTGATAACTATCAGATGGCTTTGGCCCCCTCTCTGCCTCCAAAGCAGAGCCCTCATCAGAGCTTTCCCCAGACTCCAGAAATGGTCCATGTTCCTCCCCAACCTGCTGGTGGGCCACAACAGATACTTCACTGCCCTTACTGCCTCAAGGTAGGCCAGAAGTTGTGAATGCCCCAACCCTGGAAGCCTTTAAAAAGATGTTAGATAGCCATTTGTCTGAAATGGTATAGGGTTCCTGCCCATGCCGGGGGTTGGACTAGAAGACCTACAAGGTCCCTTCCAACTCTGCTATTGTATTGTATTGTATTGTATTGTATTGTATTGTATTGTATTGTATTGTATTGTATTGTATTGTATTGTATTGTATTGTATTGTATTGTATTGTATTGTATTGTATTAATAGTGGCTGTAACCCATGTTAAGTCATGTTTCTAGTTTGTTGAGCACCAGTAATACTCTCTTCCATGAACTACAGGGGGTGGTGGGATTCCAAGAGAGAGGGAGTTCAAATGGGTGCAATCTGACCCAATGCTTCGGTCACTGGTCTCTTTTTCCAAGCCAAGGCAAGGCTTCAGATGGATCATGTAGCAGACCAGCAGGAACAACTTCTAGATCCCTCTGAAACCCATCTGGCTCCATCAGCCTCTGGGAATGGACCAGTTTAATGAGTCCAACCTTCTTCCTGTGGGTAATGGCATTACAATATCTCATGAAAATCAAGGTGTGATCTGACCATGACAAAGGAGCAACCAGGAGTTTCTCCAATGTGTTCATTTGTATGCAAACAGAAATGATTGATCCAGATTGAAATTCCCATTAATTTCATTTGGAGAATGTTAATTTGCGGCTCAATCCTCTTTCAATCATTTCTCTACTCCCCATTTCTTATACTACTTTTCATAAAAAAGAAATAGAAGACAAACATTGCCCAAAACTCCACTAGGACTGATGGTTTCAGAAATCAATAAGTAACCTAAGCTTGTTCAGGTATGAAGAACACTACAATCTCATCCCTCATTCCCATTTAGTTTCATAATTGAACCAAAGGAACACCAAGTACCAAAGTTGACATATTGGTCTCAAAATATTGCTGCTATTATGTTTGTCTAAATGCGAATCTATTTTTCTTTCAAAGAAAATCAGTTGTGTGGGTTGTTTTTTTTTTTTAAAAAAGAATCTTGTAACAATTGTGTTGCTTTTGAAAATCTTTATAGACTCATACATTCACAATTGGAGCAGTGTATCCCTGGAGTATTACAGAGATCAGTGTGTGAACAAGAGTAGTTAACAGATATAAACAGAAAAAGATCTATCATAACAAGCTATGACAGCACAAGTATATTCTGCGCAATCTGATGTACGTAGGTACATGGAGGGTTGCTGACCTCCTGTCAACATCTCATCTAAGCATTGAAGCTTTCCAAAGAAGAATAGAGGGTGTTACTCAGATACTGTATCTCAGATGTTCCCACTTTGTTCTCCAATGGCATCACGAAGAGGGAAGAAAGCTCCAAATACATTAAAAATAAAAGCATTCAGAAATATTTAATTCTTCTTCTGGTAAAAAAAATAAGATTAGAAGTCTGTTCGCTAATAGCTAAACCTCCATAGTCAATGATCTACCAAAAGGACTTGCAGGGCAGCCAGGCAGAGACATAAGAAATGTTTTATTTGGTCTTCATAGACTGGAATTCATAAGAAGAAGAAGAATATTCTATACATTCTGCTCATTCCTCTGGATTTCTTGTAGAATAGAATAGAATAGAATAGAATAGAATAGAATAGAATTCTTTATTGGCCAAGTGTGATTGGACACACAAGGAATTTGTCTCGGTGCATATGCTCTGAATGTACATAAAAAGATACATTTGTCAAGAATGATAAGATACAACACTTAATGATAGGCATAGAGTACAAATAAGCAATCAAATCATATTAGGAAATAATCAATATAAATTATAAGGATACAAGCAAAAAAGCTACAGTCATACAGTCATAAGTGGGAGGAGATGGATGATGGCAGCATGAGTGAAGATCATTATAGTGGTGTAAACATTCTGGGTAACACATCCACCAAAAGCAGAACTCCGAGGCAGGTAGATTCCTCAAGGAACATGTTTATTGGATAGATTGTATTAGCACAGCTAGTGAAAACCAACTCTAAAAGTTCCTGCGGTTTCCCTCTAATTAAAAGAGCAAATATTTTCCTCCCCAAGTGTCACTGGTCACATTCTCCAATGAAGGTAGCTGGGAGGCTACTTGGTCACGCATTTCCTCCTTCACTCACCATCTGTTGGTATGACCTTGGTTCCCACAAGAAAATTTCTTGTTTTGACTGGTAGCTGTTTTATCTACTTCTCCCCTTCCTTCCCCCACTCAAAGTTCATGGCAACTATGAGTCCAGAAAACTTGCCAGCTTCAAAATCGACAAGTAGTGGGTCCAGATTGGAGATCATTTTCTCCAGACATGTATGTATTGTTTGCACTGATGCCTAGATATTAC
The DNA here is from genome assembly GCA_039707465.1 of Rhabdophis nuchalis. Classification (NCBI taxonomy): domain Eukaryota; kingdom Metazoa; phylum Chordata; class Lepidosauria; order Squamata; family Natricidae; genus Rhabdophis; species Rhabdophis nuchalis. Next base: position 49,801,139 of record CM077649.1, read on the forward strand.
TCTATTCTAGGCATTTTTGTTATTAGTTGTGTTTCTTTTAGGATCGGTTACTTGCTTTAGCATTCAATCCTGTTTTTTTCCATTCGGTTTTTAACCTTTCTGGTCTTGTTTAACTCTACCATTCTCTACTTTCTCCCTAATATAGATGGAGTAAAACAATATGACATTGTAACAATAAGAAATAAAATAAAAATGTTAAAATTGGTATGACAAGCTTTAAAAAGAATTAGAAACATTGTTAATGAAATGAACCTCTATTTGTGCCAACATTCAGGGAGTGGAGAAATTGTGTCTTTCAGAAAGCCAGGAATTAAAAATCTTTTTCTTCCCATCAACCCACTTTTTCTTCCCATCAACCCACTTTTAAATGTAGGAGGTTGTTATATAAGAAGACTTTTACAGAAAGGGCAATGCAGCATTGATATTTTATCCCCTTTTCCCTAAAGAGAAACATATTACAAAATTATGAAAATAGCAATTGATGTAGGGAACATTCAAGACGTTAAATCAACCATAGCAAAATGTTATTCTTTTCTTTTGGGGTCATTCCAATGTTCTTTCGGTGATTTGACCAGTCTAGCAATTTGGTCTAGGGGGAAAAAAACCTATTTTTTTTAAAGTAAGAGCTTTTGTTCTTTTTTATTCTTTTTCTTTTCTTTTTCTTTGATACCTAGTCAAAGGAATTAAAATAATTTTTAAGTGATTTTTGATATGGTTGGAAAAGAGGGCTGAAAAGAAGATGGAAGGGAAAGAAAGCTGAGCCAAAAGAAAGAGAACAGCTGTCACAAAATGCAGCCATCACAGTCCGTGTAACACCCTTGTATTGATTGACAGTCTGCTATCTGGTCCAGTTCAAGGTGTTAGTTATTAACTTATTAACTTAAAAATCCTTCAGCTTGTTGAGAAACTGTCCAACCCAGTGATAGGCTGCTACCGGTTTGGACCAGTTTGGGCGAACCGGTAGTTCATCTGGCCCCGCCCACCTGCCCCAGCTTTATCCTGTCCTATAGTTCCTTCTTTCTGGATCAACTGATTTGCATGGTACAGCTGATTTCCATGCCTCTGCTGTTCTATTTACAGGGGCTGCCTTAGAAGGTAAGCAGCTGAGCTTCAAATGGCTGTATTTTGAACTAGCTGTACCCGGCCACGCATTGCTGTGACCCAGTCTGGTTAAATTGCCAACCAATCTGTGTGTAGATCATGTACACAAACACGTACATATAACCACCGTATAACCCCCAAACTATCTACCTATTGTATTTCTCCATTTTTCCCTCTTTCTACCTACCTACTGTATTTTCCCTCTCTCTCTCTATCCCTCTATGGGCCACCTGGGAGTGTGCTATCCTCTGTGCCTTGTTTTGGACCTAGTAGGCCTCCATACAGTGTGAAACTTTGGAGGCTTATTCTGTTGCTGAGGAAACGACCATTGGAAATGTGAGGGGTATGTGCATGAAACATCATAAGAAGCAGCCGGCTGAGAGGAGCTGCAGGGAGGTTAAAACCTGAGAAGTGCACACCTTTTATGTTTGTGCTTCTTGCACATGACACATGTGTGCCAGCCACACAAAATGTATGTATGATTGTTACTCCCTTTCTTAGCAACATTGTGTGAAAATTTGGTGGTGATTGGTGCAGTACTTTCTGAGATTAACGATTTTGCACAAACTATTTTAAAGTTTTATTTATATAGATGCTGCACGCAAGCACGTGCAAAGCACGCGATCACTGAATTGGTTGTTAAACCAGTTGCAGCCCACCACTGGTCTCCCCCCCCCCCAATGGGATTGGCCAACCCCACTTGCATCGGAAGTGGCATATTGCAAATCCTGTCAGCCAAGAAATTGTGGCTGTTGGGGTCCAGGAGAAGATCCTTTTCTGCCGTGACTCCTGCCCTCTGGAACATCATGTCTGTTGAGATGAGAACCTCTTAGATTACTGAAAGGGCCTAAAAATTTGCCAACAGGCTTTGGGTCTAGATGGAGTCATATTATACTGGAGGTAGTTAATGGCTTGACACAGGTCCGCGGGCTTGACTCATGGTCCGCGGGCTGAATGTGTCATGCACTGGCCATGCCCATCCCCTGGTATAGTGAAGGGGGGGAAAAGTCACGATCCATCACATGACACCCCTGGCCTGACATAACACTTCACCTCTACTCTGTTTCCACACTGATCCTCCTATTTAATTCATTGTTAATGTTTCTAATTTTCATGCTTGATGTTTTACCCTGTTTCCCTGAAAATAAGACCTCCCTGGATAATAAGCCCAATCGGGCTTTTGAGCACATGTGCTAAAATAAGCCCTCCCCAAAAATATTGCAACACAGTAGCAGCCATGAGGTGACCAAACTCATCACCTCCTGCACCTCAAAAATAATAAGACCTTCCTGAAAATAAGGCCAAGTGCTTGTTTTTTGGGGGGGGGGGGTCAAAAGAAAATAATTATTTTCGGGGAAACACGGTAATAATTCTGACTTTTAATTACCGATATTGTTTTTATGGTACTGTGAGCCACCCAGAGTCACTTGATATTGAGATGGACAGCATATAAATTTAATTAATTAAAAAATAAAGAAAAGATGAGGTAGGGAGGTAGGAAGGAGGGAAGGAAGGAAGGAAGGAAGGAGGGAGGGAGGGAGCAGTGGTGGGTTTCAAATTTTTTAGAACCTACTCTGTAGGTGTGGCCTATTTTGTGGGCGTGGCTTGGTAGTCATGTGACAGGGTGGGAGTGGCCACCTTTTAAAATGTGGTGAAACTCATTTAACAACACTCTTGCTTAGCAACCAAAATTTTGGACTCAATTGTGATGATAAATTCTTTCTTTCTTTCTTTCTTTCTTTCTTTCTTTCTTTCTTTCTTTCCTTCCTTCCTTCCTTCCTTCCTTCCTTCCTTCCTTTCCTTCCCGTTGGGTTACTGGCAGCGGCGGGCCAGATTTACTTCCAGGTACGCCGGTGGAACCCCCTCTCACCGGTTCTCTAAATTTCACCAACCGGCTCTCGCAAGTAGGTGCGAGCCTGCAGAAACCCACCACTGGGAGGGAGCGAAGGAAGGAAGGAAGGAAGGAAGGAAGGAAGGAAGGAAGGAAGGAAGGAAGGAAGGAAGGAAGGAAGGAAGGAAGTTTCTTTCAGGAAAATAATTGTGCTGGGCTTTGCCCAAAGAAGAGGTTATGCTTTAGCAGTTGAATTGATCAGAAGGATCAATATTTTACACATATGGTAATAAGAATGCTAAGCAGACAAAATATAATTCCCTGAATTATTTCAATATTTTGCATTTTCCATAGTTACCCATTTCCTGGACCGCAGGATGTGGAAAGAATTGTATTCCTATGCTTTTTATAGATGAAAATGAAGTAGATAGCGTGGAAATGCAAAAGGAGAAGAATGGTTTAGCACCAGCTCTAATCCATCCTCATTGGCTTTAGACCTGTTTAGCATCAATGTAGTGTACAGTAGTTTATTCTTGCCATACCTTTCCCTGATTTCTGCTGAAGAAATGTGGCTCTAAATGCAAAAAACCCTCTACATATTAATATTTTCAGCTATATGTTTCAGGATGACCTTATTTGCAATGCTTTAATAACAGATTTTGCAGTCTTAAAAAAAACAACCTACAAGTCCTCCTAGCCGTATTTTCTTTTAAATGAAGAAAGTCGGAAGGAAGGAGGGAGGGAGAGAGGAAGGAAGGAAGGAAAGAATACTTTCTTCAGAAGGATGCATTTAAGATGGTATATATTGTTTCAGATACTTTAGCAATCGTTTAACACTTGCAAAGCCACATTTCTGTTGTAATAAACTGCTCTTTAGACTGTTATTACAGAAATTATAAATATGAACATTTGAGATGCAAAGAACTTTGAAATAAATACAGCTGGGCAGGTTTGAAATAGTTTCCCAAGGCTATGTAAGCAAGAGATTTGTAAAACAGGATGCTAAAATGTTAATAACGCTGAGTAATAAAACAGAAAGCCACAAGCACCAATCATATAATACAGATTCATATACTGTGTAGAACAGTGAAAATTGGAAAATATCACTGCACACACAAAGTGATAGAAATTAAATTTTAATACTGCCAACAAAGCCAGACAGTTTATTTCTTGATGTAAATCTTGCACATAATGCTTTATTATTTTGTTTTGCTATTATTCTCCCATTTCTTTCTCTGATGTTTTGCTGAAAAGCCCTGAAATCATTCCAGTTTTTCTTTTGTGTATTATGTTTCTTCTTCTCCTTCTCCCTCTCCCTCTTCTTCTTCCTCTTCCTCCTTTATGCTAAAAATAGTATACTCATTTAAATGGTCTACAACAAGAAAGTAAGCAAATCAAACATTGAACAAATAAATCCAGCGGTCTCACTTGAAACACAAATAACCAGGCTCACATTATTTAGTATTTATTAGTTTGTCAAACATGTACAAGATGGCAGGTATAAATATAAACATGGATATGAACGAAAGAAAGGAATACAAATAGATGGGGACAGTAGGACAGGAACGTTAGACATGCTGGTGTGCTTATGCACGCCCCTTTTATGGACCTTTTAGGACTGGGGTGAGGTCCATGGCAGACAGTTTAAGGTTGAAGCTGTAGGGGTTTGAGGATGTAACAATGGAGTCAGGTAGAGCATTCCAGCATTGTCCACTCTGTTGTGGAACTCTGCAACCGAGTTTGCAGCGGTTTACCTTGAGTTTGTATCGATTGTTTGCCCATGTATTATTGAGGTTGAAGCTGAAGACGTTTTTGACAGGTAAGACGTTATAGCAGACAATTTTGTGTACTGTGCTTAGATTATACCACAGGCAACACAGTTCCAGATTGTCCAAGCTCAAAATTTTGAGCCTGGTGGCATAAGAGATTCTATTGTGAGTAGAGGAGTGGGGTACTCACTCTGGACCCACTCAATCATATAAATGTTCGGTATTCAGTGTCTGATATACAGTGATATATAATATTTTCGAAGAACTGGAAAATACCACCTCTGATTGGCCCCGTCCCCATCTAATCTCTGCCTCCTGAGTCCCAGCTGATCAGGAGGAAATGGGGATTTTGCAGTAATTTTCCACTGGAGTTGGGTGGGAATGGAGATATTGCAGCAGTGGTTCTCAACCTTTCCAATGATGTGACCCTTTAATACAGTTCCTCATGTTGTGGTGACCCCCAACCATAAAATTATTTTATGTTTTCAGTATTTTTTTAAAATATGTGTTTTCCAATGGTCTTAGGCGACCCCTGTGAAAGGGTCGTTCGACCCCCCAAAGGGGTCCTGACCCACAGGTTGAGAACTGCTGTTTTACAGTATCCTTCCTCTGCCACACCCACCAAGCCGTGCCATGCCTACCAAGCCAAGCCACGCCAGACACTCCAAGCCACGCCCACAGGACCAGTAGTTAAAAATGTTGAATCCCACCACTGTTCTAGAACAAGGCGAGATGCTTCATGTGCAGCCATACCCACCCCAGCTCTGTGAAGGGAAAAACATAGTATGTCACATGATGGCAACATTATAGCACTAGCACTAGCACTTAGACTTATACAGTGCTTTACAGGTCTCTCTAAGCGTTTACAGAGTCAGCCTATTGCCCACAACAATCTGGGTCCTCATTTTACCCACTTTGGAAGGATGGAAGGCTGAGTCAACCTTGAGCCTGATGAGATTCAATCTGCCAAATTGCAGGCAGTCGGCAGTCAGTAGAAGTAGCCCACAGTACTGCATTCTAACCACTGCATCACTGTGGCTCTGATGTGGCAAGTTTGACACCCATGGTATAGAACAGGGGTCTCCAACCTTTGCAACTTTAAGTCTGAAGGACTTCAGCTGCCAGACTTCTCCAGCCAGCTTTGCTGGCTGGAGAAGTCTGGGAGCTGAAGTCCTTCAGACTTAAAGTTGCAAAGGTTGGAGACCCCTGGTCTAGAATAAAGAACTGGGATATCCTGATAACTATGACTATTTCCCAGATATGAAGAAAGTAAAAATGGAATAACAAAATCTCCTCCCTTTTACACCTATCACAACACCCGAAAAATGATGGTATTCCAATTGCATAATTGCAATCACCATATCTGCTTTATTTACCTCTCTGTGTGGACATTTCTGCTGGTAACTGATTAATGTCTACCGGTCCTAAAAAAATATATTAAGTTTCTTATAATTGTACATGCAGAAAATCAATGCTTGCTAGGAGTAAAAAATGACTTGATGGCACATAATCAATCGTTAATCAATATTTGTAAGAATAATTCACTGCAGAGAAAGTTTCAAAATAATTTCTTTTAAGTGTGTTATGTTCAAGATGTAAAACAGGGAGCGGACACAGACTTAAATGATATGGGTTGTCCTATGTCTACTCCAATTTGGTTTCCTATCCATACATTTACTAATACATGTTGTAAAGCAGGGGTCCCCAACCTTTTTTGCACCAGGGACCGGTTTCATTTAAAAGAAAGTTTTGTGGACCGGCTGAGTGGCTCAGCAGTCATGTGACTGGGTGGGCGTGGCCAACTTGGAAAATGTGAACCTTAACAATGATCTTGGTTAACAACCAAACTTTTGGGCTCAATTGTGGTCTTTCTTTCTTTCTTTCTTTCTTTCTTTCTTTCTTTCTTTCTTTCTTTCTTTCTTTCTTTCCCTCTTTCTCTCTCTTTCTCTCTTTCTTTCTTTCCCTCTTTCTCTCTCTTTCTCTCTCTCTTTCTGTCTGTCTTTCTCTCTTTCTTTCTCTCTCCCACTTTTTTCTTTTCTTTCTTTCTTTCTTTGTCTCTTTCATTCCCTCTTTCTCTCTCTTTCTTTCTTTCTCTCTTTCTCTTTCTTTCTTTCTCTTTCTTTCTCTTTCTCTCTTTTTTTCTTTCTCTCCCTTTTTTCTGTTTCCTTTCTGTCTCTCTGTCTTTCTCTTTCTGTCTGTCTTTCTCTTTCTTTCTTTCTCTCTCTCCCACTTTTTTTCTCTTTCTTTCTATCTATTTCTTTCCCTCTCTCTCTCTCTTTCTTTTGCTTTCTCTCTTTCTTTCTCTCTCTCTTTTTCTTTCTCTTTCTCTCTTTTTTCTCTTTACTTTCTGTCTCTCTGTCTCTCTTTCTGTCTGTCTTTCTTTTTCTTTCTCTCTCTCTTTCTTTCTCCCACTTTTTTTCTTTCTTTCTCTTTTTCTTTCTCTCTCCCCTTCGTCCGCTCATCTGTCACTATGTGTGTGTGTGTGTGTGTGTCTGGCATTCACGCACTTAATCACTTTCTGCGTCTCTCTCTCTCCTCCCTCCCTCTCTCTGTCTCTCTGTGTGTTTCTGTCACTCTCTGATTCCCCCCTCCCTCCCTGTCTCTCTCTGTGTCTGTGCCTCTCTCTGTCTGTCTGTCGTCGTCCTCGCCCCGCCCGCCCCCCGCCGAGCCTCCTCGGCCGGGCCCGCTGCGCTCACCGCCGTGCTTGGTTGCTCATTCGCTCGCTCAGGCTCCTTCCAGGAGCTGAGAAGCCTCCGTGTGTGTGTGAGAGAGAGAAACGGCAACCCCTGGAAGACGACGAGTGGCCGGCATGCCGGCTGTGGAGGGAGGAAGGGGGAGGGAGGAAGGAAGGGAATCGATGGCCAGGAGTCCCACCGCCGACGAGGGTGGAGGAAGAGCCGCACTCCAAAGGCGCGAACAGCCACGCCTGCGCTCTCCTGTGCGCTCTGTCCAGGGGGCTGCCCCTTTCTCCTCCTCCTCTCCAGCCCCGCGGCCCGGTTCCTAGCAAGCCACGGACCGGCACCAGTCCGCGGCCTGGGGGTTGGGGACCCCTGTTGTAAAGATCTGGACACTATTTTTAAATCCTTTGGAAAACATTTGTTTAAGATAAAACAAAAGTGTCAAAAGTGGATGCTATTGTGTCATATTTCCCATTTGGTATTTTACTCTTCTGAGATGTAGAAACAGAAGCTTTGTTTTTATGATATTAAAACAATGCAATATAGTAGCAGAGTTGGAAGGGACCTTGGAGTCTTCTAGTCCAACCCCATGCCTAGGCAGGAAACCCTACACCACTTCAGACAAATGTCTATCCAACATCTTCTTAAAGACTTGCAGTGTTGGGGCATTCACAACTTCTGGAGGCAAGCTGTTCCACTGATTAATTGTTCTAACTGTCAGGAAATTTCTCCTCAGTTCTAAATTGCTTCTCTCCTTGATTAGTTTCCACCCATTGCTTCTTGTACTACCCTCAGGTGTTTTAGAGAATAGTTTGACTACCTCTTCTTTGTGGCAACCCCTGAGATATTGGAACACTGCTATCATTTCTCCCCTAGTCCTTCAAAATGTCTCTTTATCCTTGTGGCTAAACAAAGATGTTAATTTATGGAATCAGAATAATTACTTATTTACCTCAAAATGCAGGGCCAACTCATTCCTCTGGCCACAATAGAATCCCTTATGCCACCAGGCTCAAAATTTTGGGCTTGGACAATCTGGAACTGCACCACCTGTGGTCGGACAAAATTGTCTGCTACAATGTCCTACCTGTAAAAGACTACTTCAGCTTCAACCACAATAATACACAGGCAAACAATCAATACAAATTTAAAGTAAACCACTCCAAACTCAATTGCAGAAAATACAACTTCAGCAACAGAGTGGTCAATGCCTGGAATGCTCTAGCTGACTCTGTTGTTACATCCTCAAACCCCCACAGCTTCAACCTTAAACTGTCTACCGTGGACTTCACCCCATTCCTAAGAGGTCTTCAAGGGGTGTGCATAAGCACACTAGGCTGCCTACCAAGCCTATCCTACTGTCTCCATTTATTTGTACCCATTTACTGTGTTCATATTTGTTTATACTTATACCTGTTATCTTGTACATGTTTGACAAGCTAAATAAAATAAAAATAAAATAAAATAAATCCAACTACAGGGAGATCAAAGGGACAAGGAAGAAGTTGCTTCCCTGTTATGGATCGCTTGTGGAATAGTTACCGTATTTTTCAGAGTATAAGACGCACCTTTTTTCCTCTAAAAGAGGCTGAAAATCTGGGTGCGTCTTATACATCGAATACAGCATTTTTTGCCTCCTGAAATCCCACCCCCTTTACCAAAATGGCTGTGCCTAGCCTTATGGAGGCTTCCAGAGAGCTCCTGGGGAGGGAGTAATTACCCTAAATCAGGCCATTTTGTGCCCCCTGCCCCCCCCCACCAGCACCCAGCAGCACACTATAAGCCTCCATAGGGCTATGCATGCAATTTATTTGACACAAAAAAGGCCCGTTTTCGCGATACATGTGGTGGGTTTTTGCTCATTTTTCACCCCTCCCCGGAGCACTCTACAAGCCCCCCCCCCCCCCCCCAAGGCTAGTCATGCTTTTTATTTGAAGAAAAACGGCCCCATTTTCGCAGAGAAACTAGCAGATTTAGGGAGGTTTGCAGTGCAAAAAAGCTCTTTCGGAAGGCTCCTTAGCTGTTTCTGTGCCAGCAGAAACAAAGTCTTAAGGTTTGTTAGCGATGGATAAATACACCTGGAAACATCAACCTACCTACCTACTCTCTATCTCTCTCTGTCTTTCTCTACCTACCTACCTACTGTATTTGTCTCTCTATTTCTCTCTCTATCCTTTTACCTACCTACGCACATATTCTCTCTCCCTAACTACCTACTGCATTTCTCTCTCTCTTTCTCTCTCTTTCTCTCTATCCTTCTACCTACCTACCCACACACTCTCTCTCTACCTACCTACTGTATTTCTCTATTCTCTCTCTCTCTATTCCTTTATCTACCTACCTACCCTCTCTTTCCCTACCTATCTACTGTATTTCTCCCTCTCTCTCTATTCTCTCTCTCTCTATTCCTTTATCTACCTACCTACCTACACACACACACACTCTCTCCCTACCTACCTACTGTATTTCTCTCTCTTTCTATTTCTCTCTTTATCCCTCTACCTACCTATCTACACACTCTCTCCCTCCCTCCCTACCTACTGTATTTCTCTCTCTCTTTCTATTTCTCTCTGTATCCTTCTGCCTACCTACCTACCCTCTCTACCTACCTACCTACCTACCTACCTACTGCATTTCTCTTTCTTTCTCTCCCTCTCTATCCCTCTATCTACCTACCTACTTTTTTTTGTAATTTGCCTCTTCAAAACCTTGGTGTGTCTTATACTCTGGTGCATCTTATACTCCAAAAAATACGGTACCTCCAAGAGACTAAAGCAAGTTAAAAGAGGGCTCTTCTATATTACTTTTTAATTGGCAAATAAAAGTCATTGGCAAACACAGTAGAATTGTTTAATGCTCCAATTTCAAGTTACTTTGACGTTTGTTATTACTTCTTTGTTGTATTATGCTTACCTTTCTTATACAGTGGTAAAAGTCATATGGATGTGAGGCTTAAAAGCTAAGGGAAAATATTTTAAATACTGAGGTCCTCAGAAGTGGAAGAAATCTAATTTTCCAGCTTTTTGACCTTTCGTACTAATCATTATTATAAATGTTTTAATGAAAATGCCTGCTGATGCAATACATACACTGAATAATATCTCTTAATCTAATTTGGAAAATTTTTATTCATTTTGCTGAAAATTAAGAAATGTTTGCCCTCGGTTGATGACATCAATATTTTTCAGATGAGATGAATGATTACTAGGAAGAGGAAGATTTAAAGAAAATGCTGGAAACTAATTTTGAATTGTGGTACAATTTTTTTTGAATTAATTATTGGAGACCCCTGGTTTATTTTTAATCTGTTAATCATTAACAGGGTTATTTTAATGTTTATATAAATAAATTGATCTCAGGTCCTGCTAAGGATAATAAAAGCGTGCACATTTGTTTCAGACTTAATGGGCTGACCCATTCATTCCAAGTAAATACAGTAGGAATTGTATTATTTCATTCAGGGTTTAATTCAACCAACATGCCTAGACTTTTTGAGGTATATTTTGAGGTAATACTTATTGAATCAACAGTACTGTTCTATGTTACTGTGGTGGAATGTAGTCTGTATTTCCAGAAGGGAGGGGCTGTATTGCAGAGGGCAAAGAGACAGTGAAGCATAGAATAAAATACAATACAATACAATAGCAGAGTTGGAAGGGACTTTGGAGGCCTTCTAGTCCAACCCCCTGCCTAGGCAGGAAACCCTATACCGTTCCAGACAAATGGCTATCCAACATCTTCTTAAAGACTTGCAGTTTTGGGGCATTCACCACTTCTGGAGGCAAGCTGTTCTACTGATTCATTGTTCTAGCTGTCAGGAAATTCCTCCTCAGTTCTAAGTTGCTTCTCTCCTTGATTAGTTTCCACCCATTGCTTCTTGTCCTGCCCTCAGGTGCTTTGGAAAATAGTTTGACTACCTCTTCTTTGTGGCAACCCCTGAGATATTGGAACACCGCTATCATGTCTCCCCTAGTCCTTCTTTTTATTAAATTAGACATACCCCAGGCATGTCCAAAGTCCGGCCCGCGGGCCATTTGCGGCCCGGGGGTCGGTTTAATACGGCCCTCCAACAGCCCTCCCTGCTCTGTGTAAATGTGGCTCTCCCTTCCTCCCTCTGTCTCTGGGGCTGTGTGGCTGGGAGGGAGGTGGACGCGCGGCCCCAGAACGTGCGCTTGGTGCCTGCCGGAGGGAGACGCGATGGAGACACGGCTTGCACAAGGTCGCCCGGCAGGTCGCCTGGCAGGGGCGTCAGGCAGGGAAGCCGGTCGCGGCTCCATCGCGGCTCCCTCCGGCGGGCACCACGGCTTACGTTCTGGGGCCGCGCGTTCACCTCCCTCCCAGCCACGCAGCCCCAGAACGTGCAGCTCCCGCCGCACAAGGTCGCCCGGCAGGGGCGTCAGGCAGGGAAGCCGGACGTGCGGCCTCAGAACGTAAGCCGTGGTGCCTGCCGGAGGGAGCCGCGATGGAGACGCGACCGGCTTCCTTGCCTGACGCCCCTGCCGGGCGACAGCCTCGGTGGTGCTTAAGATGACGGTAGCCTTGGGTGCTCACCCCGCCTGCTCCCTCGCCCGCTGCAGGAGGAGGCGTCCGTAACCTCCGGCATACCGGCCCTTCTGCTGCTTCCCGGGGTGGGGGAGGGGAGGAGAAGGGAGAGAGGGAGTGACTGACAGACACAGAGAGGTGACAGAAGGGGAGGGAGGGAAAGACAGAGAGACAGACAGAGACAGAGAGAAAGAGAGGGAGGGAGAGAGACGGAGAGAGACACAGATAGAGAATGACACAGGGAGGGATTGAATCGGAGACAGACGGGGAAAGAGGGAGAGACAGACATACAGAGAGAGGGAGGGAGGGAGAGAATCAGAGAGAGTGACACACACAGAGACAGGGAGAGACAGAGAGAGGGAGGGAGAGACAGATAGATAGAGACTGATTAAGTGAGTGAGAGACAGACAGACAGACACACACACACACAGAGTGACAGAGAGAAAGAGAGAAAGAGAAAGAGAAAGAGAGAAAGAAAGAAAAAGAGAAAGAAAGAGAAAGAAAAAGAGAAAGAAAGAGACAGAAAGAGAAACAGAAAGAAAGAGAAAAAGAGAGAGTGAAAGGAAGAGAAAGAGAGAAAAAGGGAAAGAAAGAAAGAGCGAAAGAGAGAGAGAGAAAGAAAGAGAGACAGAAAGAAAGAGAAAGAGAGAGAGAAAGAAAGAAAGAGAGAAAGAGAGAGAAATGGAGAGAGAGAGGGGAAGAAAGAGAGAAAGAGAGAGAGAGAGAGAGAGAGAGAAAGGGAGGCAGAAAGAAAGAGAGAGAGAGAGAGAGAAAGAGAGAGAGAGAAATGGAGAGAGAGAGAGAGGAAGAAAGAGAAAGAGAGAGAGAAAGAAAGAGAGACAGAAAGAAAGAGAAAAAGAGAGAGAGAGAAAGAAAGAGAGAGAGAGAAATGGAGAGAGAGAGAGGAAGAAAGAGAGAGAGAGAAAGAAAGAGAGACAGAAAGAAAGAGAAAAAGAGAGAGAGAGAGAAAGAGAGAAAGAGCGAGAGAAATGGAGAGAGAGAGAGGAAGAAAGAGAGAAAGAGGTAGGTAAGTTTTTTTAAAATTTATTTTCAATACATTGTGAAAACTCAACTGTCAGTTGATCTTAATGTTATGAAATGAAAAGTATGTCATTTGCAATTAACTTGGCATAAAATAATTTATTTGCATTTAATTGTAATGGTTCAAAGAATGTTCGGAAAAATGTTCGGCCCTCCATCATGTTCACTTCATCCAATCTGGCCCTCTTTGAAAAAAGTTTGGACACCACTGACATACCCAGTTCCTGCAACCGTTCCTCATATGTTTTAGTCTCCAGTCCCCTAATCATCCTTGTTACTCTTCTCTGCACTCTTTCTAGAGTCTCCATGTCTTTTTTACATCATGGCGACCAAAACTGTTTGGTTGAGAGTTAAAATGGCTTCTCCAGTGGTGGGATTCAAATAATTTAACAACCGGTTCTCTGACCTAATGACCAGTTGGGCAGGTGTGACTCAGTGATCAAGTTATTGGGTGGGTGTGGCCAACTCAACGACACTCAAGTCAATGGGTGCTTCGCCTTAGCTGTTACAATGTAATAAGGGTTAACCGTAAAGGCAGTTTCTGTAAGCATCGCAATAAAAATTAGGCTAGGAAGAACTCCAAAATGTTTCCTTCCTGCCTTCCTTACAGGATTAGCCCTGTAAAGTGGGGAAAAAAACAAAATGGGATTTCTTCCAACAACCAGTTCTCTGAACTTCTTAGAAAGGTAAAGACCGGTTCTTCCGAATAGGGGCGAACTGGCTGAATCCCACCACTGAGCTCCTCCCTAAAAGTTCCCAGAGCATAACTACTGTATGATGATTCAAATAGTTGTTTTAGTTTGGCAAGATTCTGTCTATAGGTGAGGAATAATAAAGGAAACTGCTCAGAAGTAACTTCACATGTCTTTTTTAGTTCTTTGGGGGTGGGAGGTTACCCATAACTTTGGAATGGTTTGATTAACATGTGATATTAGGTAAAATGGTAGATGCTGTCAAAACAGATTAAAACATGCTTTTTATAATGTTACACATCCACCTTATACTTGATATCATCCCTCCAAAATTTCTGGCAGTGAATAACTAAGGAAGGTGAAATTCTAGGATTCTTTTTTTTAATTTAGCAATGTTTCATTAAAGTAAAAATAAAAATTCCTCACCTGCAGGCAAGCTGTAGCTTATCATAAATTTTAATAGAGCTTCCTAAATAAATAGAGAAACAGAGCAATTTAATATCTGCAGGGTAAAAATACCAACATTATCACATAAATGTCTTGCAGTTTCATTGTCTGGCATACAAAGAACATTTGTGACACTATCTTGTCCTGACCAACAAAAATGTTTATGTTATGATTCTTTTGAATCACCGGTTCTTCTTTAATTAACAGAAACACTGTTAAGATACTTTAAAAAACAATAAATGTTATTATGTGAATGTTATTAGGCTATATAATATCTTGCGGTAAAGGTAAAGGCTCCCCTCGCACATCCTGACTCTAGGGGGTGGTGCTCATCTCTGTTTCAAAGCCAAAAAGCCAACACTGTCCGAAGACGTCTCCATGGTCATGTGGCTGGCATGACTAAATGCCAAAGGTGCACAGAATGCTGTTTGCTTCCCACCAAAGGTGGTCTCTATTTTTCTACTTGCATTTTTACATGCTTTCGAACTGCTAAGTTAACAGAAGCTGGGACAAATAATGGGAACTCACTCCGTTATGCAGCACAAGGGATTCGAACCATCGAACTGCTGACCTTTCTGATCAACAAGCTCAGTGTCTTAGCTACTGAGCCACCGTGTCCCAGTATCATATCTTAAATAAATGTTATATATAGGAAGTATAAGGGTTATTTTTAATTTTTAAAAAAATATTGCACAAGCAAATTTTCAGGTGATTCTTGACTTATGACCATAACTCAGCCTAGAATAATGGTTAGGCTAGCAGTCCAAATTCACCCTACAGAGTGCTTAGATCTGGCCCATGGGCCACCTTGGAAACAATGACGGATCAGCTTATGGACCTCTGCCAGTGAGAATTCAGCTTGGAAGGGCTGTGCACGGCCCTCCTGAGCTCCATTTTCACTGGCAGAGGGTTGTAGGAAGCCATTGAAGTTGAAAATGGAGCTCGGAAGCCTGTTTTCACTGGGAGAGGCTGCCCTCAACACAAGTGACATTAAGCTGGCCATGCCCACTCTGGCCCCCTGAGGTCAAATACAACTCTGATGACATTTGGTTTGACTCTCTCTCTGTCTCTGTCTCTGTCTCTCTCTGTCTGTCTCTCTCTCTCTCATCTGTCTCTCTCTCTTTCTCTTTCTCTCTCTCTCTCAGCTATCATCCATCACTAGATAGATAGATAGATAGATAGATAGATAGATAGATAGATAGATAGATAGATAGATAGATAGATAGATAGATAGATAGATTTCTGAAAGGCCAAAAGAGTTGGGCTAATCTCATCTCAGAGGATATTGTTCCAAAGGGTGGCACCACAGCAGAAAGCCTTTGATAACCAGATCTGCCCACTTCTTTAGGCCCAACAAATTCAAACTCTTCCCAGATAACAGGGCTAGGCTGTGCCTCAGACATCTCCATGGGACCTGCACCAAAGGTAAAGTCTAACTGGGAACAAATCCAAGCATTTTGTCTGACAGATGCTGTAAAAATCCCCCTAGGTGGTTTTGTAGGTTTAGGGAAGAGTAGGTCCCAGTACTTATAGTATAGTATAGTCTTTATTGTCATTGTACAAAATAAATACAACAAAATTGGTTTTAACCTCACTGGTGCAAAATTATAGCGAAAATGAAAAAAGAAAGAAAAAGGAAGAAAAACCTAGCCATACGTTATTTAAAAGTCTGACAGCCCAAGGATAGAAACTATTTTTAAACCTATTTGTTTGGCTGGCTATGATTTGATATCTTCTGCCCGATGGTAGAAGTGCAAAGAGACAACGACCAGGGTGTGAATCATCTCTGAGTATCTTCCTTACTCTGCTAAAGCAGCGAGATCTGGCAATCATCCAGTGGTGTCAGAGGGCAACCGATGGTTTCTTGTGCCGAATTGATCACTCTGTATAGTGCCTTCCTGTCTGCAGCTGTTAAACCAGCATACCATACAATAATGCAAAAGGTGAGGCCACTTTCTATGGTGGACCAATAGAAAGAGGTCATCAGCCATTGTTCCACCTGATTTTTCCACAGGACTCTAAGGAAATGAAGTCTCTGTTGGGTCTTTTCAATCACCAGGGACATGTTGTTTTTCCAGGTGAAATCTAGACTGATAAGCACTCCCAAGAATTTAATTTAAGACTAATGTCTTGAAGCACTTATAAAGATTTCACAACTCTAAATGGCATCCAAACAGCATCCAAATAACATCCCAACAGTCTCATAGACGCTACGATTACACTACCATTTTATCTTTCATGCCATCTTGATAGGTTTCACACAGTCTATGAAAATATCACTTTCCCTAATGCATGCAAGAGTTTTTTGTTGTTCCTGCTTTAAAGATTAGCCCATGAGATTAGCCCATGAGGTCCAGGATGATGGCTTATCCATAGATCCAACATTAACACTTACCGTATTTTTTGGAGAATAAGAGGGACCTTTTTTCCTCAAAAAAGAGGCTGGAAATCTGAGTGTGTCGTATCCACTGAATACAGCATTTTTTTGCCTCCCAAAACCCTGCCCCCTTCACCAAAATGGCTGTGCAGAGCCTTTAGGGGGTTTTGAGAATGCTCCTGAAGGCTGGGGAGGGCAGAAATACCCAGCGACAAACTGGGTATGTTTTTTGCTCAGTTTTGCACACACACCCCCAGCTCCCAGGAGCACTCTATAAGCCTCCTAAAGGCTATGCATGCCCTTTAAAAAAGGGCCATTTTTGGGAGGTCTGCAGAGTGCAAAACCCCTTTTTTTAAAAAATTGCCTCCTCATAATCTTGTTGCATGTTATACTCCAGTGCGTCTTATACTCCAAAAAATATATCTCTGATCTCTCACTGTCTCTCTTTCCCTTACATCAGGGGTCCCCAACCTTTGCAACTTTAAGTCTGAAGGACTTCAGCTCCCAGAATTCTCCAGCCAGCAAAGCTGGCTGGAGAATTCTGGGAGCTGAAGTCCTTCAGACTTAAAGTTGCAAAGGTTGGGGACCCCTGCCTTACATTACTAAATTCTACCAATGGCAGTGGATCCTGAAGTAAATTAATTCAGTACATTATCTCTAACTAAAGGGAAGAAAGAGAGACATTCACAAAGACAAGGAAGACAGGCAGCTTTTGTGTTTAATGTGCCAGAAAATTTAGGCTATAGTCACGCATGTAAATAAGTATGCAAATGTAACCCCTGTGATTCTGCCAAGGTCGACAAAACCTAAGGCTATTTCTGCTGAGTAAGTGTCTAATCACTCAACATGAAATGTGGCTACGCTAAGATAAGGCAGATCTGGAAAGCTGCCATTTTGTTTCAGATTTAATTCCTGGGTCATCTTATTCTGAACTCCTGGGAATTCCAAATCAAATGTATTAATTTGGCAAAGGTTTCCCCCCAAATCTCTTCAAGATTAATTTATTCTCTTCCTTTCTCATTATTAATACATGCCTGCATTTCTCAAATTGGAAGCATTATGTTGTTCAGCTTCTCAATCACATAATATCCTGTCTTATGAAAGGAGGAGAGCTGTGTACATTCCAGGGAAGACAGATAATGTTAGCAACATCCAACCGTATATATTTCACCTATTTCAATTGAGAAAATCAGACTTGTATAAGAGTAATCTGAACTTTTTGTATTTCATCTGTTTTTCTTTTTATTATATGGGCTTCAAAACTGCAAAATGTATTTTATTTTATTTTATTTTTCAAATTTATACCCCCGCACCTTCTCCTAAAAAGGACCCAGGGCGGCGCACAGGCAATATTAAAAACCGTACATAATTACAAAAATACATAATTAAAAACTATTAAATTATACCCTGTGCTAAAACACTTATAAAACCCTATAAATTAAAATGTATACGAATAAAAGTCAGAAACGGGGGGTTATGCTAGGCCGGCTTGTTGGAATAAATACGTTTTGAGATGCTGGCGGAAGAGGCGGAGGTCCGAGGTGGTGCGTAGATCGGGGGGCAGGTCGTTAAATTAGAATTATAACTTGACTAGCTGGATACCCATGCTTTGCAATGAAACTATGTGATTGGGCAATGCAAGAGAAATCTGGTTCACTCAGGTTCAATCCGTTGGCTCAGTGGTGGTCGGTCATTAAAACACATAAGGGAATATCGCTCCTGCTGCCTTGAGTTTGGAAGCAGTTCCATAGGTGGAAGGCATAGACATTTTGGTGAGGTACTGACGTTTAGTACTGTAAGGAGCCCCAGTCTGCTCCTGAGTGAAGGAGTGGAACGTCTGCCAATTTGAACTGAGGTAACAGAATGTGAGGACACTGGCAGTTGGAACAGAGTTATTTTCAGGCGGGAAGGTGGGAATGGGAAGTAGAATGTTTAACTCCTTAGCATGAGAGTATGTTAATATAAAACAATTGGCAGTTGGAATAGAGTTCTTTTCAGGTGGGGAGGGGGAGTAGAACTCCTTATATATGGGGAGGGGGAGTTGAACGCCTTATATATATGCTGATCTTGTTGTATTCGGGTCTTTTCCCATATAAGATTGAGATTGTCTTGGTGACGTTTTGACAAGGTCACACTCATCATCTTCAGGCTGGTGCCTTTGGCTTCGTGCTTGTTCTCGCATATATATGTATGTGTGTGTATATATATGTATGTATGTATGTATGTATGTATATTTGTGTGTGTGTGTGTGTGTGTTAGTTTTATGAGCTGATCAATAACTGAAAACAATAAGCTGAAAACAAATTTCTATCTATCTATCTATCTATCTATCTATCTATCTATCTATCTATCTATCCCAACGATGCCGTAGCGGTGATGTGCCAGTGCCTGGAAGCCGTGCGGGCCTGGATGGGAAGTAACAGACTTAGACTCAACCCGTCCAAGACCGAGTGGCTGTGGTTTCCGGCCGCCCGATTCAACCAGTTGACTCCATCACTGGCCATAGGGGGCGAACACCTTACCCCTGTGGATGGGGCGCGCAACTTGGGTGTCCTCCTGGATACCCGGCTGTCCATGGAAGATCAAGTGACAGCCGTGGCCAGGAGGGCGTTTTACCAGGTTTGCCTGGTACGCCAGTTGCGCCCCTTATTGGATCGGGATGCCCTTTGCACAGTCACTCATGCCCTCGTGACATCCCGACTGGACTATTGTAACTCTCTCTAAATGGGGCTCCCCTTGAGGTGCACCCGAAGACTTCAGCTGGTCCAGAATGCAGCCGTGCGAGCGATAATGGGGACCTCTAGGTTCACCCATATAACACCACTCTTGCGCGAGCTGCACTGGCTGCCTGTCGTCTTTCGGGTGCGCTTCAAGGTGCTAGTCATCATCTTTAAAGTGCTCCATGGCACGGGACCTAGCTATCTCCGGGATCGGATCCTGCCCCATACATCCTCACAGCCGATTCGCTCCCACAGAGAGGGACTTCTCCGGGTGCCGTCCACTAGACTTTGTCAGCGGGTGACGCCCAGGGGAAGGGCCTTCTCTGTGGCGGGCCCAGCCCTCTGGAACAACCTTCCCCCCGACATCAGAACAACTACGGACCTCCGCTCCTTCCGTCAAAAACTCAAAACATACTTTTTCTGCTTGGCCGGCCTAGGTTAGTCTCTACCTTTGGGGTGTTAGGGAATTTTAGTTTTATAACTTGGGGATTTTAGCGCAGGGATAATCCTAATTTAATTTGTTTTTACTCACTGTATGTATTCTTTGTATGTATATTTTATAGTATTTTAATTTTTTCCCTGTGCACCGCTCCGAGTCCCCGTGGGGAGAGGATGCAGTATACAAAATAAATTTATTTTTATTATTATTATTATTATTATTATTATTATTATTATTATTATTATTATTATTATTATTATTATTATTATTATTATTATTATTATTATTATTATTATTATTATTATTATTATTATTATTATTATTATCTAGTTTGATTTTCACAGGTGTAGGTATGCTGGTCTTGTTGTTTTCGGGTCTTTTCTTGTGTAAGATTAAGATTGTCTTGGCAACATTTCGGTGAGGTCTCACTCGCCATCTTCAGGCTGGCACCTGTGGCTTTGCAGCTGCCATCCTTCTATAAATCTTGGTGGGGAGTGGAGTGCTGGCTTTGTTGCTGTGAGTGGATTGATTGGCTGTGTAGTTGTATCATGATTGGTAGATTGGTGCTGATTGGTGCTATCTGTGTGTTCGTTGTTCTTTGGTATTGTAACAGCCTGGGTGGTGGGTGGGGCTTGTCTGATGGCCAGTGCTGGTTTCCAGATGTCTGGTAGGTGGGAGGTATCGTCACATTTTTTCATGTTGTGGGGGTGTTTCTCTATTTCGATGGCTTTCCTGATTATTTACTTGTTGAGCTGTTCAGTTTTGGAGATTAATTTGGTTCCTTCAAAATCAATTTCATGTCCTGTACCTTTAAAGTGCTGGTAGAGGGATGATGTTGCAAGTTGTTTTCTTACTGCATTCTTATGTTCTGTGATACGTGCCTTTATTCTCCTATGGTTTGTCCTATGTAAGTTGCAGGGCATATTTTGCATGGTATTTCATAGACTCCTTAGTTTTCTAGCTGGATCTGGTCTTTGGGGTTTCTTAGGATGTTGGCTATTTTTGGTCAGTGTTGAAGGCTGTCTTGATATTGTGTTTGTGGAGAATTTTGCTGATTTTATCTGTGGTTCCTTTGATGTAAGGGAGGAGGGCAATGCCGTTGTTGCCAAGACAATCTCAATCTTACACGGGAAAAGACTCTAATACAAGACCAGCATACACACACACACACACAAACACACACACGTACACTCAACTTCTATAACTTTATTTATTTGCTCAACTTCTATACAACTTACATTTCTGAAATTCTAAAATAATTAAAACAATTTAAAAGACATTAAAACAATAAAAACACCCAAAAGATAAATACATATAAAAAGCAACTGTGATGATTACTCAGCTAAAAGTAAAGCCAGGTAACAGGGCCCTTCACCCATTCCATGTTTTGGGTTCAGGTACACAGCCAAGTTTTTTAAAGCTTTGTGAAAGGCGACTAACAGCTTTTCAGTGATGGTTCAAATTTGCAACAGGACTGAAAAAAGTGACTTGTGACCATTTTTCATACAACTATTGCAGAATCCCCATGAACATGTGATCGATATTCAGCCACTTACCAACTGACTCATATTTATGATGGTTGCATTGTCCTGGGGTCATGGGATCATCTTTTACCACCTTCTGACAAGCAAAGTCAATGGGGAATCGAGATTCGCTTAACAAAAATGCCTCATAAAATGGGGCAGAATTCACTTGACTTGCTTAGCAACAAAAATTGTGGTTGTAATTCGAGGATTATCTATATTTTCAGCTCTACATGATATATCTGCTCTATACCTGTTCTAGAGCTGATCATGTCCAAAAGTACATATTGAAGGGAATGTGAAGTAAACTAAGCACTTCCATTCCTTTAAAAAGACAAATACAATGTTGGATCAACATAATTTACTTAGTCTATTTATTTATTTATTTATTTATTCAAATTTATATCCCGCCCTTCTCCACGAAGGACCCAGGGCGGCGCACAGGAAAATTTAAAAACATACAAAATACAATAAATATAATTTAAAAAACTATTAAATAACCTATCCTGCGCTAAAACCAAATTTTAAAAACCCAATTTAAAACTACCTAAAAGTCCCCATGGGAGGTTAGGCTAGGCCGGCTTGTTGAAACAAATAAGTCTATCACGTAGCCACTTTGTAAGACTCACTATTGAAGTCATATTATGTTCCTAGTCTTGAGAAAAGATAGTTGGACTAGATGGTCTTTAGTTTGAACCAACTTAGTTCTGTTTATATTGTTAAATTTCCCAAAAAATTAGCTGCTAATAGAAAAATACATTTCTCTAAAGTCCTATAGACCTGTGATGAAGCTCTAAATTCTCTCATTCAGGTTCTGACTATTGTTGAATACTTGTATAGATTTTTTCACTTTCCTCCTTCCATACAAATCTAAGTCTTTGAATTGGATTCTTGTGTAAACTAATCAAAACCTCTTTTAGAAGTGAGGATTATTATTAGTCAGCCAAAGTAAGACTTGGCAGCTCCTGTGACTCCTGAACTTCTTGCAAAATTACTTCCTTGAAGTAAAGAAGACAAATCAATTCATTAGAACAACAAGATATAACCCTGGCAATTTAAGCTACTAGATTTGTTAGAGTGCTGAAGACTTCTGGACATTGTTGAAGATTCAGTTAAATTGCTGCTTGCAGTATGTAAGCAAATATGGAAAATATCAGTGGCCAAGATCTGGAAAATAACATTTTCTATTCAGTAGAAAGGCAATACTTAAAAATGACAAGTTCCCAAAGAACTACATTCTTCTCACATGATGGCATAATAATGCTCAAACATTTAAAAATTGGATTTCAACAGTACCCGGACCAAGAATTGCCAGATGTATAATGTGTGCATATACAGAAATGACAGTATTTCCTTAATATTGAATCATTAGCATCCATAGTGGGGGGGAAAAACCAGGGCATTCAAAAAATGGTTCCCTTTATTGATTATACAAAAGCTTTTGATTGTAGACAGAAAATTATGGATAGCTTCCAAACTTATGTGAATAATGGACCATCTCAACTGCCTATTGAAGAATTTGTATGATGACCACAAAGGAACAGATAGATTGGAATATGAAGCAACCAAATAGTTCCAAATTGGGGAAAGGGTTTATCAAGGTTATATACCATCACCTTACATATTTAAGCTGTTTGCTAATGTCATGGGAAATGTTGGACTAGAAGAACTGGTAATTGGAATTAAAATTGCTGGAGGAAAAAATCAATTACCTTTGATATGTTGATGATGTCACTTTGATAGCTGGAAGGGAAAAAATATAAGGAGTCTCTTTGTTGAAGATGAAAAAGAAGAGTATAAAAGCTGGCCTGCTGCTCACTATCTAATGCACACACACACACACACACACACACACACACACACACACACGAGAGAGAGAGAGAGAGAGAGAGAGAGAGGGGTGGGGGGTGGGGGGGGTTATGTCAACAGACAATGACAGCATTGTGCAAAGATATATGATCAGTAAGGTAGGTTTGTTTGAATTTATTTATTTGGTTCCTTGTTTGTTTTAGTAAATCCATTGTTGTCATTATTGTCATCATCATTACCAACATCATACTGCCAAATCCAGAGACTAAATATTTGCAAAATAGTATTTTCTTCAAAATGCTTTAAAAAAGCCACATTTGCATCTTGGATGGATAGGCTTGAGACGGAATCAAAATAAATGAGGGCAAATTGGTGCTTTGTGACTGTTTACCCAGCTTAGCATCATCCTTGCTCCTAAACAAATGCAAATAATAAACAAATAGGTACAAATACAAACAAGTCAGCCATGCCATGTGTTACTGGAGTGGAATGGGGTACACAACAAGCTCTGACAAAAGCTAATCTCCTACACTCTACTGAACCATCAACACATCCCCCCATTTTAGCCTAATCTAGCATGTTGCATGAATCACCCCTATCCACCCATGGATGACGTTTTGCAATAGACCCCTGAGAATGCCCTTAAATTCTAAATATACCCACCCACCAAATATCGAAATGATTGCAATTGCTGCTTATAAACAAATTACCCCCTATTACTTTGCATATAGCTAGTTTTTGCACAGCAGCAGAGAAGATACATAGAACTGTGGTGGACTAATATCCTGCAATTCATTCTCTGTAACTATAATCCGTTTAAATGTTGGATATTATCGCTTTGCTGATATTAATAGTTTTAGATACCTTTATTTTGTTGGAGTGGCACAGTGGCCTAGAGAGGGAGTCCTTGCCTCACAATCAGGCTGTGAGTTTTATCCTAGGTAATAGATATTTCTCTCTCTGGGTGCAAGGAGCAATTGTCTACTGTGAACTCTGCATAGGCGTCAGGAAGGGCACCTGGCCTGTAAACACTTGAGCTCCACTCTGTCACCACGACTCCACCCCAATGCAAGGGATTACAGGGTTGTTAAAAGAAACAAATGTCTTTCCTTTGTTAAAAGTTTAGTTATCATACTTAATGTCATTTTAATTTTTACTTTACAATTTAATGTAAACTGTATCCTGGATCTCATTTATTAAATTTAGGTTATTTCAGAAATCTATTTTAACTCTATCTTAAATTTTATTTCTTCATTATCTGTACTTGTCTTTGACCATAATACATTGAATCAAATTGAAAAAGCCTCTGCAATATTCCAGCACCAGTGAGTTTGAGAGCTTATTTTTAAATCAAATGGGTTTTCTTTTTCCTTTGCTCAAAAAGATACAAACAAAAATGTTGCAATGTTTGGGTGTTGAGCAATTTATATATAATTCCCAAAGCGGAGCTTTAAAATACCATAACGAATGAAAAGTTGCTGCTTCTTTGATGAAATGCACATTTTTGCATTATGCTTCACTGGGAATGGGGTGGGGAGACAGGAAAAGATGGGAAACTCCAGAGGGGGTAGTTTATAATCCATCTGGAAAAGAAAATAAGGTACTTTATATCATTTCCTTGGTAAATTATGCTATTTATTTTGCAAAAGCATTCTGGGCATGGGTTTTTCCCCCCCCTGCATTTGAATAAGGAATGCAGCATATGAATGTCAGTGGATAGACAGATTCTGCAAGTCTAATTAATCTCTTAAACAATGAGCTAGTGTTGGAGCAGGGAAAATAATTATTCATCAGGCTAGTAATTTAGGCTTTTCCCTCCTGAAACTATCAGTTACGATACTTCATCTCTGAATTAAGAAAAATAACATTATTTTACCCCAAGTTCATTTGTGGTCTGTCTGTCTACCTATCAATCTACACACACACACACTCTCTCCCCCTCCCTCCCTCCCTCCCTCCCTCCCTCCATCCATCCATCCATCCATCCATCCATCCATCCATCCATCCATCCATCATCTATAATGTAACGTTTGCTCTCACACATACGTACAAGTTGTTCCCGACTCTAGGAGGCAGTGCTCATCTCCATTTCAAAGCCGAAGACCAGCACTGTCCGAAGACGTCTCCATGGTCATGTGGACAGCATGACTAAATGCCAAAGGCGCACAGAACATTGTTAACTTCCACCAAAGTGGTCCCTATATTTCTACTTGCATTTTTATGTGCTTTCAAGCTGCTAGGTTGGCAGAAGCTGGGAAAAGTAATGGGAGCTCACTCCATTACATGGTGCTAGGGATTCAAACCGCCAAATTGCTGACCTTTCTGACCGACAAGCTCAGTGTCGTAGCCACTTAGCCACCACTCATCTATAAATGGAGCAATATAACGGCGAAAAATAGCATCTGAATGTTTATGAATTGATGGTCAGCAGCTGTGGAATGCTCCCTAAAAATTGAGAAGAGGACAGGTGGGTTACAGATCAAACTTCAAAGAGGAGAAATATTGTGAAATACCACTTATCTCACAAACTACTAAAATCAGAGGTTTGCAATAAAAGGGGAACAAAATAATTTTCACCTAAGCTTTTTCGGGCAATTGTCAAAGGCTGCTGCATTCCAAATGAAAAACAGCAGGATATGCTCATCTTGTGCTTATCAAGGGAAGATAAGAAGATGAGGCAAAATTGGACTTCCTTTTCCACTTGTTGCTCATTTATACAATTTACATCTAATTATGTACAACCTGGATCTTCTGCTACACAAAGGACTTTCAACCTGGTTATTTGGGGCTTAGGGATTCTACTCAAATCACAGAAGAAATGCAACTTCTGGGGTTCATCTGGAGAACGGAAGATGGCTCTCTGAAAAGCAGCATCAACAGAGTGGCAAGGAGACCAGTTCTTGGTAACCTCTCTCTAGACACCCTCCCAAGATCCATTTTCACTGGCAGAGGCCCTGTGGCCGGTTCGTCGCTGCTTCCAGGGTGGCCCCATGCGCCAGATCTAAGCACCCCTCCGGGCCAGAGTTTTACACCCATATTCAGTTCTGACAGTTTCCTTATAAACGTTCCTTATAAACTTTAAGTAAAAACTGAAAATGGATTCACCTGGATTTTTAAATGAGTTTGTTGTCTCTCATAATCCCTGTTCTCCTGGCTTTTAAAATACTGCAATTTCATGGCTATTACATTAATTGATTTTTAATCCTATTTTAGGGTTGCACTTTGGGATAATTGCAGTTAATAAAAAGTACCGTACTTTTGGGAGTATAAGACGCAGCAATGTTTTGAAGAGGAAATTTTTTTAAAAGGTTTTGCACTCTGCAAACCTCCAAAAAAGGGCCTGTTTTTTTGTCAAAAAAAGGCATGTCTAGATTTTAGGAAGCTTATAGAGTGCGGGCGCTGGGGGGGCAAAAAAGGACTATTTTTCACGCATTTCTGCCCTCCCCAGCCCCCAGGAGTATACTAACTCTGCAAGGCTCCTAAAGGCTCTGCACGGCCATTTTGGTGAAGGGGGAGGGGTTTGGGGAGGCCAAAAATGCTGTATTCAGTATATAAGACGCACCCAGATTTTCAGCCTCTTTTTTGAGGGGAAAAAGATGCATCTTATACTCAATAAAATACGGTAGGTAATGCCCATTATAATGAAAGAACTATATTCATAAAAATAAAGACACATAATATTCTATATGTTCTATATTATTAAAAGCTTTGAACACACACCCTACCTTCCAAAGCTGACATATGTTGACTCAAAATAAGTGTCAGTATTCTTACCAATAAGTGAATTACCCACTCTGACCAAAATGGAAGATAATTTGAACTTATCTCTTGAGAAATATTTACCTCACTTAAAAGTGCAATTTTATCTGGCACAGAAAAAAATGCCTTTCGGTAGCTGAGAAGGCAAAATATCTATTGTACAGGTTTGATAAACTACAAATATATTTATATTTCACCTCATGAATGAAGGCAAATGTACATGTCCCACAGTGGTGGGATTCACTTACCTTTGCTACTGGTTCGCAAGTGTGCATGCGCAGAAGGTTGCACAATATGTTGGGGTGGGTGGGCGGAGTCTCCAGCAGCTGCCATTACTGGTTTGTCCGAACCGGTAAGAATCAGCAAAATACCACCTCTGATGTCCCAGGATAATAATGTGAAATCGAACTTGGGTTGGTCACTGGGACTAAAGATTTACTCTTCCGAGCTTTGGTCTCATGTTGGAGTCCAAGTTCAGTGAATTTTTCTACTGGAAATTGCCAGCCATTAACACACCAATCAGCCAATAGGAAGGCACCACTTAAATACAACTCACAAAACAGCCCAAAGGACATTTTCCAGTAGAGAAATTTCCTAAAGATGGGCTCCAGCATGAGTCCGAAAGCTTGGAAGAGTAAATCTATGTTCCTGGTGACCAACCCAAATTCAATTTTGCATTATGTTTCACCTATTCATTAATCAATCTAAATTATTTGACAGACTCCCCCCCCCCCCACCCCGATAAAGCAAATTGTCACATTGGCCTCAACAGAAAAGTCTAAATAGCAAGAGGAAATAAAATAAAAAATCCTCTCAAATTTTTCAAGGCTCAGAATTAATGAACCCTACGTCAATGCCACTCAGGGGTAGTGTAGCAACTCTATTGAACGTACTCGCATTTAAATAAGACAATCCATCCTGGACCAATTTTAGCCTTGGTGGTTTTGCTGATGTGGCAAATGTTCAAAGATGGGTGACATTTCAAAACATCAGCCCCAAGATGTGCCCCATCTGGAAACCATGATGGCAAGTGTTTGATAAAATCCTATCAAGGGAAGAAAAGCAAGATTGAGTAAGCTGCCAGTTGGTTGAAATTCTCCTGGGGAAATAATTGCAAGAAATGTTCATAAAACTTGACTCCATCTTTCTTCTTTCTCAGAAAGAACCCATTAATCACATTCAAGAAACTAGCAGCCCTTCAACATGATGAAAGTCACCAGAACAATGTGCTCAATTTTAGATATATTTTTTTTAAAGGTGAAAAGTATTGAGTAACGATGCTTGTACTAAGCTCACTCCATGTTGCCTTAAATAAGCACATCCTAAGTTTAGTTAGTTTAGTTTTATTCGACTTATTAACCGCCCCCTCTCCCCGAAGGGACTTGGGGCGGTGCACAAGAAATGTAAAAAACATAATATATCACAAAATAAATACATAAATACTTAAAACTATATTAAATTACCACCCTGTGCTAAAATCTACCCCATTAAAACTAACCCATAAAACCAATGTAAAAATTTCTCTACTAAAGACTAAGGCTAGGTACGGTAGGTTAGGCCAGGCCGGCCTGTTGGAAAAGATAGGTTTTTAGTTGCTGGCGGAAGGAGCGGAGGTCCGTGGTAGATCTAAATTGGGGGGGGTTAGGTCGTTCCAGAGGGTAGGGCCCGCCACAGAGAAGGCCCTTCCCCTGGGCGTCACCCGCTGGCATTGCCTAGTGGACGGCACCTGGAGAAGTCCCTCTCTGTGGGAGCGAATCGGCCGAAGGGATGTGTGGGGTAGGATACAATCCTGCAGAGAGCTAGGACCCGTGCCTAAGGGAAAGGTCTAATGCAGACTTGGAGAACCTAGTTAGATTTTAATAAACTTGCACCAGGGGTGAAATTCAGCAGGTTCTAACAGGTTCTGGAGAATTGGTAGTGGAAATTTTGAGTAGTTTGGAGAACCGAAAAAAATACTCCTCTGGCTGGCCCCAAAGTGGAGTGGGAATGGAGATTTTACAGTATCCTTCCCCTGGAGTGGGGAGGGAATGGAGATTTTGCAGTATCCTTCCCCTGCCACACCCACCAAGCCATACCCACCGAACCGGTAGTAAAATAATTTAAATGTAGGAGTCCCACCGTAAAAAGAATGAGGAACTTACAAAGGATAATGTAAATGTTCAAAAAAGGATTTCCAAGAAAACATCTCCAGGTTTCTGTGAAGGATTTTCTAAGACAATAGTGGCAACAATATTGACACAATTTCAGATACCATCCAAGCACAGTTCAAAGTGCTCACATTAATATGTAAATCTTTAGAATCAAGCTAGTTGTAGGACATGTCATGCCCATGCAGATGTAGAGCTTCAGAGCATTTTATGAAATCCACCAGAGATGCATTTCACATCTACAGCAGTGGAGGGATTCAAAATTTTTTATTACCTGTTCTGTGCCCATGGCATAACTTGGTGGGTGTGGCTTGGTGGGCATGGTAGAGGAAGGATACTGCAAAATCCCCATTTCCACCCCACTCCAGAGAAAGGATAGTGTAAAATCCCCATTCCTCCCCAACCCACTAACCCTGCCTTCCAGCTGCATTCTCCTGTTTAGGGCAACAGATGAAGACGTAGCCGATCGCCTGGGACTCAGGAGGCAGCGAATAGATGGGGTGAACCCAGCCAGAGGTAGTATTTGCTGGTTCTCCAATCTACTCAAAATTTCTGCTACTGGTTTGCCAGCACCAGTCAGACTTGGTTGAATGCCACCTCTGATCTATAGTAACTCTGTGTTTTCAATGGACTACCCATGTTGCAGAACCAACTACTACTGGAATGGAGCACGTCCCTTCTTTAGTACAGTTTGATTATTTCATCTCCTAACGTTGATTAGCTGTGCTTTTGTCACTAAGGTACAAGGATGGCTGTATTCAGTGTATAAGATGCACCCAGATTTGCAGCCTCTTTTTAGAGGGAAAAAGGTGCATCCTATACTCTGAAAAATATGGTAATTGGTCCATTGTCCAGGAGCAGCATATTGCCACAGCTTATCCTTCCATCAGAAGGAGAAAAGACATTTGTTAATTTATTCCAAAATTAAAACTAAACAGGTAAATCAATTTAGTAGATTTTTAGTAACTAAATGGAGATGATGATGATGATGATGATGATGATTGACTGATATTGTCCTGTTGAGGGTCTGTCAGTCAAAAGTGATCATATATATATTCATGGTCCTTTCTGCTATTTTTCTCATAGTGGCAGCCACTTCATCTGTGAAGGACAAATAGGAATATTCATTTTACAACTTGAATTGGATGATATTTTCTTTTGTTTGCAGTGGGAGCACTAGATAAATGGAAAGGAAATGGGTAAATACAATTTACTGGCCAATTATTTAAGCATTTCTTAAAATGTCTCACAAAGTAGGGCTTGAGAGATTAATTCAAACTATTTTCAATGGGAAGTGTGCTAGAGAAAGGAGAGAATTGATTGAAAAAAAAGTAAACAAATGTTAATGAATATTGATGAACACCAGTCCCTGCTCTGAGGGCAAAATGGAATGTTGTCTAGATCCCTTTTTTGTACAGCTTCCTAAAACATCTCTGTTAAGTGTTCAAAAGCAGAACATGAAGCAAATGTTCCACTAGGAAATGGTGAGGTGACAGAAAAGTTGAATAATGAAAACAACCCAACATCAACATGTTGTCAACACTCTTTGAAGCACAAGTTCTAGTAATATTTACACACAAATTAGACCGCTGGCCTATTTGTGAGGTGATGATTAATCATACTGGTCTTCATTGTAAGAGTTTCTCTCCTTACAGGGCTATCCATGGATGGATCAGAAAAGTTAAAATGGCATATGTGACCACACGATTGAGGCAGTAAAACCATCTTGATAATTTTTTTTGACCTGTTCTTTCCCACAAATGTCTTGGTTTGCTTAATTCTATTTGCAAGTGGGTACAAACAAAAACTGTGAAGCCAAAGAGCTCTTTGCTTTGCTAGAGCTCAAGAAAATATTATCTTAGAAGAAATGGAATACGTTATTTTCGGAAGAGATTGCATTTATAGGTAGTCCTTGAGTTACGACCACAATTGAGCCCAGAATTTATGTTGCTAAGTGAGAAATCTGTTAAGTACGTTTTGCCCCATGTGACGACTTGAATTGCCACATCACAGCAGTTGTTAAATTAGTAATATGATTGTTAAGTGAATCTGGCTTCCCCATTGACTTTGCTTGTCAGAAGGTCGCAAAAGAGCGTCATATGACTCTGGGACACTGCAACCATCAAAAATAGGAACTAGTTGACAAGCATCTGAATGTAAATCACATGACCATGGAGATGCAGTGGTCGTAAGCGTGGAACATGGTCACTTTTTTCAGCATCTTTGTAACTTCATACAGTCACTAAATTAACTGTTGTAACTTGAGGATTACCTGTATTCTTAAAGATATTAGAAGGTTGGAAGAATTTGAAGGTCTTCATTACCCAGTACAGAGTTGATATTCAGCCACTTCTGACTGGTTCAGGTAACAGAAATTTTAAGTAGTTCAAAGAACCGGAAAATATCACCTCTGACTGGCCCCACCCCTATCTATTCGCTGCCTCCTGAGTCCCAACTCATCAGCTGGGTCTTCTTCTGTTTCCCTGGACAGGAGAATGAATCTGGAAAGCAGGTTAGGGGAGTGGGGTGGGAATGGGGATTTTGCAGTAACCTTTCCCTGGAGTGGGGAGGGAATGTGGATTTTACAGTATCCTTCCCTGCCATGCCCACCAAGCCACACCCACCAAGCCATGCCACGCCCACAGAACTGGTAGTAAAAAATTTGGAATCCCACTACTGGGATTCCCACCAGTATAGATGTAGGCCAGGGATGTCCAAACTTGGGAACTTTAAGACTTGTGGACTTCAACTCCCAGAATTCCCCAGCCAGCGAATGGGAGTTGAAGTCCACAAGTCTTAAAGTTCCCAAGTTTGGACACCCCTGATGTAGGCAATAGGAAGAAACTGACTCCTGAACACTTCTGTGTCGGTAGAGAATCTGGAGCTGAGATTTGAAACTTCCCTCCATATTCAACTGAAAAGAAACTTCCTTTTCAATCAGATTGTTGGAACTGTCATTTATTTAAATTATATATGTGTGTGTGTGTTTGTGTGTGTGTGTGTGTCTGTCTATCTGTCTCTGTGTGTGTGCGCGCGCGCATGCCCCATACTTCAAAAGAAACATTTTCTTGGAAAGCTTGGAAAGCATTTGAGTCAAGAGCTAAAAAATTTAAGCTAAGAAAAGTAGTTTCTGAATACAATACAGGCAAAGAGTTATAACTTTATGGCAGTGAAAAACCATAAAGACAGACGTAATATTAATGGAAAACCTTCACTACAACATAACAGAGTGTTAATCTTAAAACCATTACTGAGAATTCTATTTTACTTGGCTTGCCTTTACTTTTTTTAGTTTTACTTTTCCATCTCACTTTTCTGTGTCT
Organism: Rhabdophis nuchalis; assembly: GCA_039707465.1. Lineage (NCBI taxonomy): Eukaryota > Metazoa > Chordata > Lepidosauria > Squamata > Natricidae > Rhabdophis > Rhabdophis nuchalis. The sequence goes on from CM077649.1 coordinate 49,833,337, forward strand.
TGTTAGCCATCTTGGTTTGACGAAAAAGTAGGAGGGAAAGCCAATATAAAAATAAACTTTATATATCGGTCCTGCTTTCTGTCTGCCCCCAATGCACCTGTCTCTTTGGCTGTGGCCTCCTAAGCTTCAAGCTGCTTGAGAACGAAGCTACGATGGAGAAAGGACTGCTTGCTTGAATTTATTTCCTCCCTGCTTACAGCTGCTGAAGGCTGTTCCATATGGTAAATGGAGAAGACAGAGTGTGATTGGCAACTTATTTCTAGATAAACATAAAAGCAGCTTAGGCTATGAATCATCAGTCTATTGCCAATCATTGAAAAGGTTTTCCGAACTGATTAAAATATTTCCAAACACTTAAAAACATGTGTAAAAAAACCCCAGTAAAGTAGACTTGCAACTCATAGGCTAGACCAGTGATGGTGAACCTTTTTTGGCTTGCGTGCCAAAAGCAGGAGGAGCGCAGGGGGGTCATGTGCGGCGTGCCACACCCATAATGCTATGGCATGACCACAGCATGCATGCGTGCACGACCAGATGCTTTATAGGAGCCTGGAGTGGGTGAAAACAGCCCCCCCAAAGGCCCTCCACAGTCTTCAGGAGCTTCCCTGAAGCCTCCGGAGCATGAAAAACCAGGCCTATGGGCAAACCGGAAGTTCGGGAATGGATTGGTTTAGCCCTCTGGAGCTTTCAGGGAAACCTCCTGAGGGCTCCTGAATGCTCCAGAGGGCTAAAATCGGCCCTATGAGCAACCCAGAAGTCCATTCCTGAAATTCCGGTTTGCCCGTAGGACTGGTTATTCGCGCGCCGTAGGCTTCAGAGAAGCTCCTGAATGCTCCAGAGGGCAAAAAATAGCCTCAAAAGAAGGCCAAAGATAGCTGTCCAGTGCACGCATGCATGTTGGCCAGCTGAAAGGGCAAGCCTCGTGTGCCCTGACAAATGGCTCTGCATGCCACCTGTGGCACGCGTGCCATAGGTTTGCCATCATGGGGCTAGACATATAAAGCACATGAAACCATAACCCAAACTCAGCAAACATAATTGTTAGGATCATGAATGAAGGGGAATATAAGTGTCCCAGGATACTGTTGCAGGATCTAATCAGGATTGGTCACTGGGGCCAGAGGTTTTGTCTTTGGAGCTTTTGGACTCGCGTTCGAGCCATCCTCAGGGAATTTCTCTCTAGCAGTGTGTGCTTTGTGCGTTCATCAGGACGCTCACTACCACTCCAATTTATTACCTGGGAATCGAGTCATGGAGTTTGCAGGAGTCAATTAGTACAATTCATTAGGGTAAAGATCTGTTTCTGACTTATTGCCAAGTATTGTCTGCTACAGAGTGGCGTTTGGAAGATATCGGCCTGGCAGCTCTCCATGCCTACTAAAAGTCCCTAGTTGTGAAATCTCTTGAAAGACTGTTGGCCGGGACTTTGCTGGAGAGGAATTCACTTTAAATAAGAGGGGTTTTATTGGGACAAGGAGTTGGCTTCATGCTTTTTGGAAGCCTAGGTCAGAACATTTGGATAAGCCATGAAATGTTTCAAACCAAAGAAATCCAGTGACCATGCTTTGGCTTCCAGGCAATTCTATGTGAATGACCGAGAATCTTCATTGACTCCAGTTTATTTTGCATTTGTTCTAGGCAGGGGTTTATGTTGTACTTTACAGTGCTCTACATGAGTGCACCACACTATTGTTACTTTTAAATGATGCCTGCAAGAAGTGATGTGATTCACTGGAGCATTATTAGAAATAAAAAGAATGATTCCGCTTTTAATGGTATAGCATGCCATTTTCCTATTTAAACACTGAACTTTAACAGACTGCGAACAAACCAGTCAGTCATAGAGGAGATCAACCCTGACTGCTCTTTAGAAGACCAGATCCTGAAGATGAAGCTCAAACACTTTGGCCACCTAATGAGAAGGAAGGACTCCCTGGAGAAGAGCCTAATGCTGGGAAAGATTGAGGGCAAAAGAAGAAGGGGACGACAGAAAATGAGGTGGCTGGATGGAGTCACTGAAACAGTAGGCGTGAGCTTAAAAGGACTCCAGAGGATGGTAGAGGATAGGAAGGCCTGGAGGAACATTGTCCATGGGGTCACAATGGGTTGGACATGACTTTGCAACTAACAACAGCAACAATGTTGGGTTTTTTTACAACTCTTAAGTTGATCTAGGAACCAGGTTGAATAACAAAATCCTAGCCAAGTCCTTTTGAAACTCTGGGTTTTCCTGCCCTCTACAGTATCTTGCTGCTGTGCTCCCATCTCAGTTCTCTCTTCCTTTGAATGAGGCCATGATTGATGTTTTCTTTCCGAAGTATTTCTGAGCTACCTTCCAGAGTAATTTATTTTTCTTAATAAAAGTTAAGTGCGAGTGTTTTGCCACTGCTTTATACACGGAATGAATTGTCATGACAAATAGTCTGTCAAAATAGATTCTCTTGAAGAAAAGTAAAGTGAAACAACACGTATATATTTTCCCTGATCCACCTACCTGCAAAAGTAAGCCTTTTGTAAAACAAACAATATCTTGCTATTGATTGGGCATAGATCGCTTTAGGGCAGCAGTTCTGAATCAAGGCAGAGAGGGCCAAGCATCCTGTGACCGTACAACATCTTTGCCTCGAGCGATTGTTGAAATTTCACCAAGCAGCTCAATATGACCTCCAGCTTGGACACCAAGCTATCAAAAGTGATACATAAAGCAGCTAAAGGGAAGTCAGAGGAAGGGAACTTGGAAATGAGCACAGAGAACAGCCTCTTTCTGAGGCTGGAGTGGCTCACAGCATTTTTGAAAGGTAAAAGCTGAAAAGAGAAGAACGACAAATGTGGGTTCAAATTTGGGATGGGGAATTGTTGAACCTACACTATATTGCCAAAAGTATTCGCTCACCTGCCTTTACACACATATGCACTTACAGTAAGTGAGACATCCCATTCCTAATCCATAGGGTTCAATATGACGTCGGTCCACTGCGCAATGTTCTTGAGCTAATCTGAAGGCCACAGGAAGTTTGGAGATCTGTAGCGATTGACTCTGCAGAACGTTGGCAACCTCTTCGCACTATGCGCCTCAGCATCCGCTGACCCCGCTCCGTCAGCTTATGTGGCTTCCCACTTCGTGGCTGCATTGATGTCGTTCCCAAACACTCCCACGTTCTTATAATACAGCTGACAGTTGACTGTGGAATATTTAGGAGCGAGGAAATTTCACGACTGGATTTGTTGCACAGGTGGCATCCTATCACAGTTCCCCGCTGAGCTCCTGAAAGCGACCCATCCTTTCACAAATGATTGTAACAACAGTCTGCATGCCTAGGTCCTTGATTTTATACACCTGTGGCCATGGAAGTGATTGGAACACCCGATTGATTATTTGGATGGGTGAGCAAATACTTTTGGCAATATAGTGTATTTTAGAGCTCATAGTTCTGCTTCAGGGTGTCCAGTCTCAAAATGATAGGACTCCTTGATATAAATTCCATTGGAAAGGAACTCTGGGGATTTTAAAGAAAAGTTTGGACAGTTATTTAAAAATCAGAGGTGGGTTCCGGCAGGCACTATTGCTGGTAAGCTTGTGTGTGTGCTGCGTGTGTGCCCTCTTTGCGCACACATCCGCACTGCAATTAAAATTGTTCTGCACATGAACTGAAAAACAAGATGGCAGCGCCTATGGCACCACCAGGAAAACTGCTTCGGGGGAATGGCAGGCCTGAGTCGCTGCTGGTTTCCGTGACCTAAGCCACCAAACCACTACCGATTCAACCAAACCAATACGAACCGGTAGGAATCCACCACTGGTAAAAATAAGGACTCCTATCTTGGGGAAAAAGTTGGACTGGAGCACCTCCAAAATCCTATCCAGCCCTATGATTCTATATTTATATTTTATTAAATTTATACCCCGCCCTTCTCCTAAAAAAGGACCCAGGGCGGCGCACAGGCATCATTAAAAACATACAAAAATACAAAATTATTAAAAAACTAATTAAATATTCCCTGTGCTAAAATTAATAAAACTCTAAAATTTAAAAATTATTCCTATAAAAAGTCAGAAACGGGGTTATGCTAGGCCGGCTTGTTGGAATAAATAGGTTTTAAGACATTGGCGGAAAAGGCGGAGGTCCACGATGGTGCGTAGATCGAGGGGAAGGTCGTTCCAGAGGGCAGGGCCCGCCACAGAGAAGGCTTTTCCCCTGGGCACCGCCAACCGGCATTGCCTGGCCGACGGCACCCTGAGAAGGCCCTCTCTGTGGGAGCGGATCGGTCGAAGGGATGTATGGGGCAGGAGGCGGTCACGGATATAGCTAGGCCCCGAGCCATGGAGCGCTTTGAAGATGGTCGTCAGCACCTTGAAGCGCACCTGAAAGGCCACAGGTAGCCAGTGCAGCTCGCGCAGGAGAGGTGTTATGTGGGATTGCCTTGCAGCACCCATAATTACCCGCGCGGCCGCATTCTGGACCAACTGCAACCTTCGAGTGCACCTCAAGGGGAGCCCCATGGTGAGAGCGTTGCAGTAGTCCAGCCAATGATGATTATCAGAAAAGAGTTGGGAGCACATGTGACAATGTGGCTACCAAATTGCCCCCTTTAAGTAAAAATATTAAAACAATTTTCACAATAACATATTGTTTTACTATTAATTCCTAGTGATTTACTTGCATTTGTATGCTATAGAACTGGTAGGTTCTCAGGAGCTGGGATATGGGGAGTGTAAAACAGACCAAGGGCAAACACTCCCATCCCCTTGACCATAGCCAATTTTCTAACACTAAAGCTTAAACAAGGATTATGGGAATTATTTGTTTAACAGTTACTTTTAAATCCTGTACTGTAGGTAACAGTGAATTTAGAAAGATGATACAGTATTTAGGGATATTGCAATCCCACTTCTATTACCCAAATTTCTCCATATGAATCAAAAGATGTGAGATCCTTAGTGCTCTCTGACCTTAACACATAACAGATTAACAGAGTTGGAAGGGACCTTGCAGGTCATCTAGTCCAACCCCCTGCCCAAGCAGGAGACCCTACATCTGCCTCTACCTAGGATTGAACTCACAACCTCCTGATTGGGCGATGAGAGCTCCACCGCTAGGCCACAGCAGCAGATTACCTTGCTTGTTTTCTTGCAGGCATTTCGTTACTCAATGAACATCACCAGTGCTAGTAAGGAGTGTGGCTTCCTGTCAAAAGATGTGTATAATATTGCTTAAGTCTGTACACACACACACCCCTTCACATGGATTAGAGAACAAACAAAATTATACAATATCATCAAGAGAGTAAAATAATGGAAATGGAAATGGGCTGGTCCCATAGCACGAAGAATTGATGGCAGGTGGACCAAGGCAGTCATAGAATGGATGTCACTTGATAAAAAAAATGTCCACAAAAGAGACCTAAAACAAGATGGATTGATGACATCAGCAAGTATTGTGGCAAAAGAAAGCTCAGGGCCATATTGGAAGGCCTTCATCCTGCAATGAATAGACAATGGCTAAAATGATGATCTATATATAGTAATAGGATAATCCAATAGCACCATCTTTTGGGATTGACCTTTTAAGTAGGATCAGAGCAATGGTGGGTTTCACATTTTGTTACCACTGGTTCTCCCCATGTGCGTCTGCTTGCTTTGCAGGTGTATGCACTCCTTCTGTGCTTGCGCCTGGCCTTCCACGCATGTGCTTTGCTCACACATGTGCCTTCTGTGCATGTTATGAAGCTCCCAGAAGACAACCATTCTGGCTTGAGCTCCGGTAGAGCCAAAACTGCTTTCACTTCATTGTGTTTGAACTTTACCCCTGTATCCCCCTCCCCTCTGCCTGGTAATAAATCACGTTAGCCAATTAGCAGCGTAATTGAATCTATCCATGCGCATTAAAGGCCAGCTTGGAATTCCCCTCTGACCACAAAAATGCTTGGAATTCTCATTTCTCTATGTCAACTTTATAAGAGTCATGGTGATGTTTTTGCGAGTTGACACATGTACCCGGCCTCAAAAACCTGCCTAAATAGGACAGCGTAGCGCTGGGGCAGGTAGGTGGGCCCACCTGCAATTTCCGCTACCGGTTCGGGCAAACTGGTCTGAACCAGCTGAATATCACCTCTGGATCAGAGTCACCTAAAGCTATCTATCCTTAATCCAGCCCAACCATATGATTCAAAAGAATTATGTTAATTATGCTTAGAACAGCTAAAATGAGGAATAACTGAGTTGTATCCTCACTCTCAAATCCCCAAGGTTCATTCACCAAACAACTAAAGTTGATTTGGATATAAAACTAGATCTCCAAATGAAGGAGAATTTTTATGAAGTATCAACTTTCCAAATTTCTTTGGTCCCTCATTGATATCCTTTTAAAAAAATTATAAATTAGGCTTCTCTTTATTATAAATATTCTTTATAACCTTCTACTTCATGTCAAGAGCTATCATTTCCCCCCTTCTTTCTTTCTCCCCTCCCTGTGGTCTTCCTAATAAAGTATATTCATTTTGACTTTGTTCCACAAGCCCCAAAGGCATTAGAAACAACAGGCAATAATTTAGAAATAGCTTAATAAACGTGTAAAATTAGTTTGTTTTATTTTTTTATGGCCCTTTTGCTAATTTATAAAAGCTTGTTAGATTTAATGTGAAAACTCAACATAATAATATATTAATGAACTTTAATTTACTATATTTATTATTTCCAGAATCTAGGCTTTGTGAATTATGCTGTAATGCTGTACTAGCAAATCTTATTCAGAAAAATATATTCTCTTTAAAATTATTATGCGTAGCTGGATTAACCCCGAGATTGAGAAATCTTCAGGTGGAAGCTCATTGTCTTAAGAAATCCACCAGTTAGGCCAAATTTGCTTCTTTTATATACTTGAAGACAAATTTTGGAGCAATAGCAGAATTTCTGTGTTGTTTATTATTGATTTTGATTTATGTTTTTTCTCTAGAACAATGTTTTATAACTTTGGGTACTTGGACTTCAATTCCCAGAATTCCCCAGATTGAGAAACACTGTTCTAGACATTTGTTATTGATTGATTGATAACCTGATGTTGCCTGAGTATTTATTTATAGGGGGAAAATAGACCAAACGTAATTTCTAATGTTGGATTTTGCCCCTTACCAGAGGGAGCCCCCTTGTGGAGTACTGTGAAGCAATACCATGGCAACTCCACTGTGCTGTACAGTAGAAGCCATTTTACGGCAGTACAGTAGCAGCCATTTTAGATTGTATCTTAATAGAACACACACCTCGAAGGGTTTTTAGGAGTGTTTTACTCCCACAGTATTGGTTTCCAAAGAGTAAGTCATCTATATATACCAGGTTTGGTTGAAATTGCTCAAGGCGTTCCAGAGTTATGCTGTAACACACACACACACACACACACACAGAGGGGGGGGGGAGGGAGGGAGGGAGGGAGAGAGAAAGAAAGAGAGAGAGAGAGATAGAGATTTATATATATATAGATTTTTATAAAATTTATGTGTTGCCCATCTGGTATCCAATGACTCTGGGCAACATATAAAAATATGTTTTATGGAATCCAAGGCAAGGAAAGTCAGTGTTTGATTAATTTTAAAAAGTTTAATAAATAATTAGTATAGTTAATCTGAAGAAATGTCTCCGTATTGAGCAAGTTACCTCTGCTAGCTGGCAATAGCATGATATAAAATAACTTGATCCACCATTTGGAGTTGATTTCTCCTAGAGCAGCCATATCAAACTTAAGGCCCGCAGGCCAGATCCTGGACAGGCTGAATACCTCTGCCAATGAAAATGGTGCCCAGGTGGGCCGCACAGAGCCTCCCTGAGCTTTGTTTTTACTGGCAAAAGGCTACAGGAGACTGTCACAGTCAAAAATGGAGCCTTGGCATGCCATGCATGGCCTCCCCGAGCTCTGTTTTTGCTGGCAGAAGGCTGTAGGAGACTGTCATGGCTGAAAACAGAGACCCTGATTGACATTGACCTGGCCATTGCCCCCCAGCCCCCCCCCCAAGTTCAATCACAACCCCGATGTAGCCCTCAATGAAATTGAGTTTGACACCTCTGTCTTAGAGAATCTCCAAAACATGGTCCCTTTCCACCCTTATTTATTTAGTCAACTCTGGTGACAATATCTTTCTGGGAAATCCAGAAAGTAAATGAAATCCATCATCTCCAGTTGTGAATTTCTTCCTTTGATCCTACAGTACATGAAAGGTCCCTAGTGGCATGGTAACATTAAAGAACAGGAAGTTAATGCTCAGAAATGGGGTAAATCCCCAGTATCTTGCTCCAAATTAAATCCTTCTATACATCCTTTTTTAGTATATTCTAAGATAGGGGTGTCAAACTCAGGGCCCATGAGCCAGATTCGACCCACAGGGGGTTTAGATCTGGCTCGCAGGCCCACCTTGAAATACTAAAGCACCCGCCTATGGTGCCTCTGCCACAGGGGTGAAATCAACTTACCTTCGTGTTAAGTTCGCAAGAAGGGTCCAGACCCGGCTGATCCAACGGCTCTTTATTGCAACGGCAATACAACACAACAGTAGGTATATTCGTACAAAAAGCGCGCGCCTTCGCTCTGACAGCTCCTTTTATACGAGCTGTCAGAACGCCGGCCAATCGGCGCGTCTCCCGCTTCGGCTGCAGCCAGTCGCGTCCTAGCCAATCAGACGCGACTGGCTGTTGCCGGGGAAATCAAGCGGGTGTCAGTACATAACACTCCTTCCCCCCCAGCGAGTACGCATGCGGGCCCAGATATAGGTCAGAAGTGGCTTCCGCCAGCTCCGCGGCTCTGGCCTCCTCAATGGCCTGCTCCAGGGTGATGTCCGAGCGGGCCAGGAGCCTGCGGCGGAGCTTGATGTCTTTCAGGCCGGTGATGAGTTGCTCGAGCAGCGACTCATCCAGGAACGGGGCCGGAAAGTCACAGAGCAAGGCGGCGGCTCGTAGCGATTGGAGAAAGTCCGCAACCGATTGAGTCGGTTGCTGCCGACACTGCCGGAACGCGCAGCGGCGGGAAAATTTGGAGGGCGCCGGGGCGAAATGTGCCTTGAGGCGAGCCTGCAGGACCCCCCAGTCCAAGTCCTGTACCGCGGCAGGGGCGGCAATGTTCCGCGCCACGGCGAACACGGTGCGGCCTCCGCACCCGAGGAATAGGCCGAGGCGGCGGGCGGGGGTAATTTCCCCGTTGACGTCGGTCAGGAGGAAACAGTCGAATCTAGACAGGAAGGCATCCCAGGACTCCGCCGACGGGTCATATGTAGCGAATGGCGGAAGGTTAGCCATGAGGGCGAGCGCAGACGCGAGCCCAGAGGGTGAGGAGAAACTTTTCTCCTTCACGGAGGGTGAACGTCTCTTCGTTCCTGCAGGGAGAAGAGTCACGGATAGGAGGATCGACGCCGGGCCCCAGTCCTCGTCGCCAGTGTTAAGTTCGCAAGAAGGGTCCAGACCCGGCTGATCCAACGGCTCTTTATTGCAACGGCAATACAACACAACAGTAGGTATATTCGTACAAAAAGCGCGCGCCTTCGCTCTGACAGCTCCTTTTATACGAGCTGTCAGAACGCCGGCCAATCGGCGCGTCTCCCGCTTCGGCTGCAGCCAGTCGCGTCCTAGCCAATCAGACGCGACTGGCTGTTGCCGGGGAAATCAAGCGGGTGTCAGTACATAACACTTCGCTACTGGTTTGCAAATGTGAGTATGTGCAGAGAATAAAAAATGGAATGTGATGATGTATGGGCGGGTGGGCGGAGCCTCCCACCCCCACAGTTATTGGTTCAACCCAACCGGAAAGAACCGGCTGAATTGCCCCACTACTCTGAATCTCCCTTAGCGCCATTTTCGCTGGCCGAGGGCTGCAGGAGGCTGTCACAGCCAAAAACGGAGCCTTGATGAGTGACATTGAGCTGGCCGTGCCCCTGGCTACACACACACACACACACACACACACACACACACACACACACAGGCTGCCCCCAAGGTCAAACACAACCCTGATGCAGCCCTCAATGAAATCAAGTTTGACACCCCTGTTCTAAGAGCAAATATGTAAGCAAAAATAAATGCTTACTTTCCCCTCTTCTTAGCAAATATGCTTAGCATAAAGACTCCCTCCCTCTAGACATCAAACCACAACAAAGTTTGCTCAGCATCTTCTCTCTTTGGCCCAACAAATTATTCATTCTCAACCCAATCCGAAGGGTGATTTCCTCACGGGTAAATACCTTCAAAATAGTATTGTCAGGGTTCCAAATAGCATCCAAAAGTAAATCAGAGTCCAAGTCAAAGTATTTCTCAAAGTTCCAATTGATGAAGAGAGCCATATTGGCACATCTGAGAAAACCCGAACCTGAAAACTTCCCGGTTTTCCCCACCCAGTTGAAAGTTCAAGATCTTGCCCTCCAATCCACCCACAAGTCCATCACATGGTCCAATCTCCCACTGCCATGCTGGCAGTTCCAGTCAGGTGCAGAGACAAAGGATGACCTGGGCTTTCTAGAAATAATTTTGTTATGACTACATAGCAAGTCACTCCTTACAATCCCCCCTCCCATTTTCCCACAATAGAAAATGCATAGCAGAATAACAGAAAGTGTGGCAGGCCAAAGACCCAAAGAAAACATGGCTGCAGGCCTGACAAGTATTCCTTCAAAATAGTATTCCCATAATCCCTAACAATGAGGCAGATGTAAGAAGTTGTAATCCAATTTATCTAGAATCAGGAAGCCTGTTCTAAACTGATGGTTTGTGACAGTGGAAAGTGCTTCTCATAAAATGACCAGTTAAATAATTAAAGCCTAACATCTGCAAACTCTGGGGAAAGAGGCATACTTAGTTTTTGGAGAGCAAAGATTTGCTGGTATTAAACAACAACAACAACAACAAAAGGTAGCCAAAACACATTGCAACTAAAAAGGGAAGTTATTAGATATTGGATCACATCCTTATAAATTCTTTAAAAATGTTATAAAATGGTCAAGGACCCAAAGAGCATTACTTTTTTTTTTTTAGCTCAATCCGCCGTTTTTATGTTGAAATCTCAAATCCTCTTTAATGTTTGCTTGGCTGTATCAAGGCACATTAGATAGAAAAGATCTTAAACACTCCAGCTGCATTTTAGTTGCAAAGCTGCAGAAACCTAGGATTTTCTGCTTTTTTCCCCACATGCATACAGATACCCCCTGCCTGTCACACACAGAGGCTCTAAATCAGGGGTCTCCAACCTTTGCAACTTTAAGTCTGAAGGACTTCAGCTCCCAGAATTCTCCAGCCAGCAAAGCAAAGCTGGCTGGAGAAGTCTGGGAGCTGAAGTCCTTCAGACTTAAAGTTGCAAAGGTTGGAGACCCCTGCTCTAAATGGTTCTAATGGATACGTATATCAAATAGGCATCCGATTTTTAAAAGTTGATTTTGTCAAGAAGGAGGAAATAAATTGCAAACAGATGAAAACAGGGATATCAGTGGACTAGAGAGCCAATTCGCTATGTAATACACATGTGACAATGTGGTACCCTTGGTGCCCTCTGAACTTGGTTGGGTTTTTTTTTGGGTGGGGGTAGATATTTCATCACTTAACTAGGTAATGAAATGTCTGCAAGAAAACAACCAAACCTAGGGAGCATGGTGGACTCCACAGTTCAACCCTGAGCTAAAAATATTCTCTACTATCGGTAACACTTGCAATAGGCTTAAAGACACATTTTCTGAAAATAAATTGTCTTCGGAGATTGGTATGGAGGGCACCCAATGGCAGTGTTAGATCATTAGGACTGAGCAAAGACCTAATTGATTTCACAGTTCAATATCTGCCCTCATCAGGCAGCCCAAGCTACCTTGTGTCATTTTTGTCAGCAAAACGTAAAATTTGCTGATGATGCTGTTGTATATCTCTGTTCTTGGTCAACCAAGCAAGCTGCCCCCATTCTTTCTAAGGGATCAGATTTTGGGGGGGGAGGGGGGCAGGGGGTTAACAGATTAACAAGAGTTGAAAGGGAGCTTGCAGGTCATCTAGTCCAACCCCCTGCCCAAGCAGGAGATCTTACATCTGCCTCTACCTAGGATTGAACTCACAACCTCCTGATTGTGAGGCGAGAGATCCACCTCTAGGCCACAGAAGCAGGTTAAATGGGAAGGAACTGGCTACGAGTCCCTTCGGGGAGAGGGGGCAGTTAATAAGTCGAATAAATGAAATGAATGAAATGAAATAACTTAAACAATAGTGAAAACAATTATTGTGGACTTGCCCGGCCCCCTCTGCCTCCCAGTTCTGGATCTGGGGATTTTCTACCTGCATTCCCCACTCAGGGTCATTGGACAATTTGGGGTTTCTCCTAGACCAGGGATTGGCAACCTGCAGCTCTGGAGCCATATGTGGCCCTTTCATCCCTCTGCTGTAGCTCCCTGTCACTGGTTGGCTCCACAGTTGATAGGGCTTTCGGTTAGGACAGGTAGAGGAAAAAGGATGTCCCGCCACAAGGAGACTCTATGGTAGGGGAACTGGACTTCCGGTCAGCTCCAGAAGTGAACAGGGGGCTTCCGGTTAGGACCTTTGTGGCTCTTTGAGTGTTTAAGGTTGCCGACTCCTGTTCTAGATCAATGGACCTGCTAGAGGAGTAGCGGGAGAGTTGTGGATAGATGGGACCTCATACAACATCACCAACTGTGCCTATTTCTGGTTCAAATGGCCTTGATTCAATTCTTTATGTCTCTATTACCTCCTGGTTGGATTTTTGTTTTCTGGGGGGGGCTTCCCCTGAAGACTATTCAGAAGTCACATCAGATGCAAAATGCAAAAGCACAAGTTATTTTCAAAACCAAACTATGGTCTAATAACTGACCTGCATTTCTTTCTTTAACAAATAGTACATGCTTTTGTACTTTAGTTTGTTGCTTAGTTATTTACTTCCTGTAAAGAAAAAACAGTTATGTGGCAAGTCACAAAGCCCACTGTTTTGAGGGGGGGTGGAGATTCTTTCACAGACCATAGCTATGTTAGCCTCATGCAATTCTCTTTGAGGCAGAAACAAGGAGAGACCGCTTGTTAAACTAGCACAGCCAACAAGTTTTTCTCAAAAATGTGTTGGTGTGCAGAACCAAATACTTGTGATCTGCTATCATTATTCTGAGGTTCGTTGCGGATGCCCCAATCTTCTTTAATTTTGAAAGGTACAGAAGAAAGGAGGAATAATCCCAGCTCTGCACTAACTGATGTTGCAAACAGAAAGCAAAATGGAGAAAGAAAATGAGAATAACACCAGGTTGAAATTGATGGGTTGAAGGGAAGGTCATAGTGTTAAAAAAAAGATTCTTGTCAAATAAATGATACAATTCAGAAAGGAGCGTTAATGGGGAATGTCACAGAAGCATTTTGGTTAATAGTGTTCTGAAATCTGCCATGGAATTGCTCAGAAATTTCTGTTCTTTTTTTTTTGTGGGGAGGGGGAGGAGACTTCTGGCTTTTAATTTATATGTTTTGTTTTGAGGTCCTTGAGAATTTCTTTGGCTTTTCTTTTCAGAGCTGCTTGAGAAGGTCTTTGGGATTTTCTTGGTGTTGTTGTCAAACTAAGTTTATATTGGAAGCTATGGGACATGCTGTCATGTTTTCTGTTGCATATCTTTCCTGGTTGCATATACTTTCCCATTTTAGAATATCTGGGCGAGAAAAGCCACAGCAACACTCAGTGGCTTTGAAATTGTGGGGATGGGTGAGCAATCAGTAGCTCCACCCTTTTTTTAATATGCCAAGTGCAATTTTGGGCCACCTCATCACTAGGTAAACGCAAAAACATTCCATGCATAAGAATTGAAGAAAGAATGGAGATAGGAGGAAACCAATAATGAATTATCCTTAAGAAATTGAATGTGGGAAAGTATGCAAAATTATTTTTCTGCATCCTTCCAGTTTCATTCAACTGTCTTCATCTGCAGATTGGGATGCAGTTACCGTATTTTTGGAGTATAAAACACACCAGGTTTTTGAAGAGGCAAATTAAAAAAAAACGTTTTTGCACCCTGGAAGCCTCTTAAAAGATATGCGCGGCCATTTTGGTGAAGGGGGCAGGGTTTGGGGAGGTCAAAAATGCTGTGTTCAGTGTATAAGATGCACCCAGATTTTCACCCTCTTTTTGAGGGAAAAAGGTGCATCTTATATTCTGAAACATACAGTATGTATTGTATGTGATCCTGTACCTTTTCAGATTCTGGGGCTTAGAAAAAACATCAGAGTGCCTATAATTTTTAACAATTCAGTGCATGGTTAAACACAGTGGTGGGTTTCTGCAGGCTCGCACCTACTCGCGAGAGCCGGTTGGTGAAATTTAGAGAACCGGTGAGAGGGGGTTCCACCGGCGCACCTGGAAGTAAATCTGGCCCGCCGCTGCCAGTGACCCAACGGGAAGGAAAGGAAAGGAAAGGAAGGAAGAAAGGAAAGAAAGAAAGAAAGAAAGAAAGAAAGAAAGAAAGAAAGAAAGAAAGAAAGAAAGAAAGAAAGAAAGAAAGAAAGAAAGAATTTGTCATCACAATTGAGTCCGAAATTTTGGTTGCTAAGCAAGAGCGTTGTTAAATGAGTTTCACCACATTTTAAAAGGTGGCCACTCCCACCCTGTCACATGACCGCCAAGCCACGCCCACAAAATAGGCCACACCTACAGAGTAGGTTCTAAAAAATTTGAAACCCACCACTGGTTAAACATCTCCTTTAAAGTAAAATATGTACAAAGTCCTGTATGTTTGTTTCCTTGTTTGTTTAAGGAACTGGGAATTAATAAGAAATGAGTGTGTGAATCTGAAGCAAACCAAAAGAGATTTTAATAATGGAGTATTTGGCTCAGATTAGTGAAACCTTGATTTGAATATTATTCAATCTAGACTTTACTGAGTAAATAAAAGCTGAGCTTCCCATCTCAATCAAATGTTTCTCACAAGTATGTTATACAGATAAGAAGCATTTGGGGCTGATTGGTGAGTTTAGAACTCACTTGTTCCCTTAGCTGGTATGCTGTTCTCCAGTGATTTACCCAAAAGACCTATCCATTCTCTGCTACATTGCAATCAAAAATAGCTTAGGACTAATTAAGATAACTGTTCATGTAAGGTGGCTGCTTTTTTTTACCATTATTTTGTTTAATTTTGTCCTGATTCTCAGGCATTGCCTTGACAAGCCCCTGCAGTTTTCTTGGCAAGGTTTTTCTGGTTTGTGGTTTGCCATTGCCTCCTTTCTAGGTCTGAGAGAAAGTGACTGGCCCAAAGTCTTCCAGTTGGTTTTGGGCCTAAGGCAGGACTAGAACTCACAGTCTCTTGGTTAATAACCCAGCGACTTAATCACTGCACTAAACTGTTTCTTAGAACAAGTACTGAGTCGTAAACTGATAGTGAAAATTTACAAGTTATGAAGTGATGGGTTATGGAATAGAGATGCTCCGTTTCTTCTTCTTCTCCTTCAAGATGAAAAGGCAGTAAACATTTCTCCACATAAACTTTCATTTTGAGTCATTTTTCAGTGAACATGGAGGAATTGTTTTGATCACTTGAAGTTCTTGCAGTATGAAATGTGAATAAGACATTTTAGTGTTGTTTTAATTGTAATAAATCCAGTGGTGTTACTAACTGGATTTAGTTGTTCAATTAAAAAAAAATAAAAATTTGTGGGTTATTCCTCCTGAGGAGTAATATCTGGGGTTCTAGCAATAGGTCTGTGCACCAGAGGTGGAATTCAATAGGTTCTGACCAGTTCTGGAGAAATGGTAGCGGAAATTTTGAGTACTTTGGAAAACTGGTAAATACCACCTCTGACTGGCCTCGCCCCCATCTATTCTCTGCCTCCCGAGTCCCCGCTGATTGGGAGGCAATGGGGATTTTGCAGTATCCTTCCCCTGGAGTGGGATGGGAATCAGAGGTAATTTGCTACCGGTTCGTACTAGTTCAGGCGAACCAGTAGAGGTAATTTGGCCTGGGTTGCAGAACCAGTAGCAACCCAGACTGGCCACACTCCTGAACCAGGTCCCCAGTCTCTGCTGCTGTTGCCAGCATGTTTTTTATTAGTATTTCATGCTCCCTATGCATGTGCAGAACAATTTACAGTGCACTGTGCAAGCACATGCAGCAAACTGGTACCAACGGCGGTAGGAACTCACCCCTGGTGGGAATGTAGATGTTACAGTATCCTTGCCCTGCCACGCCCACCAAACCATTCCCACCAAGCCATGCCATGCCACACCCTCAGATCCAATAGTAAAAAAATCCCACCACTGCTGTGCACCATATCCAAACAGCTTAGGGATCCATCCCCTGCAACTCTTTCTTATTCTTTTATTTGCAGGAGAATCATGCCTCATAATAAGGGCACCATGTAGCTTGAAGCATTTGTACTTTTATTAGGAACAGAACGAGCTTTTGGTCTTTTGATAAGCCCCCTTTTTAAAAGCAGGTGATATTACTTACTCCCACAGAGAAGCATTAACTACAGCATGTCATCTCACAGGATGCCTTAACTGATCAGGAGATATGTGGATCTAAAACACAGGTGGCTAAGCTCACAGCTTCAAGGACTCTGTCCATTTCATTGGGATTAACAGGTTCAAGCTTTTCTCAGAAGACCGGGCAAAATTGCACCTCAGCCACCTTCACCTGTACAGCTGTAATCCAACTTCAAGCAAACCAATCTTTTATGCAATGGATACCTAAAGTGATGGTGATTACGTTACCAATTGAGTCTAACTCTTGATTCTATGTTCCAGGTTTCTCCACATCTTCTGAACTTGCACTATTATTATTTTTTTAGTTTAGTTTTAGTTTTTCTATGCTCTGGTGTCAGCTTTGATAATATCCAGCCACCATTTTCTTTGATGTCCTGGTTTCCATTTATAATCAACTCTTCCAAACACAACTGCTTTCCTCAGTGAATTCCCTTGCATGACACAGCCAAAATAAGTGAGATGCAGTTTTGTGATTTTTGCTTTCTAGTGAGATGTCTAGTACACCTAAAGTAATATTCAAAACAGCCCTGCGCATGTTCTCCAGTTCCCTCCTTATTTATAGATTGCATCACCTTGATCAAATGTAATAAGGTCAGAAAAATTACTACGTTCTGCTGACTAATTGCTGCAAAATAATTCCTTATCCACGTTTGGCTAGGTGCACGCTTCATTTTCATCCAGTAGCATTCTTGATATTTCCTATTCAGAGTTTCTCTATAAACCAAGGGATTCCCTGAGATCCACAGTCAAACAAAGTTCACACAGATGAGATCCACTCCAAAATCTTGTTTCAAACGGCAACTAAAGATTCAGTCAAACTGCGCACCAGACTCTCAGAAACAATCCCAAGCTTATTCTGAAGCCTACTAGTGTCCATCAGGCACCTAGTTGGACCTACTGAATAAACCTCACAAAAATAAGAAAAGCTTTTGGACAGGGGATTTGCATGTGCTTAGCCCATTTTCCAGGCTGCAAAAGTGTAGACTAGCAACATGTAATTTTTTTTTTTAGGTTCTTTATATCAGATTTGCATTAGAGAGCCCAAACAAATGATGACTTGAAATAAACACCCTATAAAAAAGAACCGTATACCAACTTAAATGTCTAGTTAATTTACCAGTCATGGTTTGTCCCTCATCTGAAATATGCTAGAGTTGCTCTTGCTTAAAATCATTTTGAAGGATGAGAACTAGATTTCTATTTGTAAAATTCCCAAGATCATTTGTGTCAACATTTAACAGTATGTAGGTTTGTTGTGTAAACATTAGAACTACTAGATCTCGTTTCCAAATTTTCAGACAACCACTACAGTATTCTGTGTATCTCTTTTCCTGTCTAATGGTTCTGCAAAATTTGTAGCTCGATCAGGTAGCGTTAATAAACTTCTCATGTAAGCACAGGCAGCTTTTTGTTCTAACAGTTTGTATTCATTTCCACTGAGTAAATTATGTATCAGTGTATAATGATAAATAATAAATGTATAATTTATTTGTTGTGCTTTCTTGGCAACCACCTGGATTAGTCCTTACAGTTTTCTTGCTAATATTTCTGAAGTGGTTTGCCCTTTCCTTCTTTTAGCATTCAGAGAGAGTGGTTGGCCCAAGATCGCCCAGTTGGTTTCATGACTAAGGCAGGATTAGAACTCATAGTCTCCCAGTTTCTAGCCTGACTTTCTTGATCATTATACCAACTTGGCTATCATTGTAATTTATCTACTGAAAAATACCATATTTTTCAGAATATAAGACACACCTTTTTCCTCCCAAAAAGTGAGTGAAAATCTGGGTGTGTTTTATACACTGAATACAGCATTTGTGGCCTCCCGAAACCCTGCCCCCTTCAAAAAAATGGATGTGCATAGGCTTTGGGAGGCTTGCAAAGTGTTCCTGGGGGCTGGGGAGGGCAAAAACGAGCGAAGAATTGGCCACTTTTTGGCCCATTTTGTTTGTTTTTGTCCCCCCCCCCCAAGCCACCAGAAGCATTCTACAAGCCTCTCAAACTCTCTGCATGCCACATTTTTCACAACAAATGAGGCATGCAGAGGGTTTGGGAGGTCTGCAAAGTGCAAACACCTTTTAAAAATGTACCTCTTCAAAATCTTGGTGCGTCTTATATTCAGAAAAATACGGTAATGCATAAAATAAAAGGATAAGTAACAATAAAATGCAACCAGATGCATGTAACAGCATCTGATTGATCTTAGCCAACCAGAGCTAAACTGGATGGGCCATGGTTGGTACTTGTATGGGAAATTACCAAGAAACACAGATAAAAGTTTGTAGTCAACCCACCTGAAAGCGTTCAAAAAAGGGACCTCAAACACGATGCCTGAAGAACAGTTGTTGATCGTTGCATTGGAACTTTGGTCATTCCTGGCAGAACGATGAACATTAGGAAAAGAAAGGAAAAGAGGAACGGAACTCAGAAGCCCAAATCTCAGGATGGAACATGCTAACTTGTTTACAGACAAAAGAAGCAAATGAGGGCAAGAAATTGAACCGAGTGACAAACCCTTTGTGTCCCACCTCTGGCATTAATTATAGTAATTTCCCAGGTTAAATACAATTGAGAAGAAACAGAAAGCAGCTGGATTTCATTTCTAGAAAAAGAAAGGAGCAGAAAAGACATTTGTTCATTCCTTATCTTAAGAAAAAGGGAGAAAAGAGATAAATAGAAAACAGGCTGGACAAATAAGTTCCGTTACATAATAGAGCTGTGTGAGTCAGAGGTGGGATTCAGCAGCTTCTGACCAGTTCTGGAGAACCGGTAGCGGAAATATTGAGTAGTTCAGAGAACCGGTAAATACCACCTCTAATTGGCCCCGCCCCCATCTGTTCTCTGCCTCCTGAGTCGCAGCTGATTGGGAGGAAATGGGGATTTTTGCAGTAGCCTTCCCCTGGAGTGGAGAGGGAATGGAAATTTTACAATATCCTTCCCCTGCCACGCCCACCAAGCCACAGCGACACAACCCGTAGTAAAAATGTTTGAATCCCACCACTGGTGTGAGTCCCACAAAGGTGTTTAGCATGCACACAACAATGGCTAACAGGAGTTAAAATAAAAATAAACTCCAATTGAGTCCAATCATTTTGGTCGCCACAATGTAGAAAAGATGTGGAGACTCTAGAACAGAGGTCTCATTCTCGCGGCCCGCGGGCCAATTGCGGCCCGCAGGACGGTATCTTGTGGCCCCCACCGTGATATGAAAGTATAATATTAGTATTAATATTAGTATTAATATTAATATAAGGAATCCCTTATGTGGCCCAACCTCACCCAGACTCTGCCTCCAGCGACCCTCAGGTAAATTGAGTTTGAGACCCCTGCTCTAGAAAGAGTGCAGAGAAGAGCAACAGATGGTTAGGGGACTGGAGGCATATTTTCTAGATCAAATAAAAATCTGCTACTTCATGCAGAGGCACAGAATTGGACAATCTAAAAAGATATTTGAGAACAATGATTGGAGAGGAGAAGGGACAAATACAATTCACATTCTTTGCTGGGAAATTTCTTCAGGATAAATAAGAATTTCTCTGGGATTCCATAGAGAAATTGCCATGAAAAAGCTACATCTCAAGGTCTTGGCAGAGCTGTCTCTACCAACCCACTGAGGAAGGGGGGATATTTTTGTAGTAAGATAACAAAATAGCCGAGGGCAATGGAAGCTGGAAGGTTGACATCTATCCAGTTGAACACCCCCTAAATGTTACAAAGCTGTTTTAGGGAAATTTGAAAAATCGGTATTATAAATCTTTTTTTAAAGTTATTTCTAGTATTATCGGAGCTGAGAAGCAAAGGCTGTTCAACTAGAGAGTAAAACTTTCCAATAACTTTCCCAGCTTGTGAATTATAGAAAATAAGGAGTTCAAGGGAAGAATTTGAATATTTTCCGCATCAGTGAAAAGTGGCCTTGGCCACACCAGCTGCTAAATAATAAATTCTCATTAATTTCAAGGTGACCCAAGACTCATTGATAAATCCCATGCCTGGTTTTCATAGTATATATTCACGCAGGCCTGTTGCAAATCAGGGAGAGGGTTACCTTTGACTCTTCATTGATTCACTTCATCCCAGATGCTGAAGTGGTTTGACAAAATAGCAGGTTCTCTGTTGACCCCCTCCAGGAATCCCTGCAGTCGTTTTTCATAAAACTTCTCAAACAACCGTACAGCCAAAGACCAGATGAGATCACGTCATTGTCATTCTGGAGGATCAATACGACTGACCAGGATATGATTCAGATAAAAAGAAACAACAACTGCTCTTTAAGGAAGAGTATTATTACCACCATTTACTCACCCACCCATCAGTGGTGGGATTCAATTTTTTTATGTGAGTGTGGCTTGGTGGGTGTGGCAGGGGAGGTTACTGCAAAATCCCCATTCCCTCCCAATCGGCTGGGACATGGGAGGCAAAGAATAGATGGGGGCAGGGCCAGTCACAGGTGGTATTTACCTGTTCTCCGAACTACTCAAAATTTCTGCTACCGGTTCTCCAAAACTGGTCAGAAGCTGCTGAATCCCACCTCTGCCACCCATCCAACATATAGCAATAGCACACACAGACATATAGTGCTTCACAGTGCCTTGCAGTCCTCTCTAAGCAGTTTACAGAGTCAGCATATTGGGCCCTCATTTTATCTCCCTCAGAAAGAAGGAAGGTCAAGTCAACCTTGAGCCACTCAGAATCAAACTCCTGAAGGGAGGAGTGAATTAGCCCTGCATTCTAACCACCCTGGCTCTTTTACATATTTTTTCCTCTCATATTTTGCAGTAGTTTTGCATAGAAATGGATGTTTATAACCCAGGAAAAGACAATATTGGAACAATACTTTTTTTTATTATGCCAGTGACAGTTATGCATGTCCTTGTGATGGAAGTTTTAGCAATCACTATCTGAAAAAAATAATCCCATTCATTTCACAAAAGAATTGGGGAAAATAGAAGAATACCAGTAGCAAATTTGGATGTGCACAATTGCTCAGGTTATGTCAGCAAACAATGAAAGCAATCTATCTAAGATAGATAAAACAATCTAAGATAGTTTTCTCTGAACAAAGTCCAGGATAGAAAGAAGAGTCAGAACAATTTTGCTTGTCAAAATATCTATCTTCTCCTTCATTCTTCTTCCTACAGTAACCAATCATATATCTCTGGGTTATTCATCTAACAATCATAAAGTAAGCTATTGTCTCTCTGTTGCTCAAGAGCAACTGGTATTTAGAAGAACAGTATATTTGCTAATATTAAGCTAATAGATGCACCATGAAGTCTTATAGCTCTTCACAAACTCACGTTTCAATAATCTTAAAATCCATTTTAAATGTCTCGAACTTAGCAACTGTTTCTCGACAAGGCATTTACAAACTGATAACTCATTTACAAACTTGCTGCCATTATAATCTACAGAAAATTAACTTTAACTAGTTCATTTCATTTGGGGTTCCCAGCTAGTCCCTTTATTTCGAAGTCAATATAGCACCTTATTCATTGGACACATTTATAGATAAATGGAGACCCAAATGAATACACACTTAATAGCACCCACTGCTTGTGAAATCCGTCTGATTATAAAACCTTTATTCTTTTCAGTGGCAAAGGAACATTACTGAATCCCATTGCATATCCTTCTCAGAAGTGAGCCAGCTTGTCAAAAGCACAAATATTAAAATGTCTAACCAGTGAATATTTGTTGCACAAAACAACTGCAATCTCTGTGGTTTTTAGCTTCATAGTGTTATATGTCACCTGTCTAACCCAATCCCTACACCGCAGTCACAGCTCTATTCTCAGTGAGCCTCTTTGCACACAGAGTGTAGGTTTCTGCTATTTCAGAGGTGGAATTCAGCCAGTTCTGACAGGTTCTGGAGACCCGGAAATTTTGAGTAGTTGGGAGAACTGGCAAATAGGCTGGCCCTGCCCCTGCTGCCTCCCAGCTGATCTTCTTTTGTTGCCCTGAACAGGAGACTGGAACTGGAAAGCAGGTTACTGGGGTAGGGAGGAAATGGGGATTTTGCAGTATCCTTCCCCTGCCACGCCCACAAAGCCATGCCTACAAAACTTTAACTTTAACTTTTATTAAATTTCTATCCTGCCCTATCTCCCACAAAGGGACTCAGGGCGGCGCACAGGAACTTAAAATCCAAAAATACAAACAGTAAAAATCTACAAAATTTAAAACTACAATTAAACAGAATAACCCATGCTAAAAAACAATTTAATTTAAAACCCAGCTCTAATAAAATATGGTTGTAGCAGCTATGCCATGTCGGCCATATGGAAGAAATAGGTTTTTAAAGTCCGGCGGAAGAGGCAAAGGTCGATGATAGTCCAGAGGTCTGGGGGGAGGTCATTCCAGAGGGCGGGACTTGCCACAAAGAAGGCTCTTCCCCTGGGCGCCGCCAGCCGGCATTGTCCAGCGGACGGCACCCTAAGGAGGCCCTCCCTGTGGGAGCGGACAGGTCGAGTGGAGGTATGCGGTAGAAGGCGGTCCTGCAAGTAACAAAGCCACTCCATGCCCACAAAGCAAGCATATAAGACAGACGAATGCAACCTTTAAAAAAAATTATAGATTTTCAAAACCATAATGAAACGCTTTACAACTGAGACCTATTTGGTTTTGTGAACGGTTTCTTAACAGATTTGTTGCTTTTTTAAAATGCGTTGAGGACACAGCACACAATTCCCAGCCAGCCACAACACATGCTGAAGACGAGAGGTTGAGAAAGACGGCTTTAGAAGGACCTGTGAGATCTCCAAACAATTTCATTTATTTAGAAAAAAAAGGGGTTGTATAAGAATGTTCTGAAGAGGGTCAGCTGTTGTTATTTCTCTCCCACATAGTCCCAGAAAGCTAAAATTTCAGAAGCTATCCAACCCAACTGAAGACATTCCCTTGAAACGAAGCCCAGACCATCCCGCTGTATGCTAAATCAGCACAATGGTATCAGAAAGAATATTTGTTGCCTGTTGTTTTGCTTTTGTGGATGGCTTATCATGGGTTGAAGTTCTTGTGAAAGTGTGGAGGATGATCACACTTGCTGAGAAACTTTAAATGCTGAGCTTTTGCAAGAAAAGATCACTCAGCTCAGATTTTTAAAAAGTACAGGCTTACCCCTTAGGATTCTATCACATCTGGAAAGTGAAGGATAGATTAATGCTGGGAAAATCTGAAGCATTGTTACAAATTAAAAAAAAAACAGGATGTCTTGAGATGAGATTGCGGTTGGAAAAGGAGTTCCAGCTAGCTCCACATGACTATAATTTGCAAACACTGCAGTTACTCCTGTCTAAAGGGGACTTGTGGTTTTAAGTGAGGGGGAAGGCAAAAAATCTAAGAAGACAAATATCCTTCCCACTCTTGTTTTTCCCTTATTCTGTGGTTTTAAATGGCCATAAAGTGAGCTCTTAATGAATGAATGGCAGAGTAGCCAAATTGAATGGCAGCAACTTGCTGTTTCCATCGCAGAGTGACACTGTGCTACAAAAGCATGTTATCCTGACGATCTGTTCAGTTTCCCCCCTAGCTTAGAAGCACAGTTCACAAGATAATTAAACTTTGATTCTCAACTGACCAATGGAAAAAGCAAATAACTTTCCTTTATAATGTTGAACTTCTGCTCTAATGACATTCGGTCTGGAGTGGAGTGTACCGCAGAAGATCATCTGCAGTCAAAATGAATATCCAGCTGCTTACTCTGTGCCAGTGTTCCTGAAAGTTAGTAACTTTAAGATATGTGGACTTCAACCCCCCAAATTCCACAGCCAGGTACTTCCCAGCATTCTGAGAGTTGAATGCCACACATCTTTCAAGTTGCCAAGTTTGAGAAACATCATTCTACACCAGTGGTGGGTTCCGGATCCTGTTGATACTGGTACGCTGCAACTGGGCCGGGTGTCCACCATGTGCACGCATACAGCATGCGCTCAGCACGCACATGTGTACTTACCACCTGTGATGCTCCAGCTGGTCGGCGGAGCATCGCTCAGGCGCTGTACACTCCATGTCTGCGCGCAAAAGCCCCAATCAGCTCAAATATAGGTAAGGAGGGTGGGTGAGCGGGCCCTCCGGAGCACCATACCAGAATGGTACTTGGTGCTCCCAGCAGGCACCGGTACACCTGTACCAGGGCGTACCAGTCATATCCCACCACTGTTCTACACTGAGGAGTATATTCTACTGCAGGCATTCATCATACAGTAAATGCATGCCAAAGAAGAGCATGAAAACTGCAAATTAGACATGTAGGAAATGCATTCCCATTTCTGCAGTGAGTCCATTTAGACATGCTCAAAAGAAATGTTATTTTGAGCCCTGCAAGCCCATGGCAGCTGAGAACCCTTTCTCCCATAGCAGCTAAAGTAGTCCTTGGTTCTAGAATACAAAGACAAGCTGCAGATATTTTATTTTATTTATTTAGTTGGTCAAACATGTATGCGATAACAAGTATAAGTATAAACAAGGGCATAAACACAGAAAATAGTATGAATAAATGAGGACAATAGGACAGGGATGGTAGGCACGCTGGTGCGCTTATGCATGCCCCCTTTACGGACCTCTTAAGAATGGGGTGAGGTTCATGGTAAATAGTTTAAGATTAAAGTTATGGGGGTTTGAGGATGTAACAACAGAATCAGGTAGTGCATTCCAGGCATTGACCACTCCGTTGCTAAAGTCATATTTTCTGCAATCGAATTTAAAGCGGTTTACCTTGAGTTTATATCTGTTGTTTGCCCTTGTATTATTGTGGTTGAAGCTGAAGTAGTCGTTGACCGGTAGGACATTGTAGCAGACAATTTTGCGTACTACGCTTAGGTCAGACCTCAGTCAGCATAATTCTAGGTTCTCCAAGCCCAAAATTTTGAGCCTGGTTGCATAAGGTATTCTATTGTGAGCAGAGAGTGAAGTTCTCTTCTCGTGAAATACCTCTGGACCCACTCAATTGTATTAATGTCCAAAATACAGTGTGGATTCAATGAACATATGAACAGCTGAAGAGCAGATAAAAGTTGTGTTCTTAAATATGCATCAAACATTCAATGGTACATAGCGAGCACATATTTTATTAGGTTTCTCTGTTCCTTTCCCTGGAAAAGTCATCCTCCAAAAGCCTCCAATTACCTACCATATAGTTTTGGAAGACAAACAATATATGACATTTTATTAAATGTCAAAAGCAGTTTGT
The DNA here is from genome assembly GCA_039707465.1 of Rhabdophis nuchalis. Taxonomy (NCBI): domain Eukaryota; kingdom Metazoa; phylum Chordata; class Lepidosauria; order Squamata; family Natricidae; genus Rhabdophis; species Rhabdophis nuchalis. The sequence continues at coordinate 49,858,984 of CM077649.1, forward strand.
CAAAAACAGATCATGCCAGACTAATCTAATTGCATTCTTTGACAAAGTGACAAAATTAGTGGACCAGAGGAACGCTGTCGATATAATTTACTTGGACTTCAGTAAGGCATTTGATAAAGTAGACCATAACCTACTATTAGATAAAATAGAAAAATGTGGGTTAGACAGCATCACCACCAAATGGATTCGCAACTGGCTGACCAACCGCACTCAACGTGTAGTCCTCAATGGAACTGCATCTACATGGAAGGAAGTATGCAGTGGAGTCCCCCAAGACTCTGCTTTAGGCCCAGTACTCTTCAACATCTTCATCAATGATTTGGATGAGGGGATAAATGAGGAACTCATCAAATTTGCAGACAACACCAAGCTGGCAGGAATAGCCAACACTCCAGAAGATAGGCTTAAGATACAGAAAGATCTTGACAAACTTGAACATTGGGCACTATCTAATAAAATGAAATTCAATTGTGAAAAAAGTCCTACATATAGGCAAGAAAAACCAAATGCACAAGTACAGTATAGATGGTACCTTGCTCAATAATACAATACAATACAATAGCAGAGTTGGAAGGGACCTTGTAGGTCTTCTAGTCCAACCCCCTGCATGGGCAGGAATCTTATACCATTTCAGACAAATGGCTGTCTAACATCTTTTTAAAGACTTCCAGGGTTGGGGCATTCACAACTGCTGGAGGCAAGCTGTTCCAGAGGTTAATTGTTCTTACTGTTAGGAAATTTCTCCTTCCTAACAGTAAGAACAATTAACCTCTGGAACAGCTTGCCTCCAGCAGTTGTGAATGCCCCAACCCTGGAAGTCTTTAAAAAGATGTTAGACAGCCATTTGTCTGAAATGGTATAGTAGCAACTGTGAGAGGGATCTTGGAATCCTAGTGGACAACCATTTAAATATGAGCCAGCAGTGTGCAGCAGCTGCCAAAAAAGCCAACACAGTTCTAGGCTGCATAAACAGAGGGATAGAATCTAGATCACATGAAGTGTTAATGCCACTGTATAGTGCCTTGGTAAGGCCACACTTGGAATACTGCATACAGTTTTGGTCGCCACGATGTAGAAAAGACGTGGAGACTCTGGAAAGAGTGCAGAGAAGAGCAACCAAGATGATTAGGGGACTGGAGCCTAAAACATATGAAGAACGGTTGCAGGAGCTGGGTATGTCTAGTTTGATGAAGAGAAGGACCAGGGGAGACATGATAGCAGTGTTCCGATATCTCAGAGGGTGCCACAAAGAAGAGGGAGTCAAACTATTCTCCAAGGCACCTGGGGGCAGGACAAGAAGCAATGGGTGGAAACTAATCAAGGAGAGAAGCAACTTAGAACTAAGGAGAAATTTCCTGACAGTCAGAACAATTAACCTCTGGAACAGTTTGCCTCCAGAAGTTGTGAATGCCCCAACCCTGGAAGTCTTTAAAAAGATGTTAGATAGCCATTTGTCTGAAATGGTATAAGGTTCCTGCCCACGCAGGGGGTTGGACTGCAAGGTCCCTTCCAACTCTGCTATTGTATTGTATTGTATTGTATTATTATTAGGGTGAGGGAAGGGAGAAGTTCCCAGATAGATTTACTCGGTGTTGTCTGAAGATATATGGAACAGTCTCAAACCATTTGTGCCTCTGTTACAGAGTTTCGCATATTATTATGTCTCAGTAAATTTGGTTGCATAGTTGCTGAAAACATCCAAATAATTTCCCTAATATATGTATATTAAAAATATTTTTTCTCCAATGCATCTATCCTATTCTTTCATTTCTGGTGAAAGCCTTTGGCTCATTCCAATTAAAAATAGTAGATTTTATTCCAGGTAAAGATGGATAACATACCAGCAGTGGTGGGATTCAGACAGTTCGCACCTATTCAGGAGAATCAGTTTCTAACTTTCTATGCAGTTGGGAGAACTGGTTGTTGGAAGAAATCTCATTTTGTTTTTTCCCACTTCACAGGGCTAATCCTGTAAGGAAGGCAGGAAGGAAACATTCTGGTGTTGTTTCTAGCCTAATCTTTATTGCCCTGCTTACAGAAACTGCATCTCTAGTTAATCCTTATTACATTGTAACAGTTGAGGCAATGCGCCAATTGACATGAGTGACATTGAGTTGTCCATGCCCACATGGTCACATGACCACTAAAACATGCCTATCCAGCTGGTCATTAGGGCAGAGAACCGGTTGTTAAATTATTTGAATTTAACAACCTCTGCACAGCAGCATACTATATTTTTTGAAGTATAAGATGCACCTTTCCCCCCCTAAAAGAGCATGGAAATGTTGGTGCATCTTATAAACCAAATACAGCCATTTTTGGACTCCCAAAGCCTCAGCCTCGCATCCCATTTTTGTGAAAAACAGGTGAAAAATGGCCTGGTTTTTTTTTGCAAAAACGGTGGTGTTTTTGCCTTCCCCCACCCCCAAGAAGTACTCTGTAGACTTCAGAAGGGCTGGGGGAAGGAGAAATTGCTCATTTCAGTGAAAAAGAGGGTTTCTTTGCCTTCCCCCAGCCCTGCTGAAGCCTGCAGAGTGCTCCTGGGGGCCAGGGAAGATAAAAACTTTTTTTTCATTCTTACCTGTTCAAAATCTTGGTGCGTCTTATAGTCCGAAAAATACGGCAAGTGTTTGGGTTTGCAGAAGAACCCCTCCACTGCAAGTAACATATTCTTCCTTCTCAGGAAATATATACTCAGACTGAGATTGATGGAGATTCAGTTGTATGAATCCTACCACAATCTTCAATGAAAATTTTGCTGCTTCTGCAGACCATATTTTTCAAAACTGTGTTTATCATCTGAATGCCAGCATTTGTCAGTTCTTTCATTTTCGCCTGCAATGCTATCTTTTGATCTTCTCTCCTGAGCTTTTTATTCAGACTAAATTGTACAATGCCTGATGTGGGCAAGGTTTTCCCCCCCCTCCCCACCTCCACCCCTCTTATCTTCACAAAAAGCCCTGACTTCTGAAATAAATACATTTCTAACTTCTAGATATAAACCCAGGGCGTCATTTATTTCCACAGAAATGAAAGACTGAACAAATCATCACTGTTTGGTCCCACATACCAATAAGTCAAGCAGTATGGTTCATAAACCACATTATCTGGGTTCATGAACGCTAAATCGAAGTCAAGGAAACCATGTTATAGCTAATCATGGTTTATTGCTCATCACTTTCTCAAAGTAAAATTACTGTTGGGGGAGGGGATTGTCTGGGACCTTTTAAAGAATGAGGAGGCAGAATTTCTGTTGAATTTCTAATCTACAGCTTTATTTTCACTGCATCCTGATGTCCATTGTTGTTTTTTCCAATGACGTCAGTGTCCCAGCAAACGGGACTATGTGAGGAATTTTAAAATGCTGAAATATTTTTGTTTGTTTATTGTTTTATTGTTTTGTTTGTTTGTTTTATTTGATTTATGTACCGCACCTTCTCCGCAATGGACTCAGGGCGGTGCACAGGGGATTAAAATACCACAATAGACAACAATAAATACAATACAATAATAAAATACAATTAAATTAGATAACCTGTGCTAAAATGTTTAACTAAAAAGTTTAAAAACCCTTACCAATCCAATTAAAATTGTTCTGATCTAAAATCTAAGCTAACATCTAACCTAAAATCAAAGCTAAAATCTAAGCTAGGCCAGCTAGATGGAAAAAATACGTTTTGAGTGATCGGCGGAAGAGGCGAAGGTCCTTGATGATGCGAAGTTCGGGGGGAAGGCCCCTCCAGAGGGCTGGACCTGCCACAGAGAAGGCCCTTCCCCTGGGCGTCGCCAGCCAGCACTGACTGGCCGACGGTACCCTGAGAAGGCCCTCCCTGTGGGAACGGATCGGTCGAAGGGAGGTGTGTGGTAGGAGACGGTCCCGCAAATAACTAGGCCTCATGCCATGGAGCGATGGACCCTAAATGGAAGGCTTATGAGACCCTACTCCAGACGTGGTATTCAGGCAGTTCTCTCTGGTTTTGGAGAAATGGTAGCGGCAGCTGGGGGAAGCTACACTCACCCGCCTCGACATAATGTGTGAGCACTGAACATGCGTAGAAAGTGCACACTCACATTTGTGAACCGTTAGGGAAGGTAAATGAATCCCACCACTGCCCTATGCACTACTTTAGACTAAGAAACAGAACAAAGATTTCCACAGTTCTATTTAAGGGGTCCACTTTAGTACTCTTTTCAATACTGATTGGCCGTTTGATCCCTAGGTCTCTCCTACCGGTAGGAACAGAGTCAGTGAACAATTCAAGCCTGGCAAAGAATCCCTGTTTTAATATAATTCACTAACTGATAACCCATCATTGCCTGGATATTTATTTATAGGGGGGAAATGTCCAGACCAAATGTAATTTCTAATGTTGGATTTTCCCCCTTATCAGAAGGAGCCCCCTTGTGAAGTACTGTGAAACCATTACCATGGCAACACCACTACATTGTACAGTAGAAGCCATTTTAAGGCACAACCGGCTGTATCTTAACAGAACACCCCCCTGAGGGGCCTTAGAGGGTCTCTTACACCCACAGTATTTTTTTCCAAAGAGTAAGTCATCTGTGTACCAAGTTTCAATGAAATTGCTTGAGACATTCCAGAGCTACGTTGGAACATACACCCACATGCACACAGACAGACAGACAGACAGACAAACCAACAAAGGACTACACATGTTGAATACAAACACTCTAAAATATTATCCCATAAACTGAAGCTGTTCCATAGATAGAACACTTCTTTTGAACACTTCTGGTTCCATAAATTTATTTATTTATTATTTATTTTATTAAATTTATACCCCACCCTTCTCCTTATTAGGACAATCAGGGATGGATACAATATCTTCTTACTCATCTTCTGTTCATAGGTTGTGTTTTAACTAGTGACTTTGAGATTATATGTGCTTCATTTTCCATGACTGAATTTTACTTCTACTAGTCTACTAGAATGTTATTCTATTGTGGATAAATATAGGGAGACTCCACTAGAGGACAGCGGGATCTATAGATGTCACAACATTGACCCATAAACTCTGCTTCTTTGGGGTCTGTATATAATGTCAAGATACACATTGAAAAGGTAGGAGATGTCTTCAGTAGTGGGATTCAAATAATTTAGCAACCGGTTCTCTGCCCTAGTGATTTCTTCCAACAACCAGTTCACCAAACAGCTCAGAAAGTTAACAATCAGTTCTCCTATAGTGGTGCAAACTGGCTGAATCCCACCACTGGGTATTTTGTGAGGCCATAAGGCCATCTGACCCTGCCTCCCTGACTTCTTGCCCCAGGGATGACTTTACTAGAATACATCTAGAACAGGAAATTTTCTTATCCTACCCAGAAGGCTCAATAGTCAATATCCAGGGTCAGGATTATTTCAATGCTTTGGGATATATTGCTAAATCTATATTTCATAAAGCAACATATACTCCCAACGCACTTCTTAAAAGCGACACAAAGCAGTTTGCATTGTTTGTGACATATGAACAGACTTTGTCCATACACAGAAGCCTGTTTTAATAGCTGTCTGGAAAACTTAAAAGAGATGCCATCAGCACACCTATAGGTTCTACACAGACGCTTCTTCCAGCTATTAGAACAGCTGGATGAGACCTCGAATTGGCACAAAGCATCTTGACAAGGAAAATTCTGCTGAATACTTGTATGACAAGGAGAATTTCTTCACCTCTGTGGCACAAAGCATCACTTCAGTGCAAAACAGTTGCCTCACACAGTCCTTGCTTTTAGTGAAAAGCTGCCACTTGTAATTCAGTGGCTGACTGTAGCTTGCATTATGTCCTTAGCTTAGCAGAAAAAATCTTTTAAAAACACCTCCATGCACAAAAACCATGTTTTTGGAATACATGAAAACAAAAGCCATCCACATACCAGACAGAAGTTTTAATACATTTTTGTCTGGGAAGGTAAGGGGAGAATAACACTCTGCTGAAAATTAATGTGCTTGCTGATAAATGTATTAGCATTACCTGGAATCATTGGATAATCCCTGAGTGGGTTTGTGGGTTTGTAAGTATATAGTTGGTTTCCAATCTTTGCTGCAGAAACTGACAGGAATGATTAACACAAATGAGATGTTATTGACTGATAATTACCACACAGCTGACTAAGGGAAACTGCTTCCATCTTTCTTCCCCAAATTATAATTTTCTGTTTTATCATTGCATTCTCAAGATATTCTAGATATATCTGTTTAAAAATAGTGTACATATTTGTTCCACTATAAAAAAGAAAATGCATGAAGCATGAATTGAGGTGGTATTTTGACAGGTTCTGGAGAACCGGTAGCAGACATTTTGAGTAGTTGGGAGAACCGGCAAATAGGCTGGCTCTGCCCCTGCTGCCTCCCAGCTGATCTTCTTTTGTTGCCCTGAACAGGAGAACGGAGCTGGAAAGCAGGTTACTGGGGTGGGGAGGGAATGGGGATTTTGCAGTATCCTTCCCCTGCCACGCCCACAAAGCCACGCCCACAAAGCCACGCCACGCCCACAAAGCCACGCCCACAGAACCGGTAGTAAAAAATATTTGAAACTCACCACTGCCTTAAGTGATACAGCTCCTGCCTACCAGACTGCCTGACGGTGAGATTTTAAAGAGAGTTAACTAAGCCTTCTTTCCTTGAGAGAATGCCAGGATCTACAGGAATTCTACCTGTAATCCAACACGAACCTGTGCTTTTTCCCAGTTGAAAAACTTGAAGCTTGGTTTGGAATCTTCAAGGCTTTGCTTTCTCCAAATATTTCTTTTCCATAACATAATACAAGTGCTGAATGCTGAAGATGCTATCTTGCTTTGCAGAGCTGCATTGGGCAAGACAGTCTCTTCTGCTTCTGTTTAAACAATTCTCCCCTACTATTACTAAGGAGCATTGGTTGAGTTCATACAAGTTCTTCTTGAGAACAAAATTGTATAGAATTGAGAGCTCTTATCGCGGCAAGGCCATAATTCCACAAAGATTTCTTTGTGAGAGATTAAATGCATCGAATGTCAAAATCAGTCAAAAATCTGATGTGTTACATCGCAGGGGATATACAGCCACATTAATTCAAACTGTAAACTGCTGCCTCTGAGGATTTATCTAAAATAAAACCAAGATTTAATAAGAGCTTGCTACCAGTGTGAATGGATACCAGAATAAATCAATTTGTTAAAAAAATAAAACCCTAATTACTTGGAAATATGGAAATTCATAATGATTAACTTAGGTTATATAATATGCTTCCTAAAAATTCTTAAATTGCTTTTGCCTAATTGTTGTGGGACATCACATAAGATATCAATTTACAAGGAGAGAAGCAACTTAGAACTAAGGAGAAATTTCCTAACAGTAAGAACAATTAACCTCTGGAACAGCTTGCCTCCAGCAGTTGTGAATGCCCCAACCCTGGAAGTCTTTAAAAAGATGTTAGACAGCCATTTGTCTGAAATGGTATAAGGTTCCTGCCCATGCAGGGGGTTGGACTAGAAGACCTACAAGGTCCCTTCCAACTCTGCTATTGTATTGTATTGTATTGTATTGTATTGTATTGTATTGTATTGTACAATACAGAACTATAGATAGAGTGCAATCTTACATGTCCATTTTTATTAACTTAACTAGTACAGTTAAATCATATTTAAAGATGTTAATCTGAAACCAAGGAGACCTAACCTGGATAATATTCTGGGGCAAATAATAAGAATATTTTAATGAACTCTGATGCTTCCTGACTCATAATTGTATTAAAATATATTATGATATTACGTATATTAATATTAGATATAATATTATTAATATTAGCCATATTAAAGATATTCCATACAAGTTACTTATTAATTCCTGCACTGAGTGAAGATTTATTAAAGTTCAATTTTTAAAGCTTGAATGTCTCACCATCATCGTCATCACACACACACACACACACACCCCTATTTAATGGTCTACAGCAGGGGTCTCCAACCTTTGCAACTTTAAGTCTGAAGGACTTCAGCTTTGCTGGCTGGAGAAGTCTGGGAGCTGAAGTCCTTCAGACTTAAAGTTGCAAAGGTTGGAGACCCCTGGTCTATAGAATGCCTTCTCCATAGTGAATCACTGAATAAAAGGAATGTTGGGTTGGAAAAATGACCAGCATTAAACCAATTGGAATGGAAACTAATCAAGGAAAGAAGCAACCTAGAACTAAGAAGAAATTTCCTCACAGTTAGAACAATTAAACAGTGGAACAATTTGCCTTGACCAGATTAGACAACCATTTGTCTGAAATGGTATAGGGTTTCCTGCCTGAGCAGAGGTTTGGATTAGAATACCTCCAAGGTCCTTTCCAACTCTGCTATTCTATACAATTCTGTTCTGTTCTACTCTACTTTACTCTACTCTACTATATTCTTACAAATAACTCAAGGCAGTGAACATATCCAACACACTTTCCTCTGCCTCCTATTTTCTGCACAACAACAACCTCTGTGATAGGTTGGGCTGTGTGACTGACCCAAAATCACCCAGTTGGCTTTCCATGGTGGGATTTGAACTCACAGTCTCCTGTTTTCTAGCCTGGTGCCTTAAGCATGAGACTAAACTGGCTGTAAATAGATGAAACTGATCATTGATTTATTTATACACTAGTTCAAACTGGATAGAAAATAAAACAAAAAATAAAACAAATAAAACAAATTTAGGGACCACTTAGTAATGCTACTTTTATCTAAATATATATTGATCCATTTCCCTAAATATAATAGCAACCCTCCGGATTTAAAAAAAGTTCAGTTTCAGAACAGGTGGGCTAGCTTCTCTACTTACCATTGCTGACTTGGAAGGTAAGGAGCTGAGCTTCTAAATGCTCCATTTTCAGAGCTGCGGGAAAGTGTTTTAGATGTGTGCGCAAAGCACACACTGACAGAACCGGTTGTTAAACTGGCAGCATCCCACACTGACAAAAATGCATTATTGGAAACAGTCTTTATACATGTACGTTATTTTGTGTGTGAGAATTCAATCACACAGGTCATCTGGTATACAATTCTGTCTGAGCTTTAGTTCATATACTGGTCAAGGGACTATGAATTATGTTCTATAAATGTGCATTAAAGGACAGTCTGTACACATTTTCCTTTTACCTGTCAACAGAACGAAAAAGCAAGTTTATAGGACTGTGTTTATCAAGAGGGTCATCTCCCATTTGATCTCTTCCAATTGTCCCTTTCCTAATCCCATCAGTACAGCAGACTGATAGCTAGAATTGTGCTGTCGGCAATTTAATACAACCATTATTGTATTTTTGTCCAACTTGTGATAGGAGTGGGAGTGGGAAGAACACACACAAACACACACACACATAATGGTAAAGGTTCCCCTTGCACATATGTGCTAGTCATTCCCGACTCTAGGGGACGGTGCTCATTTCCATTTCAAAGCCAAAGAGCCAGAGCTATCTGAAGACGTCTCCATCAGGGGTGGGTTCCTGCCAGTTCTAACCTATTCTATAGAAGAGGTTCCACAAATCTACAGGGCCATTTAGAACCGGTTCCAGCTCCCTCTCCCCACCCGTCCGCACATCATCAAGATAAAGAGCGAGAGGAGGAATTCTGGGAGTTGAAGTCCACAAGTCTTAAAGCTGTCAAGTTTGAACACCCCTGGGGTTTTTTTTTAATAAAGGGTTAGGGGTGCAAAGGTCTTGTAACTTTAACAGATTAACAGAGTTGGAAGGGACCTTGCAGGCCATCTAATCCAACACCCTGCCCAAGCAGGAGACCCTACATGTGCCTCTACCTAGGATCGAACTCACAACCTCCTGCTTGTGAGGCAAGAGTTCTACCTCTAGGCCACAGTAGCTTCTTGACAGCTTTAAGACTTGCATGCTTCAATGCCAGAGTTCCTGGGCCAACTTGACTGGAGGAGGAATTCTGGGAGTTGAAGTCCACAAGTCTTAAGGCTGTCAAGTTTGAACACCCCTGGGTTTTTTTTTCTAAAGGGTTAGGGGTGCCAGGGTCTTGTAACTTGACAGCTTTAAGATTTGCATGCTTCAAATGCCAGAGTTTCTGAGTCAACATTTTGGTTGTTAAGCAAGAGCATTGTTAAGTGAGTTTCACCACATTTTAAAAGTTGGCCACGCCCACCAAATCACATGACTGACAAGCCACTCCCACTTGGTCACATGGCTGGCAAGCCACTCCTACCCGGTCACATGGCTGGCAAGCCATTCCCACAAAGCAGGCCACCTCCACAGAAGAGGTTCTAAAAATGTTGAAACCCACCACTGGTCTTCATGGTCGTTTGGCCAGCATGACTAAACAACAAAGGTGGCTCCTATATTTTCTACTTGCATTTTTGCTAGATTGGCAGAAGCTGAGACAAGTAACGGGAGCTCACTCCGTTATGTGGCGCTAGGGATTCGAACCTCCAAATTGCCGATTTCTGATTGACAAGCTCAGCATCTTAGCCACTGAGCCATCACGTCCATACCTATACCTATACCTATACCTATACCTATACCTATACCTATACCTATACCTATACCTATACCTATACCTATACATATACATATACATATACATATACATATACATGGAAGAGGGGAATGCTTTAAATGCTCCATGGCTCTTCACATGAATTAAATTTGCTTTGAATACTGGCTGACATTTTGCTATTGAAATCATCTATTTCTGATGTAGACCTTGAAATTTGTTCTTGAGATGACTGTGTTAAAGAAACAAACAAAAAAACCCGTCTGAAGTATAGTTACAATAGTTACATATACCCCTGGGGCACAAACAAATGAATTAATTTTTTTAAAGTATTGCTCAGATTAGAATCCAATTAACTTTAAAAAAAAGAAACAAAAATCCAATTTATGGTGGTGTCACTGATTGGAATTATAATAATGAAAAGGTATTGTTCTTATGAACTGAGAAACTCTCTAAAGTTCTCAACCACCAGTATTAATGTGGGCTGTTCCTCTTCCAAGCTCCCAAAGCAATATAGATTTTCTTTTATAGTTTAGTTTTATTTATCCACTGTAGGAGATCTACCTATATATTAGAGATATAATAAAGTATTTTACAGAGATTATAGTGTTATGTGCTTTTTGTATTTTTAATATCAGTTGTTATAGCACTGATCATTTCTTGGATAGATGTAGAATATAGCAAGGCTGTAATAATAAAATAGAGGCAGTTTAGTGTAGTAGTTATGGAAGCAGGCTAGAAACCAGGAGTTTTAAGCAGAGGTGGTATTCAGCAGGTTCTGACCAGTTCTGGAGAACTTGTCATGAAAATTTTGAATGGTTCAGAGAACTGGTAAATACCACCTCTGACTAGCCCCGCCGCCATCTAGTCTCTGCCTCCTGAGTCCCAGCTAGTCGGGAGGGAATGGGGACTTTGCACTATCCCTCTGCTGGAGTGGGGTGGAATGGAGATTTTACAGTATCCTTCCTCTGCCCTGCCCGCCAAGCCACACCTACCAAGCCATGCCACACGCACACACCCACAACTAGTAGTAAAAAAATTTTGAATCCCACCACTGGTTTTAAGATAAAGATAAAGGTTCCCCTCAGACATATGTGCTAGTCATTCCCGAATCTAGGAGGAGGTGTTCATCTCTTTTTCTAAGTCGAAGAGCCAGTGTGTCTACATGGTCAAGTGGACGGCATGACTAAATGCCGATGGTGAATGGAACACTGTTACCTTCCCACCAAAGGTGGTCCCTATTTTTATACTTGCATTTTTACATGCTTTCGAACTGCTGGGTTGGCAGAAGCTGGGACAAGGAACAGGAGCTCACTCCGTTACGCAGCACTAGGGATTCGAACCGCCAAACTGCCAACCTTTCTGATCGACAAGCTCAGCGTTTTATCCACTGAGCCACCGCATCCCTACGGTGCTTCTTACCACTAGGTAAATCTTTAATAATGGTTCTTTCTCATCTCCAGTCAAACACATTTCAAGTTTCCCTCCAATAGTGGTCCAGACATCTCTTCTTCACTTCACAAGAGGCTTCTTGTCTCTTTAATGAAAATACATGGCAGGAATATCAAGGCAAGGGACACAAACATCTGCAAGGCTAATTTAGATCAGAAGACAACTTCAATCCTAGACAGCAAGCATTTCCCTGGACAAAAATGTGTAATCCCTTTGTCATTTTGCCTAGATAGTTGCTGCCAAGCAGAAAAGGAACTTAAAGCATTTATTCTTCCTTGGGGACCACGACGACGACAACAACAACAAAAAAGAATCATGAAAAAGGTATGAGCAGCTGTCATTGTTTGGCAACATGACAGGGAATAAATAGAAAATCAAACATTCAAACCCCATTTTCTGTGAACTGTGTTAGTATATTCACGTCCATCAGAAAAATGCTGAGAAGAGGATATGATATTGAGACTCCAAGAGAATAATTCCACATTTAGTTAGCAGTGGCAAACGCGTGGAATTAGAATTATTTGTTATTAATTAGGATAACACAGTGTCTCATTTCCTTTTCACCCTGCAACTGAAATTATATGTGTTTTTGAAATGTCTTTGAATATTCGTAGCATGGGTTGGTAGTTATATTGTTGGTTTGAGCTCTGAGCTTGGTGATTTGCTTGCTGCCCTATACATCCCTCAGACCGATACGCTCCCACAGAGAGGGCCTTCTCAGGGTGCCGTCGGACGGACAATGCCGACTGGCGACACCCAGGGGAAGAGCCTTTTCTGTGGTGGGTCCAGCCCTCTGGAATGACCTACCCCCTGAATTACGTACCATCACCGACCTCCGCCTCTTCCGCCAATGTCTTAAGACATATTTGTTTCAACAAGCCGGCCTAGCCTAACCTCCCATGGGGACTTTTAGGTAGTTTTAAATTGGGCTTTTAAAATTTGGTTTTAGCGCAGGATAGGGTTATTTAATAGTTTTTTAAATTATATTTATTGTATTTTGTATGTCTTTTAAATTTCCTGTGCGCCGCCCTGGGTCCTTGGTGGAGAAATGCGGGATATAAATTTAAATAAATAAAATAAAATAAATAAAATAAATAAATAAATGTTTCATCTCCATTTGAGGAGGCATCTTCAGTTGTCTTTGGATTGTGCTTGTCTGGGCAGTACCTCTCCCCCAACAAACACAATCCAAAGTACACTGAAAATTTCTCCTCAAATGGGAACAAATATTTGCAACCAAATCTCCAAGCAGAGCTCAAACCAACATATTGTATGTGTTTTTGCTTAATTTGTAGACTAGAGTCGAGTTGAGTTAAATGGTATTCATAAGAAGAATGAATAAATTTACTGTAATTAAAAAATCAGGGAGATAGTACACATTTCTTACTTACAATTTCCAAGCATAGCTCAAACCAACAATTTATATGTGTTTTTGGCTTAATTTGTAGACTAGAGCCTAGTTGGGTTAAATGGGACTCAAAAGAAGAATGAGTGGATTTACTGTAATTCAAAAATCAGGAAGACAGTACACTTTTCTTATCTACAATTTTAGTAATTCAGTGGTGCCTTGGGGTTCATCGTTAATTGGTTCTGGGAGATGTGATAAGTTCCAAAAACAATGAGTACCAAACAACTTTTTTCCCATAAGGAAAAATATAGGGAATCACAAGGCAAGCAACACTGACAAGTTCTAGCTTGCGAGTTGTGTACCAAACAAACAATGTGTACAAGGACAAAATTTTCACTTCAAAATATGTTGAGTACCAAATTTGGTGAGTTGCAAAGCAGTTGAGTACCAAGGTACCACTGTACTAAGCAGTTAAGTATCAAGGTACCACATGATGTAATTCATACCCAAAGATAAGATGAGATCACTCAATTATCTTAACTAAGCTAGTTAAAATCCTTCCGACTGCATGTATACAATTTGCTAAGGTTGTTTAGCATTAATTATGGTTAGGTTTTCTTGTCATCAAGTGAGTTGCCTCACAAATGGAATAAATAAATAAGAATGAGGTCATTTGATTAATTAATGATTCAGGGTCTTGTGTAAACCACAGGTTAATTCAATAACCAAGTATATTTAGAAAAAACACCCTTGAAATGTTTTTAATTGTTTTTCTCTTATCTTTATCTGCGCGAGCTGCACTGGCTGCCTGTGGCCTTTCGGGTGCATTTCAAGGTGTTGATTATCATCTTTAAAGTGCTCCATGGCACAGGACCTAGTTATTTGCGGGATTGTATCCTGCCCCATACATCCCTTCGGCCGATTCGCTCACACAGAGAGGGACTTCTCCGGGTGCCGTCCACTAGGCAATGCCAGCGGGCAACGCCCAGGGGAAGGGCCTTCTCTGTGATGGGCCCGACCCTCTGGAATGACCTATCCCCGGATATTAGAATGACCACCGACCTCCGCACCTTCCGCCAAAAAGTAAAAACTTATTTATTCCATCAGGCTGGTTTGGCCTAATCGATGCTTCTTGCCCCAGTCTGTTTTTTGCAAATTATCGATTTGGTTTTAATGGGTTATAATTTTAATGTTTTAAATTCTTGTACAGGGTAATTTAATTCGTTTTTAACTTTGTATGTCTTGTATGTTTTTAGATAGTTTTTTAATTTTCCTGTACACCGCCCCGAGTCCCTTCGGGGAGAGGGGGCGGTTTATAAATGTAATAAATTATTATTATTAAATTATTATTATTTAGTCCTTTTAGAGAGAAGAGAAGTGCTAACTTTACGATAGAAATCTGAGTATTTAAAAATGACATTTTATTGTAAATCATAATTTAGATAATTTTCTACAATAGTGGTATGCAATATTTTTGCTGATGAAAAGGAACTTTCTAAAGCTATTTGTACTGGACATGGCAGGAAATGTCACCCAAGGAGATGGAAACTAAATATTCTGCCTTGTTTTGTGATTTTCTTTAATTATTTTAAAATAGGTATGGTAAAATTCTATTATACTTAGCTTCTATTTTTTTTTAAAAAAAAAGCAACCCATGAATTTCAAATTGAGTTAGTTTGTGAATATTAACAGAGAGAACAGGGGCACAACAGGCTGCATTAGATGAAGTTATTTGGAAAATGAATTAGGAAAGACTCAAGGCAGATTGAATTTTAAATGGTAATTGCAGCAAGACTACTGGGTAGCCAGTGATGGAAAAGAATGAATGTTTGATACTGGAGGAATGGATTGTGGAAATATCAGAATTATATGATACGGCAAGGCTGATCTGTATGAGCAGGGGGGAAAAACAACCATTTTTTTCTGAAAAATTGGGAACCGTACATGAGCCCTTTGATAAGATATTAACAGATTAACAGAGTTGGAAGGGACCTTGCAGGTCATCTAATCCAATTCCCTGCCCAAGCAGGAGATCCTACATCTGCCTCTACCTAGGATCGAACTCACAACCTGCTGCTTGTGAGGCAAGAGCTCCACCTCTAGGCCACAGCAGCCATTTATGGATTTGAGGACTGAGAAAGATGTGTATTAAATGAGTTTTAAGGGCAGGGGTGGGCTTCAAAAATGTTAGCAATGGGTTAGCAATGGGTTCCCTGCCCCGTTACTTGGTGGGCGTGGCCATGGTGGGCATGACCTAGTTGGCCTCCTGAGCTCTGGAGCCTCCAGGAGGCCGAAAACAGCCTCTCCCGAGCTCCGGAGGCCCTCCAAAAGCTGGAAATGGGTCTTTTTCCAGCCTTCCAGAACTTCTGGGAGGTCCATTTTTTCATTTCATTTAATACTTATAAACCGCTCCCTCTCCCCATGGGGACTCGGGGCGGTGCACAGGTAGAATAAAAACAGTAAAAAACATACAAACAACAATAAAATATACAAACAATTTTAAAAGCCAAATTAAACTCAACCTGTGCTAAAATTCCCATTAAACTAACTGAACTAAAATCTACCCAGTAAAACCCCAAGACAGGGGGACTATCCCAAGCCGACCAGACGTAAAAAGTAAGTTTTTAATTTAAGACGGAAGGAGCGGAGGTCCGTGGTCATCCTAATATCGGGGGGAAGGTCGTTCCAGAGGGCCGGGCCCACCACAGAGAGAGCCCTTCCCCTGGGTGTCGCCCGCTGACACAGTCTAGTGGATGGCACCCGGAGAAGTCCCTCTCTGTGGGAGCGAATCGGCCGTGAGGATGTATGAGGCAGGATCCGATCCCGCAGATAGCTAGGTCCCGAGCCATGGAGCGCTTTAAAGATGATAATTAACACCTTGAAGCGCACCCGGAAGACGACAGGTAGCCAGTGCAGCTCGCGCAAGAGCGGTGTTACATGGGTAGACCTTGCGGTCCCCATAATTGCTCGCGCGGCTGCATTCTGGACTAGCTGAAGTCTCCGGGTGCACCTCAAGGGAAGCCCCATGTAGAGAGAGTTGCAATAGTCCAGTCGGGATGTCACGAGCGCATGAGTGACTGTGCGAAGGGCGTCCCGATCCAATAGGGGGCGCAATTGGCGAACCAGGCGAACCTGGTAAAACGCCCTCCTGGCCACGGCCGTCACTTGATCTTCCATGGACAGCCGGGCATCCAGGAGGACACCCAAATTGCGCGCCCCATCCACAGGGGCAAGATGTTCGCCCCCTATGGCCAGCGATGGAGTGAGCTGGTTGAATCGGGCGGCCGGAAACCACAGCCACTCGGTCTTGGTCGGGTTGAGCCTGAGTCCGTTACTTCCCATCCAGATCCGTACGGCTTCCAGGCACTGGCACATCACCGCTACGGCATCGTTGGGGTGGTTTGGGGTAGATATATACAACTGAGTATCATCACCGTATAGATGGTACTCTACCCCAAAACCACGGATGATCTCACCCAGCGGCTTCATGTATGTGTTGAACAGGAGGGCCGAGAGGACCGACCCCTGAGGCACCCCAAATACGAGGGGTCTCGCGGTCGACCTCTGCCCCCCTGCCAACACAAATTGCGATCGGCCAGAGAGGTAGGAGGAGAACCACCGTAAAACGGTGCCTCCCACCCCCAACCCCCCCAGCCGATGCAATAGGATACCATGGTCGATGGTATCGAAAGCCGCCGAGAGGTCTAATAGGACCAGGATGGAGGAACATCCCCCATCTCTGGCCCTCCAGAGATCATCAACCAACATGACCAATGCCGTCTCGGTGCTATGCCCGGGCCGAAAGCCGGACTGGCGCGGATCTAGATAATCAACTTCCTCCAGGTGACGGGGAAACTGTTGTGCCACCACACTCTCAACAACCTTCGCCAAAAAGGGAAGGTTGGAGACTGGATGGTAGTTGTTCAAAAGAGCTGGATCCAAAGAGGGCTTCTTAAGGAGGGGCCTCACCATCGCTTCTTTTAGGGAAGCAGGCAAGGAACCCTCACTTAAGGATGCGTTGACAACCTCTTGGAGCCAGCCTCGTGTCACCTCCCAGGATGCCAGTACAAGCCAGGAGGGACACGGGTCCAATAAACATGTGGTGGCTCGCAGTCGCCCACGTAACCTGTCCATATCCTCGGAAGTAACGGAGTCAAACTCCTCCCAAACAAGATCTGTCTCGTGGCATCCCACTGGGCCATGAATGGGGGCTAGCTCGTTCTGTATCTGAGCGATTTTCTCCTGCAGAAAAGTCACAAATTCCTCTGCTCTACCCTGTAACGGGGCTTCCCGCACCCTCTGTTGAAGGAGGGAGCGGGTCACCCTAAACAGGGCGGCAGGGCGGTTTTCTGCGGATGCTATGAGAGTAGCACAATGGTGACGTTTGGCTACTCTCAGCGCCACAATGTAAGTCCGTAAATGGGCTCTTACCTGTGTCCGGTCAGATTCAGAACGGGTAGACCTCCATCTTCTCTCTAGGCATCTCTTGCGGCGTTTCATCACCCCCAGCTCCTCGGTAAACCAAGGAGCCAGGGTGTTTCGCCGCCGCAAGAGAGGCCGCAAGGGCGCGACCCGATCCAAGGCCCCCGTGGTCGCAATATTCCATGCGGCCACGAGGTCCTCCATCGGGGTGCGGGTCAGGGGTACAGGAACTGGCCCAAGCGCCGTTTGGAACCCATCCGGGTCCATCAGGCGCCTGGGGCGGAACCAGATTGGTGACTCAGGTTCCGCCTCCCCGCGGAGGGGAGCAGCTATCCCTGAGCCTCCGCATGGGCCCTGTACTTACCCGGTGCCCAAACAGGCTGGGTGGAGACTCCTGGGAGGGGTGGGGCAGGGTGGGAGAGGCCATCTAGGGGTGGGATTTGTGGGTTCTCCAAACTGGGCAGATTCTTATCTAGAGGTTTCCCTGAACCCGTGTGAATCTGCAGCAGCCCAGACAGAATGATAAGATTCTAACTCCCTATTGAAGAGGTCTGAAATTGTTATATTTTGTAAAATTAGTTGTCCTACAGGTGCTTTTTCAAGAGGCAACTGAACTTTCCCCCCCCCCCCTTTTTCTTTGAAGACTTTTCGCTTCTCATCCACGAAGTTTCTTCAGCTTCTTGGATAAGAAGTGAAACATCTTCAAAGAAAAAAAAAACCCAGAAAATCCAGCCATCTTTTCAAAAAGCACCTTTGCGACAACCAGGACCTGGATGACTGAGAAATTCCTAGACCAGGGATGTCCAAACTTGGGAACATTAAGACTTGTGGACTTCAACTCTCAGAATTCCCCAGCCAGCTATGCTGGCTGGGGAATTCTGGGAGTTGAAGTCCACAAGTCTTAAAGTTCCCAAGTTTGGACATCCCTGTCCTAGACATAACTTTGCTTTTTTCCCCTTTTTTTGCTCAATTTGTCTTTTACTATATGTAAATTTCTCAGTACATGTAAATTAGACCATAATATTGACCAATTGGGGTCACAGGTTATCCAGTGCTATTTGAAGAATGACCCGTAAGCCAGTGGATTCTAATTATGAGGAAATGGATTTCCACTAAAATGTGCAGTCATCCCAATTGCATTAGAACAAGTCATTCAGAAGGGGTCTCTCCCTTGGCAAACGTTTAAGCAGAGACAGTGAAAGATGCTGCATCAGCAGATCACTTGCACTGGGACGCAGAGGGGTGACATAACCTTTGACGTCTCTTCTAGCTCTGAGATCTGATGAATAAGCTGGCTACCGAGAATAAAGAAATTGACTATCTTTGCAAAAGGCCAGCTGGTGACAAATGTTAGGAATATACAAAATAACTTATTGGAAGCACACATTTCCCTATTTCTCCAAAGAGTCAACAAAATCGAAGAAAGAATATACAACTTGCAAATAACTTTGGAAAATAATTAGGATATTATGTTTGTTTGTTTGATTGATTGATTGATTGATTGATTGATTGATTGACTGATTGATTGATTAACCCTTGGACCATATCAAAGTGCCATAGGTTTGCCATTACAGATATATATAAAATATGAATTATATTTCGGTGTCACCCTTACAATCTACCCCAATCAGTTCCACAGATCTCAACTGAACCAGTTTGCTTAAGTACTGTCAGTGGTGCATTCCAGAAGCCGCTACTGGTTCGCTCAGGGACGCACTATGTGTGCACTTTGTGTGCTGTGCGTGCATGCACAGCACAACAAAAATTGCTCTCGCATGTACAGAAGCCAAAAACAAGATGACGGCGCCTATGGCGCTGGTGGGAGAATCAGTTTGGGGGCCAAACTACTACTGGTCCAGCCAAACCAGTCCAAACTGGTTGGAACCTACCACTGAGTACTGTGCTGTGTTAAACATTATTTTCAGATTCTGGCTGCCCATAAAATTAGTTGTTTGATATGAGGATCCCAATGGGTCATTTGTCTGGAATATAGACCAAGGTATCTGTCTTGCATCCTCTTATACAGGCAACAGTCCAATAGGATGTGAGCCAGGTCTTCTACCTCTGCCGCTCTGCAAATGCAGAGATGTCCATTTTAGGGTATAGAATTTTCCATAGCATACTACAAGATCCGAATGCTGAAGCTAAAGGTTTTGTAGATACCAGATCTGATCATAAACCCTAATAAACACGGGCTTGTCCCGGTAATATGATCCTTTCAATGCAGGAATTCTAGGACCATGGTTTTCCGATCAGCTAAGGTCTCCGTCTTCTAGGGACCGTTTCTCCTTCCACTTCACCTTAGAACTGTCAAGCTCTTACCAGTAAATGCCATCAGGCTCCATTCATCTGCTGTGCACATGCTAATTGCAGCTTCCTAAGCATTTCCCATTGTTTCTCCAAATAGCAACGCTCTGCCTTCAGTTAGCTGGCTGACAGCTGGGTGAGTTTATCTTTCCCTGCTCAGTGTCAGGTGCGCACTTACCGCTTTCCAGCCTCTTTGGGGGAGCCTAATTATAGAACTCTCCTTCCTGCTTTCACATTTTCAGTGAAGCAGCTGCATCTCATTTGAACACAATACAAAAATGGCACCTGGGTTTTTTCTCCCCAGGGTTAATTTAGATTTCAATCTCCCCTTCCACTCCTATTTCCTCCCACCCATTTTTCCCCCTCCTGTTTTTGCATACACGGTCACTGAAATGAGAGTTCTGGTGTTGGCTGCGGGATTTCTGTAACCCAAGAAGAATGGCATCACCAGCTACATCTTCCAGAGTTCATATATGGGACTAACTACTGAGAACGAGGGTACCAGTTGCTGTTTTTATTGCCAGCTACTCAAGCCAATGGCTAAAAATTAGAGGCGGTAGAAAAGGCAGTACTTTTGGTTGTTAGATTCTTTGAGTAGTCAGTATTACCTTTCCTGTATAGCTTGGGCACATGCCAGGAGGAAACAATCTTTTTGGGGGGGATAAGAGCACATTCAGAAAATAGTTGTTTAGGAAGGAAGGAAGGAAGGAAGGAAGGAAGGAAGGAAGGAAGGAAGGAAGGAAGGAAGGAAGGAAGGAAGGAAGGAAGGAAGGAATCTAGTTTTCTCACTACCATCCCAATAAGATCTTTGTGAAGTCTAAAGACATTCCAGGAAATGTGTATAATGCTAGATCCTATTGCTTTACTTTGTAGCGTATAAACATTCTATTAATCTGATTTTTATTTACTTATTTTTAAGTTAGGGGTCAAGGAGCCTGATGGAGAGGTACAAACTATTTGCGTAAATCCTGGATAAATCCTGTATCTGGGCCCACTTTTATTCTTCATTTTGGCTTCAGAATCCTCTGCCTATTCCACCAATAATTGATTAGCTCTTGTTGGTCAGTACTCAAGTACTGTCAGAGAATAGCAATAGCAATAGAACTTAAACATACTGTATACCACTTTACAGTGCTTTCCAGCCCACTCTAATCGGTTTAGAGTCAACCTATTGTTCCTCCAACAATTTGGCTCCTCACATTGGAAGGATGGAAGGTTGAGTCAACCTTGAACCTAGTGAGATTTGAACTGCCAAATTACAGGCAGAAGTAGCCTGAAGTACTGCACTCCGACCACTGCACCACTGTGGCTCTTGTACCAAATCTGATACCAAGAGTGGTGAACTGCACTGGGGAGAACAATTCCATTGTCTCTTGGTATTCCCAATTCCCAGATGGATTCAGACCACAATTTTCAGAATCCTAATCTTTATCCATGTTAGAGGACTAGCACAGGTTTACCTTGTGTATCAGGGGTGCCCATTTTGGGACTGGAGACTCTACCTATGGTACCTCATGCCTTAGTCATCTCCTGGTAAGTTAATGCATAGTATGGTTGTTTTTGAAGCACATAAAAGTTGCCACTGGTCCAAAATAGCAGTTTCTGTGCTACTAGGATTCATAAGAAATTATTATCAAGTTTTCAGAGCTTGCTTTTATGCAGTATTAGCTGATAGCCCGGCATTGCCCGGGTATTTATTTATAAGGGAAAAATGTCCGTACCCAAAATAATTGCTAATGTTGGATTTTCCCACTTACCAGAGGGAGCCTCCTTGTGGAGTACTATGAAGCATTACTATGTCAACTCCACTGAGCTGTACAGTAGAAGCCATTTTACAGCAATACAATAGAAGCCACTGAAAGGCACAACAGGCTGCGTCTTAACAGAACACATACCCTGAGGGGTGTTAGGGTTATCTTACAACACCCCCCCCCCCCCCAGTATTTTTCTGCAGAGAGTAAGTCATCTGTGTGCCAGGTTTGGTTGAAATTGCTCAAAGCTTTACAGAGTTATGCTGAAACATACATATATATATACATACAGCCTTTTCTTATAAATTAAAAATAATAATATATAAGATGAGATGAGATGAGATGAGATGAGATGAGATGAGATGAGATGAGATGAGATAAGAAGATTTTCAGTGGTGGATAGGAAACTCTTGGCCAGTCTGTATTCTGTTTTCAATAAACTCCTTGCACAAGTTGTATTATTAATTTATGACAGACACCACCCCTTGTGTAGTAAGTAATTATAAAAGTTACAACCAACAGAGCACAGAATATGGGCTGTGGATTGATGCCATTTGCAAGTATTTTATTAAATTGGGGACAGAAAAGTCTGGGATGTTATTCATTTAAAAAGGTGGCTTACTAAAGATACAAATAATAAGTTTTTACAAAACCTAAAAGGAAATTTGACTTGAAGCTGATTCTGTCAAATCTTTATACCCAGCTGAAAAGTGACAACAAATTCTCATATCAAATGTTAGGTTTCTCCATTGTTTTAACCATATTTAACCATAAGGTAAAATAAAGGTTCCCTTTACACATATGTGCTAGTAGTTCCCGACTCTAGGGGGCAGTGCTCATCTCCGTTTCAAAGCCGAAGAGTTGTCTGAAGATGTCTCCATGGTCATGTGGCTGGCATGACTAAATGCCAAAGGCACATGGAACACTGTTACCTTCCCACCAAAGGTTGTCCTATTTTTCTACTTGCATTTTTACATGCTTTTGAACTGCTAAGTTGGTAGAAGCTGGGACAAGTAATGGGAGTTCACTCCATTATACAGCGCTAAGGATTCGAACCACTGAACTGCTGACATTTCTGACTGACAAGCTCAGTGTCTTAGCTACTGAGCCACCACATCCCTATATTTAACCATGCATATTCTCAAAACCCCTTTTCTGTAAATTGATTCATATCAAATCAGTTCAATGTGTCAGTCTCAATTTTCTAAATTGATTAAATGGATAAATCAGAGCAGATTAGTGATCCAAATCAAATCCACCATTTAAAATGTATGGGACCTGATTTATACACCCCAATAATAAACTACATTGCATTCAGTGAGTTCAGTTGCTTACTTTTAATCTTCTAGAGAAATAATGTGCATTTACTTCAAAGCATGTTATAATCTGTAATTGAAATTTGCATTTAGAACTTTCTCCAGCACTGCAGTGTTTATGCGATTTCACTTAAAGAGAATTGTTTTTTCAATGTAGCACTAAACTTCATTATTTAAAATAACTTAATTCCTTTACTTACCACAAACCAAAATCATTAGCATAGGAAGATAACACTTTCACAAATGTACTTGCTAGGAAAAGACAGATGCTACCAGTTTTCATAGTACCTTTGAAGTAATCAAATTTGCATTTGCAGCCTAACTATATGTTGGCACTGCAGTTCAGTGTTAAATACAATTAATTTTAAAATAATACACAAAATAACTATGTTTAACTGTAGCAGTGTAATGAAATGTGCACATGGAGAAGGGGGAGGGGGGAAGAATTCTGGCGAGAGCATTTTCCTAGAGAGGCAGCATATTCCAAAGACAAGCCCAAAGCAAGAGACTGCCCAGTCTTTACTGAATGGGAAAGGGAGATGAGGCTCAGGATTTGTTATTATTAGTTGCAAAGTCATGACCGACCCATCATAACCCCATGGACAATGTTTCTTCAGGCCTTCCTGTCCTCTACCATCCTCTTGGAGTCCATTTCAGCTCACACCTACTGCTTCAGTGACTCCATCCAGCCACCTCATTCTCTGTCATCCCCTACTTCTTTGGCCATCAATCTTTCCCAGCATGAGGCTTTTCTCCAGTGAGTCCTTCCTTCTCATTAGGTGATCAAAGTCTTTGAGTTTCCTCTTCAGGACCTGGCCTTCTAAAGAGCAGTCAGGGTTGATCTCCTCTAGGACTGACCATTTTGATAGCCTTGCAGTTCAAGGGACTCGCAGGAGTCTTCTCCAGCACCATAGTTCAAAGGCCTCCATTCTTTGGGACTCAGTCTTTCTCATGGTCCAACTTTCACAGCCATACTTTGCAACTGGGAAAGCCAGTTCAGGATATCACATCTTAAAATATCTCAGGGTATATCTCAGGAGTGTCAAACTCACAACAACACATTATTATTATTATTATTATTATTATTATTATTATTATTATTATTATTATTATTATTATTATTATTATTTTAGATTATCACATGATGTATCACAACTCCCCCCCCCCCCTTCACTAAACTGGGGGTGGGGATGGCCAGCACATGACACATCTGGCCCACGGGCCCTGAGTTTGACACTCCTGGTATATCTATTTGGTTAGAAGGTTACAGCTTTAATCTGGTGAGGTTCTGTATATTAGGTGTAAACAAATAAAGACCCAGCCTCATTTGGATCTCATGGTGTCACTTTTGGCCTCTGGCCTGACAAACACCTTCATTAACTAGGTGCCATTTTATTCAACTTCATTGAAGAACTCACCAATTATATCCTGCCAAGATCTCTTAAGAAATCAAGCAGCCATATTCAGTTAGATCAAAATCAAATTGTTTGAACTTGGTTCTCATTGAAAACAATTGATCTAACGCCTGACTAATGATTTCAATGAAAATCATTTCAGCTAATTTAATTCTATCTCCATCTTAAAATGAAACACTATTACTTATGAAGAATATTGATAATGTGGTGTCTCAGTGATTAAGACATTGGGCTTGTTGGATGGAAAGCCAGCAGCCCAGGTTCGAGACCCAAGCACCACACATTGGGGTGAGCTTCCATCCTAGCCTCAGCTCCTGCCAAGCTACCAATTCAAAAGCATGCAAATGCAAGTAGATAAATAGATACCACTTTGGTGGGAAGGTAACACTGCTCCGTGATGTCATGCTGGCCACATGACTACAGAAATGTCAGTGCTGGCTTAATGGCCTTGAAATGGAGATGAGTACCATCCTACAGTTGGCAATGACTAGTGGAGTAAAATCCACAGGAACTCCTTTTTTATGAATATTAGGATTTGAAAGTCCTAATAGATTCAAGTCAAATGAACAAGAACTACTTACGATATCCACTTGGAAGATAATTGAAAAGGAGTTATTATTCCAGAAACCGTATTTATTCTAGGTTTACAGCTGGATATCGAAAGGAATTCTGCCACTGAACCTGGATGTGGAAATTTCGCTTCCAGCTGATTTATTGCAGGAATCACAGGTGTCAAGTCCAGCTAGCATATGTCTTGTTATGGAAAGATACACAGTGGAGAATTATTCTTCATCTGCTGTTTACGTTTTGTGTTCAATTGAATTTTTAATTGCGCTTCCAATTATGATTGCATAACTACTATTTTTGTAACTATATTTTTAATTCTGGTTTTTAACTGTTGTGAGCTGCATTTATGTGAGAGGGGTGGCTAGTTAAATTTAATAAATAAATAGGTTTGGATTCACTTCAGTGGTGAAATTCAAAATTCTTTTATTTACTACAGGTTCTGTGGGCATGCTTGGTGGGCATGGCAGTGGAAGGATACTGCAAAATCTCCATTCCCTCCCCACTCCAGGGGGAAGGATACTGCAACATCCTCATTCCCACCCCATTCCTGGGGGAAGGATATTGCAAAATCCCCATTCCCATCCCACTCCTGGGGGAAGGATATTGCAAAATCCCCATTCCCACCCCACTCCAGGGGAAGGATACTGCAAACTCTCCATTCCCACCCCACTCCTGGGGTAAGGATACTGCAAAATCCCCATTCCCATCCCACTCCTGGGGGAAGGATATTGCAAAATCCCCATTCCCACCCCACTCCAGGGGAAGGATACTGCAAACTCTCCATTCCCACCCCACTCCTGGGGTAAGGATACTGCAAAATCCCCATTCCCATCCCACTCCTGGGGGAAGGATACTGCAAAATCCCCATTCTCACCCCACTCCTGGGGGAAGGATACTGCAAAATCCCCATTCTCACCCCACTCCTGGGGGAAGGATATTGCAAAATCCCCATTCCCATCCCACTCCTGGGGGAAGGATACTGCAAAATCCCCATTCTCACCCCACTCCTGGGGGAAGGATACTGCAAAATCCCCATTCCCATCCCACTCCTGGGGGAAGGATACTGCAAAATCCCCATTCCCATCCCACTCCTGGGGGAAGGATACTGCAAAATCCCCATTCCCACTCCACTCGGGGCCAGCCAGAGGTAGTATTTGCTGGTTCACCAAACTACTCAAAGAACAGTTCTCCAGAACCTGTCAGAACCTGATGAATTTCACCCCTGATTAACTTCCTAAAGATACAGTCATAATCAGTGGTGGGATTCAAATAATTTAACAACTGGTTCTCTGCCCTAATGATTTGTTCCAACAACCAGTTCACCAAACTGCTCAGAAACATAACAACCGGTTCTCCCAAAGTGGTGCAAACTGGCTGAATCCCACCACTAGTCGCAATTCAAGCAATGCAAAACCCTCTACAGAGAAACATGCATCTCTCCTGTGCTTCCTGAAATGACTAAGAATTAAGTTGGCTAGTCTATAACCACCCAGGCTGGCACAAAGTTTGTTAAAGAGACACTTAAAATCCATATACTGTAACTAGCATCATCCATTCCATAGTTGTATGTTCCAATTATTTCACATTATTCATCTTCCTGCTATTCAGGAGAAAATTATCTTGCCAGACAGCATGGCCAGTGGACAACATATTAATTATATTATTTGTTGCTCTTTCAGTATAATTGAATTGAAACAAGCCTGTGATTTTAATTAGTTAATAACTTTTGGGCAATCTGATACTTGAAAAGATCCCACCAAAGACATGCTGCTTTTTAGCTAAAGCTAATATTTCTTTTTCTTTGTTTTGTAATTAATGTATTTATTGATCTCTAATTGCCCGGCAATTTGTACCTATCCTTCATTAATTCTGGGAGAACGTACATTCATTCTCTAGTATGGGATTTGTCCATCTTTCAGTCGTTAGTGTAAGTAGATTAAGTTCAGATGACCAAAATCAGCAGGTAGTGAATGCTGTATATCAGTGGTGTCACTCAAGGAATCACTTGGAATACTGCATTCAGTTTTGGTTGCCACAATGTAAAAAAGATGTGGAGACTCTAGGAAGAGGGCAGAGAAGAGCAACAAAGATGATTAGGGGACTACAGACTAAAATATATGAAGAACGGCTGCAGGAACTGGGTATGTCTAGTTTAATGAAAAGAAGGACTAGGGGAGAGATGATAGCAATCTTCCAATATCTCAGGGGTTGCCACAAAGAAGAGGGAATCAAACTATTCTCCAAAGCACCTGAGGGTAGAACACGAAGCAATGGGTGGAAACTAATCAAGGAGAGAAGCAACTCAGAACTGAGGAGAAATTACCTGACAGTTAGAGCAATTAATCAGTGGAACAGCTTGCCTCCAGAAGTGGTGAATGCCCCAACACTGCAAGTCTTTAAGAAGATGTTGGATAGACATTTGTCTGGAATGGTATAGGGTTTCCTGCCTAGGCAGGGGGTTGGACTAGAAGACCTACAAGGTCCCTTCCAACTCTGCTATTGTATTGTATTGTATTGTATTGTATTGTATTGTATTGTATTGTATTGTATTGTATTGTATTGTATTGTATTGTATTGTATTGTATTGTATTGTATTGCATTGCATTGTATTGTATTGTATTGTATTGTATTGTATTAGGCCGGGGGCTGGATTTGGCCCATGGGGTGCTTAGATCTGACCTGCGGGGCCACCATAGAAACAGTGAAGATTCAGCCTGCAGTGCTTCTGCCAGTGAAAATGGAGCTCAGGAGCTCTGTTTCATGGTAGAGGTTGCAGGCCATCACATGCCCACACCATCCCCCCCCCCCCCGAGGTCAAACACAACCTTGATGTTGCCCTCAATGAAAATGAGTTTGACACTCCTGCTGTATATAAAGGAAGCAGTCAGATTTTCCAAATTTGTTCTCCTCTTCCTCAGAGACAGAAGCTTTGGATAAAGAGATGGACCAGGGGTGAAATTCATTTTTTTGTACTACCGGTCCTGTGGGCGTGGCTTGGGGTTGGAGTCCTGTTTCTGAGTGGGCGTGGCCAACTCGATGTCACTCATGGTCACACCCTCTCAAACACAAGCCCCCACCACCACCAAGCCAGGTCCACAGAACCCAGTAGGAAAAATGTGTTTATGAGCATATTTACAGCAGAACTGCTACTCCCTTTATAGTTATAATAATAATAATAAATTTTATTTATAACCCGCTCTCTCTCCCCGAAGGGACTCGAGGCGGGGCACAGGGAAATTAAAAACAAATTAAAAACAAGCAAAGTACAAGGTTAGTTCAAGTACAAGTTCCCCCCCCAGCCCCCTCCATTGCGGAGACTATCTTAAAGGAACAGGCTGCAGCAGCTCTGCTGTGAACAGAGGAAGAAACATTTGGATTGTCCCTGCCTAGTCCTCTGCCATCCTCTGGAGTCCATTTAAGCTCATGCCTACTGCTTCAGTGACTCCATCCAGTCACCTCATTCTCTGTTGTCCCATGCTTCTTCTTTTGCCCTCAATCAAGAAGCTATGGTGAGGCCCCTCCTTAAGAAGCCCTCTTTGGACCCAGCTCTTTTAAACAACTATCGTCCAGTCTCCAACCTTCCCTTTTTGGCGAAGGTTGTTGAGAGTGTGGTGGCACAACAGTTTCCCCGTCACCTGGAGGAAATTGAGTATCTAGATCCGCGCCAGTCCGGCTTTCGGCCCGGGCATAGCACCGAGACGGCATTGGTCGCGTTGGTAGATGATCTCTGGAGGGCCAGAGATGGGGGATGTTCCTCCATCCTGGTCCTATTAGACCTCTCAGCGGCTTTCGATACCATCGACCATGGTATCCTATTGCATCGGCTGGGGGGGTTGGGGGTGGGAGGCACCGTTTTACGGTGGTTCTCCTCCTACCTCTCTGGCCGATCGCAATTTGTGTTGGCAGGGGAGCAGAGGTCGACCCCGAGACCCCTCACATGCGGGGTGCCTCAGGGGTCGGTCCTCTCGCCTCTCCTGTTCAACACATACATGAAGCCGCTGGGTGAGATCATCCGTGGTTTTGGGGTGGAGTACCATCTGTACGCTGATGATACACAGCTGTACATTTCCACCCCAAACCACCCCAACGATGCTGTAGCGGTGATGTGCCAGTGCCTGGAAGCCGTACGGATCTGGATGGGAAGGAACGGACTCAGACTCAACCCGACCAAGACCGAGTGGCTGTGGTTTCCGGCTGCCCGATTCAACCAGCTCTCTCCATCGCTGGCCACAGGGGGCGAACATCTTGCCCCTGTGGATGGGGCGCGCAATTTGGGTGTCCTCCTGGATACCCGGCTGTCCATGGAAGATCAAGTGACAGCCGTGGCCAGGAGGGCGTTTTACCAGGTTCGCCTGGTTCGCCAATTGCGCCCCCTATTGGATCGGGACGCCCTTCGCACAGTCACTCATGCTCTCGTGACATCCCGACTGGACTATTGCAACTCTCTCTACATGGGGCTCCCCTTGAGGTGCACCCGGAGGCTTCAGCTAGTCCAGAATGCAGCCGCGCGAGCAATTATGGGGACCACTAGGTCGACCCACATAACACCGCTCTTGCGCGAGCTGCACTGGCTACCTGTTGTCTTCCGGGTGCGCTTCAAGGTGTTAGTTATCATCTTCAAAGCGCTCCATGGCTCGGGACCTAGCTATCTGCAGGATCGGATCCTGCCCCATACATCCTCACGGCCGATCCGCTCCCACAGAGAGGGACTTCTCCGGGTGCCGTCCACTAGACTCTGTCAGCGGGCGACTCCCAGGGGAAGGGCTCTCTCTGTGGCGGGCCCGGCCCTCTGGAACGACCTTCCCCCCGATATCAGGATGACTACTGACCTCCGCTCCTTCCGTCTCAAGCTAAAAACACACTTCTTCTGTCTGGCCGGCCTAGGATAGTCTCTCTGTCTTTGGGGTTTTTAATGGGGTAGTATATTTTTAGTGAATTTTTAGCACAGGGTTGGTTTAATTGTTTTTTAGAAATGTATGTATTTATTGACTGTTTTTATTCTGCCTGTGCACCGCCCCGGGTCCCTGTGGGGAGAGGGTGCGGTTTAAAAATAAAATTATTATTATTATTATTATTATTATAATCTTTCCCCGCATGAGGCTCTTCTCCTGTGAGTCTTTCCTTCTGATTAGGTGGCCAAAGTATTTGAGTTTCCTCTTCAGGATCTGGCCTTCTAAAGAGCAGTTAGGGTTGATTTCCTCTGGGACTGATCGGTTTGATTGCCTTGCAGTCCAAGGGACTTGCAGGAGTCTTCTCCAGCACCATAGTTCAAAGGCCTCAATTCTTTGGCACTCAGCCTTTCTTATGGTCCAATTTTCACAGTCAAACATTGCAACTAGGAAAACCATAGCCTTGATTATAGGCATTTCTTTTGGCAGGGTGATGTCTCTGCTTTTTAGTATGCTGTCTAGATTTGCCATAGCTTTCCTCCCCAGGAGAAAGCGTCTTTCGATTTCTTGGCTAAAAAGTATTCCAGAATTATGTTCAGAACATGGTAGCTGTTTTATGAAAGGCCTGTATCCCCTCTCAAAATTCTTAATACAACTATTGACCTAAAGAAAAACCTTCTTCCCCTCTGCTTAGAAAAATTATCTTCTCCTGGAAGAAAGAATAACAGAATATATTGAAATTGGAAGGGACCTTGGAGGTCTTCTAGTCCAACACCCTGCTCAGGCAGGAACCCCTATACAATCTCAGAAAAATGGTTGTCCAATCTCTTCTTAAAAGCCTCCAGTGTTGTAGCATTTACAACTTCTGGAGGCAAGCTGTTCCACTGATTAATTGTTCTAACTGTCAGAAAAGTTCTAAGTTGCTTCTCTCCTTGATTAGTTTCCACCATTGCTTCTTGTCCTACCCTCAGGGGCTCAGGAGAATAGCTTGACTCCCCCTTCTTTATGGCAGCCCCTGAGATATTGGAACACTGCTGTCATGTCACACCTAGTTCTTTTTTTTCATTAAACTAGACCTACCCAATTCCTGCAACCATTCTTCATATGTTTATGAAGGAGTAGAAGGAATTTGCCATCTGATCCAGATGAATCGGGACATTTATTTTTTCTTAAGTGCAGAAATTATTTTGGGATCTATGGTGAGAGAACAGTCCAAGCATTCTTGAATGTTGAGAATTTCCTGGAACTTTGATAATTTGGACTTTACTTCCTAGGACAACATTCACACCCAGTTCTGTCCTCTCCAAAATATTTAGTCATGAATATATTCCTATTATGCACAATTTCCACATTATGAGTTGTTTGTCATAAGGAAGAAAAGGAAGTCTGTCATTAAAGAATGAGAACTGATAGATGTGATTTTGGATGGCAACTCATATGCAATTTCACCCTTGAACAGAAGATGAAAATTTCCAACAGTTAGAACTAGTTCTTGGTCTTTTCTTTTTTTTCTTTTTTTTTCTTTTCTGGATGGGCTTTTGAAAAATGTTAGCATTGGATCTTGCTTCCTGCTGAGTTAAATGAAAACATTTGACTATATCTGGGCTGCTTTGAATCTTGCTAAAGCTGAAATACACGTAAGAGGCAATTCATTGAGGGGAAAAAAAGTTCTTGTAGCTATAATTCTTTACAAGGACCTCTTGAAATAGCAAGCAGCCATTTTTACAAGAGTATCTTAACAATCAGCTTGAAAAGAAACATATTGAAGAGAATGCAGGGTGGAAGTTGTTCCAACTGTTAATTGTCAACAATTGGAAGCATTCTTAAGTGAATACTTGGTAAAAAAAAAAATAGTGCTACGATAAAGGCTCAAAAATGATGCTCCTGCAAATGTATCTCGTAGTGTTGACCGTAAAGCCCTGACAAAATTGTAAGGCAATCTACCTAGTTTTATTATGATGGACAATCCCATCATGTCTAATGGCAGCTAACACAGATAAACACGTAGACCATGGGTCCTTAAACAACAGCCCGTGGGCTGCAGGTGGCCTGCTGAAGCCATTAATCTGGCCTGCACAGGACCACGAGGCTCCCTCGTCCATATCACCCTGCCCATCCTTCAGCCGAGCGTGAACTTACCTTCGTGAGCTCCACGGGCTGGAACTGAAAGGTAAGGCCAACAATTTTGGCCTGCAGAGACATTCTGGAGCCGAGGGAGGTAAAAAATGGGGTACACAAATGCCCCAGTAGGCAAAACACTGAGTGAAAACGGCCTGATTTTGCCCAGAAAATGGGAAGTTTTTGTCTGCAGAATGCTTCTGGAAGCAGGGGTGTGTAAAAATGGGGTGCATAGATGCCCCAGGAGGCCAAGAAAACCAGGCCCATTTTTCACCTCCCCCACCTCCAGAAGAGAGACAGAGACAGAGACAGAGACAGAGACAGAGAGAGAGAGAGAGAGAGAGAGAGAGAGAGAGAGAGAGAGAGAGAGAGAGAGAGAGAGAGAGAGAGAGAGAGAGAGAGAGAGAGAGAGAGAGAGAGAGAGAGAGAGAGATAAGCTCCTTCAGGCTGAGAAGAATTGCTGCAAAACCAAGTTTCTTGAAGTGGACCACTAGACTACTAAACAAATGGGGGGGGGGGGGGGCGGAAACCACCTAGTAAAAAGAAAAGTCAACCAAAAGAGCAACATGCAAACCAAAGTAAATAAAACACCCTCAGGACCAAAGCAAATTAAAGTTTAATGTGTGTGCATTGTGTAATGCAGGGGTCTCCAACCTTTGCAACTTTAAGTCTGAAGGACTTCAGCTCCCAGACTTCTCCAGCCAGCTTTGCTGGCTGGAGAAGTCTGGGAGATGAAGTCCTTCAGACTTAAAGTTGCAAAGGTTGGAGACCTCTGGTGTAATGGACTATTAAATTGGCCATGCCCACCTAGTCACATGACCCCTTAGCCATGCCAGCCCAGCCAGTCCGGCCCGTCAACAGTTAGAGGAATCGTGAATTGGCGCCCTGTTTAAAAAGTTTGAGGACCCCTGACATAAACCCAACATGTCCACTATTCCCTTTTGTATTTTGCATAATGCAGAAAAAGAAAAGAAAAGAAATTAAAGGAACAAACACCATTCACAATACCACTCCTACATTTCGCAAGGCATATCCATATGTTGTATCTTGACACCCTTTCATATAAGTATATTGCCTTTTCATTTTTTTAAATTTCTCACCACTTTCTTTTTCAGGACTAATTGCATGCAATTACAGCCTTGCTGATTCCCCCATTCTTCTTGACATTGATTCTTCTTTCACAGGAAGAAAGATAAAGAGATAGAAATTTCATCTTTATTGTTCTCTAAAATTCTCAAAACCACCCAAGTGCATTTTCATATCGATCACTCTTGTGAATTCTGGTGTGAATCAACACTCAGCATTTTATTATGCTCATTTCTTAAATAATTAATTTTACTTCATTTGGCTTATTTCTGTGTTTCTTCTGATAACCCTAATACTTACTTCCACATACAGTAACAAAGTGGGCAAAACCATAGCATCCTACACAGCCATTTGTATTATTTTGACAAATGTTGATCTCTCATAATAGAATACTCATGACCTTTCTATCATTATTTCCACGTCTTTAAATTTCTCCATCCATCTTTACTAATCATTCCACCAGGGTATACAAATGTATCTATTTGTTCTCAGTTCTTTCTCTTTATGAATAACTTGCAATTGTTCGCCCCATTTTTCTCTGTCAAACATAACTACCTTGGTCTTCAAGACATTATTTTTCAAATCTGAATTTCTTGTTGTATTATACAATCTAACACTGATTATAAATCACTCAGATTCTCAGCCAGCAACACAACATCGTAAGCATATAAAGCTATGCATGCTGTCATAGCCCAACCATTCTAAATCATGAGTACATCTTATACATTTATTCATAAATATACAGTAATAGATATATTAAATAATCAATCAATTTTGAATAAAACTCATCTGTTTAATTATTAAGTATTCAGTTTACTTTTACATTTTTCCATCATATTCCTCTCCTACTACATAATGTAAAGACAACCTTCATCATCTTATTTGTCCAAAACATTCCATCTTTCTAGTTTATTTACTTTACCGGATTATATATATTTCTCTAATTCAATTATACATGAATTCATATTCTTATATTCAGATGTGTCTCAGCAACCTGTTGAAGAGTGAGATACATGGTCTGCATGTTAGCTGTCCAGCATAAAACCATATTATACTTCCCAAAAAAAATGCTTCTTTTTATTTCTCATATTTTTTCCATTAATATTATACCAAACACCTCCACAGGCATAATTTAAAAATTAGTCCCCTGTACTTTTGCTTTCACTCGGTTTTTCCCCTCCACCTAAAAGAACAATAACGGATATTTTCCAATTGTCAGGCTTAGATGCAATCTTCACACATTGTCTGAATAATTTATATCACTGTTGCCATATTTTGCTTTTAATCCTTTACTGTTTGGAGGTCTGTAAATTGCTCAGTAAGTCATGATAAGAGCAGCCTATAAGTCAAACAAACAAATTAGATATAAGCCTGTACTGTATATTTTAATATTTATCTTACTATTTTTCAATATTCTCACTTCCTATCCATTTGAGGGGGAGGCGTTCCCCTCGATGGAAAAAAAATAGCACTTGTTTCAACATATTGCTACCATTATCCCAGAAATTTCTAAAATGCTCCTTAAAACATTCCAAATTATTTCATCAATTTTATTCTTAATGAGGTTTACTAAACAAGGTAACTCCTTGTTTAGCCTTTGTCATATATTTCCTATCTTTATGTCTTCTCTCTCTCATCTTTCTGTCTGTCTGTCTATTTATCTACAGTATACTGTATTTCCCTGAAATAAGCACTTGGCCTTATTTTCAGGGAGGTCTTATTATTTTTGAGGTGCAGGAGGCAGCAAGCGTGGTCACCTCATGGCTGCTGCTGTGTTGCAATATTTGGGGGGAGGGCTTATTTTAGTGCATGCACTCAAAAGTCCAATTGGGCTTATTCTGGGAGGTCTTATTTTCAGGGAAACAGGGTATCATCTATCTATCTATCTATCTATCTATCTATCTATCTATCTATCTATCTATCTATCTATCTATCTATCTATCTATCTATCTATCTATCTATGTGTCTGTCTGTATGTGTGTATGTCTGTCAGTCTGTTTGTCTGCCTGTCTCTCATCTATCTATCTATCTATCTATCTGTCTGTCTGTCTGTCTGTCTGTCTATCTATCTATCTATCTATCTATCTATCTATCTATCTATCTATCTATCTATCTATCTATCTATCTATCTATCTATCTATCTATCTATCTATCCAGTGTTGGGTTGCAATTTATTTTACTACCAGTTCGCTTGTGCATGCATGCTTGTATGATGCTTCTGCAGAGCCTCCTGCCACTACTACCAGTTCACCCGATCCTATCTACCTACCTACCTACCTACCTACCTACCTACCTATCTATCTATCTATCTATCTATCTATCTATCTATCTATCTATCTATCTATCATATTTCTATCTATCTATCATCTACCTACAATATCTATCTGTCTGTCTAGCTATCATCCGTCTGTCTGTCTGTCTGTCTGTGTGTCTATATTCTTCATCTATCTATCATCTAGGTAACTGTGTTTCCCCGAAACTAAGACAGGTCTTATATTTATTTAACACACAAAATATGCCCTTGGTCTTATAATGGGGGGGGGGGGCTTATTGGTTTGGGGTTGCCAGGTGGCTGCTCTCTTGTGAGCGGGCTCCCAAAGAGCCGGGCACAGCTTCAGGGTCAAATGGGTGTCTTGCACTGTCACAGCAGCAACATAGCAGCCATGAGGTGACCACGAGCAGCTGCCCTTTTCAGCTGGGTACAGTGCCATTCAATGACCTAGGTGCATCGCCAAGTCGCGGGAGCACCTGTTTGCCACCCTCCATCTCCCACGGCTCGGCGCCTTCAGAATGCCCCTAGGTCAGTGAATGGGGCTCTGCATGGCTGGAGAGGGGGTTGCGTGAGCGGCTTTTCCGCTCCTCGCTCATGTGACTCCCAGGCTCACGATGCCCTTGCCTAGTCTACGGTACCTGCAGAGCCAGGGCATCTCTGCTGCTGCCGCTGCCCACCGCATGGCTTTTCTGAGGCTTCCAAAGCACGGAGGTAAGCTGCCGCTCTGGGAGTACGCTCTATGGTTGTACGCTAACTCCGTGCTTTGCTCTTCTTTGTCTCTACCAAACATATGTGTTCCATACTGACTAGTAACTTTGTTACATGTAAACATATTTTACAATAGAATTCTCTCATCCCCCGTTTTTCAGAAAACATTGTCTTAAGTTTCCTAATCTGTAGCCTCTTTCACTTCATCATTCTCCAAGCTTTCTTGTTCACACCTTCCATTCATTTCCGTCACTCACTTCAGTAGCTCTCTGTGACATGGGGGGGCGGTGTTCCACTTTAACTTTGAATGGTCCCAGGGTGACTGATCATAAGTCAAGCGCTACAGGTAATCTTCAACTTGCAATTAGTCACCTAGTGACCAGTCAAAATTACAACGGCACTGAAAAAACTGATTTATGACCATTTTCACACTTATGACCCTTTTAACATCTCCATGGTCCCATGATTTACATTCAGATGCTTGACAACTGACTCACCTTTATGATGGTTGTAGTGTCCTAGGATCCTCTTTTGCAACCTTCAGACAAGCAAAGATAATGGGGAACCCAGATTCAGTTACTAAATTAACAACTGCAGTGAATCACTTAACAAATGTTGCAATGCAAGTTGTAAAATGGGGCAAAGCTCACTTAACAAATTTCTCACTTAGCACCATAAATTTTGGGCTCAATTTTCATTGTAAATTGAGGACTACCTGTACAATGTGATTCATTAGGTAAAGGTAAAGGTTCCCCTCGCACATATGTACTAGTCGTTCCCAACTCTAGGGGGAAATACTCATCTCTGTTTCTAGGTTGGCAGAAGCTTGGACAAGTAATGGGAACTCGCTCCGTTACGCGATACTAGGGATTCGAACCACCGAACTGCCAACCTTTCTGATCGACAAGCTCAGCGTCTTAGCCACTGAGCCACCTTGTGATTTATTAGCTAAGCCTATATGTACCATTTTACCTTGACTGGTAACTAATGGTGTGGGAACTGATAGAAAAGAAAGGTAAATAGGGCCAAGTGTTTAAATGGAAGGAAGGAAATTTTGTTATCAGTTTTAGATCTTTCTGTGCTTTTTCCCCCCTCACAGCTGTCTGGGATTTCAAGTATAGCCCCAAGAGGTTTATCTTAATCTCTGCAGACTATATTATCATTTTCATTATATATATATATTTACTGGAAATTTCCATGCAGATGTTCTCTGCAGCCTTGGGGATGAACAATATAAGTACTGCACAAAAGGTACATTTAGATCTAAGAACATAAAGTTTGCATCATCTGTTTTTCGGTTGGATTATGCAAGACTATGTCGAAAGCGCTGTGACTTCAAAAGCTTTTCCCTGCTCTCCCATCTTTTACTGTATATTCTTCACGCTCAGAAAGTAATGGCAACCCAAGTTCAGAAATATTTAAATATGTTCTTTATTGTCTCAGAATAAAGATTTACAAGTTGCATGAATTGTAAGTTTATGTACTTTTCCCCAAAACAAAGAATTTCTTTTTTTCTTTCTTTATTTGCTATAATTTAAAGAAGTCCATTTTCCTTCCAGGACTTTCATATCTTACAGATCTAGCCTGAAGGGATTATTTTTTTGTATCCATTTTTTCCGGTCTTGGGGGTTTTATTTCCTTGGTATATGGATTTTAAAGCCGGCCTCCTCCTCCTCCTCCTCTTTCTTCCTCTTCTTCTTCCTCCTCCTCTCCTTCTCTTGATGATTTTTAAATTTTTAAATTGAAACGTTTAAATTTAAATTTCTATTATTTTAATCAGGGTTAGTTTGGGTTTTTTCCACGTTTCGGCCAATATTTTAATTGTATTTTTTAAAAGCTTTTAAAATATATAACTTTTATATATTTGTTTTTATATATTTATATATCTGTTTTTATTTTGGCTGTACACCGCCCTGAGTCCTTCGGGAGTAGGGCGGTATAAAAAACCAATAAACTCAAACTCAAACTCCTTCACCTTCTTTTTCTTGATAAATGTATCTTGTTTTGTTATGTACACTGAAAGCATATGCACCAAAGACAAATTTCTTGCCGGTCTAATTATACTTGGCCAATAAAGAATTCTATTCTATTCTATTCTATTCCATTCCATTCCATTCCATTCCATTCTATTCTATTCTATTCTCCTCCTCCTCCTCCCCTCCTTCTCCTCCTGGATCATATTGCTTTCACAGATCAAGCAACAAGAACATTTTAATTTACATTTGAAATAAAAATGCAGTTTTAAGATTAACGCATCAAGATCGCTGGGTTCAGCGTAGATTTATTTTGTAACAAAAATGGTAAATAACAATGGCTCAGTGGTAAAACACATGCTGTGCATGTAGAAAAAACAAAATTAATTCTCCGTCATCCACCTGAAGGAAGTTCAAAGAGTAAAGAATGAGAAAGACGTCTTGACTGAGGCTCTGGATAGGTTCAGTGAATTGCAATAGACAACACCATGCAAGTTTAGTAAATGACTGCCAATATTAATATTCGTCACTGGATGTAAATAGCCTGAGAATCCAGAAAAAAATGTTGAAGCTCAATGATGGTACATCGTTATCTTTATGAAGCATTTGGTGGAATGCGTGAGAGTTGAAACTAGAGATAAAGGGCTTCTCTATCTGATTTAACATTTAAGTGATCTTTCTGAAAGCTCTGCAGAATCTGCATACTTGTTTTTTGAAAACTTCAGCTTAAAAGCTAGTACATCCCTTTTTGTATGTAGTTTTATCTCAGCATGCTTCTTTTAGCACAGCTATCCCAGTGGTGGGTTTCAAATTTTTTAGAACCTACTCTGTAGATGTTGCCTATTTTGTGGCCGTGGCTTGGCAGTCATGTGACAGGGTGGGAGTGGCCACCTTTTAAAATGTGGTGAAACTCATTTAACAACGCTCTTGCTTAGCAACCAAAATTTTGGACTCAATTGTGATGATAAATTCTTTCTTTCTTTCTTTCTTTCTTTC
Organism: Rhabdophis nuchalis; assembly: GCA_039707465.1. Lineage (NCBI taxonomy): Eukaryota > Metazoa > Chordata > Lepidosauria > Squamata > Natricidae > Rhabdophis > Rhabdophis nuchalis. The sequence continues at coordinate 49,898,068 of CM077649.1, forward strand.
TTTCTTTCTTTCTTTCTTTCTTTCTTTCTCTCTCTCTCTCTCTCTCTCTCTCTCTCTCTCTCTCTCTCTCTCTCTCTCTCTCTCTCTCTCTCTCTCTCTCCCTCCCTCCTTCCTTCCTTTCCTTTCCTTTCCTTCCCGTTGGGTCACTGGCAGCGGCGGGCCAGATTTACTTCCAGGTACGCCGGTGGAACCCCCTCTCACCGGTTCCCTAAATTTCACCAACCGGCTCTCGCGAGTGGGTGCGAGCCTGCAGAAACCCACCACTGAGCTATCCCTAATTCATTATTAATGGACACAGATAACCCAATATATGTTTTTTTGGTAGGGTCTTCTTCAATACTTGTATGTTTCTCAAATGTTGTTGTTGTTAGTTGCGAAGTCTGGTCCATCATGACCCCATGGACAATGTTCCTCCAGGCCTTGCTGTCCTCTACCATCTCTGGAGTCCATTTAAGCTCCGGCTGACTGCTTCGGTGACTCCATCCAGCAACCTCATTCTCTGTTGTCCCCTTCTTCTCTTGTCCTCAATCTATCCCAGCATAGGCTCTTCTTCAATGAGTCCTTCCTTCTCATTTGGTGGCCAAAATATTTGAGTTTCAACTCAAATAGAAGGATCTGGCCTTCTAAAGAGCAGTCAGAGTTGATCTCCTCTAGGACTGACCGGTTTGATCGCCTTGCAGTCCAAGGGACTCACAGGCATCTTCTCCAGCACCATAGTTCAAAGTTTCTTAAATATATACCCTTTTATGCAAATATTTCAATGGGAAATGACAGAGACAAGCAAACTGTTCAGTATGGATAGAATCAATTTGGCTTGCTAAATCTATGTTGCAAGTCATTTATATGAATTGTTATATGATAGACATTACGATATATGCAACCCTGTTCACTTAAATTGGGTGTTTGCATAATAAAGAAGAATGTACAAGTTTGTTTGAATCTAGGGGTTTAAAAGTTCCAAAAGTATGACATATACTAAGTAAGTGGTGATGAAATACAGTATCTTTTTCTTTTTCTGCAGTGTTATATTGCTGTTTGCTGCTCTAAATTTCCTATGCAGTCACAATGGTAAAAGGTGCAATATGAATGCCATTTTTATTTGAGTGGTTCATTTTTCAGAATAAACCTATGTATCATTCTGATAACATTTATAGTTAGAGAGGGATATTAACGTCCACATCTCCCTCTTATAAGTGTTTATAAAAATTTCAATAGCGGCTCGTAGTAATGGAATTTTTATGGGCATGTAAATTTTTGTATGACTTGAGCAGAGAAAGCGTAAAGTTTTGCAAGCAAATACAGTTCACTTGGGTAAATGGAGGTTGACTGGACCTATTTTTAAAAAGGCACATGATTTCCAGTGTCATTAGCTGACTCTAATTCCTGACTTTTTACTTCTATGAAAAAGCAATTCACCTGCAATGTTTCCAAATAAATAAACAATCAGGTCATAGCCACACAAAAAAAGAGGTTCAGATAGAGAGAAGGGCTAATGGTATTTGTATTGTATACAGTCTAATTCTAACTAGCACCTAGCAAACTTTTAACAATTGTTTATTGTATCGATGCAGGCAAGGTACTTAACGAAAACTTTAATTTACAGGATAGAATTTAAATAATTGCAATCAATGAATCCCTTGCATGCCATTTTCTTTAAATAAATTCAAATGCCAAACATATTTTAGAAATTGGCTACCACTTAAGGCAATCAAAGTGTCTGAATTGATCTCCTCCACCCCAGCAAAAAAAAAAAAAAAGTTACTGTATTTTTCGAAGTATAAGATGCACCTTTTTCCCTCAAAAAGAAGGCTGAAAATCTGGGTGCATCTTATATACTGAATATAGCACTTTTTCCCTCCCAGAACTCCATCCCATTCACCAAAATGGCTGTGCAGAGCCTGTAGGAGGCTTTCAGAGAGCTCCTGGGGGCTGGGGAGGGCAGAAATGAGTGAAAAACGAGCCGCTTTTTGCTCAATTTTGCCCCCCGTGATTTCCGCTACTGGTTCAGGTGAACCAGTTTGAACCAGCTGAATACCACCTCTGATTTTGCTATTCTCTCATACAATACAATACAATAGCAGAGTTGGAAGGTACCTTGGAGGTCATCTAGTCCAACTCGCTGCCTAGGAAGGAAGCCCTATACCATTTCAGACAAATCGCTATCCAACATCTTCTTGAAGACTTGTAGTGTTGGGGCATTCACAACTTCTGGTGGCAAGCTGTTCCACTGATTAATTGTTCTAACTGTCAGGAAATCTCTCCTCAGTTCTAAGTTGCTTCTCTCCTTGATTAGTTTCCACCCATTGCTTCTTGTTCTGCCCTCGGGTGCTTTGGAGAATAGTTTGACTCCCTCTTCTTTGTGGCAACCCCTGAGATATTGGAACACTGCTATCATGTCTGCCCTAGTCCTTTTTATTAAACTAGACATACCCAGTTCCTGCAACCGTTCTTCATATGTTTTAGTCTCCAGTCCCCTAATCATCTTTGTTGCTCTTCTCTGCACTCTTTCTAGAGTCTCCACATCTTTTTTACATCGTGGCGACCAAAACTGAATGCACTATTCCAAGTGTGGCCTTACCAAGGCATTATAATGTGGTATTAACACTTCACGTGATCTTGATTCTATCCCTCTGGTTATGCAGCCTAGAACTATGTTGGTTTTTTTGGCAGCTGCTGCACACAGCTGGCTCATATTTAAATGATTGTCCACTAGGACTCCAAGATCCCTTTCACAGTTACTGCTATTGAGCAAGGTACCACCTATACTGTACCTGTGCATTTCATTTTTGTTGCCTAGATGTAGAACCTTACTCTTTTCACCATTGAAATTCATTTTATTAGATAGTGCCCAATGTTCAAGTTTGTCAAGATCCTTCTGTATCTTAAGCCTATCTTCTGGAGTGTTGGCTATTCCTGCCAGCTTGGTGTCGTCTGCAAATTTGATGAACAATGAAAAGAAGGAAGACCATCGGAAACTCTCCATGTCCAAAAGGGCCTTCATTGTTTTAATTTGGAAACACCTTGTTTGCAATTGTAACTTGCATTATTGGTAAATTAGGTAGTCCTGGGTCACTCCTTTCATACCTTTCACCTTTCCCATACATGAGTTCTGATGAAGAAATGAAGGGTAAGTTTTAAGCCTTGCAGAATTCTGGGATCGGAAAACAAATATTTTCATAGGATCCAATCTGGTTCAGCCGTCAAGACTGGAGATTTAGCTTTTGGACTCATGCTTGAGCCCATCCACAAGGAACTTCTAACAGAATGTGTGTTTTGGGATATTCTATGTATAGCAATACTCAGTGGTGGGATTCATGTTGGGGATATCTCCTTTAGGAGACAGAAAGTTGTGGAGCGGAATTTGCAGCAAGAGAAAACGTTGCTAGTAGACACACGAATAGAGTCTCAGACACTGATAGTAAAAACAAGTAGCTTTACTTGTGATGTAAAAATGAACTACTGCTTCAGAAGCAGTGATAGTAGGTGTTGAATCAAATACAGTCCTTAACTCAAAAACAATTGCTTACAGTTGCAATCCATGATTCTTCCTTGTTCTACAAAGTCAGTCAGTCAGTCAGAGCGAGCAGAGAGAGAGAGCAGCGCTCCTGGCTTCCTTTTATTGCTGAGTTAATTACAGCAGCTAATTACATCCAAACATATAACATTTAAATTAACACAGACCATTTGTCATCATGGTTTATATATATTGCCTACCCAACACTAGGATTATACTCCTAACAATTCAAATAACTTAACAACAAGCCTCCTGGAAGAAAAAATGGGCCACGGGGGGGCCGTGCCACACCCCCATGTACCCCATTTGGGGCTTAGTATGCCTCCCTACATTTACCTGGGAGCCAAAATGGGGCATGTGGGGACTTCTGGAAGGGACAGGGTAGGAAGGGAAATGGCCAGCCAGCAATTTAATAACCAGTTTGCCCAAACTGGCCTGAATCTGCTGAATCCCACCACGTGTAGTATTAGTAGAGGGAAGTTCCCTGAGGATGGGCTCCAGCCCAACCTCAGGAGCTCAGAAGAGTAAGCATCTAGTCCCTATGACTGACTCAGATTAGATCCGGCAACATTATTCTGGAAAACATATACTTGCCTTCATTGGTGAAATATTTTTACAATCAATATTTTTCGGAATGAAGACTTTGATCACTTTTTTCTTCATAAACATGATAGCCAAGTTTCTTGAGTGGTCACGTGTGATATTTTCCTTAACATAGGACTCTCCTGATTTTTCAGAGCTTCAGCCCATGTCGATAAGCCTCATTCACTGGGGAGTATCTGCTTTGCTTTGAGGTGTTATGTTAGATAAAAAGATTATTGGGTCACAGTGATTGCTTGCTTGACATTTTTAACTTATTCAGAAGATTTGCTCTCAGGAAATAGTGTCTGTTTTGATTAGGTCAAATTCCCACCTGATTGCCAAGCTACTTTTAACTTCTAATGCAAAGCAATGTTGCAGAAAAGACTGAACTAAGGGAGAAAGTTCAATAGCAAAATAGCTGAAACCTGTAGAGAAAATGATCCTGAATAATCTAGTCTAAACTAGTTCCTAGAGGATCAGCCTGGGTTTTGGGTTGGATGAAGAGCTTCCTTATCTACTTGACTAAATTGACTATTGCTGTTTGTTCTTTGGGTGAGACCTCTTATTTAAAACATTGACTAGAAATCTACAGTTTTGAAAACTATTCCATTGCGTGTTTTCTGCCTTACTCTCTCTCAGTGCTTGAGAAATTATTTTGAAACTGAGAGAACAAATTGAGCTAGTTTAAATTCAATCTTAGCTCAGGATTTGTATGTCTACTCAAAAATAATGTCCTGCTTCCCCCCACCCCTCCCAAATTTGTATCATATAGAAGAACAGCAGGCAGAGCTGGCCGGTGGAGTTAAACATGTCATCAGCTTAGCGTCTTTACATTGCCAAAAAGTGATTCAGATACACCCTCTTTTGAATTCTGTTGACCCTTAATTGGCACCAATTCAGGTTTAGTTGACTATATACTTGTGTATATACTTGAAATAATAAGTATTCTGTGCTGCAACTTATTCTATGTCCTCTGTCCGTCATGCTTGGCAAATCATCATTTATTGTCTTAAAACTGAACAGTCTAAGGACTGCATATTTTAATTAACTATTTAGTGAATAGTGAAAAGGTTTGAGTTAGAAAGAATATCCCAAATCAGAACACATTATGCCAGCTTGATACAGAAAATTGCAAAATGTGGCAGCACAGCTAAGTAATCTATATACCTATTACTTTTAATGGGTAAAGTTTTAATTGATTTTAATCTTTTCTAATCCAAATTTTTAGCACAGACCCTAATTTAATTCATTTTAAATTGTTTTGTATTGTATTTGTTTTTATATTTCTGTGCACTGCCCTGAGTCCCCTCGGGGAGATAGGGCGGTATATAAATTTGAATGAATGAATGAATGAATGAATGAATGAATGAATGAATAAATAAATAAATAAATAAATAAATAAATAAATATGTAACCATGAGTTTGTTCAAAACCTCTAATCTCCAAAAGTACTGCACCGATCGCTTCCAAATTTTCACACAACATTCCTTTCAAGTATGGTACCAATGATATATATAGATTGTGTAGATGTCACACCTGTGCCAGGTACATGCAATGGAAATGTAAAAAATGTAGGTAGATGGATACAGAGAGAGCAGTGAGCCACAGGATGACATAATACAAAATGTCATAATATCTATTGTATTTCAATACAGTAGGTAGGTAGGTAGGTAGAGGGATAGAGAGAGGGAGAAATATAGTAGGTAGGTAGGTAGGTAGAGGGAGAGAGAGAGGGAGAAATATAGTAGGTAGGTAGGTAGAGGGATAGAGAGAGGGAGAAATATAGTAGGTAGGTAGGTAGGTAGAGGGATAGAGGGAGAAATATAGTAAGTAGGTAGGTAGGTAGGTAGAGGGATAGAGAGAGAGGGAGACATACAGTAGGTAGGTAGGTAAGTAGAGGGATAGAGAGAGAGAGGGAGACATACAGTAGGTAGGTAGGAAGTAGGTAGAGGGATAGAGAGAGATAGAGAGGGAGACATACAGTAGGTAGGTAGGAAGTAGGTAGAGGGATAGAGGGGGGGGGAAACTCCACCCTCGGATTGTGTCCCTCCTGACTGGGCCATAGCAACACGTGGCCGGGAACGGCTAGTTCAAAATAAAAAATGGAGAAGGCATTAGTGCGAAGATGTGGAAAAAGGACGTCTAGGCAAAATCCATTTAAATAGCACTTTTCTTGTTTTCAGCTCTTGATTTCTACCTTAGAGGATGTGGGGAAATATCTGTTGTACACATTTTTTTTTAGTTTAGTTCTTACAGAGAATTTGTTTGCACATGTCTTATCACACTACTTCCTTAGCAATGGCCCAGTATAGAAGGGCAATAAATAAGTATATCAGAACAATTTACTTATCACATCGCAAGTTTATTTATCACGAAAATAATGTATTGGGTGTTCGTGTTATCTTTATTTTATGCAGCGCATACAAGTCCTTCCTTGGATTTAGTTGTTCCATAGGGTTTGTCTATGGTACCCAGCTAAGAAGGCATTATTCATTGATGTTTATGGAGATTCTCAATCATCCAGATCATGGCTGACATTATTCACGGATGGGTCAATTAATTAATTTGTTGAAAATATTTTGAAACAACTTTCATCTTCTCTGAGAAATGTACTGAAAGATATTGTTGAAAGAAATGTCCTTCTGGGTTCAGTTCCAAGTGGGGAAAAAGACACTGGAAACATGGAGGCTGCTTGGAAAGATGGTTTAATGGTGGACAGGATCTCATGGCTTCAGCTCCTGAAGAGAAAAGGGGGATCACATGCTTCCAGATGTTGGGTGAAGAAGAAAAGGAGATGCTGAAAGCTTCTATTTTTATGTCCTCTCTGGCCTTTGATCTTGATCTTGTATTCTGATTGGTTGTCAGACTCCCATGGGGCCATGCAGGGGCAACTCTCTAGGCTGTTTTGAGCCCAGGTTTGGTTGAGCATTGCTTCTTCCAGCTGCCCTGTGGTGAGGTGGGTAAAGGGCTAACACTATCGTGCGTCAATCCCATCACCCTAGAGCTGAAAGGGGAGATCTTTGTTATGTAGAATAGACTGACTCAGGCCTTTTAATGGCCCATTAACAATATTAAGTGTGAGTCTGTTTCCTAGCTAAAAACATGTTTCTCAATTTCTTATAAAGGGAAATGTAATATTCTGTCTTTTCAATTTTCCCAGGATATTTCATTTTTCTAGGAGAGGGGTGGGTGCTAACTTCCTACAATATAAAATGTAAGAACTATTTTTAAACTGCCAAATTGCAGGGTAAATATGTTTCCAGCTGATTCCAAAACAATAACAATATGTCAAGTTTCTATAACCTTTGGGACAGCCATGACCTGGATGACCGAGAAACTCTGCAGACTTTTAGCTATGCAATTTGGGATGAAACTGCAAGTAGTGTGGGAGTATGAAGAGATTTCCAGAAAAATTGCAGACCACAGGAACCATTAGTACTACTCAGGTGTCCCTGAGGACACAGATAAAGCTCCAATGACCCTCAAAAGAGATGCAAATGACATCTCTGCAAGGAATGAAAATCCTTCTATTCCCCACCATCCAGTCAGAGCTGAAGAAGCTTCTTGGATGAGAAGAGAAATGTCTTCAAAGAAAACAAGAAAGTCCAGTTGTCACCTGAAAAAGATTGACCTTTGGGACAACCATGATCTGGAATCTGGATGACTGAGAATCTCTACAGACTTTCTGTAAGCAACTTCAGCACTAGGACTAACCAACTGGATTTATAATGCAATAACATTTCTCTGCTATTCCTGCTGTACCAGAGGAAAACTCACCTCTGCTGTCCTTCAAAACACGATCAGTCTAAATTGTTAAATCAGTCCAATGGACCATTCTGTAACTTGGTTTTCTCCAGATGTACTGGGACTACAAATCCCAGAATTCTTTTTTCTAACAGTCATCAGCCAGATGTCTCTGGAAGCTCACAAACACGTCATATCATTTTCTCTTTCCCTCAGTAATTAGCAATTAGACGATATTCCATCTATTTACTATGCCTAATCGTTATTTTAGATTAATTCCTTGTGAATTAGGTTAACTATTCTATTTCCCAACTTGTTAGTAGAGCTCTAAAAATTGTAGAGATAAACATTTTTTACAGTTTAAATACAGATGATCCACTATGGATGGCAGCTGATTCTTTTTGGTAAACTTTTTATTATTTTATTTTATTCATTCATTTTATTTTATATTTATTTTAAAGCCCTCCACTGCAAAAAAAAATGCTTAAATGACAGGTGGCTATGAATATTCATTTTTCTAATTATTATTTATTATTACATTGACTTCTCTGGATATAAACATTCAATGTGACTTATTTCAAATTTGAGACAGCCATATAGTTTATTTCATGATGAGCATAATTTTGTTACAGTAAATTAATAAGTAATATTGATGGATCTCAGAAAAGCCGGAATTAGCATGCATCAAGCTGATTTGGAATTTTAATATACCAAGTCGTCCATCATTCTATGAATCAAGATCTTCCGTGAAGTTTTTGCTCTGCTCTGTCATTTTGAAACTATAGAAGTAACGATGCTGAAACAGCTGCATCAAAAATACTTATTTTAAAAGTATCTTTTGTCCCTTGATTATTTTTTTAAAAGACGCATCTTCGTTGGTTTTTTCCTCAGCTTGGTAGTGTTCACACCAGTTTGATGATATGCCATCAAGATGTTGTTGACTCTTAGCAACCACATAAATAGGTATTTTCCCTGGAAATCTGTCCAAAACCTGATGTTTCAGATCTGCCAATGATGCAAACATCATCACTTTAATTGAACTTCTCCGCCTTGCTATTAGTTATCTTCTTCATCTTTTTCCTTCCACCTTTCTCTACATTAGAGCCTTTTCCATAAGAATGGGTCTACACATGATGCATCTGAAGTAGCATAATTTGAACCTAATCTTTGTGCCTCGAGTGGAATTCTGGGTTGGTTTATTAGATGTTCTATCACAGGGGTGTCAAACTCAAGGCCTGGACCCCAGATCCAGCCCACGGGGTGTTTAGATCTGGCCCACAGGGCTGCCCTGGAAACAGCAAAGCACCGGCCCGCAAAATAGCAAAGCCTCTGTCAGCAGAAATGGAGCTCAGAGAGGTTACGCAAGTGCCCCCCCCTCCGGGCTCAGTTTTTGGCTATGCCAGCCTCCTGCAGGCCCAGGGAGGCTGTGCAGTCCATTTTCTTTGGCAGAGGGCTTCAGGAGGCCATCAAGGCTGAAAACAGAGTTTCAATGAGTGATGTCAAGCTGGCCACGCCCACGCTGGCCATGCCCCCTGGCCACCACCACTCAGGCCCCCAAGATCAAACACAACCCTCATGCAGCCCTCAATGAAATCAAGTTTGACACCCCTGTTTGTTTTCTTGGCTTTCAATGATATTCTCAGGAGTCTTCTCCAATGCTAAAGACCTCTTCCTATTCTATTCCTTCAAAGCTTCCATTGAGTTTTATAGGTAATAAATCACTTGCACAATTCTGATCTTCGTAAGTAGGTTGCTAAATATCTGCCCTGCAGTAAAAGAAAAGATGTTGTAGTTAGGAATACCAACCTAGTAAGGGCTAATTTAATTACTACTTTCTTTTTTCCCCTCACCACCTCTTTTTGGTGGGGAGAGGAGGCATCCTTTTGGCTATGACATATTATTCCTTGAGTCTGAGAATCAGCTACTTGCTCTGGTAACATATTAATATTCCACAATTTGCTGACAATTCCTTGATACGAGTTGCATACTAGAACTGTAAGTAGTGTGGTTCATATGGATCACTCGTGGCATTATATAGGCAGTCTATTGGGTTCTATGTTTAATTCTATTAAGTAGTTGTGTGGAAAAAATATCAAGTAAGACTCCTTGAAACTTAAACTGTCAGCCAGACTACGGAAAGAACTTGTGAACTTGAATATGCTTTAAAAATGGTATTTTTTGTCTCCCGGCTAGCTTCATAGAAAGGTGTAGAAAGAGAGGTGTAAAAGAAAGACTTCTAAGGTTGGATAATAAATATTAGATACTTAAAAGTGCCCAATTCATAAAAAGTCCAATGCATGATTTATGAGACAGCAGCTATCGAAGAAAGAAAAGTGCTTATCTAAACATTATACACTAATTTCAGTTCATCAACCCATCCTCAGTTCATAATTGTCAATTATTCATTATGTACCTAAATGGTGAGACTGTCAACTAACCAGATAAAATTTGCTCATTTGTTAACCATTTTTTCTTAAAGAATCTCATCAGGCCCTGTTGCAAAAGGCAGGATTTTCTTCCTTATATGCTTGAGGTTAGAGTCCAAATAATATATCTTGGTGCTTGATAATATTTTAAAATGAATACGATAAAGAGGGAGTTGGCAATTGGTTTGAATTGGTGGGGACAAAATCAAGATTATCAAAAGAGGCAGCTAAAGGACACAGGACATTTAAATTCTACTGTTCTTATTGTTTATGTAGCTTGAACGTTTACTAAATATTTGCATGCTTAGTGTAAAGATTCCCTCTCTAAAGACTTCTGGAGCCAAGTTCAACTTATGTTGATGCTATTGATAAATCCAAATCATTTTCCTGATGACAATGCAGAAATGCTAGACATTGATTTATTCTCTTCTTTCTTTCTTTTTTGAGGTTACAATCTAGCCTGCAAACGTGGGATATCCACGTTGGGTTCTAATTAAATACTAACCAGGACCTATCTTGCTTAGTTTTGGGGTGGATTAACTAAGATTGGGCAATGTTATAACACAGAAAAAGAACCAGCAAAGAAATGTTCTCCTTTCCAAGCTCTCTACCATCTCATTTCCAAATCCTTGGCCGCAGATATTCACTATATTTATTTTATAACAATACCCATCTCATGCCTATAATGGCATCTATAGGCAATTTGCAATGGGAGATAATGCTGGAAGCTATTATTTTAGCAGAAGGATTCTCCAATCATTTCACTGACTTTCCTAGTTGCTATCAATTGACTTAAATATGGCTAACTTTCAATAGATCAGCAACCAACATTTCTAAAAGCATAATCCTACAAGACAGAGAAAAATGTTGAATTACTTATAGTCTAGACATCTTTAGACGAACAAACTCACTGACTGAAACATCAATGGTACATTTCCCATCTAGTGAAAAAAAAATATTTACTATGGTTTTAGAGCAGAAGAGTCTTCTTTCTGCGTGGAGGTGCTTGATTTGTCACAAGTAATTGAAGGTTTAAATACCTTGTGAGAAGAACACACCATGCCCTGATGTTCTCTTCCCACCAAGAATTCAGCACAATCCTTGGCTTCATATTAAAAGGTCAGCGGTAAAATTTGCCCAAACTACATGAATCGGGTTTTTTTTCCACAATAGAAAGCTATGGCATCTTCACACACACACAAAAAAAACCTTATTTCCTTTTAGCATGCCAGGCTTTTTAATATAGCCAGAAGAAAATCTTATGCATTCATCTGCAAATTCCTAAAATTGATTTTCTACTTGAATTCCCAAGGTTGCTCTGTGGTCATAAATGACTGCTGAAATATAATTTCCAGTAGATTTTTGAACAATCCACAGGAGAGGGTGCTTTGATTTTCCACACCCCTTGTCTTAACGCCTTGCAGAGGATTATAGTAAAATGGCCATTAATTGACTTTTAGTTATCCCAAATAGCTAGGGGAATCTATTGTGGAAATATAGCTTGGTTTAGGCATTATGGTCAGAGTTACCGTGCGATGTGTAGTGTAATGTGATGGATCCAATCTGATGAAACTAATGTTGCACTAGGCAAAGCATGTACCTTCCTATTATATGATTAGGATGTAATATTACGCCGGCGATTTCAGTGCAACTAGAACACAAGTAGTTAATTTTTGTTATATGGAAGTTATTGTTTACTTGGTTATTGTGCTGCCATAATTGAGATTAACTTCCAACTGTGTCTGTCTGTAAAAACCCGCAATGCATATTAAAACAATCAAACAAACAAACAATATTAAAGGTAACCTGCTGCTGTTGCCTAGAGGTGGAACTCTCGCCTCCCAATCAGAAAGTTGTGAGTTTGATCCTAGGTAGAGGTAGAGGTAGGGTCTCCTGCTTGGGCAGAGGGTTGGACTACATGACCTGCAAGGTCCCTTCCAACTCGGTTAATTTATTAAAATCTGTAATAAACAGAACAGTAAAAAGACACAAAATGCAATTTGGTTAGTAGTGGCACAAAGATGGGATAAAAAATTTTTTGCTACTGGTTCTGTGGGCATGGCATGGCTTGGTGGGTGTGCCAGGGAAAGGATACTATAAAATCTCCATTCCCCTCCCCCATTCCAGGGGAAGGTTACCGCAAAGTCCTCATTCCCTTCCAATCAGCTGGGACTCAGGGGGCAGAGAATAGATGGTGGTGGGGCCAGTCAGAGGTGGCATTTACTGGTTCTCCAAACTACTCAGAACCTGCTGAATGCCACCTCTGTAGTGATGTCCCTCAATCTCCAAATTCAGTTTTTACTTGTTCTTTTTTATATTGAAAAAGTTTTATTGAGTTTACATTTTTTGTGGGGTAGGGTAAGGGTTACATAGAAATTTTGAGAGTAGTCACGTCAAAGTCGTCGGCTCCTCCGGTACCTCAAGTTACATTATTAAAAATAAAGAAAAAAAAACATTTCACATAAACTACAAGCTGGGAGCAAGTACATATTCCTAAATTTTTCAGTTATATACTGTCAGTCAATTACAAAAATCCAGATTACAAATATCATACAATATTACTCAAAAAAAAACAAGGGCAAAGTTATTTTTTAGATCTAAGTCTCTTGGCAATTGTATCTTCCCCCTTCTCCCCCGGGCCCCCAGCGGACGGGGCCATGGCTCCCCCTGCCCCCCCTGGATCTTCTCCCAGGACAGAGGAATGTTTTTTAAGAAAGGCTTCCGCCTCAGCAACTGTTTTAATCTTCACTCTACCTCCTTCCCAGAACACCAGCATCCCTTCAGGTATCACCCACTTGAACCAGATCCCATGATCAAACAATGTTTTAGACAAGAAGGAAAATTTCCTTCTAGCTTCTCTAATCTTTCTTAGAATCTGCTTCAAGATGGTAACCTCCTTTTGTTGGTAAATCATAGGACTCCCTCTTTGCGCCTTCAAGATCTCCTCTCTGGTTGACCTTCTAACAAATTTTACATGTATCTCTCTGGGTACTTCATTCATCCTGGCATATGCAGAATTTATTCTGTAGACTAGGTCAATGTCCCCTCTGATCTCATCTTTAGGTTTATGTAAATAGTCTGCAATAATTGTACTCATAAGATCAGGGAGACATTCACCATCCATCTCAGAAACATTCTGAAATCTCAAAAAATATGTCATCCTTTCCATATCTATCCTAGTCACGTGCCCATTTATTTCCACAACCTCATTAGAAACATTTTTAATCTCTCCCTTAGCCCCCTCCAGCCCCCCTTTCAATTCTTCATTCTTCTGTGTATTCTCAAGCACTTGTTTTCGAGTGTCCAATAATTCCTTTTTAAAGTTGACATTTTCTGCCCTCTGGGCCTTAATTTCTAATACCAAATTTTGTATAACAGATTCAAGGGCAGTCATTCTTTGTTCAAGGCGTGCCAGCGTTTCTTCTTGTGCCATGTTTAGCTGTTAAAATCCGTGCCAATAAAATGGCGTTTTTAGGGTGGGGCTGGTAGGCAGATCAGGAGTCCAAAGTTCTTAAAATTGTATAGCTGCAAAATTCAGAAACCAGTAGAGAAACACTTTTCCAACTCCATAGGTATAATAACGAAGGCAATCCAGAAAGGAAAACACAAATCCAAAAAAAGAAAATTCTTCATCAATAATTAGAGGAAGTCCAAATCACAAAGAGACACTGGTAATTTTCCATAGGTCATAGTCAGTCGGGGACAAAGAGAAGCCATTTTCCGCCCAAACTCAGAGCCCGAGGGAGAAAGCGGTTAAAAAGCAAAAAAGAAACTGTTTCAGCCAGACCTAGAGACATAATTGCAACAAGCCGCAAAGTACTTTCCCTTGTTAAAGACCATCCAGATTAAAAGTTTCCGATTCCTCTCAACGAGGCATTTCCGAGTGCCGCTTTTAGTCCAAGGGGGGGTTTTTGGAAACAAACACCCCCCTCCTGTCCCTTTCAGCCCGGCTGACAGTACAGAAAAAAAAAGTTTTAAACGCTCACTCTCCGCTTGCAGCTGAGGTCCCGAAAAGCCTCCCGACTCTTCCGATCGTCTCTCTTCATGGAATTAAATGGTGCCGCCAACCTTTGGCGAAGGGAAGACCCCCCGCAGCATGTCCTCTTCCGCCTAAGCCGAGGAGCAGGGTCACTCGCCCCACTGCCGTGGGGGGGGGGCTTCCCTGTCGAGCCGGCTTTACGGGAGAAGCCCCAAACAAGGGGCTTCTCGCCCCCGTGGGGGGGCAGGAAAAGGAACAAAGCGGCGAGCGAACCCTAAGTTCGCCCGTCGCCGCCGGAGCCGGAACCGGAAGCCCAGTTTTTACTTGTTCTTAAAGGAACAACAGGTAGCCTTCCTTATGTCAGGTGGAAGTATATCCCAAAATACAGGGATTCTCACTAACGCACATTGTTTTAAATGACTGTTCCTATATAATTTTATTAAAGATATTTTTTAGCTTCTTAGCTAATTTTTACAACATAGCTCACTTCTTTCTATAATCCACCATGTCTAAACTATGTCTAGATGAGCTGCTGATGGACTCCTCTAGTGAGGAGTCCTATGAGTCTGCTCTGGAGGAGGAGGGCGACCTTGAGAGAGCAGAGAGCCTGACTGGTCATCAGGAGGCACCTGGGCAGTGGTGGGTTTCAAATTTTTTTAGAACCTACTCTGTAGGTGTGGCCTATTTTGTGGGCGTGGCTTGGCAGTCATGTGACAGGGTGGGAGTGGTCACCTTTTAAAATGTAGTGAAACTCATTTAACAACGCTCTTGCTTAGCAACCAAAATTTTGGACTCAATTGTGATGATACATTCTTTCTTTCTTTCTTTCTTTCTTTCTTTCCTTTTTTTCCTTACTTCCTTCCTTCCTTTCCTTTCCTTCCTGTTGGGTCACTGGCAGCGGCAGGCCAGATTTACTTCCAGGTACGCCGATGGAACCCCTTCTCACCGGTTCTCTAAATTTCACCAACCGGCTCTCGCGAGTAGGTGCGAGGCTGCAGAAATCCACCACTGCACCTGGGTCTTGGAGTGGTGAGGAGGATCAAGGCCAGTTTGTCCCTGATGCTAGGTTGAGAAGGGCTGAAAAAAGGAGGCTTCAATTGCATCAGAAGTGAACTTGAAAGAGTTGAATTAGTCCCAGCTGCCTAATGACTGGTCCCTCCCAAGAGGGTTTAAAAGGAAGTCTTTGCTAAGAAAGGCCTTGCAGAGAACAACGTTGGATTTCTAGGGTTGTGTTTATTTGTGTTGATTTTCAGGTTCATGTTTAGTCGAGTTAGGAAGCTTCGTATCTCTTCAGAGTCATTCAGGCAAGCAGCCAAGAGAGTTAGTGGCAGGCAGCCAGTCTTGTGTTAGTCGAAGAAAGGGGGGGTCAGAACAAAAACCATAAATCATAATTTCATTTTTTCTCCTGTTTTGTGCTGAGAGGGGTTTCCCAGTCAGCAATAAATATAGATATTGTCTTCTCTCTAATGGAAGAGTCAATTTAGCCGTCTCATCTGGTTCCATCATCTTTAACAATTATTTCTTCATTGTGGGTAATGCTGAGCCTTTCCATCTTTGTGCTCTTACTGAAGTTGTCATATACAATACAAAGTTCCATGACTTTTTTTCAACTATTTTCTCATCAATCTCAAAGGAAAGACGTCTAGTTTCCATTGAATATTAATTTTAATATCCTCTGAATTAATATGGATATTTGGACCCAAAAAATCCTAGGTTTTAACTTGTCCATCAAACATGATAAAATTTCCCTTCTGATCATTTACATTTCCAACATAAATTTGAAGTGTCTTTATTTATCCTAAGCAATTTTTGTGGTGACTTATAGCTATGGTATATCATTTTATTTAAAAAATCCCCTTAATGTTAGACCATAATATACATTTCAGTCCTTTTAACCACACATTTTTCTATTGTCCTATCTGTATATTATAAGCAAACATTTTATTCTACTTTATCATACATTTTTTTTACTTCTTCTGTTTCAATTCTCAATAAAATTATGTATTTTATACATTTTAGCAATTATATGTTCATCATTTGTACACATTTCTATTTCCAACTCAATCTTTCAATGTTCAAAAAAATAAACTTCTTGTCTAATTATTTTTTTTTAGCAACTGTATGTAAGAAAACCAGTGACTGGTTCATGTTTATATCAAAATATTTTCCTTCATATCAATTAATTTTATTTTCTTTAAGTTAAAGGCCCTTTTTATCAGTTATATTTGATTTTCTATATCCATATTTTTGTTAATCTTTATCTTCTGTTTATTCCAATATTTTTCAGAGTATAAGACACACTCCTTGCCCCTAAAGGAGGGTGAAAATTTGGGTGTGTCTTATACACCAAATGTAGCCAAAAACCTGAGGAACAGATAAGGCAATGGTGGGTGACAATCCCTGCAGCTTTGAACAGCTGATTGGGGGTATTCCGAGTGTCTGATCCACCCACCGATGCTGAATCAGGCTGCAATAATGTGCTGAAGCTGACCTGGCTGTTTGCTATTTGCTGCAAGGACGAGTCAGAGTTTGCAGCAGCAATCACATTCAGAAAGCACACACGTAACTGATTCAGCAGGATTCAATAACTTCTCTTTATATATAATATAACACATAAAGTAAATGTACAATAGCAAAAGCAGGTTTTCCAATGTGGCGGGCCCGGCCCTCTGGAACGACCTTCCCCCTGATATCAGAACGACCACTGACCTCCGCTCCTTCCGTACGAAATTGAAGACCTATTTCTTTCGACTGGCCGGCCTTGAATAATTCTCTCTGTCTATTGATTCCAAATGTATTTTAATGGGTTCTTAATCAGTTTTAGCACGGGTAACACTGTTTAATTATGTTTTAAGTATGTATTTTGTATTTATTCTATATTGTTTTTAGTTTCTCCTGTGCACCGCCCCGGGTCCCTGTGGGGAGAGGGTGCGGTTAATAAATCCGAATTTGATTTGATTGATTGATTGAGTTCAGCAGAGAAGTCTCACTTTCAGTTTTAGTTTCAGATATCAGCACAGCATGCAGCTTTAGTATGCCCTGTCTCCTTGCTGTCTCCTTCCTTGTTGCCCACACAGAAAATACTGTTTGTTTCCAAACAGCTCTCAATTCTCTCACACACTGACAGGACGCTAGCCAGATGAATTTTATTTACCATGGAAGATGGTAGGCAGAGGCAGAATAGTTTTTTTCTTATTTTCCTCCCCCAAAACTAAGGTGCTTCTTATATTCCTATGCGTCCTATAGTCCAAAAATATGGTAATCTTGAAACTTGCTAAAGCACCAAATTCTTTTAATTTTCTCATTAACATTTCAATTTCCTTTAAAGGAACTTCCAAAACCAACAGCAAGTCATCTACAAAGCCCCTAACTTATAAGTTTCTTTTTTAATCTTTACTTAGACAATCTTTTCATCTTATGTTATATCTTTATTCAGTATTTCAGGAACCAAAATAAAGAAGATAGGAAGACAATAGACATTCCTTCTTTGTATCTTACAAGGTTTTGTTAGAACTCCATTAACAATTATTTGTGCTATCTACAAAGTGTACATCAATCTTATACATTTTGTCGTTATCTCCAAAATTCGTATCTTCCAAAACCTTGAACAAAAAGCCCAGGTCAAATTGTCAAAGGTCTCTGCATCTAAGATATCAATATCTAAAATAATCTAAGATGATCAATGTGGCTTGTTTTTTCATTATGATGCGTCCTGTACCAATACTAACATTGTCCTTTAACTGTCACATTAATCCTAATGAATAAATTGTTGCACAATTATTTTCAATCTAGAATTGTGAACAATTTGTAGTAATTACTACAACAATTTGTAGTAATTATTCCATAAAGCCGTATAATTTCTTGCTGAAATTAAATCTTGTCCCTTTTTAGGTATTAATGCTATACCAGTATCTTTCCAACTCTCTGACAAATTTCTTTCCTATAAAATAACGTCCATTATGTTTTGTAAAGGTCATAAAAATTCATCCTCAAAAAATATAATAAAAACCTGATAATCCATCTGGACAGGGACATTTCTGATTTAATCTTTTTTATAGCTTCAGAAACTTGCCTTATTGTTTTACAGCCGGTCCATGAATAATCTATCTCTTCTTTAATCCTCAGTAAATTTTGTTTCTTTAGATATTCATCTATTTTCTGTAGAGATGTCACTTTATATAAATTCGAATAATATTGGTGTAATGCTTTTTGTCTGGTCAATGTTGTAATATTCCTATCATTTGCTTTTTTTTCAATAAACATACAGTATGCCAGTTGTTCTACTGATTTATGCAGAAACTCTTTTTTGCTTTGCATAATTTATTTTTATTTCCATTTCTATTACTGTTAATATAGAAAATTATTACTGTGGAAGCTTTGTTTGTTGACAAATCTTCTTTGGAAATTGATTTAATTCTTCTTCTCACTTTATCTCATCAAATTTGGTTGTGTTTCCTCTTGATTCTCCTTCCTCAGTTCAGTGTTAAGTTTTATAAAAGAATCTTAGCTTTTAATAAGGGGGCATACATAAGTGCGCTAACGTGGCTATCGTCCCTGTCTTTGTATTTTTTGTTTTATTCTTGTTCTCGTTTTATGTTTGACAAATTCTAATAAATAAATAAATAAATCCTCTAATAAAAGATTTCCTTGCATCAAAAATCATTTTTAAATCAATGTCATTTTTTAATAAATCAAACTCACAGGGTTACGATCCAAAAAATGTCTTTGGTAATATCACTACTTTAAAAACCTTAGTTGTCTACATATTCTTGAAAAGAACCTATGACTTTCAAAAAAAAATAGGCATACTCTCTTGAATTTTCCATTTTTCTGTCTCCATGTATCACCCAGCCCTGAATTGTTCATGAAATGAAATGAAAGTGTTGGTAAGTTGCCTTGAGTGATTTTAATGTTTCTTGGAAGCTTTATCCAGCTTTGGGAAGATCATTCCATTCCCCAATCAAATACCAATTTTCATGACATAAACCTATTAATCTCCCCAGAAGTACTTTATAGAACAGTGCTTTATCCTGATTGGGAGCATAAATTTCCAGGATCGATGTCTACCATGCAAGTTAACTTCTATCCATACAAATGTATTATCCTCATCAGTTAATAAAGGAATCTCTTTGTTGGAGATTTATATACAAAACAATTCCTTTCATTTCCTCCCCTCCCTTTCCCTTCCCTTCCTTTGCCTTTTCTCTTTCCCTTGTTTGAGATGTTTTTTTTGGGAGGGGTGTATAATATCATAATGACAACTACCATAAAAGTGTCAAATTAGTAAAGGGGAGGACCTGCAGAGAAAGGAATTACACTAGATTTGCTTCAGAAAATATTTGAGCAACTGGGCAGTAAGTTAGCTATATCACTTGATACTAAATCGACAGCTTTGGGAAAAGATCACCACATTTTGACAATCTCACACACTGTAATCTCTTCTATGCTGTTTTGTAATAATGCCAGCATTTTATATAATCTGAAGTAACAATGGAATTGAAGTGTTTCAATCATTCTATCCTCCACAATACAGTGTTGTGGATACATATTTTGTTTTCTCTTTCTAGTATAAGATAATAAGTAGCAAACTCTGAATAAATCTTAAATTTCTTTACTGAAAGAACTATCATACAGATTAAAGTAGCTGGGTTGAGATGGATGAAACTATTGGGTAACGTGATTTATGACACAGACTGAAAGGGGAAAAAGAACATGGGCAAAGTTCAGAAGCAGATAAAGAAAACAAAAAAGATGGCTGCGACAAAGAAATGCCTAATGAAGAATGCCTAATGAAGCTGTTAATAAATCACTGCTTTTTGTATTATAATATCGGGTCTCTTATTATGAAGCAGGCATCATTAGGGTACTTTTCACTTTTTCCTCTGTAGTTTGCATGATCAAACCATTTAAGTGACTAATACATAAAGTCCTTTAGCAGTTTAAAAAGTAGTTGAGAAGCAGTTTTAAAAGTAATGAACTTCTCTGACACAGATTTCACAAGGAATTTTTTAAAATGCTATCAATAGGGAAAAAATGCTTTTTTTAGAGATTGGCATGTGCTTTGACAGAATCAGGGACCAAGTCAAGAAGGAAGAGCTTTAAAGCAACATCGATCTTTTCCAAGGATCAAACTTAGAACATATTTTGTATTCCTGCTGAACCTAGGAACTTCTGTTGGTCTAAACAAGGAGTTGGCTGGTTGTGGGTCCCACAGTTTCCATTTTTGAGATCCTCAGCGCCCTTCCAAAATTCTATTGCCAAAATTCAGTTGTAATCACACGTTTTTCAACTGTGGATTGTAGTTTAGCGATCAGTGCCTCCGCTGTTTAATCAGTGTTGTCCTCCCAGGTTTCCATTAAATTCCAAGGAAAGACATGTGGATAGAACTGCTGTGGTTCATTTTTCTTTGACCAATAGTGGCAAAGTGATTGCTATAGTAAAATGTCGCCCTGAGATTTGGTTGAAGAATTTTCCTTCCTTTCAGAAATTCAGAAAAATCATCCACTCAGTTTCTCTTTGCCCTCTAAAACATAATCCATAATATCACCCCATCATGCCCAGTTGAGGGGCAACTGGGCAATAAGATCCTTGATCAGTTTAGGGTCAAGCATTACAAGAAGGATTTTTCCTAGGGAATGATGCTGTTCCACTTAATAAAGCATTTCTGAACAGCTTTATCTGAACAGATAATGTGCTGTCTCTCCAAGGGCAAAACCCTTCCAAGAAATTGTTATTGATTTAATTTGCATTCAAATTGCTCAGGATTTCTGCAGCATATACCCAGCTGGATGATTTGCTATCAAGCAAAGAATGAAGGCTGACGTTTTCAAGCTAGAATGCAGAACAGAATTTTAAACCATGATGATGACAAAAGAGTACCAAGCAGTACTAACTTAAAGCAAAAAATAAATAAAATAAAATAGCCATTTTAAAAGGCAAGGGAAGCAGGTTCTATAAAAAATATTGCTACTGGAACTGGCATCATTGCAGCTGGCACTAAGAGACTAATTATTCTTTCAATACAAATCACCGTGACCCTTTCTGTGAAAATAAATTACGAATGAATTTTATTTCTTGATAAATGAAATCCAGCCCTGAAAGATTTATCATTTAGTAAATGAAAACAAAGTCTGAAAATTTGGCATATCTAAATGATACAAATACTATTTAGGCACATCATTAGAAGAAACATCTTCCATTGGTAGAGTTGTTCAATTTTCTAAAATGCTGGATTGTCCCAACAGAAATTACATGTAGTGCTCCTGATCAAAGAACAGTCTTTGTTGTAGCAATTGCAATAGCACTTAGACTTATATACCACTCCACAGTGCTTCACAGTCTTCTCTAAGAGGTTTATAGTGTCAGTATATTTCCTCCAACACTCTGGGAACTCATTTTACTGACATCGGAAAGATGGAAGGCTGAGTCAATCTTGAACTGGTAAGAATCGAACTGCCAAACTGCTGGTAGTCAGCAGTCAACAGAATTAGTCTCCAAATACTATATTTTAACCACTTCACCACCACAGTACCTTGCAAATGAAGAGAACATTTATATTATATGATATGATCCAGTAGAAATGTCTCATTATTTTGTAACAGTCCATCAACAGTGCCAAAACAGTCATGTTCAACCATATTATAGCAATATCTATTAGACTTATATACTGCTTTACAGTGCTTTACAGCCCTCTCTAAGCGGTTTACAGAGTCAGCATATTGCCCCCAACAATTTGAGTCCTCATTTTACCCACCTTGGAAGGATAGAAGGTTGAGTCAATCTTGAGCCTAGTGAGATTTGAACTGCCAAATTGCAGACAGGCAGCAGAAAAAGCCTGCAGCACTGCACTGTAACCACTGCACCACCGTGGCTCTGAATGGATTTTCTAATCCAGTTAACTCAGAAGTTTTAGATGGACCAGACAAAACTGGGCTGCCTTGGAACAGGAGAAAAAAATAGAATGTATGTAACATATCTAAGAAACTCAAATGTCAGACTTTCTCTATATAATATTGAATTGAATTCAACAAATGAAAAAAGCTAAGGCTCGGTATGAACTAAAAGGTTTTGAATATATAAAAAAACAAGAAAAAAGTCAAAGAATCAGTCCACTAATGGGAGAGATGGCAAAAAGGTGACAAGTAGCAGGGGAAAAGAGGAATTGCTTCATTCATTCTTTTCATCTGTCTTTACACAAAAGGGGGAGAAAACAGTTCTATCTATCAAAATCTATGTAAAAGACAGGTTAGGAATACAAGTCAAGATAAACAAGAGAATGCAGTCTAAACAAGTTCAGATCACCAAAATCTAATGGATTACATCCCAGAGTTCTGAAGGAGTTGGGAGATGTGATCTTGGAACCCCTGAATCACTGTGGATGTAGGACTGTAGAACTACCTGAGGACTAGAAAAAGTTGATGTGGTTCCCATCCTCCAAAAAAGAGAGAGGAAAAAATGGATCCAGGAAACTACAGACCAATCAACCTGACATCAGGAAGATCCTGGAAAAGACATCAAGTAATCGAACTCCAAACACCTACAAGCAAGCAAAACTATTACTAGAAGCCAACATGGGTTTATCAAGAAGATACCATGCCAAACAATTCGTTCTTTGACATTAAATTAATGAAACGATCTAAAGATAATCTGCTTGGACATCAGTAAGGTATTTGACAAAGTAAGTCACAACCTACTTCTTGGTAAGATTTAAAAAATGTGGGATCGATAGCATCACCCTGAGATGGATTCGTAGCTAGCTGACAAACTGCACTCAGAATGTAGTCCTCAATGAAACTTCATCTACATGGTAAGAAGTATACGGTGGGGTCAGGGGTGAATTCCAGCTGCTGCTACTGCTGGTTTGCTCAGGGATGCGCTGCACATGTGCATGCTCTTCACTTGATGTATGCTACATGCGCGTACGCAGTACTAAAATGCTTCTGTGTATGCTCAGAAGAAAAAACAAGATGGCAGCGCCTATGGTGCCACCGAGAGAACCAATTTGGGTGCGTGGCAGGCCAAGTTACTACCACCTCAGCCAAACCGGCCAAACTGGTAGGAACCCACCTCTGAGTGGGGTTCTCCAAAGTTCTGTCTTAGGCCCAATATTCAACAACATCTTCATAAATAATTTAGATGAGGAGATAGAAGGAGAACTCATCAAATTTGCAGATGATCCTAAGCTAGGAAGAATAGACAACACTTTAGATGATAGGCTCAAGTTCCAGAAGGATTTAGACAAATCTGAACACTGGGCCCTATTCAACAAAATTCAGTGGCAAGGAAAGTAAGGCAACCCCCCCCCCCCAAATTCCCAGTTTTGGAATAAGTGGTCAACAGCAGTAACTGTGAGAGGGATCTAGGAGTCTTAGTGAACAACCAATTAAGTATGAACCAATAGTGTACTACAGCTGCCAAAAAAAGTCAAAGCGGTCCTAGGCTGCATCCACTGAGGAACAGTATCAAGATCATGTGAAGTATTAGTATTGCTAATTCTGCTAATTGAAACCCTGGTAAGAGTGCAGAGAAGAGCAACAAAGATGATGAAAGGGGTGGAGGTGAAAACATGTGATGAATGTCTAGTCTAACAAAGAGAACGACTAGGGATATCTTGATAGCAGTCTTCCAATATTTGAGAAGCTGTCCCAGAAAATAACTGTCAAACCGCAATAGTTTAGTCAGCCTATTCTTCAAACCACCTGTGGGCAGGACAAGGATTAATAGATAGAACCTTATCAAGGAGATAAGGAGAAATTTCCTGTCCCTGAGAACGATCTATCAGTGGAATGGCTTGCCTTCAGAACGGATGGTATTCCATCACTGAAAGTTTTTAAGGAAAGATTGGAGAGCCATTTGTCCTGAATGATATAGGATCTCCTGCTTTGAGCAGGTGGTTGGATTAGAAGAGCTCCAAGGTCCCTTCCAAATCTGTTATTCTAGTTGTGACGTTCCATGGAATATCTAACTTTTGTGGTGTTATACAACTGAAGCTTTGAGCAGAAGAAGGAAATCTCTTGATCTCCAAGGGTCTTTAGGACTACAATTCCTAGCAGCAGAATCAATTGTGTGTGTTGATCATTCAGCAACCACCATAGTCCACCCTCGATTTACAGCTATTTGTTAACAACTGCTCAAAATTACAATGGCACTTAAAGCAGTGATTTAAGACTTACAACTGCTGCAGCAACCCCACAGTCATGTGATTCAAGATGGTGGCGCGCTTAGGCGCAGCGGCTTTGACCTCCTGGTGTCACAGCAGAGTTAGACAAAAACTAGTCTATACCCACAGGGAGTTATTAAGTCATTATTAACTTATTATTAAAGATAAAGATCTTCTAGTCGACTCGATATTACCAGTGACTTCCAGCAGTCTCATAATATACCAAGTGACACAGTAAGACTGCCAGGCTCTCCACGGATCATTGTTTGGCCTAGGAGGCAGCGAAGGGAGCCGGAGCAGAGGCGGGGATGCAGAGCAGGTTTGCTAGTTCGATTATGGAAGCAGCCTCACAGACCAGCATTGCCAAGCATTTCTTAACCAACTCTGGATCCTTTGTCCACAAAACCGAGGAACTGGAGCTATGGATGGCAGCGAATGGGCTCATTGGTGACTGCTGTGTGATGATCATCACAGAGACCTGTCTTCATCCACTTGTACCGGATGCGTCTGTGGAGCTAACTAGCCGCACCACACACCGCTTTGGCAGAAAGAACAACTCTGGTGGAAGCAAGGGTGGAGGACAGTGTATTTACACCCATGATAACTGGTCTACTAGTGGTGGAGTTGCTTATACACACTGTTCTGCAGACGTGGAATTCCCAACTGTCATTTGTCGGCCATTTTAACTGCCTGGAGAGATTTCTGTTATGGTTGTCACTGCTGTCTGTATTCCACCTGATGCAAATGTTAGCACAAAGCTCAAACCAATTTCATTGTAATTTTATTTTATTACAATGACAATAAAGATTATTATTATTATTATTATTATTATTATTATTATTATTATTATTATTATTATTATTATTATTATTATTATTATTATTATTATTATTAAAATTCAGGCATTTGGTAATGATAGCGATTTGTCCCTCCTGACTGGGCCATAGCAACACGTGGCCGGGAACGGCTAGTTCAAAATAAAAAATGGAGAAGGCATTAGTGCGAAGATGTGGAAAAAGGACGTCTAGGCAAAATCCATTTAAATAGCACTTTTCTTGTTTTCAGCTCTTGATTTCTACCTTAGAGGATGTGGGGAAATATCTGTTGTACACATTTTTTTTTAGTTTAGTTCTTACAGAGAATTTGTTTGCACATGTCTTATCACACTACTTCCTTAGCAATGGCCCAGTATAGAAGGGCAATAAATAAGTATATCAGAACAATTTACTTATCACATCGCAAGTTTATTTATCACGAAAATAATGTATTGGGTGTTCGTGTTATCTTTATTTTATGCAGCGCATACAAGTCCTTCCTTGGATTTAGTTGTTCCATAGGGTTTGTCTATGGTACCCAGCTAAGAAGGCATTATTCATTGATGTTTATGGAGATTCTCAATCATCCAGATCATGGCTGACATTATTCACGGATGGGTCAATTAATTAATTTGTTGAAAATATTTTGAAACAACTTTCATCTTCTCTGAGAAATGTACTGAAAGATATTGTTGAAAGAAATGTCCTTCTGGGTTCAGTTCCAAGTGGGGAAAAAGACACTGGAAACATGGAGGCTGCTTGGAAAGATGGTTTAATGGTGGACAGGATCTCATGGCTTCAGCTCCTGAAGAGAAAAGGGGGATCACATGCTTCCAGATGTTGGGTGAAGAAGAAAAGGAGATGCTGAAAGCTTCTATTTTTATGTCCTCTCTGGCCTTTGATCTTGATCTTGTATTCTGATTGGTTGTCAGACTCCCATGGGGCCATGCAGGGGCAACTCTCTAGGCTGTTTTGAGCCCAGGTTTGGTTGAGCATTGCTTCTTCCAGCTGCCCTGTGGTGAGGTGGGTAAAGGGCTAACACTATCGTGCGTCAATCCCATCACCCTAGAGCTGAAAGGGGAGATCTTTGTTATGTAGAATAGACTGACTCAGGCCTTTTAATGGCCCATTAACAATATTAAGTGTGAGTCTGTTTCCTAGCTAAAAACATGTTTCTCAATTTCTTATAAAGGGAAATGTAATATTCTGTCTTTTCAATTTTCCCAGGATATTTCATTTTTCTAGGAGAGGGGTGGGTGCTAACTTCCTACAATATAAAATGTAAGAACTATTTTTAAACTGCCAAATTGCAGGGTAAATATGTTTCCAGCTGATTCCAAAACAATAACAATATGTCAAGTTTCTATAACCTTTGGGACAGCCATGACCTGGATGACCGAGAAACTCTGCAGACTT
The DNA here is from genome assembly GCA_039707465.1 of Rhabdophis nuchalis. Taxonomy (NCBI): domain Eukaryota; kingdom Metazoa; phylum Chordata; class Lepidosauria; order Squamata; family Natricidae; genus Rhabdophis; species Rhabdophis nuchalis. Next base: position 49,924,703 of record CM077649.1, read on the forward strand.
TTAGCTATGCAATTTGGGATGAAACTGCAAGTAGTGTGGGAGTATGAAGAGATTTCCAGAAAAATTGCAGACCACAGGAACCATTAGTACTACTCAGGTGTCCCTGAGGACACAGATAAAGCTCCAATGACCCTCAAAAGAGATGCAAATGACATCTCTGCAAGGAATGAAAATCCTTCTATTCCCCACCATCCAGTCAGAGCTGAAGAAGCTTCTTGGATGAGAAGAGAAATGTCTTCAAAGAAAACAAGAAAGTCCAGTTGTCACCTGAAAAAGATTGACCTTTGGGACAACCATGATCTGGAATCTGGATGACTGAGAATCTCTACAGACTTTCTGTAAGCAACTTCAGCACTAGGACTAACCAACTGGATTTATAATGCAATAACATTTCTCTGCTATTCCTGCTGTACCAGAGGAAAACTCACCTCTGCTGTCCTTCAAAACATGATCAGTCTAAATTGTTAAATCAGTCCAATGGACCATTCTGTAACTTGGTTTTCTCCAGATGTACTGGGACTACAAATCCCAGAATTCTTTTTTCTAACAGTCATCAGCCAGATGTCTCTGGAAGCTCACAAACACGTCATATCATTTTCTCTTTCCCTCAGTAATTAGCAATTAGACGATATTCCATCTATTTACTATGCCTAATCGTTATTTTAGATTAATTCCTTGTGAATTAGGTTAACTATTCTATTTCCCAACTTGTTAGTAGAGCTCTAAAAATTGTAGAGATAAACATTTTTTACAGTTTAAATACAGATGATCCACTATGGATGGCAGCTGATTCTTTTTGGTAAACGTTTTATTATTTTATTTTATTCATTCATTTTATTTTATATTTATTTTAAAGCCTTGCACTGCAAAAAAAAATGCTTAAATGACAGGTGGCTATGAATATTCATTTTTCTAATTATTATTTATTATTACATTGACTTCTCTGGATATAAACATTCAATGTGACTTATTTCAAATTTGAGACAGCCATATAGTTTATTTCATGATAAGCATAATTTTGTTACAGTAAATTAATAAGTAATATTGATGGATCTCAGAAAAGCCGGAATTAGCATGCATCAAGCTGATTTGGAATTTTAATATACCAAGTCGTCCATCATTCTATGAATCAAGATCTTCCGTGAAGTTTTTGCTCTGCTCTGTCATTTTGAAACTATAGAAGTAACGATGCTGAAACAGCTGCATCAAAAATACTTATTTTAAAAGTATCTTTTGTCCCTTGATTATTTTTTTAAAAGACGCATCTTCGTTGGTTTTTTCCTCAGCTTGGTAGTGTTCACACCAGTTTGATGATATGCCATCAAGATGTTGTTGACTCTTAGCAACCACATAAATAGGTATTTTCCCTGGAAATCTGTCCAAAACCTGATGTTTCAGATCTGCCAATGATGCAAACATCATCACTTTAATTGAACTTCTCCGCCTTGCTATTAGTTATCTTCTTCATCTTTTTCCTTCCACCTTTCTCTACATTAGAGCCTTTTCCATAAGAATGGGTCTACACATGATGCATCTGAAGTAGCATAATTTGAACCTAATCTTTGTGCCTCGAGTGGAATTCTGGGTTGGTTTATTAGATGTTCTATCACAGGGGTGTCAAACTCAAGGCCTGGACCCCAGATCCAGCCCACGGGGTGTTTAGATCTGGCCCACAGGGCTGCCCTGGAAACAGCAAAGCACCGGCCCGCAAAATAGCAAAGCCTCTGTCAGCAGAAATGGAGCTCAGAGAGGTTACGCAAGTGCCCCCCCTCCGGGCTCAGTTTTTGGCTATGCCAGCCTCCTGCAGGCCCAGGGAGGCTGTGCAGTCCATTTTCTTTGGCAGAGGGCTTCAGGAGGCCATCAAGGCTGAAAACAGAGTTTCAATGAGTGATGTCAAGCTGGCCACGCCCACGCTGGCCATGCCCCCTGGCCACCACCACTCAGGCCCCCAAGATCAAACACAACCCTCATGCAGCCCTCAATGAAATCAAGTTTGACACCCCTGTTTGTTTTCTTGGCTTTCAATGATATTCTCAGGAGTCTTCTCCAATGCTAAAGACCTCTTCCTATTCTATTCCTTCAAAGCTTCCATTGAGTTTTATAGGTAATAAATCACTTGCACAATTCTGATCTTCGTAAGTAGGTTGCTAAATATCTGCCCTGCAGTAAAAGAAAAGATGTTGTAGTTAGGAATACCAACCTAGTAAGGGCTAATTTAATTACTACTTTCTTTTTTCCCCTCACCACCTCTTTTTGGTGGGGAGAGGAGGCATCCTTTTGGCTATGACATATTATTCCTTGAGTCTGAGAATCAGCTACTTGCTCTGGTAACATATTAATATTCCACAATTTGCTGACAATTCCTTGATACGAGTTGCATACTAGAACTGTAAGTAGTGTGGTTCATATGGATCACTCGTGGCATTATATAGGCAGTCTATTGGGTTCTATGTTTAATTCTATTAAGTAGTTGTGTGGAAAAAATATCAAGTAAGACTCCTTGAAACTTAAACTGTCAGCCAGACTACGGAAAGAACTTGTGAACTTGAATATGCTTTAAAAATGGTATTTTTTGTCTCCCGGCTAGCTTCATAGAAAGGTGTAGAAAGAGAGGTGTAAAAGAAAGACTTCTAAGGTTGGATAATAAATATTAGATACTTAAAAGTGCCCAATTCATAAAAAGTCCAATGCATGATTTATGAGACAGCAGCTATCGAAGAAAGAAAAGTGCTTATCTAAACATTATACACTAATTTCAGTTCATCAACCCATCCTCAGTTCATAATTGTCAATTATTCATTATGTACCTAAATGGTGAGACTGTCAACTAACCAGATAAAATTTGCTCATTTGTTAACCATTTTTTCTTAAAGAATCTCATCAGGCCCTGTTGCAAAAGGCAGGATTTTCTTCCTTATATGCTTGAGGTTAGAGTCCAAATAATATATCTTGGTGCTTGATAATATTTTAAAATGAATACGATAAAGAGGGAGTTGGCAATTGGTTTGAATTGGTGGGGACAAAATCAAGATTATCAAAAGAGGCAGCTAAAGGACACAGGACATTTAAATTCTACTGTTCTTATTGTTTATGTAGCTTGAACGTTTACTAAATATTTGCATGCTTAGTGTAAAGATTCCCTCTCTAAAGACTTCTGGAGCCAAGTTCAACTTATGTTGATGCTATTGATAAATCCAAATCATTTTCCTGATGACAATGCAGAAATGCTAGACATTGATTTATTCTCTTCTTTCTTTCTTTTTTGAGGTTACAATCTAGCCTGCAAACGTGGGATATCCATGTTGGGTTCTAATTAAATACTAACCAGGACCTATCTTGCTTAGTTTTGGGGTGGATTAACTAAGATTGGGCAATGTTATAACACAGAAAAAGAACCAGCAAAGAAATGTTCTCCTTTCCAAGCTCTCTACCATCTCATTTCCAAATCCTTGGCCGCAGATATTCACTATATTTATTTTATAACAATACCCATCTCATGCCTATAATGGCATCTATAGGCAATTTGCAATGGGAGATAATGCTGGAAGCTATTATTTTAGCAGAAGGATTCTCCAATCATTTCACTGACTTTCCTAGTTGCTATCAATTGACTTAAATATGGCTAACTTTCAATAGATCAGCAACCAACATTTCTAAAAGCATAATCCTACAAGACAGAGAAAAATGTTGAATTACTTATAGTCTAGACATCTTTAGACGAACAAACTCACTGACTGAAACATCAATGGTACATTTCCCATCTAGTGAAAAAAAAATATTTACTATGGTTTTAGAGCAGAAGAGTCTTCTTTCTGCGTGGAGGTGCTTGATTTGTCACAAGTAATTGAAGGTTTAAATACCTTGTGAGAAGAACACACCATGCCCTGATGTTCTCTTCCCACCAAGAATTCAGCACAATCCTTGGCTTCATATTAAAAGGTCAGCGGTAAAATTTGCCCAAACTACATGAATCGGGTTTTTTTTCCACAATAGAAAGCTATGGCATCTTCACACACACACAAAAAAAACCTTATTTCCTTTTAGCATGCCAGGCTTTTTAATATAGCCAGAAGAAAATCTTATGCATTCATCTGCAAATTCCTAAAATTGATTTTCTACTTGAATTCCCAAGGTTGCTCTGTGGTCATAAATGACTGCTGAAATATAATTTCCAGTAGATTTTTGAACAATCCACAGGAGAGGGTGCTTTGATTTTCCACACCCCTTGTCTTAACGCCTTGCAGAGGATTATAGTAAAATGGCCATTAATTGACTTTTAGTTATCCCAAATAGCTAGGGGAATCTATTGTGGAAATATAGCTTGGTTTAGGCATTATGATCAGAGTTACCGTGCGATGTGTAGTGTAATGTGATGGATCCAATCTGATGAAACTAATGTTGCACTAGGCAAAGCATGTACCTTCCTATTATATGATTAGGATGTAATATTACGCCGGCGATTTCAGTGCAACTAGAACACAAGTAGTTAATTTTTGTTATATGGAAGTTATTGTTTACTTGGTTATTGTGCTGCCATAATTGAGATTAACTTCCAACTGTGTCTGTCTGTAAAAACCCGCAATGCATATTAAAACAATCAAACAAACAAACAATATTAAAGGTAACCTGCTGCTGTTGCCTAGAGGTGGAACTCTCGCCTCCCAATCAGAAAGTTGTGAGTTTGATCCTAGGTAGAGGTAGAGGTAGGGTCTCCTGCTTGGGCAGAGGGTTGGACTACATGACCTGCAAGGTCCCTTCCAACTCGGTTAATTTATTAAAATCTGTAATAAACAGAACAGTAAAAAGACACAAAATGCAATTTGGTTAGTAGTGGCACAAAGATGGGATAAAAAATTTTTTGCTACTGGTTCTGTGGGCATGGCATGGCTTGGTGGGTGTGCCAGGGAAAGGATACTATAAAATCTCCATTCCCCTCCCCCATTCCAGGGGAAGGTTACCGCAAAGTCCTCATTCCCTTCCAATCAGCTGGGACTCAGGGGGCAGAGAATAGATGGTGGTGGGGCCAGTCAGAGGTGGCATTTACTGGTTCTCCAAACTACTCAGAACCTGCTGAATGCCACCTCTGTAGTGATGTCCCTCAATCTCCAAATTCAGTTTTTACTTGTTCTTTTTTATATTGAAAAAGTTTTATTGAGTTTACATTTTTTGTGGGGTAGGGTAAGGGTTACATAGAAATTTTGAGAGTAGTCACGTCAAAGTCGTCGGCTCCTCCGGTACCTCAAGTTACATTATTAAAAATAAAGAAAAAAAACATTTCACATAAACTACAAGCTGGGAGCAAGTACATATTCCTAAATTTTTCAGTTATATACCGTCAGTCAATTACAAAAATCCAGATTACAAATATCATACAATATTACTCAAAAAAAAACAAGGGCAAAGTTATTTTTTAGATCTAAGTCTCTTGGCAATTGTATCTTCCCCCTTCTCCCCCGGGCCCCCAGCGGACGGGGCCATGGCTCCCCCTGCCCCCCCTGGATCTTCTCCCAGGACAGAGGAATGTTTTTTAAGAAAGGCTTCCGCCTCAGCAACTGTTTTAATCTTCACTCTACCTCCTTCCCAGAACACCAGCATCCCTTCAGGTATCACCCACTTGAACCAGATCCCATGATCAAACAATGTTTTAGACAAGAAGGAAAATTTCCTTCTAGCTTCTCTAATCTTTCTTGGAATCTGCTTCAAGATGGTAACCTCCTTTTGTTGGTAAATCATAGGACTCCCTCTTTGCGCCTTCAAGATCTCCTCTCTGGTTGACCTTCTAACAAATTTTACATGTATCTCTCTGGGTACTTCATTCATCCTGGCATATGCAGAATTTATTCTGTAGACTAGGTCAATGTCCCCTCTGATCTCATCTTTAGGTTTATGTAAATAGTCTGCAATAATTGTACTCATAAGATCAGGGAGACATTCACCATCCATCTCAGAAACATTCTGAAATCTCAAAAAATATGTCATCCTTTCCATATCTATCCTAGTCACGTGCCCATTTATTTCCACAACCTCATTAGAAACATTTTTAATCTCTCCCTTAGCCCCCTCCAGCCCCCCTTTCAATTCTTCATTCTTCTGTGTATTCTCAAGCACTTGTTTTCGAGTGTCCAATAATTCCTTTTTAAAGTTGACATTTTCTGCCCTCTGGGCCTTAATTTCTAATACCAAATTTTGTATAACAGATTCAAGGGCAGTCATTCTTTGTTCAAGGCGTGCCAGCGTTTCTTCTTGTGCCATGTTTAGCTGTTAAAATCCGTGCCAATAAAATGGCGTTTTTAGGGTGGGGCTGGTAGGCAGATCAGGAGTCCAAAGTTCTTAAAGTTGTATAGCTGCAAAATTCAGAAACCAGTAGAGAAACACTTTTCCAACTCCATAGGTATAATAACGAAGGCAATCCAGAAAGGAAAACACAAATCCAAAAAAAGAAAATTCTTCATCAATAATTAGAGGAAGTCCAAATCACAAAGAGACACTGGTAATTTTCCATAGGTCATAGTCAGTCGGGGACAAAGAGAAGCCATTTTCCGCCCAAACTCAGAGCCCGAGGGAGAAAGCGGTTAAAAAGCAAAAAAGAAACTGTTTCAGCCAGACCTAGAGACATAATTGCAACAAGCCGCAAAGTACTTTCCCTTGTTAAAGACCATCCAGATTAAAAGTTTCCGATTCCTCTCAACGAGGCATTTCCGAGTGCCGCTTTTAGTCCAAGGGGGGGGGTTTGGAAACAAACACCCCCCTCCTGTCCCTTTCAGCCCGGCTGACAGTACAGAAAAAAAAAGTTTTAAACGCTCACTCTCCGCTCGCAGCTGAGGTCCCGAAAAGCCTCCCGACTCTTCCGATCGTCTCTCTTCATGGAATTAAATGGTGCCGCCAACCTTTGGCGAAGGGAAGACCCCCCGCAGCATGTCCTCTTCCGCCTAAGCCGAGGAGCAGGGTCGCTCGCCCCATTGCCGTGGGGGGGGGGCTTCCCTGTCGAGCCGGCTTTACGGGAGAAGCCCCAAACAAGGGGCTTCTCGCCCCCGTGGGGGGGCAGGAAAAGGAACAAAGCGGCGAGCGAACCCTAAGTTCGCCCGTCGCCGCCGGAGCCGGAACCGGAAGCCCAGTTTTTACTTGTTCTTAAAGGAACAACAGGTAGCCTTCCTTATGTCAGGTGGAAGTATATCCCAAAATACAGGGATTCTCACTAACGCACATTGTTTTAAATGACTGTTCCTATATAATTTTATTAAAGATATTTTTTAGCTTCTTAGCTAATTTTTACAACATAGCTCACTTCTTTCTATAATCCACCATGTCTAAACTATGTCTAGATGAGCTGCTGATGGACTCCTCTAGTGAGGAGTCCTATGAGTCTGCTCTGGAGGAGGAGGGCGACCTTGAGAGAGCAGAGAGCCTGACTGGTCATCAGGAGGCACCTGGGCAGTGGTGGGTTTCAAATTTTTTTAGAACCTACTCTGTAGGTGTGGCCTATTTTGTGGGCGTGGCTTGGCAGTCATGTGACAGGGTGGGAGTGGTCACCTTTTAAAATGTAGTGAAACTCATTTAACAACGCTCTTGCTTAGCAACCAAAATTTTGGACTCAATTGTGATGATAAATTCTTTCTTTCTTTCTTTCTTTCTTTCCTTTTTTTCCTTCCTTCCTTCCTTCCTTTCCTTTCCTTCCTGTTGGGTCACTGGCAGCGGCAGGCCAGATTTACTTCCAGGTACGCCGATGGAACCCCTTCTCACCGGTTCTCTAAATTTCACCAACCGGCTCTCGCGAGTAGGTGCGAGGCTGCAGAAATCCACCACTGCACCTGGGTCTTGGAGTGGTGAGGAGGATCAAGGCCAGTTTGTCCCTGATGCTAGGTTGAGAAGGGCTGAAAAAAGGAGGCTTCAATTGCATCAGAAGTGAACTTGAAAGAGTTGAATTAGTCCCAGCTGCCTAATGACTGGTCCCTCCCAAGAGGGTTTAAAAGGAAGTCTTTGCTAAGAAAGGCCTTGCAGAGAACAACGTTGGATTTCTAGGGTTGTGTTTATTTGTGTTGATTTTCAGGTTCATGTTTAGTCGAGTTAGGAAGCTTCGTATCTCTTCAGAGTCATTCAGGCAAGCAGCCAAGAGAGTTAGTGGCAGGCAGCCAGTCTTGTGTTAGTCGAAGAAAGGGGGGGTCAGAACAAAAACCATAAATCATAATTTCATTTTTTCTCCTGTTTTGTGCTGAGAGGGGTTTCCCAGTCAGCAATAAATATAGATATTGTCTTCTCTCTAATGGAAGAGTCAATTTAGCCGTCTCATCTGGTTCCATCATCTTTAACAATTATTTCTTCATTGTGGGTAATGCTGAGCCTTTCCATCTTTGTGCTCTTACTGAAGTTGTCATATACAATACAAAGTTCCATGACTTTTTTTCAACTATTTTCTCATCAATCTCAAAGGAAAGACGTCTAGTTTCCATTGAATATTAATTTTAATATCCTCTGAATTAATATGGATATTTGGACCCAAAATATCCTAGGTTTTAACTTGTCCATCAAACATGATAAAATTTTCCTTTTATCATTTACATTTCCAACATAAATTTGAAGTGTCTTTATTTATCCTAAACAATTTTTGTGGTGACTTATAGCTATGGTATATCATTTTATTTAAAAAATCCCCTTAATGTTAGACCATAATATACATTTGTCCTTTTAACCACACATTTTTCTATTGTCCTATCTGTATATTATAAGCAAACATTTTATTCCACTTTATCATACATTTTTTCTACTTCTTCTGTTTCAATTCTCAATAAAAATATGTAGTTTATACATTTTAGCAATTATATGTTCATCATTTGTACACATTTCTATTTCAAATTCTATTTCCAACTCAATCTTTCAATGTTCAAAAAAATAAACTTCTTGTCTAATTTAATTTTTTTAGCAACTGTATGTAAGAAAACCAGTGACTGGTTCATGTTTATATCAAAATATTTTTCCTTCATATCAATTAATGTTACTTTCTTTAAGTTAAAGGCCCTTTTTATCAGTTATATTTGATTTTCTATATCCATATTTTTGTTAATCTTTATCTTCTGTTTATTCCAATATTTTTCAGAGTATAAGACACACTCCTTGCCCCTAAAAGAGGGTGAAAATTTGGGTGTGTCTTATACACCAAATGTAGCCAAAAACCTGGGGAACAGATAAGGCAATGGTGGGTGACAATCCCTGCAGCTTTGATCAGCTGATTGGGGGTATTCCGAGTGTCTGATCCACCCACCAATGCTGAATCAGGCTGCAATAATGTGCTGAAGCTGACCTGGCTGTTTGCTATTTGCTGCAAGGACGAGTCAGAGTTTGCAGCAGCAATCACATTCAGAAAGCACACACGTAACTGATTCAGCAGGATTCAATAACTTCTCTTTATATATAATATAACACATAAAGTAAATGTACAATAGCAAAAGCAGGTTTTCCAATGTGGTAGTTCCGCAGAGAAGTCTCACTTTCAGTTTTAGTTTCAGATATCAGCACAGCATGCAGCTTTAGTATGCCCTGTCTCCTTGCTGTCTCCTTCTTTGTTGCCCACACAGCAAATACTGTTTGTTTCCAAACAGCCCTCAATTCTCTCACACACTGACAGGACACTAGTCAGATGAATACCATGGAAGATGGTAGGCAGAGGCAGAATAGTTTTTTTCTTATTTTCCTCCCCCAAAACTAAGGTGCTTCTTATATTCCTATGCGTCTTATAGTCCAAAAATATGGTAATCTTGAAACCTGCTAAAGCACCAAATTCTTTTAATTTTCTCATTAACATTTCAATTTCCTTTAAAGGAACTTCCAAAACCAACAGCAAGTCATCTACAAAGCCCCTAACTTATAAGTTTCTTTTTTAATCTTTACTTAGACAATCTTCTCATCTTATGTTATATCTTTATTCAGTATTTCAGGAACCAAAATAAAGAAGATAGGAAGACAATAGACATTCCTTCTTTGTATCTTACAAGGTTTTGTTAGAACTCCATTAACAATTATTTGTGCTATCTACAAAGTGTACATCAATCTTATACATTTTGTCAAGTTATCTCCAAAATTCGTATCTTCCAAAACCTTGAACAAAAAGCCCAGGTCAAATTGTCAAAGGTCTCTGCATCTAAGATATCAATATCTAAAATAATCTAAGATGATCAATGTGGCTTGTTTTTTCATTATGATGCGTCCCGTACCAATCCTAACATTGTCCTTTAACTGTCACATTAATCCTAATGAATAAATTGTTGCACAATTATTTTCAATCTAGAATTGTGAACAATTTGTAGTAATTACTACAACAATTTGTAGTAATTATTCCATAAAGCCGTATAATTTCTTGCTGAAATTAAATCTTGTCCCTTTTTAGGTATTAATGCTATACCAGTATCTTTCCAACTCTCTGACAAATTTCTTTCCTATAAAATAAAGTTCATTATGTTTTGTAAAGGTCATAAAAATTCATCCTCAAAAAATATAATAAAAACCTGATAATCCATCTGGACAGGGACATTTCTGATTTAATCTTTTTTATAGCTTCAGAAACTTGCCTTATTGTTTTACAGCCGGTCCATGAATAATCTAGCTCTTCTTTAATCCTCAGTAAATTTTGTTTCTTTAGATATTCATCTATTTTCTCTAGAGATGTCACTTTATATAAATTCAAATAATATTGATGTAATGCTTTTTGTCTGGTCAATGTTGTAATATTCCTATCATTTGCTTTTTTTCCCAATAAACATAGAGTATGCCAGTTGTTCTACTGATTTATGTAGAAACTCTTTTTTGCTTTGCATAATTTATTTTTATTTCCATTTTATTACTGTTAATATAGAAAATTATTACTGTGGAAGCTTTGCCTGTTGACAAATCTTCTTTGGAAATTGATTTAATTCTTCTTCTCACTTTATCTCATCAAATTTGGTTGTGTTTCCTCTTGATTCTCCTTCCTCAGTTCAGTGTTAAGTTTTATGAAAGAATCTTAGCTTTTAATAAGGGGGCATACATAAGTGCGCTAACGTGGCTATCGTCCCTGACTTTGTATTTTTTGTTTTATTCTTGTTCTCGTTTTATGTTTGACAAATTCTAATAAATAAATAAATAAATCCTCTAATAAAAGATTTCCTTGCATCAAAAATCATTTTTAAATCAATGTCATTTTTTAAATAAATCAAACTCACAGGGTTACGATCCAAAAAATGTCTTTGGTATTATCACTACTTTAAAAACCTTAGGTGTCTACATATTCTTGAAAAGAACCTATGACTTTCAAAAAAAATAGGCATACTCTCTTGAATTTTGCATTTTTCTGTCTCCATATATCACCCAGCCCTGAATTGTTCATGAAATGAAATGAAAGTGTTGGTAAGTTGCCTTGAGTGATTTTAATGTTTCTTGGAAGCTTTATCCAGCTTTGGGAAGATCATTCCATTCCCCAATCAAATACCAATTTTCATGACATAAACCTATTAATCTCCCCAGAAGTACTTTATAGAACAGTGCTTTATCCTGATTGGGAGCATAAATTTCCAGGATCGATGTCTACCATGCAAGTTAACTTCTATCCATACAAATGTATTATCCTCATCAGTTAATAAAGGAATCTCTTTGTTGGAGATTTATATACAAAACAATTCCTTTCATTTCCTCCCCTCCCTTTCCCTTCCCTTCCTTTGCCTTTTCTCTTTCCCTTGTTTGAGATGTTTTTTTGGGAGGGGTGTATAATATCATAATGACAACTACCATAAAAGTGTCAAATTAGTAAAGGGGAGGACCTGCAGAGAAAGGAATTACACTAGATTTGCTTCAGAAAATATTTGAGCAACTGGGCAGTAAGTTAGCTATATCACTTGATACTAAATCGACAGCTTTGGGAAAAGATCACCACATTTTGACAATCTCACACACTGTAATCTCTTCTATGCTGTTTTGTAATAATGCCAGCATTTTATATAATCTGAAGTAACAATGGAATTGAAGTGTTTCAATCATTCTATCCTCCACAATACAGTGTTGTGGATACATATTTTGTTTTCTCTTTCTAGTATAAGATAATAAGTAGCAAACTCTGAATAAATCTTAAATTTCTTTACTGAAAGAACTATCATACAGATTACAGTAGCTGGGTTGAGATGGATGAAACTATTGGGTAACGTGATTTATGACACAGACTGAAAGGGGAAAAAGAACATGGGCAAAGTTCAGAAGCAGATAAAGAAAACAAAAAAGATGGCTGCGACAAAGAAATGCCTAATGAAGAATGCCTAATGAAGCTGTTAATAAATCACTGCTTTTTGTATTATAATATCGGGTCTCTTATTATGAAGCAGGCATCATTAGGGTACTTTTCACTTTTTCCTCTGTAGTTTGCATGATCAAACCATTTAAGTGACTAATACATAAAGTCCTTTAGCAGTTTGAAAAGTAGTTGAGAAGCAGTTTTAAAAGTAATGAACTTCTCTGACACAGATTTCACAAGGAATTTTTTAAAATGCTATCAATAGGGAAAAAATGCTTTTTTTAGAGATTGGCATGTGCTTTGACAGAATCAGGGACCAAGTCAAGAAGGAAGAGCCTTAAAGCAACATCGATCTTTTCCAAGGATCAAACTTAGAACATATTTTGTATTCCTGCTGAACCTAGGAACTTCTGTTGGTCTAAACAAGGAGTTGGCTGGTTGTGGGTCCCACAGTTTCCATTTTTGAGATCCTCAGCGCCCTTCCAAAATTCTATTGCCAAAATTCAGTTGTAATCACACGTTTTTCAACTGTGGATTGTAGTTTAGCGATCAGTGCCTCCGCTGTTTAATCAGTGTTGTCCTCCCAGGTTTCCATTAAATTCCAAGGAAAGACATGTGGATAGAACTGCTGTGGTTCATTTTTCTTTGACCAATAGTGGCAAAGTGATTGCTATAGTAAAATGTCGCCCTGAGATTTGGTTGAAGAATTTTCCTTCCTTTCAGAAATTCAGAAAAATCATCCACTCAGTTTCTCTTTGCCCTCTAAAACATAATCCATAATATCACCCCATCATGCCCAGTTGAGGGGCAACTGGGCAATAAGATCCTTGATCAGTTTAGGGTCAAGCATTACAAGAAGGATTTTTCCTAGGGAATGATGCTGTTCCACTTAATAAAGCATTTCTGAACAGCTTTATCTGAACAGATAATGTGCTGTCTCTCCAAGGGCAAAACCCTTCCAAGAAATTGTTATTGATTTAATTTGCATTCAAATTGCTCAGGATTTCTGCAGCATATACCCAGCTGGATGATTTGCTATCAAGCAAAGAATGAAGGCTGACGTTTTCAAGCTAGAATGCAGAACAGAATTTTAAACCATGATGATGACAAAAGAGTACCAAGCAGTACTAACTTAAAGCAAAAAATAAATAAAATAAAATAGCCATTTTAAAAGGCAAGGGAAGCAGGTTCTATAAAAATTATTGCTACTGGAACTGGCATCATTGCAGCTGGCACTAAGAGACTAATTATTCTTTCAATACAAATCACCGTGACCCTTTCTGTGAAAATAAATTACGAATGAATTTTATTTCTTGATAAATGAAATCCAGCCCTGAAAGATTTATCATTTAGTAAATGAAAACAAAGTCTGAAAATTTGGCATATCTAAATGATACAAATACTATTTAGGCACATCATTAGAAGAAACATCTTCCATTGGTAGAGTTGTTCAATTTTCTAAAATGCTGGATTGTCCCAACAGAAATTACATGTAGTGCTCCTGATCAAAGAACAGTCTTTGTTGTAGCAATTGCAATAGCACTTAGACTTATATACCACTCCACAGTGCTTCACAGTCTTCTCTAAGAGGTTTATAGTGTCAGTATATTTCCTCCAACACTCTGGGAACTCATTTTACTGACATTGGAAAGATGGAAGGCTGAGTCAATCTTGAACTGGTAAGAATCGAACTGCCAAACTGCTGGTAGTCAGCAGTCAACAGAATTAGTCTCCAAATACTATATTTTAACCACTTCACCACCACAGTACCTTGCAAATGAAGAGAACATTTATATTATATGATATGATCCAGTAGAAATGTCTCATAATTTTGTAACAGTCCATCAACAGTGCCAAAACAGTCATGTTCAACCATATTATAGCAATATCTATTAGACTTATATACTGCTTTACAGTGCTTTACAGCCCTCTCTAAGCCGTTTACAGAGTCAGCATATTGCCCCCAACAATTTGAGTCCTCATTTTACCCACCTTGGAAGGATAGAAGGTTGAGTCAATCTTGAGCCTAGTGAGATTTGAACTGCCAAATTGCAGACAGGCAGCAGAAAAAGCCTGCAGCACTGCACTGTAACCACTGCACCACCGTGGCTCTGAATGGATTTTCTAATCCAGTTAACTCAGAAGTTTTAGATGGACCAGACAAAACTGGGCTGCCTTGGAACAGGAGAAAAAAATAGAATGTATGTAACATATCTAAGAAACTCAAATGTCAGACTTTCTCTATATAATATTGAATTGAATTCAACAAATGAAAAAAGCTAAGGCTCGGTATGAACTAAAAGGTTTTGAATATATAAAAAAACAAGAAAAAAGTCAAAGAATCAGTCCACTAATGGGAGAGATGGCAAAAAGGTGACAAGTAGCAGGGGAAAAGAGGAATTGCTTCATTCATTCTTTTCATCTGTCTTTACACAAAAGGGGGAGAAAACAGTTCTATCTATCAAAATCTATGTAAAAGACAGGTTAGGAATACAAGTCAAGATAAACAAGAGAATGCAGTCTAAACAAGTTCAGATCACCAAAATCTAATGGATTACATCCCAGAGTTCTGAAGGAGTTGGGAGATGTGATCTTGGAACCCCTGAATCACTGTGGATGTAGGACTGTAGAACTACCTGAGGACTAGAAAAAGTTGATGTGGTTCCCATCCTCCAAAAAAAAAAGAGAGGAAAAAATGGATCCAGGAAACTACAGACCAATCAACCTGACATCAGGAAGATCCTGGAAAAGACATCAAGTAATCGAACTACAAACACCTACAAGCAAGCAAAACTATTACTAGAAGCCAACATGGGTTTATCAAGAAGATACCATGCCAAACAATTCGTTCTTTGACATTAAATTAATGAAACGATCTAAAGATAATCTGCTTGGACATCAGTAAGGTATTTGACAAAGTAAGTCACAACCTACTTCTTGGTAAGATTTAAAAAATGTGGGATCGATAGCATCACCCTGAGATGGATTCGTAGCTAGCTGACAAACTGCACTCAGAATGTAGTCCTCAATGAAACTTCATCTACATGGTGAGAAGTATATGGTGGGGTCAGGGGTGAATTCCAGCTGCTGCTACTGATGGTTTGCTCAGAGATGCGCTGCACATGTGCATGCTCTTCACTTGATGTATGCTACATGCGCGTACGCAGTACTAAAATGCTTCTGTGTATGCTCAGAAGAAAAAACAAGATGGCAGCGCCTATGGTGCCACCGAGAGAACCAATTTGGGTGCGTGGCAGGCCAAGTTACTACCTGCTCAGAAAAACCGGGCCAAACTGGTAGGAACCCACCTCTGAGTGGGGTTCTCCAAAGTTCTGTCTTAGGCCCAATATTCAACAACATCTTCATAAATAATTTAGATGAGGAGATAGAAGGAGAACTCATCAAATTTGCAGATGATCCTAAGCTAGGAAGAATAGACAACACTTTAGATGATAGGCTCAAGTTCCAGAAGGATTTAGACAAATCTGAACACTGGGCCCTATTCAACAAAATTCAGTGGCAAGGAAAGTAAGGCAACCCCCCCCCCCCCAAATTCCCAGTTTTGGAATAAGTGGTCAACAGCAGTAACTGTGAGAGGGATCTAGGAGTCTTAGTGAACAACCAATTAAGTATGAACCAATAGTGTACTACAGCTGCCAAAAAAAGTCAAAGCGGTCCTAGGCTGCATCCACTGAGGAACAGTATCAAGATCATGTGAAGTATTAGTATTGCTAATTCTGCTAATTTAAATCCTGGTAAGAGTGCAGAGAAGAGCAACAAAGATGATGAAAGGGCTGGAGGTGAAAACATGTGATGAATGTCTAGTCTAACAAAGAGAACGACTAGGGATATCTTGATAGCAGTCTTCCAATATTTGAGAAGCTGTCCCAGAAAATAACTGTCAAACCGCAATAGTTTAGTCAGCCTATTCTTCAAACCACCTGTGGGCAGGACAAGGATTAATAGATAGAACCTTATCAAGGAGATAAGGAGAAATTTCCTGTCCCTGAGAACGATCTATCAGTGGAATGGCTTGCCTTCGGAAGGGATGGTATTCCATCATTGAAAGTTTTTAAGGAAAGATTGGAGAGCCATTTGTCCTGAATGATATAGGATCTCCTGCTTTGAGCAGGCGGTTGGATTAGAAGAGCTCCAAGGTCCCTTCCAAATCTGTTATTCTAGTTGTGACGTTCCATGGAATATCTAACTTTTGTGGTGTTATACAACTGAAGCATTTGAGCAGAAGAAGGAAATCTCTTGATCTCCAAGGGTCTTTAGGACTACAATTCCTAGCAGCAGAATCAATTGTGTGTGTTGATCATTCAGCAACCACCATAGTCCACCCTCGATTTACAGCTATTTGTTAACAACTGCTCAAAATTACAACGGCACTTAAAGCAGTGATTTAAGACTTACAACTGCTGCAGCAACCCCACAGTCATGTGATTCAAGATGGCGGCGCGCTTAGGCGCAGCGGCTTTGACCTCCTGGTGTCACAGCAGAGTTAGACAAAAACTAGTCTATACCCACAGGGAGTTATTAAGTCATTATTAACTTATTATTAAAGATAAAGATCTTCTAGTCGACTCGATATTACCAGTGTTAGATTCTCTGCACGGTGGAGAATGGAGGGAGTCCGAGCCAGGTTTACTCAAAAACAACAGCCTTTATTAGCTGGGCAAGCTTACAGAAAAGATAGGTTCAGTAAAAGAAATAGGCGGTAGACAGGGGCTCCCGCGCTTTGACAGCTCTTTATATTTGGAGCTGTCAAAGGGGGAGCCAATCAGGCTGCAGCAAGGGCCAGGCGCGCCGCAGCCAATCAGGCGCGTCTGTCAGTTGGCTGCCTTGCTACTGTCTGTTACCAAGGCTCCTAGAGGCAGCTTGGAAGATCTGCGGCCGGTCGTATCTCGAGACCGGTCGCAGGTCGAGGATATAACACCCCTTTCCCCCCTCGGTCTGCGCATGCTCGAGGAAATGTCTGTTCCGATGCACGAGCATGCGTAGTCTTGTAAGAAGGCGGGGCGGCGCCGGGAACGCCCAGACCGCCTCAGTTGCTGGTGAGACGTCGGAGATGCAGGTTGCCCCTGTGCGAGCTCCTCCCTTCGGGGAGTGGAGCTCCAGGTGGTGACGTCATCGAGGCCTACCCACGGAGGCGGAGCCGTCGGAGCTGGTAAGTCGGGGCGAGGGGGCGCGGCGTTCGGAGCATAGTTTGCTGTATGCCGGTTGGTTGCGGCTGTGCAGGGCGGGTCCTTAGGGGCAAGGGCCCGCGCGTCCCCCTCGGCTTGAGACAGCTTGCCCAGCTAATAAAGGCTGTTGTTTTTGAGTAAACCTGGCTCGGACTCCCTCCATTCTCCACCGTGCAGAGAATCTAACACTGGCGACGAGGGCTGGGGCCAGGCAGAGCTCGAATTGCTGAGGGAAGGGAATTTTCCTCACAATATTTTTATTACACATTTTTTTCTTTTGCGGTACGATCGCTATGGGTTCCGTTCCTCCTTTCGCTCCGTTCGACTCGGCGAAGGAGTCCTGGGTGTCCTTTATGGCACGATTCGAATGCTTCGTGCTGGCAAATGACTACGGGGCGCTGCCCCCGGCGCGAAAATTGGGCCATTTCCTCGGCTGCGGCGGCACGGAGTTGTTCGCCACAGCCCGCACTGTGGCCGCACCGGCCGAAGTATATGATGTGCCGTGGGACACGTTAATCGAACGACTCAGGGCCCACTACGCCCCGGTGCCGTCTAAAATGACCCACCGCTTCGCTTTCAGGAAGTGCCTCCAGAAGCCTGACCAGTCGGTGGCCGAATTCCTGAAGGCGCTCCGCATGGCCGCTATTCCGTGCGTCTTCGCCGCGGAATTCTTGGCCGAGTCCCTGCTGGAACAATTCATCTGGGGCCTCAGAGAAGTCCGCCTCAGAAGGCGCCTGCTGGCCCGAGCTGAGCTAACCTTGGAACAGGCTGTAGACGAGGCTCGGGCATTCGAGATGTCCGAGTCCTCGGCCCTGGACAGAGACTCTGACCGCCACCCAGCCGCACGCGCGTGCCTGGTAGAGGAGGACGAGGACCCTGACGAGGACCCTGACGTGGATGACCAGGTCGCCTACATTAGGCCCACCGGCCGCAAGCCGCCCATGCCGGCTGCCTACCGATGTCTGGGCTGCCGGGGTAAGCACCCTCGAGCCGATTGCCCGTTCAAGGAAACCATCTGCCGCCGCTGTGGCCGAAAGGGGCACCTGGCCGCAGCTTGCCGCGCCGCCGCGCCCGCAGAAGACCTACCCTCCCCCGAGCCCCAACGCCGCTCCGGAGAGGACCGTAGAAGACCAGCGGCCAACC
Organism: Rhabdophis nuchalis; assembly: GCA_039707465.1. Lineage (NCBI taxonomy): Eukaryota > Metazoa > Chordata > Lepidosauria > Squamata > Natricidae > Rhabdophis > Rhabdophis nuchalis. Next base: position 49,943,279 of record CM077649.1, read on the forward strand.
CACCCACCCAACGCCGCCGGGGCAGACGCCAGCAGCCGCAGCCGTCCGGCTGTTTTGCCTTGACCGACGACAACTCCCCGCTGGAAGCCCGGCCCGACCGTACGCGGCTCAGGACAGTTGTGAAGCTGGAGGGGGTGGGGGTCCGCATGGAGGTGGACTCTGGCTCGTCTCGGTCCATTATTTCCCGGGCTCAGTTGGCCAAGCTACGCCCCGGGTTTTCCTTAGATGAATTGTCCCCCCCGCTCACTGTTCTGAGGGACTATCAGGGATCATCTATCCCCACCCTGGGCCAGATTTCCCTGGGGGTGGAGTACGGGGGTTTCAAGGGGCCCTTGCCTATTCTGGTGGTTTCTGACCCCCTGGCGGCCATCATCGGCCTGGATTGGTTTCCCGCCCTTGGCCTGTCAGTGCAGGGGGTTCATACTATTCCCGCCTCCTCTCCCATCTCAGGGGTTTTGGAGGAGTTCGCCGACGTGTTTGACGGTCGGCTTGGCTCGTACGTAGGAACCCCTGTCTCCTTAAATCTTGACCCCCAGGTTGCACCCATTAGGCTCAAGGCCCGCAGGCTGCCGCTCGCCTTGAAGCCCAAGGTTGATGCCGAACTTGACCGGCTGGTGGCGCAGGGCGTGCTCGAGCCCGTTGACCAGGCAAAATGGGAGACCCCCATTGTGGTCCCCATCAAGCCCGACGGGTCGGTGCGGATCTGCGCCGACTATAAGTCGACCATCAACCGTGGGCTCCAGGCGAACCCATATCCAGTCCCTGTGGTGCAAGACCTGCTCCATTCCCTGGGGCAGGGCCGCATATTTGCGAAACTGGATATGGCCCAGGCCTATCAACAGCTCCCGGTGGACGAGGCGGCTGCGGAGGCGCAGACCATCGTCACCCACCGGGGGGCTTTCCGTTGTCGCAGACTCCAATTCGGTGTGTCCGTCGCCCCGGGAATCTTCCAGAGCCTCATGGAACGTTTGCTCCATGGGCTCCCAGGCGTGGTCCCGTATTTTGACGACGTTCTGATAGCTGCTTCCAGCATCTCAGAACTCGCCAAAGTACTGAGGAAGGTTCTCAGCGTTTTCAGGGGCGCGGGATTAAAGTTAAAGCGCAGCAAATGCGTTTTTGCCGCGCCGGAGGTGGAGTTCCTGGGCTTCTTGATAGATGCCCGGGGCATACACCCCACCCCCAAGAAGGTCGAGGCCATTAGGAACGCCCCTACGCCTGCCTCCAAGACGGAGCTGCAGGCGTTCCTCGGCCTCTTGAATTTTTACGCGCCTTTTCTTCCCCACAAGGCAACGTTAGCCGAGCCGCTTCATCGATTGCTCGATCGATCGGCGGCCTGGCGCTGGGGCAGCCGCGAGGCGCATGCGTTCGCGGCTGTCAAAGCCACTCTGACGTCAGAGGCAGTCCTTGTGCAATATGATGACAGGCTGCCCTTGACGTTAGCGTGCGATGCCTCCCCTTTCGGCCTGGGGGCCGTCCTGAGCCATTCCTTCCCAGATGGCTCAGAAGCCCCCATTGCTTTTTGGTCCCGGACAATGTCTCCCACTGAGAGAAACTATAGCCAGATTGACAAGGAGGCTCTGGCTATGGTGTCCGGCATCAAAAAGTTCCACCCATACCTGTATGGTCGGACTTTTGCTGTCTTCACGGACCATAAGCCTCTCCTTGGGCTTTTGGCCGGTGACCGTCCGACCCCCCCCATCCTTTCTCCCAGGATGACCAGATGGACGGAGTTCCTAGCAGCGTATAGTTATACGCTGTACTACCGTCCGGGCAAGCAGCTGGGGCATGCCGATGCCCTGAGCCGGTGCCCCCTCCCCAAGGCGGACGAAGAGCCGGTGCCGGCACTGTCCGTCTTGTCTGTGGCAGACTCAGGCCTGCCCTTGACGTCCTCGGACGTCGCCGCCCGGACGAAGGCCGACCCTGTCCTGTCCCAGGTCTCCACCTGGGTCTTGCGAGGGTGGCCTCAAGGCGGCGTGGCCGAAGATTTTCGGCCGTACAAGGCACGCCAGACGGAGCTTTCGCTCCACAGCGGCTGCTTGTGCTGGGGGGATCGGGTCATCGTTCCCCCCCCCCTCCGTCACCGGGTGCTCCGGACGCTCCACGCCGACCACCCCGGCATAGCCCGGATGAAGGCGCTCGCCCGCAGCTATGTGTGGTGGCCTGGCTTGGATGCGGAGGTGGCTGCCTGGGTCGGGGGTTGTGTCCCGTGTCAAATCACCCGCCCCGCCCCTCCGGTTGCCCCACCCAGGGAGTGGGACTTGCCCCGGAGCCCTTGGTCCAGGCTCCACATAGACTTCGCGGGCCCCTTCCGAGGCCAGACGTTCCTGGTGGTCGTGGACGCCTACTCCCGTTGGGTGGAGGTCATCTTGATGGCTTCCACTACGGCCGAGAGTACGGTCAGGGCCCTGCGCCGCCTCTTTGCGACGCACGGGTTGCCGGACATCGTGGTGTCCGACAACGGGCCCCAGTTTCAGTCCGCCACCTTCCAGGAGTTCTTGGCCTCGCAGGGGGTCCGCCACGCGCCAGTGGCCCCTTATCATCCGGCCTCCAATGGTCGGGCTGAACGGGCCGTCCGCTCGGCCAAGGAGGCTCTGGGACGGATGACCACAGGGGACTGGCCCGCAAGGGTGGCTGCTTACCTGTTGGGTCAGCATTCCACGCCTTGCCCTGCCACACGGAAAAGCCCCGCCGAGCTCTTGATGGGTCGCCGCCTGCGGACAACCTTGGACAGGCTGCACCCGGCTTACAACGATGTGCGGCCTTGCAACCTGGGGGCCCCCCCTCCCCGCCTTTTCCTGCCCGGGGACCCTGTGTACGCCCGCCACTATGCAGGGGACACTAAGTGGGTTCCGGCCACGGTGACCGAGCTAACGGGTCCCTGCTCTTTCAGGGTCAGCCTCCCGGACGGGTCCGAGTGGCGGCGCCACTTGGATCAACTAAGGCGCCGCCTTCCCACACCTGCGGACCCATCGTCGGAGCCGCACCTCCCCGTTGCCCCGGTTGGGCCAATCAAACCGTCCCCTGAGAAACCGCTCGGGGCCTTCGCTTCTTCAGGCCCGGCCGAACTGGACGCCGCCTTCCGGCACACGCTGCACAAGCTGTCTCAAGCCGAGGGGGACGCGCGGGCCCTTGCCCCTAAGGACCCGCCCTGCACAGCCGCAACCAACCGGCATACAGCAAACTATGCTCCGAACTCCGGTCGTATCTCGAGACCGGTCGCAGGTCGAGGATATAACAACCAGCGACTTCCAGCAGTCTCATAATATACCAAGTGACACAGTAAGACTGCCAGGCTCTCCATGGATCATTGTTTGGCCTAGGAGGCAGCGAAGGGAGCCGGAGCAGAGGCGGGGATGCAGAGCAGGTTTGCTAGTTCGATTATGGAAGCAGCCTCACAGACCAGCATTGCCAAGCATTTCTTAACCAACTCTGGATCCTTTGTCCACAAAACCGAGGAACTGGAGCTATGGATGGCAGCGAATGGGCTCATTGGTGACTGCTGTGTGATGATCATCACAGAGACCTGGCTTCATCCACTTGTACCGGATGCGTCTGTGGAGCTAACTAGCCGCACCACACACTGCTTTGACAGAGACAACAACTCTGGTGGAAGCAAGGGTGGAGGACTGTGTATTTACACCCATGATAACTGGTGTACTAGCGGTGGAGTTGCTTGTGCGCACTGTTCTGCAGACGTGGAATTCCCAACTGTCATTTGTCGGCCATTTTAACTGCCTGGAGAGATTTCTGTTATGGTTGTCACTGCTGTCTGTATTCCACCTGATGCAAATGTTAGCACAACGCTCAAACCAATTTCATTGTAATTTTATTTTATTTTATTACAATGACAATAAAGATTATTATTATTATTATTATTATTATTATTATTATTATTATTATTATTATTATTATTATTATTATTATTATTATTATTATTATTATTATTATTATTATTATTAAAATTCAGGCATTTGGTAATGATAGCGATTTGCTTAACCACCATAGCACAAAGGTTATGAATGTTCTGACCTAGACTTCCCAAGAGAACGAAGGAAACTCCTGGTACCGACAAAAAACCCTTTTATTAATTTACTGTGAATTCTGCTTACTCACATTCAAGCAAAGTCTTTTAAGGGAGGATTTACAGTCACATACCTTATCTGGCTTGGAGAGCTGACAGGTCAATATCTGCAAAACGTGGCAAGGAGTCTCAGAGAGTCACGAACCAAATAAGCAAACTAATTGTCTCCTGCAAACTCTACTCCCCCTTTGTTCCTCTTTTATTTCCTCTGGAAGGGGCCATTCTTCATGGCCTTACTCCCAAGTTGACCCCTGTTCTTTAGCTCTTCCCTTCGTCTGGCAACTCTCTGCACAAGAGCACACTGGGAGCAGGCTCCAGCTGTTTGTCTGCCTCACTGATGTCTGACTCTGAAGGCAGCTGGTAACTGGCATATGGTTCTGGCCCCCTCTCTGCCTCTGACGCAGAGCCCTCCTCAGAGCCTGCCCCAGACTCTAGGACTGGCCTATGTTCCTCCCCAACCTCCTCACTGTCCGAATCTGCTGCCAGCTCCACTGGCCACTTGCTGGTCACAACAATAAAATTGGCACAATTCATTTACCAACTCTCTTGCTTAGTAATGGAAATTCTAGTCCCAATCGTAGTTGTAAATCAAGCTATACATATACAGCTCAATTTCAGATTTGGTTTCTCCCCCCCCCCTTTCTTTTACCATGATTAACGAGAAAAGGAAATCCATGTCCTTTGTAGCGAATACAGAAGAGGATCTGTTTAACCTCCTTGTCCTTTCTTCACAGTTTTGATAGCCCTTTCTTTATTCAGAGGCCAGTGTTAATGAAATACAATGACGACATTCATGGTGACTTGCGATAACAGTCAGTCATAAGGAAATAGAAAGCAAAAGGTCTACCTTGTGTTATGATAGAGAAAAGAGAGAAAAGAGAAAGGTTTGAGCCTTAAAATGTAAGCAAAGAATATATTCAAGGTAATTTGAATGTGAGAATTAGCTCTTTCAGTCCATCTTCTTTATATAAATAAAAATGTAACAAGAGTTTGTTCAAAACAGCTAATCTCTGAAAGTACTGGACCGATTGCTTCCAAATTTTCACACAACGTTCCTTTCGAGTACGGCACTAATGATATATATATAGATTGTGTAGATGTCACACCTGTGCCAGGTACACACAATGGGAATGTAAAAAATTGTTTAAAAGGTAGGTAGATGGATACAGAGAGAGCAGTGGGCCACAGGTATTATGTCATTCTTTGACATAAAATACTCTGTCCATAAGATTCAAGGAGAAATACAGTAGGTAGGTAGGTAGGCAGCTATAGGGATAGAGAGAGGGAGGGAGAAATGCAGGAGGTAGGTAGGTAGGTAGGTAGGTAGGTAGGTAGGTAGGTAGGTAGATGGATACAGAGAGATTGGTGGGCCATAGGTATTATGTCATGCTTTATGATATATAATACTCTGTCCATAAGATAGGTAGGTAGGTAGGCAGCTATAGAGATAGAGAGAGAGAGAGAGAAATACGTGAGGTAGGTAGGTAGGTAGGTAGGTAGGTATGTATGTAGGTAGAGGGATAGAGCGGGAGAGGGAGAAATACAGTAGGTAGGTAGGGAGAGGGAGAGAGGGAGAAATACAGTAGGTAGGTAGGTTGGGGGTTATACGGTGGTTGTGTGTGCAGGTGTAGATCTACACACAGATTGGTTGGCCATTTAACCAGGCTGGGCCACAGCAACGCATGGCCAGGGAACGGCTAGTGAAAAATAAGAAGATTGCAAATATGACTGCTGTAAATAGGATGGGCTGATTAAAACAGCTTGCCCAAGCAGCCCATTAGGTAGAATGAGAAAGAAAATGAAATAAAGTGTTTGAATATTGTTTCTATATATGTGTGTGTAAGGCCTGCTTTTGAATTCCAGCAGTTGATGGAAAATTGAAGCATGGCTTACTTTCTTCAATAAATGTGATGTATTTGTCCCTGGATTTCTTTAAGCTTGTCCTAATGCCTCATTCTTATCTTCAATTTCTTTTAAGTTTGTCCTAATGTTTCATTCCTAATCTGACACTTAGGTTGGTACGCCTTTGGATTTTATAATGAGGTTTGGTAAGTCCTTAGAGCACAGATAGGTGACTGCGGCCTGCACTTTTGGTTTGCATATGCAACACCAGCCTTCACGGTCTCTAGATTCTCTCCCCAGTGCCAAAATTTGGCAGCAAACTTTATTTTTATTTATTTTATTTTATTAAATTTATACCCCGCCCTTCTCCTTGTTAGGACCCAGGGCGGCGACAAACTGACAGACTGTTACAATTCATTTGTTATTGTTGTTTCTCCCATGAGTTGAAAACAAGTTTATTTGACTAAATCTCACCTCAGTTATTATATGTTTTGGTCTGGGTATTGGTCAACAATACTAGTCAGTTTTTCGTTGGAGACCCTTTGCAGATCAACAAAAATAGATTCAAAGGTGCTCAGTCACAGGAAGGTTGCCCATTATTAACAAAAGTGGGAATGATATATTGAGCTCCATTTTTTAACCAGTTTGGCCTTCGGTGTTCATGAAAATACCTGGAGAAGGTTTGTGGGAAAGGTTCAGTGAGAAAATTCTCAAAAGGGGATGAAACCTCTCCAACTCCTCCTTTTTCTCTGCTCCTTTTTGATGGTTCACTTTCCCATTTTGGAAATTCTTTTTAGGAAATGTTATTCAGAAAGCACAGGGAGCAGTGATATTCCTTTCATAAAGCATTAGCACTTAGATTTATATGCCACTTCGTAAGGCCACACTTGGAATACTGCATACAGTTTTGGTCGTCATGATGTAGAAAAGACGTGGAGACTCTGGAAAGAGTGCAGAGAAGGGCAACCAAGATGATTAGGGGACTGGAGACTAAGACATATGAAGAACGGTTGCAGGAACTGGGTATGTCTAGCTTGATGAAGAGAAGGACCAGGGGAGACATGATAGCAGTGTTCCGATATCTCAGAGGGTACCACAAAGAAGAGGGAATCAAACTATTCTCCAAGGCACCTGGGGGCAGGACAAGAAGCAACGGGTGGAAACTAATCAAGGAGAGAAGCAACTTAGAACTAAGGAGAAATTTCATGACAGTAAGAACAATTAACCTCTGGAACAGCTTGCCTCCAGAAGTTGTGAATGCCCCAACCCTGGAAGTCTTTAAAAAGATGTTAGATAGCCATTTGTCTGAAATGGTATAAGGTTCATGCCCACGCAGGGAATTGGACTAGAAGACCTGCAAGGTCCCTTCCAACTCTGCTATTGTATTATTATTGTATTATAGTGTTTTTACAGCCCTCTCTAAGCAGTTTACAGAGTCAGCAAATTTGGTCAGCATGTGGCTAACCAATTTCGTTGTATTTATTTTGTACAACGACAATAAAGGATATACTATTTGCCTCCAACAATCTGGGTCCCCATTTTACCAACCTCAGAAGGATAGAAGGCTGAGTCAACCTCGAGCCTGCCAGGATCGAACTCCAGATTGTGGGCAGAGTTACCGTGAAATACTGCCTTCTAACCTCTGCCCCACCAACTTATGTCTCTTTAAATTAACTTATTTCTCTTCGAATTTCATCTCAGTTCATGGTTAATGTAGTACTCTTGTTAATGAAGACTATTGCATTTGTCTATATCTATTCCTTGTTTAACAGATCTCTCAGGAAGATGGTCTTCAGATAGGCTGCAGTCCATAAAAAGGCAAATAAAATAAGTGATTTAAAATAAATGTACAGATTAAATTAAAAATAGTCACACTGACATAAAAGCTTTTCAGGCAAAAAGCATAGTCAAACTGGACTGCTGAGTCTTGAATATAAAGGTACAAAGCAGAGGTGGTATTCAGCCAGTTCTGACAGGTTCTGGAGAACCGGTAGCGGAAATTTTGAGTAGTTCGGAGAACTGGCAAATAGGCTGGCCCCGCCCACGCTGCCTCCCAGCTGATCTTCTTTTGTTGCCCTGAAAAGGAGAACAGAGCTGGGAAGCAGGTTAGTGGGATGGGGAGGGAATGGGGATTTTGCAGTATCTTTCCCCTGCCACACCCACAAAGCCACACCCACAAAGCCACGTTATACCCCAAAAGCCAGACCCACAGAACCGGTAGTAAAAAAAAATATTGAATCCCACCACTGGTACAAAGGCAAGTCTTAAACTGGAGTCCGAAAGGAAGGTCTTCTAGAGACAAACATTTCTAGAGACACAACGTTTCCAAGTTTCTGCTTGAAAATATCCCTCAGCAGTCGCCTATCAAAGCAGTGCTATGTTGCATAAGCTGACTTGGACAAGCAGCTCCACATTTAAATTTGTTTCCACAATCTGCCACAATATTTCAGCAGAGGTTTATTTTTATTTTTCAAAACAGGGAAATGATTTCAAAACCTACTTTTCCAGTACATGTTTTCGAGACATTCTCCCCATGTAGGCATTATTAAATTTAACCTTTTATATTTAGCAGCCTAAAAGCAAGCAAAGCAAAACAATTATTGCAATGTGATAAATGGGTTCAATATGTCCCAGATAAGCATTTTCTGGCTAGCTTGGGGCTTGAGGCTCTGCATTACACACAGCCTCATAGTTGTTGTTGTTTTTTGTTTTTTTCCTCTCTTCTTCATTTTCAATTCTCTTCTTTTTCCTTTCTGGCTCTCCGTTTTGTCTGTGAGTTAACCTATGCCTGATAGGAACAGAAATAGTAAAAAATTGCTCAATAGTAGCAACTCTGAGAGGGATCTTGGAGTCCTAGTGGACAACCATTTAAATATGAGCCAGCAGTGTACAACATCTGCCCAAAAAAGCCAACACAGTTCTAGGCTGCATAAATAAAGGGATAGAATCAAGATCACGTGAAGGGTTAATACCACATTATAATGTCTTGGTAAGGCCACATTTGGAATACTGCATTCAGTTTTAGTTGCCATGATGTAAAAAGGACGTGGAGACTCTAGAAAGAGTGCAGAGGAGCAACAAAGATGATGAGGGGACCAGAGGCTAAAACATACGAGAAACGGTTGCAGGAACTGGGTATGTCTACTTTAATGAAAAGACGAATAAGGGGGGAAATGATAGCAGTGTTCCAATATCTCAGGGGTTGCCACAAAGAAGAGGGAGTCAAACTATTCTCCAAAGCACCAGAGGGTAGAACAAGAAGCAATGGGTGGAAACAAATCAAGGAGAGAAGCAATTTAGAACTGAGGAGAAATTTCCTGACAGTTAGAACAATCAATCAGTGGAACAGCTTGCCTCCAGAAGTTGTGAATGCTCCAACACTGCAAGTCTTTAAGAAGATGTTGGATAGCGATTTGCCTGAAATGGTATAGGGTTTCCTGCCTAGGCAGGGGGTTGGACTAGAAGACCTCCAAGGTCCCTTCCAACTCTGCTATTGTATTGCATTGAGAAATCATCAGTTTTGGACAATTCTGTACCTTCTGAAAGAATATTTTTAGTTATTTAATTATTTTTGCTTTCATTTTTATTATGCTCATTGATTTCATTATTTTAATGGTTTTTAAATGGTTATTAGAATAAAGATTACTGAATTTTTAAATGTTTTGATGTTATGTTCTAGTACAGGGGTATCAAACATGATTTCATTGAGGGCCGCTTCAGGGTTGTGTTTGACCTCGGGGAGGGGGGGAGGGGCCAGCATGTCACTCGTGTCAGGGGGTACCTGTGGTGGCCTGAGCGCTGTGCCAGTGAAAAGGGATTCCAAACTCCATTTTCGGATGCAACAGCCTCCTGCAACCCTCTGCCAGTGAAACAGAGCTTGGGGAGGGCCATGTACAGCCCTCACGAGCTCCATTTTCACTGACAGAGGCACTGAGGGCAGGTCCTTCACTGTTCCAGGATAGCCCTGCGGGCCAGATCTAAGTACCTCACAGGCCAAATCTGGGCCCCGGGCCTTGAGTTTGGCACCCCTGTTCTAGTAGGTGTCAAAGCTGGCTGGAGAATTCTGGGAGCTGAAGTCCTTCAGACTTAAAGTTGCAAAGGTTGGGGACCCTTGCTCTAGAGTCTTTTGAGTGGATACTGTAACAAGTTGCAAAATATACCTTCATATATACAGACATTTATGGATTAGCCATAATGCTAAGTTTTATAGGGCAAGCTACATAATTGAATAACACTGTCACTTTGCCACATGATAAATTTTCATCTAATGGCAGAAATTTCATCTATGGAGAATAAATATTTTATTAACATTTTTATGGCTGGGGTGAGCATAATTTACTAAAATCAAAATATATATTGGGACTATTACTCCTAGAATTTCAACATTAGAAACTATTTTATGTAGGTTAACAGGTTTCTGGAAAATGAAGCAAGAGCTGTCACAATGATTTGTTGACTGTAGAGGCCTAGAGTTCTTTTGTTATTACAGGCAGCGGTGGTGTAAAATACTGTTCCATAGTAAGATTGCAATCGTTCATAATTGTTTATTATCTCTCGATCCATATTGTTATAGTAACAAAACTGGTCCAAAGAGAGTACTATAAAACAATTCCATTGTGTTTGCATAATTGTAGTTAAGTGGCTTCCCCCCAAATATTGCCTCTCATATATTTTGGACTTCAATGTCCATAAGCCCCAGCTGACTGAGTTACACCGAGTAGAAACTGTTAGATGTTTCTGCTCCAACTGGAAATAATCTGGTTGCAGAAGGGTGACGAATATAAAAACATATTTAATAGTCTTAAAGTAGGACTCACCAGATGGTGCTATTGTCTGTAGTCTTCCAAGCTATCTCCATGAACATGTCACAGGAACTAGTTTAATTTAGCAGAAGAGCAAGTTTCAGGAAAGAAGTAACTGAAAGACCCATAATGGAAGAATACTATAGGTAGTCCTCAACTTACAACAGTTCATTTAGTGACCGTTCAAACTTACAACGGCACTGAAAAAATAGTGACTTATGACCATTTTTCACACTTGCAACTTTAGTAGAGTCCCCCTGATTATGTGATCAAAATTCAGATGCTTGGCAACTGGTCATTACTTATGACTGTTGCTGTGTCCCAAGGTCATGTGATCACCTTTTGCGACCTTCTGATCAGCAAAGCCAATGGGGAAGCTGGTTTCACAGGACAACCTTTTGCTAACTTATCAACTGCTTAACAACTGATTCACTTAACAATTGTGGCAAGAAAAGTCATAAAATGGGGCAAAGCTCACTTAACAAATGTCTCACTTAACAATAGAAATGTTGGGCTCAATTGTGATTGTAAGCCGAGGATTATTGTATTTTCGGAGTATAAGAAGCACCTTTTCCCTCAGAAAAAAGGGTTAAAATCTGGATGCGTCTTATACACTGAATACAGCATTTTTGACCTCCCGAAACCCCTCCCCCTTTTCAAAAATGACCATGCATAGCCTTTAGGAGGCTTCCAGAGTGCTCCTGGGGGCTGGGGAGGGCAAACATGCTCACACATTGCTCACACGTTGCTCACACACACACACACCCGCCTCCAGGAGCACTCTATAATCCTCCTAAAGGCTATGCATGCCCTTTTTTTGACAAAACCCAGGCCCGTTTTCATGAAAAACGGGTCATTTTTGGGAGGTCTGCAGAGTGTAAAAACTTTTTTTAAAATTTGCCTCTTCAAAATCTTGGTGCATCTTATACTCCAGTGTGTCTTATACTCTAAAAAATACAGTACCTGCTTTCTGTTTGGAACAGAGACTTCGACCATTTTAAGGAATATTAATCATTCCATAGGTTGTTCTAGCCTTCCAATCTGGGTATCGATGGGAATTATTCTCTGAAGATACTTATCTCTGGAACACTTTTCTTCTGAAGAACAGTAAACATACTTACTTTTTGTTAAGGAAATGCCTTGTGTGTATATTTTATCTTTCTCGTAATAGTTCACTCAAGATGAAATTAAGCTTCAGATTTATTGCTCAGGCCCTCATCAGATAAACATGATCACAATTTTCAGTTTCTTTCGGTCAAACAATGTCAAACCAATTTAGAAACAGAAAGAAAAATGAAGATTTTTTTTTTTTTTACAGTTACATTTATTGCCTGCTATAGTCAAGGAGAGGATATTGGTCTGGTTACAGGCAAACCTTTGTGCTATGCACTGATTTCAACTCAAAGACATCTTTCTTATAACCAAATACTAAAATCCAGGAACTGTGAGGTCAAAATAAACAACTTTCCCACAATTGCTTGTTGTATGTGGCCTGGATTTATGGCTCAACAAAGACATGCTTTCTCCAGTCTGCTGAAGTCAAAGGGCTGGTCTTAAAATTTAATAAAATTAACCTCTTTGGGTAACTCATTTGTGAAAAGTTCAGGCACAGAACCTATCAACAGCAGCCTGTTAGAAATGTAAATGTGACTCAGAAGTATTAAGATGCCGAGTTATTCAGGTTGAAATATTCATGATGATAAAAGAATCATAGGCAGGAAGGGCTATGTAATAGGCTCAGGGTTATTGTTATTCACTCTATTTATATCCAATTTTCCTTTAAAATGTTCAATATTCTCTCCCCATGTCAAAAAGTTTATCTAATCCATCCCAAACCTGTATGCATATCAATACACTACCCTTATTTTCTTCTTTTCTGATCCTCCCTCTTTCCCTCCCTCCCTCCCTCCCTCCCTCCCTCTCTCTCTCATTCAGGATTAAGTTTTGAATTGAAGGATGTGTCTAAAGTCCTTGGACAAGGACATCATTTTCAGAGTTGAACTGTGCCTGTAGCTGATAAATCCTGGAGGTGAACATAATTATCTTTCCATTATTTCTCCATCTCTATGAAATGGCTTTTTAAATCTGTTTTCATTTCAGTACAGGCATGTGTCAATTTGAAGCAGCAAACTCTTTATTTGTGATACTTCATTTTTTTCTCAATCTTTTTTTTAAACATCAGTGAGCATCCAGTAAAACTTACAAAGATGCAACTACTATATTCTATATTGCAATAAAATCATTAGCCTAATTAGCTTAATTCAAGGCAACTGGAATGTGTTAAAATGGTTTGTTGGGTTGTTATGAATATTATTCCTTGTTAAATAAAACGTGGACCCATGCAAAAATGGAAAAGGATTAAAAAGGTAAATTTTCAGTGGCATAAATAGTGGCTTGTGATGGATCAAGTAGATTTCTGTACCAATAAGTCATGATGCTATATAGAAAATATACTTACATATTGATTCACGATTGGGATACAAAAGCTTTTCATTGTTTAATTATCAAGAAGATAAAATATTGGTGTAATATACTTGTAATGTCCAGGGTAAGCCAATACATTCTGTAATTATTGAAGTTTCCAGACTTCCCAAAACTGCATCTCATAATATATTATGGCAATAAATATTTAGGTTGTGAAGTTGCAAGATTTTACCAGCTTTGTTACCCAGACTATTATATTTCTGTCCCACTTTTCTGCAAAGAATTGAGATATATATTTTTTCTATGATTTTTTTTCTAGATAGTTTATGAACACTTCAAATGGTATATATGTACACTTCAAATGGTATATACGTATCTCCTAGCAGGTCTTTTCAGAGTTTTGAGACAATATGATGAAAAAACCTGTGTTTACCTGGAATGAAGAAAATCAAGGGTGGGATCCTACCAGTTTAACAACCAGTTCACTGCATGTGCACACACAGTTTACAGAGAAATCACCTTCTGCATTACTGCCAGGGAGATGCAGCAATCCACCTATCAGCTGGGCTTCAGAAAGGAGAATGTAGGTGAATATAGTGCAGGGGCAGGTGGGCAGGGCCAGCTGATAGTCGGAGCAAACCGGTTTGCCTGAACTGGTCCGAACTGGTAGAATCCCACCAGGGGTGGGTTGCTGCTGGCATTATTGCCAGTTCGATGCCTCAAAAAATTGGCTGCACATGCACAGAACTGAAAAACAAGATGGCAGCCCCATAGGAGAACTGGTTTGGGGGCATGGCAGGCCTAGGTCACTGCTAGTTCCAGCGACCCAGCCCACCAAGTTACTACCGGTTCGGCCGAACCAGTCTGAGCCAGTAGGGACCCATCTCTGAATCCCATCCCTGAAGCAAATGCAAGACAAAGAATAGATTCAGATAAATTAATATAGATATGTAGGTCCTTAAAATATTCTGGCCCAAGATGTTTTGAAAACTGTACATCAGGAAAGCTTCTTGGCCAAATAAGGATTTGACCTTAATGCTTCCTTGGTAAATCGGGTCCAGTTAGAGAGATGGGAACAATTTTATTTGTCCATTTCTTGCCAAAAGTCATAAATGAGGAGAAAAGAACCTGATATTTGGAAGATGAGAAAAAACATTTTGCCCCTGGTGACCTCTTTGTGGATGTATTTGCATGTATATCAGGATTATTATTTCATTTCAAATACATTGGGTTCTTAGTGCATTTTTAATATCAAAAACAATTTCATATCTGCTAAAATGTTTTTTCAACCTATTGCAAGAAAATGTTTATAGATGTGAAGGATCTTGAAGTCTAGTAACAGGTAAAGCTGCATCTGCTGATAAAAAGGGGACTTAAGGTAACACAATTTACTCTGAAATGAGTTTAATTTATTTGGATGAATGGTAAGCAATATATTTGTAAAATGCAGAGCAATGGATTTGACTTATTGCCTAACATTTGTGAGGTGTAAAATAATCAATCTCCACATTGCAGACCAAAAAAAAAAGCAAGTCTCAGATTTTAAGCTATATATATAGCCCTTACTCTTAAGTCTGTATTTTCAATATTGGTAATTAACTGTAATCAGAACTGTATCCGCAATCTGATGGAGTCAAACATGCTTATTATAAAATTTTAACAAAATACTGATGTTACTGAGTCTTTCTGACCCAACCCCATTTATCATCCACTTTTAACAAACCCATAATCCCTTGCAGGGTCTGGGCAACTGAATGGAACTGAGTGTTTACTGGCCGAATGCCCTTCCTGTCACCAAGGCAGAGTTTTTTCAGCAAATATATACTCAGTATGCCCAGAGAGAGAAATATCTATCTCTACCTAGGATCGAACTTGTAGCCTCCTGATTGTGAGGCGAGACCACCACCTCTAGGCCACCGCGCCACTCGAGTCCAACCCCATTGCACACAATTAATGGAGTGGCTCCCTGTTTCCAAGCAGAATCGTAATTTCTGACCTCTTTCTGCAGTTGTTGAGGAAGATATGACATCACCCTTTCAAACGCAGTATCCATTTATCAACACCAATATCTGTCACCCATAGCCCTATCAAAAAGAGATCTATAATAACAATTAATCAGAATCAAGCATCTACTTGAAACAAGAATAAGAAAAACAAAAATGCAGTAAGTCAGCTTTCTCCAATCTCAGAAGTCTTCAATTTCCTCTGCTGGTTGGAAAATTTTGGAAATTGAAAGTCGATGCATTTTAAAAAATACCCACGCTGGAAACCACAGATAGAAGAAAACAATCTTTGTTGTATTTGTAATTGAAGAAGTATGCATCTGATATATATTACAGGTAATCCTCAATTTACAACTACAATTGAGCCCAAAATTTCTGTTGCTAAATGGCTGTGTTAAGAGAGTTTTGTCCCATTTTAGGATGTTTCTTGCCATAGCTGTTCAATGAATCACTGCAGCTGTTAAGTGACGCGGTTGTAAAGTAAATCTTCCCCATTGACTTCGCCGGTCAGAAGTTTGCAAACGGTGATCACATGACCCCTGGATATCACAACCATCATAAATATAAGTCAGTTGCCAAGCATCTGACTTTTGATCGCATGGGGATGCTGCAATGGTTGTAAGTATAAAAATTGGCCATAAGTCACTTTTTTCTGCACCTTTTTTTGAACTTTGAAAAGTCACAAAACCAACTCTTGTAAGTCGACAGCTTTCTGTGTGAAGTATTTATTTATTTATTTGCGTAAAAGAAGACCACTGAAGACAAACAAGATATTTTAAAGAAAATAGCAATAGCAGAATAACAGAATAACAGATTTGGAAGGGACCTTGGAGGTCTTCTAGTCCAACTTTCTGCTTAGGCAGGAAACCCTATACCACTTCAGACAAATGGCTATCCAATTTCTTCTTAAAAACTTGTTGGAGCATTTACAACTTCTGGAGGCAAGTTGTTCCGCTTATTAATTGTTCTAACTGTCGGGAAATTTCTCCTTAGTTCTAGGTTGCTTCTCTCTTTGATTAGTTTACATCCATTGCTTCTTGTTCTACCCTCAGGTGCCTTGGAGATTAGTTTGACTCCCTCTTCTTTGTGGCAACCCCTGAGATACTGGAACACAGCTATCATGTCACTCCTAGTCCTTCTTTTTCATCAAACTAGACACACCCAGTTCCTGCAACCGTTCGTCATATGTTTTAGCCTCCAGTCCTCCAGAAATAGCATTGAGACTTATATACTGCTTCACAGTGCTTCGTTAGCCCTCTTTAAGCATTGATTCATAATATATTGAGATATATACATTTTATTGAAAACAGAAAACTATTTTTGCCAAAAAACCTCACCCTCTAAATAAATAAAACCTCAACTATAAATCGTTTCTTGCTAGCTGAATTCTAAGAAAACATCTTGCCAGTAGATCTTCCTTTTATTGTCCTTGGGAGAATCTGAAGAGGTCATTGGAATCTAGCTTGACCAATCCTACAACCTGGTTGGGACGTTGGCCTGTTCTAGGATTCCTTCACAACAACAGGAAAGCAGCACTAATGCTCATTTGGAGTATTTTCCAGAATCCTCGGTAACGTACACAGTGTGTGCATCTGTTCACAACAGCTGGGCAGAAGGAATAACGAAATGGATCATTGGAACTGGAAAAGATGAATTAGATGAGCAACTAATTGAACATACCAACGCTTTCTCAAATGTATGCTGTTTCATTAAAAAAAAATATTCCCCAGGAACAACACCATGCAGTGTCAAACAATGAGAGTTGTTACTGAATGTCTTGAAAATTCAGGAAGTCTGACTTTACAAATCTTTTCCGCCCTCTTGCTCTCACACAAGAAAAGGGGTGAATTCCCAAGAGATCAGCAAAGCACCGGCTGTGTTTTCTGACATTAGAAAGAAGTGTTACAAACAACAACGACGCATAAATGAGGTAATAAACCAAATATGTTTGTTTTTTTGTTCTTGTTTTAAACAGAGCAGAATTCAGCTTGACTCACACTTAGGGGAGAAATAGCATTGCCCAGGCATGAA
This sequence comes from Rhabdophis nuchalis, assembly GCA_039707465.1. Taxonomy (NCBI): domain Eukaryota; kingdom Metazoa; phylum Chordata; class Lepidosauria; order Squamata; family Natricidae; genus Rhabdophis; species Rhabdophis nuchalis. The sequence goes on from CM077649.1 coordinate 49,960,462, forward strand.
CGAATATTCATAATTATTGTATAAGAGGTTGTTGATTTGGATGGTTTGTGGAATTTCAGAGCATAAAATAGTAGAATTAGATTGTAACGGATTGCAGAAGTATATTAAGAAGAAGATTATTTTGGATGTGGGCTTTACACAGACCCTTTCTTTTTTCAAGGAAAACACATAAAACATATTGATTTATTACTGTATTTGACTCAAGAAAAAAGGCAGAATATACAGATTTTCTTTCTCATTTCATCCTTCAGCTACAAGAATTCTATGAGATCGGGTTGGATTGAGAGAAAGAGATTAGCTCTGGTTGAGGGGAATCTTGAATCTGATGTCATAATTCAACTTTAACCACCATACCTTGTTGGCCTAGTAGCATTGATCACTGTTGATCCTAGTAGAACAATGGAACATCTTGTCATTGGAATGTTCTTTTCTATGGCAATTTTAATGACCTAGTTTCTACAGATGAAGAACCAGCTGGGACTGGCAACCAAAACTGGACATAGTACCCCAAGTGTGATCTTACCAATGCATAATAAAGTGATACTAACACTTTATGTAATCTTGATTCTATCCCTCTGTTAATGCAATCCTATCTATCTATCTATCTATCTATCTATCTATCTATCTATCTATCTATCTATCTATCTATCTATGGCTCTGTGTGTGTGTGTGTGTTCCATAACTCTGGAGTTTTGTCTTGAGCAATTTCAACCAAACAGATGACTTACTCTCTGGAGAAAGTAAGGTTCTACATTTAGGCAACAAAAATGAAATGCACAGGTACAGTATAGGTGGTACCTTGCTCAATAGCAGTAACTGTGAGAGGGATCTTGGAATCCTAGTGGACAACAATTTAAATATGAGCCAGCAGTGTGCAGCAGCTGCCAAAAAAGCCAACACAGTTCTAGGCTGCATAAACAGAGGGATGGAATCAAGATCACGTGAAGTGTTAATATTACTTTATAATGCCTTGGTAAGGCCACATTTGGAATACTGCATTCAGTTTTGGTCACCACAATGTAAAAAAGATGTAGAGACTCTAGAAAGAGTGCAGAGAAGAGCAACAAAGATGATTAGGGGACTGGAGGCTAAAACATACGAGGAACGGTTGCAGGAACTGAGTATGTCTAGTTTAATGAAAAGAAGGACTAGGGGAGAAATTATAGAAGTGTTCCAGTATTTCTGGGGTTGCCCCAAAGAAGAGGGAGTCAAACTATTCTCCAAAGCACCTGAGGGCAGAACAAGAAGCAATGGGTGGAAACTAATCAAGGAGAGAAGCAACTTAGAACTGAGGAGAAATTTCCTGACAGTTAGAACAATTAATCAGTGGAACAGCTTGCCTCCATAAGTTGTGAATGCCCCAACATTGGAAGTCTTTAAGAAGATGTTGGATAGCCATTTGTCTGAAACGGTATAGGGTTTCCTGCCTAGGCAGGGGGTTGGACTAGAAGACTTCCAAGGTTCCTTCCAACTCTGTTAATCATCTGAAAAATACTGTGAGGGTAAGACACCCCTAACACTCCTTGGTGTTAAGATGCAGCCTGTTGTGCCTTTCTATATGTCTGTCAGTATGAGGAGAGTTTCAACCTGGTCTCAGCACAATCGAATTCCAGGTACTTCTTTATGACCCCCATTTCCCAATGATGGAATGGAGGATATGGGCCAAAATTTTCAGCCCTGCTCCTTTCCGTGTTGTCACAATTAGAGGTCTACACTTCTTCGAAAGTCCACCTTTAGCCTATGCTCTGTTACACAATTCTGATAGAGGGAGAGGGAGAAGGGTGGGAGGATTGATATGGATATAAACAAATAGAACAACTTCCATACTTTTGCTCTAGTTAGAAATTAAGACAATGTACCAATGAAACCAAACTTTCTTTTCAATCGTAATAGAGCAGGGGTGTCAAACTGCCATCATCACGGCATCATCACGTGATGTATTGGGACTTTCCTCCACCCTTTGCTAAACTGGGCGGGGGCATAGCCAGCACATGACTCATCCAATCCATGGGTCATGAGTTTGACAGCCCTATAATAGAAGATAAACTACTACTGATTTAGGGTTAGACTACATGTGCTGTTGAAGCTCTGCCATACTTCTATTTTTAGAAAAGAAAATGTGTGTGTACTTTTGTGTGTAGAATTCAACACTTTGCCTTGCCTCTGTAATTAAATTTCTGCTCCCTTTGAAAGCATTGTTGTGTAAATGAAACAACAATTTGCTTTTCTCCACTGGGACTTCAGCAGGGATTAGAACCCCTTATTGTCTCAAATACAATCCTTTGTAATGTATCTCTAGAAGTGTTGGCAGAATCCCACTGACCATTATTTCTTTTAAAGCCTGCACTTTGAAACAAAAACATGTTTTTAATATTATGCATAATTTGGTTTGGAGCTGGTTAAGCAAAAAAAATGGAAATACAGAATAGGGATGGAATATGGAATATAAAATTGCTATAAGTGATATAAATTAAACAGTAAAGGAGAGCCACAACCAGAAAGGTCCAGAAAAAACAAAAAAAAGTGCTTTCTTGCAAATGCGATTTATTTATATCATATTCCTCTATTGTAGCTGGTTCCAGGACTGCTTCAGAAATTGTATAAAAGAAAAGTAATGGGTCTAGATGAAGAAGGGGAGAGCATTTAACTTGATTGAATATACACTTTACTGAAGCATACATTAGATGGTTGCTATATTTCACTTAAGGGATATGGTGGCTCAGTGGCTAAGACACTGAGCTTGTCGATCAGAAAGGTTGACAGTTAGGTGGTTCAAATCCCTGGTGCCGTGTAACGGAGTGAGCTCCCATTACTTGTCCCATCTTCTGCCAACCTAGCAGTTTGAAAGCATGTAAAAATGCAAATGGAAAAATAGGAACTACCTTTGGTGGGAAGGAATAGCGTTCCATGTGCCTTCAGTGTATAGTCATATCTGGCCACAGTAACATCTTCGGACAGCGCTGGCTCTTTGGCTTTGACACGTAGATGAGCACCACACCCTATTATTATTATTTTATTTTATTTTTCAAATTTATACCCCACCCTTCTCCTTGTTAGGACCCAGGGCGGTGCACAGGCATTATTAAAAACCATAACATAAGACAATATACATTATTAAAAACATATTAAATTAAATCCCGTGCTAAAAAACCCATTTAAAACCCTGAAAATTAAAATTTATAGATAAAAGTCAGAAACGGGGGGCTATGCTAGGCCGGCTTGTTGGAATAGATACGTCTTAAGACGTTGGCGGAAGAGGCGGAGGTCCGAGGTGGTGCGTAGGTCGGGGGGTAGGTCGTTCCAGAGGGCCGGGCCCGCCACAGAGAAGGCCCTTCCCCTGGGCGTCGCCAAACGGCATTGCCCAGCCGACGGTACCCGGAGAAGACCCTCTCTGTGGGAGCGGATCAGACGAAGGGAGGTATGGGGCAGGAGGCGGTCTCGTATATAGCTAGGCCCCGAGCCATGGAGCGATTTGAAGATGGTCATCAACGCCTTGAAGCACACTCGAAAGGCCACAGGCAGCCAGTGCAGCTTGCGCAGGAGAGGTGTTATGTGGGCTTGCCTTGGGGCACCCATAATCACCCGCGCGGCCGCATTCTGCACTAACTGTAGCCTTCAAGTGCATCTCAAGGGGAGCCCCATGTAGAGAGTGTTACAGTAATCCACTTGAGTGACTGTGCGAAGGGCCAGGAACAACTAGCATTTATGTGCAAGGAAAACATTTACCTTATATTTCACTTCTTATAACACTTAATTCTGCTCTCAATTTAAATCTATGATTTGTGGGGACATAGCATTGCAAAATATCTGTACATGCCTACAACACAATTTCTCATCTGGACCTAATACCAAGTCCCAGCATTGTTCCAGGTGAACCTCATAACCTCATCGGTTTCTCCTAATCTTCTGCTGGTCAAATGAAATTGAAAGCAGATGGCCTAGAAATATAAGAGTGTTAGAAAGAGATTAAAAGGTCCATAACAGTAATGAATTACTCCTCTTGTTAAAATAAATGTCCCCTTGAATAAAATCAGAACGTACTCCCCTCAGTGATTATTCTCTTGTGCTCTAGCTGCAGCAACACCTGCCACCATTTTGAAAATGGATGGCTTCCATAATTTGTAAGGATTCTAGACCTCAATAATTGGCACAAAAAATGTGCAGACTTTTTACTGCAATATACAGAGAAAAATAGGAGTTTAAATTCAAAAAGTTTACTGAATACTGTTACTGCTCCCTTTATATCAACAGACAATCTGGGTCCTCATTTTACCGACCTCGGAAGGCTGGAAGATTGAGTCAACCTTGAACTGTTGAGGGTCAAACCAGTGGTGGGTTCCTACCAGTTTGGACTGGTTCAGCCAAACTGGTAGTGGTTTGGCAGCCTGGGTTGCTGAAACCGGCAATGACCCAGGCCTGTCATGCCCCTGAACCATTTCTCCGGGCAGCACCTATGGCACCGCCATCTTATTTTTCATTTCTGCACATACACAGAACAATTTTTATTGCACTGTGTGTGCATGCACACAGAGCATGCATCAAGGGCACACACATGAAGAGCATCCCCACAGCGTGCCCATGAGCAAACCAGCAGTAGTTACTGCGAGAACCCACCCCTGGATCGAACCCCTGGCAATCAGCAGAATTAGCCTGCAATGCGGCATTCTAACCACTGCGCTATAATGAAATATATATGAAAGTGGAGAGATTGCATTACAATAGTGCCACCCAGCTTTTGCCATTTTGGTGACCAAGGCTTTGACCCTGTAGGCATATCCACAATGGTCTCCAATAGTCTACATTAATTTTCAGCTTTTCTAGATTCAGAGTGAATGTTTCCATGGAGTATTTTACCTGGAATAACAATTAAAACCATAGGCTGTGTTCGCATACTTTGGTGGTTGACTTTTCCATTTTCTGAGTTAGCATAATTCATAGACTCCTTAACTAACAAAATACATTCGTACAATATGGTAGGTTGTGAGAAATGAAACAAAACAAAACCGAAGTTAAAATTCAGGCTTAGGGTACAGTTTAAATGGAGCTAATAGGTTTGTAACTGTTAAGCGTGTCGTGTTAATGCAGTATTGTTGCTCTGTTTGTGAATTCAGAAATGCTAAAACTTCATGCACATTGTTGTAATATGTAGAAAATGACAATTTCTGCAATTCAGAACATTTAGAAATTCACCATCTTCCTAAGCCTCACAATCACCTTGGGAATAGCCTACTGTCTTTTGTGCTGAATAATCTGCCTCAAAACGAGGGCTCAGTGTGTTTGAAATCCAAAATAAACCATTTATTACCCTTCTCCCTGGGAATATGTCAACACATGCTAGCTAAAGATGAAGACATTTCAGTCCAAGATATTTGAAGGGTGCCATGAGTAGAGAATGGCCCTAGTGATCGTCCAGTCTTTATCCAACTCCTCCAGTTCAGAAATGAATATATTTACCTGCTTTTGATCTTGTTGTTGAAGTCTGATAATTCATATCCAGATCATTCTCTGTGCTCCCATTATTGCTGGCCATTGTTCTAATGTACTAGTCCAGTGGTAGTCAACCTCAATCAATCAATCAATCAAATTCGGATTTATTGACCGCACCCTCTCCCCACAGGGACCCGGGGCGGTGCACAGGAGAAACTAAAAACAATATACAATAAATACAAAATACATACTTTAAAACATAATTAAACAATGTTACCCATGCTAAAAATGATTAAGAACCCATTAAAATGCATTTGGAATCAATAGACAGAGAGAATTATTCAAGGCCGGCCAGTCGAAAGAAATAGGTCTTCAATTTCGTACGGAAGGAGCGGAGGTCAGTGGTCGTTCTGATGTCGGGGGGAAGGTCGTTCCAGAGGGCCGGGCCCGCCACAGAGAGAGCCCTTCCCCTGGGCGTCGCCCGCTGACAAAGTCTAGTGGACGGCACCCGGAGAAGTCCCTCTCTGTGGGAGCGAATCGGTCGTGAGGATGTATGGGGCAGGATCCGATCTCGCAGATAGCTAGGTCCCGAGCCATGGAGCGCTTTGAAGATGATAATTAGCACCTTGAAGCGCACCCGGAAGACGACAGGTAGCCAGTGCAGCTCGCGCAAGAGCGGTGTAACGTGGGTAAACCTGGTGGTCCCCATAATTGCTCGCGCGGCTGCATTCTGAACTAACTGAAGCCTCCGGGTGCACCTCAAGGGGAGCCCCATGTAGAGAGAGTTACAGTAGTCCAGTCGGGATGTCACGAGGGCATGAGTGACTGTGCGAAGGGCGTCCCGATCCAATAGGGGGCGCAATTGGCGAACCAGGCGAACCTGGTAAAACGCCCTCCTGGCCACGGCTGTCACTTGCTCTTCCATAGACAGCCGGGTATCCAGGAGGACACCCAAATTGCGCGCCCCATCCACAGGGGCAAGATGTTCGCCCCCTATGGCCAGCGTTGGAGAGAGCTGGTTGAATCGGGCAGCCGGAAACCACAGCCACTCACTAGTGGGCGTTCCAGCTTTCATGGTAGGTGGTAGGGGTTTTATCCGATACTGAAGCACTTTCCTTTTTTTAATTTAATTGACTTCCCTACTTTATAAATCACAATTTCTGTGGAACTGGTGAGCGGTTAGAAAATGTTATTACTAACAGAGATACAAAAGTGGGCAGTAGGTATAAAAAGGTTGACTACCCCTGTACTAGTCTATCAAGATAAGCAATAATGTGTCTATTTGTTTGGGTATAGCATGTTAAGTGATAATAGCAACTGTGTTTTGCTAGCCTGGGTTTAGCCTACTGTTTGAGTGTAACTAATGGGCCTTTCAGAGTGGCTGATCCTATCTAAGATAGGCTGACAACAAAATCTTAAACAAGTTAATTATCAGCTACCAAGATTACCATCTTGCTGGGATTCTCAGTGAATTTATTGGCACTCATCTAGTTTGCTAACAAATCCAGGCATTCTTCAGTAGGTTAATGGGTGTACTTCTGACTCAAAAGATGAAGAGGTATTGAATCAATCTCTCTCTCTCTCTCTCATCTCTATTTGCAAACAATTATTTCACATATGTATTTTCCAAAGCACCAAAAGGCAAGACAAGAAATAATGGTTGGGAACTAACCAAGGAAAGAAGCAACCTAAAAGTAAGGACAAATTCCCCATCAGTGAGACAAATTAACCAATGGAATAGCTTGCCTTCAGAAGCTGGGGATACTCCATCACTGAAGGTTTTCAAAAAGAGACTGAACAATCATTTGTGTGAAATGATATAGAGTCTCCTGCTAAAGCAGGGGGTTGAACTAGAAGGCCTCCAAGGTCCCTTCCAACTCTATTATTCTAGGTTCGTTCTACCTACCTGCCTACCTACCTACGTACCCATTCTCTCTCTCTCTCTCTCTCTCTCTCTCTCTCTCTCTCTCTCTCTCTCTCTCTCTCTCTCTCTCTCTCTCTCTCTCTCGTCTATCTATCAAATATCTGTCTGTCTGTCCATCCATCCATCCATCCATCCATCCATCCATCCATCCATCCATCCATCCATCCATCCATCCATCCATCCATCCATCCATCCATCCATCCATCTATCTATCTATCTATCTATCTATCTATCTATCTATCTATCTATCTATTTATTTTTTGGTACTGTCCATGGGGTTTTCACTGGAGAAGAGCCTAATGCTGGGAAAGATTGAGGGCAAAAGAAGAAGGGGATGACAGAGAATGAGGTGGATGGATGGAGTCCCCGAAGCAGACTCCTGGGGATGGTACAGGAAGGCCTGGAGGAATGTTGTCCATGGGGTTGCGTTGGGTTGGACACAACTTTGCAACTAACAACAACAACATATCTATCTATCTATCTATCTATCTATCTATTTATCTATCTATCTATCTATCTATCTAATCATATATCAATCCATCCTTTAAAAATGGGTAACTAGTATTGTTAATCCTATCTCCTTTAAAGACTATTTACTTTCAATTTTAAACCATTCAAATAAAAATGTGCACATCAGAAACATTTTAAAGCTGAAGAAGAACTCTCTAGGGAAGTTGGCTTGGCTAATACAGGGTTTTTGATGGTTAATGCCAAACCACAGACTACATCTTAGACAAGTTAATGTGCCTTTCTGTTAGAGTAAACATGTTTTGGGAGAAATTTGCTGAACCAACAGAGTTATTCTTATGTAAATGTGTAAGCCTTAAGGGCTGTCCCCCTATTCTCCTGGGCTGCTGTTGTTATTGTTTTTGATATTAAGTATCTTCAGGTCATTCTTGATTCCTGGCAACTGCTTGGACAAGCCCTGCAGATTATTATTTTTTTACAAGAAGGTATTTGCTATTGCCTGTTTCTTAAGATAGAGAGAAATTAACTGCACCAAGGTCATAAAGCTGACTTTGTGCCTAAGGCAAGACTGCATCTCATAGTCTCCCATTTCCTAGCTTGGGGCCTTTAACTATTGCATCTAAATTGTATAACTAAATATATTCGATTATAGAACTTAAATTAAAAGCCACTTTGGTAAAACAGTTAAACACTGCAGATTAGAAACTGGGAGATTGTGAGTTCTAATCCTGCTTTAGACACAAAGTCAGCTGGATGACCTGGGGTCACACCCTCTCTCTCAGCCCTAGGATACAGGCAGCAACATTTTTTTCCTGAACATCTTGCTATAAGTAGAAAATAGAAAATAATACAAAGTAATACAAAGTAATACAAAATAATACAAAATAATACAAATTAATACAAAATAATACAAAATAATACAAAATAATACAAAACAATACAAAATAATACAAAATAATACAAAATAATACAAAATAATACAAAATAATACAAGATAATACTAAATAATACTAAAACAATACATTCTTATATTGCTAATATGCTAGTTCAGCGGTGGCTAACCTTTTTCTAAAGGCATGCGAAAATTGTGTGTGTGTGCATGTGTGCCCAACTCACCTGTGCACACACACACGAACACGCACGCAAACATACGCACACCCATGCATGCATGTGCAAATCCCCCCCACCCCCAGGCTCCAGAGACTTTCCTGAAGCCTGGGGAGGGCAAAAAATGGCCCAACTGCCCAACCGGAAGTTCATTTCAAAACTTCCAGTTGACCCATTTTTCCCCACTCTCTCTAGGCTCCAGAGGCTTTCATGAAGCCTGGGGAGGGAGAAAACGGCCTCCCCCGGCCCTCTGGAAAGCCAAAAATCAACTGGCCAGCTCACACATGTGTGCTGGAGTGAGGGCTGCAGTGCCAGCAAATATAGCTCTGTGTGCCACCTGTGCCACATATGCCATATGTTCCCCATCAAGGTGCTAATTCAATGATCCTTAAATATTTGGGGCACAATTGAAATTGTGAGACCGTGTTATAAGTACTCTCACAAATTGAGTTGTGGTGGTGCCATTTTTACCGTGCAGGATTGCAGGCTGGTTCTGTCCACTGCTAAGAGTTGGATGCCAGTTCAAGGTTGACTCAGCCTTCCATCTTTCTAACGTTGCCAAAATGAGTTTGTTGAGAGCAACAATGCTGACTCTGTACACCACTTAAAGAATGCTGTAAAGCAGGGGTCCCCAACCCCTGGGCCGCGGACCGGTGCCGGTCCGTGGCTTGATAGGAACCAGGCCGCAGGGCCGGAGAGGAGGAGAAGGGAGGAGGGGGAAGCCCTCTGGGCAGAGCGCGCACAGGATGCGGGAGAGCGCAGGCACGGCCGTTCGCACCGTTGGAGGCCCTAGAGGGCCGAGTGAGCTGACTCCCCCCCGCGTACGCATGCGCCGCCTGTTCCCCCTCCCCCCTGTGTGCGCATGCACCGCATGTTCCCCCTCCCCCGTGTGCGCATGCACCGCCTGTTCCCACTCCCCGCCCACTCCTCCTCTATGACAGCCGGTCCGCAGAATTTTCTTTAAAATGAAACTGGTCCCTGGTGCAAAAAAGGTTGGGGACCCCTGCTGTAAAGGACTATGAAGCAATATGTAACCAGTGGTAGGTTTTCAATTTTTTTGCTACTGGTTCGCTTGTGAATGCACGTGCACATACACACACGTGTGACACTTTTGCGCGTGCACAGAAGTGTCCAGGTGGGTGGGTGGGTGGAACCTCCTGCCCCCACTACTACCGGTTTGCCTGATCTGGGCCGATCCGGGAGTAACCCACCTCTGTATATAACTCTAAGTGCTATTTCTAATGCTACCGTCCACCATAGCAGGTAGATAGTGGCTAGCTAGTGGCCAATCATAAGAAACACAATCATCAGATGACAACTAGTGATGATACTCATTATCCTATCAGTCCTCAATCCCACTTCCTTTTTTTTCCTCGATTCTCCTTTTTCTTGGCATTTTCTTGGCCTTTAACATTCTTACTTTATAAAACCGCTTCTTTCAATATGCCATAAGACTGAAGCATCCTTGGAATTTTAAACTATGTTTGAAGGGGGAACCCTTGGCTTTCCAGTATGCTGCTTTCCTTTTCTTCGAATTTAAAATGATCTTAAAACAAATAAAATGGGACAAGGAACCTAGCAGGCATCAAGGGGAGGATTGGTGAACACATTGCGAATCCCGGTGATAGATGACCCAGGGTTAGATGCCAGCACCAAAGTCTTTTTGAAACTTTCCCCTTACATATATAGAAAATTTGAAGTGGAAAAAAACCCCCAATGCAGTGATAATCAAACAAATGTATGCTGGAGGCAACTGTCATAAGACTATGACTATACTCTATCGGTATAGAGTGTATTGGCTTTTATGAAGAAAACAAAATCCTGGAAATCAATGATATATAAATATTAAATTAAGAACAACTCCAAAGGAAAACAATAATGCCAGTTCTGAGATAAGGAGTGTGAAATCAGAGCATACAATCAGAAAAGAAACTTCTCTGAGATTTCCATTCTAGATAGAGGGCAGTAGAGTAGAATAGTTCCTCCTCTTTAAATGCAGAAAAAGATATGCTTATGAAAAATTCTATGGGTTTTGAATGCACCATTAACAATAGGTAAAGGTAAAGGTTAGCCTCACAGATATGTGCTAGTCGTTCCCAACTCTAGGGGGCTGTGCTCATCTCTGTTTCAAAGACGAAGAGCCAGCGCTGTCCGAAGACGTCTCCATGACTGGCATGACTAAACGCCAAACACACCCAGAACGCTGTTACCTTCCCACCAAAGGTGGTCCCTATTTTTCTACTTGCATTTTTACATGCTTTCGAACTGCTAGAAGCTGGGACAAGTAATGGAAACTCACTCCGTTACATGGCACTAGTGATTCGAACTGCCTAACTGCTGACCTTTCTGATCGACAAGCTCAGTGTCTTAGCCACTGCGTCCCTCATGAACAACATTACAGACCAAAGTGCATTGCTTAAAATTGAGTCCAAATTGCTCATGAGTTGTTTTGTAGTTTTGTGACTATCCATCTCATTACCAACTGTGTCATATTCCCCTTCCCCCCACCACCACCAAAAAACCCCCCTACAATCTCTCACACTACAGCAGGGGTGTCCAAACTTGGGAACTTTAAGACTTGTGGACTTCAACTCCCAGAATTGGAGTCCACAAGTCTTAAAGTTCCCAAGTTTGGACACCCCTGGCTTAAGTGAACAGATATACGCCAGGCAGAAAAATAAAAGGGTTTAAAAAGTTGATTGAATTTTAAAAATATACAAATATGATTGGAAAAGTGGAATATTAGAACCAGAAAGACAAATTAGATCTGCAGTTCTAGTTATTTTGATACATTTAATTCCTTGTTCATCCCTTCTGGCTGCCGTGAAACAGCGAGAGTTAATAGAAAAATGGGGGATGGAAAGGTGGATAGGAAGCTGCGTTTGGTAATTATTCAGTGACTTGTCACTCAATGTTTGAACTGGTCAGTAGAACAAAATCTGAGATGAAATGCAAGGACTTAAAAAGTCTAGCTCTGATTTGGCATTGTGAAGGTTTACTCATCCTGAATTCAGAGTGGTGCAGTGGCCTAGAGGTAGCAGCTCTCACCTCCACAATCAGAAGGTTGTGAGTTTGATCCTAGGAAGTAGCAGATATTTCTCTCTCTGGGCACCATCAAGAATTGTCTGCTGTGAACTCCATATAGGTGTCAGGAAAGGCATCCAAGCCAGTAAATGTTCAAGCTCTATATAGTCACCCTGCCTCCAGCCCAATGCAAGAGATTATAGGGTCACTAACTTGATACCTGTGGTTCACTATGAAACCATGTGATCGGGCCAGCCCGCAGGCCAGATGAGTCACGTGCTGGCCATGCCCATATAAGGCAACTGGCAGAAATACTAATGATCTGATGGTCCTTTCAAAAAAAAAATTCCTTTCTTAGTGAGCACTTAGAAGCCAAGAGGAATATACGTGCCAAATTTCAAGTTTATAGGCTTTACAGTTGTGGAGATTTTGTGATGACTGACTGAGTGTTATTTGGCTTTTATATATATACAGTATATTAAAAGGGGGAGGCGGAATCATCTTGAATCCAAATCCTTACTACACAAGAGAGCAAAATGACTGTGTGAGAGAAGCCAATGTTTTGAAGCCTGAAATTGATATTATGACAAATGGGAGCTTCTTTAGGTCCTATCATTAGCACCATCTTTTAAATAGACAGTTGGTTGTCATTTATTAGGTGTGGCTGTATTGATTCTGCCAAGATTCAGGCAGCTGGCACAGGTATCCTCATGAGAGCCATTTCAATCCAGATGATCAGATGTTGTTTATATTTACAGAAGAGCTTCGGTAAAAATAAAACTGCTCACTCTATCCTATTATCAACCTGTCCAGATGTTCTGATACAGCTGGGAGCTAAAGAGAGATCTGTTAAGAGAGACAAGGAACTGTATTGCCATGACTTCTCTAAAGACTTTGGAGATGGAGCTGAATACAGGAAAAAGGGAAAGTTTTCCAAAAAGGATGCTATTCTACAAAATATTTCTTACTACGGCTTCCTCACAACATTCAGAATGATAGCAATGATACTTTTGTATTGATGTTCCGATCCATTGCCTGGAGGTGAAGATGTCCCCCATAATATTTCTTTCTTAATATTATTTGAGAATAAGAGATGGGCTAAAGAGACTGCCTGCTGCAAAATCATTTAGAAATATTGTATGACTAGATCAGAGTTTGTTGCAGCAATCACATTCAGAAAGCACACACAGGTAACTGATTCAGCAGGATTCATTAACTTCTCTTTATATATGATAACACCTGAAGTAAATATACAATACCAAAAGCTGGTTTTCCAATGTGGTAGTAAATACAAGCAAACACAGGCAGAGGACAGGTTCAGTTTCAGTTCAGAACAGAAGATTAGTTTTGAGCTCAGCACAGACTCAGAGCTACGCCATGCCCTGGCTCCTAGCTGTCTTCTTGTGGCTCATGCAGCAAATACTGTTTCAGTTTCCAAACAACCCTCATTGGCTGACCCAGTTGCCATGTCTCTTCATTAACTGACCTTGTTGCCATGTCTCTTCCAGTCATACATTGACATCTAAGGTTGAATGGTTCAATCTACATCTCTTTATTCCATCTATGTTGTACTGGTTTCCTTGAATATTGGCTCTAAGTTATTATGGAATCTGTGAAGTAGTGTCCTGCACAACAACTGTTTTTTTCCCCACTACCCAGAAGAGCATAGATAAGAAAAAAATTCTGTTCTTGATGTAGCTAACAATATCCTTCCCCTCATTATAGTTCTGAAGCAACTGAAAGGCTATAGGGATTGAAATGATCACTAAAACTAAAATCAGGACTAGATGGATGGACAAAAATGACAAATCCAGTCTAACCATTTGGCTGACAGTGCGACAAACCATAATAATAAATCAATAAACTGCAGGAAAAAGAAATCTGGCTCTGAAAAAAAATGCTGTAATTATATCATCACTATATTGTGTACAGATAAGGTGGGGAACTTTGAAGATAAAATGACATATTATGTCTACTATCCATGTAAAAAAAAAGCAGCTTTCTAGAGTCAGCAGTGTGCTATCCTCATTGATGAATTGTTAAAAGTGTCATTTTTTTCAAGTTATTGAAAGTTATTTTTCTTAGCATTTGCCCTGCATACTTGCAGAGTCCGCTTTATTTTTTACTGTGTTCATCTATTCTTATTCAGAGTTATCAACACACAATGTGACAAGTGCTTTTTTTTATCAGCAGGGTTTTTCCTTTTTTTTTTCCATAATAATTTTCAGCGTTGTGATTGATTGATTAGGTGCCATCAAGTTGCTGCTTACTGTGGAGTTCTTAGTACTTTCTGACTTTGGTTGGTTGGTTGCAGCTGTTTTATTACCCAATTCTGTAACATCATCAGTAAGAGTCATGGTTGACTTTTGGCGACCACATACAGATAGATTTTCACTGTGACAATCTATACCTGGGGTGTCAAACTGGATTTCTTTAATGGCTGGTTCAGCATTGTAGTTCTCCTCCATGGGCCAGGGGGGAGAGAGAAAGATGGGACAGATGCCTCCTGCAGCATTTTGCCAGCCAAAATGGGGTGCAGGGGGACTGTGCGTGCCTCCCCCACATCCCATTTTGGCTGCAAGAGGCACCACAGGCCAGTTCTTTGCTATTTCCAGGCTGGACCCGCAGGCCAGATTTAAGCACCCCATGGACCGGATCCACCCCATGGGTCTTGAGTTTGACACCCCTGATCAGGGATGGGTTCTTGCCAGGTCTAACCTCTTCTATAGAAGAGGTTCCACAAATCTACAGTGCCATTTAGAACTAGTTCCAGCTCCCTCCCCCCGCCCGTCCGCACATCATCAAGAGGAAGAGCCAGAGAAGGAATTCTGGGAGTTGAAGTCCACAAGTCTTAAAGCTGTCAGGTTTGAACACCCCTGGGGGCTTTTTTTCCCCTAAAGGGTTAGGGGTGCAAGGGTCTTGTAACTTGACAGCTTTAAGACCTGCATGCTTCAAATGCCAGAGTTTCTGAGCCAACATTTTGGTTGGTAAGCAAGAGCGTTGTTAAGTGAGTTTCACCACATTTTACAAGTTGGCCACACCCACCCAGTCACATGGCTGACAAGCCACTCCCACAAAGCAGGCCACATCTACAGAAGAGATTCTAAAAAAATTTGAAACCCACCACTGACCCTGATCTACATCTAACATGATTTTTCAGGCTTTTGAACAATGCATTTACCACCGCCGTAACTGAATCCATCCAACTTAATGCTCTTTGTCCTCTCCTTCCCTCCCTTCTACCTTTCTCAGTACTAAAGCCTACTCCATAGCGCATGGTCTTTATATAACAATTTTGCAATCGTGCAGATAACCTCCGTCATAGGCAGTGGTAGGTTCAGACCGGTTCGGCAAATTGATAGTTGAGACCTATGGATGGGCCTGTCACCCGCCCACCCACCCGGGCACAATCCTGTCCTATATTGCTGTGTTTTTGATGCTTTACTTTTACTTTACTTTACTTTATTTTCAATTTATATACCGCCCTTTTCACCAAAAGGGACTCAGGGCGCTGCACAGAAAGATAAAAACCCACACACAATATACAAAATTTTAAAAACAATTAAATCAATAAGACTGTGCTAAAATTGAATAAATAGTTAAAAACATAAATAACGAATTAAAAGTCCCTAATCTATGTCATGCTACACGCATGCACAGAAGACACACATGAGCAAATTGGTGTGTTTTTATAGAACATGTATGTGAGCAAATTGCCATGTGTTTTGACATCACATGCATGTGCAGTTGGTACGGGTGCACCAGTGGTGGGATTCAGTCGGTTCGCACCACTTCGTGAGAACCAGTTGTTAACTTTCTGAGCAGTTAGATGAACTGGCTGTTGGAAGAAATCATTAGGGCAGAGAACCAGTTGTTAAATTATTTGAATCCCACCACCGATGCCCACTCACATTTCCATTGCTGGGCAAATCAGTTGTTACAGTATGTGACACCCACCTCTGGTTGTAGGGCAGAATAGTAGTAACACCAATAAGCCAATTAGAATATTTAAAAACAAAAGAAATAAAACATTTAGATATCAGTAATAAGTTTTTCTTTCTTTCTATGTTTCCCCCACTTAGTTGCAGGATCCATTTTGCTTCCATTGTGCTCATGTAGTTCAGGGGAATCAAACTCATGGCCTGCGAGCCGGATGTATCATGTGCTGGCCATGCCCATCCCAATTTAGTGAAGTGGGGAAATTGTGATACATCATGTGACAACTGTGTGATGCTGTGATTTGATAACCCTGACATAGTTGATCTGGTGACACTGAAGTGCCAATACAGGATGAAATGAGGGAGTTGGTTTTTTTCAGCCAGTTTATCACAGATATTGATTAACAACAAGAGGGAGTGATTGCTCCATCCAGCTGGTGTCTATGCTTAAAGAAGGATTAAAACCCAAGTTTAAAAGGTAAAGGCTCCCCTTGCACATATGTGCTAGTCGTTCCCAACTCTAGAGGGCAGTACCCTTCTCTATTTCAAAGCCAAAGAGCTAGCGCTGTCTGAAGATGTCTCCGTGGTCATGTGGCCGGCACGACTAAACACCGAAGGCACACGGAACGCTGTTGCCTTCCCACCAAAGTTGGTTCCTATGTTTCTACTTGCATTTTTTGCTTTCAAACTGCTAGGTTGGCAGAAGCTGGGACAAGTAACAGGAGCTCACTGCATTACACGGTGCTAGGGATTCGAACCACTCAACTGCCAACCTTTCTGATTGACAAGCTTTCTCTTTCAACCTTTTCACCACTACACCAGGCTATTTCTCTTGAAAGTAATACGAGTCATTTCGTAAGATTCTTTACTTATGACATCACATCGCCAGTGGTGTTGGCAGTGATTCCGTGGTATGTTACCTCTGACTTGAAGTACAATTACAAAAAAGCCACTCTGCTTTTCCAAAACACTTTCATGGATATGTAACAGAAGAGCCGAAGAACAAATGCGAAGCAAAATATCTTCAAACGCCTTGCTGGATGAGAAGCAAAGAAACAAAGGAAGTCCGGTTGCTTCTGGAAAAAGCACCTTTGAGACAACCATGACCTGGATGACTGAGAATCTCCACAGACTCTTATGTATAGATTTTATTTTATTTATAAGCCTATTCAGGATGCCACCCGTTTTGATGACTCTTGCTGGGTTATAAAAGCTTATTATAACGTGAGTCGCAATTGCGTCTGGAAAAAGGTGTCTGCCAAAGTGACAAAGAAATTCACACCGTTCGTTGATACTAATTGTATTTAGCACACATTTCTAATTCTATTACAGATGTTTTACTGACAGAGAAAAATGAAGGGCTGCTTCCGGGGAAGAGGAGAGAGGAAAAGAGATGTGCCAGCTTATCAGAGGTAATAATCAATTCCTTCCCAAATTGGTGCTTTATTGAATGATGCCATGATAAATTAATCAGACACCAACCAGGCTGATGACAGGTTTGACGAATAAAAGTTGTCACGCAGACAGGAAAAGCTTATAAATCAATTCCTGCCGGGGCAGAAAGGTCAGGCAATAAGGTGTTAATGCATCCAACCTAATGACTAGCAGGGAAATGGTTTTTAAAAAGTTTTTTCCCCCATTACAGCGTTTTCTTGCATTCAATCAGACCCATCTCATTCTTGGTGTGTTATTCTGTTTTCTACTCAACAAGGATTATTTGGCTGTGACAGTCACATCTTAGAGACATAAGGAGTAGACCTGTAAATGGCTAACCTTTTTGTCATCATGTGCCGAAAGCATGTGTGTCAGGGGTGGGTTCCTGCCAGTTCTAGCCTCTTCTCTAGAAGAGGTTCCACAAATCTGCAGGGCTGTTTAGAACCGGTTCCAGCTCCCTCCCTCCTGCCCGTCTGCACATCATCAAGATGAAGAGCCAGAGGAGGAATTCTGGGAATTGAAGTCCACAAGTCTTAAAGCTGTCAAGTTGGATCACCCCTGGGGTTTTTTTTTTCTAAAGGGTTAGGGGTGCAAGGGTCTGGTAACTTGACAGCTTTAAGACTTGTGTGCTTCAAATGCCAGAGTTTCTGAGCCAACATTTTGGTTGCTAAGCAAGAGCATTGTTAGTGAGTTTCACCACATTTTACAAGTTGGCCACATCCACCCAGTCACATGACTGCCAAGCCACTCCCATCCAGTCACATGGCTGACAAGCCACTCCCACAAAGCAGGCCACACCTACAGAAGAGGTTCTAAAAAATTTTGAAACCCACCATTGTCGTGCGTGCTTTCACAACAACACGCCCGTATGCCCACACCCAGAATGCAATGTGCATGTGACCCCCCCATGTACCCTGCCCCTTGCACATGCATATGCAACCTCCTGCATGTGCCTCGCCCCCCATGCATGTGCATGCAGCCCCTGCACTTGTGCACATGACCCCCTGTGCTCCCATGCCCCCCTCCAATGCATGCACCCCACCCACCCTCATCCATGTTTTGCTTTCAGGCTGGTGCAGGAGGTTTTCCAAGCCCCAAATGGTGCCCTGCAAGGCCTCCTGCACCAACCTGGAAGCCGAAATGGAATGCGGGAGCAAGGACCCAAAATGCAATGTGAGTGCACCCCGAACATGTGCCCCATGCCCCTCTGCATGCACCCGTGCATCCCCTGCATATGCCCAACCCCCTGTGCATGTGCGGCAGAAACCCAAAGACCAGCTGGCCATCGGGAGACACTCGCGCATGCGTGGGGGAGCTGGGCTGGGGCAACAGCTGGCATGCTTGCAGAGAGGGCTCTGTATGCCACTTGTAGCATGCATGCCAGTGGTTCACCATCGTGGGAGTAGACTATTGAAATGAAATACAGCTTGCCTTTGGACACAAGTCTACTACTTCGACACATAAACTAAAACAGACCTTATGAATGTTGCTAGTTCCATGTTAGATATTTGAGTCTCTTAAACAAAAAATAAAGCTGGAAAAATTAGAAGCACTTTTTATAGACCCTTCTCAGTGTGAATAAATAAAGCATGTCACTGTTTTGCTTCTTACTTATGTATTTGGTTTGTAATACCTTATTAATATCTGGTTGTTTTGGATTGATGCTTTTGAACTGTGATGCTGAAGAAGACTCTTGAGAGTCCCTTGGACTGCAAGCAGACATGGTATTTAGCTGTTTCTCTCTGGTTTGGGCAAACCAGTAGCAGCGACTGCAGGAGGCTCCACCCACCCGCCCTGACATACTGTGCGAGCACTGCGCATGCGTAGAAGACATGGTGCATGCACTCACATTTGTGAATTGGTAGGGAAGGTAAATGAATCCCACCACTGACTGCAAGGAGATCAAATCAATCAATCCTTAAAAAAAATCAACCTTGACTGTTCTTTGGAAGGACAGATATTGATGCTGAAGCTCAAATGCTTTGGCCGCCTAATGAGATGAGAGAATTCATTGGAAAAGACCTTGATGATGGTTAAGAGAAAGAGAGAAGGTGACAGCAGAGGATGAGATGGTTAGATAGTGTCATCAATACAATGAACATGAATTTGGGCAAATTCAGGGAGACAGTGGAAGACAGTTGTGTGTGGTGTGCTATGGTCCTTTGGAGTTGTGAAGAGTCAGACATGACTTTGCAACTGAACAACAGGGGGATGTCATCATTTAGTGCACTCAAATTCCAAATGAGCCCACCACCCCAACAGTTACTTACCATTCCTTAGAATCTTGACTAAGATAGTGGTGAGATTCAGCCGGTTTCACACCACTTCAGGAGAACCGGTTATTAACTTTCTGAGCAGTTTGGTGAAACGATTGTTGGAAGAAATCTTTAGGGCAGAGAACCAGTTCTTAAATTATTTGAATCCCATCACTGGACTAAGATCATCTAAGTCAGTGGTTCTCAACCTTTCAAATGCCGTGACCTTTTAATACAGTTCCTCATCTTGTGGTGACCCCCCAACCATAAAGTTGGTGTCTTGGTTCCTAAGACCATCAAAAATATGTGTTTCCTGATGGTCTTAGGTGACCCCTGTGAAAGGGTTATTTGACCCCCAAAGGGGTTGCGACCCACAGGTTGAGAACCACTGATCTAAGCCTTGAATGTCCAGGGCTCAAAGGTATTTAGCTGCAAAGTCTACACTTGAAATTCGACAATTTGACATCCTGCAGCTCCTGACAGTGTCTTATCGTATCATATAGGACAGGTAGCAGAGGGTCAAAAAAATATCAATCTGCCTCAGGCTTTGTCCCACTGAGCTTGTCACAAGCAAAGGTGAGCTGTTTATGGGGAACATTTTCATTTGTAGGTCATTCTCTTAGTCATTGTACCGTACAAGCTAGAGAAGATGTTCCTTTATAATGGAATGATTTTTCAGTGCCCTTAATTTAAAAGAACAAAGAGGCTGAGGCTGAAATGCTTCGGGCTTGATTCAAATTGACAGAGATATTTCAAAGGCAAAGAACGTTTCAGATAAAATTGTTACATCGGTGAATCATAAGTTGGTACTACGGAGCTGAAAGAGTTCAATAATGTTCACAATGTGATCATTTATTAAAGAGAGCGATAGAGGGATATTCAGAATGCATTAGAGAGTGGAATCCTTAAAATTATCCAGTTGAATCTGCGCAGCGTTACTATCATCTAAAGAATTCATCGGCCCCTAATGCTTCCTCATTATAGTTCATGGTTGAACCTTTTATGAATCAAGTTTAATTATATGTCTCAATTATAACTGAACATTTTCATTGAGGAGCACATGTACTGTATTTGGAGTCTTGACTGATTATAGGGGTGTCCATAGGGTGGATCAGGATCAATGTCAAGATGTCAGGCTTAACTCAACTCAGGAGCTGGGAAATTATAAGGTACTGTCTATTTATGTGTGTCTATTTATGCATGGCTTATTCAGAAGCTTTGGTTTTCTGTCTTGTCATAAAATGTTCCGAATTTAGATCATCTAAATTCTAAGTCGTTTTGTATTTCATCTAATTTCCCATTCTAGCCATTATGATTATTAGTTCTATGACCTACCCCCTGAACTACGGACGATCACGGACCTACGCCTCTTCCGTTGGGCTCTGAAGACCCATTTATTTCGTGCTGCCGGCCTGTCGTAGTTTTTAAATTGATTTTAGTAGGGGGTTTTAATTTGGCAGGCCAATTTATTTAATTATATCTTAACATTTGATCTTAACTTTTATATTACTCATTTTTACTGTTGGCTGTACACCACCCTGAGTCCCGAAAGGGAGATAGGGCGGTATATAAATGCAATTAATCTTAATCGTAATCTCTTAATCTCTTAATCTCTTAATCTCTTAATCTCTTAATCTCTTAATCTCTTAATCTCTTAATCTCTTAATCTCTTAATCTCTTAATCTCTTAATCTCTTAATCCTGATCTTAATCTTAATTCCTGGCAAAGGGGGGGGGGTGCTACGGGTTCACGCAGAGTCGGGAGAACCCATAGCTAACATTATGGCCTGTTCTGAGAACCTTCAAATCCCACCACTGTCTGGCCCCTCCCATCCCACCCTGCTCCTCCCACCCCACCCAGCTCCTCCCACCCCACCCTGTCATGCCCCTCCTACCCCATCCCACCCTGCCCCTCCCACCCTGCCCTGGCCCTCCCAGGAGTCTCCACATGGCCCGTTTTGGATGCAAGGTAAGTGCAGGGGCTGCACAGAGGCTTGGGGAGGGGAAAAACAGCCCACCCAAAAGGCCTTCGGAGCCCAGGGGAGACAAGTTTCACCCATCCAGGGGCTCCAGGAAAGCCTCTGGAGCTTGGGGAAGGCAAAAATGCCCCCCCCCACCATGGTGCAGGAGGACAACTAGGCCACACCCACCATAGCCACACCCACCCAGCAATCTGTTGCTGAAATCTTTGAAGCCTACCCCTGATTCCAGGTCTTCAATATGCCTTTGCCTTGGGCCATCACATTAATAAACCAAATATGGTACTTTTCATGAACATGATTTATGTTATGGTAGCATAGTATCTCGTCAAATCAATTGTACTTTTATTGGGGGGGGGGGGGTGTAATCAATCTATGCAATTTTGCTGCATTTAGTAATTAGGTGTTCAATTGTTTCATCTTTACCTCATCATAATTAGCATGTACTTTTAAACTATTTTTGTCTTGATGATAGTGTTATGCCGTGCTATTTCTTGAGCAGCAAAAGCACTTCTTTTTTTCTTTTTTAATGTACTATCCTTTAGCCATGGCCATGTTTTGAGGTCATCCAATTTTCCTTCGGAATCTTAAATGCCCATGGAGTGCTGTGGTTTTTCCAATTTTCTAATCTCATTTCAAGTTGCTTTATACCATCATGTTTAGATTCCATTTCTGCAAATAACCTTCTTTCTGAGATTTTTTTTCCAATAAAGTTTCTTTTCTTGCATTGATATATATATATATATTTCATCCTCTATTATTGGTTTTACATGTAAAAGCCTTCACCCCATATTCTACTGTAAAATATAAATCTGCTTTTTAAGGTTATCAAGGTCTGAATCCGACTGTCTATTCCTGCAGTATATTGAATTACTAATATTGTGTATAAGTTCATGGCCCTGAATGTATTTTCATTGATTAGGATAGAGTAGGATTTTCTTTAATTGCTAGCAGCATTCTTGTTTTTCTCTTTATTTGATTGTGCAAAAATCTGACTTTTCAGATTTTGCAAATATTTATAAACATGCTTATTCACTTATGAACTGAATATTGCATCCAGTTTTGGTCACCATGATATAAAAAAGATGTTAAGATTCTAGAAAGGGTGCAGAGAAGAGCAAAGATAATTAGGGAATTGGATTCTATGTCTCATACATAATGCCAACTAGGAAAACAGCAGAACATTTGCCCCATTACTTTTTAATAATGGGATCAATGTAAATGTCTTAAGCAGGGAGTTGGACTAGAACATTTCCAAGGTCCCTTCCAGCTCTGTGATTCTGTCATTATTATGATGATTAGTGATTTTCCCCTTTATTTCAATGAACTCACATTTATCAAGTCCAAATGACATTGCAATATCACCATTAGGTATCTAAGGGGTATTTTGTAATGATTCCAGTGCAGCTTCTGATTTCACATTATTCATCAACATCACCATCATCAGCCATAGTGGCACAGTGGTTAGAATGCAGCATTGCAGGCAACTTCTGCTGACTGGTGGCTGGGCAGTTCGAATCTCGCCAGGCTCAAGGTTGACTCAGCCTTCCATCTTTCCAAGGTTGGAAAAATGAGGATGCAGATTGTTGGGGGCAAATAGGCTGACTCTGTAAACTGCTTAGAGAAGACTGTAAAACACTGAGAAGTGGTGTATAAGTCTAAGGGCCATTGCTATGATCAGTCATCCTTATTTCTCAATACAAGCAAACAATAATTATTTCTTTAGGCAAGTTCAACTGATTTCTGCAGCCTTCTTCATTCATACACTGTTGTAGTGGAGAGAAACAAAAAACAGAGCGTGATTAAACAGAAACATTACTTAGATTTCACCAGAGGGCAGATGACTGAAAACTCCCTCAGTAATACCAGCTGGAAAAAGTGGTTTGCTAAAGATTGCTATCCTAATAGCTACATTCATTAGCTGTCTCAGTGTATCCCAGATCAGGCTATTAACTATTCCAGCTTTGACACATTTATTTTCGGGTCCTGAGTTTTTCTATCAAATGACTTTATTAAATCAGATGAATCTCCCAGTGAGATTATTGGAAAAGAAGGACAGAGAGAGAGAGAGAGAGAGAGAGAGAGAACATAAAGACACAAACAGCTGTTGATCAGATAATACCTTTTGTCTGTAATCCATTGGGTGGGCAGTTTTGATTTCCCCTATCAATTTAAAAATGAATTCACTACAGCTTGGATCAAACATCTCCTTTCATGAGTTAATAGCCTCTTTGCCCATTTTCCTGGTATAAAAGCATGCAAAGAAGGGAAGTGGGAATAAATATATTGGCATTCTTGTTGCTATTATCAGCAACAAATCTCATTGAATTCATTGGTGGCCTGTTTTGGATGATCTGTACATTCTCCATCTCTTCTGCTATCACTCATTAGTCTGGTGTCAGGCTTTGCCCAAATCAAGCCAGCAAGCAATTATTTTGACCCAGCTCCTCAAATACGACAAACCCTCTGAAGTTAAATCAATGATTCCTTCATTAGGAGCATCAGCAGCTGTGGCAAAAAGTTTCTCTCTCAACTCAGGCTAACAAGTCTGTCCAGCAGGGTCCTGAATAGTTGCCTGCCACATCTATTCATCTCTGCCTCCTGCCTTTTATCCCCAGAGATGGGATGGGGCTTCGCTAACAACGGTAGCTCTTCCTTCCCATGGATCAGCCCATGGATTTCCACTGCTCTCCTCTCCTCTGCCTTCTGCGCATCAGGCACTGAACCCATCTGTTCCTCCTCTTCCTCAGCATCCATTTCCAGACCTGGGGGCTGTTGACTTTCCATCTGAGGGCTGACGAACGGCCCAGGCTCCACCTCTATCTCTCTCTCTGCCAGATTTATTCCCTCTTCCCCCTTTGAGATCTCAGGTTGCCTTGATGCTGACCTCAATTCCCACACCACCGCCTCCTCTAATTTGGCTACTGAAGGGGCCAGAGGCCAAAAGGCCACATCAGCAATAGAATAAATAAATGTGGCCAAAAAATCTCCTAATAAGCATCCTATTTTGACCCATATCTTCAGATCGCCACCTGTAATTTTACTCTTAGTATCTTCATTTTTACCTAATGCTCATCCATATTTCAGTCTTGCCAATGTTACATATCAACTGATTTGTGGTAAGCTCGCTCGACTGAATGCTAATAATGCCTGCCTGAACTAGCTGTACGAAGCATTGACTCAAGAACCGTCTGTGAAAGCTCACCAATCATTGGGCAAAACCAGACACATACAACCTTTATTAGTGCATGGGCAGGCTTGGCTTGGCCTCTGGCATGCTGGGGCCAACTTCAAAAGGTGGGCACGGCAACACAAAACCCTGCATTTAAATTTTATTTCAATTTAATTAACTTCAGCTTCTGTGTCACTATTTGACATGCATTTATTCAATTTTGATTTTGGTCTCCTTCAGAACTTACCTAAGCAGGCAATTTTTCTTTTAACCCTAGAGAAGACACAATCAAAACTTTATAGGGCATGCATGCAGTTCTTAGATCTTGAGTTGAGTACAGTAATGTTGATATTGTGGAACATTCTAGAACCATGATGGTGAATCTATGGCATGCGTGCCACAGGTCACACACTGAGCCACATCTGTGGGCACATAGGGTCAGCTCCCTAGGGTCAGCTCCAATGTGCATGTGCATGCCAGCCAGCTGATTTTTGGCCTTCTGGAGGACTAGGGGAGGCTGTTTTCACCCTCCCCAGGCTTCAGGAAAGCCTTCAGAGCCTCCTAGGCCCAAAATGGGGCAGGGGGGTTGTGCGCGCATGCGTGGGAGTCGTGCATGCATGTGTAGGGGCGTGAAGGGGCATTAAATTATGGGTGTGGGTACGCAAGTGTGCTCTATTGTGCACACAATAGACCCAACCCCCAAAAGGTTAGCCATCCCTGTTCTAAAACATTGGGGGGGGGGCGGATGGAGGAACCCTTCCTGAATTCTACATATTAATACAAAAGCTTTCATTTTAGTAAATTATTTCTGAATTCAGCAAAAGAACTTCACCAGACTGTTTAACATTTGGAAAGCCTTCCTTTTGTGCTACTCTGTTGCCTCACTTGCCGAATTTCTAGCTGGTTTATTTGGAAAGCCAGATGTTATTTGATGCTATTTGCTGTTCCTCTATTTGTATGGTCTGACAATAAGAGAAATAGGCTCAGCATATTACGTTGTAGAAGCTACAAAAACAGATGGCTGAAATTCACAGTTAATTCTGATGCTTGCAAAAATCTATCTTCGTATGATGTTTCTCTGCTTGAAGGTCTTCGTCCAGCCTTATTGTGAAACCAATCATGCTTTTTCTTTTGATTTTTTCAATGTGAGCATCAATGCTTAATTTTAATAATCCCACCAGTTTTAATAGGCAATTATTGCCGTGAACAAGAGAAACTTGATAAAGTATTTGCTCTATTTTTTCCAAACTCTATCATTCAACAGGAAATGTCAATAATAACAGGTGAGTCCAGTTAAAACCACAATCAAGCCAAATGAGACAGTTGTTAAGTGAACTTTGCCCCATTTTATGACCTTTCTTGCCACAGTTGTTAAATGAATCATTGCAGTTGTTAAGTTAGTAACATGGTTAAATGAACCTGGCTTCCCCATTGACTTTGTTTGTCAGAAGGTCACAAAAGGTGATTCCATGACCCCAGGACACTGAACCCATCATGAGTCAGTTGTCAAGGGTCAGAATTCTGACCATGGGGATGCTGCAATGGTCACAAGTGTGAAAAATGGTCATAAGCCATGTTTTCCAGTGCCTTGTAATTTCAAATGTTCACTAAGTGGGTTTAATCAGATATTTGAATACATGGTAAATCTCTTGAACAAGATCCAACATCAAGGAACTTTGTACTAGAAGCAAACTGGTTTGAGCATGACAGAGAAGGAGAAATGTTTTAGGCAGTAAGTATCATGAAGTCAACTTTCCTGCAGCGCTAAAGCAGAGTAAAATGAAGCAGGTACTATACAGCTTCAGTGTAGCTCTCACCTAATATAAATAGCAATAGCAATAGCAATAGCAGCTAGACTTATATATCACTTTACAGAGCTTTACAGCCCTCTCTAAGAATAGAATAGAATAGAATAGAATAGAATAGAATAGCAGAGATGAAAGGGACCTTGGAGATCTTCTAATCCAACCTCCTGCTTAGGCAGGAAACCCTACACCACTTCAGACAAATGGTTGTCCAATCTCTTCTTAAAAACTTCCAGTGTTGGAGCATTCACAACCTCTGGGGGAAAGTTGTTCCACTGATTAATTGTTCTAACTGTCAGGAAATTTCTCCTCAATTCTAAGTTGCTTCTCTCCTTGATTAGTTTTCACCCATTGCTTCATATCCTACCCACATGTGCTTTTGAGAATAGCTTGACTCCCTCTTCTTTGTGGCAGCCCCTAAGATATTGGAACACTGCCATCATGTCTCCCCTAGTCCTTTTTTTCATTAAACTAGACATACCCAGTTCCTGCAACTGTAAGTGTAAGTTCCTGTAAGTGGAACCATAACTTCCTGTAAGTGGTTTTACAGAGCCAGCCTATTGCCCCCAAAAATTTTGGGTCCTCATTTTACCCACCTGGGAAGGATAGAAGGCTGAGTCAACCTTGAGCCTGGTGAAATTTGAACTGTCAAATTGCAGGCAGCTGGCAGTCAGCAGAAGTAGCCTACAATAGTGCACTCTAACCACTGCACCACCATGGCTCAGGAAACACCTGTACAAACCGGCAGATTAACTCTGCTGTAAGTAGAGGATTGGGCAGATCCAGACAGTTTCCTTTTGTGAGCTGTTCTAACTTGAGAGATCCACTCGCTCTATTTAGTTGCAAACTTCCAGCTAAGGCATAGAGGTTTATTCCTCTCTCCATTAATTTGAAATTTTTATTTCTCCTGGCATGTTTCTTCCAAGTATGCTTTCATCTTTGGGTGTTCGGGCATTGTTGTGAGTATGGCTGATGCACTGTGTACAAATTCTGTTTTGATCTTTGTAAAAAGGCCAATTGAAAATGTGCCAACTGCAATCTTTAAACATCTCTGAAAACAAGCATTCTGTTTCTATCAAATAGTCATTCCACAGGTGCTTTTTTTTTCAAGAGGCAACTGAACTTCCTTGTTTTTCTTTGAAGACATTTTGCTTCTAATCCAAGGAAAATTTTTTGGAGATAGGCATCATCTATCTCCCTCTACAACACAGTCCTTTCAGCTGCTCCAAGAAGTTTCCACACCCATTTCCACTACTCAGGGGTTCTCTGAGACACAAATAAACTTCCAAATGGCCTCAAAGACTCTCTAAAAGGATGCAAATGACCAGCTGTCTGCAAGAAATGTAAACCCTTCCATTCCTCCCATCCAGTCAGAGCTGAAGAAGCTTCTTAGATGAGAAATGAAATGCCATCAGATAAAAACTAAAAGTCCAGTTGCCTCTTGAAAAAAGCACCTTTGGGACAAGCATGATCTGGATGACTAAGAATCTGCACGGACATTTACCAAATAGTCATATTTCCAGTTGACTGTCCCCATTGATTGTAATTAGTAGCATAACATGTTCAAGGAGAAACCTCTTAGAATAATCCCACTGAGTTAGCTATGCTGCTCACTCCTCTTCTTATAGTGCTAAATTCTGAATTGTTTGGGATTTTAGGGCTGGTTGTTGTTAGTTGCGAAGTCGTGTCCGACCCATCGTGACCCCATGGACAACGTTCCTCCAGGCCTTCCTGTCCTCTACCATCCTCTGGAGTCCGTTTAAGTTAATGCCGATTGCTTTGGTGACTCCATCCAGCCACCTCATTCTCTGTCGTTCCATTCTTCTTTTGCCCTCAGTCTTCCCTAGTAGCATATTGGGCACCTTCTCACCTGAGGGGCTCATCTTCTGGCATCATATCTTTTTGCCTTTTGGTACTGTCCATGGGATTTTCATGGCAAAGATACCGGAATGGGTTGCCATTTCCTTCTCCAGTGGATCACGTTTTGTCGGAGCTCTCTGCTATGACCTGTCTGTCTTGGGTGGCCCTGCAAGGCATAGCTCATAGCTTCATTGAGCTACACAGTTTTCTACAAAAGGAATTCCTGCATCTTCCCTTTTAAATTCAGCTTCTAACAGCAACAGGGTAAAGAGACTAAATGTTGCAGTACTAAGGAGGAGCTATACACCAGCCAAATGGCAAAGTTATTGCTTTTTAAATTTTATTTATATCCTCTAGATCTCCAGGCCTAAATTGGGACTAGAAGTTACATTTCTCCCAATTTCTAGTCTGGCGCCTTAACCACTGAACCAAACTGTCTCTAAATCATAAAGCTAAATCATTATAATTAATCCAAGGCACAACAATTCTGTGTCAGAGGTACTGTAGAGAATAGAAATATCAACTCCTAATTCTAATCCGAAGGATAGAAGACAAGTATTTATCCCAGCAGGACTAGACAGTTAGAAATTCACAGGGAATAATGTAGTCAAGTAATCCACAGATTTAGAGCAGAAATCCAATTAGCTGCAAATGAATTAAGTAAATAAATTGCCAAAATGCAGGTCAGGCTGCAGGGTCACCATTCGTTTCATAGGAACAGAATTTTGTTGAAGTCAAAATTGAGAATTATTTGATCATCTAGGACACACACACCCAATTTTTGGGTACTTGCTCTGTGGAAGGAGGTTCTTCCATGGATTGAAGGGAGGTTGCCTGCATCCCGTGGATGGGACTTCACTTGTTTGTGCTGCCCAGTTTTTGGCATGCTGTGGACTGGTGCCAGTCCACAGAACAGGGCTTGTGGCAATGGTGGGATTCAAAATTTGTAGTACCGGTTCCGTCAGCATGGTTTGATGGGTGTGGCATGGCTTGGTGGACATGGCAGGGGAAGGATACTGCAAAATCTCCATTTCCTCCCAATCAGCTGGGACTTGGGAGGCAGAGAATAGATGGGGCCAATCAGAGGTGGTATTTACCGATTCTCTGAACTACTCAAAATTTTCACTGTCGGTTCTCCAGAACTGGTCAGAACCTGCTGAATACCACCTCTGGGTTGGGGACCCCTGATCTAGGAGGTCATCACTAGTGACCCACATTCAAGGGCTTAAATCTTCTTGATCACCAGGCTCTGCCTTAAGATAAACACTGTAAGTTGCAAAGTAGCCTATTATCTTCTCAGGTATACATTTTTCTTATGTAGGAAGTTAGCACCCATCTCTCTCCTAGAAAAATGAAATATTTTAGGGCAGAATATTTCTCTTGAAAGGGAGGCAGAAACTCACACTTTGTTAAATGGCCTTTCTATTCTAAATAACAGATTTACCTCCTTCAGGCAGAGTCAAAATAGGAATCCTAAAGCCCTTTCATTACATCATCATCCCGCAAGGCTCAACCAAGCTTGGGACTCAAAAACACAACCTACAAAGTTGCCCCTGCATGGCCCCATGGGAGTCTGACAACCAATCAGAATACAAGCTCAAATTCAAATCCCAACAGAGGGCATAAATCTCTCTCTTTCCCTCCACTCCATGTGTTATTTTGTCCAGGATCGCAAACCACTGTATACAGGGGTGGGTTTCTGCAGGTTTGCACCTACTCGCGAGAACCGGTTGGTGAAATTTAGAGAACCGGTGAGAGGGGGTTCCACCGGCGTACCTGGAAGTAAATCTGGCCCACCGCTGCCAGTGACCCAACGGGAAGGAAAGGAAAGGAAGGAAAAAAAGAAGGAAGAAAAGAAAGAAGAAAGAAAGAAAGAAAGAAAGAAAGAAAGAAAGAAAGAAAGAAAGAAAGAAAGAAAGAAAGAAAGAAAGAAAGAAAGAATTTATCATCACAATTGAGTCCAAAATTTTGGTTGCTAAGCAAGAGCGTTGTTAAATGAGTTTCACCACATTTTCACCACTCCCACCTGTCACATGACTGCCAAGCCACGCCCACAAAATAGGCCACACCTACAGAGTAGGTTCTAAAAAATTTGAAACCCACCCCTGACTGTATAGCTGTATAGTACCTGCCCACCACTATTAAACCATCTTGCCACAAAGAAGAGGGAGTCAAACTATTCTCCAAGGCACCTGAGAGTAGAACAAGAAGCAATGGGTGGAAACTAATCAAGGAGAGAAGCAACTTAGAACTGAGGAGAAATTTCCTGACAGTTAGAACAATTAATCAGTGGAACAGCTTGCCTCCAGAAGTTGTGAATGCCCCAACACTGCAAGTCTTTAAGAAGATGATGGATAGCCATTTGTCTGAAATGGTATAAGGTTTCCTGCCTAGGCAGGGGGTTGGACTAGAAGATCTCCAAGGTCCCTTCCAACTCTCCTATTGTATTGTATTGTATTTTTTCAAGCAGTCTCCATGTTTCCAGTGTCTTTCTCTCCACTTAGAACTGAACTCAGATGGATATTTCTTCCAAGACTTTGAAGGTTTCTTGTCTTAAGCAACAGCTGGTCTGAACTAGGGGCTATTTTAATTTTGCACTTCTGTTTCTTATCCCTTTCTCCTCTCTTTTCTATCTATTCCTCTCTTTGACCATTCGCCTTGGTTAGTATTTAATCTTTAGGTTTTATTTTTTTTAAATTAATAAAGTTATGGCGTTTTTTTTAAAGCAATCTCTGCTTTGGAGTCCTCAATTAGAAAAAAAAGTGACTATTTAAAAAAAAATAGTGATGGCCACCTTCAGCTTTTCAACATTAGACTTAATTTGGGATGACTTGGCAGGATTTGTAGTTTTGGAGTAATTTCATTGTGCAGATAAACATGGGAACAAGGACTTAATCAGTCTTCCATTACTGAGTGTGATTGCCCTGACTTTTTTTTAATGCTAAAATTGGCAAGCCACCAGCTAAGCTGTCCTGGTGTGATTAGAAATATTAGAAATAAGATGGTTTTATTACAGCCTCTTTGCCTCAGTTTCTATACTGTTAATTAAAAGAAGAAGCTTGACTGGTCAGCTTTAACAGTTTCCCATTTGGGAGAGATAAAAAATAATAATTCTCAAAAACTGCATTTGGAGTGGGTGGCAGTTTCTTTTAGGCTTGGAGCATTCCGTACGTTTAAGAATACATGTCACTTTCAAAATTAAATGGAGGTTTAATGAATGAGCTAGGTTATTTTTCCCTCCCATTTTAAAGGTATAAGTACCGTATTTTTCAGAGTATAAGAAGCACCCTTTTTCCTCTAAAAAGAGGCTGAAAATCTGGGTGCGTCTTATACATCGAATACAGCATTTTTGGCCTCCTGAAACCCCGCCCCTTCACCAAAATGGCCATGGGCATACCCTTATGGAGGGTTCCAGAGAGCTGGGGAGGGCAGAAATGAGCAAAAACAGGATGTTTTTGCCCCCCCCCCAGCCTCCAGCAGCACTCTATAAGCCTCCATAAGGCTTTGCATGCTATTTTTTGACCAAAAAATTGCCCCTTTTCACGAAAAAAAACGGGCCATTTCTCCTCATTTTGGACCCCCACTCCCCCAGGAGCACTCTGCCAGCTCCCCCCCCCAAAGGCTATTCATGCCTTTTATTTGAAAAAGAACGGGTCCATTTTGGCAAAAAACTGGCCGTTTGGGGGAGGTTTGCACAGTGCAAAATGGGTTCCCCCCCCCTTTTGGAAAGTTGTTTAATTAGAGTGATTGATGAGAATTAGGTTGGTCAAGTACTGTGCCTGAAGAAACAAAGATTCGTTCCAAAGGTGGTCAGTGATTTCCTTCTCCAGCACATGGGTAAATACACCTACCTACCTACCTACCTACCTACTCTCTATCTACCTATCTACTGTATTTCTCTCTCTCTATTTCTCTCTTTCGATCCCTCTACCTACTTATCTATCTACACACACTCTCTCTCCCTACTTACCTACCTACTGTATTTTCTTTTTCTCTCTCTCTCCCTATCCCTCTATCTACCTACCTACTTTTTAAAAAAAATTACCTCTTCAAAACCTGGGTGCGTCTTATACTCTGGTGCGTCTTACACTCCAAAAAATACGGTAACTTTGTAGTGCTTAGTAAACTGAATATAAAGTCCCATTTCTTAGGATTATAGTCACGGTAATGGAAATAGGTTTTTGTTCATGCAAGGCAAATATTACTCCTTTTCATTCGTGGCCCATTGCATATTTCCACATTTGCAACAGCAGGTCCTCAACCATCAAGAGGAAATGGATGTACATATGAAGGGAACTCAGAGCATGGCAATGAGGCTAAAGGAAATTGGCCAGCCTGACTTGTCTTAGCCAGTGACCGAAATGCAACTCCTATCTATAATCCTTAGTCATGAAAGCCAGCTGAGTGTTTTGGGGCCAGTGAATTTCTCTCAGCCGAGCCCACCTCACGGGGTTATTGTGGCAAAAATAGAAGGAGGAAGGTGTGTTGGATATGTTCATTGCCTTGATTTATTTGTAAAAATAAATTCTATAAATAAATGAGCCGTGGTGGCACAGTGGTTAGAGCAGAGATGGGTTCCAGCTTCTATTACTGCCAGTTCACTCAGGGATGCGCTTTGGGTGCGTGTGCTTGATGTGTGCTATATGCACATGCACGGTAGTAAAAAAAAAATGCTTATGCGCAAAAGCAAAAAACAAGATGACGTCTCTTATGGTGCCGCCGATAGAAACTGTTTGGGGGCATGGCTGGCCGAGTTACTACCTACTTGGTCGAACTGATCAGAATCGAATCGAATCGAATTTTATTTATAACCCGCTCTCTCTCCCCGAAGGGACTCGAGGCGGGGCACAGGGAATTAAAAACAGTTAAAAAAGAATACAAAATTTAAAACAATAAACGTACATAAATACTAACTAAAAGGCATATTAAACAGAAAACCCTGCGCTAAAATTCCCAAATATTTACTAAAAATCCCTAAACAATCAGAAGAGACTATCCTAGGCCGGCCAAGCGAAAAAGATGTGTTTTTAATTTCAGACGGAAGGAGCGGAGGTCCGTGGTAGTTCTAATATCGGGGGGAAGGTCGTTCCAGAGGGCTGGGCCCACCACAGAGAAGGCCCTTCCCCTGGGCGTCGCCCGCTGACAAAGTCTAGTGGACGGCACCCGGAGAAGTCCCTCTCTGTGGGAGTGAATCGGCCGTGAGGATGTATGGGGCAGGATCCGATCCCGCAGGTAGCTAGGTCCCGAGCCATGGAGCGCTTTGAAGATGACAACTAACACCTTGAAGATGACAACTAACACCTTGAACCACTAGGAACTCACTTGTGAGGTAGAGTGCAGTACTGCAGGCTACTTCTGCTGACTGCCGGCTGCTTGCAATTTGGCAATTCAGTTCTCACCAGGCTCAAGGTTGACTCAGCCTTCCATCCTTCCGAGGTGGGTAAAACGAGGACCTAAATTGTTGGGATCAATATGCTGACTCTGTAAATTGTTTAGAAAGGACTGTAAAGTACTGTGAAGCGGTATATACGACTAAGTGCTATTGCTAAATCAATCCAGTATTTCAGGAACATGAATTCTGAATCTGAGATTCCGAGCTATTAAGATTTCTAAGGCAGAGATGTATTTTAGATAAGTGATTATTTGATTTATTTCTTAGCATTTGTGGTAAATTATGCCAAAATGCCCTTTTAAGTCTAACATTCCCAGGATATGCCAATCATTTTAAAATGTGCAAAGATCCAATACCACCCTGTATCAATTTATTATTTCCTCTTCTGAATGCATTTTTCTAAGCATTTTCTACATGAAATTATTTCTTCAAGCTTCTTGTGAGCCTCCCTTTTCCCCCTTCATTTTTAATATAAAGAAATGCATATATAGTAAATTTTCACTGCAATTAATTGTCATTTCTTTTTAAAAACACCCTTTTGGTTTCCTGTTGATGAAGGGTGTGTTAAAAACACAGACATGATGCAATAGTTTTTCAAGTGAACTGAGACAGTACATCAGCAAAATTGGTCAGAGATTCTGTGACTGAGCTCATAGCACAATTCCCTGTCTTCTGGGCATTTCACCAATTTAGCTGAACTAATCCAGAATATTGGTGTGAAATCCAGGACTTGCCAGAGCTTTGTATGGGAAATTAGATTGGAAATCCCAGGCAAAATCATCCATAAATTTGTAGCAGGTATTATAATTAAGTTGAGAACATCCAGCTTTATTTCTCTTGTCACAACTTCTCTAATCGTAAATGTGATTAGCTGTTATTGGATTCTGTGGTGCAGGGATGTCAAATTTGATTTCATTGAAGGAAACATCAGAGTTGTGTTTGACCTTGGGTGGGGGCCAGGCCAGCTTGATGTCACTTATGTCGGAGGTGCCTGTGGTGGCCCAAATGTTCTGCCAGTGAAAATGGGCTCCCGAGCTCCATTTTCAGCTGCAACGGCCTCCTGCAATCCTCCATCAGTGAAAATGGAACTCAGGAGGGCTGCCTGCAGCCTTTGTGAGCTCTGTTTTTGGCTGCAATCCTCTGCCAACAAAAATGGAGGTCAGGAAAATAATGTACATCTCTCCCAAGCTCCATTTCTGCTGCTAGTGGCACCGCAGGCCAGTCCTTCACTGTTTCCAGGGTGGCCCCGCGGGCCAGATCTAAGCACCCCAGGGCTTGAGTTTGACACCCCTGCTGTAGTGAGGTAGATGAAGACCAACATATTGTTGATAGAATCATAGAGGCATAGTGGCCAGTTGGGTAATCAAATTCTGATAGGAATCGCTATTAAAAATAAACTCAGCTGAAGATACTTACCTAGTATCTTACCTGGTAGCAAAATATTTGGAAACCAACCCACAAGCTTAGAGAATGAACCTTTACCCTTTCTGAGATTAAAAAAAATCTCAGAAAGCAGGGATATTTAATGTCTATTCAACATATCCAGCGGAAAGAATGTTCATCTTTTAGGGGAATTTATTTCATGTAGTAGCAAGAATGGAGCATTTGTGAATTGGGGGGGTTCCTGGATATTGAAAACTGATATACAGTTCTGGATCAGTTGCACCTTTCTGATATAATGAAATGTGTGGGTGCTCTTAGGGGACAAAAGGAAGGCATACTGTTTAGGAAACAGTACTATTTAGTAGATTTTTTTTTACTACTCAGTTGACCCTGAGAGATAAATCTCCAAGTGGCCTCAATGACTATCTAAAAGGATGCAAATGACCAGCTGTCTGCAAGGAATATAAATCCTTCCATTCCCCACCATCCAGTCAGAGCTGAAGAAGCTACTATTGAGAAAGTCTTTTCTATGTTAAAGAGCCTTTTGTTTTTCCATTTTTCCTCAGCATAGGCATGGCTGCGACAATTACTGTACACTGTAGGCATTAGGTTAAAATACGAATTGCACGGGTATTTTAAATTATATTTTTCAATTTAATTTTAATGTCTTAAGCTTCATGTCATATTTCAATTGCAAAGATTACTTAACTTTTCCCCTTGCTTTATTATGATATCCCCTGTAGCATATCACCATCCTAAAATGTTTTGGAGCAGAGATCTTATATATATTACATAAATAATGGATGGTGGTCCCCCCCCCCCAATTTATCAATGGGAGTTAACAGAATGAGGCATCTTGGTAGCTGAGTGACTCTTTCAATAAATTGAATGAAATACCAATCACATCTTGATGAAAAAGGCAGGGAGAAAGACTTCAGGGGGAAAAATCAGGTAGCAATTTTGAGATAAAAGTAAAGGAGAGGTTATATACAAGGATCTTGCCTGTATATATCAAATTCATTGGAAACTAATAGGGGGGAAGTGCCTGCAAGTAAATGCAACTTCTCTCTTACAGAAGCCTCAATTATATTCCACTTATGACAAAAATGCATTATTACCACAGAAATTTCTTATCGAAAGAAAACTAAAGTACATTTCTCCTCAGAATATTCCTGAAGTGACAGGAAGTGACTCATTTCACATGACTGTTAGAATGGGAATTGCGCACTGAACATTTGGTCAGTTTTAATTTATCTTCTCAGTCCCAACATTTGCTCTCTGTAATGTATTGGAGAAGCAAGACAGAGACAGATGTTCCCATGAGTTGAACTCTGCTTAGGAGACACGTCCTTCAAGACAGAGGAAGGACAAGGTGTTTTCCAAATATCCCTTCTTAACATCTGCAGACTTGTGAAAGGAAATGATGCAACATACAAGAGGAAAATGAGATCAACAAAAAATGTTCTTCCAGTTCAAGGTGCCCATTGTGGGAAAGATAATTTGGCTCTTGCTTATGGTTATGAATAGTCAATGTTATTATAAAGGTTTTTTTTTAATCCTGACATTAGCCTTTCAAAAATGAATACTTCACAACCTGAACTCTCCTGTTAATTATATTTCATGATTATGAGCCAACACTCAGTGTCAATCCATAATACTGCTGCTTCTCAAATATTTCTTCTAGCCATTTGATACTTTATTCAGTTGAATAAAATACTTTTTAATTATATATCTAATCTCTTTAAAATAAAATCATTTGTCTTCTTCTACCAGCTTTGTTTGATTGGCTACTATATGTGTTACTATTCAGCCTTGTAATACAAAATGTAAATGTTCCTTTACATTTCTTCATTATAATAATTTTCCACTGTAAAAGAAATGTCCCACCAATTTGTTATCTACTAAACTTCTTCAGGTGATAAATTTAACACTTTTTTAAAATTAATCTGTTGATTCAGTTCAGAGAAAAAGTTTAGCCTTGGAGTAGAAATCACAGAACAACAGAAAGCCAGCTTTTGCAAAATTGACTTGCAAAACAAAACCAAATGTTTCTTTTATTGGTCTTAAAAATAACTTCCTATGGGCTTAACATTACATTGATTCTGTTTAAATAAAACTTTATTTTGATCAGAATCATCGTTAATGGAAATGGGGCTGGGAAGGTAGACACAGTTTGAAGCTCCTTTCTCAACATCAAAAGATTAAATTTATAAAAGGAGACTAGATCAGTCAAGGTTGAACATGTTTCATTTCTTGGATTTGCATTTTGCAGGATTCACTGAAGAAAAAGTTCAGGCTTAAACCTCTGTGTGTGTGAGAGAGGCAGAGAGAGAGAGAGAGACAGAGACAGAGAAAGAGACAGAGAGAAGGAAAACCTTTTCAGTTGCATGATCACACAAGGGATGACTTCTTAGAGAAGTCAAGCTAGTATCTTGGTGTCTACTATAAGACACTCATTTTCCCATGTTTGGGCACTATAGTTTGTTCAGTATAACTATATAACTGTAAAGTAACTTTAGGTGGTGTAATACTTAAGATGCTGGATTAGAAGTATAAAACTAAGGTTCTAGCTTATTTATTTATTTAATTTATTTTGTCATGCATGTATAATAGATATAAGTATAAACATGATTATGAATACAGGATATGGATAAGAATACGTGGGGGCGGTAGGACAGGGACCGAAGGCACATTGGTGCGCTTATGCATGCCCCTTACAGACCTCTTAGGAATGGGGTGAGGTCAACAGTAGGCAGTTTAAGATTAAAGTTATGGGGGTTTGGGGATGAAACCACAGAGTCAGGTAGTGTATTGTAGGCATTGACGCCTCTGTTGCTGAAGTCGTATTTTCTGCAATTGAGTTTGGAGGG
Organism: Rhabdophis nuchalis; assembly: GCA_039707465.1. Lineage (NCBI taxonomy): Eukaryota > Metazoa > Chordata > Lepidosauria > Squamata > Natricidae > Rhabdophis > Rhabdophis nuchalis. The sequence goes on from CM077649.1 coordinate 49,998,499, forward strand.
TTTACCTTGAGTTGGTATCTATTGTGTGCCCGTGTATAGTTGCGGTTGAAGCTGAAGTAGTCATTGACAGGTAGGACATTGTAGCAGGTAATTTTGTGTTCTATGCTCAAGTCTCTTCTCATGAAATACCTCTGGACTAGCTCAATTGTATTAATGTCTGATATGCAGTGCTGTCCCTTAGGCACAGAAGCTAATTGGGTGACCTTGGCCAATACTTGCTCTCAGCCGCCAAACACCATCAGGTTTTATGATATGTAGGCTGAAAAATCATCATATTGATAGTTTGGTCACCTCAGCTAACCAAGCGCATCAAAGATACAGCAGACCCAGCAACCAAATGGGCCATATGATATGAAGAAAAGAAAATGCATTTTTCTCTTTTATACCTGTATTAAAGAATAATTATTTATTTCATTTTTAAATGTTTATTTTTTTCTAATTATTATTACTTCTATTCTGCCCTATAATTGATGCTTTCTGTGTGGGTTATAGAATTAGAAAAATGTTGAAAATTAAAAGAATATAAATCCATGGGAAAAACATAAAAAGTATGAAAGCAATCATGGATTTCAGTATTTCTGGGGACAGAGATTTTTTTTTAAAAAAGATCCCAGCTGTGATTTAAAGAAAACAATTCACCATTTCCTAAAATATAATGTTCTGGAACAAAGCTTAGTGCATAATCCTTACATAAATATCCATCATTAGTGGGGAATTTCAAAAGATTCTGTTTTTCCACACATGTCTAGAGAAATATTTCTGTTAGGCTAAGTTAAAAGAATTAATTTCCTGTTTTTTCTGTATTAGCTCTGGTTATGGCCCATTCCATTAGGTACCCCTCAGCTTGCTAATATCTGCCAATCTAAATCATTGGTTCAGTTTTTGATTCAACCTATCCCTAGGTGAACCCTGAAGATGGGTTAAAATTGCAATTTTCAGTGTGTCTATGACAATTTGCCATGGTCAACTTGCCACGGCCAACTCGCGTGGCTACCTCACCACAGCCAACTTGCCACAGTCATCTTGCTGCAGGACAATTCACTGGGGAACAAGAGTTATATTAATATCAAAGAAATGGTGGAATAGAATCATTAAAGAAAGGATGCAAAAGAATGAAAGAATGAAATGTGAATGGCAAAAATTAAAGTAATTTTTATTTATTTTAAATAATTAAATAGAATCATTAAATTGTTCCGCAGCGAGTTGTCCTGCGGCAAGATGACCATGGCAAGTTGGCCATGATGAGTTGGTCATAGTGAGTTGGCCACAGCAAATTGGCTATAGCATTCCCATTTTCAACCAGTATTTTCATTAGGAAACATAAATTCTTACTTAGTTCACCAAATTATAAATAAAATGTGAAGATAAAGCTCGCTGCTACTACCATTGTTAAACTAACTTATGCATGTACAACATCAAAATTCATTATATTTGTTTTCTGCCCTCTCCAAATAAAAAGAATGCATCACAATAGCAATAACACTTTGTTTTATATACTACTTCACAGTGCTTTACAGCCCTCTCTAAGAGGTTTACAGAGTCAGCAAATTGCCCCCAATAATCTGGGCCTTCATTTTACCACTCTCAGAAAGATGGAAGGCTGAGTCAACCTTGAGTTGGTGAGAATCGAACTGCTGGCAGTTGGCAGAGTTAGCCTGCAATACTGCATTCTCCCCATTTCGCCTCCATGGCTCTTATACCTCGTCTGATTGATTACTATCATCTTTGTTGTTTGTATCTGCAAACATAGAATTAAGTTATGGAATTCAAGTTATTCCTTGCTACAAAATGTGACAAAGTGATAAAATACATTTTTTTTCAGGGCATTCTTGCTGCCTGTCTAAAGATTGATATAAAGCTACCCTTGATGTTTTTTATAATCTATCTTGCTTCATTAAGGCACCTTAAAAAAATTAGAAAATCTTTAAGAACCCCACCTGGTTAAGTTTTGTAAACTGAATTATATGGTGGGATCAATGGACTAAACTTCTGTTCCGTGTCCTATAACTGTGCTTCCCGCTCCTCTGTTGGGTAATTTAGTTTTGGAACAGGAAAAAACAATATTAGAGAGAAGCTCCCTGAATGGGATGTAATTAAAGATGACATTATGGTGCAGCTATCAGAGTATTCCTTCAGGTTTATCATTATAAGAAACATAGACGCTTCCTCCCAATATCAAACTAACAATATCACAGCTCCATAGAGGAAGGCATTCACATTCCTTGCTTAGAAACTATGCCTTTAGCATTATTTGAAGAAAGATCTAATAAATACCTAATGGAACAGCACCTTTGCCCCTGCGGTGCTGACCAAGTGGACACCATTACTCACTATGTCTTCTACTGCCTTATCTATAATGAGATTAGGGGGAAAACATTGATGATAGACAAACTTAAGGAGTCAGATGCAGAACAATTGAATTACCTTGTAGATGTGATTCCATCTGTTAGCAGTCAGATCACTACAGTTTGCTCTACTCTCTTTAAAACTCAGAAAAAAATAGCATTGGTTCATCTTAAGTCGTGTTAGAAGTTTTAAGAATGTTGCCTCTCTTTGTGTTTAGAAGTATTCTTTTTATGTCATGCTATGGTGTTGTAGGGATGCGGTGACTCAGTGGCTAAGAAGCTGAGCTTGTCGATCAGAAGGTCAGCAGTTCGAATCCCTTGCACCGTGTAACCGGGTGAGCTCTTTACTTGTCTCAGCTTTGGCCAACCTAGCAGTTCAAAAGCACATAAAAATGCAAGTAGAAAAATAGGGACCACCTTTAGTGGGAAGGTAACAGTGCTCCATGCCCCTTCGGCCTTGAATCATGCCAGTCGCATGACCACGGAGACATCTTTGGACAGCGCTGGCTCTTCAGCTTAGAAATGGAGATGAGCACCACCCCTAGAGCTGAAAACGACTAGCATACATATGCAGGGGAACCTTCTGGTGTTGTAATTTACATTCACCACAATAAACTTATTACCTCCATAACAATTTTGTGGTTGGAAGTATGTCCGTGGCTCCGAGGCCCACAAGGATTATGTCCTGAGTTGGTAAGGCCATCTTTATGGGGAGGGGAGAGGAGTGAGTTGCATGGAAATTGAAGTAAATAATATTCATCCTTATAGACACTGAAAATGTTGCCAGTTATTTTAGTGAAGAAAACAGGAAAAAGCATGAATCAAAACACTGAAAATCAGTGTTTTGATTCCTATTGAATTTTGCAGAGTTGTCTGTGGTTGCCATGGGGGGAAAAATTCTATAATAGATACCAACATAAGACAATATTTGTAGCTCAGGGTTCCTTGTTGCTCTCTGAGCTTGGGTCCTCACCCAATAGTTTCATTACTCAACTAGGTAATATCATCAACTACCTAGATGAGTATTGAAATATCTGCAATAAAAAAAACCAACTTCAGAGAGCACAGACTCTCCAATGGATGATATCCATAAGGTGACATCTATATCAAGTTGGTGGCGCAGATAAATCGAATATATATTTCACTTTCCTTTTGAAGTAATAAAAAGAAGCAAAAGAATAGACAAAAGAAGTACAATTTAAGATTAATCCAAGCTTGAAAATAATTACAATTGTGACATAAGTAGAGGTATAATGTAACATCCTTTATTAATGGTAAATTGAAATGAGTCATTCTAACACTGAAAAAAACCTTTTCTCTTTCCCAGTTCAATAACCTTTCTTCTAGCATGACCCAAAGGTGCTTTCTTCCAACTGAACTTTCTTCTTTTGCTAAAAAAAACCATTTTGCTTCTCATCCAAGAAGCTTCTTCAGTTCTGACTGAATGGTGGAGAATGGAAGGATTTACTGCATATTCCTTGCAGCCACCTGGTCATTAGCCCTCTTTCTAAGGATTGATGAGGCTCTATCCCCTAAGGGCAGAGGTGTGTTCCTACCTATTTGTTCTGGTTCTGCCAAATAGGTAGTAACTCCGGCGGAAATATCACCGTACCGGTTCTATCCTTGGCAACACCATCTTGATTTTCTGTTCTGCACATGTGCAGAATAATTTCATTGAAAAAATGTATTTTTTATTCCTTTTTTAATGTTGTGTGCATGCACAGATCATTTTAATTGCAAAGATGCGAAGCAAAATTTTTCGGGCGATGAACCGGTAGTAATGGCAGCCAGAACCCACCCCTGCCTAATGTCACCTGAATCCTGTAGTCTTCAATGTTTTTCTTGGAAATCCTTTCATATACCTGCACCATTCAGAAGGCCTCCTTCCCAACAGAATGGAACAATTCACCCCATCCAACTCACCATGGCCAATTCACTGCGGCCAACTCACCATGGTCAACTTGCTGCAGGACAATTCAACAATTTAATTATTTAAAATAATTTTAAAACATTCTAATTTTTGTCATTCACGTTTCATTTTGTCTCTCCTTTGGCAACCTTTCTTTAATGAGTCCACTATTTCTTTGATATTAGTGTAACTCTTGTCCCGCAGCAAGTCATCTCTTGATGAGTTGGCCATGGTGAGTTGGCCGCAGCAAGTTGTTGTAGACCCCATCCCAAAGTGCATAGCTAAATATCTATGGGACAACCATGGAACAAACGTGACCTGGATGACTGAGAATCTCCATAGACTTTTTTCTAGCACAATATCTAGTCAGTGAAGGGGCACATCCCCATATTTTCTCTCTTTCAGTAGATAACATTATGGAGTTATTATTATATTTCAGAACTGTTTGGTTTGTGAATCAAAATATCTTTAATGTATCTCAGATCCAATTCATTGGTGGGTTTCTGCCGGTTCGCCCTGCATCGGGCGAACTGGTAGTGGCGGCGGCGGGAGGCTCCACCCACCTGCCCGGACGCTTCTGCACATGCAGATTTTTTTTGTGCAAATGCAAAACGCCCTCTCTCAGTGATCTGGTACTAAACCAGTTAAGAACCCACCATTGGCACAGAAGTGTCATGCAAGCACGTGCACAAGCAAACCGGTAGTAAATAAATTGAAACCCACCAGTGATCCAATTCCATATTTGACATTCTTGGCGGTCATAATGTTGACCTAAGATTTTCACTCACCTCCAGAGATGGGAGAAAAGAAAATTGCTTAATTGTGCAGCTCAGGTTCCTGTAGGCTCCTTCTCCTCTTTTCATTAGTTAACATGTCTCTTAATTTCCTCCTTGGTTTTCTTAGCTCCATTTTCTGCTGCAGGAAACCGCTATATTGCTTATGTTGCAGTAATCTTCTTTAATTGATTTGGGAAGTGTGCCAGTTGCTTCTGGTATTTGGGGCTGGTGTTTTTATGTGACTGGCTTTTTTCCAACCGTCATCATCTTTAGAGTTCACTTTATTCCTTTGCTCCTTTGATATCCGGCATTCCTTGTCTTTGAAGGCTGTGCTTTCATCCCATAAACTTGGAACCCGTATTGACCATGAATAGAAAGCAAGCATTGTCTAGGATCACATTTTCTGATGTCCTTTGCTTTGCTTTTTAATAAGTACTTGAGCCTTTTTAAAATATATATTCATGTACATATATGCAAACATATGCGTATGTATATGTAATTTTTATTGAGGATTTTTTTTGAGAAGTTAAAGGAAATATAAATATTGAAAAGAAATAAAGAAAACGGAAAAATAATGAGTAAGAAAATTGAAATTTAAGGCAGAGGAGGGGAGGGGGAGGGAGGCCAAACTTTTTAATATAGTGGCTATAAATGCATTCATTTTAACAGGGGTGGGCTTCAAAATTTTTAGCAACGGATTCTCTGGCCGGTTGGTGGGTGGGTGTGGCCATGGTGGGTGTGGCCTAGTCAGCCTCCTGCACAGTGCCGGGGGGGGGAGCGTTTTCACCTTCCCCCAACTCCGGAGGCTTTCCTCAAGCTTCTGGGAGGGCGAGAACTGCCTCCCCCATGTTCCAGAGGCCCTTCCGGAGCTTCCAGGAGGCCCATTTTCGTCCCTCCCTGAGCCACTGCATGGGCCCTGCGCTTACCTCACATCCAAAATGGGCCACGTGGAAGCTCCTTGAAGGGGCAGGGCAGGGTGGCAGTGGCCAGCCAGGGGTGGGATTTGGAGGTTCTCCGATCCAGCCATAACATTAGCTACAGGTTCTCCTGAACCTGGGCGAACCTGTAGCAGCCCACCCCTGCATTTTATCCCCTCTCTCCCTCTAAGGTTAAATTTTAATTTGCTTCTTTTCATAAGCTATCCTTTCTAATCTTCAAACCCACGCCTCACAAGTTCACTTTTCTGTTTGTTTCAGCGAAAAGTCCATCAAGGTTTTCCAATCACCGAGTTGTTTTCTCTAATCAAACAAATTAATGTTACCTTTTCTGCTAGTTCTATCATTTTCATCAACCATTCCTCCATTGTGGGTGTTTCAGAATCATTCTATTTATGCACATATAATAGTCTCACAGCAGTAATCATGTATAAAAATAACCTTCCATGGCTCTTTTCTAATTAACTTTCCATTAAACCCAGCAAGAAATTTTTTGGTTTTAGTTGAACATTGATATTTACGATCTTTTTGTATGTTTTTATCTACCTGAATCCAGAAGCTTCTGGTTTTTTTACAAGTCCACCAGGCAAGATAAAATGACCCTTTATAATTGTCTACATTTCCCATATACGGACACACACACACACACACACATTTTTGGGAGTCATATACCAATGGTACATAATTTTAGAAATGTTCTAAATTACAGTATAACATTATAATTATAATTGGAGAGAGACTGGCAAAGCCAGGGGAAGGAGTCAAGTGGGAAATTAGTCTCGAGTCCCACCTGGCACAAAAAGGCAAAATCCATCCCTCTTTGAATGCCATTGAAACTTATCTAGTCCTACCCAGGGGCAAACCATCATTCTGAGAATATTCCTGTGTATAGGCTTGAGCAATAGATTAGCTAACTGAACTCTTGACATGGGGAGCTGGTAGTTTATGCCTGACGTCAATTCTTTCAACTACATTTTCTCATTCTCAAGAGCCAAGGTGGTGCAGTGGTTAGATCAATACATCTCCTCTTTTATTTATCTTTTATTTCTTTACTGCTTTACAGCATTATTGTACCCTTAACATTTAGAATAGAATAGAATAGAATAGAATAGAATAGAATAGAATAGAATAGAATAGAATAGAATAGAATTCTTTATTGGCCAAATGTGATACACAAGGAATTTGTCTTTGGTGTATATGCTCTCAGTGTACATAAGTAGAATAAAATACATTCATCAAGAATCATAAAACACAACGCTTAGTGATAGTCATAGGATATTAAATAAGCAAAATCATACTAGGAAACTAAATAAAACAATAAAATCCTAAAGATACAAGCAACAAGTTTATAGTCATAAGTAGAAGGAGAAAAGTAATAGGAAGGAAGAGAAGAATAATTGTAATACAGTCTTAGTAAATTATTTGACAGTGTTGTGGGAATTAGTTGTTAAGCAGAGGGATGGCATTAGGGGAAAAACTGTCCTTGTGTCTAGTTGTTCTGGTGTGCAGTGCCCTGCACACCAGAACAACTACAGGTCATTTTGAGGGCAGAAGTTGAAACAATTTATGTCCAGGATGTGAGGGGTCTGTAGATATTTTCACAGCCCTTTTTTTGACTCCTGCAGTCTACAGGTCCTCAATGGAAGGCAGGTTGGTAGCAGAGGTGGTATTCAGCAGATTCTGACCAGTTCTGAAGAATTGATGGTGAAAATTTTGAGTAGTTCGGCGAACCAGTAAATACCACCTCTGACTGGCCCCGCCCTATCTATTTTCTGCCTCTGGAGTCCCAGTTGATCGGGAGGGAATGGGGATTTTGCTGTATCCTTCCTCTGCCATGCCCAACAAGCCATGCCCACAGAACTGGTAGTAAAAAAATTTGAATCCCACCACTGGTTGTAGCAATTGTTTTTTCTGCAGATCTAATTATCCGTTGAAGTCTCTGCCTGTCGTGTTTGTTTGCAGAGTCTAACCAGACAGTTATGGAGGTGCATTTATTATGCTCTCCCCCACTTCCTTCTCTCTAGAATCCCTTGCTTCTTTTGACACCTCTTCTTCCAAGTGTCTGCTTTATGGTGTTGGTTGTCATCAAGTTTTCTTGGCGTTTCTTCAGAGACACTCTTGGTTCCTTCTAGGAGAGCTATTGACTGACTTCCCTGACTTAAAACGAATCACTTCTTCCCGAGAAAAGTACGGGACAAAAGGTTGAGAGTTCAATTCTCAAGGTTTTAACGCTTCAATCTGAATCTTCATTCCTCTGCTCTTTCTCTTTTTTTTTCTTTTTGTTGGCAATATTATTGTAACCATCACGTGCAATTCTCAACTCTATTAAGAACTCGAGTTTTTAAGGAGCATATTTGTCATACCGGTTCCTGCAATATCATCAGTGCCATGACATGCTTTAAAAACTACTTTTTGACAGTCACTGTTCTTTTGCAATTGAAAAATAATCCATTAACATTCTTTGTTCTATCCGGGCTGTGGTCAGGTTTGCAGTGCAAAATAGCAGAGGGACATTGTGCTGAGCTCAGAGCTACCATCATAATCTGCTCGACTGTTATTGCCAGGAACTGCATGATTTCATTTTGAATTGTTTTTCCAACTCAAGTATGCAGGTTTCTTGGCCAATGGCTTTTCTTAGATGTTCCCGAGTTCATCATCAAGGTCAGCTTCACCTCAAACACTTAGGGTGTCTCCATTGCTCACTATATACAGCTGAATTTTAGTGCCATTAAGGGTTGGTATAAGTAGTAAGCCTTTTTTTAACTGTAAACAGAGTTGGAAGGGACTTTTGGTGGTCATCTAGTCCAACCCCCTGCCCAGTGGCAGGGAGTCTTTTCAGAACACTTATCTTTAATGTTGAGATCAAGCAATTCTTTCACATATGTATTTTCTGTTTAAAAAAAATACATTTTATTGTTTACATATAAATACATTGAATAAAGTGTAATTGTCCTGGTATTTCACTAGCCATAAAAACAAAAGTGAAAACAAACAACATAGATACTATTTTAAACAGTGCTAGTGTTGTGCAATTATTTTTCACCATCAAATTCTAGAATGTCAACTTATCTGTCATTCTAATACCTACATTTTAATACTTACATAGTATCTCTTTTCCATGTCCACCTAGCCTGATTCTTTCGCATTCCAATTTGTGTTTCTAACCATTGATAGAATCTGTTCCATGTAGCATAATATTCTGAATCTCCTTTATCTTTTATTTTTAATGTTAATCTATCCATTTCTGCACTGACTTACATCTTCCTTATCGTCTCCTCCTCTGAAGGGGTGTTTTCACTCTTCCACTGCTGCACAAACACCATTCTTGCTGCGGTCAAGGTGTGTAATATTAGGTACTGCATTTTTTGGAGTATAAGATGCATCAGAATATAAGACGCACCATGATTTTGAAGAGGTAAATTTAAAAAAAAGTTTTTGCACTCTGCAGGTCTCCCAAACCTTCTGCATGCCTTGTTTTTTTACACAAAAAAGGGGGGGGGGACGATGACATGCAGAGCTTTGGGACGCTTGTAGAATGCCCCTGGGGGCTGGGGGGGGGGGCAAAAACAAGCAATAATGGAACATGTTTCACAAAAACGGCCTGTTTTTTTGCAAAAAATGGGGGGGGCATGCAGACCTTTTGGAGTCTCTTAAGAGTGTTCTTGGGGCTGGGGGGGGGCAACAACGAGCAAAACTTGGGCCATTTTTCTTTGCCAAAAAAAGAGGACAGAGGCTTTGGGAGGCTTGTAGAGTGTTCCTGGGGATTGGGGGGCAAAAAAAGGCCCTTTTTTTGCTCTTTTCTTGCACTCCCCAGCCCTCAGGAGCACTTTGCAAGCCTCCCAAACTCTCCGCATGTCCATTTTTGCAAAAGGAGTTGGGTTTCAGTAGGCCAAAATGCTGTATTCAGTGTATAAGACGCACCCAGATTTTCACCCTCTTTTTTGAGGAAAAAAGATGCGTCTTATACCCCAGAAAATACGGTATATTGTCCCTTTATCATAGCCATTTGATATAATGCCTAATAAAAATAATTCTGGTTTAAACTCTATATGTTGTCTAACCATTTTTTTCTAACCATGTATGAATTTGTATCCAGATTTTCCTTGCCTTTATACTGGTCCATCACATGTTGTCACATATATGTATTTTCCAAAGCACCAAAAGGCAAGACAAGTAACAATGGTTGGAAACTAACCAAAGAAAGAAGCAACCTAGAAGTAAAGGACAAATTCCCTAACAGTGAGAGAAATTAACCAATGGAATAGCTTGCCTTCAGAACTTGGGGACGCTACATCACTGAAGGACAGCCATTTGTCTGAAATAATATACAGTCTCCTGCTCAAGCAGGGGGTTGGACTAGAAGACCTCCAAGGTCCCTTCCAACTATTATTCTATGTTCCATGGTATGCAAAAGGGACGTAGTGGCTCAGTGGCTAAGACGTTGAGCTTGTCGATCAGAAGGTCAGCAGTTCAGCGGTTCGAATCCCTAGGACTGCATAATAGAGTGAGCTCCAGTTACTTGTCCCAGCTTCTGCCAACCTAGCAGCTTGAAAACACATTAAAAATACAAGTAAAAAAATAGGGAACACCTTTGGTGGGAAGGTAACAGCGTTCCGTGCGCCTTCGGCATTTAGTCATGCTGGCCACATGACCACAGAGACATCTTTGGATCGTGCTGGCTCTTCGGCTTTGAAATGGAGATGTGCACACACCCCTAGAGTTGGGAACAACTAGCACATATGTGCAAGGGGAACTTTTACCTTTACCTTTTATGGTATGGAATGTTTTCTGAGATTTACTGCTTTCTCACAGCTTGCCAGATTTTCTAATCCTTTGTCCCTGTGGAACTCCATGTGTCTGGACTGAAAGAGTTTGTAACAAAATCAGTGTGCAACATTCAGGTTTCGGACGGGGGGGGGGGTGAGTTATAAGTTAGTATGAGTTTTCGGGGAGGGGCGGGTTTCATGCCAACACAATGTTGGTTAAAAATGTTCTATTTTCCTTTGGAAAACATGACATAGTACAATACAATAGCAGAGTTGGAAGGGACCTTGGAGGTTTTCTAGTCCAACCCCCTGCGTGGGCAGGAACCCTATACCAGTTCAGACAAATGGCTATCTAACATCTTTTTAAAGACTTCCAGGGTTGGGGCATTCACAACTTCTGGAGGCAAGCTGTTCCAGAGGTTAATTGTTCTAACTGTCAGGAAATTTCTCCTTAGTTCTAAGTTGCTTCTCTCCTTGATTAGTTTCCACCCATTGCTTCTTGTCCTGCCCCCAGGTGCCTTGGAGAATAGTTTGGCTCCCTCTTCTTTGTGGCACCCTCTGAGATATCGGAACACTGCTATCATGTCTCCCCTGTGTAAGGACATAGTTTAAGTATAATAATTTTAATTGCTTTTAACTATAATTTTTAGCACAGACCCACTATATTTAATCTATTTAATCTATATTTAATTTCTTTTTATATTGTTATTCTGTGTATTGCCTTTTTACTCTTTCTGTGCACCGCCTTGAGTCCCACTAGGGAGATAGGGCGGTACACAAATGCGAATAAAATAAAATAAAATAAAATAAAATAAAATAAACAAACATTTTCACTTTGTGTGGCCAATACAGCTAAAAAATCTCCTACAAGTTCTTGAATCATCTGGGTTTAAGAAACAAACATTGTTGTTTCATGCATTTCTACAACCCTCTTCTGGGATCTTCGATTTTCTTCAAGGATGTGTATATAATAAGATGTAGATATAAATCTATTTGAGTTATGGGTGCTGCAGAAGCTGCCAAATTACCTGGAACGTTATATGTCTCCTCACCATTCATTTCCTCTCTGGGGATGGAAGGCTTATTGTGCATATTTGTGTCAATGTATCTCAAGGGAGCTCCTTCCTGCTTAGGAAGAAAATAACTTCATTCCTTCCTTTCTTTTTTCTAAACGCTGCCCCAAATGGGCATTTCCTTCCTGTACTTGTAGGCGACTGGTATTCTGTACAATGGCTCTGAACACAAAACTGGGGAGACAAATAACCAAGACCCAAACAAGGGAAGACATTACGTTCTTAAGAATCTGAAGAATCAATGTCTATTCTCCCTTAGTTGGATTCAGAGAAGCAGCAGAAAGCAAGAAGTCCCACAAGATGGTGTTCACAGCCCTTATTTTTTTTTTTTTTAGAATAGAATTCTGCATTGGCCAAGTGTGATTGGACACACAAAGAATTTGTCTTTGGTGCTTATGCACACAAGGAGAATAAAATGCATTCATCAAGAACAAAAAGATACAACACTTAGTGATAGTCAAGGTTACTAATAAGCTATCAAATCATATTAGGAAACTATTAAAAGTAATATCAATTGAAAGATACAAGCAACAAGGTTATAGCCATGTGGGAAGAGATCAATACTAGGAAGGAAGAGAAGAATAATAGTAATACAGTCTTAGTAAATAATTTGACAGTGTTGTGGGAATTAGTTGTTAAGCAGAGGGATGGCATTTGGGAAAAAACTATCCTTGCGTCTTGTTGTATTGGTGTGCAGTGCTCTATACCGTCATTTTGAAGGTAGGAGTTGAAACAATTTATGTCCAGGATGTGAGGGGTCTGTAGATATTTTCACGGCCCTCTTTTTGACCTGTGCAGTGTACAGACCCTCAATGGAAGGCAAGTTGGAAGGCAAGCAATTGTTTTTTCTGCAGTTCTAATCATCCTCTGAACTCTCTGTCTGTCTTGTTGGGTTGCAGAGCCAAACCAGACAGTTATGGAGGTGCAGATGAGAGACTCAATAATTCCTCCCAGAGTGACCACTAATAAGCAGAACATAGGTGCTAACAGAGCATTTGAACAGAGCACCCTTGTTCCCTTCAGATCTGAATGCTCCCCATTCCTAGTCCATAATCAAGGGATGATAGAGAAGTACCCTTGGATTCTTCCTTCTCTCTTGCTCTCCTTGCAACTCTTGCTGCTTTCTGTTATTCTCCTCTTCTCCCTTCCGTGCCTGTGATGTCTCCTGCGCTCTCCTCCTCCTCCTCACATCTCTATGGCTCTGAGGCAAAAAGTGTATGTACGCACCAGCAGGAAACAGTCTGGCCTTAGTGTTGCCACTCCCTCATCCTGCACAAGAGGCAGCTGCCTCAGTTCACCCCGTGGTCAGGTCAGCCTTGTCTGACAGTCCTCTTGCCAGACAGGGCAACATTGGAGGCACAAGTCCAAGGCCGCACCCAAGAGGACTGTCTGCAAATGCTATATGGAAGTTGGCACAAGCCAGTTCGTGCACACTGTTTAAGAAGTGGCCCCTGTAGGACCATTGGGCCTGGCCTGAATCTCAGAATAATTGTTCCAACAGAAGCAGTGTCTGCTTCTGTGTACCCGTGTCCAACTTGTTAACCCAATGGAGCAGCTTTTAGCAACAGCAATAGCACTTAAGCCTTATATACCACTTCACAGTGCTTTACAGCCCTCTCTAAGAAATTTACAGACTCAGCCTATTGTCCCCAATAATCTGGGTCCTCATTTTATCGACCTTGAAAGGATGAGTCTACCTTGAGCCTGGTGAGATTCCATCTGCCAAATTGCTGGCAGTTGGCAGTCAGCAGAAGTAGCCCGCAGTACTCGACTATAACCACTGCACCACCGTGGCTCTAATCTACTCTGAATTCTCCAGAACTCAGAAGAGATCCGTGTCAAATCATCCATGGAGGGAACAAGAGAAAAGAGATGGTGGCTTCTCCTTCCCCAAAAGCTTGTTCTCCTCAGAGAATGACATGAGCCTACAACATCCAGCCTCCACAAATACTTTGCCATTGGCTAAAACCCACGGGAACCAAATGTTTTGAAGATACCAAGCTGCTATTATGCATCCAGAGACTAGACTAGACTAGACTAGACTAGACTAGACTAGACTAGACTAGACTTGAACAGAACAGAACAGAATAGAATTCTTTATTGGCCAAGTGTGATTGGACACACAAGGAATTTGTCTTTGGTGCATATGCTCTCAGTGTACACAAGGAGAATAAAATACATTCACCAAGAATAAAAAGATACAACACTTAGTGATAGTCATAGGTTACTAATAAGCCATCAACTGGTACTAGTAAACAAATAAAACAATATAAATTGAAAGATACAAGCAACATGTGGGAAGAGATAGATACTAGGAAGGAAGAGAAGAATAATAGTAATACAGTATTAGTAAATTATTTGACAGTGTTGTGGGAATTAGTTATTTAGCAGAGTGATGGCATTCAGGGGGAAACAGTCCTTGTGTCTAGTTGTTCTGGTGTGCAGTGCCCTATAGTGTCGTTTTGAGAGCAGAAGTTGAAACAATTTATGTCCAGGATGTGAGGGGGCCTATAGATATTTTCACAGCCCTCTTTTTGACTCATGCAGTATACAGGTCCTCAATGGAAGACAGATTGAGAGGGAGGAAGCCAAGGAAGCATTAGTCATTTGGTCTTCTAAGTGCCACCAACTCATGAGCTTCAGGCAGGAAGGGGAAATGGAAGAGCCCAACCTAAGGAACCACCTGGAAAAAGGGGGCTTAAATTTCTCTTCCACTCCTCAGTCTTGAGTCTGATGATCTCCTCTGTGGTGGAAGAGGTTACTTACAGAATCGGGAGCCACTCAAATCTGGGCTACGACTAGAACTCAAGACCAGGAGATCAAAGCCAAGATCCAGTCTTGGAGAACAGAAGATGCTTTTCCCCCAACTCCAACTTTGCTTTGGAGCAATGGGGAGGGGCGAATAAGGGCTAATTCAGTTTGGGATGTGGGAGTTCAGCCAGGTGTCTGACCTTGTCCCTCCAACCAGTGGTGTATTAAGCATTAAACCAACTAAGCATGTGCTTAGGGCACCAGGTTCAAGTGGGCATCACAAAGTTGAGAAAGAAAAAACCCCAGTGAAAATTTGTACAGTATTTATGAAGGTGGGGGGCAGCAAGATTTGTCAGTACTTAGGGCACCAGTGAGTCTTAATCCACCACTGCCTCCATCCTGGTGCCCAAGCTCCATCCGTCGGTCCTGGAGAGAAATCTTAACAGCTCCATCTTTGTTGCATCCCCTCAACTTCTCAATTTCTTGCTGGCCTGTCAGGAGGGGATCTGTTGGTGCAGGTTGCTGTCCAGAGGAGATCCCTTCTTTCTTTCTTTCTCTCTCGGTCCCCTTCTCTCTCGCAGCACCAATCCTGGCCCGCTGTACCTCCTTCAGAGTAAAAATAAATAAAATCACCTGTGTGTTTTCCTTCCCAAAGCAACCAGAGAAGGCAAAAAAAAAAGGCTGCAAAATAAAATAGAATAAAGGTTCCTCTTGCACATATGTGCTAGTTGTTCCTGACTCTAGGGGGTGGTGCTCATTTCAGTTTCAAAACCAAAGAGCCAGCACTATCCAAAGTCGGCTCTGTGGTCACGTGGCCGGCATGATTAAACGCCAAAGGTGCACACAAAGCTGTTACCTTCCCACCAAAGGTAGTTCCTATTTTTTCTACTTGCATTTTTACATGCTTTCGAACGGCTAGGTTGGCAGAAGCTTGGACATGTAACAGGAGCTCACTCCATTAAGAGGTGCGAGGGATTCGAATCGCCAAATTGCTGACTTACCTGATGAACAGGCGCAGTGTCTTAGCCAGTGACCCACTGCGTCCGATCCTTCCCAATGTGAAAGGGAAGGATTGGACCAGCGTGACTTCAACTGTATCTACCCAGAGCGAAGAGAATATTAGAAGAGAAGGGCCAGTTGCACCCCTTTCTAGATCGAGATGCCCTATGCACGGTCACTCAAGCCCTCGTTATTTCCCGCCTAGACTACTGCAACGCTTTCTACATGGGGCTCCCCTTGAGGTGCACCCGGAGGCTCCAGCTAGTGCAGAATGCAGCCGCGCGGGGGATTCTGGGAGTTTCTCATTACTCCCACGTAACACCTCTCCTGCGCAAGCTACACTGGCTGCCTGTGGTCTTCCGGGTGCGCTTCAAGGTGGTAGTTACCATCTTCAAAGCGCTCCATGGCACGGGTCCTGGTTACTTGAGAGACCGCCTCCTACCACATTCCTCCCTCCGACCTGTCCGCTCCCACAGAGTTGGCCTTCTCAGGGTGCCGTTAGCCGGTCAATGCTGACTGGCGACCCCCAGGGGAAGAGCCTTCTCTGTGGCGGGTCCGACACTCTGGAATGACCTTCCCCCCAATATCCACACCATCAAGGACCTACGCCTCTTCCGTCGGATGGTAAAAGCTCATTTCTTTCATCTAGCTGGCCTGACATAGATTAGGGAATATTTTAATTCGTTATTTATGGGTTTTAATTATTTATTTAAATTTTAGCACAGCTCTACTGGTTTAATTGTTTTTTATATTTTGTATATTGTGGGGTTTTATCTTTCTGTGCACTGCCCTGAGTCCCTTTTTTGGTGAAAAGGGCGGTATATAAATTGAAATAAAGTAAAGTAAAGTAAGAATATAATATAATATAATATAATAGAATAGAATAGAATAGAATAGAATAGAATAGAATAGAATTCTTTATTGGCCAAGTGTGTTTGGGACCTACAAGGAATTCGTCTTTCTCAATGTACATAAAAAGACAAGATACATTCATCAAGAATCCTAAGGTACAACACTTAATGAGAGTCATAGGATACAAATCAGCAATCAGGAAGCAATCAATATCCATACAAATCGTAAGAATACAAGCAAGAAAGTTACAGTCCTGCAGTCAGGAGTGGGAGGAGATGGGTGATAGGAACCGCGAGAAAACTAATAGTAATAGTAATAAGCAGCCTTAGTGAATAGTTTGACAGTGGTGAGGAAAAAGCGCTCACGACCCCCCATCGCTCTGCCTCGGGCACCCCCGGAATTGCAGGCACCCCCATTCTGATCGCTCTGGGGCCAACTTCGCCAGAGACCCGGGTAAAAAAAAAACACCACTCCCCGCCCGGTCAGCCCCAGAAGGGCAGCGCGGCTCGGCAACGGTAGAGGGCGAGGGGGGCGTTGTAGCCTTCGGCTCGCTCGCCAGCCTCCCCCCCCCCCTCCACCTCCCGCCCCACACATAAACACACCGCAGTGCGCGCGTGTGTGAGGGAAACTCCCCTCTTTCGGGATCCCTTTTCTTGCCTCAGCGGCCGGTGGCGGACGGGGAGACGCGAGAGGTGGAGCGGGGGGGGAAAAGCTCTGCGGATCTCGCCTTTTGTACCCAAGTCAGCAAGCCAGGGATCTTCTTCCCACCGCTTTAAGCCCTGCAGCCATTCCGGCTAAAATCTTCTTTTTTTCTTTTCTTCTAAAAGTTTTTTCTCGACTTCGGACCTGCACTCAAGAGACTTCAGACTTTGCGAACGGGGCAAAGGGAGAAAGGCAAGCGGGGGCTTTGCCGGCTTGAAAAGGGACAGTGGGCCAGAAGATTCCCCCACCCATTGGCCAGAAGATTGGTGGTCGCCTTGCTGCTGCTTCTTGTTCTTTAATTTCTTTTTAAAGACTTTTCATCTTGCGCGCCAAAGACTCCCGGTGCAAATGCTGGCGCCGTTCCTCCTTTACCTGGTTGCCTGGGCCACTTTTTGCCCCCCGCAGCAGGGATCCGCCGCCGGCAGCCAGAGCGGGTCGATCAGAGCCTTGCGCACCTCGAACCGGCGGCGAGATGGTGAGTGATCTTCTTTCTTCACCTATTCCTCACTGATGGGTGAAATTGGCCAGGCGGCCGCCAAAAGCTGAAGGTTGTGGAAGCGCGCCCCCTACACGTTCTCCTGAGAGGTGCACTTGAACGGAGAGGAGGGGGAAAAGAGAGGGAAAGGTTATTAGGGTTGGAGGGCTGAGCAAAGCAACTTTTCTTCAACGCTCTGTTTATTTTTTCGGACTACCTTACAGCCAGATATTTCCTACAGCCAGTGTAAACGATCATAGAAGTAATGCATGGTCGTCGGACTTCAGATGGCCGAATGAAACTTAATATACAGTACAGTGAAAAGTTACACTCAGGTTGTGAAAAGCAAATACGTTTCTTGTAAAGCAATAAGAATAAGAATTCTTTATTGGTCAGGTGTGCTTGGACACACGAGGAATTTGTCTTCGGTGCGTAAGCTCTCAATGTACATTAAAAAAATACATTCATCAAGAATCCTAAGATACAACACTTAGTGCTAGTTATAGGATAGTAAATAAGCAATCAAAAATCATACTAGGAAACTAAATCAAACAATATAAATCGTAAAGATACAAGCAACAAGCTTATAGTCATAAGTAGAAGGAGCTCGGTAATAGGAAGGATGAGAAGAAGAATAGTAATACAGTCTTAGTAACTAGTTTGACAGTGTTGTGGGAATTAGTTGTGATGGCATGCAGGGGAAAAACTGGCCTCATGTTTAGTTGTTCTGGTGTACTGTATATCATCGTTTTGAGGGTAGAAATTGAAACAATTTATGTCTAGGATGCGAGGGATATTTTAGATATTTTCACAGCCCTCTTTTTGACTCCTGCAATTTATCTTTTCAAAATAACTTGGAAAGACGTCTGGGTCCCATAAAATAAAATGTTACTTTCAAGAAAAGATGCTAATCTTCTGTTAGATGCTCAAGTAAGATTTTCCTATAAAGGTGTGTATCTGTTCAAAGATCCACATTCATTCACACTGCAAAAAAATTTGTAGGCACGATTAGCAATCCAGGGGAATAATGCCTAGCAAATCCTGCCCATTAGAGAGACAGCCAAAAGAATGCATCTTGCTTAGCATTTCAGGATAATTGGATAAGTGCATCCAGCTTTTGGCAGGACCATTTCTTTCATTTGGCTTTTGCATAGAATTATTGCTTTTGTAGAAAGACCAGAATGAAATCAAGGCAGAAATTGTGTCTGGTAACGCTAAATTAATTGACCTTTTTAAAAGCATGCTGGCAGCATATACATGCTTAGGCAAGACTCAGCCTGCGAAAATCTTCCTGGAGAATAGTATTTCCACACCATGGATACACTCTCAACTAAGTTTATATCATATAGAAGTTCTTTACATCTAAAAAAAATTCCATGATTATGAAAAGCTGGTGTTCTGTTCTTTAATCAGATAAAACAATGAAAAAATGTTGTCAAGGGATTAACACACTCAAACAACCTACATTGCCACTTCTTGGATGTTCAAGACTTCCCACAACACACAAAAAAGGATGAAGCAGTCATAGCCTGTGGTTATTTAAAGGGCATCATCTCAGTTTTAGTTACTTGCAGTTACTTATTACTTATTTCAGGTGGCAAAGCTGGAAAGTAGTGTTTTCAAAAGTTTTAAGAGTTTCTTTCAAACTTCAGATGAGCTAGGTAGACCAATAACTGATTGATTATGCACCATTAAGTAGTTTTCAACTCCTAATTACCAAATGGATATATTTTATCCTTTATGTTCTATTCATGGTACTTAGAATAGCAGAGTTGGAAGGGACCTTGGAGGTCTTCTAGTCCAACCCCCTGCTTAGGCAGGAAATCCTACACCACTTCAGGATAAATGGTTATCCAACATCTTCTTAAAGATTTGCAGTGTTGGAGCAGTCACTACTTCTGGAGGCAAGTTGTTCCACTGATAAATTGTTCTAACTGCCAGGAAATTGCTCCTCCGTTCTAGGTTGCTTCTCTCTTTGAATAGTTTTCACCCATTGCTTCTTTTTCTGCCCTCAGGTGCTTTGGAAAATAGCCTGACTCCCTCTTCTTTGTGGCAACCCCTGAGATAGTGGAACACTGCTATCATGTCTCCCCTAGTCCTTCTTTTCATTAAACTAGACATACCCAGTTCCTGTGACCGTTCTTCATGTTTTAGCCTCCAGTCACCTAATCACCTTGGCTGCCCTTCTTTGCACTCTTTCTAGAGCCCAACATCTATTTTATAGTGTAGTACCAAAACTGGATGCAGTATTCCAAGTGTGGCCTTACCAAGGCAATATAAAGTGGTATTAACAGTTCACGGGATCTTGATTCTATCCCTCTGTTATGCAGCCTACAACTTTGTTGGCTTTTTTGGCAGCTGCTGCACATTGCTGGCTCATATTTAAATGGTTGTCCACTAGGATTCCAAGATCCCTCTCACCGTTACTACTATTGCGCGACAGCCCATTTTCCGACAGTCCATTCCCCTTGCTGTTAGTCATCCCCTTCTTCTCTTTCCTTTTAACTTTTTTTAGTACTGGAACCTTCTCTAGAGAGCTCAATCTTTGGTTGATTTGTTCAATGATCCATTGTCTTGTTTTCAGGGCTGTTCAAGGTATTCTTAGAAGCCTTTTCAAGAGGCATCCACAGTTCAAGAAATATAATTTTACTTGTAGATAACTCCTACTATGCACAATAGAATGCTCTCTTATTGTGGTATAAAGGTATAAAAGTACAAGTAGGTTTTCAAACTTCTCCGAACACTTCAACAGACAAGCTGCTATTAAAAAGCCAATAACAACAAAATAGGGTCTTGAGAAGGTTAGATGTTTGAGCTATTGAGAGAGTGACTAATTTCTAAGATCAGAAGCCCTGGAATTTAGAAGTGTGCCCTCAAACTATTTTCCTGATGGGGTACTAATTGTTCAGAAGCAAAAGAAGTGATATTTCCTGGTTATGATAAAATGTTACATGATTCATTTTCAGATAGGCTCCTACCCTTCAAAGATATTAATAGAGTTGTAAGTTATCTTATACACTTTGCATCAAAACATTCATAGACTGAAGCCGTCTTTTAAGCAAGCTGCATCTTTTATTTTTGTGATCTCCAGAATCACACTGCTGAAATTCATCATCAAAATTGAAACTTTCATCTGCAGCGTGATAGTCTCTTATTTTTTCTACAACTTAGAACTTAACGTAGTGAACTTTTATGGCCTTCTAAGCCAGGTATGGCCCTGATGAGAGCTGCCAATGTACAGGTATGCCTTGACTTTCAACCAAAATTGGAACCAGGACATCTGTGGCTAATGTGACAGTTGTAAAGTAAGTTGCATCCAATTTTTTGCGGTGATTGTTAAGTAACCATTGATTCCGCTTATCAGAAGTCACCTGGGAAGGTCTCAAGTGGTGATGGTTATGATCACATAACCCTGGGAATTTGCAGCTGTCCTAAATACATGTCACTTGCCATGCACCAAAATTGTAAATATGGGGATGCCATCAGTTAATAAGTGTGAGGACTGGTCATGTCACTTTTTTCAGCACTGTTACATCCAGAAGTGGGCTTCACATAATTTAACAACCGGTTCGCCTAGGGCAGAACTGAAAATGTGAGCACGCTTGCACGCGGCTTCAAACACAACAATTTCAGGCATGCGGCTTCCAGCACACCTTCTCGGGCAGCTGCGGTGAGTAGAGCGGGTGGGGTGCAGAAATCAGCTGGGCTGCATGGGTGGGGTAAGTGAGCCAGTAAGTGAGATTTATAGGATGGGATAGCATGCAGGGGGGGGGGGGAGCCCAGCTGGTGGTCAGAACTACCGGTTTGCCTGAACCAGTCCGAACCGGCAGCAGCCCACCTCTACTTATATCTTTGAATGGTCACTACACGAATGGTTTAAAATCAAGAACGATCTGTAGTTTGTTTTAAAACGCACTATGGAAATGATTGGAAAACAAATGAATCGGTGACTACTCCTTCAGACGTCAGGATAATACTAGAAGTGATTGATATTTCTTGATCTCTACCTGCTGGGAAAAATGGGCTCATTTTTGTGGGACAACTAATTCACTGCTAGACTGGACTAGAAAGGCCTTTGGTCTGATCCAGCAGGAGGCTTGCTGTTATGTATGTTTCTTTGCCAAGTGTCCTTCATCATCCTTATTATCCACTTGCCAAGAGATGTGAATTTTGGTCAGAAGTTCAACCTCCTCTTTATGCTCAAGAATAGAATCCTGGTGCAGAAAACTAACCCTATGACTGGGTGCCCAGAGATTTCATCTGTGAACAATTATATTTCACTTGCAGATGGCATTCAGCTATCTTATTTAATAGCTAAGTATCAGTCTGTAAGGTTCCATGACACATTTAAGCCACAATGAGTCAAAAAATGAGACTTAGACGGAGGCTTGGATAACAATCAGCATTTAATCTTTGATCAAAGTTTAAAGACTTGATGGTCAAACACATCCAAGGATATGCAAGGAAGAAGGACTCCACTTCAGGGGAGATATTACCCCTTATATATGGTTAAGAAAAGTTATAAAACTATCAGTTACATCTCCAATTCTGGCATTTGTGTATCCTTCGGACAGGATAGAGCAGTGATGGCTAGCCTTTTTCTAAAGGTGTGCCAAAAATGTGTGTGCTTGCGCTATTGCGCACGCATGCCCACCCACCTGACATTCATGCATGACTTGCTGCACATGTGCAAGTGACACACACACCCCCGTGCAGGGGGAGGAGTTTTCTCCCTCCCCAGGCTTCAGGAAAGCCCCCAGAGCCTGGGTAGGGAGAAAAACACGCCCAATGGAAATTTCCGGTTGACCTGTTGGGCCTATTTTTCAGGAAAGCCTCCGAAGCGTGGGGAGGATGAAAAACAGCCCAATGGCCTGTTTGCCCATTTTTCACCATATTTGCCGGAATGGCAGCCCTCAGCTCCGATACACATACGTGTGCCGGTCAGCTGATTTTCAGCCTTCTGGAGGGCCGGGGGAGGCTGTTTTCACCCTCCCCAGGCTTCAGGAAAGCCTCTGGAGCCTGAGGAAAGCAAAAAATGGCCCAACTGTCCAACCGGAAGTTCATCCCTGCACTTCCAGTTGACCCGTTGGGCCTGTTTTTTGCCCTCCCCACACTCCGGAGGCTTTCCTGAAGCCTGGGGAGGGTGAAAATGGCCTCCCTCAGCCCTCCGGAAGACCGAAAATCAGCTGACCAGCGCCAGCATGCGCGTTGGACCTGAGGGCTGCTGTTCCGGAAAATATGGCTCTGCGGGCAACCTGTGGCATGCGTGCCAAAAGTTTGCCAACACAGGGATAGAGCATCTTAATTATCCCCTTCAGCTATCTCCTTATCTCTTGCGTCTCCCTTTGTTCTCCCTCAATTGATCATTTAGCTCTCAGGGTACATCAAAAGGGCATAATATATGTGTGATATAGAAAACAAATGTTTACATGTATGTGTTACAAAGGTTTACAGAATCACAAACAACAAGTTTCTGCTAAGTCTATTTTGCTATTATTTAGTATATCCTCATTACTATTCCCCTTCAGGTCAGAAAGCAAAAATTCAGAGTCAAGAACTGCTTAAATTTGTGCTAGAGGAATTCCTCCCCCTCCCTCGTTTTTTTATTTGTTTCAGCTGAGGGAGGGAGGGATAGAAAGCAGCTCAGCATTCAAGGTCCCCCCTCCCTCTGCTAATTGGCCCTCCCTGCTGGATTTCTGAATATTCAAATGCCAAGACTTGGAATAAACTAACCTTACAACATGGGGGAGGGGGCTTTCTCCTTGCAAATCTTCACAAAGATCTCTGCAGCTGCAGTTTTGTGGCCTCACAAGTCTTAAGATTTTTACTGATTCAAATGAAAGAGGAAGAAAAAAACAAAACCCCAATGTATTTCTTTTGGTTAGGGAGGTGGGCAGTTTTTAGTAGCAAAATGAGCAGAGGGGAATACAAGCAGTGAAAATAAATGTTTGCCCTCCAGTTGTGTAAATATTTTTTTCAAAGATTTACAGCTGCTAACAGCTGGACCCTTAACACTTCCCCTTAGCAGATGTTTACCAAGGGAAGTGCTTGTAGAAATAATAGCAAGGAAGCTCTTCCTATTGCTGCAGAAGGTATATTGTCTTTCCTTTCAGTCAATCAGCTCCTGGTCTCTTTGTCTGATGTCATATTCTTCCAGGGTAGGGCTGACTGGTTTTCGCCTCTCTTCCTATTTTCCCAGCACTTCAGCCTCCAGGCATTTAAGTGATGCTCTCTAGTTTCTGGATGGAGGGTGTGTTTAGTCTTATTTGGAATTATCGCCCCAGGCCAACAGGAGCTAGCCTTGTGTCCTGCCAATTTCAGGTGCTCATGTTTCATCCAGGGAGTGAGTCTACTTACAGCCCCCGCAGGCAGAGGAAATTTGAACCTTCCTGCCTGTTCAGCTCTAGCTTTTGAAACCCCCCCCTCCCCCTTAAAGGATCAACCAGCAATTGCTGGTATACAATAATAGATGAGGGATCCTCCCCTCCTTTTTTTTTTGTTGTTTACAAAAATCTTGCTTTTTGTTTTATAAAGTTTGCCCAGACCTGAACATGCTCTGACATTACTCCTTTTTTTTTTTTAATTCGACTTATTAACCACCCCCTCTCCCCGAAGGGACTCGGGACAGTGCACAGGAAAATATAAAAAATGCAATACATCACAATAAATATATAAATACATTAAAACTATATTAAATTATACCCTGTGCTAAAAACTACCCCATTAAAATCCCTAAAGCCCAATTTAAAATTTCTCTACTAAACAACTAAGGCTAAAAACGATAGGTTAGGCCAGGCCGTCCTGTTGGAAAAAGTAGGTTTTTAGTTGCTGGCGGAAGGAGCGGAGGTCCGGGATAGATCTAAGTTCGGGGGATAGGTCGTTCGAGAGGGTCGGGCCCGCCACAGAGAAGGCCCTTCCCCTGGGCGTCACCCGCTGGCATTGCCTAGTGGATGGCACCTGGAGAAGCCCCTCTCTGTGGGAGCGAATCGGCCGAAGGGATGTATGGGGTAGGATGCGATCCCGCAGATAACTAGGTCCCATGCCATGGAGCGCTTTGAAGATGGTGACCAGCACCTTGAAGCGCACCCGAAAGACCACAGGCAGCCAGTGCA
The DNA here is from genome assembly GCA_039707465.1 of Rhabdophis nuchalis. NCBI lineage: Eukaryota > Metazoa > Chordata > Lepidosauria > Squamata > Natricidae > Rhabdophis > Rhabdophis nuchalis. Next base: position 50,023,194 of record CM077649.1, read on the forward strand.
GCTCGCGCAGGAGCGGTGTTACATGGGAATACCTAGAGGTACCCAATATTGCCCGCGCGGCTGCATTCTGAACTAGCTGTAGTCTTCGGGTGCACCTCAAGGGGAGCCCCATGTAGAGAGCGTTTCTTGAAGTACAGAGCTAGGGCAATATTCAGTAAAATATTCCAGGCTCTGTCTTATCCACATTTCAAAAACCTTTGCTACTGTAGAAAGTTAGCACCCAACCCTCTCCTAGAAGAATGAAATATCCTAGGAAATATTGAAAAGGCAGAATGTTATATTTCCCTGGATGTGAAGAGAGAAACATGTTTTAAAGACAAAGTAGCTCCCTGCAGCTTCCTGCCCATCCCCCTTTGTCAATGGGCCACTAAGATTCCCAAGCCAGTCTATTCTACATAATAAAGGGTTTTCCCCTTCAGCTCCAGGGTGATGGGATTAAGACATGATAATGCCTTTACCCAGCTCACCACATGGCATCTGAGAATTCAATCAAACTTGGGATTCAAAACACAACCTAGAGAGTTGCCCCTCCATGGCCCCATGGGAGTCTGACAACCAATCAGAATACATTTCTTACACAGAAACAGGAAACAGAGAGGTGGGGCCAAACAGATTATAAAAAGCCCAGCAAGCCCCTCCCTCCCTCCCTCTCTCTCTTCTTCACTCAACATTGAAGCATATGATCACCTTTTCTTTCTTTTGAGATGACTCAAGCCATCTGGTCCTGTCCACCATTAAACCATGTTTCCAAGCAGTCTCCAGTGTCTTTTTTGGAGCCAAACCCAGAAGGACCTTTCTTTCAACACTACTTTGAAGAAAATAATAATAATAATACTTTAAAAACAACCCATTGAGCAATTCATGATCCACTGCTAGAGAGCACCAGCTGAACTGCTGGAAATTCTAAAGCAGGAAGACTTTTTCCTACAATGGGAAATTTGGATTACTTTTCCTAGAAACGTTTAGGTAAAAGATACTTGTTATAGTAGTTGAACAGAATCAAAGAAGGCTCCTTTGCTTTACAAAGTCACGCACAACAGAGCTAAATGGCATAGTCCCCTAGAATAAGAATCTCCAACCTTAGCAACTTTAAGATTTGTGGACTTCAAATCCCAGAATTCCTCAACCAGCTTTGCTCTGGAAGCCGTTTCTGGCTTCCAGAGGGCCTCCAGAGCCCGGGGAGGGCAAAAATCCCTCCCCCCGTTGTTGTGGTGCAGGAGATCAAGTAGGCCACGCAACACCCCCCCCCCAATGGCCAACACCCACCCAGCAACTGGGCAGAGAACTGGTTGCTAAAAAATTTCAATCCCACCCTTGGTTAAGACCTAGGCAGGGATAGTTCTGCTTGTCTTAAAGTAAAATCAACAACTATTTTTATGCCACTTCATAGTGGAACAGATGGATTATGTCAGAGGTTCTTGTGAATTACATCTCATTTCATCAGATGTACAAATTGTCCTCAATATGTATACTTACACACAGACATTTATGATTTAATGGGGGTTAAGTACAAACAATGAGGTCAAAACCAAGCAAAATGCAGAAAGCAGAGACAGTGATGAATACCTGTCCGTGGCCATTCACAAAACATCTATTGAACCGTGATAGCCATCCTTGCAGAGGTTACATCATTAATTTGGATGTTTTTAAATAGATTGTTCATTCTTGCTGAAATCCTAGGATTCATACCACTTCATAAATTGTGTTACTTTGCAGTTCGGTGGTTTTTACTCTGTGGATAATATTTTAAACATGGGATAAAATAGACTGTAGTCTATGAATGATTACATCAGTATAAAACTTAATGTTGTCTTTACTGTGTCGTGTCCCTTTTTTCTTTGGTAACACTGTGGATGGAATTGGAAAACAGCCCTGGACATATGACCACAATTGAGCCCAAAATTTCTGTTGCTAAATTGTTAAGTAGATTTTGTCCCATTTTATGACCTTTCTTGCCACAGTGGTTAAGTGAATCGCTGCCGTTGTTAAGTTACTCAACTTTGGCCGTTACGTGAATCTGGCTTCCCTATTGACTTTTTTTTTTTTTTTTTAATTTTAATTTGTTGACCGCTCCTCTCCCCATAGGGACTCGGAGCGGTGCACAGGGAAAACTAAAACAGTAAATATACAAACACATTAAAAACAAATTAAACATATACCTGTGCTAAAATACCCCATTAACATACTAAAATTCCCAGTTAAAACAACTAAAACCCCATAGAGAGAGCCTACCCTAGGCCGGCCAAGCAGAAAAGATGTGTTTTTAGTTTTAGACAGAAGGAGCGGAAGTCCGTGGTCGTTCTAATGTCGGGGGGAAGGTCGTTCCAGAGGGCTAGGCCCGCTACAGAGAGAGCCCTTCCTCTGGGCATCGCCCACTGACAAAGTCTAGTGGACGTCACCCGGAGAAGTCCCTCTCTGTGGGAGCGAATCGGCCATGAGGATGTATGAGGCAGGATCCGATCCCGCAGATAGCTAGGTCCCGAGTTTGTTAATCAGATAGCTAGGTCCTGACTTTGTTAATCAGAAGGTCGCAAAATGGGATCACATGACCCCGGGATATTGCAACCATCCTTAAAGGTGAACCAGTTGCCAAGCATCTGAATTTTGATCACATGACCATGGGGATGCTGCAACGGTCATAAGTGTGAAATTGGTCATAAGTCACTTTTTTCAGAGTCGTCGTAACTTCGAACAGTCACTAAATGAACTGCTGCAAGTCGAGGACTACCTAAACTAGGAAAAAGCTGCATGTTTTACACATAATAGAAATGTTGGTCTGAAGGTCTCCATCCCACTGGATGTACTGTAAAAAATAGTAACTTATTAGGCTGTGGAAATTATAAAAATATATTGACAAGGGAGCAAGTTCTTTATTGCAAGGATAGTCATCATCAGCGGTGGGATTCAAAAATTTTTACTATTTGTTCTGTTGGCATGGCTTGGTAGGAGTGGTGTGTCTTGGTGGGCATAGCAGGGGAAGGATACTGCAAAATCCCCATTTCCTCCCGATCAGTTGGGACTCTGGCAGCAGAGAATAGATGGGGCCAGTCAGAGGTGGTATTTACCAGTTCTCCGAACTACTCAAAATTTCCACTACCGGTTCTCCAGAAGTGGTCAGAACCTGCTGAATACCACTTCTGGTCATCATGATAGTTATCAAATCACTGGAATTCTCAGACTCCACAGTAGCTCTGAATGTCTTGCTATCCAGAAACAAAATGATTCCCCCCAAAAAACCCATAGAGGAGCATCTTTAGGAAAAAGAGTGACTACCATCCTTGCCTTCTGCTGCATTCGCCATGGCAGCCATTTTGTGAGAATATCACAATATGCGATGAAGCTAGACTGGATGGCTTTTTCCAACCCTGTGCTTCTGTGCCTCCAAAATCTCATATTAATGGGTCAGATAGAAATCTAAATCCTGTCTTTCCTCTGGGAACTCAAACCTGCACACATTGTAGTCCTTTATCCATGTTCCCCACCCCCCAAAAAATAACCCCATGGTTAGGTTGAAAGATAACCGCACCTGAGAGTAGAACAAAAAGCAATGGGTGGAAACGAATCAAGGAGAGAAGCAACTTATAACTACTCCTCTGTTTTTAGGGTTTTTTGGGGAGTGGGGATTTTTAGTTAATGGGATTTTAGCACAGGAATTAATTTAATCTGTTTTTAAATTCGTATGTATTTTGTATATTTATTGTTTTTATTCTCCCTGTGCACCGCCCCGAGTCCCTGTGGGGAGAGGGAGCGGTTAATAAATTTAACTATTATTATTATTATTATTATTATTAACTTAGAACTGAGGAGACATTTCATGACAGATAGAACAATTAATCAGTGGAACAGTTTGCCACCAGAAGTTGTGAATGCCCCAACACTGCAAGTCTTTAAGAAGATGTTGGATAGCCATTTGTCTGAAATGGTCTAGGGTTTCCTGCCTAGGCAGGGGGTTGGACTAGAAGATCTCCAAGGCCCCTTCCAACTCTGTTCTATTCTATAATGGCTGGCTGAAAGCCACGGATGAAGGTTTTAATTACCATCTTTAAAGCGCTCCATGGCTCGGGACCTAGCTATTTGCAGGACCGGATCCTGCCTCATACATCCTCACGGCCGATTCGCTCCCACAGAGAGGGGCTTCTCCGGGTGCCGTCCACTAGACTTTGTCAGCGGGCGACGCCCAGGGGAAGGGCTCTCTCTGTGGCGGGCCCAGCCCTCTGGAACGACCTTCCCCCCGACATTAGAACAACCACGGACCTCCGCTCCTTCCGTCTTAAACTAAAAACACATCTGTTCTGCTTGGCCGGCCTAGGGTAGTCTCCCGTCTATAGGACTGTTAATTTTAGTTAGGAATTTTAGTAGTTTTAACTGGGATTTTAGCGCAGGGATGTATTTAATTCGTTTTTATTGTATGTATGTTGTTTTTTATGGTTTTATTTGCCCTGTACACCACTCCGAGTCCCCCCAGGGAGATGGAGCGGTCAATAAATTCAAGATTTATTATTTATTATTATTATTATCATGATAAAGCTATCGTGTTAATTTTACTTGGAATGAACAAAAATGTAGGAAGCCAGGGAAGTTGGGGTTTGTGGGAAAGATGACAGTACCCCCACCCCCACCCCACCCCAGGTCATTCATGCCCATTCATGCCCTTCCTTCTCATTAAATAACTGCAAGAATAGCACATTTGATGCATAGGAATTCCTGCAACAATCTCTTCTCCACTGAAATATTTATGAAGTACATTTTCTTTGATGAAATGGAATGAGAATAGGTTGGACAAATGCAAAATGCCTCTGCTCAGCTTTGCTTTAAATTAGCTTTCCTCATATTGACATGCCGCAGATGTGTTGGACTGCTGTTCCCTTCATTTTGAACCAGCGCAGCTGGGCTTTCTGAAACACAAGAAGGTATAATTTAAGACTGTGCTTGTGGTTTGGGTTTTTTTTCCGCCTTGCACAAAACCTCTGGGTCAATTCCAAATTTTACCTTCCCCAAATCTTAAACTTGGCCTCCAGACCCTGGTATGTTGACCATGGATATGTTCTGCTTTCTGGCCCCTCGTCCGTGGCTGTCACACTTGTTTTGATTCAATTTCACTGCTACTTGTAGACAGGGGTGGAATTGAAAAATGTTAGCAACTGGTTCTCTGCCTGGTTACTGAGTGGGCATGGCCACCCGGTGGGCATGGCTCTACTCGGCCTCCTGCAGCACAGTGAGGGGGGATTTTTCACCCTCCCCAGGCTCTCCCCAGGCTCCCCCCAGGCTTTGCTCGAGCCTCCAGGAGGGCAAAAACTGCCTCCCCTGGGTTATACAATACAATAATACAATACAATACAATACGATACAATAATACAATACAATACAATAGCAGAGTTGGAAGGGACCTTGTAGGTCTTCTAGTCCAACCCCCTGAGTGGGCAGGAACCTTATACCATTTCAGACAAATGGCTATCTAACATCTTTTTAAAGACTTCCAGGGTTGGGGCATTCACAACTTCTGGAGGCAAGCTGTTCCAGAGGTTAATTGTTCTAACTGTCAAAAAATTTCTCCTTAGTTCTAAGTTGCTCCTCTCCTTGATTAGTTTCCACCCATTGCTTCTTGTCCTGCCCTCAGGTGCTTTGGAGAATAGTTTGACTCCCTCTTCTTTGTGGCAACCCCTGAGATATCGGAACACTGCTATCATGTCTCCCCTGGTCCTTCTCTTCATCAAACCAGACATACCCAGCTCCTGCAACCGTTCTTCATATGTTTTAGCCTCCAGTCCCCTAATCATCTTGGTTGCTCTTCTCCTGAGGGTTCCTGAGGACCTCTGGAGGCTGGAAACAGGCCTGTTTTTGGACTTCCAGGAGGCCAATTTTTTGCCCTCCCAGAGCAGTGGTGGGTTCCAGATCTCAGGCCCGGCGTCGCCCACAGGCACGTGTGCGACATGCGCACACATATGCACAGCGTGCACATGCATTGTACCTGCAAATGACACTTCTGCAAGCCTCCGCGATGCTCCAGCTGCTTGGCGGAGCGTCGCGCAGGTGTTGTACACACCATGTGTGTGCGCGGAAGCGCCGACAGCTTTAAAACACAGTAAGGAGCTTGGGTGGGTAGGTGGGCCCTCCGGTGCATTCTACAGGAATAGTAGCTGGTGCTCCGGGCAGACTCCGGAATGCCTGTACTGGGGCGTACCACCTGCAACCCACTACTGTCCCAGAGCCTCCGCATGGGGGCCCTGCACATACCTGGCATGATGAACACACCACATAGTGACTCCTGAGAGAGGAGGGGCAGGGGGGTCACCCCACCTGTCTTTGCAACAACCAGTTCGGCAAACCAGATATGAAGTTAACATCCAGTTCATCCGAACTGCTGCGAACCGGCTGAATCTCACCCCTGCTTGTATATTTTTATTCCGTATTCTGTGAGACTGTGGGACTTGGGAAACTGAGCCAATGGAATTCTGATTCAACTGCTGTCCTTTAAGATAAAAGAGTGTAGATAGTTTTGCAGTATTTGTTTTGGAGTTGCAAGGTAAGGAACTATACAATGTGGTGAGAAATCCTGCCTTGTTGTGTGTCCTAGACATTGGGTTTTATCCTTTGCCAAGGATGGAATGGGGCAGCTGGGATGGCTACAGCGTGCACAAAATTGCTGCCCAGGATGTGGAAGTGACACGGTTTTACTTTTTGTATAACTGCATGTGAACTCTTGCTACGTTTTAGTCTGAAGGGTTTGATATATCTTCTTGTGAGTCACATTAAATGCCTCTGTGTGGCAGTAAGGCAACATAACATTAATTTTGATGAATGACTGAATGGATAATATGGACTGAGCGAATTCATCGTGGGTCACTGCAGCTCTTCTTGAACTAAAATCCGACTGCAGGCGTTCCTAATTTGATACCTTCCAGACATACGCTGCATGCAACATTTTGGACATTCACTTAACTCATTTGGAAAGGCATGAGATTGGAGGAGGTTAATTATGCTATGAAGATTTTTCAGTTTCCATTATAAGAATAGAAGCCCAAATAAACATGTGCAGCAGATATTTCTCTTTCCATGAAGCATGACATTTCCTGAGGTTCTTGCAAATAATAAATTGTCTATGACATCAAGTTTCCTCTTCTATCTGAGTAATCTCTAGTCTCATTCCTTGGCACTGATCTCCATCTCACGTTTTTAAAAGGCAATTTCCTACATTTGTGCTTTAGCAGTTTGGGATCCTGAAAAAGGAGCGACCCGACTTGCTGAATCAACTTCCTGCTTGCTTACAAATCCTTCTATCCTGCTTCTTAACAGAATAACAGAGTTGGAAGGGACCTTGGAAGTCTTCTAGCCCAGGGGTCTCCAACCTTTGCAACTTTAAGTCTGAAGGACTTTAGCTCCCAGAATTCTCCAGCCAGCAAAGCTGGCTGGAGAAGTCTGGGAGCTGAAGTCCTTCAGACTTAAAGTTGCAAAGGTTGGAGACCCCTGTTCTAGCCCAACCCTCTGCTCAAGCAGGAGACCCTATGCCATTTCAGGCAAATGGCTCTCCAATCTCTTCTTAAAAACCTCCAGTGATGGAGCAGCCACAACCTCTGCAGTCAAGCCATTCTAATGACTAATCAGGAAAGTTATCCTTATTTCTAGGTTGGTTCACTCTCTGATTAGTTCCCATCCATTAGTTCTTGTTCTGTCTTCAGGTGCTTTGGAGAATAGATTGACCCCTTCCTCTTTGTAGCAGATATTGGAACATTGTGTTGTGGCCCGCCAGCAGCCAGCAGAGCTGGCGACAGATTCAGACAGTAAGGAGGTTGGGGGGGAGCATGGCCAGTCCTGGAGTCTGGGGAAGACTCTGTGTTGGAGGCAGAGAAGGGACCAGAGCTGTATGCCAGTACTCAATGACCTTCCAAGTCAGACATCAGTGAGGCAGGCAAACAGCTGGAGCTTGTTCCCAGTGTGTGCATGCACAGAGTTGCCGTATGGAGGGAACAGCTAAAGAACAGGGCTGACTTGGGAGTAAGGCCACAGGTGGACGATGAATGGCCCCTCCCATAGGGAATAAAAGAGGAATGAAATGGGAGTGGCGTTTGCAGCAGACAATTAGTTTGCTTAATTGGTTCGTGACTATCCGAGACTCCTTGCCAAGTTTTGCAGATATTGGCCTGTCAGCTCTCTTAAGTCAGATAAGGTCTACAACTGTAAATCCTCCCTTGAAAGACTTTGCTGGATGTGAATGAGCAGAATTCACAGTAAAGTAATAAAAAGGTTTTTTGTCGGGACCAGGAGTTTCCTTCCTGCTCTTGGGAAGCCTAGGTCACAACACATTGCTATCATCTTACCCCTAGTCTTCATGGATTGTATGAAATGGAACTTCACGGAAGCATAATAATAATAATAATTTTAATTTGTTGACCGCTCCCTCTCCCCACAGGGACTCGGAGCGGTGCACAGGGAAAAACTAAAACAATAAATATACAAACACATTAAAAACAAATTAAACATATACCTGTGCTAAAATACCCCATTAACATACTAAAATTCCCAGTTAAAACAACTAAAACCCCATAGAGAGAGACTACCCTAGGCCGGCCAAGCAGAAAAGATGTGTTTTTAATTTTAGACGGAAGGAGCGGAAGTCCGTGGTGGTTCTAATATAAAACTAACTACCTAAAAAGATTAAAATTCAACGAGCTTGACCTTAACCCTCCTCACAGACCTAGAAAATGATAATATCCCCAAGCAATTTAGTAACTCCATTTGTCATTCAGAATATTGCAAGAAGAGATCTGGTACCTGTTGTCTCTTCGTATGACATTGTCAAACTTCTTGATCCCCAGTGGAGTTGCAACAACGATGATGTCACAGAAGGTTATGGAAGGAAGAGTCAGCCATTGAAACACTGGGGACTGATAGTATCTTGCTGGAATGTTAGTCTGGTGACAATACATGAGAAATGCCAAGGGACTCGTACAGTGCTTCCCCCATTTATTGTTTTCATTGAAGTCAGTAGGACATACTTGACCTAAGTTATTTCCAGATTGCCTGGTGGCGACAACATTGATGTGACAGGAAGCCGTGTTTATTTTTCCCACATGGCTCTCTGCTACATGGGGGGGTCAAGGAAGGTTCACATGAAAGGGCCATGAAGAAGCTTTGAGAGACTTTGTGGCTGAGTGGAAACCAAATGGAATCCGTTGCAGTCATAACAATTATATGCTTAGGAAACAGTTGGCTGCTTCTCTGATTTAGATATGCTAGGATTCCTGTTTTTCGGAGAAAACACTTTTGGGCATAAGAGAAGTCATTGTTTTAACCTTGGATTGTTCAATGATTGCGCAATCATTTCAGCATTCAGTGTTTCAGCTTCCAAAGGACATCCGTCACCCCTAAAAACTCTAAATGAAATTTGCAAATACTAATTGCCGTAAAGGTCACTATTTAGAAAGTGTAATTTTAAATTAAATGGAAATTTATTTATTTATTTGCTGTGGTTTTATCCTGCCTGCCCTTCAGGATTTCATGGTTCTTAGACACCTATTTCAGTTTTAAACCCACAATAACAACCAAATGAGACAGGACCTACTATATTTTTCAGAGTATAAGATGCACCAGAATATAAGACGCACCAAGATTTTTGTACTCTGCAGATCTCCCGAAATGGCCTGGGTTTTTTTGCAAAAAATAGGCCACTTTTTTTTTAAAGGGCATGCATAGCCTTTAAGAGGCTTGTAGAGTGCTCTGGGAGCTGGGGACGACGACGACAAAATCGAGGAAAAAAGGGCCCATTTCTTGCTCATTTTTGCCCTCCCCAACCCCCAGGACCACTCTGGAAGCCTCCTAAAGGCTATGCATGGACATTTTTGCAAAGGGACGGGATTTATGGAGGCCAAATATGCTGTTTTCAGTGTATTGAATTGAATTGAATGAATTGAATGTTTATTTGTATACCGCTCCCTCTCCCCGAAGGGACTCGGGGCGGTGCACAGGGAATATAAAACATAAAAACATACAACAATATAAATATCTAAAATTAAATTAAATTACAATAACCCTGCACTAAAACCTAAAAAACCTAAAACCCTAAAACCCCTAAAAACCCAATTAAAAATTTAAATGTACAGACTGGAGGTGTGAAAGATAGATTAGGTCAGGCCGGCCTGTTGGAAGAAATATGTTTTGAGCTTTCGGCGGAAGGAGCGGAGGTCCGGAATTGTTCTGAGGTTGGGGGGTAGGTCGTTCCATAGGATAGGGCCTGCAACAGAGAAGGCCCTTCCCCTGGGAGTCGCCCGCTGGCATTGCCTAGTGGACGGCACCCGGAGAAGTCCCTCTCTGTGCGAGTGAATCGGTTGAAGGGATGTATGGGGCAGGATGCGATCTCGCAGATAGTATAAGATAGTATAAGATGCACCCAGATTTTCACCCTTTTTTTTGAGAGGAAAAAGGCTCATCTTATACTCCCAAAAGTACAGTAAGTCACCCAGGAAAGGGAGAGAGTTATATTTACATTGTATCTGATGTTTCATTCATACTATATTGGTTAATTATGTATGCCCTCAGCCTAATTTATTTAATCGTTTAATTGATGTTGATGTTTTAACCTAGTTAATGAATTAATCTGGATTTACTGAAGATGTTAGACATTCTACTCCCCCTCCCCACCTGAAAAGAACTCTGTTCCAACTGCCAGTTGCAGTTGGAACAGAGTTTCATAGCGAAGCACGGGAATCCAGCTAGTAGATCAGATAATACAAATTGCACAAAACTGAACATCTTGCCATCATAATCTATCCTTTGGATGAGCTGCAGTTGAACTGTTTTCTTTCCACCACAGTCTCTAAAAAAGCCACTTCCTTAGAAAAGTGTCAGAAAATAGATCTTATTGGCTTTTTTAAAAAGTTGTAATAACTGCATCTTAGAACAATTATAGCATGTGGTTAAAAGGGACAAACAGTAAAACGTAACATTGATTGTGTCTAAATGCCCACATTGAAATGAGATGGGTCAGAGAGCAGCAAAAATGTATCTGGTCTTACCAAATGGCTGATTTGATTTTAGGCAAGTTAGAGTTTTAAAAAACGAATATAACTTTAGCTAGAAAATATTACGTACATATTTTTTTGAAAAAAGAAAAGAGAAGTGAAGTTTCTTGTCAGTCGGGTTAAGTACATTAAATATCTGTGGTATGGAAAACATAATTTTGGGTCTTTCCCCCCCAAAAAAGTTCTAAAGCTGTTTCAAAATCACGCTCTGCGCCATGATAAAGCAAACTTTATTCTGTTCATATTTCCTTTGTAAACTTTGTGGTTTTTCAAAACTTTTCCTGGATAGATTTCTCAAGTTTTCTACTTAACTTTCTAATCAACCGTGACTCCATTTGTACACAGTGATATTTTCCTACTTCTTACAAATCATAAATTGTCATGTGAAGTCTGTGGCATACACTCCTAACCATTTATATCCATTTATCAAGGAAAAATTTCTATGCGTAGGAGTCCTTGGAAAAAAAAATCTGTTTCTAGTTAATGTGCATTGTTGCTTTCCAGTAATATCACGTTAAAAATTCAATAGCTTCAGCTGATAGAATTCAGCACAGTTCCCTTTCCAACATCACAAGAAGTTAAAGATCCACAGTATCCCATACACAAGGGACTAGGGACTGTTTATCATTATTTGTATTGTTATATCTTCTACCTTTGTTTTCAGTTGAAAAGATTCCAACTCATTTCTTATGCTTCATACATTATGAAACTGTGCAGGATACAGAAAAGGGAAAGAAATCATAAGGTAAAGGTTCCCCTTGCACATATGTGCTAGTCGTTCCTGACTCTAGGGGGCGGTGCTCATCTCCGTTTCAAAGCTGAAGAGCCAGCACTGTCCAAAGACGTCTCCGTGGTCATGTGGCCAGCATGACTAAACGCCAAAGGCGCACAGAACGCTGTTACCTTCCCACCAAAGGTGGTCCCTATTTTTCTACTTGCATTTTTACATGCTTTCGAACTGTTAGGATGGCAGAAGCTGGAAGAAGTAACAGGAGCTCATCGCATTACGTGGCGCTAGGGATTTGAACCGCTGAACTGCTGACCTTTCTGATCAACAAGCTCAGTATCTTAGCCACTGAGCCACCGCGTCAGAAATCATATCCATTAGCTAAAGTGACTGGTTTATTGTATATATGTACACATATTTCTTGAGTTATAATTATTTGTTCAGTGACTGCTCAAAGTTACAACAGCACTGAAAAAAGTGACTTATGGCCGTTTTTCACTCTTATGACAGAGGCACTGCAGGCTAGTCCTTTGCTGTTTCCAGGGCAGTGCCACAGGCCAGATCTAAGCACCCCGCGGTGCAGATATAGCCGGCGGGCCTTGAGTTTTGGTATCTTCAGCCCGTGTCTTCAACCAATCAATAGTGTATTGAATTTAATAATAATAAATAAATAATAATAAATTTTATTTATATCCCGCTCTCTCTCCCCGAAGGGACTCGAGGCGGGGCACAGGGAAATTAAAAACAAATTACAACAAACAAAGTACAAGGTTAAAATCAAATTAAACTTAACCTGCGCTAAAAACTTCTATAAAAATAAATCTATCCCTAAAAACCCCCTTAATAATTTAAATTTAAAATTAAAATTACCCTTGGCCAGCCAAACGGAAGAAGTGAGTTTTTAATAGCTGTCGGAAGGAGCAAAGGTCCATGGTTGTTCTGATTTCGGGGGGAAGGTCGTTCCAGAGGGTCGGGCCCGCCACAGAGAAGGCCCTTCCCCTGGGCGTCGCCCGCTGGCATAGCTTAGTGGACGGCACCCGGAGAAGTCCCTCTCTGTGGGAGCGAATCGGCCGCAGGGATGTATGAGGCAGAATGCGATCCCGCAGATAGCTAGGTCCCGTGCCATGGAGCACTTTAAAGATGGTAACTAACACCTACTAATTTCATTTCTTATTTTCCGGTGGTAATGGTAGCCCACTGAATTCTAGGTTCTAGTCTGCATATATGAAAAGCACGGCCTTCATGTCCATATAATGACTAAAAATATTGAACAGTGGAGACCTTGTGTCATCCCAACTCAATGCCTCACTCTAATTTGATCAGAAGAATAAGTACATATTCCCCTCTTTAAAGCAATAAGGAAAAAAGCTGACTCATCCTTGTCAAGCATTTTTTTTTTTTTTGAATGTTGGAAAACCTCAGCAAAATAGATTTAAGGAGGCGGGGAGAAGAGCTGACAAAATTGGTCAACAAAGCCACTAAGTTAATTTAGTAGTCATGAGCAGGGCTGCCGAGAGGATTATTAAGTTCTGGAACAAGACTAATATGGGTTCACTCCGCTACACATGGACACATTCATCAATAATGTTGTAATTGTACATTTATTAATTACATTCAAACATACTTGCAAATCTGTTAAAAAGAGGACAGGTACTTCTGTAAAAGATAATAAAAACACTAATACACATTAGTATATAAATAAGTTACTCAAGTACCCTACCAGGAAGCCGCCAACTCCCTGCAGCAGCGGTCGAGTTCGGCGCTCCATTGCTGCCTGCAGCTGCCATAGACTCAAGCGATTGGTCACCGGCTTTCACGGTCTGCGCATGCACACCTTCCAAACCAACCGGCCCAGCCCAGGCAAAGGTGGCTAGAAACCATAAGGCTACCCACTAACCAGAGAGCCAATCAGGTGCGCCACATTGGCTGCAAAAGTAGGAGGTGCTACCCTGTTCGCTGAGTTTCAAATGAATAAAGGTTATGTCAAACAAGGCTGCAAGGCGGTTTTGCTATACGCACAAAGTATAGAATATGACGTATATATCCAATGTTGTTTTTCTTTTTAAAAATTTGGTTCTATGATTTTTTTTTAATTCCCCTTTATGGGCCCCCTTTGATTTCCATGGGCCCTGGAACAATGTACCGTATTTTTCAGAGTATAAGACGCACCAAGATTTTGATGAGGCAAATAAAAAAAAGTTTTTGCACTCTGCAGATCTCCCAACAACAGCCCATTTTTCATCAAAAAGGGCATGCATAGCCTTTAGGAGGCTTATAGAGCCCTTCTGGGGGCTGGGGGGGGCACAAATGAGCAAAAAGTGGCCCATTTTTCACTCATTTCTCTCCTCCCCAACCCCCAGGAGCACTCTGGAAGCCCCCTAAAGGCTATGCACGGCCATTTTTACAAAGGGGGTGGGGTATCGTAAAGCAAAAAAATGGTGTATTCAGTGTATAAGATGCACCCAGATTTTCACCCTCTTTTTTGAGGGGAAAAAGGTGTGTCTTTAACAGATAACAGATTAACAGAGTTGGAAGGGATCTTGCAGGTCATCTGGTCCAACCCCTGGTCCAAGCAGGAGACCCTACATCTGCCTCTACCTAGGATCGAACTCATAACCTCCTGATTGGGAGGTGAGAGCTCCACCTCTAGGCCACAGCAGCAGGTATTACTCCAAAAAATATGGTACCAGCTAAACCCCCCCCCCCACCCCTCTCTCTTCAGGCCTGGTCGTGATATGATAAACAACATCAGTATAATAACGGTGACTCTGCACATTTATTTATTTATTTGGATTTATTGACCGCCCCCTCTCTCCGAAGGGACTCAGGGCGGTGTACAGGAATTTAAGAACATATACATATAACAAATTATAAATAATTAAAACTAAATTAAAAGTTTTACCCTGTGTTAAAAAGTATCTCGTTTAAATTTATGTCGTAAAAACCCGATTGGTAATATTTACTAAAACTAGGCTGGTACGGTAGGTTAGGTTAGGCTAGGCCGGCCTGCTGGAAAAGATGGGTCTTTAATTGTTGACGGAAGGAGCGGAGGTCCGTGATAGATCTAAGTTCGGGGGGTAGGTCGTTACTCTAATTTTGAGATGACGGGATTTCCAGAACCAGAAATCATCTGTATGGACGGAGTGTGATAGAAAATGACAGTTAGCAATAGCCTACTTATCTTTGTGGCAACTCCGGAATGCTTTTCTATGGGCAAGAAAGTGTCCAATTTGTTTAGAAGTAATTTACTGCTTTCATGACCTTATTATAAATTAGCGTGATATCAGCTGCTCTTCGCCTCATGTTAATGACCAGTAAATAAAATGTTAATTTACTTTACAGCTTTGTGTTGCAAAGGTTTCAGGTATTTATATGGTTTTAATGAGTGTCCAATTTGCACAATAGGCTGAATGGATGACTATTAATAAAAGCATCTTTGCTAGGAGGAGATAATTATAATGCATCAGATGGAACCATTATTTGAGGTGGGATTTTGCTCTTCCACCACTCTGTCTTTTAAGGAGTATATATATGTCTGCCTTTAGCCACTTGGATACCCTAATGGCCGAGGAACAGAATGTAAATTTTCTAAATAGACAAATCTGCAGCAAATTAGCTTATCTGGGAAACAAGGGTGCTGAATATATGTTTGTAATGCCCTTTAATGAATGTGCTGATGGTTTAGCACAGTGATGGCGAACCTTTCCGGCCCTGAGTGCCCAAACTGGAATGTCCGTGCATGCACATGAAATGTATTAGCTGAACATGCTACAATGTGACGGTCTCTTCTCCTTCAGATAGCCCTATTGTGAAGGAAACAGTCAAGTCTATAATGTATCTATTTAACTTCTGTACCATCTGACTCCAATTGATTCTGGGCAGCTCACGGGATAAAAATATATATACAAAAATTATGTACTAATAACAAGAGCCGTGGTGGCGCAGTGGTTAGAATGCAGTACTGCAGGCTACTTCTGCTGATTGCTGGCTTCCAGCACTTTGGCAGTTCGATTCTCACTGGCTCAAGGTTGACTCAGACTTCTGCCCTTCCAAGGTCGGTAAAATGAGGACCCAGATTGTTGGGGACAATACGCTGACTCTGTAAACTGCTGAGAGAGGGCTGTAAAAGCACTATGAAGTGGTATATAAGTCTGAATGCTATGCTATTTTTATGGCGGAACTAATCAAGAGGACAAGACACACACACACACACAAGCTCCAACATGCTAACCTAATGTCGATGAGAACAACTAGGTCTTTAACACGCTCTGGAATACAATCAGGATGGAAAATATATTCGTGCTTTCTTCAAATATCCTTGGTCATGTGGACCAAGTCATTGGAGCAGTGGTGGGTTCTGGATTCCATTCCAAGCAGTACGGTTGAAATAGCCCTGGCATTACCCACACACACCGCGTGTAGCACATGTATGTGTCGTACTTGCCTGCGACGCTTCCACAAGCCTCTGTGATGCTCCAGCTGCTCGGCGGAGCATCGCGCAGGTGCCTTATGCGCCATGCACATGCACGGAAGCGCCAAAAGCTTAAAGCACAGGTAAGGAGTGAGGGCGGGCAGGTGGGCCCTCCAGCACTGTACCAGAATGGTAGCCAGTGCTCCGGGCAGGTACTACCTTAAAAGTGTGAACTCTATGTAATGATTTTCAAAATAAACAGGGACCTATGTTGGGGAGATCATTATCTGAATAAATGTAACCATTTCTTTGCCTTCTCAGAATGTTTCTATTTTCTAGAGAAAACTTCAGTAATCTTTTCATATAGCTATTGGTTTTTTTCCCTGTAATATTTAGACATTTGTTATTTCTACATCCCCAAATTATGCTTTTAGGATTTGGGGTTCTGAAGATTGAACATTTTGAATTAATCTGGAATTTATTGGCAGCAACAGCTGCCAAGTGGGGAGATAGTGAGATGTAGTATGCTGTAGCAATTATAAGAGTTTATTTGTTAATTTTTTTTAAACCACAGAAATCTTGCGACTTGGGGTGGTCATAAGAACATCCATCACGCAGCAATATGAATTAAAATGGGGATATCGTCAAATAAAATATTGTACATTTAACTTAAACAGCAGCCCAATAAGAACTAACACTTGGATGTTGGTTGATTAATTGATTGATTAATTAATTAATTGGTTCAGGAAAAGTCCTTTGGAAGAGGTCTGTTTTGGGAATGAGGGCCAAGCTGTAAATGAAATTGAATAATCCAGTTGATTATTGAAAGAACATAATCTTCTTTGCTCACATATTTTCCTAGCCTTTTGTGTTATTTTAATAGATTAGCCTGTGGTTCACTTTGAGAGCAGAATGCAAGGTCCTTGCTTAGTACTGTATTTGGATTACTCTAGAGCAGTGCTTCTCATAAGCAAAGAACATAATCTTCTTTGTGCACATATTTTCATAACTCCTCGTGTTATTGTAATGGATTAGCCTATGGTTCATTTTGAGACCAGAAAGCAAGGTCCTTACTTAGTAGTATATTTGGATTTCGCTAGAGCAGGGGGGTCAAATTCACGGCGGCATCACGTGACATATCATCTGTTTATTGTTTTAATTGGTTTTTAAGGGGTTTAGTTTTTAGCATTTTGGGTTTTTAGCGCAGGGATAACTTGTTTAATTTGATTTTTATATATTTATGATGTATTTATGTTTGTATGTTTTTTAATTCCCCTGTGCACCGCCCCGAGTCCCTTTGGGGAGAGGGAGCGGTCTATAAATTAAATTATTTATTATTATTATTATTATTATTATTATTATTATTATTATTATTATTATTATTATTATTATTATTATTATTATTATTATTATTATATCAGGACTTTTCCCTCCTTCACTAAACCGGATGTGGGTGTGGCCAGCGCATGACACATCCTGCCTGCGGGCCGCTACTTTGACAGCCCTGCTCTAGACCAAGGCTTCTCAACTTTGGCCACTTGAAGTTATGTAGATTTCAACTCCCAGAATTTCCCATCTAGCATGCTGGGGAATTTGGGGAGTTGAAGTTCACACATCTTCAATTGGCTAAAGTTTAGAAACACTCCTGTAGAGGAACATTTCCATTTCCAGACAAGAATCCTCTGTGACTTCTTTGGATTTGGTTTTCAACCTCACATTTCTAGAAAGAACTTTGCAGATCCAGGGGGAAATCTTAAGTCTGTGGCAGGAAAGTACTGAATTCTAACTCTAACCATGGTGTTTTTGGAATTACTAAGTCTTCTTTGAGGGATGTGGTAGTTCAGTGGCTAAGATGCTGAGCTTGTCGATCAGAAAGATTGGCAGTTCAGCGGTTCAAATCCCTAGCGCCGTGTAATGGAGTGAGCTCCCATTACTTGTCCCAGCTTCTGCCAACCTAGCAGTTCGAAAGCAAGTAAAAATGCAAGTCAAAAAATAGGAACCACCTTTGGTGGGACGGTAACAGCGTTCTCTGTACCTTCAGCATTTAGTCATGCTGGCCACATGACCATGGAGACGTCTTCAGGACAGCACTGGCTCTTCGGCTTTGAAATGGAGATGAGCACCGCTCCCTAGAGTCGGGAATGATTAGCACATATGTGGGAGGGGAACCTTTATCTTTACCTTAAGTCTTCTTTGGTACTTTTTGAGGCAGATGGGAATAATGACAATATTGCAGATTTACTTAAGGCCTATAAACAGAGTAAACTTCCCAAGGATTCTTGGAAAATTATTACCAAATTGAAGGTTTTAACAAAGTAATAATGGTAGCACAATTCATTTAGCCTACCAGTCATTTGTCACTAATAATTGTTGTGGACACTCATGGAAGAGGGGGAGGCAATAATAAAATCTTTGTACGGACATCAAGATGCAACTCACATTATGTATGTACTTTGGTTTGACGTCTCATTATTTTTCCATCATTGTGGGTTTTTACTGGGTGGCTATGCTAAATATATTGTAATGTGCCTCTGTTTCAGTCTAGAGCATTGGTAGGAAACGAAGTGCCCTTGAGACGTGGCTGAATTGCAACTTCAGACTTTTTTTCAAACTGAGTATATTTCAGGGTTCCAAGTTTCTGACATCCACAATACTACATAGTTTTTAATTTGTCAGACCTGCCCTGGTCTCTGATCCCTTAGGGAAGTAAAACTCTTGATTCCATTTGAAGCAAAACGGTACTTTAACTAAGAGATGCTGATTCCAGGAGAGTCAAGCAGAATCTAAAATTTCCATTTGCCGGTACACAACTAAACCCCTTGTTTCCCCTAGCCCCCACCCTTACCCCCGTGGTCCATCCAAGCATAGCCAATCCAGCACTGCTGTGATGTTATGAGAAATTCTGAAGTGTTTGGGCCGGTGAAATTCCACATTCATGGCAAATGGCCTTGAAGATGCCAGTGTGCCCTGTTCTTCCTCAACTGTCAATTTCTCCTTCCCAATTTTCCATCATAAAGGTATACTGCAAATTGTCCTAGCAAGTTAGAGAATCTTTACTTGGTCTAAATACATAAGGAAAACTGGGAGCCTAGAAAATAACCTGCGCAAAGTGCATTTCTAATCCTTTAGCCCAGGCGTCTCCAACCTTAGAAACTTTAAGCCTGGCAGACTTCAACTCCCAGAATCCCCCAGGCAGTTTTGCTGGTTGTGGAATTCTGGGAGTTGAAGTCCACCAGGCTTAAAGTTGCCAAGGTTGGAGACCCCTGCTTTAGCCCCTTTGATATTATTTCTTACAAGAACTTATGTTCCGTTTCTGTTATTCCCTTCCATAAAGCTAATCATCTTGTTATAATCTGCCATTTTCATTAAGATTGATCTCTGTTTGGCATATAACAGCTTTTGCATTGCTATCAGGGGTGGGCTGCTGCGGACTTGCAGGGGTTCGAGAGAACCTCTAGCTAAGATTCTGGGCAGTTCGAAGAACCTCCAAATCCCACCCTTGGCTGGCCCTGCCCACCCTGCCCCTCTCCTCCCAGGAGTCCCCACACAGCCCATTTTGGATGCAGGTAAATGTAGGGCATGCACGGAGGCTTGGAGAGGGTGAAAAATGGGCCTACCAGAAGTACCTACCCAGCAACAGGGCAGAGAATCCCTTGCTAAAAAAATTTGAAACCCACCCCGATTGCTATATATTGAGAGCCATGGTGGCACAGTGGTTAGAATGCAATACTGCAGGCTACTGCTGACTGCTAGCTGCACAGAATTTTGGCAGTTTGAATCTCACCGGCTCAAGTTTGACTCAGCTTTTCATCTTTCCGAGGTCAATAAAATGAGGACCCAGGTTGTTGGGGACAGTATACTGACTCTGTAAGCCGCTTAGAGAGGGCTGTAAAGCACTGTGAAACGGTATATAAATTTAAGTGCCATTGCGATTTTCTGAAGATGTCCTTTTTTCCCCTTCTCTGGCAGATGCTTGTGTCATCAAATTCTTAAGCCACAATTAGTCCATTTGCTATTGGTTTGGTATACAGAGCTGCTTTTCTTTTCTTTTTGTAAATGTAAATGCATGCTTATATTTCGGTATGCTAAAATCTGGTGGGGTTGGTGAATTCAGACGCTAGTTTAATCATTAGCTATTCTCTAATTCGTTATCAGTTTAAAACAATTTGAACAGATTAGTCTCCCTTTTTTAAAAAAAAAATAGAAGTTGCCCTATTTCACAAATTACAAAGCATAATTCTCTTGTGTGTGTCATAGTCCAATAAAACAAATCCCAGATTTAAATGGCATCTGATATGTGTACACAAGCAAATGCACAAATGGGAGAAATTGTATGTAGCTCAGGGCTGAACTGTGGAGCCTTTTGTGCTCTCTGAGCTTGGTTGTTTGCTTGAAGAGGTTTCATTATCCAACTAGGTAACATGGCATTACCTAGTTGAGTAACGATGCATCTGAAAGCAAACAACCGAGCTCAGAGAGCACCAAGGACTATACAAATGCACATATATTTGTAGGCAGGTCTGTAGCAAAACATGTTCCAAAGCTCTTATTACCGACATGTGAAGAAGGTAATGGGATATGCATTTAAAAAGGGGCTATTTTTCTTTGATTCTGAACAAAATGAATTTTGTTTGCACCGAACTAGCAATAATGCCGACAGCAACCAACCCCTGGCTCCATCTCACTCTGGGTGCCTCAGGCTCACTGACAGAACCAGGTCTTCAGCACATTCCTAAAGAGTATTAGAGATGGGGCCAGTGTAATTCCTAGGGGAATGATGTTCCAGAGAGAAGGAGCCACCACGGGGAAGGCCCTTCTTCTGGGTCCCACCAGGTGTATCTTCCTAGGGCAGTGATGGCTAACCTTTTTGTTGTTGCGTGCTGAAAGCGCACACATGCAACAGTGCCCACATGCGTCCCCACACCCATAATACAATGAATGTGTGATCCCTCCCTGCGTGCCTTGCCCCCTTGTGCATGCATGCATGACCCCCTGTGCTCCCTCCTTCCCCCAACACATGTGCACACGATCGCCTGGTGCCCCATTTTGGGCCTAGCAGGTCTCTCTGAAGCCTCCTGGGACCAAAAGTGGGCCATGACTGGAGGGCGCCATGCTTCCATGCCCCATTTTGGTCCCAGCAGGCCTCCCGCCCCACATCCTCCCACTCTTCCCACCCCTGTTCTCCCTCCACATGCACATGCACCCTGAACTTCGTATCATCTCGGACCTCCGCCTCTTCCCCCAGTGTCTAAAGACACACCTCTTTCAACAAGCTGGCCTAGCGTAACTTCCCATTGGGGCTATTTTAGATAGTTTTAAATTGGGGATTTTAATTTGATTTTAGCATAGGATTGTCTAATTGAATATGTTTTAAATTTGTATTTTGTAGTTTTATATGTTTTTAATTTCCTGTGCGCCGCCCTGGGTCCTTCATGGAGAAGGGCGGGATATAAATTTAATAAAATAAATAAATAAATAAAACATGTGTCTCCCACATGCGCAGCAGAGACCCGAAAATCAACTGGTCGGTGGGAGGTGCGCACATGCATGGTGAAGCTGAGCTGGGGCAATGGCTTGCATGCCCGCAGAGAGGGCTCTGTGTGTCACCTGTGGCATGCATACCATAGGTTCGCCATCACGGCACTAGGGGCTAGAACAGTGGTGGGTTTCTACAGGCTCACACCTACTCGCGAGAGCCGGTTGGTGAAATTTAGAGAACCGGTGAGAGGGGGTTCCACCGGCGTACCTGGAAGTAAATCTGGCCCGCCGCTGCCAGTGACCCAACGGGAAGGAAAGGAAAGGAAAGGAAGGAAGGAAGGAAGGAAGGAAGGAAGGAAGGAAGGAAGAAAGAAAGAAAGAAAGAAAGAAAGAAAGAAAGAAAGAAAGAAAGAAAGAAAGAAAGAAAGAAAGATAATTTATCATCATAATTGAGTCCAAAATTTTGGTTGCTAAGCAAGAGCGTTGTTAAATGAGTTTCACCACATTTTAAAATATGCCACTCCCACCCTGTCACATGACTGCCAAGCCACAAAATAGGTCACATCTACAGAGTAGGTTCTAAAAAATTTGAAACCCACCACTGGACTGGAACCCACAGCATTCCCTGCCTCCCCGCTCCAGTGGGGAGGCAAGTTATCTCACAAATAAGATCAGCATTTTTCACTTGCTTCTCTCATTCTCTCGCTTCTACTTAATACCTAAATAAATGAACCATGTGACTCTGGAATCTCTGCAACCATAACTTAAAACAACCATAAATCATCCCCCAAATCACAATACAATCTCTACAAGAATATAGTTTACATTAGATAAATTTATATGAACTTTGGAAGAGCTATTGTGAACAAAACTGATATAATCAATATAATCTTTGCTATCTTTGTTGAAAATAGATCTACGGTGAATAACTAAATGATTGTGAGATATACATTCTACCATTTCTTTATTATTTTTATTATAATTTACTATGCAGCTTTATTATACCCTGTTTCCCTGAAAATAAGACCTCCCCGGGTAATAAGCCCAATCAGGCTTTTGAGTGCATGCGCTAAAATAAGCCCTCCCCTGAAAATAAGCCCTCCCCAAAAATATTGCAGCATGGCAGCGGAAATGAGGTGACCACACTCGCCACCTCCTGGACCTCAAAAATAATAAGACCTCCCTAAAAAATAAGACAAAGTTCTTATTTCAGGGGACAAAAGAAAATAAGACCCTGTCATATTTTCAGGGAAATACGGTATGTGTACACCCACACTCACACACATACATATACTGTACATATACATGTACCTATATTCACCCCACCCACAGAGATATATACATCCATGTTGACATATACTGTATTTCGCTTAACAGGCAAGATATATTTGCTGAAATCCTTGATGCCATTTATAACACTAGTCCTTGAAAACTCTGGAAAATGTTAACATGTGCTATTGATTTGAAGCTAGAAAGCTATTTGTTCTACTTTTGTGGGATGCCAGAAGGCATGAAACAGAGAAAATGTATTATTTATAGCTGAAGCATAATAAAATCTAAATATTGCAAGAATTACTGGAGTATGAGATCAGATTATCTGGGATCATTTTCAAATATTCAGTTGGGTGCCAATTATTACATAAAAACTCAAATTCATATGCATGTGCATGCAGAACTCAAAATATGGAAAACGGGCACGTCTTTAAAGTTGCCTACCCACGCAAGCACAAACACAAGACAGGATATGTCACAAACACCTTCAACATCCATTATACATGGTTGTTGTATTGTCCCAATCCTATTTTTTGAGTTGTGCCATCTTTAGCATACATGTCCTGGAAAATGAATAGAGACTTGTGTTTTCT
This sequence comes from Rhabdophis nuchalis, assembly GCA_039707465.1. Lineage (NCBI taxonomy): Eukaryota > Metazoa > Chordata > Lepidosauria > Squamata > Natricidae > Rhabdophis > Rhabdophis nuchalis. Next base: position 50,046,690 of record CM077649.1, read on the forward strand.
GGAACCCTGATACTAGTATTCCTTATGTTCACAACTGAGCACAAAATTTCTGTTCCTAAGTGAGGCATTTGTTAAGTGAGTTTTGCCCCATTTTAGACCTTTCTTGCCACAGTTATTAAATGAATCACTGCAGTTGTTCATTTAGTTACATGGTTGTTAAGTGAATCTGGTTTCCTCATTGACTTTGCTTGTCAGAAGGTAGCAAAAGGAGATCACATCACCTTGAGGCCCTGCTACTGTCATCAATATCAACCAGTTGTTGTGGCCCGCCAGCAGCCAGCGCAACTGGCAGCAGAGTCAGACAGTGAGGAGGATGGGGAGGAATAGGGGCCAATCCTGGAGGCTGGGGAAGGCTCGGACGAGGTCTCTGTGTCAGAGTCATAGATGGGGCCAAAGCTGTCTGGCAGTTCTCAGCTGCCTTTGGAGCTAGACAACAGTGAGGCAGAGGAACAGCTGGAGCCTGTTCCCAGTGTGTGCATGCACAGAGCTGCCAGAAGAAAAGAACAGCTCAGAAATCAGGGTCGACATGGGAGTAAAGTCACAGGTGGATGGTGAATGGCCCCTCCCATAGGAAATAAAATAGGAGCAAAAGGGGAGTGGGCTTTTGCAGGATACGATTCGTTCATTCGTTTCAGGAGTGTGAAGATCTGTCCGTGAATCTCAGAGACTCTGTGCCAAATCTTTCCTTGCACAGCACTGCTTTTGAGAAAATATTTACATGGCAGCTTTCCAAGCTAGATAAGGTCTGTGATCACAAATTCACCTTTGAAAGACTGTTTACCAGGCCTTTGCTGAATGTGAATGGGAGAAATTCACATTCGTTTAATAAAAGGGGTTTTGTCAGGACGAGGAATCTGCTTTGTGCTTTTTGAACAGTCACTAAGCAAATGGTTGCAAGTTCAAAAAGGGTTTCTTAGGGTTTGTACATTCAATTGAATTTACAATTGACTTTCCAGTTCAAACAGGATTTCTTAGAGTTTGTACATTCAGTTGAATTTCAACAGGCTCTCTCTGCAGACCTTGCTTACAAGTCAAGATCGGAAGCAAGGATGGCAAAGAGATCGTTTTCCCATTCTCTTTTACTTAGCACATATTCAAGCTGAATGCCAGCATAGTACAAGAGCTGGATTTCCAATGTTTTACTTTAAAACTATAGTTGAACTTCATCTATGGAACTGTGTTTCATTAACATCTGCCTTGGGATATATACTATGACTGGGTTTAGACAACACAGTTCCTGATTATTGTATTACATTATTTACTGGATTTGCACAATATTTGAATCATAAGTTACCCATATAAGCAGGGCTCATATAACAAAGATAACCAAGAAAAAATGAAATAAACTCAGCATGTTGGGTAAGCACATCACGCAGCGTGGATGCGTCCGATTTGGGCAGAATTGTTGCCTGGTTCTGAATGCTGTTTTCTCCCTTGAAACCAGGAATGCAGTTCACAACTCTCTCTCTTCCTGCCAAGGTTGAAATCTCCCATGAATCAACTCGAAAACTGGAAGAAAACTACATGCACACTATATATATGAGATTGGCAACTTTTTATCCAAGTCCAGGGAATTATAAAGTTTATGACCTATTGCTTCATATCTTTTGATGTGTTAAAAGTCTGTTAAAGTGGCCTCCAGGAAATTATTTAGGTTCAAGGGTTCGATACTTTGATCCGATGCAATCCTGCTCTGAAAACTTGCTCTAACGAATTTGTGGTGTTGTCTGTGCTCTTGAATATCCTTCATCTCTAAGAGGTTTTATTTTTATGCAATACTTACATTGATTACATGATATAGAAATAACTACTCAGGCTAATTTTATTGCTCTAAATTCAAATTCAGAACAGAGCTGGTAGGGACCTTGGACGTCTTCTAGTCCGCCCCCCTGCTCAAGCAGGAGATCCTATACCAGTGATGGCTAACCTTTTTTGGCTCGCGTGCCAAAAGCGGGGGGAATGCAGGGGGGTTGTGCATTGGCGTGCCACACCCATAATGCTATGTGCACGACCTCCTGCTTTTGGCACGCTTTTTTCGCTCTCCCCAGTTTCCAGAGGCTTTCTAGTAGCCTGGGGAGGGTGAAAACAGCCTCCCCCCCACCTGCAGAGGCTTCAGGAGCTTCCCTGAAGCCTCCAGAGGGCGAAAAATGGCCTCAAAAGAAGACCTAAATCAGCTGGCCAGTGCACACATGCGCACTGCAGCTGACAGGGCAACGCCTCACATGCCCTAAGAAATGGTTCCACGTGCCACCTGTGGCACCCATGCCATAGGTTCGCCATCACGGTCCTATACAACTTCTGAAGGCAAGCTGTTCCACTGATTACCGAATTGTTTTTCAGAGTATAAGACTTTCCAGACTATAAGATGCAACTAGCTTTTAGGGAGGAAAAAAAAATCTGCCTCTGCCTCCCAGCAATTTGCCTCCTTGCAGCAAACAGCCTGGTCAGCTTCAGCACAGCCTGATTTAGAACAAGCAGCTGATTGGCAGTTGGATTGAACTCCCGGAATTCCAACGAGCAGCTATTCTAGGCTGTGGGGATTGCTGCCATTGCTGCTGCTGCTGCCTATTGCCACCTACACACACTCCATTTTCAGCCTCCACACGTCCTGTTTTCAGCTTCTGCACACCCCATTTTCAGCCTCTGTGCTTCCCATTTTTGTCCTGTTCCAGGCGGCATGCATTGCGACCACCACCTATTGCCATTGAATGGTAGTAGTGAGCAGCAGCAATCTTACTGCCTGGAGCAGTTGATCATCGGTATTCTGGGAGGCTGCCAATCAGCTGCTCATGCTAAATCAGGCTGTGCTGAAGCTGACCAGGCTGTTTGCTGTTTGCTGCAAGGAGGCAAGTTGCTGGAAGGCAGAGGCTGAAGGGTGGGGCCAGCGGGTGTGCGGCACTTCAGCAACATTCGTTCTATAGCACAGAGAAACATTTCCACCCACTTTTTGGGGGGTGGGAAGTGTGTCTTATAGTCTGAAAAATACAGCAATTGTTCTCGCTATTAGGAAGTTTCTACTGAATTCCAGGTTACTTCTCTCCTTGATCAGTTTCCATCGATTGTTTCTTCTCCTGCCCTCCCCTCTTTGAAAAATGAGTTGATTCCCTCCTCTTTGTGGCAGCCCCTCAAATACTGAATACTACTGTACTGTCTTTTCTTAATTTATTTTTGAAATTAAATAGGCTTTTTTGCAACTGGAATACGCCAATGTGGTAATATGCATGCTTGTAGCAAATTTTCTAGAATATTTATATCAGCACTTATGCTATTGAAAAAGGCCTATGAGGTGTGTCAGAATGGAGTGCTAATGAATGAGATTTCTCATTCACCTTTTGTGTTAATTTTATTATTCTCTTCACCTTTTTGAAATTCCTCTGGTGCATATCATGGACTACTTAAAAAAGGACATTCTGAATGAACACATTGGAGACCACTAGAGAGTGAGATGGCCTTAAGAAAAATCTTCAAGTCAATTTTGCTTCATAGCAATGTCATGGACAACATGAATTGCAGAACTGGCGACAGTGCCTTTTTTCAAGGTGGTTTTTGTTTTCTTAGTCTAGTCCAGGGGTCAACAATCTGTGGCTCTGGAGCTGCATGTGGCTCTTTCATTCCTCTGCTGTGGCTCCCTGTCACCGGTCGGCTCCACAATTGATAGGAGTTGCGGTTAACAAGTAGAGGAAAAAAGACGCACTAGGAGGAGACTCTATGGTGGGAGAACTAGACTTCCAGTCAGCAGAGGAAAAAGGATGCCGCACTAGGAGAAGACTCTGTGGTGGGGGAACTGGACTTCTGCTCAGCTCCAGAATTGAATGGGGGGCTTCTGGTTAGGACCTTTGTGGCTCTTTGAGTGTTTAGGTTTGCTGATCCCTGGTCTAGTCTATAATTCTGGTACTTCCTAAAAGTCTTCCAGTCCTACTTAGCTTTCAAACCAAGTTCATGTTTTCTAACTAAGATTGTTGGCTTACCGTTATGCATGAATGAGATCATTGTAGAAAGTATGGTTAAAACAACCCTTCAGTTATATGATATATAAACCCAACCTACATTTAGAAACCAATTCAAGTAGATAAGGGAAAAAACCAATGATGCTGTCTTCCTTGGATAGTACATTTTCAGCTGCAGATTTTTATTTTATTTTTTTGCAAAGGAAAAAAATGAAATATAAATCTTTCTCATGCAAACTGAAATGGTAGAACTGAACAATTCTTTACACGGTGGCATTGTTTAACCACTCTTCAAGGGAAGTAAATACTTTTACAACATCATGGCTACAGATTATCCTTTTCTATTTTACAAAATTAGTCTTTACAATGCAGTCCAGCAGATGGTATGAAAGTAGGAACTACAGTAAAGTAGGGAAGAAAAGTGTTTTGATATTATGCATTTCAGCTGGTCTTATTTGTTTTAGCTATAAATGGTTCTTTCAATGGGTAGTTCCTAGCAGATGGCCCTCAATCAGAATTTTTGATTCTTCGCCAAAGTCTGCTAGGGATTAATAAAAAGAAGTTAGCCTCCATAACTCTTACGCATATAAAAGACATTTCAACAGGCAGCAATTTACAGGCTAATTATTAAGTGATGTGAATATCATAACATGCTAAGACCCTTTTCTGTTATTTAGCCAAAATGTAACAACCTCCTCTTCTTCTTCTCCTCCTCCTCCTCCCTCTCCTCTTCCTTCTCTTCCTCCCCCTCCCTCTCCCTCTCCTTCTCCTCCTCCCTCTCCCTCTCCTTCTTCTCCTTCTCCTTCTCCTCCTCTTCCCTCTCCCCCTCCCTCTCCTCCTCTTCCCTCTCCCTCTCCTCCTCTTCCCTCTCCCATCTCCCTCTCCTCTTCCTTCTCCTTCTTCTTCCTCTCCTTCTCTTCCTCCTCCTCCCTCTCCTTCTCTTCCTCCACCTCCTTCTCCTCCTCCCTCTCCTCCTTCTCCTTCTCCTCCTTCTCCTCCTCCCTTTCCCTCTCCTTCTCATCCTTCTTTTTCTCCTCCTCCTCCCCCTCCCCCTGGGGTGGGATCCTACCGATTGAACAACCAGTTCGCTGAGCATGCGCTTCTCTGCACTCATGTGCACAGTTCAGAGAATACAACTTCTGGATTATTGCTTGGGAAGGAAAAATACAATGATAATATTAAAATGAATTAAATTAGGTAACCTGTGCTAAAAATATTTCCCATTAATAAAATTATAAATCCAATTACTAATTGCTAAAATCCACTCTGCTGCGCGACTCATCTGAGAAGATAAAGGTAGATAAAGCACAGGAGTGGGCGGGCGGGCCCAGTTGATTGTGGGAGTGAACCAGTTTGCTCCCAGCTGAGCATCAGAGCTACTGGTTCAGGGAAACTGGTCCAAACTGTTAAATTCCCACCACTGCCCCTCACCCTCCTTTTCTTACATGCAGAAAAGCTATAGACTTTCCCATGGTACATATTTGGTCACAATTTGCTCATATTAGTGATTTTAATCAGCGAATCCACTCATTTGCTGCAGAGTAGATTGAGTGACCCTGAAGCCTCATTGATGGGAGAAATTTTCATTGGTGGTCTTTGATTGAAAGGTGTTTATTATATAATGTTATCTTAGATCTGGCTATTTCTTCTGAAAATAAATATTCCCACAGTTAAGATTTTGATGGTCTGTAGAATTATTTTATTTTCATTCGTTAAAAGTAGGTAAACAATCAAGTGAAAACAGTCTAAATCAGAAAGCTGAAATATCATTGTTTTCATAACTTTATGGATGTTTCAACATAAAAACATCAATGCTTTCCCCCTCAAAAATGTATGAGAATTGAACATTCTCTCATCCCCTCGCCTGTTTCCCACAGGGGAATGTATAATAAAAAGAGATCAAAAGTTGTCCCTCACTAAACAAGCTGTTTTGAACCAAAACATCTAGCCTGAAAAACTGCAGATGTACCAATCTTGCAATTTTTCTCTGAGGATACTCCAACTTTGGTGGAATATCCCATCTGGAAACACTATGGAGGATGTTGGTATTGCCAAGATGATTTATCAAATTTGATGACTACATTGAATAAAACTGAACTGATCAAGCTGATAGATTTGGCTTAAAGTATTATTTTCAAGTTCTAAATATGTAGCCCTTGTCATGCCAAATTCTTGAAAGTTTGTGGATGGAATATGTTCCTGCCAACCCATTCAGCTGTAAATGTGTAAAAAGCTTTGCATAATATCTTATCATGCACCTCAGAGAATTTATTTGGTTTTATAATTCTTCATTGTAACTTTTCTTCATGCATCCAGGCATTACTTGGAGGTATTTACTTTATTAAAATTAGATATAATTTATACAATTTATAAATGTGTGCATGTAAGTGTGTATGTAAGGGATGGGGTGGCTCAGTGGTTAAGACGCTGAGCTTGTTGATCAGAAAGGTCGGCAGTTTGGCGGTTCAAATCCCTAGCACCACATAGCGGAGTGAGCTGCTGTTACTTGTCCCAGCTTCTGCCAACCTAGCAGTTCGAAAGCATGTAAAAATGTAAGTAGAAAAAATAGGAACTACCTTTGGTGGGAATATAACAGTGTTGTATGCACCTTTGGCATTGAATCATGGTGGCCACATGACCACTCTAAGTGTAAATCATAGTGTGCATCTGTCTGTCTGACAGTTAGACAGACAGACAGATGCACACTATGATTTACAAACAGAGTCATAAAATAATAGGACTACAAGATTTTATGGAACAACTTTTATTTAATGCTAAATGGAGGATGCATTTTTTTTAAATTATAATTCCTATCAGGTTGACAGCCATCCAATGACCTCTACAGTATCTCCAGCCAAAGTGGGATTCACCTCTAAAGTGATATATTAAACATTAGGAGATTTTTCCTAATGTTTCAATGAAATGTTCTTTTTTGTCGGTCATGGGAACAGGAGAAACTATTCTGTTTTATCCATTGTAATTCGTCTGACATTTGAAATTTGCTTTCATCGTTCACCCTTAATTTTCATACCCAGCTCTTTTGATACTTCATTGGACTTAGTCCTCAGACTTTACCATCTAGTAACAGGGTCAATAAATGAGTTGCTCTCTTTGGTCCCTAAGGAAGCCATGGGGCAGCAGAAAGAGAGGTCAACTTTTGCAGCACCATGGATAGCTCTGAGTCAACAACTTGTCTCAACAGAGATAAAACGGTCTTTATCCTTGGAAACCTTCCTCGACCCCTTTTCCTCCAGGAAAAAAAAAAGATGCATAAAATTTTTGATAATACTTTTCTAGGAATCACACAGGAATATACTCCAGATGGTTTCTTCTTGCAGCTAGCTTTCAAAGCTGTTGTGTGTCATCCAGGTACAAAGGTCTTGGAATAAGGAAGATCTAATTCTGCAGTGCACCTTTGTTTGCCACAACCTCCAAGTGGTAGGCTTTCTTCATAGGATGTCTTGAAATGTAGGTTAGACAGCCATCTGTTGAGGCTATGTACTGCTCTGAACAGTCAAATTTGATGACCTAAATAGGCCCAACCAATTCTACTGATATTATGAATTCATAAACCAGTTCCCTGGTCTCCATTCTTCATCTCTGTTATTGCTAGGCTCTTAGATCTGAAAACAATCCTAGGGCAAGCAAACTTAAAAGTTGGGGAGGGGAGAAGCATGCCTTGGATTATAATTTTCATTTCCCCCTAATACTGTCCTTCCAATATCTAAGGGGTCAAAGAAAGGGTCAATCTATTCTCCAAAGCTTCTGAAGGAATGGACAGAAATTAATCCGGGAGAGAAGCAACCTAGAACTAAGGAGAAATTTCCTGACAGTTAGAACAATTAATCAGTAGAATGACCTGCCTCCAGAAGTTGTTGGGGCACCAACTCTGGAGATTTTTAAGAAGAGATTGCACAACCATTGGCCTGAAATGGTATAGGGCAGTGATGGCTAACAATGTTGTCATTGTGTACCTGTAATGCAATGCATGTGTGCCATCCCTGTGTGCCCCGCCCCCTGCGCATGCACGCACAATCCCCCATGCGCCCATCCCTGTGCATGCACGTGCATCTCCTGCATGTGTCCTGCCCTCATGAATGCATGGCAGAGACCTGAAAACCAGCTGCCGGTGGGAGGTGCATGTGCAGTAGAGCTGAGCTGACAGCTTGTGTGCCCACGGAGAGGGCTCTGCATGCCACCTGTGGCATGCGTGCCATAGGTTCACTTTCACAAGTATAGGGGAAAGCAGAGGGTTGGACTAGAAGAACTCCAAAGTATCTTCCACCTCTGCTATTCTGTTATTCTGTTAAATCAGGGAGTCCATCATTAAGTCAGATTGTGGCTATTACATGAACATTGAAAACATACGTGTTCTCCTTTCTTTCTGCTACTTTTGTCTCACATTTTTATCTAGATGAAGATCATGTAGTCTGAGCCTGAATTACTATATTCTCATGGAATGGTTAGTGAATAATACCAATAGTACAACTTTGAAAATGATTTAAAATAAAGCAAAATAACCCCTGCAGTTCTGTTGTCCTCCACGTAGATCTCCTTTACAGAAAGAAGTGGAAATGTTTTTTTAAAAAATCACTGGCTAAAAGCCTTGGTGGGGCGATGCAAGGCTAATTGCTTATTGCTGGTATAAAATGATTATATATGCTTACATAATTGTAAATTATAATTAAAATATCTGATGTGAGTAATTGTAATAAATTATGCACTCCTTATTATTTTGAGCATTCCACTCTGCTTAGCAGCTAAGGAATTTGGAGTAGGGAATGAATTTTGGAGCTACTTGATTATTTTCTGTCTCATTCCGATGATTTATTAGTGCCTACCAGCATTGGGTTTCAGTTATATAAAGGGTTGTTACTTTTTATGCAGTTAAAATTGGCTACATGAAATGGCAATGTTTGATGTAATGCAGAGGTGAGAAGAAGACATCTTGAACCTACTGATTTTCAATAAGTCAGTGAGAATTTCAGAAGTCCATTTGCTTTGAAATAGTAGTTAATTGGGGCATCGTGTCTCATTGGTTAAAGGCCAATGGAGAGCTGAAAGCCTGGGTTCGAAACCCAAGCTCTGGGCAACAGGTTGAGCTCCTGTTACTTTCCCCAACAGTTCAAAAGCATGCAGATGCAAGTAGATAAATAGATTCCACTCTGGTATGAAGGCAATATTATTCCATGTGCTTTTAGCATGTAGCCATGCTGACCACATGGCTATGGAAATTGTCTTCAGACAAAGCTACTTCTCTCGGCCAAAAACGGAGATGCTCTAGAGCAGGAGTGTCAACCTTAAGGCCCATGGGCCAGATCCCGCCCATAATGTGGATGGATCCAGCCCGCGGGGCAATCCTGGTCCATCCAATGCAGAGAGGAAAGATTGGGTCAGTGTGGCTTTGGCCTGGTCTACCCAGTGCGAAGAGGAAGGATCATGCCAGTGTGGTTTCGGCCTGGTCTACCCAATGCAAAGAGGAATCATCGGGTCAGTGTAGTTTCCGCCTGGTCTACCCAACGCAAAGAGGAATCATCGGGCCAGTGTAGTTTCAGCCTGGTGTACTCAATGCAAAGAGGAAACAGTTTGGGGAGTGGTGTCAAGCTGGCCATTCCAACCCAGTTGGCCACACCTATCCACTTGGCCACACCCACCTGGTTCCCTAAGGAGCCCTGATGTGGCCCTCAATGAAATTGAGTTTGACACCCCTGCTCTAGAGTCAGACATGACTGACAGGGAAACCTTTATCTTTACCTTTTAGTAGCTAATCATAAGTTTGAAATGAGAAAAACTGATGGTAAACAAAGATGGAACAATATGTGGAAGGCAGTGGAGGTACTTTCAGTTCATAGAATCTGTTTCTAACCAAAATGGTACAAAATAATAAAACAATAACAATGTCAGGGTTCCAAATAGCATCCAAAAGTAAATCAGAGTCCAAGGCAAAGTATTGCTCTAAGTTCCATTTTATTAAGAGAGCCATGTTGGCACATCTGGGAAAACCCGAATCTGAAGGCTTCCCAGTTTGCCCCATGCAGTTGAATGTTCAAGATCTTGCCCCCACACCCATAAGTCTGTCTCATGGTCCAATCTCCCACTGCCATGCTGGCAGTTCCACCCATCCAATTCCAGTCAGGTTCAGCAGTGCAGAGACAAAGGATGACCTTGGCTTTCGAGAAAGGAATTTTGTTATGGCTACATCTCATCTAACTCCGTACAATCCCCCCCTCCCATTTTCCCACAATAGAAAATGCATAGCAGAATAATAGAAAGTGTGGCAGGCCAAAGTTCCAAAAGAAAAGATGGCTGCAGGCCTGACAAACAATGAAAACAACAGAAGCACTGTTTTTTTGTTAGTTGCATTACAAGAGTAAGGACCAATGTACAGTACATGATGACCCCTTTCTTTCAATCTTAAATTCCCTTCAATATGCCAATATCTTCCTTTCTCAGTGGGGTGGGGTGGCTCTGACCACAGAAAGCTGGATGCATAATTTGATGCCATAGTTGTCACTGTACCCATTCCTTATTCGATCTCCCTTAAACAATATTTCAATCTGTAGGTGAATAGCATGGAAATTAGTTGTGCCATAAAGCAAAATCCCAGTTCTCCATTTTACCTGTATTTCTAAATACAGCACAATTCCTAAGGATCCCACAGATATTCCTAGAAAAAAAAATAGCTGTCAACTGCAATTCAGAGGATTCAGTCTCCAACCGATTCAAAAGAAGAGAAAGGTGAAATGTGTCACTGTAACAAAAATATCCTCTCCCATTTGCCCTCTGGTAAATGGGTGATATGTGATTGGCTCACCCATTGTGACTTCTGCTTTATGAATGGGCAGAAGCCCGATCAGTCTGCAACATATTCTCTAAAGCCCATTGGTGCACCCTCCTCCGAAAGTTGAGTAGGTCTTGCCTGGGAATATAACGATCCATGCAGCAAAATTATTTAGTCAAAGTATGATTGATGCCTCAAGACATCTGCTTTGTTGCATCCTTTGTGTCTTACTCTACCATACCTACACAAACCCAAGCACATATTTCCCCCTAGCTTCAGCTGAAAGTAGCTGACAATTCCCAGAGTTTAATTGAGCATTGTTTTTACAATAATTTAATTGGGCATTATTTTTACAGTAGTTAAATGACTTGGCTTACATCAATGGAATGGATTAATGCACCAAGGCATTAGCATTCTGCATAATTCAGCCGAAGACACATCCCATAATTATCTTTCACCTTCAGCCTTTGCTGCCTTCTGAACACTGGCTAAAGTCCTTGCATCTGCTCGGTATCGCCGACACAGAGAGGAGTATCTCAAAGGCACATTGGACAAGTGAATGAAATGTGGGATCATTTCCAGAATAGATACCCAGTGGCTCTTTGCTACATCATAACACTGCAAGCTTCCCTGATGCTGCTTTATCTGCCTTGTGCAGGAATGCAGTAAAACATAAATTTTGAAAAAGAATGAGGGAAAAGAGACAAAGAAAGAAAACTTATCCCCAGAGGGAAAAAATTGAACCGCATTCCTCTGCTATATAAACCAATATCTGGTAAACTACCATGTTTCCCCAAAAATAAGACAGGTCTTATTTTCTTTTGACCCCCCAAAATAAGTGTTTGGCCTTATTTTTGGGGAGGTCTTATTTTTTTTTTTTAATTAGAAGATTTTATAAAGATTACAAACAGTTTCTCCCCCCCTCCCCCCAACCTCTTCCTCCCTCCCCCCTCCCCAGACTTCCCAGAACAAGCACAGGGTATAACTTTCACGAACATAAAACTAAGATACATACACATTATCCCTAATTCTCTAACTATAACTCAAAACATCATAGACATAAACTACTTAGAAAAATATTTCATTCATATGCTATATAAACCTTCTTATTTGAATATTTTTTTTGCATATAATCGATCCATCTTCTCCATTCTAATATATATCTTTCATTTGAATGATCTTTAAGATACGATGAAATTTTTGCCATCTCAGCCAGGTGCACAACTTTTAAAGTCCATTCCTCTGTGGTAGGTGGATCTTGCTTCTTATTTTTGAAGTGCCGGAGGTGGTGAGTGTGGTCACCTCATGGCTGCTGCTGTGTTGCAATATTTTTGGGGAGGGTTTATTTTTGGGGGGAGGGCTTATTTTAGCGCAAGCATTCAAAAGCGTGACTGGGATTGGGAGCAGATAAGGGATGTTAAATAGATGGTCAGATTTTAAAGACACTCTTAAAGAAGAAATAGATTGATGTTGAAATACTTGATAAGAATTGTGGGATATTAATATTAAGGTATATGAAATTTCAGATTTAAAATTTATAAAATGAGATTACTTATGAATAATAACGATTTTAGAGATGCACAGAAATTATGAATGCCCGGTTAGCATGTCTTCTAGAGCAGTGTTTTTCAACCTTGCCAACTTGAAGATGTCTGGACTTCAACTCCCAGAATTCCCCAGCCAGCATTCACTGGCTAGAGAATTCTGGGAGTTGAAGTCCGGACATCTTCAAGTTGACAAGGTTGACAAACACTGTTCTAGAGGATACAATTCAGAGTGGACCTTTGATTTTTAAATCTATATTTTCTTTTTTCTTCTCTCTGTTGGTTTTATAAATAGAATACCACTACATAGTTATACTTTATATATAAAAGGATGTTAAAATAACTAGTAAGATCAAGACCGAGACATAAGAATTGTAACAATCTGATATGAAAAATAATTAATAGATCCTTAAAAATTGGTAATTCATAATGAAAGATGGTTTTTTGATGTGTTTTGATGTGGTTTTCTGTGAAATTTGTTCCATTTGTGTTTATGAAAAAAATATATTAAAATAATTATTAACAAAAGCCCGACTGGGCTTATTATCTAGGGAGGTCTTATTTTTGCGGAAACAGGGTAGCTAAAAAAATATATGCGGTCTTCCTTTTTAAATTACTCATTATCCATAGCTGAAAGGTAAGAAACAAATGCAGATAGTCCTTGACTTAAAACCACAATTGGGATAAGATTGTCCATTGCTAAGCAAAATGGTTGTTAAGTGAGTTGCATCCTACTTTATGACCTTTTCTGACCACACTTGAGCGAATGACTGCAGATATTAAATGAATCAGGCAGCCATGAAGCAAATCCAGCTCCACTGTTGACTTTGCTTGACAGAGGACATCTGGGAAGTGGCAATTCCAATTGGCTCAAGGAGGCAGCAATCATTGGAAATACATGACAGCTGCCAAACACCTGAATTTTCATCACATGACTGGGAGGGGGAGGTTCTCCGATAGTTGTAAGTATGAGGACCAGTCGTAAGTCACTTTTTTTTAGTGCTGTTGTAACTTTGAACGGCTGGTAAATGAATGGCTGTAAGTCGAGGACCTGTATTGGTTCTTTTTTTAAAAAAATATTTTTTATTAATTACATTTCGTAGTGCTTAATAAACATTGTGTTGTTTGGGTATTTAATTTGTATAACAATACTTAATCTCCACCCCTTTTTTCCAACCACTGATAAAATAGATTCCATATTTGCTAATATTGTGTATCTTCTTTCGGTTTCATTTTTAATATCAGTCTGTCCATTTCTGCACATTCTAATATCTTCTTAATTATTTCTTCATCTCGTGGTATTTCTTCATTTTTCCAGCATTGCGCAAATACAATCCTTCTGTCAAGACGTGCAATATTAAATATATACTTTTTTAATCACGTTTAGCTGATTTTATACCTAGTATAAAGGTTGATACCAGTTCAGGTTTAAAATCTACCTTCTTTCCAATCATCTTTTCTAACCATTTATGTATTTTTTCTCAAAGTGTTCTTTCTTTATCATAAGTGCGCCACATATGATAGTATGTGCCCATTTTTTTAAATTATATTTCCAACATTTGCTAGACATATTTTTAAACATTTTAGCTAACCTAGCCGATGGTAAGTGCCATCTATAAAATATTGGCTCTTAAAAGTGGTTCCTTTTATCTTTTAAGAGAGATTCTAATTTTTAACTTTTGAGAGGGGCAAGTTTTATTTTTTTTTAAATATGCATAATTTATGGAGCGAAAGCACTGTTGAATTTTTCTGTGTACAGGTAATCCTCAACTTTTGAACTGTGATACAGCCATCCTTGCAAGGGTTACATAATTAATTTAATTGTTTTAAAATAGATTATTTATTCTTGCTCAAATCCTGGGATCCATTCATACCTCTTCGTAAGTTGTATTACTTTACAGTTCACTGACTTTTACTCTGTGGAGAATATTTTAAACCAGTGCAGTTCACTGGTTTTTACTCTGTGGAGAATATTTTAAATATTTTGTTGAAATGGACTGTAGTCTATGAATGATTGCATCAGTATAAGACTAGAGGGAAGTTCTCCAAGGATGGGCTCCCCCATGAGTCCAAAAAGCTCAGAAGATTAAACCTCTGGTGACTAACCCAGATTGGATCCTGCAACAGTCATGACACTTTCTCAAAATCCCCCTCTTTTCAATATCTGGATGTGTTTTGATTGAATATGGCTACCCCAGAAGCCAGTTTGTTAATGGACAAGCTCCTTGTTAGCCTTTTTGTCATGATGCTTTCTCAAAATTCTCCCCTTCTAAACTATGCCTATTACTTTTTCCCCCTTAATAATGTTTAGCTGCAGGGGTATCTTTGTAGGGTCAAAATAACAGCTGTGATCATGTCACCATCTTAACTTCTTCATTCCTGCTGATGTCTCTGCTTAGCTGTTAACAGATTTGTAGGAAACTGCCTTAAATCAGGTCAGACTAATGCTCATATAACAACCGTGTCAGGAGCATCTTATGCTTGAAGGGTCTTGAGATGCTTTCTAATAAAAACATCTGTAAAATATACTGTATTTTTCAGAATATAAGACGCATCAAGATTTTGAAGAGGCAAATTAAAAAACAGAGTTTTTTCACTCTGCTGACCTCCTAAAAACAGCCTGTTTTTCGCTCAAACTGGTATGTTTTTTGTCACAAAAAAGGGCATGCATAGTCTTTAGGAGGCTTCAAGAGTACTCCTGGGGGCAGGGAGGGGCAAAAACAAGCAAAAAATGGCCCATTTGTGGCTCATGTCTCCCCTCCCCAGCCCCCAGGAGTAATCTGGAAGCCTCCTAAAGGCTATGCACTCCCATTTTGGTGAAGGGGGTGAGGTTTTGGGAGGCCAGAAAGGCTCTATTCAGTGTATAAGATGCACCCAGATTTTCAGCCTCTTTTTTGAGGGAAAAAGGTGGGTCCTATACACCAAAAAATATGATATACTGAACAATATATTTATTGAAACAATACCCAACAGTAACATATCTACTCTATGAAAGAAACTTCTCTGGAAAGTATGGAGGCTCAGCCCTTCCTTTTTTTAAAAACAAAGCTGTTTCCTTGTGTTTTAATCCTTTGACTCTGACAACCATTAGTGCTAGCATTTTGTTTTTATTTAATTTAATTTATTGCATCAATGGAATTGTTGCTGGCCACCCAGAGTCTGTGGGATGCTATAAACCAATACACTAACAATGAATAAGAAGGTTTTGGGGTTGGAGAGAGAACTGCCTGTTTCCTCTCCAAATATTAATACCAGGAAAACCTAGGTGAAGAGAGGTTTTCAAGAGGCCCCTCAAGAAGGTGCAATAGAGGCCCCCAAATTTTGGTGGGAGCATTCCATTAGAAAAAATGTCATTGCAGAAAGGTCTCATGAATACATGAATACTCACCAAACAGGCCTTTGTATTAATAGCACTTAACAATAGCACTTAGATTTATATACCACTTCACAGAGCTTTACAGCCCTCTCTAAGCTGTTTACTGAGTCAGCCTCTTGCCCCCAACAATTTGGGTCCTCATTTTACCCACCTCAGAAGGATGGAAGGCTGAGTCATCCTTGAGCCTGGTGGGATTCAAACTGCCAAATTGCAGGGAGCTGGCAGGCAGCAGAAGTAGTCTGCAGTACTGCACTCTAACCACTGCGCCACCAGGGCTCATGATTTTTCTATGGTAGATACTGTATTAATTAGCAATGAATGTGAAATTGGCTTTCCCATCACAAATTGCTTCATTCTTCTAATGGCAGATGCCAGAACTGAGATGTTCTGCATAGAAAATATATCCTCTATCACTGCGCTGTGGACGTTTCCCTAAAATGACCAGGTTTTAACCAGGAGAGCTCTTGAGTCTTCTTGCTGTTGATTCTTTGTACGCACATCATTAATCATCCAGATTCTCCATGATGACATGACACATTGCAACCTGTGTGCTATGAGTTGTTGTTTTTTTGTTTTAGTCTATCGTTTCTAGAGTGTTTTTTTTTTTGCCAAATGAATAAATGAAATAACACAAGATCAGGTAATGATGTAGACGTACCCTCCCATCCCCCCAAAATACAAAAAGGCCCATTGCTTGGGTTCCATTTTAACCTTAGAGAACCCATTCCAGGTGTGGAAAATTGGATGTTGTAGCAAAATTAGTACTTATCATTGTAGAAATGCCAGATCTTGGGATTTAAGAGAAGAGAACTAAAAAAAGGAAGGACTCCCTGGAGAAGAGCCTAATGCTGGGAATGACTGAGGGCAAAAGAAGAAGGGTACAACAGAGAATTAGGTGGCTGGATGGAGTCACCGAAGCAATAGGCATGAGCTTGAATGGACTCCTGAGGATGGTTGAGGACAGGAAGGCCTGGAGGAACGTTGTCCATGGGTCGGACACAACTTTGCAACTAACAACAAGAACTAAAAACAACAACAATAACCTTCCCCACAGTTCTCATATTGCAAATATACATTTGGATAGATGCAAGTATAATAAAGAAAGTCAAAAAAAAGGAGAAACTGACAGATGATCGTGAGGAAAATGAGTGATATAGTGCTTAAGCTCTTCCCACCCACCACTCTCATCTGGAAACATGGACATTCTTCTAAAATGCAACACGTTTTGGGCAACTGTTTTGGAAGGTTCTGTACTCTTTCTCTTTTGGTCAGTACCATTAAGCTTGTCTCTGTATTTCATCCATCTGGCAGGGAGGGAGCCTTCCCTTCCAAACTGCAAACTCTGCTGCCAGAGCATTCCTGTCGAGTTTGCTTAGCCATAAGGATGCTAATTGCCCAGGCTCAACAGCTCAGCAAAGTTCTGACCTCTCCACCTTGGCAGAGTTATTGAGTGGCTCAGCCTGGCTGCGCTGGACCATGTGGCCCCACAGGCAGAGGGCAGGAAGTTGGAAGGCTGCTACCCAACAGATGGAAGCGATCTTTGCCTGTTTGAAAACTGACCTAGTGAGGAAAGGAAGGTAGGGAACACAATGCAGGGAGAAAGAGAGACATTCCCTCTGCTCTTTTCAACTTTAGAAACCGCATTCCGTTTGCAGTATTTCAATCCCCAGTTGATACTGGAGAACTTGATACTGGAAAGTGGGCAACCCACATGAGGTTGTCAGGAGGGAAACGCAGCCATTTTTGACCACAGACATGGGGGTCCATTGCCAAAAATGTTTTCCTGTTTCCAGAATAAGCAAAAAATGAACCGTGTCGGGAGGAGACCGAGTTGGCTGGCCATTCATGGCATCTTAGAATGTAGAAGGGACTGTGGAGCCATTGGTACCCAACTTTGTGTAAGGTAAAGGTAAAGGTTCCCCTCGCATATATGTGCTAGTCGTTCCCAACTCTAGGGGTGGGGGTTGCTCATCTTCATTTCAAAGCCGAAGCGCCAGCGCTGTCTGAAGACGTCTCCATGGTCATGTGGCCGGCATGACTAAATGCCAAAGGCGCACAGAACACTGTTACCCTCCCACCAAGGGTGGATCCTATTTTTCTACTTGCATTTTTACGTGCTTTCAAATCACTAGGTTGGCAGAAGCTGGGACAAGTAATGGGAGCTCACGCTGTTATGCAGTGCTAGGGATTCGAACCGCTGAACTGCCGACTTTTCTGCTCAACAAGTTCAGCATTTTAGCCACTGAGCCACCACATCCATTATCAACTTTATGTAAGAACAATCAAAACAGACACAAAAGTCCTATCTCCAAATAGTAACCATTGAGAGAAAAAATATTGACTTCTTGCAGGGCCTTGAGAGGCAGCATGTCTTTAGATTCCCTGACTTGGAGAAGGTCCCGTCCTATCCAATGTATGGTTTGGAATTAGAAATAATGAAAGGCTTTGATTGCTTGGAGTGCCTGTTGTTTTGACCATCAGTGAATACACTCCAGTTTGAATCAAGGCAGTACAGGAAAGCACTTGAAATAGATTCCCAAAAGAGTGGGAAAGTTTTATTATTGGGATATGGTGGTGAATATATTGGTTTTAAGATGCAATCTGAGTTGTTCCTCTAAGTCAGGGGTGTCAAACTCACATCATCATGGTGGTATCATGTCATGTATCAGGACTTTTTTCCCCTTCGCTAAACCAGGCGTGGGCATGGCCAGTGGGCAACACATCTGGTGCATAGGCTGGGCATTTGACAGCCCTGTTCTAAGCTTTTGAACTCATGCTGGAGCCCATGCTCAGGGAACTTCTCACTTTCCAGGATGTATGCACTGCGCTGTTATATGTGAAATATATTTATGTGGTGCATGGTTGTGTGTGACTTTTGGTTGTTGATTGATACCCAACTATTAAGTTGTTAAATGCTGTTTCTTTCTTTGCCCTACCTTCCCAAGTACCTGGTAAACTGCTGGCATATTACCACTCCTGTTGACTGACAAGAGCTTCAATAATGGCTTTACTCATAAATGATGATTTACTAACAATTTCTACAGATCCTTTCTTTCCCCCAAAAAGTGGACAAAAGAAGATTAATGTAGACAAGGAACCAGGAGAGATTCAAATGAGCGTTCTGCACATCTCTGAATTTAAGGAGGTTGGACTTCATTCTCTGCTTGGGAGTTTTGAGAAACATCTGGCTAAGCACTGATGAGGCAGTCAGGTGGGAGGACATCATGATGGATTAGCTGAATCCTTCGCTTGATCTTGAGAAGTTGGGCTCTTCTGTTTTTAAACCCCCCATTCTTTATTAACTAGTTTGTGGGAAGCAAGCCAGTCCACAGCATTAGCTAGGATTTTCCCCCCCTTTCTTTAATGAGAGGCACAGGATTTATTTTCTTGAGTTCTTCCTTGTAACAAATTTGTATTGTTTGGAGAATAGGGATTGTTTGTTCTGCAGATGTTTACTGGCTCCTTTAATAGACATGCAGGATTTAACAAACCCAGTTGAGTTGGAGATGGGTCTGGTCATTTGCAGCTCCAGGGCAAATTGTTTGATGAAACTGAGACAGCAAAGCAATAAAACAGATGCTAATCTGCATTTAAAATTACCAGGCATACTTAGTAACCATCAGGCAGAAGCAAATAAATGCCTGCATTCCGTTTATGTGCCATCTACTATGAACTATTTTATAACTGTGAATCTCTTCCACCATCTCCTGCTTTTCTATACATAAAGCAACTCCCACAGTTCCCCAGCCAGCATGTTAAAGTCCACACAGCTTAAAAGCTGCCAAGGCTGAGAAACACTGACACAAAATATTCTGACAGGAAATACAAGAGTTTACTTTTAAGTAGAAAAAAGTTTTGGTTGCCACAATGTAAAAAAGATGTGCAGAGACTGCAGAGAAGAGCAACAAAGATGATTAGGGGACTGGAGACTAAAACATGAGGAACGGTTGCAGGAACTGGGTATGTCTAGTTTAATGAAAAGAAGGACTAGGGGAGACATGATAGCAGTGTTCCAGTATCTCAGGGGTTGCCACAAAGAACAGGGAGTCAAACTATTCTCCAAAGCACCTGAGGGCAGGAGAAGAAGCAATGGATGGTTATATCATGAGGTGCATATTGTTGGATAACCTTGTGGATGGTTATGGATGTCTATAACTTTATTGACCCATGGTATTTCAAATTTTCTTTTGAGGTGGGAAACATGAATATATAAATACAAATATATAAGTATTAAGATTACATAAATATAAATCTTAGTAAAACAAGAAGAGATCACTCCCACTTCTTGTTTTCAAATCAAGGGAAACCAACCAACCATGTAATTCCCTCCATTTTACTTCTTCACACAACACACTGTGGCCCTTCATCTTCCACTAGATTATTCTTCTGATCCATGTGATATCCGCAGGGCAGAATGAAATAATGTGCCATGGCCAACTTGCCACCACTGCCAATTTGCCATGGCTAACTCGCCGTAAACAGCTCATCATGGCCAACACACCATGGAACATCTTGCTGAAGCCAACATACCATGATACACATTGACACCGGACAATTCAATCATCATCTTCTTTTAAAGACCCTTTGCATGGTGGAGTCTTGGGCAGCTGAATGGAGCTGAGTGTTTCCTGGCCAGATGCCCTTCCTGTTGCTAATGCAGAGATTGTTTCAGGAGATATATTCTCATTGTTCCCAGAATGTAACTTTTGTCCCACAGTGAGTTGTCCCATGGTGAGTTGGCCATGGTAAATTGGCTGTGTTGGGGATATCTCCGTTGGGAGACAGAAAGTTGTGCAGCGGAATGTATAGCTAGAGAAATGTTGCTAGTAAACACACAAATAGTATCTCAGACACTGCTAGTAAAAACAAGTAGCTTTACTGGTGTTGTAAAACTAAACTACTGCTTCACAAGCAGTGATAGTAGATATTGAATCAAAAAAAGTCCTTAACAAACAAACAATTGCTTACAGTCGCAATACATGATTCTTCCTTCTTCCTTCAGTCGGTCACAGTGAGCAGAGAGAGCAATCAAGCAGAGAGAGAGAGAATGCGCTCTCCTGACTTCCTCTTATTGCCGAGATAATTACAGCTTCTAATTGCATTCAAACATCTTAAAGCAACAAAGACCATTTGTCATCATGGTATTATATATTGCCTACCCAACACTAGGAGTCTACTCCTAACAGGCTGTGATGAGTTGTCCTAGACCCCTACATGGAGGGGTCAAACCCTGCAAGACAGCAGGCATAGTATTATGATTGACACCTCACTTCTTTGGTATGAATATGGCATATGGGGTTTCAGTCATAGCCACCCCACCCAACTACTTGCAAATTTTGATATTGCATAGTAACATTCATGCCTATTATTATTATTATTATTATTATTATTATTATTATTATTATTATTATTATTATTATTATTATTATTATTATTATTATTATTATTATTATTCCAATTTATACCCTGCCCTTCTCCTAAAAAAGGACCCAGGGTGTCTTTGATTTATGCCAACTAGGAAAAATAGAACATCGTCTTTTTTTTTCCAGCCATAAATGAAGATGCTGAGGATTGAACCTAAAACTTTTTATACATAAAGCAAGT
Source organism: Rhabdophis nuchalis (assembly GCA_039707465.1). Taxonomy (NCBI): domain Eukaryota; kingdom Metazoa; phylum Chordata; class Lepidosauria; order Squamata; family Natricidae; genus Rhabdophis; species Rhabdophis nuchalis. The sequence goes on from CM077649.1 coordinate 50,067,942, forward strand.
GTTTTACTCATTAAACTATAACTCAACCCAAGCAAAAGATCTTTTTTTCCCAGAGGCTGTGATTTGTAATACACCAATCCAGGGGTGAAATCCACTTACCTTTGCTACCGATTTGGTAGCAACGTGAGTGCGTGCTATGAAGCAGGAAATCCTGCTTTCTAGCTAATATAAATCACGCTAATATAAATCACGCATCATAGCTCCTTGGTTCACTGAGGAGCTCCGGGGGATGAAACGCCACAAGAGATGCCTAGAGAGTAGATGGAGATCCTCTCGCTCCGAAGCCAACCGAACACTAGTGAGAACCCATATTAGGGCTTATTTAGTGGCGATAAGAGTGGCCAAACGGGAGTATTGTGCCACTCTTATTGCATCCGCAGATAACCGCCCTGCCGCCCTGTTTGGGGTGACCCGCTCTCTCCTTCACCAGAGGCCGCGGGAAGCCCCTCTGCAAGGGCGAGCAGAGGAATTTGGGATTTATCTGCAGGAGAAAATCACTCGGATTCGGAATGAGCTACCCTCCATCGACAGTGGTCCTGTGGGACTGTCCGAGGCTAGTCTTGAGGCTCCTTCTTGGGAGGAGTTTGACTTTGTTACCACCGAGGATATGGACAGGTTGTCAAGGAAACTTAGGGCGACCACATGTTTATTGGACCCGTGTCCCTCCTGGCTTGTACTGGCATCCTGGGAGACGACACGAGGCTGGCTCCAGGGCATTGTCAACGCATCTTTGAGTGAGGGGTCCTTACCTGCCGTCTTGAAAGAGGCGGTAGTGAGGCCCCTCCTCAAGAAGCCGTCCCTGGACCCAGCTTTACTAGAGAACTATCGTCCGGTCTCCAACCTTCACTTTTTAGTGAAGGTTGTCGAGAGTGTGGTGGCCCAACAGTTTCCGCGACACCTGGAGGAAGTTGATTATCTAGACCCGCGCCAGTCCGGCTTCCGGCCCGGTCACAGTACTGAGACGGCATTGGTCGCGTTGGTTGATGATGTCTGGAGGGCGCGGGATAGAGGGTATTCCTCTATCCTAGTCCTATTAGACCTCTCGGCGGCTTTTGATACCATCGACCATGGTATCCTATTGCACCGACTGGGGGGGTTGGGGCTGGGAGGCACCGTTCTGCGGTGGTTCTCATCCTACCTCTCTGGTCGGTCGCAATATGTGTTGACGGGAGGGCAGAGGTCGACCTCGAGGCCTCTCCTATGTGGGGTTCCTCAGGGGTCGGTCCTCTCGCCTCTCCTTTTCAACACATATATGAAGCCGCTGGGTGAGATCATCCGTGGTTTTGGGGTGGAATACCATCTGTACGCTGATGACACTCAGTTGTACATATCCACCCCAAACCACCCCAACGATGCCGCCGAAGTGCTGTCCCGGTGTCTGGAAGCCGTACGGATCTGGATGGGTGGTAACAAACTCAAACTCAACCCTGCCAAGACTGAGTGGCTGTGGTTTCCGGCACCCCGGTTCAGCCAGATCATTCCAACTCTGGCCATTGGGGGCGAAACACTGGCCCCCGTGGAGAGGGCGCGCAATTTGGGTGTCCTCCTGGATTCCCGGCTGTCCATGGAGGACCATGTGTCAGCCGTGGCCAGGGGGGCGTTCCATCAGGTTCGCCTGATGCGCCAACTGCGCCCCTTACTGGACCGGGCTGCCCTACGCACAGTCACTCAAGCACTCGTGACGTCCCGACTCGACTACTGTAATACTCTCTACATGGGGCTTCCCTTGAGGTGCACTCGAAAGCTACAGCTAGTCCAAAACGCAGCCGCGCGGGTGATTATGGGAGCCACTAGATGCTCCCACATAACACCGATCCTGCGCGAGCTGCATTGGCTTCCTGTGGCCTTTCGAGTGCGCTTCAAGGTTTTGACTACCATCTTTAAAGCGCTCCATGGCTCGGGACCTAGTTATATGCGAGACCGCCTCCTGCCCCATACATCCCTCAGACCAATCCGCTCCCACAATGCCGACTGGCGACGCCCAGGGGAAGAGCCTTCTCTGTGGCGGGGCCAGCCCTTTGGAATGACCTACCCCCTGAATTACGTACCATCACCGACCTCCGCCTCTTCCGCCAATGTCTTAAGACATATCTGTTTCAACAAGCCGGCCTAGCCTAACCTCCCTTGGGGACTTAAGATAGTTTTAAATTGGGTTTTAAAATTTGGTTTTAGCGCAGGATGGGGTTATTTAATAGTTTTTTAAAATTATATTTATTGTATTTTTGTATGTTTTTTAAATTTCCTGTGCGCCGCCCTGGGTCCTCTGTGGAGAAGGGCGGGGTATAAATTTAAATAAAATAAAAATAAATAAAAATAAATAAATCATCGGAATAACCAGTTTGCCCAAACAGGTAGCATTTTTTTGACTACTGGTTCGGGCGAAGCGGTAGCATTTCACCCCTGCACCAATCTCTAATGACTCTGACTACAAAATGCAGTAGTCATAAGCTTGGCTCTAATATGTGCAGTACAGTAAGAAGCCTAACCACAGCTTGCAAAACGATAAGCTCTCTTGTACATGAAATATGTTCGTCTTTTTTTCATGTTTCATTTATAGAATCAATGAGGAACCCTTTTCTTGCACGTTTCTTTGGTCTCCAAACTATTTTAATATTTCCCAGGGGGTTCTCTGATATCACACTGCCAAAATTCAGGATCAAATGTCTAAAAAAAGTAGGCGGGGGGGGGGGAGAGACTGAGATAAAAATGTTGCTTTTGGCATACAACATGTCACAGTAGGTGTGTAAATCATTGGAAAAAATATATAACGCATCTTAAAAGAATTCTACTCGCTAAATCTCCTCGGAAATCCCAGCCCCACCAATCTGTATTGCATTGTCATCATGCAGCGCAGGTCATGTCCTGAGTCAAGAAAATATTAAGCTGCAATTGTATACACAGTGGGATGTATGCCTGACTGAATTCAAGGATTGTACATTTATATTTAAATGCCAGCATTTCGCAAGCCCTTAGCTTCTGAACTCTACTCAGCCTGGGTGCATTACTGTTTAGGTCTGACACAAGTGCAAGATTCTGTCCTCCTGCCAAGCTACATGCATGGACATTGGCCCAGTTTTAACCAGGTTCAGAGAAGTGTGTGGGAAATCTAGGGTTAAGTATGCTGCGCTGAGAGAGGTTTCTTAGTGAGGTTGAGTCTTATGAAAAGGACAGATGAGATGAGGTCCTATCTGTTGTGGCCCACCAGTGGCCAGCGGAGCTGGCAGCAGAGTCAGACAGTCAGGAGGTTGGGAAGGAACATGGGCCAGTCCTGGAGTCTGGGGAAAGCTCGGACGAGGGCTCTGCATTGGAGGCAGAGATGGGACCAAGGCCATCTGACAGTTCTTAGCTGCCTTCGAAGTTAGACAGCAGTGAGGCAGAGGAACAGCTGGAGCCTGTTCCCAGTGTGTGCATGGACAGAGTTGCCAGAAGAAAAGAACAGCTCAGAAACCAGGGTAGACTTAGGAGTAAAGCCACAGGTGGACAGTGAATGGCCCCTCCCATAGGAAATAAAAGAAGAGCGAAAGGGGAGTGGGCTTTTGCAGGAAACAATTTGTTGGTTCATTCATTCATTTCAAGAGTGTGAAGATCTGTCCGTTAATCTCAGAGACTCTGTGCCAAGTCTTTCCTTGAGGTTTGGAAAATATTTACATGGCAAGTTTCCAAGCTAGATAAGGTCTGTTGCCATACGTTCACCTTTGAAAGACTGTTTACCAGGCCTTTGCTGCAATTGAATGAGAGGAATTCATATTTTTTAATAAAAGGGGTTTTGTCGGGACCAGGAATTTGCTTCGTGCTTTTTGGGGAAGCCTAGGTCAGAACACTATCATGGCAAAGAACACCAAATCAATGACATAGTGTTATTGTTGGTGATGTTAAATAAGGATTGGCAAATATAGATACTTGAGTATATTGAGGACAACTTTTTAGGAAGAGCAAGGGGCCAGATTGAGAAGGAGACGCAGAGAGGTAAAGTGAAATGGGCAAGCCAAATGTTCCCTCTTGCAGTTGTTGTGTTGTGTTTGTGAGATGAGATATATGGGGACATTCTTTGTTTTGAACTGTAGGAACATTTTAAGTCAATTCGGGAATTACAAGCTCCATTAAGATGGAAAATGTTTGAAAGAGAGTGTTTCAACCATGCATCACTTGTATACACAACAGTTTTATTAAGTTTCCCGATAATGGTGTAAAGCCATGCCAATGTTTTTCCTCCTATAATAGTCAGAAGAGAGTCCTACACCATGCAAAGAGATTCAATGCCATCTCAAGGCCTTGGGTCAGAGGTGGTCCTTCCGTAACCTCAATTATGTTGTTAGGCACCCAACCAGGTACTGATCATTTCGTCTCGTTTATGCTTAGGAGTTCCATTCATGGCATTTATCTTAAAGCAGGCTGCAAAGGGACCTAATTGCTTGGACCACAGCCTAGACCTCCTATATCCATGATGGCGAACCTATAGCCTTCTCTGCAGGCATGCAAGCTGTCACCCCTTCAAAGCTCCACCACGCATGCGCATGCGCCTCCCACTGGCCAGCTGATTTTCTGATCTCTGCCGTTTATGTGCGGGTAGAGGGGCAGGCAGGGTGTATGCGGGAGGCAGGGTGTATGCGGGAGGCACACACATGCGTGAGGAGTGGGGAGAAGTTGAGGGGGGTACGGCACCCTCCCCCGCTGGTGGCCTGTTTTTGCTCCCAGAGACTGCAGGGAGGCTTACTAGGCCCAAAACAGGGGACAGGGGGTCATACGAACATGTAAGAGGAGCATGGGGGAGGATCACGCATGCATGCACAGAGGGAGGGGGCACACAGCATGCGTTGCATTATGGGTGTGGGTGTGCGGGTGCGCATTGTCACATGTGTGCGCTTTTGGCACGCGACAGCAAAAAGGTTAGCCATCACTACCCTATATCCATTTTGAGATAAAATCAGTTTCAGCAGTGGAGTGGGATATTTCAGGAGGAGAAAAATTTCAAACCTTCTCTATACCTTTTTAAAAAACCAGAGGTTTTTGCATGTGCCATCGCTTAAGGGGCTTATTATGCCCCTTCATCCTACTACTTTTTGAAAGGGCCACTGGGAGACTGGAGCCATGAGATGATGGCAGCTTAAATATGTCTGAGAGAAATTGATGCTGATTTTTTTTAAAAAGAAAGGAAAAATGAGAAGGAAGGGATCAGACAGGCAGACAGACAAACTGCTAGAAGCATTTCTTTGTTACTACTGACAAACCTGTTGTCATCGTACCTCAGGAATAAGCCCGTTAACAAGACATTTTGTGAAAATCATTCTCTCTATGAGAGAAGATTTCTACTAATTTTGCAGTCTTGTTTAATTGATCTTTAAAATATGCTTCACCAAGAAAGTGCTTATACCTACCGAACTGTATGAATAAAATCTTTCTACATGTTGATATGAAGGCATTAATCGTCTCCTGTGCTTAAATACGAGGAATCGGCATAGTTTCCCCTCAAAAAATACCATCCTCAGAGATGCACAACCTCCATAGCTTTGGATGTTTAGCATCTGATGTAAAGTTACACCAAGCAGGCTGACCTTGAAGAATGCAACTTCTTGTGCTGAGCTGCACAATTGTTCTTACACTTTGTACTAGCAAATAAGTAGGCAACTACCTTATTTTTCGGAGTATAAGACGCACCTTTTTGCCTCTAAAAAGAGGCTGAAAATCTGGGTGTGTCTTATACATCCAATATAGCATTTTTTTTGCCTCCTGGAACCCTGCCCCCTTCACCAAAGTGGCTGTGTCTAGTCTTATGGAGACTTCCAGAGAGCTCCTGGGGGCTGGGGAGGGCAGAAATGAGCCTCAAATGGGCCGTTTCTCCCTCCCCCAGCCCCAAGCAGCACTCTATAAGCCTCCATAGGGCTATGCATGCAATTTATTTGACACAAAAATGCCCCATTTTCACGATAAATGGGGCTGTTTTTTTGCTCATTTTTGACCCCCCCCCCCCAGGAGCACTCTGCAAGCCCCCCCAAGGCTAGTTATGCTTTTTATTTGAAAAAAATGGCCCCATTTTCACAGAGAAATGGGCTGTTTTGGAGAGGTTTGAGTGCAAAGGCTCCCCCCACCCTACCTTTCGGAAGGCTCTTTAACTGTTTCTGTGCCAGTAGAAAAAAAGTCTTAAGGTTTGTCAGCGATTTCCTTCTACAGGACATGGATAAATACACCTGGAAACATCAACCTACCTACCTACTCTCTCTCTCTCTCTCCCTACCTACTGTATTTCTCTCTTTGTCTCTCTCCTTCTACCTATCTACCTACACACACACACACTTTCTCTCCCCCTCTCTACCTACTGTATTTCTCTCTCTCTATCCTTCTACCTTTCTTTCTCTCCCTCTCTCTTCCTCTATCTACCTACCTACCTACTTTTTTTTGTAATTTGTCTCTTCAAAACCTTGGTGCGTCTTATACTCCAGTGCTTCTTATACTCCAAAAAATACGGTATTCTGGAAAAAGGGATTGGGAATTGGGGGGGGGGGAATCACCAGGTTGTCTCCATTTCTGCCTCTGCCTCTAGGTATTTTTCCAGACAGATGACGAGCACTCCAGAAGAAAATGAAGTTATTATGGCAGGATGTGTTCTACAAAACATGTTTTGTCTTTGCTTGTTTATTTCTTTAAAAACAAACAGAAAGTAAGGAGGTGTTAACCTTAAGAAAAAGCAGAGACTGTCTGTTGTGTGGTACCTTAGGTTTACTCAGTCTCTTGTGCCTTTACAGTATTTTATTCTCCTCTACATCCACTAATTTTGTTTATTATTGTTTATGTTATGTGTATCCTGTTTTTGTTATTGTTTTTAATTAAGGTTACGAATATTTCCAAAACACCTACCTCCTCCTATTTTTCCTGCCGCAATCCTGTGAGGTGAGTTGGGCTGAGAAAGATTTACTGGCTCAAAATCACTCAACTGGTTTTCATGGCTAAGGTAGGAATAGAACTCACGGGCTCCCACTTTCTAGCCTGATGCCTTAACCACTAGACCAAACTGGCTTTCGCTTTTGAGAAAGTAGTCATAGAATCTCCATTTCCAGTGCGTTCTGCTATAAACATTCCACATGTATCTCTCCACATGAGTGCAGTACAATACAATAGCAGAATTGGAAGGGACCTTGGAAGTCATCTAGTCCAACCCCTTGCCTAGGCAGGAAGGCCTATACTGTTTCAGACAAATGGCTATACAACAATTTATTAAAGACTTGCAGTGTTGGGGCATTCACAACTTCTGGAGGGAAGCTGTTCCACTGATTAATTGTTCTAACTGTCAGGAAATTTCTCCTCAGTTCTAAGTTGCTTCTCTCCTTGATTAGTTTCCACCCATTGCCTCTTGTTCTACCCTCAGGTGCCTTGGAGAATAGTTTGACTCCCTCTTCTTTGTGGCAACCCCTGAGATATTGGAACACTGCTATCATTTCTCCCCTAGTGCTTCTTTTCATTAAACTAGACATACACATGTATATTGAACACTGCATGTAAATTGCTGATCCAAACACAGAGCCCTGCCTTCCTATACCATCAGGCAGGTGCACACTGGATTTCTAGCCCACTTTCATGGCATACCAGTAGGAGCTAGGAGTTTGCCATAAAGCAACAGATAATTATTCCAGATGTAAGAACGGTCGTATGGGAAATGATTCTTGATGGGTAATTTATAGGGACTCCATGGACTCCTCCATCTGATGCTGGCAGTTGCCATGCTTGAGTGCCAGCGCTACGAGTGACAAATGGGTCCTGGACTTAGCCTTTCCTTCTGGTGCTGCCAGCTGTTAAGGCCAGACGTAAGAAGTTGCTGTCTGCAAAGATCAGAATGGACTCCCCCCCCATTAGATTTCTTACCTCTTAGAATTTTGCAGTGTTATCTTCAGCCACAGGGATGGGGGTGGAAGTAAAGAATCAACATTTTCATAAATTGTAATATAAATAATAAACCTTTTAATAAAGTTGCTATGACCCAGGTCGCCTAGGCAGAAGTAGTCTTTGATAGAGTTGTTGCGCTGTTACGTTCCACAACAAATGGCCTTACAATGGCCAGTAAGGCTCCACCCCGCACTTCTCTGAAGGCAGCCGCCCACAGTTTCACAAACAAAAGCCAGTAAGCAACAAAACCAATTCGCACAGGCAGAGAAGAAGTCCAAAGATTATTTATTTATTTATTTTTATTTTATTCGAATTTATATCCCGCCCTTCTCCTAAAAAAGGAACCAGGGCGGCGCACAGGAAAATTAAAAACAATACAAATATACAAAATACCGTTAATTAAAAACCAATTAAACCCATACCCTGTGCTAAAACCAATCTAAAAATTCCCTAATTAAAATTTATAACTAAAACAATCAGGAACGGGAGCTTATGCTAGGCCGGCTTGTTGAAATAGGTGCGTCTTAAGACTCTGGCGGAAAAGTCAGAGGTCAGAGATGGTGCGTAGTTCGGGGGGCAGGTCGTTCCAAAGGGTAGGGCCCGCCACAGAGAAGGCCCTTCCCCTGGGCGCCGCCAACCGGCATTGCCCGGCCGACGGCACCCTGAGAAGGCCCTCTCTGTAGGAGCAGATCGGTCACAGGGATGTATGCGACCCATTTAGGTGCAAGCTCACAGGGCAAGGTTCACAGGCAGAGGTGCACAAGGCAAGGCACAGTCAGAAACATGAGTTGAGTTTTTCCAAAGCTGGGGGAATTTCTTGCCAAAGCAAGCAAATGTTCCCAACAAAGACAATCTCCTCCCCCCCTCCCCAGCTTCTGCTTAAGTCAATGCAAGCTGAGTATTCCTTGTGAGGAGGCGACCTTTTCCCAAGCAGCCTCAGAAACTCCTTTGAGTTTGCTTCTGCTCTATTCTCCGTGGCCTCGGATCGAGTGGGGGAGGCAGCTGTTCCTCATCAGAGGGGATCTGCTGCCTCTCAACACCATTGCCTGTCCACAGTTGATCCTCTCCCATGTCTGTGAGGGCAGGCTGCTCACCATCCAGTCGACCACCTCCCACAATACCTGAGGATCCTGGGACAGCATCATCCTCAGCCCCTGGACTCACCAGACATTCCAGGGGAAATGCGCCATCCCAGGGGTGAAATCCAGCAGGTTCTGACAGGTTCTGGAGAATCAGTAGCAGAAATTTTGAGTAGTTTGGAGAACCAGCAAATACCACCTCTGGCTGGCCCCAGAGTGGGGTGGGAATGGAGATTTTGCAGTATCCTTCCCCTGCTATGCCCACCTAGCCATGCCTACCAAGCCACGTAATGGCCACAGAACCGGTAGTAACTGTGCCACCCCCATGGAACATTTCTGGTTCCAACTCCTCCTCCTCTTCTGAACTGGGGCCATGACAAAAGTACTTTGGAAGAAACACAGAATATTTTTGAAATCTAGTAATCTAAAAAAATACGTTCAACTGTTTAGTATAGACATTTTTGTATCGATGTGAGGTTTTTTTTAAAAGGAAAAATCAGTTTACTGCAAGAATTAAAAAAGGATGGGATGATGGGAAAAAAACACATGCAAAACCAACACAGAATTTTTCTGCATTTGCAATTTATAGCGTCATCCGGCCATCTGCTTTGGCAATATATCACTAATGAAGACAGGTTTTATATCACTACAGCAATGGCAAGGTAACGCTATAAATCAGTAGTGCAGAAATGTTAATGAAGCAGAATTAGACAGTCCTATCCATCCTTTGGCTTATTTGGAAGCAAAAGTAAGGGGTTGCTAGAAAATTACCAATATTCATCAATTCATTTATGTTTTGCAATTTGACTCCACATTTTCATTCATAATTCCTCATGCTTGTCCTATCAAGAGAGAAACAAATATAACTCATGTTTAATCACAGATGTATTGACCAGCTAGGTCACTCCCACTAGTCCATGTGCTCTCTAACTAACTTGGTTAAGGTTTTATTGAGCCACGGTGGCACAGTGGTTACTTCTGGTGCCTGCCGTCTGCCTGCAATTTGGCAGTTCAAATCTCAACAGGCTTAAGGTTGACTCAGCCTTCCATCCTTCTGACGTGGGTAAAATGAGGACCCAGATTGTTGGGGGCAATAGGCTGGCTCTATAAACCGCTTAGAGAGGGCTGTAAAGCCCTGTAGAGCGGTATATAAGTCTCAGTGTTATTGCTATTATTGCCAACCAGGGAAGAGTGGAATAGATTCACCAATGTTCGTTTTTAATTTATCTAACCGATAGCAGACAGGCACCAAAGATTAGTAGCACCATAAGTCTTAACTTAGCCAATGATACTGACTTAAGAGGTGTATGAAGTAGGGAGAAGAAACCAGTTGCTACAATGAAGAGTGTTCAGAACTAAGCATTTTATGCTATTCAAACATAGTCTTTGGGTGATTTGTCACAGCACTGCCAGGTCTTCCCTGCCAGGAATGTCACAGCATAGACGATCCATGGATGTTCTACCCCATCCCATGACTTTGTAAAGATAAGCTTGCTCTCTTCACATCATAATAGTGGGATTATTTTCTCAGCTAGCTGGCTGCACCTAGCAAACCTTGTCTGAGCTCAAGAGGCTGAGCAGGATTTGGTAAGAAGTGGAGTGGGAAACCATCAGAGAGCACTAGGGTGATTAGGCTAGACTGAGAATTTAATTTAATTTAATTTATTTCGATTTATAGAAGGTGAAAATAATCTTTGAAGAAAGCAGCAGGAAACAATTTCTACATAATTGCAAACAGAATTACATATCTATAGGAAGGAAGATAGAGCAACTCAATTTAATGAACCTTTCATTTTACTTTGAGCAGGCAAAAACACCAATCCAACTTTAGAACCAATCCAAAAGATGAATAAGGTCAAATCTAGTTAGCTCTTGGATGGGTAAAGGGACATTACTAGGATGTTTCACACACATGCACAGACACACAGGGATGCTGTTGTGGCTGTCGTCCAACGGCAACCAAATCAGATGAGGAGGAGGCGTGGGAGTCAGGGTCAGCATCAAGGCAACTTCAGAGCTCTGCGGGAGAAGAGGGTGTGCAGCTGGGAGACAAAGAGAGGGGGCAGAGCCTGGACTGTCCGTCAGCCCTCAGACGAAGAGTCAACAACCCGCAGGTCTGGAGGTGGCTGATGAGGAAGAGGAGGAACAGCTGGGTCCAGTGCCTGATGCACAGATGCACAGAAGGCAGAGGAGAGGAGAGCAGCGGAAATCCATGGGCCGATCCTTGGGAGGGAAGAGCCACTGCTGCTAGCAAACCCCTACCCTAGCTCTGGGGATAAAAGGCAGGGGGCGGACAAGTATTCATCTCCCCAACTGGGCAGGCTTGTTAGCCTGAAGTGTGAGAGAAACTTTTAGCCGTGGCAAAAAATAATTAATTAATTATTTTATTATTATTATTATTATTTATTAAATTTTTATACGGCCCTTCTCCCTTCCGGGACTCAGGGCGGTAATTAATTAATTCTTAATTAAGGAATCATTGCCTCAACTACAGAAGGTTTGTGGTGTTTGGGAAGCTGGGTCAAAACACACACAGAAAACACAAAAAAGCAAAACTCCTACTGGAAAGTCTGGGAGGGGATGCCATTGTGTTAATATCTGAGTTGTCTAATCTTTTGCCAGTTGTTTAAACAGTGTTAGATAATCTCCCTCCCTCTCTAAGTCGATGCCTATGCTAAATCTGTAAGCTTCGGAAGATGCACTTCATGTTAGAACAAAAATGGCCCGTCCCATATTAGAAAAAGAATCATTCCGGTGAACTTTCCCCTACATTCCTGGCCCCACATCTGTTTGCCAGGCACTGCCTGCCATAAATCGACATTCTAAAAATTCAGAAAAAGGCTTTTGATGTTTCGAATATGCAGGATGGGTAGAAGAGTATTCTGACATTTGGCAAGGGATAAAAATGACATTTCTACACTAAGGGGAGAGAGGGGAGGAAATTCCTTGGACCAAAAGACAGAAATGTGCTGCTCTGCTTATGGGTTGACAGGGAACATCTAAGAATAGCAATTCTTGACCACCCAATCCTGTGAATATTTCCTTGCAATTTTCTTAGCTTTATTCTTCCAAAGACAGCATCTCCTCTGCAATGCATGGCTCGGTTCTCTTACGGCAGGGATGTCCAAACTTGGGAACTTTAAGACTTGTGGACTTCAACTCCCAGAATTTCCCAGCCAGCTATGCTGGGGATAGCTGGGAGCTGGGAATTCTGGGAGTTGAAGTCCACAAGTCTTAAAGTTCCCAAGTTTGGACATCCCTGTCTTACGGAGAACATTGTTCTCGTTATAACTCAAAAGACCTTGCTGTCAGATTACAAAACAAAACAAAAAGTTTTGGCAAAAACAGCGCGCGTATTTTCATAGATTTGCAAGAAATAGATTTGAAGCTTCCATGAGGTCAGTGCTTTCAGTAATCAGAACATAGAATCCTGAATGTTTGCGATGAATCTTATTCATTCTGCCTTTTGTGGTATAGAAACTAAGAGATACGGAGCTAAGAAATGACTACTTGGGTATGCAAGTTGTAAAAAAGCGGATAAGGAGAGAGAAGTTAGCTTCTAAGGAGAAGAGAAGATTGCAGGTAGAAGAGAGGTGGTATTCAGCAGGTTCTGACCAGTTCTGGAGAACCGGTGGAAGAAATTTAGAGTAGTTTGGAGAACCGGTAAATGCCACCTCTGACTGGTCCTGCCCCCATCTATTCGCTGCCTCCCAAGTCCCAGCTGATTAAGAGGGAATGGGGATTTTGCAGTAAGTTTCCCCTGGAGTGGGGTGGGAATGTGGATTTTACAGTATCCTTCCCCTGCCATGCCCACCAAGTCATGACCACAGAACTGGTAGTAAAATGTTTTGAATCCCACCACTGAGGTGGAATAATATTCTCCAGTAGAGATGGTTTAAATCTAGTTAATGTTAGTATGGTATACTGAGCAGGGATTTCAAATGGACAATATAATTCAAAGCAAATTTGTTAAATTATCCCTTTAACAGCATAACAGAATAACAGAGTTGGAAGAGTCCTTGGAGGTCTTCTAGTCCAAACCCCTGCTCAAGCGGGAAACCCTATGGTGTTTCAGACAACAGTTGTCCAATCTCTTCTTAAAAATCTCCACTGTGGGTGACTCATAGCTTCTGGAGGCCAGTCATTCCACTGATTAATGGTTCTAACTGTCAGGAAATTTCTTAATTCTAGGTTGGTCTTCTCCTTGATTAGTTTCCATCCATTGCTTCTTGTCCTGCCTTCAGCTCCTTCGCATCTTTATCTCCCTTTGAATCATTAAGAGGTGCTGAATCAAATCCAGTGTCCTTAAATCGTCTCTGCAGAAGACAATTAAACAGAAAGAGACACTCAGTTCCCTTTAATTGCCTTAGCAGATCTGAAAACTACACATGTTTTAAGAATATTGTGTGTATTAAATGGACTATTTATTTAAAGTGCATATTAGAAGCATATTATAAATGCAGTTGTGATAACATACACTCCTACATTACACTCTTTTTTTATCATTGTTCCATATACAAAAGATAACAGATAATTCCCAGAAGAGGTAGGCTTCCCAAAACGTTATGGCCCAGAGACAAACTCTTTCGTGCCACTTTACTTTACAAAGAATCTTTGTGAGATATTATTTTAAATCGTAGTATGACACTGTCTACAACGGTCCAACACAATTCTCTGGCCAGTTCTGTTGTATTTTCCTTCTGTATTCATGATATCCAGACCTGAAAAAGAAATGCAAGTGAATATTTTAGTTTTTAGTTTAGTTTAGTTTTAATTCGATTTATATCCCACCCTTCTCCACGAAGGACCCAGGAAATGCAACTTTCTGGCTAAAATTAGGCAATCAGTATAACAATCTAGAACAGCGGTTCTCAACCTGTGGGTCGCAACCCCTTTGGGGGTCGACTGACCCTTTCACAGGGGTCGACTAAGACCATCGGAAAACACATATTTTATACATTCCGCATATTAGATATTTACATTACAATTCATAAGAGTAGCAAAATTACAGTTATGAAGTAGCAGCAAAACTAATTTTATGGTTGGGGGTCACCACAACATGAGGAACTGTATTAAAGGGTCACGGCATTGGGAAGGTTGAGAACCACTAATCTAGAAGGTTGGGGCCAGATTGCAAGCCAGTCGCCCCTAATGCAGTTTATTGTCTACAATGCTACAAGGCAATGAGTTATGAATGGCTTCTAATACTGTGACATTTGTACAAATATACAGCAGAAAACTGCTTCCCTGCAATTGCTCTCTTTGGTTCTAGTAGTTCTAGCTGAAACAACCAAGTACAACTTTGCAAAAACACAGCCTGCCAAATCTATGAGGATTGCTACTCTTCCCCTAGAATTTTCTCTTCTCCACCTAAAGTTCTCCAGATCTTCTCATTGGCATTCATAAAAAGGCATTCAGAGTTGTCAACCTTACTTTACGTAGTTTTCCAACACTATGCTGCTAACTAGGGCATACAAAACCTTTGCCAGACCTATCCTTGAATACTGCTCAAGCGCATTTCGGACATTAAAACATTAGAGAGGGCCAAGAGGTATTTTACAAGAAGAGTACTCAACTCCTCTGCTCGTAATAAAATTCCATATGCCACCAGGCTTGATAATTTAGGCCTGGATAACCTTGAACTACGCTGCCTACATTCCGACCTGAGCTTAATGCACAGGATAATCTGTCATAACGTCCCACCTGTTAATGCCTACTTTGACTCCAACTGCAATAACGCAAGAGCTATCAATAGATACAAACTAAATTTAATCCATTCTAATCTTGATTGCAGGAAAAGCGATTTCAGCAATAGAGTAGTAAATGTGTGGAACACCCTACCTGATCTTGTTGTTAGTTCTTCTAACCCCTATACATTTTACCTTAAGCTGTCTACCGTGGACCTTACGCATTTCTTAAGAGGTCCCTAAGGGGCCGTGCATAAGTACACCAGCACGCCTACCATTCCTGTCCTACTCTCCCCATTTATTTGTATGACTGGTCTTTTGTCAACTGGTTTTCAGTGTCCTCGGTTTTCTTATTCTGTTTATACTCGACTTTGTCTAGGTCAGTGATGGCTAACCTTTTTTGGCTCACGTGCCAAAAGTGGGTCGTGCATGGGCATGCCACACCCATAATGCTATGTGTTTTGTTTGTAAAACAAAGAGAACTGGAACGCAGGCTGCAGTTAGAACGTTTATTAACAGAGATTAACAAGAACTGAGGAACAAGGCCGGAGCCACCTGACAGCTATTTATAGAGACTGCTGACAGGCAGAGAACCAATCAACAGTCTGTAGTTTTGCCGCGCTTGGCAACAACGTGTGTGAGCCAATCAGCTTCCCAGGCTTCAACTCTGCCCGGCACCGGTCACAAGTCTGGGGACTTAACACCCCTTCCCCTGGATAGCGTAAGCATAATCAGACAAGTAGGTGGGCCTACGCCAGACCCACCCCGATCTGCGCGGTTCCATGGTGGTCATAGCCGGAGGAGGAGTGTCTCTCTGTTCTGGCGATGGGCGGCGCTGAGAAGATCCTTCACTGGGAAACTCCGCCCTCAGAGCTTGGTGACCGTCAACAGGTAAGTTGCCCAATGAGATCGACTCGCGTCGTGGGGAAGGAGACGGAGACGAAGTAGGGAATGGATGCCGGTAGGTGGCAGTAGGCGGCGGTCCGGCGGTCCCTCTGGCCATTTGTTGTGGGTCGTCCTCAGGAACGCGCCAACGCAATTGATTTATATGGTGCCGCCATTCTCGTCCATTGTTGGTCCGGACCCTATAGGAACAGGGCCCCGGTGACAGCTGTTATGTATCCCGGTAACCACTTCGGGTCCCCATTAAAATTTTGTGCAAACACCGGGTCCCCCACGCTGAAATACCTCAACACCCCCTGATCCCCCAACGGACCCTGAGACGTAAACTCAGGGTGGAGTCTGTCTAATGTGGTCCGGAGTCTCCGGCCCATTAGAAGTTCGGCGGGACTTTTGCCCGTGACCTGACAGGGAGTGGACTGCTGCGCAAAGAGGAAAGCAGCGAGGCGGGCATGCCAACTGCCCTGATCCAAACGACGGAGGGCATCCTTAACAGAGCGGACGGCTCGTTCGGCCAGACCGTTACCCTCAGGGTGATATGGAGCTACAAATATTTGCCGAATTCCTAGGAAGGCTAGGAAAGTTTGGAATGCAGCAGAGGCTGTGCACGACCCCCTGCTTTTGGCACACTTTTTTCGCCCTCCCCTGGCTCCAGAGGCTTTCTAGGAACCTGGGGAGGATGAAAACAGCCTCCCCCCCCCACCTCCAGAGGGTGAAAAATGGCCTCAAAAGAAGGCCTAAATCAGCTGGCCAGAGCACACAAGCATGCTGGAGCTGACAGGGCCATGCCACGTGTGCCCTAAGAAATGGTTCCACGTGCCACCTGTGGCACCCATGCCATAGGTTCGCCATCTCTGGTCTAGGTGATTCATAAAACCTGGCACCCATTTTTGAACACTGTACTCCAAGTGCAATATGACCAACACAAGTGGAATGTTACTTATCATAAGTTGGACATGAAGTTTCTTTTAATGTAGCTGATATGATGATATGATAGCTTTATCGATTAGCCTATAGGCCATATCAAAGCACGAGGTTCAAACACATATCACCGATAAAACCTTATACAAACAATTTAAAATAAGAGCAAGGAAAAATACAGTAGTGATAGGATAAGGTACAATATATAAAATGACATAAAAATATATTTCGGTGTCACCCTTACAATCTACCCTAATCGGTCCCACATCTGCAGATCTCAACCAAACCATTTTGTTTAAGGACTGTGCTGTGTTAAATGTTATTTTCAGGTTCTGGCCACACATAAAGTAAGTTGTTTTGATATGGGGATCCCAATGGGTCATTTGTTTGGTATATGGACCAAGATACCTTTTAATGTAGCTCATAAATGCCTGTATCTTTTTAAACTCTGCATCCAATTGTGATTCAGCCTGGAGACATTAAGATAGCTTTTTGGTTTTCTATTTTGCTTATTTTTTTGGGAGTAGTCCAGCAATGTGTGCATATTTGTGCACTTTGCCACAACTTTTGATCCTTTTGGCTCATTTGCCTTATCAATCCACAGGAACATAGAAGCGCATCAACAAGGCGTTGTTGACTCAGTGGCATAATCATATTAAGGTTGTCCTAGTTTTCCTCCCCCTTAGGGTTTATCAATGCATGGGTGTGCATAAATAATAATGTAGAAGAGGGAACTGTCATGAACCGAGCGAGCTAAAAGCCATGACAAACTGTTTACAGTTTCATTTCCAGAATTAATTTTAGAAATTGTCCCAGCTGAACAAGAATTCAGGAGCAATGTTAATGTAGCAAAAAGTAAATTCAGTGGAACAATAATGGAATAAAACCAAGGAAACTTGTAAAAGTGACATTCATCATTGGAATTGCTTGTGATTATATTTTAGTATCTTTTTTTTTTATGAGTTCCCATCCATCTTGGGCTCCTTTTCTCATTAATTTGCCCCTTCCTAGAATCCTACTTATCACTACTCTGAGTTTACTAGAATTTCTGGTTCTCTTTTTCGTTTTCCAATGGACACATCACACAAATAGGGAAAAACAACAACTCTTGTTTCCAAAAAGTATATGTTGCTGAAGCTGAGTTCATGAATTACAAGTTGTTTAGGTAAAGGTAAATGTTCCCCTTGCACATATGTACTAGTTGTTCCCGACTCTAGGGGGTGGTGCTCATCTCCGTTTCAAAGCTGAAGAGCCAGTGCAGTCTGAGGACGGCTCCGTGGTCATGTGGCTGGCATGACTAAAAGCCAAATGCGCACAGAACACTGTTACCTTCCCACCAAACGGATCCCTATTTTCCTACTTGCATTTTTACACGCTTTCGAAATACTAGGTTGGCACTAACTAAGCTGGGACAAGTAACAGGAGCATATTCCGTTACGTGCAATGGTGGGTTGCAGGAGGTACGCCCCGGTCCGTGCGTACTGGGTACCATTCTGGTACGGTGCTCCCATGCTTCTTACCTGTCTTTAAAGTCTTTGGTGCTTCTGTGCACATGCACGGTGTGTACAGCACCTGCACAAGCATCTGCGAAGCAGCTGGAGTGTTGCGGAGGCATCGCTGGGGGGGAGGGACGCATGTGCGCGCTGCACGCATCCATGTGGACAACGCTGGGCCCGTTCCAACTGTACCGGTTGGAACGGGATCTGGAACCCACCACTGGTTGTGTGGCACTTGGGATTTGAGCCACCCAACTGCCAACCTTTCTGATCGACAAGCTCAGCATCTTAGCCACTGAGCCACAGCAAGTTCTTTACCTCTGTTTTAAATGGCAGTTGCAACATAACCTTTTTCTTAACCTTTCTCTGTATGCATACACATAATATTTTTGTTTTCCTGTGACACATCAGCCCAATTCCCTACAATATTTTGAAAATAATTGTCTCTGGTTCAGTAAGTTCATTAATCAATTTGCTCAACATTCTGGAATGTATTTCACATGATGCACCGATGACCTGAGAAATTCAATTAAGAAATAATATGCTAACCTTTCTCCAAGGAGCACAGGAACACCATACCTAGGTTTTATCTCATTTTTTTTATAAAGGAGATTAGATGGTAGCCTACTAATATGGACTATAAAGCAGGCTGGTTTTTGACTGATCTGTCCTACTTGCTTCTTGCAACACTACATGAGCACCTGAGCTTATGAGATGCCTTCTATTACCTCCACAGTCCCAAAGGTGCTTTTTAAAGAGGCAACTGGACTTTCTTGTTTTTCTTCAAAGATGTTTCACTCCTCATCCAAGAAGCTTCCTCAGCTCTGACAGGGTAGTAGGGAATGGAAGGATTTATGTTCCTTGCAGACAACTGGTCATTTTCATTCTTAGAGGGTCATTGAAGCCACTTGGAGGTTTGTCTGTGTCACCTGAGTGGTGCAAATGGGTGTGGAGCTTTCTTGGAACTGCTGAAAGGACTGTGTTGTGGAGCTGTGCTTTCTGCAGGATGCTTTCTGCCCTGTGTCCCTTCACTGTTGAACACACGTGCAGGATTTGGGTCTGCGTTGTCTGCATCTCAAATTGAAGTGCAAATAGCTCCTGTACTGTGCAGTTTTTCTGGGAAGCTATTCATACACCCATACCAATGGTTCTCTAAAAAGAATGCAAAATGATCAGCTTTCTGCAAGGAATATAGTAAATCCTTCCATTCCCCACCATCCAGTCAGATCTGAAGAAGCTTCTTGGATGAGAAGCAAAATGTCTTCAGAGAGAAAGAGGAAAGTCCAGTTGCCTCTTGGGAAAGCATCTTCGGGATAGCCAAGACCTGGATGACTGAGAATATCCATAGACATTAACGCTAAAGCTTCTTCAGCCCGATATTCAACCCTTCAGCAAGTTGCTAGAATTAGACAGACCTATATCTTAGCTTATGTTCCCTATCAGCTGCACTCATGCAGAGCCCCACCTTGGTCATCATAAACCTGTGCACAAGACTCAGTGTCTTGACAAAGCTGACCCAGAAATTCTGCATATATGAACAGAGAGCAGAGGAAGGTGAGACTAATAGGAATCAGTGTTTCCTTGTGTTAGTGACAGTCATCTGCACTGAGATGTATCTCTGCTTCCCGTTCGACCTGGAACCTGAAAGGGCACTGCAACAGGCACAGCTGAGCCTTTGACGATTTCGACTTTCTTCTTTGATTATAACTAACACCAACTCCAACAATAGCAGTAAGACTTACATACTGCTTCATAGTGCTTTTACAGCCCTCTCTAGGCAGTTTACAGAGTCAGCCTATTGCCCCCAACAATCTGGGTCCTCATTTTACCCACCTCGGAAGGAAGGAAGGCTGAATCAACCTTGAGCCTGGTGGGATTTGAACTGCCAAACTGCTGGCAGCCGGTGATCAGCAGAAGTAGCCTGCAGTAACTGCATTCTAACCACTGCGCCTCCGCGGCTCCTAGTTAAGTCCCTTGATTGGGACTAAGACCAACTTCAACAAGTTCAGGTCCAGAGGAAGAATCCAATAATCTTCCTTTGCTGATGTTTCCAAAGGTTTGAAGCTTGGAAAGAACTAACTGGGTAAAGCTGTTAGCTAAGCTACTCCCCGGCCAGGATTGCCCAGGATAACCCAACTGATGCTAGGAAGACATCTCAGCTTGCTCATCTGCTTTTCTGGCTTAGAGGGAACTTTGGCCTTAGCCATTCCTTATCTGGCGGTTTCCAGATGTTTCGAACCAAAGTTTCATCATTTCCCTGGTATAGCATGACTAGAGACAATGAGGTCTGAAGGCTATTGGTTCAGCAAAGGCTGATGTGTACCATCATTCTAGGATAGGGGTCTGCAAAGTCGGCTCTTTTAAGACTGGTGGACTTCAACTCCAAGAGTTCCCCAGCCAGCATAGCTGGCTGGGGAATTCTGGGAGTTGAAGTCCACCAGTCTTAAAAGAGCCGACTTTGCAGACCCCTGTTCTAGGACATGGACTGCAAGAGTAGCCAGAATAAAAGTCGATGATTGAACTGCAGTAGGACAAACTTGATGCTAATGAAGGTACCAAGAGCAGTTAAGTGTTGACTCTCTGCACGTCACCGAAATGATAACGGATATGCTTAGCATATGGCTGCATAAGGTTTTATATCTGACAGAATATCAATGAGCCATCTCTCTCTCAAGAATGGAGTTTGGAGACTGAACGACAGCAGTTGGCAATGGCATCAATCTTCAACCATGAATATTTTTGCTTATGTTTTTACTGTTTGCCATCTGCTTCTCCCCTCCCTGTTCTGCAATTATATCTACCTCGATGTAATCACACATTAGATATATGGACACAGGCTTCCTCCAAATATGATTCAGTGTCAGGGAGAAAAGCTGCAGAGCATGATTTAAAAGGAGGGAGGGCCTTTGCAGTGCAACCAGCGATGTTGTACATAGGACATAGGCCCATTGTTTTGTTTGATGAACAAATACAGTGGTGGGTTCCAGATCCCATTGCAACTGGTACGCTGCAACAGGGCCCAGCATCCACCCAGTTTGCAAGTGCAGCACGCGCACAGCAAGCGCATATGTACTTACCGCCTGCGATGCTCCAGCTGCTCGGTGGAGCATCGCATAGGCACCATACGCTCCATGTGCATGCACAAAAGCTCTGATCAGCTCAAATACAGGTAAGGAGGGTGGGTGGGTGTGCCCTCCAGACCACCATACCGGAACACCATACCGGAACAGTACCTGGTGTTCCCAGCAGGCACCGGTACACCCGTACTGGGGCATACCGGTCGTATTCCACCATTGACGCAGTAGTACCAGTTAAAGTGATGCAATTAGTGTAAGATGACCCAGGTCTGCATGGGCATGTCAAGAAATGTGTACACCTGCTCTCTGATGATGATGACGTGATGCTTTCATTCAAAAAAACCCATGGTGCTGCAGTTACTGTGTGAGAATTTGTCAAGAAGATGGTTTTGTATTTCATAGATCCCTGATGGCGAACCTATGCCATGCACGTCACCTGTGGCATGCACAGCCCTCTCTGCGGGCATGTGAGCTGTCACCCCAGCTCAGCTCCACCACGCATGTGCCCGCACCTCCCACTGGCCAGCTGATTTTTGGGCTCTGCTGCAAAAGGGGTGGGGTGCATGTGGGAGATGTGTGTGCATGCGCAGGGGGAGGAGGATCACACATACATGCATGAGGGCAGAGGGGAGTGGGGGGGTGCACCCCCGTGCAGCCCATTTTTTTGTTTCAGGAGGTTGCAGGGAGACCTACTAGGCCCAAAACGAGGCATTGGGATTTGCCATGCCTGCACAGGTGGGTGGGATGCATAGGGGAGTGTGGTACATGCATTGCATTATGGGTGCAGGCGCATTCTTTCAGCATAGTCAAAAGGTTAGCCATCCCTGTCATCGGTGGTTCAGAAATGCAGATAGAGTATCTCCACTAATAACTATAATTTGAATCAATGACTTGAAAGCCAGTGCAGTGTATCCTGATGGATATAAGTTAGATTTCAATACAATACACACAACCCCCCCCCCCCCCACACACACAATAATCATAAACTTTGGGGCTGATGCTTACATGTAACATCAAATGTCTCATATAATAATTGCATGCAATTGTATGCAAGTGTGTTTTATGTAGAAAGGCATCAAATTTACACTGTTTGTAGATTAAAGGAATGATTGTCAGATATGGAACTGTGCAATAAGACATGTGTACATATGCAGCTGATTAAAATATATGATTCACTCTCTATAACAACCAAATTTTTAAAAAATTATATCATGAGATAGCTAGTCAAGCAATTGATGTACAGCTGTGAAGAGAGGACTGAAATAAATGTTGAGAAATCAACATTTATGGATTCAGCCATCACAGGATGCTCAAACCCAACATTTGATGGTCTCCGTTACTAATAGGGGTAGTTTTTCCGATTTCCTTTTCAGGAAACGTTGCTTCAAAATCAATTTTTGCAAGCAAGAAGAAAAAAAAGAAGATTGGTTGTACTTCAAAGTACCAATTCAAGAGTTTATTGATCTTAAGAGTTTTAGTGAACATTTCATCAAGGGCCTTCTGAATAGCTTTTTCCCATGCTTTTGTTAGATTGTATTCTCCTTAAAGGCAAAATTGTTCATTAGCTAAGCCATTTGTGCTTTGCTTAGGCAACATGAATATTGTACTTCTGGCATACAGACATATATTTGAAGGACTTAAATATGTTTTTAATCTTTCCTATCCCTTTGTAATTTCTGATGCTCAAGATGTGCAGAAACAGGCACCGTTTGCATTTAAATATGAACCAAACTAATTTCACAATTCTGAACCAATAAATAAAATCAAAATGTAGTTATCAGGCTTTTTATTTTTAAATGTAGCTCATACATTTATGTGCATAGTAGAGCAAGTCTCTAGAAAGCTGCATGTATTCATGAAAATAATGTAGAAATATGCATTAAATTAGAAAAATGGCTGCCACCCTTCCACCACATATTAAGCAAAATTGCAAACACAATAAAAAAGGGTGCAGAAAAATTCTAGTTGAATGAATAAAAGGTGAGAAATTCATAAAAAGGAGGGAAACGCTTATTAGCTTTATACATTACAAGTTCCTAAACGTGTGATACTACTATTATTTGAAACGTAATGCATATAGAATAGAATAGAATTCTTTATTGGCAAAAGGTGATTGGACACACAAGGAATTTGTCTTTGGTGCATAGGCTCTCAGTGTACATAAAAAGACAAGATACATTCGTCATGAATCATAAGGTACAACGCTTAGGAGGTAGTGCAAACATGTGTGAAAAGAAAGACTAGGATTATAGAGAATTGCTACTGGTGAGGAGAGATCACACAAAACCAGATGGCCAAAAAGGTTTACTGAATCATTGGGGGGTGGGGGGGAATTAAGAGTCCAAGGAAACAGAATGTGGATATATATGGAAGAATATGTAATATTTACCAGTGGAAGGTTTTGCTATGCTTTATCGGTTTTAAAAAAAAAAATTATATATATTTTTCTTTGTGAACTTCCCAGAATTAAGATATATAATATGAGCAGCCGTAAGTATCAAATTTATATGAGAGAGATAGTGGTATGAGAGAGACACCATACAAATTAAATACATGAATTAATAATATACATAAATAAGGCTTATGTTCATATGTGAAAACCAAACTTAATGCTTGAACTTAAACTGGGAAACTTTCAAATCTTCACTTAATCATGAAGCTCAATGAGTAAGTTTGAGCAACTCTTATCTTAATCTACCTTATCATGTAAAATTATCAGTATTAACAAAAGATAGATAGATAGATAGATGATAGATAGATAGATAGATAGATAGATAGATAGATAGATGCATGCATACATACGTGTGTGTGTGTGTGTGTGTATGTGTGTGTGTGTGTTAGGTTTTTGAGCTGATCAATAAATAAATCAGGGAGACTAGGATAGATTTATTTCAAGCTTTTTAGCTCTCATCAGCTAGCCATACCCTTACTGGGATTTGAACCGGGGCTGTATTACATGTTAGGCAGAGGCCTTAGCCACTATGCCACCAGGTTCTCTTCCTGATCAGCTGAGACAGGAGGATAAGTATATGGTTGTGTCACAACACCCTGTTAAGCCCCAATTAAGGGAGGAAGCATACTGCTCTCCTTTTCTGCCTATTTGTTGATCAGCTCAAAAACCTAACACACACACACACACACACACACACACACACACACACACACACATGTGAAATCCACTCCCTCATCACAAAATCTCCAGAACAGTAAAGCCTATAAACTTGAAATTTGGCAGGTACGTTCCTCTTGACATCTAGGTGCTCACTAAGAAAGGATTTTTCGAAATGACCATCAGATCATTAGTATTTCATATACAGTATATTAACACCCTCTGATACTAAGGAGTTAGATGTTCTACTCCCCCTCCCTACCTGAAAAGTTCCAACTGTCACTTGCCTCACATTCCGTTACCTCAGGTCAAACTGGCGGACATTCCACTCCTTCACTCAGAAGCGGTTTGGTACTCCTTACAGTACTAAACGTTGCTACCTCACCAAAATGTACGCCTCTCACCTATGGAACTGCTTCCGGACTCAAGTTAGTAGGAGAGATATTCCCTTATGTGTTTCAATCACCGACTGCCACTGAGCCACGGATTGTGAACTGAATTTCTCCTGCGTAGTGTCCCAGCACCAATTCACTTCTTACACTGACCTCCTCAGTTCAGATGAAACTGTTCCTTCTACTGTAACACCAGTTAAAGGGAAAAGACTGTCTTTCTGTTGCCCAGAAGTACAACAGATGCTTCAAATAGACATTTTTTGGAGCCAGAGAGGTGAAGGAGGAAATTTTATGTCAACATTCAAAGTTCAGGGGCAAGTCTACCACAGGATAGGGAGTCTCATGGTTTGGCCTCAGTAGCAGCCTTCATTTCTCCAGATATACTTTGTTGGTGACCATGGGGTGCTACAATGGTCATAAGTGTGAAAAATGGTCATAAGTAGCGAAGCAAGGGGATCCAGCTAGTGTTGTATATAACAATATATAAACAACATGTTACTTCCCAGGATAGGTAGGAGCGTGTACCCAGAAGAGCAGAGTTTTACCTTGTGCTCACTCCCATATAAAATTTGTTTTCTCACCAAAGAATTAAGATTTCTTCATGGAGTTGACCTTGTCTTCAGAGGTGTCCAACTCAAATTCTAAAAATGGCATTTTAGAATCCACTTGAAGAAAGATATCATCCCAATTGGGCTGCTCTTTGCCTTTGACTTCTCAATAACTGAGTGGGATAGTTTATTGATTCACTGCAGCCCAGGGGTTCTCCTATAGATCCATGTGACATGTTGTGTTAGATACAGAGATAAACATTTTCAATGTATAACTGCATGCTTGACTTGCTGAAGTCTTCAGAATGTTATTACTGCTGATCAGAGTCTCAATTTTGTGTTGTGTAGCTCAGGATGTTCTCTGGATGCTGTGGCCATACTGAAGTTCTCTAAGAAGCATCCTATGAGCTTGTCCCAAAGGTGCGTTTTCAGGAGGCAACTGGACTTCCTTGTTTTTTTCTTTTGAAGACATTTTGCTTCTCATCCAAGAAGCTTCTTCAGCTCTGATAGAATAGTGGGGAATGGAAGGATTTATATTCCTTGCAGACACCTGGCCATTTGCATCCTTTTTAGAGGGTCGTTGAAACACTTGGAGGTTTATCTGTGTCCTCAGGGTCACCTGAGTGGTGCTCCTGGTTCCTGTAATCTACGACCCTCTAAAAGGATGCAGACGATCAGCTGCCTTCAAGCAATATAAAGCCTTCTATTCCTTACTATCCTGTCAGAGCTGAAGAAGCTTCTTGGATGAGAAGCGAAACATCTTCAAAAGAAAAACCAAGAAAGTCCAGTTGCCTCCTGAAAAAGCACCTTTGGGACAACCATGATCTGGATAACTGAGAATCTCTAACAGATTAATCCTGTGAGCTTCTTCCACGTTTTTCATTATCTTGACCTCTTCACACACCACAGATGTAGTGCCAAATATAACATAGGAAAACCCTTTAAGACAGCGGTGGGTTGCTCCCGGCATTACTGCCAGTTTGGTGTACGCAAAAATCTGTGCGCGTGTGCATTTGCACAAAAATAGGTTTGCACATGCTCACAACGTTAAAAAAAAAATTTGTGCAATTACAATTGTTCTGTGCTTGCACAGAACCAAAAATCAAGATGGTGGCCCCATAGGAGAACCAGTTTGGGGATGTGGCAGGCCTGGGTTGCTGCTGGTTCCAGCGACCCAGGCCGCCAAACCAGTCCGAACTGGTAGGAACCCACCTCTGCTTTAAGAATCCTCTTTCTGGGTTAATGTGGGCAGAACACAATTATATCATGTTATGAAAGGGGTGAGGACAAAAAATATGGTCGATTTATCCAGAATTTACAATGTTCATTTTTATCACGAGTTTAAACAGTTGCTGAATGAGTGGTAGTTAAGGGGAGACCATCTATGTACAATTATAATGGTGAAAACAATACCATTGGAAGACTTGAAAGTCTAGGTTAGGACAGATTATTGTGGAGAAAATCTATCATTGAGGTTGATAGAGTCCATAGTGATTTAATGGCATATAATCTCTCTTTCTTTCTATATATAGGCTGCATATGGTTATATTTGCAGCCTCACAACCATTAAGTAGTTGATTTTATACGCATGCCTTCCCTGTTATTTGTATGCATACAGTACTCTGTAATGGGGTGCATGATCAAAGAGACACTTTTAATTAGATGTGAATTCTATTTTGTGGCATTACTAATTCATGTTTAATTAAGAGTACAATACAGCGTTTGCACTGTTCATTGTACACAAGCTGTATCTTTCAAAATAAGACTATCCATTTTGCTCCACTGATTTCTGACATTTCTGATGTTATAGGAATAATTTTTTATGGATTTGCCAAATGCAAAAGAATCTTGGGTTCATCATAGAATTGTAGAATTGGGATGGACCACAAGAATTGTCTCTTCAAGTTTCCTGCAATGTCAGGAAAACCAGTTAAGCCCCTATGAAAGATGCTAAAAACTCCCAAGATCAAGAATTTACAATCTCCGTACCTAGATGTTCATTTATTGTACAGATCTCACTGTCAGGAAGTTTTTTTTTCCCCTGACATTTAAATGGCCATAACCTGCCTCCCTCAGTTTCTTGGATTAAACTACATTAATAATTGGCTGAATAAGGTCTCCATGGGTTATTTTGGAGCAATCGTCTTAAAATATAATCAACTCGCTAGATCTTCTGAAACATTAATCTTCTCAGTTTAGGGACTGCATTTCTTAGACAGTGAATTTATTACAAAGGATTTTGTTTATGTGTTTCTAGCCTCATTAGGTCAAAATTGTTACGGCCCACCAGCAAAACTGGCAGCAGATTCGGACAGTGAGGAGGTTGGGGAGGAACATGGGCCAGTCCTGGAGTCTGGGGAAGGCTCTGATGAGGGCTCTGGGTCGGACGCAGAGAGGGTGCCAGAGCCGTAGGCCAGATATCAACTGCCTTCAGAGTCAGACATCAGTGAGGCAGATGAACAGCTGGAGCCTGTTCCCAGTGTGCGCATGTGCAGAGTTGAAGAAAACAGCTAAAGAACAGGAGTTGACTTGGGAATAAGGCCACAAGTGGATGAAGAATGACCTCTCCCAAAGGAAATAAAAGAGGAGTGGAAGGGGACTGGAGTTCGCAGGAGACAATTAGTTTGCTTGGTTTATGACTCTCCGAGACCCCTTACCAAATTTTACAGATATTGGCCTGGCAGTTCTCCAAGCCAGATAAAGTCTGTGACTAAATCCTCCCTTGAAAGACTTTGCTGTCTATGAATGAGCAGAATTCACAGGAAATTAATAAAAGGGGTTTTTGTCAGGACAAGGAGTTTGGGATGTCTCGGTCAGAACAAAAATAATTGAGTTGAACTTGGAGTTCCAACCCAGTGTTAGGCAATCTCCAGGTCTCCTGGATTGCACCTGAGTGAAGATGAGAATTGGCCACATTGTTTCCATATTTTTCTCTTTTTCTTTGGAACTCTTTCTATCGAGCAAAATGTATGATTAAAAAAGATACATCTGCATTTATCCAAAGTCAGCATTTCTTATTGCTCAGTTCTTTACTTCTATCCCAATTTAGAGAAGGAAGGAGTATGTTAGTTCATTATTTCCTTCTGATGATGTTTTTTTAATGGACTAAAAAAAATCCTGTATGAATAGATTTGAGGGCAGTCGTTTCTGGGAAAAAAAACCCACATATTCACCAATTACTGCTTCCAATTACTGAAGCAGCTAGCAGGTAGATAGTAGGGAAAGAAGATTCATCCCACAAAGATGTGATCAATTTGGAATGCAGGCATGTAAGGAATGACAAATCAAGTTACATGAAGCTTTATCCTTTAACTGGATCTAACTTATCTATCTTTAAGGGAATTCAAATAAAAGTATATTATGAGTATTTGAAAGATTGAATATGGTGCAAACTGCAACTCTTTCATTTTCAAGTATGTTTAAATGAAGCAGGTAAATGGTTTCCAGAATTCTGGAAGCTGAAGTCAATCCATCAGGAGCAGTGGTGGGATTCCATTGTTTTTACTACCAGTTCTGTGGGCATGGCTTGGTGGGTGTGGCATGGCTTGGTGGGTGTGGCTTAGTGGGCATAGCAGGGGAAGGTTACTGTAAAATCTCCATTCCCTCTCCACTCCAGGGGAAGGTTACTGCAAAATACCCATTTCCTCCGATCAGCTGGGATTCAGGAGGCAGAGAATAGATGGGGATGGAGCCAGTCAGAGGTGCCATTCAATGGTTCTCTGAACAACTCAAAATGTCTGCTACCAGTTCTCCAGAACTGGTCAGAATGTGCTGAAAACCACCTCTGATCAGGGGGATGCTGAGGTTGCAAAAAACTGACATACCTGCTTTTTAAAAGATTGTTGTGCTTCAAGAGTACACCATGGTGATAGGTCATATTTTCTTTTCTTTCATTTTTCTCCTTTGCTATAATGCTGGTTGAAGAATGGAGAAACAGAAAAGATTTGTGGATTATAGGAAAATGCTCAGGAATTCTATTCTGATCACATTCAAACAGGAGAAGAATTTGAGAGCTTGAAAAATTCACCTCCCAAAAATGAATTTCTTAGCCTGATTAAGGAGAACTGCAGTAACAGCAGGCAAGTGGAGAGATGTAGTGGCTCAGTGGCTTAATGACACTGGAGATGGTCTTTGCTCCAACGGTTCAAATCCCAACACTGCGTGGTGGGCTGAGCTCCCGTCACCCTCCTCCTCCTTTTGCCTACCTAGCAGTTTGAAAGCATGTTACATGCAAGTAGATAAATGGGTACCACTTTGATGGGAAGATGGGATGGTGCTTCATGTGGACAGTTAGAACCCTGCTGCAGCTGATTCTTCCTGGTTGCGAAGGAAGCTTCGGTACAGGGAGGGGCCCCGGATGCTGCTGATGCAGAGCTAACTGCCCTCTGTGGCACACTTGGAAACAGAGCTAGCAGGCAGTCAAACTATTGCTGTGTATTAGCATTGTAGTCTCCTGGCTAATGTAACATCGCCATACACTAAATAAATAAATAACAGCGCAGAAGTTGTAAAATGGATTCTGCACTCCCATTTATTGCTCTCAAGTGTCAGAAAGTAATGTTTGTGTGTTCTGTAGTCTACGAAACAGTGGTGGGTTACGACCAGTATGCTCAAGTATGGGCCGGGAGCACCAGCTACTGTTGTGGTACGGTGCTCCGGAGGGCCTACCAACCTGCCCGTGCTCCTTACCTGTATTTGAGCTGTTTGGGGCTTCCACGCATGCGCATGGAGCGTATGGCGCCTGCGCGACATTGGATCGAGCAGCTGGAGCATCGCAAAGGTGGTAAGTACGCATGTGCATGCTATGCGCGTGTGCTGTGTGCATTCATGTGGTGGACACCCAGCCCCATTGCACCGTACCGGTTGCAACAGGATCAGGAACCCACCATTGCTACAAATGCACCAAATTGAGGAAGGGGGGGAGGGATGGTGTGGAGTAGGAGTGTCTAACTCGTGGCCCATTGGCCGGATGTGTCAGGCGCTGGCCACACCCACTCCCGGTTTAGCAGAGGGGGGTGGAAAGTCATGATATGTCACGTGACAACAATGTGATGCCATGAGTTTGACACCCCTGGTGTGGAGACAGAGAGAGATAAAGACAGAAAATCATACAGAGAATAAAAAGGAAGACCCAAACTCATTTATTCTCTCAAGTGCATTTCTCCTTTCATATATATATGTATGAATTAAATGGCACAACCAGCTCTACAATGGACAAGATGTCCTATGGAGAATAGAACTAGCGTTATTCCTTACAATAAAAAGTACCAGGGGGTCATGTTGCTTCTCATCAAGGTGAACTCTTCAGCCAAATAAGAGCTGTATTCAATCTGCAAAGAGGAAGGAAAGGTGGATGTAAGGTGGGGTTGATGATAGGTTAGGCTGAAGTAGCCATTCTGGTATTTAGTGCATTTCCCTAGAGAAAAGCCAGAATAATGAGAAACTATTTTACTGGCTAAGACAAAGTTTTTCAGAATGGGTGAGGCTCTCTGCTTTTTTTCCTGTTGGAAAAGATGCAGAATATTGAAGGGAGCCGACCTACCATATTGCCAACTGCAGTGACAACTATGTGTCAACACAGGCTTTTTTGTTGGCTGGAAGCAGAGATGAGGAGTGGAAGGTGATGGCCCAGCACACAGTGCTATCAATATTATGTGAAGAAGCCAGATAGCAGGCTTATCTTTCTCTACTGGCGCCTTGCAAGGCGAGGCTGCTTATGCAGCAAAGGTGATGCTCTCAGCCAAGGTCTCCCCAAAAGATGAGTCAGAATAGTAGATGAGCCAGCAGTGAAGTCATTATGTTTGCCAGACCTTTGGCTTAAGATAATAGATCATGGGGGGAAGGTATTGAAGGGCACCTGTAAAAGGACCTAGTAGAAAGAGAGAGAGAGAGAGAGAGAGAGATGGAGAAAGAAAGGGAGAGAGAAAGAGGGAAAAGAGGAAAAGAGAGAGAAAGAGAAAGAAAGAAATCTATATAAATAAAAATGTAACAAGAGTTTGTTCAAAACCGTTAATCTCTGAAAGTATTGTACCGATTGCTTCCAAATTTTCACACAATGTTCCTTTGAAATACAGCACCAATGATATATAGAGATTGTGTAGATGTCACACCTGTGCCAGGAACACACAACAGAAATGTAAAAAAAATTGTTTAAAAAGGTAGGTAGATGGATACAGAGAGAGCAGTGGGCCACAGGTATTATGTCATCCTTTATGACATAAAATACTCTGTCCATAGAGATAGAGAGAGGGAGGGAGAAATGCAGTAGGTAGGTAGGTAGGTAGAGGGAAATAATAATAATAATAATAATAATAATAATAATAATAATAATAATAATAATAATAATAATAATAATAATAATAATTTTATTTTTATATACCGCATCCTCTCCCCAAGGGGACTCCGAGCGGTGTACAGGGAAGAATTAAAACACATAAAAATATACAAAAATAGATACAATAAGTAAAAACAAATTAAATGTAATTGTCCCTGCACTAAAATCCCCATATTTAAAACTAATAATCCCTAAACCCTAAAAGGTAGAGACTAACCTAGGCCGGCCAAGCAGAAAAAGTATGTTTTTAATTTCTGACGGAAGGAGCGGAGGTCCGTGGTTGTTCTAATGTCGGGGGGAAGGTCGTTCCAGAGGGCTGGGCCCGCCACAGAGAAGGCCCTTCCCCTGGGCATCGCCCGCTGACAAAGTCTAGTGGACAGCACCCGTCCACTAGACTTTGAGGGAGAAAGGGAGTAGGTTGGTAGATTGGGGGTTATAAAGTGGTTGTGTGTACATGTTTGTGTGTGCAGGTGTAGATCTACACACAGATTGATTGGCCATTTAACCAGACTGGGCCACAGCAACGTAGTAGAAAGAGAAAGAGAGAAAGAGAGAGAAAGAGAGAAGGAAGGAAGGAGAAAGGAAGGAAGGAAGGAAGGAAGGAAGGAAGGAAAGGAAAGGAAAGGAAAGGAAAGGAAAGGAAAGGAAAGGAAAGGAAAGGAAAGGAAAGGAAAAGAAAGGAAAAGAAAAGAAAAATTGGCTTCAGCATTTTTCTCCTGGGTTAAAATCGAAAGTGATGATATTTTTATAGGCGAGAAGGGAGATTAATTAATAATTGTGGTGGAAGTGGCTGCTGTGTATGAGCATATACCATACAAGCAGTGTATGTTTTACTTTCAATGTATAGTATAAAACAAAGTTCTTCTTCATATATCTTTATATACATATACATATACCCCGTTTCAGGGGTGGGTTCCTGGCTGCTGCCACTGCC
Source organism: Rhabdophis nuchalis (assembly GCA_039707465.1). Classification (NCBI taxonomy): domain Eukaryota; kingdom Metazoa; phylum Chordata; class Lepidosauria; order Squamata; family Natricidae; genus Rhabdophis; species Rhabdophis nuchalis. Next base: position 50,100,294 of record CM077649.1, read on the forward strand.
GATTCGATCAGGGACATGGGCACATGCTTGATGCACACAGCATGTGCATGCACACTACTGAAAAAGTGCTTCTGTGCATGCGTAGAAGCAAAAAACAAGATGGTGACACCTATGGTGACACCAATAGAACTGGTTCAGGGGCATGGCACGCCGAGTTACTACCTACTTGGCCGAACTGGGCTGAACCGGTAGGAACCCATCTCTGCCCTGTTTCCCTGAAAATAAGACCTCCCTGGATAATAAGCCCAATTGGGCTTTTGTGTGCAAAATAAAATATTGCAACACAGCAGCAGCCATGAGGTGACCACGCTCGCTGCCTTCTGAACCTCAAAAATAATAAGACCTCCCCGAAAATAAGGCCAATTGCTTATTTCAGCGGTCAAAGGAAAATAAGGCCCTGTCTTATTTTCGAGGAAACACAGGTACATACATATATGCATGCATGCATGCATACACATTTCTTGTAAGCCATCTTTAAGGCCCAGAAAGGCCTGTCCATACAAATAGATGTGCACATTTCCAAGGATTTTCTCGTTTCTTACTTTGCATAGATTTCCAGCTCTCCGTTTAGAAGCACCGGTTCAGCTGAAGTGCACATTCTCAAATTAGAATTGACCGATTACATAAACAGTTTAAAAATGCTTTGAGGACAATAGGGCAAGTAGTTCATCATTGAAGCAGATTTCAATCTGGTGCCGATTATTTACTTTGCAACAGAGTGCTTTTTAATTGATGTGTTTTAGTCTTTATTTTTAGCTTTGCTACTTTATTTTTATTTATTGCTAGATGCCTTGAGTATTATTTTTGGTAGAAAGGCAAGATACACGTGGAAGACACTTAAAAAAAAAATTAAGAGTATTATCTTTCCTTCTGCAAACTGAATTTCACAAAAAGTCCTCTATTTCTTTGCAAACTTGTATTGAGTTTTTATAAACACGAACATATGGACATTTTCTGACTATTTTCCATGATTGTGGGTGTATAATTTTCATACACACACACACACACAAACCCTGAAGACCAAAACAAAGGGGTTATTTGCAGTCTTACCTAGTGCACTTTTCTGGATTCAGAAACGTAACAACTGAATTGCTTAATCAGGCTGTCAGACTGTTAGTCATTCTGGGTAACACACAGATCTTGTTCATGCTCTCCAAAGAGCGAAAGCAATCTGATATTCCACACTCCAGGGTTTTAAGTAATTCCCCTTTCATAGCTTATTAGCATCATGGAAATGTGCCCTCTCAATAGCTTGCTACGTTCTTTTCTCAAAGACTACTATTGTTTGTAGGAAACTCAACTGCTGTTCTGCAAATATTTTTCCATTCCCCTTGGAATCTTGTACATTATCCTCATGTCATGATCAATGGCAACAAAACACTTAGGAATCCCAGTGACAGCTTCCTTTCCCCTCCCTCCTTACCCATTCTGATAGATCCCATGCATTTTTTTGTTGCAAAATCATAGGTGCCATTTTGGAGGGGGGTTGTATTCCTGAGCAACATTTGCGGCACATATGTTGTGTTGTCATTATCTACAGAGAGGCAGCTTGTAACATCTTTGACAGTCCTGTTAGTTTAAGAACTGGAGCAGACCTGACAGCTTCTCCATGCTGATAATCACAGAATCTTTTGTTTATGCCTAAGTGAATATAAACCATGTGCTCTCACCAATGGCACTCTGCTCCTAATAGCTATGTGGCTGGAAGTTGAATTACAGATATACCTGTCAAGGTTTCTAAACCGTGATTCTCAGTTGAGGTCTTTCTATTGAGAGATGGTAATTTTTGGTCCACCAATGCTGGGAACAAGTGATTGGAAAAAGCTATTTCTTTGTGCCATGCAGATGTGCTATCCAAAAGCAGTTGCATGGCTGAACACCAGAAAGAATATTAGCTTGTGCAGAGATGATAGCAACAGCACTTAGACTTATATACCGCTTCACAGTGCTTTAAAACCCTCTCCAAGCGGTTTTACAGAGTCAGCCTCTTGCCCCCCAACAATTTGGGTCCTCATTTTACCCACCTTGGAAGGATGGAAGGCTGAGTCAACCTTGAGCCTGGTGAGATTTGAACTGCCAAATTGCAGGTAGCCCCCAATCAGCAGAAGTAGCCTGCAGTACAGAGGTGGTATTCAGCCAGTTCTGACAAGTTATGGAAAACCGGTAGCAGAAATTTTGAGAGTGGGGAAGGAATGGGGATTTTGCAGTATCCTTCCCCTGCCATGCCCACAAAGCCACGCCCACGGTAGTAGTGGTAAAAAAATAATGAATCCCACCAATGCTGCAGTAACAGTACACTCTATAACAGTACACTGCACCACCGTGGCTCATTATCCTTATTGTGAGCAGGGACAATGGGTTTGTAATCCAATGGCATCTGGAGGATACAAATTTACCTAGATCAACCTGTACTTCGCAAGCGTGTAAAGATTTTTGCAGAAGTCCTAGTGTTCCTTCTAAATTTAGAGCACTGCTATCCTGTCACACCTGATCCTAGTGAAAAGAGGGACTAAGTGTAACAGGATAAGCAGTGTTCGAATATTTGGCAGAGTGTTCCAATATTGGAGGGGTTCCCGCAAAACAGAGGGGGTGAACCTACTTTCCAAAGCACCTGAAGGCAATAAAGGAAACAATGAATGGAAACAAATCAAGGAGAGATTCAACCTAGAACTTAAGGAGAAATTTCCTGAAGTGAGAACAGTCATCCAGTGGAACAGCTTGCCTTCAGAAGCTGTGGGTACCCCCATCACCAGAGGCGGTATTCAGCAGGTTCTAACCAGTTCTGGAGAACCGGTAGCAGAAATTTTGAAAAGTTCGGAGAACCGGTAAATACCACTTCTAACTGGCCCTGCCCCCGTCTATTCTCTGCCTCCCAAATGCCTCCCAAAGGTCTCCTACATGAGCAGGGGATTGGACTAGAAGACCTCCAAGGTCCCTTCCATTTCCTGATGCATACAATCGTGTTTGAGTTTTGCAGATAGAAAATGTTTCTTGACTCAGTTCAGTTTGCATGTTTGCCTAATGACGTTTTGATGATGGTTTTCTTTTTTTTTCTGGTAATACTACCACCACATGATTTTGGATCTAAATACAGAACTCATGACCAAACTCTTTCAGCCTTAAAAAAAAATCTGTTTGGGAGGGCTGCGCATGCTTTGAAAATGATTCAGAAGTATTGGGGGATTGTGTAAGCAGCATATTTCTGTTTCATGCTTCCATTCAAGCTTAAGAAAAATGACGCTATTGTTTTTTTTTAAAGTTGGCTTATTAAAATTAATAAGGCTCTTAAAGCATCAGCAACCACACTTGTTTTGAGATGTGCAGGAAAGCATGAAAATACTCAGGCTTCTTTAAACAGAAATGTATTGTTTTCTTTAGGTCTCAGGATGTATTGTAAAAAAACATTGAAAGCATGTATGGCTCTATTTTATATTCCTTCTCAGTTTAAGAGCATCCAGATACCTATATACATCGTGAAGAGCTTCCTACCAACTGTGAAAGAGTTCATTTTGGAAATAATTATGGTTACTGGTCTTTGTTGCATGTAGACATGATGTCTTTCTTTCTATAACATGCTAAATCTGGTTAAGAAAGATCTCTGAGTAAAGCTTCCCCTTGCACATATGTGCTAGTCGTTCCCAACTCTAGGGGGCAGTGCTCATCTCCATTTCAAAGCTGAAGAGCCAGCACTGTCCGAAGACGTCTCTGTGGTCATGTGGCCAGCATGACTAAATGCCGAAGGTACACGGAAGGCTGTTACCTTCCCACTAAAAGTGGTCCCTATTTTTCTACTTGCACTTTTACATGCTTTAAAACTGCTAGGTTGGCAGAAGCTGGGACAAGTAATGGGAGCTCACTCTGTTCTGTGGCATTAGGAATTCAAACCCCTGAACTGCCAACTTTTCTGATCGACAAGTTCAGTGTCTTAGCCACTGAGCCCCCATGTCCCTTCCTACCTTATTGTGGATGTTAGTTGCAAAGTCATGTCCGACTCATCACAACCCCATGGACAATGTTCCTTCAGGCCTTCCTTCCTGTCCTCTACTACCTAACATATACTGAACCATATCCTACCATATCCCACCATATACTGAACCATAAATTAACCAAACACATTGATTTGCCCAACATATTCAGTCAGATGTATCCATGGTGCTAGAGGATGGTCAAAGAAGGCAAGATGTTGTTTCTGACTGTGAGATTGAAGATCTGACTCGTTTTCCCCTCCTGAGACACATTAAACATGGGTAGGGCTGGCTTTGAATCTGTGGTTATAATCCCTGTCTGAAGAAGCCAATGGAAGAAAACTCAGTGAAGGCATGAAAATAGATACATCAATAAAGGACAATATTTATAGCTCAGGGTTGAAATAAGGGGTCCTTGGTGCTCTCTGAGCTTGGTTGTTTTCTTGCAGACATTTCATCACTCAAACAAGGTGACATCATCAGTACTACTCAGTGCTACTAGCACTGATGATGTCACCTAGTTGGGAATATAACATCTGTAAGAAAACAAGCAAACTCAGAGAAAACCGAGGACCCCTCACATAGTGGAAAAAAGAAATGGAAAAAAAGGTCTCCATCACGAAAGTAGAGTATAGACATGGCGTTCTTCGAGCCTTTGGGCAGGAAGTTCAAAATAAGTTGAATTAAGGATACCAAGGATATTAAGAATAACAAACAGGCTCATTTCCATGAATTTGAGAGAAAGTTTCAAGTATACTAGCTCCTTGGTGAAGACGGCAAAAACACGAACAGGTAACAAAAACAAAATGCAGAGCTAATATTTCCATTTGCTCTTCTCCAACCAAAAACAAACAAACCCTTCTACATACTTGAAACAGTGGCTCAGTCAGGAAGATGCCTGGGATCCAGCACTTTTCTCCCAAACATGAAAGGCTATTTCCCCCAAATCAGCCATCCGAAAATGATTAATGAATGTCTCAAAGCAGGATTAGACCTGGCTAGTACTGTAACAATGCTCTAAGGAAGGGAACACCTTTTGGGTGATATTATTTATCCTTCCTTCCTTCCCACTCTTCCCTTCCCTCCCTTCCCTCCTTCCTGTCAGTGTAGATATATTCATGAACTGTAATAGGGCTTAGTAACATGGTCAGCCAATGGAAGCCGAAACAGCTAGGAGCCAGGGTGTGGCTTAGCTCTGCAGCTCTGAGTCTGTCCTGAACTCTAAACTAGTCTGCTGCTCTGAACTGAAACTCAATCTGTTCTCTTCTCTACCACATTGGAAAACCTGCTTTTGATATTGTATATTTACTTCATGTGTTATATTATATACAAAGAGAAGTTAATGAATCCCACTGAATCAGTTACCTGTGTGTGCTTTCTGGATGTGATTGCTGCTGCAAACTCTGACCCTTCCTTCCTTCCTTCTTGTAGATGCTCCTCCAAAGTTTATGGGAAAGATTCATTTGAGAGACTGGTCCCCAACCCAATTTTTGCTTTCATTTCATCACCCATTAACCCAACTCTGCTCAGAGGGGGTACGGTATTTGACTGGATGCTGTAAAGAAAGTCATTTATATTGAGGCTTCAGAATTAAAAACAAAACCAAAAAAAAAACAACTTGTGACTCATTTTAAGCTTACAATTTACAAGGAGTAAACAGGATGAATAGTTTATGGTTTTAAACCAGCAAAGAATTCTGCTTTTCCCAGGGATAATAGAAAGATAAATGGCTAATTTTTATTAAATAAAAATAAAAATAAAAAGCTGCCCACATTCAAATACATCACGAATGGTCACAGATTGTCCTCTATGTAGCATTGTTCTTTACGTAAAGTTTCCAGCTTGGTCCTTCTGTTTCTCAATGCTTTTGAGAATGTTTTTACACTCTGCTTTTTGCACTCTGAAGAGCAATTCAATCTGTGTGCAAACCTTAAGGTTGTGCCCTCTCCTGCCAGAGTTGTTGTTCGCAACAACATCCTCTTGGGAAAACTTTTTACTTTGTGTGTATTCAGTGCCAGTAAAATGATTTAATGTGTGCCTTGCATTTTGTTTGTGACTTGCCCAGCCATCGTACTGCATGTTCTTATAAACAAGAAATCATTTCTCAATTGCCAATTACCTGCCTTAGCATTGTAGGCTTTGACAGTTGTTTACTGTGTAATGAGGCTTGGTAATCCAGCTCAGTGAAATGGGCCTTTTTTTTTTAAAGATGGAAATCTTTTGGGATCCTTGGCATTTATTTTCAAGCAAGTAGCGGAGTCTCTGGGTATCACTCATAACTATGCAATGCCGTACATCTAACTTAATTACAGTACATTACCATCACTGGCGCAATGTCTTACAGCCACCATGTTCCAGCTGATTCGGGCAAGGAGGGAGGGAATTAAAGAGAGATTACACATAAATCCTTCAAAAGAAAGGTAAATCCTACATTGGTATTTCCTGAAATAGAGGACAAGTTAAAGAACGAAAGGGCATAGGAGGTAGCGATTTAATATTGAGCTTCTGCATGAGGAGTCAAGTGTCATCAGGGTTATCCACCAGTGAGTCAGAAAAATCAAGATGGTGACCACAACTATGTGACCTTGCCCATTGTAGCATTGTACATTGGAATCACATATAGGTAGTCTTCAATTAATGACTGTAATGGAGCATGGAAATTCCATGATAATGGTAAAAGAGGTGGTGCAGTGCTTAGAATGAAGTATTGCAGGCTAATTCTGCCAACTGTCAGCATTTCGATTCTGAGTGACTCGAGGTTGATTCAGCCTTCCATCCAGTGGTGAAATTCAAACTTTTTTACTACCGGTTCTATGGGTGGTGGCTGGTGGGCATGGCAGGGGAAGAATACTGGAAAATCTCCATTCGCATCCCACTCTAGGGGAAGGATACTGCAAAATCCCCATTCCCACCCCACTCTAGGGGAAGGATATTGCAAAATCCCCATTCCCTCCCCATTCCTGGGGGAAGGATATTGCAAAATCCCCATTTCCTCCCCACTCTAGGGAAAGGATATTGCAAAAGCCCCATTCCCTCCCCACTCCAGGGGAAGGATACTGCAAAATCCCCATTCCCTCCCCACTCTAGGGGAAGGATATTGCAAAATCCCCATTCCCTCCCCACACTAGGGGAAAGATATTGCAAAATCCCCATACCCTCCCCATTCCTGGGGGAAGGATACCACAAAATCCCCATTCCTGGGGGGAAGGATATTGCAAAATCCCCATTCCCTCCCAACTCTGAGGCTAGACAGAGGTGGTATTTGCCGGTTCTCCAAACTACTCAAAATTTCCACTTCTGGTTCTCCAGAACTTGTCAGAACCTGCTAAATTTCACCCTTGCTTCCATCCTTCTGAAGTTGGTAAAATGAGAACCCAGATTGTTGGGGGCAATATGCTGACTCTGTAAACCACTTAGAGAGCACCATGAAGTGGTATAAATAGCTACTGCTATTGCTATAATTCATGATTGTCATAACTAGAGGCACCCATGTGGCCAACCCACTTTTATGACTTTTGCAGTGATCATATAGTAAACACAGTCATTAAACAAATCCACATATTTCTATCAGTGTTCCCTTTTTTGGCCAGATACTGGCTGAAAAGACTAGAAACTGACAAAATCATATTCGCATGACTGTCGAACACTGCAACTGGTTGTGAAAGTGAACTGGTTGTGAAGTACTGAAATGTGGTTATCAGACTGGGAAGGAGGGAGGGGCTGAAGAACTCTAGAACTGGGCCACAGATAGCTTTTGGGGAGCCCCCCCCCCGGTCCAACACACCAGTCATTAAGCAAATATTGCCACCTCTAGTATGCTTCCTGAGAGCATTAGGTATGTGATAAAACTATAGTGTGCCTGTTTCTACTCTCTTAAGCATCTGAATGTAAATCACATGACCATGGGGATGCTGCAATGGTCATAAGTGTGAAAAACATAAAAAAGTCCATTTTCAGTGCCTTTGTAACTTTGAATGTTCACTAAACAAACTGTTGTAAATCGAAGGCTACCTATACTTTAGTCTAATCTGTTAACAAGCATTTTGTAGCTTGTCCTTTATTTGGAAAGGATTCTAGTAGTGTGGTTTAGAAGTCATATCAAAAAATCATGTTGCTGCCCTCAGACAGCTGGACACAAAAGAGAAAATGTGACATAAGAAGATTTCTACTGTTAATATTTTTTGTGAGAGATGATTGGGTGATGAACCTCAATGAATTGCAAAGCCTGATAGAACTGTGTCAACCTTTTATCTGGTGTCCTAGAAAGAGGCTTGACCAGAATTCCTAGGCTGCATAGCCAACATGGCTGAGAATTATTGATATTGTAATCAAACACATCTGGAGGCCATGAAACTAGAGAAGACAGTTCTACTGTAGGTCTGTCAGGTTTCCAAAAGATGCCCTAATTAATTCATGAGCCTCAAGCCAAGTTTCAAAAGAAATCCAGTCATTTATTAGGAACACCATTTCGGCAATACCCCATTGCAGATAGATCTGATCTCATTTTAATTACGGCTGAACTTTACCCCTGTTTCCTCCCTCTCCTCAATCTGTGTCATAAATCACATTCATCAATGAGTGCACACCTCACAAGCCTGCTGTAGTAATCTGAAATCTGACTCTAGCCAAAGGTATGTGTGGAATGCAAACCCTTTCCTTACCATGACAACTTTATGAGTTGACATTTGTTGCTGGAAGTTCTGAACTTTGCTTTTGAACTTTCTTTAGCATATCTTTACATTTAAGTTAAAATTCCATATCTATTTACCTGAAAGTGAATCACATTGGATAGTCAGAAATATTTATGAGCACACATATTTAGGACTATACGATCAGCCAGGCCTGGAAGGTTTATTTGAGTTTCTGTAGGAAGTTTTATGTGATTTACATAGTCAATACTAAGTGTATTATAAGGCCATTTGCTCCATGTAACTTAGTGACACGTAACTAAGGCCGAGTGGGAAAATTGTTCAGTTTCTTTGTTTAATTAAAGCTGAATTAACCAAGATATAAATTGGACTAATCAATAACCTTTAATTTTGCATTTCTCTGAATTTGCAATATTGTTCCCTCAGTAAAATGAATACAAATTTTTTCATGAACATAGAAAACATCTACATTTGTCAAAATGGCAATTTAAATCCATATTAGAGGATAATGGGCTTGCAGGAAAAATATGAAAATGCGTATACATTTTTGATCATGGTCGGACATCAAAGGTGGTATTCGGCCGGTTCTGACCGGTTCTCCCAAATCAGTAGCGGAAATCGCGGCTAGGCCCACCCACCCACTCTGGCTCTATTTTGCCCTATTTAGGGATGGTTTTTTGAGCAAAGCGCATGCGCGGAAGGCTGGGCGCATGTGTGGATGGGGCGCATGCCAGCAAAACATGCACACACACACGCGCGCGTTTTGGTAGGAAAGGTAAGTGCAAACCAGCCAGGCCTGACATGTATCTTACTTGTAAGAAAGGGCAGAGAAGGTGCTTGTGCGTGTCTAAGGTTAGACTAAATCATCACCACGAACCCTTCCAATGCCACAATTTGATGATCTGTGAAAATGGTAGAAAGTGGGAGAGATCCCTATTTACAAGTCATGCAGTTCTACTACAAGCATAGTTTTTTAAGTTATTCACAAATACTCTTTTGATCAGCCTCTCCTGTCAAAAGAAAAAGCTCCCTACGATGATCTATGATTCAGTCCTAAGATTACAGAATGCCAAGCAAATCAGCTGTGCAAAAGACCGAATCCCTATATAATTTGATTCAAACACCAATATATATTTGCTCCTAAACACACAATTTCACATCTGAGAGCTCTTACATCGATGAAGAAGGTTTGGATGCAAGTAGAATAAGAGGGGGAAAGAAAGAAGCAATTACTGTCAGGTTCAGTCAGATGTCAAAAGAAAGAGAAAAGGGGGGGAAATGCAGTTTTAATGGGCTCACTTATCTTCAAGCTTAAAACATAAGACAGTATTAAAAGGAGAATGCCAACTGATTATGGCATTGCAGGACCGTTAAATAGTGCTGTAGAAATAACTGTGCATTTATATTTGTTTTTCATTTTATTATCCTCTTCCCAATTCTTTTTTTTAAAATGTAGTCTTGAATAAGATTTTTCATATTGTAAATGGAGTTCTTCAGTCCACATTAAAAATTCCAGATCCTCAACTGGCTTTCTAAAAGTTTTGTGCTGTTGTGTACATCTGTTGTGTTGTTGTGTGCATCTAAATGTACAGTTATATTGATTTGTTTGTTGTTGTTGTTTTTATTTTATTACAGCGGCCAATTATGTCTGTTTCATTGTTGTGTTGTCATATTTTTAACTGTTGTTAGTGGCTAAGACACTGAGCTTGTTGATCAAACAGTCGGCAGTTCGGCAGTTTGAATCCCTAGTGCTGCATGATGGGGTGAACTCCCGTTACTTGTGCCAACCTAACAGTTCAAAAACATGTAAAAATGCAAGTAGAAAAATAGGGACCACCTTTGGTAGGAAGGTAACAGCGTTCCGTGCCCCTTCGGCATTTAATCATGGCGGCCACATGACCGCAGAGATGTCTTCGGACAGCGCTGGCTCTTCGGCTTTGAAACAGAGATGAGCACCGCCCCCTAGAGTCTGTAATGTCTAGCACATATGTGCGAGGGGAATCTTTACCTTTACCTTTTAGCCACCCACTACCCAGTTATATGTATTCAATTTTAATTATGTGTAAATTATCCCCCGCCCCGGACCTACTTTCTTGTACATTTTTTGCTCCTGGTAGACAAACTCCAAGTATGGAAAAAATAGTGCACCTCACACCTATATAAAAATATAATATAGAGAGAGAGAAAGTGAAAAGCCATCAATTGGATCTAAAGCTTGCCTGTTCTCAATATTGAGGGTATGTGTGTGTTTGTCTAGCCCAGTGTAGTCAACCTGGTCCCTACCACCCACTAGTGGGAGTTCCAGCTTTCATGGTTGCCGGTAGGGGTTTTGTCCGATACCGAACCACTTTCCTTTTTTAAATTTAATTGACTTCCCTACTTTATAAATCACCATTACTGTGGAACCAGTGGGCGGTTAGAAAATTTTACTACTAACAGAGATACAAAAGGGGGCGGTAGGTATAAAAAGGTTGAGTACCCCTGGTCTAGCCCAAGATTTAAACTCCTTGGCTTCTTTTATATTCTGTACACAAGACATTGGGTGCCGAGCTAAAAACACAAGAGTACAGGAGCTATTTCTCACTTACTTTTACTTCTTCTCCTCTGTACTTGGGGGTGAGGTGGAGAAAAGAATGCAGAGACATTGATCAAGAGAATATATGCGAAGCATGAAAGGATGAGATATTTTATGTTGAATCCCAAACAGTTTGATGAAGCCTGAGTACTTTCAGTGACCGTGGAATAAATATCACTTTCAACATCAACTTTTGGGAGATGAGCAGTTATGGAAATAAATGCAGGCTGTTGTATTACAGCAAAAGTAGACCCCCAACTGTAGGGAAACAAAGAATGCCATAGGACAAGGGTGTCAAACTCAAGACTCAGGGGCCAGATCTGGCCTGTTGGGTGCTTTGATCTGGCCCATGGAAACAGTGAAGGATGCTGCCTCTGCCAGAGAAAATGGAGCACACAGCCCTCCCAAGCTCCATTTTCGCTGGCAGAAGATTGCAGGAGGCCATCACAGTTGAAAACTGAGCTCGGGAGCCCAATTTTGCTGGGAGAGCGCTCAGGTCACCACAGGCACCCCAACACGAGGGACATCAAGCTGTCCATGCCCACCTGGCTATACTGACTCTGGCCCACCAAAGTCAAACACAACCCTGGTGTGGTCCTCACTGAAATCAAGTTTGACACCCCTGCCATACCTTTAAAAAGTGATAGCTACTAGTTAGAAATCCATATAAGGATATTCAGTGCTAGAACATTTTGCCGTATCTTTCATTTCTCCATAATGATAGCTATTTTAGTGGTAGTGATGCAACTGTAGAGAGAATCATAGGGTTATACTAGGGAGAGATTGGTGTCTACAGTTGTAAGCAACCCAGAGTCTTTTGTGTGTGCAGCTGTATTAATCATATCAATTAGTCAGCCCAATTATGTCCAGTCTTCCCTTGTTTGCTGATTGTAGAAAAAATGTTGACTTGGATTTACTTATTGGGAGCTGGCTGGGAAAGTTACAAATGGTGACTGCAGGACACCTGCAAACATAATAAATTAAAGCCAGTTGTCAAATGGCCAAATGTTGAACATGTGAACATGGGCACATGGAGACATTTATAAGTGCAAGGAACAGTTTTGGGTCCCTTTTTCCAGTGCTGTTGTTAAAGTTCAAGTTGCTAAATGAAAAATTGCAAATAGTGCAATCTTATGCATTCATCAGTATATGATTTTTTTTAAAATGTGCACAGCTATCAATTCTCCTTATCAATAGATATTTTCACACAACACATTAGAGTGGGTTGCACAGTTTATGCTTCAAAGTGTTACTGTCCTGCCATGGTGTGTGCGCCAGATTGCCATTGTAAGCCGTACAGTGGCTCATTTGTTTGGGCATAGCTATTAAGTTTCTTTAACCTGTGTTTTGAATTTTACAAGGGTAAAGGTAAAGGTTTCCCTTGCACATATGTGCTAGTCGTTCCTTACTCTAGGGGCAGTGGTCATCTCTGTTTCAAAGAGGAAGAGCCAGCGCTGTCCAAAGATGTCTCCATGGTCATGTGGCTGGCATGATTAAATGCCAAAGGTGCATGGAATGCTGTTGCCTTCCCACCAAAGATGGTTCCTATTTTTCTACTTGCATTTTTACATGCTTTCGAACTGCTAGATTCAAACCTGGGACAAGTAACAGGAGCTTGCTCCATTACAGGGCGCTAGGGATTCGAACCAGCAAACTGCCTTTCTGATCGACACCCTATCCTTTGAATTTTACATATATTACAGCTAAAATGCCATGCCCCCCTGGAATCTGAATCTGTGGGGGGAAATGAGCTGGAACGAGAGCTGACAGAGAGCACTAGAGGAAGTTACCCATTCCAACCATAGTGGAAGACGCTTTCAAATGGGATATTGATATTTGAGGTGTGAGGATCAAAGTTTCAAGCGACCTTGCCGTTGTAGCCAAAAGGTGGATGTGCAGGAGAAATTCTAGGAAGGAAATAGACATTTGTTCTTAAAATATTTATTTGTCAAATACTGTAAATGTTTGCAGTAGGGCTTACAAGCTTTCAAACTACTCAAAAAATTGGAAAGGGTGCAAATCGGATGTCACAGCTGCTAATTGTAATAGCAACAGATTGCTTCACTACACCAGCTGCCATCAAATGTCAGGGCTCTGAAATCTGAAGTCATATCTCTTGTTTAATTCTATCATTGACTTTTGAGGTTGTACCTCAAAAAGGTTCAGAGGCCATGAAAGAAAATTGGACATATTTAGAGTGGTTGATGGAGTTTAAAACACCATTATACTACAAATTATACTAATCTCCAAAATTATTGGGTTTCGCTGGCAAAATAAATACTTTAGCCCTAAACAGGTTTATAAGGCACCAACTTCTCAAAATGCAAATAAGATACCCGCATATGTTTGCCTGTCCTTTCAGATCAGATCACAGTGTCAACAAAGATTATTAGAGGACGAGAGGCTAAAACATATAAAGAACGGTTGCTGGAATTGGATGTGTCTAGTTTAATGAAAAGAAGGACTAGGAGTAACGTGAGAGCAGTGTTCCGATATCTCAGGGGCTGCCACAAAGAAGAGGGAGTCAAGCTATTCTCCAAAGCACCTGAGGGCAGGACAAGAAGCAGTGAGTAAAAACTAATCAAGGTGAGAAGCAACTTGGAAGGAAAGAGAAATTTCCTGACAGTTAGAACAATTAATCAGTGGGACAATTTACCTCCAGAAGTTGTGACGGCTCCAACATTGAAAGTTTTTAAGAGCAAATTGGACAACCATTTGTCTGAAATGATATACGGTTTCCTGTCTGAGCAGGGGGATGGACTAGAAGACCTCCAAGGTCCCTTCCAAATCTGTTATTCTATTCTATCACTGATCACTGTGCATTCCTTTTGTCACCCAGACAGGATAGAAAATTATAGTGCAGCCCACAGGCTGAAAAATATTGTTTACTTCTGATTTAATACATATTCACCAACACTTCATTCTTGTGGCCTGTTTCAAGATTATCGATCACACGCTCCGAGCATAGTTGATCCCTACAACCTCAAACAATCCATTTGCATGTATTGAATAGCTCACAAGAGTCTCAGTCTCTTCAATACATCAGGTACTGAACAGGTGTGAAGGTATAACTGCAAATAAATAGAAATAAATTTTAATGCAGCATCGGCAGATCAGTGTTCTCAATGCCGTAAAGAAAGAAATCTAGTTTATGGTAGATATTGAGTAGATAGTCACTCAATTTTGCAGATTATTCTCAGGAAGTGTTCTCTTGTGAACTGCTTTCTAAGGTCAACATTCTCATTTGGATCCAAATCCCAAACTTTTGCAGTGCTTTTTGCCAAATAGTTTGTTTCTTTGCTAACCTATGATTTAGAATATAATTAACCCTTGGTTGAAACCGTACATTTTTGTGGCTTCTCCAGCTCTGAAGATATAGATTTTAGATCAGGTATTATCGTATGGTACAAAGACAAGCAGATCAAGGCAAACTGCATACTTTTCCTAATAATAATAAAAATAATAATAATAATAATAATAATAATAATAATAATAATAATAATAATAATAATAATAATAATAATAATAATAATAATAATAATAATAATAATAATAATAATAATAATAATAATAATAATAATAATAATAATAATGCCAGAGTCGAAGAAAAAGAACTAGAAAAAATCATGAAATATCGTGACCTGGCCATCGAAACCACACGGCTATGGATGAAGCATGTCAAGTGACACCCATTGTCATCGGGGCACTTGGCACCATGTCCAAGAATTTCACTAAATATCTCAGCAAATTGCAGCTTCCTGCAATAACACCAGCGGAACTGCAAAAAATGGCGCTACTTGGCACATCTTATATTCTACGAAGATACTTGGTTGATACCTAGGATGCTGGCAGCAAACTGTATCAACAATTAGCACCAGTCAATAGTATTTGTAATATGCATTTTTAAATGTTCAGTTGGCTGAGTTTCATGTTTTAAGAATAAAGTAAATAATAATAATAATCATCATCATCATCATCATCTTTATTGTCATTGTAATAAAATTAAAAATTACAATGAAATTGGTTTGAGCTTGTGCTAACATTTGCATCAGGTGGAATACAGACAGCAGTGACAACTATAACAGAAATCTCTCCAGGCAGTTAATAATAAATTAATAAACAAATTTACAACATATTTGTGTACCAAATAGGACGCTAGGGTTAACTAATAATTTTTATAAAATGGTGTGTGTTTAATTACAAATGATGCATGAATACGATGGAGCCCACTTAAATGTATCCACAAATGACAATAGCTACTGCATATAAGGAAAATCTTTTTTTTTTATTGAAAAAGTTTTATTGAGTTTTACAAATTTTTATACAAATAGGATAAGGGTAAATAAGGTGTTAGAAAGACATTGTGAGAACCTCCATGTCAGAGTCGTTTGCCCCAGCCGAGGCTTCATAAAAAAATATATAGAAAATACAGTAAATTTTCATTTGTACTACAAAGTGGAAAGAAATACAAATATATCATTGTAAAATCCATGCTGGCAATCATGTATAAACATCCAAATAAAAATTGTACTATACAGAAATAAAGTCACTTTTGAGATCTAAGTCTCAATTGTGTCTTCCTCTCCCTGACCTCCAGTGGGCGGAGCCGTGGCCCCCTCCGTTCCCCCATTTTCATCCTCCAGGATTGAGGAGTGTTTTTTAAGAAAGGCTTCCGCCTCTACAATTGTTTTAATTCTCACCCTCCCTCCCTCCCAGAACACCAACATTCCCTCTGGCATCACCCACTTGAACCAGAAGGAAAAATCTTTATAATGTGTTTTATAGGTGGCATTTGCCACTGGCAAGAGTAGCAAAAATGTTTAACAACATGTCCGCCAAATGTTGGAAATCTAATCAGACTCCAGGAATGGTGGGTTCCGGTTGTTTCGGCCCAGTACGGGCGTACCGGTGGTAGCTGGAAGCAGCGGCATCTTATACTCTGAAATATACAGTATCCACATATGAATACCTATGCATATTTTTTACACATATTTACCTGCATGGATGGACATCAGTAGGTAGGGTCAGGTTTTACGGAATCCTTCCAAATTTCACAGAAAAGAACGCATGGGAGAACAATGTCAAACCATTAATTTTTTCCTTGCAGGCATTTCTTCTGAACATAATGGAACCTTTAAAAATATCCTTTAGTTAGATTAAGAGGAAATGAGGCCATGGTGAGCTACAAATGAAGGTTTAAAGAAGGTCAAAGACACACTGTGAAAGAGAGGCATGTAAACATTTTAAGAGGAGCAATTTTTAATCAGACAGATCAATGGGCAGCAAATTAATGCAGAGATATGTAAACAGGCACAACGTTTATACCACAGAGTTGTTATTTAGCATAAATGTCAGTTGCTTAATTACAGTTTGAGCCAAGGATACTCAAGGTCATTATCCCAGCAGTTTTTGTAATTGCAGGTTACATATAAAAACAGATTGTATTTCATGAACGTTAAGGAACATATATTACCGCTTAATTCTATTCACTGAATGCTGTAGGTCAACATTTTCCAAACTCAGATATTCAGTCTACAGGTCCCAGCAATACCAGCCAGATGAAATGACTATTTTGTTGGTGTTAACATTATGGAGGTTGTAGTCCAGTGTTTTCACTATGCTGAAAATGTTCTCCTCATTTAATTTGACAAAAAAAAGAATTGGTTTTTTTGCATTGCAAAGGACCATAACGTTTTAGTGAAATGTTCGTGTGGAAGAGGTGAGTTGTACCGTTTGCTTTACTTACAGGCAATCGATTTACAAGATGGTCAAGGAGTTATAGGTAGTCCCCGATTTATAACAGTTTGTTTAGTGACCATGTGAAGTTGCAACAGCATTGAAAAAAGCGTCTTATGACCCTTTTTTCACACTTACCACTGTTGCTGTATCCCCGTGATCAAGTTATCAAATTTCAGATGATTCACATAGACGAGGGATTGCAGTGAGTGCTGCTTTGAGTTCCGGGAGGAAAGACAGAATTTAGATTTCTATCTGATCCATTAATATGACATTTTGGAGGCACAGTAGCAGTGTTGGAAAAGGGGGCTACAGTGTTGAAAAAAGGCTACTGGGGGCTTCCTCTGCAGGCTTCATCAGGGCTGGGGCAAGGCAAAAATGCCCTCGGTTTTTTTGAAAAAAGGGCAAAAAACGGCCCATTTCCCCCCCAAAACAGAGGCTTTTTTGCCTTCCCTCAGAGGTGTTTTTGCCTTGCCCCAACCCTGCTTGCCTCAGACTGCTGCTGGGGGCTGAGGGAAGGCAAAAACTTTTTTTTTCTTGCTTACCTCTTCAAAATCTTGGTGCGTCTTATACACTGGTGTGTCTTATAGTCCAAAAAATACCGTAACTATTGTTGCAAGAAAGTGATTCACTTAAGAACTGTGGCAAGAAAGGTTGGGAAATGGGGCAAAATTCACTTAATAAATGTTTCACTTAGCAACATAAATTTTGGGCTCAACTGTGGCCGTACGTAGAAGACTTATCTGGATAAAAATGTCCTGTTTTGTGTTCCCTGAGATTCCAGCATCTAAAATTTGTGAAGCTTTCAGCCGGAGGAGCCCAGGCCTTCCTGTCTAAATACAAACAACAATAAATATGGTGTTTAAACATTTCATCCCCATTACAGTTAATTGCTATACTAGCTGTCATCTAGCTCTGATCTTCCTTGCTGTCTTTGCATATATTGCGCCTTGCTGGGTTAGCTTGCGATCAACAAAAAGCAATGTTATTTCACTACAGGAATACAAGGTGTGTCAACAGAGCAGTCAATAAATATATTGGGCTCTCTCAGCCTTAGAGAATTGACATTTTAGCACGTAATGAATTTGATTTTCAATCTTAGGCAAACACAGAGATGTTTCACAATTTGTACCCCACACTCTCTCTCTCCCATCCAGGTGTGTTGAAGGCATTGATTGAAAGCAGACCCAATATGCCAACTCTATGGCTAGTTTGGTTTTTTATTAGCGCCAGCAAATATGCTGATATTCCTTGATGCACTTTAATAATATTGAACCATTCTAAGCACCCCATGGCAAAATTTACATTCCAGTTCTGAAAAGAATCCCTTGGGGGGGGGGGGGGAACCAGGTCCTTTAATTTAACCTTGACTTGGATTCCACTGAAAGGAAGTAATGTTCAAAATACTGAACAATTGCAATGGCCAGCCACCCCATAAATTGTTTTCTCCAGCCCTGTTTAGTTTGGTATGAATCAAGCATATCAACCAGTCTTTAATAAAAGTGGATCAACTTGGCTGCCCAGGGTGATTGGTTGAAGATTCCATTTCCATGTTTAGAAAGATGGCAGGAATGTGTGTGTGTGTCTGTCTGTCTGTCTGTCTGTCTGTCTTTGAGGGAAGGTTGACTCCCGGCAACTACCTGAACAACTTTCTTCAATTTCCTTGGTAAGATTTCACGAGTAGTTTGTCATTGTCTGCTTCCTAGCACTTACTGTAGAGCAGGGGTGTCCAAACTTGGGAACTTTAAGACTTGTGGACTTCAACTTCCAGAATTCCCCAGCCAGCTATGCTATGCTGGCTGGGGAATTCTGGGAGTTGAAGTCCACAAGTCTTAAAGTTCCCAAGTTTGGACACCCCTGACTTAGAGAGAGTGACTGACCCAAGGTCACCCAGATGGCTTCATGCCCCTAGATGGGACTAGAACTCCCAGTCTCCCAAATGTCTATGCAGATCCATAATCAAAGATAATAATAATAATAATAATAATAATAATAATAATAATAATAATAATAATAATAATAATAATAATAATAATAATAATAATAATAATAATAATAATAATAATAATAATAATAATAATAATAATAATAATTTAATTTATAGACCGCTCCTCTCCCCATAGGGACTCGGAGCGGTGCACAGGGAAACTAAAACCACAATACGATATACACATACAGTTAAGAAAAAATTAAATATGAGCCTGTGCTAAAATCCCCTTAATCTACTAAAATACCCAATTAAAAAACAGCTAAACCCTGTAGAGAGAGGCTAACCAAGGCCGGCCAAACGGAAAAGATGAGTCTTCAATTTCAGATGGAAGGAGCGGAAGTCCGTGGTTGTTCTGATGTCGGGGGGAAGGTCGTTCCAGAGGGCTGGGCCCGCCACAGAGAGAGCCCTTCCCCTGGGCGTCGCCCGCTGACAGAGTCTAGTGGACGGCACCCGGAGAAGTCCCTCTCCGTGGGAGCGAATCGGCCGTGAGGATGTGTGCGGCAGGATCCGATCCCGCAGATAGCTAGGTCCCGAGCCATGGAGCGCTTTAAAAATGATGACTAATACCTTGAAGCGCACCCGGAAGACGACAGGCAGCCAGTGCAGCTCGCGCAGAAGTGGAGTTATGTGGGCAAATCTGGAGGTACCCAAGATTGCCCGCGCGGCTGCATTCTGAACCATCTGAAGTCTCCGGGTGCACCTCAAGGGGAGCCCCATGTAGAGAGAGTTACAATAGTCCAGTCGCGATGTCACGAGAGCATGAGTGACTGTGCGAAGGGCGTCCCGATCCAATAGGGGGCGCAACTGGCGAACCAGGCGAACCTGGTAAAACGCCCTCCTGGCCACGGCTGTCACTTGATCTTCCATGGACAGCCGGGCATCCAGGAGGACACCCAAGTTGCGCGCCCCATCCACAGGGGCAAGATGTTCGCCCCCTATGGCCAGCGATGGAGTCAGCTGGTTGAATCGGGCAGCCGGAAACCACAGCCACTCGGTCTTGGTCGGGTTGAGCCTGAGTCCGTTACTTCCCATCCAGATCCGCACGGCTTCCAGGCACTGGCACATCACTGCTACGGCATCGTTGGGGTGGTTTGGGGTAGAAATGTACAGCTGTGTATCATCAGCGTACAGATGGTACTCTACCCCAAAACCACGGATGATCTCACCCAGCGGCTTCATATATGTGTTAAACAGGAGAGGCGAGAGGACCGACCCCTGAGGCACCCCACATGTGAGGGGTCTCGAGGTCGACCTCTGCTCTCCTGTAAACACAAATTGCAATCGGCCAGAGAGATAGGAGGAGAACCACCGTAAGACGGTGCCTCCCACCCCCAACCCCCCCAGCCGATGCAATAGGATACCATGGTCGATGGTATCAAAAGCCGCCGAGAGGTCTAATAGGACCAGGATGGAGGAACAACCCCCATCTCTGGCCCTCCAGAGATCATCGACCAACGCGACCAATGCCGTCTCAGTGCTATGCCCGGGCCGAAAGCCGGACTGGCGCGGGTCTAGATAATCAACTTCCTCCAGGTGACGGGGAAACTGTTGTGCCACCACACTCTCAACAACCTTCGCCAAAAAGGGAAGGTTGGAGACTGGACGATAGTAGTTTAATAAAGCTGGGTCCAAAGAGGGCTTCTTAAGGAGGGGCCTCACCATAGCCTCTTTTAGGGAAGCAGGCAAGGAACCCTCACTTAAGGATGCGTTGACAACCTCTTGGAGCCAGCCTCGTGTCACCTCCCAGGATGCCAGTACAAGCCAGGAGGGACACGGGTCCAATAAACATGTGGTTGGCTCGCAGTCGCCCACGTAGCCTGTCCATATCCTCGGAAGCAACGGAGTCAAACTCCTCCCAAACAAGATCTGTCTCGTGGCATCCCACTGGACCATCAATGGGGGCTAGCTCGTTCTGTATCTGAGCGATTTTCTCCTGCAGAAAAGTCACAAATTCCTCTGCTCTGCCCTGTAGCGGGGCTTCCCGCACCCTCTGTTGAAGGAGGGAGCGGGTCACCCTGAACAGGGCGGCAGGGCGGTTTTCTGCGGATGCTATGAGAGTGGCACAATGATGACGTTTGGCCACTCTCAGCGCCACAATGTAAGTCCGTAACTGGGCTCTTACTTGTGTCCGGTCAGATTCAGAACGGGTATACCTCCATCTTCTCTCTAGGCATCTCTTGTGGCGTTTCATCACCCTCAGCTCCTCGGTAAACCAAGGAGCCGGGGCGACACGTCGCCACAAGAGAGGCCGCAAGGGCGCGACCCGATCCAAGGCCCCCGTGGTCGCAGTATTCCATGCGGCCACGAGGTCCTCCATCGGGGCGTGGGTCAGGGGTACAGGAAGTGGCCCAAGCGCCGTCTGGAACCCATCCGGGTCCATAAGGCGCCTGGGGCGGAACCAGATCGGTGGCTCTGGTTCCGCCTCCCCGCGGAGGGGAGCAGCGGTCGGAAAGTCGAGCTGGAGAAGTGAGTGGTCTGACCATGACAAGGGCGTGATGACTATATCCCCTGTACCCAGATCACTCTTCCATGAAATTTAAGTCCCCCAAACTCAATTCCATTGCTTCCTAGAGGGATTCACTCTGAATCTGTTCCTTAAGTCAGGTTCTCCGCCAGTTCTGACAGGTTCTGGAGAACCGGTAGTGGAAGTTTTGAGTAGTTCGGAGAACTGGCAAATAGAGTGACTCCACCCCTGCTGCCTCCCAGCTGATTTTCTTTTGTTGCCCTGAACAGGAGAATGGAGCTGGAAATCAGGTTAGTAAGGTGAGGAGGGAATGGATTTTGCAGTATCCTTCCCTGCCACCCCCACAAAGCCATGCCATGCCCACAAAGCCATGCCCACAGAACCGGTAGTAAAAAAAATTGAATCCCGTCATCATATCAACTGTCAAACCTGGGGATGAAAGGCATAATTACTGGCAGGTATCATCAGCATATTGATATATCAAATCCCATGCCCAGAAAGGACTTCCTCCATGAGAGATTTTATGTTAGATGTTAAAAAGGAAGAATTAAGAAATTTCCATGAGGTACACTATGGCTTAAATGGCCTTTAATTCCATTAGGGAGCAGAATCTCAGCTAAACTGTCCATTCTTCCTCAGAAATGGATCACAGCTTTTGTTATTTTCGCAGAAGATCAGACCCAATGGATGCCGATCTTCATGCCTGTAATTAAGGTTTCCTTCTGTCATGGCGCCTGCCCTCTGGAACAATATTCCCCAGAGACCCAGATGGTTCCATCATGATGGTGTTCAGAAAGCTATTTAAGAACCTGGTTATTCTCCTAAATTGTGGGGCAGATTGATAGCTTATTTATTTATTTAGCCAATGCATATCACCACTCATCTCAACAAGTAGTTGAGTCTTAATCTTTATGTTTTGTAACTAACGTGTAACTTTAGTTAAAAATTACAAAAAAAGGATAATGAAACAACATATAACTTCCATCATTCTTTTTGTTTTGTTTTGTTTTGTGATTTTTTATTTTAACCCTTAAGTTACCCAGAGGCAATAGGAATTGAGCTGCCTATACATTGTATTAATAGAAACAAATATATAAAAAACAAGCCTATGTTTCAGTCAATTTCTCCCTCTTGGTTTTGCTTAGAAAACAGTCCTACTAGGCTGAAATTTCTGAATAGGTAATACTGCTTGTGTTCACATGTCCAAAACAAAATATTCCAAATTCTCATTTGCAACTAAAATAAAAACACTACTTCAGGGGTGTCAAATGTGATTTCATTGAGGGCTGCATCAGAGTTATGTTTGACCTCGGAGGCCAAGGATGGGTGTGGATGGGAGTGGAATGGCTGTGGTGGGTATGGCTATGGTGGACATGACTATGGTGGGTGTGGCATGGGACTCATGCCAGGGGCATTTGTGAGGGTCAAGTACTAAGGCAGGACTTCCCTGAGACCCTCACTCACTCTCATTCTAAAGTCTGTCCTTCCTTCCTTCCTTCCTTCCTTCCTTCCTTCCTTCCTTCCTTCCTTCCTTCCTTGCTTTTCTTTTCCTTTCCTCTTCATTCTCCTTTCTTCTTCCTTCTCCTCTTCCCTTATTTGTCCTTCCTTGCTCTCTTCCCATCTTCTATTCTATTTTCTTTGCTTTTCCTCTTTTCCTTTCCCCTTTCCTGTCCCTTCTAAAATGCTCTAATTTCTCCTTTTGTTTCACTTTTAGTTTGTTTTGATCACCTCTGCCAGCAAAAATGGAGCTTGGAGAGGGGCAATGAGATACCCACACACACACCATTTTTGGCCACAATGGCCTCCTGCAGCCCTCTGGGACAAAAATGGGGCTTGGGAGGGGGGCGCACATGGCCCCCCAGAGCTCCATTTTCAGTGGCAGAGGCACCATGAACTGGTCCTTTGCTGTTTCCAGGCTGGCCCCATGGGCCAGACCTAAGCATTCCGTGGGCCCACAGACCTTGAGTTTGACACCTCTGCTCTACTTCTATCTAGTCTGAGGGGTAAATGTTGCTCATTTTGCAAATGTTGCTCAGTAAAATAAGCATTGTCGGAAAGAGATTATATAGCATTAGATATTCAGATATAATACATTCTCTATGGAGCTGTTAGTTTTACATTTTTTCCCCTTGATATAAAACACGTTAAAAATGTTTATTTTCCAGAAAAAATATGATTAAGCTGGCAAGACCCTAGGTGTCAAATTTTCTCATTCCAAATGCAAGAAAACTCTCTTTGTGCTAATATGATGTATGAAAATATTTTATCTGTGGCAGGAATATGATGAATTTTATTCTCTAATTAGTAGCATCTGGTCACACATTTCTCTGCTTGATGTTGTAGATAATTCATTCTTCATGCAAGATTTGACTGGTCAGTGGGAAATGAAATAATTCATTTTCAGCGTGGTATAGTCCATGTAGTCTAGTGTTCCCTGTAGGAAAAATATATATTTGTCTTAATAAAAATATTGCTTCCCTTCTAGTAAGAATCAAGAGAAATAGCATCACATAGAAAAGAAATGTTTAAGTTTTAAGTTGCCCTAAAATCCATCTGCTTGGTCTCTCTAAGTTCTAGATAAGCCCATGAGCTTCTTATAATAGAAGAGAAGATTCATCTAGGGCAATTTTCTCAAGGTTTCCTTAACTTTGGCTTATTCTGGAAGTTTGCATTAGCCCAGCCATAGGAAGTAATCTTACGTTCTCTGTATGTTTTGGATTGCAAATTCTATAATCCTGCACCATACACAGGCTGGACTAAGTTATAAGAAATACATGTTCCATATTGCCTTTCTCTGTTGCATATTATCTTGCTTCTTGACCAGCCTAATCAAACTTCCAAATTTAAATATCCCATGTGCCGTTTGCGTTTTAAGGTATGCTAGAAGCATATGGAATGTGGTGGCTCAGTGGCTAAGATGCTGAACTTATCAATGAGAAAGGTCAGCAGTTCAACGGTTCAAATCCCTAGTGCCCCATAATGGAGTGAGCTCCCATTACTTGTCCCAGCTTCTGCCAAGTGAGCAGTTCGAAAGCACGTAAAAATGCAAGTAGAAAAATAGGAACCACCTTTGGTGGGAAGGTAACAGTTTTCTGTGTGCCTTCAATGTTTAGTCATGCTGGCCACATGACCATGGAGATGTCTTCGGACAGCGCTGGCTCTTCGGCTTTGAAACAAAGATGAGCACCGCCCCCTAGAATTGGAAACGACTAGCACATATGTGCGATGGGAACCTTTACTTTTACCTTTAGAAACATTAGCTTACATGAGATGTTTTGTGAAATAGTTTCTTCATGTAGCTTGGTCACTGTTAGATTTTTATTTTAGAAGTGGGCAAACTAAGTACTTTAATTGACCTAAAGCAAGAATAGGGATTAAGTACTTTGGGCAAGCATTTCTATCAAAGTTTCAGACTTCCTTAAGAAGTTTCCACAGTTGGAATTCCTCAACATTCTTTTGATTGAGAGAAGATTATTGGGAAAAGGCCTGAACCAACAATCTTTATAATATGAAGAAAGGTTCTGTTATAGGTCAGAGTGTTTGTTTTACATGCAGATGATCTCTGGTTTAATGACAACGTTGGGCAGATAGATGAATGATCTGATTTCCTGGGTTCCCATAGAACTTTGACAATGTCCATTAGCATTAAATTAAAATTAAAATTCTCGGAAAGGTCATATTAGAGCTAGAGCTATATCCAGAGGTCACAGGTTGAGTTACAAAGCACTGTCCAATTATTATTGCCTTAAAATCAGTTAAAAAAAACTTTTTAAAGCAGAGTTCAAGGAGAATTCACAACAACAATCTTGACCTACCGCAGTGCCCTTGGAAATACAAAGTACATTTAAGAGTAATAAGCAGACCTTTGTCTTTCATTCAGCTTTGGAATTTAAACCAGTTGCATAACGTAAGTGTGTGTGTGTGTGTGTGTGTGTGTACACAAACTGCTGCCATTGATGCTCTGAGACTGTGCTAAGTATTTTTCAAAGTGAGTTGGTCTCCCAAATTGATGAAGGCTGCATTCCCAAGCATATAGAAAAGAGGGATTTTGCACATCAAAAAAACATTATTATTGTTAGGTTTTATTTTCCCCTCCTAGAGCATCCCAGAAATCCTGGACATTAGTAGCAAAGGAAAGTGGAACTTTAAGTAAATTAAACAGAAAATTCAAAGTAAGCCATTTTAGTTTAGGAAGCGAGAAAGTGTGGTAATAATTCATTGAGAGGGAACATCACTTTAAGAGAAGAGAAGGAATTTGACGAAGAAACCCTAACATTTCTTTTAATGTGAAGTAGCCTGGTGGCTCACAATGTGTGTACATTTTGCCCCAAGGGAGGTTTATAGTCAGCATATTGCATATTTATTTCCATCCCATCCCGGTCCTCTTTGAACCAGAGCAGAATTACAACACAATTAAGGAGATAACCAGAGGTGGTATTCAGCCAGTTCGGACTGGTTTGGGCAAACTGGTTGCTCTGATGATCAGCTGGCCCCACCCGCCCACCCACCCCCGTCCCATCCTGTCCTTTATTTCCTGCTTTCTAGCTCATCTCAATTGCGCAGCACAGCTGATTTCCCCCTGTTTCTCACTGTTCTACTTACCATTGCTGACTTGGAAGGTAAGCAACTGAGCTTCTAAATGCTCCATTCTCAGTGCTGAGCGCAAGTACTTTAACACTGTGCGCAAGCCTTTAACCCATTGTTAAACCGGCAGCATCCCACCACTGGAGATAACCAAATTATATAATGACTGTAATCACATTCCTAGTTAATACTTAGATAGTCCACAATCAGCTCAAGTCAAAGGCAGGATGTCTCAATGGGATCCCCACTGCCCTCGAAGCAAGGGTTGGATTTTGGTGTCACATTACAAATAAAATACAGTATTTCATTTTGATGGTTTGTATAAAGATTTCTATAGACTTGTGATGTGATTATTTCTCCATTTCTCCCCACTCCGTAGATAGAGCCCATGACTGCTGGCACTGTTGCTTTTTGTTGAATATCTTTCCATTGTTCTGAAACCTCCTTGGCTTTCTCAGTCTGAACTGACTGAGCACAATGGGAAAGTTGCTTGGGGATTTAGTTGAAGAAGTAGAGGCCAAGAAGACTACATTCCATTGTGGAGATAATTACAACAGGAAAATAGGATACTCATACTTAGTTAGACTACTTTATCAATACATAAATGAAAGGATTTAATCCATGGGAATTTCTCCAACATTTCTCATAGACACAACCTTTTCCCTTGAATTAAATGAGAATGGTATTTGTAGCAGTAGTATGTTACCATTTTGTGATAGAGGGATATAGAAGTCAAGATGAGAACTGTTTACTCTAAAATAGGGGTGTCAAACTGGAGGCCCCCAGGCTGGATGCATCATGTGCAGGCCATGCCCACCTCAGCTCCACGAAGGGAAAAACCATCACGATACGTCACATGATGGCAATAAACGTGAGTTTGACACCCATGCTCTAAAAGGTAGGACAAAACTGACCCCATTCATTGAGGGTCAATATCCTTTCCTTTGTAATAATATAAAGGTAAATGTAAAGGTTCCCCTCGCACATATGTGCTTGTAGTTCCTGACTCTAGGGGGCAGTGCTCATCTCTGTTTCAAAGCCGAAGAGCCAGCACTGTCCAAAGACGTCCTCGTGATCATGTGGCTGGCATAACTAAACACTGAAGGCTCACAGAATGCTGTTACCTTCCCACCAAAGATGGTCCCTATTTTTCTACTTGCACTTTTACATGCTTTCAAACTGCTAGGTTGGCAGAAGCTGGGACAAGTAACAGGAGCTCACTCCATTATGTGGCATTAGGGATTTGAACCGCTGAACCTTTCTGATCGACAAGCTCAGCATCTTAGCCACTGAATCACCATGTCCTTCATAAGAAAATAATGCTATCATAATTTTCATGTTACTTGTTTTAAGTCTCTGTCATACACCCACATAAACACAGATTGCCAAGGGAAACAATGTGGTTTCAAGTAATGTCCCAGCTGTAAAACAAAATCATCTCCAAAGATGCAACTAGATCTTTTGACTATATTCTGTTCTGATGCTTCCACATGTTATGCAACTTAGTACTTTTTCCTGCTTTATAGATCATTCTAAGTATAAGGAAAGGAAAACCCTGCTTACAGAGGGAAAAATGGAGGCAGTGGAAGAGAGTGGAGAATACTGGGAAACAGAACTAGCTGTACAAATTCAGTTTATTTTACATATCTTGACCTGAAGGTGAACTGTTCTGTGGCTTGAAGTCAAATATGCTTTCTTCCCTCCGTTACTTGGAACTCCACAAATTCAGCTGCCTTGATTTTACCAGCTGCCAAGCCAAGGAAAATAAAAAAAAGTGCTTCTCTGTTTTTTTGTTTTTTTTTAAAGCATTCGTATGGAGTGTAGAAAGTTCATTCATTCGTAGGTATGAATGCATTGGTTGAATGAAACAGTTGTTAAGAAGACAGAAGGTTAGGTAGGAATCACCTGAAAAAAGACAACGGAAGAACTCTTAGTGTGCTGATCTATAGCCATAATAAAGACTTGAGTTGACTTAACTCTCAGCTTCTGTTTAGAAGAAAATAATAATAATATGAATCATCCCACAGTGAAACTCTCAAGGAGGCAATTGTTTCCTCATCTGACATGTGGAAAGATCAGAGAGAGATATAAAATCTGCATCCTCCAATTCATTTAGTGGTCTAGAAATGGAACAGAGTAGAGTAGAGTAGAGTAGAGAAGAGAAGAGAAGAGAAGAGAAGAGAAGAGAAGAGAAGAGAAGAGAAGAGAAGAGAAGAGATTGGCCAAGTGTGATTGGACACACAAGAAATAACTAACGAAAGAGCAGGGGGGGGGAGATAAATGAAGACTGTCTTGATGGTTTCCATTTCAGTTAAGTCCTCTGCCTAGCAATATCTTCCAATGTTTCTTTTTAGATTACCAAAATGAAAGAGGCAAACATGGTCATACTAAACCAGTGATGGCGAACTTTTTTCTTCTGGTGTGCCAAAACTGTGTGTGCGATAGCCCACACCAATTCAACCCTCTCCACCCACCTGCGCATGCGCATGTGACATCCACCACCACCACGCATGCATGCGTGACCCTTCCCCAGGCTCCGGAGGCTTTCCTGAAGCCTGGGGAGGGCAAAAACGGCTTCCCCCAGACTCCCAGACCCCCTCTAGAATGGAGCCGGAAATGGATCATTTCTGAACTTCTGGTTGGCCTGTTGGGCCTGTTTTTTGCCCTCCCCAGCCTCCAGAGACTTTCCTAAAGCCTTGGGAGGGCAAAAAACAACTGGAAGTTCAGGGACAAACTTCCAGTTGGCCTATTGGGCCTGTTTTTTGCCCTCCCCAGCCTCCAGAGGCTATCCTGAAGCCTGGGGAGGGCGAAAAAGGCCTTCCCCCCGACCCTCTGGAATGCTGAAAATCATCTGGCCAGCCCCAGAGCTGACAGCTTGCATTCCAGCAACTCTGCGTGCAACATGTGACACGCGTGCCATAGGTTCGCCATCGTGGCAGTAAACCATCCCATTGGAGATATCAACTCTGGTATAGTTCTACAGAAAACAGAATATTAATAAATGTGTAATCTTAAGTGTGCTACAAGTGCAAATCCAGGTTGTCTATTAGTTGTAGGCACATTGATTTGGAGTTTGATTCTTCCAGAATCCGAGCAACAAATAGCCTTGTTCCCCCTGAAAGCAGAAATATCCCAATAGCCTCAGAGGAGCCCCAAGGACCCCCAGTTCAATCCCGAGCTACATATGTTCTCTTTTATTGAAAGCAACATGATTGGGTTAGTCAGCCTTCTCCTGCACTTTCGTGGGAGATTATGCTTTGATATTGTAATGCTAACTATTCTTTTTTTTTTAAGTGTGCTACGGTTTATATGCTAACAATTATAGTGTATACAATATTTCTGATTCATAGGGGGGGGGGTTGTTTTTGTTTGCAAACTTGCACATTTTTAAGTATGCAAAACTTGAGAACTGGCCATTATGAAAATACTATTATTGTTTATCTGGATGAGCTCTGATTACAGGTTCAGAGGGAGCTACATTTAAATTTAATCCTGGGGGAGAGAAATAATAATAATAATAAAAAAAGAGCTCCTGGTCTTTGTTACATTCTGGGAAGGCTTCAGGCATCTTGCTCTTTTCTGAAATAAAACAGATTCTGAAAACCAAGTGCCAGTGAATATAAAACTCTCACTACTCATGTACTGAGATGGATGAGGCATCCCTGAAACAAAACCAACAGTGAATTACTCTGTCAGGTTTCTTGCTGCATCCATTTGGGAAGCATCATTTCTCAAAGCAAAAATAGCTGAACGAAGTTGTGTTCCTAAGGCAGCTCTGGATTCTTTGGCCTTCTGGGGCCTTGAATTCCAAATGTAAATTTTAATCTCCATGTTAATTCACTTTCATTGCCTAGGCATGTTTTTAATAAGGCTACGTTTTTTTGAATAAAAAAAGAGGGTTTCTTTTAATGAGGTGAACTGTTGATCAGATCATCTGAATTTCTATGCCAACCAATTCCCTAAAATAATATTTTTATTAACAACACTAGCATATTTTTTTTGGATTGGCTTTTGGTTCATAGGCAGCCAGGAGGGGTGACTCAGTGGTTAAAGCACTGGGCTTGTTGGCTGAAAAGCCAGCAACCCAGGCTCAAGACCCAAGCTCCACGCGATGGGCGAGCTCCTGTCCTTGCCTGGCTCCTAAGACAGCAAAAGTGAGTAGATAAATAGGTACCACCTTAGTGGGAAGGTAACAGTGATATGCAACATTATACTGACCACTTGACCATGGAAATGTCTTCATAGAGCACTGGATCAATGGCCTTGAAAGGAAGATGAGCACCGCCCCCCATGGTCGCCAACAACTAGCGGAATAAAATCCACAGGGATTCCTTTACCTTTGGATTCATAATCGTGCAGGCATTTCTTCTGTGGCTGTTGCTCATATAATTTTTTTTAATGCATTCTTGTCCAACACTTCTTTATGTTATTCCTGAGCGATGCATTAATGACAGTTCATTTGCATTTATTTTTATTTTATGCTTATTTTTAAAATATATTTATCTTTGCTTCCACTGAAACCAGTTACTTAATTTCATATCATATTTTCCAGATATAACATTCTCTGTCTGATCCAATATAAGCCTGTGTCATTTGTGAGCTGATATTTGTGAGCAGACATCATTTAGTTCCTCCATTCAGTTTGTTTTCCAATTATTTTTAATTCCGTTTATTTTGTAATTCGTCTCATTATGATTCATTATGATAATGTCATTGCGACTATTATTTTCATTTTTTTCTTCAGCTAGGTGACCTAGTCTTCTCACAGCAACTTTCTATTTATTTATGAAATGTATCAGACCATTTGAAATTAGTCAAGCTCTAACAATTTTTTTTTAAAAACCCAGAATTGTGATTTCTGGGTTCGATTGTTGTGAGCCACCTAGATTTATTTTAGAGTTGGGCAGAGAACTCATTCATTGAGTATTCATTGAAATTATAAGTTATCAGTATGATTCAGTGGTAGGATTCAAATTTTTTTACTACCGGTTCTTTGGGCATGGCTTGGTGGATGTGTTTTGGTGAGCATGGCAGGGGAAGAATACTGCAAAATCCCCATTCCCTCCCCACTGCTGGGGCGAGGTTACAGCAAAATCCCCATTCCCTCCCCACCCCACTAACCTGCTTTCCAGCTCTGTTCTCCTGTTCAGGGCAACAAAAGAAGATCAGCTGGGAGGCTGGGAGGCAGCAGGGGTGGAGCCAGCCTATTTGCCAGTTCTCCAAACTATTCAAAATTTCAATACCGGTTCTCCAGAAGCTGTCAGAACTGGCTGAATACCACCTCTGGTATGATTATATTATTGTACCGCCCCGAGTCCCTTCGGGGAAAGGGAGCAGCCTATAAATCTAACAAATAAATAAATAAAATAAATTGTGAGTTAATCTTGGAGCCTGCACAGGGGTATATGCAGACTCACATTGTTGTAGTGGTTAAAGTACCATGGCTAAAACTGGGAGGCTGTGATTTCTTGGTTATGGCACCAGCTGTGTTACCTTGGATTACTTCTTTCAGCCCTAGAAAGAAGAAGACAATGAAAAATGCTGCCAAGAGAAACTATCTGGTTTCTATATTTTAACTAAGCAGCGTGAAAACATGTCAATATGTCACTTCTAGACATGTTTGCAATTTGCTTGAATAGTTATATGACAGGGGTGTCAAGCCATGAACCAGGTACATCACATGCAGGCCACGGCCACCCCAGCTCCACGAAGGGAAAAGCATCAGGAAATGTCACATGATGGCAACATGACGTCTGTTTCTATAAGGTAAAGGTTCCCCTTGCACATATGTGCTAGTTGTTCCCGACTCTAGGGGGCAGTGCTCATCTCCGTTTCAAACCCGAAGAGACGGTGCTGTCCGAAGACATCTCTGTTGTCATGTGACCAGCATGACTAAACGCTGAAGGAGCATAGAATACTGTTACCTTCCCACCAAAGGTGGTTCCTATTGTTCTACTTGCATCTTTTACATGCTTTCGAACTGCTAGGTTGGCAGAAGCTGGGATGAGTAGCGGGAGCTCACTCCGTTATGCGGCGCTAGGGATTTGAACCGCCAAACAGCCGACCTTTCTGATCGACAGGCTCAGCATCTTAGCCACTGAGCCACTGCATTATATATAGCAGTGGTTCTCAACCTGTGGGGCGTGACCCATTTGGGGGTCAAACTACCCTTTCACAGGGGTCACCTAAGACCATTGGAAAACACATATTTTCGATGGTCTTAGGAACCGAGACACCAATTTTATGGTTGGGGGGTCACCACAACATGAGGAACTATATTAAAGGGTCGCAGCATTGGGAAGGTTGAGAACCACTGATATATAGGGATATGCAGGGATGAACAAATTTGTACTTGATTTGGGAAAAACTGAACTTTTTTTCCCCTGCGCATGACATATCACAAATTAGAGGGAACATTGATGATGAGTCACTGCTATCATGTCTTCCTTGATCAGTGGATTAACTCATTTCTTTCCTTCCAAAGCTTTATGAGAGACAATTAAACTCTCACTGCCTCTGGAAGTCTTTTCACAGCAGGCTAATTCTCAAGTGTAAATGTGCCTGAAGAATCGGTGGATGAAGGGAACATTTCAGCTCAAAAAGCAGAGACAGCTTGCCAGTTGGAGACTGTAAAATTAACATGAGATAAGAGAGTGAGGTATGAATCAGCAGAGTGGCATGGCTGGTAAACAGTCTTGTACAATTTAGGCAGTTTCAATAGAAATTGACTTTCAGCTTCCAAACTGTAGAAAGTAATCAGCCCATTCTACTTTCCCAGTTGAAGTGTTGAGTCCAAATTTGGATACCGTCTGCATCAGAAGAATGAGGCAAATCAGAGGGGATGCTTTTTGGTTGATCAGTGAACTGAAAACACGGAGCAATTAAGGAAACTGGGCTTAATGTTAACAAGAGAAGACTGAGAGTGAATATGATAGCACTTCTCCAGTTCACTAAAGGCCCGTGATTTATTTTCTGATCTTCCCAGAGTATGTGGAATAATGGACTCGGATTACACGAAAGGAAATCTCTGTTGAATGTTAGCAAGAATAATAATAAAGGTAAAGGTTCCCCTCGCACACATGTGCTAGTCGTTCCCAACTCTAGGCGGTAATGCTCATCTCCGTTTCAAAGCCAAAGAGCCAGGACTGTCCAATGACATCTCCGTGGTCATGTGGCTGGCATGACTAAATGCCGAACGCGCACAGAACACTGTTACCTTCCCACCAAAGGTGGTTCCCATTTTTCTACTTGCATTTCTACATGCTTTCAAGCTGCTAGGTTGGCAGAAGCTGGGACAGGTAACAGGAGCTCACTCCGTTATGTGGCGCAATATCGATCAGAAAGATCAGCCGCTGAACTACTGATCTTTCTGATCAATAATAGTTGACCATTAATCAAGGGCTTTAATTAAGATTTAGCTAGTAAACTCTTACAACTAGTGCATCCTAACTTTCCCCCTCCTATTCCTTCTTTCTCTAAGGTTCCTACTTGATCTAAGATCAAAAGTAACATCCTATCTGTTCCTTAGGCCATTTCTACTTACTCCTTCTTATGAAAAACTCTGCATGTATTATAACCTCATCTGATTCTTATATTATGAATCACAAATATAATAATGTAGTCTAATTGTGTGGGGTACCATGAAGTTTGTCTTCTTCATTTGGTCTTGTTAATTACTGTATGTTTTTGGAAATGATTTGGTAGCTGTCTCTGCGAAGTTCTTTAATTTGGCCTCTTGAACTGAGCAAGGAGTTGGACTTGAAGGAGAAATGCCCCCTTCCAAGATTTTAAGATTCTAACCAGTGGTTAAATTCATTTTTTTATTTACCGGCTCTGTGGGCGTGGCTTGGTGGGCGTGGCAGAGGAAGGATACTGCAAATCTCCATTCCCATCCCACTCTGGGTGGTATTTGCCGGTTCTCCGAATTACTCAAAATTTCCACTACTGGTTCTCCAGAACCTGCTAAATTTCAGCCCTGATTCTAACATTGTAGAAGTTTATAATCATTACAAATTCAGACATTACACATGAGCTAGTATGAGAGTGAATTAGTGATCTAGGTCATTTCCTGACAATGAGACGTATTTTTTGCATACTTTGAAGGAAGTGATGGAATCTCAATGTATACAGAAAGTGAAATTCTATGTAAGAATATGTAACTTTCAATTAAAAGGATTCAACCAGTTCCTCATAAGACATATAATTGTACATATATTCTCTTCTGGCTCCTTTGTTAATTATATATAATGACCCATACATGATTTATGAAGACTTATGTAATATTAAAATTGATTGCTGTATATACCTGCAGATAAGCAAAAAAATTTAGATACCAAAATATAGCCACAAACATGGTTAGGATTATCCAAGGATGGACATATCCATATTATTTATATAATAATACTTTTTTGAAAAGTACTTGTATATCCCCTTTATGTTCACATATAAGCCCATCTGTAGTTTAAGTGCAAATTATCTTTATTTTCTTCCTTTTAATATTTTTGGAAGGAATTATTACAATTTTATAGCATTGGTTTTAAGAGATATGGCTTTTACAATAATACTCTACTATTTATTTAATGTAAGCTATTGTTTTTAAACTTCATTTTGTTATATTTCAAAAACGTTTTTATAATTTCACCAAATTATTTTAGCTATTGGATGGATTAGAAGTACCATATTTTTCAGAGCATAAGATGCACCCTTCTCTCTCAAAAAAGAGGCTGAAAATCTGGGTGTATCTTATACACTGAATACAGCATATTTTGCCTCCCGAAACCCCGCCCCCTTCACCAAAATGGTCATGCATAGCCTTTAGGAGGCTTTCTAGAGTGCTCCTAGGAACTGGTGAGGGCAGAACTTAGCAAAAAAAAAAAAAACCAGGCTGTTTTTTGCTCAATTTTGCCCCCCCCCCAGCCCCCGGAAGCACTCTATAAACCTCCTAAAGGCCATGCATACCCTTTTTTGGCAAAAAATGGGCCCGTTTTCATGAAAAACGGGACATTTTTGGGAGGTTTGCAGAGTGCAAAAAAAATCTTGGTGCATCTTATACTCCCTTGTGTCTTACACACCGAAAAATATGGTATGTATGTCTCTATGTACTTCAGGCTATTTATAAGGCTCTCCAAACCACAAATATATCTTCTCACCAGAGTTAGGTTCCTACAGGTTTGGACCGGTTTGGCCAAATAGGTAGTAACTTGGGTAGCGGCCTGGGTCACTGGAACTTGCAGTAACCCAGTCCTGCCATGCCCCTAACCGGTTCTCTCGGTGGCACCATAGTTGCAGCCATCTTGTTTCTAGCTTTTGCACATGCACAGAAGCATTTTTAGTACTGCGTATGTGCACATGCCGTGCATCAAGCATTTGCATGCGGCACATCCCTGAACAAACTGGCAGTAGCAGCATCTGGAATCTACCACTGCTTCTCATCCTTATGGGTGGTAGGTGTCAGTCAGAACTTTGGGGAGAACTGGTAGTTTTTGAACTTAATATTAGTTTTAAAACACTAAAATGTAATTGTAGTAAAGCCTTTCCTCCTGGTTACACCCGGGAGGAAGATAATTTAGAATACATATGTGCACTGAATTGTGTCCAATTGTGAAGTTGCGTGACATCACTGAGTGCATGGACTGACCTGAAATACCCGTTCACTGACCATCTCGTTTATTTTATTTTATTTATTTATTTATTTATTTATTTTATTTTATTTATTTATTAGATTTCTATACCGCTCTCTCTCCCAACATGGGACTCAGGGCGGTGCACAGGAACTATAAAATATAAAAATACCGACAATCAAAATAGTTAAAACTAGAATTAAATAGAATTTGGCCCATGCTAAGAACATAATTAAAACCCCATCTAAAATAATAAAATAGCTATATCAGCTATGCCAGGCCGGCCACATGAAAGAGGTATGTTTTTAATGCCCGATGGAAGAGGCGAAGGTCTGTGATTGTACGGAGGTCGGGGGGCAGGTCGTTTATTTATTTATTTATTTGTTTGTTTGTTTGTTTGTTTGTTTGTTTGTTTGTCTGTCTGTCTGTCTGTCTGTCTGTCTGTCTGTCAAATTTGTATACCGCCCTATCTCCTCAAAGGGACTCAGGGCGGTGCACAGAAATATAAAAAAATATAAAACAATACAGTACAAAACAGTTAAAAATAAATTAAATTAAGGTCTGTGCTAAACTTTAGATTAGAAAAAGGGTGAAAATCAATTAAAACTATATCCATTAAAACTAAGGCAGGCCAGAACGACGTCGTTTGTGGACTGTGAGATGGCAGGGGAAATTTCCAACTATTGTCACTGTGGAAACAATGGTGGGAAGTTGCTTAGCAAGACAGATGTCAGTTGAATCAAACGGGCACTGATTCATGACATGGGAAAACTTTTAGAAGCAACAACAAAAAGTTCCGTGACATCTTAAAGTCTTTAGGAAAACTGCGAGAACAATGCTGCAGGAAAATGGCAGGAGGTGATGTGTATCTCAGTCTCTTTCTGACCTTCCCCAAGGTATTCATTTAGCTGTCGCTGGAGAGAAGGCAGAGTTTCTAGGAAAGGACATACAGAAGATAGATCTATATTCCTAATAATGGTTTGAAACCTACACACACATATGGACTGGGGCTTATATATATCTGCTTAGACTATGTACCTAAATACCATACTTCTTTGTAGCCTTGACTTGAAGAGTGGATAGTAATGATGTGTGTGTGTGTGTGTGTGCAGGCGCGCACCTGTGCAGCTGGGGTGGGTTCCTGCCAGTTCTAGCCTCTTCTATAGAAGAGGTTCCACAAATCTACAGTGCTGTTTAGAACCTGTTCCAGCTCCCTGCCCCCGCCTGTCCGCCTATCATCAAGATGAGGAGCGAGAGGAGGAATTCTGGGAGTTGAAGTCCACAAGTCTTAAAGCTGTCAAGTTTGAACACTCCTGGGTTTTTTTTTCTAAAGGGTTAGGGGTGCCAGAGTCTTGTAACTTGACAGCTTTAAGACTTGCGTGCTTCAAATGCCAGAGTCACATGGCCGGCAAGGCACTCCCAGAAAGCAGGCCACACCTACAGAAGAGCCTCTAAAAAAATTTGAAACCCACCACTGGTGTGCTTGCATATATCTCTGTCTGTCTGTCTCTTTCTGTATGTGTGTGTGTGTCTATCTGTCTGTCTGTCTGTTTGTCTTTCTCTCTGTCTCTATCTATCTGTCTGTCTCTGTCTCTCTCCCTCTCTCCCTCTGGCTCTCTCTGTCTGTCTGTCTGTCTTTGTCTCTGTCTGTCTCTGTCTATCTATCTGTCTGTCTGTCTCTCTTTCTGTCTCTTATCTCTCCCTCCCTCCCTCCCTCCCTCCCTCCCTCCCTCCCTCCCTCCCTCCCTCCCTCCCTCCCTCTCTCTCTCTCTCTCTCTCTCTCTCTCTCTCTCTCTCTCTCTCTGCATCTCTGCATCTCTGCATCTATCTGTTTTGGGAACTTTGATTTGCCTCTCTTTGGGAAACAAGTTCAGCTAATCATAACTTATTATGCCAGGATGGTGGGGTAGAGAAATAATTGATCACTTGTAGAACATAGATAGCTCCCATCTCTATCATTGGAATTGACAATTAAAAAGGATATAGTCAGGCAATGGGAAAAATTTCAACCTGAGACTCAATCTCCATAGATTAGTGTCAACAATCTTAACTCAGATGGATTAAATGATCAAAGTCAGTAGTGCCTAACATCTGAGGACTCAAGAGTTTGGTTTCTTGATCTCAAGTACTTCCAGAAATATGGAAACTTTTCTTGATGGAACAGGGCTGACATTTTTCAATTTATGTTTATATTAAGACTGAAAGGGCGAGGATGGAAGGAGGAGGCGTATGGGAGCTTCCAACCTCTCCCTCAACCACCACCACCCCAACTCCAAAATTTTCTTGAATTATTTTTCAAGAATGATTAGAAGTTAGAGGTTTTGATGAGAGCAGGAGAAAAAAATGGCAACACGTAAATGCTGGGGGAAAGAAAGACATTGAGTTCTACAATTGGGGAGCTTTTTCAGCTGGTCTATATTTCTGTTCCCACAATATGCTTTACTGGGTCAAAAGGGAATAATACATTGTGGGAACTTGAGTAAGTTGACAATTATTTTCCAGATGGTTGAATTTAGCCTGAAAGAATTCAGTCTTGCGTAGAGTTAAGCCCACTCAGCCATTTCGTGGGAATATGTAACCCCAATCATGTGGCACATATGACATACTTAGTCTTCTCATAGAGAACTAAATATTCTGTTTTCTGGTGCCGCATTGTTGATTGAGCAATAGTGTCTACATGAGATGTCAACCCAACATCAATCCAACTAAGTGTAGTATACGAAGGGTCAATGAAAAGCGGCAACTGCCATAGTAGCACATAGATAGAAAATGTATTTCAGAACATACCTCGGTACAATTCCTGATTTTATTCCACTT
This sequence comes from Rhabdophis nuchalis, assembly GCA_039707465.1. Taxonomy (NCBI): domain Eukaryota; kingdom Metazoa; phylum Chordata; class Lepidosauria; order Squamata; family Natricidae; genus Rhabdophis; species Rhabdophis nuchalis. The sequence continues at coordinate 50,138,694 of CM077649.1, forward strand.
CTTGGTATATCATCACCTGTAAATAATTGTTAAACTATAAAAAATTAAAGTTTTAACAGTCTTTAACAGCGCTTGAATATCTGAATCTATCACATATACACAGACCACAGGCAGATTCTTTTCTGATGTCTAAAAGAAACTATATGAGAGCCAGTTTGGTTCCATGGTTAAGGCACACAAAGCCACCCGAATGGCTTTGGGCCAGTCCCTCTCTTTCGGTCCTAAGAAGGAGACTTCTGAAAAGCCTTGCCAAGATAATGGCAGGGACTAGTCCAGGAAGTTGCCAGGAATCCAAAATTGACTTGAAGATGCATATCCAAAAGATAGTGTACTTGGTTTCATTGATATAGTATGCAAAAGACTATTCTAAAGATGGATCCAGTTTTAAGTAATTGTCTGTTTTCACACTGCATTATCACCATAACTTTTCCTTTTATAGCCCAGATTTCTATTATCTATTTTTATTTCTATCTGTCTGTCTATCATCCATATCTATCTATCTATCTATCTATCTATCTATCTATCTATCTATCTATCTATCTATCTATCTATCTATCTATCTATCTATCTATCTATGAGGGACGTGGTGGCTCAGTGGCTAAGATGCTGCGCTTGTCAATCAGAAGATCGGCAGTTCAGCGGTTTGAATCCCTAGCGCCACATAATGGAGTGAGCTCCCATTACTTATCCTTGCTTCTGCCAACCTAGCAGTTCGAAAGCATGTAAAAAGTACAAGTAGAAAAATAGGGACCACCTTTGGTGGGAAGATAACAGCCTTCTATGTGCCTTCGGCATTTAGTCATGCCGGCCACATGACCATGGAGATGTCTTTGGACAGAGCTGGCTCTTCAGCTTAGAAACAGAGATGCGCATCGTCCCCTAGAGGCAGGGACAATTAGCATGCATGTGCAGGGAAATCTTTTCCACTGTCTGTTTGTCTGTCTATCTATCTATCTATCTAAAATGTTTATATCCATCCAACATCTCTCTCTCACACACACACACACAACACACACACACACAACCACCACCACCATCATCATTTTTAAACCAGTTTTCAATACTAATAACTTCTCTTGGTGATTTTCAACAGAAAGTAATCATCTCACAGCCTTATATAAGAAAGAAGAGACCATCAATGTTTGGGAAAATGGTTACATCCAGAGCCCTCGTTTCCCACACAATTATCCTAGGAATCTGTTGCTGACATGGAAGCTACGTTCACCAGGAAACGCCAGAATACAGCTGGTGTTCGATCATCAGTTTGGACTGGAGGAACCAGAGAACGATATCTGCAGGTAAGCTTATCCAATGTGAGTCATAATTGCTCATTTGGTAGAACAACTTCAAGGTAGACAAAAAATAAGTTAGCCAAATTTCTTAGAGATGTTTTAAAAAATTAAAGCAGTCAGACAAAACTTGTTTTCTTACTGATGTAAGATTTGGGAAGCTCATCCAAGGTGAAGGAAGTTGTATCAAACAATTTCCACTCTATGCCTGCTCAACATGGAATTGCAAAGTCCCTCCAAAAGCAGCTAAACAGTGTTTAAATGTAGCAGAAGGGGGAGAGCAGAGAGATTTAATCTGCTTAATGACATTTCTCAGCCATTAATTCTGACTAATTCTTGTCTTTTCACATATTCATTTTTTTAAAAATTTTACTTGGTAGTCTCGTTTTTCTCCTGGCAATCAATTATGAAATGTCTGTAGGGTTTACAGTGTTGCAAATTACTTTGCAAAGAAATAGAAATATATATCCCTTTTCATTAACGAGAGTGTTAATTAAAAAGGTGGACAAAAGCTGCATTGTCAATATAAAATGCATGTTTGAATTAAAGTTAAATCTAATCAAATGTTGAGTTCGACTCTGGGTCTCGCACACTTCTTTATCCTGGAGTAGCCTATTTTTTGAAATGAGATCTCAGTTTGCAACATAATGTTTCTTGGGCCTAGGAAGGTTGTGTTCTGATGCTAGTATATGCATCAGAGCTGTCAAACTCAAGGCCCGGGGGCCGAATATAGCCCACAGGGTACTTAGAACTGGACCACGGGGCCACCCTGGAAACAGTGAAGAACCAGCCCGCGATGCTTCTGCAAGCTAAAACAGGCTCCCAAGCTCCATTTTCAGCTGCCATGGCCTTCTGCAACCCTCTGCCAATGAAAAAGAAGCTTGGGAGAGCCACATGCAGCCCTCCCGAGCTCCGTTTTCAATGGCAAAGGGTTGCAGGAGGTCTCAAGAGATCCGAGTTGCGGACCTAATCCAGCATTAACAACTCCACTTGTGTGGTTGGTAACTGGGTTGATCTCCGGTCGATCTCATAATGGGTCTCTCCTCCCACCTCCATGGGACCAGGTAGTGCTCATGGTTGTGGTCGAATGGAGGCCTCAACAGACTACTGGTAGAATGGCGGCTTTAGCAGGCTACTGTGAAATACAGGGTGCAGCTTTCCTAACCAGGATAGTTTCAACTCCACCATTACAGGATTAATTATCTGTACAATGGGGAATGGGCCCAGGAACTTTGGACCTGGGGTTTGACAGGAGGCCGTGACAGTCAAAAACGGAGCTCAGGAGCCTGTTTTCGCTAGCAGAGAGCTTGGGCCACCCCAGGTACCCCCAACAAGAGTGATGTTGAGCTGGCCATGCTCATCCTAGTCAAACACAACCCTGATGCAGCTCTCAATCAAATCGAGTTTGACACCCCTGCTGTACATTATCGAATGTATTTTATTTCAGGGAGGCAGCTGAGAAAACAAACTGTGGATGAGAAATGATATAAGGCATGAATAGCTATGATTTTCATGCAGGACTTGTTCTTGGTAATGTTTATTTGAATAAAAAATACGATTGGAGAAAACAAAGGAACTATATTCCAAGTTTCCTGTGTGTTGAATGGTTCTTTTGCATTCAAAGTATATGGGTACATTTTATCCTATACTATGTCAAGAAGAGAATTCTGAAATTTTGCAGATTTGTTACCTAAGCAAATCTCAGTGTCACTGTACCAGGCTTTTAAAAGTGAGTCTAAATAAAAACATCGGGTTGTACTGATTTGAACAGTGTTGTACAACTTTGTGATACCCATTTTTAGCCACAGAAAAAATGCTGCAAGTCCCTCCACCCACCCATATTTTCTTCCTCCCTCCTCCTTTAATGCAGAGAATATTCAAAATGTCAGTCCTGCGATCTGCAGTGATGCTTGACATTAACTGAGATCGGCTTTAGACAAGATTTGCAAAATTTTCTGGAAAGCTTTGAAGTAATTGAATTGAGGTATTCAGAGACACTTAGGTCCCAAGGGGTATGAGTTTTTTTTTTGCTTTGAAAAAGTTTTATTGGGTTTTACAAATTTTTTTAAAGGAATAGGAAAAGGGTATAAGGTATTACAAAGACATTTTGAGAACTTCTCTGTCGAGGTGTTGGCCCCTTCCGAGGCTTCATTAAAAAAAATAGATAATACAATAAATTTTTCATTTGTTCTACAAAGTGGAAAGAGAAACAGATATATCACTTTAAAATCTATGCAATCAATCATTTATAAACATCCAAATAAAAGTTATACTAAATAGAAATAAAGTCACTTGTGAGATCTAAGTCTTTTGGCAATTGTGTCTTCCTCTCCCTGACCTCCCGTGGACGGAGCCGTGGCCCCCTCCGTTCCCCCATTTTCATCCTCCAGGATTGAGGAATGTTTTTTAAGAAAGGCATCCGCCAAGGGGTATGAGTTTTATTAGGAAGTGGATTTTGCCAAGACCTACGTGGGACTTATAGTGAACACCAAACAACTGTATCTTTAGGAATTGAATTAAAAACCAATTTTCTGGGGGAGGGAAAGTTCTTGCTCCATGTTTGAGTAATATAGCATCATCAAAGCTAATACTGTGGACTTCTTGAATCCATACATAGGCTATGGCTGCTAGTTTCCTGAATCCAGAGCCTCATAGCTAACATGCATAGCTTTGTTGCAGAGAAGAGCAACAAAGATGATTAGAGGGCTGGAGACTAAAACATATGAAGAACGGTTGCAGGAACTGAGTATGTCTAGTTTAATGAGAAGAAGAACTAGGGGAGACATGATAGCAGTGTTCCAATATCTCAGGGGTGCCACAAAGAGGGAGTCAAGCTATTCTCCAAGGCACCTGAGAGTAGAACAAGAAGCAATGGGTGGAAACTGATCAAGGAGAGAAGCAACTTGGAACTGAGGAGAAATTTCCTGACAGAACAATTAGTCAGTGGAACAGCTTGCCTCCAGAAGTTGTGAGTGCCCCAACACTGGAAGTCTTTAAGAAAATGTTGGATAGCCATTTGTCTGAAACGGTATAAGGCCTAAGCAGGGGGTTGGACTAGAAGACCTCTAAGGTCCCTTCCAACTCTGGTATTGTATTGTATTGTATTGTATTGTATTGTATTGTATTGTATTGTATTGTATTGTATTGTATTGTATTGTATTGTATTGTATGTTGAAAGTGTAAAAGTATCTTATGGACACTGTCTGAAAATCCCACCAACCACCTTTCCAGAGAACTGAGCGGACTTTCAAAGTTGGGCTGTAGTCATTGCCTCCATTTTTGTAAAAATGTCCCTATGATATCTAGTGCTAGCATGGAACTGACAGATGTTGCAGAACAAAAGATGATAATAATGGTGATCATCATCATCTTCGTGATGCTAGAAACTTCAAGAGCCATGGTGATGCAGTGGTTAGAATGCGGTATTGCAGGCTACCTCTGCCCATTGCCAGGAGTTCAATCCTGCCTGGCTCAAAGTTAACTCAGCCTTCCATCCTTCTGAGGTTGGCAAAATGGGGACCCAGATTGTTGGGGGCAATAGGCTGACCCTGTAAACTGCTTAGAGAGTGCTGTAAAGCACTGTGAAGTGGTATATAAGTCTAAGTGCTATTGCTAGAAGCTGATTTTGGCTTTCTAGACTCACAGATTTCCCATTTATGTCTGAATAAAAGGATCATTAAAATGTCAAATGTTCACTGGGGAGAAAATCCTTGCATCTGCTGCCTTGTATCATTATTTCTCGGCTAGACTACTAATCTATTACCTTCACTCCAGATATGATTTTGTGGAAGTGGAGGATATTTCCGAAATTAGCACTCTCATCCGAGGACGGTGGTGTGGATATAAAGACGCTCCTCCCAAAATAACATCAAAGACAAACCAGCTGAAGATCACCTTCAAATCAGATGACTTCTTTGTGGCTAAACCAGGATTCAAGATTTACTACTCCCTGGTGGTGAGTAACATGATGGTGTCTGCCAGCGGTGGGCTCCGGCTCCTGCTACTGCCAGTTTACTCAGGGATGCAGTTTGGGCGCATATGCGTGCTTGATGCGTGCTACGTGCACATGCACAGTAGTAAAAATGCTTCTGTGCATGCGCAGAAGCAAAAAGAAATGGTGGTGCCTATGGCGCCACCAATAAAACTGGTTCAGGAGGTTGGCAGGCCGAGGTACTAACTACTCATCCAAATTGGTCCAAACCGGTAGGAACCCACCTCTGGGGTCTGCAGTGGTGGGATGCTGCCAGTTTAACAATCGGTTTGTTGAGCGTGTGGTGAGTATGTGGCTTTGTGGAAATGTAGCATTTAAAAGCTCAGCTGTTTACCTTGCAAGTTCAGCAACGGTAAGTAAAACAGCTGGGGGGGAAATCAGCTGTGCTGCGCAATTGAGATGAGCTAGAAAGCAGGAACTAAAGGACAGGATAGAGCAGGGGCGGGTAGGTGGGGCCGACTGATCGTCAGAGCTTCCGGTTCACCCAAACCAGTCCGAAATGGCTGAATACCACCCCTGGGTGTCTGGGGAAGAAACAAAGGACTGCCCAAGAAATGATTAGGGAAGGAAGGAAGAGTAATAAACTTCCAAGTTAAGAAAATGAATACTGCTTCCCTTTGGGGAATATGTAGTAGGATAATTAGTAACCCCAACCCTGGAAGTCTTTAAAAAGATGTTAGATAGCCATTTATCTGAAATGGTATAAGGTTCCTGCCCACGCAGGGGGTTGGACTAGAAGACCTACAAGGTCCCTTCCAACTCCTACTATTGTATTGCATTGTAATTAGTTATGAAATCAGCAGAAGGGGAAAACTATTAATTAAAATGCAATACTCTTCATTTTAATAACATATTTAGGAATTCTATACATTTGAGGCTAGAAGCAATCAGGTGAAGGCATTGAGAGAGATTGCCCCTCCCCCTCAAAAAATTCTTTGGAATGTGACACCCTTTTTTTTTTAAAAAAAGTTTTTTATTAGATAAACATTAAAAACATTGGACATAGTGCAACATTTCTGGCATAAACGTTTCCATATAGTGATTGGATCTTACGATGATTACATTTTATATCCATTACATAGGTGTGTGTAGTCAGTCAGGTTACCTGTTCATTGATCCTTTCTTTTTTACTAACCATACAAATACATATCCAATTTCTACCTATCACACCTTCTTAATACTATATTTTCCAATTCTTGTCTGTGTTTTTCTGTCCTGGCCTTTTTCCTTCATTTTTAACCATCGGTACCATTTGTCCCAGATTTTATGATATTCTGTCTCACCCTTGTCTTTCTGTCCATTTCTTTGCATGTCAGTATCTTATTTATTGTACTAAGGGAGTCTCTTTATTTTTCCATTTTTGTACAAAAACCAGTCTTGGAAAGGCAACACTCTTATCCAGGTCCAACATAATCTCAGTTGGAGTCAGAGGTGGGGAGGAAAAATGCTCATGAAGCGAAGCAAAAGACACATAGATCCTCGGCAATCAAAGATTTATTTAGTTATTTAGAAAATTTATACAGCTGCTTATTCACTCATAGGCAGCTACCCCGTTTCCCCGAAAATAAGACCTCCCCAGATAATAAGCCCAATTAGGCTTTTGAGTGCATGCACTCAAATAAGCCCTCCCCGAAAATAAGCCCTCCAAAAAATATTGCAGCACAGCAGAAGCCATGAGGCGACCACGCTCGCTGACTCCTGCACCTCAAAAATAATAAGACATTCCCAAAATAAGGCCAAGCACTTATTTCAGGGGTCAAAAGAAAATAAGACCCTGTCTTATTTTCGGGGAAACACGGTAACAAATGATAAAAATACAATGTAGAAAAATAATAATAATTGAAAAAAACAATAACATCCCTCCCCCAGCAACAGCGTTGGATTAAATGAGCCATTTGATGGGCTCCATTACACATTGGGTTCCCCAAGCCCACTGGCAAAACCAAGTGTTCGTGGCCTTCTGAAAGACTATCAAGGTGGGGGCCAATCTAATTTCTGCAGGGATAGTGTTGCAAAGGGAGGGAGCCACTTCAGAGAAGGCCCTTCTTCTGAGTCCTGCCAGATGTGCCTCCTTAGGGGATGGGACCTGCAACATTCCTTGTTTCCTGGCTCTAGTGGGTCAGGTGGATGTGACTGGAAAGAAAAGGTCCCTCAGATGCAGACATGGGTCAACAAATTATTATATTTTGAATATATTGTCTGTAGATCTTGATCTCTATAGAAAAGCTCTAATGTTGGGAAAGTTGGACGGAAAAGAAAGGGAAAGTCAGCAGCAAGATTTGTCAGCTCAGTTACAGTGACAAAGGGTGCATTGTTGGAAGAAGTGAAGGGCCAAGGTAGGGACAGATCATCGTAGAGAAATATCTATGTGGATTCTAAGAGTCAATACCAACCTGATGGCACATAATCAGTCAGGTGTTCAGCATGATTATCTGGTGATTAATACAGGCTCTATGGGAGTGATGTGATGGCTTAGAGATGAAGACACTCGCCTCCCACTCAAAAGGTTGAGAGGTCAATCCTAGGCAGCAGCAGATGTTTCTCTATCTGAAGAGAAAATATCTACTGTGCACTCTGCATAGGTGTCAGGAAGGGCATTCGGCCAGTAAATGCTCATCTTCACTCAGTTGGGATGGAGTTGTCTTGACTCAACCCCAAAACAAGGGATTAAAGGGCCATAAAAAGGGGAAAAAATGTAGGTTCTGGGGATTCTTTTCAGAATAGAGACATGTTGGAATATCCTCAGTATCTTACACAGACTGAAAACATTGTTTAAGTAAGCAACATTGTTCTGAACCAAAGTAGCATTTTTATTTAGTTATTTATTAGATTTTCATGCTGCCCATCTTTGTCGCATGATTCTGAGTGGTTTTACAATCTGTATGTAAATGGAGAAAAGATGAAATGGAGATACCCCAGCTTACTTTTTCCAATCCTGTAGTATCATCCCACCATACAGAGTTGTGAGAAGTACCTTCCCATGACTGCATATGAGGATATAAATATAATAAATTGTGATGGATATTCTACAAGGGACAGCAGTTGATCGAGCAACCTCAAAATGAGATTCATGCTTTAGCTGTTTGCAGCTAGAAATTTATTTTAAAAATAAACATGCCAATTAGCAACTGTCTGTAGACAGAATTCTTATGAGCCAGGTAATTATATTAGTGTCACAGTAGTGTTGACACTCTGCTTCTCATAATATAAATTTCAAGGCATGTTGAAACCTGAGAAAGCATCTTACTCAAAAAACAGCTGCTATTCGGTTTTTTGCACCTTTCTTTTTCTTTTTTAACATTACAGATTTCTATTATGAATGGGCGGAGAAATTCTCCTGCCTTTTGCTGCAGTTGTCTTTTCTGCTTGGTCAGAGGGTTTGCTTTAGAATTTATTCTAAAAGGAGAGGAGACATTCTGAGTTACAAGGAAGGGCAGGCATCTGGGTCTTTCTTGTCTTTCACTGCATCGTCCTCTCTTTGTCCATCTGTGGTGGCTCTGACTGCAACTGTATGTGAGAAGGACCTTGGGAGATAAGAGAAAGAACTGCAAAGTAGGCAGATAAAAGGCACCTGACTCAGCAAGAGAAATGGGGATTTGGCAAATGTCTCATTAGAAACTGTCCCTAGCTTCCTGGACTGTGTAGGTCAGTGATGGCTAACCTTTTCTGGGCTGAGTGCCCAAAGTGCCTGTGTGCATGTGCAAATGTGCATGTGCGTGCCCAAACCCCCCAAATGCAACCCTCTGCACATGTCCCCCACCCCCATGCATGATGTGCATGCCCCCCACAATGCCCCACCCCCTTGCATGCACATATGACCCCTCGCATGTGTGCATGACAGCCATGCATGTGCCCCACCTCCATGCATGCATGCACAACCCTGCACATGCACCCCATCCCCTGTGCATGCATACATGACCCCCTCACACACTCCCCCAGGCACACGCAGCAGAGACCAGCTGGCCTGCAGGAGGTGCGCACGCATGCACATCAGAGTTGAACTGGGGCGATGTCTCGTGCACCATCAGAGAGGGGCACTGCGTGCCACTTCCAGCATGTGTGCCATAGGTTTGCCATCATGGGTATGGGCGAAGGGGGGAAAGATGTCATTTCAATCTTCAAAGATTCTGTGAATGTAATCTTACATAAAGACAGAGCTAATACTTCTCCGTGTGCTTCTATCTGGAGTACCAGGTTGTCTTTGTCTCCTGTACTTTCATTACGTTCCAGCAAAAAAAAGAAATCAGGATAGTATTTTTCCCCATATAGTAATGCTAAATATGATGATTAAATTAAGAGGTATGCCTTTGATAAATAGATGAAAAAAATTCTTTGGAGAACTTTAAAGAAAAAATTTCTCTGCACATATATTTGGTGAAAAATTTCAGAGGACAGTTTTTGTTTTGCTATTGCTATTGTCACTGAGAAGATTGTGTCTTCCCCTTGGACAATGTGGGTGGACAACACAATCGAGCTATCAGGTGCCAGGGAAGTCAGGGGATCCTGTCAGTTCAAATGAGTATAAACATTTATTGCAAGCTTAAGCTCTCTACAAGAACCTGAACTACTAACGTACGAAGAAAATTGGAGTAAAAGAAATTGGAGATGGGCTGGACTTGGATCTCTTGTGGGCATGAAGAGATTCATGACTGATGATGCATTTGACCCACCCCCTCTCTGACTCTGCCTGGGCACCTCCTGTACCAACACATCTGCAGTCTACAGCCTGGGAAAGACTAACTTTTGTGACTATGAGGACCTCATATTGCATGGTAAATGTTGTGGGAAATTATCAGACTTACTGAAAGAATAACTTCTTGGTTCCAATCCTCCTGGAAAATGTTGGAGAAATCATTCAGCTAATTTCCCTGTTCACAAACTAAGTGGAGAGTCTCAAGTGGAATTTATGTCCAACTTTCATATTTATTACACGTGCCAGTCAGGGGTGGTTACTGCTGCTGGCATTATTGCCAGTTCGGTGCATGCGCAATTTTGCACATGCGTGTGCAGTTGCCCATAAATAGATCTGCACATGCGCGGAGCATTAACATTTTAAAAAAAAACATGCCGCATCAACCGGGGAACTGATTCTAGCAACCCAGGCTGGCAAACCACTACCGGTTCGGCCAAACCAGTCCAAACCGGTAGGAACCCACCTCTGGTGCCAATGAGATGTGTATACTCCAGGAGTATTTCAAGACAATGACTAAGGAAGAGGTGCTGAAAAATCCAGAAGAAACCAAATATGGCCTTGTTGGACTCAGAATACTGAGTTAAACAGGATATTGACATTGATCTCCACAGCTATTCTCATGAGTTAAGTTACTCCACTGTGGAAGCCTTTAATTTGAAGGCAATTTAGCAAAACAACAATTTATGGTATTGCTTTCCCTGGAGTACCACAATGCATAAAAATTAAGCACTGCTGCTTTGTGTGATATTTCCAAAGGACCTCTCTTATAATTAGCCAGCTTTAGAAGAAATTGTGTGCAGTTAATTCAAAACCCTGGGGCTTCAGGAAACAAGAAAATATCTAACATTGCAAAAGAACAGAGATTTGTGTTGGGGTTTTTTTTCCAGGAGGAGAAAATAGATGAATGTTGTTGCCAAGGGTCTGCGAAGTCAAAGTTGTGCATAGAAAGTCAGTTTTGCTTGCCAGAAGCCTTTCTCAGATAATTTGGTCCTAGCCTGCTTGGAAAGCAAAAGGGCTCTTTCCAGATTGTGAGGCCTCTGAGCGTTTCAGGCATGTTTGAAGGAATCGATGCAAACCTTTCTTTTCTTTTTTTTCTGCCTGGAGTCGAAAATAATTTTTTAATCGAATGTATGCTTCCCGGGCCTGCCTGCAAAGACAAAAGCAAACTTTTGTAATCTGATACCCTCCTGATGGGATGGACTGAAAATCTTAACAATTCTCACCCGTACAATCAGTTGAGAATTATGTCTGTAATACACCACCAGGCTTTAAGCCTGGAGAATCCGAGGGAGGCTACAAGCTGCTTAGAGCAGCGGTCACTGACTGATGGTCTGTGGACCACTGATGGTCTGCGAGAACATTTTGGTGGCCCGTGGAAAAATTATTTGCAGTTTTTATATTGCATTAAATCAGGGGTCCTCAAACTATGGCCCCTGGGCTGGATACGTGCAATGAATGTTTATATTGCTGCAGATAGTCTCCCCCTTCGGAGTCTTTTTATGCAGGTTGGGGGGGGAGAGAAATTCCGACTTGGGCTCTGCTTCAGCCTCCTCATATGGGGCTTTGGGTGAAGGCTGGAGGGAAGCACCGCTGGTGGCGAAGAGCAGGAGGGCCTCGTTCCCGTTGGACTGCATCATGGCCTGAAACTGGCTGAATATCTCAGCCTGCTGAGCCTCCAGGCACTGGTACCTGGCCTTGCACTCCCACGGGTCTTCCCTCTGTTTGGAAAGCCTATGCTTGTGGTCCTCAGTGAGGTGTTTCTGCTGAGCCCCTTCTTGGTCAGATCTAATTTGAACTGAGCCAGCTATTTTGCCAACTCTTTCTCATGATGGCTGCTTAGCTCCAACAACTGTTTCTTGTTGGGGCCCTAAGGAGCCAGAGTGGACAGGCAAGGAGTGGCTGGGTGGGGAGGATGGGTAGAGGCCGTTGAGGTGCCTCTCAATGTGAGTGACATCAAGTTGGCCACACCCACCCAGTCACATGACCACCTAGCCATGTCCACCCAGCTGGTCATTAGGCAGTTCATATTAGTGGTCCGCGAGATTTAAAATTATGAATTTAGTGGTCTCTGAGTCCAAAAGGTTGGTGATGCCTGGCTTAGAGATCTCTGTAAGTATTTCCTTACGAGGAAGCTTATGCGAAAGTTGTACCAATGCCATTTTGAGAAAATCTTCAGCATTTTTAATTGTCCTGCAATTTGTCAAAAGCAAATTGCTTTCAAACAAATCCTCACATTTCCTTTATTTGTTTAAAATATTTGTATCCTGTGTTCCTTTTTTAAAAAAAAACAATCTTCAAAGCAGTTTAGAATTAAATTATTCAGGGCACGTGTGACTCTTTCGATGTACAATCCTTTTTCCAGAAATCTGAACCCTTCCTGCCTTGCTATACGGGAGAGAGATTCCAAGGGAAGAAAACAAGAGGAAACTTCTCCCATTTGACCTGTTGCATTAGGAAGTGAGGACAGTCAGAGGTTTTACAGTAGTAGAAAGACTTATAACTGAAAACAGAATTACCTGAAGTTGTGTAATGGTGTGTGAAAATGATCTCGGGAGATGTTCTGGCCCGTCAATGGAGCTCAGACAGTGAGGAGGTTGGGGAGCAACATGGGGCAGTCCTAAAGTCTGTGGAAGACTCTGAGGAGTGCTCTGCATCAGAGACAGAGAGGGGGCCAGGGCTGTCTGACAGCTATCAGCTGCCTTCAGAGTCAGAGATCAGTGGAGCAGAAGAACAGCTGGAGCCTTTTGCCAAAGTGTGAATGCGCAGAGCTGCCACATGAAGGGAACAATTAAGGAACAAGGGCCGACTCGGGAGTAAAGGCACGGGTGTTCAGTGAATGTCCCATCCCATATGGAATAGAGAGGTTTGAAAGGTGAGGGGAGTTTGCAGGAGACAATTTGTTCATTTAATTAGTGTGAAGATTTGTTTGTGACTCTCAGAGACTCCTTGCCAAGTATTTTCTTGTACAGTGTTGCGTTTGGAAGATAGCGGCCTGGCAGCTCTCCAAGCCTGATAAGGTCTGTGGTTGTAAATTTACCCTTGAAAGATTGTTTACCGGGACTTTGCTGGATGTGAATGAGAGGAATTCACGTTAGCTTAATAAAAAGGGGTTTTGTCTGGACCGGGAGTCTGCTTCGTGATTTTGTGAAGCCAAAGTCAGAACAGGAGACAGGAGGAAGATTTGCAGCCTAGACCAGGGGTCTCCAACCTTTGCAACTTTAAGTCTGAAGGACTTCAGCTCCCAGAATTGGCTGGAGAAGTCTGGGAGCTGAAGTCCTTCAGACTTAAAGTTGCAAAGTTTGGAGACCCCTGGCCTAGGCAATGGTCGGACAAGTAGCAGCTGAGTCCACAGAAGGGATGGAGATTTGATAAACATCTCTGAAGGGACTTCCCAATAGTGGACTATAAACATGAGAAAGGGTGAAAGAGATACATTTTCAGACTTGCAAGATTCTGATAATGCAACCTTACAATAAAATCAGACCTAGTATTTCTGGATGTGCTTCTGGCCTGCACTATTCACAAAGCTGTCAAGTAGTTCCCACCACCAGCTGAAGCTCAAGGCACTACCAAGAAAAATTCAGAATGAATATATATATATATATATATATATATATATATATATATATATATATATATATATATATATATATATATATATATATATATATATATATATATATATATATATATATATATATATATATATATATATATTAAACACAGCAATAGTATGTTTCCAACAGACTGAAAACTAGATGCTTGTCAACAGCAACGGTATCTTGCATTAGTGGGGGGAAATGTTATGTTGGCTGGTCTGGAGAGAAATAAACTTGAATGTGCCTTCTGCTACAGTACCTGACAAGTTTTGTGATGCTTCCTGACTCTCTGAATTCCCCAGCATATAATGCGATTGTATCTCTCCTTTCCCCCTTTTTATATATCTATATATAAAAATATGGAGTACCTGAGCTAACTCTTATTATTGGTCATGGGGCAATGGCGTGATAGGGACTGCATATCGAAAGATTGCAAACCTAAAGATACAATCTGTCTGTCAGGTTTCCCAAAAAATGCCCTAATTGATTCATGAGCCAAACTTCAAAAAAATATTAGACATTTATTAGGAGCATTTTTTAATTTTTGGCAATATCTTTTCGCAGTCAGATCTTAGCCTTATTTAATTATAGCTGAACTTTACCCCTGTTCCTTCCCTCCCCTCAGTCTGTGTCATAAATCACATTCCCCAACAAGCCTGCTGCAGTAATCTGAGATCTGACTTTCATTGAATGTATATGTGAAATGCGCCCCCCCTCCTTACCATAATAATAATAATAATAATAATAATAATAATAATAATAATAATAATAATAATAATAATAATGATAGTGATAGTGATAGTGATAGTGATAGTGATAGTGATAGTGATAGTGATGATGATGATGATGATGATGATGATAATGATGATAATGATAATGATAATAACAACAACAACAACAACAACAACAACAACAACAATAATAATAATAATAATAATAATAATAATAATAATTTATTACATTTATAAACTGCCCCCTCTCCCTGAAGGGACTCGGGGCAGTGTACAGAAAAATTAAAAACCATCTAAAAGCATACAAAACATACAAAGTTAAAAACGAATTAAATTACCCTGTACTAGAATTTAAGAAGATTAAAATTGTAACCCATTAAAACCAAATAGACAATTTGCAAAAACAGACTGGGGCAAGAAGTTGACCATGACAACTTTAGGAGTTGACATCATGAATATCAGATTATTATCTTAAATGATTATGATTTATCAGCATGGAGTGGTTTGCCATTGGTTTTTCCCCTCCAAAGAATCGACTTGTTCTAAATTTCATTGCACTCATGTCAGAAAAACCGAGGCACCTCCAGGTCGAAAGGATTAGCTGGTGACATCACCCTTGCCCTGGGAACGGCTAGTTGGGAGCTCCTTGCATGTCCACAGCAGGAGCTAGCAGAAAGCTCACCCTGCACTTGGGTCTCAAATGTGGGCTTGCTAACTTCCAATCCAGCATCCAAAGCAGTGGTGGGATTCAAATAATTTAACAACCAGTTATTTATTTATTTATTTATTTAAATTTATATCCCGCCCTTCTCCACAGAGGACCCAGGGCGGCGCACAGGAAATTTAAAAACTTACAAAATACAAAAGATAAATATATAATTTAAAATAACTATTAAACAATCCTATCCCATGCTAAAACCAGTTCTCTGCCCTAATGACCAGTTGGGTAGGCAGGGCTGGGTGGTCATGTGACTGGGTGGGCATGGCCAACTCAACATCACTCATGTTGATGGGTGCTTCGTCTTAGCTGTGACAATGTAATAAGGGTTAACCAGAGAGGCAGTTTCTGTAAGGAGGGTAATAAAGATAAGGCTAGAAACAACACCAGAATGTTTACTTCCTGCCTCCCTTACAGGATTAGCTCTGTATAGTGGGAAAAAACAAACTGAGATTTCTTCCAACAACCAGTTCTCTGAACTGCTTAGAAAGTTAACAACCGGTTCTCCCGAATAGGTGCAAGCTGGCTGAATCCCACCACTGATTCTAACCACATTTGCCACTGTGCTTCTAGACTTATTCTGAATGAAAACATTGTTCAGCATTTTAAGAAAAAGACAAGAAGAGACATCCTCCATACTGTTGTCTGAAAGCAGCATGGATGATCCATGCACTCACCAGAATTGAGCTCAGCTCACGGGCAATTTGGCTTTGTAGCCTCTCTAGGGATTTTATCACATATAATGTCAAAAGGAAGAATGGAGGCAGAGATGGAGGAGACGGAATTCAGTTTCCAGACAATCAGACAACAAAAGAACATATATAGCGCATTTTGAACATCAACACATTGTGGAGGATACTCAAGGAGGAAGTGACAGATTGAAACATCAGGGAAGTCACCACAGTATTTCTGGGCACTAATGCTTCAGATTTGCAGCTCAGCTTGACTTTATATTATTTTAATTAAAGAATTATTAAATAGAAAGCAATATGGCAATCTCTGACATAGTCCTTAATAGCATCCTAAGTGTATAGAAATGCCTCTAGGCTCGATTGAATTAAAACAATAATAATAAAGAGCAAGGGCCTTGTTTGGAATCATGCCCAGGTGCCCAGAAAGATAGCAAAAGTAACCTCAGGTGGTAGAGAGGCAAGGGCATTAGTTTGCTCTCAAGTAAATCAGTGTTTTGTGATTACCACATCCATCATCATAGTCATGCACTGATCAAGCAATCCGCAGCAGCAGCGATCCCTGGAAACATACACAGCATGTTCTCAGTGCCCAAAAAAAATTGTTTACTTCAAACATCAATCTACTTTCAACTATTTTGGACATTTGAAGCATTGTACATGCGGTTTTGCTAAATATGTGAGTCCTACTTGGGTGTGCTAATCTTCCAAGTGATTAGAGTCACATGAGAGCCAAGAAATATTCAAGTGCTCATACTGAGCTATCATTCGTGATTTTTTGTGGACCACCAGATGTTTAGCCCCTCTTCAGTTTCAAATTCTGGAAGATCCTCATTGCAAAAGATGCGGGCAGATAACACAAGTAGTGGAGATTAATCGCGCCTGGGGTTGGCTTTCCATTTCATTGCTTTTGATGGGAGTGAGGTTAACAGTAACCCTGCTGTCATTTTAGTAGTCCTAACTGTTGAATTCGAATGGGGCTAATAGGGCTTGTAAGCACCACAGTGAATTATCACGAGTTTAAATAAAGAAGTGACTAGGACTTTAGAGAATGTAGATTTCAACAGGATCACAGTACATATGCTTTCCCATTAACAACATGGAGGTTCACTTAGCCATTTCTTCTCTACTCTATTCTTGAAAATAAATGTATGGCATATTCAAACAATAAAATCAATGGGATAAATATAGCCTTAGACATCCTTAGAAATCAAGCCCTAGTTTGTTGATGACCAACTGACTTTCCCAATGATTTTCAAGAAATCTGCCCTAAGTATATACCCAGTTGAAAAATAAATATTAAATATCATCAGGTCATATGGGTAGGTTTTTAAAAGTTTAAATGCAGGGTTAGCAAAACATTTGGTCACATGGGAAGTTTTGTAAATTGGAAAGTCCGCAGTAATTTAACAGTTGGAAAACTCGAGTTGTTTCACTTGTTTGAAGAAAATCCACAACTTGTACATTCAGTCAAGTTCCTGATGCTCAAACGGAGCTTTTGATGATGAGGAGACCTTTTTATTTTCACCTCAGATGCAAAGTTCAGAATTAAATATATCACCTCTCATATATCACTATTACAATTGCAGAAGATAGTCTAAACCCGTGATGGCAAACCTATGGCACGGGTGCCAGAGATAGCATACAGAGCCCTCTGTGGGCACCCCACACACCGTCGCCAGCTGCTCTTCTGATTTTGCGTGCTGGCCAGCTGTTCTTCTCGCACACTGGAGCACCGGAAACCTGAAGACCAGCTGGCCGGAACACATGCACGCACCAGAAACCCCAAAACCAGCTGGCTAGCATGTGCACTGGCCAACTGGTCTTCAGATTTCTGGTGTCTGGCCCGTGCGCATACATTCCGGTTTGGGCACTCAGTGCCAAAAAGGTTCTCCATCACTACTCTAAACTAATACACATAGCCACACCAATTTGTAGATGCCGAACGGAATCTGTACAATGTAACACATTAGAGCAGTTAATCAGAAAATATTTTCAAACTCCAGAATTTAGCTTACTATATTGTAATGTAAATGAGTTTCTGATATGAAATGGAAAATAACTTTTGGATATAGTCTGAGGGCTGTTGTGTCATTCAACTTGTATAGGTTTGCAGGCACTGCCAATTTAATTGGACATATTCATCGTATTTACTTTTAATTCCAAATTACTATATTAATTCTTTTTCATGAAAGTAGGTGAAATTATTAGAGCTGATATTCGATTTCCATTAGATTTATAAATCTCCATTGAAGACATATCCTAATAATCTTGTGCAAATCAATTTCAGAGTCAAATAAATGCACTTAAAAACAATGAAAAATATTTTTAAAAGAAAAAAAACCCTATAGTCTTTTAGCCGAGCAAATTCTTATAAAATTTCAGGAAGTACTTCAGGCCTTCCTGCTGCCTTTTGAAGATGCTCTCTCCTCAGAGGTCAATCTTTCTCCTGTATCGATCGCATCTATGGAACACAATCCTTCATAAATTATATTTAGTTCAATTTTCTCCAGCATTAAGCAAGTCAGAAGAACTATCTCATTCACCCGGTTTTTGTTAACTGGTTTTAGTGATAATTTTGATTTGTTTTTAACATACGTTTTTAGGGTTTTTTTAAATTTTGTAAGCAGCCTTAAGGACTTTCGCAGGTGTAGTTCTTTCCCAAGAACTACTTAAATTGCTTGTCTCTACTTAATGGTAGAGCTGGCTCTGTTTTTATGTATTTTCAGAGGCTATTCATTGCTTTCAATCATTACTAATTGGATGATTTACAAATTCACTAGCTATTATGAATACGTTATGCTTTTATGGATAGAAGTATTGATTTTCATCAGAATATTTCGGTACGGTGTTTTGAAAACAGTTTTAAATGCAACTGATCCATGATCACAAAAAATTATTTTAGGATTGGAAAACGCAAGTGTCCAAGTTTATTTACAAATAAATCTTCAAGTAGTTTTTGTAACAGTGGATACTAGTAACCCCTGGGAGTTATTTGTAGGGTTAAGTCAAATACTAGCTATGTGTTATACATCGCACAAGTACCAGAATCGACAATTTCTTTCTGTTTTATTATTCCACTGCCATAACCATTAGAAAGGAACGCAGACACTGAGAGTAAAGGAAAAGGCTATTAGGATATCTCATTAAAGAATCTCTCAAGACAGAAATCTCTTTCATTGTATAGTTCTTTTCCGCCTGATCTTGTTTTAAAAGCCTGAATAAATAGACCTTCTATCATTCCTTCCGAGAGATCATCTCAAAGAAAAATCTGTCTGACAGGAAAAAATTTCTTCATTGTGAGCTTATATTTTTCCCTTCCTTTAATGTCTTCCTATTACTCATGCTGTCTTCTGCCATTTAAAGATCTATGCTCTGTCTCTCCTTCAGTTTCTTCTCTTTCAAATATCTGTGAATCAATATTCATTGTTTTTAGTTCTTAAGTGAAAGAACTGCATTCAAATCTCCATCCTAATTAAAATTATACATGCAGTTCCATCCATTGCTTCTTGCGTTAGGTAGCTACTGATATCCCAAGGCCCACAATAACTCTGAATGACCCAGGCACTCCCAAAATTATAAATGAGTTAAGGTAAAGGTAAAGGTTCCACTCGCACCTATGTGCTAGTCGTTCCCGACTCTAGGGGGTGGTGCTCATCTCCGTTTCAAAGCTGAAGAGCCACCATTCTCCGAAGACGTCTCCGTGGTCATGTGGCTGGGATGATTAAATGCCGAAGGCACACAGAATGCTGTTATCTTCCCACCAAAGGTGGTTCCTATTTTTCTACTTGCATTTTACATGCTTTTGAACTGCTAGGTTGGCAAAAGTTGGGACAAGTAATGGGAGCTCACTCCTTTACATGGTGCTAGGGATTCGAACCACCGAACTGCCAACCTTTCTGATCAATAAGCTTAGTATCTTATCTACTGAGCCACAACATCCTTTTTTTTAGTTAGACTGGCAAATTCTTATGAGATTGTCCAATAAGACAAGATTTCAGTGCATTCACATTATATCAGAGAAGTTAGATCAACAAGATCTCATCAAATTAGGCAATCTCATGAGATTTTTCACCCATTTCCATTTCTGTTTTTATTTTAAGGTTTTGATACTCTATTGTACAAAACGAAATTGACAGCCTCTTGTTCTATACAGACTCCAATCGCAATATTTATTTAACAAACTCCACACTATATTGCTGCAGAATTGATTTACAGAGCTAGATTTCTGTTGTTGGAATTGAAATAATTTTCCTCACTTGAACCGTATGTTATAGTAATTATGATATACAGTGGAAAAGTGAAGGAAAACACTAGGACATTTTAGATCAGTGGTTGCTGAGCCTTGAACCACAAAACCACATTCTGAAACCAAAAAACCGTTAGGTTTGAATCTGAATCACTTACACCAACAACCTCAAACTTTGGGTCATGACCTACCAAACATCATGATTGGCAGATAGTTTCAATCTATGATTGGCATATAGTTCCCCACTAAGTTGCAACTTCCATCCCATGTGTTTTATAATATTGCATGCATTGCCTTTGGAGCACCGATAGAAGTACACTTATTATTGAAGTTTGGTATATTTATCTGATACTTTACATATTTTAAGTTTTTGAAAATGGTTTTTGTTGTATGATGAGAAAAAAGATAAAGATGACCAACTTTCCAGTAATGCTGATAAAAGTAAATCTAAATGAATGAAGATGACAACATCTTTCAATAAGTTACATTTATTTCTTTGCTGTCCCCAAAAACCTGTGAAATGACATGATCAGATAGATCCACTTATCATTTTAGAGCATTACACCAAAGGAGAGTAGAAAGCAGATGGCGCAACTTAAAGTTCTACAGTCACATATGATCCTAAAAATGTCTCCAGTGTGTCTCCAAGAACACCCCAATACTTGCTATAAAAAGTCATCTTTAATCTACCAAAAAGGGGGGAGGGGGAGTTATATCGGTGGCTAATGCAGTAATCGCATTTAATGAATATAATTTTAGTTAAATACAAATGAATTCCAATCAAGTCAGCTTTTTCTCCTATTTCCCAACATACCAATCAAAAAAGTAGTTATAATTTCAGACTAAAAGGGTGTATGTGAGTTACACAGGCATTTATCCATTTTCCCCAATCTGCTGTCCTCTAAATGAGCTGAATTAGAACTTGCATTATCCTTAGCCACCATGATCAATAGTTCTATAGTCTCAAAATGATAAGATTTAGGGTCCAATTCATCTAAAAGTCAGCAGCTGAGGAAGTCTGCCCTAATCTTAACTGGCAGTAGCTTTCTGGCTCCTAGGACTAATCTTTCAAGATAAAGGTTCCCCTCGCACATATGTGCGAGTCATTCCTGACTCTAGGAGGCGGTACTCATCTCTGTTTCAAAGCCAAAGAGCCAGTGCTGTCTGAAGATGTCTCCATGGTCATGTGGCCAACATAACTCAATGCTAAAGGTCCTCAGAATGTTGTTACCTTTCCACCAAAGGTGATTCCTATTTTTCTACTTGCATTTTTACATGCTTTCGAACTGCTAGGTTGACAAAAGCTGGGATAAATAATGGGAGCTCCCCTCCTAGGGATTTGAACAGTTGAACTGCCGGCCTTTCTGATCAACAAACTCAACATCTCAGCCACTGAGCCACCACGTCCCATATGTTTCTAGGACACCTTAAAACACAAACACTTCCTGGCACATGGAATATTTAAGTTTGGAAGTTTGGTTAGGCTGGTCAAGAAGCAAGATGATTTGCAATAGATAAAGGCAATATGGAACATGTATTTCTTATAATTTAGTCCAGCCTGTGTAGGCTGAGCCACCCCGCCCCTTACAAATCCCATCCCTTACAATTTGTCTTACAAAGACAAATCTTTGCCATCACTAAATCCACCCTGGTTCTTTTCTTAAGCAGAAAGGCCTCCTAATGAATTTAGAGACCTTCTCCCTACATATGTCTCACACTTCCCATTTGACCACATTGATTTGTTGTGCAAATAAAAATAATTGGGTAACTCAGTAAAGGGACATCAAACAAATATTTGTTCAGTTGCTTGGTTTCAGCCGCAGTGCATTTAGAAGAACAGACTGGACAATTTTGCAAATGAAGAACTATTCACCATAAAGAGGGGAGCCTATTTAGTGGAACATGGTTTCAGCTATTCCTGAAATTATTAGGCATATTTGTCTATGTACAGTATAAGTAAAGGGTAGACTAAAAGCCGGCTCATCTCAGCGTCTAAATAAATAATAATTCCCTGAGAACTGCATTTCTTGTTTGAACACACAGACACTGGCTGGGATTAACAAGACAGTGGATAATAATCAGGTGCCTTGCAGGCAATTTATCTCTTTCACAATTACGAGCAAATAAAATCTGTCTCCTTTCTTCTCTTTGCTGAAGTTCATTGGGCTTGCAGTGCCCCCTCAGTGCTGGTTCAGGCACATCCGCCAGATGCATTTAGAAAAAGATTAAAGGTGCAGAAAGTGCTTATTCATCCACCCGACCCTTTTGATACTCATAAACCAGGAAATATGCAGATACGCTATTTTTATTCTATAGCTGCTTACCTGACGTTCCCATTTAACATGCAAAAGGGAGAAACAAATGAATGCTTTTTTCAACACAAGGTTAAACAGTATTTCCTGACAGCTCCATCCTTTGATTTTTGTACATTAGTTAGGTTTGCACAACACACAATCTTTAGTTACTGGAATAATGTGATTTCTGGATTTGCAAAGCAAATTGAGTAATCATCTAATTAGTCAAGCTGGGGTCATGCAACCTGCTAAATCACAGAAAAGCTAACACTAACCAAGCTTATACCTGTTATATAAATATGCAGAGACTAGATTTTTGGGGTGACCTAGTCCAATGTCTCAATCATCACTGAATGATTAATGTGCCAGTCTATAACATTGACTTTTGACTTGGGTATGCATATAAAATGAATGTTCAATTGGGTGTGATTATTTTGATGGCTGGAATTTCTGCGTGGATTAAATTTCAAACAAAATAATAGCAGAAAATATCTTTAAAATATTGTTTGAATATTTGAAACCTTTTATGTAGCCGATGGGAGGACTTTAAAATTTGCAATACATTGATTAGGTAAGGATACTATATTATTCTGCCCTTTTGGGGGGGGGGGGTTGTGAAGTATTGCATAACTTTTAGGATCGCCAAGTTCTGTGCTGTGAAAATGGCCCAACAGATCATTCAGCATGTATTTTTGGATGGGACAGGCTCTCTTTAGAGTTTAACAGACTTTCACAAATTTGTATGCAATAAACCTTTGATGGAGAAAAAGATGTACATGACAACTTCCCTGTTCCCCTGAAAATAAGACCTCCCCGGATAATAAGCCCAATCGGGCTTTTGAGCGCATGCGCTAAAATAAGCCCTCCCTCAAAATAAGCCCTCCCTGAAAATATTGCAGCACTGCAGCAGTCATGAGGTGACCACGCTCACTGCTTCCTGCACCTCAAAAATAAGACCTCCCCAAAAATAAGGCCAAGCACTCATTTTGGGGGGGTGTCAGAAGAAAATAAGACCCTGTCTTATTTTCAGGGAAACACATTGTTATGTTCAACATAGCTCGCATCCCATTTAATTTACTGAGGTTTACATTCCTAGCAAATAGGCAGAGAATTACAATATTTAAATGTGACCCAAGTGCCTCATAATCTTAGAATTTGAAACACCAACTATTTTTCTATTATTTATTTATTTATTTATTTATTTATTTATTTATTTATTTATTTATTTATTTATTTATTTATTTATTTATTTATTTATTTATTTTATATGCCACCAATCTCACTATCCCACATGACTCAGGCGGCTTACAGTGGTATTAAAGCATAAATACAAAAAAAACCCCATTAAAATTAAGATTAACAGAAAATAAATAAATAGTTTTTTTTAAAAAAAGATAAATAATAACTAACTGACTAAATTACTTTATAAATAGAATAGAATTATGTATTGACCAAGTGTGATTAAACACACAAGGAATTTGCTTTTGGTGCATAAACCCTCTGTGTACATAAAGAAAAATAAAATATAGTACATTCACCAAGAATCATAAGATACAACACTTAGTGATACGCATAGGTTACTAATAAGCAATCAAATTATACTAGGAAACAAATAAAGCAATATAAATTGAAAGGTACAAGCAACATGGTTATAGTCATAAGTGGGAAGAGATAGGTACTAAGAAGGAAGAGAAGAATAATAGTAATACAGTCTTAGTAGGTAATATCATAGTGTTGTGGGAATTAGTTTTTTAGCAGAGTGATGGCATTCAGGGAAAAAACTGTCCTTGTGTAGTGGTCTATAGCGTGGTTTTGAGGGCAAAAGGTGAAACAAGTTATGCCCAGGATGTGAGGAGTCAGTAGTTATTTTCACAGCCCTCTTTTTGACTCATTCAGTATACAGGTCCTCAATGGAAGGCAGGTTGGTAGCCATTGTTTTTTCTGCAGTTCTAATTATCCTCTGAATTCTATGCCTGTCTTGTTGGGTTGCAGAGCCAAACCAGACAGTTATGGAGGTGCAGATGATAGACTCAATAATTCCTCCGTTGAAAAGAATCGGCAGCTCCTTGGGCAGTTTGAGCTGAGTTGGGGCAGAAAGAACATTCTTTGTTGTGCTTTTTTGAATGAAGGTTAACAGATTAACAAGAGTTGGAAGGGACCTTGCAAGTCATCTAGTCCTGGGGTCTCCAACCTTTGCAACTTTAAGTCTGAAGGACTTCAGCTCCCAGACTCCAGCAAAGCTGGCTGGAGAATTCTGGGAGCTGAAGTCCTTCAGACTTAAAGTTGCAAAGGTTGGCGACCCCTGATCTAGTCCAACCCCCTGCCCAAGCAGGAGATCTGACATCTGCTTCTACCTAGGATGGAACTCACAACCTCCTGATTGTGAGGCGAGAGGTCCACCTCTAGGCCACAGCAGCAAGTTTTGATGACATCTTTGATGCTAGGTGTCCATTTTAAGTCTTAAGATATGATAGAACCTAGAAACTTGAAAAATAATTGTTCTTTTTTCAAAATAAACCTTCATATCTTTTAAAGACCTTTCTTTTTTTTTTCTTTCGGGCCAAAAATATGAGAAATCAATGTTTCACAATTAATGGAAGGGAAGAAATCTCCCTCATGCATTCCCTGTCAGACTATTAGGCTAAAGTCCGTTTAAAACAGTCCAAACAGCAGTGTTCTTTTCTACTTCCCACTAAATCAGCATCTTTTGATCCCACTGGTAAACAATGAATCTGGCAAAAGACCATGCTTTTAATCTTCCGAGTCAGAGAAAGGTCTTTCACATATGCCGCATTATTATCTTCTGAGAAAGTTTATAAAGACTTTGCCTTCTTTAATTTGGAGATTACGCAACCACATACCCTAACTCTCCACCTTCTTTCCAAACAGCAATTCAGTCTCCTTCAGGACAAGGGAGTTAAATAAATTGCTTTAACTGCTGTTCTCCCTCTGAAACATGACATTTCTCTTATATGTTTACTGCGAAATTAAACGGAATCCACAGAGCTTCTAAAAAGTCAATGAATCTTCACGTAAATTCAGGAAGACAAGTTCATGTTCTGCCCACAGCCAAAAGATCTTGCACATAGATGGATGCTTCATAGCACACAGGTAGCACCTGGCTTTCCCTTCCTCCCACCATGCAATTGAACAAATGTGCACTTAGGTGTGATATCAAAGCGTTAGAGAAAAATCCAATATCCTTGCTTAGCCCTCCTTTGAGTGCACATCTCTGCAATGCAGCGAACACCAATTAAACCCAAATATGCTATAAAACTACAATTAGGAGCCCAAGTACAAAATGTAATTAACCAGAATCTAATTAATCAAGCGACACTGCATTGAGAAAGAAAGGAAAAGTCTAGCCCAACAGCCACTGGGGAATAGTTCATTGTAGCTGCTGTTTGTTTGTTTGTTTGTTTGTTTGTTTGTTTATGGGTAGCACAGTGGCTCAGCCATTAAGATGCTGGGCTTGTTGTCTGGAAACCAGCAGCTCAGACCTGAGCACCATGTGATGAGGTGAATTCCCATCCTTGCTCCAGCTCCTGACAACCTAGCAGTTTAAAAATATGCAAATGTGAGTAGATAAATAGGTACCACTTTGGTGAGAAGGCTACAGTGTTCCATGATGTCATGCTGGCATTATCTTTGGACAATGCTGGTTCAAAAGCCTTGAAACAGGGACGAGCACTGCTCCCTCTAGTTGACAATGACCAGTGGAGTAAAATCCACAGGGACTCATTTTTGTTGGTTTGTACCCTACCACAAAATTTAAATTGGCACTGATTTGATTCAAGTTGATGATTCAAAATCTGGAAATGATTCAGTTCCGATGTGTGATTGGAAGGGCAACCAGATCCAATTTGAAACAAAAGATTTGCCCATATTAAAATGTCTGAAGGTTTTTCATTTTTGGAAGAATGGAATGAAAATAGGGGCCTCCACAGGAGAAGTAGTGCAGACTGACTCTGCCCACTGCCAAGAGTTCGATCCTGATCAGCTCAAGGTTGACTCAGCCTTCCATACTTCTGAGGTCAGTAAAATGGGGACCCAGATTGTTGAGGGCAATATGCAGACTCTAAAAACCATTTCGAGAGAGAGCTGTAAAGCACTGTGAAGCAGTATATAAGTCTTGGTGCTATTGCAATTGCAATAAGTGCTATCTCTAGACACTTCTGAAAATACAGTAGCATTATTAATTATCCCCAGCAAGTGTTATTAGAATGCCTCCAAGTGTTTTACCATAACATTTAAAAAAAAACCTCCAGTATTTTTTTGCAGGCATGATGAAAGGACAATTCTTAGGGGACTAGAGACTAAAACATATGAAGAACGATTATAGTACTGGGCATGGCTAGTCTAGTGAATAAAAGGACCAGGGGAGACATGATAGCAGTCTTCCAATATTTGAGGGGCTGCCACAGAGAGCAGGGGGTTAAGCTATTTTTTCAAGGCACCTGAAGGCCAGGCAAGGAATAATGGATGGAAACTGACCAAGGAGAGATTCAATCTACAAATAAGGAGGAATTTTCTGACAGTGAGAGCAATCAACCAATGGAACAGTTTGCCTTCAGAAGTTGTGGATAGTTCATCACTAGAGGCTTTCAAGAAGTGACTGAATTGTCATTGTCAGAAATGATGGAGGGTCTCCTGCTCGAGTGGGGGGTTGGACTAGATGATCTATAAGGTCCCTTCCAACTCTGTCAATCTGTATCTGTATCAACACGAGAGCCTACGGACAGTCATGGAAAATATTGCAAATATTTTAGAAAGCAATCAACTGAACCAATACAGAAAGTAACCTACTGCAATATAAACACAGCCACATTCAAAATGCTTTTTTTTTTAAGTTAAAGTTTAAAAAAAAACCTCATGTTTATTGCTAGCTTTTCTAGCCTGGAAGGATTGGCATGACAAATGTCTTTCTGGGCTGAACTTAACGTATTGGCTCCGATCACTGATTTCTGAGATCAAAAGAGTTGGCAGTGACTTTGCAAATTTGAACCCTTCCTCTCAGGAAAGACTTGGTGAAATCAAAGCTATAGCTTTCCTCTACTTTGAAGGCAGGAAATATTAACCCAGCACCCATCATTTGTGGTCAGGAGATTTAAATCTTTCCCAGATGTTTCGAGAGGCCTGCGTGGAAGACCTTGGGGGATGAGGGAAAGAGATGTTGCCTAGGAAACAATCAGGCAAGAGAGGCAGGAGCCCCCAGTTTCCCTGTTCTGCCAGCAGGCCTGGGAAACGCTGAGCGGGATGGAGCCGATTAAATGGCTCATGTGATCTGCTGTCACCAGGGAGTGAGGAGTGGGTGGTGATTTTATTGTATTATATTAATTTATTTGATTCTTTTTTAGTAATTGTATTGTTTTAAATGAGGTTTTATATTCTATAAGCCTCCTTGAGTCACCATGTGCGAATAGGCAATGTAAATTTAATAAGTAAAATAATTTCTAGGCATTATATAAAAAAGAGGCATGGTGGCACATTGGTTAGAATGCAGAACTGCAGGCTACTTCTGCAATTTGTCAGATCGAATCTCACCAGACTAAAGGTTGACTCAACCTTCCATCCTTCCGAGGTTGGTAAAATGGGGACCCTGATTGTTGGGGTCAATAGGCAGACTCTGTAAACCACTTAGAGAGGGCTGCAAAAGCACTGTAAAGCAGTATATAAGTCTAAATGCTATTGCTATTGCTTTTATCACAAGATTTTATAAACATAAACTTGGGATGCTGAGGCTTTTATGCAGATCACAGATTGGTCGTCCTTATTGTTTACCTTCATGAACCACTGTCCTGTCCCTTGATCTTCTCAGCCTCTAAGTGCCATTGCTATAAAAGTTCTAAGAAAAGTATATAGCCTATTAAAATAACACAGACTTTTCATGCTTTGCCTAAAAAGCCGCACATTTTCTACATATCCTAGGCATTCTGTACAATGTCATCTTTTCACACATTGCCAATAACAGCCTTACTGCAAAGTAGATGTACGCTGATGACATTCAGCTGTACATCTCTATCCCGGACCACCCCAACGATGCCGTGGAAGTGATGACCCAGTGTCTGGAGGCCTTGCGAGTCTGGATGGGGAGAAACAGGCTCCGACTCAACGCATCCAAGACCGAGTGGCTGTGGCTTCCGGCATCACGATATAGCCAGTTGGTGCCATCTCTGGCTCTGTGGCCCCCACAGAGAGGTCTTGCAACTTGGGCATCCTCCTGGACTCTCGGCTGTCTCTAGAAGACCATATGATGGCCGTGGCCAGGGGGGCTTTCTATCAGGTTTGCCTGATACGCCAGTTGTGTCCCTTTCTGGATTGTGACACTTTACGCACGGTCACTCAAGCCCTCGTCACCTCCCATCTGGACTATTGCAATGCTCTCTACATGGGGCTCCCCTTGAGGTGCACCCGGAGGCTCCAGTTAGTTCAGAATGCGGCCGCGCGGGGGATTTTGGGAGCATCTAGATGCTCCCATGTGACACCTCTCCTGCGGGAGCTGCACTGGCTGCCTGTGGCTTTCCGGGTGTGCTTCAAGATATTGGTGACCATCTTTAAAGCGCTCCATGACAAGGAACCTGGCTACTTGCAAGACCGCCTCCTGCTGCCAAATACCTCCCACCAACCAGTTCGCTCCCACAGAGAGGGCCTCCTCAGGGTGCCGTCGGCCAGGCAATGTCGGCTGGTGACCCCCATGAGGAGAGCCTTCTCTGTGGCAGCTCCTGCCCTCTGGAATAACCTACCTCCTGAACTACAGACAATCACGGACCTACGCCTCTTCCGTCGGGCCCTGAAGACCCATTTATTTCGTGCCACCGGCCTGTCATAGTTTTTAAATCGATTTTAGTAGGGGGTTTTAATTTGTCAGGCCAATTTATTTAATTATATCTTAACATTTGATCTTAACTTTTATATTACTCATTTTTACTGTTGGCTGTACACCACCCTGAGTCCCGAAAGGGAGATAGGGCGGTATATAAATGCAATAAATCTTAATCTTAGAATTAGCTCATCTAGTTGTTTACTCTCTCTGATTTACCTGGGGAGGACTGACAAGATTAAATGTGAGGCCAGCTTGGAGACCATGTGCAGTTTGATGAGATCTCCGTTGAGCCCCTAATAGGGTTGACTGGGTGAGCGGAAGAGAACATTTCATTAATGGAAGAGAGCAAAGCTAAGACTTATGGCTATCTGCAATGAGATGAATCACTGCATAATGTTGACTTATCACTCCGAAGACTTTGCATAAGGCAAAAAGTTAACGAGCTTTTAAACGGAGTGGCTGGCTACCCATTACAGGGCCAGGGAATTCATCCCACCACTTTATGTTCCCAATTCCACTGGGTCCTTCATTCAATATGACATCGAAATTGCAACTTGTGTACTGCTTAAGATTGCCAGATCTGCATTGCAAAGATCTGTACGATGGTAGAAGGTAGTAAAAAGGTATAGGAAAGTACCACTTTTTTTTATTTGCTATCCTGTGGTCTGAATTTTTATACTCCTCTCGTAATTCTAATAATGTGTGTAGCAATCTAGAAGCAATAGAAAAGCCATATCTATCTGCAAGGTGCTTTGAAAACACTTGATTCAGATTTGCCCTTCGAAGCAAATTCCCACACTTTGATATGCATATCTGTTTCAGTGGGGTGGGGTGATCAAAGTTTTGCCAAATCAAAAACTCCTCTCAAAGATTTGCACGATGTTACTAATGAATGTCTAGAAAAGGTAGGCTTGCTTTTATGCTAAAAAAATGTAGCGAGAAGAAAACAAAAGAAAGATCTCCTGAAAAGGAATCCCTTTGACAAGGCCCAAAGTAAAATCTCCTACAACCTAAGCTCAATTCTCTCAAGACAAACATCTGGTTGTCTTGGCCATAACAGAAGTAGTTTGCCTTTGCTTTCTTCCAGGATGTTGGTTTGTTCCCCCCAACTTTTCAACTGTGTTGTGCCCCCACATCTTCACTAGGTTCTTGGTTGCCATGGTGTGCATGAACTTCCAAAACCAGGGGTGTCAAACTCAAGGCCCTGGAGCCAGAGTTTACC
The DNA here is from genome assembly GCA_039707465.1 of Rhabdophis nuchalis. Lineage (NCBI taxonomy): Eukaryota > Metazoa > Chordata > Lepidosauria > Squamata > Natricidae > Rhabdophis > Rhabdophis nuchalis. Next base: position 50,168,992 of record CM077649.1, read on the forward strand.
AACATTCAAAAAAAAAACCCACCTAGGTTCATCTTACACAATGATCAACAAGAAAGAAAAAAAAAGGTCTCACATTAGGTTTTTAATTGACTCGATTGTGTTGTGTGAGCAACAAACAATTACTCTTCCTGCTGCCTGGCATATTTCACAAGTCAAAGCCAGGGCAGAAAGTAAGAAAGAAAAAACCCAAGGGAAAACATTGAATTGCTGCCTTTTCTTTTAAAAGCTGAGAGCAGATGGAGATAAGACAAAAAGGAATAAAGAAATGAGAGGGTGAGAAAAATACTAGATTCTGCAGTTATGGCTGGAGTGACAAGAAGATTGCACAGAAGTTCCAATTTGCTTTTCCCTCATCCCATTCAAACTTCTTTGAACTTCAGTTGAGATAACAAAGAGGGATGCGGTAGCTCAGTGGTTATGACACTCAGCTTCTTGATCAGAAAGGACCGCAGTTTGGCGGTTTGAATCCTTAACGCTGGATAACGGAGTGAGCTTCCGTTACTTGTCCCAGCTTCTGCCAACCTAGCAGTTCAAAAGCATGCAAAAAATGCAAGTATAAAAAGAGGGATCACTTTGGTGGGAAGGTAACAGTGTTCTGTGCGCCTTTGGTGTTTAGTCATGCCGGCCACATGACCACAGAGATGTCTTTGGACAGTGCTGGCTCTTCGGCTTTGAAGCAGAGATGAGCACTACCCCCTAGAATCCGGAACGACTAGCACATAAGTGCGAGGGGAATCTTTACCTTTTACTTAAGATAACAAAAAAATATCAAAAGAAGCATGAGAATGGAAGCGTGAACTTAAGAGGTCTTCAATTATTTTTTTCTTAAGCAATTGAAAGCCGTAGAAGGGGCATTCCAGAAACAGAAGTGGCATTTCAGGAGAATTTTAGAACTTGTCAATAAGGATTAGCTTGTTAAATAAATAATTGGGTGCACATTGGGTGGTATAACAATTGCATAAGCCTTTAAGATGAGCTGAAAGACATTTGGGAATCCAGCCATTGCTAATAATAATAAACAAGTCTGTCACAGCAATGCCAGAAATCTTAATCAGTTCATCAGCTGATTAATTGTTGACATTTGCATAGGAAGTGCATCCATTGTTTTAAATGCAAAATGACATTTTGATCTGCAATGCTAACCAACCTGGGAATGATCCCTACAGAAGTTAGTGGCACTTATAAAAAGTGCATAGGATGAGGCTATAAATATATCCATATCTCTTCTTTTTAAGGGAGCATGAAAGGGAATGCTCCATTGCCGAACTCAGTGTTTCTCATCCTTTTCTTCCACACAGTCCCCTTTTCTCAGGTTGTGGGAGCTTCATCACTGGAGGCTTTCAAGAGGAGATTGGACTGCCATTTGTTAGAAATGGTGTAGTGCTGTGATGGCAAACCTATTGCAGGCCCTTCTCTGTGGGCACGCATGCCATCGCCAGCTGGTCTTCTGGTTTCTGGTATGCACATGCACACTGGCCAGCTGGTCATCGTGCATGCCAGAGTGCTGGAAACCCAAAGATCAGCTAGCTGATGCACATACATGCCTCAGCCACCTGACCTTTGGGTTTCCGGCACTTTGGTGTGCATTCTGGTTTGGGCACTCACATGCATTCCAATTTGGGCACTCGGTGCCAAAAAGGTTTACCATCACTAGTATAGTGTCCCCTGCTTGGGCAGGGGGATTGGACTAGATGACCTACAAGGTCTCTTCCAAATCTATTAATCTGTTAAATCTGTTAAGTACCATATTTTTCAGATATAAGATGTACCCTTTTCCCTCAAAAAAGACGCTGAAAATCTGGGTGCGTCTTATTCACTGAATATACCATTTTTTGGCCTCCTAAAACCTTGCCCCCTTCACCAAAATGGCCGTGCATAGCCTTTAGGAGGCTTTCAGAGTGCTCCTGGGGGTTGAGGAGGGTAGAAATGAGCGGAAAACAGACCGTTTTTTGCTCAATTTTGTCCCCCCCCCCAGCCCCCAGGAGGACTCTGAAAGCCTCCTAAAGACTATGCATGCCCTTTTTTGGGGGGGGAAATGGGCCCGTTTTCCTGAAAAATGGGCTGCTTTGGGGAGGTCTGCAGAGTGCAAAAACGTTTTTTTTATTTGCCTCTTCAAAATCTTGGTGCATTTTATACTCTGGTGCGTCTTATACTCCAAAAAATATGGTACCTTTTGTGTTCCCCAAAGACTTCGCTCAAGATGTAAATCATAACATTTCTTCAAGCCTTTATGGACTCCCTGTGACAATCTTTGCAAACCCCAAGGTTCTGTGGGCCACATTCTGAGAACTACTGGACTAAATGATTTCAGCACCCTCCCTTCTTTCTTAAGATAAATAGATAAATATTTGGGACAGCAAGGTTTTAAAAAAAATATTTACCACAGAAATATTTCCAGCCCATGAATTGAGCATCTTCTTATTCCCACAGTATCTGAATCTCAAGAAAGAAAACCGTGTATGTCTTTGCTTCAGACACACAATTCTGAAAGCGCTTAGTTACAGCACCGCTTCAAACATGTCATCCCATTAATTTCCCTCCAACCGAGCAAAAAGCCGACATAAAAATGACATCTTTCTTCTTTCACATCACAATTGTTAGCCTCCTGTTAAGCCCAAAGAGTCACGTTTCTGCTCTGCTGCCTTACAGGAGAGGCTACGGAAGCGTTTGGTAGGGTGTAGAGTTTTGTTTTGTTTTGCGATTTTTACTCAAGGCAGGTTCTGACTCCCAAAGCTGTCCATCATTAGGGAAGAACAAAGCGTTCTCTCAAGGGGACTGAATTTTCTATTAAGAATGAGATTAAAATCTTCACCTCCGCTATCTAGGGATCTAGAGGCAGATCCAGGGGATTTGAAAGGCAAAACAAAAGGGAAAGATCTTCAGTATGAACTTGGCTCTTATCTACAGAGGGACTACAAACAGAAGAAATTCAAAATGAGATAAATTGTATTTTTTTTACAACCATACAGAGATGGTTGCCTTTTTCTGAGATTTATCCATCCCCTAGTGTAACTAATAGGCCTTGTGTTTTGCTAGTGATTTCCCATTAAGGTTTTAACAGGTCCAAGTATATTTATCTACTAGCTGGATACTTGTGCTTCGCGATAAAACTATGTGACCAGGCAATGCAGGAGAAATCCGGTTCACTCCTGTTCAATCCTCAGTGGTGGTCAGTGATTGAAACACATAAGGGAATATCACTCCCGCTGTCTTGAATCCAGAAGCAATTCTATAAGTGGAAGGTGTAGACATCTTGTTGAGGTACTGTAAGGAGCCCCAGATCACTGCTTAGTGAAGGAGTGTCCTTTTGAACTAAGGTCTGTCCTTTTGAACTGAGGTAATGGAATGTGAGACAACTGGCAGTTGGAACAGAGTTCTTTCCAGGTGGGGAGGGGAAGTAGAATATCTAACTCCTTAGCATCAGAGTGTGTTAATATAAGGCAACTGGCAGTTGGAATGGAGTTCTTTTCAGGTGGGATGGGGAAGTAGAATCCCTTAACATCAGAGCGCATTAATTACTGTATAAGAAATACTAATGATCTGATAGTCATTTCAAAAAATCCTTTCTTAGCGAGCACCTAGAAGCCAAGAGGAACATATGTGCCAAATTTCAAGTTTGTAGGCTTTACGGTTCTGGAGATTTCGTGATGAGTGAGTGGTATTTACCTTTTATAGATATAAAAGATTTTGGAATCAGCTGATCAGATACTGCTGTCAACCCAAGCTAAAGACTATTAAACAATTAAGCAACCATTTGCCGGGGCTTGGAACTGCTCAAAATTTCCACTACCGGTTCTCCAGAACCTGTCAGAAGTTGCTGGATTTAAACCCCTGCTTCTGTGGTAAAACACACAATACTTCAATACTCCCCTCCACAGCTGCAATGTTATGCTTTATGCTGCTTATAATTACCAATAACAAAAATAGCTTATTCGTGCTCTTTCTAAAAAGGGTCTGAATAATTACAGCTTCTCTTGAAATCATAACCCATGAAACACTAGCTAGAAGAATGACATGGCTTCCACTGTCTCAGGAATATTTTGTCATAGGGAAAATATTTTTTTTTTTAAATTGCAATATTAAGAATACAAATAATTTAGCACAATATTAAATTTCAGGGAAGGTAGCTCAACTGCAGACAATGAGACTGAAGGAAGACATGTTTACGAATCCAGGCATCCCAAAAGGCGTTTCTTTGTGTCTGTTCAGTATCAGATATATGATGGCTGATAGAGAGATGTGTTAAGCCAGTGATGGCGAACCTATTGCCTGGGTGCCACAGGGGGCACACAGAACCATTTATTAGGGCACGCAAGGCGTTGCCCTGTCAGCACTAGCGTTCATGTGTGCGCTGGCCAGCTGATTTAGGCCTTCTTTTGAGGCCGTTTTTCACCCTCTGGAGGCTTTAGGGAAGCTCCTGAAGCCTCTGGAGGTGTGTGGAGGAGCTGTTTTCACCCTCCCCAGGCTCCTAGAAAGCCTCTGGAGTCTGGGGAGGGCAAAAAAAGCGCGCCAAAAGCAGGGGTAACGCATATAGCATTATGGGTGTGGCACACCCATGCATGACCCCCCTGCGCTCCTCCCGCTTTTGGCACGTGAGCCAAAAAAGATTAGCCATCACTGTGTTAAGGCAATGATGATTTAATAGCTGACCAGCTGCTGTAAGACTGTAAACCATTTTCCAGTCTAACTTGCAGAATTATCTTATGAGAAAGAAATGGCTAATGAGGGGTTGGGAGCTGAATGTTTTCTGATACATAGGCTATCAAAGAAAAGCTTAGAATTGAATCTTTCTCTCTGACTGGCTAACCTTTTGTGTCGAAGGAATCTTCTCTTTAATAAGAAGAATTAGTTTCCCTTACTCGTTAATACAGTTTGCTTTCCATAAATAGAGAAATAAGCTCAGGCTGTCCTTGATTCTAATTGCAGCTGAAAACTTTCATATATTTTTGATAAGATTTTGGAATATCATACTCTCCTTCCTATTACAAGTAAGTATGACAGGGAGAATTAATAGATATCCAGTACATCATTTCATATTACTCTTAACGTAGTCATTGCTAATAAAGGAATTATAGGTGGTAATGTACATGGGCAGTCAATTTTCTCAACGGCTCTTAGTATGTGTGGCTCCTGGATATTTAAGGTGTAGCATCAGAGAGATGGAGAAAATCCCACATTTATTTCTCATTAAGCAGCTCAAAAATAACTTAGTAGTTTTTCCACCCCATTTCTCCAACTATTTTTTTTCAAAAGCAGGGTTATCATGCAGCTTTGGGTTTGTATGATTTTTTCCCCAAAAGAAATATGCAAATATTTTTTGAATGTCTGTATGCCAGGAACAACACTTTTCCAATTAATAAGCCAAACCTAAGTGTGGCTATTTACTGGCTTTCATATTGGCCAAATATTTTTCATTATGTTTAATATTATCTGCATATCTGTTTAACTATCCATCTATTATAAATGGGCAGCCTCTATCTGTCTGTCTGACTGTCTCTACTTCCTTCCTTCCTTCCTTCCTTCCTTCCTTCCTTCCTTCCTTCCTTCCTTCCTTCCTACCTACCTACCTACCTACCTACCTACCTACCTACCTACATCTATCTATCTATCTATCTATCTATCTATCTATCTATCTATCTATCTACCTACCTACCTACCTACCTACCTACCTACCTACCTACCTACATCTATTTATCTATCTACCTACCTACCTACCTACCTACCTACCTACCTACCTATCTATCATCAGTCTATCTACCTGGATGGATGGATGGCTAACTAGCTATCATCTGTGCATTTCACAAGTTCACAGCCTTTTCCTTCCTTCCTTCCTTCCTTCCTTCCTTCCTTCCTTCCTTCCTTCCTTCCTTCCTTCCTTCCTTCCTTCCTTCCTATTTCTTTCATTATCATCCAGCTAGCTAGCTATTATCTATATATCTATCACAAGGATAGTCACAATCTGGCTCTTTGGCTGGCTGGCTGGCTGGCTGGCTAGCTAGCTAACTTGCTATCATCTGTGTATCTCACACGTTGACTTTCTTTCTTTCTTTCTTTCTTTCTTTCTTTCTTTCTTTCTTTCTTTCTTTCTTTCTTTCTTTCATCATCTAGCTAGTTATCATCATCTATATATCTATCACAAGGACAGCCACAATCTATTTATCTGTCTATCATCAATCATCTCCTCTCCTTCTTTTCCTTCTTTCTTTGAATTTGAGACAATCCACTTAAAAATATTCCCAAAATATATTTAAAATACGCATTCTAATTCATTTTAATTTAGGATTTTTTTAAAAGAAAAGAACATTATCAGATGAAGGCGGAAATGGGCCCAACATGGCAGATCTGCTTTTGCTCCAAATGATGAAAGTGTTATGCGGTTGCATGGTACCATGGCAACACTGGTGTTCAAGGCAACAACGATGATTGCAAAGGGACTTATTTATTTATCGCCACTGTGCTACACTCTCTGGGGGGGAAAAATGGGACTTCTGGATATTTAAGGGCCAGTTCAAATGCCTCCATTGTCAGGCATATTCAGAGTTCTTTTGTCTACTTTTAATTTATATCTATTTCCACTCAAATGGCTTAGCCATTTGGGCATCCCCGTGAAGTACTGTTTGGATGTTCTGTCTCAAGCACCAGAAACACCTCTGTCTATTTTTTGCCTTAGTCAGAGAGAATGTTTTTTTTTCTCCCTCTTTTGTCTGTGGAGCTGCTCCTGTGCTTTTAATAATAGCTTAATGCATCCCAGATTCAGTAAGCGCAGCTGTTGTGAGGCAATGGCTCCTGTCAGAGAAACAAAGATGACAAATATAGACTTTTCTATTTTGGTGCAATACGCTAAGGCAAGCCACATAATTTTCTCCTCAAAATTAGCCTTTTTAAAGAGCTAGTTGTATTTATGCACTCTTTTTCTTTTTTCTGTTTGTATAAAAATGAGGAATATTGTCTAGTGGTGACTTACTGGAACAGGGCTCACCTTTTTCTAAAGGCGTGCCAAAATTGCGTGCGCGCTATCGCACACCCTGGGGCTGGGTTCCGGCTGCTGCTACTACTGGTTTGTTTAGAGATGCGCTTGATGCACGCTATGTGCGCATGCACAGTACTTTAAAAAAACAAGATGGCGGTGCCTATGGCGACACCAAGAAAATCAGTTTGGGGGTGTGGCAGGCCAAGTTACTACCTATTCAGCCAAACTGGTCTGAACCGGTAGGAACCCACCTCTAGCACACACGCAAGCCCACCCACCTGTGCATGCGCGCACGACCACCCCCACTGCCACTGCCATACATCCCTTCGACCGATTCGCTCCTACAGAGAGGGGCTTCTCCGGGTGCCATCCACTAGGCAATGCCAGCGGGCAACGCCGAGGGGAAGGGCCTTCTCTGTCGTGGGCCCAACCCTATGGAACGACCTACCCCCCGAGCTCAGAACAACCTCGGACCTCCGCTCCTTCCGCCAAAAGCTTAAGACTCATTTCTTCCAGCAGGCCGGCCTGGCCTAATCTACCTTTCCAGCCTTAATCTGAATATTCAAATTGTTTTAACTGGGTTTTTAAGGGGTTTCGTTTTTAAGGATTTTAGGTTTTTAGCGCAGGGACTTAATTGTTTAATTTGATTTTATATATTTATAATGTTTTCATGTTTGTACGATTTTAACCTCCTGTGCACCACCCCGAGTCCCCTCGGGGTGAGGGAGCGGTCTACAAATTAAATTTTGATTTGATTTGATTTGACATGTATCCACATGCCTCACATGCGGGGGAGAGTTTTCACCGTCCCCAGTTTGTTTCTGAACTTCCAGTTGACACATTGGGCCTGCTTTTTGCCCTCCAGAGGCTATCCTGAAGCCTGGGGAGGGCAAAAACAGCCTCCCTCAGCCCTCTAGAAGGCTGAAAAACAGCTGTCTAGGCTGCTGTGCTACCTAATATGGCTCCGTGTGCCACCTGTGCCATAGGTTCACCATCACGGTACTAGAAAATGCCGGCTTTTATTCCTAATACAAACTGAGAATGAGGAAGAGTAAAGCTATATGAAGGATGGATCAACTGGGTAACTGATGCTTTCAGAAAAGAAAAGAGAAAATGCCCGCATGACATTATTTTTTGTGTGTTTGTGTATGTGTGTTTCTCTTCGGTCTTCAGGATGATCTTCAGCCTGTTGCATCTGAAACCAACTGGGAATCAGTCACAAGCCCGGTCTTGGTAAATAATTGCTAATCTATTTTCTTTTCTGTTTTTTTTAAGAGGAGGAAGTAACTGAAAATCAATTGAGAACCACAGCAAGGAGATAAATTGGATTTAAGCATTCCACTAAGCTATTATATAATTTGTTTTATTTTGGCTTAGTGCGTTATGAGAAATGAAATGATTACAGCTTGTTCAGCAAACCAGTGTTAAGCAATTAATGTGATGTATCAAACAGATCGCTATAACGCCGGCAGTGCTACTAGCAGAGAGATTTCCACTATTAATGCTGCTTTGGGGTTTGTTGATAGCACTGAAATCCATCTTATATTTTTCAATGAATTGGCCAGTTACCAATTTCTCCTCCAATTTAGTCCAAAGTTTTATCTTCCAATACCCTGACTATTCAGAATAGATATTAGTCATTTGATTTGAGTCCCTTGGAAACAGCATTATAGAGCATGCTAGGACAAGAATGAGATAGCTTTACATGAAGACTTCCTACTAAAGGTAAACCTTTAGTCATCCAAGTTTAAACAGATAAGTAAAGGGCATTGACTGAAGGGATGCAATGGCTCAGTGACTAAGATGCTGAGCTTGTTGATCAGAAAGGTCGGCAGTTCAGAGGTTCGAATCCCTAACGCTGCATAACGGAGTGAGCTCCCATTACTTGTCCCAGCTTCTGCCAACCTAGCAGTTTGAAAGCATGTAAAAATGCAAGAAGAAAAATAGGAACCACCTTTGGTGGGAAGGTAACAGCATTCTGTGCATCTTCGGCATTTAATCATGCCAGCCACATGACCACGGAGACATCTTCGGATAACGCTGGCTCTTCGGCTTTGAAATGGAGATGAGCACCTCCTCCTAGAGTCTGAATCAACTAGCACATATGTGCAAGGAGAACCTTTATTTTACCTTATTGGCCACCCCTCCGTATCAGATGGTGCCAGGAATCAACACTATTCAGAATAAATCAGGATTTTCCAAAGTTGGCACCTATCATATATCTTAAGAACTGTAGTTCCCAAAATTCTTACGCATCACGGAAACATTGTGACTAGAGAAAGCTATAAACATTAAGTCTGGGTAGATGAGTAGATGGATTAAGTCTGGGTAGGTGGATAAATAGGCTAATCTGGATAAACTCCTGTATATTTGTTGTGGGTGCTCAAATGAACCTCACACTTTTTACTTGCCTTTAAGACACAAGGAAAAGATTTATTTTATTTATTTATTTATTTTATTAAATTTATACCCCGCCCTTCTCCAAACGGACCCAGGGCGGCGCACAGGGATGTTAAAACACATATAAAACATATAAATTTTAAAAACTTATTCTAATAGACCCTGCGCTAAAAACCGAATTTAAAAACCCAAATTTAAAACTATCTAAGAGTCAGTAATGGGGGTTATGCTAGGCCGGCTAGATGGAATAGGTGTGTCTTCAGACACTTGCGGAAGAGGCGGAGGTCAGAGATGGTGCGGAGTTCAGGGGGTAGGTCGTTCCAAAGGGAAGGGCCCGCCACAGAGAAGGCTCTTCCCCTGGGTGTCGCCAGTTGGCATTGTCCAGCCGACGGCACCCTGAGGAGGCCCTCTCTGTGGGAGCGTATCGGTCTGAGGGATGTATGGGGCAGGAGGCGGTCTCGCATATAACTAGGCCCCGAGCCATGGAGCGCTTTAAAGATGGTCGTTAAAACCTTGAAGCGCACCCGAAAGACCACAGGGAGCCAGTGCAGCTCGCGCAGGATAGGTGTTATGTGGGAGTGTCTAGGCGCTCCCGTAATCACCCGCGCGGCTGCGTTCTGGACTAGCTGCAGCTTTCGGGTGCACCTCAAGGGGAGCCCCATGTAGAGAGCATTACAGTAGTCAAGTCAAGAGGTGACGAGTGCTTGAGTGACTGTGCGTAAGGCACCCCGGTCCAGTAAGGGGCGCAATTGGCGCATCAGGCGTACCTGATGGAATGCCCCCCTGGCCACGGCTGCCACATGATCTTCCATAGACAGCCGGGAATCCAGGAGGACACCCAAATTGCGCGCCCTCTCCACGGGGGCCAGTGTTTCGCCCCCAATGGCCAGAGTTGGAATAATCTGGCTGAACTGGGGCGCCGGAAGCCACAGCCACTCAGTCTTGGACGGGTTGAGCCTGAGTTTGTTACCACCCATCCAGATCCGTACGGCCTCCAAACACCGGGACATAACCTCGACGGCATCGTTGGGGTGGTCTGGGGTGGATATGTACAACTGAGTATCATCAGCGTACAGATGATATCCCACCCCAAAACCACGGATGATCTCACCCAGCGGCTTCATATATGTGTTGAACAGTAAGGGCGAGAGGACCGACCCCTGAGGAACCCCACATATGAGGGACCTCGAGGCCGACCTCTGCCCCCCTGCCAACACATATTGCGACCGACCAGAGAGGTAGGATGAGAACCACCGCAAAACGGTGCCTCCCAACCCCAACCTCCCCAGTCGGTGCAATAGGATACCATGGTCGATGGTATCAAAAGCCGCTGAGAGGTCTAATAGGACTAGGATAGAGGAATATCCTCTATCCCGCGCCCTCCAGAGATCATCAACCAACGCGACCAATGCCGTCTCGGTGCTGTGCCCGGGTCGGAAGCCGGACTGGCGTGGGTCTAGATAATCAACTTCCTCCAAGTGTCGCGGAAACTGTTGAGCCACCACACTCTCAACAACCTTCACTAAAAAGTGGAGGTTGGAGACGGGACGATAGTTCTCTGATAATGCTGGATCCAGGGACGGCTTCTTGAGGAGGGGCCTCACCACCGCCTCTTTCAGGACGGCAGGCAAGGACCCCTCACTCAAAGATGCGTTGACAATGCCCTGGAGCCAGCCTCGTGTCGTCTCCCAGGATGCCAGTACAAGCCAGGAGGGACACGGGTCCAATAAACATGTGGTAGCCCTAAGTCTCTTTGACAGCTTGTCCATATCCTCGGTGGTAACAAAATCAAACTCCTCCCAGGATGGTGTCACAAGAACAGCCTCGGCCTGCTCGACTGGACCACTGTCGATGGAGGGTAGCTCGTTCCGAATCCGAGTGATTTTCTCCTGCAGATAAATCCCAAATTCCTCTGCTCGACCCTGTAAAGGGGCTTCCCGCGGCCTCTGTTGAAGGAGGGAGCGGGTCACCCCAAACAGGGCGGCAGGGCGGTTATCTGCGGATGCAATAAGAGTGGCACAATACTCACGTTTGGCCACTTTTATCGCCACTAAGTAAGTCCTAATATGGTCTCTCACTAGTGTTCGGTCGGCTTCGGAGTGAGAAGATCTCCATCTGCTCTCTAGGCGTCTCTTGTGGTGCTTCATCTCCCTAAGCCCCTCGGTAAACCAAGGAGCCCAGGTGGTTCGTCGCCGCAAGAGAGGCCGCAAGGGCGCAACTCGGTCCAAGGCCCCCGTGGCCGCACTTAACCATGCAGCCACTAGGTCCTCAGTCGAGTCGCGGGGCAAGTCCACAGGAATTGGCCCAAGCTCCCTCTGGAACCTTATCGGGTCCATCAGGAGCCTGGGGCGGAACCATATAGGAATGTCCGGTTCCGCCTCCCCGCAGTGAGGTGCAGCGATCGGAAAGTCGAGCCGAAGGAGAGCGTGATCTGTCCATGACAGGGGTGTGATGACTAAATCCCCTATTCCCAGATCACTCCTCCACTGTCCCGAGACGAAGATGAGATCCAGGGTGTGTCCGCCCTCGTGAGTAGGGCCTAAAACTACCTGGGTCAGGTCCATGGCTGTCATGGAAGCCATGAACTCCCGAGCTGCACCAGAGGTTTCACCTGCCGACGGCAGGTTAAAGTCCCCCATGACTAAAAGTCTGGGGGTCTCAACCGCCGCCTCGGCTATCACCTCTAGGAGCTCGGGCAGGGCTGTTGTTGCATAGCGAGGAGCCAGGTATACAACTAACACACCCAACTGCCTCCCAAGGCCCCACTTCACAAGGAGGGACTCGCACCCGGTCGTCTGAGGGATCGTGGTCTCCTTTGGCTCAATGATGAGTTTCATGTCCAAATTTTCATTATTAATGAAGCTCAGGAAATCATTTGTTACTGGCTTGGATGTTATTACAGAACAATAGAGGGCATCCATAATCTGTGCAAGAATTAAAGCTTGTCACGATTCAAAAATGATTCAGAAGAACATGGAACCCTGCAATGCAGCAAGATAGAAAGACCATTCTTCAGAGTTCAGCCTGAAAACAAACATCATTGATTTAAGGAATCAACTCTTTAAATCAGCCATATTGGAAACATGGGGCAAAAAAGACACAGCGAGTTTACAGAGATATCACAATTTGTTCTTCTCTGCAATTTAAAACACTCTTTCTGAATCATTTCCAAAGCATGAACATCCCTGCAAGCTATCTTCTGTAGGAATGTACACTTAATCTGTTCATTTAGTGAGCAAACTGCAGTGGTTCCTTTTAAAATTACTTTTTAATTCCAACATTAGAGTTCATTTATACATTGGGTCACTACAAAACATCCTTCGTGTTTGACATTTGTTTAAAATGAGCCACTAGTATGTCTTCCCAGGCGCAATCAATTGTTGAATGGAAAGAATGAGATTTATAATTCAGCAAGTCTTAATCTTGGTCTGTTAAATCATTCTTCTTTGTTTTATCCTTGAGATGCAGTGTTTAGGCCATAGAGAGAGGTGGGCTGACGCTGGTTTGGACTGGTTCAGGCGAACCGGAAGTTCTGACCAGCAGCTGGACCCGCCCACCCATCCTGGCGCTATCCCATCCTATATAATTGCCATTTTTTCGATACCACGCGCATGCGCGGAAGGAGCACACGAGAACCAAGCAAGCAAGCGTGCATGCTACATTTTTGGTTCTGGGCGAACTGATTGTTACAGTACGTGATGCCAACCTCTGGCCCTTGTGAACATTTAAATATTTTCCCCTTAAAACTGTTCGTACTCTCAACAAAACAAAACAGTCAATCTCGTTTAGTTTATCCTTAGCAACTAGATTTTCCTGAGAATCTGCCATCTAATTGTTTTAGAGTATGAGATTGTTCTCTCGACTTGTCCCCACCTCACCCTTCTATCAAGAAAATAATGCTGCCTTTTTCTGTGTGGACATTGTGTTTTGAAACGCTATTTTTACAAATCTCAGGATTTTGTACAAAAGGAAAGTAATAGTAGTGATACTGTTCTTTGCTCACCTTGATGTCTCCAAATTTCTCTCTGGTCCATTATCTCAGCTCATCTCAGCTCCATCTAGACTGCAGCAATAAAAATCAGGCACATTGTGCTTCATGAACACAAAACGTGCCTCTTTACAATTCCTGTTCCAACAGTCTATTTCACATCTTAACAGAATTTTTCCTTAAAATACCTCTTGGCCTGTTATTATTATTTTTAACCCTTGCAGAACACGTGCCTTGGACATTCACTCCATTTGATCCACCTTTGTTAGAGTGTTCTTGACCCTCTGACAATTGTATCCTTTTCCTTACTGATTCTTATGCTTGGAATTATTCTTGAGAATGTTTCCAGAAGACCGTTTCTCCTATAAATTATTCTTCAAGGCTCACCTTTCGGTAAAGTTCGAGTCATCTTCCACTTCCTACATGTCATGTCTAGTAACTAAATACTAGAGAGCGGTGCGGTGGCCTAGAGGTGGAGCTCTCGCCTCACAATCAGGAGCATGTGAGTTCGATCCTAGGTAGAGAAAGATGTTTCTCTCTCTGGGCACAATGAGAATATATCTGCTGAATATAACTCCGCATTGGTGACAGGAAGGGCATCTGGCCAATGAACACTCAGCTCTATTCAGTTGCCCAAACTCCATCCTGCAAGCAATTATGAGATCATTAAAATAAGTTGATGATTGTAACTAAATACTAGGATTGAAAAGCTCCACAGCGTGTCCTTTTTTCTTTCCCTCCATTCCTCCCATTCTTCATTATTTTCCTTCTTTTTTATTATAGTGGTGCTATTCTGATTTTATTCTCTTCATTACCAAGATCTAAACAAAACCCAATAAACAAAGAAACAGTTATAATAACTATGAAAATTTAGAAATCAGAACCTGCCTGTTACTTCAGTGTTGGACAATGTTTGGGGTCTGAAGTTTAACTTTTTAGTGTGTCACGGGAAGCTATCTGGTAACATGCTGTCACAACAGGGTGGAACTGAATATTTTTACATTCTTTTAGTGGCTGGGAGTGTGAAGAATAGCATAAGACTGCTGGGAGGAAAATTACTCAAACATGACAAATTCTAAAATTGTTTTGTGGTCAGAATCCGGTCCTTCGAGAGATAAAGCATGTGGGAGTAGCAATTGCCACTAAGAGGCCTCATGCTTCCCTATCAATTAACTTTTCAATAAAAAATAAACCCCAAAAACCATGGCTAAATTAGGTCCCTTTTATCAGCTGGGGTGGCGCAGTGGTTAGAGTGCAGTACTGCAGGCTCCTTCTGCTGACTGCCAGCTGACTGCAATTTCACCAGGCTCAAGGTTGACTCAGCCTTCCATCCTTCCGAAGTGGGTAAAATGAGGACCCAGATTGTTGGGGGGCAATATGCTGACTCTATAAACCACTTAGAGAGGACTGTAAAGCACTATAAAGTGGTATATAAGTCTAAGTGCTATTGTTATTGCCTATATCACAAGATTCTTTAAACATAATCATGGGATGCTAAGGCTTTTATGCAGATCACAGATTGGTCATCCTTATTGTTTACCTTCATGAACCACTGTCCTGTCCCTTGATCTTCTCAGCCTCTATTCATTCAGCTGGGAGATTTAGACTTGCTCTGCGCAGCCGGAGAAGAAGCTAGCCTAGCATTTACTGTATTTCAAGCAAAGTATGTATCTTAACAAGATATGTGCCATATTTAAGAGCTGTGATTTGCATCAAGCAAATGTAAGTCAAATTGCATCTCAAAGCTTCTCACTAAGATTGAGAAGGACAAGCACCATTCTGGGTACACTTTAAATGGTAAATGTTTCCCCTTTCCAGTCAAGTCCAATTCTTGGGGGGTAGTGTTCATCTCCATTTCTTAGCTGAGGGAGTCAACCTTGCCCAAAGACCCTTTCCATGGTTATGTGGCCAGTATGACTATATGCCAATAGTAACACTATTACTGAAGTGGTACCTATTTATCTACTCGCATTTTCATGCTTTGGAACTGCTCGATGAGCAGGAGCTGGGGCAAGTAATGGAAGCTCACACCATCATTTGACACTTGGGTCTCAAACCCAGGCTGTCATCTTTCCAGCTGACAAGAACAGCATCTTTAATAACCACTGAGCCATCACGCCCCCTATGAACAGTTCAGTCCCACTGTGCATTATTATGTATACCTTTTTGTTTATAAAGACATATACTTAGGGCAGGGGTCAGCAACTTAAAACACTTAAAGAGCCACAAAAGTCCTAACCGGATCCCCCCTCCCCATTCAATTCTGGAGCCGACCAGAAGTTTGGTTCCCCCACCACAGAGTTCCCTCCTAGTGTGGCATCCTTTTTCCTCTGCTGACCGGAAGTCCAGTTTCCGCACCATAGAGTCTCCTCCTAGCACAGCATCCTTTTTCCTGTACCTGTCCTAACTGAAAATCCTATCAATTGTGGAGCTGATGGGTGACAGGGAGCCACAGCAGAGGGATGAAAGAGCCACATGCGGCTCCAGAGCTACAGGTTGCTGACTCCTGACCTAGGGGACACAAGGGTTGCTTTCAATAATGTTTAGTTCCAGCCTTGTGATAATTCATTGTTGCTATTAAATCTGGAAAGACTTGCTTTGATTTCTTTGTTCTTTTCTACATAATGCTCAAAGCACGCTGCCCGTATATGTCATTTTTAGGGCATTTCCTATCGCTCTCCATCAGTGACTGACCCCACTCTTACTGTGGAGGCCTTCGATGAAACCGTTGCTGGGTTTGATACCGTGGAGGAATTGCTCAAGCACTTTAACCCAGAGACGTGGCAAGAAGATCTGGATCACCTGTACACAGAGGCCGCCCCACCCCGAGGCCGAAGTTTCTACGAGAGGAAGTCAAAAGGTAAGAAGCCAAAATGGTTGGATGGATGCAGGGCAGAATAATCTGTTCCATACAATATTAACTTTGTGACTGACATGGTTAAAATCCTTGGAGGAACGTTGTAAAATTTTAGCAACTACGCATTAGTCCATACTTTCGTTCAGTGAGAATTAAAATTCTTAACAACCAATCCACATAATGAACATTAGAGAGATGTTTGCAGCCTATAAAAGCCACCTGCTCTTACAGGTGCTGGTGCCAGCTGTTCTTCTAAGGGTAGTGTGATTTTTTATTTTTTTTTAAAAGTGATTATCCCCCTCTTATACCGCAGCGAGATAATTAAGATGGTTATAGAGGACAAGAGTAGGTAGATATACTACTGGTAATTAGGACATCCATGCCTTATATGCAGCAACTGTCTTTAACATAAAGCCCTAAAAGCTTTTGTTCCCTGGAAAAATGGTTAGCGATGTCCAGATTTTATTAGATGAGCCCAAGGCAGCTGGATATCTCAGAGGACACTTTAGTCAGTTAAGCAAACTAAAATATATATATATATATTCTGCCTGGAGCAAATACCTATTCCTTATTACACTACTACATTGGTTTGAGAAATTCAGCATCCAATGTAACATATGCAGTACTGTTCAAAATGGTAATGTATATGAGTCTTGATGCATTGTGAGTTGTCTTTTCATCCTTTTGATTGAGAGTGCATACATGTATGCACATATACATGCATGCATGTCTACATACATACATGTGTGTGTGGGCATAAAAGTCACAATATATACCTCTATTTTCTGGAAGGTGTGTCTGTATGTGTGTCTATGTTTATTAATGGCAAGCTCATTTTCCAAATACCCACGTGGTCAAAAACCTTCTACCCTAAGGTGACCATCCGTCCCGCTTCTGGTGGGACAGTCCCGGTTCACCAGCAGATGTCCCGCGCCTCGCCTCCTCTTCAGAATGTCCCGCTTTTTGCGGGCAGGCGGCGGGCGCTCTGTACGCGCTCAGAGGCGCGCACGTCTGAGCGCCGGCTTGGGCAGCTCGGGCATCGGGGCCGAGGGGGGGGCGGGCGCCTGCGCAGAGGGCCCGAGGCACCCGCTTTCAGCTCGGGCCATCAGTGATCACGCCGGCATGATGGGCTGACAGCGGCCGGCTCGGGCCACCTTTCCCCTTCCTGCCCGAGCCAGCGGCTCTCAGCGCCGCTGCCTTTAAAGAGGGCCCTGCGGGGGTGGGTGGGAGTGCGCCCTCTGTAAAGAGGTCTAAACACACAGTATGTGCTCATTATATAGGATTGGATTGGATTGGATTGGATTGGATTGGATTGGATTGGATTGGATTGGATTGGATTGGATTGGATTGGATTGGATTGGATTGGATTGGATTGGATTGGATTGGACTGGATTGGATTGGATTGAATAGAATAGAATAGAGAATTATTTATTGGCCATGTGTGATTGGACACACAAGGAATTTGTCTTTGTTGCATAAGCTCTTAGTGTACATAAAAAGACAAGATACATTCGTCAAGAATCATAAGGTACAACACTTAATGACAGTCATAGGGTACAAATAAGCAAGCAGGAAATAATCAATATCAGTATAAATCGTAAAGATACAAGCAACAAAATTTTAGTCATGCAGACATAAGTGTATGTGTATATATGATTGCTTGATTTCACTTGAAATTTCTGTATATCTTTGAACACTACCCAATCATATGGATAACTTGAAAATTCATACAGTTTTAATGTTGAGCTTATTATTAAATCACATTATATTACGATACAAGATTCTATGAAGATTCTAAGATTCTATGGAGATTCCCAGTGATGTAGGATATGGTTGTCCCAAAGGTGCATTTTCCAAGGCAACTGGACTTTGTTTTTCCTTGAAGACATTTCGCTTCTCATCCAAGAAGCTTCTTCAGTTCTGACTGAATGGAGGAGGATGGAAGGATTTATATTCCTTGCAGTCATCTGGTCATTAGCATTCTGAAGGCCCTCAGGGTCACCTGACTAGTGCAAATGGGTGAAGAATCTTCATGGAAGGCTTGATGTGTTGCGTTGCATTGCATTGCATTACACGATCATAGGTTGCCCAATGCCCAACAACCTGGGCAAAAAATGCAACAATCTTTGCAACCGGACATATCCTTCACTCTGATTTAAAGCTTAAGAGAGAATATCCAGGTCTTTCATAATTTCCTGAATGCCACTAGGGTGGGAGTTGTACAGATCTCTGGAGGGATGTCATTCCAAAAGACAGATACTGTGACAGAGAAGATGTTCTTCCTTGGTCCCGCAAGATGGCATTGTGTCCGTGTTGTTGATATTCACATTGCATTTGTGTTGGAAATACCAAGGTGCTTATTCCAGGTTGAAAGCATTAGCCGTTGGCCAAGGGGCATCTGTCAGAATACTGAACTGGCAGAGACATGGTAACAAGATCAGCCAATGGTAACTATTTAGTGACTGAAAGCCATGCCAGACGGCTCGGCCCCTGGGCGTGGCTTACCTATAGCTCTGAATTTGTGCAAGAGAACTAATCTAGTCCGCTCTCTAAATTGAAACTGAGGCCAGTCTCTCCTCTGCCTGTGCTTTGCCTGTAACTACTACCACGTTGGAGAATACACTATTGGTATTGTACATTTACTCATGTGTTATTATGTATATAAAGAAGTTAATGAATCCTGCTGAATCAGTTATCTGTGTGTGCTTTCTGGATGTGATTTTTGCAACAAACTCTGACAACGTCCAGTTGGGGGATCCTTTCATGTCCCCAGCAAAGAGGATAATGCCTCCACTCTGCCTCATTTCATTTCATTTCATTTATTTGACTCATTAACCGCCCCCTCTCCCCAAAGGGACTCGGGGCGGTGCACAGGCAAATATAAAAATACAATACATCACAATAAATACATAAATACATTAAAACTATATTAAATTACACCCTGTGCTAAAAACTATCCCATTAAAATCCCTAAAGCCCAATTTAAAATTTCTCTACTAAACAACTGAGGCTAAAAACGGTAGGTTAGGCCAGGCCGGCCTGTTGGAAAAAGTAGGTTTTTAGTTGCTGACGGAAGGAGCGGAGGTCCGGGATAGATCTAAGTTCGGGGGGTAGGTCATTCCAGAGGGTCAGACCCGCCACAGAGAAGGCCCTTCCCCTGGGCATCACCCGCTGGCATTGCCTAGTGGATGGCACCCGGAGAAGCCCCTCTCTGTGGGAGCCAATCGGCCGAAGGGATGTATGGGGTAGGATGCGATCCCGCAGATAACTAGGTCCCATGCCTGACTGCACTGTGTGAATTATGCATGAGCATAAACAATTGGATACTGGCAGTTCCTCAAATACCATGCCGTATGCCATGAAGGGCTTTATAGATGACTAGCTGATAACCCGATGTTGGCTGGGTATTTATTTATAGGGGGAAAATGTGCCGACCAAATGTAATTTCTAATATTTTCCCCCTTATCAGAGGGGGCCCCCTTGTGGAGTACTGTGAAGCATCATCATGGTAACTCCACTGTGCTGTACAGTAGAAACCATTTTACAGCAGTACAATAGAAGCCATTTTAAGGCACAACAGGCTGTATCGTAACAGAACACATACCCTTAGGGATGTCTTACCCTCACAGTATTTGTTTCCAGAGAGTAAGCCATCTGTGTACCAAGTTTGGTTGAAATTGCTCAAGGCATTCCAGATTTATGCTGGAACATACACATACATAGCTGTTTTTATATAGATAGATAAACAGTTTGGGTAGGATATGGGTAACCTGTACCTTGAATTGCACCTGGAAAGCAACTGGAAGCCAGTGCTGCCCCCATAGCAATGGTGTTACTCAGATGAAACACGGGTATCAAAACTGCATGCCACTACATACTGAACCAGTTGCAGTTTTTGGAGGGTCTTCAAGGGCAGCCCCTCGTAGAGCATATTGCAATAATAGAAATGAGAGGTGACTAAGGCATGGGTGACTGTGAGCAAGCACTCCCAGCTTTTTCACCTAAGCCATTAATAAAAATGTGTAAAAATCCAGGGCTAAAATCACTAACTCAAATTTGATGAGGAACAATTGATGAACATGTTATTTTTATTTCGGATAACTATCCATTTAATTGTTGTGCCATTGGGTCCATACCTAACTAGCTTGCTAATCAGAATGTCATGGTGTAATTGGCTTGGTTGAAATCAAGGTATATTATGTCTGTAACATTTCCACTTTCTACTAATTGTAATTGTCATTACAACCCAATCATGAAAATGAGATAATCTTAGAGTGGCAAGATTCATTTTCCACAAATCTATCCTGACTTCTGTTAAATACCATCTTACTTTTAAAATGATTTACAGAATAATAGAGTTGGAAGGGACACTGGAGGACTTCTAGTCCAACCCCTGCTCAAGCAGAAGACCCTATACCAGTGGTCGGATTCAAAGATATTTACTACTGGTTCTGTGGACATGGCTTGGTGGTCATGGTGTGGCTTGGTGGGCATGGCAGGGGAAGGATACTATAAAATCTCCATTCCCACTCCACTTCAGGGGGATGAAACTGTAAAATCTCCATTCTCTCCCCACTCCAGGGGAAGGTTACTGCAAAATCTCCATTCCCTCCTGATCAGCTGAGACTCAGAAGGCAGAGAATAGATGTGGGCAGAGCAAGTCAGAGGTGGTATTTACCAGTTTTCCAAACTACTCAAAATTTTCAGAACTGGTCAGAACCTGCTGAATACCACCTCTGCCCTATACCTGTCCAGTCCCTTCTTAAAAGCCTCCGCCCACAACTTCTCAAGTCAAGCCATTGCACTGATTAATTGTTCTCACTGTTAGAACATTTCTCCTTAATTTCAGGTTACTCCTCTCCTTGATTAATTTCCATCTATTGCTTCTTGTCCTACCTTCAGGTGCTTTGGAAAACAGGTTGACCCCCTCTTCTTAGAGAACAAATAATAAGAACATTATTAGTATTTAATGACATTGAACAAATAAGAACAAATGCTTACAGGTCTGTCTCTTTATAAGATGGGTGAGAATTTTCAGGCTAACATGGCCTGCAGTTCCCTAAATATATATATTTATTTATTTAAAAAGATAGCAACAATATTAGGTCTCCTTCAGTCATCTGGCACATTCCCAGTTCTCTCAGATTTCCCCAAAGATAATATATAAGGATTTAGCGTGACCATCAACTACTAGCTCCTTTCCTACCTTACAGTGAATTTCATTTGGCCCTGGAGATTTAAGGTCATTCTGAGGGAATCAGTCTTTCCTCGTGTTTCTATCAAACTGAAGCTTATTCATGCATTCAGTATGATAAGTAGTTGCCTCTGAGGGATTTTTAGACATATGTAAGTCACACAGTGTGGCGGTCTGACTTTTTCAGGCTAGAAAAATATCACCAGCTTATACAACATGTTCCTGGATTGAGAAAGGGGAAGAACAATGTTGACATTGCAGTCAAAACAAATCTTTTGTATTCATTGTTTTTCATATCTCCACAAAGAACCAACAGGGAGAGATAAGCAAAGGAAAGTAGAGATTGTGAACCTTTTGTGGGTTGATGAGATTATTATTTTTTAAAATCAAGATGTAGGGAGGGTACAAATGAAGGTATCAGAAAATAATATGATCATATAACATAATGTATGTATGTATACACACACATACACACATATATACATACATGCATATATATACATACATACACACACGTGTGTGTGTGTGTGTGTGTGAGGCAGAGAGGGAGATAGACAGCAGTGAGGCAGAGGAACAGCTGGAGCCTGTTCCCAGTGTGTGCATGCACAGAGCTGCCAGAGGACAAGAACAACTAAGAAAGCAGAGTCAACTTAGGAGTAAAGCCACACCTTGGAGGTGATTGGCCCCTCCCCTAGGAAATAATAGAGAAGCAAACAGAGAGTGGGCTTTTGCAGGAATCAATTTGTTCATCCAGTCGTTTCAAGAGTGGAAAGTTCTGTTTGTGACTATAAGAGACTCTGTGCCTTGCCTTGCATTTGGAAACTAGTTATTTGGCAGCTCGCCAAATGAGATAAAGTTCGTGTTGATAAATATTCCTCTGAATGACTGTTTGCTAAGCCTTGCGGGCTGTGAATAAAAGGGATTTGCAGTCAGTTGTGTAAATAAAAGGGGTGATGCCGGGACCAAGACTCTGCTCCTTGCTTTTTAAGGAAGCCTGGGTCAGAACAAGGTCAAACATCAGAAACAGAATATTCAGATTGTCTTAAGTCAGGGGTGTTCAAGTGGGAGCTCATGGGCCAGATCCGTCACATGCGGGCCAGACTCACTGCAGCTCCGCAAATGGAATAAGCATCGCAAAATATCACGTGACGCCACAAGTTTGACACCTGTATCTTAAGTGAAGTGCTGTCAACAGAAGCAATTTATCCTTTCAGATACCAATTAGGATTGGAGAACTGAGGAGAAATGACATGGTACCCATGATTGTACCATTGTACGCCTGACAGTGAGAGCAATTAATCAGTGGGAAAGGTGGCCTCAAGATGTTGTGGGTGCTCCACCACTGTAGGTTTTTAAGAAGAGATTGGACAGGCATTTGTCCAGAGTGTTACAGAGTCCCCCGCTTGTGCAGGAGGTTGGACTGGAAGACCTCCAAGGTCTCTTCCAACTCTATTCTTCTGATTGTAAAAACAAGCCTACTTACAAGGAAAAGATGCTTTCAGAAAGGAAAATTGTATGTGTAGTTAAGTGTACACTCAAATCGGTAGGATTTGAATGCATCAATGTTTAGATTTCACCCATAAAGATTCATTCATCCTTAGAGAAACACACTTTCGTTCTGTAGATTATATTATGCCACATCACACAGAATGCTATTCCAGGAATAACTGAGCCAGTTGGGGCACTGTTGATATAAGTTTAGCACACTATGAGAGATTTACAGGTTAAACTAATTTACTGCTGCCACTGGGTTATGCTTTTAAAAATAAGGGTTAGAAAAATAAAGGAATATCACAGTGTAGTGTTTTTCCAACTCACACTGTGACAATGGAACAAGTTACACGCTGAAACATTAAGCCTTCCTGTGAATTCCCAGTGTTCTCAACCATCTCATCTATTTGTCATTAATATTTTTCCCCAGTTCAAACCAAAATCAGACAAAGGAATTTGATGTCTTCCAGATTGACAAGGCAATGTCAGCAAGTAACTAGAATCCTCCGTGTATTTATCTTTGAAGGGTTCTGGGCCATCTGCCAATAAGACGAAGTATTTTGAATGCTGAATGCAAAATACATTTCTGCTGTTTGCTTGCAGCAAATGTTTATCCTTTCTTATGTGTAGTTAGTAATCCTCACTCCAAGACAGCTGTTTTAAAATGATTTATATGTGCATTTGCCTAGATTTCAAGAACGCCAGATTCCAAATGAATGCATAATTTTAAAAAAAAGGTAGAACGATGAAAGGAAACAGAATATATGCATTCAAAAAGACCATACCAGACAAAATCTTCACCCATCCTTAGGTGGATGTATAGATATATTTTCAGTGCTTTCCTAGCAGTGGTGTGATTCAACCAGTTTAACAACTGGTTTGCTGAGTGCACACTTTGTAGAGTAGATTGGACTGAGAGAGAATGACTGGCCCAAAGTCACCCAGCTTGCTTTCATGCTTAAACCAGGACTGGAATTCATAGTATCCTGGTTTCTGTGTTAGCATCTTAACCACTAAGCTGAACTGGCTCTCGTAGGAACCTTTAGATTTTCACAGAGCTGTCTCATGTGATAAAATATTGAACGTAGCTGCTATTTTCTCATTAAAGCAGGGATGTCCAAACTTGGAAACTTTAAGACTTTTGGACTTCAACTCCCAGAATTCCCCAGCCAGCTATGCTGGCTGGGGAATTCTGGGAGTTGAAGTCCACAAGTCTTAAAGTTCCCAAGTAAGGACATCTCTGCATTAAAGCATATCTGAACATTTTACCAAAGATGGCTATCTAATCCTTTTCTCTTGTAGAGGATAATACAGGCTTCCTGCTGCAGCTAAATCTTATTCAACCATCACTGGCTGGGTTCAGACATTATACTAAGTCACAGTGAGATTTGTTACATTACATCAGGGGTGTTAAACTCGTGGCCCACAGGCTAGATGCATCATGTGCTGGCTCCACCCCCACCCAGTTTAGACAAGGGGGGAAAGTCCCGGTATGTCACATGACACTGCCATGATGACACAAGTTTGACACCCCTGCATTACACATTAATGTTTTCCACAGATGAAGCTATTATGAATCATAGCTTGATATGAACTAGTCCACTATGTTTGGCTAGATAAATGGTGACTAAAATAAGCCATGGCTTAGCTCAATTGTGAAAGTGGTCTATTTGAGCTCCAGCAGATTCTTATATTTTGGTTGTTCTTGACCCTGGATACTTGCTTGTTTCTTATTCTCATTTATCATTTATCTTCTAGTTCTAACTAGATTTCTTGCCTGGGTCATTTTAGATTATTAACCATAACCCAACCTGGCAACCTTAGGTATAATGTAGGGATTATTGACCATGCCAGATCCCCCCCCCCCATCTTCTCTATGAAATACAACTTGCCAGTCTTATAAGTCTTCCCAAATATTCTTTCTTTCCCTTCTCATTTTGGTGAATATAGCAATAACAATAGCACTCAGACTTATATACTACTTCACAGTGCTTCACAGCCCTCTCTAAGCGGTTTAAAAAGTCAGCATATTGTCCCCAACAATTTGGGTCCTCATTTTACCGACCTCAGAAGGATGGAAGGCTGAGTCAATGTTGAGCCTGGTGAGATTTGAACTGCCAAATTGCAGGCAGCCAGCAGGCAGCAGAAGTAGCCTGCAGTACTGCACTCTAACCACTGCACCACTGTGGCTCACCAAAATTCATTCCCAAATCTAGGAAGTACCTCATGGGTTCAGCAATTGTCACACTAAATTAATTCTACATCAAAGAATTCACTTATGTTTCATGGCAACATTTCTCCAGCCCCAACATTCCAGCTTCAACAAGTTATTTTGCTAACTAAATTAAAACTCATGATGAGAAATATGAGAACCTCTTATGTGTAGCTGTGTGTTTTTTTTAAAAAAGAGTTTAATTTAGGCCTGCTGGAAGTGATAGCCTGTATTAAGTAATTGTAGAGCAGCTCCTTCTGAGATTTGCCACATTCCTCAAATGCAGGTGACGTTTTTAATCAGGCACATTACCTAAACTACTACCATATATTTTATTTGTAGCTGTAGAGATGGACTATAATGGTCTACAGCATAATAATACATGAAGAAGAGAAGCGCCAAATAATTCTCTGGAAACAGTAGGTCACCACTATAGAAAATTTACTCTTTGCACCTGTGAACTCTCTATTTACAAATTACTTCTGTGTGAATGTGTGCCTACAGAAAGGTGAGATTGCTTATGTAGGCTTACAGGGTGCAATCCAGCAAATATGAGAGAAAGAGAGAGAATTTTCCATCACTACAAATTAAGAGAAAATGTGATGCTTGGTATCACCAATTTATCTCCAAGGCATAAACCCTTTCTTTAAAAAGAAAAAAAACAACACTGATAGGTGTTCTGTTAAGCCAGATTCATTCTTGGCTTAAATCCATGGATATCACACAAACAGACCCTTTGTGACAGCAGTAATTTCATTCCGCTGAGGCAACTTGACCTTCTTCCTCTGAAGTAATTGACATGCCAAGTTATATGAGCCATAGAATTCATTTCTTGTACATGGTTGACATTCCATTCAAAAGCCCAGCCTGCTGAGTGGGTCTCTTTAGGACCCAACATTTTCACCAGAGATGTTTCACCTTGGATAGCAGTCCAATTGGAGGATCATATAAACACTCCTATGTGTGTACCTATGTGTATTCAGACGGTTCAGAGTGGTTCGCCCAAACTGGTAGCAGATATCGTGGGTTGGCTTGCCCATCCACCCTGACTCTTTGCCTATTGAGGCCAGGCACATGCGCAGAAGGATTCACATGTGAGCAAAGCGCATGCACAGAAGGCCAGGAGCTTGTGGGGAAGGGGCGCATGTGGGAAACCGGTGGTAACAAAATGTGGAACCCACCTTTGCTAGTTACTTTACCTTTTCCAACTAATACTATGTAAACAAAAACAAGTACATACTAAAAACAATTTGATCTCATTCATGTATTTTTTAATATCTACATTTAAAATGTCTTGTTTTCAATTGCTTGGAAGTTACTGCTATAATGTGTTTTTTTCAACTGGTTAATGAAATTATACATAATAGGCTTTAGCATTTTTGTCAATCCAAAACTTTGAAGAACTTACAAGAACATTCAGTTTCTTTGTAAGCCTTCGATGAAGAACTATACCCCCTTTATCCCTTCCCAAGCTTAAACTTTAAAAAAATGTGAAGAAATGAATTTTAACAGCTAGGAATGATTGGCTTTAAGACAAGCAATTTGGTTCTGTCGGTCCAGTGTAGGTTTCCAAGCTTATTGGAAAATCAGAATTTATTTTGGCTCAGGTCACAAAGTTGGGGAGGGGAAGGGGACAACTGAATTTCAGGAATTTGGGTTTCATCCCTCAACCCTACTCTTGTTCTCAAATGAATTGATACTATAACATCATTTTCAAATAGAATATCTGGTGATTCTGTCCAGATCTGCAATCTTTTCTTCCTTATAGACCCCATTGTACATGTTCCGTTCATGTTTTTTTAAAAAATAAAACGCTTGCAAGATTCCAAATGAGTTTCAAAACCTCATGGGAGTAAATAAACATCTTCTTGCAAGGTCATAAGATAGGGGTGTCAAATTCAAGGTCTGGGGTCTGGATCCGGTCCTCGGGGTGCTTAGATCTGGCCCGCATGGCCATCCTGGAAACAGTGAAGGACCAGACCGCTGTGCCTCTGCTTTCCTGTGGGCGACCCTCCCGACTTCTGTTTTTGCTGGCAGAGGGTTGCAGGAGGCCATTGCAGGTAAAATGGAGCTCAGGACCACCTCAGGACCACCACATATGCCCCCGACATGAATGATGTTGAGCTGGCCATGCCCACCCTGGCCATGCCCCCCACTCCCACCCCAAGGTCAGACACAACCCAGATGTGGCCCTCAATGAAATTAACTCAATTTCATTCATTGACACCTCTGTCATAAATCTTTGGGTGTGTATGTGTGACTGTGTGTTCATGTCCATGTATCTTCCATAAGATATTTCCTGAGGCTGGTCTCTTCTAGACTTTTAGGCTTTTACTTCCGTAATTCCTAGCCACCATTTTGAAGTAAGAACTATGGGACTTGTGATTTAACAATTTCTGTCTGGGGACCTACCCACAAGGGATAAAATCTATCTTGGTAGGATTGATGTTTATCCAATAACTTATTGACGCAATATTTACATTTGTTTTCAATGACTCCCATAGCTTTTCAACATACTTAAAGAGCATTATTTTAAATATTTGTTTTCAAAACAGATTTCGTTGATATGCCTCTAAATTTTTTAACGAGATATTCCCCTCTTTCTTTCTCACTGATGTCATTTTAGACCAGTAGTTCTTATGCACTACTTGGCAACTTGTCAATTACCAGCACCCATAAAACTGAGTTGGTATTAGATATGCCCGCAATTAATGACAATGAAAGATTAATCTCTCATTGAAAAGCTTTTCTTCCTCTTAAGTAGAATTAGCCAGAATGGCCAGACATGAAAGGCAGAGGATTTGAAGAATGACAGAGCATCAAATATCACCCATTAAGAGGAATAATCAATAGTTTTCTAGTTTCCTTTCTCTTTGCTATACACACCAGACCTTACTTTAGGGCTTGAGTGCACTGGTAACTCCCATTGATTTTATGCTTAAATCTCAAGGCATATATACATCGTTGTTGAGATAATGGCACTTTTGGGAAAATAGCAAATGGGGGATATATAAATGATTGAACATGCATATATTTGATATCAGGATTTAATTATTCTTATAACCTGAGCATCCATTCCCACATGTAAAAAAAATATCTGAACATATTGAGAATTTTTACATTTGAGATCCTGCATCACATCGCTGAAATGTCATCTGGTGTGACTTCTTTGTTTGTAATTTCAGAAGTATTATCCACTTAAGAAAAACCCATAACAAATGACTGGATGCTATTGACAACTGCTGTTTTAGTACATAAATTGTAATTTGGATCATCAGTGATCTTTGGATCATTGAAAGTCCTCCTTAGCTGTCACCATCATTTCCACCCAAGGTTTCCTGTATGACATTTCATTTTCATTTCATTTCATTTAATACTTATAAACCGCTCCCTCTCCCCATGGGGACTCGGGGCGGTGCACAGGTAGAATAAAAATAGTAAAAAACATACAAACAACAATAAAATATACAAACAATTTTAAAAGCCAAATTAAACTCAGCCTGTGCTAAAATTCCCATTAAACTAACTAAACTAAAAT
The DNA here is from genome assembly GCA_039707465.1 of Rhabdophis nuchalis. NCBI lineage: Eukaryota > Metazoa > Chordata > Lepidosauria > Squamata > Natricidae > Rhabdophis > Rhabdophis nuchalis. Next base: position 50,197,642 of record CM077649.1, read on the forward strand.
CTACCCAGTAAAACCCCAAGACAGGGGGACTATCCCAAGCCGGCCAGACGGAAAAAATAGGTTTTTAATTTACAGAGTATTTGACAACAGAAGACTAGAATCATTCCTATAAAATAAAAGCAATATTTATTAAGTTCCATACCAAATTGTGAAAGTCATCCCCTCTTTATCTTCCTTTGATATGCTTTAAAAAGGATTTTGAAAGTACATGCATATATCAAAATGAAACAGGAAAAAAATGAAAGCAGAAAAGAACAAGAACAAAGTTAACAGACTTTCAGTTACATAGAACAGAAAGATAAATATTAAACTCATGTCATCAGTCCAAAGTTGTAAGTATAAGGTATTGTTTTCTGTATCTAATATTCTTTTTCCTCTATCCATCCTTGGTAAATCTATGGTTCTTCATCTAATGATAAATTCCAAATTTTGAATATGTAATTCAGAATCACTTTTACATTTTTACCATACATTTCTCTTCTATAAACCATATTAACAAAAGGATAAAGTCCAGTCTCATCTTCTCTGGCTCTAGTATTAAATATATATTTCATGGGGGGCGTGGCGATGCTCGTGTAAAGAGAGGTTGTTTCCTCCACCTCGCAGGGCTTTTTTTATTTAATAAATGTGGATTAAAGTGATTAAAACGCGCCGTTAGGAGCTGGAAATGTTTACAGGTGTTTTGGAAGGTCGGTGTGACTTGTAAATTGTTTTCTCAAAGTGATTGATCAACCCGAACTGCTCGAATTTCAAAGTTTCGTTTCTCCGTGAAGGCAGAGGGTTGAGCAAGACGGCCGAGGTAAGAGGGGGGCTACCCTTTGTTCTGGCAAATATCACGATTTGCATGCTTTTTGTCTCGCTACAAGGCTTTAAACACAAGCTGAAGATCAAGAAGGAAGTTGGCTGATGGCATGTGGATTACAACTCCTTTGAACTTTTGAATTCTTCTAAAGTGGATTGTGTTAGCTGAATGTAGCGAGCAAGTTTTTGGATTACATTTAAAATGGAGGCTTAAGAAGTTAAATAAACTGGGGAAGCCCTCCTATCTCTCTTTCTGGCTCCTTTGGTGCATTAAAAGCCGGCTCAACTTTATTTTATTTGGGACACTGCCCTTACTCTTCACAAAAGACCCTCTTGGCAAAGAAATATATTTTTTTATATAAAGAAAAAGTTTTTTTGAATTGAAATGACGACTCAACAGCCCTCAGAACTTGAACGGATCTTCGGAGCCTTAAATACAATTGGAGAAAAGTTAACTACACTGACTGATCATGTGGGGAATTTGACACTGGAAGTTCAAAAAGCTAAAGAACAGATAAGTGAATTGAATGTTAGTTTTGTAAAGCAAAACGTGGAGGTGAAATTTATTAAAGATGAAATTGAACAAATCCATGCATACGATGCACAAATTGATCGTAAAATAGAGGGAATTTTTTATAAAAATCAGCAGCAAGACAAGAGAATTAGTCTTTTGGAGGAGGACGCTAGAAAATATAATATTGTTATACGTAATATTCCAGAAAATAGACCGGATGATTTGAAGCAGAGGGTGTTAAAATGGTTGAATGATTTTGGATTTGAATACACAGCAGCAGACCTAGTAAGTGTTTTTAGAATTGGTTATAAGAGACAAAATGGAGCAAATAGAAATGTTTTAGTAAGATTTGCAAACCTTGGAGATAAACTAGAGGTTATGGCAAAAATAAGGGAACTGGAAGGTGTTCCTAAGTTTGAGGAGAAAGAAATCCAAGTTTTTCCGGATATTTCCAGGGAAGACAGATCTTGGAGATATTATTTGAAACCAGTTACAAAGGTTTTGAGAGACAATGATATTAAGTACAATTGGAGGCCACTACAGCAGTTGAAATTTTTTTATAAAGGAAGGATGCATACTATTACCCCAGAAACAGACGTAATAAGATTAATTCGGGAGCTTGGGCTGATTGAGAAAGAGGAAGATTTGGTAGAAATTAAAGATTATATGCTTAAGATGGGTGGAGTACAAGAGGAATCCTCAATTTTGGAAGAAAAAGGTGCAATTGGCGGCCAGGATCCCAAGAGTTTAAAGAGAAAAGAAATTTCCCCGGCAGTTTCTGAGTATAAGAAAATTCGTGAAGATACCGAACGAACGCCAGACAAGATGGAGGATCTTAGTAAAAAGCAGGAAGCTGAGTCCGGGGCGAAGCCAGTGTTGTCTTCTTTTTTTGAAAGTGGAATTTAAAGGACAGCCCGAAGAGGTGACCCGACCATCGGCATGTCCCACTCCCCCACACTCTTTATATAGAGGCGATATCTGATTGAGGATGTGGGGGATGAAGATTGCTTGTTATTTGTTGTGGTTGTTGTGTCTGATATTTGAGTTTTATGTTTATGTTGTTTGTTATATACTGTTTGTGGAGTTTTATGTTTTTGTATGTCTTTTTTGTTTGGTGTTGGGTGTGCACATAAAGGAAGAGGAGGGGTCAGGATTAAAAAAGTTACCGCTTAAATGCGGTTTATAAAAATAATGACATGGAACGTGAAGGGTACAGGCAATCATATAAAAAGGAAAAGATTGGAACTTAAATTTAAAAGGGATTCTCCAGATATATTATTTTTGCAGGAAACTCATCAAAAATCTGAGGATTTTAATAGAATGAATATTAAAGGTATGCAAATTTATGAAAAATCTTTTGGGACTTCCAAAGCTAGAGGAGTTGCGATATTGATATCAAATAGGGTATACTTTGAGAAAAAACAAGTAATTAGAGATGAGGAAGGCAGATATTTAATAATTATAGGGAATATTAACGAGCAAAAAGTGACATTGGTTAATTTATATCTACCGAATGAAAAACAAAAGGGATTTTTGGATAAAATTACTAAGATTTTGGAAACAGAAAGTGAAGGGAAAGTAATTGTGGCGGGAGATTTTAACCTAATTAGGGATAGAATTGATAGTAATAATCCCACCCGCTTTAGACAAACAAATAAAGGGGAAATTTTAAATAAATGGATGTTTCAAAACAGTGTGGCAGATGTTTGGAGAGAGTTGAAAGGCTCTGAAAGGGTGTATACCTTTTGTTCTAAGGTACATAATACTTATTCAAGGATTGATTATATTTTTGTTTCTAAAGATTTGCTGAATAAAGTAGATAGAATAGATGTGGGAATTTTTAAGGATTCTGATCATGCAGAAGTTATGATGGAAATAGATTTTAATTTTGAGAAAAAGGAAAGAGGTTGGAGATATGATGAAAAATTGTACAAAAGGGAGGAGGATAAAATATGGATATTCAAAAAATGGAAGGAAAGTTGGGAATTGAATGATAATGAAGAGGTTAAATTTGAAATTGTTTGGGATACTATGAAAGCTATATTTAGAGGAGAAAGTATTAAATTGTCAAGCAGGAAATATAGAGAATACAAAGCTAAAATTGATCAGGATACAAGACAAATTAAGATATTGGAGAACCAATTCTCACTTACGAAAGATAAAAAATGTTTGGAGGAATTGACCTTACTAAAAACTAAATTGATAGAAGAAGATATTGAATTGGTTAAAAAAAAATTAAGATATTTGAATAGGGATTTTTTTGAATTTAGTAATAAAAATTCTAGGTTATTGGCAAAGATGGCGAAAAATAAAACTCAAAAGAGAGAAATTGGTTCTCTGATAGATGAAAAAGGTACAAGGTGTTATAAGAGATTGGAGAAATGTGAAGTAGCTAGGAATTTTTTTCAAAAATTATATCTAAAGAAATCAATTGATTTAGAAAAATTGAAGAATCATCTTGGAAAATATGGTATGAAAATAGATCAAACATACAAAGATTTGATGGAAAGAGATATAACACAGGAGGAAATCAACGAAATAATACAAGAGTTAAAATTAGGGAAGACCCCAGGAGAAGATGGATTACCTGCTGAATTTTATAAAGATTTTAAAGAACTAATAATACCAAAACTGCAAAAATTATTTAATGGAATTTTACATGGTGGAGAAGTCCCGATGTCATGGAATAAGACAGTAATATCTATAATTCCTAAACCGGATAAAGATCTTGAGAGGATCGAGTCCTATCGACCTATTTCTTTAATCAACCAAGATGCTAAAATATTTACAGCTATTATAAGTAATAGATTAAATAGTTTTATAGACAAATATATAAGTTATAATCAAGTAGGGTTTGTTAAAGGTAGATATATGAGTGATATAATTAGAAGAGTATTGAATATTATAGATGTAGCAGAGAATAATGGAGATGAATTAGGTATAATATCGTTAGATATTTTTAAAGCTTTTGATTCTGTACAATGGGATACTATAAAAGTAATTATTGAGGCATTAGGCTTTGGTAATAAATTTATACATGTTATTTCAAAACTGTATCAAAAAAGTAGTGCAAAGGTAAAGGTGAATGGAACAATGACGGAAGAGATTAAATTGGAAGCAGGCACGAGACAAGGATGTCCCTTGTCTCCAACATTATTTTTGTTAGTTATGGAGGTTTTGATTAAATTGATAGAAGCAGATGAAGAGTTGGAAGGTTACAAGGGATATAAGATAAATTTGTATGCGGATGACACTTTGATTATTTTGAAAGATATAGAGAAAGATTTAAAGAGGATAAATAAACATTTGATAGAATTTGAAGAAATGACAGGTTTAAAGGTAAATTGGTCAAAATCTGAATTATTAATGAATAAAGATGGTAAGGAGTGGGAGAGTATGCAAGAACAATTTGGGATAAGAGCTAAGAACACATTGAAATACTTGGGGATAACACTTTCACTTAAAGTTAGAGAATTAAAAAAAATTAATTATGAGGTGATGTTGAAGGAAGTAGAGAAAAAGATAGATAAATATAAAGAGATAAAGTTGTCTTGGTTTGGTAGAATTGCAATGTGTAAAATGATGTTATTACCAAAGTTTAACTTTTTATTTGAGATGCTACCATTAAATTTGACAGAGAAAGATATAGAAGAATATCAGAAGAAATTAGATAAATTTTGTAATGGTGGGAAAAGACCAAGATTAATGAAGAAATTGTGGTATCAAAACCAAAAAGAGGGTGGATTGGGAATTCCCAATCTACTTAATTATTATCGGGCGTATAATATTAGAACTGTGATAAAAATACTTAAAGGTGGAGATGGTCATTGGGGAGATCTGGAGTTAAAAGATATTAAGAGATTTGGGTCTATATGGTTTTTAGATAGAGCAAAAACAAAAAAGGCAATTAATAGTTATTGGCTAAAGGGGCTGAGTAAAACTTGGAATAAATTTGTTAAAAAACTGATTCCGGATATAACGTTTTTGGGAAAGACAACTGAAAGTTGGCCGATTAAAACTAATATAAGTCGGAACAAAGTAATTGAGGATGAAAATATAGGAAATATAGTAGATTGGTTAAGAGCTTTAGGAACTGAAAGTAGGAAGAAAAAAGTAATTCAAAAATTGGAGTTAAATTGGTTTGAAAAAATACAGGTAGAAAAATGGACTATGAAAGTAAGGGGAATATGTAACATAGATAGAAGTAAAACTAAATTTGAAAGTTTAGTATCTCAAATTATTAAGGATGAAACTGGGTTAAAAGGACTCGTCAGTAAGATATACAAGATTATAAACTTTGATGGAAATCCACAAATGGTAATGAAAAGGAATTGGGAGGAAGACCTAAAGATTAAAATATCGGATTTGGATTGGAACGAGAATTGGAAGAGTCGGATTATGAGGACTTTATCTATAAGGATTAAAGAACATAATTTTAAGGTTGTTTGGAAATGGTACTGGACCCCATTAAGATTATCACTGATAGATAAAAAAATGAGTGATAAATGTTGGAGATGTAATACGGAATTGGGAACTTATGAACATATGTGGTATAAATGTGTGAAAATTAAAAAGTTTTGGCAGCAATTAGAAAGAACGATGTGTGAAATGATGAAAAGAATAATAATATTGAGACCAGAAACTATATTGTTATTGATAATTAATGAACCAGAGTTAACAAAACATGAGAAAGAACTGATTAGAATTATGATTATAATGGGTAGAATTGTAATAGCAAGATATTGGAAAATAGAGGTAAATATTAAAATAGAAGAATGGTACTGTGAAATGTGGAAATTAGCCTTAAATGATAAAATGACGTGTGATATTAAATTTAGAGAGGGGGTTTATAAAAACGATATCTTTTGGAAGACTTGGAAGCCATTTGTGGACTATGCACTTGGAACTTTGGACGTCTCGACGCCTGTACCGAGGGAACGTGGATTTTGGAGATCCTAAAGATAATAGATGATACTTGAAACCAACTCTTCCTTTTGTTTTGTACAGCACTGGGTGATATATTGTAAAACAGTATAAAAATTTCAATAAAAAAAATATATATATATATTTCATGAATATGGTAAAGAATTTGACAAAACTATTATAATTTGCAAGATTCAGTTATTCAGAAAGTAAACACAAAGTCATTCAAGATACCCTCTTTAGGATGATCAAAAGTTGTTTTGTGGTTTCATTATCAGCAAATGAGAAGTACAGTTCAGATATAATTTAAAAGCAAGGTTGTAAGCTCAGATACTTGGTTAAAGTTGAAATACTTGTAATACAAAATACAGAACACTTTGCATATAAGTTACTTACTATTGAAATATGATTTGGAGTCTGAACAGGTTAAAGTTTGCATGATCAAATAAGTCCAATAAAACTCTTACTCAAATGGATTCAGAACTCAAAACAAAACAATTGATATTTCACAATCTGAGTATCAATAGAAAACAAGATTAATTTTACTGCAAATAATACATTTAGAGAAAATTGATATAAGATGTTTTTCCTCTGATATGTTACCCAGTGATGATTATTAAACAAGACATGTATTTGGGAGATTGTTAAAAATGTAAAAATCAAGTTGGACCATTTTATTCTAAGTGATAACAAAGTAGTACAGTGCAACTACTCTGGAAGATGACAAGATTAAACAAATTGTAAATATTGACTTCCTTTTTATCTGTTTATTATTAAAGCTTATATACCTATAACATACATAGTGTCTATAAAGGATAACTGTCACCAAGATATTTTAGGCTTTTCAATGAAAATCACATTTAACTTCTTTGTTCAAAGAAGGGCAGCTTAAACTATGGAAGCGTGAAACTATGTCTAAAATTTATATGAAAATGAATTTTGATGTTAGCTTCAAATTCATCTAGAAATTCCTTATGAAGTATAATTCTATACATGGTACCCACATTGTTAGAGGCAATATGCAAATAATGCTTACCACCCAGAGATTTCTGTAAAGTGTTATGGGGGTTGGTATATAAGCCTAAAATATAATTGCCAATATTATTGCTATTTTTTGTAATTTCTATGTATTTTACTTTGTTTTTTTAAATATATGTTTAAAAATATATTCTCTTAGACCAGTGTTTCTCAACCTTGGCGACTTTAAGTCCTGTGGACTTCAACTCCCAGAATCCCCCAGCCAGCACAGCTGGCTGGGGGATTCTGGGAGTTGAAGTCCACAGGACTTAAAGTCGCCAAGGTTGAGAAACACTGGCTTAGACTGTCATTGGACAAAATCTCCATTCCAAGATCTGCACAGCCCTCAGATAGCAGCGGGGACTGAATCTTAATAAAAATTAATTTAGGCCAGAGATTAATGGATTCACTGACTTCTAGGGGGGGCAGGTATTTTATTCACAAGTCTGCTCTTTCTTTCTCCCTCCTCGTTCCCTTTTGCCTGTTTCAGTCGATTTAGACAGGCTGAACGATGAGGCCAAGCGTTACAGCTGCACTCCAAGAAATTACTCGGTCAACGTTAGGGAGGAGCTGAAGCAAAGCAATGCCGTCTTTTTCCCTCGCTGCCTCCTGGTCCAGCGCTGTGGAGGAAACTGTGGTTGTGGAACGACAAATGGGAAATGCGCTTGTACGGCAGGAAAACTGGTGAAGAAGTATCATGAGGTATCTTGCTCTTTATATTATATATTTTAAAGTAAATGTATGTCAACTGCCATGTCCCTTCTTTCTTTCTTTTCTTTTTTTGAGCTGAGAAAAATACAGGTAGCCCTCGACTTACGGCCACAATTGAGCCCCAAATTTATGTTGCTAAGCAAAATGGTTGTTAACAGCGGTGGATTCCTTACCATTTCGGTCTGGTTCGGGAAAGTCGGTAGTGGTTTGGCGGCCTGGGTCACTGGAACTGCCAGCGACCCAGGCCTGATACACCCCTGAACTGGCTTCTCCGGGTGGCGCTGTAGGCACTGCCATCTTGCTTTTTGCTTCTGCGCATGCGCACAGCAAGTTTTATTGCACTGCACATGCACATGCACCATGCCCACAAGCAAACTAGCAGTAGTGATTGCCAGAACCCACACCTGGTTGTTGCGTGAGTTTTGCCCAGTGGTGAGATCCTGACGGTTTAACAACTGGTTCGGTGATCACGGGTTATGCGCGCATGCACAGTTTTAACAAAACTTACAGTACATTCCACGTTATTTCTGGAGAGTAACATTGCTGAGGCATGGCAATATGCTCTGCCGTGCGAATCAGCTGAGATGATATAGGTAAGTAAAGCACAGGGGCGGGTGGACGGGCCCACCTGATCATCAGACCAAACCGATTTGCTCCCCAGCTGATAGTTGGAGCTACTGGTTTGACCAAACCGTGCGAAGTTGCCCAAACTGTCCGAAGTTCAAACAAATCCAAACTTGTTCTAACCGGCTGAATCCCTAGTTTTGCCCAATTTTACAACCTTTCTTGCCACAGTTGTTAAGTGAATCACTGCAATTGTTAAGTGAGGAAAATGCTGATTAAGTGAATCTGCCTTCCCCATCAACTTCACTAGTCAGAAGGTTGCAAATATGATCTCGTGACCCTGGGGCACTGCAATTGTCATAAATATGAACTCTTTGCCAAATATCCAAATTTTGATCCTACGATCATGGGGACGTTGCAGCAGTCGTAAGTATGAAATCAGTCATCAGTTACCTTTTTTTTAGCTGAGCCACAGTGGTGCAATGGTTTCGAGTGCAGTATTGCAGGCTATTTCTGCTGACTGCCAGCTGCCTGCAATTTTTCAAATCTCACCAGGCTCAAGGTGGACTCAGCCTTCCATCCTTCCGAAGTGGGTAAAATGTGAACCCAGATTGTTGGGGGCAATATGCTGACTCTGGAAACCACTTAGAGCAGGGGTCTCCAACCTTTGCAACTTTAAGTCTGAAGGACTTCAGCTCCCAGACTTCTGGGAGCTGAAGTCCTTCAGACTTAAAGTTGCAAAGGTTGGAGACCCCTGACTTAGAGGGCTGGAAAGCACTGTGAAGCTATATAAGTCTAAGCTATTAAGTGCTGTGGTAAGTACACTCACTAAAAGAATAGTTGTAAATCAAGGACTACCTGTAAGATTCTTTTTTTTCTTTTTTTTAATTGAAAAAGTTTTATTGAGTTTACATTTTTTGTGGGGTAGGGTAAGGGTTACATAGAAATTTTGAGAGTGGTCACGTCAAAGTCTTCGGCTCCTCCGGAACCTCAAATTACATTATTAAAAAGAAAGAAAAGAAACATTTCACATAACACTACAAGCTGGGAGCAAGTACATATTCCTAAATTTTTCAGTTATATACTGTCAGTCGATTGCAAAAATCCAGATTACAAATATCATACAATATTACTCAAAAGAAAAACAAGGGCAAAGTTATTTTTTAGATCTAAGTCTCTTGGCAATTGTATCTTCCCCCTTCTCCCCCGGGCCCCCAGCGGGCGGGGCCATGGCTCCCCCTGCCCCCCCTGGATCTTCTCCCAGGACAGAGGAATGTTTTTTAAGAAAGGCTTCCGCCTCAACAACTGTTTTAATCTTTACTCTACCTCCTTCCCAGAACACCAGCATCCCTTCGGGTATCACCCACTTGAACCAGATCCCATGATCAAACAATGTTTTAGACAAGAAGGAAAATTTCCTTCTGGCTTCTCTAATTTTTCTTGGAATCTGCTTCAAGATGGTAATCTCCTTTTGTTGGTAAATCATAGGACTCCCTCTTTGCGCCTTCAAGATTTCCTCTCTGGTTGACCTTCTAACAAATTTTACATGTATCTCTCTGGGTACTTCATTCATCCTAGCATATGCAGAATTTATTCTGTAGACTAGGTCAATGTCCCCTCTGATCTCTTCTTTAGGTTTATGTAAATAGTCTGCAATAATTGTACTCATAACATCAGGGAGACATTCACCATCCATCTCAGAAACATTCTGGAATCTCAAAAAATATGTCATCCTTTCCAAATCAATCCTAGTCACATGCGCATTTATTTCCACAACCTCATTAGAAACATTTTTAATCTCTCCCTTAGCCCCCTCCAGCCCCCCTTTCAATTCTTCATTCTTCTGTGTATTCTCAAGCACTTGTTTTCGAGTGTCCAATAGTTCCTTTTTAAAGTTGACATTTTCTGCCCTCTGGGCCTTAATTTCTGATACCAAATTTTGTATAACAGTTTCAAGGGCAGTCATTCTTTGTTCAAGGCTTGCGAGCGTTGCTTCTTGTGCCATGTTTAGCTATTAAAATCCGTGCCAGTAAAATGGCGTTTTTAGGGTGGGGCTGGTAAGGCAGATCAGGAGTCCAGAGTTCTCAAAGTTGTACAGCTGCAAAATTCAGAAACCAACAGAGAAATGCTTTTCCAACTCCATAGGTATAATAACGAAGGCAATCCAGAAAGGAAAACACAAATCCAAAAAAAGAAAATTCTTCATCAATAATTAGAGGAAGTCCAAGTTGCAAAGAGACACTGGTAATTTTCCAGGTCATAGTCAGTCGGGGACAAAGAGAAGCCATTTTCCGCCCAAACTCAGAGCCCGAGGGAGAAAGCGGTTAAAAAGCAAAAAAGAAACTGTTTCAGCCAGACCTCGAGACATAATTGCAAACAAGCCACAAAGTACTTTCCCTTGTTAAAGACCATCCAGATTAAAAGTTTCCGATTCCTCACAACGAGGCATTTCCGAGTGCCGCTTTTAGTCCAAGGGTTTTTTTTTAAACAAACGCCCCCCTCCAGTCCCTTTCAGCCCGGCTGACAGTACACAAAAAAAAAAGTTTTAAACGCTTACTCGCCGCTCGCAGCTGAGGTCCCGAAAAGCCTCCCGACTCTTCCGATCTTCTCTCTTCATGGAGTTAAATGGTGCCGCCAACCTTTGGCGAAGGGAAGACCCCCCGCAGCATGTCCTCTTCCGCCTAAGCCGAGGAGCAGGGTCGCTCTCCCCACTGCCGTGGGGGGGGGGCTTCCCTGTCGAGCCGGCTTTACGGGAGAAGCCCCAAACAAGGGGCTTCTTGCCCCAAACAAGGGGCTTCTCGCCCCCGTGGGGGGGCAGGAAAAGGATCAAAGCGGCGAGCGAACCCTAAGTTCACCCGTCGCCGCCGGAGCCGGAACCGGAACTACCTGTAAGATTCTTGACACTGATTCAAATAAGAATGTTTCCACGGGTCAGTAGATAAATGCATATTTGCATGGTTATGATTGGGCAAAAATATGTTTTCCCCCCCTTCCTAGAATACTGGCCCCTCCCAAATCATTGTTAATTGCACTAAAATTTATTAATGACTGTCAAGCTGGACATGTCCCATAAATATATCTCATCTATGAAGACAAAACCACTATAATTGTTTATGCCAAACATGTCTCCTAGAAAAACAACATGTACAGGCACAGTATAGGTGGTACCTTGCTCAATAGTAGCAACTGTGATAGGGATCTTGGAGTCCTAGTGGACAACCATTTAAATAGGAGCCAGCATTGTGCAGCAGCTGCCAAAAAAGCCAACACAGTTCTAGGCTGCAAAAACAGAGGGATAGAATCAAGATCACGGGAAGTATTAATACCACTTTATAATGCCTTGGTAAGGCCACATTTGGAATACTGCATTTAGTTTTGGTCGCCACGATGTAGAAAAGATGTGGAGACTCTAGAAAAAATGTAGAGAAGAGCAACAAAGATGATTAGGGGACTGGAGGCTAAAACATACTGTATGAAGAACAGTTGCAGGAACTGGGTATGTCTAGTCTGATGAAAAGAAGGACTAGGGGAGACATGATAGCAGAGTTCCAATATCTCAGGGGCTGCCACAAAGAAGAGGGAGTCAAGCTATTCTCCAAAGTACCTGAAGTTAGGACAAGAAGCAATGGGTGGAAACTAATCAAGGAGAGAAGCAACCTATAAGGAGGAATTTCCTGACAGTTAGAACAATTAATCAGTGGAACAGCTTGCCTCCAGAAGTTGTAAATGCTCCAACACTGGAAGTTTTTAAGAAGATGTTGGATAGCCATTTGTCTGAAACAGTATAGAGCTTCCTGCCTAGGCAGGGAGTTGGACTAGAAAACCTCCAAGGTCCCTTCCAACTATTCTATTCTATTCTATTCTATTCTATTCTATAGTTGCTTCTGGGTCTTTGGACAAGTATGTAGGAACAAAGAGCACGAGAATGGTGGTTAAAATAAACAAATACCATTTAAAATAAACTTTTGCAGAGCCGCAGCTTGGCAAAGCCTGTCGCCATGCTTCAATGCTCCTCTCTCAGAGATGTGATTGCTGAACCGACTTTAGGAGCAGAGTGTGTTCAGACCAATGGCATTTGTATAGATTGCCTGGGCTAGAAATGTGGAGAAATTTCTAAAAGCGGTATGAATTTATTGTATGGACAGAAGCAGGAAAAATAAATATACCCATTCCAAAATGGAGATGGAATACCTGCCTTGTAGCCAAAGGTTAGCATAATTTATGATAGAACTGCTAAATTTTAACAGTTCTGTTGCCTGCTGACGTGTCTGAGAATAACCAGTGGAAGGATTATGCGGTTAGTTCTATGTGGAAAGTCCTACATTCCAGGGCTCAATATATACAGTAAAAGAAAGGAAAATTATGTACCCAATGTGCCACAGGGCTATTTCCATTCTTATGATATTACAGGATAATATTATTAAGGATGGTGTTCTAGCTTCAGCTTCAAATGACTTGGCAATGGTAAATTTAGATGTACTGTATATGTATCCTTTACTGCTAAATTAATAGTACAATGGGTATAAATCTAATATCAATGGAACCTGTGAAAATAAATCTACTTTGGATACAGCAAAGGTAAAATTGATGTGAACTCAGAAATGGTTCCTCCTCCTCCTCCTCCTCCTCCTCCTCCTCCTCCTCCTCCTCCTCCTCCTTCTTCTTCTTCTTCCTCTCCTCCTCCCCTTCCTTCTCCTCCTCCTCCTTCTTTTTCTTCCTCCTCTTCTCTTTCTCCTTCTTCTTCTTCCTTCTTCTCTTCTTCTTCTTCCTCCTCCTCCTCCTCCTCATTCTTCTTCTTCCTTCTCCTCCTCCTCCTTCCTTCTCCTCCTCCAAGTCACATGGGCTGCATGCGCATTTGGCGGTCACGTGGAACCTGAGACTCACTCCGGCCCGGTTACTATCAAGCCATGAACCGCCACTGGTCCGCGGCCCGGGAATTGGGGACCCCTGGTCCAGACCAAATGTAATTTCTAATGTTGGATTTTCCCCCTTGCCAGAGGGAGCATCCTTGTGGAGTACTGTGAAGCCATGGCAACTCCACTGTGCTGTGCAGTAGAAACCATTTTAAGGCACAACAGGCTATATCATAACAGAACACACACCCCAAGGGGTGTTAGGGGTGTCTTACCCCCACCGTATTTGTTTCCAGAGAGTAAGTGTACCAAGTTTGGTTGAAAGTGCTCAAGGCATTCCAGAGTTATGCTTGAACATACACACCCACAGCTGTTTATATATATACAGTATATATTACAAAATAAGATTCCCATGTATAGTTTTTCTTAGTGAGAGTAAGTCCTTTAGAGTGGCAGTTGCCACAGATATATTAATACAGGAATGTGAGTGAATGAATACCTGTGAAATAAGATAACTGCAAATAGCCTGATCATCCATCCCTAATGATAAACCACAATTCTCAACACAATTTCAACTCTGAGCCTCAAATTTAATCTATTTCCATATAAACTTCATTTTAAAAATCTGCCATTCATCCAGTGGATTGTTCAACCCTCACTAGTAAATGAAAAAGATGATTTTTTTAAAAAAAAGAACAAAAATATAAAGAGTGATGGAGTTTGTATGGCAAGTCAATTCTTCACTGAAGGAAAGTACCTAAGTGAAACCCATCAAGGGTTTTCAGTGGAGTCACAAGGCAGAAATTCTGGACAGGCTCATATTTTTCTCCTTCTTCTATATTGTCAATTCTATGGGAACACATAAGGACATCATAATATTTTATATTCCTATAAACCTGGCATACCAGTTGTACTTTCCATCTCAGTTTTATTATCATGGGTCTACATTCAGGACTGATACAGCCTTCAACGTATTAAGGCAGGGATGTCCAAACTTGGGAACTTTAAGACTTGTGGACTTCAACTCCCAGAATTCCTCAGCTGCCATGTCCGGCTGGGGAATTCTGGGAGTTGAAGTCCACAACTCTTAAAGTTCCCAAGTTTGGACACCCCTGTATTAAGGGAACATGTTTTCTTTGAGGCTCCATAGTTACTTACTGTAGTAATTCATTAGACCTGACATTTGTGCCTCACATCTTAGATCATTGATGGTTGCTACCTTCACTGTTTCCTACGACTACCCTGTTTCCCCGAAAATAAGACCTCCCCGGGTAATAAGCCCAATTGGGCTTTTGAGTGCATGTGCTAAAATAAGCCCTCCCCTGAAAATATTGCAACACAGCAGCAGCCATGAGGTGACCACACACACCGCCTCCTGCATCTCCAAAATTATAGGACTCCCCCAAAATAAGGCCAAGCACTTATTTCGGGGGTCAAAAGAAAATAAGATCCTGTCTTATTTTCAGGAAAACATGGTACTTTTCCTGCATCAGAGATAAAGTTGTACATTCTTTTGTGTCTCCTTTTCCCCAGATTCTCCATTCACACCATACACATTGAACATACTTTTAACCAAAGTCCAAAAACTGCAATCTTTCTCATAGGGGGTTGTTCCAGCCTCATGACTATTTTGGTTACCATTACCCATAATCTTTTTTTTTAAGCTATACTGTTTCCTTTTGAAGATCGGATAATAAAAAATCATAGGGCTGGAGGGAAAACAATAACAAAGCCACCAAATTTAATCTTTTATTACTGCAGGGAACCAGATTAAAACTTCCAAAGAACCAAACTCTTCTTTGTTTCTAACAAAAAAAAAGCATTCATCATTTCACTAAGGAATTGTCTCCACTATCAATTTGCCCTATTTATTTTTCAGAGTATAAGATGCATTTTTCCCTCAAAAAAGATGCTGAAAATCTGGGTGCATTTTATACACTGAAGGCAGCATTTTTTGCCTCCCGAAACCCCGCCCCTTCATCAAAATGGCCGTGCATAGCCTTTAGGAAGCTTCAAAGAGCTCCTGCGGGCTGCGGGGGGCAGAAATGAACAAAAAATGGGCCATTTTGTGCTCATTTTTGCCCCCCTCCCAGTCCCCAGGAGCATTCTACAAGCTTCCTCATGCCCTTTTTTGACAAAAACGGGACCCATTTTCGCTAAAAACCATGCTGTTTTTTGCTCATTTTTGTCCCACCCCTTCCCCCAGGAACACTCTCCAAGTCTCCTAAGGGCTATTCATGACCTTTTTTAAAAAACAAACAAACAATGGGCTTGTTTTTACGAAAAACAGGTCATTTTGGGGAGGTTTGCAGAGTGCAAAAACTTTTTTTATTTGCCTCTTCAAAACATTGGTGTGTCTTATACTCATCTTATACCCCGAAAAATACGGTATATTCCAAAGAAGAAATGGGTGAAATGATGAGTGAGTGTGAAAATTATGAAGTTCCAAATGGGTTATAGAAGAGGTTTCAAGCTCAAGGCCCGTGGGCCACATACGGCCTGCGGAGTGCTTAGATATGGCCCATGGGGCTGCCCTGGAAACAATGAAGGACTAGTCCACAGTGCCTCTGCCAGCTAAAACAGAGCTTTAGAGGGCTGTGCAAGGTCCTCCCATGCTCCATTTTTGGCTGAAACGGCCTCCTGCAGCCCTCTGCCAACAAAAACAGAGGTAGGGAGGGCCGTGTGTGGCCCTCCCGAGCTCCATATTCACTGGCAGAGTGTTCGGGCCACCACAGAGCCCCCCAACATGAGTGACATTTAGCTGGCCATGCCCACCCTGGCCACACCAACCTGGCCTCTTGAGGCCAAACAGCCCTCAATGAAATCGAATTTGACACCCCTGGGTTGTAGTTACAATAAGCATATTCTCTTATCTTTTTTCAGTTGTAGGGTCATATGCCTCAAGCAGAGATTTTGTAATGATTAGTCACCATTCCTCGGGGGGGGGGGTTCCTCACTTTTTTATCCCAGTTACCACCACCTCCTCCTTTTCCTCTATTTCCTCGTTCTCCTTTCTCTTTTCTTATTTTCTTATTTTTATTTTACTTATTTTATTAAATTTATAAACCACGCCACTCTCCCCGAAGGGACTCGGGGCGGTGCACAGGAGATTAAAATAGAGAATATAAAACATAGTAATAATAAATATTAAAAAACAATTAAATACCAAACCCTGTGCTAATATCTTAAAAACTCTTACCCCTAAAAATCCAATTAAAAACAATTTAAAATTCAGTCAGCGAGCTTGATAGTGTGGATTAGGCCAGGCCGGCAAGATGGAAGAAATACGTCTTCAATTTTTGGCGGAAGGAGCGGAGGTCCGTGATAGTTCTGAGTTCGGGGGGGTAGGTCGTTCCAGAGGGTTGGGCCCACCACAGAGAAGGCCCTTCCCCTGGGCGTCGCCCGCTGGCACTGCCTAGTGAATGGCACCCGGAGAAGTCCCTCTCTGTGGGAGCGACTCAGCCGAAGGGATGTATGGGGTAGGATACGATCCCGCAAATAGCTAGGCCCCGTGCCATGGAGCGCTTTGAAGATGGTAATCAACATCTTCTCCTCCCTTTTCCTTTCTCCTCCTTCTGTTCTCCTAAGAATAATTACCAGGGAAATCACTTTCATCAAACATTCTGACCGATCCCCTCAAAATCCATGACATTATCTTGAAATTAACCCGAGCAGTTCATGCAGTCCTACACTCATAGCTTCCCCTTTCCTACATTTCCAAAATAGCTGGAGGATACTAGATGTAAGTAGATGAGGTGGGGGGGATTTCTTTTTAACTTGAACTAGACACACACCGGATCAATATGTAATCAAAGGCTAAAGAATAATATTACTTTCCACATGATTGAGAAGTGGTGTACCTAGAAGGTTCCTACATGTTCTAACTCCTTCTGATTCCTTTTTTTTTAAATCTAACTAGGTGCTGAGATTTATCCCCGAAGCAGGTCATCTCAGGAGGAGGGGCAAAACCAAGCACAATATGTTGCTGATCGATATTCAACTGGAGCACCATGAACGCTGCGACTGTGTCTGCAGTGCAAGGCCACCGCGATAAAAGCAGAGCGTCTGGTTTTATGCGCAACATAAAAAGGGACCTCTTTCTCTTGGAAGAAGGAGCTGTCCATGCTGATTTGCCCAGCGACCACCGAACTATGCTAAAAGCCTGCCTCCATAGCCTTTCGATTTGAAGTGCTAAATGCCAATGACAGCTTACCCTTAATAAAGCAGATTGACAACTCTGAAATGCAAATCTGGGATTGAGTTTAGAAAACGAATGAACTCGAGGGCTGAAGGTTTTCAGGCCTACGATGAAAATTGAGCTGCATGATGGCTGCACTCTTTTGGCTGAGTTCCTTAGTTGGCTTTTACAATTCTTCATGCGTGCATGTACTCACAATACTTTTGCACAAAATCCTTTGCACAAACACACTTAAGCACACTTACAGTCCAATTTAAGGGTTAAAAAAGAAATCATGTATGTGCAAAATGGCTGATTTAGCCATTTTAGCCATTTAGCCAAATTAGCAAAATGGCTGATTTATAGATAACCACCATCACATACAGGTATATTAGGTTTACAGAACTTTGGTGCTGCAGTAGAAGTATAAAAGTAGCAATAGTATCTAGCAGCTAGCCATGCAGGCATCACACCTAGATATACGCCTTACAGTAGTCCGATCACAGCAAGCAAGTTTGAACATGAAGCAAGCTGGATCCAAGGCTGCTGGAGTCCACATAGGTAGTCCTCGACTTATGACCCCCGTTGGGACCAGAACATCCATTACTAAGCAACAGAGTCATTAAATGAGTCATCACATTATTGCACCTCATTTCATGATCTTTTTTGCCATGGCCATTAAAAGCAAATCACACGGTCTTTCAATGAATTTGGCTTTACTCCTTGGCTTGGCTCATCAGAAGCCCGCTGGGGAAATTGCAGATGGGGATCACATGACTCCAGGATGCTGCAACCATTGTAAATACATGCCAGTTGCAAATCTGCTGCATCGTGATCACATGACTGCAAGGACACTGCAGCAGACATCAGTGTGAAGTGCAGTCATTAAGTCATATTGCTTTTTTCAGCGCCGTTATAACTTTGAATGGTCCCTAAATGAATGGTTGTAAGTCAAAGACTACCTGTATATAACCCGGTTATTTACATAGATATATGAATCATTCTTCCCTGACCTGGCTCTGTTCCATCAAAGTACAGGTTTCAAAATGCCCTGCTGGTATTCATTCAAATTATCACCTTTTATGGGTTGCAAAGTTGTCACCAAACATTTCTGAACATCTTTTGGGTTTGGGCAACTTTTCCTAAAATCGGTTCTTTCCAGATGTATTACCTTGTTTTCCCCAAAATAAGACCCAATTGGAAAATAAGCCCTAGCATGGTTTCCCCCCCCCAGGATGCTCATAATGTAAGCCCTACCCCAAAAATAAGATCCAGCTAAGATCATCCACCAGATGGATGCATTCAGTACTGTATTTCCTAGAAAACAAGACCTAACCAGAAAATAAGCCCCAATGTATCCTTTGGATCAAAAATCATTCATGGTAGAATAAAATTAAGAATCCCGGAAGTAGCCCAACACATATGGAAAACCTCAAGTTGGAGGAGAAAAGCTACACTGAGCCCTTCAACACACGATTGGGCTGAAAGGAAGTGATATTCTCAGACACCTAATTCACTGGTTATAACTTGGATAAACTCTTCAAATCTGAGTTTCACCTCAATCTGATTTAGACAAACCCAAGTAGTGCACACTTTTTTTTTTCAAATGCAATAGGTTGAGTTCAAAATGGGCTGTTCCATCCTATGAGGGCCGTTTCAAACTGAGAATATTTGTGATATAATTGGAATAGCTTGCTGGGAGACTAAAATAATTTCTCAATTTCAAAACATATTTCAAATCAACACGTTTCCCATTCCTAACAAGGACACAGAACTCCAGACATAAAGAAGCAAGGCATCTAGCTAAAAATCCAAATAAAATGTATCTCGTTTAGTGAGAGCCACCCGCCGATCCAAAAGTTGGAGCTGGAATTTCTTGCTTCTCTCGCCTTCTCTCCTATTTTATATAATATTGCATGTTCAAACTGGATCTAATTCTAATAAACTTGTCGTTCGAATAACAAGGCTTGCCATTCATATAACATAACCTTTCCCAAACGGGATTCCTCTAGCTATCCTGGACTGTAATATCTAGACCAGGAGTCTCCAATCTTGGCAACTTTAAGCCTGGAGGACCTCAACTCCCAGAATTCCCCAGCCAGCTTTGCTTTGTTGGCTAGAGAATTCTGGGAGTTGAGGTCCTCCAGGCTTAAAGTTGCCAAGGTTGGAGACCTCTGGTCTAGACAGTTTTAGCCCATAAACTGTAGACCAAACTAGCTGGAACAGGAACTATAATGAAGATATTTGAAAGACAGAAGATTGGTATTCAGGTAATCTTCGACTTACATCTCAATTGAGCCCAAAGCATCCGTTGCTAAGCGAGACAGTTGTTATGTGAGTTTTGTCCCCATTTCTTGCCACACTTGTTAAGTGAATCCATGCAGTTGTTAAGTTAATAACCCAGTTGTTCCATGAATCTGGCTTCCCTGTTGACTATGCTGGTCATCACAAAATGTAACCCTGGGACACTGCAACCATTATACAAATTCCTTGTGTGTCCAATCACACTTGGCCAATAAAGAATTCTATTCTATTCTATTAAATATGAGTCAGTTGCCAAGCATCTCAATTTCAAACATGTGACCATGGAGAAATGGTCCTAATTATGAAAAGGATCATGTCCTTCCCCCCCCCCCCCAAATCTCATCCTAACTTTGAAAGGTTTCAAGTCCGAAGTCAATAAGATTCTTCAAAGCACACAAGAATTAAAACATGTACCTGGCGTCTTTTTGCTTTTGAACAGGAAGCACCGCATAATATTATTTAGCTGCAATCTTCACAATAATTGGCAAATCAATATTTTTTTACGCTTCAAAGGCAGCCCCATAGCTGATACAGCATTTTCACAACAAAGATGAGATCCGTACCGTTGACTTCTAGTTATGTCTTCTGAAGGGCAGATTTAAAAATCAGTATGTAATTTCAAGTATGTACAGAATGCAATATTCTTCCCATTACACAAAACAGTATTATTAGTTAACTGCCATCAGTAGCAATTCCCATGGCTGGCTGTAATTTCCTGGGACTTAAAAGAAAAAGAGAAAAAAAAGAATAATTGGAATTGTATTTTGAATAAGTAATTTATTGCCTTGAGCCTTACTTAGTTTTGCAAAATAAATGTGTATTGGGTTCATACAATATTAATAACATTCATTTAGTTCCTGGATGTTGATAAAGGATTTGAAAATCTACAGGATGGTTTTCTGTGGTTTTGAACCTCTAATAGGAAAGTTCCGTGATTGACTATATTTTCCAATTATTTTGTATGCGTATATGTACTGTACTTGTTAAATGCACACATATACTAACTCACTTCTTGTCTGAGATGTCTAAATAAATGTGTAAGGCAGTGCGTGGTTAAGAGAACTGAATGTTTGATTTTAAATGTAAAGGAGAAAATAGGTAGAAGGCTTCCATTGATAAAACTACAATTTATTTTTTGTCTATATTGTTTTCTGATTCCGTGCTTAAAGGAAGAAAAAAATGGTCTCACAATAGCATTTCATGTATAAAACTAAATTTGGCTTCTTATCAGGTAATTTGCGAATTTCTAAACCCCTATTGTTCTGCTCTTCTCTAAGTTGGTTCCTTTTATTAAGCTGAATGTTTTATCTGCTTTCTTGTTAACTTCATCAAATTCGTCCCAAAATACAGCTCATATTTTGAAGAAGTTACCCCTTCCTATTGTAATGAAACACTGGAGAATATAAATATTCCTTCTGTGTTTCTTTGTTTTCCTTCCTTTCTACACTATCTGCTTGTCTCTTTACTCGGTTGCCTTTTGAAGTGCTTAATTCAGCATACACATTTTATTTTAAAGGAGTAGTTATTAAGTCAAAGATTTATTAAGCCTTATATTTTAAAAAGATTATTCCCTAAATACCTTGATCAACATTCCCCACATTTCCATATGGAAACTGAGAAAATAGCATATTGAACCAGTTTCTGGATCATCTGTAATGGAAATTATTAACATAATTTCCATTACAGTTAATAGTTAATAGTTTAGTTAAAAGCAATTGTTTAGTTAACTAAACTGTTGCTGGTACTGCTTAAACCAGATGATGAATTTGATGTAGCTTGACTAGAGCTTTGAATCTTGACAACAACTCTGCTTCAAAGAAAGATAATTACGGAATTACTCATTTTAAAGTATAAGCGTTCAGTAAATAAAAGCAGTCCAAATATTACGAACTAGTCCTTAATTAATTACTGTCTTTCAGTAACATTTCTGGCAACTTCAGCATGGTGACATTGGTCTAGTAAAGGAGTCACATGGTGGAATGCACTGAATCGACTACAATTTGACATTTTGAAAATAACTGTTAATATTACTATTTTTGTGGTGGGTTCTTAACTAAAGCATGTTTTGGGCAAAAGAGAGAAAGGGGGAAAATTCAATCTATTGACAGTTTGATTTGGTTCATAACAGATAGAAATAAACTCTTTACTCCCAAGTATTAAACAAATTGGAGAGACATAATGGTCAAATGCATGTGTCCAAGGGGAGGGCAAATGGGAAAATATACGTATTGCAATTTCACAAAACGAGCCTTTTTATGATATTAAACACACATTTACGGTCCCAAGGGTGCATTTTCAAAAGGCAATGGGACTTCCTTTGTTTTTGCTTTGAAGACTTTTCGGTTCTCATCCAAGAAGCTTCTTCAGTTCTTCGGAAGCATTCTTGGATGAGAAGCAAAACATCTTCAAGCAAACACGAAGGAAGTCCAGTTGCACCTGTGGGAAAACCATGACCTGGATGATGGAGAATCTCCATAGACATATATAGGGAGTACAAGAGACACTGCTAGTGTCATGGTAACAATGTGCATGTTTCATTAATCTGGTGAAAGCTCCAAAGATAGTTGATGCATTAGGTCAGCTGACTGATTATATGACAGTGCTTTCTAAGTATCTTGCCATACTAAATGTACAAATTCAAACAAGATATTTAAAATCAAGAACAGGAAAAGGGAGAAAACAGCCAGTAGAAACGAATTGCCGGTAGAGAAGAAAATATTGACCTTAAATGAAGGTGACCTACCAGCAAAAGCAAAAGAGTTTTCAGAGAAATGTGGTGGGTTATAATTACCATCATCACAAGAAAGAGTTGGGATTGTATAAATATGTATATATGAACTTCATCACAGATATTGTGCCTGTGTTCCAGGACACTACATTCTACACTGCAAATTAGCAGTTTAATTGACCCACATCCTTAGGGAAAGCAAGAATCATTAATGTAAGTAAGCAAATGTAACATAAGCAAAATGCACAGTGTAGCTGCCTCCAATGTCTCTCTCTCTTGGGTCAACATATTCTGTTCATAAGAACTGCGGTGGTGCAGTGGTTAGAATGCAAAACTGCAGGCTACTTCTGCTGCCTGCTGGCTGCCTGCAATTTGGCAGTTCGAATCTCACCAGGCTCAAGGTTGACTCAGCCTTCCATCCTTCCAAGGTCAGTAAAATGAAGGCCCAGATTGTTGAGGACAATATGCTGACTCTGTAAATTGCATAGAGAGAGCTGTAAAACACTGTGAAGCGGTATATAAGTCTAAGTGCTATTGCTAGTGCTACATTAGCATAGACTACATTGCTCATGTATAATGGTCCATGTAGGATGAGTGAGATCCTATATACATACTCAGTACCTAAAGATGTCTAGATATTCCACAGCTATCAGCATATCGTGTTGTGCTAGCTCAGAAAGTAGCCATTCACTTGATCTTCTACTATGCCATTTGAATCCTGTTATTTTGGAGGATTGCACTTTCAAAAAAGCAATACTTTGGTTTATATTGAATTGATAAGACAAATTGATAGCCCAGGAACAAAAATGGATGATCCCACTGAAAATTATTGGTCATGTGTTTTCATTACAATCCTCTCAAAAGTTCTCCTGCAACCCTGCTGGAGCTGTATAAAAGCAAAGTAAACAATGCAATATGTACTGAGATTATGAAGTATTCTGTCTCTCTCTGTGTGTATGTGTCTTTTTTTGATATTAGATCTCTTGTACAAATGCAATTTTCAATGCTTCTGGAAATAGGATTGGGGAAAAAAATCACTGTAATCTTGTTAGGATCAAACTTGCTATCTTGTGCAATTTATATATGTATTGTTGGTTTCGTTATTGTATCCCTAAAATGCTGCCTTTTATAGAGTGAACACTTTCGTAGTACAGCACATATAATTGTGTTTTAAAGTCAATTACAAATAAACAAGCTTTTGAAGGAAGAATGCTGGATTTATTAATATGTGTCGGTGTTATTAAATTCTGCTGAAAGGGCAATTTAAGCACTACTCTTTGTTCTTTTATCTTCCTAGTCAGCAAGTGCCCAATTTCATGCAAAGCTTTAGACTTCACACAATTTCCTTTCCTCTAAACTAATCCAAGTTTATTCCCAATCATCCACAGTTAATGAAATCAGAGGACCAAAACACCCTTTTCCCCTAAATTATGGATACTTGTTCTTAACCATCACAGTGCCAAAATAGCAAAACATCTCAATATAGACTGTAACCTTTTGTAGTGACAATGTGATAACTCCCACAAGTGTCAAGAGGAAGAAATTGTATCATACTATTTGCTCCCTCTCCCCACAAGAGATCTATGCCTAACTGTTGCTTTTCATTAGAAGAGACAGATAGTTTGATTTGATAGAAGCAACTTGTTATTTAAAGCAGCCATTTATCCATGTGGCCCTGAGGACTAGTCACCTGTTGCGTTTTTGAAAAAACAGAATAACCTCTGCACAGCACAAAGAAGTCACAATCAAAAGGACCCATAATGAAGGATAAGGGGTAGCATTCAATCTGGCGTATCAATATAACCCTACAAGGCACTTTAATGCAAAGCGCTCCCCCACATACATGTGCAACCTCCCCACGCTCTGCCCCAAACGTGCGGCACACTACGCGTCTCAAAGCTGAGCTTGGTATTTCCTCTGAGAGCCCGGGGGAGGCTGTTTTTGGCCTCCTCATGCCCTAGGAAATCCTCTGGAACCTGAGGAGGGTGAAAAACAGGCCCAACAAGCCAACCGGAAGTTCATTTCAAGACTTCTGGTTGGCCCATCGGGCTCAATTTTCAGATCGTTTCCAAACTTCCGGTAGGCCCATTGGGCCTGGTTTTTGCCCTCCCCATGCTCCAGAGGCTTTCCTAAAAGAGGGCAGGAACAGCCTCCCCCAGCCCTCTGGAAGGCCAAAAATTAACTGGCCAGCGTGCACATGCATGCTGGAGCTGACAGCTTGCGTGCCAGCAGATATGGCTATGCGTGCCACCTGTGGCATCCGTGCCATAGGTTTGCCATCATGGCCCTATATCATTTCAGACAAATGGCTGTCCAGTCTCTTCTTTAAAACTTCCAGTGCTGGGGAATTTACAACTTCTGGAGGTGCTTTGGTGGGAGATGAAAAGAAAGCAGTAGCTAAGAATATCCTACATAAAACACTTTGGGTGAGAGAAAATTTTCATGGGATTTCATCAGTGGTGGGTTTCTGCAGGCTCGCACCTACTCGCGAGAGCCGGTTGGTGAAATTTAGAGAACCGGTGAGAGGGGGTTCCACCGGCGTACCTGGAAGTAAATCTGGCCCGCCGCTGCCAGTGACCCAACGGGAAGGAAAGGAAAGGAAAGGAAAGGAGGGAGGGAGGGAGGGAGGGAGGGAGGGAGGGAGGGAGGAAGGAAGGAAGGAAGGAAGGAAGGAAGGAAGGAAGGAAGGAAGGAAGGAAGGAAGGAAGGAAGGAAGGAAAGGAAGAAAGGAAGGAAGGAAGAATTTATCATCACAATTGAGTCCAAAATTTTGGTTGCTAAGCAAGAGCATTGTTAAATGAGTTTCACCACATTTTAAAAGGTGGCCACTCCCACCCTGTCACATGACTGCCAAGCCACGCCCACAAAATAGGCCACACCTACAGAGTAGGTTCTAAAGAAATTTGAAATCCACCACTGGATTTCATCCAATCTAACGGTATTTTGCCATCCACAGCTCCAGATGCAGAGAGCCTGAATGTAGGCAATTTTTGTAGCAAGGAAGCATAAAGTGGAATGTAACAGACATCAAACAGGTCAAAGGAGGATTAGCGATGTGTTTTCAGGTGCCTAATCTAGTCTTTAAAATGCAACATCATTTATGAGAACTTGCTCTGTCCCTGACCAGCCAGAACAATTTATTCCTCTCTTCTACTATTTCTCTCACATCCTTCCCCAAAATGAGCTCAAAAGCAGCTTACATAATTAAAGTACTGCCACAGTAAAAGCACATAATAATAGAATTGGCAACAACACAGAACCCTCAGCAACATTGAGTGAATGCTAAAACCAAAAAGTCTCGGAGAATAACAAGGTGTTTTGAAACAAATATGAGCAGGTTTCGGGGGAAAGGGGCCAATATTTTTTTTTTCCTTCACAAAAACAGGAGGCACTCATATATAGCATTGCCCAAATCCGAACCAAGGCAATTCAAGCTGATTCTATAATCATTTCAATACCTATTGGATCCAGATGCACAAAACATAATTTTAGGCCATACGCAGCCATCCCTGTCAGCCTAATAAATTGATGCAACATCCCATCCATTTGAAAGTGGAACTAAATGTTTAATCTGATAAACAAAATGATCACTCAGCACATTTTCCCACAAATTTCTAAAGCATGAGGGCTTTAGGAATTTGTACATAAACCCATATCCTCACTGCATTACTCCCTTGTATATTACTGGTACAAAGCAGAGGTGGTATTCAGTAGGTTCTGACCAGTTCTGGAGAGCCAGTAGTGGAAATTTTGAGTTGTTCAGAGAACAGGTAAATACCACCTCTGGCTGGCCCTGCCCCCATCTATATCTCTGCCTCCTGAGTCCCAGCTGATCGGGAGGAAATGGGGATTTTGCAGTAACCTTCCCCTGGAGTGGGGAGGAAATGGAGATTTTGCAGTATCCTTCCCCTGCCACGCTCACCAAGCCACGCCTACCCACAGAACCGGTAGTAGAAAAAATTGAACTCCAGCACTGGTACCAACTCTATCAAGAGTAAAGTCATTACTTACCACAGGTAGTCCTCACTTAAGAAGCAATGGGTGGAAACTAATCAAGGAAAGAAGCAACTTAGAACTGGGGAGAAATTTCCTGACAGTTAGAAGAATGAATCAGTAGAACAGCTTGCCTCCAGAAGTTGTGAATGCCTCAACACTGCAAGTCTTTAAGAAGATGTTGGATAGCCATTTGTCTGAAACAGTATAGGGCTTCCTGCCTAGGCAGGGGGTTGGACTAGAAGACCTCCAAGGTCCCTTCCAACTCTGCTATTGTATTGTGTTGTGTTGCGTTGTGTTGCGTTGCATTGCATTAATGGCCACAGTGGGGACTGACAATGCTGTTGGTGAGCAATGTAGTTATTAAGTGAAACATCAAGTGACTGTACCAAACTTACACCAATTCCACTGCAGTTGTTAAGTGATAAAGCTTCCACCCAAGGAATCTCGTATTAATGCTGAGAACTATTGTACAACCAATAAATCCAACACTCCATCCTGTGATGGCACTTCGATTTTTGGAAAGCTGCTATCTCGTATCCCCTTAGCTCACTGTTTCTCCATCTTGGCAACTTGAAGAGGTGGATTTCAGTTCCCAGAGTTCCCCAGCCAGCAGTTCTGGGAGTTGAAGTCCACATATCTTCGAGCTGTCAAGGGCCTTATCCTCTTCTTTGAGCTGAACATACACAGTTCTAGCTCTGATAATGTTTCTTAGTTGAGTAACAAAACATCTGGAAGAAAACAAACAAGGCAGAGAGCACCAAGGAACTCACAATTGAGCCCTGAGCTATAAATATTATCTTATATTGAGGTAGATTTCAGTTCCCAGAATTCCCCAGCCAGCAGTTCTGGGAGTTGAAGTCCACATATCATCAAGGTGTCAAGAAACAGGGCCTTATCCTTTTCTTCAGGGTAAACATGTTCTGATAATGTTTCTTAGTTGAGTAACGAAACATCTGGAAGAAAACAAAAAAGGCCAGAGAGCACCAAGGAAGCCACCATTCAGCCCTGAGCTACAAATACTATCTTATATTGATACCCAGTTCTTTCTACATTCTTCATAACATTTAATCTCCAATACCTCGTTGTCCACAGTAGCTTTTCCTGGCTCTGTTTCCAGCTCCTCAACATTCTTCTTGTATTGTGCCAAGCAGAATTAAACCCCCTTATTCTAGAGATCTTTCTGGCTGATGCAGCACAGAGAGAAACTATTTCTTCCTTCCATCGCAATACAACATGTCTCTTGATGTAGCCCAAAGCTCTTCTGACAACTGATTAGATTATTTAGTTTAGATTATTATGTGACAGCTTTAATCTTATCGATGTTTGGGAAGGTCTGTAAACTATTCAGGGTCAGGTATGATTGGAGGGGCACATGAGCCTAGTTAAATAAATACATTGGAGGGAAAATAGAAAGATCTCATAAATCTATCATCAGAAATGAAAACACTGTTTCCAAGGTATGAGCTACAAGTAAACAGATTAGCCCAATAAAGAAGACTACATGAATTTAGAATGATGCAGCTTTAAAAAAAAAAACATATTGGAAAATAGAGGTAAATATTAAAATAGAAGAATGGTTCTGTGAAATGTGGAAATTAGCCTTAAATGATAAAATGACGTGTGATATTAAATTCAGAGAGGGGGTTTATAAAAAAGATATCTTTTGGAAGATTTGGAAGCCATTTGTGGACTATGCACTTGGAACTTTGGATGCCTTGACGCCTGTACCTAGAGAACGTGGATTTTGGAGATCTTAAAGATAACAGAAGACACTTGAAACCAACTCTTCCTTTTGTTTTGTATAGCACTGGGTGAAATATTGTAAAATATTTTAAAAAAATAATAAAAAAAACAAAAAATAAAAAAAAACACTCAGTTGGTATTCACAATACGTTTATATCCCAATCATAATTCTCATTGTATCTCATCCTCATTGTAACAGCATTGCCAAAAAGGCATTAAGAGTTGTTAACCTAACCTTATGTAGCTTCTTCTCTGGTAATATTGAACAGCAAACTAGGGCATACAAAACTTTCGCTAGACCAGGCTGGCTGGGGAATTCTGGGAGTTGAAGTCCACAAGTCTTCAAGTTCCCAAGTTTGGACACCCCTGCGCTAGACCAATTCTCATCTGTCTGGAACCCGCACTGCATGTATCAGACATAAATACAATCGAACAAGTCCAAGTCAAGTCAAGTAGGTTTTATTGTCATTTCAGCAATATACAGTACAGTATGCAGTGGAATGAAGCAAAGTTTCCCCAGGACCAAGGTACTACATCAAAACAACATAGATAAAAGAAAAAGAGCAGGACACAGAACTACATACAGCTCTAAATCTAAGAACTTAGAGAGTGTTGAGGAGTCTGATGGCTTGTGGAAAGAAACTGTTGCAGTCTGTTTGTGTGGGCCCGAATGCTTCTGTACCTTTTTCCAGATGGCAGTAGAGTAAAGAGCATGTATGAGGGGTGTGTGTAGTCAGTCACAATGTTACTGGCTTTAAGAAGGCAGCGTATAGTGTATATGTCCATGACAGAGGGAAGAACAACCCCGATGATCTTCTCTGCTGTCCTCACTATTTGCTGTAGGGTCTTGTGATCCGAAATGGTGCAATTTCCAAACCAGGTGGTGATGCAGCTGCTCAGGGTCCTCTCGATGGTCCCTCTGTAGAAGGTTGTAAGGACGTGTGGTAGAAGCTGTGCCTCCCTCAGTTTCCTAAGAAAGTAAAGACGGTGCTGAGTCTTCCTTGTTATCCAGAGATATTTCATGAGAAGAGTCCTCCACTCCTCTGCTCGCAACAGAATGCCTTATGCCACCAGACTTGAAATTTTGGGCTTAGATAATTTAGAACTTCGCTGTCTTTGTCTGACCTAAGCGTGGTACATAAATTATCTGCTACCACGTCTTACCTGTCAATGAATACTTCAACTTCAACCACAACACACGAGCTCACAATAGATGCAAACTTATGGTAAACCGCTCCAAACTTGATTGCAGAAAATACGACTTCAGTAAAAGAGTGGTCAATGCCTGGAATGCACTACCTGACTCTGTGGTTTCTTCCCCAAACCACCAAAACTTCAACCTTAGACTGTCCACTGTCGACCTCACCCCATTCCTAAGAGGTCTTTAAGGGGCGTGCATAAGTGCACCAGCGGGCCTACCATCTGTCTTAATGTTCCCTTGTATTTATAGTCATTTCATATATTCATAATCATGTATATACTTATATCTGTTATCTAATTCATGCCTGATGAAATAAAATAAAATAAATAAATAAAATAAATAAATAAATAAATAAACAAATAAGATAATTTGATTTCAAAGTCTTAGATTTACCTGGTATTCTAGAAGAAACTACCTGCAGCTTAAGTGAAATGGCATCCAGTTTCAGTAAACCAAAATAGTTCCTTCTGCATTACATCATGTTTGAAATAACAATTACACATCTGGGTATTCAATCAAGAGATGTGGAATTGTGTATGGGGAAAAACTTACATTTCTTCCCTCGATTTTAATAAAGACCCTTGAGCCCATTTTAAATCTTTGACAGAGAAAAGTAAGCAAATCAGTTTTCTGCAAGAAATACAGATTGAAGACAACTAAACTCTTTGAGACTAAAAGAATTTATTAATTAACAATCCCTTTAACTTTTGTACTTTGTGCGGAAAAAAATGTCAAAATTGGGGGGGGAAATTGGCACATGATCTTAAATTACTATCCAATTTAGGATAAGAGGACATGAGGGGTTAGCTATCTGAAAGATGATGCCTGTTAATTATATTTCTAGTCATCCCATATTCTTTTATCCTTCATGTACGTGCAGCTTGCACCAAAGCTAAATTAAATTACTTCCACAAAAACATTTTTAAAAATCCACCAAATTACATCTAATGAAAGATACATTCTATGCTCATGCTGTTTTTCTGCTTGGTGAAACTTTAGGGGTAACCCCATTCTTCTTTCAGACTTATAAGATTCTTTTATTGTAATGTCAACTTGCAATAAAGTAGAATTAGTTTACCTGCATCAGGTGTGGGCTGCTGGGGTTCACAGGTGTTTGGGAGAACCTCTAGCTAATATTCTATGCCTCTGGAGCCTGGGGAGGCAGTTTTCACCCTCCTGGAGGTTCAAAAAAAAAAAAGCCTTGGAGCCCAGGGACGGCAAAAACGCACCCCACCCTCCACTATGGTGCAGGAGGCTGACTAGACCACGCCCACCATGGCCATCAGTGGTGGGTTTCAAATTTTTCAGAACCTACTCTGTAGGTGTGGCCTATTTTGTGGGCATGGCTTGGCAGTCATGTGACACGGTGGGAGTGGCCACCTTTTAAAATGTGGTGAAACTCATTTAACAACACCCTTGCTTAGCAACCAAAAATTTGGACTCAATTGTGATAATAAATTCTTCCTTCCTTCCTTCCTTCCTTCCTTCCTTCCTTCCTTCCTTTCCTTTCCTTTCCTTTCCTTCCTTTCCTTTTCTTCCCGTTGGGTCACTGGCAGCAGCGGGCCAGATTTACTTCCAGGTACGCCGGTGGAACCCCCTCTCAACGGTTCTCTAAATTTCACCAACCGGCTCTCGCGAGTAGGTGCGAGCCTGCAGAAACCCACTACTGTGCCACGCCCATCCAGCAACCAGACAGAGAACCCCTTGCTAAAATTTTTGAAGCCTACCCCTGATCTGGATGGGCTTTTTGTCCACACTACCTTGCAAGGTTGACATCAGTTTTGCAAGTCTAAAGGTACATTTCTTCCCCCTTGCCTTTACAGCCAAAGAAACTAGGGAGGGTCCCTTCTGACACATTTCCCATGCCCACATTCCTTCTGTGGACTACTTAAACTTAAATAAGTTAGTGGTTATTTGTGCCTTCATCACAATGAATATAAACAATTTTTAAGGATCAGCTGTCTGGAGCACTTCTGGGCAATCTCAAGTCCTCTTCTTGTCTCAAAAGGAATTCTTGAAGAGCCGGTCTACTCATTGGCTCTTCATTCCACTGTAGTCATTAGCTCTGCTTTTTATGGAGCTGTCTTCAGTCTGCTATTTTTTCCCTAGAAGTCACCCGCATTGATACAAAATCCTTTTTTTTAATGTAGCATTTACCATTAGAAGACTAGAGATCAGTTCTAAATGAACATGGTTTTGTCAAAAACAGATCATGCCAGACTAATCTTATTGCATTATTTGATAATGTGACAAAATTAGTGGACCAGAGGAATGCCGTCGATAGAGTTTACTTGGACTTCAGTAAGGCATTTGACAAGATAGACCATAACCTACTACTAGATAAAGTAGAAGAATGAGGGTTAGACAGCATCACCACCAGATGGATTCATAACTGGCTGACCAACCGCACTCAACGTGTAGTCCTCAATGGAACTGCATCTACATGGAGGGAAATATGCAGTGGAGTACCGCAAGGCTCTGTTTTAGGCCCAGTACTCTTCAACATCTTCATCAATGATTTGGACGAGGGAATAAATGGGGAACTCATCAGATTTGCAGACGACACCAAGCTGGCAGGAATAGCCAACACTCCAGAAGATAGGCTTAAGATACAGAAGGATCTTGACAAACCTGAACATTGGGCACTATCTAATAAAATGAAATTCAATGGCGCAACAAAAATGAAATGCACAGGTACAATATAGGTGGTACCTTGCTCAATAGCAGTAACTGTGAAAGGGATCTTGGAGTCCTAGTGGACAATCATTTAAATATGAGCCAGCAGTATGCAGCAGCTGCCAAAAAAGCCAACACAATTCTAGGCTGCATAAACAGAGGGATAGAATCAAGATCACGCGAAGTGTTAATACCACTTTATAATGCCTTGGTAAAGCCACACTTGGAATACTGCATTCAGTTTTGGTCACCATGATGTAGAAAAGATGTGGAGACTCTAGAAAGAGTGCAGAGAAGAGCAACAAAGATGATTAGGGGACTGGAGACTAAAACATATGAAGAACGGTTGCAGGAACTGGGTATGTCTAGTTTAATGAAAAGAAGGACTTCCGATATCTCTGGGGCTGCCACAAAGAAGAGGGAGTCAAACTATTCTCCAAAGCACCTGAGGGCAGAACAAGAAGCAATGGGTGGAAACTAATTAAGGAGAGAAGCAACCTAGAACTGAGGAGAAATGTTCTTATTATTGCATTGCATTAAAAAGTCTTTTTCACAGCTGACCTTTCTATGGTTAAATAAAAATTAAAAATCAGCATTAGAAAAATATGAACAAACGATTAAAAATGACAGTAATCCATATAGATGATCTGAAGAATTACTGATAAATCAAAGCCCGATATTGCCTCTAATGTCATTTCTTTGGATAATCTTGATTGTTGGAGACAATCTTTTAATCTCAATTAAATGTCAACAATCAAAAAAAAAAACCCTCCCCTTAACCCATATTTCTTATCTCTCTGCCCATTCTAAAAGGTAAAGGTTTCCCTTGCACATATGTGCTAGTCATTCCTGACTCTAGGGAGCAGTGCTCATCTCCGTTTCAAAGCCAAAGAGTCAGCGTTCTCCAAAGAAGTCTCCATGGTCATGTGGCTGGCATGACTAAACACCAAAGGTGCATGGAATGCTGTTACCTTCCCACCAAAGTGGTCCCTATTTTTCTACTCACATTTTTTACATGCTATTGAGCTGCTAGGTTGGCAGAAGCTGGGACAATTAATGGGAGCTCACTCCGTTACGAGGCGCTAGGGATTCAAACCGCTGAACTGCCGACCTTTCTGATCGACGAGCTCAGCATCTTTGCCACTGTGCCCTTTTGCCCATTTTGCACACCACTAAATTACCACAGATTTTTCTCTAGACAGAAAGCCAAAAATATTCTACACCCTCCTTTGTACAGGAGTGATTTCAGTTCCAATTTCCATGCCTAGCAAAACTAAAATTCCCAGTTCTTATACACATATACATTTTAAGATTTGCATTTTAAGAAAGGATGTTTACTGTATAGATTTTTCTCTCGCACGCAAAATTGTGCTACTGTGGTTTGAAATAAAACTTTTAATTGTCTAATTCAGTGAGGTTTTTTTTCCCAAACTAGCAAGTTAAAGATGTAGAGAAAAGGGACATGTTTTTAAGAATAATTGGATGTTCTACTCAGACAATGCCTAGTTAAGGAACGCCAGACCACTTTTGAAGGGCAAAAGAAATGTCTTAAAAACAAATAAATAAAATATTGGGAAAATAAGCAATGAGAAAATTTCCAGAAGACCAACTTCCTGCCACCAAGTAGAAAAAGAAAATTTGCAATCTCTGGTTCTTATTGAAATGACCTTTCTTGGCTTCACTACTTTGGAATCAGATACAGTTCAGCCAAGCAAAATAGATGCCAATAAAAAGTGTATTGAAAAGATGAGAGAGAGAAAAAAAACAGCAGTCAGAGAGGCCAATATTTCACTGACAGAAGGAAGAAATTGGCTTTTGAAAAATGTAAAAGATATAAAAGACAATTCCATACATGCATCTGTACAGTTAGGAGACTGCCTATTTTTAGAAAAACCCCTAAGGGATATTTTCTTGTAGTAGAGAAAAGAGAGTCGTGAAAATAATCAGATAATAAAAGCATTCTGAATTTTATTCATGGTATTATTTTACGTTACAATGGTAATAAGATTTTCATCTTTGGCTAATTATGATACCCAAGGTATAAAGGAAATTAAGACAATATAATGAAGGCACAAAGAAAGGCACAAATGAAATGTGTTAAAGGCATAGTTTGGAGTAATGGCTAAGGCATCAGGCTAGAAACTGGGAGACTGTGAGTTATAGTTATAACTCTAAGCACAAAACCAGCTGGGTGGTTTTATTTATTTATTTATTTATACATTTTTATTCATTCATTGTTTGTTGGTTTGTTGGTTTGCTTAATAGACTTGGGGATCTTGGAGATGCTTTACTCCAACCCCCTGCCCATGACAGGAGACTCTAGATCCGTGATGGCAAACCTATGACACGCATGCCAGAGGTGGTATGCAGAGCCCTCTCTGTGGGCAAGTGTGTTGTTCATTTTTTTCATTTCATTTCATTTCATTTTCATTTAATTTAATTTATATCCCGCTCTCTCTCCCCAAGGGGACTCGAGGCGGGGCACAGGCAATTAAAAATACAAATAAACCACAAACAGATACAAAATACAGAGTTAAAAATAGATTAAATAGATCCTGCGCTAAAACCCATAAACTAAACTAAAAATTACCCCTAAAAAACCCTAACCTAAAAAGAGACTACCCAAGGCCGGCCAGACGAAAAAAGTGCGTCTTTAATTTTAAGCGGAAGGAGCGGAGGTCCGTGGTTGTCCTGATATCGGGGGGAAGGTCATTCCAGAGGGCTGGGCCCGCCACAGAGAAGGCCCTTCCCCTGGGCGTCGCCCGCTGACAAAGTCTAGTGGACGGCACCCGGAGAAGTCCCTCTCTGTGGGAGCGAATCGGCCGTGAGGATGTATGGGGCAGGATCCGATCCCGCAGGTAGCTAGGTCCCGAGCCATGGAGCGCTTTGAAGATGGTAATTAACACCTTGAAGCGCACCCGGAAGACGACAGGTAGCCAGTGCAGCTCGCGCAGCAGCGGTGTTACATGGGCAAACCTAGAGGTGCCCATAATTGCTCGCGCGGCTGCATTCTGGACCAACTGAAGCCTCCGGGTACACCTCAAGGGGAGCCCCATGTAAAGAGAGTTGCAATAATCCAATAATGTTGCCAGCTGCTCTTCTGGTTTCCAGTGTGCGCATGCAGGCCAGCCACCAGAGCATCAGAAAACAGCCTGAAAATGG
This sequence comes from Rhabdophis nuchalis, assembly GCA_039707465.1. Lineage (NCBI taxonomy): Eukaryota > Metazoa > Chordata > Lepidosauria > Squamata > Natricidae > Rhabdophis > Rhabdophis nuchalis. The sequence goes on from CM077649.1 coordinate 50,233,012, forward strand.
CCAAAAAAGAGAGGCCATTTTGGGGTCATTTTTTGGGTTGTTTCCAGGCATTTTTGAAGATGTTTTTAGACTGTTTTCAGGCCATTATTGGCCCCTTTTTTGGACTGCTTTTGGGTCATTTTTCGGCACTCTGAAAAATGGCATGAAAATGGCGCCAAAAAGAGGCCATTTTGAAGCCAATTTCTGGGTTGTTTCCAGACCTTTATTGGGCACACATATTTAGGCTGCTTTCAGGCCATTTTTTGGTGCTCTGGCGGAAAAATGAAAAATGGCCTGAAAATGACCCAAAAAACAGCCTGAAAAACAGCCTGAAAAATGGCCTAGAATGACCTGAAAAACATCCTGAAAATGGCCCAACAAACAGCCCCCAAAACAGCCCCAAACAGCTAAAAAACAGGCATGTGTGTGCCAGCCAGCTGGTCTTTGGGTTTCCAGTATTCTGGCATGCACAAAGACCAGTTGGTCAGTGTGGATGTGCATGCCAGAATACTGGAAACCCAAAGACCAGCTGGCTGGCGCACTTTGGGCACTCAGTGCCGAAAAGGTTCGCTGGCGCTGCCTTAACTTATCCTGGGCAAATGGTTGTCCAATCTTTTTTTAAAACAAAAATCTTCCAGCAATGGTGCACCCACAACTCTGGAAAACAAGTTGTTCCTTTGGTTAATTGTTCTGCCAGGAAGTTTCTCCTTATTTCCAAGCTGAACTTCTCTTTCCTGAGCTTCTGCCCATTGCTTCTTGTCCTGCCTTCAGATGCTTTGGAGAATAGGTTGATCCCCCTCTTCTTTGTGGCAGCCCCTGAGATATTGGAACACTGCTATCATGTCATCCACCTTTCTGGGACAACCCCTCATGTCCCGGAAGTCCAGGCATTTTGTATCAACTTCCTGCCTAGATGAGTTGGGAAATAGGAAATGGCTCATGTTCTATTAGCTGAAACTGTTCTTGAGCATGTGTTGAAGTTCAACCTATACGGTGCAGCAACACATGTTGCCTTTCAGAAATAATGACCAAACGCTACAATCTTGAAGCATTCAGCTAAAAAGGAACCTTTTCAAAGGCCTACGTGTTGTTTTTTCACCCAGCGAGAAAAGCTATTATAGTGAAAAACAAATTATTTAAATGAAGCTATCTCTGTGTTAATGTCACTAAGAATATCTTGGAATCATACCAAGAAATATTGTACGGTTTTGTGTCAAATGACTATTACAAAGAAGATTGGTCTGGGTTATTTTATGCACCAGCAGCTACATTAGTCTCTGTCTCTCTCTCTCAGTGTGTGTGTGTGTGTGTGTGTGTGTGTGTCTGTGTCTGTCTGTCTCTCTCTCTCTCTGTGTCTTTGTCTCTGTCTCTCTCTGTCTCTCTCTTTCTCACATTTGCTTTCTACAACATGCATTATGCTAAATTCCATTAAAATCAATGGTGCAATAGCTCTCTAAAATTGGGTGAGTGCTATTGTGAGAAATGCAAATATTATGGAGCGAGTCTAAAACTGAAAACACATATCTGTGAATCACTTGTCTCGAAGCACCGAAGTGTTCAGAATCAGCTTGGCTGTATAACTGAAGCTCATCTTCTCTACTCTAATGTTGATGATGTGCTCTGTCCAAACTTGATCTGCATTTCTATTGTCTAGATTGTTCTACTTAAATGCCTGAGGTTTTTCCAAGGAATGGAACTAGAGGAACAAAGTGCATTACTGCGTAGCATTTTTTAGGATTTAAATTGGATGGGTCAGAACCAAATCAAGACCAGGAACCTGTAGAAGTATGTCTTCAGCCTCCACCCCTGTTTTAGCTGCAGACAAAATCAGATCAGATTTGAAAGATTGGGAATGCACAGGGCATTGCAAAGCCTTGAACGGAGCGGTTTTGCTACCAGGTGCAAAGTCTGATATTGTATGCCAGCGTATCTGGCATTTACCGCCCCGTTTATCATAGTCTTGGAAGCTTTTCCTGGTTTCCCCACAAAAGTCAGCCATGCAATTTGCCACTGGAAAAAAATTGGCAGGGAAGTTTGCTTTGAAAAATCAAGAGTTGGGCTATGCATTTTTAAATGGGTCTTTTGCATCTTTAAAGTGGAGGATTACTACCCTTATTTGTTATGTTATCTCCACTGGACTGGGACTCCCACTTCAGTATCTTGGCTTTAACCACTTGGCAAGATAAAATATTAAAAAAAAAACTAATGAAGATAGATTAATCCTGCTACATACTATGGTTCCATTCCCTATTTTAAGATCGTTTAGGTGCCTGGCCACATAAAATCCTTTATTGCTTTCAAAGCTAATATTATTTATTTTTATGAATCAATTTGCTTAGATTAAAAAAAATCTGCGGATCTTTTCTAAGACATTCCCAGCCTCCTGCTTAAAATGGCTATCTCATTCCATCTAATGAGCAGTAAAGCAATGCTATATTTTTCCACGCATAAAGCGGGTATGAGAGAGGGACAGACCAATCTAAAACCATCCCAAGTAAAATTGTTTAAAAGTGTGTCTGTCCATCAGATTGGCGACAACTTTAAAAGGCAGCACTGTTTTTAAAGAAAAAGGTAACCTTAAAATGTATTGTATTTGTTACATTTCTAATTCAACTTTCCATCAGGAACCCAAGGCAGTATGCGTTCCTCACATTTTGCCCCTCAATGAAGTTGATTGGGGCAAAAGAGGATAACTGGAACCCAAAAATGCAATGCACGTGCACCCTTGTGCGTGCACTCCACCCCCTGCACATGTGCGCATGACACACACCCCTGCACGATCCCTGCGCAAACACATGTGGCCCTCTGCACACTGCACACACCCCGTGCATGTGTGGCAGAGACCCGAGGACCAGCTGGATGGCAGGAGACTCATGCGCGGTGGAACTGAACAGGGGCAATGGCTCATGTGCCATCAGAGATGGCGCTGCGTGCCATAGGTTCGCCATCACAGTTCTAGGGAATCTTAGATTTTGACATCTTTACTATATCAAATTTCATTGCATTCCTTCCAGGTTTCTTTGTTTTTCTTTAAATGAGTTATTCTGTTCCATTAGCCTTCTCAGTCAAATTTGGATATCCTTCTGAGTTTGGAGGGGGTTTTGCTTGTAAGGCTTACCTCATTTTTCTGTGTCTATTTCCATTTTCGATATTTTTGCAGATATCATTGTAATGCTGCAACTTTTGTAAGGCTTATTTCAGTCTGAGTCAGCAGCAGGCAGCTTCAGATGGCGCAGTAGAAACCATAATGACATCACCATGGAAATAACGCAAGGTGTCATGACATTAAAATGTAGGTGCTATCCAGTGGTGGGTTTCAAAAATTTTTAGAACCTCTTCTGTAGGTGTGGCCTGCTTTGTGGGAGTGGCTTGCTGGCCATGTGATTGGGTGGGAGTGGCTTGCTGGCCCTGTGACCGAGTGTGGCTTGGCAGTCATGTGACTGAGTGGGTGTGGCCAACTTGTAAAATGTGGTAAAACTCACTTAACAACGGTCTTGCTTAGCAACCCAAATGTTGGCTCAGAAACTCTGGCATTTGAAGCACGCAAGTCTTAAAGCTGTCAAGTTACAAGACCCTTGCACCCCTAACCCTTTAGAAAAAAACCCCAGGGGTGTTCAAACTTGGCAGCTTTAAGACTTGTGGACTTCAACTCCCAGAATTCCTCCTCTCGCTTTTCATCTTGATGATGTGCGGATGGGCAGGGGAAGGGAGCTGGAACCGGTTCTAAATGGCACTGTAGTTTTGGCTGGAACCCACCCCTGGTATTATCGCTTCTTTCTCCTTTCCCAGAGAGAGGTGGTATTCAGCAGGTTCTGACCAGTTCTGGAGAACCAGTAGTGCTCTGAACTAGACAGAACTAGGCAGGCAGGAACTGAGGCGAGGCAGGTTGCAGTAACAAACAACCTTTATTGTAACAGCTAACAGTGCAAAGTGTGAGGAAAACTCCCAAACCGGCAACAACAACAGTGGCCATCTGACAGCTCTTTATATAGTAGCTGTCAGACGGCTGAACCAATCAGGAGGCTGCATTTTCCCACTGAATGGCTGCTCGTGTCTTAGCCAATCAGAGGAGTTCTGTGGCCTGTATGGCTTTTGACAGTGTCGTAAGTCCGAGGACTTAAAAGGTAGCAGAAATTTTGAGTAGTTTAGAGAACCAGTAAATACCACCTCTGACTAGCCCCGCCCCCATCTATTCTCTGCCTTCTGAGTCCCAGCTGATCGGGAGGGAATGGGGATTTTGCAGTATCCTTCCCTTTGACATGTCCACCAAGTCACGCCCACAGAACCGGTAGTAAAAAAAATGGAATCCAACCACTATCATTTCCCCCAGTCCCTGCTCCCACTAATGTCACTCTCATGGAGCCCAGCAGGCCCATATGATTCTCTGAAGTCTTTCCAATTGGGATTATCCTTTTTCCTTAAAAAGAAATGAGGATTTAGTATATAAATTATTTAAATTATAAATTAATTATTTAATATTTCTTTTTAATACTGCTTTTAAACTCTGAATCATCATTTTTATTATGTTTGTACACCACCCTGAGTCCCGAAAGGGAGAAGGGCGGTATAGAAATCAAATAAAAGTAAAGTAAAAGTAAAGAATTCCACCTAAAAGTGACTTTAGGGAAAACTACAAGCATCCAATATTTCTATGTGGAAAGACTTCTGTAAAAACAAAGGTAATGCCTACTGGGAAAATATTTTTGAGATACCGGTAGCCAGCAGTGTGTGAAGAAATACATTGAATGCATTTATCCTCTCCTTCCAAAGTTTTTTTGTTGTGTTAATTTTTCAGACATAGCAATTATCCTCATTTTAACTATCCCTGATCCAATTAAAGGTGTATTTGAGTTTGCCGGTCTTTGGCAATAATGAACTTGGCAGCTGACAACAGGATTCAGATCCATTTCTTATCCTCTATTCACTTGTCAGCTTAGGCAGTACCAAAGGTAAACCAATAGCAGATTTTACTTGAACAATTGTTGCAGGGGTCTCACCAAGGCCTTTTAAAAAAAAAATCCATCTGAAAAGGCTGACTCAAGCATTGAGATTAAAGATGGGGCTACATGACAATCTGCTTTCAATTTCCCCCGAAAGGATCTATAGAAGGTTACGGTTCACATTGTGCAGTTTTAATAGAGCGAATGTTATCTATATTGGCTATCTTCCTGGTCAATTCTTGATGAGCTGCTGAAATAAATTTAAAAGGGATTCTATGCCAGAAAGAGTTGCAATGAGATTCACTGGGTTCAAAACCCCAAATTATCTACCCCGAGATTTATAGAGTTTCAGGAAAAACAGTTTTGGTTTTGGTTTTTTTTGATGAGGTAAGAAATCTGGATGAAGCTTTGACTGTATTTCCCTCAATTTATTTTCTCCTGATTTCGAGGTTGGTTCTCTCCTTGAATAGTTTCCATCCATTGCTTCTTCTCTTGTCATCCTGTGCTTTTTGAGAATAGGTTGACTCCCTCTTCTTTGTGGAAGCCGCTCAAATATTGGAACACTACTATCAAGTCATCCCCTAGTCCTTCTTTTCATTAGACTAGAACAATGATGGCTAACCTTTTCCAGGACGAGTGACCAATGCGCATGCACGCACCTGAACCCCCCAAATGCAATGTACGTGTGGCCCCTGTGTATGCCCCCTGCAATCCCCCACTCCCACATATGCACACACAGGCCCTCCACATTCACCCCACCCTCCGTGCATGCGCATGGGGGTCCCTCGCAACTACCCCACCCCCGTGCATGCATGCATGCCCCCCCTGCAGGCATGCATGCCCCACCACTCTGCGCATGTATGGCAGAGACTTGAAGACCAGCTGGCCAGCGGGAGGCACACACGCATGCACAGCAGAACTGAACTGGGACGACGGCTCGTGTGCCATCAGAGAGGGTGCTGCATGCCACCTCTGGCGTGCGTGCCATAGGTTTGCCATCACGGGACTAGAAATACCAAAGTCCTGCAACGGTTCTTCATCCTTTTTACCTGCCAGTCCCCTAATCATCTTTGTTGCTCTTCTCTGTAGTCTTTCTAGAGTCTCCACATTTTTATATCTGGATGCAATATTCTAACTGTATGTTATATTATATTCATGTGTAGGTTACTGCAGGGCTAGATGAAGAAAGCTGCAAAGCAGCTTTTAGTGAAGAAATATTCTAATAAATAAATGCTTCCCATTTCTTTTCTACACACGGGAAAATGTGTGTGGTTTGCATGTGTGGAGTCTTTTATTCTAGTCACATTTAAGAATTGGGTATGATTTGTTTATGTTTTGATCAGTGGTGAAATTCAATTTTATTTTACTACGTGTTCTGTAGGCGTGACTTGGTGGACAAGGCAGGGGAAGGATGCTGCAAAATCCCCATTTCCTTCTAACTCCAGGTGAAGGATACTGTAAAATCTCCATTCCCTCCCACTCCAGGGGAAGGATACTGTAAAATCTCCATTCCCTCCCACTCCAGGGGAAGGATACTGTAAAATCTCCATTCCTACCCCACTCCATGGGAAGGATACTGCAAAATCCCCATTCCCTTCTCACTCCAGGGGAAGGATACTGTAAAATCTCCATTCCCTCCCCAATCTAGGGGAAGGATACTGCAAAATCCCCATTCCCTTCTCACTCCAGGGAAAGGATACTGTAAAATCTCCATTCCTACCCCACTGCAGGAAAAGGATACTGTAAAATCTCCATTCCTACTCCACTCCAGGGGAAGGATACTGTAAAATCTCAATTCCCTCCCACTCCAGGGAAAGGATAGTAAAATCTCCATTCCTACCCCACTCCAGGGGAAGGATACTGTAAAATCTCCATTCCTACCCCACTCCAGGGGAAGGATACTGTAAAATCTCCATTCCTACCCCACTCCAGGGGAAGGATACTGTAAAATCTCCATTCCCTTCCTCTCCAGGGGAAGGATACTGTAAAATCTCCATTCCTTCCCAACTCCAGGGGAAGGAAACTGTAAAATCTCCATTCCTACCTCACTCCAGGGGAAGGAAACTGTAAAATCTCCATTCCTACCCCACTCCAGGGGAAGGATACTGTAAAATCTCCATTCCTATCCCACTCCAGGGGAAGGATAGTGTAAAATCTCCATTCCTACCCCACTCCAGCGGAAGGATACTGTAAAATCTCCATTCCCTCCCCACTCCAATGAAGAATACTGCAAAATCCCCATTCCCATCCCACTCCATGGGAAGGATACTGCAAAATCTCCATTTCCTCCCAATCAGCTGGGACTCGGCAGGCAGAGAATAGATGAGGGTGAGGCCAGTCAGAGGTGGTATTTACCTGTTCTCTGAACTACTCAAAATTTCCGCTACCAGTTCTCCAGAACTTGTCAGAACCTGCTGAATTTCACCCCTGGTTTTGATGCTTGTTTAATAATTATAAACAAATTGTTTTGTAATTGTTCTCTTATTTGTAAGAAGAAAAGAGAAATAGAACAACACATTGAATCTCAGTTCAGTTTTGATGTTATGGATGATATATACTGGAACTGGTTGAAGTTCCATCCCAAAGCATCTCCATAAACCTTCTGTCATATTGGAATCACCTCCACAACTGTGTGATTTTGGTAGGGGGGGGTTATATTTGTTTTTGTTTTCCTTGTCTCTTATGGCTTAATTAAAACTGGAACACACGTGCTTTTTTTCTTGGTAGAGCAAAGGCTTTGAGGAGTTTATGAGCAATCTGTTTTCTTTTTTTCAGGAACTTTTGATTTACTCATTCAACTGGACTTATAAAGTTTTAAGTGCAGTGAAAAAATGGAGAACAGCAGGGGTGGGCATCCACCAGCCCAAACCGGCTGAATCCCACCCCTGGTCTTGGCTCACGTTAACCAATCAGTCCAGCAGTAGCTCCCCCTCAGTCTCAGCAGATGTTCATTGCCATGACCTTGGTCCACACACTGCATCAGGTTGATGTTTTGTCTAGTAGACCAAAACACCACATTCCAGTCCTTTCTAACTCCCTACCTCTCCCCAAGAGTGGCAACTAAGAAATGAAGCGAACATAAACATGGCTTTAATCAAAGTTGTTTCAAAGTTGACATTCCTGGTAAGTGGTGAAATTCAATTTTTTTTTACTACCGGTTCTATGGGCGTGGCTTGGTGGGCATGGCAGGGGAAGGATACTGCAAAATCTCCATTCCCTCCCCACTCCAGGGGAAGGATACTGCAAAATCTCCATTCCCACCACACTGCAGGGGAAGGATACTGTAAAATCTCCATTCCCTCCACACTCTAGGGCCAGCCAGAGGTGGCATTTTCCGGTTCTCCAAACTACTTAAATTTTCTGCTGCCAGTTCTCCAAAACCTGTCAGAACCTTCTGGATTTCACCCCTGTTCCTGGCCTAATGGAAGGCTGTAGATGGGGGAGAAGGGTGTAGGCAACACCAAGTTTCATTACTGTTGCTTCTATCCTCTACCTAGGAATCTCTTCTTCTTTTCTTCTTATCTCTTGTTTTATGATGTTAATTGCTTATGAAACCACTGTTCAGTAGCAGTAGTGAACTTAGTCTTCTACTTCTACTACATAAAGAGCTGCCAGAGCTGTGATCAAAGAGTGACATGAACAGTTGTTAAGCAATGGTAACATGTGCTTAGCTGTTAGTTTGCAAAGATCAGTGCTGCGTTTTACCATTTTCATAATTTTTTATCACTTATAAGAGGAAAGGTGAAATGGAAAGTCTGCCATATCCCATCTCCCTCCACCACCACCCCTCTCTCTCTTGGTTTTTATTTTTAATGCTAGATCTTTTTGGTTGTTACTTTCTGCTAAACCATCTGTCCTTTGATGCTTCCCACATCCCTATCTAGCAAATTGGGAACAAGTTCGCTATCTCAGAGACTAACAGTCACTAGTGAGCTTAATGGGAGATCGGTATCTCGCAGACTTGCTGCTGCTTGCAATATGGCGAGCATTTAACTGGGACAGCGCTGAATAAAGAGATTAAGCCATTGAGTTGTTACGAGAGTGAGATCGTTTGGAAGTTTCGTTATCAGTTTTCACTTCTAGCTCTACACGCATTAAAGTCAATCAAGCGAAACCTCTGGGTTTCATTACTTTTAGCTTTGCCTTTTGTTATCAACACGAACCTCCCGATGGAGTCATTTGCAAATGCTTGGAGAAAGCATTTAATACTATTTTGCGATGGATTAAAATAATCACCAGGGTGACTGGTGATTGGCTGCTGATTCACAGGGCTCTCGCATAATCCAGGCACTTTAAATAGGTGTCCCATCATAGAAGCCACGCTGGCTGAAATATCACAGCCTGAAATTCACAGTGGTGAAATTCAATTTCCAGTTTTGGACAGTGCCTGATTGGGCCGTGCGATGGACATGTGGGTGTTGGGCAGGGACTTGGAATTTGTTCGGGTGGGGAAAACCTGGAAACTTTCAGATCCGGGTTTTCCCAGATGTGCCAATATGATATCTCTAATAAAATGGAACTTTGAGAAAACTCAAACAGATCACAGATTAACAGAGTTGGACGGGACCTTGCAGGTCTTCTAGTCCAACCCCCTGCCCAAGCAGGAGACCCTACATTTGCCTCTACCTAGGATTGAACTCACAACCTCCTGATTGGGAGGTGAGAGCTCCACTTCCTAATTACATGCGAGACCGCCTCCTGCCCCTTACATCCCTCAGATCGATACGCTCCCACAGAGAGGGCCTCCTCAGTGTGCCGTTGGCTGGACAATGCCGACTGGCGACACCCAGGGGAAGAGCCTTCTCTGTGGCGGGACCAGCCCTTTGGAACGACTTACCCCCTGAACTCCGCACCATCTCCGACCTCCACCTCTTCCGCAAGTGTCTGAAGACACATCTATTCCATCTAGCCGGCCTAGCGTAACCTCCATTACTGACTCCTAGATAGTTTTAAATTTGGGGTTTTTAATTCGGTTTTAGCACAGGATTTATTAGAATATGTTTTTAAAATTTTTTATTATGTTTTGTATGTATTTTACCATTCCTGTGCGCCGCCCTGAGTCCGCTTGGAGAAGGGCAGGGTATAAATATAATAAATATAAATATAATATAACTTCTAGGCCACAGCAAACGTCAGAGTCTTCTGTCGTTAGGGGTGTTACTTGGAACCCTGACATTTCCCTTCTAAGAAATGTGAAATGTGGATTAATTCTGAATATCACGGTATCATCATCAGGAACATAATCGTGCTGATCATTGATAAGCCAGGTGTAATAATGACTATAAAGATTGTGATTGCTCTAAACAATACCAATGCTGATGATGATTCTTCAGATGCATTGGCTGACGACCAATGGCATTTGCATAACTGATGTTAAACTGTATTTGGATCTAATCAGCAGACAAAATAAAATTTAAAAAAACCAACCAACCTTAACCATAAATTATATGATTCTATTAGAAATGAAGTATTGCAAAGGATGGGGTGGAGGGTGTCGTTACTTTTTTGTTCTGTTTTTGTTTTATTTTGCTGCTTATGGTAGGAAATTCCAGCACTCTGCATTCAGAGCAATTCCAAAAGTTATCATTCAGCATAAATTTTAATAAGCATAGTCTCCTGAGTGAACCTATATGCTAATTAATGGGCAAAATAATTGTGCAATCTGGCTGACAGCCCCTAGCTTTCATTAACAGTATGATTGCTGTTTTACCCCTACCTTCTGGGGAGAAATCATGCAATTACTCTTTGGGGATAATCAGTATTTGCTGTCAGTGCATGGCGGATAAGCAGCGTGGAGCGTTTAAATCCTGGAATAAGCTTGTGAAACACACTGAGGTGCAACAAGCTAGGCAAAAGAAATCAGTGAAGCAAAGCATATTAATGAGTAGGCACTGAGCATCAGGGACTTGTCTCTATCAGGAAGAGCAGGCCTTCCAGAGGAAGGAGAAGAAACCTGGGTGTCCAGGAGGGATAGCGGTACTTGCAAACATATGTGATTGTTTAAGAACAGTGGATCAGCCTAGCTGGATTAGGCCAGCAATCCATCTCTGCACATGTCATCCTTAGTGAAGCATACAAACCAGTGTCTGCATTTCCTGTGTCAGATGAGGAGAGCACATCTTTCTCCTTCTGTCCTGGTCACTTTTTACAGAGGGATATTTGAGAGACTTTTCACAAACTACATCACGGTTTGGTTTGGTGACAGCAGTGCCTCAGATAGAAGGTCCCTACAGAGAGTGGTGAGGACAGTGGAGAAGAATATAGGAAGCTCGCTTCCCGTTATTCAGGATACTGCCTTTAAGCACTATCGGCTTAGAGCTCGAAGCATTGTTAGAGACCCCACACACTCACTTCCCAGTCTGTTTCTGTTGCTCCCCTCTGGGAGGAGGTTTTGAAGTATTTCTAGCAGGACTACCAGATTCTGTAACAGCTTTGTTCCCTATGCCATCCATCTGGTAAACTCACAAGATTAATTTTTCTCCCGTGTACATGCATACATCCATTTCGCTGTGTCATATAATATATGTGGCAGTGGTGGCTTCCAGATCCTGTTGCAACCGGTAGCCTCTGACATCCTGTTGCAACCGGTAGCCTCTGACATCCACCTCAGGCACATGCGCTGCGTATTTATTTATTTATTTATTTATTTATTTATTTATTGTTTGTTTGTTTGTTTGTTTGTTTGTTTGTTTGTTTGTTTGTTTGTTTATTTATTTATTTATTTATTTATTTATTTATTTATTTATTTATTTGATTTGTAGACCGCCCCCTCTCCCCGAAGGGACTCGGGGCGGTGCACAGGACTTTAAAAAACATATCTATAAATACAACAATACAATATTTAAAATCGAATTAAATACTTTACCCTGCGCTATACTTTACCCTATACTTTACCCTGCAGGCATACCCACCACCCTGCAACTCTCCAGCTGCTCTGCAGAGGTCGCATAGGTGCTGTATGCTGTGCGCGCATGCGCAAAAGGCCCAGTTGGCTTAAAAGCAGGTGTGGAACATGGGTGGGCAGGTGGGCCCAGCAAAACACCATTCCAGTATAGTGGCCGCTGCTCCCATCTGCCACTGGTACACCCGTACCAGGGCGTACCAGCCAGAACCCACCACTAATATGTGGGTATATGCATAATTTTTTGGGGTCATGTTTATGTAATGTATATTGGCGATGGTGTCCCTTTGAGGGCTGTATACAATGAAATTTCATTTTAATGTATGCTGATTAGCGTACATTTAAAATGACAGTAAAGTTATTCTAAGTCTAAATCTAATTTGATTCAGCATCCTGCTTCTCTCCAGACCCATGGAAAGCTTGAAAACTGGATATGATAGAATTAACAACCTCACTTTTGCAAGAGAAAAACCACTTGATCCAAGTACTGTGAAGCGGTATATGTCTAGCATTCTCTAAGCCTCCATAAGGCTATGCATGCAATTTTTTTGCTACTGCTATCAGCATACCGTATTTTTCGGAGTATAAGACGCACCTTTTTTTCCTCTAAAAAGAGGCTGAAAATCTGGTTGCGTCTTATACATCGAATACAGCATTTTTTGCCTCCCAAAACCCCACCCCTTTACCAAAATGGCTGTGCATAACCTTATAGAGGCTTCCTGAGAGTTCCTGAGGGCTGGGGAGGGCAGAAATTAGGCTAAAATGGGCCGGGTTTTGCCCCCACCCCCAGTCCCCAGCAGCATTCTATAAGCCTCCATAAGGCTATGCATGCACTTTTTTTGACATAGAAATGGCCCATTTTCGTGAATAACGGGCCGTTTGTTTGCTCATTTTTGCCCCCCCCCCGGAGCACTCTGCAAGCCCCCCCCCAAGTCTATTCATGCCTTTTATTTGAAAAAAAATGGGCCTATTTTTGTGAGAAACAGGCCATTTGGGGGGGGGGGGGGTTGCAGCCTGCAGTATTACACTCTAGCCACTACACCACCACGGCTCATAAGCTTACAATAAACCCTTATATTCATTTGAACTGCCTGGGTTTCTTGATTTCCACACTTGACAAAAATAGGTCATAAGCAGGAAGAGAAATAATTCCTTCGACTATGTTTTTGATGATCCAATGAAAGATACAATTCCCCCCCCCCCTTTTTTTTTTTGAAACTCAAGACCAAAATTAAAAATACATATTTCATAATACTACAAGTCACAGAAGACTGGTCCATGTAGAAATACAGCTATAAGAACAGAAGGCAAAGATTAATGGCAGATCTTAAAAATCTGTTGCTTGCATTATTGAAAAGATCAAGCTTTTCCAGACTAGAAAAAGGGCAAATGTTAGAGTCAAAATTCAGAAAAAGAAATAACATAAGCCACACTAAAACGAAACTGAGAAGCTGCTTGCAATCTTGAGCTGCACTGGGCTGCTCAGTGGGAATTGTAGCTCAATTTCTGATGTGTTAAACTGATTTGCAAATAGCATTTTAAGCATATTTTCTTGGGCCTGGGAATTTCCTTTCTTTTTCACTGAAGGGTTGCGGAAACGAAGAGTGCAAAAATAGAAGTTTAGAAGGTGCATTCATAATTCCCTTCTCCCAATATACTTCCATTACTTTGCTAATAGGCCTTATCAAGCATCTGCCATGGAGTCCCACCACAAAAGGAGGTCCAAAATATCAGCTAAAATATATGTCAGTGTACATTTTATGTGTCAAAACCATACCCAACTTGTAGCAGGGATAGATGTGAGCTAGCACAGAGGTTTTCCAAGTATTTTAATACTGTAATATTCAGAATTCTCTTCAAGCAGGGCCATTTGAGGCCTTGAAAAATATGGGTATTGTGGTTTCAGAATACCTGAAAATGAGAATAGAAGAGTTTAGTTTAGTTTAGTTTTATTAGATTTCTATCCCGCCCTATCTCCCGAATGGGACCCAGGGTGGCGCACAGGAACTTAAAAATCTAAAAATACAAACAAAGAGAAGAGAACTTTATTGTCACTTTAAACGTACACTAATCAGCACACATTAAAATGAAATTTTGTTCTATTTAGCTCTCAAAAGATAACCATTATGCATATACCCACATACCCACATACATACTATATGACGCAGAGAAACATCACAGTGTAGTTTTAATGTATACATATATACATAGGTGTTACGGGTTTTTTGTGCTGATAAATAAATAAAGGGAGAGTAGTATAGATCTATTTCAAGCTATTTAGCTCTCATCAGCTAGCCATACCCTTATTGGGATTTGAACCTGGGAAGTATTGCATGTGAGGCAGTTGTAATTGCCACTAGGCCACAGGTTATCCTCCTGATCAGCTGAGCCAGGGGAATAAGTATATTGTGACACAATATATATACATAGGTCTATATACATATAGACACAAGGACAGTTTTTTCCCTGAATGCCATCACTCTGCTAAATAACTAATTGCCACAACACTCAAATTATCTACTAAGACTGTATTACTATTATTCTTCTCTTCCCTCCTAGTACCTATCTCTTCCCACTTATGACTATAACCATGTTGTTTGTATCTTTAAAATGTATATTCTTTTATCTGTTTCTTGGTATAATTTCATTTCTTATTAGTAAGCTATGACTATCACTAAGTGTTGCATCTTATGATTCTTGATGAATGGATTCTATTTTATTTTTCTTTATGTACACTGAGAGCTTGTGGACCAAAGATAAATTCCTTGTGTGTCTAATCACACTTGGCCAATAAATTCTATTCTATTCTATTCTATTCTATTCTATTCTATATATGCCAGAGGGAAGGGGAGGAGAATCCACAAATTTACAAGTTGGATGGCATAAGGAATAAAGCTGTTACAGAATCTAGTAGTCTTGCTGTACATACTTTGAAATCTCCTCTCAGAGGGGAGCAACCAAAACAGATTGTGAGGTGGGTGGGTGAGGTGTCTAACAATGCTTCGAGCTGTAAGCACATAGCTTAGCGCTCAACAAATCATCATATTGCAGAAGAACTTGGGTTATATCTAGTTTGATGAAAAGAAGGACTAGGAAAGACATGATAGCAGTGTTCCAATATCTCAGGGGTTGCCACAAAGAAGAGGAGGTCAACCTATTCTCCAAAACACTTGAAGGCAGGACAAGAAACAATGAATGGAAACTAATCAAGGAGAGAAGCAACTTAGAACTAAGGAGAAATTTCCTGACAGTCAGAACAATTAAACAGCGGAACAACTTGCCTCCAGAAGTTGTGACTGCTCCAACACTGGAGGTTTTTAAGAAGAGATTGGATAACCATTTGTCTGAAATGGTATATGGTTTCCTGCCTAAGCAGGGGGTTGGACTAGAAGACCTCCAAGGTCCCTTCCAACTAGTCTAGTCTAGTTTATTCTCCAGACAGCTGGATCAGCTCCATGGCTTCTACTGAAGGACGAGTTCCGTCTCTCCCAAGACTGCTTCATGAATAACCAATAACAGTTTAAAAGAGAATGTTAAATGTAATTGCATTTCTTTTCCCTCGTTATCACTTTTACTTCTTCTATAGTGTCTCTTGAGCCTTAGGTCCACTGGCATTTTTTTCTGTTGCATTCCTGCTGTTGTGTTTAGCTGTACAGAAAGCCTTTTCAGGTGAAGAAAATGAAATACAATCCACATGGACAGAGTGTATTTTCAACACAAGACATTTTTATCCCATGACTTAAGGATTGTGTGTGTGTGTGTGTGTGTGTGTGTGTTTTGCATTTGTGCTGATAAATAAATAAAGGGAGAGTAGTATAGATCTATTTCAAGCTATTTAGCTCTCATCAGCTAGCCATACCCTTACTGGGATTTGAACCGGGGCTGTATTACATATTAGGCAGTTGTATTAGCCACTAAGCCACCGGCTCTCCTCCTTATCTGCTAAGCCAGGGAAATTATTTTAAGTGAAGCAGGATATTGATTTAATTTCGTTATTATTTAATAATATTTTGTATTTATGTATAATTGATTTTAAATCTCTGTTCGCTGCCCCGAGTCCCTTTATGGTGAGATGGGTGCGGGTTATAAATGTGAAAAAATAAATAAAATAAAAATAAATAAGTATGTATTGTGTCACAACACCTGGTATGCCTAAATATGGGAGGGAGCATACTACATACCGTACATACATACATACATACATACATACATACATACATACATACATACATACATCTAGTTACAGTATATGTGTAGATTTTATTTTAGAAAGTTTACAACTTATAACCAGTCAAGAGCTTATACGTTAATTAGAAGCCTGACTCTGGATCTCTCTGACAGCTTGAAAAGCCCAGATATAGGTCCTGGAGGCTGTAATTCTTTCTAATTATGTAATGAGCTTCTTGTCAAGAAAACAATCTTTATAACGAGGCATGTGTATGGCACTGCCTCAGGGAGAACTAAAATGTGACAAGTTGCCTCCGTGCAGAATAGCAATCTGCTCAGGGCTCTTAGAAAAAACACAGATTTATCAAAGAAGTGGCAAAACCTGTTTATCAGTCCACCCAGGAGTGGCATCAGGGGTGAAATCCAGGAGGTCCTGACAGGTTCTGGAGACTGGTAGCAGAAATTTCGAGTAGTTTGGAGAACCGGCAAATACCACCTCTGGCTGGCCCCAGAGTGGGGAGGGAATGGGGATTTTGCAGTATCCTTCCCCTGCCACGCTCACCAAGCCACACCCATCAAGCCACACCATACCCATCAAGTCGCGCCCACAGAACCAGTCTTAAATAATTTGAATTTTACCACTGGATGGGATGCTACCAATTCGGACCAGTTCGGGCGAACCAGTAGCTCTGACTATCAGCTGGGAGCAAACTGGTGCACTCTGACTTTAAGCTGGGCCCGCCCGCCCGCCCCTGTGCTACACTCACCTATATTCCCTTTTCCGAAGCCCAGCTGATAGGCGTGGCAGAGTGGATTGCTGCGCCTCTGCTGTTTTCCTCTCCAGCAGTAATGCAGAAGGTGATTTCTCTGTAAACTGAGCATGTGTGCATAACGAACCAGTTGTTAAACCAGTAGGATCCCACTCCTGAGTCCACCTTGGTTACATTGGCCTTTAACAGGGCTAAAATGGGAGGCCTATAACCACCACTGTATTCTATATACATCGATTCTGTTAGCAACTCTGGGTTCAGAACCAGTATCAGAACTCTGGTCCCATAACCAATGTTAGCTAATGAATGCGGAATAGTGTAATTCACCGGACAGTAATGAGATACGTTGCTGTAAACCACAAACAAACTCTAAAACAATGATAGTAAGAAAACAAATAGTCTTTACTTTGTAGCAACTAAAATACTTTTTCCGACTAACTTCTCAAACAATGATAACAACAGTCCTTCACCAAACACAGATACAGTATCTCACAGTGATGCAAAACAATCCTCCTTCTTCACAGTTCAGCTTCTCCAACGGCAATCAGGTAAACCAGGAATCACAAGGAATCGAACAGGGATCAAACAGGGAATGAGCTTGTGATTCTGAGCTTCCTTTATAGTAGAACTGTATAATTACAGCCAATGAGATTATAAGTCAGTTCTTAAAGCTACACAATTCCTTAAGAACATAGGCTCATATATATTGCCAACCCAATATAAGGCTGAATATCCTAACAGATTCCACGAGCTCATTTATAACAGGAGAGGGGAAAAAGCAGATAAAGGTGAATTCTGTAACTTACAGCATCTTGGGGGAAGCCAAGACCCTTTAAAAGCCTTTAGCAATCTACCTGTTCATTACAGAGTAGACCAAAGAGAGGAATACTGGAGTCCTTGGGGGTCTCTGAGCCTGGATATTTCCTTGCAGACATTTCATTACCCGACTAGGTGCTAGTAGATCTCCCCCCCCCCCCCTGTTTATATATTGCATTAGGAGTGTGGTTTTCTCCTTGGTCATTCAACACTGGCAGAATAAGCTACAGTCACTGGTGGGATTCCACCAGTATAATAACTGGTGCGCTTTGCATGCACACATTGCCTTTGAAATCAGCACTAAATCTTAATTTCTACTGCAGCTCCGGTGAGTAAAACAGCTGAGACGAAGCAATCCGCTCAGCCGTGCCAATCAGCAAAGGAAATATAGGACGGGATAGAGCAGGGGTAGGTGGGCGGGGCCAATTGGTCACCCAAACTGGTCCAAACGGGCTGAATCCCACCCCTGGCTACAGTATATAAACAGAGAGCAAATCCGATACTCATTTTGCAAGTCTGAAAGAACCTCTCCCTTCTCTTCACACGCCTTCTACTTCTCCCCTCCTCCCTCCCAAAAAACCCACCAGGGAGGCTCCTTTCTAAGATGTTTTCTCCACCTTCTTCAGACTCAGAGTTAATTTATGACACCATTGTCTAGGCTGCAGGACTTCCTCCTGTCTCCTGAGGTGATTCCAACATACCATTACAATATATGAGGGAAAGATGTAGGCAGGAAATAAAGCATGCTATGGTCTGATACAGGGGGGAAAGAGCTTTCTTGAATACCAGCCAAACCTTGGAGAGAAGCCATTTTCAGTTCAGTTGAGTTCAGTTGTAACCAACATTAGATTATTCTTCACTTCATGTCTAGATAAATCATCCCATCCTATCCTCAAATCATATCCTCCTCAAACAAGTCAACAGTAAACAGCCCAACCAAAGACCCTCTAAGACCGCCCCCACAAACACTGACAGGGCAAGCCACTGGAATGTAAACTGAAAGCAAAGCCCACTCCCTACTAATCACTGATGATGCTACCTAATTTGAGTAGTGAAACATCTGCAAAAAAAAACAACCATCAAGCTCAGAGAGCACCAAGAACCCTTCAATGCTCCCTCATTCGGAGTCCCACTTCATCCTTTTTTTTTTAGAAAGAAGCAAAATATCCTGTACAGGGTTCTCCAACCTTTGCAACTTTACGTCTGAAGGACTTCAGCTCCCAGACTTCTCCAGCCAGCTTTGGGAGCTGAAGTCCTTCAGACTTAAAGTTGCAAAGGTTGGAGAACCCTGCTGTACAAAGTTAAATTTAAATTGTGTTCATTTAAGAAACTAGCTTCAAACCCAGCTCAATTCTACGGCATTTTCACCCTCTCATAATAATCTTGGTTGCCAATTAATTGCATCATGGGGTTGTTGTTTTTTCATTTTTAAAAAAACTCATTAGAGACATTTTCACTTTTCCCTGCTTCATCATGTTCCTGACCTGAAGGTTGAGTAAGACCAGACTCCTCAACAAGTTGGATCAGGCTAGGTGGTCCATGTATGTTTCCAATAATTTATCTGGCTTATTCTTAGCCAGAGAAAAAGCACCCTAGGGAAATAACAAATCTTTGTTCCTTTATTTTATTATTCGTCATCTTTATAATATTTATAACAATGCTTACAAACTTGGAAACATTGTTTTGAAGTAAAAGCGTGTTCTGATTACTATCTAGAACAGGGGTGGGCAAACTTTGCAACTTTAAGTCTTTGCAACTTTAGTGACCATCTTTAAAGCGCTCCATGGCAGCGGGCCTGGTTATTTGCAGGACCGCCTACTACCTCATACCTCCATCCCACAGGGAGGGCCTCCTTAGGGTGTCGTCTGCCAGACAATGCCGGCTGGCGACGCCCAGGGGAAAACCCTTCTCTGTGGCAGGCCCCGCCCTCTGGAATGACCTCCCCCCAGACCTTCGTACTATCACCGACCTTCGCCTCTTCCGCCGGACACTGAAAACATATTTCTTCCATATGGCCGGCCTGGAATAGCTGCTATAGCTATGCTATTTTTAGAGTTGGGTTTTAAATTAAATCGTTCTTTTAGCACGGGCTAAATTATTTAATTTTAGTTTTAACTTCTGTAGAATTTTGTATTGTTGTATTTTTAGATTTTTAATTCCTGTGCGCCTCCCTGAGTCCCATTTTGGGGAGATAGGGCGGGAAAGAAATCTAATTTTTTTTTAAAAAAAGTCTGAAGGACTTCGGCTCCTAGACTTCTCCAGCCAGCTTGCTCCCAGAAGTCTGGGAGCTGAAGTCCTTCAGACTTAAAGTTGCAAAGTTTACCTACCCCTGATCTAGAATAAAAGATCTCAGTTGTACAATTAGCATTTTTAGCACTGAGACATCCCATTCCTTTTGACAAATCTTTAGCTTGAAACTCAGTGTTGATCTCCAGTTGACCTATTCTCTTAAGTTTACTTTTCTTCTTAGCTTGCCATTATATAATTCTAATGTACAGTTTGAAGATGCTACAGATGACATCATCTGAGAGATCCAAGATGGAAGAAGAAGCAAGTTATTTGAATATACTTGACATACAATGAGTCATCTCAACCTGGTTGTAGCTACTCTACCTAGTACCATCATGTACGAGTCTTAGAACCTTCAGTCAGATGCCATCTAAGATGTTTCTTTCTTTTTTTAACGTGGAGATGCCAAACATCATCTCTTTTCCTCTCCTTTAAGTCAGTGTTGATTCCTGGTGATTGCCTGTACTGGTTGTCTATGGTTTTGTTGGCAAGATTTTTGAAAGTGATTTGCCATTGCCTTCTTCTTAGGGATGAAAGAGAGGGATTGGCCCAAATTATCATGCTTCATATCCAGGAATGGGTTTCAAAACATTTTACTACCTACTCTGTGAGTGTGGCCAATTTGGTGTGTGTGGCTTAGCAGTCACGTGACTGGGTAGGCATGGTCAACTTGATGTCACTCATCAGGAAATGTCATGGATTGGGTAAAATGTGGTGCTCACTCAACAATGCTGTTGCTTAGCAACCAAAATTTTGGGCTCAATTGTAGTCATGTCAAGGACTATCGCTGCCTTCCTCTATGTGGCAGCCTTTTCCTAGTAAACTCCTTCTCCTTTCTGGCAATTTTTCTCTCAGTTAGAGGCACCAAAATAATCCAGACAATGTAAGGTTTCCTGCTGCAGCAGGGGGTTGGACTAGATAACCTCTGAGTAGCATTCTAGCCTGCCTGCCTTCCTTCCTTCCTTCCTCCTTCCCTACCTCCCTCTCTCTTTCTCTCTCTTTTTAAAGCTTTTTTCCCCTTGCCTGAACCAGCAGGGGAAAAACCTTTTTAAAAAAAAGCTTCTGACAAAGCTTCTGATGGGAGAACAGGTTCGGGGGCATGGCCAAGCCACCATTACTACTGGTCCTATCCAGTATGTCAGATTTTCACTGCCTCTTCTGGTGTACCATACCGTACTGGGAGGAACCCACCTCTGTTCATACCTAAGGTGCAACTAGAACTCAGTCTTCCGGGTTCTAGGCTGGAGCCTTGACCACTTGGTTTTTGCCAAATCCATACCTAAAATCTATGCAGATGTATATGTGTTGTGACCCAGCCGGCTCCGAATGAGCTGCTGATGGACTCCTCTAGTGACGAGTCCTATGAGTCTGCTCTGGAGGAGGAGAGCAACCTTGAGAGAGCAGAGAGCCCGGCTGGTCATCAGGAGGCACCTGGGTCTTGGAGTAGTGGGGAGCATCAAGGCCAGTTTCTCCCTAATGCTAGAGTGAGAAGGGCTGAAAAAAGGAGGCTTCAATTGCATCAGAAGTGAACTCGAAGGAGTTGAATTAGTCCCAGCTGCCTAATGACTGGCCCCTCCCAAGAGGGTTTAAAAGGAAGTCTTTGCTAAGAAAGTCCTTGCAGAGAATAACATTGGATTTCTAGGTTCGTGTTTATTCGTGTTGATTTTCAGATTCGTGTTTAGTCGAGTTAGGAAGCTTCGTATCTGTTCAGAGTCATTCAGGCAAGCAGCCAAGAGAGTTAGTGGCAGGCAGCCAGTCTTGTGTTAGTCGGCGTAAGATACATATATGTATGCACATTGGTGGGATCATGCCAATTTAACAATGGGTTCGGTGATCCATGCACAGTGTCAGGTTCCAGTTTGTCAAACAAAGAATAAACCAACCAACACGTAGTTCAAAGTGTAGATTGTATTGTTCTCCTTGACGCACCAGTACGTTCTAACCATCAGCCAATGAAATATTAGAATGAATTGAATTCAGAGCTACTGCTGAGTGCTCCCCTCCACCATTTGTTACTGCAGCTCCTCCCCACCCCCTTGGCATGCTCCCAACATCTCCTGCAGACTTAATTGGAATGTAGGACTGTCTCACACACAGATGCTGAGCGCACACTTCCTAGCAAATCAGGTTTGGCAGATCAGTAGCTTTGAGCAGCTTTCAGCCTGCATACAAAAGTGTCTTGTAGGGTTATATAGAGATGCCAGATTGAATGCTACCCCTCATGCTTGATTATGGGTCCTCTTGATTGTGGCTCCTTTGTGCTATGCATATGAGCACAGAAATCACTTTGAAGCAAAAAGCTGAAGAAGTAAGTCCTGGCGCTGATAATTAATGATGCATTGAATAACATTTTGGAGAGACAGGATAAATACAGAGCAGAAAGACAAAAATGCTCATGGAAAATGATATTGTTGAATAGCAAATTAATGGAATACACATCAGAAGATAGAGTCACATGTTCAGCATTGATGGATAGCTTGCTGGATTCCAATTGTCATAAAATAATATCTGATAAAGGAGAGATGCATTTCATCTAAGAAGCCATAGCAAAATCATCGCTTGCAAAACCAAAAAGGCAACTGAAGAAGATTCATCCTTATATGCCGGTTGTCCTAAAGGAAATAAAATTACTATATATTTTTAAGTGCTCTGTACATTCAGGCAATCTACTGGACAGCATATGGAGCATGCAGCTGTTATTTTTCCTGTCGTCCCCCCCCCAAAAAATGTATACAATTCAGACCTAAATTAGAAACATCTGCATCAGTGGTGGGATTCCATTTTTTTCCCTACCGGTTCTGTGGCCGTGGCTTTGTGGGCATGGTGTGGCTTTGTGGGTGTGGCTTTGTAGGCAAGGGAAGGATACTGCAAAATCCCCATTCCCTCCCCACCCCACTAACCTGCTTTCCAGCTCTGTTCTCTTGTTCAGGGCAACAAAAGAAGATCAGCTGGGAGGCTGGGAGGCAGCGGGGGCGGGGCCAGCCACCCAACTACTCAAAATTTACGTTAATGGTTCTCCAGAATCTGTCAGAACTGGCTGAATATCACCTCTGATTCTACACACACAGTTTGGGCCAATTAAACCTTTCTTCTGCTATTTACGTTTGAGGATTCTGTCATCTCATTGAGTTTAAAACAAAAAAAAATCTTTTTTGGGGCACCATTGTTCCCTCTTTTTCTCTTGTTAATTCTCCACGGAGGAGAGATGATTTCCAAAACTAAGAACCTGCCTTTAGAAAACTTAAATCTGATTCCTACATGGTGGGAAACTTAATCAATCACTACACAAAAAATAATAATAATGAATCATCCGTTTCCTATTAATGAAACCAAAGGGCAGGATTCATACGACAGACAAACAGGGTCAGTCAAAGGTCTTGTGTGATGTTTCAAGGCAGTTAGATGTTAAAAAGGCAGATTTAGCCTCAAACTGTATTGGGACTATTTATGGTCAAATAAATCTTCTCTGGCCAACTTTGTGGTACAAATGCAAAAAAAAGCCACAGCTGTAGACTATCACAAATGTCCTGCTTGGTCTGCCTTTCAGAGAAATAAAACATAAGTGTAAAAGAATTGAAAACACAAGATATAGTATTACAGAACTTACAGACAAGGTCTTCCAAACACTATTGGATGTACCGTGAGTTAGATTCATTTCTTCCTGCTTAATGGCAAAAAGAAGTGACCATAGATATATTAAAGCCTTGCCAGTAGCCTCTTGGTGCCAATATTTATGGCCTATCAAGCATCATTGAATGATATTGTCTCTATAGTCCCCCAATGGCAAACCTTGACCCAGCTGTGTGTTGCCAGATAGAAAAATAAGGAGTTATGACTAGGTCAGTGCTGACTGGTTTACAATTTAGGGCAGATCAGATCTGATCTAAAAGTAATGTAGATCACAAGATGGCAGCAAAGCCTGAAAAATTTGTGAATCTCTTTGCTGCCATCTAGTGGTACGCTGAAGTATTTAAGCCCAAGGTCTTGTAGCCCAGGCATAGCACTACCTGTGTCGTATGTGCTGTACATAGCAGATTTCTAAAAGATGTTTCAGCGATTGCAATCCAAGACCTTTGGATATTGAAGAGGCGAGGCCTACCCTTAGATTAAAAATCTAATTACAGATTCTTTCTTGCCCTTTACTGCCAACTGTATTCTGTAACAGGCGTTATGGAACAGATATTATGGAACAGGTGGACATTGCGTTTTTATTCACATTGCGTTTTATTCACCACTACATCAATTATGTACTTGCTGCAGTTCCTTAACACATCACTTTTGAATTACAAACAGGGGTGCAATGCCCTAGAGGTGGAGCTCTCGCCTTACAATCAGGAGGCTGTAAGTTTGATCCTAGCTAGCAGTGGTGGGATGCACCTTTGTGCATCCCAATGTGGACAACCCACTTTGTTCAAGCAAAGCAAAAACCAGTTTTGTTTGTGCTGCATTTTGGATAGTATGTTTGATGGGAATTCAGTCTTGGGCTATGATATATCTGATATCTGATCTGGAAGCCATCTTTTACATTGGGCCTTCAGGCCTGCCACATTTTCTACAGCAGGAAAATGGGAGGGGGGATTATATGGAGTATGGGAGATATATAGTCAAAATAACATTCCTTTCTCAGAAAGTCAAGGACACCTTGCCCTGCAGCTGTGATGCTGTGACTGGAAGGTATCTCCAGTTTTGGACAGTGCCTGATTGAGCCATGTGATGGAGATATGGATGCTGGGCAGGGACTTGAATTTTCGTTCAGGTGGGGAAAACCTGGAAACTTTCAGATTCGGGTTTCCCCAGATGTGCCAATATGACATCTCTAATAAAATGGAACTTTGAAGAAACTCAAGCCTCAGAGTCTTCTTTTATTGAGGGTGTTACTTGCAACCCAGTCATTTGAATGAATTCTGAAACTAAAAAGTCATCTATTTAGTTTCAGAAGTCAACTAACTCTGCTATATATGCCTGATAAGGTCTTGTCATGCTACTTAAAGAAAGATCCTTGCTCTACCACCACACTTCTCAAACAACATAGTAGGAAAATATTATAGTTGTAATTCCTTATATACTGCTAATTCTTTTATTATGTGCCAGTTCTTAGATGTGAGCCTCACCAGAACTCCAAATTTATTTATTTTTTATTTAGTGTGGTCGCCCATCTGCCAAAGTGGCTGTGGGCGATGAAGAAAATGAGCCGTGCACTCTATTAAGTGTGTAACTTTATTGTGTTTAAGTAAGTGCTCTAGTAACAATGCTGAGATGTCATCAAATAAATGGGCTTAATTGATTAATTCCCATATAACACGAACCTCACCTTCCTTTCCCAACTATTTTCTCCCCTTAAATTTATCATATTGGCACAGAGAAGCCGAATTTGAAGTAGGTTAAAAATCATAAGGAAAACCTGAGGGGGATGTACGGCACTTAAAGAGTATTCAGTTGTAACCAGCACACGACTTAATTAAAAGTCAATTAAGAGTTCCTGTAGCATTGAAGGGAAAACGAAGGCATAATAATGATGTTCCTGAGTGGGAGGAAAACTGTTATGGGTTTTTTTTCCAATGCAGTTATTTCACCTACTATGAAATTTGTCATTAAATATTGGATCATAAAAAGCATAGTGAACTTGCAATTAAAAGAGCTAGAAATAATTGGATGAGACGTGATGCCGGCTACTGTAACGAACGTTTCCTAATGATGCTGTGGAAATTAGAAGGTTCCCTCTAAATCTATTGCCTTCCCAGAGTATTGGGTTCCATCTCCCGTGATTAATTGAATAATCTGGAGGCTGAAATCTAACAGATCAGAGACCACTGGGAAGGGAACGCTACTCAGGAATACAATTAGAATTCCCTAGATTTTAGCTTTGGGACAGTGAATGTGTAATTTAATTTATTCAAAAACAAAATCAGTTCAGACACTGCTAGGAGCTATTCTTTCCTTGCCTTTTGAAAGTAAATGTTAGAGATGATGATGATGAAGAAGAAGAAGAGAGGGAGGGAGGGAGGGAGGGAGGGAGGAGAGAGTTTCCTTTGTAGGGGTGGGGCTGCTGGGGGTTTGCAGGGGTTCAGGAGAATCTCTAGCTAAGATTCTGTGCAGTTTGGAGAACTCCCAAATCCCACTCCTGGCTGGCCCCGCCCACCCCACCCCATGCGGCCTGTTTTGGATGCAGGTAAGTGCAGGGTGCACACAGAGGCTCGGGGGGGGGCAAAAAAGAGCCTACCAGAAGTTCAAGAAGGGCTTCCAGAGAGCCTCCAGAGCCTGGGGAGGCCATTTTCACCCTCCCGGAGGCTTGAGAAAAACCTCCAGAGAACGAGGGCAAAAATCCACCCCACCATAGTGCAGGAGACCAACTAGGCCATATCCACCATGCTCACACCCACTCTTCAACCGGGCAGAGAACCCCTTGCTGAAACGTTTGAAGCCCCCCCCTGGACCAGCATACAAATATCATCAGATCATCTCTAAGGGAAAGAGGAGGAGGAAAGAGGAGGAGGAAGAGGAGGAGGAGGAGGAGGAGGAGGAGGAGGAGGAGGAGGAGGAGGAGGAGGAGGAGGAGGAGGAGGAGGGTATGTCATATCCATAGTGTATGGCTTTAAATTCAACAATACAGGTTTCTAGGCCAACTTTCTTTTATGTGGGGATATTTAAATAAGCCACAGTTTTGAGGACAATGGTTAAACCTTGCTGGTTCTTCATCTCTCTGAAGGGAAAAAATGTTCTTCAGCAACTAGTGACAACATTTTTTTCTACAACCTACATTTTTGTTTGGTTTTTTTTACTACATGAATATCTTCCTATTTTTCTTGCTCCTGGCCCAATTAACAGATTCCCCATCCTAGCCTGATTCAACATTTATTAGCTGCTTTGTAGATTTTTAGAACTTTGTACTGAAATTATTTTTTTGTAGGGTGTTGGCAATGGTGTGTAAGGGTTGGTTTTTTTTCACCAGACTCTTCATCAAAAGACCAAAGGAGCAGAGACAGGACAAATTATAGAATTCAGGCTGGTTGTCAAGGTAACAGACTATGAAGTAGTGGATCTGTCAAGGGCTTTGAAAATGTATTAAGATGCAGATTGAAAAACAAGATTCTATTTAGTTCATCCATAAGAAATTAGATGCAACATGATGACATGTTGTAGTATGAAGTCTGAGATTACCCTTAATCTATCTTCTACTAGGTAGGAGGATAGAGAGAGATAGGGAAAATATGGTAGGTAGGTAGGTAGGTAGGTAGGTAGGTAGGTAGGTAGGTAGGTAGGTAGGTAGGTAGGTGGATAGAGAGAGGGGGTAAGTTCCACCCTTGGGTTGTGTCCCTCCTGACTGGGCCACAGCAACACATGGCCAGGAACGGCTAGTTTCTAATAAAAAGAAAAGCCACAGCAGTTTAGCAGAGCCTACCACCTCCAAAGGTCATCACTTCCTCTGTTGTATCATGTGGATCCCTGAAATTTTTACTGACTTGTTCTATCTAGCCCTTATCAAGGAGAACAAGTCCATTCACACACATTTGGTCTGTTAGGTCTGTTACAAAAATGGGAGAAATCTCTGGCACTTGTTGACATATAAATAAAAAAACAAAACAAAACAAATAAGATGGGTTGGATGTTGGAAATCCTAGTGCAACAGAATAGGTACTGTGTGCACAAGAAGATGGTACGGCACACAACATGCCACTTGTGAATTCATCCTATAGTAGATAGTAATGTGATTAGCAACACATTGCTTAGATGCCACCTTTTGTGTTCTTTGAGTCTAGGGAGGCTACAAACCGATTCTCTCTTCAGCGGGCCCATATTTCAGCCAATGGGAAATAGTGATCAAACCTACCTCTGTCTTGTCAGGGTTCAAGATGCTATGCCTTCTTCCTAGGAGCCAGAATGATTAGGGGACTGGAGACTGAAACAAAAACATATGAAACATATAAAACATATGAGGAACGGTTGCAGGAACTGGGCATGGCTAATCTAGTGAAGAGAAGGACCAGGGAGACATGATAGCAGTCTTCCGATATTTGAGGGATGTCACAGAGAAGAGACAGTCAAGCTAATTTCCAAAGCACCTGAAGGCCAGGCAAGAAATAATGGATGGAAACTGACAAAGGAGAGATTCAACCTAGAAATAAGAAGAACATTTCTGACAATGAGAACAATCAACCAATGGAACAGAAGTTGCCCTCGGAAGTTGTGGGGGCTTCATGACTTGAGACTTTCAAGAAGAGATTAAACTGCCATTTGTCAGAAATGGTGTAGAGTCTCCTGCTTGAACGGGGGGTGGGGATGGTGGTTAGGCTAGATGACCTATAAAGTCCCTTCCAACTCTGTTAATCTGTTACAATATCAGTTTCCAGAAAAACAGACTATTTGTTTTCCTTCAGTTCCAATCCAATTTTAGTGTCCTTTTTTTTTTTGTTCGTGATATAGACACTAAATGTTGAAATTTGGCTATGCCTCCTGAATAGGTCCATCGTTTTAAAATCCATTTGAATGAATGGAAATTAATTACATAATACATTAATGAATGCCATAATTTAATGATATGAATCATAATGTATATTTCACACCTACTGCCAATTAATTTTTGCATGAAAAAGCTTTAGCCCTAGCCACATACCTCTCATACTTGGTACATCATCATTCACTTCAGTTCTGATTTACATTGAAATAATTATAATTGATAGATCCCAATACGCACATACACTCCACTTCCCACCCCTATCTGAGTATTCTTTGAATAGAAATAAAGAAGATGCCAAACAACTGACTCCTGCTGCAAGATTATAAACTACCACTTTAGATTTATAAAAGTACATAATTTAGATCCTTACTGAGTTAAGCCATTGAGCAGTGGCTCAGTGGCTAAGATACTGAGCTTGTCGATCAGAAAGGTTGGCCGTTCGGCAGTTTGAATCCCTAGTGCTGCGTAACGGAGTAAGCTCCCGCTATTTGTCCCAGCTTCTGCCAACCTAGCAGTTCGAAAGCCGGTAAAAATGCAAGTAGAAAAATAGGAACCACTTTTGGTGGGAAGGTAACAGCGTTCCATGTGCCTTCAGCGTTGAGCCATGCCGGCCACATGACCATGGCGAAGTTGGCTTTGAAACGGAGATGAGCACTGTCCTCTAGAGCAGGGGTCCCCAACCTTTTTTTCACCAGGGACCGGTTTCATTTTAAAGAAAATTCTGCGGACCGGCTGAGGGGCTCAGCAGTCATGTGACTGGGTGGGCGTGGCCAACTTTGAAAATGTGAAACTCACTTAACAATGATCTTGGTTAGCAACCAAACTTTTGGCCTCAACTGTGGTCATAAGTTCTTTCTTTCTCTCTCTCTCTTTCTTTCTCTTACTTTTTCTCTGTCTCTCTTTTTTTCTCTCGCTATTTCTTTCTTTCTCTCTTTCCCTTTCTCTCTATTTCTTTCTCTTACCCTCTTTCTGTATCTTTTCCTGTCTCTTTCTTTCCTTTCTGTCTCTTTCTCTCTGTCTGTCTTTCTCTCTCCCACTTTTTTCTTTCTTTCTCTCTTTGTGTCTCTCCTTCATCCGCCCATTTCTGTCACTCTGTGTGTGTGTGTGTGCGTGTGTCTGTCTGTCTTGCATTCATTCAATCACTCCTTCTGTGTCTCTGTCTATCTTTCTCTCCCTCCCTCCCTCTGTCTCTCTATGTGTGTCTGTCGTCGTCATCGTCGTCTCGTCCCCCCGCCCCCAGCCTCCTCATCCCGCCTGCCACGCTTGGTCGCTCGTTCAGGCTCCGTGGCTGGATAGGTGCCGGGCTGGAGAGGAGGAGAAGGGAGGGGGGCAGCCCATTGGGGAGAACGGGCACGGGAGAACGCAGGAGGATGGTGGGGGCTCTTCCTCCACCCTCGTCGACGAAGGGACTCCTGTGCGCCGCCGGAGCAACCCGCCAGTTCCCTCCCCAGCCTGCAGAGCCTCCGCAGTCCCTGGAAGAAAATGAGTGGCCGGCATGCCAGCAGGGGAGGGAATCGGTGGCCGGTCCGGCGGCGTCCAGGAATCCTTCCGTCGACGAGGGTGGAGGAAGAGGCACACTCCAACGGCGCGAACAGCCGCGCCTGCGTTCTCCCGCGCGCTGTGCTCAGGGGGCTGCCTCCTCCTCCCTCCCTCCCAGCAAAGCTGGCTGGAGAACTCTGGGAGCTGAAGTCCTTCAGACTTAAAGTTGCAAAGGTTGGAGACCCCTGCTCTAGAGTCAGGAACAACTAGCGCATATGGATGAGGGGACCCTTTACCTTTAAGCATCCTCAGGACTGAAGCTTGAGGCGTAAATTTTCCTTCCAAACTGAAACATTTCAGCTGCACAAGAAGTTTACCAGAGCTGACAGGAATATCACACCAAACAGAGAAAATGTTTGTTATTATTCAGACATCGTGGCCTTAAACTGTCAGACTGTAGAACATCCAAGTTGCAATTCCTTAATGGAAAAGACAGTGGCTACCGATATCGTTTGAAATGATATCATTATTTATGATTTGAATGCAGTGCTAATTAACTTTGGCTTCACCCAGTTCTAAATATGTGTGTTGCTTTTTGCTAAGGAAACAACTTCAAAGAGGATCAGGCTGCCTTATTAGATTACTTCTCTATGTCGCTCTGTTTTATCAATTCTGACTGCAGTGGCTTTCCCACAGAGGATTGTTCTGTACTACAATCAGATGATCCTTCAAACTGAAGAGGCGAGTGTAAATCAAATGGATCGACTTTATCTTCACCATTAAGGATTCATTGCCAAATTCTTGGGTGTTCTTTTTATTTTATTTTTAAACTAATTGCCTAAACAAAGCACATGGAAGTTAATTCCAGCGCAACGTAGAAAATGAGGATGTCAAAAAATTGTACCTGGTAGTTTGGGGCTAATAAGAACTGTCTTTGTTTAAAGCCCAGGGAAAGTCTTGCCTAACCTAAGCAAAGATTTACTATAGACAGTGGACAATGAATGTTATGTTTTGAATATATATATATAGTTGTGTTAAAAGGTAAATGTTCCCCTCGCACATATGTGCTAGTTGTTCCCGACTCTAGGGGGTGGTACTCATCTCCATTTCAAAGCCGAAGAGCCAGCGCTGTCCGAAGACGTCTCCATGGTCATGTGGCCGGCATAACTAAGCACCAAAGGCACACGGAATGCTGTTACCTTCCCACCAAAGATGGTCCCTATTTTTCTACTTGCCTTTTTATATGCTTTCGAAATGCTAGGTTGGCAGAAGCTGGGATAAGTAACAGGAGCTCACTCCATTACGTGGTGCTAGGGATTCGAACCACCGAGCTGCCGACCTTTCTGATCGACAAGTTCAGTGTCTTAGCCACTGAGCCACTGCGTCCCTCTGAGCCCTGCCAAAGTGAAACTAACCTTTAGATGACCCTAACTGTTAACGCTAATTGTTTTGGAGGGAAACTTAAAACATTCATATTTTTCAAGTATTATGATTGGTTAAGGCCCTGTGGGCCCAGTATATAATTTACAGGCATTGCCTACTGTTCCTCAATTTGTAGTAGTCATTCAATTAATACTGTTGTAGCTATGCTGGTTTGTTTCTTTCCTACTGAAACCCACTACACAATAATGAATTCATTCCAATTGCCTACAAGTACTACAAGGACTAGATGTCAAGGAAAAAAGAAAATACTGCAAACAGCAAGGGACAGATTTCTCTTATTTATTATCTTGACAGCCATATGAGAGACAAAAAAAAATGGACGTAAAGATGATTGGCATGTTTATACAAATCCAGGAAGCTAGGGACACAACCAAAGAATTTGTTTTATAGTCTCTCAATCTTTTTTTTTTTAATCTTATTTCATAAGGAAGTAAAAGCTGATAAAGCAAATAAAACTCAGGGATCCTTATAGCAAAAAAAAGTAAATGCATGGCGTCTTTCTTGCTGTGAGACGAATTGCGGGATACGTGCATATCAACAGCAACATTTTCTTCACAAATGGCCATGTTACACAAGGCCTCCCATAAGAAAACAGGAAGCGCGGCTCGTTCATCCAAGGGATTGCTGATAAGAATTTGGCCAAAGCATTTGTTCTCAAGAAGATTTGTGGCCTTTTCCAGTTATACTTCTAGAAGTATAACTATTTGGGAGTTCAACAGCTGAGAACTTTTGGGAAGATGGCAAAGATAGATACCTACAAAAAGGAAGGACAAAGTTAGCTTTGAAATTGTTAGGGATGTCCTTTTAAGAGACCTCTTCAATTAAAAATCATTGGAAGCCTTAATTTTTTGTTACAGAATAAAAACTCTTGGTTATTAATCTAATTTAGCTTTCTGCAGGTAAAAGATTTCCTTCTGTCATGCTGTTGAACGCCATTTGATTTTTCAAAAACTAATTTAAAAAATCTCTTATGAAATAGGTTGCCAGATTATTTATCGTTGGTGGAAATAAATATGGCAGATGATAATTAGAGAATTTTAGAGGAGCTATGTCCTGGAGCATATTTCTTCCTTTCCTTCTACTCTTTGTTTCCATATGTGTTATTTAGGATCTCACTAAATTGAATGAGTAAAATCAGCATATTTAGCTGAAAAAGGTTTCCTCTATCCAATCATATTCAATCTCTAATCGGTGGAACAACTTGCCTCCAGAAGTTGTGAATGCTCCAACACTGGAAGTTTTTAAGAAGATGTTGGATAACCATTTGTCTGAAGTGGTCTAGGGTTTCCTGCCTAAGCAGGGGGTTGAACTAGAAGATCTCCAAGGTCCCTTCCAACTCTGTTATTCTATTCTATTCTATTCGGTGGTGTTCATCTCCATTCCTTAGGTAAGGAACCCAGCATGGTCCAAAGACATTTCTACAGTCATGTGGCCAGTATAACACCATGCTGCAACACAGAGTGTGCAGTGAAATGCTGTTACTTTCTCACCAAAATAATAGCAAAAGGAATAGCACTTTGACTTATACTTCCTCACGGCCGATTCGCTCCCACAGAGAGGGACTTCTCCGGGTGCCGTCCACTAGACTCTGTCAGCGGGCGACGCCCAGGGGAAGGGCTCTCTCTGTGGCGGGCCCTGCCCTCTGGAACGACCTCCCCCCCGATATTAGAACTACCACGGACCTCCGTTCCTTCCGTCTGAAATTGAAAACGCACTTTTTCTGCCTGGCCGGCCTAGGGTAGCCTCTTACCATAGTATTATAGGGTTTAGGGTTTTAGTGATTGGTTTTGGGGAATTTTAGCGCAGGGTTTTATTGTTTAATATGTTTTAATTTCCCTGTGCACCGCTCCGAGTCCCCTTGGGGAGAGGGAGCGGTCTAGAAATTAAATATATTATTATATTATTATTATATTAAATATATTATTATATACTGCTTCGTAATGCTTTATAGCCCTCTCGAAGTGATTTACAGAGTCAGCTTGTTGCCCCCAAGATGTCAGAAGAATGGAAGGCTGAGTCAACCTTGAGCCTAGTGAGATTCAAACTGCCTAATCAAGATAGCCTGCAGCTAGAGGCGCATAATTTTCTTAAAAAACACTCCTCAATCCTGAATGATAATGAGATGGGAACGGGAGGGGCCACAGGTCCGCCTGCTGGTGGGGGGGAGGAGGAAGAGACTATAGCAAAGAGGCTCAGATCGCAAAAATAATTTGTTATATTTTTTTTTATGATGGTAATTCCTGTACAGATGTCAATAGTACAAAGTAATTGAATGTATAAAATAATATGAAAATTTATGATTTTAAAATGTATGTACCCCTTCCATTTAATAATTTCTCTTTAATGGAATATGTACGAAGACTCGGAGGCGGTCATCAAACCCGATGTGGAAGCTCCAAAATATTATCTAATACCTTATTACCTTTTTCCTGATAAAAATTGTTAAAACCAATAAAACTTTTTTCAAAAAAAAAAAAAAAAGCTAGCCTGCAGCCAGCAGAAGTAGCCTGCAGTACTGCATTCTGACCACTACACCACCGCAGCTCTTTATCTATTTACCTACTCTCATTTGCATGATTTTGAACTGCTAGGTGAGCAGGGGCTGGGGCAAGAATGGGAACTCGCCCCATCATGTGGTGTGTGGCATCTCAAACCCATGTTTTTCCAGTTGACAAGCTCAACTTCTTAATCGTTGAGCCATCGTGCCCCCATTTGGTTGGTATTAATGACATATATCCAATTGTCATTTATACATTGTAATAAACTGTATATTCTTTTATTTAACCTGTGTTTAATTGCAAATACCTTGTTACTTTAAATGTGAGAAGTAATTCAAGGTAAAATGGCCTTTCAAAACAGAAAAGTTGAGAGGAAGATTTCTTTGCATTTCTCCCAATACATTTTCTAGGGATTTCCCAAAAGAACATTTTCCCTTTAGTGATGATAACAATTGTTACCAAAAAAAGCCCAACAGGAGCAAACTCTCCAGAGGTCCCCATCTCCTCTTTTGTTAGAACCTTCCTCCATAGGGACATCTCAGCCACCATTAAGTGGGATCATCTAGGCCTTGAAAGAAACACAGATTCAGGGACAAGATCAGAAAACCTGCAGACTTCAAAAGTGCCTGGCTGGCTCAAATAACTTTAAGCTCTGGAAAGATAGATGAGATAAGCTACTCATGGCCCTCAACTGAATCTCAGGATAGACTTAGAACAGACTATTGAGACCTTACCTTACCTTCTCTGTGGCATATTGTTGGAAATAATTCTTCCTTGGTTGAATGTTTTGTCTCAGTTTGTTGTGACTTATTGGAAGAAATGTCCATCTGGGTTCAGTTCCAAGTGGGGAGAAACACACTGGAAACATGGAGACTGCTTGGAAAGATGGTTTCTAATGGTGGACAGGACCACACAATTTGAGGTCCTGGGGGGGAAAGAGCAGAGATGCAGAGGGTACCCTGGTTTTATGCCCTCTCTGGGCTCTTGAATTTGAGCTTGTATTCTGATTGGTTGTCAGACTTCTATGGGGCCATCAGGGGCAACTCTGTAGGCTCTCTGGAGTCCCAAGCTTGGTTGAGCCTTGCTGGATGATGTAATCTTCCCAGGTGATATGTGGTGACACGGGTAGAGGGCTTTGGGCAATTCCTACTGCCTGAAGGAGGTAGATCTTTGTTATGTAGAATACACTGGCTCAGGCCTTAATGGTCCATTGACAAAAGTGAGAGGGAGGGAGAGTTTCTGCCTCCCTTTTAGGGGAAATATTCTGCCCTTTTAATATTTCCTAAAATATCTTATTTTTCTAAGACAGGGGTGGGTGCTGACTTCCTACAGACATTTGCTACAATATATGATTGTTTAAGTATCTGATTCAGAGGTAGGTTCCTACCGGTTCAGACAGGTTTGGACGAGTAGGTAGTAACTCGACCTGCCATGCTCCCGAACCCCTTCTATTGGTGGCAGCACCATCTTGATTTTTTCTTCTGCACATGTGAAGAACAATCTTCATTGCAAAAATTTATTTATTTATTTCCTTTTCTAATGTTGTGCACACGCAC
Source organism: Rhabdophis nuchalis (assembly GCA_039707465.1). Lineage (NCBI taxonomy): Eukaryota > Metazoa > Chordata > Lepidosauria > Squamata > Natricidae > Rhabdophis > Rhabdophis nuchalis. The sequence continues at coordinate 50,268,305 of CM077649.1, forward strand.
AGACCTTTTTAGGTGCAAATGCGCATGCACAAATTTTTGTACATGCCAAACCAGCAGTAATGCCCGCAGCAACCCACTCCTGATCTGTGTGCAGTTTTTTAGTATGTGGCAAAGACAAAAGAAAAAGAAAAATCAACTTGGCGATTCCTGCTTCTATTTTCCAGCACTAGTGGAGTTCTGGTTTTATATGTCTCCAGGAAGAAAAGAGGACTACTCTAAAAAGCTGTTTACAGCCCAGCTAGATACATAAATACCTCTTGAATAATAAGTAGCATTTGCTCCAAGGTCAAGATTTATTTTTTGATTTATTCACTTCTGGCATGCAGGAACTTAAATATGTATGGGCATAAAACCCGAAGAGCAAGTACAACACAACTAGATTTTTCAGACTTCCAAGCATAAAGCAGGAAGGTAAAAGACTTGAAACCAATCAGTCAACTTTGCAGACACTTTTGAACACGTCAGAAATGTCATTCTTTTAACCGATTGGTATAGGCCAGGGGTCAGCAATCCAAGGCTCTGGAGCCACATGTGGCTCTTTCATCCCTCTGCTTCAGCTCCCTGTTGCTCAAAATATGAGTCACAACCATCAATGTGTGACACCCGCTGGCAATTTGTTGAGCTTTTCAACCCCTGGTAGGCCAACCGTGAATAAATCCGAGAAAATAAAAGTTTCAGAAGAAAACAGTGTTAGGATAATTATCCTGATGTTGGGTTTAGTTTAGTTTAGTTTATTTCGAATTTATATACCGCCCTATTCTCCCAGATGGGACTCAGATGGGTTAACAATATATATAAGCCAGGATTCTTAAAGAGTATAGGTAACTTTAAGGACTATGTGGAATCTGATTGGCTGTGCTTCCCAGCTCAATCATAAAAGACAGCTGGAAACACAGTTCATTCTCTTTTGCTTTCCTTTGCTTCCTGATTGCCACTGAGGAGAAGCTGAATATGAAGACGGAAGAAGAGTATCATTGTTTTGACTTACTGTACGAAACTGTGTTTTGGTGAAGGACTGTTTATTGTTAGAGGAGTTAGTATCACTGTTTGGAAGTATTTTAGTTACCACAGAATTAAAGACTATTTATTTTTTCTACTATCAGTGTTTGATAGTTATTGTGTGATTTCAGCAACGTATCAATTGCTGTCCAGTGTATTGCACTATTCTGCCTGTTTATTTTCCAACGGGGGTGTTATTTTACCCCTAACAAACAGAATGTTTAATTCAACTATATATGCTAGTTTTGTAATCGCTGAGGAAAAAGGCATGGGAAGGGTTTTGTGGCTCCCGGTGTTGTTGTTTTTTTCTGTGAGAAATGGGTCCAAATAGCTCTTTGAGTGTTTAAGGTTGTCAACCCCTGGTATAGGCATAGGAACAAATACTTAACCTGATTGCCTGTGTAATGAATATTCATTCTTTATTTGAAAGTCTTCCAAAAGTTGGGCTTTTAAGAGCATTGCAACAATCTAGTGCTGTTTTTCCCCACTTCAAACAAAGAATTGAGGTGATGTGAACATGCATCCAGAGGGTTGTGAAAGCTGCTTTTCATTCGGTTCTTTTATTACTTTTGTGATACTTTTTATATCATTTATTCAAAATAGCTTCAACTGCACCTTGCAGGCATAAGTGTGCTATTTTTCACTATATTTAATACTTCTGCCCATGTTCTCAAATTATGAGCCTAAGACACTCTTTAAGCTTTGAGTGTGGCCTCAGAACTCTTCAAAGATTCTGTACATTTTTAACATGACAGAAGAATATTATTACGTACATAGGAAAGAAGAATGTGAATTGCATTTAATTTATTTAGATTTGAATTTAAGCAAATGTAGCTTTTGAATGGCTTTGCCTTAGGAATGGAGCTATTGATATGCTTCACGTATCCATGGGGTGGCAAGTTCAAAAAACAAGATGGCCACCATAACTATGTGTTCTCAGCTTGTCCTTGAGGTCATGGATATCATTTTGACTTTTTTGATCCATCTTTCAGCCACACAGCTTAAACCAAGTGGTGGAATCCACATTGATTTAGTGAAAACCATTTCCTAAATTACAAATTATTTGTAGAGATTTCTGAAGATATATTTATACCAACCATGCTTCATAGTGGGGGTGCAATGGCTCAGCAGTTAATGACACTGAGATGGTCAGCTGGAAATCTGACAGCCTGAGTTTGAGACCCGAGCACTGCATAAAGGGTGAGCTCCCATCCTTGCCTAAGCTCTGCCAACCTAGCAGTTCAAAAACATACCAATCAGTGTAGATAAATAGGTACCACTTTTGGGGGAAGGGAAGGTAGTTCGAGTGCCTAGTGCCCTGTAACTGAGTGAGCTCCCGTTACTTGTCCCAGCTTCTGCCAACCTAGCTGTTGTGGCCCAGCTGGCTCCGGATGAGCTGCTGATGGATTCCTCTAGTGAGGAGTCCTATGAGTCTGCTCTAGAGGAAGAAACCCAGTTTGTCCTGGATGTCAGGCTAAGGTTTGAGAGGAGGCAATTAGCAGAATGACGCCATCGGAGATAATCAGTATCAGCTGCCTAATTGCCTGGCCCTTCCCAAGAAGCTTTAAAAGAAATCCTCTGTGAAGAGTAGGTTTGCAGGAAACAACAGAGAAGCTACAGAGTCGGAGAATTGTGTCGTGTAATCTTTCAGTCTAGTTCAGGTTAGTTCAGGCAAGCTGCCAAGTAGCAGTCCGTCTAGTTAATTATCTTGTGAAGGGAGGGAGTCAGAACACTAGCAGTTCAAAAGCACGTAAAAATGCAAGTAGAAAAATAGGAACCACCTTTGGTGGGAAGATAACAGTGTTCCATTTAGTCATGCCAGCCACACAACCACAGAGACGTCTTCGAACAATGCTAGCTCTTCGGCTTTGAAACGGAGATGAGCACCGCCGCCTAGAGTCGAGAATGACTAGCACATATGTGCGAGGGGAACCATTACCTTTACATTTTAACAGAGTTCCATGTGCCTCTCATATTGTCATGCTGATCACATGACCTCAGAAATGTCTTTGTAGAACACTGCCTCCCCCAGCTAAGAAACAGAAATGAGCACCGCTCCCTAGTCAGACATGACTGGGCAGAGGACACCTTTACCTTTCCTTTATGCTTCATAGCACCATAGAATTGAAAAGAACTATTTAAGCTACTGAGTCCAATAATATGGTCTGTGCAGGAATCCAGATTAAAACAGAAGATTGCTTATCCGCTGCTTGAAGACATTACAAAGGAACCCAGCATCTTTTACTCTTAGGAAACTTTAAGATTGGAAGAGCCCTGGTGATGCAGTGGTTAAAATGCAGTATTGCAGGCTACTTCTGCTAACTGCCTGCTGCCAGCTATTTAGCAGTTCGATTCTCACCAGCTCAAGGTTGACTCAGCCTTCTATCCTTCCAAGGTCAGTAAAAATGGGGACCCGGATTGTTGGGGGTAATATGCTGACTCTGTAAAACTGCTTAGAACAGGCTGTAAAGCACTGTGAAGTGGTATATAAGTCTAAGTACTATTGCTACTGCTACTGTTGTGTGGGAGGGTGCGACCCCCACCTAACAATAGCTTTCTAATATTTAATTAAAATTAGCCTTCTGAATCTGCTTCATTTTGCACTCAATCTTCAAGGGCTTCTATAGAAGAAAAAGTAATTAAAATATTATGCTATAATTTCAAACCGTTAGTCATAATACATTTAAAAATGAGTTTTGCCACCATCATCCTTCACTGCCAGCCCAGGGAGCCTGCGACTTAATTAACACTTGTAAAATGCCACAAGATCCCAAGGGATTCAGTGTTAGCTAAATGTAAAGCATAATGTAATGATTTCTTTCGTATCAAATCAACCAAATGCGTTCTCTCCGGGCTTCAGTAGGGCTACTATCAAAGAAACTGTTCAATAAAAACAAAACACTGAATGTTGTAAACTAATTATTTTTTTTGAAGCTTCTAGTTCTGTGATGGCGAACCTATGGCACATGTGTCACTGGTGGCATGCAGAGCCCTCTCTGTGGGCATGCGAGCCGTCACCCCAGTGCAGCTCCATTGCGCATGCGTGCGTGCCTCCCACCAGCCAGCTGGTTTTTGGGTCTCTACTGCGCCTGCATGAGAGGAAAGGCACATGCAGGAGACATCCGTGCATGTGTGATAGGGCTGGTGTGGTTGCATGGACATGCATGGGGGCGAGGTGCATGCGGGGGTTCATACATGCATGTGTGGGGGTGGGGAGCACAGTAGGGTCACACGCGCATGTACAGGGGGCAGGGGGCACTCAGGGGGGGTCACATGTGCATGCACAGGGGGGCATGCAGGGAGCACGTGCACACATTGAATTATGGGTGTGCAAGCTTTTGGCACACAATGACAAAAAGGTTAGCCATTACTGTTCTAGTTTAACACTAAAACATATTTAAATGCCCTAGTTTCTTAAGAACTTTAAAACAGATGCACTTTCAAACTTTCATCCTGTATAATCCAACATTCATTTTATATAGTATATGAAATCGTGTGTGTGTGTGTGTGTGTGTGTGTGTGTTTCAGCATAACTCTGAAACGCCTTGAGCAATTTCAGCCAAACCTGGTACACAGATTACTTGTTACCTGGAGAAAAATACTGTGGGGGTAAGACACTCCTTACGCCCCTCGGTGTGTGTGTTCTGTTAAGATACATCCTGTTGTGCCATATACTGCTGTACTGTCTTCTATTGTACAGTTCAGTGGAGTTGCCATAGTAACAGCTTCACAGTACTCCACAAGAGGGCTCCCTCTGGTAAGGAGGAAAATCCAACATTAAAAAATACTACCAGGCTTACATTTCTAGTTCAATTTTCTTTTGCTTTTCAGTGTTAAAAAGGCTACAGTCCAGAGGTGGGTTCCTAGAGGTTCAGGCCAGTTTGGCCGAGTAGGTAATAACTCGGCCAGCAACGCCCCTGAACCGGTTATATCAGCTGTGCTGTAGACACCGCAATCTTGTTTTTTGCTTCTGCGCATGCACAGAACCAATTTTTTACTACTGCACATGCTCGTATAGCGCACAAGAAACATGCACATCCCTGAGCGAATCGTCAGTAACAGAAGCCGAAACCCACCCCTTCTACAATCTCAATCAACTAGATGAGCCCAATGGTGGGCAAGGTTTTGGAATCTGACCCATAAGGAAAGCTGAGTGAAAGGAAAATTTGTATAGGCATTTCCTCCTGCCCTCTGGAATAATCACTCTGACATTGGGATAATTAGCAAGAAGAGAATTTAGAATTTTCGTATTTACTTTCGTTGGAGAAAATTGAACTACAAGATAGTAACCCCAAAGGTGCTTTTTCAAGAGGCAACTGGGCTTTCTGTTTTTTCTTTGAAGACCTTTCACTTCTCAGCCAAGAAGCTTCTTCAGCTCTGACTGGATGGTGGATCCGTCCATTCCCCACCATCCAGTCAGAACTGAAGAAGCTTCTTGGCTGAGAAGCGAAAGGTCTTCAAAGAAAAACCAGAAAGCCCAGTTGCCTCTTGAAAAAGCACATTTGGGACAACCATGACCTGGATGACTGAGAATCTCCATAGACATTGACAAGAGAATAAGTAAGTAGGTAAGTGGGGAATACACATACAAACGCATGGTCTGGGGCCAGTCATTTCCTAGCACGCTCATCCTAGCCACTTAGGAAGACTTTAAGATGAAACTGATTAGGATTTTGTCAATTTCAGGCAGCAGCTGTGAGCAAAGTAATTAGGGACATTGCTGAGCTTCTCAATTTGCATTAAGCATTTTTTTAGAGCTGCACTCCAGAGAAAAGCAGCTCCAGAAGAGATAGCTTATTTAAGCAATCTCTCTGCTCGGAGACTGGGATTTGGGGGGAAGAAATGGGTCACACAGAGATGAATGTACTCTAATGGTATGAGAATGACCTTGAGAGAGAGGGAAGGGAAGGAAGGCTGCCTAAGAAATAATTAGACACGAGAGGAGGCAGCCCCCAGTGGTTTAATGATTAGAGGAAGACATTTAGGAGGGACCCACCCTAATTGATCAGGAAGTTAAAAGTGGGGGTGGGAGGTTTGTGCCTTCAGACTTGCAAAATTCTGTTAATGTAGTGTCTGTGGAGATTCTCAAAGTGGCTCAGTGGTTAAGGCACTGAGCTTGTTGATCTGAAAAGTCAGCAGTTCGGTGGTTCAAATCCCTAGCGCCATATAACGAAGTGAGCTCCTGTTACTTGTCCCAGCTTCTGCCAACCTAGCAGTTCGAAAGCCTGTAAAAATGCAAGTAGAAAAATAGGGACCAACTTTGGTGGGAAGGTTCGTGGAGACGTCTTCAGACAGTGCTGGCTCTTCGGCTTTGAAACAAAGATGCACACTGCCCCCTAGAGTCAGGAACGACTAGGACATATGTGCGAGGGGAGCCTTTACCTTTACCTATGGAGATTCTCAGTCATCCAGGTCATGGTTGTCCCAAAAATCATTTTTCAAGAGGCCACTGGACTTTTTGGGTTTTCTTTGAAGATGTTTGACTTCTCATCCAAGAAGCTTCTTCCGCTCTGACTGGACAGTGAGAGATGGAAGGATTAATACTCCTTGCAGACAACATGCATTTGCACGTCCATTTGTACCACTCAGGTGACCCTGATGACACAGATAAACCCCCAGGTGATCTTAATGACCTGCTAAAAGACTGCAAATGACCAGCTGTCTGTAAGGAGTATAAATCACATCTGTCTGAAGTGGTGTAGAGTTTTCTGCCTAAGCAGGAGGTTGGACTAGAAAACTCCAAGGTCCCTTCCAACTCTGTTATTCTGTATTCTACTATTTTTCCCTCAACAGAGGTGACTGGGCCAAGTCATCAAACCAGCTTTCATGCCTAAGGGATGACTAGAGCTCACAGTCTCCAAGTTTCTAGTACCGGGCTATTAACCATTGCACCAAACAGGCTCTCCCCTAGAGTCTTATTTGCTGTTGGGGATTTGGCAGTAAGCTTGTCTAAAGTGAGTAAAAACAGAAGAGGAGGGAACACATTGGGGAAACCTTTAGAAAGAGTCAGTTCCTTGAATCCTGAGACAAGATAGGTATGTAAGAATGAGTCTCTATTCTTCTCACTGGTGCCTAATTATGACCCCATCCAATAGTAATCAGAAACCAAGCCTTTTAAAAAAGGAACTTGGTTGCATTATGAGAATGGATTATTTCAGCAGGAAAATAGTATATAATTTACCATATTTTTCAGAGTATAAGACACACCTTTTTCCCACAAAGAAGAGGCTGAAAATCTTACACACTGAATACAGCATTTTTGGCCTCCCGAAGCCCCACCCACTTCACCAAAATGACCATGCATAGACTTTAGGAGGCTTCTAGAGTGCTCCGGTGGGCTGGGGAGGGCAGAAATGAGCAAACAATGGGCCATTTTTTTGCTCCTTTTGGGAGGGACACCTCCCAGGAGCACCGTACAAGCCTCCTAAAGGCTATGCATGCCCTTTAAAAAAAAAAAAAAAAAGCCCATTTTTGGGAGGTCTGCAGAGTGCAAAACCTTTTTTTTTTTAATTTGCCTCTTCAAAATCTCGGTGCATCTTATATTCTGGTGTGTCTTATACTCCAAAAAATATGGTATATGCTGCCCAGTTTCTAGCAATTCTGGGAGAAGGAACTGGAGAAGATACCCAAACATAAAGAACTGCAAATAGAAAAAGAACAACTATGGGGAAAAGAAAGCAGAAGTAGTACCAATAGTTAATAGGCACCTTGGGTGCAATTCCAAAACGACAGGAGAGTCACTTGAACACCATTGGCATTGACAAATTCACCATCAGTCAATTGCAAAAGGCAGCTTGACTTGGAATAGCTTACATGCTGCGACCATCTCTGTAACACCATCAACCATTCACATTTGCCTATCCCAGGAAGGACTTGATAGGTGGTCAAAATTGCCAAATCCAGTCTGAACAGCGGGTTGACTGTGCGATGAAACATATGTTGCCCAATCCCCAGCAATTCTGGGTGGCTGGGATTACAATGTATGTATGTATGTATGTATGTGTATATGTATATGTATATACAATACAATACAATAGCAGAGTTGGAAGGGACCTTGTAGGTCTTCTAGTCCAACCCACTGCGTGGGCAGGAACCTTATACCATTTCAGACAAATGGCTATCTAACATCTTTTTAAAGACTTCCAGGGTTGGGGCATTCACAACTTCTGGAGGCAGAATGTCAGTAATGGTTTCCTCTTATCTTTACTACTGGTTCGCTACCTCTTATCTTTGCTACTGGGAGCGCATGAGGGGCACTTCTGCATGCACAGAGGATCTGTGATGATGTCTGGGTGGGTGGGTGGGCAGAGCCTCCCTCCACCACCGCTACCAGTTCGCCTGAACCGGGGCGAACCGGCAGAATGCCACCTCTGATTAGAATCAGAAAGAGAGAAAGATACAAATAAAGGGGAAAAGGTGGATTCCACATATAGTTCTTAGTCCAGTGTGATTCTTGAATTGACAACAGAGCGTAAAATGTTATCAAGACCAAAAGAAAGCACTGGAAGATACTGTCATTCTCTTCCAGTCTTTCCTCTTTTGTTGACAATCTTTGTCAAATCTTTTTTTTCCCACCCTTCTCCCGTTGTCCTCCCAAATTCTATTTTAAGAGCACTCCCAATTTCCTCAACAATTGCCCCTAGGAATAGCTCTAATCATTACTCCTTATGGCAGGGTCACAGGGTAAATAAAGGTTGTGTTTAGAAGGAAGTACATTCGGCAGGTCATACATGTTTTGTCACAATCTTGAAGGGGAAGGAGGAAAGAGGGGGGAAAACGAGTTGAATGCCAGGGGCACTTAAATCAATTTTAGATAAAAATGTCACATAATATTATTGTTCTTCTCCTGAAAATTAAACCCACCATCTAGTTGCATTTATATCACTGCTCCAAAGGCCTGCACAGCGTTGATCTTTTAAATCAGTTTTCACCTACCTGGAGCTCTCCATATGTGCTGGAGCTGCAAATCCCAAACCAGCTATGTCACTACATTATTTTCCATAAATGCAGACAAAATTGTCATTCCCATTCATTCAGTCAAATGCCCATCACATTTATTTGCTGTAAGAATTCCTTTCTGTAGCTAAACCAAGAAACTGAGCAGCTGAACTCCTTTTTTAAACAGCTTTTGGGAAAGAACTGATATCAAACAAATAGAAATAGACAATGGGATTTTTAGCTTGGCGGTAGACTTTCTGAAGAAAATAAATTTGCCTGAAATCACCCGAAAGCTCCTTAGATTGATTTCAACACCGCATGCTAGAGGACACTCAGTTTACCCCAGACAATGATGAATAGCTAGAATGAGACTTCCTGTAATTTGAAGCAATGTTAAAACAGCATCAAAAATGGTTTGGTTTAAATTAGGAATGCAGATGGAGGTCTGCATATTTCTTTCAAAGAAAGTATCATCACTAAGATAACTTGCTCCTGTCTTAAATGCACAACATGTTCATCAGATAACCACTTTAACAGCAAATTTATAATGAGATTATTTATCAGTAATGGTTGCTTTTCAAATGGCTATCGAAGTGAGTAGATTTACATTCGAAATGATGGCTAACCATTTAGTTGTTGCGTCGTGCGTGCGTGCCCGCCCCTATAATGCAATATGTGTGCAACACTCCCATGCCCTACCCATCCCTGCACATGCGTGCACACACACCCCATGCTCCCCCCACCCTGCATATGTGTGCATGTTTCTCACATGCGCCCCGCCCCTGCACATGCTCAGTAGAGACCCCAAAATCAGCTGGCTGGCAGGAGGCATCTATGCATGCACAGTGGAGCTGAGCTGGAGCGACGGCTCACATGTCAGCAGAGAGGGCTCTGTATGCTACCTGTGGCACATGGGGCCATATGTTCGCCATCACAGTTCTAGTTTATACAGTTACACCTGATTGCATCCATTTATGAAGCTCACAGATGAGATCTTTTAGACAGCTCAAAGAATCCAGTTGTGATGCTTCTTTTTCCTCTGCCCATATTGGAGAAAATCCATCTCAGAGTCAGACTCCGATGACGGGGCCATGACAGGAATGTAGTATTCCTCTCCAGGTTTTTTCACCCTAACAACAGGTAGCTTGTGAGTAAACTGGACTGAGGAACAGTGATTGAGTGAAAGTGGAGTTGTGTGTGACTTTCCCCTGTCTCAATTCGACATCAATTCACACAGAACATTGGGTGATTTAATGTTTAACATTACCATATCATGGTGGGAAAAAGTCTTAACTCTCTTGTTCTAAACTATTTGCATTGCACTTGTGTCGGAGGCACCCAGGATTTCCCGGGTGGAAAGGCTTAGTCAGTGACATCACCTTTGCTCAAGAAAAACCTACCGTATTTTTCAGAATATAAGATGGACCATTTTCCCTCAAAAAATAGGGTGAAAATCTAGGTGGGTCAATTCAGCATTTTTGGCCTACTGAAACCCCGCCCCCTTTGCAAAAATGGGCGTGCAGAGGGTTTGGGAGGCTTCCAAAGTGCTCCTGAGGGCTGGGGAGGGCAAAAAAATAAAATAAAATGGGCCGTTTTTGCCCCCCCCCCAGCCCCCAGGAGCACTCTACAAGCCTCCCAAATATCTGTATGCCCCCCCCCCTTTTTTTTTTTTGCAAAAAATAATGCATGCAGCGGATTTGGGAGGCCTGCAGAGTGGAAAAATCTTTTTGTTAAATTCACCTCTTCAAAATCATGGTGCCTCTTATAGGCTGAAAAATATGGTAGTTGAGGGCTCCTTTCATGTTTCCAGCAAGAGGATGGGAGCTCACTCCTCCCCATGGCAGCACTCAAACACAGGCTTGCTAATTACGTGAGCCACTGTGCTCCTACTTCTATGCTGCTGAGGAAAATTCTAATTTTTTTATTCCTGAGATTCTTTCCAAACTAAACTTGAATCATAGTACATGAGAGCAAAGAGCAGTCTTCTTTAAGGCATTCCCCGTGGCTGAATTCAGGTCAGCAAAGGAGTGACACAAGACTTTGCTCTTTCCTTATTTAGTCAATTTATATTTTGACTATCTATTAAGGGAGGATAGATTGAAAGCAGATGGGTACAACTTTAGAACTGGAAGAAATAACATCAATTACTATGCCGATAAAACTTCCTTTATAGCTGACACAACAGATGATCTGGAAGTTCTAGTAATGACAGTCAAAGAGCACAGTGGGGTGGGAGAGACGAAGATGAAATATATAAAGAAGGCCAAACTAATGACAAGTAGAGCAACTGGCCTTCAAACTGCTAATGAAGAAGTTGAGATGCTAGATAGCTTCTGCCATTTAGAATCAACTATAAGCAGTAAAGAAATCAACAGCCCAAAATTATGTCCCTAGCACTTAGCAGCATAACAAGGAAGGCCTTGGAAAAAATATTCAGTTGCTCTGACTTGTCTATACTTAAGAAAAACCAGAAGCATGCAGGCAAATGTTTCCCTGTGACAATAATGGATGCAAAATTTGGATTTTAAAGAGGCAGAAAAGTAAAATTAAAAAAAATAAAGTTGATACTTCTGAACTTTTGTTTTGGAAAACATCCTGAGAATGCCATCAAAGATTCAAGAAAACAAACTACATCAGTTCAAAGACCTAGCTCTCTGAAGAAGAGTCTAATGCTAGGAAAAGTGGAAACAAAAACAAGAAAAGGACAACCAGCAATCAGTCATTCACTCTCAGTTCTCAAATCAGTTGGTTTTGTTTTGAAACATTGGCTTTTAACAGCTTAACAGGCCATCTAGTCCAACCCCCTGCCCAAGTAGGAGACCCTACATCTGCCTGTACCTAGGATTGAACTCACAACCTCCTGATTGGAAAGCGAGAGCTCCACCTCTAGGCCACAGCAGCTTTGTCTGCCCCTAAAACATCTTGTGCTGATACAGAATTTGGTGGCAAGAAGTACAGCCAAAATATTAATTATTTTCATTCTGTCTCCTTAATCAAAATGTCTTCTGCTGGTGATCATCAGCTTGGACTGGTTTTGGTTGCAGCTAACCTTCTATATCCTTCTAGTATATGCTCTTTTTGCTTTCTGTCTGTCTGTCTGTCTGTCTCTATTATCTGTCATCTAATTATCATCTATCATCTATCCATTCATCTATCTATCATCCATCTGTCATCTTTTTATCTATCTATCTGTCTGTCTGTCTGTCTGTATATCATCTATCTACAATCTATCATCTATTATCATCTATCATCTACCTACCTACCCACCTACCTACCTACCTACCTATCTATCATCTAGTTATTATCTATCATCTATCCATCTATCTATCAACTACCTGTCATCTATCTGTCTGTCTGTCTGTCTGGTCTATCATCTATCTACCATCTATCATCTATCATCTACCTACCTAGCTACCTAGCTACCTATCTATCATCTAATTATTAACTACCTGTCATCCATCTATCTATCTATCTATCTATCTATCTATCTATCTATCTATCTATCTATCTATCTATCTATCTATCTATCTATCTATCTATCTATCTATCTATCTATCTACACCCATATATCCATCCATTCATCTATCTATTTATCCATGTTGTATATGTAACATACACTCTCAGTAAAGCCCACCAGTAGTGGTAAGCAAAGAATACTAGCAATAGTTGAAAACAGCAGATATAAACTCTATGCTAAATATTATAAACCATTACAATCAATAAATTATAAAACACAACATTTTTGTCTGTGATATCAGAACCCACTTTTTACCACTGTATTTTTAAAATAAATTTCTACAAGAAAATTAAGGATAATTCAGTGACATATGCAGTTTAATCCTAACCAAGAATGAACATGAAGGATTTAATCTATATTACTATACCCCTTAAAGGCACAATCACATCTCGAGCAAAATTACTTTAAAAATGAAGATAATAACATTGATCAATGTTGTAGGTAAAAGATACTGGTGGAATAAAGTGCTATGAATATTATACACTTATAATATCATATAATTATAATTGCTTCTCAAATGAAATAATTGAATTTCATATGGCTTCTACCAGACAAGCTTGGAAATGTTGAGTGATTCTTTTAGAACTGAAGAAATGACTGAAGTCATTACCAAACTATTTTTAATTGGGCCAATTTCTATTAGCCCTTGGTACCCCTATATCATCCATTTTCCAACCGTCAATTTTCTGTACATGATTGGTGATAGATTTGCAAAATAAATCAAAACTAAACTGTCATCATTATGGCCAAATACATTGTATGAATTCAGCCAAATATTTATTCAAGAAACTATAGTTGTTTAAAATTGGGACTTGGTACAAATGTGGACTTATTCCAATAGTAGAGTCCATCTGAAATGAGTTTTGAATTGCCCCTGTTGAAAAATAATGCTTTTCCCCCTCACAACGCTAAGATGTTACTCTAGATTCAACCATTCTATTTTGCATTGCTTTAATGATATGTGGATGTGGATTCTCTCATTTTCTTTTTCACTGATTGGAATCAATAATTATCAGGAATTCAATTAAGCATACAAAAACATTTGTACTTCCTTCAAAGTTGCCACGGAGATGAACAAAATGGAAAATAAGGGTTTTGTTCTAGAATCAAAACTTGGCTTTAAAAAAAGTCGCAGAGGTCCTTCAAATGCTCTTCTTTCACGTTTCCATATTATCCTGACTGAAAACTTGCCTTTAAAAAAAAAAAAGGTCAATCCTATAAAGACAAAGAAAAGAAAATGAAGTTTTTGTTTCAGTTACCGCCTGATAGTTACCTGCCTGTTATAAGATCCCAGAAAAAAAGATGTCAAGGTATTTGACCTGCACAGTTTCTTCCAATCAGTGGGGTTAAAAAGAAGTTCCTGGCCTGCAAAATAATTATTTACACTGATAACACAAAAGTCCAGGAAGGGTAAAGGTTATTACTTAGCGTTAGCTCCCATGCCTGGTCCACTTCTAAAGGAGAAAGGGATGCTCAGAAGGAAGCCTCTAGGACAGTGTTTCTCAACCTTGGCGACTTTAAATCCTGTGGACTTCAACTTCTAGAATCCCCCAGCCAGCTATGCTGGCTGGGGAATTCTGGGAGTTGAAGTCCACAGAACTTAAAGTCACCAAGGTTGAGAAACACTGCTCTAGGAGAATTGGAGACCATGGGTGGAAATGTGTGGAGATTCTCAGAGACATGTTTATAAAAGGGAAAATGTTACAAATGTACTCTTCCCCGGTTCAAATCCCAGTAAGGGTATGGCTAGGTGATGAGAGCTAAATAGCTTGAAATAGATTAATACTAGTCTTCCTTATTTATTTATCCATCAGCACAAAAACGTATCACAAATATAACAAAGGCAACGGAAAAATAGCTTTCTGCCTGGATGGTCTCCTGTGATGAGCCGAAAGACAGAAAAGGGAAGCAGTTCTGCTTCCTTCCTTAATTGGGGCTTACCAGGGTGTTGTGACATGCACACACACGCGCACACACAGACATGTGTGTGTGTTTGTGTGTGTGTGAGGTTTTGAGCTGATAAATATAACACAAATATATATATATATAGGTAATTTTTTCCCACAACATCCTGTTAGGGCTCCTGACTCATATGCAACACAACCCGGGTTCGAGTCCCAGTAAAGGATATGGCCAGCTGATGAGAGCTAATAAGTTCGAAATAGATCTATCCTGGTCTCTCTGATTTATTTATTGATCAGCTCATAAAACTAACACACACACAGACACACACAGACACACACACACACACATATATATAAATAATTGTTCCACAACACCCTGTTAGGCCCCAGTTAAGGGAGGAGACATACTGTTTCCTTTTCTGCCTTTCAGCTCATCACCAGAGACCATCTAGACAGAAAGCCATGAGTTCCGTTGTGTATTTTTTTTTATGTGTGTGTTAGGTTTTTGAGCTGATCAATATACTAGTCTCCCTGATTTATTTATTGATCAGCTCAAAAACCTAACACTCACAAACACATGTATGTATGTATGTATGTTCTGTGCTGCTTTTGTTGTTAGGAATAACTCTCTTGACATATCAGTTTATCATAAAAGTACAGTTGTTACAAATCACTTTCAATATCCCCAACTACTGGCCATGTTGGCTGAGGAACCTGGAACCTGTAGCTCAGCAATATTTGGAGGGACCCTGCTGTTTATTTGGTGTCAGGTCTCTACAAGTAGAGAGAAGCTCAAAGGATGGCCACCAGGACGTTTTGTAGGACTCCAGACCTCCCGCAGGCCCATCTCAATTTTTTTCTTGGCTAACTAATCTCTCTAGAAATTCATAAAAAGAAGCGTGAAAGAGAAAACAGTAAAAGTACTGGAGTTAGTTAAACTAACATCTTTATTTTCTCCATTGGAAGATCTAGAGCTTGTGGGAATACGCTAGGAAGAAGAAGAAGATTTCTGAAAGCCAATTCCTTCATATTTTCTACTCGTATCACTGTTTTTCTTCACTGCCTAAATTAAACGTTGTGTTGTTACATTAAAAGTCAACGCTGAATTTCAAAATCAGAGTATTCAGCAACCATCTGCATTTCTGCAACGATGGCATGTAGAGGGTTGTTCTACCTTCTTATGGGGTATGAAAATAAAGCTCTGAGCCCTCTCTCTTTTTTTTTAAAGTCCATACGTGCCAGATTAGCACATGGAATAACTTCATAATGGCTTCAAACAGAAGTTTTTAATGGAAACTGCAACTCATCCTTAACTACGCCGATGTGAATATTGTGTTCTAGTATGTAGGATGAAAAGTTATAAAACTGGCAGGACTGAATATTTGACTGCAGTAACTGTGTATTAACAGACAATAAAGCACACATCATTTATAGAAAATCCAGCTGGTTATAAATTTCAGGATTTACTGCCATTTTATAGCATCTATAATGAATAAGAAGCTGTGATTGTGCATTCAAATTAGGCATGTAAGAAGCCATTTAGAGAACAGTTTACTGTTTTCATTAACGCCGGGCATGGATCCCTTTCAGTAGTGCTCGGAGATTCCATTCAGAGGCAGGGTGCAATTCTCGCATTTTTCTTACTTTTGTATCATCAATCCACCAGTTACCAGATGTTCATGATCACTAAATTATATCTTATAGCAAAGAATTGCTCTGTTTTTAGCCCATTGTTCAAATTATGAAGTTAAGTGAAATATGGAATATTTCATAGTACATGGGATCCTTGTATGGAAGAAGACATGGAAGCAAACTTTTACTTTCTGGAGAAAAGGTGGAAGGAAACCCTGAGAAAGAAAGAAAAATACTAATTCTTATTTTACTTCTGTACAGCATGCTTAACCAGTACAGGTAGAGATGTAGCTGATGCATTTGTACAGCATGCTAATCAGAAGTGAGTTTCTGCCAGTTCGCCCTGGATCAGGTGAACCGGTAATGGCGGCGGCAGAAGACTCCACCCATCCGCCCGGACGCTTCTGTGCATGCGCAGAAGTGTCGTGCGAACACGCACGAGCGAACCAATAGTAAAATAAATTGAAACTAATGATGCTAATCATAGAAAGTATTAACCGTATCTTGTTGGGAGGGGGGGGGATTGGCTTAGTGTATTATGTGAACTGTCTGAAGAATCCCATTTCAAGATGATGATGATGACGACGACAATTCTGAAAGGGACATGGTGGCTCAGTGGATAAGACGCTGAACTTGTCAATCAAAATATTAGCAGTTCAGTGGTTCGAATCCCTAGTGCCATGTAACAGAGTAAGCACCCATTACTTGTCCCAGCTTCTGCCAACCTAGCAGTTCGAAAGCATGTAAAAATGCAAGTAGAAAAATAGGAACCACCTTTGGTGAGAAGGTAACAGCGTTCCATGCGCTTTCGGCTTTTAGTCATGCCAGCCACATGACTGCAGAGACATCTTTGGACAGGACTGGCTTTTTGGTTTTGAAACAGAGATGAGCACCGCCCCCTAGAGTCAGGAATGACTAGCACATAGGTGCAAGGGGAACATTTACCTTTTATTATGTGAACTCACTTCGTAGTACTATAAACCTCAGTGGTTTGTGAGAAGCATGTTGTGCAAATGCAGCCAATAGGCAGGTGACACGACCTATGACTGTTTGACTCATCTGGTTTACTGCATAGTGATTTGTAACCCATGTTTTATGATAGAGCCTGCTTGTCAACGCAACCAACTGCAACTTATTTAGTTTACATGGTTCAGTGAACCACAGTTTGGCATGATGTGTAGGCTGTCTATAGGCTGCCTTTCAGTATGTTAGTTTAGTGAGCTTGATGTGTCTTTGGTAATCTAAAAAGAAACATTAGAAGATATTGCTAGTCAGAGGACTTAACTGAAATGGAAACCATCAAGGCAGCCTTCATTTATCTTCCATTAGTTATTTCTTGTACATCTAATCACACTTGGCCAAATAATGTGTTCTGTTCTGTTCTGTTCTGTTCCATTCCGTTCCACTCCATTCCACTCCATTCAGGGGTGGGTTCTGGATTCTTTTACTGCTGGTTTGCTCAGGGATGCGTTTTGGGCATGCACACACTTTGCGCGCATGTGCATTAGTAAAAAATGGCTTCTGTGCATGCGCACAGAATGGTGGCACCTACGGCACGCCAATACAACTGGTTCAGATGCGTGGGCGGCCAAGTTACTATCTACTCAGCCAAACTGGTCTGAACTGGTAGGAACCCACCTCTGATTCTATTCCACCCTACCCTATGAGGTGGCTGGATGGAGTCACCGAAGCAGTAGGCGTGAGCTTAAATGGACTCCAGACAATGGTAGAGGACAGGAAGGCCTGGAGGAACATTGTCCATGGTCGCAATGGGTCGGAAAAGACTTTGCAACTAACAACAACATACATAGATACATGCATGCTACACATAAACACATAGTATGTTATCTTCCCACGTTATATAATATATATGGAGGCCACATTGAGTAACAAATTTGTTTGCTCTGATCTGGCTACCAGGATTGACAGCCGTGAGTGGGCACTAGCTATACTGGAAATTATCCACAGTAAATTTCCAAAGTTCTCAGACATGAGAAGATAAGATATGATAATCATCTGCTGCTGTGGCCTAGAGGTGGAGCTCTCGCCTCCCAATCAGGAGGTTGTGAGTTCAATCCTAGGTAGAGGCAGATGTAGGGTCTCCTGCTTGGGCAGGGGGTTGGACTAGATGACCTGCAAGGTCCCTTCCAACTCTGTTAATCTGTTTCAAGATGGTGTTTGTATGTACATGAATGTGTGTGTGTGTGTGTGTGTGTGTGTATGTGTGTGTGTATCATTACAGGAGGCATCTCAAAAAACATCCTCAGTATCCTTCATGCACATAAACTATGTAACATGTAAGTTAACCTGTTTGGAGAGGTAATGGTTTTAACAGCAGTGTTAAGAAACAAATCCAGCAAACACCTGAAACAAGTTCTAATATTTCAGTTCTTTGCCAACACTTCTCAAGTACTTAATGTTTTCTCTCACTTCCCTTTAATTAGGCTCATCCCAAAGTTAGTCACATCCCGCTCCGATAAACAGATTAAGTCTGAAGTGGCAAGAGAGATTTTGCAATCAGAATAGATTTTTATTCATTTAATGCTGGAGCTGCTAAATGTTACAATTTTGCAGGCGGTTCTCATGAGAAATGGAACAATTTGCCATTTAGATTGCCCATGTACAGTTATAAACTGGAAACAGCCAACAGTTTGCATTTCTGCAAAAAAAACCAACCCTAACTTCCCAGTTGATTTTTCCTCTGCTTAGCAAACCAGTCACACATCTCTTCACATGTTCTTTATTTTAGCTATCTCTGCTAAACTCCGCTTGCAGCTATTTAGCATCTCAAACTGGAATTTAATATGATGTAACACATTCTTTTTTTTTTAAATGCGGCCAATTTATTTATTCTGTTTCAGAGGAACAAAACATTTTGTGTTCTTGCAATCGCTCCTTTTACAATAAATTGGACTTTATTATCCTGGGATATTTTCCTGACATTTAGGAACTTAGGGGGAATAAATGAAGTGTGAAGAAACAACTAAAACAGTTTCATCTTTGAATGAAACTTCCAGTTCTACTGGAAACTTCTGTTTGTTAATTCTACTTTGAGATTATGGCAATTGATAGTCTTGAACATTGGGTCCTGTCTAACAAAATTACCATATTTTTCAGAGTATAAGACACACTTTTCCACCCCTAAAAGGGGTGGAAATTTGGGTGTGAGAGATAGATACTGTAGGTGATAGACAGATGATAGATAGATAGATACTGTAGATAGATAGATAGATAGATAGATAGATAGATAGATAGATAGATAGATAGATAGATAGATAGATAGATAGATAGATAGATGGAGAGAGAGAGAGAGAGAGAGAGAGAGAGAGAGAGAGAGAGAGAGAGAGAGAGAGATGGTGGATGATGGAGAGATAGAGAGATACTGTAGAAAAGTGAGAGAGAGAGAGAGAGAGAGAGAGAGAGAGAGAGAGAGAGAGAGAGAGAGAGAGAGAGAGAGGATAAATGAGAGATGAGAGATAGATAGATAGATAAATAGATGGATGGATGGATGGATGGATGGATGGATGGATGGATGGATGGATGGATGGATGGATGGATGGGATGGGATGGGATGAGATGATGAGATGAGATGAGATGAGAGAGAAAGGATAGATGGATGGATGGATAGATGGATGGATGGATGGATGGATGGATGGATGGATGGTGTGGTGGCCTAGAGATGGAGCTCTCACCTCACAATCAGGAGGCTATGACTTTGATCCTAGGTAGAGGCTAATATTTCTCTCTCTCTGGGCATAATGAGAATATATCTGCTGCAAAAGCTCCACATTGGTGACAGGAAGGGCATCTGGCCAGTAAACACTCAGCTCCATGCAGTTGCCTGGACTCCACATCTCAAGGGATTACAAGGTCATTAAACAATGAAGACAGACAGACAGATGATAGAATCATCTATCAAACAACATTCCCATAGGAAGAACATGTTGGATCGACAGTCTGCCTAAAATTGGGATTCTCAAGAGAACTCAGAGTTTCCTTCCCTGCATAGGAAATAAAATCCAAGACAACTGTGGAATTAAATTCCAAGACAGATGAAGAGCTTCAGGATGTTGAAGGTTAAATAATGGTCTTTCTTTTACCCGAATGAAAATCTGTACAGCGCCAACCATTTTCTCCAGGCTGAAAGCAAATACATAGCAGAATGGGAGTTGAGGTAAATTGGCTGAAAGATGCAACTCGTCTTCAATAAAACTGTCTAGAATTTCCAAGCCAAGAACAGACCGACACAAAAAGCTCCCCTTACAGACATAAGAAGGAGTGTTCCTGACATAAACCCAAGGAGAATCTGCTTAATTTGCAGGAAGAAGATATTGAACGAATATCTGCCAATATCCTCTTTGTTTATTTTGTGGTAGAATTGGGAAATTATTCCCAACTCTACTACAAGGAGATATTTCTCCTAATTCAGGGAAAGCAACGCCAGGAATGAAATAAATATTCCACACGGTGCCACAGGATGAAAATAATGGCTCCTTCCTGATTCATTTTTTTGACTCTCCTATATAATACTTTCAAGTCAGCTTCTACTCATTCCAGCAGACATACATTCAGAAAAGCAATTAATTTCAATTGTGTAGAATTAATTTTTTTGAAGCTGCACTGTAAATGTAGATGAAATTTACAGTGTGAATAATGGTTGCATGTGGGGGCAGGAGTGAGCAAGGAGACTTACAGTTCATTTTGTGACTGACTTTACAACAACACTGAAAAAAGGGACCGATGACTGTTACAGCAGCCCCAAGATCACGTGATCAAAATTCAGAGGCTTGGCAACTGACTCATATTTATGAGGGTTGCAGGGTCATAGGATGACTTTGGGCAAACTTTGCAAACAAGCAAAGTCAATGGGGAAGCCAGATTCAGCTAACAACCGGGTTAGTAACTTAACAACTGTGGCGAGAAAGGTTGTAACAATAGGCAAAAATTGACTTAACCAATGGTTCACTTAGTAACATATATTTTGGGCACAGTTGTGGGTCGTAAGTCAAAAACTACCTGAAGTCTAAGGAGAGGGCCAGGTTGGTACTAAAAATCTCAGATTCTGCTCATCGTGTACCATGAAGTTCATTAGACAAAACAACAAATTACTCTTTCAGCTGACCTATGTTCCAAGGCCATTATTTATTTATTTATCTATTTATTTATCTATTTATTTGTTTATTTATTTATTTATTTATTTAGTCAAACATGTACAAGGTAACAAGTATAAGTATAAACATGGACATGAACAAAGGAAATGAATACAAATAAATGGGGACAGTAGGACAGGGAGGGTAGACATGCTGGTGCTCTTATGCACGCCCCCTTTACAGACCCCTTAGGAATGGCATGAGGTCCACGGTAGACAGTTTAAGGTTCAAGTTATGGGGGTTTGAGGATGTAACAACAAAGTCAGGTAGAGGATTCCAGGCGCTGACCACTCTGTTGCTGAAGGTGTATTTTCTGCAATCGAGTTTGGAGCGGTTAACCTTGAGTTTGTACCAATTTCATTGTAATTTTATTACCAATTTTATTACAATGACAATAAAGATTATTATTATTATTATCTATCGTTTGCCCATGTATTATTGAGATTGAAGCTGAAGTACTCATTGACAGGTAGGACATTGTAGCAGACACTTTTGTGTACTATGTCAGACCGTAGGCATAGTTCCAGGTTGTCCAAGTCCAAAATTTCAAGTCTGATGGCATAAGATATTCTGTTGTGAGCAGAGGAGTGGAGGACTCTTCTTGTGAAATACCTCTGGACCCGCTCAATTGTATTAATGTCCGATAAACAGTGTGGATTCCAGGCAGACGAGCTGTATTCGAGAATTGGTCTGGCAAAGGTTTTGTATGCCCTAGTTTGCAGTACAATGTTACTGGAGAAGAAGCTTCGCAAAATTAGGTTAACAACTCTTAATGCATTTTTGCCAATGCTGTTACAGTGAGCTCTGAGGCTTAGATCATTTGAGATGAGTACTCCAAGGTCTTAACAGAGTGAGGGTTGGAATTATGGGGAGGAAATAGATCGCCCATACTTTTATCTGGAAAGAATGGTGAAGCATAGGTAGTCCTCAACTTTTAACCATTCATTTAGTTACTGTTCAAACAACAGCAATCTCTTCTTAAAAACTTCCAGTGTTGGAGCATCCACAACTTCTGGAGGCAAGTCGTTCCACTGATTAATTGTTCTGTCAAGAAATTTCTCTTTAGTTGTAGGTTGCATCTCTCCTTGATTAGTTTCCATCCATTGCTTCTTCTCCTGCTTTCTGGTGCTTTGGGGAATAAGTATATCCCCTCTTCATTGTGGAAACTCCTTAGATATTGAAACATGGCTGTCATGTCTCCCCCTAGTTCTTGCGTTCATGAAACTAGATATACCCAATTCCAGCAACTGTTCTTTATATGTTTGGCTGAACAGAATTTCTAATTGGCTGAACAGATCTCTTACAAATTCAGCACTTATTTCAAAACTGGAGGGAAAAATAGAAAGTCTCCATTTCACACAATGTGGTGGCTTTTTTTGCTTGCTTACAACTACATGTATCTTCATGTGCAGCTACAACATTTATAGCTACACTTAAATGAGCTTCAGTTGAGAAAAGCATTTCTACTCTGGGGAGCCTAATTTCAAAAGATTCTCCTGAGAACAAAGAATTCAGTACTGAGATACGCAAATAAAGGATGAGATGCAAGTCTTATTAAAAAAAAATGACACAGATAATTAAAGGGTTCGCTGAAGAATTGCCAAAGTTTTTGGATGTAATGGTTAGATCATTTCATTGTGTTCATTAAATCAGGGGTCTCCAACCTTTGCAACTTTAAATCTGAAGGACTTCAGCTCCCAGAATTCTCCAGCCAGCTTTGCTGGCTGGAGAATTCTGGGAGCTGAAGTCCTTCAGACTTAAAGTTGCAAAGGTTGGAGACCCCTGCATTAGATACTCAAAGACTCCATTGCTGTCTCTTTAATTCAAAAAAGTAACAAATTCACTCGTTCCTTACTCATTGCAAGATAATTATCGAAACAACTCTTGATAAAGTAATCAGCCTAGTAGTCCCATGTTGGAACAATGTTCTTACGAGCCTGGCTAATCGGTAATAGGAAAAATCATCCATGCTTGGTGAAGTTGCTCAAGCTCTCTAAAAAATCTTGGAGTCTGATATTTGATAGCCCATTAAATAATCCATAAAATGTTAAGGATGATTACACTTTGAAGAATTGTTCCCAGAGGCCTCTTAACATCAAAAGTGCAAGGGGCAGAAGACTCCACAATTTCACAGCTGGGATTCTTTCAAACAGTGTATGGAAGTTCACCTTTAGAACAAGCAATTGTCCCACAACTGGGCCATGAACCGTTTGATGAATTTTATTTTTATGATTTGCAATATGACTCGATATGATCTCCATGTCCCAAATGACCTCATGGATTAGAACATAATTATGTATCAGCTTTTTCAACACCAAAATGTATACACCGTATTTGTAGTTTATTTGTCCCTTAGGCTTTTGGAGAAGTGTGTGTACTAAGGAGGTGAAAGGCAGAAGAACACAGAGACACCCATGAATGCATGTTTTTTTTTTAATTTAGTTTGACAAGCATGTAAAAGATAACAGGTATAAGTATAAACATGCATATGAACCCAGTGAATGGGTATGAATAATTGAATACAGTAGGACGGAAATGGTAGGTACGCTGGTGTGCTTATCCACACCCGTTAGAGACCTCTTAGGAATGGGGTGAGGTCGACAGTAGACAGTCTTAGGTTAAAATTAGGGGGGCCTGGGCATGTAACAACAGAGTTGGGTAACGCATTCCAGGCATTGATCATTCTGTTACTGAAGTCGTATTTTCTGCAATTGAGTTTGGAGTGGTTTACCTTGAGTTTGTATCTATTGTTTGCTCATGTATTGTTGTAGTTGAAGCTGAAGTAGTCATTGACCGGTAAGACATTGTAGTGGATAATACTATGTACTACGCTTAGGCATAGTTCTAGATTTTCCAAGCTCAAAATTTCAAGTCAGGTGACATAAGATATTCTGTTGTGAGTAAAGGACTCTTCTTGTAATACCTCTGGACTCTCTCAATTGTATTAGTATCTGATATACAGTGTGTGTATTTATATACATAAATAATAATAATAATAATAATAATAATAATAATAATAATAATAATAATAATAATAATAATAATAATAATAATAATAATTTAATTTCTAGACCGCTCCCTCTCCCCAAGGGGACTCGGAGCGGTGCACAGGGAAGTTAAAACAATAAATACACATGAAAATACAAACAAGTAAATAAAAACAAATTAAACAGTAAACCCTGCGCTAAAATTCCCCAATACCAATTCACTAAAATCCTATAACCCTATAATACTATAGTAGAGAGGCTACCCTAGGCCGGCCAAGCAGAAAAAGTGCGTTTTCAATTTCAGACGGAAGGAACGGAGGTCCGTGGTAGTTCTAATATCGGGGGGGAGGTCATTCCAGAGGGCAGGGCCCGCCACAGAGAGAGCCCTTCCCCTGGGCATCGCCCGCTGACAAAGTCTAGTGGACGGCACCCGGAGAAGTCCCTCTCTGTGGGAGCGAATCGGCCGTGAGGAAGTATGGGGCAGGATCCGATCCCGCAGATAGCTAGGTCCCGAGCCATGGAGCGCTTTAAAGATGATAACTAGCACCTTGAAGCGCACCAGAAAGACGACAGGCAGCCAATGCAGCTCGCGCAAGAGCGGTGTTACATGGGTGAACCTTGCGGTTCCCATTATAGCTCGCGCGGCTGCATTCTGGACCAACTGCAGTCTCCGGGTGCACCTCAAGGGGAGCCCCATGTAGAGAGAGTTACAATAGTCCAGTCGGGACTACATTTGTGTGTACACACACACACCCTTTACTGTTCTAGTAATAGTGTTTCATGTGTTGCTCTATGAATGCAAAAACTGAACTGGGAAGAAGCAGGATAGAAGGACTGTTGATATATCTGAATTTTCAGATACCCACAAAACAGACAATGGACCATAGAACATATCAAGTCTGAGACTCAATGGAAGCAGTAATGTCCAAGCTCAAACTATTGTATTTTGGCTACATCGTGAAGATACTCTTTTTCCTTGAGTATGTTGAATAATCTGAAGGACATAGAAGAGGACAGCTAGTGACAGCAATGACTGGACACTGAGCGACCTAAGTTGAAGACATCTCACTCCAGAGAGAATCTATTGAAGATCAGCATCAAGTTCATGGCATTTAATTGCTCAATCAATTAATGACAAACTGAACATACTGATTCACTATTTGTTTCTATTTAACTGCAGGTCTGGAACAGTGGTTACTACCGGTTCTGTGGGCATGGCTTGGTGGGTGTGGCATGGCTTGTGGGTGTGGCAAGGGAAGGATACTGTAAAATCTCCATTCCCTCCCCACTCCAGAGGAAGGATACTGTAACATCCCACTTTCCTCCCGATCAGCTGGGACTCAGGCGGCAGAGGATACATGGGGGCGAGGCCAGTCAGAGGTGGCATTTACTGGTTCTCTGAACTACTCAAAAAAAAACACCTGTGTTGAGACACCTCAGTTGAGAAAAACAGCTACAAGTACAAATAAAGTACACTTCTTCAAATATAACCCATTAAGTGATAAGTTATCTTCTCTCTAGTGCTCTTGCTAAGTTCTTTTATTTTTTCTCATTTACGGTAGTAGATTCTGATGCAAAACTCCCACATTTGATTGCACTTCAATTTCTGAAGAAGATGCTTAATCTCCTCTATCTCAAGTGAGTCTGAATGGAAACGCAACCTCTTCACATCCGAGAACAGCCTGAAAGAATTTGGGGAAGAATTGTGGTTTAGTGATCAATGTGTATGTTTTGCACGCCAAAGATCTAGGCTGATCTCCCATCGCTGACTAAACCAGATTCAACCAGAAAATGCACCTTCACATGAAATCCCAAAGAATCCTGGCCATTTTTAAATGTATTTTATTTATTTATTCATCAGAAAAAAATTACAAATTCAAACAAGGAAAATAAGAAAATCAAAATGGGACAGGAACGATAGGTATGCCAAGGCACTTACGTATGTTCCCCTCCTACTCAGAGATCTTTTAAATATGGAAATAGGGGAAGGGCCTTCTCTGTGGTGGGCCCAACCCTCTGGAACGACCTGCCTCCTAAACTCCGCGATACCTCGGACCTCCGCCTTTTCTGCCAGCGCTTAAAAACGCATTTTTTCCACCTAGCCGGCCTGGCGTGAACCACCCTATACCGACTAAGTATTAATTTGCCAAAGTTTTAATTAGTGGGATTTTAATTATGTTTTAGCACAGGGTTATGAGTTTAATGTTGTTTTAGGATAATTTATAGTATTTTGTATATTTGTAGTTGTTTTTAATTCTCCTGTGCGCCGCCCTGGATCCCTCTGTGGGAGATGGGTGCGGGATATAAGTATGAAAAATGAAATGAATGAAATGAATGGAATGAGGACCACAGAAGTTAAGTCAGAATTACAGTTGGGAAAGTTAATGGCTGAGACAACTGAATCAGGTAAGTTATTCCAGACTTTGACAATTCTGTTACAAGAAATTGAATTTTTTACAATTGGGTTTAAAGTGGTTTGCACTAAGTTTAAACCAGTTCTTTGCACCTATTACATTACAATTAAAGTTTTAAAAGTCATTTATTTATGGATAAAGTGTTACTATATACAATTTTGTATACAATACCCCAGTCCGATCGCAACTGCTGCAGTTCTAAACTATCCAAACCAAGAATTTTATAAACATAACACATGTTTACCCGTAAGTGTTGATGCATCCATAGATATTTTCCTTGTAACCCTTTAATAGCCCTTATGTTATTTCTTTATTTTATTTTACAATATTTATAGTCCACCCTGAGACTGATATTGTAGGAGGAGATCCATGTCAATTTATAACTGCAAAAAATCAGGACTCTGGTGGCACCTTTTCATACACACACACACATACACACTGTATTTTTGGAGTATAAGACGCACTTTCCCCCCCCCCCCAAAAAAGGGAGAAAATCTGGCTACGTCTTATAGTGAATACAGCCTCCTGAAACCCTGCTCCCTTCATAAAAATGGATGTGCAGAAGGCTTTGGGGGGCCTACAAAGGGCCTCTAGGGACTGTGGAGGGAAAAAACAAGCAAAAAGTGGCCCATTTTTGCTTGGTTTTGCCCCCCCCCCAGCCCCCAGGAGGGCTCCTAAAGGCTATGTGTGCCTTGTTTTTGGCAAAAAAAAGTGGCCCCATTTTCACAAATTTTTTTCTCATTTTTGCCCCCCTCCCCAGCCCCCAGGACCACTTTGCAGGCCTCTCAAACTCTCTGCATGCCCCGTTTTTCACAAAAAAAAATGAGGTTTGGGAGGCCTGCAGAGTGCAATTTTTTTTAAAAAAAATTACCTCTTCAAAATCTTGGTGCGTCTTATACTCTGGTGCATCTTATACTCCGAAAAATACGGTATATACATACAATGAGGAACAGGGCCGGCTACAAGATCACAGGCAAAACTATAAATGAATTTGGTTGAAATATCAGATCTGCCTGTGAGGTTGTGTGGGAGGGGGCCTTAGATAATGTTGCTAAAGCAACATCCAACTGCTCAGTGCCATTCCCTGGGGATGAGTAGCCCAAGAGGTGTGTGATAGGGGAGGAAGCAATAGGAGCTAAGGCTCGATCAGTTAACATGTCTGAAGCAAAACCGACAGAGCTAATTCCAGGTGGGATGCGGGTGGATGGGCCTATCACGCGTGCAATGGCCAAATTGATCAATGATGCATAAAGGCGAATATCTCTTCAATGGTAATTTTTATACTCTGATGATGTTAGCAGAGGCTAACAAAAGCTAAGTGGATAATGTATTTTAAGTTCCAGAGATCACAATGTCTGTCTCTTCTTTTATAGCTACCTGGAACTTGTATTCTTAGGATAGTTCGATCTATATCTACATCTCTAGAGCAGTGGCAGTCAACCTGGTCCCTACCACCCACTAGTGGGCGTTCCAGTTTTCATGGTGGGTGGTAGGGGTTTTGTCCAATACTGAAGCACTTTCCTTTTTTTAATTTAATTGACTTCCCTACTTTAAAAATCACCATTACTGTGGAATCGGGGGGCGGTTAGAAAATTTTACTATTAACAGAGATACAAAAGTGGACAGTAGGTATAAAAAAGTTGACTACCCCTGCTCTAGATAGACAGATGGACAGATAGCTTACTCTAGTCATCCCATGACATCCTTCTGATTTTTTCTCCCATATTCTAATGGGTTGTGATTAAGGTTTAATATGTTAAGGTTCTTTTCATTAAGAACCATTAAATTTATTTGCAGAAATGCTTCTGGCATCTCACGGGTATTCCTGCTAAAATAAAGGGCGACTGATTACAGCTCCAGGCTTCATATCAAAGGTCCAAACCTTTCCAAAAGAAGGAAGACTGAATGATAACATTATTTGGCAAAGAACACCCTGGAGAATTAAAGAAGACTAGAGGAACAATTTCATTGGATGACTTCAGCTAAATGGTTACTTTGTGAGTGGCCAAATATACCTGGGAAACCTTGTTGTGAATATTAATCTTCTGTCACCACCTTGGAGGCTCATTCAAAATTCCAGGCAGATCCATCCATGCCGCAAAAGTTATCTTTGATAAGACACGCACACAGAGAGATTATCTGTCTCAATATATAATTGGCTTCATACTTGATACATTTGGTAAATCAGTAATTTGTGAGCCTGGCATAACCTCATGACTAAAAGGGCACCTTCACTTTAGCCCTTAATCTACTGTAGGGGGATGATAAGCCTAGCTTAATTTTAAGAAGAGGGACTTTCTCAAGTGATGTACATGAATTTCGTGGAACCTTTGAAATGTGCTCGATAAAGGCTGAGAGTACCATAAAGCCAAATGCAATTATTCATAAATCTCATTTCAGCTGAGGAGATTAAAGCATGGGCTCTACAGTTCTTTCACTTAAATGTGTCTTGGACAGAATTACTGTCAGTTTGAGATTTTTTTAAAAAATGGCTAAAACTAAGCTTCTCTCCCCGCTGCTCCTTCCTTTCCCTTCCAGGAGCTTAAACATATTGTTGTGGCCCACCAGCGGTCAGTGGAGCTGGCAGCAGATACGGACAGTGAGAAGGTTGGGGAGGAACATGGGCCAGTCCGAGAGTCTGGGGAGGACTCTGATGAGGGCTCTGTATTGGAGGCAGAGAGGGGGCCAGGGCTGTATGCCAGTTATCAGCTGCCTTCAGAGTCAGACATCAGTGAGGAAGTCAAACAGGTGAAGCCTCTTCCCAGTGTGTGCATGTGCAGAGTTGCCAGACAAAGGGAACAAATAAAGACCAGGGGTCAACTTGGGAGTAAGGCCACATGTGGACACTGAATGGCCCCTCCCAGAGGAAATAAAAGAGGAGCAAAAGGGGAGTGGAGTTTGCAGGAGATAATTAGTTTGGTTAATTGGTTTGTAAGTCTCCAAGACTTGTTGCCAAGTTTTGCAGATATCGGCCTGTCAGCTCTCCAAGCCAGATAAGGTCTGTGACTGTAAATCCTCCCTTGAAAGACTTTGCTGGATGTGAATGAGAGGAATTCACAGTAAATTAATAAAATGTTTTTTGTTGGGATAAGGAGTTTGCTTCATACTCTCAGGAAGTCTGGTCAGAAGATATATTTTAAGGTAAAGTCCATTCAGGATAGGGGACATATTCCATTTAAATCTTTAAAACTGCTACTTTGTACTTTGAAGTTGAGGGAACTTTGGAATGAAAACTGTTCTAGTCTCAGGCAATTGTGACTTCTGTACAGCTGGGATGTACATCATGTGACATAGAATATACCACTGTGATGTGCCTAAAAAAGCAGGCCTAGCTTTCACTGCACAGCCATGGCTGCCATCTTAACTATTTGAACCATTTGCCAGGTGAATACTCTTGGAAATATACAGTATATTCCTGGAACAGTATGGGTCTGGCCACTATTCTTCATGACTTCAGAATAAAAGACTTCAAAATGCTTTACAAGGTCAAGAAGCCAAAATAGTTTAAAATATCTGCTTTCACTGAACTTGTTTTCTCTGCAATGATTTATGTTTACTTCTAGATTCAGTTCATGGTGTGGTAATTACTAATAAAATCAATATGGACTTGAATGTAGATATCTGAATGATCATCTCCATGGACCCTCTTTCCATCAGAGTTACGACAGAACTTTGAACTTTCAGGAAAGGATATCTATTGTGGAAATGTATCTGTCTGTCTGTCTGTCTGTCTGTCTGTCTGTCTCTATCTGTCTGTCTGTCTGTCTGTCTGTCTGTCTATCTATCTATCTATCTATCTATCTATCTATCTATCTATCTATCTATCTATCTATCTATCTATCTATCTATCTATCTATCTCAGTGGTGGGTTGCTGCCAGTTTGCAACCCATGCACAACGTGCACATGTGCACGCTATTCTATGTAAATTGTTCTGAACACACGTGCAGAACAATTTACAGTGAACTGCGCATGCGCAGTCACTAAAATTCAAAATGGCAGCACCCAAGCAACAGCCAGGGAATAGGTTCGGGGGCGTGTCAGGCCTGGGTCGCTGCCAGTTTTGAGACTCAGGGCTGAATTCCACTACCAGTTTGGCTGAACTGGGCCAAACAGGCAGCAACCCACCTCTGATCTATCTATCTATCTGCCTGCCTGCCTGCCTGCCTGCCTGCCTGCCTGCCTATGTGGTCATTTTCTGAGATGTTCTAAACTTCCAGGTTTAACTGAATTCCAATTTCTATCATCCATGCCTGATCCTACTGGATGGAGCTCTTGATGCAAATCCAAGAACACTATACATTTCTCTCCGCTGTCCTAAATAAATAACAATGAAAATGTTTTGCTTTTGCCCTGTGCAGGTGCTATTTATTTATTTATTTATTTATTTATTTATTTATTTATTTATTTATTTATTTATTTATTTATTTATCATATTTGTATACCGCCCTATCTCCCCGAAGGGACTCAGGGCGGTGCACAGAAATATAAAAACAGTACATATAAAAACAGTTAAAATAAAATAAATTTAGAGTCTGTGCTAAAATTTAGTTAAAACCATTAAAATCAATTAAAACTATACCAATTAAAACTATACCAGTTAAAACTATACCAGGCCGGCCACATGAAATAGATGTGTTTTTAGTGCCCGGCGGAAGAGGCGTAGGTCCGTGATGGTACGAAGGTCGGGGGGTAGGTCGTTCCAGAGGAACGATTTTGAGGTAGCCACTCTCCAGAATGATTTGATATTCATTGTTTTATTTAGCATGAGTTAATCCTAGGAACCTGTCGCATCCCAGACTTCTCACAGAAAGCTGAATCCCCTATGTCATGGAAACACATTTGTTTAAGTGGCTTTTAAACTCCCTGGCTTTTAAAATCACAATTCTGTTTTATTTTCTCAGGTGCTACTGTATAGGTCTTGGCAATGAAGTGAGACTTGCTTTGAATCCTTACAGTGTAATTTTTCATACGTTGTGTCTCTGCAGCAGGACTATTTGTTAACTTGCCAGAGTACTGGTAATTGGTACAAATGCTTAGGCTCTATCGACCTTAATTATATTACGGAAAGTAATTTTTCCACTCTTTGTATTGTACTGTGTCCAATTCTGGGCACATTTATAAAGGGCTCTAACAAGTTGGAATACGTTCAGAGGAGAGCTATCAAAATGGCCAGAACTCTGGATAGAAGTCCTTTGACAAACAAATGCAGGATTTTGCAATGCTTAGCTTGCAAAAAAGCCTTCAGATATTTGAAGAGATGGAATTCAAATAGGGAGAGGGTCAGTGGTGGGTTTCTGCAGGCTCGCACCTACTCGCGAGAGCCGGTTGGTGAAATTTAGAGAACCGGTGAGAGGGGGTTCCACCGGCGTACCTGGAAGTAAATCTGGCCCACCGCTGCCAGTGACCCAACGGGAAGGAAAGGAAAGGAAAGGAAAGGGAAGGGAAGGAAAGAAAGAAAGAAAGAAAGAAAGAAAGAAAGAAAGAAAGAAAGAAAGAAAGAAAGAAAGAAAGAAAGAAAGAAAGAAAGAAAGAAAGAAAGAAAGAAAGAAAGAAAGAATTTATCATCACAATTGAGTCCAAATTTTTGGTTGCTAAGCAAGAGCGTTGTTAAATGAGTTTCACCACATTTTAAAAGGTGGCCACTCCTACCCTGTCACATGACTGCCAAGCCACGCCCACAAAATAAGCCACACCTACAGAGTAGGTTCTAAAAAAAATTGAAACCCACCACTGGAGAGGGTGTACTTATTTTGTATGGCCCAATGCTACAGACCAGAACCATCACTGATTGAAACTAAGAAGGTACACATTAGAATTATCTGACTGCATGAGTTGTCACACTGCTGCATGAAATGATGTGTTCTATTTTACTAGTGATCTTTAAACAGAAGCATCTGGAAAGAGGCCTACCTTCCACCAAATAACGGATTGGATGATTACTAAGTACTTTCCAAACCTAATTCATTTTTATGTACTGCCGATACTTAATTTTGCAAGCCAGTTGGGTGCAGTGGTTGAAGCATCAGGCTAGAAAACTGGGAGACTTTGAATTCTAGCCTTGGGCCTGAAGTCAGCTGAGTGACCTTGGGCCAGTCATTTTGTTTCAGCCCTAGAAAGGAGACAATGGCATTATACATGTTAGATTAAAAAAAAACCTCTTACCTCTCAGCTTGGACACAAGGAGAGAAAAGAATGCACAATGAGAGAGAGAGAGAGAAACACCCTCTAATACAGGGGTCTCCAACCTTTGCAACTTTAAGTCTGAAGGACTTCAGTTCCCAGACTTCTCCAGAGCTGGCTGGAGAATTCTGGGAGCTGAAGTCCTTCAGACTTAAAGTTGCAAAGGTTGGAGACCCCTGTTCTAATAGCCACCTATATATATATAGACTTGTGTGGACCTCCCATCAGAGTCTTTAAAGCAGAGGTTCCCAAACTTGGCAACTTTAAGACTTGTGGACTTCAACTCCCAGAATTCTCCAGCTAGAGCAGAGCTGGCTGGAGAATTCTGGGAGTTGAAGTCCACAAGTCTTAAAGTTGCCAAGTTTGGGAACCTCTGCTTTAAAGGGTCATACCATAGCTGCAATGAATCAGCCTTATTTCATCAGCCTTGCCTTACTTTGCATCTGCTTACTGACTACAGCTTACAACCTTTAATCAGCTGGCAGCTATTAAATCTTCAGTACCTTGACAAACCACTTCTGAAAAATCATGTCAAGAAAACGGTAAGGACTTGCCCAGGCAGTCTCAAATAATCAAACATGATTGAACAAAAGAATTAAAAAACCCACAATAGCCCATGTCTCCTTTTTTATTTTTTCATTTAATTGTCAAATCAACTTTCTTTGGTGGTACCATTCAATGCATTTTGTAAAGTCCATTTGGAAAAAATAAAACATTTTTTTTTAATTTGGGGCAAATGGAAGAAACCTGGGGGGGGGGGTTCAAAAATTTCAGCAACAGGTTCACTGCCCAGTTGCTAGGTGGGCATGGCCATGGTGGGCGTGGCCTAGTCACCCTCCTGCACCATGGTGGGGGGCTGCTTTTGTCTTCTCCAGGCTCCAGAGGCTTTCCTCGAGCCTCTGAGAGGGTGAAAACTGCTTCTCCCAGGTTCTGGAGGCCCTCCAGAGGCCAGAAACAGGCCATTTCTGGTTTTCCAGAACTTCCGGGAGGTTGGTTTTTCCCTCTCCCCAAGCTTCCACATGGGCCCTGCACTTATCTCGCATCCAAAACAGGCCTCATGAAGTTTCTTGGGATGGGTGGGGCAGGATGGGCGTGGTGGGGTGGGCATGGCCAGCCAGGGGGTAGGATTTGGAGGTTCTCCAAATGGGCCATAGCGTTAGCTATGAGTTCTCCTGAACCTGGCCGAACCCATAGCAGCCCACCCTTGAAAGAAGCACCAGACAAATCCCCCCCCCCTTTCAGGAGAAATGAAAATGAAAAAAGCAATGCCTGAGAAGCAAAAAAAGGAAGTTAGGAAATCAAATTGAATTAGTTCACCTTTCAGACTTTTCAAATATAGTTTACTTTGTTGATACATGAAATGCAAATCTACAGGAACGCTTATCTGGCGTTCATTTAATCATAACCTGGATTCTCTCCCCTCCCGCTCAATGCAAGAATCCAAATTAAAACACCACAGACAGATGGCTATCTAGGTTGTGCATAAACATTTCCCATCACCTCTCTGGGTAATTGGTTCCAGTGCTGACATTTTTTTCCCCTAATATTCAATCAGATTTGCCTTCTGGTTAACTCAAATTCATTATTCCAAGGCCTGCAGACTGGAACATGGAGAGAATAGGTCTTGACCTAATCTCTGCATCATCCTTTCACATAAGTGAAGAGCGCTACTGTGCTGTGAAGACACCCTTGGCCATCCATCTCATGGCTGAATATACCCCCTTGCCTTCATAGGATTTAGCATCTAATCTGATTGTTCTTGTTGTCCTTCTTCAAACACATTTCATGTTTTCTGAATGTTTTTAAACATATGATGCCCAGAACGGCACACAATAACTAAAGTGGGGTCTGACCAAAACAGAATAGCATGGAGTGACGATGTCTTGTGATTGAAAAAACATGCTTCTATCGAAATCCCAAAAAGTGCTTTTTCAAAAGGGTGGAATTCATTGCCTTTTGTCCAGTTATTTTTTGGGGAAAAAACACATTTTGGGATAACCGTGACCTGGATGACTCAGAATCTCCATAGATACTTCTATTAAAGCCACATGCACTATATTGCCAAAAGTATTCGCTCACCTGCCTTTACTCACATAAATTTAATCCTTTTTTATATTGTTATTGTATGTATTGTCTTTTTATCCTTTCTGTGCACCGCCCTGAGTCCCACTGGGGAGATAGGGTGGTATACAAATACGATTAATAAATAAATAATAAATAAATAAATAAATAAATATGCACTTACAGTAAGTGAGACATCTCATTCCTAATCCATAGGGTTCAATAGGATGTCGGTCCACTGCGCACTTTTCTTGAGCTAATCTGAAGGCCGCATGACGTTTGGAGGTCTGTAGCGATTGACTCTGCAGAATGTTGGCGACCTCTTCGCACTATGCGCCTCAGCATCTGCTGAAACCGCTCCGTCAGTTTACGTGGCCTGCCACTTCGTGGCTGAGTTGCTGTCATTCCCAAACACTCCCACATTCTTATAATACAGCTGACAGTTGACTGGAATATTTAGGAGTGAGGAAATTTCATGACTGGATTTGTTGCACAGGTGGCATCCTATCCCAGTTCCACGCTGAGCTGAGAGCAACCCATTCTTTCACAAATGTTTGTAGAAACAGTCTGCATGTCTAGGTACTTGATTTTATACACCTGTGGCCATGGAAGTGATTGGAACACCCGATTGATTATTCGGATGAGTGAGCAAATACTTGTGGCAATATAGTGTAAAACTGCAGTAGACTTCCTACTGCTGGATCATATTTAGTTTGCTATCACCTAGCATTCAATTACCGTATTTTTCAGAGTATAAGATGCACTTCTCCCTCCCTAAAAAAGGCTGAAAATTTTTGTGCATCTTATACTCCAAATGTAGCCCCTCCCGTCCACTGACCCGCACTCTTCGGCCTCCGCGCGTCTTCTTCCTGGCTGTAGAGATTGCCACAGACAATGGCTTGCATTTTTGGTCTCTGTGCTTCACGTTTTCAGCTTCCAAACACTCTGTTTCAGACTCGTTCAAGGCTGCTGGGATCACCAGAGGATATCACTGCTGATCGCAACCTCTGGGCGTCACCTTTTCAGGCTGCAATCAGAGCAATTGGCAGCTGAAAACACGAGGTGCGGAGCCCAAAATGGCAACCTGGAGCAGCCTCTGTCTTCTCTTATCTCACCTGCATTACTAATTGCAGCTCTCTGTGACGATCAGCTGTGCTTTAGAAGCTGCTTTTCACCCCCAACACTTTAGTGCGCTTGCTCACAACCAGCAAACTAATGTGCTGAAGGATGCTAGCCAGATGAATCCCTGGTACGCAGAAAGTTTTTCCCCTACTTTCCTTCCCAAAAACTAAGGTGTGTCTTATACTCCGGAGCGTCATACTCCGAAAAATACAGTATTTTCTTCACAAGGACTATTACAAAGCCAGATGTTCCCTTTTGTTTCATGTTTATAATTTTTTTTTGACAGATTGAGAATGCTATCTGCATCTACCATATACTCTGAATTATTAGGGAGGGATTCACCTTCTTCTCTCACACATAATATCTGGATTGAGTTGCCTCTTACTCCTTTGGGATGCATCCCTCTCCTTTCTGGGAATCTACCTCCTCACTAGATTCCATCATAGTTGGCCATATTTTTACCAGATTCAAGATTCAGTCTTGCCTTTCCCTTCTGTTCATCATAATGGAACACATTTTTTTTTAATTGAAGAAAGACAAATCAAGATGGAAATTAGATAATTCTGTGTTTTATTTGTTACAACTTGGATCTTCACCAAATATTTGGTATATAGATTCTGAATCAGGAAATGTAGAATGACTATACTTGGTAGAGTTTGTCGATGAGCAGATGTCAGGGTAATTAAAGTCTCCCAGCACTACAATTTAATACCTCCCATTTTTAGAAAGTACCTATATCTCCATATCTCCTAGTTGGGTAGACAGCTGATACTAAAAATAATACGGTTTCTATTTGTTCCTCCTTTGCCCATATTAATCCATATATTGTAGGAGATGACCAGGCTGAGCCCAAGGGTGGGGTTAAATGCATCATCACTTTGGAGTCTCTAGACCCCTGTAAGAGATCTAAGTTCAGCCCCCTCTTGAAGTCAGAATAACAGAATTGGAAGGGACCTTGATGGTCTTCTAATCTTTTCCTGCTCGAGCAGGAAAATTTACACTATTTCCAACAAATGCCTCTCCAATGTCTTCTTAAAATCCCCCAATGCTGGAGCACACAAACTTCTGGGGGCAAGTTGTTCCACTGATTAATTGTTCTAACTGTCAGGAAAGTTCTCCTTAGTTCTGATTCTCTCCTTGATTAGTGTCCATCCATTGCTTTCTGTCCTGCTTTCAGGTCCTTCTATTCTTTGTGGCAGCCCCTTAGATATTGGAACACGGCTATCATGTCACCTCTAGTCCTTTTGTTGACTTTTATCTGGATGAGATTCTTGTGTATAGGTTGATCGGAATAAACTTGACCTTGTTAAGCATATTGTATGAACACAGCTACTTCCATCCCCATTTTTTTCTTTTATTCTGTTATTTGCTAACATGTGAATCCTTTCTTCAGTATATTTAAATAACATACTCATGGTTACAGTTAAAAACTATAGCCAGTTAATAAATATAAATCAGATTTTCAATTCTTGAGTATTCATTCAATTTTACTGGGTCCGCCCTGGGTCCTCTGTGGAGAAGGGCGGGATATAAATTTAAATAAATAAATAAAATAAAATAAATACTCTCACACTCAATACAATACAATAGCAGAGTTGGAAGGGACCTTGGAGATCTTCTAGTGCAATCTCCCGCCTAGGCGGGAAACCCTATACCATTTCAGACAAATGGCTATCCAACATCTTTTTAAAGACTTCCAGTGTTGGGGCATTCACAACTTCTGGAGACAAGCTGTTCCACTGATTCATTTTTCTAACTGTCAGGAAATTTCTCCTAAGTTGCTTCTCTCCTTGTTTAGTTTCCATCTATTGCTTCTTGTTCTACCCTCAGGTGCCTTGGAGAATAGCTTGACTCCCTCTTCTTTGTGGCAGCCCCTGAGATATTGGAACGCTGCTATCATGTTTCCCTTAGTCCTTCTTTTTATTAAACTAGACATATCCAGTTCCTGCAACTGTTCTTCATATGTTTTAGTCTCCAGTACCCTAATCATCTTTATTGCTCTTCT
Organism: Rhabdophis nuchalis; assembly: GCA_039707465.1. Classification (NCBI taxonomy): domain Eukaryota; kingdom Metazoa; phylum Chordata; class Lepidosauria; order Squamata; family Natricidae; genus Rhabdophis; species Rhabdophis nuchalis. The sequence goes on from CM077649.1 coordinate 50,306,215, forward strand.
CTGCACTCTTTCTAGAGTCTCCACATCTTTTCTACATCGTGGTGACCAAAACTGAATGCAGTATTCCACCTTTGGACTTACCAAGGCATTATAAAGTGGTATTAACACTTCACGTAATCTTGATTCTATCCCTCTGTTTATGCAGCCTAGAACTGTGTTGGCTTTTTTGGCAGCTGCTGCACTTCTGGCTCATATCTAAATGGTTGTCCACTAGGACTCCAAGATCCCTTTCACAGTTACTGCTATTGAGCAAGGAACCACCTATACTGTACCTCTGCATTTCGTTTTTGTTACCTAAATGTAGAACCTTACTCTTTTCACCATTGAATTACATTTTATTAGTGCCCAATGTTCAAGTTTGTCAAGATCCTTCTGTATCTTAAGCCGATCTTCTGGAGTGTTGGCTATTCCTGCCAGCTTAGTGTCATCTGCAAATTTGATGAGTTCCCCATTTATTCCCTCATCCAAGTCACTCTAATTCTTTTTGTCTTGTTAAACAAGCATCAGACATCAAATTAGCTTCCAATCCTTAAAACATTTTAAAGGCACTACCTCCAGAAAATATCGTGTGGACATAATAAGCCTTCATTCATTCATGTGTGTGGATAACTTTCCTAATCATTTAAGTAATGGGAATTTTACATTTATCTACAGAGATTTATGAGAACAATTAGCCCTAGCAGGAATTTCTAGAATGAGAATTATTAGTAGTAATAATTAACCTGCATAGGAATGAAGACTGATTACTTACTCTATTGGCTTAATCATAATTAAGAAAATGATTAAATTTGCCATTTTGGGTATTTAAAATAAATCTGAACTCATGTTGATGATAATTACAACAGGGAGAAGAAAAATCTGCACCAATATTCACTTCTAATGGATTGCCTCTCCAGTAAACTTCAGTCTTTGATTCCAGAGATCAATTCAGCTAAATAATTTGACTCTATTCATTCTAATTTTGTTAGCTATATTTTAATAGCCCAGCCTCATTTTAAACCCCCAGGTGAGTTTGAAAAATGGCTAGGAAAACAGAATTCAATTTCTATTAAAGTCAATGAAATTTCCTTCCTATTTTCTGAAATAATCCTGAATCTAATTGTTGAACTTTTAGCATATCACAGATATCTGTGAGACAACGTCTCTCTATTTTATGCCAGGGGTGAAATTCAGCAGGTTCTGGTAGGTTCTGGAGAACTGGTAGCAGAAATTTTGAATAGTTCGGAGAACCGGCAAATGCCACCTCTGGCTGGCCCCAGAGTGGAGTGGGAATGACAATTTTGAGTATCCTTCCCCTGCCATGCCCACCAAGCCATGCCCACCAAGCCACAGCCACTGAACCAGTAGTAAAAAAATTTTTACCACTGATTTATGCCTACCCAGTACATTCCAGTAAAGTGAGTGATTTCCATTAGACATGACTTCTATCAAGGAAGTGTGCCTTCTGTTTTGTGGCCCCTACCTTCTGAAACAGCATCCCTCCAAAGATAAGGTTGATACTCTCTTTTTTTAAGTTCAGGAAAGTTTTGAAAAACCTGGTTTTGATCCTAAGTTGAAGTTGAAGTTTATGGGGTTGAAGTTTATGATTTGTTTACGACCCATGTTTTGTTGATTTTGTTGCTTATTAGACTATTTCAGTCTGAGTTGTCTGATTTATCAGGGTTTTTCTTCAGCATGCTGCCCAGAGTGTAGTAGAATTGGGTGGGCAATAAATTTAAAATCATCATCATCATTGAATGTCCAGCCATCAACATAGTTAATCCACAATTCAGATTATTAAGCATTTGGTTAAGTAAGTAAAGCAAGCTAAGATTGTGTTCTCGTAGCCAAAAAACGGTCCCTAGACTACTTCGAAAAGTTCTGAATCTCCAGTCCTTTTTCAAAATCTATAGCCACAAAAGACTGTTTTCACTAGCAGTAACCATAAAGTAAGGTTAAAAAAACAACAACAAGATGGCAGCCAGAAAGATACAATCAAAGCTAACAATGGATGCACATATATTGGGAGGGTTGACATCAGAGGTAGGTTGCTCCCAGTCTGGCCCTGATTGGGACCTGCATGTGCAGAAGTGTCACACACACACACACACACACACACACATGGAAGCATGCAAGAAACCCACCACTGGTTCACATGCACCTAAATTTATAATAATAAATAAAATTCAATTCAATTTCAATTTAATATTTGTAAACCGCTCCCTCTCCCCATAGGGACTCGGGGCGGTGCACAGGAAGAATAAAAACAATAAATATATACAAACATTTCTTTAAAAAACAAATTAAACCTAAACCTGTGCTAAAATTCCCCATTAAAACTAAGCTATACTAAAAAACTTCCCAATAAAACCCCAGAGACAGAGAGACTATCCTAGGCCGGCCAGACAGAAAAGATGTGTTTTTAATTTAAGACGGAAGGAGCGGAGGTCCGTGGTCGTCCTAAGGTCGGGGGGAAGGTCGTTCCAGAGGGCCGGGCCCGCCACAGAGAGAGCCCTTCCCCTGGGTGTCGCCCGCTGACAAAGTCTAGTGGACGGCACCCGGAGAAGTCCCTCTCTGTGGGAGCGAATCGGCCGTGAGGATGTATGAGGCAGGATCCGATCCCGCAGATAGTTAGGTCCCGAGCCATGGAGCGCTTTAAAGATGATAATTAACACCTTGAAGCGCACCCGGAAGACGACAGGTAGCCAGTGCAGCTCGCGCAAGAGCGGTGTTACATGGGTAAACCTGGCGGTTCCCATAATTGCTCACGTGGCTGCGTTCTGGACTAGCTGAATTCTCCGGGTGCACCTCAAGGGGAGCCCCATGTAGAGAGAGTTACAATAGTCCAGTCGGGATGTCACGAGCGCATGAGTGACTGTGCGAAGGGCGTCCCGATCCAATAGGGGGCGCAACTGGCGAACCAGGCGAACCTGGTAAAACGCCCTCCTGGCCACGGCTGTCACTTGATCTTCCATGGACAGCCGGGTATCCAGGAGGACACCCAAGTTGCGCGCCCCATCCACAGGGGTAAGGTGTTCGCCCCCTATGACCAGCGATGGAGTGAGCTGGTTGAATCGGGCAGCCGGAAACCACAGCCACTTGGTCTTGGTCGGGTTGAGCCCGAGTCCATTACTTCCCATCCAGATCCGCACAGCTTCCAGGCACTGGCACATCACCGCTACGGCATCGTTGGGGTGGTTTGGGGTAGATATATACAGCTGAGTATCATCAGCGTAAAGATGGTACTCTACCCCAAAACCACGGATGATCTCACCCAGCGGCTTCATGTATGTGTTAAACAGGAGAGGCGAGAGGACCGACCCCTGAGGCACCCCACATGTGAGGGGTCTCGAGGTCGACCTCTGCTCTCCTGCCAACACAAATTGCGATCGGCCAGAGAGGTAGGAGGAGAACCACCATAAAACGGTGCCTCCCACCCCCAACCCCCCCAGCCGATGCAATCGGATACCATGGTCGATGGTATCGAAAGCCGCCGAGAGGTCTAATAGGACCAGGATGGAGGAACAACCCCCATCTCTGGCCCTCCAGAGATCATCAACCAATGCGACCAATGCCGTCTCGGTGCTATGCCCGGGCCAAAAGCCGGACTGGCGCGGATCTAGATAGTCAACTTCCTCCAGGTGACGGGGAAACTGTTGTGCCACCACACTCTCAACAACCTTCGCCAGAAAGGGAAGGTTGGAGACTGGACGATAGTTGTTTAATAGAGCTGGATCCAAAGAGGGCTTCTTAAGGAGCGGCCTCACCATCGCTTCTTTTAGGGAAGCAGGCAAGGAACCCTCACTTAAGGATGCGTTGACAACCTCTTGGAGCCAGCCTCGTGTCACCTCCCAGGATGCCAGTACAAGCCAGGAGGGACACGGGTCCAATAAACATGTGGTGGCTCGCAGTCGCCCACGTAACCTGTCCATATCTTCGGAAGTAACGGAGTCAAACTCCTCCCAAATAAGATCTGTCTCGTGGCATCCCACTGGGCCATCAATGGAGGGTAGCCCGTTCTGTATCTGAGCGGTTTTCTCCTGCAGAAAAATCACAAATTCCTCTGCTCTACCCTGTAGCGGGGTTTCCCGCACCCCCTGTTGAAGTAGGGAGCGGGTCACCCTAAACAGGGCGGCAGGGCGGTTTTCTGCGGATGCTATGAGAGTAGCACAATGATGGCGTTTGGCCACTCTCAGCGCCACAATGTAAGTCCGTAAATGGGCCCTTACCTGTGTCCGGTCAGATTCAGATCGGGTGGACCTCCATCTTCTCTCTAGGCATCTCTTACGGCGTTTCATCACCCGCAGCTCCTCGGTGAACCAAGGAGCCAGGGTGGTTCGCCGCCGCAAGAGAGGCCGCAAGGGCGCGACCCGATCCAAGGCTCCCACGGCCGCACTCTTCCATGCGGCCGTGAGGTCCTCCATCGGGGCACCCAAAATACAATTGAGTGCAAGGCAGATAGTTGGCCATCAACTGTAGCTATTGATAGGTATTTAAAAATCAAATAAATAAATACTGTAAATGTTTTCCCCAAGTCATTTGACTTTGTTTTATATTCGTTGACTGAAGCTGTTTTTCCATCACTCAAAGTAATTTCTCTGAAGTTCAGCTGTAGTATAAGGGCAACTGCTTCTTGAAAAATATTTCCACAAGCAATTGTTTCTCATTTCCCCATAACCACTGAATTCTGATTTCAAAGGGAGAGAGAGAGAGAGAGAGAGAGAGAGAGAGAGAGAGAGAGAGAGAGAGAGAGAGAGAGAGAGAGAGAGAAATATTCAGAAACTATCTTTTCCACAAGCAAAGAGACACGTCTGGCAGGTTATTACAAATAACTTCCATAAAACCAACTCACCGTCTGTGTCTTTTGCCCTCCCACCCCATTTAGCTTTTCTAAAAAACATGTGAAATCATCTGGTCATTACAACCCCGATTTTTTTCTAAAGCCTTTTTATAACAGGCAGACAATGAATTCTGTTAGAATTCTTAAGCACGTCCAGAAATTTATTTGAACTTCTTGTACCATGTGAATAAAATAATAATAATTGCAGCTGAGCTTCGGCAAATTCTTACATTCTTTGACTTTCGCATTTAATAGGAAACCCTGCTTTCTGCTTCTTTTCATCTGATTGATATAAATTTTAGGCAGCATGGTTATGGTGATGGTATTCATGCAACATAGTTAATCAGCTTAGATCAGGGGTGGGCAAACTTTGCAACTTTAAGTCTGAAGGACTTCAGCTCCCAGAATTTTCCAGCCAGCAAAGTTTGCCCACCCCTGGCTTAGATACTTAGACCTGGCAGATATTGTTTGACGATATGTTGATTATTGCTGATTTGAGTAGATTTATGTATGAGATGACCTGGCTGAGCCCGAGAGCAGGGTCAAACACATAGCAATAGCACTTAAGACTTATATACCGCTTCACAGTGCTTTACAGCCCTCTCTAAGCGGTTTATAGAGTCAGCATATTGCCCCCAACAATCTGGGTCCTCATTTTACCCACCTCGGAAGGATGGAAGGCTTGAGGTGGTGAGATTTAAATAATCGAACTGCTGGCAATCGGCAGGCAGCAGAAGTAGCCTGAAGTACTGCATTCTAAATACTGCACCACCCCACATCGTAAGTTTGGAGTCACTATAGCCCTATAAGAGACCCTAGTCCAGTCATCCTAGAAGCCCATTGACTCTTATCTGGTGCCAATTTGCTTTGACCATTAGTAGATCAGATTCTTGTATATAGGTTGCATGGAACAAACTCACAGTGTTTTTGAAGTCTATCCTGAATCCTGATTTCCTACACCTGTGTATAATTCAGCATGACTTTAAGACGTGCCTCCTTCAAAATTCAAGAAAGGAAACCCCCAACTCCATAGTTTTAGAGAAAAGGTACTTTTACTGAATATGAAGTGAAAGCATCGAAAGTAAAGCAAGATCTGAAACTAAAGGTGTGAAATTGTGCATATCAAAGGTTTACCCAAATCCCTCCCACTAGCAACCCCAAAGTGAATGTTCAATCTCCAGCTCCCAAGGGTGTCATGTGGGGTGCACCTTCAGGTGGTTTCATCCATCTGGTATGCAAAGACGGTTGACCTTGACCAGACCTAAACAGGACCATTTAGCATGCGCAGAAGATGGAAAGAACAAAATTACCTTCTTGTCCTGAGACATCTCCTCCAGCACGATTCCCCTCCCAAATATTGAACCCCCCTCCCTCCCCATTACTATGGCAGCTGATAGCAAAAAAAAGTGATATAGAGGCTGACAATAACTAAGTTAAGAGCCATGGTGGCACAGTGGTGAGAGTGCAGTACTGCAGGCTACTTCTGCTGACTGCTGGCTGCCTGCAATTTGGCAGTTCAGTTCTCACTGGCTCAAGGTTGACTCAGCCTTCCATCCTTCCGAGTGGGTAAAATGCAGACCCAAATTGTTGGGGCCAATACACTGACTCTGTAAACCACTTATAGAGTGCGGTAAAGCACTGGGAAGAGGTATATAAGTAAGCGCTATTGCTATTGCGTGAACAAAGACACTGATTAAATAAGCATAATTAAAGCTTGTTAAAGCTTTTAAGAGACCCCAGGAAGAATAAATATCGGCATCAGCACTTACACAACTTTATGAACAGCCCCATTGAAACTCAAAATACAAATAACCTGGATAGAGTATAACATTAGTTTTCTTCTCGTTTATTAAAGGAATCAATCAATTCAAAATAGGGAACCATACTTGTAGAGGAATCTTCTCAAGGGATAGGGACCAAGGATAAGAGATCCCTTATAATTTTTTTCTCACAAATATCTAAACTAAATCCTAAGCGAATCTAAAGAAAGCAAAATGTGGTACCTTGCTCAATAGCAGTAACTGTGAAAGGGATCTTGGAATCCTAGTGGACAACCATTTAAATATGAGCCAGCAGTGTGCAGCAGCTGCCAAAAAAGCCAACACAGTTCTAGGCTGCATAAACAGAGGGATAGAATCTAGATCACGTGAAGAGTTAATACCACTTTATAAGGCCTTGGGAAGGCCACACTTGGAATACTTGTCTTCAAAGGAAATAAATAAGAAAATCTTGTTGCCTCCTGAAAGAGCACTTCATGAGTTGTGATGGTGGGGGATGGACAGGCAAGTCACATGAGAACAAGTGTAGCCCTGAATGCTTAAAGCATTACAGGGGTGTCAAACCCAAGGCCTGGGGGCCGGATCCAGCCTGCAGGGTGCTTAGAACTGGCTTGAAGGGGTGCCCTGGAAACAGCAAAGAACCAGCCTCTGCCAGTGAAAATGGAGCTCAGGAGGGTTGCGGGTGGCCCTCCCGAGCAGCCCTCCCGAGCTCCGTTTTTGCTGGCAGAGGGTTGCAGGAAGCCATCGCAGCCAAAAATGGAGCTCAGGAGCCCGTTTTTCACTGGCAGAGCACTCGAGCCACCACAGGAGTCCCTGACACCAGTTACGTTGAGTTGGCCATGCCTCCCCTGCCCCCCCCCCCCGCAAGATCAAGCACAACCCTGATGCGGCCCTCCATGAAATTGTGATTGACACCCCTGCTTTATTCCATGGCTTTATTTCTTTTCACAGAAAACCATCCTAGGTAGGATACATTTCTGCCACAGCGAATAGACGCCCATTGACATTGGTTCTCTCTGCAACCAAGGCAGTTTGTGATGGTGACGGGGGAGATAATTGTTCACTTTGCATTTTCAAAGACGGGAGAGAGAACCTGCTCTCAAGCTTCGATGGCTCACAAGGTTCCGTGCTATGTATTTCACTTTCAAATGATATGGGTTGTTTTTTTTTGCACATGGCTTTTATGAAAAGAAAGAGGGGGAGACGCAGGGTAGGTTTCAAGTTCCATCACACCTCAGATTCTGAAGTAAACCTCCAGCCCTATGCTTCCCATGCCTGGAAATACCCATGCTGGGGAAACGGAACAACATGCCATTAGTTCTGAGCTGAGAAAATGACCACAGTGATATATGGCAACTGTGCAGGCAAAGCAAGGCAAGGCATCCCTCGTGGTGAATATAATTTAACATCCATGCCCAGACATTCCCTGTCATTCTTCCATTACCAGATCAGCAAGCAGTGACATTTTCCAGCAGAGAAGCTTGTTATGCCCCACACTTTACAAGGGGCCTCAGCTTGTTTGAGACAGAAGAGAAGCTGCTGGGTTTCAAAAGAGAACCAAAGGAAACATTCTAGCTTTAAAAAAAACATAGAAGGCAAAATCAGCTCAGAAGGTCCGTTTCCTTTCCCTTTTCTGATTCATATCCAGTCTCCAAATATAACCTGCCTTGAACTCACAGCAAATTGCAAAAATGGAAGTAATGCATTTGATCTTCCAGAACAGCTGGATTCTGTTCTGGGTCCCTACAGAAGTTCATGTATTAGTTGGGGGGGGGGGGATCAGATAAGGTTTCTATAAACTCAGAATTCATATAAAGGCACATTTTAATTCATTTCATCCATTAGCCTGACTTTAACATGTTTTTTTTTAAACCAGAAACTAACACCCACTTCAAAAAATGCCCATTTGTCTCTTTGAGCCTCCCTGCATAATAATTGCATTGGCTCTTAAGGAAGGAATACTTAGTATGCATCCCTCTTTGTCCTTCAGAAATATTCAAACGCAGAAGACGACCTAGATCTGAGGATTTCAAATCATCCTTGAATTGCATTCAACTCTTGGCGACCACATGGAATGTCCACAGTGGTGGGTTTCTGCAGGCTCGCACCTACTCGCGAGAGCCGGTTGGTGAAATTTAGAGAACCGGTGAGAGGGGGTTCCACCAGCGTATACCTGGAAGTAAATCTGGCCTGCCGCTGCCAGTGACCCAACGGGAAGGAAAGGAAATGAAGGAAGAAAGAAAAGAAAGAATTTATCATCACAATTGAGTCCAAAATTCTGGTTGCTAAGCAAGAACGTTGTTAAATGAGTTTCACCACATTTTAAAAGGTGGCCACTCCCACCCTGTCACATGACTGCCAAGCCATGCCCACAAAATAGGCCACACCTACAGAGTAGGTTCTAAAAAATTTGAAACCCACCACTGAATGTCCAAATTGGCTTTTTTGGGGGCAACCGTCAAGCTTCACAGCTGGATTTAGAAGTAAATTAGCAAACTCTTGAAAGCTCTTTGAGAGTGGGTTGCAGGAGGTACACCCTGGTACGGGCGTACTGGTGCCTGCCAGGAGCACCGGGTACCGTTCCGGTATGGTGCTCTGGAGGGTCCACCTGCCTGCCCATCCTCCTTACCTGTATTTGAGCTCTTTGGCACTTCCACGCACAGCACATATGGTGCCTGCACAATGCTCTGCCGAGCAGTTGGAGCATCACAGAGGCGTTGTGGAGGCATTGCAGGAGGTAAGGACGCATGCACTTGTAGTGCACTGTGCACATTAATGTGGTGGACACCGGGCCCCATTGCATTGTACCGGTTGCAATGGGATCTGGAACCCACCACTGTTGCATACACATTGGTTGCCCACCACAATGCAAAGTTGGTAGGAATGTGTTTATAATCTCAAAAGTCAAGATTTCTTTCGCCTGCCCTTTTAAATTAAGGAATTGTTATTCAGCTCTCTCCCCCAGGATGCTTGGCTAGTGGAAGGAAAGAAGAAAAGGATGACCATCACCAAGGTGAATGGACTCAATTTCAGCAGCAATGGGTTGGAGGTCAGACCATATTGGAGAAGGTCTACTTTTGTCCCAACTTGATAGCAATAGCACTTAGACTTATATACCACTTCACATAGCTTTGCAACCCTCTCTAATCGGTTTACAGCAGTGTTTCTCAACCTTGGCAACTTGAAGATGTCCGGACTTCAACTTCCAGAATTCCCCAGCCAGCAAATGCTGGCTGGGAAATTCTGTGAGTTGAAGTCAGGACATCTTCTAGTTGCCAAGGATGAGAAACACTGGTTTACAGGGTCAGCATATTGTCCCACCAACAATTTGGGTCCTCATTTGTCGGGCTGACAATCTTAACTGGGGCTTATTTTGGGGGTAGAGTTTATATTATGAATATCCTGAAAAATCATGCTAGGGCTTATTTTCCAGTTAGGTCTTATTTTCAGGGGAACATGGATATGTATGTTTGGCATGATGGGTTGGGGGATTCTTGGAATTGAAATCCACACATCTTAAAGTGGCTAAGGTCAGCCAGTCCTGCTATATAGATGGTCCATTTTCTCTTAAGCTTTATGATCAGAGTCATACAAGTGTTACATTATATAGTGTTGGAAGGGTCCTTGGAGGTCTTCAAATCCAACCCCTTGCTTAGACAGGAAAACGGAAGGATGGAAGGCTGAGTCAACCTTGAGCCTGGTGGGAATTGAACTGCCAAATTGCAGTCAGCTGGCAGCCAGCAGAAGTAGCCTGCAGTACAGCACTCTAATCACTGCACCACCATGGCTCATAATCAATAAGGTGGTCTATAATCAAAAAGAAGTCTTGGAGGCTTTGAAACAAATCAGCTCTGGTAACTTTATAAAATAGCCAGATCTAGTCTGAGAATTACTGAGAAGTCCTGTCTCACCAACCTCAAAGTAACAATACAGAAATGGTTTTCTATTGTCTTCTTCCAATATTATTTTTTTAACTTCCCATTAGTTTAAACCCTAGGATTTCCTGAGTGTCTTCAACCATCCATATACTAACCAGGTCTGATCCTACCTTACTTTTCTAAGATAAGGTTAAACTGGTCATTGTTATCAGTTAATTGAAGTCTGTCTGTCTCTGTCTCTGTCTCTGTCTCTGTCTCTCTATCTCTATCTCTATCTCTATCTCTCTATCTCTATCGCTATCTATCTTGATCTTGATCTAGCAACCTGAGTTAGAGGAATCTTGATAAATATACAGAAACAAATATTTAGCCCAGTTGGCTAAGGCCAACTTCTTGGTCCATTATATGCCATGGAAAAATCTTCATAAGAGTTTCAGAATGCTTGAATGGATAGATGGATGGATAGATGAAAGGATGGTTGAACGAATGAAACTACATTCATTTAAAAGAAAGTGGAAGAAAACCCTGCTCCTAATGGCAGCTGTCTGTTATTTTTTGGAAGGTGCTGTTATTTGCTTTTGCTAACCAGCATTGTCAATACCATTTCACCCATACACTCCTCATGCATCCAGTTCTATCCTGTTAGAAGTTGTTACAATGCATGCCCATCACCTTGATGACTGTTATGCAAATTTGCATAGGTCTCAGCCGAACAGCCTAGCTAAATATTCATCATGCTTAAAACTTTCCCTGGGAAATTGTGAAACAGAAGGTGGAGGCCATCTAGTCATTTATCATGATCGGCTAAACTACCTTGCTGCCACGACATAACCGAACATCTGGCCCTGCTGTGGTTTGTTGGCATCTTCCCTTGTTTTTCTACAATAAAGGTGAAAATCATATGCCGCTGTTGTGTGCTAATGCAATCATCTTCGTGCTAATGACTGCTGTGTTAGGAGAGTTTTGCCATCAGATTTTTGATTGCAGAAGCTTCCATCAACGGAGCTTCTTATCACCTGTCAATTCTCGAGCAGTGCACTGTTTTGCTCCCTCTGAATGCCCCTCTTCTAGCTAGAGAGGCTGAACAAGCTTCATCTAACCGCCCTGCCGCCCTGTTTGGGGTGACCCGCTCCCTCCTCCACCAGAGGCCGCGGGAAGCCCCTCTGCAAGGGCGAGCAGAGGAATTTGGGATTTATCTGCAGGAGAAAATCACTCGGATTCGGAATGAGCTACCCTCCATCGACAGTGGTCCTGTGGGACTGTCCGAGACCAGTCTTGAGGTTCCTTCTTGGGAGGAGTTTGACTTTGTTACCACCGAGGATATGGACAGGCTGTCAAGGAAGCTTAGGGCGACCACATGTTTATTGGATCCGTGTCCCTCCTGGCTTGTACTGGCATCCTGGGAGACGACACGAGGCTGGCTCCAGGGCATTGTCAACGCATCTTTGAGTGAGGGGTCCTTACCTGCCGTCTTGAAAGAGGCGGTAGTGAGGCCCCTCCTCAAGAAGCCGTCCCTGGACCCAGCTTTACTAGAGAACTATCGTCCGGTCTCCAACCTTCACTTTTTAGTGAAGGTTGTTGAGAGTGTGGTAGCCCAACAGTTTCCGCGACACCTGGAGGAAGTTGATTATCTAGACCCGCGCCAGTCCGGCTTCCGTCCCGGTCACAGCACCGAGACGGCATTGGTCGCGTTGGTTGATGATCTCTGGAGGGCGCGGGATAGAGGTTATTCCTCTATCCTAGTCCTATTAGACCTCTCGGCGGCTTTTGATACCATCGACCATGGTATCCTATTGCACCGACTGGGGGGGTTGGGGCTGGGAGGCACCGTTCTACGGTGGTTCAGGTCCTACCTCTCTGGTCGGTTGCAATATGTGTTGACGGGAGGGCAGAGGTCGACCTCGAGGCCTCTCCTATGTGGGGTTCCTCAGGGGTCGGTCCTCTCGCCCCTCCTTTTCAACACATATATGAAGTCGCTGGGTGAGATCATCCGTGGTTTTGGGGTGGAGTACCATCTGTACGCTGATGACACTCAGTTGTACATATCCACCCCAAACCACCCCAACGATGCCGCCGAAGTGCTGTCCCGGTGTCTGGAAGCCGTACGGATCTGGATGGGTGGTAACAAACTCAAGCTCAACCCTGCCAAGACTGAGTGGCTGTGGTTTCCGGCACCCCGGTTCAGCCAGATTATTCCAACTCTGGCCATTGGGGGCGAAACACTGGCCCCCGTGGAGAGGGCGCGCAATTTGGGTGTCCTCCTGGATTCCCGGCTGTCCATGGAGGACCATGTGGCAGCCGTGGCCAGGGGGGCGTTTCATCAGGTACGCCTGATGCGCCAATTGCGCCCCTTACTGGACCGGGCTGCCCTTCGCACAGTCACTCAAGCTCTCGTGACGTCCCGACTCGACTATTGTAATGCTCTCTACATGGGGCTTCCCTTGAGGTGCACTCGAAAGCTACAGCTAGTCCAAAACGCAGCCGCGCGGGTGATTATGGGAGCCACTAGATGCTCCCACATAACACCGATCCTGCGCGAGCTGCATTGGCTTCCTGTGGCCTTTCGAGTGCGCTTCAAGGTTTTGACAACTATCTTTAAAGCGCTCCATGGCTCGGGGCCTAGTTATATGCGAGACCGCCTCCTGCCCCATACATCCCTTAGACCGATACGCTCCCACAGAGAGGGCCTCCTCAGGGTGCCGTCGGCCGGACAATGTCGACTGGCGACACCCAGGGGGAGAGCCTTCTCTGTGGCGGGGCCAGCCCTCTGGAATGACCTACCCCCTGAATTACGTACCATCACCGACCTCCGCCTCTTCCGCCAATGTCTTAAGACATATTTCTTTCAACAAGCCGGCCTAGCCTAACCTCCCATGGGGACTTTTAGATAGTTTTAAACTGGGTTTTGAAATTTGGTTTTAGCGCAGGATAGGTTTATTTAATAGTTTTTTAAAATTATATTTATTGTATTTTGTGTGTTTTAAATTTCCTGTGCGCCGCCCTGGGTCCTTTGTGGAGAAGGGCGGGATATAAATTTAAATAAATAAATAAATAAATAAAATCTGACTCAGGCCTTTAGAAAGGAGCGGAAGGCTGTGATTGAATGAGACACTGAATGAGTCAGAGGTTTTATTAAGTACTACATGAGCATTTGCACTGCATTTTATCCTTCTTCCCCCCAACAGCTCTTTAAGCAAGCGTGCATTTGACTGCCAGGTGAGCGGCTCGAAATGAGAGCTTGTTGCCTTGCAAATTCCTTGGATGCCATCCTCATTTCTGGAAATTCAAAATGATGGGTGCCTTGCGTTCAGCTGACGTGGCAAGCCACAAAGCATCTCAAGTGATGGAGACACAAGTAGAGGCACACCAGAGCATGATGGCAGACCGAGCTAGCTCTCCTGCTGAAGAAGGGAAGGATGTTTAAAACTGTCTTAAGAATGGTTCCTATACGTATATACAATACATCATGCACCTTGACAGATATAAGCATTTCCAGTATGATATCTAAGGAGCCTACATGCTTATAAAGGTAAAGGTTCCCTTTGCACATATGTGCTAGTCATTCCCTATTCTAGGGGGCGGTGCTCGTCTCCATTTCAAAGCTGAAGAGCCAGCACTGTCCGAAGACGTCTCCGTGGTGATGTGACCGGCATAACTAAACACCGAAGGCACACGGAACACTGTTTCCTTCCCACCAAAAGTGGTTTCTATTTTTCTACTTGCATTTTGACATGCTTTTTAACTGCTAGGTTGGCAGAAGCTGGGACAAGTAACGGGAGAGCTCACTCTGTTACACGACGCTAGGGATATGAACTGCCAAACTACCGACCTTTCAATCAACAAGCTCAGCTTCTTAGTCACTGAGCCACCGCGTCCCTTTATAAATGTCAGAAATTAGCAGAAGCACACAAAGTTAGAAACCAAATAGCCTGTTTTCCTTTTTTTCTCCAACTTTCTTCTTCTTTTTAGTTGTTATTTGCTTTGTCTATTTTTTTTTCAACCTGCACCAATAAAGATGATTAGCAGCACAGCAAAGGCCTTCACAGCAGAGTAATCAGCTTAAGACAGAAACCCTTATTGTAGAACAAACATTTTGATGAAATTTGCACGTTTTTTTTAACTATAATGTTTTATTCAGTTCTGGATGAAAAGGCTAAATAATCTTATGCCTGTTAACGTTGACATTTTAGGTAACAATTAATATTGATAACACCTTTTTTCCCTATCCTTAATGTCTAAGTTATCTAAGCATTAGGGTGATAATAAACTTTAGTCAATACTCTGCAAATACCACTGCACCACAATAATATCACTTGTTATGTTTTAAACTATATAATAATAAAAGACTGACGTTGTCCTTCATTCTCCCAGAACAGGTTATTTTGAAAAAGTCAAAATAGTGATTATGACGGTACATCACATTTATTCATTATTTATCTTTTTATTTCAAGGCTGCCTGAATCCAGATCAACTTTGGGCAGTTTACAATTAAAAACTGAAATAGGGAAAAGAATGCAATTCAGTGGGAGACAGAACCAAAAGCCATAAATCCGACACTTTCCCCCAAATCCTGGGAGAATAGCCAGGTGTTGTAACAGTTTGCAGACAGTCAAAATAGGGACGCTGTTGCTCAGTGGCTAAAATGCTGGTGCTTGTCAATCAGAAAGGTCGGCAGTTCGGCGGTTCGAATCCCTAGTGCCGCATAACAGAATGAGCTCCCGTTACAATAACCACAAGAACCTTATAAATACATGACAGCTGGCAAGCACTTGAATTTTGATGGCACAAATGTGGAAATGCTGGGACAGTCATTAAATGCAAGGACTGGATGTAGGTCTTCTACTTTTTTTAGCACCATTGTAATTTCAGGTAGTCATTAAACAGAGAAAGTTGTAAATCAGGGACTAGCTGTATTTGCTCTTTTGTGTGTATATATGGAAGGGTTGCTATCTTATTTTCTTATTGGCATTTACAGCCTAAATGGAATCAACATGTAAGACCAATAGTTAATTATGGAGATAAATTTGTTGTTATTTTTCTTTTTTCTAAATTTCAATCAAAGTCAATGCATTTTGGCAATTACATGCTCATCCTTTGCACACAATTGCATTTCAAACTCAGTCTTAAAATGTTCAAACCATAATCTCTTTTGCCTACTTTGCATCTTTTTAGTAAAGGTAGGCAAGAAAATCATTGGCAACTATTTATATACAATATACAATAGCAGAGTTGGAAGGCACCTTGGAGGTCTTCTAGTCCCCGCCTAGGCAGGAACCTTACACTGTTTCAGACAAATGGCTATCCAACATCTTCTTAAAGACTTCCAGTGTTGGAGCATTCACAACTTCTGGAGGCAAGCTCTTCCACTGACTCATTGTTCTAACTGTCAGGAAATTTTTCCTCAGTTCTAAGTTGCTTCTCTCTTTGATTAGTTTCCACCCATTGCTTCTTGTTCTACCCTCAGGTGCTTTGGAGAATAGTTTGACTCCCTCTTCTTTGTGGCAGCCCCTGAGATATCGGAAGACTGCTATCATGTCTCCCCTAGTCCTTTTCATTAAACTAGACATAATCCAGTTCCTGCAACTGTTCTTCATATGTTTTAGTCTCCAGTCCCCTAAACATCTTTGTTGCTCCTCTCTGTACTCTTTCTAGAGTCTCTACATCTTTTGTACATTGTGGCGACCGAAACTGAATGCACTATTCCAAGTGTGCTAGTTGTTAGGTATGCCATTCACATGACCACGGAGAGTTCTTCTCTTGAGTTTTTGTATTCTCCTTGACAAAATTCTAGTGTCTCATAAAAGGTTCACCATTCATGTTTGCTTGTTATTTCTCATCTATAAAAATACAGCTTGTGCTGAGAGCCACCAAGGTGTTTTGGATCTTTTCCACATTCTCAACACGGGGACAATTAACATAATGATTTTTAAAATCTACGTTAACTTTGATTTTGTCGTGCCTCAAATATCCATGCCACCCAAATCTCGGGTCATGTGTCCTTTTAACTCCAGAGGCCTCTTGTTTCTCAGCAACACTCACCGTTTCATCCAAACCAAACAGCAAGCTGCAAAATACAATTTCAAATCAGGTTGACTCAATTCCGCCCCCCGCTTCCTTTCCCTCTCCTAACACCTTATATTTAACTCATGATTTTCCCCTCCTGCTATACACATTAAGATGGACCCTTCTGCCGTTGCTTAAATGGTGCATCAGTTGTCAAAACAATTATTGAGTTTTGAAGACTTTCTCCGTCACTCTCGCTCTCCGGTACAAAGGCAGGGGTGGAGGTGGGGAAGTGGGAACACGCTTTACGTCATCAGGTTCGGTTCTTTCAGGAAATGGAGATTGGGATAATGAGAAGTTAATTGTGTTTAATTTCAGGAAAGGGAAGGTTTCACGAATTTAACAAAGGTGAGAAAGAAATGGCAGTGTTTTCATACCACCTTGTATCCAGCACACAGAACTGTGTGTTTCCTGTTTTGCTGCCTTATTTCACTTTCTTAGAAAACTGGCAGCTAGTTCTCATTCCTTATCCATTGTTAAAGAAAAGAGACACAATATCAACATTACAAGCCTCTCTCTCTCTCCCTCCCTCCCTCTCTTTCTCATCTCTCTGCAAAGATGAGAAGAAAAGGAAGGTACCATTGATTTTATGCAGACGATTCAGGAGGTTGATTAGATGTGGACTGCACAAATTCAGTGTGTGAAATCTGCACATAGGAGCAGCTATTTAAGCTGCTTAGACAAAAAAAATCATTCGACTCAGCTTCAACTCCACGTAACTTCAACAACTGACATAGGGGACTTCCTTGGCAATAGCATGGAAATGGTTTGCCCTCTTCTGGATATTTTTGACTTCCCAGACAAGCTCTAATCATCTCTCTAATCATCCAAATAGTAACCATCTCAGCTCAGACAAGATCAGTGAGAGACTCCTTACCTGCTGAGCTAAGCAACTTCTTGCTAGCAAAACTGAAGTTTGATTCATTTAGCCCAGGGGTCTGCAAAGTCGGCTCTTTTAAGACTGGTGGACTTCAACTCCCAGAATTCCCCAGCCAGCTATGCTGGCTGGGGAACTCTGGGAGTTGAAGTTCACCAATCTTAAAAGAGCCGACTTTGCAGACCCCTGATTTAGCCCAACAACGTTCCTGTGCTGTGTTTCTCCAGAATTCCCATATCCTGTTTCCCCGAAATATATGGGAGCCACCAGAAGCTCCCATATAACACCAATCCTGCGCGAGCTGCGCGAGCTGCATTGGCTTCCTGTGGTCTTTCGGGTGCGCTTCAAGGTTCTGACGACCATCTTTAAAGCGCTCCATGGCTCGGGGCCTAGTTATATGCGAGACCGTCTCCTGCCCCATACATCCCTTAGACCGATCCGCTCCCACAGAGAGGGCCTTCTCAGGGTGCCGTCGGCCGGACAATGCCGACTGGCGACACCCAGGGGAAGAGCCTTCTCTGTGGCGGGCCCTGCCCTTTGGAACGACCTACCCCCTGAACTTCGGACCATCACCGACCTCCGCCTCTTCCGCAAATGTTTAAAGACATATTTTTTCCATCAAGCCGGCCTAGCCTAACCTCCCATGGGGACTTTTAGAAAAGTTTTAAATTGGGTTTTTAATAATTGGTTTTTAGCACAGGATTGGGGATTATTTAATATATATTTTAAATTATTTGTCTATCTTCTATTGTGTATGTTTTTTAAATTTCCTGTGCGCCGCCCTGGGTCCTCTGTGGAGAAGGGCGGGATATAAATGTAATAAAATGAAAAAAAAATGAAAATGAAAATAGGACAGGGTTCTTTTGACACACACACACACCCAAAATAAGCTCTTGGCCTTATTTTCAGGGAGATCTTATTATTTTTAAGGTGCAGGAATCCCCTTAACCTTGACCCACGGATCAGCTGATCCACAGAGGGCTGGATGTTTTGTCTCTGTTTCTGGCACACTCTTGCCAGCCCTAACATCACGGGGGCTGCCACTCTTTTTGCGGCTGCCACCAAGAGAAGGGGTGCGGTAGCTAAGGTTTGCGGGAGTGGCCTCCTTGAGGCCATTCCACATGGATAGCAGGTGCATGAGGGGCGTGTGGTGCATGTTCCGCCCTCCGCCCAGGAAATGGGAGGAACCATGCAGATGCATTTAAATATTTTAAGGGAGGGCTTATTTTCAGGGGAGGGCTTATTTTAGCCCATGCACTTAAAAGCTCAATTGGTCTTATTATCCAGGGAGGTCTTATGTTTGGGAAAACAGGGTAGATGTTTCCATGCTGCATCCAGACGATATCAAGCACTGGATTTTGGATTTTCTACAGCCTTTCTCCCACAGCGATGCTGTCGATTTCCCCCCAAATGGAGGGGGAAATGGAATAGTGGGGAAAATGGAATAGAGGTAGCACATTCACCTGATATATTGATTGCCACACTCTCCTGCCCTACATTCAAACAGCCTGTGCCACTTACCAACGTGTCATTTAGAGATGGCACCATTTTGTATGCTTTCCTGCTGTTTTACATACCCGCCCTTTGCCATGATTCCCCTCTCTTTGAAATGGATAGGGATTGGATGTTGGGAAAGAATCTTGCTATGTGTTGGAGACCAGTAAAGTCAGAAGACAGGGGCCATTGGTGGTTCGAAATTAAATCTTCTTGCTTTTATCCAAAAGTCTAATTGCTTTGCCAGGTTGAAGGCGCTTCCTTGTGTCATTATGCTGAAGGGTTACAATCATGGGAGATTTATACCATTGTAGTATCTGAACTTGTTATTGTATTGTGGTAATTTTCAGAAGCAATAATGAGGCTACTTCAGTCAAATTAACTCTTCAAATATGCTTCTATCTTCTGCCAAATAACCCATGCATGTTTTTTTTCTCTCATTACATTGTTCTCCCCAATGTATCTAAAGGACATTTTTGCAGATTAAATTTGACTTCATTCTTTTTTTTTTCTAGTGCCTGTACTGTCTGCATTTTGGTCATTATCATGCCAAGATTTTTTTTTCCAATTGATCCTTAAGTTGGAATGCTACAGAGTAGCCCCTGCTGTAGTGCTTCAATGCAAGACGTTGCATGGATGTGGTTTAGGATTAGGTCTTTAAAAAAAAAAGAAAAGAAATAGCCCCCATTAGTTTTAGTTTATTTTCAATTTATATACCGCCCTTTTCACCAGAAAGGTTATGTGTCGTTAAGCAACGACACATAACAACTAATACAAAAACACAATGAAAGATTGAACGTTAGTTAATTCACATCAATTAACCCCATAAACTCAGCCTGGGAAGAATTGGGGAAGAAGTTTGCTAGGCAAAAATGTTGCTCTTGAGTCATGATCACAAGATGATGTATTAAATCTTACATTTTTCAAATGGAGCAAAAGCGACCACACCAGCAGGGTTAATGATTCACAGCTTCAGTGTTGCCACACTGGAGCTGAGGGATAAGGAAGGGGAATTTGAGATAGCTGGGATTTTGTAGCCAAAACAAAATACTTTCTCTTGGGAACCAAGGACAGTCTCACACCTGGTCAGAGGAAGACAGAGTGATGTCACCAGGCAACCAGACAGCATCTTGATTGGACCATATGACTGATTGTTTTGAGAGAGGGACTAACTTTTACTTTTAATTAGGTGAAAACCATGGGAACTTTGAGAGTTGGTTTTCGTCAGATCTGTGCCAATATGATATATCAAATAAAGCTATTCTTTGAGGAATCTACCTGCCTTGGAGTTTTGCTTGATATGGGTCTATTACTTGAAACCCTGACAGTTAGCTTCTGCACGGCGACACTATTGAACTATTCATATATTGCCCTGTGATATATAAGTATAACTACAGGCAATTGACAACATAAATACTATATTGTTTTGTTATATAAGTAGGAAAGCAAACTGTACACAATCCCAGATAGTCTTAACTCGGTTAGAAGTAGAGCGTAGGGAGACTGATGCTGGGATTCGAGAGAAGTTGTCTTCTTCCAAAGGGGTAGACAGGATGGTCAAATAATTCCTGATGATGCCCTTGAAATTTGGCCTGATCAGGATTGCCATAATTCTTAAGAACCATGATCAGTTGGAGCTTCAGCAGTACAGTGGTTAGAATGCAGTATTGCAGGCTACTTCTGCTGCCTGCCGGCTGCCTGCAATTTGGCAGATCGAATCTCACCAGGCTCAAGGTTGACTCAGCCTTCTATCCTTCCGAGGCCAGTAAAATGAGGACCCAGATTGTTGGGGGAAAGCATGTTGACTCTGTAAATCACTTAGAGAGGGCTGTAAAGCAGTGTGAAGCGGTACATAAGTCTAAGTGCTATTGCTCTCAATGCTGACTTAGGTATTAGAAAGCTGTGGTCCCAAAATTTCAAGAGGGCATCTCTAACTCTTTAGATACAAGATTACTAGGAATGACATCCACGAAAATAAGTCATTCCTTTTTTTAAAAAAAAGATACCTTGTTTCCCCCAAAATAAATCAGGGTCTTATATTCTTTTGAACGCCCCCCCTCTGCAAAATAAGCATTTGGCATTATTTTAGGGGAGGTCTTATTATTTTTGAAGTGCAGCAGGCGGCGAGCATGGTAACCTCATGGCTGCTACTCTGTTTCAATATTTTCGGGGAGAGCTTGTTTGAGCGCATGCGCTTAAAGGCCCAATAGGGTTTATTATTTGAAGAGCAGTGGTGGGATTTAGTTTTTTTATTATTGGTTCTGTGGGTGTGGCTTGGTGGGCATGGTATGGCTTGGTGGGTGTGGGAAGGTTACTGCAAAATCCCCATTCCCTCCCGATCAGCTAGGACTTGGGAGGCAGAGAATAGATGGGGATGGGGCCAGTCAGAGGTGGTATTTACTGGTATTTACTCAAAATTTCCACTACTGGTTCTCCAGAACTGGTCAGAACCTGCTGAATACCACTTCTGCCGGGAAGGGCTTATTTTCTGGGAAACAGGGTACTTGAAGTGAAGGCAGAGGCATCATTTATCTTGCTTTCTTTTCCTATCTTCCACTAAGAATGTCCAAAATGTAGGGCTGATTCATTATCTTTATTGTTATTTAAAGAGGCTGTTATCATAGACAAAGACCTGGCCGCTGCTTATTACTCAATTGTCAGTGGAAAATAAAGCAGAGGTTTTATCTGACCTTCTACTAAAGCTGAATGGATTCCTATTTAATTATGTAATGTGCTGCACTCTTAAAACAAACTCTCTTTTCTCCTGTGCTTTTCCTTCAATACAATACAATACAATACAATACAATACAATACAATACAATACAATACAATACAATACAATACAATACAATACAATACAATACAATACCAGAGTTGGAAGGGACCTTGGAGGTCTTCTAGTCCAACCCCCTGCCTAGGCAGGAAACCCTGTACCATTTCAGACAAATGGCTATCCAACATCTTCTTAAAGACTTCCAGTGTTGGCAAGACCAGTTGCAGCATTTAGCAAAATCAGGAATGAGCCTGAAGAAGAGCACTCAAATGGGGTTGATAATGGTGGAGAAGTGGGCTGTGTGAGCTCTAGAGCCAGCTTTACAAAATCCTAGCTAGCCTGCTGCATTCCAGTAAAACACAGGTTTTGCTTTCATTGGTAATATGGAAATAAAGAATCAGGGAATCCTCTGCATGGCTTCTAGTTGAATGATAAGTAGGTTGGGGCAGAAAAACACCTTGAAAAGGAATGCATCCAGCAGTGTGCTGCAGCTGCCGTAAAAGCCATAAACAGAGGGATAGAATCAAGATGACGTGAAGTGTTAATACCACTGTATAATGCCTTGGTAAGGCCACACTTGGAATACTGCATTCAGTTTTGGTCACCATGATGTAAAAAAGATGTGGAGACTGTAGAAAGAGTGCAGAGAAGAGCAACAAAGATGATTAGGGGACTGGAGACTAAAACCTATAAAGAACAGTTGTTGGGACTAGCAGTATTCCAGTATCTCAGGAGCTGCCACAAAGAAGAGGGAGTCAAGCTATTCTCCAAAGCACCTGAGGGTAGAACCAGAAGCAAAGGGGGGAAACTAATCAA
Source organism: Rhabdophis nuchalis (assembly GCA_039707465.1). Classification (NCBI taxonomy): domain Eukaryota; kingdom Metazoa; phylum Chordata; class Lepidosauria; order Squamata; family Natricidae; genus Rhabdophis; species Rhabdophis nuchalis. The sequence continues at coordinate 50,328,713 of CM077649.1, forward strand.
GAAGAGAAGCAACTTAGAAGTGAGGAAAAATTTCCTTACAGAACAATTAATCAGTGGAACAACTTGCCTTGGCAATTGTGAATGCTCCAACACTGGATGCTTTTTAGAAGATGTTGGATAATCATTTGTCTGAAGTTGTGTAGAGTTTCCTGCCTAAGCAGGGGGTTGGACTAGAATATCTCCAAGGTCCCTTCCAACTCTGTTATAATATTCTATTCTATTCTGCTTCACTCCAATCCATTCCATTCCATTCTATTCTCTGATTATTAAACTGAGGATGTATCTATGCACAGACAGGCTTCTAGTTTAATGAAATATAAACCCTCTCTTGCTTTTCAACACCTCTGCTACTTTACAAAAGCCTGTAAAAATCCACCATTCTTGAACAGCTTGGAAAAAAAAATCTTAAGAAGGTCAGGGTTGGGTTTTCAACTTTCTGCCACCCAAAGTGGTACAGACCAGTTCGAACGCAGAGGACAAAAGGCATTTGACCCTCTCTTTGCTCTTCCTCACGGTGAGTGGATCAGCAAGGTTGTCTTAGCTGGTCCTTTCTGGAAGGCTAGAAGAGTGCTGCGTAGACATAGTACCGTAAATGCTGAGTCGGCTTTTTTAGGACGGTAAAAATAATAAAAATAATAATAATAATAATAATAATAATAATCTTTATTGTCATTGTAATAATAAAATTACAATGAAATTGGTTTGAGCGCCAGGTGGAATACAGAAAGCAGTGATAGCCACAATAGGAATCTCTCTCCAGGCAAATGAAAAGGCCGACAAATGACAGTTGAAATAAAATGGCCGACAAATGACAGTTGAAAAGGATCAATTGTACTTTGTCTTTTATTATCCATTTCTTCAAATCTGTTTGGCATTTTAGGAGTTGGTGGAAGAGGAGCACGTCTCTTTTTCTTTTTTGTTTCTTGTTGCAATGAACTTTGAGGAATCGCACTTGGCATTTTTTCTTCTCTCTCAGCTTTCCCAATAGAAAAGGATGGAATAACTGGTAGGGGTGGTGCTCTCCGCTTCTTCTTCATTTCAATTCTTGCAGTTGCCCTTGTATATTCCCAAGAGATAATGATGGTGCCACCGTTACAGAACATAAACTTCGTGAAGAATCTGCGATCATTGTTTCATCAAGGCTTTGTTTATGATACAACCTAGGTTTTAAAAATTCTCCACTACCCAGATCTAGGCGTCATCTTGAGGATTTCTCTGCCTGAAACTTGTTTTTCTTACTTGTCCTAAAAAAATCCGAGTAATCCTTTCTTTCTTTAACTGATGTGTCACAACCAGTTGATATGTTTGTTTCTCAATCATTCACAGATAATGCAGAGCTTATCACAGTGGCATCCTTGGAGAAGTCTTTTATGTGCTTTTTGCTTAGCTAGAAGCAGATGCCACTGGTACTGACAAAACTACCCTGACCCTATGGTTTACAATACTCAAAAGCACACCTGGGGGTGCATTAGCAAAAACAGATGGGCGAGACATAAAAAAAATGGCAAGAGCTAATTGGGCGCCCTTCCTCCTCTCCCCTCCCTAGCAAATGCGTGAAATAATCAGGGGTTTATTGTGGCATATGCTAAACCTTTTCACTCATGTCAAATATCTCGCTTTGCTACAGACCATAAGGAAGGCTCTCAGGGGTGTGAATCTGGCACCTGCAATTGCCTGTCCAGTTGTGTATGTGATGCGTGTGAATTAGCCCGCCATTGGCTTGTTTGCATTGACTCTTTTCTGACCTTCAGAAAACCACCTTTACCATAAAAAGATCTGCTTGAAAGTCATCCGAAGCTGACTTTTTTTGGGGGGGGGGGGGCATGCTAGCAACATCAATACACGTACAAAAGGGGGGAGGTCAATTTTCAGTCATGACCACCATCGTTTTGATGCTGCTGCCAAGGTGCTTCTTGTTGTTGAAAAACAGAAGGTGGCCTTGTTTACAGAAATCCAATTTGCAATCTCCACTCTCAAGATATTCCGAAATTAAACAAGACAATATTTCTTCTTAACAGTCAACATGCATTCGGATAGAAAGCATTTGGCCCAAGACCCCACTCTGCCCACGGAACTTCATTGGTGCCCATCAGGCTTCCTGCCCCATCTAATATATTGTTTTGTTTTTAACCATTGTTTTAATAAAAGCTGTAAATTAACTACCCAGGTTTGAGAGAGTCTTATTTACTTCTAGCAGTGGTGGAAGAGAAGGGACTCAGAACTTACAGTAGACTTAGAATAACGTTATTGTCACTTTGAATGTACACTAATTGCATACATTAAAATGAAATTTTATTGCATACACCTCTCAAAGGGTCTCCACCTCTAATGTACAGTACAAAACATGCCAAGTAAATAAATAAATACAAAATTACACACATAACCACATATATTATATGACATGGAGAAAAAACACAAGGGAAAGGGAGGAGGGAGGAGAAGGGGGAAGGGAAAGAGAAAGAGAAGGAAATGAAAAGGAAGCAGGAAGATAGAGAGAGAAGGAGGGGGAGAGAGAGAGAGAAGGAGGGAGAGAGAGAGAGAGAGAGAGAGAGAGAGAGAGAGAGAGAGAGAGAGAGAGAGAGAGAGAGAGAGAGAGAGAGAGAGAGAGAGAGAGAGAGAGAGAGAGAGAGAGAATCTCACTATCCTTCTAGGGAACATTTGTGTTTTTGGTTTTTGTGATACATCAAGCCTGCTAAAAGCAACCATATTGTAATCATTCCCCATATTCTAAACATGGCCTGTCTGAAAATGCTGGGATATCTGGATATATACAGTAGTGGTATTCAGCCAGTTCGGACTGGTTCAGGTGACCTGCGGCTCTCTGCTGTCTTATTTAGCCACATTTTCTAAGCCGCATGCATGCATGCAAGCCACGCGCACAAGCAAAGTGCATGCATGGAAGGCCAAGCATATATGTGGAAGGCACATGCTGTCATGAAGTGAGTATGCGCATGTGCGCTCACAGTTTTGATGCGTGGCAAACCGGTGGTAAAATTACGTGAAACTCACCTCTGGATATACAGTATATATAATATTTTAGATCACTAAATTGAAAAGAGAATATGAGGATCCAATGATTCTGAAGATCTCCAATTTGTGCCTTCATCTACCTGAGGTGGCAGGTTAGGAAGGCGTCTCAGCATTTGTTCCTAGTTAATTATGTCACCAGGAAGACTTGTTAGCAGGAAGGATGCTTTTAAGGGAAGAAAAGAGAAGACCAGATAACTCTAGCGCCTATTTAAGGGTGGCTGGCTGAAGTACCTGACTATGAAGATGACTTGGTAGTTATTTTCGTATCTATAGTTCCAAAACTTTGCCCTCGGTAGGAGAGGGACAGCCTAAGTGTGGCAAGGATGATTTAAAAAGTTTTGGGGATGCTGTAAGAGTACCATAGAGAAAATTGGGACTAAGCAGAGATCTGGGAGGGGGGGGATGTGGGAAAAAAAATCAAGATGCTAGCCATGAACATCTGAAGTCCTGTTTCCTTTTACATAGAAATTAACTTCAGTTGTATGGTTTTACTTTTGAACTTTGGACTAAAATTAAAGAAAGTTGGTTGGTTGACCCACCAATTTGTTTTTTGGGTTGTTGGTTCCCCCCCCCATCCCCCCACATTCATACATACCATAGCAAGGAGACGGTGGCTCAGTGGCTAAGATGCTGAGCTTGTCGATCAGAAAGATCAGCAGTTCAGCGGTTCGAATCCCTAGTGCCGCGTAACAGAGTGAGCTCCCGTTACTTGTCCCAGCTTCTGCCAACCCAGCAGTTCGAAAGCACGTAAAAATGCAAGTAGAAAAATATGGAACACCTTTGATGGGATTCTATCCGCCTTCTGTGTTTAGTCATGCTGGTCACATGACCATGGAGACGTCTTCGGACAGCGCTGGCTTTTCAGCTTTGAAACGGAGATGAGCATCGCCCCTTAGAGTCGGGGACGACTAGCTCATATCTGCGAGGGGAACCTTTACCTTTATCTTTACATACCATGGATGCCCCTGAGGTTTTTTTGATTTGAGGAAGAAGTGTCAAACTGGTGGCTCGCAGGCCAGATGTGCCATGTGTAGGCCACGCCCACTCCAGCTCCACGAATAGGAAAAACATTGTCAAACATCACATGCCGGCAACATGATAGATAGATAGATAGATTTTATTTTTCTATACCGCGTCCTCTCCCAGGGGGACTCGGAGCGGTGCACAGGGAAAAATTAAAACAAACATAAAATATATACATAAATAAATACAATAAAAACAGATTAAATCAACTGTCCCTGCACTAAAATCCCCATTTTTAAAATTAACATTCCCTAACCCCTGAGGTAGAGACTAACCTAGGCCGGCCAAGCAGAAGAAGTGAGTTTTTAATTTCTGACGGAAGGAGCGGAGGTCCGTAGTTGTTCTAATGTCGGGGGGAAGGTCGTTCCAGAGGGCTGGGCCCGCCACAGAGAAGGCCCTTCCCCTGGGCGTCGCCCGCTGACAAAGTCTAGTGGACGGCACCCGGAGAAGTCCCTCTCTGTGGGAGCGAATTGGCCGGGAGGATGTATGGGGCAGAATCCGATCCCGCAGATAGCTAGGTCCCGAGCCATGGAGCGCTTTAAAGATGAGAACTAGCACCTTGAAGCACACCCGAAAGACGACAGGTAGCCAGTGCAGCTCGCGCAAGAGCGGTGTTACATGGGTATACCTTGTGGTACCCATTATTGCTCGCGCGGCTGCATTCTGGACCAGCTGAAGTCTTCGGGTGCACCTCAAGGGAAGCCCCATGTAGAGAGAGTTACAATAGTCCAGTCGGGATGTCACGAGAGCATGAGTGACTGTGCGAAGGGCGTCCCGAACCAATAGGGGCCAGAAGTTTGACACCTGTGGTCTATTTTTTTATTTTTTTTATTTTTCGAATTTATACCCCGCCCTTCTCCTTGTTAGGACTCAGGGCGGCGCACAGGCATTATTAAAAAACCATTACAAAACAATATATACTATTAAAAACATATTAAATTAACTTAAAACCCGTGCTAAAAACCCTTTAAAACCCTAAATATAGTCAGAAACGGGGGGCTACGCTAGGCCGGCTTGTTGGAATAGGTACGTCTTAAGGCGTTGGCGGAAGAGGCGGAGGTCCAAGATAGTGCGAAGGTCAGGGGGTAGGTCGTTCCAGAGGGCCGGGCCCGCCACAGAGAAGGCCCTTCCCCTGGGTGTCGCCAACCGGCATTGCCCGGCCGACGGCACCCGGAGAAGGCCCTCTCTGTGGGAGCGGATCGGACGAAGGGATGTATGGGGCAGAAGGCGGTCTCGTATATAGCTAGGCCCCGACCCATGGAGCGATTTGAAGATGGTCGTCAACACCTTGAAGCGCACTCGAAAGGCCACAGGCAGCCAGTGCAGCTCGCGCAGGAGAGGTGTTATGTGGGCTTGCCTTGGGGCACCCATAATCACCCGCGCGGCCGTCTAGGGGAACATTTTGGGTGGGAGTATGTTCTTTGTGATTTAAATGATCTTAAATTAATGATGGGGTTTACATTATATTTCTAAATGACTGGCAAGTATGCCCCCAATTTTGAACAATAGGGGTAACCAGGTGCTGTAAAATGGAGACTGAAATGCAGACTCCCTGCTCCAGCAGGTCAACTTTTAATTTAATTAGCAAACATCATTTATTAGTCAACTGAGTAGTAACGTTTATGTTACCTTGCTGGAGTTTTGTTCCTGGCAGTCTTTCTGGGGAAAAAATATATTAATGAATGCATTTGGATTGTGCCAAAGAAATTATAAAGTGGAGGCATATAATTTGTTTATAACAACAAAATGCATTGAAGACTTATTTATTGTGTAACAAGTCTTTGGGGTAATGAGAATGTTATCCTTCCTTCACTTCCCAAAAAAAATAAACGAAGGAGAGCAACAAATATCCTAAGCCTTAAATCAGAATTAGGCATGTAATGTGAGATTTCTTGGAAACATATAGAAAACACATTTCCAGATTCCTATTCTGAAGTGTCCACATTTTGACAACACCAATTAGAGGTGGAAAATACTGTGTTGTGTGAGATTCTTTTTCTGAATATATTCTTTGGCCAACAATTTTTTTCATTCCCCTCGAGAACAATTACCTGATCTTACAAACTGTGAGATATTCGCATGAAATGCACAAACAAGTAGGTAGAAGGGCTGTTAGCTGTGAACTGGGATTTCACAACAATCATGATTTAAATCCCTCGGACTCCAGCCTATCTTTAAAAATAAATGCATACAAAACCTCCTTTTGCAATAGACAGCTATTCTTCAGCATAAGCACAGGAGAAATGGCTCTTCTGGAAAATCACTGTCTTTAACACAACTCTATATTCTGAAGCTAAAATCCAAATGTCATTTCTGTTACAATTGAGAAAGGTCACAACCCTTGTTGGAAGGAAAATCTATGTGGTTCAGTTCCAAGCGTGGGAGAAAAGAGCTGGAAATAAAATGGAGGCTGATTGGAAAAAAAGGTGGTTTATTGAGGAAGCAGAACCAACTGCAGCATGTGGTTCTGCGACAGTTGACCAAGTGGCTGAATGAGTGGATGGATGGTTTCTGTAACTTTGAAGTTTGGGATTTGTGCAATATGGTATTTGCGTTCTGAAAGGGTATTAGGTAATTCTTATTGTGGTGGATGGCTATGTCCTATGTTAGATTTGGGGGGTGGGGGGTGAGGGGTTGCTTGCCCTAATTCTATCACTCTTGCTTTTGTTAGCTGTCGAAATTGCTGTAAGGGGTCTTAAATGGTTTTCTGCAGTATTTGCTTTGCTTATGAATAGAGCCATCTAAATATCCAGCTTCCTCTTTCAATAAGCTCGTTATCTCCTTACATGCACTGCAGGAAGTTAGCTTCTTGTTGCAATGTTTTCTTTAGGTGTCTGGTTGGAATGTGGAATGTGCTTGAGTCTTGGTCTTTTGGCTTTTCTGAGGCTTTTAATTATGGCGGATATTTCTAAGGCTTTTCCTTATTTGTTAACATTTTATTTGGGACAAGGGGTGGGTGGGTTTGACATCTTCTTACACCCTTCTCATACATTTGCAAAGCAAGTAGCTTCTGACCTTATTTATCTATTAATTTACTCCTGAGTAGATCTTTGGCTAATCTGACGGTGTCACTTCCTGGGCAGGACAGGGGAACACATCCAATTACATCCAATGACCTAGGCTTCACAAAATCATGAAGCAGACTTCTTGTCTTGACAAAACCCCTTTTTATTAAGCTATCGTGAATTCCTCTCATTCACATCCAGCAAAGTCCCGGCAAACAGTTTTTCAAGGGTGAATTTACCACCACAGACCTTATCAGGCTTGGAGAGCTGCCAGGCCACTATCTTCCAAACACAATGCTGTAGAAGAAAATACTTGGCAAGGAGTCTCTGAGAGTCACAAACAAATCTTCACACTCATGAAATGAACAAATTGTCTCCTGCAAACTCCCCTCCCCTTTTGCTCCTCTTTATTCCCTATGGGAGGGGGTCATTTACCATCCCCCTGTGCCTTTACTTGCGGGTCAACCCCCTGTTCCTTAGCTGTTCCCTTCTCCTGGCAGCTCTGCGCATGCGCACACTGGGAACAGGCTCCAGCTGTTCTTCTGCCTCACTGATCTCCGACTCTGAAGGCAGCTGATAACTGTCGGACGGCGCTGGCCCCATCTCTGCCTCCAATGCAGAGCCCTCATCAGAGGCTTCCCCAGACTCCAAGACTGGCCCATGTTCCTCCCCAACCTTCTCACTGTCTGAGTCTGCCACAAACTCCACTGGCTGCTGGCGGGCCACAACAATAATGTACACAAACAGACACCTCTGTTTTTCGCCAACTTCGCCAACTCCCCATCTCATTCCACCCTGCCAATGTTATCTGCTGCTGATATGGATGCCTCAGGCTTTTCTAGGGTGGAGCTGGTCAAGACTTCATTTTTGCTCATACTCTGGCCTAGTATGTTAACTGTCTTCTCAGATGATATCAGGGGACAACACTAGAACCGTATTCTCTACCATGTATTTGCTTAACAAATTTATGACTGCCCAAGTCACAGACGGGTGACTCCAGGCAGCTTACCACATTAATAACCCACAACACCAAACCCCGCCCAACCCCATGGCAATAGCAACACAATCAAATCAATCACTTGATGGGTTCCATCTCTGTTTGTGGTCCCCAGGCCCACTGACAAAACCACATCTCCAGGGCCATGTTTGAAGAAACATGGAGGGAAGTTTGCATAAAGACTAATATTCTAAAAATCACAGCAGTTGCATTCTATGTCAAATGTTCAGGGAATTTAAAACAGGAAAGATATTGCCCCTGAGTTCCGTTCCTTTCCTTTCCTTTCCGTTCCTTTCCTCTCCTCTCCTCTCCTCTCCTCTAATTACAGTATGATTACTGAGTTTTCTGCCATTTGAGATGGGAAAACACATAGGAGCTGTAGTGGATGCATCCCAACAGGAATGTCACAATTATAAAACAAACTTTCAAACCTTCACACCACAAAGATATCCTGTCTAAATATTATTTATGGGACTCACCCATTTTCTCTCTCACACACACTCTTGTCCTCAAAATTGATGCTTGACAACACGCGTTTTCTTTATCTAGGAGTCAAAAGTGCCTACTCTGAGCCTACCTACTTTAGGTAATGTAGCTGTACATATAGAAAGTGTTGTTGTTGTTGTTTATTTTTGCAAGTATAAAGGCTGTGTCAAATTGCATTCCTTCTCGGGGGCAACTGAAAAAGGTAGCAGAGAGCTGTCTTCCATTGCCTGGAGTTACTTTAGCTGACAGGAATTTAAAACATGGGAGACAATGCTGAGAGAAAAGCAATGGATTTGGATTATTTCTGTCAGTTGCAACAGTGACAGACTGAGAGACCAAGCTCTGAATGTAAAAACTAAAGTAGAACCAGGCTGTGGTCGTAGCTCATGCATTATAGAAGCCATTGTGGTGGTAATTCTTTTCCTAGCTCAACTTAAGAAATAAGAACCATCTTCAGCCCTTTTTGGACATTTTTAGATGCAAAGTTCACTGCAAACGACACAAGTAAATGAGTGTGCCAGTTTGGTCTCCCTTCATCCATTCTCCTTTGGAAGAGTATTTAAATTAAAATGCCTGAGATCTTGTGGGACAAACAAATCTTGTAAAAGTTCAGGATATTTGCACGTTTTTCAGGATCTTGAAAGAGGGCTTGGAACTGGAGCGTTCTCTGGGATTTCAGTCCATTTTAAAACACATATTGGAGTATTTTGGAGTTTGTGGTATTGTAGAAGATGGCCTGACATTGTCCCTGACCTCCAAGAAATGGTATAAACAACACATCTAATGATTATAGATCTCTCTTTGGCTGCATTCAGACTATTCATCTAACTTGGTTAATAAATTAAAATAAATTAACCAAGTTTTTCTTTGCACAATACACTGAACTATAAAGTAACAATATATACAATAGCAGAGTTGGAAGGGACCTTGGAAGTCTTCTAGTCCAACCCCCTGCCTAGGCAGGAAGCCTTATACCATTTCAGACAAATGGCTATCCAACATCCTCTTAAAGACTTCCAGTATTGGGGCATTCAAAACTTCTGGAGACAAGCTGTTCCACTGATTAATTGTTCTAATTGTCAGGAAATTTCTCCTCAGTTCTAAGTTGCTTCTCTCCTTGATTAGTTTCCACCCATTGCTTCTTGTTCTGCCCTCAGGTGCTTTGGAGAATAGTTTGACTCCCTCTTCTTTGTGGCAACCCCTGAGATATTGGAACACTGCTATCATGTCTCCCCTGATCCTTCTTTTCATTAAACTAGACATACCCAGTTCCTGCAATCGTTCTTCATGTTTTAGCCTCCAGCCCCCTAATCCTCTTTGTTGCTTTTCTCTGCACTCTTTCCAGAGTCTCCATGTCTTTTCTACATCGTGGCAACCAAAACTGAATGCAATAACCAAACAGGGTTGTTTTTGGTAACATACAGAAGCTACTAAAGGCAGAATCAAAGTTAATACTAGACAAATGTAGCACATTGTGTGCATCTACCGAAATATTTAAACATAGGATGTGAACCCAGATCTCTCTACTGTTTCATCCCAGTTCAAAATACAGGCAAATGATTAGATAGCAAACTGAGATTATTTCTCCCATCACCACCTTCCTTACTGTCTCTGCTAATGAAATATCTTTCTCACAAAAAAATATGATATATGCTACAGTAGTTAAAACAGAAGCAACCTACCTTTTCACAGATAAAAGGGATTGGTAACATTTACAGCCCTCCAATGACCTTTGGAGGATTAGCAAATGTAACTAAGCCCAGGGCTAAAAGAAGTAGAACAGGAGAAATGGCTTTCAAACGCCTACACATTACCAAGATATATTGCCCTCTTATGAAATCAATTGATCACTTATAGGGGTAAATGTTCCCAGATATATACACAGTGGGCAGGTACCTAGGAAAGAAGCTGCTTAATAGAATTTTAAAACAGCGTAGCTATTTTTATAGAAGCCTATCGGTAGGTAGAAATCTGGGAAGAGAAATAAAAGGCATTTTCTCGAAAGATGCAATTCATGGAGAATAAAGTTACAGGCAGTCTTCAACTTACAATAGTTTGTTTAGTGACCGTTCAAAGTTACAACAGAGAGTTATATGACTATTTGTCACCCTTACAACCTCCTCATGGTCCTTTGGTCAAAATTCAGATGCTCGGCAACTGGTTCGTATTTACAACGGTCGCAGCGTGCCGGGGTCGTGTGTGAGCAGCCTTTTGGAACCTTCTGACAAGCAAAGCCAATGGGGCAGCCAGATTCATTTAACAGCCGTATCACTAATTTGACAAGTGCAGTCGTTCACTTAGCAATGGAAGAAAGGAAGGTTATAAAATGGGGCAAAATTTACTCAATAAACGTCTCACATTAGCAAAAGAATTTTTGTGGTTGTAAGTCAAGGGTGTCAAACTCAATTTCATTGAGGGCCACATAGGGCTGTGGCTGACCTCGGGGGATTAGGTGGGCGTGGCTGACTGGGTGGGCATGGCCAGCTTGATGCCACTCACTGGGTATGGCCAACTGGGTGGGCGTGGCCAACTGGGTGGACGTGGCCAGCTTGACACCACTCCCCAAACTGTTGGCATGTTTCCTCTTCGCATTGAGTAGACTGGGCCAAAGCGATGCTGGCTTGATCTTTCGTCTTCGCACTGGGTAGACTGAGCCAAAGTGACGTGGACTGGCCCCTTACATTTTCCAGGATGGCCCCCTGGGGCGATTTGATATCGTGGGCCAGATCCTGCCTGCAGACCTTGTGTTTGACACCCCTGTTGTAAGTCAAGGACTATCTGTAGCTGCTGCTCTCTTCAGTCCCTGCAATTTTTCCACACTAACAGCAAGAGCTGGGGAAGGAATGAAAGGAGTTTCCAGTTAAACCCTCTTTCACAACTGCTTCTCCAGGTAGCATCACTCCCTTCTGCGCTTTAAAAGAGCACACCATAGCTGCCGACTTATTTCACTTTGCATTGCTCCAATAGATTTTTCTGCGCTTTCGATGAAGCCTCTGAAAGCTGCTGGAGAATTATAGGAAGCCCTCAGAGCGATGCATTGTCGATGAGACCTCAAGCGCAGCAGACTTTGGAAGCACCAGGCTGAATTCCAGTTGTATTTACGGCATTGGCCGAATGACCTTATTATGCAAATGGAACAAATGATCGTTTGTGTCAATTTGCATGATGGTATCGTTATGTAAATGATGGGCCATGGTACAAGTGCTATGACTTGCATCAACAGCATAAAAGAGATGCAACGATGACATTGCTGGAGATGAGATATTCCCCAGTTTAAAAGGCATTTAGTAATAATGGCTACCCTCTGCCCCAGTTGGTGCAGTAAATCAATGTTGCACTGCATATTGATGCAGTAAAAATACATCTGTGTTGTAGCTCAAGGAGGGAATAGATATAAAAAAAGGTTATTATACACCTCCAGAAAAATTTCTGTTCTAGACTCTTAAGTTTTGGCTTAATGAAATGTTTGGCTCTCAACTTTGAATTGGTCTTATAACATAAGACATTATGATTCCATGCAATCTAAAATAGACAAAATTACCAACTAAGCCGTAGCATTTTGCATTAAGATATAGTTCTAATATACGTAGTCCTTGAATTACAGCCATTCGCTTAGTGACCGTTCAGTTACAGTGCCATTGAAAAAAGTGACTTATGACCATTTTTCACACTTTTGATGATTGCAGCCTCTCATTATAATGTTGCCAGCAAATATGAGTGACCTATTGTGGTAGTTTCCAATGGAACCCCAACCCTCTGCTTTTTTATCCATTTTTTTGTTAGTTTTTCTTTTCTTTTCTTTTCTGATATGCAGAATTGATTAAATTGCGCGAACATTATTTAAAATGTTTGCTTTTGTTGTTGTTCTATTCCTACTTGTCTTATTAAGAAAATCAATTCAAGATTTGTTTTGAAAACATGGGGCAAGTAACACCACCTCTATGACAAATGTTCCAGGCTGAGATGAATTGGTAACATTGCTAATAGTGTCGTTGAAGTTAACTTTTGGGGTAATAGAAAGGCACCTAGAATTAGGTGCCAAAGTAGATTTTGCACAGAATTGCTAATAGTGTCGTTGAAGTTAATAGGAAGAAAATAGAATTAGATGCCAAAGTAGATTTTGCACAGAATATACGTCTGTTAGGAAAGAGGTTTTGTTGAGGGCCTTGCCATTGAGGGACTATGTATCAGGCTTGCCCCAACTTCAGTACTTAGGAAAGAAAGTCCCTCAACTCCAGGGCTGAAGTGAAAGGTTCACTTTTACTAAGTTCAAGTGGTTACAGCATAAACAAAGCTGGATCTGAATATTGCTATGCAAGACCTGTATTTTTCCTCTTCCCTGGCCCTCCCTCACTGACCAGTCCATCAGTGTCCAATAGATTTCATTTTAGATATTTTGGGAACAGCTTTGAAGTTTGATGCCTCTGTGTGGAGTTTTGCATTTTATTTTCACGTCTGGTTCCTTCCAGATTGACACTTCTAGTACCTGTCACCCTGTCATTCCTGCCCCTCCTCCTTCCCCCCTTGCTGCTCTCTACTTCCCCAATCTTTTCTGACATTGTGCTCTATAGGCATCCTATAGTGAAGTTATCTCAGTGACTGCCCTCCTTTTGTGAAAAGGCTTGCTTCTGATATTCAGACTGCCCCCATCTTTGTTGGGCTTCCAAAGAGCTTGGGAGAATTGGCTCTTCAGAAAAGCATCTGGGGCCAATGAGGACTAGAATTCATTGGCAAAATTGAGTAGTAGCGGCCCAGATTTTAGAATAGAATGTTACTTACCTGCCCCTCAAATAGCAAGCACAATAAAGACAGCAATAAATGTTTTATGATAAGTCGTAGCAACCATTTTGTGAAAACCTTCCAAATACAGTCCCCACCACACATATTTTTGAACTTTGCTTTTTTCTCTCTTTCTCTACTGATGTCATCATGTTTTCTATAGTTCCTGAACATCCTTTTTGGACTTTTGTTATGATTTGGAACCCAGGAAAATCAGGTTATGTAGGCAAATTCTTAACTCATGTTGAAGTTCATCCATTTTTTTCTCATTATGCTGCATATGCAGAGAAAGTTCATTTTGGTTCTGATAAGTAGACCTGCCTCCAAATGCCTAGAATTTACTTGTCATTCTGACATTTCATTCAGTGTTTGGGATGTTTCCCCATGCTGTAAAAAAAAAAAATCTACTACAGGCTAATCTGCTTAGAATGGCAAGGAACCTACGGTTGATGCATTGATGTATGAATTGTCTATGCTGATAACTCTCTACTGGGTTTTGATGAATGTATAATAATATGATGGATGAATGAAGGTTTTATTAAGTCAGCCTGAACATACTTAAACTTCCGTACAGTTGTGTATTTACAGCCCACTTGCTCCTTATGTGCAAAATTCTCAGAAAAAGCACTAAGACAAGACACTAAAAATATATATTGTATGTCTAGTTGAAATTCTGGGTTTGTGTTTCCCACTGAAATTTTATAGGAGCTTGAACCAAGTAATATTTCTCTCCCCCTCTCCAATTAGCTTTGTAATCCAATTAGCTTTAATGTTTATCATTTTTGAATTCGTCATTCCCATTAATAAATGAAAATGCTTCTGTGCCAAAGGATTCTCTATTATTAATTTTGCATGATCCAGATATTGCCTGTAACTCATGGTTCATTTTCATCCCAGCCAAAGGAGAGCCTTTCTCTTTTGGAAACTAGTAATAGCGTTCTCTTATTTCAGATGATCACAATTGCAGTTGTATATATGAAGATTTGTGGCAACATTCATGTCATCACTTTTTATTGTTATAAGTCTCTCAAAACCCTAAAAATTGTGAATAGGCAACATGATATTGTAAATACCAGGAAACAAATAAATACTTCCAGTTGACATCCTCCACCCCTTCACCACAATTAAGTAAAAAAGAAAAAAAAGAACTAAAATGGTTAAACATCCATGAAGTTATAACATCTTTTGGGACTGTTCCTTTACTCATCCAAAATTTCACGCAGCTTCAGGTGAAACCACTTTTAGATACTGAGCCTAAATTATTTGATTGTTTTTCACTTTAAGTGAAGCTTCTCATTTCTGAGAAACGTCAGTTCCCCTGGCTATGAGATGGGAACAGGAGATAGTCATGATCAAAGCTACCTTGGAAATCTTGGATTTTAACTTTTTATTTGGTCATTTAAATTCACTTTCAAGAAGGTTCATCACATTTCCTCTGATCACTGATGCTAATATGCACTCCAGCCACTTCCCCTGGAAGCTATGCCATTCTATGAAGTCAGATTAAATATTGAAATCACCATGTGCCCCTTTAAATATTTAGACTCAAAACCCAATTTTAAACTCATCTTACAAAATGCTACCCCGTATTTAAATTATTTTACCTCATATGGTTTATCTTTCTCATTATTTCTCTCTCTCTCTCTCTCTCTTTTCTTAAGTTGGGATACTTTGGTAGTACTTGAGATATTACTTTGAATATTTGAGTCATTCTGTTTGGATCATTTTGAAGTCTCTGGTTGAAAGCAAATCCTTTTTTTATTGTGATTTTCAGTTTCCATCTATACCTTCCGTAGTAACTGAAGGCTTGGAGGAGACCCGAGTCCTGGGCTCCCCATCTAAAACAATAATCAGTGTAGAAGTGGGTAATTTCTGGACAAATGGCAATTCCAGCTTACTAGGTTTTAGTTCCCATCCAGACTGTCACAGTCTATAAGCACTGCATCAAGACTTCCACAGCATTTGGAACTCTACCAAAAGGACCATAACAGCCCATTTTAAGTACCAAAAGCTTCCCCTCCCCCAAATTACAAACATCAAACATACCGTATTCTTCGGAGTATAAGACGCACTGGAGTATAAGATCCAAAAAGGTTTTTCCCCCCCCTTTTGGAAAGCTGTTTAGTTAGAGTGGCTGATGAGAATTATGCTGATCAAGTGCTGTGCCTGCAGAAACAAAGCCTTAGGTGCTACAGCGATTTCCTTCTCTAGCACATGGGTAAATACACCTGGAAACATCTACCTACCTACCTACACCCCCCCTCTCTCTCCCTATCTATCTACTGTATTTCTCTCTCTGTCTCTATTTCTCTCTCTCTATCCCTGTACCTACCTACCTATCTACACACTCTCTCTCCCTACCTATCTACTGTATTTGTCTCTCCCCCCTCTATCTACCTATATACCTACCTACTTACTCTCTCTCTCTCTCTACTCCTACCTATCTACTGTATTTCTCTCTCTATTTCTCTCTCTCTCTCCCCCTCTACCTACCTACCTATCTACACACTCTCCCTCCCTCCCTCCCAACTGTATTTCTCTCTCTCTCTCCCTCCCTCCCTCCCTTTACCTACCTATCTACGTAACTACTCTCCCCCCACCTATCAACTATATTTTTCTCTCTTTCTCTCCCTCTCTCTCCCTCTATCTACCTACCTACTTTTTTAAAAAAATTGCCTCTTCAAAACCTGGGTGCATCTTATACTCCGGTGCGTCTTATACTCCGAAAAATACGGTATTTATATAAACAAAGAAACAAATATGAGGCATTGTGTATTCAAAATGGAACGATTCAACTTATTCAATTAAATATTTTAATTCAAACTACACTAGTCAGGGGAAAAATCATGTATAAATTATATATTTTCTCTTTCAAAAGACTGAAGGAGCACAAGGGGATCTTTTATCTTGCATTTCCTTCTTACTTAACAGACAGGAGTTGACTGTTGCAGTGATAGGAACTTTGGATTCACAAGGCCATGCTTTGTTAGAGTTCTTAATTTTAGCAAAAAACAAAAACAACACTGTTCAAAAAAAGCCTAAATGCAAAGATGTTCAGTTGGCTGGACGTCTTAAAAAAAGTAGTTAGTAAACTGCTTACTTCAAATGCTTTCTCCAATCAGATGACCAAGAGAAGCTTGGAAACTGAGTTCCCAGTTTGCCTCTCCCATCCAAAGAAGGGGTGTCAAACTCAAACCTGGGGGCTGGTTCCAGTCCACTGCGTGCTTAGATCTGACCCACGCGGCTGCCTTGGAAACAGTGAAGGACCGACTCGCAATGCCTCTGCCAGTGAAAATGGAGTTTGTGCAGTTCTCCCAAGCTCCGTTTTTGCTAGCAGAGGGATGCAGGAGGCCATCGCAACTGGAAATGGAGCTTGCAGGTGTTGCAGGTGGCACTTCCAACTCAGTTTTTGCTGGCAGAGGGTTGCAGGAGGCTGTCACAGCCAAAAACAGAGCTTGTGTGGGCTTCAGGCAGTAGTCCCAAGCTCTGTTTTCACTGGCAGAGGGTTGCAGGAGGCTGTCGCAGCCGAAACAGAGCTTGGGAGCCCATTTTCACTGGCAGACCACTTGGGCCACCACAGGTGCCCCCAACACAAGTGACATCAAGCTGGCCACACCAACCCTGGCCATGCTCAGCCCAGCCCCCCAAGGCCAAACACAACCCCGACGTGGCCCTCAATGAAATCGAGTTTGACACCTCTGATCTAAAGGATACAGTGACTTGAATAGCATAGTCTGGGAACAAATTCAACAGGAAAGGTACAGATCGGTAAAGATATGATAAAGAATCTTCTAGAAAATTTGAATGCCTTTAATCCTGAAGCCAGGCTGGAATATACAGCACAGGTATCAATCTCGTGGCATCACGTTGCCATTATGTGATGTTTCACAATGTTTTTCCCTTCGCGGAACTGGGTTGGGCGTGGCCTGGGCATGACACATCCAGCCTGTAGGCCGCCAGTTTGACACCGCTGCTGTACAGTTCTGAAAGACCTGCTTGAAGAGCTGCTGGGACCTCCTGGAAAACTGAGGAGATGATGGAGGCTTAGAGAAATGTGATCTCCCTCTTCAAGAAAAAGAGATTTCTCTTCCAAAACAGGTATGGGGAGGGAGGGCATTAAAGCCAGACAGAGTTGAATCTCTTCTAAATTTGGGGACTATAGTACGATATGAATGTGAAGCAGCTATAAATGAAAAGATGTAGTTATTAGATTATATTACAAGAAAAAGCAGCAGCTTCTCTTTGGCCTTCTATATTTAAGATACTTTGCTTTAATATTGATCTAGGTTAAGCTGAATTTAAGGTTAAGATAAAATCATGGAAGGATCAAATGGGCAAATATAACGACCAGTATTTTCCAAGAAAATGTGAAATTATTTCCCAATATTAGGTAGGTCAGTCCGCTAGGGTTGTACAATAATTTTAATCAATAGGTAAGGTTGTTTATCCAGAGACTAGGGTCAAGTTTGCTAACTCCTGCTTCCTGTTGAAATACAATATTGGGAACAAAACAGATAAAATGGAAAAATTGTTTTGACCTAGGCTTCCCCAAAGCACGAAGCCAACTCCTCATCCTGATAAAACCCTTTTTATTTGGTTTAAAGTGAATTCCTCTCCAGCAAAGTCCCGGCAAACAGTCTTTCAAGAAATTTCACAATTACCGACTTTTATCAGGATTGGAGATAAAGCTTTATTATTTTTATAAATAACTCAAGGGAGCCAATATATATTTGAACTCCCTCCTCTTCTTCTCCCAACAACCCTGTGAGGTAGATTGAGCTCAACGAGAGGGACTGACCATAGTGACCCATGGTCAAACATCCAGCTTTCATGCCTAAAGCGGTGCTCTTATACAGGAAACCAGAACAATTTTAATACACAGAAAACTGATCCAGCTTATTCACAAGTAACACACAGGCAAAATGACTTTGAAAAAATCTAGACATTATTTAATGAGAGCAATGAAAATTATACATGTTTCATAACTATATTTCAGTATAATTTGCTTTTATTTAATAGCAGGAACTTCTCTTTTCAATTCCAAAAATTATGTCCTTTAAAGTACACCCTGAAGTAGAATCAAAATCTGGAAGTTGAGAAAAAAGTGAAGATCATAAAAAAAACACGTACCTAGAAATACAGAGTACTACAACCTTCAGATTTTATACAGAAGTTTGGATGTTTACTTTACATACATAAAAGGCAGATAATAAATTTGCCAGTTGATGGAAGGAATAATTTTACTAGTGAACGTACACACAAAATGAATGGAGATTGTACAGTACCAAAATTGAATGGATTGCACATGGTGGGAATAATTCACTGAACTATTCAAGCTCCAGTGTGTTTTCAACTAGTTTCCTCAGCTTGTCTATTGAAAATAAATGCTAATTAACCTTTTAGTTTTGCTGTAAATCCACAGTGTACTATTTATAAAACACTGTCTGGTCTAAAGTCTAAGACTTCCCACATTTTAGTTTTAAATTATCACAGAAAACATAAACTCTTTGTTTTTTTAGACAACAGTAATCAAACCTGATGGCTAGCAGCAGCTTCTTCTTACTGGTTTTTCAAAAATAAAGCAGCGCCACATTGGATCCATTGGTCTTGATTCCCTCCACAGGGGACATCAATATTTGTCACCACACAATCCCTTTCAGCACTAGTGTAAACAGGCAAAGAGATGCACTCTTCAGGGGAATAGGGCCCATAGGTATTCTGTCAACAAAGAATCAACCCTTTGAATTAGAAGATACGGTTACAATCATTTTTATACACACACACACACACACGCTGTATTTGCCTGAAAATAAGACATATATATATGTCACATACATATTTGCCACCAAAAAAGACACCAGGTCATATTTACAGGGGGGGGGGGATGTGAACCACTGACTCACCTCACTTGCTTGCTGGCCTTCTTTTTGGTGCTCTCTGTTATTGGCTATAGAGGCTTTTAGGAAGGTCTTGCCCTCTGGAGAAGAAATGGGCCAGCAAGGCAGGTGTTCGGGTGTGTGAGACCTGGCTGCAACTGTCCAAAGGTAAGTAGTAGGAAAGCTCCACCCCCCCCCCATCCCCACCTGTTGTGGCCCCGCAGGAGCTGCTGATGGACTCTTCTAGCAAGGAACCCTATGAGTCTGCCCTGGAAGCTGAGGAAGACTCTGGGGGGTGTTCAGAGTCAGAGCAGGAACCAGAGAGGCTGGTTGGCCACCAGGAGGCGCCTGGGTCATGGAGCAGTGGGGAGGATCAAAGTCAGTTTGCCCATGATGCAAGAGTGAGCAGAGCTGAGAGGCGGAGGCAGCAATTACGTCATAGGTAAGCTCACAGACGGTGATTAGGCATCAGGTGGTTGTTGAGTGGTCCCTCCCAAGAGAGCTTATAGGTGAGGCAATGGGAGGGGACATTTGCAGGAAACAACCATTTGGAATTAGTAGTCAAGAAAGTCTGTCTGTGCATTCTAGCCGTGTCTGTTCGTTTGGAATATCTGTGTGAAAGGTCGCTGCAGAGCTAACGTGAGTTGTCTGGGCTCTCAGCCAAAGAATTTGTTAT
Organism: Rhabdophis nuchalis; assembly: GCA_039707465.1. Lineage (NCBI taxonomy): Eukaryota > Metazoa > Chordata > Lepidosauria > Squamata > Natricidae > Rhabdophis > Rhabdophis nuchalis. The sequence continues at coordinate 50,348,585 of CM077649.1, forward strand.
CTCATTAATTAAACAGTGGCAAACAGCCAAGCCTGTGTTCTGGTCAATTCACAGGCTGGGGAACAGAACACCCACCCTAGCTTAATTTTTACCCATGCACCCTGGAGTAGGTGGGGTCTTACTGAGGTCTTTTGGGGGGGGGGTATGGCTTATATTGGGTGCACATGTAAAAATCAAGCTACATGTGTACCCAATTTACTTTTGCAGTAGGTCATATTTTTGGGGAAACACGGTGTGTGTGTATACACACACATGCACACAGAGACAGACAGACTGTCTTTCAGGTATTTCTTCTAAAACTGCATAGAATTTACTTCTGAGAAAATGTAGCAGGAATGTTCTGCATGGTCTTAATGAGGTAGGACTAGAACTTAATTGTGATCATTTCAATTCTGTATAAATAGGCTTAGTAGTCAAAGACATTCCCTGAAATAACCTACAATTCTCTTTATAATCTTATGCCAGGTTTCTAAAATGAATTTGGGATGCGGTTGAGGTGTGATCCTAAAACTGCAGCTAGTGAGGGACTGGAGGGCCAAACTACCTAATACTCGTTGCATGGAAGAAACAGCAGGGCTGCTTATTAGCTGCTGAGCAAGCATCAACATTTGACTTTCATCTTATAAGATCCAAAATAACTTGAGAGCAGTGCTTGGTAAATTTCCTATCCTTATGCAGATCAGGATAAGATAATCAGAGGATATCCTGCTGCTTGTACTATGATTTACAGAATGCTATCTTTGAAATTACTTGCAGGCAAGGCCTCCCTACCGCTATACTTGATTTCAAAAAATCTCTACCGTAATGCTCTCCCTCACAATATCTGGTTGGTGTCAACCGTGGAAAGGCCTTAAGATCTGCTGAAGACTGCTCTCTTTAAAGAACCTTTCCTGTGTCAGTTTGATGTATAAATAAGCTTTTCTTCTTCTACGGCTTCATATAATAAGAAGGGGACCAAAGGGCTGGCCCTGTAGACCAATCGCAAAGTACATTATTAATTTCATTAATTTTTCCCAGAAAAAAATGTTACTGTACTTAGGAATAATCAAAAGTCATGCACACATGAGCAAAGGTTTGTAAGAAAATGGAAACCAATTCAAAAATTTAATGTACTTTATATAATAAACTATGCAGCCTGATTTTTTTTTATTATGTCCTGTATATGTTTTCATATGGGGTCTTTTTAATATATCATAATTTTATTTTTTTAATGTTGTAATAAACTTCATTTCACCTGAGTTGTGTATTCTGAACCCTTTTTAAAACTGCATATTTTTGAAAATGACTGCAGCCCATAAATATTAAACAAATGCCTCTCCATATAGGATTCAATTCACACAGGCCTGAGAAATTTAATTAATGATGAGTACTATGTCATTAATCCCAGAAAACTGTAAAAATTAGAATTGTAAGAAATATACAGACAAAGCTTAGTTTTCGTAGGTAGACAAATTGCTGAACTGTAGTCTAACAGTATTTGTTCGTTTGTCACTCTGACAATTTGGCAGCAGCAGTTATGTTTGTTCTGGAGGCTAATGTGAGAATATGTGAATATTTTATAGAACGGGATCAGGAAAAAGTATATTTTTATGCTGATGTTTTATATAATAAATGATTTCTATTGTATGGGCAATTTTCTTTGCTAAATTAACTGTATGGAATTCTTCATGCATTTTTCAAGGTAGAAAGGTTAGCGTATGTTTAATGAAATGTGTAGCTGGAGAAGGAGGGGGAGAGCTTTAAGGAATGGCTCCATTTTACACTTGCTATTTTTCTCTGTTATTGTCTGACTCTTTGTCAGGGTTGGTGAAAGCTAGATTAGAAAACAAGAACGTTCAAAAACCTAGATTGGAGAGCAATAGAGCTAGATGTGGTATAGATTCAACTTCCTTTTATGACTATGAAAGGAGGGGTTGTTGTGAGAGACACTGGGAAAGGAATGACAGTGTAACTCAGAGGTTCCCAAACTTGGCAACTTTAAGACTTGTGGACTTCAACTCCCAGAATTCTCCAGCCAGCAGAGCTGGCTGGAGAATGCTGGGAGTTGAAGTCCACAAGTCTTAAAGTTGCCAAGTTTGGGAACCTCTGGTGTAACTGAACAGTGATAGCTTATCCTATAAGCAACATCTTTGCTGAGGTGGCCAGAAATCTTTAAAAAAGCATCTTAAATAAATCAATATTCATTATTGTATTGCTCCCTTTCTTTCAGTTTTAGCTTTTCCCCTTTATTTCTTCTTTGTTCTATTTTAAGAGTAAAAATAAAGGGAAAACTGTTCCAAAGAGACTTAATTAACTCAGTATAAATAAGAAGAGGAAAATCCCCCTACATGTTTTCAGGATTCTTTGATTACCCAAGACATGTATTAAAGTTATTTCCTGAAATCCGTGTATCTCTTGCTTCATGGATCTTGCCCAGGTATGTTAGGTTTGACAGATGTAAGAATTTATGCTACTTGTTTGTGTGAAAGAAAATCAATCTTTTCAGAAGCAATTACTCTTCTTTTCCTTTTTGTTCTTTCCCTGTTTGATCTTTTGAAACTACATTCTAGTGTGGTCTCATTTTCTTCTCCCTTTATGAACTTGCATTCTTAAAGAATCAGTGACAGTCATTCAGAACAAGAGGATCAGACGTCTTTCCATCAGTGTCTGAAGGAAGGAAGATTGCCAATTGCCTCTTTCTAAGTAAACAAGGGCAGAAAAGTGTTTTTTTCTGGGGAAAAAAGCAGCTGGTGGTAGCATGGTTGAATCAGCTCTTTTCCAAAGTTTTGGGAGGGTACAGAAGGTTTATAAGGGGAAAGTTCAAAGATCCCTCTCATGAAAGCCAGTGAGCACCAATCCACCTTACCTCATGTACCACAGTGAAAAAAATAGTCTGCTTTGGATTACTTCTGTAAGGTTAACAGAATAACGGATTTGGTAGGGACCTTAGAGGTCGTTTAGTCCAACCCCTTGGTTCAGGCAAGAAATCCTGTATCATTTCAGACAAATGGTTGTCAAATCTCTTCTTTAAAAACTCCCAGTGTTGGAGCACCCGCAATTTCTGGAGACAAGTTGTTCCTCTGATTAATTGTTCTGTCAGGAAATTTCCCTTTAGTTCTAGGTTGCTTCTCTCCTTGATCAGTTTCCATTCATTGCTTCTTGTCTTACCTTCAGGTACTTTGGAGAATAGCTTGACCCCTTCTTCTTGGTGACAGCCTCTTATATATTGGAATAATGCTATCATGTCACCCCAATTCCTGCAACCATTCTTCATATATTTTAACCTCCGGTCCCCTCATCACCTTATTGCTCTTCTACTTTGTGGATTATTTGCACATAGTTATTTTGAGAAAGATTATTTTGAATCCTCACACCAGCAGGGATATCACTAAAATTTTCAAGATTTTGTCAGAATGATTTCAATGTGCATACACTTATTTCAGGCTAGTTTTGGGTTTTTTTGATCTAGGGTTGGTTTTCTTTGGGTGGGGTGGGGGGAGTCAACCAAGTTTTGATTCATTGGTTGCAAAAGAAAGTGAACAACTGGCTTGTTTGCCCATTCATGACATGATGGGTTGACAGAGGGTAACTGGCCCAAAGTCAACCCACTGACTTTCATGCATAAAGTGGGTCTAGAACATACAGTCTCCTGATTTCTAGCCTAGTGCCTTAACTACAAGACCAAACTGGATTGCTTGTTGTTAGTTGTAAAGTGGTGTCCCACCCAGTGCGACCCCATGGACAATGTTCCTCCAGGCCTTCCTGTCCTCTATATCCTCTGGAGTCCATTTAAGCTCAAGCCAACTGCTTTGGTGACTCCATCCAGCCACCTCATTCTCTGTCGTTCCATTCCTTCTTTTGCCCTCAGTCTTTCCCAGCATTAGGCTCTTCTCCAGTGAGTCCTTCCTTCTCATTAGGTGGCCAAAGTATTTGAGTTTCATCTTCAGGATCTGGCCTTCTAAAGAGCATTCAGGGTTGATCTCCTCTAGGACTGACAGGTTTGATTGCCTTGCAGTCCAAGGGCCTCGCAGGAGTCTTCTCCAGGACCATAGTTCAAAGGCCTCAATTCTTTGGTGCTCAGCCTTTCTTATGGTCCAACTTCATAGCCATACATTGCAACTGGGAAAACTGGTTTGCTATTTCAGGCTAATTCCACAGGTGCAAATCCACCAGAAAAGGCAATAGGATAATTTGAATGTGAGCAAAACATTTACACAAAATACCTTAAAATTGGCTAATTTCTTGAAAACCTTTTGTTGGCTAAATTAGTTGACTATGAATTGGGATTAAAATGTTTATCCAGATTTATTTTAAGAAAACATGAACTTTTCATACATCTCTTTTACGAGTCCACTAATTCACTTGTGCTGTTTTAATAGTGATTTTTAAAAAAAAGCTTTCGGAGAAATGGACAATCTACTTACAAAACTACAAAGAATGGAGTTATTAAGCTATAAAGTACTTGATCTTTTCAAAAACAAAGAAAAAAAGTGTTAGCAGTCAACTACTGAAAACCTAGTATTTGAAAAAAATGTAATTGGAAGCTTAACATTTTGAGCCCTTAAAAATAAAGTACCTGAGAAATCCAGGCCATGTAACAAGGCGGAACAGTTGAAACACTGGATGAGTCGTGTTGGTTTTCAGAAAGTCGATTTCCATCAAAACTACAGCCTTCCAATTGAAGGCCACTGATCTGTCATGGAAACACAAAACATTCAATTTGGCTAAAATGTGAGCAGTGACTATACTGTATTTTGACATAAGTTAAAACTCAGTTCTCTGGATGGCTGCAGGAAAGAACAATATCTAAGGAAGATTATTACAGAAGAAGCAAGGCGATTGTTGCTTGAAAACTATGCTTTTTAACACATCTCCTATAGCCATGATGGTGAACCAATGGCACGTGTACCAAAGGTGGTACGCAGAGCCCTCTGGCAGCGCCGTTGCCCCAGGTCAGATCTTTGTGGCATTTCTTTTGTGAGCATGTGTTTCCCTGCAAATGACGAAACAGAAGCCCATGGGAAAAAAAAGATCTTCCCGTGCTGCCCATGTTCGGATGTCCCACCTCCCGCCAGCCAGCTGGTCTTCGGGTCTCTGCTGCACACACGTGCATGCACGTGTTTCCGTGCGCACACACACCTTTCAGTTTGGGCATTTTTGTGCGTGCAGTTTGGGCACCCGGTGTCTATAAGGTTCACCATCACTGTCCTATAATTTGCAGTTGTATTCTTTATTATGGTAGAGAAAAATATTATTGGCATCAGTACTTAGGTCAGCAGCAGATATCAATATACTGTATTAGTGTTATAGAATCGAGCAGTAAGACTCAAATAAACATTTATTAACAGTGCTTGAGAAAGAGAAGAAATAAATCCCAGAGAAGATATGGCATCTTTTTAGAAGTCTGACAGCTTTCAAAGAATAGTTTTTATAGGTCAATAAAGTTTTTTCTTCTCTCTCTCTTTCTCTCTCTCTCTCTTTAAGCAAAAGGCCAAATAAAGGGATTTGAACTCCATGAAGGAACAAAGCCTTGGAAGAAATACTGTCCACTTTATTTCTTCTGTTGGGACCAACATGCATTGAGAAACATGTTTTGTAACTTTGATTTTAGGAACTAAATAGAAATATATTTCAAGGCAAATTGCCTTATTTTAGGGGAAAAAATTGGATCTGCAGGATTCAATGATAACTTTTAACTACAGCATCTGTATCAATCCCAAATATATTTTGAACATCAGCATTTCCATTTTCTCTCACAATCTTAGGGGCAGATTCCTTGATATTTTAGTTTTAACTCAAGCCTTGGTATGATAGTTGTCTTCTGCCTTTTGCTGGGAGAAGTGATGGGCAGATAGTCCTGTCCAAATGTCTCCTGAGATATAAGCATGGAATAATAGAAGTGAATACAGATACAGACCTCTGCTGCTATCTAATTCGTTGTAAACATGAAATGTGCATATTCTAGACCAGGGCTGTGAAACTCAGCCTGTGGGCTGGATGCATCATGCACTGCCCACGCCCGGTTTAGTGAAGGGGGAAAAAGTCACGATATGTCACGTGATGATGTCATGATGTTTGACATTCCTGTTCTAGGCTAACTATATGCACAGGCAGGTGGACATCAAAACAAAGAAAAATTTATCTTCAAAACCTTGGTGCATCTTACCCTCTGGTGCGTCTTATACTCCGAAAAATATGGTATATGATTTCATATTATTTCAGACAAATGTTGATATATTACAGAAAAAACTCTAAGTCCTCACATGATCCAATTGTAAGCTGTGCCTTTCTTTAGGATGCACAGATACAAGTTTTAAACATTATGTATATTTATATCCATAATTAAACATATTCAGTCTTTATTTCTTCTTACTGGGTCCCTGCACCCTGAATTCATAACACTTTTAAAATATTCTTCAAAGCATTTCCTCTTCAATTCCCAATGGTTTAAGATCACAAGAGGCATGAGTTTATGTTAATAAATCAAAAAATGAATTTTCACATGCATTGTCGGGTAGCAGTTTCTTTATAAGCAATTCTAAATGTCATTAAATAAGATTTAATTATATACAAATTGATTCTGAATCAAAAATTTATCATTGTCATTTCCGGAAGCAATTATTCTCATAATCAGGTCTTGAGGCTATTGGTTGAATTAATCAACCGTTTCAAGGATGGTAATATCTCCGGGCCAAGTTGTAAACTTGGTTCAGTCAGTGTGCCTACTTTAATATGCACATGCATTTCAAATTTTCTTCCAGAAATGACAGCGGACCTTTAAAGGTCAAACAGCAATGTTGTATCTGAAATCTAAATGACTGAAACATTAATTTCTATATTTTTGCAAATCTTTTACAAGATTCTTTTGGTATTTCAGCTTCAATATTCAATAAAGTAAAAAAAAGAACTTTAATTGAAGAACTGATTTGCAAAATGTAGGCCAAATCTATTTTGGTTCAGCAGGACAAATTAGATAGCTGTATAAGGTAACAGTAAAGGTTCCCCTCGCACATATGTGCTAGTTGTCCCTGACTCTAAGGGATGGTGCTCATCTCCATTTCAAAGCTGAAGAGCCAGGCTGTCCGAAGACGCCTCCATGGTCATGTAGCTGGCACGGTTAAACACCGAAGGCGCATGGAACGCTGTTACCTTCCCATCAAAGGTGGTCCCTATTTTTCTACTTGCATTTTTACATGCTTTCGAACTGCTAGGTTGACAGAAGCTGAGACAAGTAACAGGAGCTCACTCCGTTACGTGGTGCTAGGGATTCGAACCACCAAACTGCCATCCTTTTTAATCAACAAGCTCAGCGTCTTAGCCACTATCCCTTTTAGATAGCTGTATAGTAAAGTACAAACTTCATCCTTTTCTATTACCAGCCAGAGATAAAGAGATTTTTCCCCTCTTTAAACACCTTTTAAATAATGTTATCCCTGCTAGCTAAGCTGAAAATGTTTCTACTGGGAATTGCTCACTTTTTAGACAACTCCCCACACTCCAATTATTTCCTTGGTCAGACTTTTTCTAAAACGCATAGCATGACTTGGGGAAAAACAAAATGTTTGTGATATTTTACAGAGAACTGAACATTTGACCATTTGTCAAATAGAAGACAACTTTAAGAGCTCATTGATAAAAAGAAGGAACAGGGTGGGTAGAATAGCAAAGGACAGGATAAGTAACATAATTATATTAACAGATAACAGATTAACAATTAATATTCTTTTAGGTTCTCTTTGAGGTTGGAATGGAGTAAGTTATGCATTTAATGAAACAAAAGAATAAATATTTGACTATATTTAATTTATTTATAGATCTATAAGCTGATAGAAGGCTCAGCAAGTATAATTTCAACAGGTTAATTACCTGAACTTGGAGCTTTGCTTCTCTTATTTGACCTTTCCAGGATGCTGTAAATTTTAGACTATCCACAGAGCAGGTCATTACTCTGGAGCAGAATAATAAAATGAAATATAAATAGTTTATTTGAAATGAAATAAACCATACATTATCTCCCATACATTAAAAGATAACACAAAGCTGCTGATTAAGTAGACCAGATTCCTAAAACAATCCACCCCATTCCCATTGCTAAAAAAAAGTGCAGCACTCAATAAAACAATACAACATTTGGATTAATAAAAATAAGATGCTGTATTGTCTTCAATAATAGTATTTTATGCTATGTAAGAATGTGACACTGTTTAAGAATATACACAAATCATTTAGTTTATTGAAAAGAAGGACTCGGGGTGACATGATAGCAGTGTTCCAATGTCTCAGAGCCACAAAGAAGAGGGAGTCAAGCTACTCTCTATTCTTATATTTTTCATTCCTTTAATGTCTCTTTGAATGCTATTCTCTGGGGTTTTTTTAAAAAATGCGCTAACATTAGAAATCAGAATCTTTTAGCATTTCTAGTATTTCATTTTGCTTGTATACAATACTTTGTGGCACTAAATTTACTTCTAGAACAGTGGTTCTCAACCTTCCCAATTCCACGACCCTTTAATACAGTTCCTTATGTTGTGGTGACCCCCAACCATAAAATTGGTGTCTCGGTTCCTAAGACCATCGAAAATATGTGTTTTCCGATGGTCTTAGGCGACCCCTGTGAAAGGTCGTTTGACGCCCCCAAAGGGGTCACAACTCACAGGTTGAGAACTGCTGTTCTAGAAAGACTATCATGTTATTAGAAATAAAGGCTGAGCTGCAGACTTGCAAAATCTCTTTCCTAAAGCATCATATTTGCCATCAGGTTAACAAGTTAAATACATCTGATTTATTTTAGGAAATGTCTGCTTTTTTTTTCACTAGAAAGGACTCAATATTTTTTTTAAAAAAATTATGAAATGAGATAAAACATCAATAGAACAGATTACAGAGGATAATAAAACCAAACAGTATTAGTGGCAAAACACATTTTATGGAAGTAGATGAAAAGCTTTGCCACCAAAAATGTTCTTTACATAAAGACAGAAGACATGAGAGAGGATCAACTGGACTTCTAACTGAAGACAATCCTAGAGTGTAGTCTTCCATAGACAATGAAGGTGAGAAAATGAGAGAACAAATGAAGCAGTAGTAGTACTGAGAGACTCATACATGACATGCAACAGCCATCAATTCACCTACCTTGCAGTCTCTTGCCTTAGGGCATTTAGAAAGGTATCTGGATGGAAGAGTTCTGAGAGGTCAAGAGTATCCAAAAGTAAGGTCTGCTTCTCTGCTTTACTCACCCAATTCTAGAAAAATAACAGCAGTGTATGCTAAGAGGAAAAGAAATCTAGCTAACTTAACACATTCAAGTGCCTCTCCAGCATTTTCTGAGGAATTCAAGGAGAATTAATATGGAATAACACATAGGGCTGTGACCTCAGAGGCAAGGGACAACATAGTTCACAACTGATTAGATAAATGACTTTGCAAGTCAAGAATGTGACAAAAATGATATTGAGGAGCATGATGCACAGAGTTGCTAGGCTTTGTTATTAATATGGTAAAGTAATTTCTTATACACTGGCAATCATGTGAAGGGAATGGACACCTTCTTTTTACTCATAAATCCCAATCTAGGAAATATCAGGAAGGAAATGTATTATACATAAATGCCTCCCAGCTCATTTCATGATGGAATGACATCTACAAACCGGATAAATGCCAGTCAAAAACCTGCCAACACGCATGCCAACACACACAACTTTGTAGAAAGAAAACAAATGGATTTGACATAGAGAACCCAAGCCAATTAATCAGAACTGTAAGTTACAAATTTAAAACTTCTGATGTGTCTGCATTGGGCGAACACACAATTTCTTAGTTCACCATAAAATATATTCAGCCGTTCTTAAGGGGACATTGCAGTATTGTGTCTGTCTCTGAGTAAGTTTTACTGAATATAATTGTATCACATATCGTTTCCCTGAAAATAAGACCCCTCTGGATAATAAGCCCAATCAGGCTTTTGAGCGCATGTGCTAAAATAAGCCCCTCCCGAAAATATTGCAAGACAGTAGCAGCCATGAGGTGACCATGTTCGCCATCTCCTGCACCTCAAAAATAATAAGGCCTCCCTGAAAATAAGGCCAAGTGCTTATTTCAGGGGTCAAAAGAAAATAAGATCCTATTTTATTTTCCGGAAACACGGTATTCAACTTCATAAATAATAGATCATTCTTCTACATAACACACATGATGCCATTTGACATAAAGCAAATAAGTCCCTAAATTTTTATGTATGAAATTAAGGATCATGAATAATCTTATAAAAAAAAAAATAGTTTATTGTTTGATAAACAATATTGGTTGGAAACATGCAGAAGAGTTTTTTTTATTATCATGCAGTGGATAGACAATGGTTAGAATGATGATGAAGAAACAATAATTTATGTTGTTTTTCAACTTGAAATATGCTATGAAAAACATACAAATTTTATAAATATATATCATGCCCGTATATTTTTTTTAAAGATTATAATGGTTACAATAAATTCCTCTTGTTAACTTAATATAGTATGTATAAACAGTGATATTGGTTACAAAAAGTGAATTTTAAATTGTAATTTTTAATTTTTAATTGTAATTATAAATTTAAATTTATTTATTGTAAAATGAAAATCAATTGTAAATTCATCAGGAAGTCCGGGACTGCAATCGTCATAAATACGAGTCAGTTGTCAGGCATCTGAATTTTGATCACATCATGGGGATGCCGCAATTTCTTCGTAAATGTGAAAAATGTTCATAAGTCACTTTTTTCAGTGCTGTTGTAACTTTGAACAGTCACTAAATGAATTGCTGTAAGTTGAGGGACTACCTGCATAGCAATCTTTCCAATTTTATGAAATAAAATTAATTAATAATCTAAAATCCAACCGTATTCAAAACATGTTTCTCAGACGACTGGCAGTAGAATATGAGCAAACTTTATATCCAAGAAATTTTAAATCACTATTTCAACCTATGGAAAATGTTTAGATTCCATTTTGTATGTTCCTTAGGAATGTGTCACATACATCTTTTGCCAGCATTTTGCTGAATATTTCCAATCCTAGTATAGATACACTTTGCATTTCATAAGAACTTAATGGAAAAACACACACCAAGAGCTTCATATAGCATTTTTTCCAATAAGTTACTGCCTTCCTTCAAAATAACTGCCTAAAACCAGACAATTTTCTAATCAATCAATCAATCAATCAATCAATCAATCAATCAATCAATCAATCACATTCTATTCTTTTCTTGAATTTGTATGCCACTATTTGAATTGAGACCATATTATTCCCCTATTAAAAAAGGTTCAAAATCCAAGATGAAAGCAAACATGTCATTTCTATTTAAATATTCCTTGTCACATTTGATTTCAGATAGAACCTTTTGTCTAATAACACCAGAAAATTTGCAAGTCTTACTTGTTCTATAAATCTTTCTAGTTCTACAGTTGAATGTCTACTGCAAATGACAAAATTGGAAAAAGAGGCTGAGATAAATGAATAAGATAAATGAATAAGAACGCTCTTATTAAAGATATTGCTACCACCATACTGAATCAGGGGGAGAAAGGCCATTGAAGTGAGAATATCGCTAAATAAACTACATAATTTGTTGTTCTATCATAGTAACTCCCCACATTGCTGTTTTTTTTCCTGAGACAGAGCAATTTAATCAAATGCCCTTTATATGTGTCACAACGTAGATTACAAATGTTTCTCCCAGATAATTATGAATGATCTGAGCATTGTGTTCCCCTCCCCACAATTCTGTTTATACTAGTGAGCTTGGTCATTATCTGCACGATTCTTTCAATGATTTATCAGTTCCTGCTATATTATGGCAGTAATTGCAGTTCTTCAACCAGAAAGATATCATGAAGTAAAGTGTTCAGTGTCAAAGTGGTCATTAGAATCATTTGTAATTTCACATTAATATATTCATTTTACTAGTGTATTCAAATAAACATTGCATTCAAGTATTCCACACATCTATGGGCAAGCAATTATATTCAATTAAATTCTAAACAACTGTAATGATTAACAACAGCAGTTTGTTTTCAAATCTGAAGTAATTATTTTGTAATTTGCTTGTTTAATAAAAAGTGAATTACATGGTGGCTAGTATTTTAAAACTATGTCTGTTTGTCTATCTGTCTTCTGATAGCCATACCACTTAAGACTTATATACCGCTTCATAGGGATTTACAAAGCTGTTTACAGAGTCAACATATTGCCCCCAACAACCTGGGTCCTCATTTAACTGACCTTGGAAGGATGGAAGGCTGAATCAACCTTCAGCCAGTGAGGATCGAACTGCTGGTAGTCAGCATGCAATACCACATTCTAACCACTGCGCCACCACGTCTCTAATAATAGTTCACTTCTAATAGCTCACTTTTAGTTATTAGACATGAGAAAATACGAAGAGCAAAAAGATTAGCTTAATTTCTGAAGCAATAAACTGCACCATTTTTAAAAGCATCTTAAAAACCAAAAGGCTTACTATAGAGGCCTTTTTCTTGTCTTAGAAGGCAAAATATCAGCTGCAAAGGATGTGTGTATTCAGCCTGGACACCATTTTATGTGACATAATTTAACTGAGGCTTAAAATTGTTGCAAGTAGCATTTCACAAAAGGTTTTACATGCTGATATATTTTACATGTAACTATATAGTTTATAATTATAGTATAAAAGTGTAATAAAAAACACAACTGAGATGAAAAGGAATGTGATAGTCAGCAAAATTCAATTTTAAAAGAGAGTCAGGTTTTAAAACATTCCTCCTCCACCATCACTACCACCATGATCATCATCATCATTATTGTCTGGTGGTGTTTACATTAGCCAGGTGACTACAATTCTATTGCAGAATACTGGTTTGGTTGACTCTTTACCAGCTCTGCCATGTACACGCTTGCATGCTTCCCATGGTGCACCATAAGAGGGGGAGCTAGCTTCGCATTAGAAAAAAAAAAGAAGAGTGGCTCTTCCTGCAGCAACATCTTAGTCCATCTCATAAACAGGCACTGCAACCAGGAAGATTCAGAGCAGGCAGGAATTAGACTGCCTGCATGGAGCATCAACTCGTCTTCTCACAGAAGTGGTTCCTATTTAGCTACTTGCATAGAACATGCAGGGTGGACAGAAACTGAGGCAAGTAATGGGAGATCACCCCACCACGCAATGCTAGGGCTTGAACCGCTGATGCATCATTAAGCCACTAAGCTACTGTGCCTCAAAAACATTCCATTATCATCGTTTGTACCAAAAGTAGGATTCTAGGAGGATTCTAGTATTTCTTGTTGAGTCTGTTTCCTGACCTGCTTTATCTTGAAAGCATACCTGTGTTTCTATTCCTTTCCTCTTATCCCAGAGAATTAAGCTAGAGCCAGTTTAAAATTCTTTCTAACATACTCTTCTTTCCCCAAATTTAAACCATGTTTTCCAGTTTCTAGTTATCACATTCCTTTTCCAAGGTTATCTGTGTGATTTTCTATACCTTAGAACTTGAAGCCACTGGGTGGGCAGTATGGATACACTATTCCAAATGTCTTGTATATTATCGCCATTATTTCTATGATGTTTTAAAATTTATGGCAGTAATACATAGTTGCCTTAGCCTCAAAAAAGGCCTTCTCCAAAACACTCATTGCCTCTGGGATCTCATTGAATGCATCATGTAAGATAGTAGCACCAGTTTTCCATCCAAGAAAACCTCAGAGGTAATGGAGCTTCAAATGAGTTTTCTGAATGAACACTCTTGCACCCAAAGATATAGCAAACCCCACTCTTTGCAAGACCAATGATAATCTATTTCATCATAAAAACCATATAGTTCAAAGGTTTTGGGATGGAGAGTTAGTCTTTTCTGACACACAAACGTAATGCACCTGCCTGTACATTTGTACAGTTGTAGTAGCTCTGACACCGTATCCCTGTGTATCCATGATTTTAACATTATAACCTCAAGGGAAGCCCTTGTATTAGAATTCTGTGCAAGAGAGATGAATGCTAAGGATTGAAAACAATTCAGACAAAGCCAAGGTACTTGCTAGTGTAAGATAACTTTTTTTTGCAAGGACGTGGAAGGATGAATGTAATGTAGCAATAGGAAAATTGGTGTGATGGTTATCAGATGGTTATGAAAGGAAATGAATAAGCTAGGAAAAAATAAAATGAAATAGAAGATATTTTAAAAATGAGAAAATGAGAACTGGAATACTTAACAATATCTAAGAGATTGGTCATATGTTTCCAGAACGTTTATTTCATAGATGATGAGAATCTTCTGCTACTAATGCCTTTCTATCTGTTGGAGCTCTCTCCTTCTGTGGAATAAGTGTTCCTGCTACTATTAAGCTATAGCAATTACTATAGCAGAGCCTACCTGTTGGTAAGATATGCTTCCTCCTGTTTCCCCAAACATATAAACAAACAAATTATTTCTCTAATTAGGGAGATGAACAGTGTCCAATTTACAGCTAACACAAGAAAAAGCAATATAGTACAAAATTATTCTTAAAATGTCTCAAAACTTTCTTTGAAAATTGTTTTTTGCTTAAAAGGAAAGAAGGTACTAGCTGGGAAGGTCCTATTACCCCATGACATAAGAATGTTGTCTTTACCCAGCAAGGAACATCATTTTCCAAAGTACTGTATATATAATAAAGAATACAGATAGTTCTTAAATAATGACTACTTGTTCAGTGACCACTTGCAGTTACAATGGGACTGAATGAATTATACTTATGATCAGTCCTTTAAGTTCCAGCTATCCTAGCACTCCTGCAGTCATGTGATCACAAACTGGATGCTTGGAAATCAGCTCACATTTATGATAGTTACAGGACCCCCTGGTCAGGTGATCATCACTTACAACTTTCTTTTCCGGCTTTGCACAAGAAAAGTCAAAGAGGAAGCCATCACCCCCTGAATTACGTACCATCACCGACCTCCGCCTCTTCCGCCAATGTCTCAAGACATATTTGTTTCAACAAGCCGGCCTAGCCTAATCTCCCATGGGGACTTTTAGGTAGTTTTAAATTGGATTTTTAAAATTTGGTTTTAGCGCAGGATAGGTTTATTTAATAGTCTTTTAAATTATATTTATTGTATTTTGTATGTTTTTAAATTTCCTGTGCGCCGCCCTGGGTCCTCTGTGGAGAAGGGCGGGATATAAATGTAAATAAATAAATAAATAAATAAATAAATAAATCAGGGAAGATCCCAAGTCACTCTTGTTAAGATACTTCCACCACTTTTTCTCCTGAGAAACAGCTATGTAGATATCCAGGGAATCTTGTACTTTGTGGCATCTGCCCTCCAACAACACCTCCCCTCCTCACACACCTGCCCTCCATACTGCATGCCTACCAACCACCTGTGCAACCTCCTTCCCCAGTAGCCATCCCCAATCTGGTGGTGTTTGCACCCACCTTACCTGTTCATTGGTCTGATTCAAATCAAATCAAATTCGGATTTATTAACCGCACCCTCTCCCCACAGGGACCCGGGGCGGTGCACAGGAGAAACTAAAAACAATATACAATAAATACAAAATACATACTTTAAAACATAATTACACAGTGTTACCCGTGCTAAAAATGATTAAGAACCCATTAAAATGCATTTGGAATCAATAGACAGAGAGAATTATTCAAGGCCGGCCAGTCGAAAGAAATAGGTCTTCAATTTCGTACGGAAGGAGCGGAGGTCAGTGGTCGTTCTGATGTCAGGGGGAAGGTCGTTCCAGAGGGCCGGGCCCGCCACAGAGAGAGCCCTTCCCCTGGGCGTCGCCCGCTGACAAAGTCTAGTGGACGGCACCCGGAGAAGTCCCTCTCTGTGGGAGCGAATCGGTCGTGAGGATGTATGGGGCAGGATCCGATCTCGCAGATAGCTAGGTCCCGAGCCATGGAGCGCTTTGAAGATGATAATTAGCACCTTGAAGCGCACCCGGAAGACGACAGGTAGCCAGTGCAGCTCGCGCAAGAGCGGTGTAACGTGGGTAAACCTGGTGGTCCCCATAATTGCTCGCGCGGCTGCATTCTGAACTAACTGAAGCCTCCGGGTGCACCTCAAGGGGAGCCCCATGTAGAGAGAGTTACAGTAGTCCAGTCGGGATGTCACGAGGGCATGAGTGACTGTGCGAAGGGCGTCCCGATCCAATAGGGGGCGCAATTGGCGAACCAGGCGAACCTGGTAAAACGCCCTCCTGGCCACGGCTGTCACTTGCTCTTCCATAGACAGCTGGGTATCCAGGAGGACACCCAAATTGCGCGCCCCATCCACAGGGGCAAGATGTTCGCCCCCTATGGCCAGCGTTGGAGAGAGCTGGTTGAATCGGGCAGCCGGAAACCACAGCCACTCGGTCTTGGTCGGGTTGAGCCTAAGTCCGTTACTTCCCATCCAGATCCGCACGGCTTCCAGGCACTGGCACATCACCGCTACGGCATCGTTGGGGTGGTTTGGGGTAGATATGTACAGCTGGGTGTCATCAGCGTACAGGTGGTACTCTACCCCAAAACCACGGATGATCTCACCCAGCGGCTTCATGTATGCATTAAACAGGAGAGGCGAGAGGACCGACCTCTGAGGCACCCCGCATGTGAGGGGTCTCGGGGTCGACCTCTGCTCTCCTGCCCGCACAAATTGCGATCGGCCAGAGAGGTAGGAGGAGAACCACCGTAAAACGGTGCCTCCCACCCCCAACCCCCCCAGCCGATGCAATAGGATACCATGGTCGATGGTATCGAAAGCCGCCGAGAGGTCTAATAGGACCAGGATGGAGGAACATCCCCCATCTCTGGCCCTCCAGAGATCATCTACCAACGCGACCAATGCCGTCTCGGTGCTATGCCCGGGCCGAAAGCCGGACTGGCGCGGATCTAGATAGTCAACTTCCTCCAGGTTACGGGGAAACTGTTGTGCCACCACACTCTCGACAACCTTCGCCAAAAAGGGAAGGTTGGAGACTGGACGGTAATTGTTTAAAAGAGCTGGGTCCAAAGAGGGCTTCTTGAGGAGGGGCCTCACCATCGCCTCTTTTAGGGAGGCAGGCAAGGAACCCTCACTCAAGGATGCGTTGACAACCTCTTGGAGCCAGCCTCGTGTCACCTCCCAGGATGCCAGTACAAGCCAGGAGGGGCACGGGTCCAATAAACATGTGGTGGCTCGCAGTCGCCCACGTAGCCTGTCCATATCCTCGGAAGTAACTGGGTCAAACTCCTCCCAAACAAGATCTCTCTCGTGGCATCCCACTGGGCCATGAATGGGGGCTAGCTCACTCTGTATCTGGGCGGTTTTCTCCTGCAGAAAAGTCACAAATTCCTCTGCTCTACCCTGTAGCGGGGCTTCCCGTTCCCTCTGTTGAAGGAGGGCACGGGTCACCCTAAACAGGGCGGCAGGGCGGTTTTCTGCGGATGCTATGAGAGTGGCACAATGATGACGTTTGGCCACCCTCAGCGCCACAATGTAAGTCCGTAAATGGGCTCTTACCTGTGTCCGGTCAGATTCAGAGCGGCTAGACCTCCATCTACTCTCTAGGCATCTCTTGCGGCGTTTCATCACCCGCAGCTCCTCAGTAAACCAAGGAGCCAGGGTGGTTCGCCGCCGCAAGAGAGGCCGCAAGGGCGCGACCCGATCTAAGGCTCCCACGGCCGCACTATTCCATGCGGCCGTGAGGTCCTCCATCGGGGCGCGGGTCAGGGATACAGGAAATGGCCCAAGTGCTGTCTGGAACCCATCAGGGTCCATCAAGCGCCTGGGGCGGTACCAGATTGGTAACTCTGGTTCCGCCTCCCCGCGGAGGGGAGCAGCGGTCGGAAAGTCGAGCCGGAGAAGTGAGTGGTCTGACCATGACAAGGGTGTGATGACTATGTCCCCTGTACCCAGATCACTCTTCCATTGGCCCGAGACAAAGATGAGATCCGGCGTATGTCCACCCTCGTGGGTGGGGCCCTGAATTACTTGGGTCAGGTCCATGGCCGTCATGGAAGCCATGAACTCCCGAGCTACCACGGATGATTCGCCCAACGATGGCAGGTTAAAGTCCCCCATGACTATAAGTCTGGGGGTCTCAACTGCCACCGTAGCGATCACCTCCAGGAGCTCGGGCAGGGCTGCTGCTACATAGCGGGGAGCCAGGTATACAACCAGCAAGCCCAACTGCCTCCCTAGGCCCCACTTCACGCAGAGGGACTCACAGCCGGTAGTCTGAGGCACAATGGTCTCTCTCGGCTCAAGGCCTTCCTTAATAATGACCGCTACCCCACCACCCCTGCCTAGGGCCCGCGGCTGATGAAATGCGCGGTAGCCTGTTGGGCACATTTCAACGAGGGGAAGTCCTCCCTCGTGGCCCAACCAGGTTTCCGCAATTCCTACCAGGTCCGGCTCCCCCTCTGACACAAGGTCACTAATGAGGGGGGCTTTGTTGACAACGGACCTGGCGTTGCAAAACATTAGCTGCAGACCCTGGCTCTGTATTCCCTGGCCACCTAGCCTGCGGGGGTTGTGGCACCCGACCGTTTGCAACCAACGGCTACGTGCCACCAACCGGGAGGATGAAAATTGTCTCCCCTCGGTCCTGCCCCTCCCCACGACCCTCTGAATTGGTATGCCCTCCTGTGGAACGGCTCGAGTATCCCCCTTCCTTTCGCCTTCCGCTTCCCGCCGTCGACTGCTATCCTGGTCCTTACAATTGATCACTGTTTCAATCTCCATCTGTCTATATCTACCCCCCTCCCTTGAACCCCCTAAAAAAGATAATTTAAATAAATTAAAAACTAAAAATCCCCTAAGGCCGCGCTTCGCCCATCTCTTCGGATTCACAATACCATCATCGAGATGGGCCCTAGATAGATCAGGGGGCCATACCTGCGAGAGCGGGGACTCTCGCAGCGATAGCAGGCTTGCTCTGGAATACATTATTAAATAAATAGTTAAAATTCAATAATTATACAGATAAAATTCGGGTGGGTTTTGGGATAAATACAGATGTTAAAAATACAGATGTTAAAAAGTCGTTGGCAGTTAATTAAAACAATTCACTCAAGTCAATTCATTTGGTTGGTAAAATGAAGTAAGGTGAAATAAAGTGCAAGATGGGTAAACCAGGATAAATCAGTTGGTAAATAGATTCAATTACATTAGGTTAAATTAGTTCGCAATGATGACCATAGTTGGTTACTGTCACATGTTCTTTAGGACAGTCAGTTATTCCGGGCCTATCAAGGCCTTGGTGGCGTAATTCTCCCAAACTTGGGAGAGTGACCATGGGGGAAATGAAATTGCGACTGGTCAGCGGCCGTCCACATCCACCTCGGCGCTCCCACCGCCGCCATCCCCGCGTCACCGCCTTCGCCAGTAGCCTCTCGGCGCTCCCACCGATTGCAAGCTCTAGGACTTGCAGTTTCGATCTTAATCCCTAATTTTCACTTAGCAACAGAAATTGGAACTGCTGTGACTGCTGTTGCTAAGTGATGCAATCATATGACACCGCACTTTAAAACTGCATTGCTTAGCAGTGGAAACTCTGGTCCCCATTATTGTTGTTATGTGAAGAGTATCTCATGAATAAAGGTGAATATACGTGTCCTGGAATAATGCTGCAGGATCCAATCTGGGTCAGTCACTGGGACCAGATGTTTTGTCTTCTGTGCTTTTAGGCTCATGCTGGAGCCCATCTTCAGGGAATTTTTCCTTAGCACCAGTCCGAAACTCGGAAGACAAAATCTCTGGTCCTGGTGACCAATCCAGATTGGATCCTAGCATAGTATTTGTAGACAACAGTGCAAGATATGCTCCCAGGGTTGCAAACTTTCATCTATCAAGTATCGTGACATTATTAAGTACAAAGAACTAATGTCACACAGCTTCCCCAAGGTTTAATATATTTTCATGTCCATACAGTTGTCTAATATCTCTAATAATCCTTAGCAATATGACAACCTGAAATGTTAATTTGCTAGTGCATTTCTCATTTCATTGTGCGTTCCCAAGAGTAAAGCAATTTTCGATGAAAGACTAAAATTAAAATACTCTTTTATTATACTACTTCCTAATGCAATATCCATTCGCTACAGATAATTGTAGGGAGTTTATTATGCGAATGAATTTGGGAACAGGCAATAATAACCTTTTAAATGCAACATGAGTCCAGGAACATGTTGTGAATGGACCTTTAAATCAAAGCCTTTAAATTAGAGAGCCTGTCAAGGTATTTTATAATATCAAAAACATTGATTTTAAACAAATAAGTTCGCTTGTGGTTTTGAAAACAAGCAATAAAATGTTGCATGACAAATGTTATCTGACTGTGTGAAATGTTCATATATATTTTTTTATGCAAAGGATGCAGATATTCCAGATACAATTTATTTTTTAAAAAAATATAAAAATACTTGAGAAAACGTATGGGTCTGAAAGAATCTTGAATTTAATTACTCAATAAATATTCAATAAAGATATATGGTAAACTAGGAAAAGCATCCAAGATAAAATACCATGACAGAGATACCATCAAGAAATTTATTTCTTTTTACAAGGATGCTCAAAGGAAATATCAAAAACCTGTTAATTATTTAGAAATAAAGTAAAAGTATATTTGAAATTGACAACCTAGTCAATTTTAAGGACAGTAGCAGAAATAAAACAGCCAATTACTTTTGTTTTCTTAAAGTTGCTGAATGTATTATGATGCATTACTACGGTATATTGTTATATATACAGTACAGTGACACAACCACCTGTAGTCTAAGCACAATAGTCAAGATGCTATGTAAAAAGATATAAAGTTAATAACCTAAGACATTTTAATGCATTCTGAGCCATCCATTTATTTGTTTGTTTATGCAATTTATTGGCTGCCCATCTTAATCATAAAGTAATTCAGGGCAGCTTATCCATACCCACTCGGGTCATCCTTTCAGAGATATGTCCTCACCAGATTCCTTAATGCCTCCAAAAATGACACAGCTTCTAATGTACTGCCTTCTAGGGAAAAGTTGGGATGTATTTAGAGATGCATCTGCCTTGAAAAAAAGCTTATGCTGAACTGTATAGCGCAGTCAAGCATCAGCCCAGGAAATGTTTTATGACATTTTGCTAAAAAAACAAACCTGCTAGGTGATAATGCTTATATCATAAAATGTTTTATAAAATTTGACAAATTTCAGTTACACAAAAGTCCTTGGTCCTGGATTTTGGACACATTTTGTAAATTAGTCCAGTTATGATACCTTCGTTCAAAAGGTTTTGCCCTATGATGCAACATTTCGTCCAATTAAAAATTATAGGAATCAGAGTTTAGTAGCAGCTACATAACATAGCATATTCTCTAGTTCGCTTTAGATTTCTTTTTAAAGAGTTGCTATCACCTAGACAAGTGGTAGTCAACCTGGTCTCTACCACCCACTAGTGGGCGTTCTGGCTTTCATGGTGGGCGGTAGGGGTTTTGTCTGACACTAAAGCACTTTCCTTTTTTTAAATTTAATTGACTTTAAAAAAAAAATGCATAGCATTATTTAAAAACATTTTCATAAAATCACCATTACTGTGAAACCGGTGGGCAGTTATAAAATTTTACTACTAACCGAGATACAAAAGTGGGCGGTAGGGGTATAAAGGTTGACTACCCCTGACCTAGACATATTTTTAGAAGGGATGTAGGCTCAGTAATTGTTAAAAAACCTTATTATGCCATCAAATACATATATTCTATAAAAGGTCTATCAATTTAGCACTACAGAAGTCCCAATCCAGCTCCATGCAAGTGTATCTACAATGCTGGTGCAATTCCAACTGGTATAAATGGTTAAAATGAATCAGAGACCTAACCCCGTTCTATCCTCATTCAAAGGTAACAGATCTGGGCCTCTAGAAAAGTAAACTCATTGCCCCTCTGGAAAAAAAATGACGGCCAAGGTGAGATTTTAAAAAGCCCAAGTATCAACTATGCACACAGCAATGATTCAAATTAATTTAGTACATAGTGACAGGGGGAGGCAATGTGGCATGAAAGTCGCTCTCCAGGCTCACATTGAGCAAACATAGCTTGTTTAAGGAGCTAATAATGGAAATTGATGAGAAAAGACATTCTGCAAAATAAGGCGCTTTATCTACTTTGCCTCTGAATATTTAAATAAACTGCATATGGCTAATATTGGCCTTTTCAGTAATCTTCCAAATGTATGCCCGCGCAGATGCAACATCACTCTGTACATTAAGGATAAGCAAAAGAATGGAAAATTTATAGTATAAATCAATCTGTTCTGAGTATCTTATTGCCTTTTATCCTTTTTGTCTTTGAGAGGTGGTTTTTTTAAACTTTACAAGAAAAAACAAGTCTTCTTCCAATGGAGCTGGGAACTATTTCCTCAAACAGTTGGTAGACACCTAGACTTTCACTCCAAACAACGTCACCAGCAGCTAACTGTTCATGAGCTCTTTCCTCTTGAAATATCAGTCCGCCACACAGAACATAATCTTCAATACACATATAAAATAATAGCGCAGCATCAAACAGAAAGGAGCATATATCGATTGTTACGGCTGCCTCTTTTCAAACAGAGGGCAAATACATGAACAGTAACTCTAGATGTGTGCTCTTGTTAGCATTTGTTTCCTTTTTATGAGGGAAACTATATCGAGGGCCAGGAATATTAAAAAAAAAAAAAACCAGAAGAAAAGGCATAGAATGTTGTGTTGTGGCTGCTGCTATTGTTTGTTACATTTTATGTGCCTTTTATTTTCTGTGGGCAGCTTCCGAGTGACAAACGTCTGCAAACTCAGGCTGGTTCCGATCTGCACCAGGATCAGGCGGCTTTGAAATTTTCCAACTTGTTTTTTCTACAAAACATCCTGATACCACTGATTCCTTATGAAGCCTCAATGCATTTTACACTATTACCCATAACGTACCAAAGGAATTCAAATTTAAAAGCATACGCGCCATGCCATTATGTGTGATATTTTAAAAGACCCAATTCCTATATGTGGCTTTATAAAAGAAGTGCTGCAAGGTGAAAAAACATCAAGGATGCTGTCACGCCCCCCCCCCCCCCTTCCTGTTGGAGCCTGAATCTGTGGGGGGAGATGAGCTGGAACGGAAGCCGACAGAGATCAAGGAGGCAGCTTAGTTCGCTTCGGAGGAAAATGGGGAGGAGCAGGCCCAGTCAGGCCAGGGCTTTTCAGGATCAGGACAGCTTGTAAGCAGGGAGGAACAGGAGCAGGATGACCAAGAGAGCCTAAGCAGTGAACATGAGAGACAGAGCTCAGGCAATGAGCATGGACCACCCCCTCCTGATCGGCGAGTACGGAGAATGGAGAGAAGGCGAGAACAGCGCAGACTGAGCCAGCTACTCCGGAGAATTCCCCACTCCTCTTCACAAGGCACACCTGGGGACTGATACTTAAGGAGGCACTGTAGGGAGGGGCATTTGTCGGGGACAAACGCTGAATTCCTGGAGCGTTGAGTGCCAACGTTTGAACTTTCATGGATTCCTTGTATTCTTTCTAGATTTCTGGATTACTTGCCTTTCTCCCTTGCTTCCTGGACCCTTCAACTTGCCCTGCTGGATTTATTGCTGTGCAACTGTGGTGTTCATAGTGTTGGGCTCAACTATTTGTAGCCAGAAGCTCTTTGGGGGGGGGGGGGTGTTTGTTTGTCATCACTTAGTTCTAGGACTTGCCAGAAACGTGGGAGCGTTTGGGGAAATTTGGAGCAATAAAGGGCCAGTTGCCTGTGTTATCTCTGTGTCGTGCCCTGGGTCATCACAGATATCTTATACGTATGAATTTTACTACATGTTGTAAACTTACTAAACTTTAAAAAATGAATGATGTTGCAATGGGACAATACCTGAATAGCATGTGCTCGTGCTACAACAGCTCTCAGATACTGTAAAGGATCCTCTGGGCCTTCCCATTTGCTCTGCCATGTTAAAGAGCACTGAAAAAAAGAAAAAAGAATCACCACTAGAAATCTTGCTGACTGTTCTAATTCACAGATCTCGTCTGCATTTCCACAGTGGATAGGAAAGCTTTTAACTCTTTGATTAATAAGTAACCTCACCATTCCTTAATTAGATGTGGTTCGAGTTTATTTTAATTACTCAAGAATTATGCATCTTGTACCCAGAGAATTGAAACATCTTACCTTTTGATTTAATAAAGCACTGGCTAATTTTTGAACTTCTGAGCTTAAGAGCGAGGTTCCTCGAATTACTTTACTGAGAGCAGCAAGAGACTGATGAATACTTTGAACTAAGCGGATGGCATTAAATTGTTCTAAGATAATGAATGAAAGGATTGGAGATCCTTGACGTTCAGAAGGAGGAGACACTTTCTGATGAATCAGATTGGAATTCTAAAAGACAAAAATCCACCAATGTTTAGTTAATAGGCTGAATGAGATCATCCTTGAAAGTATACAGAAATAGATACTGATCCCAGAAAGGTAATGGTAAAGGTTCCCCTTACACATATGTGCTAGTCGTTCCCAACTCTAGGGGACAGTGCTCATTTCCATTTCAAAGCCGAAGAGCCAGTGCTGTCCAAAGATGTCT
Organism: Rhabdophis nuchalis; assembly: GCA_039707465.1. Classification (NCBI taxonomy): domain Eukaryota; kingdom Metazoa; phylum Chordata; class Lepidosauria; order Squamata; family Natricidae; genus Rhabdophis; species Rhabdophis nuchalis. Next base: position 50,373,121 of record CM077649.1, read on the forward strand.
CCGTGGTCATGTGACCAGCATGACTAAATGCCAAAGGCGCACAGAATGCTGCTACCTTCCCACCAAGGTGGTCCCTATTTTTCTACTTGCTTTTGAATTGCTAGGTTGTCAGAAGCTGAGACAAGTAACGGGAGTTCACTCCGTTATGCAGCACTAGGGATTTGAACTGCCGACCTTTCTGATCGACAAGCTCGCATCTTAGCCACATAATTGACATAATTCTTGTCCTTCAAAATATATATTTAGTATTCTGGAAAAATATTTTCTCAGAATTGGAGATGTCTGCATTGCTGCAGTGATCATGAACAAACTAGGAAAGAGGGCACAGGATCTTGAAACAAGCAGAAAATGATAAAGCAAAAAGGGACAGTTATGTTATTATACTCTTCAAAATTAAAGATTTTGAATTATTAACTAAGACTTGGTAATCTGAATGAGAAGATATGGCAATAAATTGCAACAGTTAACTCAGGTTAATTGAATTCTTCCTTAAATTCAAGGCCACTCTTATCAATTACTATGAAGAGACAACTTATCTATTATTTTTTAACACAGGAAAAAATTTTCTGGAAGCTCAATTTTCAGAAAGATTTCCCCCCCCCTCCTTATTCTGGATGGTACAGCATTCCCTCAGTCTGGCCTTAATATCATGTACTCAAGTGGTAGTAGTAACAAGGCATGCTTTTCTAGAACTTTGAATGAAATTAAAATCAGATTAGGCTATTAGAAAATTTAATCTATTCGGCCACCTTGGAAAGATGTTGGAAAGTATAAATGGTGCAGAATTCAATTGCCAAAAGTTAGAGTAGAAATTGATGATTTAAACTACATAATAATCATATTTGTTAAACAACATTTGTTTCTCTGCCAAATTCAAAGTGCTGATTATGACTGTTAAAGCCATATCCTGTAATAAGTCTTTCTGAAAGCTTCTTTGCTTCCAAATACGGTGATGTGGGCGGTTAATGGCATTAGTTTTTGACATATGTTACATTACTGCTATGCAAGCATCTTTGGCTTCCAATGTGCTTCTCAGTGCAATTCAAGATTCTGGTAGTAACTTTTAAAGCCCTTCATGGCTTGAGACCATGGCTACACATGGGTCTCTCCCCAACTGTTTCTACCCATTATACCTAGTCTGGCAGAATAGGCCTGCTCTGAGTAACATTGGCTAAGGAGCCCAGAAGGATGAACTTTTCTGTCATGGTGCCCAACCTGTGACACATCATTCCATTTGAGGTAATGTGAGCTCGGGTCCTTCTGGCCTTTTGTTGTGTTATGAAGTACAGTTGGAAACTTTACTATTATTTTGCTATTAATTTACTAAGTCACTTATGCTAAAAATCTACGAAATTTCTTAACATATTAGTATTAATGCTTTTTTTTAGTTTATGTTGAATTTTTTTTTTTTTATATTGAAAAAGTTTTATTGGTTTTACATTTTTTCTATAGGGTGGGGTAAGGGATACAAAGAAATTTTGAGAGCATTCACGTCAAAGTCGTCGGCCCTTCCGGGACCTCAAAATACATTGATAACAATAAACAAAAACATTTTTCATAACACTACAAAGTGAAAGCAAGTACATATACCTAAATTCTCAGTTCTATGCTGTCAGACATTTACAAAAAATCCAAATACAAATATTATGCAAAATTAATCAGAAAAATCAAGGCAAAGTTATTTTTTCGATCTAAGTCTCTTGGCAATTGTATCTTCTTTTTCTCCTCCCTGGCCCCCAGTGGGCGGGGCCGTGGCCCCCTCCGTCCCCCCTGGATCTTCCCCCAGGATAGAGGAATGTTTTTTAAGAAAGGCTTCCGCCTCAGCAACTGTTTTAATCCTCACTCTTCCTCCTTCCCAGAACACCAGCATCCCTTCGGGTGTCACCCACTTGAACCAAATCCCGTGATCAAACAATGTTTTAGACAAGAAGGAAAATTTCCTTCTTGCATCTCTAATCTTTCTTGGGATCTGCTTCAAGATAGCAACCTCTTTTTGTTGGTAGATTAATGGACTACCTCTCTGCACTTTCAGGATTTCTTCTCTGGTTGACCTTCTAACAAATTTCACATGTATCTCTCTAGGTACTTCATTTATCCTGGCATATGCTGAGTTAATTCTGTAGGCTAGGTCAATGTCCCCCCTGATCTCATCCTTAGGTTTATGTATATGTTGAATTTTGTTTGTTCAATTTATAGGGCCATCCTTTTCAAGCAAATGGATGCTTGAATGGGTGGCTAATAATTAAAAAACACACACAGCAAAAGCCCAACAACTGTCAATATAATTACAGCACAAAAATTTCAATAGAACTAATGCACAGGTTCTAAAATTGATTAAATGATTTATTAATTTAAAGTTACCAGATAAGAGTTTGAAGCAGAGGTGGTATTCAGCAGGTTCTGACCAGTTCTGGAGAACTGTTACCGAAAAGTTTAACCAGTTCAGAGAACCGGTAAATACCACCTCTGACTGGCCCCGCCCCATCTATTCTCTGCCTCCCGAGTCCCAGCTGATCGAGAGGGAACGGGGATTTTGCAAAAACTTTTCCCTGGAGTGGGGTAGGAATGGAGATTTTACAGTATCCTTCCCCTGTCATGGCCACCAAGCCACGTCCACCAAGTCATGCCATGCTCACCAAGCCATGCCCACAGAATCGTTAGTAATAATTTTTGAATCCCACCACTTGGCTTGAAGGCATTCTTGCTGAAATTAATGGAAGTTACTGGTAAATTGTGTCCCAAGTAAACTGTCAGTTTAATATGAATTAGACCTCAGATCCATTAATTCTGGATCCCATACAATGTATGGATTATTGTATTGCTTTTAAAACTTAATGCTGTGTTTCCTATTTGAGAGATAATTCTGGCTGAATAGCTATAGTCAGGCCAATGCATTAATTTTCAAAAGTGCTTAGTGGGATGCTATTGATGGAGGAAGAGGAAATAATTGTTTTAAAGGCCCAGACTTAGCACTTAGTACATAATAGGTATAAATATAAAGTCTGAAAATGTTTATATCCTAACAGCAACCCTTTGCTTCTTTTTCTGCACAGGCAAAATGGCAATCTATTCATAATGCGCTAAGCCTCTTTTTTCATGTATTCACCGAAAATTTGATATTCACAAATCTGACCAAACTGCAACTCATTTTTAATTCTTTAGATTAGTTTTTGTGGCTCGGGTGCCTTGACCTCCCCAAAAATGGCCCAAATCTTCATTGCAGTTACTCCAAATCTACCCTCCAGTTTCCGGTCCAACTTTTGTGACTTTAATAATTATAATTTGTTAGAAAAGTATAAAGGTTTTAGCAATAGAAGAATCACAGGATTGAAAATCAGTCTTCAGTCCAAGTATATGCTCCAAATCTTTTGTCCTGACTAATAAAGAAACTAATAGCATAAAATATCATTCCGATATGAAAAATAATTATCTATTATATAAAACAAATTCTTTTCAAATATTAATCAGGGAAAAAATTCTGGAGAAGCTGGCAGAGAAGGCTGCAAATGGGGTGAAGGATCATGATCACAGGATGCTTGGTAACTAGTTACAAGAAGGTTGTGAAGCACCCAAAATGTGATGTTACCCCAAGGGTGGGGCAGCAGTCATCACTTCAAGGATGGGCCATTAAATAATCATTCCTGAGTCTCTCATAATTTCAGACAATCATTTGCGACTGATTGTAAGTTGAGCACTACTTGTATAATTTCTTTCTCTTTTCATTCATCTCATATTTTCAATCTCTTTGGCTTACCATAATTTATTCTTTTACTATATTGTGCATAACATTGTATATCCTGAGAGGAATAACCTGTTGCTTATATAATCCCAATATGTATGGAAAAATATGGTTATTGACATCAAAGGAGTTTTTTTCTGTCCTCCAGCTGATCTTACCTGATTAAGCTTTTTCCATAGATTGAGTACTGGAGAAAGCTCATTTGACCAGATTTCTCTGTCAAATTTGCAACCGGCAGTTACAGACCTACTCAAGATTCGAAGTTGTGAAATTACCTGTTAAGAGAAAAAACGAACAAACGAGAATACAATTACAGGAGAGATTCATGCCTACTGTATATATTTTGATAAATATCTTTGGAAGGGTATGAACCAGATCATAATTGCAAATAAAGATTTAACCATTAATTCTATGAGAAACTTCTCATCAAAATGAGCAATTATTGCTTGCAAGTATATTTAGAATAGAGTGTTTTCATTAATTGATTGTTTGTATTAATAATCACATTGTCAGAGATAGTTGAGGCTTATTACAAAACATTAACTTGACACTTTTGTTTGAGATCATAAGAAAGAAATGTTGATCACAAGAATTCATACGCGATAAAGCTAGTTACCTTGAATTAGAATTATATGACAATTTGTAAATGGTTTGAAATCAAATCTCTTTGAATAATTATTTGAGAATTTGCATAGTGCCTGTGTCTCATATTTGTTCTTGTAGCCAGATAAAAATGTAGACGTTGTAAATCATGGTATTATTATAAACAAATACTAATTAAGAAAAGATTATGGAATTTTTAATTGCAGGTTTCGAAAATATATTTTGCACGATAGTTTTAAACATGCTGATCTAGGACATAAAGTCATATTGAGAAAACCTTGAATTCATCTCTAATACAATACAATACAATAGCAGAGTTGGAAGGGACCTTGTAGGTCTTCTAGTCCAACCCCCTGCGTGGGCAGGAATCTTATACCATTTCAGACAAATGGCTATCTAACATCTTTTTAAAGACTTCCAGGGTTGGGGCATTCACAACTTCTGGAGGCAAGCTGTTCCAGAGGTTAATTGTTCTAACTGTCAGGAAATTTCTCCTTAGTTCTAAGTTGCTTCTCTCCTTGATTAGTTTCCACCCATTGCTTCTTGTCCTGCCCCCAGGTGCCTTGGAGAATAATTTGACTCCCTCTTCTTTGTGGTACCCTCTGAGATATCGGAACACTGCTATTATGTCTCCCCTGGTCCTTCTCTTCATCAAACTAGACATACCCAGCTCCTCCAGCCGTTCTTCATATGTTTTAGTCTCCAGTTCCCTAATCATCTTGGTTGCTCTTCTCTGCACTCTTTCCAGAGTCTCCACATCTTTTCTACATCGTGACGACCAAAACTGTATGCAGTATTCCAAGTGTGGCCTTACCAAGGCACTATACAGTGGCATTAACACTTCATGTGATCTAGATTCTATCCCTCTGTTTATGCAGCCTAGAACTGTGTTGGCTTTTTTGGCAGCTGCTGCACACTGCTGGCTCATATTTAAATGGTTGTCCACTAGGATTCCTAGATCCCTCTCACAGTTGCTACTATTGAGCAAGGTACCACCTATACTGTACTTGTGCATTTGGTTTTTCTTGCCTATATGTAGGACCTTACTTTTTTCACAATTGAATTTCATTTTATTAGATAGTGCCCAATGTTCAAGTTTGTCTAGATCCTTCTGTATCTTAAGCCTATCTTCTGGAGTGTTGGCTACTCCTGCCAGCTTGGTGTCGTCTGCAAATTTGATGAGTTCCCCATTTATCCCCTCATCCAAATCGTTGAAGATGTTAAAGAGTACTGGGCCTAAAACAGAGCCTTGGGGGACTCCACTGCATACTTCCTTCCATGTAGATGCAGTTCCATTGAGGACTACACGTTGAGTGCGGTTGGTCAGCCAGTTGCGAATCCATTTGCTGGTCGTGCTGTCTAACCCACAATTTTCTACTTTATCTAATAGTAGGTTATGGTCTACTTTATCAAATGCCTTACTGAAGTCCAGGTAAATTATATCAACAGCATTCCTCTGGTCCACTGATTTTGTCACTTTGTCAAAGAATGCAATTAGATTCGTCTGGCATGATCTGTTTTTGACAAACCCATGTTGGCTTTTGGCTATTACTTTGTTTGCTTCTAGGTGTTCACTTATTTGTTGTTTAATTATCTTTTGAAAACATAGTTTAAAATATTCAAATACAGAACAATCATATATTATATAGACATCACTGCAACTCATTTAAGACTTGAATGTAGAGTTCCACTCTGAAGACTTGAATGTAGGCAAATTGCAATCAGTTGAGGTCCTCACTTAATGATCTGTAACCCTTGCTTAACAACAGCAACAGAAACTGCTAGGATTGCTATCACTAAGCAATACAGTTTTATGACATTGCCTTTATAAGCACATCACTTAATGGTGGAAATTCAGCTTCAAATTACTGTCATTAATCTAGAAGTATGTCCAAAGACAAGCCATCCATATCCATATCCATATCTTTTTTATGTTTATTTGAGGATCTGACAGTCAGCTTTTAAGAGTTCTCTAAAGGAATATTATATTATAATCCTTGTATAGGTTACAATGCAGTAGAAAATGCAGAAAAAATTATTATAAATATTTGAGTTTATATATGTAGCTATAGCTAAGATTTACATTACAATTTACCATTGTTGAAATGCTTAAACATCTCTTTTGTCGTCTTTTTTTTTAATGGTAGTATCCCGTGAGTAACTGAGTCTGTTCACTTGAGTCAGGTTTCACTTTTGGTGAAATTATTTTGCTTGGAAATATCAGGAACAAATCAGCTAGGGGCTATCAAGCTGCCAGGATGTATCTTTCAAAATCATTATTTGTGCTTTTAACAATAATAATAATAATAATAATAAGTTTGCATTTATTAACCGCTCCCTCTCCCCACAGGGACCCGGGGCGGTGCACAGGAGAAACTAAAAACAATATAAACAATCGATACAAAATATACAGTTTAAAACACCATTAAACTATGTTATCCCGTGCTAAAAAATTAAAACCCATTAAAATACATTTAAAAATCTATAGACAGAGAGACTATCCAAGGCCGGCCAGTCGAAAGAAATGGGTCTTTAGTTTCATACGGAAGGAGCGGAGGTCCGTGGTCGTTCTGATATCGGGGGGAAGGTCGTTCCAGAGGGCCGGGCCCGCCACAGAGAGAGCCCTTCCCCTGGGCGTCGCCCGCTGACAAAGTCTGGTGGACGGCACCCGGAGAAGTCCCTCTCTGTGGGAGCGAATCGGTCGTGAGGATGTATGGGGCAGGATCCGATCCCGCAGATAGCTAGGTCCCGAGCCATGGAGCGCCTTAAAGATGATAGTTAGCACCTTGAAGCGCACCCGGAAGACGACAGGCGGCCAGTGCAGCTCGCGCAGGAGTGGTGTAACGTGGGCGAACCTGGTGGTCCCCATAATTGCCCGCGCGGCTGCATTCTGAACTAACTGAAGCCTCCGGGTGCACCTCAAGGGAAGCCCCATGTAGAGAGAGTTACAATAGTCCAGTCGGGATGTCACGAGGGCATGAGTGACTGTGCGAAGGGCGTCCCGATCCAATAGGGGGCGCAATTGGCGAACCAGGCGAACCTGGTAAAACGCCCTCCTGGCCACGGCTGTCACTTGCTCTTCCATAGACAGCCGGGTATCCAGGAGGACACCCAAATTGCGCGCCCCATCCACAGGGGCAAGATGTTCGCCCCCTATGGCCAGCGTTGGAGAAAGCTGGTTGAATCGGGCAGCCGGAAACCACAGCCACTCGGTCTTGGTCGGGTTGAGCCTGAGTCCGTTACTTCCCATCCAGATCCGCACGGCTTCCAGGCACTGGCACATCACCGCTACGGCATCGTTGGGGTGGTTTGGGGTAGATATGTACAGCTGGGTGTCATCAGCGTACAGGTGGTAATCTACCCCAAAACCACGGATGATCTCACCCAGCGGCTTCATATATGCGTTAAACAGGAGAGGCGAGAGGACCGACCCCTGAGGCACCCCGCATGTGAGTGGTCTCGGGGTCGACCTCTGCTCTCCTGCCCGCACAAATTGCGATCGGCCAGAGAGGTAGGAGGAGAACCACCGTAAAACGGTGCCTCCCACCCCCAACCCCCCCAGCCGATGCAATAGGATACCATGGTCGATGGTATCGAAAGCCGCCGAGAGGTCTAATAGGACCAGGATGGAGGAACATCCCCCATCTCTGGCCCTCCAGAGATCATCTACCAACGCGACCAATGCCGTCTCGGTGCTATGCCCGGGCCGAAAGCCGGACTGGCGCGGATCTAGATACTCAATTTCCTCCAGGTGACGGGGAAACTGCTGTGCCACCACACTCTCAACAACCTTCGCCAAAAAGGGAAGGTTGGAGACTGGACGATAGTTGTTTAAAAGAGCTGGGTCCAAAGAGGGCTTCTTGAGGAGGGGCCTCACCATGGCCTCTTTTAGGGAAGCAGGCAAGGAGCCCTCACTCAAGGATGCGTTGACAACCTCTTGGAGCCAGCCTCGTGTCACCTCCCAGGATGCCAGTACAAGCCAGGAGGGGCACGGGTCCAATAAACATGTGGTGGCTCGCAGTCGCCCACGTAACCTGTCCATATCTTCGGAAGTAACGGAGTCAAACTCCTCCCAAACAAGATCTCTCTCGTGGCATCCCACTGGGCCATGAATGGATTGATCATACCTAAATTAAGTTCCATTGATTTCAGTGAAATCTATTCTAAGCCCAATTAAATGTGGATTCAGTTTAATATTTACAGAGTACCATAAAAACAGCTCACACATGAAAATCCATTTTGCCTGGTTCCATTGACATTTTGTTATCTGTATCTGTGTCATCTATATTGATATCCATATCTAACTTCTGTCTATCTAAATCTATTTATTGTACTATATGAGACATATCTCATTTCATGAGGCTGCACTTTCAGTTGTTCAGTACTCTGAATTAAATACTTAAAGTTCACTTGCTTCTCTATTTTTGGCAGAGTTTCTAACTTAAAAAATGTGCAGTGACGCAATGTTTCATTTTGTTTGATAAATTGGATACTTTTTAGTTTATCAAAACAAATGAAAACAATTTATTACACTTGGTGGTACACGAAGCTTCACTGGTTTGTAATCCGTGTTATTTTAAGATGTATAATTGTTGCTATTAACTTATTTGCTACACATTCTGAAAAATTAGAGCTTTAAAGAGAACAGTTTCAATTTAAGAAGAAAGTGGAGAAAACCTTTAATACTTTTTTTACAAACTAGACACACATTTTTAAATGTTAATGAAAATGAATCACTTTGTATACGAAAATGTTTTTCTCCTTAACAGAAATTGAAACGGAAATTGATATGTTTGCTGAACAATAACTAAATTATACTTCTAACAGTATAGGATCTCCAAATTAGATTCTTTTTTCTTTTCTAGTATAACCAGGGCTAAAAAAAACTCTTGTCAAATCAATTTAATTTATTATTCTTAAAATTAGCTAAACTATCTAATTTGAATTACCTTACATTCTCCTTATAATCACTATTCTCCATGCTAAAACCTCACATAGAAAACAGTGAAAATAAATTATGTAAGAAATGGAAGCAGGATTTAGGCTCAGCAGATGCTCAGGCAATAAAATGTTTGTAAGGAAACAGATCTTTCTGGTGTCAGAATAACTCCTCCAACGAAAGAATAGTGGTAGAAGTAAAACAGATTAAGGAAGCAACTGAAAGATCCTGGAGTTAAGCATCATTCAAAGGAAAATAGTGTGGTTTGTAATAATAATAATAATAATAAATTGGGATTTATTAACCGCACCCTCTCCCCACAGGGACCCGGGGCGGTGCACAGGCATAATTAAAAACAATATACAATAATACAAATATTTCTTAAAATCGAATTAAATAAATCTACCCGTGCTAAAAACATAAATTAAAAACCCATTTAAAATTTATAATTAAAATTTATAATTAAAAGACAGAGAGAACTATTCAAGGCCGGCCAGTCGAAAGAGATGGGTCTTCAATTTTACACGGAAGGAGCGGAGGTCGGTGGTCGTTCTAATATCAGGGGGAAGGTCGTTCCAGAGGGCCGGGCCCGCCACAGAGAGCGCCCTTCCCCTGGGCGTCGCCCGCTGACAAAGTCTAGTGGACGGCACCCGGAGAAGCCCCTCTCTGTGGGAGCGAATCGGTCGTGAGGATGTGTGGGGCAGGATCCGATCTCGCAGATAGCTAGGTCCCGAGCCATGGAGCGCTTTGAAGATGATAACTAACACCTTGAAGCGCACCCGGAAGACGACAGGTAGCCAGTGCAGCTCGCGCAAGAGCGGTGTTACGTGGGCAAACCTAGAGGTGCCCATAATTGCTCGCGCGGCCGCATTCTGAACTAACTGACTTGTAAGAAGTCCTCCGCTTATGACTGCTTGCTTAGTGACCATTGAACATTATGATGGACCCCAAAAGATACTTACAGCCCAAATTTGAAGTTCTTTTGATCAGCCTTCCCACTCCCAGTCCCATGATCACATTTTGTGTGCTCGGCAACTAGCCCACATTTATGAGATCATGATTCATGTTTCAATTTCTGGCCAAAAAAAACAACCATTGCTAACAATGGCTTCACTTATGGACAGGGGTGCTCATTTAATGACTGCAGATTCATTTAATAACCATGGTGATTCACGTAATGACTGCAAACAAAATATATAAAATTGATGTGATGAGCTACTTAAAAAACTGGCACAATTTACAACTGTAATTCCGGGTTCAGTTATGGTCCTAAATCAAGGACTACCTGCAGTGGTTAAATAATTGCAATGGGATTGGTGAGATCACCTTAGCAACAGAAGATCACCTAGTAGTTTTAAGTAATCTTTGTCTCAGGCTAATCTATCTTCCACCTTTAAGGGAGGTACACTTGGTGGCTCTAAGACACATGCCTTCTCTGCCGTGTCATCAAAGTTCTCCCCACCCCAGGAATGTTCTCTGCTCCCCCAGAAGTGGGTCTCGCTCCATCCCCTTCAACATTCTGCAAACCTCTCAAGATCTAGCTATGCTGTCAGGCCTGGAGATTCCAGGGGATCCTATTATGGCTCCTATACTATGGCCAGCATTATCTTTTTTGCTCAGGTATATTTGTAGCTTTCAATTGTGACAGTTGTTATATGTTTATTGGTTTTTCTTTTTAATTCACTATTATATGCAACTGAGAGTCACGTTTCTGTGAAGCCGGCAGCCATATGAATATGATAAATAAATAGACTGCTGATAGCTAGATGGCTAGCTAGACAGACACGCAGACAGAAAATGAGAGCTCCAGATTGGTGATGACTCCACCACATGTGTCCCCAGATACTTCTCCAGATGTCAGCTTGGAGAAGGATGAACCAATTCAGGGCACATCTGGAGTGGAGTTGGTCAATGGCTCCAAGCAGCTGTCTCAGAGGGATTTCACTGAAAAGCAGCTCAGGAGGACAGCCCTGAGGCTTCAGGTGGGACAGCAAGCAGCTGCAGCTGGTTAGTGATGAGGAGGAGGAATCGCCTTCTGTAACTGATCCAAGAACATGTAGGGCACAGAAAAGGCAGGAGCAGCGACCCTCATCCCAATTACTCATGAGGAGGCAGCCTTGCCTCTCTTGATTGGCTGCACCAGAAGTTGGCTATTTAGCACAGCAGACAGATGGAGGCGATGTTGGGAACAATGTGTTCATTTCCTAGTTTCCTGGTCATTGTGATCCCTGCCTTGCTTTGGATTGACACTGTGCCTTGACTTTGGATCGGGCCTTGGGATCTCTAGATGTTTCTTGCCTCATGAACCCAATTATGTTGTGGATTTAATTTTTCCTGGTAGATTTGTCTTGTTTGGGAAACTTTCAAGTGCCTTGTGGACTCATTGGGACAGTTCTGGGTTTGGGTAAAGGGAATACTAATAAACCTACTAAACCACCATTACATGTGTGTGCGAGTGAGCAGGACAGCATAGTATGTTACCTTAAACTCTGAAAGAGGAAAGGTAGGACACAATTCTAACAAATAAAATATATGCTAGATAGAAATCATTACAAAGTTGTAGGCAGCTTATTGGGCATATCTTATCCGCGCATAAAAAAAAGGTACTGAATATATTCTATTTGGAATTGGATCCATTGTCATCTCTTTTCTAAGAACAGTGAATATTAACAGATCATCAGTTATTTTAGTAACCTTCTAGAATATGCATTCTAATTTTCTATGTCTCTGAACTATAATTTATGATAGTTATTTGGAAGATGAGGGTTTTACTAAATATCAGAAGTTAAATGTGTAGGCTTTTTATTGTGTCAAAAGACTGTATCAGCACATTTTTTTCAAGGGAATTAGATCTTAAAAACCTGAATACAAATCATAGGAGACATGCTAGCTCATGCAATTTTTAGCTTAAGCAAACTAAGAGTGAATCTTTCCATCACAGTAAAGGAAAAACTACATTCATGTTGTCAGCTTTGAATTTTATCAAATTTCCAAACAAAATGTCTCTTGTTTCTTTGAAGAGGCCATGCGTGGCATGTTATAAAAATATGGTCATTTTACATAAAGCAATGTTATTATGAAGATTCTGTCCTCCACTTCCAAGAAACTAGCAAGTAACAGAAGATAGATTGAGCATAAACAGCCCAACTGAATATGTACATCTCTACTGCTCTAGTTGCTTGTGTGAGAAAGAGAAAGTAGAATAGGATAGGATAGGATTCTTAATTGGCCAAGTGTGATTAGAAACACAAGGAATTTGTCTTTGGTGCATATGTTCTCAGTGTACATAAAAAGACATGAAAAGATACATTCGTCAAGAATCATAAGGTACAACACTTAATGTTAGTCATAGGGTACAAACAAGCAATCAGGAAACAATATCAATATAAATCGTAAGAATACAAGCTACAAAGTTATAGTCCTGCAGCCATAAGCGGGAGGAGATGGGTAATAGGAACCATGAGAAGACTAATAGTTGGAGAGAGATTAGCATTTATCCTTCCTTACCATGAAAGAAATATTTCTCAGCAATTGTTTTCAAAGAATACATTTTCACAATATCATTTCCATCTCATCCCTAAACCACCATTGTCTTCAGTTGTTCCACTGTTAAATGATGTCTTCTCCTATCCCCAAACCTTGTGCTACTGATAATCTATCATACAATGAAAACATGGATGATGGCATGATCAAAGTCTAGAATTTGCCCAGTTTCTGCTGCTTAGTTAGGCAAGCTGTTTCCCATCTGGCTGTTGGCTCTCTATAGCTGTTTTGGACAAGGCTGCAAGAGAGGTTGAACACCTGGCTTAAACAGAAGCATCTGTTTGCAAAATACCTGGCCACCACTTCTGAAATCATGGTGACGCATTCTAAATGATGTGCCTACCAATCCTCTGGAAGACAACAAGGCCTGCTTTTAAACAAGTAAACATATTTTTTTTAAAAAACTGATAGTTTGTATGTATGTATTTGTGAATCTGTCTGTCTGTCTGTCCGTCTGTCCATCCACCCACCCACCCTCCTACCCACCTCTTCACTGGCAATCACCTTTTACTGAGGAAGAGTGATGTCACTAAATCTCACATTAATCAAAAGGTTTTATGCAATCTCATAAGATCTCAACAACCACAATCAAATTACAACTGTTAAGTTTGATAAGGTACTTCTAAATGGTATCACATGTAACCTGTTTAACTAACCCTGACTTCAGTTTGCTTTATCCTATCTAATCCAATTAGGATCTTTCAACAGACACTATGCATCTGATGAACTGGTTAGTTTGAAAATGTGCCACCAGACTTCTGACTTTTTACTGTCTTATGTGCATGTGTAATATTGACAGGTAAGCAGAGGTATAGTCCATAAGCCAAAAACACTTGTCAACACGCCTAAGAAATTGCTTTTAAAAAAAAATCTCTGCAATGGGAAGCCAGAGTTAATGTTGGTAGACGGCATGTGTATTGTATGTGATTCATTTATAATGTAAATGTTTATGTGTTTTATATGCGAGTAGTGTACTAATAATGCTACTGAAATGATGTAAATATAGACATTACTGTGTTAGTTTTACCAGATTTGGGGAGGGTGGTGGATGGGCCTATGCCAGATAATATTAACATTACTCATCTCATGAAGTTAAAAGAAGAATTTTTTTTTGCTCATATCCACTTCTACATAGAAGCAAAAATATCAGCAAAGAAAACACTTTTGCTTCAAGAAAAGCTATTTTGATAAATTCACAGAATGATAAGCAAGATTCCATAAACTAATAGAGAAAAAAAACAATACATATTGGAGTTCTTAAAAGAAGAAGCTGTTGTACTAAAAGCACAATTGCCAGCAATATTAATCAAGAATAAAATGAATAATTAGCTCTTAAACTATGGACATTTCTGGGAAATTTCAAAAATAGACTTGGAATATAATTAGAAGCTCTGATAAGGCCCCACCAATGACTTCATATTTTTAAAAATGTTACAATGGTATCAATGGATTTGAGTTTCAGTTCATTTATCAAAAATTAGAACATACTGAATGCCCCAAGGAATGTAATTGAAAGGATGTACATTTTCTTTGTAGAGATGGTTAAAAAAAAAAGTGAGGTTTTAACAAACCTTATGATATAGCCCTTGAATCATTTGTCATTAGTTTGGAAGTGTATTTTAATGAATATCAGTAGATTTATGTTTAAAAAAATTAAATGTTAAAAGTGTTAATATGATGTTGAATTATATGCCAAATCTTGGAATTTGTCTATTAGGTTGCATTATAGATGAAGGGTAGGTAAAAGTATAATATTGAGAAATTGGAAAAAATAATATTATTCCAGCTATTAAGGAAACGTTTGTGGGTGTGAGTACTTCATATGTCCTGAAAAAAGCAATATCTTTCTTTTAAATTCACTATCCATGCTTTAATAGAAAAACAAAGAGTGAACAAAAAGAAAAAAATATTAATAAATGGTACAGAATTATATTTATAAGTGGGCAAAGGTTAATCAAGTTTATACAGTTAGTAAATCTTTGATTATAAATTAACCATGGAAAACAATAAATTACATTTAAATACATTAAATTGTTTTAACCCTGTAGGTAAGAATTTAAATCACTATGACAGCTGCAACTTCAAGGAAAGTCACTTTCCCAATTTCTCAATATTTTAATAGATTCTTTCAATGCAGTAGAAGAAATCCCTGCTATTAAAAGAGGAATCGGCTTCAGTGATCCTTGAATCCAAATGTTCAATGATTTCTACCAATTTACAGACATGCTCTTCTTTAAAACCTCATCAGCAAATATATTACTTAAATGGGTTGTTCTTAACATGAAATTTGTTGTAGTTTTGAAATGATGATTACTAGAAGTGCAAATCATAGTTGGCTCCAACATTTTAGCAGCTAAAAATTGCTCTGCTGTTAAATATCGAACACTGTCAAGAAAATGAAATAGTACTGTAGTTGACCTATCACTCATTTTAAGACTTCACACAGTTCCTTCACAAAAAATATAAATTGCTTTTCTATCTTTTGCTGAAGAAATAGACGTTAGGATAATTCAATAATTCTCTTTAACCTTACTTCCATTTTTTTCCATGATTTTGTTCTCAAACTGGCTATCAAAACAGGCCAACATAACTTTTCATGGAATCCACTAATCTATTCCATCAGTTTTCTTATGGGAGAGTTAATTCGGGTTTCTCCCATTTCTTTCACAGCAGCTGATTTCAAAATGGTTATTTTTCCAGTATTTACAGTAACTGTATTATGGTAACTATGTTAGTACCAGTATTGGTACGGTACTGATAATGAAGTCTTTGTCTTGTCGTAGTACTAGATAGGCCAGGGGTGTCCAAGCTTAGTAACTTTAAGACTTGTGGACTTCAACTCCCAGAATTCTGCAGCCATCGTGGCTGACTGGGGAATTCTGGGAGTTGAAGTCCACAGATCTTAAAGTGGCCAGATTGGACACCCCTGAGATAGGCATTTTAACAATAAAGAGAAGAATGGAGCATCTTCAAAGAAATGCCCACATTGCTAAATATTCACAGCAGTAATAGAAAGTTTAATGAACTATCAAAAGAATTTTAAATGCCAACTATCACTTCTTTTATTATTTTGAAGATTCTGGTTTTTAGACATGCTCCCTCCAGCATCTTAAAATCCAAAATAATTCTCATAATGAGCCATATAATGCAACTGCGTCTTGCAATTTTTGGATACATTATTTGCCTTACATGTACTTCCTGTCATTCCCTCTAGGAACTTTATTAAAATATTCCAAATGCTGACAAAATCTCTTTTATAGTCTGCTTCTTTATTCAATATTCCAAACATTTCTTGATAGGAAAACTCTCAGAACTGAAGGAATGAGTTTTCCATTCTATTTACTACACACCTATCCTTTCCACTTATATATAAAGCCCCCTAAATTGACCTCTACAGTGACCTATTCCATTACTTTTTACCCTCTTTGATCTTCCCATTTTTAGAGAAACCATATTCATTTTCTTTTATCGTAATACATTGTGATGGTGTGCTTCACGTGAGATTTTATGACTGCAGCATGCTACATTGTGATGAAGCAAAATTTTGCATTCTCTACCTAAAAAATAATTGAGCTATTCTAGAGCATTTAAACATTTGTTACTGTAAAAATGCTAACTATGCCATTCCTAAATTAGAAGTTTGATTAAGTAAAGACAATATTTAAATCGGCTGTCTAAATATTTCTTGTTTTTAGCATGCTACTGTGGAATGATGAGATTTCTAAACAGAAATGATAGGAACATTAACATAAATTTTAAAAGTTGTATAAGATACTGATTCCAGGCAGATTGTCCATATGATTTCAGATTTTAGTAGAAACTACAAGGAGAAGACAGGAATAGTCACAGCATACCATCCAAACAATATATACAGTGCACCCATTTAACATTGGGTTCAAATAGACTGTATCTGAAATACATATTTCATTATGTACTGAAATATGAAAATTCAGCAGTTTGAATGAAAACAATATCAATATAGAACCTATGGAACTATAGCACAACCATGGGGTTGGTTTTCTCCCCAAAAGCCCTCCCTTTACCTTTCAATTAATTAATTAATTTTTAACAGCGTCCTTTAAATTTTCAATTTTTATATAGTTTTTATGTTTTAATTTATTAGTGTTTTTTTAATTATTTGTATCGCCCAGAGTCACTCTAACAGGGAGATAGATGGATGGATGGATGGATGGATGGATGGATGGATGGATGGATGGATAGATAGATAGATAGATAGATAGATAGATAGATAGATAGATAGATAGATAGATAGATAGATAGATAGATAGATAGATAGCATTACTGTTGTTCTAAAAATCATTTTAACTTTTTTAGCCTATTTTCTCTTGGTAAAGGTCATACTTTTGTTTACTTTTTTAAAAAAAGTGATATGTACAGTATTTAATCCATTCAGAGACATTTTGGACTGTAATGACATATAAGCGCTAGTGAATAAATGTGCACATGTACTCCCTAGAGTTTACAATATTCCATTTAAAACTTTACTGTGACATTTTCCTTCTCACAATGAGTGATAAAAGTCCTAATCTCCTCCCTTGTGTCCATTGAGATTGCCAGAACTGCATAAATGAGTATGAGCTTAAGTCCCGTCCCCCCTCCAGCTCTTCCTATTCAATTGTCTCAATTTTGGGAAGAGTTGCCTGGACAGGTCCCTCCAATTTCCTTGGCAAGGTTTTTCAGAAGTATTTGCCATATCCTCCTTTCTAGGCTGAGAGAGAAGTCAAAGTCATCCAGCTGGCTTTGTGTGCAAGGCAAGACTAGAACTCCCAATCTCCCAGTTTCCAGCCTGGTGCCTTAAACCATTGCACCAAGCTGGCTCTCAATCAATTCGGAAAATGGAATTCACTTCCTGGACTAGGGGAGACATGATAGCAGTGTTCCAATATCTCAGAGGCTGCCACAAAAAAGAGGGAGTCAAACTATTCTCCGAAGCACCTGAGGGCAGGACAAGAAGCAATGGGCAGAAACTAATCAGACCAAAGCAACTTAGAACTAAGGAGAAATTTCCTGACAGTTCGAACACTTAATCAGTGGAACAACTTGCCTCCAGAAGTTGTGAATGGTCCAACACTGGAAATTTTTAAGAAGAGATTGGACAACCATTTGTCTGAAGTGGTGTAGGGTTTCCTGCCTAAGCAGGGGGTTGGATTAGAAGATCTCCAAGGTCCCTTCCAATTCTGTTATTCTATTCTCATCAGTGCCATGCCATTTATGTAACATTTAAAAAGAAGGAAAACCAAAATAAAACCATGCTTAGATTCTTTTGATGACAAGCTCCAACTTCATATTTTACCTAACTTCTTGCTAGCCTGTACTGAACTGCCATTCAATATAAATTCTTCCAAAGGGATTGCATCAAAATCTAATTTCAAGTTCTACAAAGAGGATTCTCTGTGCTGTAGGATGAGGCACTGATCTAGGAGTGATTTTTCTCTCTCTCATTCTTTGGACTTGGTTTCAGCTCTAATTGGCATTACATTTCCATTTTGACATTAATTAGGCAGACAAAATTCAGAGGACAACTGGCTTGTTAATTTTATTCAGTTTTGCTATGCTTTTTTTAAAATGAAGCAAAGAAATGCTTGTTGAAAATCCCTAAAGAATCTACTAAAATATAGCATGTGATTCTAAACAGGGACATCACAAATTTGTGAAGACATTTTTCAGAAATGTCTCAAAAATAGTGTTTTATTTTACAGATCCTATCTCTTGCTATCCAGCAGAACAATGGGAAAACGGAACTAGCAATTATAATCATCATTGTCTCAGTAAAGAAATACTTGCACATACTGAGAAACATTTACGTTTTCATGAATATACATTACTATAGTAATCACTTCTGATATTTAAAGAATCAACATGGTTTACACATCAGAAGCTGATAACCATTCAATATGTGCACAGACAGTTACCACATGCTCTGTTTGAGGTTCAGCTCTTTCATAACATGGAATGTTGATAGTGAAGGGTTTTGTTTTTTTACCATAGTTTTAAAGGGAACTAAGATTTGGTAGAATAGAATATATGCCAGGATTCTTGGAAAACTGATTCAACTTACAATAAAAAGACACAGTCTCTTCATAAATGATATGTGCATTATTGGTAGTAATTAACTTCCCCACAAAACTCTACCAATAAGGAAAACTCAAAATCTTACCAAAGAACTGATCATTCGTTGAGATGAACGTGCAATATTGGCAGGCAAGCCAAAAAAATCAGGCTTGTCATCTTCTGGAAGGCTTTCAATCACATGGCGGTAATCCTATGTAGAAAGTAGTAACAGTAAACATGTGTAAATATGTGTCTTATATATTTTGGAAATAAATTTTAGATTATTAAATTAATAATCCTTTCTTCTGACCTAGGCGTCACAAAATCAGGAAGCAGTCTCCTTGTCCCGACAAAACCCTTTTTTATTAAGCTAATGTGAATTCCTCTCATTCACATCCAGCAAAGTCCCAGCAAACAGTCTTTCAAAGGTGAATTTACAACCACAGACCTTATCAGGCTTGGAGAGCTGCCAGAGCCATATCTTCCAAACGCAATGCTGCAGAAGAAAATACTTGGCAAGGAGTCTCTGAGTCGCAGAAAAATCTTTACACTAATTAAGAGAACTAATTGTCTCCTGCAAACTCCACTCCCCTTTCGTTCCTCTTTATTCCTTATGCGAGGGGCCATTCATTCTCCAACTCAAAAGGCAGCTGATAACTGGGAGCCCTGGCCCCATCTCTGCCTCTGACGCAGAGCACTTATCAGAGCCTTCCCCAGACTACAGGACTGACTCATGTTCCTCCCCGACCTCCTCACTGTCTGAGTCTGCCACCTGGTCCACTGGCCGGCCACAACATCCTTAAGGAATTATCTAAATCTAACAAGGTGCTGGAGAATGATTGATGCATCTTTAAAAACCAAGAAAAACTGAAACTATTATTAAGCTTATTATTCAACTAGTGAATAATAAACTATTACTCAACTTTATTATAAGTTAAAAGTATAGCTGAAAGAAGCGTGAAACCTAAATGCTGAAAAAAGCAGATAGGAGAAGGGTGGATCCTTTTGAACTGTGATGCTGGAGACGACTATTATGCTTCCCGTGGATTGGAAAAATACCAAACAAAGAAATCCTAGATTTAGCCTCACCAAATTTATGACTTGGAGCCAAGATCACCAAACAGAGACCGTGATACTTCGGTCATGCCATGAGAGTTGACTCACTTGAAAAGTCAATCATGCTGGGAGTGATTGGCGGAAAAAGGAAAAGGTGTCATCCTAGCATCAGCTGGCTGGACACTATAAGGATGACACCGGGATGACCATGGTGGATCTGAAGCAGGTGGTCTGAGGCAGAGGGGCATGGAGGGTGCTGATCCATAGAGTGGCCAAGAGTCAAACACAACAAAATGGCTGTCAACAATGACTTTAAAATACATGCTTTTAGTTTTGTTTCTTGGTTAACAACAATGTTAAAGGGGGACTTAAAACTGTGGCTCCTTTCATGTTCAAACTCTGTGTATATGTGTGCATCTGAGAGGCTGTGCTTGGAAGTTCTGACAATGCAACTGACGTGGTAGTTACTAAAAAGTTCCTGTTTTAATCAGACATGTCTGGCTTATGGGGCAATAATTTTTTAACAGGTCAATAGATAAAACACATCATCAATAGCATCAGTAGCTACTTTGGGAATCAAAAACAACAATAATCTACCATTTTAATAAAGCCAAAGAGAATTAATTTTAGCGTGACCATCTGATAAATAGGGAACATACTTACCAATATATTGCAAGAGCTAGGTAGAGAAATAGAATAAGGAAATCTGTTCATCTTCTTGCCCCGGAAATTTGAGTCAGCAATGACTCTGGAGTTAAAAAATTGTTCCAAGTAAGATCGCAGGACTCTCATATCAAAGTAATTATCTATGCGACCTCCATAAATAGCATTTTCCAATAAGCCATGCACAAACTCCCACTGAAAATCTTTGGTACCTGAAATGAGTAAATATAAAGCAGGTTACACAGTAGTGCAATGATTTGATGGCAGATTATTTTTTAGTTAAAGTTGAACTTAATGTAGGAAAGCAATAAATTCTGCTCCCATATGACTCATGTCTATGCAGATGACCTAAGACTTTCATTTAATTGTGACATTCTCCACATTACACATACTTATGGAGCCCTAAAAACATTGCCTAATGGATTCTGGTCAGTTGCCTCTTTCCTTACAGTCCCTGAAAACTGCTAAACATATGCATAAATAAATATATAAATCTGCAATTGGACAACATAGTTATGAGAACAATTATATTAATATCTTTATTTATTCAGAGTCATTTGTTATATATAACTGTTCATATAACTCTTAGCTATGGGATTCCGATTGTTGTTCAAAGATTTTCTTATATAGAATAAATTCATGAATACTTAATGTGTGTACACTTCTGCATTTTTTAATAATTAATTTGAAATCAACTTGCAAGAGCAATAAACATCATAATGAATAAAGTACCTACATATTTATTGTTTCAGAAAGCTAGGCCAGATAATGGAACAAGGGTTCCTTAAGGATATGACAACTTACCATCAAAGAGTCTGTCAATAATATCATATCCTGCACGAAGATCAGATAAAGAAAATTCATAAAATTTGGTCCATCCCTTGAAAAGAAGGATTAGCAAATGGTAAATATTAAATGTCCACATCACTTAAAAATATTCAAAGGCATTTAAAATAATTAAATGCCAAGTAACTTAAAGTAACTTATCTTGGGAACTGTCAACTCACTCACACACACACACACACACACACACACTCTCTCTCTCCCCTCCCCTCCCTCTCTCTCAGAAGCTTGCTCCAGATCCCATTGGCCGAGGATTGTGTCTGGTGGGATCAAGAGAAGAATCTTTTCTATCATGGCTCCCACCCTTTGGAATATCATGCCTCCTCCCGATGAGATTTGCCCGTCCCCTCTTGACTTTGAGAAAGAGCAAAAGCCCATAGTTTTGCCTACTGGCTTGGCATCCACCATTTTGGAGGTGGCTAGTAGATTAGTACAGCATCTCACCTCCACCCTGTCTATGCAATGGTTTTTCTACCTGTTTTAATATGCTTTAGCTTTTAATGCCTAATCTTATAATTGCTTTATTCTGTTATTTATGCTATCGTAAGCATCTTGAGTGACTTGGTAGACAGATGGACAGCTTACAAATTTAATAAATAAATAACATAGATTTCCATGGACACAGTATATATTTGGGAGGGCAAACGTTTTGATTCATAGCGTAGGTTACTGGAAGATTTCTAGTCCTTCTTTAAAACTGTCAGGCTTTCGAATCAAAGACTTCTCATTGAAGTAAACAAAAATCTGAATCAGGCTGCTGGTGAGATATGTGGGTATACAGAACCTGCATCTCAAATTCTTCGTTCCTGATGAATCAGCTCAACATTCTTAATTTTCCATGAGAGTTAGTAGTGAAAAGCCTATTATCTATCACTCCCAGGCCAGTTTGTCATACCCGACAATATATGTCAGGGGGAAAAATAAGTTTGGTGGGAAGATATTTTTTTAGCCTGTGGTCCATAAGCTACAGATTCTCTATCTTCAAAGGTACTTTTGCAGAATTTACATAAATGCTGTAGAGTTGGAGAATGCTAAATTAATTTTATAATGCTATTAAACAGGTTTTCTGTTTGGGTGGGAGGAAAAAAAAATATTTAAAGTTTAAAGGGGAACTTAGGATACCAAACATGTAGGATGTAATTAATTAAAAAAGACAACATAAGATAAACTCAGCTTTATGAAAATAAAATTTAAAAAATACTTATTTAAAGCACCACAGCCCCAAAGCATCAGTTTTGAAAAATGAACCATTCTTCCCCCACTATCTTTAAGGCACTTATTCAAAGCAAACAAATAGTAAGCATTTAAAATATACACATACAGCGATTTAAAGCAACTTCAATCACCTAAAAAGGAAGTTTGGAAAAACAAGCATCAATTCTGACTCTAATAGTTCATTTTAGCAGAAGTAAATAGGTGAAGTTAATAAGATTAAATCACAGGATTTGAAGGTACACAATATAACAATAGGTATGATGTAAATAATTTTTTACAGGACTTAGCAGAAATACTTAGTTTAAACAGAAGGGAAAAAAAGAATTAAATTAAACTTTATACCCTTTAGGTGTTTATAGTATTATAGCCTTTATTTCCAGAATTGGTTTTTATGATCTTGGCAATCAAGAAAGCAATTACTATCCACAATAATTGTTAATACAGGGAAGAAACATGAATAGCACAACAGTACATTAAATGAGAAGGGGGAAAAATAGTAGCAATTTAAAAAAAATTCTACCTGAGGGATATAATTCCTTCGTTCTTGACAAGCAGCATGAAACCAAGCCAGGCTAAAAAGAGCATGAGCTCGAGCTAAATTACCCTTTTTACTAATTTGTTCTGGCGTCCAAGATTCATATGTTCGCATTAGGTTCTTTTTGAGGCCTGGAGGTGCCTGGAAGAGAAAATAATATCTTACCATAGCACTAAAGTATGGTGACTGGTATCACAAAGAATGCAAGCAAAGGTCTGCTTGTATAATATAGCTTTCCCCACTTTCTTTTTAGTTTAGTTTATTACATATGTTAGAAAGAGAGGTAGCAGGAAGCTGCAAAGGGGCCGAGGAAACGAATGGCCCCACAAGTCGAACATGCTTTTCAATGGATAGAGAAGGTTATGGTGGAGAAAAGGAAAGACCGCCTTCCTCTGTCATTTGGGATGCAATTCCCTGTATTAAATGACACTGTCTGGAATTGTAATTATTTTGCCAATAAGGCTGGAGTTCCTTAGAGTTTCATATCTTACTTCGTATGTTATCTTCAGGCTTGATTGGAGTAAAATGGGAGAAAAGCTGGGATGGACTTCAGCTGTCAACCAAAGACGAAACCCAGGCTGGGGCTGTAAGTTATTCAGCTCCTATTGTAAAAGAATTGATGCTCAAAATGCAAAGAAATGCTTTACATTCTAATGTCAAATTGCTCTCTGAAAAATATGGACAACAATTAAATTTAATATACTGAAATATGATGAGAGACAAATCCGTTTCTTCATAAATTGAACAATCCTTTTTTTAGTCCCTGACATGAGATGATTAACTGATGGTTTGAGAAAAATCAGGATTTGCAACCACATTTTGTCTTCCGCTTGATTATTATTTTCTGAGCCAAGATGTCAAAGGGAAGAAAGGAATAGAAGATATACAGTATATACAAATAAAAATTTCATATATGGTCAAAATGAGAAACAGTGTCTTCCAAAAGCAATTTTTGCTTCTATTATTTGAATATCACGAATTGAAGGATTTATGCCAACTGTAACTATATTTTTTTGCCAGTTAATTTTTGAAATATAAATATATTTGTTTGGTATGAACTAAAAGTTACCCCCTCAATGAATCATCTGTGGCTTTTTTAAATATTTCAAAAGTATGCTAACATCCTTTCACCAAACTCTGCCTTTATTATAAATATCACTGTAACGAGGGAGTTTATATTTGTAATACACACATTTCTAGGGGAATAATTTTAGGGAGGAGGACAATTTGACAAAATGACAAAATAATAATTTGTTTAAAATAGCACGCTCCATTTTCTACATCATCACATAGATTTACATCATTTACATTTGGAATAGTGCGGCCGTGGGAGCCTTGGATCGGGTCGCGCCCTTGCGGCCTCTCGTGCGGCGGCGAAACACCCAGGCCCCTTGGTTTACCGAGGAGCTGAGGGTGATGAAACGCCGCAAGAGATGCCTAGAGAGAAGATGGAGGGCTACCCGATCTGGATCTGACCGGACACAGGTAAGAGCCCATTTACGGACTTACATTGTGGCGCTGAGAGTGGCCAAACGCCATCATTGTGCCACTCTCATAGCATCCGCAGACAACCGCCCTGCCGCCCTGTTTAGGGTGACCCGCTCCCTCCTTCAACAGAGGGTGCGGGAAGCCCCATTACAGGGTAGAGCAGAGGAATTTGTGACTTTTCTGCAGGAGAAAACCGCTCAGATACAGAACGAGTTAGCCCCCATTCATGGCCCAGTGAGATGCCACGAGGGAGATCTTGTTTGGGAGGAGTTTGACTCCGTTACTTCCGAAGATATGGACAGGTTACGTGGGCGACTGCGAGCCACCACATGTTTATTGGACCCGTGTCCCTCCTGGCTTGTACTGGCATCCTGGGAGGGGACACGAGGCTGGCTCCAAGAGGTTGTCAACGCATCCTTGAGTGAGGGTTCCTTGCCTGCTTCCCTAAAAGAGGCGATGGTGAGGCCCCTCCTCAAGAAGCCCTCTTTGGATCCAGCTCTT
Organism: Rhabdophis nuchalis; assembly: GCA_039707465.1. Taxonomy (NCBI): domain Eukaryota; kingdom Metazoa; phylum Chordata; class Lepidosauria; order Squamata; family Natricidae; genus Rhabdophis; species Rhabdophis nuchalis. The sequence continues at coordinate 50,398,318 of CM077649.1, forward strand.
TTAAACAACTATCGTCCTGTCTCCAACCTTCCCTTTTTGGCGAAGGTTGTCGAGAGTGTGGTGGCAGAACAGTTTCCCCGTCACCTGGATGAAATTGATTATCTAGATCCGCGCCAGTCCGGCTTTCGGCCCGGGCATAGCACCGAGACGGCATTGGTCGCGTTGGTGGATGATCTCTGGAGGGCCAGAGATGGGGGTTGTTCCTCCATCCTGGTCCTATTAGACCTCTCGGCGGCTTTCGATACCATCGACCATGGTATCCTATTGCATCGGCTGGGGGGGTTGGGGGTGGGAGGCACCGTTCTGCGGTAGTTCTCCTCCTACCTCTCTGGCCGATCGCAATTTGTGTTGGCAGGGGGGCAGAGGTCGACCGCGAGACCCCTTATATGTGGGGTGCCTCAGGGGTCGGTCCTCTCGCCCCTCCTGTTTAACACATACATGAAGCCGCTGGGTGAGATCATCCGTGGTTTTGGGGTAGAGTACCATCTATACGCTGACGACACCCAGCTGTATATATCTACCCCAGACCACCCCAACGATGCCGTAGCGGTGATGTGCCAGTGCCTGGAAGCCGTGCGGAACTGGATGGGAAGTAACGGACTCGGGCTAAACCCGACCAAGACCGAGTGGCTGTGGTTTCCGGCTGCCCGATTCAACCAGCTCACTCCATCGCTGGCCATAGGGGGCGAACATCTTGCCCCTGTGGATGGGGCGCGCAATTTGGGTGTCCTCCTGGATACCCGGCTGTCAATGGAAGATCAGGTGACAGCCGTGGCCAGGAGGGCGTTTTACCAGGTTCGCCTGGTACGCCAATTGCGCCCCCTATTGGATCGGGACGCCCTTCGCACAGTCACTCATGCCCTCGTGACATCCCGACTGGACTATTGCAACTCTCTCTACATGGGGCTTCCCTTGAGGTGCACCCGGAGACTTCAGCTGGTCCAGAATGCAGCCGCGCGAGCAATTATGGGTACCACAAGGTACACCCATGTAACACCGCTCTTGCGCGAGCTGCACTGGCTGCCTGTCGTCTTCCGGGTGCGCTTCAAGGTATTAATTATCATCTTTAAAGCGCTCCATGGCTCGGGACCTAGCTACTTGCGGGATCGGATCCTGCCTCATACATCCTCACGACCGATTCGCTCCCACAGAGAGGGACTTCTCCGGGTGCCGTCCACTAGACTTTGTCAGCGGGCGACACCCAGGGGAAGGGCTCTCTCTGTGGCGGGCCCAGCCCTCTGGAACGACCTCCCCCCCGATATTAGGACCACCACGGATCTCCGCTCCTTCCGTCTTAAATTGAAAACACACTTTTTCTGCCTTGCCGGCCTGGGATAACTTCTCCTCTGTTTTTAGGGTTTTTTAGGGTTTTTTGGGGAATGGGGATTTTTAGTCAATGGTTTTAGTCAATGGTTTTTAGCACAGGAATTAATTTAATCTGTTTTTACATTGGTATGTATTTTGTATATTTATTGTTTTTATTTCCCCTGTGCACCGCCCCGAGTCCCTGTGGGGAGAGGGAGCGGTTAATAAATTTAACTATTATTATTATTATTATTATTATTATTATCACTGTAACTTTTACAATAAGAGTTGCCTCAAATACACTTGGGAGCAATTGGCAAAAGGGATACAACTCCTGCTAAACCATACTTCTGAGAGCTTAGAAGTACTACACCTGAATAAGTTACAAATTCTTTAATCTGTTTAGGTTTAAAATAAATCACGAATGCTAATTTGACATGCACAATACACTGCAACCTATAGGGCAGCTACCCATTAATCACTGATGACTACTTTTCCTAGACACAAATGTCAGCGAGTCTCCAAAACATAGGAATACTTCTTTAACAATTGTGAGACTGTAGAACTCGGCTACAAACAAAAGTGAGTGCACTATACTTTCCTTCCTTCCTTCCTTCCTTCCTTCCTTCCTTTCCCTTTCCTCCCTCCCTCCCTCCCTCCTTCCCTCCCTAGTGGAGCAATCAAAGCTGGGAAATAATTTAAGAGGAAACCAAATAACAATTGGAGTGGTGTGAAGACTCAGTGGTTAAGATCCTGGTCTTATCAGCTGGAAATCTGATGGTCATACCTTACCTTTTCCAATATAGGCAGCCACGATACAACAAGGTGCAAATTCTTCAAGCACAACCATTCTCCATTCCGGGCACAATCTCTCACCATCTGAATAGCTAGATCAGCTTGACCTTGGCCCATGGCCACCTACAAAACATAGTGGAATAATCTTTAACCATAGGGGAATATATATATATATATATTTGTAGGAGTCTTGCAGATTAAGCATTGAAGTACTGAATTTTAACCCTACGACTACATGACATTGAAATTGTAAAAATGGCACAAAATGTCAAGTGTAAAATTACTGCCGTTTATTTGTGGATAATTTTGGATCATATTTGTAATTAATGGAAATCATTATAGTCTCATAGAAGATGAATTATCTCATGCATAAAATATAATGGAGGCAACATATCAATTAAAATATCATTGCCATTTGTCTTGTATCTTTATTATCTCTAGAATTGTTTCAGTATAGCTTATAAAGAGGAGAAAGGTTGTTGTTGTTTTTTAGAAGAAAACATATTAATTATTTGTTCTTCTTAACCCTAACTCTAACCATCCTGTATGCAGTTGTGTGGCTCAGAAGCAACATGTTGATTAGCCAGTATCTGCCTGTGTGTCTGGATCTGGAAGTTCTACAGGGACTTAGTCTTGTTGTTCTCCACAATCTTCTGTAGAATCTCCCATCTGGACATAGGAGAGTCTGGTTCATACACTCTTTAGATATTCCTGTAAACAGCACCAGCTATTTGACTGTGTCATTCGGTGTATGCTCTTCCTGCCCACCTCTTGCATCCTGCTGTAGACTGTGTTGAACTGTCTCTGGTACTCTGAAGAGTCTGCACTTCAGATCCTGTCTAATGTGGCAGAACCCTGCTTCTATGGCTCTGGGCCAGTTTTTGTGCTGCTATAATTAATGTCTCAGTATTGTCTTTTAGTCCAAATCTTTCTAACCACTAGTAGGACTTCCCAATGTCTGCCACTTCAGCTATCTGTTGATGGTACACTAAAGATGTACATATGCATGCATGTATGTATGCATGTATGTGTCACATACACACACAAACACACCAAGGAACAAGTGAAGTTAATAAGGTAAAGATAATATGACAAATTGTGTGTTCTACCCAGGAGCCAGAAACATGGGGAAAAAAGCATTTCCCTTCAACTGATGCATGACAGTGATTCACCTGGTGGTAGCATTCTCCATTTCTTTCAGTGCTTGCAAGCTCCTGCAATTCTTGGGAAGGATCAGCACCGGGGGAAATAATAATCAAGATTGGTTCAATTTCTAATGTTTCTTTGTACAGACGTTTCAGATTGAGTGGGGGTGGCGACAGCTCTTTAATCCCTAGAAACGGAAAACATTTATAATAAAAAGAAGTAACATAGAATTCCAGTAAACCCACAAATGCATTTTGAGTTGCTATTATCATCTGAATTGTTCACAGAACAGATGACTGAATATTCTGATGACTGATGACTGAATATGCCCTGAATATTCTCAAGCTCCTTTTATTCTTATATACATCTTTGATATGCTTTATAAAATCAAAATAATCGGTCAGTAAATCTATGATAGTTTGGACATAGACACATCCACAGACCCTTGTTTTTGCTGACACTGCAGATGATAACTTAAAAAACTTCTTAAAAAGCTGAAAACATTAGATAAAAATACTGTAATACAAATAAGTGTTCATACAAATCTCAGAAATGCAAGGCAGATCCATTTTGGAAAACTCCATTTTAACAAACCATTTGTATTGTAAAATACACATTCTTAATAAAGATGTCTCCTAATAACAATTACCTGCTAAAACCATTGTAGTACAAATAACAGAATATCTGTTTAATATTTTAAATAATAATAATAATAATAAATAATAAATCTTGAATTTATTGACCGCTCCATCTCCCTGGGGGGACTCGGAGCGGTGCACAGGGCAAATAAAACCATAAAAAACAACATACATACAATAAAAACGAATTAAATACATCCCTGCGCTAAAATCCCAGTTAAAACTACTAAAATTCCTAACTAAAATTAACAGTCCTATAGACGGGAGACTACCCTAGACCGGCCAAGCAGAACAGATGTGTTTTTAGTTTAAGACGGAAGGAGCGGAGGTCCGTGGTTGTTCTAATGTCGGGGGGAAGGTCGTTCCAGAGGGCTGGGCCCGCCACAGAGAGAGCCCTTCCCCTGGGCGTCTCCCGCTGACAAAGTCTAGTGAACGGCACCCGGAGAAGGCCCTCTCTGTGGGAGCGAATCGGCCGTGAGGATGTATGAGGCAGGATCCGGTCCTGCAAATAGCTAGGTCCCGAGCCATGGAGCGCTTTAAAGATGGTAATTAAAACCTTGAAGTGCACTCGGAAGACGACAGGCAGCCAGTGCAGCTCGCGTAAGAGCGGTGTTACATGGGTAAACCTCGAGGTTCCCATAATTGCTCGCGCGGCTGCATTCTGGACTAGCTGAAGTCTCCGAGTGCTCCTCAAGGGGAGCCCCATGTAGAGAGAGTTACAATAGTCCAGTCGGGATGTCACGAGAGCATGAGTGACTGTGCGCAGGGCGTCCCGATCCAATAGGGGGCGCAACTGGCGAACCAGGCGAACCTGATAAAACGCCCTCCTGGCCACGGCTGTCACTTGATCTTCATGGACAGCCGGGCATCCAGGAGGACACCCAAGTTGCGCACCCCATCCACTGGGGCAAGATGTTCGCCCCCAATGGCCAGCGATGGAGTCAGCTGGTTGAATCGGGCAGCCGGAAACCACAGCCACTCGGTCTTGGTCGGGTTGAGCCTGAGTCCGTTTCTTCCCATCCAGATCCGTACGGCTTCCAGGCACTGGCACATCACCGCTACGGCATCGTTGGGGTGGTTTGGGGTAGATATATACAGCTGAGTGTCGTCAGCGTATAGATGGTACTCTACCCCAAAACCACGGATGATCTCACCCAGCGGCTTCATATATGTGTTAAACAGGAGAGGCGAGAGGACCGACCCCTGAGGCACCCCACATGTGAGGGGTCTCGAGGTCGACCTCTGCTCTCCTGCCAACACAAATTGCGATCGGCCAGAGAGGTAGGAGGAGAACCACCGTAAAACGGTGCCTCCCACCCCCAACCCCCCCAGCCGACGCAATAGGATACCATGGTCGATGGTATCAAAAGCTGCCGAGAGGTCTAATAGGACCAGGATGGAGGAACAACCCCCATCTCTGGCCCTCCAGAGATCATCGACCAACGCGACCAATGCCGTCTCGGTGCTATGCCCGGGCCGAAAGCCGGACTGGCGCGGATCTAGATAATCCACTTCCTCCAGGTGACGGGAAAACTGTTGTGCCACCACACTCTCGACAACCTTCGCCAGAAAGGGAAGGTTGGAGACTGGACGATAGTTGTTTAAAAGAGCTGGATCCAAAGAGGGCTTCTTAAGGAGGGGCCTCACCATAGCCTCTTTTAGGGAGGCGGGCAAGGAACCCTCACTTAAAGATGCGTTGATAACCTCTTGGAGCCAGCCTCGTGTCACCTCCCAGGATGCCAGTACAAGCCAGGAGGGACACGGGTCCAATAAACATGTGGTGGCTCGCAGTCGCCCACGTAGCCTGTCCATGTCTTCGGAAGAAACGGAGTCAAACTCCTCCCAAACAAGATCTGTCTCGTGGCATCCCACTGGGCCATCAATGGGGGCTAGCTCGTTCTGTATTTGAGCGGTTTTCTCCTGCAGAAAAGACACAAATTCCTCTGCTCTACCCTGTAACGGGGCTTCCCGCACCCTCTGTTGAAGGAGGGAGCGGGTCACCCTAAACAGGGCGGCAGGGCGGTTATCTGCGGATGCTATGAGAGTGGCACAATGATGACGTTTGGCCACTCTCAGCGCCACAATGTAAGTCCGTAAATGGGCTCTTACCTGTGTCCGGTCAGATTCAGATCGAGTAGACCTCCATTTTCTCTCTAGGCATCTCTTGTGGCGTTTCATCACCCTTAGCTCCTCGGTAAACCAAGAAGCCAGGGTGGCTTGCCGCCGCAAGAGAGGCCGCAAGGGCGCGACCCGATCCAAGGCCCCCGTGGTCGCAGTATTCCAAGCGGCCACGAGGTCCTCGGTCGGGGCGCGGGTCAGGGGTACAGGAAGTGGCCCAAGCGCCGCCTGGAACCCATCAGGGTCCATCAGGCGCCTGGGGCGGAACCAGATAGGTAACTCAGGCTCCGCCTCCCCGCGGTGGGGGGTGGCGGTTGGAAAGTCGAGCCGGAGAAGTGAGTGGTCTGACCATGACAAGGGTGTGATGACTATATCCCCTATACCCAGATCACTCTTCCATTGGCCAGAGACAAAGATGAGGTCTGGTGTGTGTGTCCACCCTCGTGGGTGGGGCCTTGAATTAGTTGGGTCAGGTCCATGGCCGTCATGGAAGCCATGAACTCCCGAGCTACCTCGGATGATTCGCCCACCGATGGCAAATTGAAGTCCCCCATGACTAACAGCCTGGGGGTCTCCATTGCCATCATAGCGATCACCTCGAGGAGCTCGGGCAGGGCTGCTGCTACATAGCGGGGAGCCAGGTATACAACCAGCAAGCCCAACTGCCTCCCTAGGCCCCACTTCACGCAGAGGGACTCGCAACCGGTGGTCTGCGGCACAATGGTCTCTCTCGGCTCAAGACCTTCCTTGATAATAACCGCTACCCCACCACCCCTGCCTAGGGCCCGGGGCTGATGAAAAGCGCGGTAACCTGGTGGGCACATTTCAACGAGGGGGAGTCCTCCCTCGTGGCCCAACCAGGTCTCCGCAATTCCTACCAGGTCCGGCTCCCCCTCTGACACAAGGTCATGGATGAGGGGGGCTTTGTTGACAACGGACCTGGCATTGCAAAACATCAGCCGCAGGCCCTGGCTCTGTATTCCCTGACCACCTAGCCTGCAGGGGTTGTGGCACCTGACCGTTTGCAACCAACGGCCGCGTGCCCTCAACCGGGTGAATGGAACTTTCCCCTCGGACCTGCCTCTCCCCACGACCCTATTGATGGATATGCCCTCCACAGGGACGACTCTTAGTTCCCCCTAGCGGTACCTTCCGCCTCCCTCCGTCGCCTGCTGGCCTGGCCCTCTCTTTCTCCCTCCGCCTCTACCTGTCTATAACACCCACCCCCCTCCCTGGTACCCCCTAAAATAAACAAAAGCCTACTACTTAAAAAACCCCTGAGACCACGTTTCTTCCACCTCTCCGGATTAATAAATCCCTCATCGAGGCGGGCCCTCGTTAGCATGGAGGGACAAACCTGCAAGAGCGGGGACTCTCGCAGTCGTAGCAAATCTAGCTTCGAGTACATTGTATTAATAAATAATTAAAAATATAATTATTTAAAAATAACAGTCAGTTGTAAATACATAAATAGATAAAAAGCATGGGTCCTAAGATTTTAAAGCATCGTTTGGCCGCAATTCAGGTGTAAATAAGTTCCAGATGTAAATAAATACATATATTAATAAATACTTAAATATATATATATATAGTCCGAACTTTAAAGTGCGTCAGTGGGCAGTTAGTCCGGCTAAGTTCTTATCTTCTCTCCTTCTAGAGGGTTACAAGATCTTAAGGTCTTATATATAAAGTGTAAAAGTGTCCATAGGCCGAAGAGATCTTCTCCATCTCCTTTAGGCTGCTTTCCAGGTCTTATCTCCGTTCGCAGCCGCACTCAGGTACCAGGACACCAATCTCCGCTCCAGCGCTCTCGCCGGCGCTCTCACCGCCGTCTCCATCGCCACTGTGTCCCCGGACCCCATTCTGGTGCTCTCACCGCCACCTCCATACTGTCTCCGTGCCTACAGCTGCTCTCCGGGCCTGCCTGGCCCTCCAGGCCCTCCAGGCCTCCACGACGCATCCGGCACTCTCACCGCCTCCGCCGTGGGCACTGCCGTCTTCACCGCTACCATGGCGGTCTCAACTTGGGGGTCTTCGGGCCCTCAAGGTCCTCACGGCCCACCAGTGAGGACCCCAATAGAAAATAATATCTGTTGCTAAGGATTAAATCGTGGAGCCCTTGGTGCTCTCTGAGTTGGTTGTTGGTGCTCCGAGTTGCCTGCTGGCAGACGCTTCATTACCCAGCTAGCAACATAATCAGTGCAGTTATGTTACCTAGTCAGGTAATGAACATCTGCCAGCAAACAACTAAGCTCAGAGAAAATTAAGCATTCCACATTTTTCAAACTATTTTGAGAAAGCACAAAGTTCTAATTTAAGCATCCATAGATAACATTCAAAGACAGCAGGACAAATAAGTTTATTTAGTTTCTTTCGAATTTATATACCGCCCTATTCTCCCAGATGGGACTCAGGGCGGTGCACAGAAAAGATAAAACCCACAACAAGTACAAAAGTATAAAATAGAATTAAATAATGATTCTGTGCTAAAATAATTTAAAATTATTAAAATCCAATTAAAATTACTCATTTATCTGTCTATGTCAGGCCAGCCAGGTGGAAGAAATAAGTTTTAAGTGTCCGGCGGAAGAGGCGCAGGTCCGTGATGGTTCGGATGTCGGGGGGGGGGGGGAGGTCGTTCCAGAGGGCCACAAATAAAATATTATTATAAAAATATGAAGTAGAAAAAAGAGCTACATATTAGGGCTATAAATGTTTTAAACAATTATTTGGAGATATGCTTCAGAATTCACATGTGTGCAAGCATACACCTCTCTGCTATTCAGTAAAGCTTCCATAGATGCTTCAAAACTACATCTACTTTAAAATGAACATGCCTCAGTCTATCTTTTCCTTTCTTTATCTTGATTTTTTATACACTGCTTTGGCTGCCATAGTCTTTGCTGATTCAATTAAAGGCATAGGGACAAATTATTTGTGGAACTTCTACCTATGCCTATTTTGTCCATCAGATCTGCAGAAGAGGCATGATATGACTCCTTTCTATTAAAGAATGTCATCTGACTGAACCAAGGGGAAAAACTTTTGATGCAGGGGCAACATCATTCCCCTGGCAGATTAGATTAGCTCCAATCCTAAGGAATTTTCATAAGGCCTTGGACCAATGGTGGGTTCCAGATCCCGGTGCAACCAGTACGGTGCAACAGGGCCGGGCATCCACCACATGCACATACAAAGCGCACCCATGTGGAGCCAACGACGGCTCCATGATGCTCCATCTGCTTGGCGGAGCGTCACACAGATGCCGTATGCTCAGTGTGCATGCGCAGAAGCCCCGATCAGTTCAAACACAGGTAAGGAGGGTGGGTGGGCGGGCCCTCCAGAGCACGGTACCAGAATGGTACCTGGTGCTCCCAGCAGGCACCGGTACGCCTGTACCGGGGGTGTACCGTTCGTATCCTACCACTCCCTTGGACATAGCTATGTCTGTGGGCATGAAGATTGGAATGTATGGCAGAGTCCGTGAGATAATTATGTTGATTTGATTTGATTTATTAAATTTCTATGTCACCTATCTCCCCTACAAATCTGGTTTATGTTGACAAATTTTATCATGCATTTATTGTTATGCTGCTGTTTTGCTGTATTTTTAGCTTTCATTAGCTACCAACAGACAAAATGGGTGGCTAACATGACGTGACGTCACATAACATGTAATGTAAGGTGACATAATTTATTATGACTTGTTTACCACCTATAATATAACAGTAATACATGCATGTGAAAGCCTGCATTATTTTATACATTACTCTTTAGATCAGGGGTAGTCAACCTTTTTATACTTGTCACCCACTTTTGTATCTCTCTTAGTAGTAAAATTTTCTAACCACCCACCGGTTCCACAGTAATGGTGATTTATAAAGTAGGGAAGTCAATGAAATTAAAAAAAAGGAAAGTGCTTCAGTATCGGACAAAACCCCTACTGCCCACCCTGAAAGCTGGAATGCCAACCAGTGGGCGGTAGGGACCAGGTTGACTACCACTGCTGTAGATGAATTAAAGTGGAAATATATACCTTACTATATGTGTTCTGAAAAATATAGCAACTCACCCAAAGTTTTACAAGCAAAAAGAGTCATTGCACTTTGTAGCCTATCTGGCCTGACAGCCTGGACCACAAGGACCTGTAAGTAAAAATGTTCACATCAGGCTCCTCAACTGATTAACAAACATCATCAAATACTTCCACATGGTTGGCACAAAGAGTTGGACGAGCGAAATGTATCATAAAGATGGGGATTTTTAAAATTACAGCTTTCTAAAAAAAATGTGATAAAAGCTGCTTCCAATATTATTTATGCAATAAATTAATCCACTGTTTAATTAGTAGCAGAGATAAACAATGGAAAATAATAACCCTTATACAATTATGCATGGTATGCAGAAAATGCATAGAGTAAAAAGTTCCTGGAACTTAGAAATATGCAATGACATTTAGGGAAACTATTTTGGATAATTATTCCCAGATTTCTCTTTACCTGGCTGGTTGCCATTTATGAGACAACAGACTCACTCACTGCTATCTCTTCCATTCTTTTCTCAGCCTCCCTACAATCTTTCATAACAAGGCTGATTTTAGTTTTGATACAGCAGACCATCAACTCAATTCCAGACATACAGTATATGGCAATATTTCTAGCACTTGTTTTTCATTTAAGAAAGTTTTCTGGTTGATTTACTCTTGACATTGAGCAGTTAAAAGAAACATTTCTCTTATATTTCATACTTCAAATCTTAAGATACAGTAGATATCTAATGAGGATAGTGCATTCCTTAGTTAATATTAACAGATAATGTATTATTTATAAAAGCTTAAGTGTAGGGCATGATCGAGAAGGTATATAAATTATTTAAATGCAGTCATCAGCACTGATCAGCCTCTTTAACAGAGACAACTCCAATTAAAATATGATTAAAATTGGCAGTTCTTAATCTATGACTACTAAATGAATATACAGTATTAATTGCACTGTTCAACCAGTTAATATTTTACTCTCCACTTTATTAAATGACAGCTTCAGTGAAATGGAAAAAGCTAGCCAGGCAGTTAAATTTAGGGAAAATAAGCCAACCTGTAGAAATTAACATTCAAAAGGCTGGCGACATTTTCAATAGTTACACACAGTAAACCTTTGGTTGATATGGGTGGGATGATATAAAAAGTAGGTCTGACCATTTACTGAGTAGCTGTTTAGGCTAAGATCTCTTTGGAATGCATAGTTCAAGCGCATATCTATTCTATTCTGAACTACAAAGAGCAAGAAAGAATATAAACTTAAATTCATGATTAATTGGATGGCTTATGTTTAAACATTTTAAAAAATAGTGAAAAATACAAAGATGATGGATTCTGAATGTAGAAGTCAATGTTTTGATACTGTCATGAATAGATCTTGGGAAGAAATAAGGCAAGGGAAGAAAGAATAAAAGTTGAAGAAACAAAAATGAAATGATAGGAGGAATAGCATGCTATATAATATAGATTATTCTCCCAGATGGAAAGCTTATATAAAAAAGCAGATGTGATGGCTATTTGGAGCAGATTGAAAAGAATTTCATTATAAAAGTGCCAAAAGTCTGTGAAGTTGAACTAATGGGAATTATGAAGAAAAAAGTTGCTCAGTAAATTGATAAAAGAGGCTGTCAATGAGAAAAAAAATGTAAGAGAAAGATTTCTGCAAAAATAAAATCTGAAGCAAATTTAACAAAATATAATCTGTTATATTTACTAGGTGCCAAGAAGATTCATTAAAAATACTGGCTAATAAAGTAACTGTTTTGGAAGTGTAAACAGAATGGGGGAACACTTATTCATACTTTTCCTCAATATCTATACACTTGTTAATCTGGTATTATAAACATCAATGTAATTTAAAGATGTGAGTATACCAGTACATTGAGTATAAGAAGCAATAGAAACAACTTCAGATTTACAACTTGCAATCAGTCTACGTCTATTTTATGTTTATGAGATGGATGTATCATGGAAAGGGTGATCAATATTATCAATACCATGAAAAGATGAACAGTATGAATTTAATGTAGTCAAGATCTGGAAGCTAAGTTGAATATGTTCTTGTAAGAATGCTTTTGTTTGCCTTCATTGTTTTGCCTCTGATCTTTTCTTTTGGGGGGAGGGGGTATATTGAACCAGGGTATACTGACTTCCATTAGAGCCTAATGCTTGGAAAAATTGAGGGCAAAAGAAGAAAGGGACGATAGAGAATGAGGTGACTGGATAGAATCACTGACGCAGTCGGTGTGAACCTAAATGGACTCCGGGGGATGGTAGAGGACAGGAAGGCCTGGAGGAACGTTGTCCATGGGGTTGCGATGTGTCGGGCATGACTTTGCAACTAACAACAACAACAATATTGAACGAATACTTTAAAAAAATCCAGTTCAACGTCAGCAATCTACAGTCAACTTTACAACTCTCTTGACATCACTGCAGAGATCAGAACTTCTTGTAAAAAAACCCAGCTGATGTTTTCAGTCTTCACATTATTAAGATGAATACTTAAAATATTCACATTTTCAGCTCTGGCTCAATCAATGTTTTTTAACTGAGAATACCAATGACTGAATAAGAGATGTTAATATGGAAGGCTTGTACATTCAATTGATGACTTATGGATCCTTCATAACGGGGGGGGAAAGCATCTAAAACTGCTTGCCTTGGCTCAACAAAATGAAAGATTTGAATCTACAGCTCCAGTAGGCTCACATTTAACAAATTGAGTCACATTTTCTTTGGTATTTTATAAGATTTATTACGCCATAAAAACTGCAAAAGCATGCTTTGAATAAACATGAAATCCAGCAGTGTAAGAGGAAAAAGATGGGGAAATATTCTGTCTCCTTTCCTTCCCCCCTTCCCGACCCCCAAAGATTTGCATATGATTTATACTTGTTTAAAATTATAGGTCCAGAAATACCTGCTGAAATAGAGACATTCTATTTGCTATAATAGATGGAAATTCTTGTTCACACACTGAGCTCTGTGAGAAAGGCTGCCACAGTGCTGCATCTTGAAAGCAAACTGTCTGATACAAAGTTGGGAGAGAGATCTATAAAATAAAACAACAGGTTTACATGTAAGAGGAGAAAAATCTATTTTTTTATGCTGAATTGAAAAAAATTAATTAACTCATATAATTTTAATTCACAAACCATGTATTCATTTCAATTGTGTAAAACTATACTGGGATAGTTGTTTTCATTAATTTCCAAGGAATGGTTCTCGCGTGGCTTAATAAATATACCTGGTGTGCTGAGACAATATAACAATTGTAAAACCATATGTGTAGAAGTGGGGTTTCTTGTCTTAAAGTAGAATTCCAATCAAAACCTCAGTGGGAGCCTGGATAAACCAAACTAGCTCATTTTCAAAAGGCTAAATGTTATATTTAAACTCTTTCCTTACATCTAATCTCAAAAGAGCTTACATATTATATATTTCAGTAGTGGGTTCCTACCGGTTCGGATTGGTTCGGCTGAACCGGTAGTGGTTTGGCGACCAGGGTCGCTGAAACTGGCAGCGACCCAGGCCTGCCACACTACTGAACTGTTTCTCCGGGCAGTGCTGTAGGTGCAGCCATCTTGTTTTTTGCTTCTGCGCATGTGCACTGGGCATGTGCGTGCACGCAAAGCGTGCCCACAAGTGAACCGGCAGTAGTGCGTGCCAGACCCCACCCCTGATATATGTATATATCAAAAGAAGACAATATATGTAGTTCAGACTAAATTATGGAGCTCTTGGTGCTCTCTGAGCTTGGTTTGTTTGCTTGCAGACATTTCACTCCTTAACTAGGTAACACCATCAGTGTAAGTGAATTTGGAGTTTGCACCATGTTTAGATACAGTAGCTTCCCCAGCCAGTGTTGAAGGGGTGTGATTTTTCCCCCTTGATAGCGCTAATTTTCAGCGTAGTCCAATTGTTTCTATTACAATTAGATACTAAATGAATGGAATTATGAACATATTCATTAATAATAGTTTAAATTCATTGAAGCATAATATATCTGTACTTGGGACATCACTTTTTTTCTAAATAAGCAGAACGGAACATAGAATACTGGAGTCATAGGTCGATCAAATATGTTGTTTTCAAAATTATTTCTAATTATATTATTTGATCCATACATAATTGTTTAAAGATCATTCTGAAACATCAAGAATGAAGAACAGATTTAGGATCTTAAAGACCTTTTAGAGACAACACAATACATCAACTACCTTACTTCTTTCTGGGCTCAGCTTCAAGTGTTGATTTTTGTTTTTGAATCTAGCTAAACATGGTAAAATGAAGATTAAAAAAGGATCCTAATATGATTTTTTAAAAATAGGCAAGGTTTTCAAAATTCAAGTACAACTATTTAAAATTACCATAGTGAAGCATGACATGAAGGTTATAAACATGGCCTAAAGTTACTTTTTAAATAATAGTTTTAATTCACATAATTTGGGAATTGTGGAAAGAAGGAGAAATACTATTAACAGAGGGATTTTTAAAATTAGCTAATTACATATTACACAATTACTGACATTTCCAAACGATCAATTTCTGCATCATTAACTTGAAAACAAAGATGGAAGGGTAAAATAATGCATGACTATAATTTCAGGGTACAGATGTTTGGAAACGAAACTCAGGTTTTTTTTAAAGAGGTAAATAATTTTTCTGTAGAAAAAAATATCAGTTAGAACGGTACCTTTAGAGTTGCCACTGCCCAGCTTCTTTCCTGTTCAATCCAAGGGGGAATCTGATCTCGGATGCTTTTGGTGGAATCCTGAATGGTACAAAAATAAATTTTGTTGCAAATGTTACAGGGCATGCATGTAAGGAAGCCAAACAAATTATTATTTGGTTGTGACAACTATCATCCCAAGGGCAATCACAAATGACTTGGTCAGTCATTCAGCAGGCATTTTTCAGTTCTCCCAGTTGTCACAAAAGAGGCTGTCGCAATCTGTTCAGCTCTTTGCCGAATAAATCTGTGAGGCTTAAGATTTGTCAATAAACATTAAGGCCAAAACTCTGATTTCTAAGACAGAGACAATACTAACGAATGCATGATTCATCAATCTTTTTTTTTTAAAGTCTGCTTCTCTTAACTAAACCTAACTCATCCTACTCCCTGCCCCATGAATTAAATTTTAAATGTCAAGACTCTGGTTAGCATTCACCATGAAAATATTCAGGGTTTGCAACTGTTTCTTTTGCAGGACCAAATCTGGCTTGGGGGTGATGGTGAGGGATGGTGAGAAGCCAGGAAAAGAACGATTGAGCTGAAAGTC
Organism: Rhabdophis nuchalis; assembly: GCA_039707465.1. Lineage (NCBI taxonomy): Eukaryota > Metazoa > Chordata > Lepidosauria > Squamata > Natricidae > Rhabdophis > Rhabdophis nuchalis. The sequence goes on from CM077649.1 coordinate 50,413,641, forward strand.
AGCCAGATTTGGCTGCAGACTGTGGAGAAAAACAATCTGGAAAAAACTTTCCCAATGTGTTGTTGTTTTTCCCCAAAACACCCCTCTGAAGTAAACATTTATCACTAATAACAAAATTATGAAAGGTCTGATATAACTTCCCCTGATAGCACAAACAGATTGTTATCATTGAAAGAACTCTTACCAATAACAGCTAATATTCAAACATTGATTATTTTATTAAATATAAAAGTTTTTGTTGAAGAGTTCTTATTATGGCAGAGAATTTATGGCAGACTATACTTGTTGTCATTGTCAGAAAGACAATGTTAGATAGTATTTTTGCTCAGAAGAAAAAGGTGTTAAGTGACACTTACTGATTTTCTTAACATATCTCCAATGATCACACCGGTAAATGTGTCCCATTCCTACAAGAACAATACAATTTTTAAAATGCTAAAGCATAATCGAAATACTCAAACTATAGTCAAGGTTGATGTTTTCAAAGACAAAATGGATACAAGACTAAATGGGTGTACTTGGAATTAGAAGTGCCAATTTTGATTTCCTTTCCTACTTTTGCTCCATTCCAATTGCCCCTTCTTAACAGAACATTTATTGTATTTAATTTTTATTTATTTATTTATTTATTTATTTATTTATTTATTTATTTATTTATTTATTTATTTATTTATTTATTTATTTATTTATTTATTTATTTATTTATTATCAATCAAATTTATATCCCGCACCTATCTGCAGATTGGACTCAGGGCGGCGCACAGGAAAGGAATAAAATGTAAAAAACAATAAATACAGGATATTAAAAATAAATTAAATTTAATTGCACCCGTGCTAAAATTGCCAATTAATTTCTAATTAATTTATTTAATTAATTAATTTCTAATTAATTTAAAATTGCCAATTTATTTCTAAAATAAGATTAAAATTTAGAGCTATGCTAGGCCGGCCTCGTGAAAGAGATATGTTTTTAGAGCCCGGCGGAAGAGGCGCAGGTCCATGACCGTACGGCGGTTGGGTGGTAGGCCATTCCAGAGGGCAGGAGCTGCCAGAGAGAAGGCTCTCGCTCTGGGGGCCGCCAACCGGCAGACGGCACCCTGATGAGGCCCACCCTGTGAGAGTGGACAGGTCTAAGGGAGGTATGTGGTAGAAGGCGGTCCCGCAGATAACTAGGTCCCATGCCATGGAGCGCTTTGAAGGTGGTCACTAACACCTTGAAACGTACCCGGAAGGCCACAGGCAGCCAGTGCAGCTCGCACAGGAGAGGTGTTATATGGGAGTATCTCGACATTCCCAAAATCCCCTGCGCGGCTGCGTTCTGGACTAGCTGGAGCCTCCGGGTGCACCTCAGGGGGAGCCCCATGTAGAGAGGTTTACAGTAGTCTAGGCAGGAGGTGATGAGGGCTTGAGTGACCGTGCATAGGGCATCACGATCTAGAAAGGGGCGCAACTGGCATATCAGGTGAACCTGATAAAAGGCCCCCCTGGCCACAGCCATCAGATGGTCATCCAACGACAGCTGGGAATCCAGAAGGATGCCCAAGTTGCGGGCCCTTTCCGCGGGAGCTAGTAACTCGCCCCCGATAGCCAGAGATGGTACCAACTGGCTATATCGTGATGCCGGAAACCAGAGTCACTCGGTCGTGGATGGGTTGAGTTGAAGCCTGTTTCTCCCCATCCAGGCTCGCACGGCTTCCAGGCACTGGCACATCACCGCTACGGCATCGTTGGGGTGGTTTGGGGTAGATATGTACAACTGCGTATCGTCAGCGTAGAAGTGGTACTCTACCCCAAAACCACGGATGATCTCACCCAGCGGCTTCATATATGTGTTGAACAGGAGAGGCGAGAGGACCGACCCCTAAGGCACCCCACATGTGAGGGGTCTCGAGGTCGACCTCTGCCCTCCTACCAACACAAATTGCGACCGGTCGGAGAGGTAGGAGGAGAACCACCGCAGGACGGTGCCTCCCAACCCCAGCCCCTCGAGCCGGTGCAATAGAATACCATGGTCGATGGTATCGAAAGCCGCTGAGAGGTCTAATAGGACCAGGATAGAGGAATGACCCCTATCCCGAGCCCTCCAGAGATCATCCACCAACACAACCAATGCTGTCTCTGTGCTGTACCCGGGCTCGGAAACTGGACTGGCACGAGTCTAGATAGACAGTTTCCTCCAGGTGCCGGGGGAGCTGTCGTGCCACCACACTCTCAACAACCTTCGCAAGAAAGCGAAGGTTGGAGACCGGACGATAGTTGGCTAATACAGCTGGGTCCAGGGAGGGCTTCTTGAGGAGGGGCCTCATGACCGCCTCTTTCAAGGCGGCCGGTAGGAGCCCCTCACTCAAAGAAGCATTGACAATTCCCTGGAACCAGCCTCGTGTAACCTCCCGGGAGGCCAGTACTAGCCAGGAGGGACACGGGTCCAATAAATATGTGGTGGCATTCAGCTGTCCCAGCATCCTGTCCATGTCATCAGGAGTCACAGGATCAAACTCCTCCCAAATAACGGTCTCAAGACCTGCCTCTGTCAGTCCGCCCAGACTATCCCAATCGGAGGCCAACTCGCTCTGGATCTGAACGATTTTATCATGCAGATAAGTCCCAAATTCCTCTGCACGACCCTGTAAAGGAGCTTCCCGCGGCCTCTGGTGAAGGAGGGAGCGGGTCACTCTAAACAGGGTGGCAGGGCGGTTATCTGCAGATGCGATGAGGGCGGAGAGGTAATCCCGCTTCGCCACTCTTATCGCCACAAAGTAGGTCCGCAAATGCAACCTTACCCGTGTCCGGTCATAATGTGTTGTTAGAGATTAAGATAGCTCCAATCCAGTTGCTGTTTTTCAAAGCTTAAAAAATGTGACTATTCCCTCAGGCGCTCAGATAGGATTCAAGATGAGCCTGACTGATTGTATTGTGGTTGTTGGATTAAAATCTTTTTGAGGACCTTGGCTGCATTGTATAAATGTGTCTTACAGTATTCAGGTTTTATACTCAGAGTCACAGGAGTAAGATAGTAAGATAGGTAGTGAAATAATTTTTTTTAAAATAAACCAAATAAATATTAAACTTCAGTCTGAAAGATACACACACACACACATACACATTATGCATGTATGTATGTATGTATGTATGTATGTATGTATATGTATCACATACATCTGAGTGGTACAATGGTGGCAAGTGCCCATGTACATGTACATTTTTTCTATTCCCATCCTCTTCAATTAGTACTGATTATAGTAAAACATTACATTGGCACCAACATTAACAATAGCTATAATAAACAGTAAATTTTAGAAAATTATATTCCTCATCTTATATTAACTCTCAGATCATACCAAAAAGGATATCTATGAAGCATCTCCACAAAATGCTTTAAGCTGTTAACAGTCTCACTGAGGTTGACAGAGTCTGTGTAACTACAGTTTTACATTTGAAAGCAAACAAAAAAACCTGAATGACATCACTTGACTTATGACCGCAATAGGGACCAGAATTTTAGTTGTTAAGCAATTGGTCATAAAGCAAAACATCAGATGACTGCATTGCTTAGCAACCGCAGTCTCAGCAATCCCTGTTGCTGCAATTAAGCAAATTTTACCAGTTGTTAGCCAAGCAATCATCCCAATCCAAGATACTCTGGGCTTGGTCTCTCCCAGCCCACAAACATCTAGTAAGGTAAAGGACTGCCTTCAATTTTCCCCACCTGCTTCTCTTCTCCCGACCCTCCCTTTTGGTGTCCCTTCCCAATGCCTTGCTGACATTCACTTCTTGCTGACATTCACTTCTTATTCCTAAAAATTTAATTAATAAATAATAATAATAAATAATTCCTAATGTTGACAAAGTGTGCTTGGTCTGGCTGCTGGGCAGTGGTGGGTTGCAGGAGGTACGCCCCAGTATGGGCGTACCGGAGCCAGCCCGGAGCACCGGATACTGTTCCAGTACGGTGCTCCGGAGGGCCCGCACGCCTTCACTCCTTCCCTGTGTTTTAAAGCTGCTGCGCTGCATGGAGCAGCTGGAGCGTTGCGGAGGCGCTAAGACACATGCATGTGCTGCATGCATATGCGCGCACACTGTGCGCGTTGATGAGGATGCCGCCGGCCCCGTTCCAACCGTACCAGTTGGAACGGGATTTGAAACCCACCACTGCTGCTGGGCTACATGGGGCTGGCTCTGTGCAGCATTTTTTTTTAAAGCACAAAGCATCTTAAAGGGGCCAGAGTGTGAGAAAAATATATATATATTTTTGCCATACTCTTGGGGCATATGGGGCTTTGCACCGTGAAAAATGACCCCCCAAAAATGCAAAGCTTTCCTGTATGGAGTGGGAGAGAGCTAAAATCCCTCTAATAATGGACTAATAGTGTAAAAACCATCAGAAATGCAAGAAGGGCAAAACTGCAGATTTTCCTGTGTTAATGGCCAATTAAAATTAAAGGGTAAGCATTACTATGTGACTTACATTGTTTTGAAAAAGTTCAGGATGCATTCCTTTCACAAAATGTAATGCATACATTAGCTGATCAGCCTGTAATCAGAAGACAAAGCATTAATAACATCTTATGCAACATTCTCTTTAGAAAATAATACCCTAGAAAGTAATTTTTTATAGAAACAGATAAACAAACATTGCAGCTGGTTATATATCCGCAGATTTGCTAAGAAAAATGCCAAACCAGAATGTCTTGGTTTGAGGCAATATGATATTTTATTTCAATATTTTTTCTCTCCCATAATTTCTGTGACTGCATTTTTATCTCTGATCTTTTAAAATAGAATCCTACATTCTTATTCTACTATTCTCCAAAACAGTAATCTTGGGGCATCCTCATTTTTTAAAGTAACATACAACGATTCTTTTAAGAAATAGAAATGATGCAAAATTGAATTGATTGTTCAACAGTCAAAGGTAATATAACTTTTGGAAATCTTTTTATAATACTGAATGGCTACATTGTCAATATAGGAAGCAGTGCTATATTTCAGCTGAAGTGAAAGGGTAATTGAACTAGCTCATTTCTGAACCAAGCAACTACATAAATCCCTAACTATTAATTTATAGTTTTTCCAATGAATTCACTTTCTGAACTAACCACCAGCATTTTAAAATCATCTGTGATATTTAGCTCAAATGGTCAGACACTGAATGCTCATGATCTAAAGTTCCACTGTCACAAAAGCAAATGATAATTACTCATCTTGATATTTCAAAATTACACCCTTAACCTCCAATTCATCTTCTTTTATTCTGAGATTCAAAATGATTTGTCTCCTTCCATATATGTAAGCATGTGTATGGGAGTTTAATATGCTGGCACTGAAGATGTATAATATAGGGTGAATACATTTAATTATTTAGAATAGTGGAACTTTCAACTATTGGAACCAATTTATTTTCAAAAGTTTTAAAATAGTGAATATTGAATATGCTCTAAAGATGGGAATGATCAATAAAACCTCCTATTTAATTTAGGGTTTTTTGTTTTAAAAAAACTGTTGATGAACTTCTGCTTTCATATGAAAGGAAATTGTATGATATACTTGGAAAAAATTCACTTATGTTATTTGATACAATGTCAAAAGTAAGTGATGTTGAACTCAACCCTGGTGATTTCATGTTGTCAATTTTCTTGACAACAATATGATGTTTTGCCATTGCATTCTTCCAGGGTTTTTGTTTCTAAAAGTATTCCTAATAATTTTACAGTCACACAGGAACTAGGGTCAACCTTAATTCACCTGCTTGCAAATGCATGAATAATTTCATGCCAAAATTTCTGATCTCTAAATGAAGAGTGACCTTCATAAGATAATTTAGGGTTATGAACCAGGGCTGTCCAGATTTTAATGCTAGTACCCAATATATCCATATAAAGAACAATTAAATAGTTGATTGGCATATTTTGCAATGATTTGCTTTGATTTAAAAAAAGATATAGTAAAAATATCATTTGTAGTCAATATTACCTCACACTTCTACCTGTACTTGTATATTGTATTTAGATTGGCTTCAAAATACATAAATATAAGCAGAACATATGTATTGGTTTTACTAATATTATAGAAACTGTAATTTTCCAGTATAACCCACTAAACTTCCCAGGGAGTGAATTTCATAGTCTGGGAAATATCTTCAGAATTGACGAATATGCACATATCACATGAGTGGGCATATAGAAAAAGAGACTGAACAGCCCAATGGAGATATCTATCTTCCTTCCACTTGAGGATATAATTGTGCCTATTCTTTTCTTCTAAATGCTACGCATGTCAGCTAGAGCCATCCACTTGAAGAGAATAGGAACAAAGAATTATAATATCTCTGGGAAAAGGCAGAAATGGCTACGGTGGGCGCAAGAATACAACGTTCCACAGCATGTAAAACAAATATAGCCCAGAAACTGATAACCTTATGAATAAAACATTCCATATATTTCAGAAGGGCGTTTTATTAGGGAACCAGTTAAGACAGGGGTCTCCAACCTTTGCAACTTTAAGTCTGAAGGACTTCAGCTCCCAGAATTCTCCAGCCAGCTTTGCTGGCTGGAGAAGTCTGGGAGCTGAAGTCCTTCAGACTTAAAGTTGCAAAGGTTGGAGACCCCTGAGTTAAGAGATCCCAGAAATAATGTTTTTTTGTTTCAGATAAGCTTCATTTCCTTCTTAGTTTGAACTTAGTGCTTCAGAAGTTATTATTGTCTCGGTGCTGTAATGAGGCAACAGTCCCATGGTGAGCACAAAGACTGTTCATAAACCAAGGAAATTTGTTCTGCCAAACAAGACAAAAAGATCCTATATACAATTCCCATGACTTGAAAAATACCATTTACTAACAAAAAACAATATTTGGCACCATTGTACATCCACTGATTGATATTTTCAAGTGAGTCAATTTATGGATACTCCGGAAATATAATTCCGCATTCAACACAGTGAATCAGTGCAAAGGAAAATGACAAGTTACCTTAAATAAACAACGAGAGACATATTCATATACCAAGTGTTTCAATGAGCTGATAAGAGACTTTATTCTTTCCTCAGTATTTCCCAAGTCCTGAAAAAGAATGGTCAGATATTTAACAATATTAAGCAATACTTTATGGATCAAAAATACCTAAAACAACTCTAAAGATTGAAGGGTTTTATCTGAAAGCTCACACATTTCAGAGCAGTGGTCACAAATGGAGCTGGGTGCACATGGATGCTCACCTACCACTTGTGTTGGCCTGGTTCTGAATACTGAGTCCAGCAGTTGGGAACCTGTATTTCAGAGAATGGGCTTGATTTATAACCAACAATTTAATCCAAAGTAATAATCTAATTGTATCATGAATTCTAAAGGAAATCTGGGCCCGAGAGACACAATACATGTGCATAGTTCTCCTGCAGATGAATATTAGTCTTTCAAAATTTGTAATAATGTGTTAACAGCAGCTGGAATTGTATTTGCAAAAAACTGGAAAAATGAGATAATACCAACACGGGAGGAAGTTATTCAAAAAATAATGGAATGTGCTGAGATGAGTAAATTGACATTTGAAATTAGAGAACAAGAAGATGAGCAATTTTATAAGGTATGGGACTTGTTTTATCAGTGGTTAGATAAGAAAACATGGAAATGAAAAAATGTTGGAGAAATTTTCTTAGCATTGTAAGAGCAATTGTAGGAGATAGGTGATACTATAAAAACACTTTGTTGTTAAATAGATTAATAATGATGTGATGAAGGATTGATATACATACAAATTGAATATTTTGAATACTTAGTTTAAAAATGAAGGAATAACATCTGTGGTTGAATACTGTATATGAAGTATAAGGATAATAATGAATACATGTATATTTGATGGATGATTGGGGATAGTACGTATAATCGAAAGTAATGATATATAAATATAAACTGTTGGAAAATTTCTTCGTATTGAAAAAATAATAGAATGAGACAGGTGATTATGTAAAAATACATTGTTATTAAATGGATAATTAAGGATGTAAGGGAATAATCCATGTTTAAAATGATGGAATATTAATTGTAACTGAATGTATGATGCATAAGGATAGTGATGTATTTATCTATGTTTGATGGATATTTAGTGATTGTATATGCAATTGAAAATATGGAAGCACAAAAACTTGTAACCAAACGACATGCTATATGTAATTGATGAGGATTTTATATTTTATCTTTTGTTTGTCTTTGTATGTTTAAAAATAAAAAAAACTTCAAAAAAAATTTGTAATAAGAAGCATTACAATGTAATATCAAAAAGCTTTATTTTACCTCATTTAAATGCAGTCTGAGGTAACCTAATTATCTTAAAATCCTTTGTGTTTACAGTTCTTTATTATTTAAATTATGTTAATTAACCTGATAAATGAAGAGAAAACACATTCAAGGAAAAGTAAAGATCTTCCACACTACAAATAAGTATCTCAGATTGGACACCCTTAATCTTGAGGTGACACTTCCCTCTAGTACACTAAAAAAAACATAATAAATACTTCTTTCAGGTTCTCTAGCCTACTTTCTCAGACTAACTGGCTTACTTTAACAAGGTATATAAGTTCTAAATGAGTAACTTAACATTAAAACAAGGCAGTAGTACATCTATCAAGAAACTAGTTCATGTCCACCAAGAGTCACCAGGAGGAGACATTTCTCTTTTTAAAACAGGAATTTCTTCCTATTGTTGCAAAACTAGAAGCCAGGATCTGCATGTCCTAAATGGAGATTTCATTATTAATTAATTAATTGTGTAATTAGCTGATTCAGAAGAATCAGAAGTTTGCTATACAAAAGTTTGGTTGTTCCAAAGATAAACGTACAACATTCCTTAATTACAAAATGGATGAGCATGTAAAGGTATTAGTGCCTTGTACAAAATTTTACAATCGAAGAGCTATCTGAAAATGAAGACAGATTTTATTTTACAATGTGTCACAAATGTGTGAATCTAAGACCATCTACTACAATGATTATAGCTGCATGTGTGGGGAGGGGAACAAGAAGGTACCACAGTGGCATAACCATATCACCCATAATGATGCAAGCTCCCCCTCCCCTTTTCTGTGTGGATTGTCATGTGACCTGCCTGTCCTAAAGAAGTGGGACTTGTGATGCAGCTCTGTGATGCTTTTTTTCCTTCTGATTTAGTGGTGAGATTCAGCAGAAGTTGCTGTATTACTGTATCTAGAATAGAAAATCTGATTTTTTTAAAATTGTTGCTGCATTATTGGAAAATGTGATGTGTTCTCCCTTTCTCACTGATCATTTTTTCTTAAGGTTTGAGATGCTAATGTTATATACTTACTTCTTCATCACCTGGAAATTGTAAACTTTGATAATGTACTTTCAGGTGACTGAAATAGAGAAGAAATAACTACAAATTTTAACCCATTTGCTCTGCTGTTTGGTTTGCACAGAGCCATAATATTCATCACATTTCCAACTGTTTTGTTGGAACAACTGAACTGGAGAAACATAATATCCTTTCCTACGGCTGGTGCAAGAGGGAATTAATTTTTAGGCCCAAAGGAACATTAATCCCATCTTATTTTTATGGAACATATAGAACTGAGGGTTTGAAAACTGAGCTTCAAATCCAAAAATAATTGTAGTGGTCATTAAGCAAAAAAGCTCTGTTGACAATGGGATCTGACTCCAAGAATAATATGATCCTCCTGCTAGTCAGTCAATCTGGTTCATATATTGAAACAGTAAGAAGCTGCTCATATTATGGGTATCTCAGATAGTGGGGAACTATGAGTAAGGTTTTTTTTCCTAGTCCTGTGGTTAAATTGAGAAAGGAAGAAAATGCATACAGTAGCTCAGTCTAGCTCAATCAATTTTCTCTTAGATTTGGAAAGCCCTGCAAAATGTTATGTCTAATCACTCTGCAGTTCGAGTCAACTTAGCGTTTCCTTTGGGAGTTTGTTCAGAAAAGTTAATTGCTTATACTCTGATTCAGACAGAAATCTATATGGGTTTGCTTTTTCCAAACCAACAGAAAAAAGGTTCCAATCATTCATCCAGCCATACTTCTTTAGCAAATGAAAGAGAAATAAGATTTGTCTACTGTAAGATACTAATAAGCATGCTTTCTCACTACCTGATCAGTTCCTGACAATCAGTTGTAATGTGGGTGTGCTTTTGACGCTATGAAAGAAAGCAACTATTTGATTCATAATTTTCTTTTTTGGCTGCTGAAAATTGCTTATTTTGCTGCCATTTTGGCACTCCGAAAGTGAAATCTGCCAATTTGGATCACGATTCTGAGTGTGGCGCTCAGAATGTTGCAACCAGGTGTTTCAACTTTTTTTTTTACTAGAGAATCTATGCTTTGGTCCAAATCCAAACCATTGGGCAGAAAAATATTCAGAGAAGGACAATGCTTTGAAGTTTGTTGGGTAAATATTTTTAAGGCGTTCTTAGACAGTTTAGGTGTGAAATTAGGTGCAAAGATTGGAGAAAAGATTACATCTGTGCTAAAATCTCTCTAGAGTACAACTTGGGCTTCAAATTCTTATATACATTTGCCTTCACATGTGATCTTGGGACTATCGCTTGCTGTCTTGCACCACTTGGAATTATCATTATAGTGATGCCTTTTACTAAAGCATCAACAGAGATATTTTGGCTCCTCGTTGTGAAGAAGCGGATACTTTGTTTCCGGACTGCATTGAAATAAGCGAAAGTGATCTGCGGCTTATTTTCTTACAATGTATCTAAGTCCGGCTGGCTTGATACAATTTTTCTTGGGTTATTTTCTCCTCCTGGCTCTCAGACGGGGCGGTGGAGGATGGTTCCCTTTGTTCCTGAATGACTATTTTTACCTTTGGAAAATTACCAACATCTCTTCGTGAAATGGACTCTCTCTCTCTACTAATGAAGAAATTTCTGGATTAATTGATTCCTTCCCTGAGTGCCTTCTTTGCTAAAAAAAATTTGACTGTGAAAAGTGTTTCTCTGCTGGGTCTTGAATTTTTTTACAACTTTCACCTGAACTGTTTTGCTCCTGATTTGCCTCAACGGCCCCACCTAAAAAACGCCATCTTAGTGACACTGACTTTAACAGCTTACCATGGCCTCAAAATCAGAATTGGCAGGATTGGAACAAAGAATGTCATCTTTGGAATCAGTGTTACAAGTTTTGGTGCAGGAAATTAAAGCTTTGAGAGCTGATAATAAAAGTTTTAAGGAGGACCTTCTGGAAACACGGAAGCAAGTGCTGGAGAATTCACAGAAGACTGAGCTGGAAGGGGGGCTGGCTGGGGCAAAGGGAGAACTTAAAAATGTCAACATTGAAATTGCAGATTTGTCTGGTCATATGTCTAGGATGGATTTTGAAAGGATGTCATATTTTTTAAGATTTCAGAATGTTTCTGAAGAATCTGGTGAATACCTTCCTGATCTCATGAGTACAATTTTAGCAGACTATTTACAGAAACCTAAAGATGAGATCAGGGGGGATATTGACCTAGTCTATAGAATAAATTCAGCATATGCCAGGATAAATGAAGTACCCAGAGAGATACATATTAAATTTGTTAGAAGGTCAACCAGAGAGGGAATTTTGAAGGCGCAGAGAGGGGGGCCGTTAATTTACCAACAAAAGGAAGTCACCATCTTGAAGCAGATCCCAAAAAAGATTAGGGAGGTGAGAAGGAGGTATTCCTTCTTATCCAGAAAATTGTTTGACCACGGGATTTGGTTTAAGTGGGTGATGCCGGAAGGGATGTTGGTGTTCTGGGATGAAGGAAGAGTAAGGATTAAAACAGTTGCTGAGGCAGAAGCCTTTCTTTAAAAACATTCCTCTATCCTGGGGGAAGATCCAGGGGGGGACGGAGGGGGCCACGGCCCCGCCCGCTGGGGGCCAGGGAGGAGAAAAAGAAGATACAATTGCCAAGAGACTTAGATCGAAAAAATAACTTTGCTTTTTTTTTATTACTAATAATATTGCTTAACCTTATGTCTGGATGTTTGTACACGACTGCTAGCATAGAATGGAGAATTTAGGAATCTTGTACTTATTTTCACCTTGTAGTACTTTTGGAAAAATGTTCTTTTAATGTTTTATTATGAAGCCCTAGAAGGGCCAATGATCCCGACGCGAAAGTTCTTAATATGTTTCTGTATCCCTTACCCTACCCTTTTTGAAAATTGTAAAAACCAATAAAACTTTTTCAATATAAAAAAAAAACAGAGATATTTTGAGCATTTCTGGAAAAATACAGAATTCTTTGGATAATCAATGAACTTGCTTTTTAAAAAAAAAAAAAAGCCTAAGAGCAATACTGGGAGGGATGATGATTCAAATGAATTGTGTTAGGGATTTTTTTCCTTGATGTTTTTAAAAGAAATTTTCAGGTCTTTGTTTTCTATCCTGTATTAAGTTCATTTTAGGACTTGTGCTGATGTTTTCATGGGCTTCCTATAAACATTGCAGAAAATATAACCACCAGCTTCAATAATGACAGCTGGTGGAAGATGTGGTGCCTTTAAAATATGGGCTTAGAAGTGCATGTGGCTTTCAGGCTGCAGACTACCTACCTGTAATTTAAAAACAGACAAACAAATCCTATAAAAATCTGCACTATGCTCCTATCGGTAAAAAGGTTTAATTTAATTATGAATTGTGGTACTGGGCCGGGGCCGTTAATAAAGATTGTTGTTTGAAAATTAAGAAATAAATGAATATTTGTATTTACATAAATAGAAATTCATTTGCTTTCTCTTGAACATAGTTCTCTATGGAATTATGCTTTGTTTAGCCAAAGAGAATTATATGTTTTATTTAGGTCTTTTGTCAGGCAATTTTATAAAAATATGCAACTACATTTTCTTCAAATACACTGATTAGGGTGCAATAAACTTGGTATCAATGGTGTGTAATCACTAATGGAAGGAGTTCCTTTATTTCTTTTCTTTAAATGTTACTTCAGCCAGCCTTATTTCTAGTTCTTGAGGCAAAAAAGGTAAATGCAGTAAATGTGTGTAAGTCGGGGGGGGGGGGGAGAAAGAGAGAGGGAGGGAGGGGGAGGGAGAGAGAGAGAGAGAGGGAGGAACGGAGGAGATACACACATACACTGGTTTGAACTATTGGCACATACCAGTTCACTTTGTAGAGCCCTTTGAAAAAGTCTCAGGAAAGAAGCCAGACTAAAACGATACATATTATTAATTTTGGACAAGTCAGAAATAATAAAATACATCTTGCTGCCACTTTCAGCCAGAGTGAGATATGCATCCCTTTCCTGGAAAAAAAAGAAAAGAAAAAGAAAGAAGATTAAATGTTAGAGCTCTATTGCCACCTATTGGAGATGTATACACTGAATGAAATTAAAAATACAAATAACATACAACAATTCAATAGAATAGAAGGTACTTTATCAATGTCAGCATGCATTCATGTGTGCACATGACAAAGCGAAATATTTATATTTTGTTAGACAGTCAATTTTAGCCAAATGGGCAATCACCCCTTGCCCCAATATTGACATAGCATCTTAGAAGTTGGAAGAGGTGAGAGGATGTACAAAAATCTAATATATTTCTTCATCATTTACAATGGCCAATATTGGCTACAATCCACTATGGACAAAAACACAGTAATAAAAATTCAGAGACATATATGAATCCTAGTAATTGACATCTGTAACAGATCATCTCTTGCTTGCCTCACTATAACATGGTCCATGTGCATCCATCCTTGGAAACAACTTGAAAAGGCAGCTACTAAAAAATTGCAGCAGCTATTGTTGGTAAGCCCATGTAGAATAAATTCCTGCATTGATTACTAACAAATGTCTGGGCCTAAATCAAAGTACTGGTCGTTATCTTCAATGCCTTACTCAGTGTATCACTGGGATAGATAAGGCAACACCTGGCTAAACTGAATCTGCCAATTTGGTCCAGACATTTAGAGAAGGGCTGCCAGTAGTGCTTACCTGCTAAGTGGTACATGGGGTATGAAAAAGATAAGTGAAGAAAAAAAACACCTTTTTCTGTTATAGTTTCTACCAATGGCAACTTTTCCCATTGGTGGTATGGGAAACCTCTAAAGACACCACCACTGATATGGTGCAGCCCTAAACCTCCTGGAATTATTTAAGCATGTTGGAATCCATTATGCCTTGATCTTGATTGTCATATGCCATCATATTTTTTTTAGTTTACTTTATTGCCATTGCACCCCGTACAGTGAAATTAAATGCCATCTTCAGTGTACATTATAACTATAAAAATAAAACACAAACACACATCCCTCACATTCTATACAATTGAATTGAAAAACCCTGATACTGCATTAATATTGCATTATACAGTAGAAGAAGGGGATGGCAGAGAATGAGGTGGCTGGATGGAGTCACTGAAGCAGTTGGCATGAGTCTCCGAGGGTCCTGGGTCCTGGGTCCTTTTTTAGGAGAAGGGCGGGGTATAAATTTAATAAAATAAATAAATAAATAAATAAATAAATAAATAAATAAATAAATGGTAGAGGACAGGAAGGCCCGGAGGAACGTTGCCCACGGGGTCATAATGGGTCGGATACGACTTCGCAACTACCGACAACAAATAGTAGAATTTAATATGATTACTGCTCTGGGATAGAAGCTGTTTTTCAACCTATTTGTCCTTGTTTTTATTATCCTGTACCATCTACCAGATGGTAATAATTTAAAAAAAGGGATGCCCAGGATGAGATGGATCTTTAAGAATGTTTTCTTTCTTAAGGCAGCGGGAGCTATAAAGCTCTTCCAAAGAGGGGAGAGGGCAACCAATGATCCTCTGGACAATGACGTTGACCCTCTGGAGTGCTGTCCTATCTGCCACTGTGCAATTGGCAAACCATACACAGGTGCAGTAAGTTAAAATATTCTCTATGGTGCAGCAGTAGAAGGTCACCAGCTCCACCATGAAATCATATGAAATTGTACTAGGGTTATTTGGATACCTTTTAAAATAATGTTTCTTTGTTTCTGCTGTTCTTCAACAGACTCTTTCAGGATCAAGAATAGCTTAAAAAATTATTAAATAAATGAGTCTCGAAAGGGAGAAGGGCGGTATAAAAATCTAAATAATAATAATAATAATAATAATAATAATAATAATAATAATAATAATAATAATAATAATAATAATAATAGTCCTCATGCAAATGCTGGTGTTCTGTACTACTGCCTCAACAACGGCACAAGTATTTAAATCACAGTATTTGAATGATAATATTATCACACAGAATACACTACTGGCCCTCTCCTATAGGTTCCTGTTCTGATAAATAATGTTTCATAAAGTTTTCAGACTTAAAATATAACTTTGGAACAACCATTTAAGCAACCAGGAAAAAACAGATGGAAATGTATAACATAGGAGTGAAGTGGTAATTTAGTGTTTGGCTATTTATGGAAAACCACTTTAAAATTCCAAAGAGCTTAAAATGCCATCTGTGATTTGACATATGGATTTTCTATTGCAACCAAAGTCTAAAATATAACTGGATGTACCTCAAACCCTCAAGAGAAATTTTGAACTGCTCTTGCTAGATATGTACTCAGGAACTGTTTGTGAATTAATCTACTGTACTTTCAATGAACTCTGAAATTTCACAACACTAAATCATTCCATTAAAAGAATTATAGGAAAAGATTTATTCTTACATTCCCATTAACCTGCAAGTTTCTATTAATTGAAGAATTTATCTACTAGCATATAAATTGTATTATATTGCAGCAAGTCAAGATTTAATGGATCACTTCCTGTTAGGAAATGCAATGAAGCAGTTGTTAAAAGAGAAAAACAGCTCTTGATAGTTGGACAAAATAAAAAGAAAGAAAAAGGTGATAGACATATAAAGGAAAAGACAGATACTAGTACCTTTGTGATAAATTAACCAGTTTACCTATAAGCATGAATGAGAAATTTTCTTCACATACCTTTTTAAAGAGGAAAAAAATACATTATGTATTAAATCTTTTTAGTAGGTTAGTAAACTTTTAATTGTTTAAAATAGAGTTCCCCAACCTTTCCGGTTTTGTGGACAGGTGGAGGGAGAGAGGGGATGGTTCTGCCTTATCAACCATATGTCCACAGATCCATTTGCACAAGCAGCATGCATGTGTGACTGCGCATGCACGCACTCACCCACTGCTGGCGCAAGTGGGGATGCGTGGGCATGTGCTTGCCCACTGTTTTCATGGCCCGGTTGCAAACAGCTCATGGCCCAATCTATCTTCTCTATCTCTCTTTCTTTATAAGTGTGTGTGTGTGTGTGTGTTCCAGCATAACTCTGGAATGCCTCAAGCAATTTCAACCAAACTTGGTACACAGATGACTTACTCTCTGGAGACAAATGGGGGGGGGGGGGAGAGACACCCCTCTCTCACACACACACGGCTGTGAATTCTGTTACAATACAGACTGTTGTGCCTTAAAATGGTTTCTACTGTACTGCCATAAAATGGCTTCTACTGTACAGCGCAGTGGAGTTGGTAACGGCTTCACAGTACTCCACAAGAGAGCTCCCTCTAGTAAAGGGGAAACTATGAAATTATGTTTGGTCCAGACATTTTCCCCTTATAAATAAACGCTGGGTTATTGGGTAATTATCAATAAAGGAGACAGTACTATTAATGGCTCTCTTGTGCCCTTGCAGAAGTAAAACCAGGGTGACAGTCAACAAAGAGAAACCTGTGAATCTTGGCTATGTGATACGAGTGGACAGTGGGTCATTTTGTTTGATAAAGATGGGAAAAGTAGGATAGAAAGACAATTGATAAGACAGATGGAAAGCATCCAAAGGAATAGAGAATTAAAACAAATTATTATCAGAGAGAAATAGATACAGTGAACATCCATAAGGTCAGCAAGAATCAAGTCTGATTTGATCGCTCTTAACTAGTTCAACCAAAGTTAGATACACTGCCATGATGGATGTTGGACCTCTATCCGACTTGAAAGCCCTAACATTCTGTGCCATCCACATTTCATTTTTTCTTATATTTTCCCAGTCGTTTCTACCCACCCAGTTCAGTCTGGCAGGTTCGGAATGTTATGGGTACCATTATTCAAGAATTGTCAGGTAGTGAGGACCAGAATATGTGGTTTCTTTCTTATAGCCCCTGCTGGATGACTCTAATCCTCTTGGTCTTTCATAAGGCTAGGAAGACTTGGTTGTGTGCCTGAGCCTGGGGCCCCAAATGTGTTCAGAGCCCTATTTTGGGGGTATATTAACATCCTTGGCAATAGTTCAACTCGGTGACCATGTATCTTTATTTTCTACTAGCTATACCCGGCCACGCGTTGCTGTGGCCCAGTTTGGTTAAATGGCCAACCAATCTGTGTGTAGATCTACACCTGCACACATACACACAACCACTGTATAACCCACAACCTACCTACCTACTGTATTTCTCCCTCTCTATCTATCCCTCTACCTACCTACCATATTTCCCCCTCTCTATCTATACCTCTACCTACCTACTGTATTTTTTCCTTTCTCCCTCTATCTACCTACCTACCTACCTATTGTATTTCTCCCTCTCTATCCCTCTACCTACATACCTACTGTATTTCTCCCTCTCTCTCTATTCCTCTACCTACCTACCTACCTACTGTATTTCTCCCTATCTATTCACCTACCTACCTACCTACCTACCTACCTACCAGCTACTGTATTTCTCCCTCTCTGTCTATTCATCTACTTACCTACCTACTGTATTTCTTCCTTTCTCCCTCTACCTACCTACCTACCTACCTACTGTATTTCTCCCTCTCTATCTATCCCCCTCTCTACCTACCTACCTACTGTATTTCTCCCTCTCTATCTATCCCTCTACCTACCTACCTACTGTATTTCTTCCTTTCTCCCTCTATCTACCTACCTACCTACTGTATTTCTCCCTATCTATCTATCCCCCTACCTACCTACCTACTGTGTTTCTCCCTATCTATTTATTACCCTATCTACCTACCTACCTACCTACCTACCGTATTTCTCCCTCTCTCTATATTCCCCTATCTACCTACCTACTGTAATACAATAATACAATAGCAGAGTTAGAAGGGACCTTGGAGGTCATCTAGTCCAACTCCCTGCCTAGGCAGGAAGCCCTATACCATTTCAGACAAATGGCTATCCAACATCTTCTTGAAGACTTGCAGTGTTGGGGCATTCACAACTTCTAGAGGCAATTTCTGTTCCACTGATTAATTGTTCTAACTGTCAGGAAATTCCTCCTCAGTTCTAAGTTGCTTCTCTCCTTGATTAGTTTCCACCCATTGCTTCTTGTTCTGCCCTCAGGTGCTTTGTGGCAACCCCTGAGATATTGGAAGGCTGCTATCATGTCTCCCCTAGTCCCTCTTTTATTAAACTGTATTTCTTCCTCTCTCTCTCTCTATGGGCCACCTGGGAGTTTGCTATCCCAGTGCCTTTTTGGCCCTAAGAGGCCGCCATACGTTGCTGAGGAAATGACTGTTGGTGGGAGGAGTTATAGGGAGGTGAAAACCTGATCAGTGGGTACATTTTACATTTGTGTACCTTGCACATGACACACGTGTGCTAGGCACAAAATGAGTAGGTATTCTATTATCGGAAGTCCTTGGGAACATTGTGTCAAAATTTGAGGTAAATCGGTCCAGTAGTTTTTGAGATTAGTGGATTCGTACAAACTATTTAATAATAATAATAATAATAATAATAATAATAATAATAATAATAATAATAATAATAATAATAATAATAATAATAATAATAATAATAATAATAATTTAATTTTATATCCCGCTCTCTCTCCCCAAGGGGACTCGAGGCGGGGCACAGGCAATTAAAAATACAAATAAGACCACCGACAAATATAAAATACAAAATACAAAATTAAAAGTGAATTAAATTGTTCCTGCGCTAAAACCCATAAACTAAACTAAAAATTACCCCTAAAACCCCTAACCTAAAAAGAGACTACCCAAGGCCGGCCAGGCGAAAAAAGTGTGTCTTTAATTTTAAGCGGAAGGAGCGGAGGTCCGTGGTTGTCCTGATATCGGGGGGAAGGTCGTTCCAGAGGGCTGGGCCCGCCACAGAGAAGGCCCTTCCCCTGGGCGTCGCCCGCTGACAAAGTCTAGTGGACGGCACCCGGAGAAGTCCCTCTCTGTGGGAGCGAATCGGCCGTGAGGATGTATGGGGCAGGATCCGATCCCGCAGGTAGCTAGGTCCCGAGCCATGGAGCGCTTTGAAGATGATAATTAACACCTTGAAGCGCACCCGGAAGACGACAGGTAGCCAGTGCAGCTCGCGCAAGAGCGGTGTTACGTGGGCAAACCTAGAGGTGCCCATAATTGCTCGCGCGGCTGCGTTCTGGACCAACTGAAGCCTCCGGGTGCACCTCAAGGGGAGCCCCATGTAGAGAGAGTTGCAATAATCCAGTCGGGATGTCACGAGAGCATGAGTGACTGTGCGAAGGGCGTCCCGATCCAATAGGGGGCGCAACTGGCGTACCAGGCGAACCTGGTAAAACGCCCTCCTGGCCACGGCTGTCACTTGATCTTCCATGGACAGCCGGGTATCCAGGAGGACACCCAAGTTGCGCGCCCCATCCACAGGGGCAAGATGTTCGCCCCCTATGGCCAGAGATGGAATCAACTGGTTGAATCGGGCAGCCGGAAACCACAGCCACTCGGTCTTGGTCGGGTTGAGCCTGAGTCCGTTACTTCCCATCCAGATCCGCACGGCTTCCAGGCACTGGCACATCACCGCTACGGCATCGTTGGGGTGGTTTGGGGTAGATATATACATCTGAGTATCATCAGCGTAGAGATGATACTCTACCCCAAAACCACGAATGATCTCGCCCAGCGGCTTCATATATGTGTTGAACAGGAGGGGCGAGAGGACCGACCCCTGAGGCACCCCACATGTGAGGGGTCTCGAGGTCGACCTCTGCCCTCCTGCCAACACAAATTGCGATCGGCCAGAGAGGTAGGAGGAGAACCACCGTAAAACGGTGCCTCCCACCCCCAACCCCCCCAGCCGATGCAATAGGATACCATGGTCGATGGTATCGAAAGCCGCCGAGAGGTCTAATAGGACCAGGATGGAGGAACAACCCCCATCTCTGGCCCTCCAGAGATCATCGACCAACGCGACCAATGCCGTCTCGGTGCTATGCCCGGGCCGAAAGCCGGACTGGCGCGGGTCTAGATAATCAACTTCCTCCAGGTGACGGGGAAACTGTTGTGCCACCACACTCTCAACAACCTTCGCCAGAAAGGGAAGGTTGGAGACTGGACGGTAGTTGTTTAAAAGAGCTGGATCCAAAGAGGGCTTCTTAAGGAGGGGCCTCACCATGGCCTCTTTTAGGGAAGCAGGCAAGGAACCCTCACTTAAGGATGCGTTGATAACCTCTTGGAGCCAGCCTCGTGTCACCTCCCAGGATGCCAGTACAAGCCAGGAGGGACACGGGTCCAATAAACATGTGGTGGCTCGCAGTCGCCCACGTAACCTGTTCATATCATCGGAAGTAACGGAGTCAAACTCCTCCCAAACAAGATCCGCCTCGTGGCATTCCAATGGACCAGCAATGGGGGCTAACTCATTCTGTATCTGAGCGGTTTTCTCCTGCAGATAAGACACAAATTCCTCTGCTCTACCCTGTAACGGGGCTTCCCGCACCCTCTGTTGAAGGAGGGAGCGGGTCACCCTAAACAGGGCGGCAGGGCGGTTATCTGCGGATGCTATGAGAGTGGCACAATGATGGCGTTTGGCCACTCTCAGTGCCACAATGTAAGTCCGTAAATGGGCTCTTACCTGTGTCCGGTCAGATTCAGAGCGGGTAGTCCTCCATCTTCTCTCTAGGCATCTCTTGTGGCGTTTCATCACCCTTAGCTCCTCGGTAAACCAAGGAGCCAGGGTGGCTCGGCGCCACACGAGAGGCCGCAAGGGCGCGACCCGATCCAAGGCTCCCGTGGTCGCAATATTCCATGCGGCCACGAGGTCCTCCATAAATAAAAATTTTACATTTTTATTTATATAGATTGCTTTAATCATTTTAATTTGTGTTTATATTTTTTATGATATACAATGTCCAGAGTCACTTATTGTGAGGGGCAGCTCTAGAAATCAAATAACTAATATTTAGAAAAAAGATTATAGTTTTAGATTTTACTCTGATATGAGCTTGAGAAACAAAAAATATTTAACATAAGGCTCTATATACCTAAAATTCTGTTTTTTTTTACTCACATACATTTCTGATAGATTCTTCTAATTAATATATGTTATTTGATATATGAAGGAAGCTAGTCAGGATAACCTTATCTTTTCAACTGTCTTTCAAATCTATAGATGTATACCAGACATAATTTAAAAAATACATTCATATTCGTCCAGAACAGAACTTCAGTTATATTATCTGCTTCATCGCTAAAAGATATTTTTTTTAAAAAAGGAATATAGAAACTGTTGAGTTCTGTACAGGATCTAATGAGTCATCTTGCAATATTTTCTCTACTGAAATCACCATATCTTAGAAGTGTCTTTTTTTTTGATGTGTCATACAAATGGATTATTTTAAAATAGACTGATGTTTTTCATGGTGAAATGACAAAGTAATATTTTTACTGATATTATGCATTTTCAGAGTAAGAGATAAAACTTTGTTTAGGTTGAAAATAACCTCAGGAGACTACAGAAGATTTTCTATCAGACAGCAGAATCCAGTTCTTGAATTTATTAATCCACTGGGAGTGAAAATAAAACATGTTATTTAAGTAATATATCCTCTAATAAACCAAACCAAATACCTACCTGATCAAGGGAAATCTGAAGTCTATAAAACTCAACAAGAGATTCTTGAATGAGGGCACTACTTGCTTTAGTTTGATTCAGAGATTCAATCAGATCCTTATTTTCCAGTATATTTCCCTTACAAGTTGCAAGCGTCTATAACGACAAAAATTCTTTCAATTTTTAGAATGCATTAAATCATTGACAAGTAACAAAGATATTTAAATCCACATTGTCTGAATAGATCACAATTGGTTAATATGTCATATCTTTCAAATGCTCCAACTTCCTTAATTAGGTCTCAAACTCAAAAGTGCTTTTTTCAAGAGGCAACTGGACTTTCTGGTTTTTCTTAGAAGATGTTTCGCTTCTCATCCAAGAAGCTTCTTCAGCCCTTGCATGAGAAGTGAAACGTCTTCAAAGAAAAACCAGCAAGTCCAGTTGCCTCTAGAAAAAAGCACCTTTGGGGCAACCATGACCTAGGCGACTGAGAATTTCCATAGATTTTGTGGAGAGATAAAATCAATATACTAAATATAAGAATTCTTCATGCTCTCTTCCAAAATTCAGCATTACGTGTATTTAAAACAACATTGGTCATATTTTGAATTTATATTTATTGTAAGCAGAGTCAAAATTAATTATACTAATTTCTCATAATTCCCGGCTTGAAATTTCAAACATGAAAAAAGCCCCCAACAAACTCACAATACCCATAGAATTTTTAAAATGTCACATTATGTAATCATTTCAATCAACCAGGTTATTTTAAAAAAAAGCCATTGGATATAGTATGCATTATGAAAACATTGGCCATGAGCTATGCCAAAGAAATTTTATATACTCGTATAGTAAGATGGTGAATGCTTTTTGAATTTTTCCAGGCTCTCTATAGGCAGTAACTACAGGCTCATGAGCACAGGGCAGGATAGGCTAGGGCCATGATGGCGAACCTATGGCACGGGTGCCACAGGTGGCACGCAGAACCATTTCTTATGGCACGCGAGGCGTTGCCCTGTCAGCTCCAGCACACTTATGTGCGCTGTCCAGCTGATTTAGGCGTTCTTTTGAGGCCTTTTTTCGCCCTCTGGAGGCTTCAGGGAAGCTCCTGAAGCCTCTGGAGATGGGGGCAGGAAGGCTGGTTTCACCCTCCCCAGGCTCCTAGAATGCCCCTGGAGCCTGGGGAGGGTGAAAAAAGTGCGCTAAAAGCAGGGGGTCACGCACATAGTATTACAACACAACCCCCCCTGCGCTCCCCCCCCGCTTTTGGCAAAAAAAGGTTAGCCATCACTGGGCTAGGGTGTGACAAATTTTTCCTACTTTCAATTTCCAAAAATTAGGGGTGCTCAAAAGTTGTGACATGCCTCGGGGATTGTAAAGATATTTTGGTTATTTTAGATGTACTTGGTAAGTAACTACATAAATATCATACCTTTTTAATATTTTGTTTGTTTCTGCTCTGGTTCATTTGATTGGGAAAAAGGAAGGAACAAAACTTAGAATGATGCAGTCCCCAACATCCTAAACCTCAATCCAACTGTCTCTTCCACAGTTTGCAGGAATTTAGCAGAATGTTTTAATCATCAAATCACTATCCAGATCCAGCCTAATGCTGAAGTTGATTTTTCCTTTGCCAATTTCTTCTCACACCAAATTTGGTTCCTTTCTGTTTAGTTTCCAGAGAATTATCTGACAAAGTATGACAGTTCTTTATAGCATTTCTTTCCAATAGTTTGCTGGCTTGGAAAGAATAATAAACCAGCACTTTTCATCTTGAAGGGTTTAAAATGCATTTGCAACTGTAACAGTTACAAAAGAATTCACGGCAAAATGAAAAATATTCATTTAAAAATATTTCCCGTTCCAATTACTTTTTCAAAGAATAAATTTCGAGTGCAACAGCACTTTATCCTAAAAGCTAACGATTGCTAGATTTTGCCTATAAAACTACTAATAGTATAATTTCATGCATTTAAATATTTCCACATAATAAAAAAGGAAATATTTACAGTACTTTTTCATGTAAATTGTCAGAGCTGTTCAAATCCTTTGAAATAGTGATTTCAAAATATGCTAGTGTGTGTGCAAAGTACTTTAAAAAAAAACATTATAACAGTTGTGTGTTTTTCTAGGTTCATCCAATTTCTTTGGAAACTGTTCTCAGCTATGTGCCTGCAACCAAGTTCACTCTTCTAGGGGGGGAAAGGAAGTGGGATGGCTCTGCATATTTGAAAAGATAATTAAGAGTAGTTTCCAAAGTAGCTACACAGGCCTGAAAAGTCATAGATGCTTTAGTGAATGTTGTGCAATTTTATGGGTACAAGGATATTTTAAACTTGGGTTAATATGTCTCTGGGAAGTAAACAGGAAGAGGACAGCGTTCCCAGGGGTGGGATTCAGCCAGTTTGGACTGGTTTGGGCATACTGGTAGCTCCAACGATCAGCTAATAGTGAACCGATTCGCTCCGATGATCAGGTGGGCCCACCCGTCTACCCCTGCTCTATACTGACCTTTTCTTTTTTCTGAAGCATAGCTGATAGGCGCGGCAGAGCAGATTGCCGCGCCGCAGCTGTTTTAATGCAGTAGAAGGTAAGTTTTTGCAGCTGTTTTTAAACCCACTGCGCAGAGTACGAGCTCAGAGAACTGGTTGTTAAACTAGTTGAATCTGAGCATTCCTTGAATCTTCAGAAAAATGGGAGATCACCATCTAATGTACCTTGGTGAGATTTTCAGACCAGAAGAAAACAGGAGAAAATTCCTTGAATCTTTCATAGATGAGGCACTAATGTGAAGTATTTAGAAAAAAAATCAGGAAATTCAGAGACGACTGCAGTTTTAATCTAATGGATGAAACATCTTTCCCCCGCTCCCCCAAAAAAGCAGATTACATCAGGATGGCTCCTTGTAATAAACAAAGTAACATAAAAATGTTCATGTGAGATTGATATCTCTTACCTCCAAAAGAGATTCTTCGAGTTTTGCCAGCTGTATTTTCTTTTCTTTTTCCTGCTGTAATAATTTTGTTTTTTGTTCTTCCAAATCTGGCTTTTCATGTTGGATAGTCAAAGCTAAAAGCTGGAAGGCCAAGGTATTTTTGAGTAGGCAGAAAAGTACACAAGCATTATTTGTTGAGTATTTATGTAGGCTTCGATCTTATGTTATCATAACCCTGGGCAGCTTAGAAACAATAATAAAGCAATAAAAATCACAAAACCAATATTAAAATTCCTAGCACCCCCCAAGACAAACAAACCTTTCTTGTCCAACAGAAAGCTTTCCTCAGCTCCAGCCAATGCACTACCCCAAAGGCTACAGGAAAATCCCAGTCTTCCAGATTTTACAGAAGATCAGAATGGTGAGGGCTGGATGGTTTTCAGGGGAAGAGTGTTCCAAAGTGGGGACAGGCAACAAAGAACATTATAGCTTAAGTCCCACTAGTTGGCAACATTTAAAGAAAGGAGCATGCCTTCCCTATGGGATGGGATGGAATAGGAAGATACCCTCAGAGAGGCAATCCCATAGCTAAGCTGGAAATTGTCCTTAGTGCTATTGTTCTCCATAGCGCTGCTTGGAGAGTCCAAGGATGGGTAAAATCAGCCTCGCTGCCCTTCGGACTGAGTGTCAATTTCTTTGACCACGCCTCCTTTGCCTTCCTGTGGTCAGTTTTAAAAACTCAGTCCGCCCAGTAGGACTAATATTGGAGGGTTCTCGGGGATTTGGCAATAGGCTGAATTTTATCCAGGGATTCTCCAAACAATTACAATTTCTTAACAATGGAAAAGAAGGTTTAAAGAAATCAAAAGAAAGATTTGATTGACAAGTTGTAGGAACCTGAAGGGAAGTCGGAGCGAGGCTTCTGCTGGTCGCAGGCAGAAGCCGAATTGGGAATCATCTGTCCGGCGGCTGCTGGCAGATGCGGGGAGGCAGGAGACTCCTGCTGACCTGGGCCGCTCTATTTAAGCTAAAAAAGCTAAAGGCGGCATTTCTCGGCTCCGTAAGAGCGCGGCTGGCCTCCTGCTGGGCAGAAACTTCATAGCCCTTCAGGAGGTTGCCAAGGAGACCAGCAGGCTTCGGCGGCAGCGCAGGGAGCGCCCGCCATTTTGGACAGCTCAGGGAGGCTGCGCGAAGTCGCGGCCGCCATTTTGGTCACTGGCAGTCTGTGGGCAAACAGCATAGGACGGCTGCGCAGACAGTGATTTCTATCGGAGAAGGCTCAGGAGGCTGCAAAAGATTGCGGCCGCCATTTTGGGCACCGTTTAAAATAAACGGCCGTTGAGGAGAGCCAGAACGTCACGAGCTAATAAAGAAGCCGTTAACGGAAAAACAGTTAAAGTGGTCACCTCAGCTGTGGGGAAGCACAACTTGCCGCGCTCACCTTTAGGGCAGATATCCGCAGGGAGTGAAGAGCCTTTCTGGGGCACCAGTAAAGGTTCTCCTTCTCATAGAAGGAATTATATTGCAGTAAAGCGGAATAAAGGGTGTCCTGGCCCTCAAACCAGCACCCATAAATTGAATATCTGCAAGGCGTTTACTGGACCACCTGGCCAGCGCTCAGCCCTTCTGCTGCGAATTTAAAATCTGTCAGAAGCTGTATTCCAGACCTCCAAGATGCAGGAGGAGGGATTAAGGCTTCCAGCTGAAGAAGGAGAGCCTTCAGCAAAACGCAGCAGGCCAGAGTCTCCCCCTAGAGGAGGCAAAGGGAAAAAGGGCCCCAAAGGGAAATTTCCCCTTAAAATCTCCAAAGGGCAGGAAAACCAAAGCCCAAGGAGACAAGGGATTCCAAGGGAGCAGGATAGTGACAGAAGAAATCCAAGTAACTCCCAAGGGAATTCTAGCAGATTTTGTCCTTCACCTCCCAGAGTTGAGGAAATAAGGCAACCTTCACCTCAGAAGGAAAGGTGTAATTACACTAGTGATGAGGATTCTGCACAGGGTTCTCCTGATGCATCAATGGGGTACCCTTCTTCTCCTAGTTCTTCCATCAGAGAGGAAATTGGAGGAAACTCTGTAGGGGAGGATAGGATAATGGCAGTTCCTCATAAGGAAATTCATTCTGTTAACAAAACTTCGGTTCTGTCAGCAGAAATGAGAGAGGTCATTTCTATTGCTATTGCCCAAGGTATAGAGGAGGGCAGAAGGCAAGGGACCTCGAAGGGAGGAAAGAGTCGGATGACTCATTCTTTGCCCATGCATGCTAGGGGAAGTTGGAGAGGTTCAACTACCTCCTCGGTCACCACTGAGGGGTCGACTTGGGAGGGGAACCAGAAGGATGGTTACCAAATGTCGGAGGATGAGGATTTGCCTCCAGAGAAACCTACTTCCAAAGGCCTCTTTAAACCTACCCTATTTAAATCCATCTTGCATAAGGCCAGGTCAGCGACTGACCTGGGGCCAATTAAAACATCAGATGCAGCTGATCCATCTTCATTGGATGATCACAAGGCTGGGCTGTTTCAGGAGATAGCCCCGGAACCGGAACTAATTCCGGTGCCGGATCTATTTATGAACGTGGTGCAAAGACAATGGGTGCAGCCAGGAACTCTAGCTAATCCCAGTGGGGATGACAAAACGCTATATGCGTTGGAGTCCAAACTGGAGGACATTCTTAAACTTCCTGAGGTGGATGCACCAGTGATTTCTCTGACTTCAAATTCTTCGCTTCCGGCTGAGTTATTGGAGGGCCTGAAGGCGGAGGATAAGAGGGCTGAGAAAGCAGGTCATAAAACACACCAGGCGGCGGCCTGGGCTATAAAGACGGCCACGTCATCTTCCTTTTTTACTAGGGCCGCGTTACTATGGCTAAGGAGGTTAAGGGCCAGTCCTCCAGAGGACGAGGCCAGGATGTGTCATGATCTCACCAAAATAATTACAGCTGTAGAGTACGCGGCGGATGCATCTTTGAATGCAGCAAAATTTGCATCACGAGCCTTAGCATCAAATGTGACTTCACGTCGCCTGCTCTGGTTACGTCATTGGCAGGCAGACGTCAAAGCCAAATGGAAGCTAGCTTCAGCCCCGTTCAAAGGTAACAATCTCTTTGGGGAGTCTTTGGACAAGTTCCTCATAGAGACCAAGGATAAGAGGAAGGTTCTCCCTGCCACTCTAAAGAGGCAGGGGAAAAAAGGGTCAAGATATTTCAGAAGGCAGTCATTTCGTGCCTCAGATAACAATCAACCTTCCACATCTTATGGATTCAGCAGGAATTATGGCCAGCCCTCAGAGAGGTATCAGGACAGGGCTGAGTACAATAACAGGAACAGGCAACAGCAGGGTTCCTTCAGGAAGCCCTTTCGTGGCGGGAATAATTCCCGTCAATTCAAAAGAGGCAAGTGACGGGCTAGGGATCCCTCCCATCGGAGGCCGTCTGCAGTTGTTCGCAGATCGATGGGAGGAGATAACCACAGATGCGTGGATACGCAACACAATAAGGAAAGGCCTGTTATTGGAGTTTTTGTCCCTTCCCCCACGAACCTTTGTAAGTTGTCCCTTTCACAGGAGTCAAGAGAAAAGGGCAATGATGCAAAAGGAGATACAGCATTTGTTAGACATAAACGCCCTAGAGCCAGTTCCACCAGGACAGGAAGGCAAGGGGTTTTACTCCAGACTCTTTCTGGTTCCCAAGAGCTCGGGCGGGGTCAGAGCCATATTAGATTTGAAGCGTTTGAACCGGTATCTAGCTTACAAGAGGTTCAAAATGCAGTCATTGAAATCCATCCTAGAAGGGATAAGGCAAGGGGATTTAATGACAAGCATAGATCTGAAGGAGGCGTATCTGCACATCCCAATACACAAGGCACACCGCAGCTATCTGAGACTGTATGTGAGTGGAAGGCACTATCAGTACAGGGCGCTTCCATTCGGCCTCTCGTCAGCGCCAAGGACGTTTACAAAGGTTTTGGCAGCAGTGGCGGCTCATCTGAGGTCAAGACCTGTTCGTCTGGCTTGTTATTTGGACGACATGATAATGATGTCATCGACTTGCCAGCAGGCCAGAAGGGATGTGCAGCTTACTGTACGTGCGCTTCAACAACATGGCTTCACGATAAACAAGGAGAAAAGTCATCTGACGCCCACCACTCGCTTGCAACACCTGGGGGCTGTCATAGACACTCGATCATGCCATGTGTTCCTGTCTCAAGAGCGTCAGAAGAATCTTCAGTCGAGGATTCGAATCTGTCAGAGCAGGGCCCGGATCCAGATTGTGCAGCTGTCTCAGCTGTTGGGCATGATGATTTCTTGCATCAAGATAGTACCATGGGCAAGGCTTCATGCCAGGGAACTGCAATGGTTTCTACTTCCAATGCAGAGGGCCAATGTCAGCAATTCAAAGAGACAGGTTTATCTTTCACAAAGGGTGAAAAGATCGTTAAAGTGGTGGCAGACAGGGGCGATCCGGAAGGGTTCCCTATTCAAGGAGCCAGAGCGTGTGGTAGTCACTTCAGATGCCAGTCTCCAGGGTTGGGGAGCGCATTGCAAGGGGCAGATCACGCAGGGGTTGTGGTCAGATTCGGAATCAGCCCACAACATCAATTGGCTGGAGCTGAGAGCAGCCAGATTGGCTCTACGCAGATTTGCAAGGCTCTTGGTGGGTCGGCATGTGTTGCTGTTGACAGACAACATGGCCACAAAGGCCCACGTGAACCGGCAGGGAGGCACGAGATCCAAGAGACTCATGTTGGAAGCAGAGACCTTGGGTCGGTGGGCGGAGAGACATTTAAAATCAATCAGGGCCGACCACATATCAGGCGACAGCAACGTGGAGGCAGACTGGTTAAGTCGCCAGTCCATAGACAATTCAGAATGGCAGTTGCATCCGAATCTGTTCAAGGACATTGTTCAGAGGTTCGGTCAGCCGGTGGTCGACCTGTTTGCGTCAAGCAGCAATGCCCAAGTGCCTCGGTTTTATTCCCGCTATTATTCCCCACAGGCGGAGGGGAGGGACGCTCTGAGGTGCAAATGGCCTCAGGGACTATTGTACGCGTTCCCTCCTCTACCACTGATTCCGCAAGTGATTGCAAAGATTTTGGGGGAGAGGGCGGAGATCCTCCTGGTGGCTCCTCATTGGCCCAGGAGGTCGTGGTTTGCGGATCTAGTGAGTTTGTCCATAGCAAAGCCTTGGAGAATGCCTCAGGTCATACTTTGCCAGGGAGCAGTATTACATCCAGATCCTCAGTGGCTGCAACTAGCCGTTTGGCGATTGAAGGGGAGTTGCTGAGGAAACGTAACTTTTCAGAAAAAGTTATAAGGACAATCCAGGCTTCCAGGAGGGAGTCCACTAATCGGATATACGAGGCAACATGGCGCGCCTTTGCTACATGGTGCAGGGCCCGAGGGGTGAATGAAGTGTCAGCAACAGTGCCAGAACTTTTGAACTTTCTTCAGGAAGGGTTGGACAAAGGGTTGGCACACAACACACCGGCGCCAGGTGGCCGCATTATCTACTATATTGGCAGCTGGGGCTCAGCAGAGTCTGAGTAAAGATCCACAGATCAAAAGTTTTTTGAAGGGCGCAGCTAACATACGACCACCAATTATACATAGATATCCTTCCTGGGATTTACCATATGTGTTGAGAGCATTGACTTCTGCTCCGTTTGAACCGTTACGAGAGGTTTCCCTTCGACATTTGTCATTAAAGACCGCATTTTTAGTGGCTATAACATCAGCCAGAAGGGTCTCTGAGTTGGCGGCTCTATCAGTCAGGGAGGAATTATGCATAATTCATCCAGACAGGGTCATTATGAGACTAGATCCGTCGTTTATACCAAAAGTAAATTCACAATTCCATAGAACGCAGGAGATTATTCTACCGAATTTTTGTCCTGATCCAAGGCATCCAAGGGAAAAGTCTTGGCATAAATTGGACGTTAGGCGTGCTATAAAGATTTATGTAAAAAGGACCAAGGGCATTAGACATACTGAAAGTCTATTTGTGGCATTTCAACCAAGGTCGCTAGGCCGCAAAGTATCATCGGCCACCATAAGCCGATGGTTAAGAGCTTGTATTAAGATGGCTTATGAGCATCAAGGCAGAATAGCTCCAAGCAAGGTGTTAGCACATTCCACGAGAAGTGCGGCAACTACGGCGGCATGGGCGACTCAAGCATCTATATTGGAGATTTGCAGGGCAGCAACGTGGGCATCACCCACAGCCTTCATTAGGAATTATAAAATAGACTCCTTTGCTTCAGCCGAGGCTTCCTTCGGAAGAAGGGTATTACAACAGGTGGCCTCGGTTCCTGTGCTATCTGACACTGACCCTTCCCACCCTGGGACAGTATAGCTTGGGTATGTCCCATCCTTGGACTCTCCAAGCAGCGCTATGGAGAACGACCGTTGTCTTACCTGAACGGTCCTTCTCGTAGCGCTGCGGGAGAGTCCAAGACCCGCCCAGGGTTTATTTCAGGGTGCTAATGATTCTGATTATTCATAGAAGGGCGTCCTGTTCGGGAAAGACATTCGTTTTTAAAACTGACCACAGGAAGGCAAAGGAGGCGTGGTCAAAGAAATTGACACTCAGTCCGAAGGGCAGCGAGGCTGATTTTACCCATCCTTGGACTCTCCCGCAGCGCTACGAGAAGGACCGTTCAGGTAAGACAACGGTCGTTTTAAACAACGTAATGCTTCCCTTTTTACATGTTTTGTATCCAATGATGTCTTTCGTGAATAGAAAGACAGTTTTCCTCACACAAGTTGTTCTCACTGAATCCTAACAATTCTCCTTTCTTGCATTTCATTATTCTTCATTCATGCTATTTTAGAGAAATCCCTTACTTATGAGCAGTTTTGGGGGAAACAGCAGGAGAACATAGTAAAGTGCAGTGAATGAAAGGAAGCTCCTTTACTCAACAACACTTTAACTCCCACTTCTGTCTAACTTATTTTCCTATAGATTTCAATATGTTTTAAGAGCATGAAATGTAATAACATTCTAAATTTATATCTCTAAATATAGGTAAGCAAAACCAACACATCAAAAGATATAGAGACAGTGAGAAATGTAGAGTGAGCAATGTATCTTTCTTTATTCTGTATTTCATGCATTAATAGTTTAAAAAATCCACTAATTTAAAAAGGTAAATAAATATACATATATGCATAATTTGCTTATATATATACTTGTATAAGTTATTTTTTATAATACAATACTAATTTAAATTTAAGAAGTTTAATAACTAGCATCTTCCCATTCTCCTAAAACTAAAAAATATTATGATCCTTGTAAATTGCCATTCTAGAAATACAATAAATAATATTTTTACACTCACATAAGACTACTGCATACATATTATAATATTTGCTCTAATGATTTAGCTTCAGCACAACAAAAGGAAGACTAAGAGAATGAAAGGAAGGGAATACATGCCCATATGCAACTAGCTGGGCATTCTTAAGTCTTCTCAAATCTTAATCTATAAAGTTTGCAAACTTTTAAGAATGCAAAAGAAATTTCAACCATTTTTGCAAATAATTCCCAATGCAGTGAAAAAAAATTGAACAAGCTAATTAAAAGCTGCTTGTATCTCAGCTTAACAGCACATGGTAATAGGCACAAGGTAAAAAGAAGAGAGAAGAAACTGAAGTTATATATTTTTTAAAACCCACAAGATTTTTAAAGTAAATGATATAAATCATTTTATGGTAGCATTTGATTAAAATGAAGAGAATCTTATTGGACATGTTCATTCTTACCTGCCCTCTTAAGCCACTACGGGTGATTGTAAAATTAACCTCGGTAACAATAGATGCTGCGTCAGGTGGAATATATGGATTTGGGTTTCTGGTTGACAGAAATAGGTTGAATTCCTCATTATAGTCTATTATTTTGTCACCTATCTGTACAACATAACGGGGTCCTATAGAAAAAGGGAGAAACACAAGTATTGAAAATAAGGTACAGTATTTATAACAGAAACCTTCTAAATCCTAAATCAGATTTCATGTTTAGAAAAGATGAATTCTTGGCTGTTAATTTCAGTTAACTTATTCTAAACATGATTAGGTGAATCTTAGTTTTCCTAGTATAGAAAAGGCAACTTGGTGACCTTTAAAAGTTCTGTACTACAAATTCTACGAGCCTCTGTCAGCAGTATTAAAAATAAGAAATTATGTCCAGAAGACACATTCCAGTCAAATCTAACCCTGAATGATGTACAATTACATCTGTGTTACTCTGTTACTCAGATTAAAATTGAAAACAAAGTACAAATCCACATAATCCCACACAATCCCATCTACAGGAATCAACACCACCAAAATTAAAACACCTTCCATTGTTAGATGGGCCAGTGATATAAAGGCCTTGGTGGACTTTTGAAATACTAAAAGCAACTTGGATGTCTGGCAGGACTACTATTGCAAAGAGGGAAGTGGTTCAAAAGGTGTGCTTCCATGTGGTCCCTGAAGGGGACAATCCCTGAGTAAGGGAGCACAGAGTTCACCATACTGAACTAATCAGATGAGAAGATATTAGTAGTAGGGAGAAGTCATTCCTGCAGATAGTCAGGTCCTGAATCATGAAGGGTTTTAAAGGAGGAATCTAATATCTTAAATTGCATCTAAAACTAACAGGTAACCAGTGATATATGGGCACATTGGGAAGCACGTACAAAAACATCAGAGCATTGAAATATATAATCAAGTAAAAAAATATGTGAAAATACAAAACTTTTTTCTTTGAAATATAGGAAGAACAGTGAAAAATCTTATGGCCAGCCATTATTGTCATCCTCTACCTAAGAGCAAAGAGGCTCAACACAACCCTAGGGCAATCTGCAGATGGTTTCAGATAAAGTTGGTGCTTTGGTTTACTACCTTGTGACATAAATTTTGTC
Source organism: Rhabdophis nuchalis (assembly GCA_039707465.1). Taxonomy (NCBI): domain Eukaryota; kingdom Metazoa; phylum Chordata; class Lepidosauria; order Squamata; family Natricidae; genus Rhabdophis; species Rhabdophis nuchalis. The sequence goes on from CM077649.1 coordinate 50,447,255, forward strand.
ACATTATAACATGTAAAATCCCAAATAGGATAGGTACCAACTCACCAAAAATACACGTTATTTTTTTATACAGCACTGTGAAGCAATCATATGTAACTGTCAGAAGCAAGATAAAGAAAAATCTTACGTTCAGTTATCCATGATTGCATTTCACAGGAAAGGCCATCTGACAATTAAGGTCAGGGAAAAATTCTGCATGGCAAAATTGTTACTATTTCCTCAAATAAATCACTTCAGAGTCTGAAGACCCTGAGATCAGTAGAGAATGGGGGAGGGGGGCAAGATAGCAAGAATATGAAGAATACAGTAGTTCTCAACTTAGACTGGTACCTTAACAATATTAGAAGTTATGATGGATTTGAAAAAAGTTGCTTACAATTGCTGTACCGCCCTGTAGTCATGTGATCGCATTTCTGGCACTTGGCAACTTTATGGCCTTTATGACCAGTTGCAGCATTCCACGATCTCATGACTGAATTTTGTACTGGTTTTTTTCCCCAGGAAAAACACTCATTCAATAAAATAGGATCATTTTTATGACTTATGATATATGATTCACTTAATGACTCTGATGACTTGCTTAACAACTGTCAAAAGAACAGTTGCAAAATTGTATCTAGTTAATGTGGTGTTTTGACTCATGACCCCAGAGACTTAAGATTGAAATTCCAGTCCCAATTTTGATATATCAAGGACTACTTGAACATTCATTCTACATTCTACTATTCCAAATTCTAAACCAAACAGGGGGAAAAGCCATAGTGTTGAAATCAATTTCATTTGCTGCCCTCACATCTGTAGGCCAAAACACATACCGCACTCATATACATTTCAATTATTGCTTTAGATTGTTTTCATTTGCACTCCATCCCTTTCTATGCGACTTGTCTTTTCTACCCTTGCTGGATAAGAGTGGTAATAGAGATGATTTATTCTTTTAGATATTTTTATCCTGCCTTTTATTTTTTTTAATAAAACGTGGGGAACATAATAATCTTCCTCATCCTATTTTCCCCTTAACAACAAGCCCGTGAGGAGAATTGGGCTGAGAGAGAATAACTGGCCTAAAATCCTTCAGCTAGCTTTCATGCCCAAGACGGAACTAGTAACTCATAGCCCTCCGCTTTCTAGCCCAGGGCTGTCAAAGGCCTGGCCCGCGGGCCAGATGCGTCACATGCTGGCCACACCCACGCCCAGTTTAGCAAAGAGAAAAGTCCTGATACATCACATGACGGCACCGTGACCACATAAATTTGACACCCCTGTTCTAGCCTGATTCCTTAACACTAGAAAATACTAGCGCTGATGGGCAGCTAACAATGAAGTATACTTTAGTTCAGATCCCTGTCCTGAGTAGGGGGTTGAACTGAATTGCCTATGATTCTATGAACAGATTTCTGCTCCCACCTAATGTCTCAGGCTGAAGCTGAAGAAGTGAGATATTTTGTCAATGGATGCCATTAGGTCAACAAACTGACACAATTGGTAGAATATTTGTTAAACAAATGTAATAGTAAATATGAGTAACATTGTAAATAAATCTTTTTAATTCAATATTTTACCTGAGAATCAAAACAATAGTTACATATATCACCACATACTAAGTTGGAGATTTACCTTGTGCAACAAGATCCTTTCTAAGCAGAGGATAAAGCACAGGCTCAACCCCATCCATTTCCTGTATAATAAGAGTTTTTCCAAATCGCACAGCCAATTCAAGGGCATTAATAAAGTTTGTATCCTGCAAAAATGAATTTTTATACTTTTTTTTATAAAATACAAAATACCATGAAACTATTCTTGCCAGAACTATGCTTGTATACGTGTTCTTCACTCTTTTTTTGCCATTTTAAATATAACCTTAAAATGTAACCAAACCAGAACTTAAACTATCATAATAAATAAGGAGAAAAATGCAGTATAGTATAGGTGCCCTCCCCAAATAGATCACAAAGGAAGAATTCCATGACTGTAGATCTAATGTCTGATTCTGTATTTCTAGACATACTAAGCAAACAGTAATGACTTAGTTGGATACATTTTAGTTATTTATATATTCCAACACGTGCACAAAGGTAGAAGTCCACACATCTATGTTGCATACAAACTGAGTTTTTACAGATTTATCCACTATAATCCCATGATAAATTCTTGGTTAAATTCTCACTTCTCTGCCTCACTATTTATGTGAAGTTAAAAAAAAATCAATGTGATAAAAATATCTTTTGGAGTTTTTTACAATCACTTTTGCTTTTTACCATCCATAAAACTAGGTAGCTCAGTCTTGTCCTATGTCAATGAATTTAAACCCTGATCTCAATAAAAATCCTTAAAATATGCCACTTCTTACTGCCCTCCATTTAGAAAATGGGAAATTGTTAAGATGCACCGAAGTATAAGACGCAGCAAGGTTTTGAAGAGGAAATTTTTTTTTAAAGGGTTTTGCACTCTGCAAACCTCCCCAAAATGGCCTGTTTTTCACGAAAATGGGCCGTTTTTTTAAAAAGAGGGGCATGGATAGCTTTTAGGAAGCTTATAGAGTGCTGGTGGGGGCGGGGTTGGCAAAATAATGGGCCATTTTTCATTCATTTCTGCCCTCCCCAGCCCCCAGGAGCTCTCTAAAAGCCTTCTAAAAGCTATGCATGGCCATTTTGGTGAAGGGGGTGGAGTTTCGGGAGGCAAAAAATGCTGTATTCAGTGTATAAGACGCACCCAGATTTTCAGCCTCTTTTTTGAGGGAAAAAGGTGTTTCCAAAGTCAATGATATAATCATTGTAATAAATGATGTAAAAATTCTCCTTTTCTTGGTCAGTCATTTTAAATGAAAGAGTGAGTGAAGTATTCTTTTTACTGTAATCCAGAAGAAGTTATAAAGTTCAAATAATACCTGTTGGTTGATAATTTCCAAGCGTGATTCTTTCAAATGTGTTTTTAACCATTCTGTAGCTCTGGAAGAAGGGTCTATCAAAAATGGGCAAACTTTACTCTGTTGAAAGAAAGAGAGAGTTTATTTTATTTTATAAGGAAAACATTCAGGAATAAAATTACATTTAAATATCTCTCTTATCTTTTTCCACAATACTAAAAATAAATTGAAATATGGGTACTGGGAATTATTTAGATAATGTACACAGGAAGAAAGATAACATTAGTAATGTAATTGACTAGTATGACTAGTCAAAAAAGTATGACTCGTCCTACTTTTTAGAAATGAAAATCTTTTGCACTTCTTTGATATTTAGAATTTTAGATTTTTAATTACTTAATGGTACACTTAGATTTTAAGTGGGGAAAAAATCTTCTCAAACCATCCGCAATCTAGCATTAATAGGTTTTCTTGACTTCCAAGTCTCCATACATATCAGAAAAGGATATCTGTAAATATTTCATCAAAGAAATAAAGAAACAAGAAGCGACTTCTTTGTCATCAATCCAAGATCTAGAATTAAGTAACCTAACAGCAACAGCAATAGCACTTATATATTGCTCTATAGTCCTTTACAGCCCCTCTCTTAAGTGGTTTACAATGTCAGCATATTGCCCCCAACAATCTGAGTCCCATTTTACTGACTTCGGAAGGATGGAAGGCCTTGAGCCAGTCAGGAACGAACTGCTGGCAGTCGGAAGAGTTAGTCTACAATACTGCATTCTAACCACAGCTTTTCTGATTCTATTGTATTCTATTTATAGTCAAATAAATGTAAGTCAATCACAGCTTTAGTCATCCATCCCATAATTTTTAGAGATTGGAAGGTACAGTATCAGTCAGGCAGATTTTGGGAGAACTGGGAGAACTCTTAATCTAAACTTTGGTAAATGTGAATGCATGCAATTTCAAAAACGTAATAATAAAAGTACAATTTACCTGAAGTATTACAAGGGCATTTTCTATTGACAGATCATCAGAGGGCAAACCTTCACTTTTCCAAATCAATTGCTCACTCTCTGTGCATAGAAACCGCCTAAGATCAAATTCTAAAAAAAAAAAAAAGTTATTTCAGTCTTCCTGAGTTTGCTTAGGCATCATACATTTCTCATTAGTACTTAAGACTTTTATACACTACTGCAAATAAATTACATTGTATCATATGCCATATTAGCTTCTTGATACTGTACAATTACTACTTCTTTGGAATTGTTGATAATGACTGTGTTATATATCACATACACAATATATATTTAGAGAGATTAGAGTGATTATAAAACATTTATAAAATATAATTAGGAGGAACAGAAAATCTGTCTGGATTCAAACATTAGCTTCAGTTCTTGAAAATAAGGTCTAAGATCACATTATTAAGAATAAGCAATTCTTAAACTGGTGTAGATATAAATGTACGAGCTGCTAAGTAGTTTCCCCCCCCCCCTTCCCGTTAATCAATACAATACAATAGCAGAGTTGGAAGGGACCTTGGAGGTCATCTAGTCCAACTCCCTGCCTAGGCAGGAAGCCCTATACCATTTCAGACAAATGGCTATCCAACATCTTCTTAAAGACTTCCAGGGTTGGGGCATTCACAACCTCTGGAGGCAAGCGGTTCCACTGATTAATTGTTCTAACTGTCAGGAAATTTCTCCTCAGTTCTAAGTTGCTTCTCTCCTTGATTAGTTTCCACCCATTGCTTCTTGTTCTGCCCTCAGGTGCTTTGGAGAATAGTTTGACTCACTTAATACAGACATATGTTAATGTTGAGATTTTGTGTAACATTTAAAACTGTAATTTAAAAGCAGAACATGAGAACAACTCTCACTTTCAAGACTAGCAGATTTTGTCCATGAATCCAAGCTTGCTTTTCTTTGGTCTTCAGGTGCAGCTGAGAGGTAAGTAATAAATGCTGCAGACAGTTGAGCTCTCCTTGGCAGTGTACTTAATTCATCCGCTATTTCTGAAACCTGAAACAATTTCCAATATGATTGTTTATTGATGTAGCTAGTCAATATATTGATATGCTAAATGACCAGACCTTTGCATAGAGGGAGAAGTTGAGTTCATCCTTAGCCATAAAATATGTCATCTGGGTCCAATATTTGTGTCATCATATTTAACATTTACTATCATCTTTAATATATTTTTATCTTACCATTTGCCTTTACATTTCACTGGGATGTATGTGGTTTTTGTTTCCTGGTTTTGGGAAAGTTTAATTTGTAGTTTAGTTTAGTTTATTGTCATTGCACATGGTACAACAAAAGATTTCTACATCTTCAAGTTTTTCTAAAAATTGTTCAGCCTATTTTAAGGTTTTGTCTATAAAACTAGAGGATGAAAGAAAATTATTTTCTAACTAGCCATACCCGGCCATGCATTGCTGTGGCCCAGTCTGGTTAAATGGCCAACCAATCTGTGTGTAGATCTACTCCTGCACACACAAACATGTACATACAACCACCGTATAACCCCCAACCTACCTACCTATTGTATTTCTCCCTCTCTACCTACCTACCTACCTACCTACCTACCTACCTACCTACCTACCTACCTACCTACCTACCTTGGGGTTGGGCTTTTTATCTATGTATTTTAGGGTTTGAAATTGATTTAATTCTTTTTAACCATTTCTGATTGTATTCTTTGTTTTTATCCTTTCCTGTGCACCGCCCTGAGTCCCATCAGGGAGAGAGGGCGGTATAGAAATATGAAATAAAGTAAAGTACCTACCTACTGTATTTCTCCCCCTCTCTATATATCTTTCTCTACCTACCTACCTACCTCCTGTATTTCTGGCCATAGGGGGCGAACATCTTGCCCCTGTGGATGGGGCGCGCAATTTGGGTGTCCTCCTGGATGCCCGGCTGTCCATGGAAGATCAAGTGACAGCCGTGGCCAGGAGGGTGTTTTACCAGGTCCGCCTGGTCCGCCAATTGCGCCCCCTATTGGATCGGGACGCCCTTCGCACAGTCACTCATGCGCTTGTGACATCCCGACTGGACTATTGTAACTCTCTCTACATGGGGCTCCCCTTGAGGTGCACCCGGAGACATCAGCTAGTCCAGAATGCAGCCGCGCGAGCAATTATGGGAACCCCAAGGTTTACCCATGTAACACCGCTCTTGCGCGAGCTGCACTGGCTGCCTGTCGTCTTCCGGGTGCACTTCAAGGTGTTAGTCATCATCTTTAAAGCGCTCCATGGCTCGGGACCTAGCTATCTGCGGGATCGGATCCTGCCTCATACATCCTCACGGCCGATTCGCTCCCACAGAGAGGGACTTCTCCGGGTGCCGTCCACTAGACTTTGTCAGCGGGCGAAGCCCAGGGGAAGGGCTCTCTCTGTGGCGGGCCCAGCCCTCTGGAACGACCTGCCCCCCGACATTAGAACGACCACGGACCTCCGCTCCTTCCGTCTAAAATTAAAAACACATCTTTTCTGTCTGGCCGGCCTAGGATAGTCTCTCTGTCTATGGGGTATTATATTTAATTGGGAATGTTATTTTAGTTTAACTTAGTTTTAATGGGGATTTTTAGCACAGGTATAGGTTTAATTTGTTTTTAAATGTTTGTATATTTGCTGTTTTTTATTCTTCCTGTGCACCGCCCCGAGTCCCTATGGGGAGAGGGAGCGGTCTACAAGTATTAAATATTATTATTATTATTATTCTCCCTCTCCCCCTCTATCCCTCTACCTACCTCCCTACCTACCTACCTACCTACCTACTGTATTTCTTCATTTCTCTATCCCTCTACCTACCAACCTACCTACCTACCTACCTACCTACTGTATTTCTCCTTGAATCTTATGGACAGAATATTTATGTCATAAAGAATGACACAATACCTGTGGCCCACTGCTCTCTCTGTATCCATCTACCTACCTTTTTAAAACAATTTTTTACATTTCCGTTGCATGTACCTGGCACAGGTGTGACATCTACACAATCTATATATATCATTGGTGCCATATTTCAAAGGAACATTGTGTGAAAATTTGGAAGCGATCGGTGCAGTACTTTCCGAGATTAGTGGTTTTGAACAAACTCCTGTTACATTTTTATTTATATAGATTAATTAATCAGCAAGGAGTTTCATATTCATCACAAAGAAACAAAATCACAAGAATTGAAGGAGGCTAAAAATGCTTTCTGGAATAAAATACTGACTTCTTTTGAAGTAAAATGGCAAAAATATGGATCAACTGAAGGTTTAATAACTAACCTGTGCATTCCATCTTTTATGTTCTCTGTCAAGCTGTTTAATCAGTATCTCTGCAGCTTTCACTGTCTCTTGAGCTTTCACAAGTTCAGTTTCCAGTTTAGCAGCTTCACTGGTTCTGGTCTGGAACCTGCATACCAATTGCATTTTTAAGAAATTCAACTAATAAAGGCAAGTTGAATTAAAATATAATTCCATTTCAACAAGAAAGTGTCAATTTAATATAAAAATGGTATAAGAATGGTATTAACAAGCTTTAAATACATACTTATCTTTTAATTCTGCCACTTTCTGACCAACGGAATTAAGCAAATCTTCTAACTTCCGTTTTCTATCTTCTGTTTTTCTGAGATTACTAAAATATATTAAAAATACTAATTGAAGTGTTGACAAGAACAAACAGTAACATAAAAATAATAATCAATTGCCAGAAATTAGCATTTTTATCAGTCTCTTTCAGAGACTAAACAATGCTAAATTAGTAATCTATAGCATAATAGGATTCTGGAGGGATGCTAAAGGCAACAAAACCTCACCGTTTTCTTTCACTTAAGCTTTGTGTCTTGATCAGTTTCTGGGATTTTATTTTAACTATGAAACCTTAGTGACCTAAAAAAAAGTTTGAAAGCTCCTTCCTTACAACAATTTTATGAATCTATTCCCTGCTTTAAGCAATACATCTAAACAAAATAGATAAGAAGACAAAGCACAAAATAGGATTTAGAAATAGCAACACTTTTTCTAAGGAAAGATGCTTAACAGGCAGTACTTTGAAAGCAGACTTGAACACAGTGTGTAGCTTCCTTTCCAGAAGAGCAGGGGTTAAATGCTACTGGTTCAGACAGGTTCACCTGAACCAGTAGTAAAAAAATACTAGCGGTTCAGGTGAACTGGTATTTCCAACAATCCGCTGTGGTATGCGATTTGTATTAGCTAGAAAGCCGGATTTCCTGTTTTCTAGCTAATCTAAATCACGTGGCACAGCGGATTCCCCCGCCCCTTGCTGTTCTACTTATCTTTGCAAGTGCATTTGCTAGCAGGCTCCACCCGCCCGCCATCATGTCTGTTTTTGATGTTCTGAGTATGCACGGAAGTTCCTGCGCATGCACAGAAATGGGTACGCACTCACATTTGCGAACCGGTAGTGAAGGTAAGTAAATTTCACCCCTGCAGAAGAGGCTATATTTGCTTTTAAAATTTGAGCCAAGAGTTTCCTCTTTTAAATGTAATGGCTCTCTTGCATTTCAGAATTATAATTACAATGATATAAATGCATACATAACTCTATCCTTCATATACTACTTACGCTTGTAGTCCAGATTGTTCGGTTTCCAGAGGCTGAATTCGTTCTAGCACATATGAGTACTGAACGTTGGCCTTAACCCATACTGCTAACGGTGCGGCTGCAGTACTGGCCCTTTTTGCATTCTGGAATATTCAAACATACATGTGACCTGAAGATAATATGCACCAGTGGTAACATCTAAAATACTCTTAGAACTAATATACCACCACTAGCTGATAACCCGGCGTTGCCTGGATATTTATTTATAGGGAGAAAATGTCTAGACCAAAGGTAATTTCTAGTGTTGGATTTTCCCCCTTACCAGAGGAAGCCCCCCTGTGGAGCACTGCGAAGCCGTTACCACGGCAAATCCACTGCACTGTACGGTAGAAGCCATTTTAAGGCACAACAGGCTATATCTTAACAGAACACACATCTAAGGGATGTTAGGGGTATCTTACCCCCACAGTATCTGTGTACCAAGTTTGGCTGAAATTGCTTGAGGCATTCCAGAGTTTTGTTGGAACTCACAGAGAACCCACAGAGCCATTTATATATACATAGATTGATTATATTCATTGAACAACCAGTATATCTCTTTTGGGAATTTAAAACCAAAAATAAACTTTTAGTTGTTCAAAAGTAAATATGAAAACATATTTTTTTCACCAGCTATTGCTGTGCAAATTATTATGCAAATTATTATGTATTGAGTAAAGTATCTGCAGTTTCAACAATGAACAATGAACAATGTCCTGTAACTTAATTAATACTATGTTAAGCATGTCCAATTACCTTTGAGTCAAAAGATGCCTTATTTTTAGTTAGAAGATCTTCTACGCTCTCACGAATTTCATTTGGAATATTTCTAGCATCAAAAGTTGCGATATCTTCTCTCACACCTCTTTTTGCAAGGAAACTGCAGAATACATATTAAATAGCCATTCCAATGTGTTAGAATAGCTTAGTGAAAGTAGTTACTGTACAATCTATGGATAATCTATTGTTATTACTGCAGGGTTTTTCTGGCATTCAGGTGAAAATAAATTAGGATTTCAAAAGAAATAGAAGACTGTCATCCTCTATTACCTCTTCATGCTCACCCACGATGTATCAAAGATACCCATCAACCGTAAGACACCTTCTAGTATGTCCCTAATGATATCAGGTGGCATACGTAAAGAACGGATTTCAGATAGAGATTCTGGTTTGATATTTCCAACTGCTAATTTAGCTTCATTAACCAGTGGCTAAAACAAAAAACAAAAAGCAAATTAAAGCAGCTTAATTTTTAACACATCCGTTTATCTTTTTAATCACAGAATTCACCAATATCTTCGTAATTCGAAATGAATAACATAAGAGTCAATTTTTTACCACTATGCTGGCACTATAAAAATTGGTTACTAACCCTTTCCTCCTGATTTTCCTACTTTGTTCTTAACTATAGCCACTTTCTTACTCTCTAAAATCATTTCTACTTCCAAAATCATTTCTTTCACAATAGTTTTAAATATGAGTTCTCTTGTCTATTTGGGAAACCACACAGTTTTGGTATTAAAGGACTAACAATCACCACAACAATCAAGATCTGAAATGGAAAACTAGGAAGACATTAAAAAACAAATAAAAAGAAAATAAATCAATTAAAGAGGAGTAATCAAAAAATCAATAAAAGTCAAAAGAGGAATACATTGCAGTAAAGGGAGATGTGAAGAATCATTGCCAAACAATATTACTTTGGTCCGACCTAGACCAAAAGAAAACAAAGATATAGCAATGGTAAAATGAAGAAAACTATTCTTCCCAATTTCTTCAAAAAAACCACAGCTGATGTTCCATAATTGAGAAAATAAATAAACACTGCATGGAAATTGTTCTAAGAAGTACATGACATTTAACCTTAATGATTATTCCAGCTTGTCTCAGTACTATAATAAAAGCAGAAGTTGTTCCAGAAGGTTATATGAAATGATACAAATGTTCTCAGATTTTAATATGTTTTCTATAACTCAAGGCAATTCCTATTCAAACAGTCTTAAAATCTTTACTTTATTAAGTCTTTATTGTATCAAAAGAAAAATAACAGAGAAATTACAGAAAAGTCTACTTCTTAATAGGATGGTAATATCATTTTTAAAAAAATTGATTACCTGAACCTCTTTCAATTCATCCTCAATTATTTTCTTTCTTTCTTCAATTTTTACTACTTCTTGGGCTATTTTCTGCTTTATTTTTTCCATTTCTGATTTTTGTTCACTTGCATCCTACAAGACAGGCATTAGTCAAGACATCAGTTTAGCCACCCATACGTTTCTTCACAGTGAATGCAGCCAGCCATTTTTCTTTGCAACATGAGATTTTTATCTTTCACAGAAATCTTATATTACTTTTATACACTCTTTGAAACTGAACAACTGCACTAGGTCACCTATGTACAGAATATATGACATTTGGACAGTATTTTTGACAATAAAAATGAAAATAATTTCTTCTTCTGTAAGAAACATTGACAGCAGTAACTTAACAAACAAAGGTTCAAAGTTACTAAAGGTTGTCTTATACTGCTTTGGGAGTAATGATGCACAAGCAACTCTGCCTAAAATCTAACAATAATTTTGCATCAATCTAAAACATTTTTTTATCTTTTTCTTCCCAAAGTTAATTCCTGTAGAAATTCCTGGTCAGTTTACAGCTGGTGTAGTTTTGTACTATTGACCATACAATACAAAGAGAATTTTTAGAAGAAAAAAAAAATATTTCAAAGCACTTCATGTCCTTGTACTTTTGCAACTTTCTGCACTTTTTTTACCTGCATAGAAACAGTGATTTCTTGGAGAGCAGCATCGGCTTCGTCTTGCTTTGTTTTGAGTAATATGCCTTGTTCTTCTGCTTTCCTGTTTAATTCATCAACAAGTGCTTTGGCTTCATTTAATTTAGCTACTCCAGCCTACAATTTATAAAGAAGGGTTGGATGAAATCTATCTGCAGGGAATCAGACCCATAAACAGACCATTCTTTCATACTAAATAGAGGCAGTCCTCTAGATATGACTGTATCGAAGCCTGCCAATGGAGGCTCCCATGTCACGACAGCTGTTAAATGAAGCATCTCACTTAATAACCCTCCATCCCTGTTTTCTCCAATGTAATTAAGCATGCAGTTGTTAAGTGGAGCACAGGACTCCTCAAAGGTGGGGGTAGGCCCTTGCAGGCCTAGCGCAGGCCCAGGACCCCTGCCCCACTCCTCCCAAGGCCTCCTCCACCCTGAAACATCTCATGCCTAGGGTCCTCGCCGGCCTTAGGCCTGAATCCCACCACACCAGGCTAAAACACCATTCCCCTCAATTTCTTTTTGAAGAGCTCCAAAGTTTTCCAGAATTCACCGGAATGGATTGCTTTATCATGCGGTCAGATGGCACAATTCTGAAAGCAGCAGCAATATTTATATCTACCATAATGGAATTTGATGGGGGTCATCTCCAAAATCACCCATGTGTCCAAGGGAGAAAACCTGTTCTGCTTCACTAGTGCACATCCCTTTGGAAACCTACAAGGCTGTGCAGACCAAGTTATATTTTACACTGTCCTCAGCTCCTCAATCCCTCCTTCCTGACCAATCCTGTCAATATTGCCTTATCTGACTTTCTGAGATCAGATCTTCCTATCCTGGAAAGATCCAGCCATAAAGACTGGTGGGAAAATCCAATCGGCCAGACTGATAGGATGAGAGAAAAAACTAAATATTTTCAACATTGAGACTACTTTTTGAAAATCAAAGACCGTAAACCTTTTGGGAAGGCTGAGGTTATAAAGTAAAGGAAGCCACCCAACACATGAGAGCAGCATTGAGGAGTACTACGTTATTTGTGTTTTAACTATGTTAGGTCAATTTTAGGTTTACATTACTCTTAGTCATATGGAGATGCAAAACGATAACTCAGGAGATATGGATTGCCTAATCCTAGACAACAAGAAGACAAAAATAAACCACCAGTAGGATATTGCAATGTTCAGATAAATAAGAATTTTTCTCAAGTACATTTACAGCAATAAATGACACAGCGAAGAAAGAAACTGAACAAAATAATTAAGGTATTCTTATGATGTTGAATAATAACATTTTTTTTCAACTTAGACAAAAAGATGTTCATGGTGAATAAATACGCATCATTTAAAATATATAATGCAAATCCAAGGAATCAAACATACCTGCAAATGACTTTGCCTTTTTATCAACTCTGTCCTTTTGCTGTTATGAATGGCAAGATATGTATGCAGGAAAGTCATGTATCTTCTGGGTGTAGCTCCATAAACTTTACATGACTCGTGAATCGTCAAAAAGGACTTAATAAATTCCAAGTCACCTACATTACAAAGTTGTAAATGCACCAAGAATATACAAGGTTAAGTACTGCTAAAAACAAAGCTGGTATTGAATAAACAGAATGGAATGATGATTTATTTTTTATTTTATTTTTTATTTTTCCAATTTATACCCCGCCATTCTCGTAGAAAAGGACCCAGTGTGGTTAAAAATAATCCATTATTTTTAAGATTAATTTTATCCTTTTGCAGGTTTCATTTACCTTATAGCTATATTCGACATATATGATAAATGCCAATTTCACTTTTCAAACATTTGAGAATGTTTATAATATTATAAATAATATTTTGCTCATTTCTCAGAATTAAATTTGTTATACATTTATGAAAAAAGGAGAATGTTACATTTACTTCATTGTCTTATGCTTTTGTTAAAGAAAACACACTAAAACTGTATTACAGAATAGCAACTTGCCAGAGTTCTTTTTTTTGTGTTCTTTTGATGTTTTAGCCACTTTTTCCTTTTCATCTGCTTCAGCAAATAACATCTCAGGTATCTAGAATGTAAAATGTAAGCTAAGAACAAGCAGTAACCATTAGAATAATTTCTTCCCCTAAAAATTGGCCAGTGGTTTCACGGTTACCACTCTTCTTCAGCTTAAGAAATGATGCTGACTCACATGGCTGGCTCAGTTAAATTATACACATTGAAAAAATGGAACTCAACAAAGGATGTAAAAATAGCTTTTTGCCAAGATTCAGCTGAAAGGAGATTATATGATTTTCCTACTTTAAGACAGTTTTCCACTTATGGAAAGGAGCCAAGGGTGTATTCAGCAGGTTCTGACAGGTTCTGGAGAACCGGTAGCGGACATTTTGAGTAGTTTGGAGAACCGGCAAATGCCACCTTTGGCTGGCCCCAGAGTGGGCTGGGAATGGGGATTTTGCAGTAACCTTCCCCTGGAGTGGGGAAGGAATGGGGATTTTGCAGTAGCCTTCCCCTGCCACACCCACCAAGCCACGCCCACAGAACCAGTAGTTTAAAAAAAAATGAATTTCAATACTGAAAGGAGCTATGAATACTGTGGAAGACAGAAGCTGTCAACATCATTAAGTAAAAAGCCTGACACTAGACAGAACCATTATCGTGATGGTACTCAAAGCCTTCAACATTCATGGCCAAGAAAAGGAGGCAAAATACTGTCACATAACAGCAAAAAAGACTAACGTAAAATTTAAAGCCTGGATCTGACATACTATAGAACCGTGATGGCAAACCTATGGCACGCATGCCACAGGTGGCATGCAGAGCCCTCTCTTCTGGCATGCAAGCCATCACCCCAGCTCAGCTCCATCACACATGCGCACGAATCCCGCCAGCCAGCTGCGGTGTACATGGTGTACATGGGAGGGGCTGTGCCCGCTCACACGGGGGGATGCATGCACGGGGGCATTTGGAGGGTGCGCATGGATGGAGATGGGGGATGCGAGGGGTGGGGAGTGCATTGCATTGTGGGCACCCAGGCACATGCTTTTGGCACTCAGCAACAAAAAGATTAGCCATCACTGCTACAGAGCCACAGGTAGATTTCACAGTAGCTGCCTTTCATTATAAGAGCTCCAATCTCATCTTCAATGAAAGTGACTCATCTACCTGACCTTTGTCCTTGAAACTTCCACTGCTAAACTCACAACTATGCACTTGTGTTCGTAGAAAAAGATTTATTGTTGTGTTCAGAATAAAGCTCTGAAACTACCAATCTAAATTTCTCTAAAACAAAAAACTGATATTAGCTTCATAAATTATTGAAAGAAACTCCAAGGATATGTCTCTAAGCATTTCAACTGTATGTCACCTCTATTTTGTAATCTAAATTAAATTTTAGGACATTCAATGATAACTATATAAGGGCAGAACTCAAAAAAAAAGTATTATGGTGAGTGTGTCCTTGTTTCAAGTTCTTGCACTTACCTTTTTCATACTGCTTTCAGACCAGCCTTCCATCCAGAGCACCTGACACTTCTTATGAAGTGCAGGATTACTTTCACAATTTATTGTGAAATTCAAATTAGTGGAATCCATAATCAATACAACATGAAGATTCTGCTGAATTCCTAAAAAGTTACAAAAATAGTGTAACAAAAGTAAATATTACATAAAAGTATCCCCAGATACAACTCCTGAAACATATTACTAAAAAACCTCCCCCAACCTGCCTGGACCTGTCCAGGCAGTCTCTGAGAATTGAACACCATTGAAAATAAGAAAAAAAAATCAAACTACTTTCAATATTTGAAAAGTTAAAGTTAGAAAATAATAATATATTTAAAAATAATATATTTCCCAATAATACATAAACATATCTGTATCTTGCATCTCACAAATATAATACAAATGGAGCTACAACTACCTTATGTGCTTTAACTATGACTTGAATAAAATCTTTGAACGTAGTTCACAAACTTGAATTATTTGTATTTAGCCATAAATTAAGTTAAAAAAACAACAATGAGGAAGCAATGATTAGAATTTAAGTTTAGTTTGCAGTTTCCCTAAAAACTCCCCAAAAACTTTTGGGGATGCTTGAAATTTATCAGCGATTTACTCATGCATAGATGTTTGAGAATGGGATGGTTGCTCATTCACAAAAAGGATACCATGGCAGACCTAACTAATGATAAAGCACTGATATACCAAAATGCTCACTGCCACCCCCTCACTGTTCCCATTACACTGCCAGAATACTCCCTTCTTCCCTAGCTTAAATGTTGCCCCTTTTCTGGGAAAATGGGCACAAACCCAAACAAAGTTCTTAACAGCAACAACCTCCCATTCCTATTTTGTAAGAAACTATATGGAGGCCAGTGACATTAATATTTATTATGATCCTGAAGGCTAGCACTTCACAGCATGCCATTTGCTTCCTTCTTTTATGTTAAGAAGTCTGATGGGACACTGTTGAATGCTAAGCAATGTGTAAATGTTGTAACAGAGATATGTTAAAGATTTTCTTGAATCAAAGATTCTAGCCACAATGAAATTAATCTTGAAATTCAGTTTCAAACTAAATATAAGTAAGAAAAATCCCATCAGAATGGTTATTATTATTTTTCATCGCTTTTCGCATTCAGTTTGAATGTACCTTTTTTCACTATTTCTATAATAGCTCATGTTACTACATGGACTCATTCACTTACTGTAAGTAAAATAGTTGAAAACTGGTCCCGTAAATCCATCTTGTGATGCTTGATCTTTCAAAGGGGACAGGAGTGGTTCTAATTCTTCTATCGTGTACAATCCAGAAACTTCGCCTATTTCAGATAGTTTTCACAATGTTTTATATGTGCCAAATTAAAATCAAATTACTACTGTATCTTTGAACATTATATTTTGTAAGAAGTTGAGGGAAATGTTATTAATCTCAAAAACAAATAAATCTTAAGGAAATATATAACTAAATAAAAATTATTATTACAATAATTTTCAGTTTATACCATGTTTTCCATTTTTACTTTAGGTTAGCCACATTATAGAATATTATTTAATCTTTCAATTGCTGAGTGAGGTAAGGGAAGCTCAAGATTTGCAGAAGTTTGCTCTCAAAACACATAGATTATGTTTTGATTTACATTAGGAAAATGTTCATTCTCTTAATCCAGGGTTGTCAAACTCGCCGCCCGTGGGCCAGATGTATCACATACTGACCAAGCCCACGCCTCAAGTCCCTTCGGGGAGAGAGAGCGGGATATAAATAAAATTTATTATTATTTATTATAAGGGGGGGAAAGTTGCAATATGTCATGTGATGACGTTGTGACAATACGTGTTTGACACCCCTGTCTTAATCTAATTTTGCAGCACATTTCTAAATCTTAAAAATATTTGCATGTAACAGAATGTATAGTGGCCAATCATTAAGTTAATATAGCACTAACACTGAGAAGGTATGCATATCTTATAATCAATCTATTTATTGTTTCAATAGACAACCCATGATCTACTGGCTCATCCTTTCAAAATTATTTCCTTACCAGATGCCTCAAAATCTTCAACAATGACAGAGCTTCTAATGTACTGCCTTCGCTGGAAAATCTGGGATACCTTCAGACATGTATCTATCTTGAAATAACTCATACTGTGCTGTAAAGCAGCCAAATATCACCATAGGAAATATTTTATGACATTTTGTATTGTGTCATAAACTGCTTTATGATGTTTATGTGACATGTTTTTTTAATTGCCTTTTTTCAATCCCACAGGAATTATAGATATCAGATTCTGGACACAAGCTGTAAATTAGCCCATTTGAGATACCTTGGTTGAAAAATTGCCCTGACATGCACCATTTTGCCCAGGGTAAGGATTACATGAATTAGAGTTTCAGTAGTACACAGATAGACTCTCTATAGTAGAAATGTTTCTGTGATCATTTGATAGCAATGTGCTTTGTTGAATATTATCTCTAAACTCTTATCTAATTTTGCAACCAAATTATTGATGATCTAACTATAGAATCAGACTCAATGTAATTGATCACATCTAATATACTATAGATCCAATGTCTAGTGAAATTTGAGGAATTATTACTTTAAACAATTTATAGTGACTTTATCACTATCAACCAATGACAGTTTCTGACCTGATGATAATAAGCTGTTGATCATCTCAAGAAAAGTGGGCTGGACAAACTGATAGTCTTCCAATAATAGTACAACATGTTGAGCTTCAATTCCTGCAAGTTGCATGACCTGGAGAAAAAGCATTCTTTCTTTATAATCTGAGACTGAACTAGAAAAAGAATTCAAGTTTAATACTATATAATTCCAAACATAAATTTTGAGACAAGTATAACAAAAAATAATTGTGGTATGGTTTACCCACGAAAACAAGAAGGACTTTAAACAGTTTACAGTTAAAAAGAAATAGAAGAAAATGTAAAAATAGTAATCTAATATATTTTATTCAAAGGAATACTAAAATTTAATAACTTAATTGAATACGGTACCACTGTTTTATTATAATATATTGAATATCCTCTGGATGAGCCACTTTTTCACCTGATTCTAGAAACCATAAAGTTTTGGGGGGTTTTGGGGGGGGGGGCGTTCATCAGGGTGCAAACTATTCCAAAGGAGGGACATACAGAGAATACCTGCTGCTGCAATCCCTCCAACCATAATTCCTGAAAGACAGTTTAACAGAATAGAAAAAAGAACTGATTCATGGGGCACACAATCCCATTGTGTGCCCCATGAATCAGTTCTTTTTTCTATTCTGGGGAGGGGTATCACACAGTCATAATTCTTGTCTCTGGAACTACAACTTATCATC
Source organism: Rhabdophis nuchalis (assembly GCA_039707465.1). Classification (NCBI taxonomy): domain Eukaryota; kingdom Metazoa; phylum Chordata; class Lepidosauria; order Squamata; family Natricidae; genus Rhabdophis; species Rhabdophis nuchalis. The sequence goes on from CM077649.1 coordinate 50,465,344, forward strand.
TCCTTTGTAGCTTTTCAAAACGCTTGAGAACTTAAGCCATTTCATCCAGTTTCATTGCTGATGCTATCATTTGTGTATAGTTCTATATTTCAAACCATATGCCCATTCACACACACACACACACACACACACACACACACACACACACACACAAATAAGACAGGGTCTTATTTTCTTTTGCCTCCCAAAATAAGCACTTGGTCTTATTTTCGGGGAGGTCTTATTATTTTTGAGGTCCAGGAGGCAGCAAGTGTGGTCACCTCATGGCTGCTGCTGTGTTGCAATATTTTCGTGGAGGGCTTATTTTAGCACAAGGAAACTTCTAACTGTCCTTTATTTACTTCCTCGAGAAACAAACTTAAATGATACAAATATTTGATAAAACTTACATGTTTCAAATCATTTTTGAACTGTTTCATTTCATAGCCTCTGGAAATCTTGGGTGTAATCAGAACGGCCCCGTGCATGTGACTGACTAAAGATGTAATGGTTCGACGACCCACTCCACTCTGCCCTGCTAACAGAAGGGAGCCTCCAGGAAAACTCAATACTCTGTCAATTCTAGACACATAATCAAAGACTTCCGTGAAAAGTAAAATCTCTATTTCATGGTTATCTCGTCCATAATGAATAATGCCCTAAGGAGGGAGAAAAAAACATTAGTCAATATATGAAAGTGAAATAATGAAATGAAGCAATATAGAACACTTTAGAAAATATTGTTCTTGGAATTGTATTTCTGTGAGGTATATAAAATGTTGAAAAAAATCTAGTCAAAATGGAACTATGAAAATCTTTCATGTCCTCTTTGTTCATTTGTCTTTTGCGCCTCTGAGTTAGTGTTGTCTCTTGGCAACTGCCTGGACTGGTCCCTGCAGTTTTCATATCCTACAGCTCATTAATTCATTTTTCAAGAAAGTAAAATGAAGCAATGTAGAAATGATTGTGCTTTAAAATGTTTACATTCCTGCTTGGCTTGCTAAATCCTGAGACAAATTTGTCCAAATGGGAAATTACCTAAATCTGTTCACATTCTACTGCTCATTAATTCATTCTTTTGACAATTCCCATAATCTTTATTCAGGAAGCAATTTTTAAAAAGCTAGAATATAGTAAGGTAATGAGATTTGGTGGCTCAATAGAAATGCTTTTTTAAAAAGAGCATTGATTGCATTGCTATTTTAATGCTTGTGTTATTTCTGGTGCTCCCGTAGGGCTCTTCCACCCAGTCTGCTTATTCTGCCATGAAGACACTCCATTTACTGCTTGCTGAGGACACTTTCTCCTAAAAGAGACTCTGCTTTATGGGCAGCCAACTGCTGAAGTAGGCTAACACCGTTGAGGGAGATACTGGCATGAAAATAGCACTTTTTTTCTGGGAAAATAGAAAAAGTTCCCCATTTGAACAATTCACGGTGCATGGTGCTTGCATTGATATAATCAAAGCTCATAATCTCGCTACAATTGGCCTGACAGATCTGCTATGAGTTTGTTCCTTTTGGTCCAATCCCTAAATTCACTACCTGTTCTGCACTGTTGTTTTAGCTGTTTTTAACTGAGTTAGTGGACAATTGTTCTATAGAATACAAACCTCTGAACTTGATTACCTTCTTATCTGCTTAACGCATGCATCTGGAAAGTGTCATGGAAAGAACTAGCAGTAATGGAAAGTGGCAGCAGAATTAGCAGTCCTGTATGCATCGCATCCAGGGACGCGGTGGCTCAATGGCTGAGGCGCTGAGCTTGTTGATTGAAAGGTCAGCAGTTTGGCGGTTCAAATCCCTAGTGCCGCATAATGGAGTGAGCTCCCATTACTTGTCCCAGCTTCTGCCAACTGAGCAGTTTGAAAGCATGTAAAAATGCAAGTAGAAAAATAGGAACCATCTTTGGTGGGAAAGTAACAGCGCTCCATGTGCCTTTGGCGTTTAGTCATGTCGGCCACATGACCACGGAGACGTCTTTGGGCAGCGCTGGCTCTTTTGACTTTAAAACGGAGATGAGCACTGCCCCCTAGAGTCGGGAACAACTCACATAAATATGCAATGGGAACCTTTACCTTTTTACCATTATGCATCGCATCAGATCACACTCATATTGGAGACATCAAGGCACTTCCGGTTTGAAAGGATTAGCCAATGACATGACCGTTGTCTGGGAGACACCCAATTGGGGGGTCCTTTTACGTCCTCGGCAGGAGCTTGACCAAAGGACAATAGCTCACCCTGACCCCTGGCAGCACTTGGGTCTCGAATGTGAGTTTGCTGCTTGCCAAGCCAGCAGCCTAGCCACGCAAGTCACCATGCTTTCCTGTATGCATATATTTTATATATTCCATGAATGTTCAAGGCCTCCTCATAGCAGTATAATCTTAATATGCAGAACATGACTTGTCATTCTGGAAAGTCACCCTTTGAAAAAATAATCCCCTTGTTGTTATAAAGACACTTTTGAAATATGCAGACAAATGTGAAAACCACTGAATTCACAGTGATCAGAATTCTACTGAGTCTTATACCCTACATCTGAAATAAAAACCTCTGAAAATGCCCTCTCCAAGTATATATGCGCTTATGTGCATGTGTGTGTGTGTTTGTGTTTTAACATACCTTCCTGATAATATCTTTTAAGTTTGTTGAGTTAAATTTGCCAAGTGGCCTCCCATGAGGTGGCAGGGTCTGTCCAGGAGCCATGATGGTTCCTAATTCATGGTGAGCTCCCCACGTCACATAAAAGGTATCTGTGTAAATGCAAGGTAAGTGGAATTATACTTCATATTCTAAAATAACCATGATGGGAGAAGAGGAAAACAAATCTCCAGTATTCTTACCTGCCATGTTGTCCAAAATATCAGATCCCCAATCTCCTTGAAATACTTTCATTAAAATATTATCAAATACATGAACTTCTTTAGCACCAACAATTTTGTCACGGAAAAGGCGTTTTGCTTCATATGCAACAATTTCCAAGACAGTATCTACCGAGTGTGTAAATCCCGCTGTGAAGTACACATTAACAACATGCCATTATAAATTACAGTATTCAAATTCTGAAATTCTGTACTACAATTTAAAGGCATAAACAAAAAAGGATGTCACATACCAGAAGACAACCATCAAAAGACAGCAGAGAAAAGAAAATCCAAGAATGAAATATCAGAATCATTTTATTTTTAAGAATATACAATTCCATTTACTTTACAATGAATAATTCATGCAAAATCCAAGAGAAATATATTTTTATTTAGGTCAGTGCTGGTTAATTATTGAAGAAAACTTCCCACTTAGTCTTTCGGTAAGCAGGAATGCAAAACAATTTAACATGCTGGCCTGTCATAGCCTTTTTAATTGGGTTTTTTAGTATTGGATTTTAACTGTGGGCCAAAGCATTTAATTATATATTAATAAGCCATTTTAACTTTTGTATTTCCTGTTTTTATTGTGGCTGTTCACCGCCCTGAGTCTCAAGAGGGAGAAGGGCGGTATATAAATTAAATAAATAAATGAAGAACTATTGTATTCAGAATGGATTCAAGGTACATTTGTTGGTCATAAGTTCTAAGCAGTTAAATCTATTACGACTGCTCATCCCCAACCAATCCTGACAAACTGTTTAGAGCCCAAAATGCCATTGTGTTTAGGGAATGAAGAGGAATACAAAAAATACAGCAAGTTATCATTAATCAAAATCGCTAATCTTTAATACACTAGAGAAAGCTCATTATTATTATAACCACATAGATATTATGTATTAGATTAAAATTTTATTCATGATTAATAATTCTGTTTCCTGAAATCAAACATGACTACTGCTGCTTCCTATTTTGCAAAGACAGTACCAGTCATGAAATAGTGCAATAAGGAAGTATGTATCAGAAGCTCATGCCTGCTCTTATTTTCCACACAAAAGCAATCTTGTGAAGTTAGTTCGACTAAGAGAAGATAGAGTGGTCCCAGGGAGCATCCACACCTCCCGAGGAGATATTAGAACTTGGTCTCCCTGATTCTAGCCCAATACCTTTATCATGATCCCATAATGACTCTCAGAACTAGGGTACCACCATAGATTGGACAAGTACAAACTACTGTATTTGCAGGTAAACCCTCACTAATAATAGGAACCAGCAGTTCTGTAGCAAACTGCAGTGACATCAACATGAAGATGCATATGCTTTAATGTCAAGGAAATGCTGTGATTATGTCTTTGAGTTCTGGGATTTAACAAATGCATGAAGGCACAGCACTGGTATGATGACATCAATAAACCTGTGTGAGCACTCCCCCCCCTCTCCTGACCCATCAAATCATATTTAAAAATATTTTTTAAAATGCTATGTGCTATGTCAGCATGGAATGCTGACTAATATATTGCAGGAAGTAATGGACAGAAAGACAGATTAAAAACTAGGTTAAAAACAATAAAATGAATTTTATAATGAAGGAGGGTCTCATTGACTGGATTAATGAAAAACATACTGAAATATTTTGTCACTTCTTGATGTTATCTCCAGCTTCCTTTATAAGTATCACTATAACATTCAGAGATAACCTGACGAAGCTACTCAGAAATGAAAAACTGGCAAAAATCATCATTAGGTGTTCTGACATGCCAATTAAGCCAGTGTTACTCACCTCCTGTTAAATCGTATCTGAATAAACCTAGAACCCACTGAGTAAGAATACAGGGTGTAAAAAGGTAGTGGCTGTAGTCATCAACTGTGAATTTGGCTCGAACCTGGAAAGACAGATGGTGTCAATTCTACAGTTTTAACCCTGCCGTTATTTTTTGCAACAAATTGTAGTACTACTTTACATTGGTTCAAAACATTTTATAGACAAATTCCATGTAAAACAATAACAGTCTAAAGCAGGGTTGTCAAACTCACACTCCGTGGGCTGGATGCGTCACACGCTGGCCACACCCACAGCCAGTTTAGCAAAGGAGGGGGGGGAGTCACGATACATCACATGACAACACCATGACGACATGAGTTTGACACCCCCGGTTTAAAGTCTTTAGAATTTTACATTTATTATTGGAGACTTAGATCGGAAGCTCTCTGAAAAAGTGATAGAACAATGATACACAAATTATGCCACAGATATTTGAATGTATTATTTTATCTATGTAAAGCTATCCCAGGAAGTGACACAGTGAGAAAGATACTGTATAATCTGGAAAAGAAGGTACCATCAGCTTATATCCTCATAAAATTTCTCATACATGAGAAATAAGTTATTAAGTAAATGTTATATTGGAAAGCATATAAAAGGAAAGCATATGGAGCAGCCATGACAATTAAATGGGCTGATGGGTTATTTTTTTCTTGCACACAGTTTAGGTACACTAGATGCACAATTTTAAGTCTTGACACAAATCGGTCTAATGTACAGTATTTTCAAGCTAAAATCAACACACTGTGTTTTATAAACCCTACAGAAGCACTCAGGGTGGCTACAGTTTGGCAGAACCAAATGCCAAAATGTGATTGATCCAGATTTCAGGCAAAAGAAAATCCCAAGGCTTCTTGGAGCAGGTAGGACAAGGTTGATATAATTCAGCCTGCCTTCCATTCCTCCACCACTGTGGTTTACATAAGAAGCATTCCACAATTAAACTGTAATTCCGAATTAGTAAAACAAAACTTTGATAAAATCTGCAAATCATTTATTCTATAAAATCCATCAGATAAGCTATTAAATGGTGAGGCAAATTGTTAAATAGTGTATGTTTCATTGCTGAAGGGATGAGATCCTGAAGAAAGGAAGGAGAAATTTTTCAAACAAACAAATCACCTAAACCAGGCATAAGGGCAAAAAAAAATTTCCTTCAGGATTTCTAGGAAGATTGTGATTAGAAATTCTATTGTTGTAATCATCTTGATGTTTATTAATTTGCAATTATCTCTTAAAACCAGATCTCCTGGCAAAATACATTTCATCAATCAAATTTGTGTTCAGTTAAGAAATACTTTCTTTTTTATCTTGAATCTATTACTAATATTTTACACTGAATCACCCGTACAATTTACCTCTCTTTGCTTTCATAAGGTATTGTGTCTATTTTGTTTTTAAAACATCAGATTTTTAATTTTTAAATGTTTTGCCCGTCTTCTCCTTTTTACAGTACTTGTAACGAGAAACAACTAATCATCAGGGAACACAACAAATCCACAACGAAGGATATCAATGTTACAAAATAGTTCATTTGAGGTCATACCTGCTCGTATACTTGAACCATGGATCCTGCTAACTGGTATATTTTGGCTAAGGATCCCCAAGCAGGATGATTTTTTAGATTCTTGTGCAGAACTGGTTCTAAGTATGCACTGTAAATGGTCTGTAGCTGATCTCTTTCTGGATAACTAAAAAAAGAAAAGTTTAAAATTCAGTTACAATTTCAGTTTATTAAAATCTAATTTGAAAATACAAGTTAAGAGCAGAACGGTTGTTATCTGGCTGAGAAACAATGATGTCTAAAAACTATTCTGTAACAAAACCTGGTGCCCAAATACCTGGCCAGATTTGACCTGTCCCATAGAATTTCGAGGGAAATAATAAAGTAGGGCCTCCCCAAACAAAAGATAATGGGAACTCATAATACAACAATTGTCTTTAGTTAGTCAGATTAATTTATATGAGCTACTGGTTCTACTGGCTTTTTATTCTGATTTCAAGACAAGGCTGGTTTTTCTAGACCAGGTGTCACCAACCATTCGGATGTCAGGAACACTAAAGTCATTATTTTAAATTTGGCAAACCATTAATATGATCTGCCTAATGACTGGCTGGCTGGGTGTGGCTAGGTGGTCATGTGATTGGGTGGGTGTGGCCAATTCAATGTCACTCATGCTGAGGGGCGCCTCACCAGCCTCTACTCGCCCCTCCCCTGCCAGTCATTCCTCGCCTGCCTGCCTGGGCTCCTTAGGGCCCCAACAGGAAGCCGCTGTTGGAGCTAAGCAGCCACAACGAGAAAGAGTTGGCAAAACAGCTGGCTCAGTTCAAATTGGATCTGACCAAGAAGGAGGCTCAGCAGAAGCACCTCACTGAGGACTACAAACATAGGCTTTCCAAGCAGAGGGAAGACTTGTGGGAGCGCAAGGCCAAGTACTCGCATCTGGAGGCTCAGCAGGCTGAGAGGGTCAGCCAGTTCCAGGACATGATGCATTCCCACTGGAACAAGGCCCTCCGGCTTTTTGCCACCAGCAGCACTTTCCTCCAGCCATCGTCCAAAGTCCCACAGCAGCAGGCTGAAGCAGGCCCCCAGTCGGAATTTCTGCCCCCCTTGTACCTCGCACAAAAAGACCCTGAAGGGGAAGTCTCCCTGCAGCAACACAAATATTCATAGTATGAGGATCCCTGATTTAGTGCAATATAAAAAATGCAAATAATTTTTCTGCGAACCGCCAAAATTTTCTTACAGACCACTAGTTGGTGACCACTGCTCTAGGCATTTTCCTCCTTAACACCTTAAAGTTGACAAGTAACAGTTTTTCCAAACTTGCTGAACTTTTTCAATTATATTATGATATACCCAGAAATAGATGCTGTACCTCCAGGGAGAAATGAAGTGCATTTAGATAAAGTACTGAAGTTACTCTTGAGATTGTAAAGAGAGAGAGGGATAGATAGGTGTACATAGATGCTTACTCAATCGCACAAAGACGGACTATTGAAGTAAACCTGGAAGTAAGTTTATGTCTTCCCACTGTTCCTCCAGCAGACATGGATGCCACAATTTGGATGTTTTCCAACCCCACCCACTCAAGATTTTCATCATAAAATCCTTGATATGTAAGCACCTTGGAAATTAAAACAACAAATGTTTAATGTTTAATATCTCTAAGATACACTCTTTGGATTATGCAAATAGCATTAGAATAATACATTCTTATCAGCTATGATCATTATGGATCAGATTCCCAAAATAAAAAAGAACACCAAGGAAGATGCCAGGATGCATGTAATCAATAACAATTTATTAGATGATCCTAATCTAAGCATCAAAGAGTTGTCCCTAATTGAACAAGGTAGTTAGTCAATGGATGTGACGTAGAGACACCATCTAGGGTAGTTTTTATAACCTCTAATTCACTCTTCTGCTCCTGGGCATGTGCATTCCAACTCAGATTAATTTAAAAAAAGTTTACTATTCACCTTGATCAAATTCCAGTAAAGGGCAGAGAGGAAAGGAATGCAAAAATAGACAATGGGGTAATCCTGCTGAAAGGAATAATAGTGCAGGCTGTTTGTCTTGCCAAATAGCAGTGGCAAGATGGGAGCCATGCTAGAGGTGAAAGCGATAAGCAATTAACTTATTAGGGTCAAAACCGAGAGCCTTTTAATAACCAGAATCAGCGCAGCAAGACGGAAGCTACTCCAGAGGTGAATGATATAATAAATTAACTTATTACTGTCAGAACGTTTTTTTAAAAAAAAAATACTAGAAATATTAAATGGAGTTTTTGCTGAAAGGAGAAAAAAACTGAATTGACGATTTCTGGATTTGAAGATATAGATTAAATAAGGACGTGTATGGATCTGCAAAATATTTAAGAAGGAGGAAGTAGAATACGATTATCATCTGTTGAAAAGAAGATCAGTTTATTTATCTATTTCTTAACTTTAAAACTTCTTGTAATTTGTTGGTTTTTCTTTCTTTTTCTCTCTTATTCAATTAGATTATTAAAACGCTTAATAAATATAAATTTAAAACTTAAGGTTCGAACAGAACAACTGTTAATTTGGGTTTGCATTTGTTAAGCAAGCAGTACACTGGGGAAAATGCTGCACAGGAAGAGATGTCTTATATAAGTAATTTCCCTGCATTAAGAAAGGGGGGGGGACCCCTCGGATCAGTCATTTAAAATAAAATAGCAATATTATTAAAGCTACAATGGCACTGAAAAAAGTCCCTTATAACTGCTTCTCACACCTACAACTGTTGTCATGTCTCTGTGGTGATGTGATCAAAATTCAGACACTTGGCAAACAACTTGCATTGACAATGGTTGCAGAGGGCTTCCAGCAAGCAAAGTCATTGGGAGAAAGCCAGCTTTGCTTAACAACCACAGGTTCATTTTATGATTGTGATGATTCATTTAATGACTGCAGCAGAAATTCATAAAATCAGGCATTATTCACTTAATAACTGCATCCCTTAGTAACGGAGGCTCTGGTCCCAATTGTGGTGGTAACTAAAAAGACCATCTATATACTTGTCAGGGGTGGGCTTCAAAAATTTCAACAACAGAGTCTCTGCCCGGTTGCAGGGTGGGTATGGCCATGGTGGGCATGGCCTAGTCAGCCTCCTGCACCACGGCGGGGACACACACACACACGTTTTTGCCTTCTCCAGGCTTCCGAGGCTTTCTTCAAGCCTCTGGGAGGGTGATAACCACTTTCCCCAGGCTCTGGAGAATCTCCGGAGCTTCTGGGAGGCCTGTTTTTCTCCCCCCCCCCAGCCTCCGTGCAGCCCCTGCACTTACCTCGCATCCAAAATGGGCTGCGTGGAGACTCCTGGGAGGGGTGGGACAGGGTGGGCAGGGCCAGCTAGGGGTGGGATTTGGAGGTTCTCTGAACTGGTCATAACGTTAGGGTTAGGACGAACCCGTAGCAGCCCACCCCTCCTTCCTGTCATATTATAAACCTAACATTTAATATCAGAAATATGGAAAATATCTGAGGGGACAATTAAATAAGATTATTTTAAAAAAGCTATCTTCAACAAAGAACAAGTTATCGACAAAATAAGACACGGTGTTTTAAAGGTAAGGACAATGCAAGATGAAACACTGTAATTTGATGGGGGGGGGAGAATTTATATAAATGTTAACAAATACAGAAATCAGTTCTATTCCACACAACTATTTAAAAAAATGAAGAACATTATTCTACTCACCTGCTGTAGGAAAGCCACCAATGTGCTTGTTCCCCATTTGTCAGGCTTAGGCAAATTTATATCTTTCAGATATAAAACCAGCCTTTCACAATCCTTTGGCCTATATACTCGTCCTGTATTAGTGCTAATTACTAAACATGTCTGACTTAATTTTTGCAGAAGATGCCGAGATGTAGTCTGTGCACTGCAATGAACTGTAGCAATCTGAGTAGATCGAAGCTGAGAAAAGGCATAACGGAGTAGCATCCTATAAAAATCAAAAAGTAAAATAAAATAAAACTACAGAAATTATATAAAGTATGCCTTAGACTTGTGAACTCTATGCAACTAATATAAAATCTTATATTCATTAACATGTACTTCTCTATTCCTTAGGAATAATATACATTTTTAACAATTGTGTTCTATTTCTTTTGGTGGGAAGTATATCGTTCCCAAAACGAAGAGTCAATTGTGGTTCTAAAACATAGTTGCTGCTTAGTATTACACTTTGCTTTATTGCTTTTGCTTTATTGCCTTGAATTAATTGCTCTTTCACTTAACTTCTTTTGGGAATGTTTCTATTGTCCAATTAGTTCACTGCTAGACTAAATGCCATTCTTTTTTTTCTTTGCCGTTCTATATATGACTGGTTTTAAATCCAAGACAGTTACTGAGTTTATTGTGTGACTTTGAGTCAGGCATAATCTCACACTCCAATGTACTCTATAACATTAATTAGGTAAAGCTTATTACTGGTAGAGATCAATATACTTCCAGCAGTATAATTTTTAACAGCACCAAAACAGTATTTTAAATAATGTGAAAACACAAATTCTTACCCTTTACCACATCCTTCAGGTCCAACAAGAAGAAATGGTTGCTTGCTATCAAAACCTAACCATGGTTTAAAATAATCCAAACCTCTTTGCATATCAGGCGTTTGAATTACTGGAAGCGTCTGAGTATTGCTGAAATCATCTGCCGTAAGGTTTTCAGGCTTTTTCAGTTGGTAGGATACTAGCTGTTGACTATCAGGATCAAAGAAGGTATCCATTGGTTTGTTGGGGTTTGGAGGGGATTCTCGGGCCCAGGAAAAAACCTAAACACATATTTTCATAAGACTAAAATTAAAATGTTTTTTTTTAAATAAACGTCCCTATTATGTGTATTATTTTTTTAAATAAGCGAAGATAAAACATAACATCCAGAGTATATAACATAAGTTCAATGCTAGGAAGAAAAAAATAAATTTCACTATTAACTTGGTCTATTCACTTTGGATCAATAGGAGTATAATTTATTTATTAGATTCAACCACCTGATTCTCCGGTCTTTACCAGACTTTTATATTCCTATCTGGCAAATTGGCTTCTCCACTGCTTGTGGCCTCATCAGACCAAAGTCTCTGTAATGTCCCATTTTTCTGTCTTTAATTAAAATAAATAAAAGGCACTGCTTAAAGAAAAAATCTTTTTTTTTAACCTAAGCACAAAAAGATCATAAGTTTTCATCTCATGAAAAACTTCCCCCCCCCAAAATGTCTTGCTGATACTGGATTTGAAAAGATAAAACGTACATCTACAGTACAGACTGCATGTGAAAATCTTCAGACATCTTCATTAGTATTTCACTGATTGAGAATTATAACAAAGAAAAACGAACTTACTTGAAGTCACCAGGCAGAGAAACCTGATTTTTCATCTAAAAGTTGCGGTACTATGTATTAACACATTTTCCCATTACAGTTTTGAAAGAATCCCTACTTAATTTGATATTTAGATTGGACAGTTACATATTTTATAATTGAATGCTAATGCAATTTCTTATTAAAAAAAACCCTTTCTGTAGCTAATGAATGAAAATGCTAATGATCTGCTCTGTTGTATCAATAATTACCTCTTTGGTAAATTCCTGCCGTGATTTCATATTGAGATTTCCCCCAAGTCCTCTTATCAGGCTTATTATAAATTGTCCACGTTCAGTGCATCCATGAAGATGGGACAACCCATTCATCACAGTTCCAACCAAACTTGTTTCTATCACATAGTCGTTCTGTAAAACACAAAATGCCATAAGTATTCCAATAGGAGGACTTTAACAGAGACTTTTTAGCAGAAATAAAATACGAACTTAGTTTTACTACATATTATCATTCTTATAATAATTATTCTAACAGTGATCTTAAAGAACACTTATACTATTTCTGCTATTTTAAAATGTTTCTTTTGATATATGCATAACAGCTGTACAGTAGTACCTCGGTACCCATTGGTAATTCGTTTCGGAATACGGAGCAAATTACTAAAACCAATGAGTACCGAGAAAACCACGTGACTTATCACATGACCTGCTATTTCGACTAGAAGAAATAGTGAGTCATGAGGCAGCGAATGTGAGCAGGTTCTTCCTTGTATGTCAACTACTGGGAGAATGATAAGGGCCGGGACAAGATTTTTGATTCAAAACACGTTGAATACTGAATTCAACAAATTTTTGAAGCATTTGAGTACTGAAATATGAATAAAGTAATTTATTCCCTCAGCAAGACCCAATCCTGCTTAGTTTTTGAACATAGACAAGGTGGCCACCTGCTGCCACCTGCTGATAATAAAGCGTCATTGATAAACTGGCATTTCGCAGATGCAGATAAACTATTACAAAGATGTCAACAAAATAAAGAGTGAATGAGGAAGAAATCTAGTTGTTAGGGGAAAAAAGTCAACTAGAACATATTAATGCAAATGACAGAAAATGTACAACTCACCTGCTTTAGTACCCAATTTAAAGCTTTCTCAAAATAATCTCCAATCCAGTTTTCAAGATTGTGTCTGCATTCTTCAGGCTGGTTTCTCAACCAGGATTTGATCAGTGAATTAAGATCAGTATCTTCATCGCTAAAAGGAGATATACTTCAATTAAAGCAACATATTTTGAACAATTAAAATATAAATATTTTGTAGTAAGTAGCTCTGATTTATAAGTATTACAACAAAATTAAATGCACGGCTACGGGGAAGTAGTTCAATAAAGCTTATTCCCAGCTAACACAGTCAGCAAACAAATAAACAGGAAATAAATATAATATAAGCAAAAAGTTAAACTATCTAAATGAGAAAAGTAAAATGAAAAAAGGAATAGAATATCTACAGCACTTCTACGCTGACTTCTCTGCCTACTGTATCCTTTTTCCTAGTCTTTTAGATACTATTTCCTGGAAATCTACTGTCAAGCAAAACTTCATTTTGGATTTAAAAAAGCTATAGACTAATATAATAAATTGGTCTTTACAATTTGTTCAGATATCATAGTTTGTTGAGTTAAATATGTTTAAATACATACACACTATTTCAGTGGCTTTAAATTGGTAGTTAAAGGTTCTATTGCTGACATATTTCAAATATCTAGGAAGGACCTGTTGAGATCCCCCCTTGTTAAGTGGTTCAGCAGATGTGGACCTGCTGATAGGTCTTATAGTGATGCCTCCCAATTTAATAAACTTAAAATGTAATAAACAGTTTTATTGTTAGGAGCTTCAGCAGCTCCCAATACACCTTGCTTTGAACAAGTAAGCTAAGTAGGAAATGTTCTTTTGGCTGGTAGCTCTGTTTGGAAAGTAATTATACTTTATATCTAGTACAGTAGTTAGAATGCAGTTTTGCAGGCAAACTCTGTCCATAGCCTGGACAGGAGCTCAAGGTTGACTCAACTTTCCATCCTTCCGAGGTCTGTAAATGAGGAGCCAGATTTTTGGGGGCAGTATGCTGACATTGTAAACTGTTCAGAAAGTGCTATAAAGAACTATGGAAAAATATATAAGTACTATTGCCATATGCAAATAATTGTTCATATTTTAATTGTTTTGTTGACTGTGTTATATTTCAAAATATTGTATGCTGTTCAGAATCTATGTGGATTGAAGCATCTTATGAATATTTTAAAGAAAAAGTAAAAATAAATAATTTCAACAATATGGTAACTGTAACGAAATTTTATGTTAAACTATTTCAAATTACCTTAGGAAAATCATTCCCATTCGAGATATTGTGGCAGGAGAAGCACAGCTCAAGTCATGAGTTTCAAAAAGAAAGTTAACATTTGGACCAAACTGAATTCTTTCCCCACTAGGCATAGTAAGTAGTCGATTATCATCAAGGACAGAATTCAGAGATTCAATCCATTCAGGATCTATATCACCATCACAGATTATCCATGAAGTAACATCTGTTTACAAGACATAATAAAACATTTCAAGTTTATTAAAATTTCTGGCAGTTTTTTAGAATTCCCTTTATTCTCATGGAATGTATATGAGTAAGAAAGTAATAATCTCTGTTTCTTACAAACATATATTTTTTATTTATATGAATGAAACTCATTTAATAAATATACATAAAATCAGTTCGCTATATTTTGCACAAGTACCTCCAATTCGAATAAATTCTTATTGGTCATTAGGCTTTACTTCGTTAACCGAGTACAATGAGATGATTTATTGCTCTTATATAATGTAACACTAGTAATTTAATAAACAGTGGTATTATTAGGAGTTTTAATCTGATGACTTTGTGAAAATAAATGTTTTATTATAATAAAGATAGAAAGTATGCAAATGCTGCAACAATTAGCTTGGTATTTATATATATGCTTTCGTAGATTTTCACGGGTGTAGGTATGCTGGTATTGCCATCCTCGGGTGTTTTTCCGTGTATAACAATTCCATGCTATATACATGGGAAAACACCCGAGGATGGCAATACCAGCATACACACACACACACACACACACACACACACACACACACATATATAACCAAACTAAGCCTGAAAGCTATGCATGTTTAACTATGCATATTTAACTTCTGGGGGAAAAAATAATTAAAGCTATTGCTGCATACATTCACACATAAACAAAAGCAAGAATCCTTCTTAAATAAAATTTACTACCTGCAAATTTAAGAAAAATACCTGGAGGTTCTCGTACTACTTGCCGAGCACTATTTGTAAGCACACCATCTGACCACTCCCTTGTGTCCATATCAATATGACCGAGTAACTGATGGCGGGGCATAGCTTTAGGGTTCATGGTATATTGCTTCACTACTTTGCCAATCTTTGCAAGAGCTGTTCTTAACGTCCGCCAAAGGGTTGATTTGCCTGCGCCACTTGGGCCTACAATAACCACACCCATTCTTTGACGGAGTTGCTCGTACAATTCCAAAGCCTTCTTTATCTTCACCGGGAAAAAAAGATAATATATGTTTATATTTCTCCATCATTAGCCACAGTCCAAAGCTATTTTCTGAATTTCATTTATTATGAAAGAAGATTATCTAATAAATAAATAGATGTTTATGTCAAGTGATTGATTCTAGGTGGCATATAAAAATCAAATAGGCCTATGCTAATCTGAAAGAGGGAGGGAGGGAAGGAAGGCCAATTATCAGCATAAAATGGAGATTTTATTGAGATTCTGCTCTAGACCCAAAGGCATGAGGAAGGTTAGGCAGGGTTGGAGTCAAGATATGGGAGGAGCAGATTATTACAAAAAGTAATAGCCATCATTGAGAAAATATATGAAATTACGGCTTAGGGTATCCTAACTATCACTTTTACGTCAAGTATGTTTTTTATTCTATATATAACCATTTAAAAGTATGACTTTGCCTTCAAATTTGCAGGCATGAATGTCATAATAATTAAGAGACTATAGTAAGGTACATTAAGCAAAGGTTTGTGGCCAAATGAACAAACTGGGTGGGAGGATGGATACAGACTTCCTAAAAGACAGGTTGAAGTCACAGATCATATATAAAGATGGAGGTTAATGTAATTGCTGTTGTCTATTGTAGTACTCAATGTTTACCTGGGTAGATATGATTTCCAGATTGGCCTCCTCAAAGGTTTTTTGCAAAGCACTATTTAACTCAGCATAATCTACATCATTAAAGTCAACTCCAGGAAAGACATCTTTAACCAGTGCATCAAATCGTGCACAATCTGCAAAGGTAAGCTTTGACATGGTATTAAGACGCAAAGCCTGAACCACAATGTGGCTTTCATTAACTGTGAGGAAACAAAAGAGACATGATACAATTTCTTTCTGCTTAAAGCTGCAGTATAAGCGAACTAGTTTAAAACCGCCACAGAAATGCATAACTTTCAAGTAACAGACTTTTAATGCTGCAAGTTTTAGCAATGGCACTTAAGACCACTTCATAGTGCTTTTACAGCCCTCTCTAAATGGTTTTACAGACTAAGCATCTTGCCCCAACAATCTGGGTCCTCTTTTTGCCAACCTCAGAAGAATGGAAGGCTGAGTCAACTTTGAGCCGATCAGGATCAAACTGCTGTCAATTCAGTGAACTTTTAATGCATATTATTATACAAATAAAAATAACATGGTCAGTTTGCAAGTCTTGGGGGGGGGGGGATCGTAGAATAATGTCCTTTACCTTTCTTTTTAACTCCATTCTTTTTCAGCTGTCGAAGAAGATTTCCACATCCCCTCAGAACAGTCTTTAATGCTCGCAGGCCCCAATCATAGTGCTGCTGAGGAGTCAAGAGCTCTCTGGTGGGGAAAAATGAATTTTAATGTTTTTTCTTATTACTATTAGCGTGTGTCCTTGTTGAAAAGAATATTTTGATGCATGAGAGAGAGGAAAAACTGGTTAAGGAGGCTAACAAGTTTTCATAGACAGGGTTAATGAGGAAATAGCATTCATCCATCACCACTACCTTTTTATCATCGCCCTGCAGAAAAGGACCAAGGTCTTTGAGGAAAGGATTCACATTCTATAAGCCATTTCTATGACTACAATAGTAAGAAAATGGGTGGCATAATGGAACTTCCTATGTTTGTGTATTGCACACAGCAGCTGAGCGTTTAGCCACAGGGAAACATCAAATTATGAGGGACTATGTGAAAGTGACTTTTTTGTTGAAATGTTGAGGAATGCACTTAGTTTAACAATGTTATAAAAAATAACTCATATATTGATATAATGACCTCAATGTGACTAAAGTGATGAAAAAGCAACATTGTGATCTTTGGATAAGGAGACATATTTGAAATCTTTACTTTGTCATGACAAATTTCAGAGGAATAGATTATTTGCGGAAAGCTTGATGCTATCAGAGTTAGTGGAAGAATTATTCAAGAAAGGGCTTTTCAGAATTGACTAAACATAGCTTGTTAAATTTCAGATTGGGAAGCCTGTCTAGACCATATTCCCTCTCCTAAGACTTTTTTTAAACTTGAAATATAATTGTTATTTTTTCTTCATATGTGGGGATGGTTTAAAAATGGTTTCCACCATTTTTATCAACAACCTGATTTAACAACAGCATTTGGCATCAACTTTAAAATCATTCATTCTTTTTTTGCTCAACCAAGTTTCAGAGTACAAGAAAATAAGATCAGAATCTATAATCTATTTTCAATTTAATAAAGCCCTATCTGATTTGAAATAGAATTTCCAAATGCCTTTCAGCCAGAGAAAAATAGCACTATATTTCTCCTTTTACCGCTATTAAAAATATATTATACATATTTTACTGTTCCCATTGATTACAAAGTTTCAATCACATTTTCATTTATTATACATTATAAAACAGCACTAGCACTGATGATGTTATCTAGGTAGGGTAATGAAACGTCTGCAAGAAAACTAGGAAGCTTAGAGAGCACCAAGGACCCCCCATTTGAAACTTGAGTCACAAATATTCTCCATTATTACTAAAACAGCATTAGATAATATTATTTTCCATAAATTACATATTACACATATATCTGCATATTATGTTATCATGATAATGGCTTATGTTTTCATAATAAAATTCTCTGATTGTTTATATCAACAATTTTCAGTCGCTCATATGCAATGGCTTACAATTGGCAAAGCTTACTAAAGATCGTCAAACTACTTTCTTGACTGACATCTGAACTGGTTGAACCTAGTTCAAATCTCATATTGTCAGCTGTATTATATCAAAACAATATACCAAAAAAGTTAGTGTATTATAGGGCATACATTTTATGATATTCAAGAAAAACAAAGCCCTTTTACTGTAATACTGAAAAGCATCCAAACAGAATAGTGTCAAAATTCTTATTTCCCAAAGACAAAGATGGAGGAACAAAAAGAGGAAGAGGAGGTAATAAAATGCCTGGAGATAGGAAAATGAAAAAAAAATCCACAAACACTTACCGTGCTAAATTGAAAATATCCACCAGTTTTCTTCCCAGAGGTTTAGCATCTTTAAAGCCTTCCGAATATAATATCACTTCTGCAATTAGCTCATTATCAGGACGAGTCATAGCAACTGGTCTAAAAAGCTGTTTAAGATTGTCAGGCAATTTCTGTCTGCCTCCATAGCCTTTCCCAGCAGGATTCATGGTGATAAAAATTCCAGAATTATGATCCATTTCTACCTGATATTTAAATATGTAAAAATCTTTGGTAAAAACTCTATATCCTATATAAACCAATAAATAGGAACTTAACAATCTATGTAAATACCAAGCATGCTGTATATTTTATATAGAATTAAAAGCATTTGAAAGACATTCAAATGGCTGACATATTTCCATAGATTCTCACTGACCTTTTGCCAATATGACGAGAGACACAAAGCAGAGGAAGGCAGAGATAGTCTTTGACTTATGACTACAATTGAGCCCAAATGTTTGGTTGCTAAGCAAACGCGTTGTTAAGTGAGCTTCACCACATTTTACCCAATCCATGGCATCTCCTGGTGTGACATCAAGTTGGCTATGCCTACCTAGTCACATGACCACTAACCATGCCCACAAAATAGGCCACACGCACAGAATAGGTAGTAAAAATTTTTTGAAACCCACCACTGATCAGTTCCTAACTCAATTCAAATTCAAAGGGACAACTGTTTTGATCTAAGGAGACTAATGCAACAGAATTAAATTACTCTATGTAATTCTTGCAAATTTGCATTTCCATAAAATTTATTTTTAAAAATCCAATCAAGTAAAATTTCTGGAATTGTGATTTTATCTGAAAATAGAATAGATGTTCAACATTTTTTTTTTATTTTAAGGCACAGGATCCACATGTTTAAATAAAACTAATTCCTTCACACATGAAACTGAGACAGATGTTTACTAGTTATTATGGATGTCCCTAACTTAGAAGGCATTCAACCTGTTTCTGAAAGTCATACATTACATCCCATCCTCATGTTCAGTTTCCTCTGTCTGACTATAGCTTGATTGCTTTCTCATGGACCTGTTTAAGACTTTTTCTCTCAAGTTTTGGCTGAGATAAATTATTTGGGGTGAATTTCTGATTCATTCACTCTGAACCATACATTTCCTAATTACTGAGGGTGCAGCAAAAGTAAGTTAAGTAAGTAAGAAAATATTGTACAAGAGTTTAAGATTGGTACCTCTTTTCCAAGTAATTCACAAACAGGTTGATGTTTCTTCAAAGCATGTTGAATTGTCTGAATCTGCATAGATACAGCAGAAAGTACCGCTTCTTCCAGACGATTAAACTCATCAAAACAGCCCCAGGCTCCACATTTCACCAAACCAACAAATATACGCCCCATTGATTTCACGTCAATGCCCTTAAAATAAGCAAGGAATGCTACTTCAGTTACATGATATATAATGTTCCTTTTCCCAACTAAAAAAAAGTGTAATGAAGTTTTAAAGTATGTAGCAAAAGTATCAATGCTTTGGGGGAAGTGAAACACGGCTGATTTGATCATTTCAGGGAGCAAACTTTTGGGGTTGCAGTTTCTGTGCTTTTTTGTTAACTATATAGAGTCTCAGATCCTTTAAAAAAATATTTTATAAAGGAAACAAGAAAAGACATTTAAAAAAGGAAATATTACACTCCTGATCTCATCTGTTACAAACATTGTGGTGGAGAAAGTACTGATATCTGCATAAATATAAATTTGACAAATATTTTCTATACATTTACTGAAGTTTTTTTTATTTCTGCCTTATAACTTTAAAGGAATTCGAAGAGAACAATCATCATCATTGTCATCTCAATGTACTGGCCTATACCCAATTTCAGCCTTAGCCACCCCAATTTATAATTTAAAATTCGATTCATCCTTTCACTCACTCAATCATTCATTAATTTTGCAAATGTAAATGGCCATCCATATTAACCAAAAAATTCTGGGCAGCTAATAAGTCATAAGTAGACTTTGAAGAAGCAGGATTGGAACAATATTGATGCTTTTGCCATTTGGTTTTGGAGAAGACTTCTCAGAATAATGTGAACAGTCAAGAGGACAAATAAAGTTGAAAAAAAAATCAACTCACAGTTCTCACTTGAGGCACAATGAGATTCAAATTATCCTATTTCAGACATATATAATATAACAGCGGTGGAAAGTTGCAAGGAGTCAACAACTTGATGGCACCCAAAGATGCTTTTAAAAAAAGGCAACTGAAGCAAAAAAGCTTCTTGGATGAGAAGCAAAATGTTTTCAAGGGATAAAAAACCAACACCTGAATGATTGAGAATCTCCATAGACAACTTAATGACACATAATCAATCAATGAGTCAACAAGATCTATGAACCTGCTTCATACAACAGGTAGATATATTTTACTTCACCTCATCACAGTTAAACACTAAAACTTGTCTTCCAAGTAATCCCCCTAGAGCCTTTACAGATTCTGTCTTGCCAGTTCCAGCTGGGCCATAGGGATTTCCTCCAAGGCCCATCTTCATAGCTTGAGTAAGCGTAAGGTAACACTTGTCAGTTAATGGTGTATAAACAAGCTTGGGTGAATTTCCCTAAAATGTTAAAAAAGAAAAAATGCAATTAAATTTATGAACTCAACCTAGTTGTCCAGATTAACACTACCACTAAAAGTAAATTCCAAATTAGTAAATATTGTTAAAAACATGGAAATATTCCAAAAACCCAACTTATGCAACTTTCTTGAATTACCTACAAAAGCATTACATGGAATATACAGGAAATCTCTTGTTAAAAGAGATCCTGAGGCCAAACTAAATTCAGCATATGTATCTTTGTCTGTTCCAAAACATTTACCTCAAAGGTAAAATGGAGTAACTTGAAAACCTGTTTGCTTTTTTTGTTTTTTAAATTAAAGATAGTTTGTGCCAGATCAAGAGAGTAATCAAGGAAAGGCTTTAACCCTTGGCCTTTATTACAACTGCTCCTTTTTTCCTTATGTCTACTATTTGCAGTGGAAGGAAATCTATTAATGGATACTTTCTGAGAATGTTCCAATCAGAATTATGAATTGTGTTAAAATTAAGATGGTTGCAGTTTTCTTCCAGTAAACCAAAGTTCATTTCTAATTATTATTGAAGAAAATGATTAAAAATGTCCATTGTAGCAATAAAAAAATATTCTTAGAACCTGGCTTAATTGTATGTATCTATGTATCTATGTACTGTATTTGTAATGAAAGTTGATGTAAACTGTATTTTGACAAAAGTCATACTTTAAAAAAATATGTTTATCACAGCCAAGAAAAGTTTCAATAATTGAAACTCAGGAAGGATTTTCCTTTTTCTATCAAATTACCTGTTATATCTACAGCAGGGATCTCCAACCTTTGCAACTTTAAGTCTAGGAGCTGAAGTCCTTCAGACTTAAAGTTGCAAAGGTTGGAGACCCCTGATCTACAG
Source organism: Rhabdophis nuchalis (assembly GCA_039707465.1). Lineage (NCBI taxonomy): Eukaryota > Metazoa > Chordata > Lepidosauria > Squamata > Natricidae > Rhabdophis > Rhabdophis nuchalis. The sequence goes on from CM077649.1 coordinate 50,486,888, forward strand.
TATACAAGTAGTCCTCGATTTATAACCACAATCAAGCTCAAAATTTATTTTGCTAAATGAGACAGTTGTTAAGAGAATTTTGCCCCATTTTACAACCTTTCTTGCCACAGTTATTAAATGAATCAGTGCCATTGTCCAATTAGCAACACTTTCTTTAATCTGGCTTCCCTATTAACTTTGCTTATAAGAAGGTCACAAAAGGTGATGGGACACTGCAAACATCATAAATATGAGCCAGTTGCCAAGCATCTGAATTTTGATCATGTGACCATGGGGATGCTGTAATAGTTGTGTGTGTAGAAAACAATCATAAGTCACTTTGTAACTTTGCCATTGTAACTTTGAATGGTCACCAAATGAACTATGTTAAGTCGAAAACTACCTATAATGCTACATATCTACTTATAAATAAATTGTGCAAAGCTGAATGCACCTACTTCCGACAATTGATTATAAGACTACAATCTTAAGCTAATGCTAATTAAAACAACTTTCTTGCTTTTGTACATTTAGTTGAAAGTAATATGAGGATGGGAATGAAAGAATAAGACATAATTTATGCTGAACTTAAAATACCTGATATTCGTAAGTATACTGAAGTTCAGCATCCACCATCTGAATATAACATTTTTTATCCTTAAGATAAAATCTGAGTTGCTTCTTCCAGGCCCAATCATCAATACTATTGACCTGAGCTGCAATAAGCTGTTGTACAGTATCAATGTTATGAATAACATCCAAAATCAGGGCTTTAAGCTTTAACTCAAGGATTCCAGATTCTGGGGGGGGAAATATTACAGTTTAAAATAAGATCAATTTATATGGTTTCATCCATTATAATTTGGTCATACAGTTAGAAATTAAAAGTAATAAGGGGGAAATGATAACACCAACATATATTGATAATTATTTAGTAATAACTAATGATATAAAAGACAACTAGTGTCTGTCGTTTTCTGAGAATTTAAAATTAAAAGTTATTATGCAGTGTACTTTGTACTGTATACTTTGCACAGAAGGACAGGATAAAAACAGAATGAATTAATGAAGGAATCAATAATAAATAAATAAATAAAAAGAAACTGAATAAATAAAAAGAAAGATACGAGAAAGACTCAATTCAACTGAATTGGAGACTCAAATCAAACCCAGGATAATACTATTTCACCATTTTCCAGTCATGTATGGAAGGTTTTGCCCTTTAGTTTATAAATTATGCTTTACAGTTTTATATCATGTTTGCAACTGGCTACTATAGCTCTGTAAATAAACCATGCTGTGAACAAACTGATGGATTAACATAATATGTGAATTCCTCTTTAGTCAAATGGAGAAAAAATTAACAAATTGCAATATCAATTCAGATAGTGCATTATTTGGTGGCATACAAAAGACAAAGAAATCAAGACCAACAAATGTAAAAAAACAGCATAAATGGCAAGAAGACACAGTGACTATATTGTGAGGATGATTCAAAGTCTATTCAAGGAATACAAAATCATTTTAGAATATTATACCTGCTATCTTCTTCCATACCTGCATTGCCTGAGTCTTCTATATTTGTATCTATACTGGTGTAATGTTCCAATTTAGCCATTAATTCTAATTCTATCTGTTGCAAATTACATTCCTTGACTGCACACTCAACATCTTCTGTGAATTGAATTTGTTCAGCCAAACATAAAATCTATTGGAAAAATGAATGCATTAAGAAAAATAGGTTATAACATTTAATAACATCCATGTTGGCTATTTAAAGAAATCACACCACCCCATTTAGCCACAAATCCACAACACTCTCCTACTGAAACTTTTTTTAAATAGCTCATTTATATATTTTCTCTTTACATACAATGTGCTTAGTGAACAGCATACTATCTGGGTCAATTTGCTTACATAATAATACTTTTTCAGTTCCTAGTTTCGACATCTATTATCCAACCATTGATAAAACAAGTTCCAAATTCTAAAATATTCTGTGTCTTCTTTTTCTGTTATCTTCAGTGTTAGTCTATTCATTTGTGCACATCTAATTATTTTTTTGATTATATCTTTTTCTGTAGGTGTTTCTTTGTTTTTCAAACAATTCTTGCTGCTGTCAATATATGTAAAATTAAATATACCTTTTTAACCATATTTTTCTGATATTATACCTAACAAAAATACCTCTGGTTTATAATCTATATGCTGCCTTAACATTTTTTCTAACCATGTATGTACTTTCGTCCAAATTTTTTTTGCTTTTGGACATGGTCCACCACATGTGATAATATGTGTCCAATATTTGATTATATTTCCAACATTTGACAGACATGTTTTTAAACATTTTTGCTAACCTTGCCAGTGGTAAGTGCCAACTATAAAACATTTTATACAGATTTTCCTTATATGTAATTGTCATTGTCAATTTATAGTTTCTTTCCCAAGTTTTTGCCTTTTGTGTAATTCTATGGTATATCCAAAAAAAATTGCCCATACTAAAAGGTAACAGATTGTCACCCAGTTTATTATATCATTAGTAAGATCATTAATCATTAAAGAGTTGCATGCAATGTTGTTTATCAGCCACTAGAAGAGATTCTACTCTTTTCCACAATCTTCAGTGCATATCCCAAAGATTCAGTGCAGATTGCAGGGATACATAGATGGCTTGAGGGATGGGGATATGTGCAAAGGAAGCACTTTTGTCTGATGTTGCATATAATCCAAATTGCAAACCAAATTTAGTTCTTTTCACATCAATTATTGGATAGATATATTCAAACTATTATTTATTTTAGATTCAAATTCAATTCTACTAAATTGCTAAGCAAAAAATTAATAAGCAAATGCCACCATATACTCAAAGTCCCTCTTTTTTTGCCTAGAAAAAAACAAACTTACCTGTGAAGGAAAGAGTGATGGATCAATTGAACCCTGTAATCTTTTCCCAGTGGCAACACAGTCAATCAATAGTTTCTTTAATGTCTCCTTCATCTCTAAAGACAATTTGTTCAGCCATACCTAGCAAATAATATATCAAGAAAACCCAGTAAGCCATGTTCACATACTTAATTTTGACAAATGGGAAATTGCGGTGGGGGGGAGAGGAGGAGCTTAATTTCTTACCTCAACATCATTGGATAGCAGAATTTTATTTTTGAAAGGTACAGTTTCACCTTCTACAGATTTCATTGCAATAATATTTTTAAAATCTTCATCAAAGCTTACACTGTGAATTCCTGTTAATTAATGGAAAAGTGTATCATTGATTAACATTGATTAATTTAATATAGGAGTGCATAAAACCTTCTGTGTTCAGAAAAACTGGTTTTGCATGGCCCATGACTGAGAACCTGTTCATACATAGAACAAAATTGATCTGGATAATTAAATTATTCTAGGAAGAAAAGGTTTGAAGTGAGGATGAGACTGGAAATAAGCCAAGTACATCAGTTATAGCAATTGGGACAAAAAATAGAGAAAATACTGAGAAGATCAGGGATAGGAAGTCTGGTGGGATGTTACAATGGGAGTCTGATCCATACTGCTGATTCCACCATAAGGAACAGGCATGTGGACACATTTATTTATTAACACCTATTCTCTGCAATTAAATTTCCCTTGGAATAATGCCCAGAGTCCTATCTCCTGAAGTTTAAAAATACAAGAATTTATCAGGTTTGAAGAATGATGACAATCAAGCATTTGATTATTACATAGTTTACTTGATTGTATTGAATTGTGATTTGTATTGTTGCTGTATTGTGCTTACCTATAAGCACATACGAAATAAAAGCATAATTATTGAATGAGCGATGTAATTGCCCTGCCTATCATGTAAATCAGAATTTTGATATTTTATTAAATATTCAAATGTTATTCAATTATTTAGATACTAACTGCAACAGTTTATCAGACATTTTGCAGTGTGGTAGTTTGTTTTAGGTTCAAGACAACGCCTATTTTATAATATAGTTATATCTCTTTTTACACAAATATGAACTTGAATTATAATATGGTATTTAAAAATGGAAGTTTATTTGACCATCAGGCCTGCCACATGTTCTACTGTGGGAAAATTCTTACCGGCAAACAGCTTCTTCAGATGAGATTGGATAACTAATGGATTAGTAGACTGACCCAAGATTTCCAGAAGATCATCATCTCCAATGAAATAAAATCTGGGGAATGCAGAACGCTTTTCCTATTTAAAAATAAATAAATTCAGATGGCGACTCTAAGACAGCACAGTAATTATTTCTGAGCCAGTTAAACTAACATCTTTTCAAAAAATGAAATCACAAATATGTGTGAAGTGAGCATGTCTACTTTTACATCCAACCCCCCCCCCCAATAATCTCTCTCTATCACTTGCTTGTTCTTCCAAAAAAATTTAAATATTTATTGGAAATGAAAAATGAACACAAAAAGTAAGACAGTAATATATGAATCAAAAAGCATAACTTGAAAGATGTTAGGTTTGGGCAGCACTTCAACTTCAGAATGAGTACAATGACACAGGTACTTTAAGATGTCACAGAAAAATACTATATTTGCACTCCCACAACCGTTTGCTTATATATAAACACAAATGTTTATTCATATTCTCAAGGAGATGCACAAAATTTTAGTGTTCATCATCTGAATTCAGAATTAAATGGAGTGATTAGAAATGTTTACCTCCAGGAATTCATTTAAAGATTTTTGACATCTCTGAAGCTGGTCAAGGATAGTAATTAAGGCAGTCCTTATTCCTGCTCGAGTATTCAAAGAAATTACACGATTGTCTTGTTTGATATCTGCCATTATTGATCTTTAAAAGGAAACAACATGGTGTGAATATATGCTGCTATGTGTTCTTTGGTTTTAGTAACCCTAAAATAACCATTATTTATGACCTGAAGTATGAAAATACAGTAAATTGATTTAAATTTTACATACAATGCTTATGCTTTCCTCTGAGGAATGTTAAGAGGCAGTTGGATTAAAAGACAGAATATAAAGTCAACTGACCTAAAGTCTTCATCTACTCTGTTGAAGCGTGCTTGCTCTTTAGGCAAAGCTCCACGGCCAAAAATGGGCTCCAGATATACCCATTTCCTCTGAATTTGATTTAGATTCTGTAGATATTCATCCAGTTCAGCAAGCTTCTTTTCCCAAACAGAAACTTTATCTTGGAAACCTTTGTAATACGGAGAGTCTTTCAATGACTGAAGTAGGCAGCGATTGTCTCCAACTTGATTGACTATGTCTTTCCAATCTTTAATCAATTTGATCATCCGGTTCTGGCTATCTTCATAATCTGTTAACGTAAAGACAGCTCCAACGCCCCAAAGCTCAAGCTCACGCAAGGCTTCTCTGATTGTAACCTCACCATGAGCCCTGCTGTTCAAATCCTGTTAGCAAATATAAATTAGCAATAAAAAAATTCTTGTAAGTTTTTTTTTTACAAACATCAATGTGTGAACAGTGTGGCACCTGGGTATGATACATTCTAATCAGTGGTGGGTTCCAGGTCCCGTTGCAACTGGTATGGTGCAATGTGGCTGGACGCCCATCATGTGCATGTGCGCAATGCGTGCATGAGTACCCACCGCCCGCAACACTCTGGCTGCTCGGCAGAGCATCGCGCAGGCACCATATGCTCCATGCGCATGCGCAAATGCCCTGATCGACTCAAATAGTGATAAGGAGAGCGGGCGGGTGGGTGGGTTACAGTCAGTAACAAAATAAAATCCCTAACAAAATTATCTTTAATAATTAATCTTTCTATACTAACCAGCCAAATTATTTTATCAGATGACTGTTCCCAAATAAATATGAGCATTTTCTATAACACAATATACTAGTAAGGGTTACTGTCTTCAAGGGTAGTAGGAATGTAATGGAATTTCTCTACTACATATGAACAATATGTCAATACTACATGTTGAAAATTATTATTTCTTTCTTTGTACAGAAAGAACTGATTTAGTAACTACTTTTATTACACTTAGATAATAACTTCGGGGCATTCTTTGCTTTAAGTGGAAGTCAAAAATATGTCCCCAAAATTTCTTCAAATCATTTTCTTCATATTAAAAGATAATTCACACCTTCAGTTCGGCTGCTTTTTCCACAATGACATCTGCCACTTTGAGCAAGTCTCCAAACAGCAGGGTTCCTAGACTGGTACCCCTAGGAAGACCAAGAATACGAAAGAGGTCCAACCAATGATCTGATGACAAGTGTTCTCCCTTAACATATTTCAATATAGGAAGGGTCAGCTGTAAGAAACAAAAGAGCATATATTAGCAGTTATTTTTCCTTTTGTAACAAGGAATGTATTTTATGCTTAAACAAATGATTATGAAAAAATCTTGAGTAGCAAACACTTGGATCAGCTACATCAGTGGTAGTCAACCTGGTCCCTACCACCCACTAGTGGGCTTTCCAGCTTTCATGGTGGGCGGTAGGGGTTTTGTCTGATACTGAAGCACTTTCCTTTTTTTAATTTAATTGATTTCCTTACTTTATAAATCACCATTACTGTGGAACCGGTGGATGGTTAGAATATTGTACTACTAACAAAGATACAAAAGTGGGCGGTAGGTATAAAAACGTTGACTACTCCTGAGCTACATTCTTATACTTGCACACTGACTTTAAATCTAAAAAATTAATATTATTTCATATCATTTTAACTTGGCATCTTTCTGTTTATGAAATAAATCTAAACATTATTTTAAAATTTAATATTTTAAATTTATTTCATAAACAGCAAGATACCAAGTTAAGATCTCATACTTAATTACCACTCGATCTTAACTATACAGGAAAGTCTTCACAATGTCTATTTCTTCAGCAACCATTCGAAGTTACAACACTGCTGAAAAAAGGGACTTGCAATTCATCCTGCATAAACAAAATTTTCTAAACATTCCAATATTTCCTATTCATCTTAATTCTAACACACAATTGTTTTACCTTGTATTGGTCCACCTCTTTTTGCAACTTCACAGTCATTATTGTGTGTTCTTCAATCTTTCTCAGTTTTTCATGCCAGTTCAACAAGAATTCTTCAAATAGGTAGGTCTTATTCCTGTATGCAATATATATTAAAAGACATTCAACTGCTATTATAATTAAGAACTATGTACAGATAGTCCTCAGGTACAAAGGCAATTGGGACTGGGATTACTAGAGCTAAGATAATGTAATTGTAAAATGTGACACCATGTGACTGCATCGTTTAGTGACAACAATCCCGGCAGTCCCAGTTGCCATCATAAGCCCAAGATGAAAGGATTGTTAAGTGGGAAGCAATAGGAGTCCACATTAAAGTAAAGTATGGAGTGATGTGGGGGTTGCAGGGACGTGGGGGAGGCTCAGAGAAGAATGCGTGCAAGTTGGGAAATGCTGTGTTCTGACCCAGCTTCCCAAACACGACCCTCTGAAGTGAACTCAAAGATTCCTTTATTAGGAGTGCCAGCAGCCCCGACAAAAGGCTTCTCTCGCAACGCAGGCTAACAAGGTTGTCCGGCCAGAAGAATAGTTGTCTGCACATCTATTCCTCTCCGCCCCCTGCCTTTTATCCCCAGAGCTATAGCGGAGCTTCGTTAGCAGCAGTGGTTCTTCCTTCCCAAGGATCAGCCCACAGATTTTCACTGCTCTTCTCTCCTCTGCCTTTTGTGCATCCGCGTGTCAGGCACTGGACCCAGCTGTTCCTCCTCTTCCTCATCAGCCACCTCCAGACCTGGGGGGCTGTTGACTCTCCATCTGAGAACTGACCAATAGCCCAGACTCCGCCTGTTTTTGCCAGTTCCATTCCTTCTTCCCCCTCAGAGCTCTCAGGTTGCCTTGATGTTGGCCATGACTTCCACGTCTCCTCCTCCTCTGATTCGGCTGCAGGAGGGGCTAGAGGCCAACAGGCCACAACATGCTGCATGAAAGGGGTGATACAGCACTAGTGTAGGGAGGCCAGGGTAAAGGATGGCGTAACACCACAAGAGCATGGGAAAACCGCCAGAGGGGACTTACCAGAATGAAAGTGACTTTCCATGCCAGCTTTCCCTTTGACTTTGCTTGTGGGAAGCCAACAGGGAAGGTCACAAGTTGCAATAATGTGACTGCAGGGTGCTCCAAAGTTGTAAGTGTGAACTTATTGTCAAGCGCCCAAATTACAATTGCATTACTGGTGGTAGTGCAATGACTGGAATTTTGAAGTCTAATTGTCAGTTATCACTTGTTCAGCGGGCTGCAACTTCAAACTATCACTGAACAAGTGGTCAAATAAGAAAGCAAAGACTACCTGTAATCTTAAATGTACCTAAATGTAATCCAATCTTCGTTGGCTTTTTCTTGAAAACCTTCATAAAATTGTTCATACAGTGACCAAACTTCAGCACAGCATTCAATGTCTCTGCGTACTTCATTGGCTAAAGAGAAATCAGGCTCTTCTAATTCAAAGTGACAACAGTCGTTACTGAAGGAAAAGAACACAGCAATGAGTTATTTCTAAAAATAATAAAGGCAGGATACAAAAAAAAAGTTACGTTGTATGCTAAATAAATATGTCTAAATACATAGGTATATAAATAAAATAAAATATATAGTGATATAGATCAATCAGCAACATCCTGGAATTATGGAAATGGTGAGAATATATATCTTTTATATCTTTTATATAAGAAAATGTTTCTTTCTTCTATTTCCTTTCAATTGATACATCAATAGATACTTTAATAGACTTATTAAAGAATAACCATGGAATAATCTGAGGAATAATAGAAAAAAGCTAGAAACTAAAAGAACATTTATAAAATAATGTAATACCACATGTGTTACCCAATTTTAAAATAATATTCCTAATGCTGATTCTTCAAACTGGAGATCAAATGAATGAAAATATGTATTTTCCACAGTTTATTATTATTTTTTTGGTATACAGCTTACATGGTAACAAAATAAATAAAAATCATTCCAGCTGCCTCCAAACTCTGGAGCTCTGACTGCTTTCAAAAATTGTATTTACAAAACTATTCCTAATATGTTGATATTTGTTCATACTTATACAAAAATAAGCATACACAAGTTTTTGCTTTGCATCCTCAAGTTCATCAAATTCAATTTTCTTTTCCTTTATGATCTCAGCACTTCTCTGTAGCACATCATGATGTCCTGTTTCAATGACATCATCACTTGGTTTCAACTGGTCCCACCGAGCTTTAAATTTTTCCACTTCCTGAAGGTAGGTATTAACACGGGTTTTCACATTGCCTTTCATCACTTCGACCTGAAATCCAAAGAGTAAGTAAAAGAGGAACAAAAGGATTATTATTAATTAGGATTACTATACAAATAAGGATTTACACTGCTTTAAGGGTAGTTTATCAATATCATACTACTAATTTGCAGTCTCAAATACAATTTCAAATCAGCAACCTGGTTGATACTTTCCTTAAAAAGAGTTAAAGGAATCCTGAAACTGAAGATACAATCCAGATCTTGCCTTACCACTTCAAAGCGGAAGACTTAGAGATTCAAGCATATCCCAGATTCTGGGAAACAGTGCCAATAACAACCATGTATTGGCTGTGGAAGTAATCAAAATATATATGGAAGTGCATGCTGGAATCTCATTTTTTTTTTCATGAAATGTTTTCCTTATCACATTGTATCCTAAGTTTAAATGAAGAATTTTATAAAAATTCAAAAATTCAGAACAACCCCCTAGAAATCTGGGCATTTTATGTCAAGTTTTGAAGACGAAATAGCTGTTCTTGGCTCAGACATGCGGTGTGTGTGTTTGTATGTCTGTATATAGGATGGATTCATTTGTGTGAGTATGTGTGTGTACACACACACACACGGAACGACTCTTAGTTACCTGTTCTTTAATCATCAGCTGATGACTCTCCATCATTAATTCAAATTTATCCCATGTAGCTCTCAAGCTGCTAATTGTTTCAATGCCCCCACCAGCCACAGTTCGGAGAAGCTTGTTTTTACTTTCTGTTTCTTGGAAAAGAAGAAAGACCTAAAAAGAGAGATTTGATATTCACATAAAGAACAAATGCATAAATACATTTGTATGGGTGAATAAATAAATTAATATCATCTTTTATGATTATGCAATCTTTGGAACAGAAGAAAACAAATGTGGATGTGTACATAGGATGTAGGGAACCCTTTAAACGAACGTGCCTTTTGTTGGGATTGTACAATATTGCAATAATGAAATACATGCGGCAATAATGAAACTCAAGTAAGTCTATTAAGAAATAATTAACAATTTTAGATAATATTCATATTCTAGAAATATTCAAATATCAAATTTGTTCAGTTCTTGATAGTAGAGAAAAATATTACCTCTTCTTTTTTGTCTTTTACATTTTTATATTTTAAATTATCTTCTGTTATTTCTTCCACTGACTGGGGCCTTATTACTAAGATATCCATAGCGTCATTGAGAAATGAAGAAATATCATGTTGATGACCTACATAAACATCAAGAGAAAACACAATAGAGTCAAAGATAATAGTAACAACAACACTCGATAGGTGGACAAAAATGACAAATCCAGTCTAAAAAAATTGGTTGATGTTCTGTCAAACATAATATCCTTATGGACTAATTTGTAACAATCCATTCATCAAACATTTAGGACTAAATCTCCCATTATATCCCACATTCTCTCATGTGCCACAATTATAGGTGAGTTATACTAATTAGTGTGTTTGTTCATTGTTTTTTCATTGATTGTATAATTGAATGATACTAGACCTCTGGTATATATTATATTGATTGTTTCTAGTTGTCCTTTTTAAAGTTAATTATAGTGCATTGCTGGTCTTTATTTTAATTTTCTGTTCTCCATCAAGAGGCATCACTCTAACATTGGTAGCCATATAAATTGCTAAATAAATAAATAAAGCTTCTTTGGGGCAAAATAAAATCTTATAGTTAGACATTTTACACTAAACTGAAATGTCCGGGTCATAAACTTGTATTATCAATCAATCAGGACACAAAAGAAGTGAAAAAGCAGAAAAGAATGCTGTTTGTCTTTAACTCAGCCCTTATTCCAAAAGGAAAATATCTGGTGTATAAGAGAATACACCAGGCATTAAAAGATTTGTGTGGTTACTTAGGTGGGGAGAGGAGGGATCCAAGCATTTTGCAACACCAAAAAGCTTGTTTATATTTATTTAGTTTCAATTATAGTTTGCACATTCCCGATTCAGACTAACCTAACCTAAACACAGCAGTAAAGTTAGAAATTATGCTAATCCTCAAAAGCTTTGTTTTCCTCCCATTCACTGTAAATGAAAATGTCAAGGAAGAATATCCCTGAAAATAGCTGAATAACATCAACCATAGCTGTCTCCCTCTATTTGCCACAACAAGGTGAAAATTATTGGAAAAGACTGTGTTTTTCTTGCTTCTTCGGAACTCCTTGCTGTAGCCTACAGCTGTGATAGCGAACCTATGGCACACGTGCCAGAGGTAGCACGCTGAGCCCTCTCTGTGGGCACGCATGCGGTCATCCCAGCTCAGCCAACTGGTCATCGGGTTTCCTAGGCGCGCATATGTGCTGGTCCGCTAGTTGTCAGGTTTCCGAGGCGCACATGCATATTGGCCAGCTGGTCATCAGGTTTCCGGCACTCTGGTGCATGTGCGCCTTCTGGTTTGGGCACTCTGTGCCTAAAAGGTTAATCATTACTGGCCTACAGTGTTCATTTGGGCTAACAACTGCACAAAAAGACTAGCTCTCACTAAAAATTAACAACAGTAAAATCTAAGAAAAATTATTTGGTGAATTAAAATTTCAGAATATTTAATCGCGTTGAAATTAATAGTAATTCTGGAGCTGCAAATTTAAGAATGGCTCCTTAGCTACAAAGCAAGATTAGAAGGTACTCCTGCTACAGTAACAATTTTTGATATTTTTTATTCATTTTATATGACTTTTAAATCTATTGAATATATTTAAATATTATAAATTCATAGCATTTCAAGTACCGTATTTTTACGTGTATAAGACTTTTAAAAATATTTACCTAAAATGGAGGGGTGCCTTATACATGGGGGGAGAGGCGAACCATGGTTGTGAAACTGCTGATATCTTATCTCTGCAAACTAGCTTCACCAGCAAAACTTCCAATTGCTTAAAATATTGATTTTTGAATTTTGGGTATGAAAAGTGGGGTAGGGGGTTCCTATACATGAGAACGACTTATAGACAGAAAAATACAATAATAAAAAGAATACTCTAGGCAAAATAATAAATGTTATTTAAAGAAAAAACAGGAATAAATGAAAGGCTATCTTCTAAATAGTTTTTCTTCTGAACATTTACCTTGTATAGATTTTCTCAAAGACATCACTAGAGCATCATACAACTTCTGGATAAGATCATCGATGACAGACTTCACAGGATTACAGTTCACTATGAGGCAATCTATCTTCACAATGCTTCAAGGATTAGAATAAATTCATTATATTTCATGTTATTATATGACATTTAAAATAAACCCCCAAATTCTAATAAGTGTTATTCAAGCAACCACATTAAGACCATTGTTCTTGATAGAAGCATCTTGAGATTTATTGGGTCAGGGAGGAAGGAAATGCTCCTTAGAATCCCTGATAATGGGACAGTAGCAGAATCGGTCAAAGGAATTTTGAAGGAAATTAGAAAAGAAACGGATGGAACCCACTGGCTGAGATTTTCCCTTTACAACAGGTTTTGAAACCCAGGGCTAAGTACTGTATTGAAAACAAAACAGCTATCCCAAAAGACTTATGCTTGTAAGTCTTTTACTATGCAGTACCTTGGAAGACGTTCCACTTCTTTTCCTTTCACTTTTAGGGTTTTGAAATTTTTCTCCCAATCCTGTTCTTTGGAAAGATGAATCTCCACCAAAGCTTCCATATCGACTTGTCCAATTATCACCCATTCCTTCAACAAAGAGGAAGGAATGCATATTTTTATTTAAAATGTACATTACTCATTTCAGTATGTGCCTATATAAATCTCGGCCATTTAGGTACGTAAACAGAAAAAGAAAAATGCTTCAAATTCATTTCTTTCCCGCTTTAATCCAATACTTTTGGTTTGAAAATTAGGCATGCAGCTGCTCACTACTGCTTATACCATTCACTACTACAGCTACCCCTCACTTACCACTGGTAATTGTGATTGGGAACTCCATCGCTAAGCAACAGGGACATAAGGTGTGACATCACATGACCACACAAACCTACAATAGCAGTCCTGGCAGCCCCAGTTGCCACTGTTAGATGAATCTTGCATGATCACAGCCTCTCTCAGCCACATGATCACCTGCCAGCTTCCTGATTACTGTTGCTTTTCAGAATATTTCTTTAATATTTGACTGCAGTCTATATCTTAAAAATGCCACAATTAGAACAAGAATTGTTATTAGGGATATATAATGTTGCTTCCCAAAAACTACTTCTCAGCATGTGAAAGCAGGAATGCAGCACTTGTTGGTGAACTGCATATAATAATTCCTTTAATGAGTTGACAACCCAGGTGCTGGGTTCACACTCCTATGCATTCCAAAACAGCTCTTCTAAATTCACTCTGAAGCATTGCACCAAGTATTCTGCTGCTACAGGATGCACACATCTGATTGCATGGTAAATATTACATTAGTGATACAGACAATTTGAACTATTTTATAAATAGTTCCAAATTCATGTCTGCTTTTGACATCTTGTGCTGTATATATCACCAGATTATGACAACAGGAAATGATTGGCCTGTGGCGTATGGAGAAACTGCCAGTGCTTGATATCAACAGACAAAGTGATTATACAAGTGAATACCGAAGAACTTCGTAAACATCTGTCCTAAAAAGTGTTTAAGCAAAAGCAAGTATTTACAAACCTTAAATTGATCTAAAACTTCTGCCAGTCTGCGGAACAAGTCTTCTGCTTTATTAAATGTGGTCAAAAATCCACGTGCATTTCTTTCAGTCATGACAGAAAAGATGCATTCTTCATCGGCCTCACTTACTCCCTTAAATTGATTAGGGATAGAAATGAATCTCTTCATCTCTCTGTAATATCTTGCCCGTACTTCTTCAAAGGGGGGTTTGAATTGCAATCTTCCTTGTCTGAAAAATATTTTTAAATATTATTAACATTTTATAATATTAATTATTATTTTTATTATTTATTCAAATTTCTAAACCGCCCCCTCTCCCCGAAGGGACTCAGGGCGGTGTACAGAAAACTTAAGAACATATAAAACATTACAATAAATACATAATTAAAACCGAATTAAACAAATAACCCTGTACTAAAAATTTGTAGAACATTAAAACTGTATCCCAACCTAATTAAAACAATTTAAGCTACAGACTGGGACGAGGAACAGAGATTAGGCCAGGCCGGCCTGATGGAACAGATATGTCTTTACTTTTTGGCGGAAGGAGCGAAGGTCCGTGGTGGTTCTAATATCGGGGGGTAGGTCGTTCCAAAGGGTCGTGCCCATCACAGAGAAGGCCCTTCCCCTGGGCGTCGCCCGCTGGCATTGCCTAGCGGATGGCACCCGGAGAAGTCCCTCTCTGTAGGAGCGAATCGGCCGAAGGGATGTATGGGGCAGGATACGATCCCGTAAATAGCTAGGTCCTGTACCATGGAGCGTTTTAAAGATGGTGATCAACCCTCTAACCCTATCAAAAACCCGTGCCTTGGAGTAATCTGGTTACACTTACTCCATTGAAAGATACAGACAGACAGACATTTTTCATTGTGTTATCAACCTCAAAAACATCTTACTTGTAAGTTAAATCAATGTTTATTTCCGGCAGATTTTCATTGAGTGCTTCCAAGCCCATCTGATACTGATGCTCCAAAGCTTTGTAGAGTTGGTGGTTCCAATGAAGTCTCCATGCTTTCATGTCATTTGAAAGGAAACCCTATCATTTGATGGTGTTCAGGTTAATTTTTTGCAATTAATCATGGACAAATTCATAGAGAGACTATATAACTGTGATAGCGAACCTATGGAACCGTGCATGCACACGCGCCCCTGCTGACCAGCTATTTTGTGAGTCTCTGCCCCACATGCAGAAGATGTGCATATGCAGGGGGAGCGCAGGGAGGTGGCACTTCCCCCCATGCCCCGTTTTTGGTCCCAGGAGGCTGCTAGGAGACTTGCTAGGCCCAAAATAGGGTGCATGGGGAGTGGGGGGGGGGTGTTGTGCATGAATGTGCAGGGGGACAGAGCACGTGGGGGGGGGTGACATGCATACATTGCATTTTGGGTGTGGGCACACACATGTGCGCTATCACACACACTTTCAGCATACGAGGACAAAAAGGTTAGCCATCCCTGCTACATAGAAACGTCTTTCAAGGAAACCATATTTAGACAACTCAGAAAACTCTGTGTCTATTGAATAACCCAAAATGTGGCAAACAACTAATTAAACAAAAATTCAGATCAATAATTTCCAACTGAATCAGTTCAATGCAATTTCTTGGAGGAACAGAATATATTCATATGCCTTATGTAATAGTCAATGTAGACTTTCCCCAATATTGAAATTCTTAGGGGTTATTGTAATGGTATATGGGAGTGGTCGTGGAAGACAGGGGAGAGTCACAATCAGGACAATAGTTAGATAACAGGCTGCTTAGTCCACAGCAAGGAGGTCTCAGAAGAAAGCCTCCCTAGTTTGGAGGAGTGTAAAAGCAATGAGAGCACAGAAATATACTTTCAGACTTGCAAGATTCCCTTGATATATAATCTACAATGAAGTAGAATTAGTTCATCTGGGTGTGCTTCTTTTCTGGACTACCTGGCAAGACTGACATGATTCCTGAATACCATTCCTTGAAAACTTTGTTCTGGATTATTTGATTAAAATGTAGATGTAAGTAAGTTTTAATTTTCACAACAACAGATACTTTGCTTTGAATCACCATGACACTGCTTTGATGGGTTTCCAGTAATTATTATATAGTATGCAACTTCACCTATTCTACTATAGAACAGTGCTGAATAGGAAAATAGAGAAATATATTGTAGGTGCCTAGGTGGTTAAAAGTTGTTTCCTAAAAATCCCAACAAATTATAGCATATGCTTCTATTTTACCATTTATTTTACCGACTATTCTGCCATGGAAAATTAGAAGAAATATCCTCATTGACATCAGCAAATAACACAGACAGTAGCATTTTCTGCAACAAACCTAGATAATTCCATGATTTTCCTAATATTTTAAGTATTTTCAGTTACTTGACAAAGTGATAATTCTGTAATAAGTATTTTTCCACAAATGCTTTTTAAGGTTAGCCATCCATCCATCCACACACGCACACACGCACACAAACACACTCCCATCCTATTTTACTTAATACTTAAGTAGCAATAAATTCATGCCTGTGATTCAAGGTTAGAGAATCCTCCCCGAAGTTCTTGTAAACCATCTTTCCAACGCTGCTGTTGACGAAGCAGATCAATGTTCATCAGGCCAACAACCTATCAAGAAGAATTACAAGTAATAATAATAATGATGATGATGATGATGATGATGATGATATCATTGATATCGCTGTTTCTGGAGATGCCAGAGTCGAAGAAAAAGAACTAGAAAAAATCATGAAATATCACGACCTGGTCATCTAAACCACACGGCTATGGATGAAGCATGTTACAGTGACACCCATTGTCATCGGGGCACTTGGCACCATGTCCAAGAACTTTACTAAATATCTCAGCAAATTGCAGCTTCCTGCAATAACACCAGTGGAACTGCAAAAAACGGCGCTACTTGGCACATCTTATATTCTACGAAGATACCGTATTTGCCGGCGTATAAGACGACTGGGCGTATAAGACGACCCCCCATCATTTCCACTCAAAATATAGAGTTTGTTATATACTCGCTGTATAAGACTACCCCCTCTTCCGCACACCTTCCACACACAATGTCTCTGTGGCTCTTTGTCACCTTCCCTCCCTCCCTCCCTGGCTCTCTCTGTTTCTCCCTCCCTGTGTGTACCTGACAGACTCTGATTCCCTCCCTCCGTCTCTCTCTCTCGCGCTGGGCCTCTCTCTCTCTCTGTCACTGTCACTGCACTTCAGACCAGCGGTGGAAACTTGCCTTGTAATTGCACGCGTGGAAAAGCGGCAAGTCTCTGCGTGGCTGCGGATGGTTTCCTCCTCCCCCCCTGTCTCTTTCCCCTCTTGCGCGATGGTTTCCTCCTTCCCCCCTGTCTCTTTCCGTGCAAGTCTCTCTCTCCGTGCAAGTCTTGCGCGGAGGGGAAAGAGACAGGGGGGGGAGGAAACCATCGCGCGAGAGACTTGCGCGGAGGAGAAAGAGACAGGGGGGGAAGAGGAAACCATTGCGCGCGAGAGAGACTTGCATGGAGGGGAAAGAGACAGGGGGAAAGAGGAAACCATCGCGCGCGAGAGAGACTTGCGCGGAGGCGAAAGAGACAGGGGGAAAGAGGAAACCATCGCGCGCGAGAGAGACTTGCATGGAGGGGAAAGAGACAGGGGGAAAGAGGAAACCATCGCGCGAGAGAGAGACTTGCATGGAGGGGAAAGAGAAAACCATCGCGCGCGAGAGAGACTTGCATGGAGGGGAAAGAGGAAACCATCGCGCGCGAGAGAGACTTGCGCGGAGGAGAAAGAGACAGGAGGAAAGAGGAAACCATCGCGCGCGAGAGAGACTTGCATGGAGGGGAAAGAGACAGGGGGAAAGAGGAAACCATCGCGCGCGAAAGAGACTTGCATGGAGGGGAAAGAGGAAACCATCGCGCGAGAGAGAAACTTGCGCGGAGGAGAAAGAGACAGGCTGAAAGAGGAAACCATCGCGCACGAGAGAGACTTGCATGGAGGGGAAAGAGACAGGGGGAAAGAGGAAACCATTGCGCGCGAGAGAGACTTGCATGGAGGGGAAAGAGACAGGGGGAAAGAGGAAACCATCGCGCGCGAGAGAGACTTGCGCGGAGGAGAAAGAGACAGGGGGAAAGAGGAAACCATCGCGCGCGAGAGAGACTTGCATGGAGGGGAAAGAGACAGGGGGAAAGAGGAAACCATCGCGCGAGAGAGAGACTTGCATGGAGGGGAAAGAGAAAACCATCGCGCGCGAGAGAGACTTGCATGGAGGGGAAAGAGGAAACCATCGCGCGCGAGAGAGACTTGCGCGGAGGAGAAAGAGACAGGAGGAAAGAGGAAACCATCGCGCGCGAGAGAGACTTGCATGGAGGGGAAAGAGACAGGGGGAAAGAGGAAACCATCGCGCGCGAAAGAGACTTGCATGGAGGGGAAAGAGGAAACCATCGCGCGCGAAAGAGACTTGCATGGAGGGGAAAGAGGAAACCATCGCGCGCGAGAGAGACTTGCATGGAGGGGAAAGAGACAGGGGGAAAGAGGAAACCATCGCGCGCGAGAGAGACTTGCGCGGAGGAGAAAGAGACAGGGGGAAAGAGGAAACCATCGCGCGCGAGAGAGACTTGCATGGAGGGGAAAGAGACAGGGGGAAAGAGGAAACCATCGCGCGTAGACTTGCAAGAAGGAGACCTCGCGGATGACCCGGCGTATAAGACGACCCCCCCACTTGGAGGCATGTTTTTCAGGGCAAAAAAGTCATCTTATACGCCGGCAGATACGGTACTTGGTTGATACCTAGGATGCTGGCAGCAAACTGTATCAACAATTAGAGGTTGATACAGTTTGATCAATTAGATACAATTAGAGCTCCTGGAGGTGATCGCTACGGTGGCAGTGGAGACCCCCAGACTTATAGTTATGGGGGACTTTAACCTGCCATCGTTGGGCGAATCATCCGTGGTAGCTCGGGAGTTCATGGCTTCCATGACGGCCATGGACCTGACCCAAGTAATTCAAGGCCCCACTCATGAGGGTGGACATACGCCGGACCTCATCTTCGTCTCGGGCCAATGGAAGAGTGATCTGGGTACAGGGGACATAGACATCATACCCTTGTCATGGTCAGACCACTCACTTCTCCGACTCGACTTTCCGACCGCTGCTCCCCTCCGCGGGGAGGCGGAACCAGAGTTACCAATCTGGTACCACCCCAGGCGCTTGATGGACCCGGATGGGTTCCAGACAGCGCTTGGGCCATTTCCTGTATCCCTGACCCGCGCCCCGATGGAGGACCTCACGGCCGCATGGAATAGTGCGGCCGTGGGAGCCTTGGATCGGGTCGCGCCCTTGCGGCCTCTCTCGCGGCGGCGAACCACCCTGGCTCCTTGGTTTACTGAGGGGCTGCGGGTGATGAAACGCCGCAAGAGATGCCTAGAGAGAAGATGGAGGGCTAGCCGCTCTGAATCTGACCGGACACAGGTAAGAGCCCATTTACGGACTTACATTGTGGCGCTGAGGGTGGCCAAACGTCATCATTGTGCCACCCTCATAGCATCCGCAGAAAACCGCCCTGCCGCCCTGTTTAGGGTGACCCGTTCCCTCCTCCAACAGAGGGAGCGGGAAGCCCCGTTACAGGGTAGGGCAGAGGAATTTGTGATTTTTCTGCAGGAGAAAACCGCCCAGATACAGAGTGAGCTAGCCCCCATTCATGGCCCAGTGGGATGCCACGAGGGAGATCTTGTTTGGGAGGAGTTTGACCCCGTTACTTCCGAGGATATGGACAGGTTACGTGGGCGACTGCGAGCCACCACATGTTCATTGGACCCGTGCCCCTCCTGGCTTGTACTGGCATCCTGGGAGGTGACACGAGGCTGGCTCCAAGAGGTTATCAACGCATCCTTGAGTGAGGGTTCCTTGCCTGCCTCCCTAAAAGAGGCTATGGTGAGGCCCCTCCTCAAGAAGCCCTCTTTGGACCCAGCTATTTTGAACAACTACCGTCCAGTCTCCAACCTTCCCTTCTTGGCGAAGGTTGTTGAGAGTGTGGTGGCACAACAGTTTCCCCGTCACCTGGAGGAAGTTGACTATCTAGATCCGCGCCAGTCCGGCTTTCGGCCCGGGCATAGCACCGAGACGGCATTGGTCGCGTTGGTAGATGATCTCTGGAGGGCCAGAGATGGGGGATGTTCCTCCATCCTGGTCCTATTAGACCTCTCAGCGGCTTTCGATACCATCGACCATGGTATCCTATTGCATCGGCTGGGGGGGTTGGGGGTGGGAGGCACCGTTTTGCGGTGGTTCTCCTCCTACCTCTCTGGCCGATCGCAATTTGTGCGGGCAGGAGAGCAGAGGTCGACCCCGAGACCCCTCACATGCGGGGTGCCTCAGGGGTCGGTCCTCTCGCCTCTCCTGTTTAATGCATATATGAAGCCGTTGGGTGAGATCATCCGTGGTTTTGGGGTAGAGTACCATCTGTACGCTGATGACACCCAGCTGTACATATCTACCCCAAACCACCCCAACGATGCCGTAGCGGTGATGTGCCAGTGCCTGGAAGCCGTGCGGATCTGGATGGGAAGTAACGGACTTAGGCTCAACCCGACCAAGACCGAGTGGCTGTGGTTTCCGGCTGCCCGATTCAACCAGCTTTCTCCAACGCTGGCCATAGGGAGCGAACATCTTGCCCCTGTGGATGGGGCGCGCAATTTGGGTGTCCTCCTGGATACCCGGCTGTCTATGGAAGAGCAAGTGACAGCCGTGGCCAGGAGGGCGTTTTACCAGGTTCGCCTGGTTCGCCAATTGCGCCCCCTATTGGATCGGGACGCCCTTCGCACAGTCACTCATGCCCTCGTGACATCCCGACTGGACTATTGTAACTCTCTCTACATGGGGCTCCCCTTGAGGTGCACCCGGAGGCTTCAGTTAGTTCAGAATGCGGCCGCGCGAGCAATTATGGGCACCTCTAGGTTTGCCCACGTAACACCGCTCTTGCGCGAGCTGCACTGGCTACCTGTCGTCTTCCGGGTGCGCTTCAAGGTGTTAGTTATCATCTTCAAAGCGCTCCATGGCTCGGGACCTAGCTATCTGCGAGATCGGATCCTGCCCCACACATCCTCACGACCGATTCGCTCCCACAGAGAGGGGCTTCTCCGGGTGCCGTCCACTAGACTTTGTCAGCGGGCGACGCCCAGGGGAAGGGCGCTCTCTGTGGCGGGCCCGGCCCTCTGGAACGACCTTCCCCCTGATATTAGAACGACCACCGACCTCCGCTCCTTCCGTGTAAAATTGAAGACCCATCTCTTTCGACTGGCTGGCCTTGAATAGTTCTCTCTGTCTTTTAATTATAAATTTTAATGGGTTTTAATTTATATTTTTAGCACGGGTAGATTTATTTAATTCTATTTTAAGTAATATTTGTATTATTGTATATTGTTTTTAATTATGCCTGTGCACCGCCCCGGGTCCCTGTGGGGAGAGGGTGCGGTTAATAAATCCCAACTTATTATTATTATTATTATAGCACCAGTCAATAGTATTTGTAATATGCATTTTTAAATGTTCAGTTGGCAGAGTTTCATGTTTTATGAATAAAGTAAATAATAATAATGAAATAGGTTGAGGTGATGAAACATACCTTTTCTACAAAACTCATATGCCATTTTCTTAACTTTCTATTTTCTGTGGCAAGCCGTTCTGCTGCACTTTGGAGTTTCTTGATGTACATGTCTAGTTCTTTAGGATTGTCCCATGTTATTTGTCCTTCTGCTTTTGAGTGCTGCCAAAGAAATACTTCAAGTAAGTAAACAATGGAATTCTAGTGATGTTCATAAAATGAAGAGTTCTCTGAGCATGTTTACAGAGCTTGAAATGAAAGAAAAGACAAGAAGTAAAGGGAAGAAACCAAAGTATATATTCAATTGCAAATAAATTGTGATTTTCTTTATTTTTTATTTTTTTGACAGTTAAAATGTATTTATTCTACTACATAAGTTTACACTGTATACTAATTTTAGTCCTGTGTCTAGGACAAAGTCACCCATAGGCAAACGTTTGGGAGAAAAACAGGTATGTATATCTCTATCTCTTAAGCATGATTATTGCAAACACTGCTTCCCAACAATTTGTCATCTCTGGCCTTCCTCCAAAAAATTCATTCAAAACATCAGATTTCAAGAATCCAGAATCAAATCCCGTGCTCAATCAGGAAATATGCACAAGCAGAAAATCTTCAAGCTTTTAAAAGACAAAACAGTAATAAAAGTGAAAGTAATAAACATGCCATTACTTTAATTATCTGTTCAAATGCTAAAGCCGACTGCAACATCATTGGCTTCTGACTGGGAATCATTTGCTGATCGATACTATTATAAAAGTGTGCCACCTATTAAAAAAATATAAATCCACAGGGTTTAAATGCCACGTTCATATTTAAAATAATTCCTTTTTTTCAATTATTTTTATTCATCACTTTAGCTTTCCCTTTAACATACAGTTTTAAATTTCAACTATAGAAGACTCTACTAAATCTCATTGATTTTCAATTCCAATCACTTTTTGGGACTAGACTGGATTAAACTATTTTTGTCCTCCATAAAGCCATATTAACAATCTCCTCTGTTGTTTGCTTTACACTAAATGGGGGGTGGGGAGGTGGGGATGGGATCATACTCTGAAAGTAATGATATACAGACATGGCGGAGGGTTAGTTTTTGCCATATATGAAAACATTCTAAACTGTGAATTAAAACTTTGACAAATGAAAAGCAACTTCAACAAATGTTTAACAATTGCATGGTGCTTTACGTTTCTTCTATTGCCTTGCTGCCTGAATTAAACTGGTGAAGATACAATGAAGGTCAATGTTTTAGTGAAAAACTTACTGCAAATTCAACCGTGCTTTCAATTTAATATCACAATCAGTTAGAATTCTATATGAATTTTACATTTTTTGAAATCAGGTAGAATTCACTCTTTAGCAGTGCTCACATATGTAATGAACTACAGCAGTAGTATAATAAAACTACCATTCATTTATCTATCTACCTATTTTGCTTTCTATCTATTATATACATATTATGTCTGTTACACAGCCTCCCATCTCACGCAGTGACTACCTTGAAATCATATCTAAGAATCAGTCCATGAAATTTATAACATTTAATAAGTTATTATACCTGTTTGAGAATCACTGCTTGTTTGCAAAAATTTTCAGCAGTGTTTGAAGCCTGTTGTATTTTGACAGGAATGACAAACCCAAGTGCAGAGAGCTGACGTACTTCTCTAAGGAGAGTTACCAAGCGATCTGAATAATGTATTTTTAAGGCTCCATCGGAATGATTAAGTTCCATGACAGGACTATTGGCCTGTATACTAAAATAAATTTATAATATTAGTCATTATATTAGAAAATATTATCTTTTTATTCCATACAGTATCTACGGTCTTCTATGCTCTAGCGACTAGCTATTAATTTGCCTTGTAGATTTTAAACAGGGCAATGCAAAACATCAGATGTTGTAAACTGCCTTGAGTCTATGGAATAGAAAGTATAAAATCAACTTAAATAAATATCATATATTTTCTCTTTTGGACTGTACCCGTTTGTTTTATGTGTGAACCGGCAGTTTTGCAGAACTTACCGTATTTATTCGACTATAACGCGCAAAATTTTGTACCCAAAAAAGAACTCAAAGTTTGGGTGCGCGTTATAAACGAGAGTTTGGGTTTCTGCGCGGCGGCGGCAGCGGCGGGAGAAGCGGAGCCAGAAAGAGACACGGTGGGAGAAGTGGAGCCCAGAAACAGACGCGGGGGGAGAAGTGGAGCCCAGAAACAGACGCGGGGGGAGAAGTGGAGCTCAGAAACAGACGCGGTGGGAGAAGTGGAGCTCAGAAACAGACGCGGGGGAAAAAGCGGAGCCAGAAACAGACGCGTTGGGAGAAGTGAGCCCAGAAACAGACGCGGTGGGAGAAGTGGAGCTCAGAAACAGACGCGGGGGGAAAAGCGGAGCCAGAAACAGACGCGTTGGGAGAAGTGGAGCCCAGAAACAGACGCGGTGGGAGAAGTGGAGCCCAGAAACAGACGCGGGGGAAAAAGCGGAGCCAGAAACAGACGCGTTGGGAGAAGTGAGCCCAGAAACAGACGCGGGGGGAAAAGCGGAGCCAGAAACAGACGCGTTGGGAGAAGTGAGCCCAGAAACAGACGCGGGGGGAGAAGCGGAGCCAGAAACAGACGCGGTGGGAGAAGTGGAGCTTTATAAAAATCGGTATAAAAATTTTATACCGATTTTTAATCGGAAATTAGGGGGTGCGCGTTATACACGTGTGCGCGTTATAGTCGAATAAATACGGTAATCTACTGAATCAGAAGCAGTTTGTGTTGCAGTTCTTCAAAACAGTTCACCCCTGGACTTTTTTATGTGAACCTATTTAAGATTGTTCTTACAAAGTCAAATATTTTATACTTACCAAAGACCAGACTTTGGGTTTGAGAGACCTGTTTGAATGTCCCTGGACCAATCATCAAACTGTTCTTGTTCATACGTTTTTAACTGTTCTAAAAGGTCATCTGCAATTTGTCGGAAATTTTGAAATCCAGATAGGTCTGAAAGAAGGGCCTCTGCAATCTTAATGGCATCATCCACCTTGGATATTGAAATAATTGAAAAGTTTAATTGCATTTGGCATGTTTTATGCTACTAAAGTAATCAAAGCTAACACATAAAATATACAAGAGGTTTAAAATCTCAGCATTTTACACTGCAGAGATTATACAACCACATGATGGGTTGATTAACAAAGTTCAAACAATCCAGTTGCAGTAGCAACTAAATATTATTGCATAATTGTAATAAATAATAATAATAATAATAAATTTATTTTGTATACCGCGTCCTCTCCCCAAGGGGACTCGGAGCGGTGTACAGGGAAAAATTTAAAATACTATAAAATACATACAGAGCATAAAAACAAATTAAATTAGAAATGTCCCTGCGCTAAAATCCCCAGTTAAAACACTAAAAATTCCCTAACACCCCAGAGGTAGAGACTAACCTAGGCCGGCCAAGCAGAAAAAGTATGTTTTAAATTTTTGACGGAAGGAGCGGAGGTCCGTAGTTGTTCTGATGTCGGGGGGAAGGTCGTTCCAGAGGGCTGGGCCCGCCACAGAAAAGGCCCTTCCCCTGGGCGTCGCCCGCTGACAAAGTCTAGTGGACGGCACCCGGAGAAGTCCCTCTCTGTGGGAGCGGATCGGGTGTGAGGATGTGTGGGGCAGGATCCGATCCCGCAGATAGCTAGGTCCCGTGCCATGGAGCGCTTTAAAGATGACAACTAGCACCTTGAAGCGCACCCGAAAGACGACAGGTAGCCAGTGCAGCTCGCGCAAGAGTGGTGTTACATGGGTGGACCTGGAGGTCCCCATTATTGCTCGCGCGGCTGCATTCTGGACCAGCTGAAGTCTTCGGGTGCACCTCAGGGGGAGCCCCATGTAGAGAGAGTTACAATAGTCCAGTCGGGATGTCACGAGGGCATGAGTGACTGTGCACAGGGCATCCCGATCCAATAGGGGGCGCAACTGGCGTACCAGGCGAACCTGGTAAAACGCCCTCCTGGCCACGGCTGTCACTTGATCTTCCATGGACAGCCGGGTATCCAGGAGGACACTCAAGTTGCGCGCCCCATCCACAGGGGTAAGGTGTTCGCCCCCTATGGCCAGTGATGGAGTCAACTGGTTGAATCGGGCGGCCGGAAACCACAGCCACTCGGTCTTGGCCGGGTTGAGTCTGAGTCTGTTACTTCCCATCCAGGCCCGCACGGCTTCCAGGCACTGGCACATCACCGCTACGGCATCGTTGGGGTGGTTTGGGGTAGATATATACAACTGCGTGTCGTCAGCGTAGAGGTGGTACTCTACCCCAAAACCACGGATGATCTCACCCAGCGGCTTCATGTATGTGTTGAACAGGAGAGGCGAGAGGACCGACCCCTGAGGCACCCCACATGTGAGGGGTCTCGAGGTCGATCTCTGCTCTCCTGCCAACACAAATTGCGATCGACCGGAGAGGTAGGAGGAGAACCACCGTAATCAATAGGAACCCAGGAGTTGTACATGCAAATCACACATACCAGGCTTTAGATATCAAATATAATTTTTGTCTAATGCTAACTGATTCAGTTTTCCTGCATTCTATAATCATTAGATGCAGAGTGGTCCATAGGAATCTATGATAATCTTCTCTATTACATTATACCTCTATCTATATGCCTATTTTCAAAGGGCAAAATGTAATTTGGAAGGTATATAATACAGTCATTATTGTAAAAACCTTAAACCAAGCATGTCTTTTCCCAAAGTTGCTCCATAGCTGTGAAGGCAATATGTAAGCTCATTCCTCTAAGTACACATTAAGCCTATTAGATTCATTTGATAGCAACTGAAGGTTTCCTCCTTCTAATTAGCAGCATCTTATTGGCAATAGTCTAGGGCTGTGATGGCGAGCCTATGGCATGTGTGCTGGAAGTGGCATGCAGAGACATCTCTCCGGGCACGTGAGCGGTCATCCACTGCTCTGGTATGCTGGCCAGCTGGTCTTCACACATGCAGGAGTGCTGGAAACTGGAAGAGCAGCCGCCCGGTCCATGTGCATACATCAGGAAAATGATATTTTGGTTTCCGGCGCACACATGCACACCAGCCACCTGGTCTTCCAGTTTCAGGTGCACCGCCGCACGTGAAGACCAGCTGGCCGGTGCACATGTACACACCAGAAACTGGAAGATCATCTTCCTGGCACGCGCATGCACACCAGGCAGCTGCTCTTCTGGTTTCCGGCATGTGCACGCGCACTCGCATTTCAGTACTTGGTGCCGAAAAGGTTCACCAACACTGGTCTAGGGAATTGGCATGCAACTAGTTCCAGCAGAAATGGAATACAGAGTCTGAATACAGGGCTTCAAAAAGTTATAATAAAACAATATTACCAATGTCACAGAAGCATCGGAACACATATAGAAGCAGCTGATGATGATGAAAAGATTTCCACTGAATCAGAACTAAACTTCAGATTTCACTCCATAACATTTATAGCATTTATTTAAAGATCATATTGGGGGTCAGATGTACATCAGCTTTAAGACAATCCTTGAAAGTAGTTTAAAAAGTTATCCTATTTAACTTATGTGTCTAAAATACATCACATTATTTCTTATAGGTTAACATACAACAAATGATAGGTTTAAATCGATACCTTCAATTCTAGCTGGCGCACCCAGACAATGTTATTCACAACCTCAGAGAGGTTCTTCCCCGCTAGCGGCCCTGATGCATCGCCTGGAGTGCCATGGCAACGTGTCTCAAAATCAGTCTGATAATCTGCACAACAGCATTAAGGAGAATGTTAGTGAGTTCTGCAAATAGCACAAAATACTGAAATTTGTTTCCTAATAGGTAGACTAAGTGCTACAGTATAAATATTACAATTCTTTATAAGGGAAGTTTATTTTGTTTCAATAAAGAAAATGAGCATGATTTAAAAAACAGAATTTTAAACTAGTATTTGCACCACTCTGTAATCAGACTCATCCGTACAAACTGAGTGTGATGACTAAACATATGACAAACCATAATAGTTTTTATAGTAAATTACATACAAAATATACACCCTAAGTATCAAATAATTGCATATTTTCATAAAAGCAAGAGATGATGGAAGCACTCATATTTCTTCATATATACATGCATATATATTTGTATACCTTTAACTGCACCTTGAAGTTTTGCCAGCAAAGTTTCTCTTTCTAAAAGCAATTCTTTGCTAATGCCTGGACGTCGTACTAATTCTTTGTATTTCTGAAAAGCCTGAAGAAGCTAAAAATATAAAATATGTACAAACACATAAAATGAAACATTACTGTGGATTATGTTTATAAAATTAATCTACAAGTACTCCTTAATGACTTTAATTGGGACCAAGATTTCAATCACTAAGTAATCATTGTTTAAAAGATCACACAACTGCGCTGCTTAAGGACAGCACTTCCCAACAACAAAACTGATATAAAATAAGTAATAATTACAATCAGGGTTTGAAATAATGAAAATTAAAACATAGTAACAACGTGTACACAAAAACTCCCAGTTTTGAATGAGGCCCAGTGAAGAAGCATAAGGCATGTGAGTTAATCATTTTAAGGTATAGTTCAACCTCTCTTCCAGCAGTGAAATGAAACTCTAAACTATTAATATAGAAGTTAGATGTACAAAATGTTTTAATAAGCAAGTCCTTCAGCATCAGGCTTTGGGGTCAATAATATATATATATTTAAATACCTGTTGTGGACTATCCTGGATTTCTGAAATAAAGCTTTTCAACTTGCTTGCTATTTTTTGTTCTGCTGGAGCAATAATTCTTTCATATTGGCGTACCGCTGCTTTCCATAAAGGCTAGAAGAGGAGAACATATTTTTATTCTGGTGGACTGAGATAAACTTCATTATTATTATTATTATTATTATTATTATTATTATTATTATTATTATTATTATTATTATTATTATTATTATTGTTATTGTTATTGTTGTTATTGTTATTATCATTATCATTATTATTATTATCATTATTATTATTATTATTATCTAACTGAAGTTTAACTTATGTATAAAATATTTTACCTCAGTGTAGGGATTGTAATGCACAGGATTCAGTCCAGCAAAAGGTTCAAACACTTGGGCAAGATGCAATGCTTGCTGCTCACCAGTTGGCAAAAAATATGTAAGTTTCTCATGAAGCGATCGAATACTTAATACCTAAAGTGAAAGGAATATAATAACTTGACCCATAATTTTTCAATTAACTATAAAAAAAGCTAGAAATAGTAAACTGGGCTAAATTCATACCTGTGCTTTTGACAAATGAAGTATAAATAGAATATAGTATTAAATTATGAATGGGATGTTAAATTTCTGTATTATATCACATAATATTATTCCAAATAATCACATATGTTAATATACCATTAAGGATGGTGGGAACACTGAAGTTTAGTGTATTTGAACTACATGTTAAGATATTGTAAAAACAGGTCTTCCAAATTCATATTACATTAATAATTATGTTTCTACTAACTCCAGTAAGATTTTTGCTAAACCAGGAGTCTCCAACCTTTGCAACTTTAAGTCTGAAGGACTTCAGCTCCCAGACTTCTCCAGCCAGCTTTGCTGGCTGGAGAATTCTGGGAACTGAAGTCCTTCAGACTTAAAGTTGCAAAGGTTGGAGACCCCTGTGCTAAACAGAAATAACCTAGATGCTGCCTCGAGTCCCTTCGGGGAGAGAGAGCGGGTTATAAATAAAAATTATTATTATTATTATTATTCTCATTGTCAAAAATTACCTCCTAGTCTCCCTTATTTATTTATTTATCAGCTCAAAAACCTAACACACGTGTAAAAAAAAGACACATCGAAACTAATAGCTTTCTGTATAGATGGTCTCTGGTGATGAGCCGAAAGGCAGAAAAGGAAAGCAGTATGCTTCGTCCCTTATTTGGGGCTTACCAGGGTGTTGTGACACATACATACATACATACATACATACATACATACATACATACATACATACATACATACATACATACATACATATGAAAATCACCCTACCCAAAGTTTGGGGACAAACAGCAATTTTGGGAATTCATAAGCTGGGAAAGGAAATTTAAAAACGTATCAACATCACGTCCCCAGCTTGTTTTGAAAACATACAAGAAAATCAATTGAAGAGCCCTTATCATTTCATCTACTTTTCCTTACAGCTATTATCAGAGATAATAGTTAAAGATCCAAAAACCTGAATTTTATGGATCTAAAAAGCAAGTACCAGTCTCTTCCATTGGAAAATATCATATTCAAAAGCCTTCAGATAGTACTTTTCCCTAGACCTCACATCCCTAAAACAAACCAAAACAATCAGATAGATACCTCTTCAAGACGTTTGCCAAGTTTTCCTAGTGTTTCAGGGATATATTTCTCTCCTCGCCATATATGTGGGGTATAACGCTGCCATAACTGTCCTGTTAGATGGTCACAAGCTGCAACCCACTGTTCACAAATAATGATGCCAGCCTTCAGATTCTCTTTTACAGTGTGAAACGAATCCTCCCATAGGTTTAAAGTACCTAACTTCTTCTGAACAAATCTTCCAAGAGAGCCAGCTAAAAATGATACAAGCAAATAAAAAAAATTAACTGTGTTTTCAATTATTTCTATTTTGTTTGGCAAAGCACAGTTTTTCATGACTACATTTGTGTCAAAACATGCCTCTTAATATAGCCATTATACTGATGTAATCACTACAACCCAAATTGCAAGGCATTTGTGTGTATAATGCCATTATTGGCACCTACACTATATCTAAATAAAAAATTACATTACTTAACTACACAAAAAATTAAACCAACTTTGCAAGAGCTTGTAAAGAGCAAAGCTTTAGTTTCTTTTAAAGTTTTGATAAATTAAACTTCAGGTGTAATCATAATGATTTGCTTCCAGAGGGATGGACCTAACTGAGGAAATTTCTCAATGGTGATGTGGTTTGTTAGAATTGGAAGTACCATAGCTAAAGGACAGGCCATGAACAAACTTTCCAAACAAATGGATATGCCTATACATATATGATCCAATGAGTCTGCGTAGCAACTTGTATTTGTAATTTTTGTGAATACTCAACCAAAATAGGGATTCATAATAGAAATAGGAGTTGTTTGGGAGAGATCTATAACAGTACAAGCAGGACTATTCTATACTCAGATCAGGTAGCGGAGATAGGCATTAAGTAAAAAGGCCACAAGATTGCTGTTAAATCCAGAGACAAGATAAATCACAGTATGAATCAGCCTTTGGAACACATGGTGATAAGAAACTGAGAGAATCTATAAACACCTTTAAAGAAAATCTGTCATTGATTTGACTCCTAAGCTTCTTTCTATCGAGCTGCCAGCCTTAAAAACAAGTGAGGATGGGTAAAGATGGTTTAAGCTGGTCCATGTTCACTTTGAGATGGGACTCAAAAATGGATGACTACACTAGGACATTCAGAAGAAAGGCAGAAGAATCAACCCAGAGTTTTCAGCATGTGTGATAAATAACCTAGGGAAGGGGGGGAAAGGGAAGGAGGTGCTTGTAAAGCTAATGAAAAGCCTTGCTATTTGAACTCAGCAATTCCCGCTGATGAAGAAAAAAGTTAGGAGACAAAACCCTCCTTCCTAACAGAAAAGGTTTGTGAGGTAAATAAAATCCTGGAATGTGGTATCATTGACACCAAGGGAAATGAGGCAGCACAATAATATTTGATATTAAAAACATCAAATGCCGAAAACCAATCTAGTGTCTTCAATGCTCAAAAGAGATGCTTCATTTTGGTTGACAGAAATTGCTAAGATTGTATGGAAGTTTAAGCAATAATAAAAATTCAAATAACTTATTCCATGTAATTTTCCCTTGTCAGGCAGTCATAATACTCAAGCACTATGAAAGCAATGAGGAAGTACATACAAAAAAGGCAAGTTAGTCAACTGTTCAGGGGGGCTTTTTGTCCAGAACTTTACCTATGACATCCAAAAGGTTCTTCATGCGTGACTGTGGAAAAGGCTCGTGATCGGATTGCCTCCAGACATCATCAACAATGTCCCGTGTAGTCTCCACTAAATCCACAACCTCAAATAAAGACAAGCTGTCCAAATTGTAATAATCCTAGAAGCGTGATACATAATTAAAGATATAATCCAAATATATTAGGGCTGCAATGATTCAGAAACATTTCTATGAAAATGTTATTACAGTATGTGCTATCTGCCATCTATTTCTCCAAATACTCAGCATGACTTCCCTCAATTTCCTAGTCCTTCCCAGTTCATTCTCATCTGCCTCAGTGTTTCAAACTATCTTATGACAAACCAGCCCATTCACCTCGACCTAACTACAATGAGTAAAAGAGCAGTTTTTTTC
Organism: Rhabdophis nuchalis; assembly: GCA_039707465.1. Taxonomy (NCBI): domain Eukaryota; kingdom Metazoa; phylum Chordata; class Lepidosauria; order Squamata; family Natricidae; genus Rhabdophis; species Rhabdophis nuchalis. The sequence continues at coordinate 50,518,720 of CM077649.1, forward strand.
CTTGGCCCATTCCTGTCAACTGCAGTTGTTTCCTTGGCCCATTCCTGTCAGGGGCAAACAATTCCAAAATAAATAAGGATGCTAACTGAAAAGTGTGACACTGGAAAAATAACACAGAAAAGAATCTGTGCTCTCTTTTACATAATGAAGAACGTGATAGCTGGGGGTGAGGGATGTGGAGGAAATTTCTTAATTAAAGTAACAAAATAATGTTTGAGTGCCCAAATTTGAGGTCTGCCTGCTATTTTCAGTCTCAGGGTATGCTTTAAAAAAGTTAGTGAGCCTTTTATGCCACAGTGGCCACACACATCTGATTTATGCTGATCTCAGGAAATACCACATTATTGTTAATCTAACTGCAAGTTAAGTATGGCAAATGCTACTATTATTTATTAATATTCTAATAAGGACAGATAGCAGAAAACCTCCTGATTTCTATGAAGCTGAAAGCATTATTGAAACATTTCTTCAAATGTCATTATCTATAAAAGCGATGGCGAATCTTTTTAGGCTCGCGTGCCATAAGGAAGGGGAGCGCAGGGGGGTCTTGTGCCGGCGTGCCACACCCATAATGCAATGTGCCCCCAGTGCGCATGCACACATGACAGGTGCTCCCCCCCCATTTTTGCATGCTTTTTTCGCCCTCCCCAGGCTCCAGAGGCTTTATAGGAGCCTGAGGAGGGCGAAAACAGTCCTCCGAACCGCGGAGAACTAAAAACAGCCCTACAAGCAAACTTGTAGGGTCGTTTTTAGTCCTCCGGAGGCTTCAGGGAAGCTCTTGAAGCCTCCGGAGGGCCTCGGGGGGGGGGGGCTGTTTTCGCTCTCCCCAGGCTCCTATAAAGCCTGGGGAGGGCAAAAAATGGCTTTAAAAATGGGTGAATCAGCTGGCAGGGCAACACCTCATGTGCCCTGCCAAATAGCTCTGCATGCCACCTGTGGCACACATGCCAAAGGTTTGCCAATACTGATCTATAATATGTAAAATGTTGATTTCCTATAGAAATTCATGAAGCTACGTTTTCAAGCAAAGGTTACAATTTAATAAAAACCAATAATTGTATATGAAGGAAGGTTCATCTGTACACAACTCAGTTCTATTATAACTGATTTATGAATCCAGCACATATATAAAACTATGGGCTGCTTTGTGATTTACAGTGTACATAAAAAGAAAAGCAATGCAGCAGTATATAGTTTTGATATCATAAGGCAGCTTTCTCTGATACAAAAGCCCTTCAGATCTCTGCATGTTAACTTCTAGAATTCTTCAGACAGTAAGGCTGTGGCAAAAAAAATCCTGTGTGTGGAAAGTTGGGGGAGATTTTTGAATTAAAGATTCAGCTTTGCTGATAATGTTTAATTATTTATTGTTTTTATTTAGTTGATCATTATTGATTTCATTTTTATTTGGCAATCATTTAATAAACTTTGTTTGACCAAACTTTAGGGCCTCTAGAAAGGCCTATATTCCACTACTGCTCCACAAACTACACTGGCTACCACACTGCTTCCAGGTGCAATTCAATATGCTGGTTATGATCTTTAAATCCCTTAATGGCATAAGTCCAGCGAACTTGATGAAACATTGCATCCTACTAGAACAATGCTGGCAGAGGGTCTACTGTAGATTCCATCGGTCAAAGAACTCCAACTATCAGGATCCAGAAGAAAAGCCTTCTCTTCCTTAGTATACATTGTCCTAGGTGAGTTCTGTCTCCACCCTCCCATCCTTCTGTAAGAGCTTGATGACCCGGCTCAGCTGGTTGGCCTGGAGACCCAGTGGGAGACTACCACACTGGAGATGGCTACTAGATTGATGGCAATACCCTCTCACTCCCTGCTTCCCTACCCACCCATCTTTTATTCTCATATCACATTTCTCAATGTTTTCTTTTTAATTGCTTACTCTATCGTTCCATTACTTTGCTACTGTTACGTTTATACTTCTTTTCATTTCTCCATTTTTATTGTTTTAAGCCACCTAAAGCAGCCGCATAGCAAGATAGCAAATAAATTTAACAAATAAATAAAACAAATGTTACACACATATGAAATGGCTTCAAACAGCTCTTTAAAATGAGAAGCTCTGTCCTTGCTACAAGATTTACTTCCATGTTGAGCACGCTCTGTCCAGAATTGAAATTCATCATTTGGGCAAAGTACAGCTGTAAAAAAAAACAAATATTCAGTTGATTGCATAGCAATAAAATAGAAGATCTTTAAAAGCAACAGCATATATTTTAGTAATTTACTCCATATAAATGAGCATTAGTACCTTTATTATTACAGATTCATTGCATTTCAAATATATCATGCCATATGGACAAAAGTAATAGCATATCTATGATTCTGTATATCATAATTCTAATGTTACCTGAAATATTACTGAAATAAATAGAATGTTTTATTTATTACACACTTTCTATGCCTATTTACTGGACTATGACAAACTATTTCTCACTATATTCAATTTAAATTTCACAGTTTATAAAAATTAAGTATTATATACCTTGAACATCATCTTCACGATATTTTGCTCCTGTATAAGCAGTATCTGTTTTCCTTAGAACAGAACCTAAACCGGTTTCTAACTCTCGCAAAAGATTTTGTAGTTTGGGATCAAAATCTTTACTCCATTTTTCATCCTAAAATAAAGAGTTTAGATTATGTAACTTTTCTATCAAAATTGTACATCTTCATTATTATAACGTACAATTTTCTCTATTTAATTCTGCATACATTATCACATTCTTTGGTTGTTTTCTCAGTGCTGAAACATAGTTGATATGATTCTTAACCGTGAATTCATTATAAGAAATATAATAACTGTAACTGTACTAGGCATGTACGTAATTAACTGTTAACAAATAATTCTGAATGGTAATGACAAGAGAGAGCTACTTTCTATAAATTAAAACTAGCATCGTGTCAAAGCAATGAAGTAAATTCTAGAATAAAAGAACTATAAGTCAATAGTACATTTTCAATATATGAGAAAAATCCTGTGATTTATTGAAATAACCTGGATTCTACATACTCACTTTCAGTAGTACCGGTGCAAATACCTGTCGCACTGCTTGATAAAGCATATTAACTGGAGAATCTAACATAGATGATACAAGAATATTGGTGTGGAGATTATCTTCTGTAATAACATCTGGTCGCAGCTTGAAGAATACTAGCATTTTATCTTCTGAATTGCTAGCTTCAACCTGCATAAGTGTGAAACACAGAAATTAATTAACTATTAAGCGGAAAATTAATTCAGCACTATGACAATATTTGCATTTTTTAAAATATTATAGGGCACCCTCTACAAATATTAAACTTTTCTATCTCAGAGAGGAAAAACAGAAAGAAAAATTGGGCTACATTTTAATATATTACAATATCATATACAAAGAAAAGCAAATAAGGAAAACAGGATTAACTTTAAAAAATACTACAGTAGAATGTAACTTTTTATCTAAATCAAGAAGATAAGATACAGAAATATGCATTTTGGTAAGATAAATGGTGCAACACATAGAGTAAGCAATATATGTGTTCCCTCTCTTTAAAGAAAGGATTGTTTATAATATTACACTTAAAAATCATACTAATTAAGAAATAAACGACCTACCCTTAAAAGGCTTGTAGACAGCATTAAATGCTCTGTGGATTGATACCTTGATAATAGTTATAAAGTTGCCTTACAAACATCAGGCTTACAACTGTTCTAAATGAAGGCATGGCTGGTTCTAGTTTAACAATCTGCATGAATCCAATTTCTGTGGTTTATTCAAGAGTACACTATATAAACCAGCTTATTGAATCAGAGCATCAGTCTATCTAGAGTTCTCGACCATTATAAACACTATCTGGAAGCAACTATTCAGGATTAAGGACTACAATTTTCCCCACCTTACAATACAGTATTTCAGTAGTATCTTAGATTATCTGCATCAAATGTATGATTTATATTACAGACTAACAAATATCACTATGATGTACCCACTATTTATATTAATAGGATATTTTTATATAGGTATACATAAAGAAATATAGGTAGTCCTCAATTTATAACAGTTCATTTAGTGACCATTCAAAGTTACAACGTCACTGAAAAAAGTGACTGACGATTGTTTTTCACATAACCATTGTCGCATTCCGTAGTCACAAAATTTGGACCACTTGCAGCAGGCATGTGTTCATGACAATTGCAATGTCCCAGGCTCCCGTGATTACCTTTCCATCCTTCTGACAAGCAAAGTCAATGGGGAAGCCGGATTCACTTAACGACCATGTTACTAATTTAATAATTGCAGTGATTCACTTAACAACTGCAGCAAGAAAGGTAATAAAGTGGAGGGAAACTCACTTAACAAATTATCACTTAACAAAAATTTTGAGCTCAATTGTGGTCATAAGTCGAGGATTATCTGTACTTCTTCCATTCTCGTGTGTGTGTGTGTGTTTACATGCATGCATACATACATATGCCCTGTTTTCCCCAAAATAAGACCTCCCCAGATAATAAGCCCAATCGGGCTTTTGAGCGCATATGCTAAACTAAGCCCTCCCCTGAAAATAAGCCCTCCCCCAAAATATTGCAACACAGCAGCAGCCGTGAGGTGACCACGCTCACTGCCTCCTGCACCTCAAAAATAATAAGACCTCCCCGGAAATAAGGCCAAGCGCTTATTTCAGGGGTTAAAAGAAAATAAGACCCTGCCTTATTTTCGGGGAAACACGGTATACATATACACACTCCTTCCTCCATACTCCATATTTGTTTGTTTTTAACCATTTAGTCTTGTCTGACTCTTGTTGACTTTATAGGCAAGCGCTCTCCATGCTACCCTGTCAAGCATAACTTCTTTCAATTGTTGGATGTTGAATTTTATGTCAGATTTGATGTTACCAAGCCAGTATGTTCTTTGCTTGCCCCTTTGTCTTCTTTTACTAACCATTCCAAGCATCAATGACTTTTCCAATGAATTTGCACACGTGATCTATTGTAGCCAAAGTAAATCAGATTTAGACTTATGATTTTATCTTCTAGTGATACATCTGGATTTATATGATTTAACACCTTTTGTTAGTTACTCTGGCTGTCCATGGTATATGCAGTAATTTACACCAACACTACAGTTGAAAGACATTAGTTCTTCGATCAGCCATTCTTAGTGTCTAACTCTCACACCCATATATCTTTATAAGGAAGACTTTTGCTCTAACTAGCCTGCTTTTTGTATTTATTTATTTATTTATTTATTTATTATTCACATTTATAACCCGCACCCATCTCACCACAAAGGGACTCGGGGCGGGGAACAGAGATTCAAAATAAATATACATAAATACAAAATATTACTAAATAATAACTAAATTAAATCAAGACCCTGCTTAAAATAAATTTAAAACCCATAGATTAAAACTTTGATTTGTTATAAGACAGTAGGGTGTGGAGTAGTTCATGCTAGGCCGGCCAGATGAAAATAGTAAGTTTTTAAGTGCTGGCGGAACAAGCGGAGGTCCGAGATGGTACGGAGATCGGGAGGTAGGTCGTTCCAGAGGGTTGGGCCCACCACAGAGAAGGCCCTTCCCCTGGGAGCCGCCGACCGGCATTGCCCGGTCGACGGCACCCAGAGAAGATCCTCTCTTTGGGAGCGAGTTGGTCGTAGGGATGTATATCAATGTCTCTGCTAAAAGATATATAGATGATATAGAATAGAATAGAATAGAATAGAATAAGAGAGTTGGAAGAGACCTTGGAGGTCTTCTAGTCCAACCCCGTTTAGGCAGGAAACCCTACACCACTTCAGACAAATGGCTATCCATCCAACATCTTCTTAAAGACTTGCAGTGTTGGGGCATTCACAACCTCTGGAGGCAGGCTATCCCACTGGTTAATTGTTCTAACTGTCAGGAAATTTCTCCTCAGTTCAAAGTTGCTTCTCTCCTTGATTAATTTCCACCCATTGTTTATTGTCCTACCCTCAGGTGCTTTGGAGAATAGCTTGACTCCCTCTTTTTTGTGGCAGCCCCTGAAATATTGAGATATAGATAAGAGATGATAGATAGAGAATATAGATGATATAGAATCTATATTATATGATACATAGAGAAATAGAGATACTATAGATCATACAGATATATATGTATGTATGTTTGTATGTGTGTGTATGATACACACACACACACACATAAACAATGTATTAATAAGTAAAAGGTGGAATACATATCTAACACTGATAATCATATAATTAAAAAAGGACGTCACAGTACCTTGTTTGAAACCGCAACCTGGTCTTCCGAGTGCTGCACACAGAGAAGAAATTCGTTGCCATCATCCAAAAAGTTGGCCAGCTCGGGACTGGCAGAGAGGGGTGCCAGGCTCGCATACGACGACAGCCCAAAGTAGTTGCCGGCAGTGGCCGAAATGAAAATCTTCCTCTTGTCGCCATCGCCGTCCCCATCGAGAGGCATGACAGTCGCGACTCCGGAGCTCCGCCTAGGTCGGAGACCGGAGACAAGTCCTGGAAACGCCGCTTTTTAACCACGTCGCCCGCTCTTCTCCCCCGTTCCCAGAAAATACAACAACGGAAGAGTTTAAGGACATTTGTTTTAGGGACGAACGTGAAGAGAAAACGGAATGGCCAAGATCAGGACCCGAGATGAAGCGGTTAACGCGAAGAAAACGGAAAGACCTTTGCTTCCCATTAAAAAAAAAAAAGAAACCAAGAATTTTTATATAAGGGTCCTCTTTTGTTTGAAGAGCTGCTATTCTATACCGGCGGCAACGATGCACCGGGCTTGCCGCGAAAGGTAAGTCAGAAACGCCTGTTTTGATTTCTCAGAGATACCCGGAGAGCGGCGTTGCTAGGCCCGGTTACTAGGGGCAACCAAAATGGCCGACGCCGCCTAATGCTAAGACGCGTTCCTTAAGGGCGTATCAAGCGATCCGCATCCATTTCTCCACAGCCCTGGAATACAGTGAAGTCCAATCGGAGTGATAGGTAATCGCTAGGCGCGTAACTCGTGCTTGCTTTGAGTGGATGCGGCGTGAGCGCAGACTTTGTCTGCAAGCAAGGGTCTCCAACCTTGGCAACTTTAAGACTTGTGGACTTCAACTCCCAGAATTCCTAAGGACTTGTGGAGTCCACAAGTCTTAAAAGTTGCCAAGTTTGGAGACCCTTGGTCTGGAAAGGGTTGCTGTACTCCATGGAGGATCTGTTGAGTCTACAGGTGGTTGAATTACGCAGCTCAGCAACCGCCAGCTACTGTTGAAGGACTCTGGGTGTGGCATTTCAGGAAACATATGGAATATAAGCTGGGTAGAAATCTGTTGGTGCCCTGTATCATAAATGACCTTCCAGTTTGCTTCCATTTCCTCCTTCAATAATATTGACATTAAAAAATAGGTTGTTAGATTTTCAAGGAATGAATCATATGCTTGGCTCACTAATCTCACAAAAGCCACAGTTCTCTGAAATTAGTCTGACTGACTGAAAATATAGTTCTTTTTGTTATGTTCCTTCATTAGAGGATAAAACCACAACTGCAAACAGTTTATCCTGATCTCAAGGCAGCAGATAACTACCTTCACAAAACCCACAACACCTTAATTTATTCCTGGGAGCACATGTGGTGGATTAATTATTTCAGCTACCAATCTTTCTGATGGCAGCTCGAGGTTTTATACATGAAGTTCTCAGATTTAATCTTCACAACGATTATGTGAAGTAAATAGAGCTGAAAGTTTATGCTTATCCCTAAATCATTATTCATATGGTGTACCTGGGTCTCACTGGTTGTGGCCCTGTGTGCCAGACCTCTTGCTTCTATTTAATGCTTGTACAGTTTTGTCATCAAGGAAAAGATCGATGTTTTCTTTTAACTAACTTTTTAACTGAATCCAAATAATTAACTATTCTTTTCTCACTGCTGAAACCATAGAGGTGCCTGCCCCAACATGATGCTGTTTAGAATCATCACTCTTCAAATGTCATGTTCCAGGTGTGGTATCATAGGAACGCCCTTTAATACATCTGGAAGATAACAAATTGGGGAGAGTTATTATATATACCACTCTAAATGATACAGCAGAATATAATATAAATCCCTTTGTCTTTTACCATTCATATTACTCTAATTACCTTACCATAAAGAAATTTTGATATTCTCTTTTACTGGAAAAACTGATTAAAACATGCCTTGATTTTGTTCACCGTTGTTCAGGCTTTCAAACACTGATGTCAGCCTTTCAAGGTAGGCCAATTCAGGAAAGATTCCAAGAATGCTGCATACTTTATTGTTGTAGAATAAAGTAAGAAAATACTGAAAACCTGCCAAGTTTTTATCTGCCTGCCTTATGCTGTACTAAACAAAATATTTTTTTCTCAAGGTTGCTTTACTCTCAACTGTGTACAATCTTTTCTGCATGCATCTCCTTAACAGTTCTTTCATATCTTCCTCAGTGGCCTCTTTAAATTCCTTTACACTTAAAATATAACATTTATTTATTTTGACTCCAGGTCATTTTGACTCCAGGCAACTAAAAGTCCCTGCAATTTTCTAGGCAATATTTTCAGAAGGATTTTACCCTTGCCCTCTTTCTAGAGTTGAGTGAAAATGACTTGCTCAACAATATATTTAAACATACAATACATTATGCATTTTTCTAAAATTCTGGGCATGTAACTCTGGGTGGCATACAAATCAAAAGACATGTATATTGTTATGGCTGTATACCATATTAAAAGCAACAATACTATCAATGGGATTCAGCTTCAGCATCATATGGTTTACAAAGTTTGACCCCAACTATTTAAACCATAACTTAATTTTTGCAAGCTCAGCAAAGTATAGTGTAATTAGAAATAAACCAAGCACGCTAACCATGGCTGGGCATGAGATAAAAACCCAACCAGTAGTTGGGAATACAGATAGTCCTCAACGTAGGACCACAAATGAGCTCAAAATTTATGTGGCTAAGTGAGTTTTTCCCCAAATTATGACTTTTCTAGACACATTTGTTAAGTGAATCACGACAGTTAAATTAGTAAGGCAATTAAGGCAATCTGGTTTCCCCATTGAGTTTGCCAGTCAGAAATTCACAAAAGGGGATCACACAACCACCGCCCATCGTAAATGTGAATCAGTTGTCAAGCATTCAAATGCAAATCACATGACCATGGGGATGCTGCAATGGTTGCAAGAGTGAAAAAATGGTCCTAAAGTCCCTTTTTTTTCCAGCGCCCATGTAACTTTGAAAGGTAATGCTGAAAGTCAAGAGGTCTTCAAACTTGGCAACTTTTAAGACTGGTGGACTTCAACTCCCAGAATTCTCCAGCCAGGTTTGGGGACCCCTACTGTAAGTCGAGAACTAACTGTAGTTCCCTTTGATTTCCGGAAAAGACCTCCGCTGAATTAGGCAGGACGATGCCTGATCACGCCCGTGTGGGAAAAGCCCCTCACACAAGCCGCCCCAGGGAGAAATTGACTCCCTCCCGACCCCCCACCCCCACCCCTCTCTCGATCTACGTCACAACCTCTTTCCAGTGACGCGCGCAAACGCTCCCGAAAGGCGGGGCTAATGCTCGCGTCGGCGCCGTCTCTTAGCTCCGCCCTGGAGGAGGCGGGGCGAGCGGATGCCAGTCGAAGGGGGGCGGTGGCAGAGGCGGCGCGTCGCTGTCACTTCCTGCTCCCGCCTCTTCGTGTCAGGGCGGCGCAACGCGCTCGCGACTCCCTTGCGCCTTGCCGGCTTTTCCCCGCCGCCGTCGCTCGTCGCCGCCGCGGCTGCTTTCTACCTCAGCGCCGAACGGTCCGTGTAACACCCCACACTTGCCCTGGCGGGACCCCGGCGGTAGCAGCAGCAGCCAAACCGAGGGGGGTGGGGGCGGGGGGTTAGGCAAAGGGCCGAAGAACTGAAGCGCTGCGCGGCAGCAGCAACAGCCGAGGACGGAAGAGGCGGCGGCGGTGGTCGTCGCTCTCATCACCCGGGAAGAGGAGTGGGGGGCACGCTGGAGGGCCTGGCTCCCCTCGTCTCCCGCTCGCTGCGCTCTACGGTGAACAGAGGAGATGCCCGTGAAAAAAAAACGCAAATCTTCGGGGCAGGCGGGCGACGAGTCGGGCCTCAAGAAATGTAAAATCAGCAGGTACCGGATTGCCGACGGGATAGGCCCTGCTGTGGCTCTGGGGCCGCCCAAGCGGGTCATATGGGTTTGGGGGGGGAGTCTCCTTTACGGGGGAGGCGGCTTCAGAGACCCTCCTGTGGGAGGAGGAGGAGGCGGCGACGAGCGCCTTTATTCTTTTGATCCCCTCTGGTTTGGGGGGGGGGGTTCCTTTCATCTCCACCCCCGCCATTGCTGGTTCCCTTTTTCTCAGACAGGTAAGAGAGGATGGAGATGTCAGGTATGACCATCATCCCCCCCCTCACCACACACACACACACACACCATTGAATCTGCCTTTCAGCTAATTGCTGCCCCTCATCCATCTATGGTCTTTTTTCCCCCTCTCCTAGTCTCTTAGGAAGTGCGTTTTTTCCATTCTTCCTTGGCCAAAATTGCACATTTCTTAGGGTCGTGATGCCAAACCTATGGCATGTGTGCCAGAGGTGGCATGCAGAGCCTTCTCTGTAAGTACGCGGTGCCGTCACCAGCTGCTTTTCTGGTTTCCGGCATGCAAGAAAACAGTCTGAAAGTGGCCTAGAAAATGGCCTGAAAACAGACCGGATAATGGCCCAAAACCACCCAAAAAACAAGCATGTGCATGCCGGCCAACTGGTCTTTGAGTTTTTGGTGCGCCGGCATGCACGTTCCAATTTAGGCACTCAGTCCTGAAAAGGTTCACCATCACTGTCTTAGGGTGACTTCCCCCCCCCCCCTTACTGCTCTTGCCTGAAGTGACTGGTAGGTTCACTGGTGATCCTGTAGCAACTTCCTTCCTAAGTACTGCCTCCCAGGTGTGATGGGTTAAATTTACCCGTTAGCAAGAATTCAATGCTTTGCTTGGCTGGGTTGTATGGGAGCTGCAGTTGTGAACATCCTGGGGGGCATATAGATAGGGAAACACTGCTCTGCACAGTGACTAATGTTTCAAGAGGCCTTCCTCGGCTCTAGTCTGCTTGGTCTGCACTAGTGATTTTAAAATCCTCGAATGATTTGTAATGAAGAGAAGTAAAGTCATCTTCCCCCAACCAAGACCCTACCGTGGCATCTACAACAAAGCACATGGTGTTAAAATAACAGCATGTGTTATTATATGGAGGATTAAATGGCATCCAGTCAAGTATATAAATTTTGTAATTTGCTTGCTGACATCATGTTGCATATGTTATTTGCTCCTCCCCTGCTTATCCTTCTCCAGGTGCCTATGGACAGGATGAAATAGAACATGTTGCCTTATGATGATGGGAGTTGCAGCCTAACATGTTTGTAAGGAGGCTGGTTAGGAAATAGTATAATTTCAGCTTCAGCTGATTTCATTTATACATAAACGTATCTGTATAAGTGTGTACATGTACACACATATATACACAGACACAAACTTATACATACATAGATAAGTATGTACACTATATATATATATATATATATATATATATATATATATATATATATATATATATATATATATATATATATATATATATATATATATATATATATATATATATATATATAGTGCATTACACACATATACAATATAATAAATCTATATGCTACCAGCTCTGAAAAGTGAATGTGTATGTGTGCATATTCTAATTTTTGCTAGCTGGTTGGAGAAGCATGTTGTCATATAAACTGAATGAAGGCCAGACAGATTTCACTATCTCTTAACTTGAAATTTTCTGTCGTCATAAGTACAGACATTCCAGGATTTAATATTGGACACTGGTGTCGTGATTAAGGCATGGGGTTGAAACTGGGAGACCTAGAGTTCTAGTTCTGCTTTGGGCACAAATCCACTGGGTGATCTTGGGCCGGTCACTTTCTTTCAGCTCTAGGAAGAAAGTAAACCACGTTTGGAAAAACCTTGCCAAGAAAACTTCAGGGAATTGTCCAGCCAGTTTCTGAAAATCTGACATGATTGAACAGAAAAAGTTAACATGTTCATTTACCCCAATTATTCTGTATCCATGATTTTTCAAGTACAAGTCAAGATATAACACAAGTGCTCAAAGAATTGCACTCCATTGAATGTATAAAATTTTTTACATACTTCATCTTTTTAACACTATTAGACAAATTATATGAAAAAGATAGCTAAAGTATGGATTTTGACATAACATCTTAAAATTTACACTAGAAAGGAATACATTGATACATATCTTTTGTAGTTTCTCTGCGTATATATTGTGTGGTAATGAATCAGTGTTTTCTTTAAAAATATAATTTATTGGATATATTTGCAGAAATGTTTGCCAGTTGATTGATAATTAATATAAAAGTTGAATTGTGTTCAGAACCATAAACATTGGCCCCAAAGTCTAACCACAGCATTTTCAGTCTACTATAAAAAGGCAAGGTAACTATACTGTTCTCTTCCTTTGCTCTCCTAAAGCTGCTACTTATTTAGGAGTGCAAATACTGTTAAATTCAGCGTGACAGACTTCTAAATATACATGGATAGAATTGTGCTGTTAGAATCTCAAACATGTTCTACCTGTTCCTTGAATACCAACTAAAATGTTACGTGGACCATAGCTCTAGAATTGCAGAGTTAAAACTTGCTGCAATCAATAGTGAAAGTGTATATATTGGATTAAACATAGTATTATCTATTGAATGAGCATCATATATAATACTCGGACAGATGCTTCAGATCTAGTTCTAATGGAAAAGGATGCCTTGAAATAGTAACATTTGAGATTGCAGATACAGCCATGGCATTCTCCACATGAAATTGCACTTTATTTTAGTTTATTGCTACTTAGATTTCTTGAAAAAGGGATGAAATGAAACCACAATTAGTGTAGTGCTTTAAAGTAGAAGAAAATAGCTTTCTGCAACTTGCTAAAAATTCATTATAGAAAGCATTATAGAAAGAAAAATAGCACAGGTTATTTCAGGTAGCTTACATGTTAAGAAATGAAAGATGTTTTTTTGGGGGGGGCGGGGGATGTTCATCAAAAGATTAGATAGCAAAGAATATGTAGAAAGAGGGAAAAAACAAGCAACATTTCCCAGGTTTATGTATAATAAACAATATGTTTTTTCATTTATTATAGCAGCCATTTTGTGAGTAAATTAACATACTGTGAAGACTACAATATAAATGAATATATGTGTGAACTACAATTGCCAGAGTTTTCAATGGTAGTAACACTTGCCCTCAGTTTTGTATTACAAGCATAGTAAATACTGAATCACTCAAGGGCAGGTAAAATGAATTAAATGCATTAAATTATCTTTCTAATTGCTTGCCTTTACAGCTGCTAGGTGTCATTTATAAGATTGCATTTAGTCTCTACTTTGTGTAGGAATACAAATTAAAGAGCCCTGACAGAATACCCCCAGTCCACCCTCAGGTTGAACACATCTAATGCAACTTCACTAGTCAATTCACTCTATTTCTTTTACTGCAGGATGGTTTTCTTAATTGGAATCTGCTTCCTATTACTTAAGATCCTTATTGTGGTATTGCATTCTGCCACAGTAAAGAACAAATTACATCACCCGGTTATTTTTCTGAGAGGTGGACTTGCCCATTTTTCTCAGTTTTTCATAGGATTTAGCACATAGTTTCTTAGCAATTGTCTTTTAGTCTTTCTTTGAATCAATTCCAATTTGTCTGAAGGCTTCTGTAGCTCAAAACATAATAGATCAAATGTTTAGATGTTTCCCAACTGTGGCAGTTCAGTACAGTACAATTTGGCTTATATTTTTAGTTCTGGTTATGAATGTTGAATGTCATCTAGAATAGGCTTTCAGTTATAGTAAACATTACTTTCTGCAGACAGGCACATATTACATGGCCTTTAAAACATGACTCATCTATCACAATAAGGAACATGTTGTCAAGTTGAAATGTTAAGACCTCTTGAATTTGATAGAATTTACTAATATGTTTAGAAAAGGAATAATTATCAAAACATGTTGTCATGGGCATGATCTCATGAGATGTCAGGCCAAACATCTTGCAAGGTCATCTGGGATTCCTTCAAGCCTCTAACTCTTGAGGAAGCATACTGCTCTGTGGGATGAGCTCAGGTGCCTGCAAATTAGATCAGTGTTCTGCCTGCCTGATATGTGTGGCCAGAAAAGGATTAAAATATTGATGCAGAAAGTGAATGTCTTCTTGAGGAAGGAGATGATACCAGCCTTGAAAAAGGTAGTAAGTAGTATAACTTCTTCTCAAGCCATCATTCACTTGGTTGCCTTAAATAATTATTGACCTTTTAATAAGGTGGATGAGATGATTGGACTTAAGTATACAGGTTCCTGGATGAAATGGTCTGGATTTTTTTCAATTTGGGTTTATACTGGGGATGGGAGGGAAACTGCATCAGCTACTCTTACAGATGACGTTAAATTTCTCAGCATTCAGTACCATCATCTTTGGTATAATTTTAGATCACCAGTATAGCTTGGGGATCAAACCTTAGTCCTATAGTGGTTTTGCTCATTCCTTAATGTGTTTCTAATCAGTTTCTAATCAATCAACCGAGGCAGCCCGGGAGTTCATGGCCTCCATGACGGCCATGGACCTGACCCAGGTAATTCAGGCCCCCACACACGAGGGCGGACACACGCTGGATTTGATTTTTGTCTCGGGTCAATGGACAAGTGATCTTGGTATAGGGGAGCTAGCCATCATACCCCTATCATGGTCGGATCACTCACTTCTCCGGCTCGACTTTCCAACCGCTACACCCCACCGCGGGGAGGCGGAACCAACAATGCCTAATTGGTTCCGCCCCAGGCACCTGATGGACCCTGAGAGGTTCCAGACGGAGTTTGGGCCACTACCTGCGACCCTGACCCGTGCCCCGACGGAGGACCTTGTGGCTGCATGGAGATCGGCAGCCGCGGGGGCCTTAGATCGGGCCGTGCCCTTGCGGCCTCTCTTGCGGCGGAGAGCCACCCAGGCTCCTTGGTTCACCAAGGAGCTGAGGGGGATGAAACACCACAAGAGACGCCTAGAGAGGCGATGGAGATCCACACGGTCTGAGTCTGACCGAACACAGGCAAGATCCCATTTGAGGACTTATCTTGTGGCGATAAGAATGGCCAAATGTCATCATTATGCCACCCTTATTGCGTCCGCAGATAACCGCCCTGCCGCCCTGTTTGGGGTGACCCGCTCCCTCCTTCAACAGAGGCCGCGGGAAGCCCCTCTGCAGGGCAGAGCAGAGGAGTTTGGAGAGTATCTGCAGGACAAAATCGCTCAGATTCGGAGCGAGTTGGCCTCCACCGAAAGTGGTCTGGAGGGTTTGTCGGAGGCAGGTCTTGAGACATATTTGTGGGAAGAGTTTGACTCTGTTACTTCCAAAGATATGGACAGGTTACGTAGGCGACTGAGAGCCACCACATGTTTATTGGACCCGTGTCCCTCCTGGCTTGTACTGGCATCCTGGGAAGTTACACGAGGCTGGCTCCAGGAAGTTGTGAATGCTTCTTTGAGTGAGGGGTTCTTGCCCACCGTCTTGAAAGAGGTGGTGGTGAGACCCCTCCTCAAGAAGCCTTCCCTGGACCCAGCATTATTAGTAAATTATCGTCCGGTCTCCAACCTTCACTTTTTGGCGAAGGTTGTAGAGTGTGGTGGCTCAACAGTTTCCTCGTCACCTGGAGGAAATTGACTATCTGGACCCGCTCCAGTCCGGCTTCCGGCCCGGTCACAGCACTGAGACGGCATTGGTCGCGTTGGTGGATGATCTCTGGAGGGCCAGAGATGGGGGTTGTTCCTCCATCCTGGTCCTATTAGATCTCTCAGCGGCTTTTGATACCATCGACCATGGTATCCTATTGCATCGGCTGGAGGGGTTGGGGGTGAGGGGCACCGTCCTACCGTGGTTCTCCTACCTCTCCGGTCGATCGCAATTTGTGTTGGCAGGAAGGCAGAGGTCGACCTCGAGACCCCTCACATGTGGGGTACCTCAGGGGTCGGTCCTCTCGCCGCTCCTGTTCAACACATATATGAAGCCGCTGGGTGAGATCATCCGTGGTTTTGGGGTAGAGTACCATCTGTACGCTGACGACACTCAGCTGTACGTATCTACCCCAAACCACCCCAACAATGCCGTCGAAGTGATGTCCCGGTGTCTGGAAGCCGTGCGGGTCTGGATGGGAAGGAACAGACTCAGACTCAACCCGTCCAAGACCGAGTGGCTGTGGTTTCCGGCACCCCGGTTCAACAAGCTTGTTCCATCGCTGGCTATAGGGGGCGAACATCTAGCCCCTGTGGATAGGGCATGCAACTTGGGCGTCCTCCTTGATGCACGGCTGTCCATGGAAGATCAAGTGACAGCCGTGGCCAGGGGGCGTTCTACCAGGTTCGCCTGGTACGGCAGTTGCAGCCCTTATTGGACCGGGACGCCCTGCGCACAGTCACTCACGCTCTCGTGACATCCCGGCTAGACTACTGCAATGCTCTCTACATGGGGCTCCCCTTGAGGTGCACCCGAAGACTGCAGCTAGTCCAGAACGCAGCCGCGCGGACAGTCCTGGGAACCTCTAGGTTTGCCCATGTAACACCGCTCCTGCGCGAGCTGCACTGGCTACCTGTGGTTTTTCGGGTGCGCTTCAAGGTGTTGGTTACTATCTTTAAAGCGCTCCATGGCACGGGACCTAGTTATCTGCGGGATCGCATCCTGCCCCATACATCCCTTCGGCCGATTCGCTCGCACAGAGAGGGACTTCTCCGGGTGCCGTCCACTAGGCAATGCCAGCGGGCGACGCCCAGGGGTAGGGGCTTCTCTGTGGTGGGCCGAACCCTCTGGAACAACCTACCCCCCGAAATTAGGACAACGACGGACCTCCGCTCCTTCCGCCAGAAGTTTAAAACTCACTTATTTCAGCAGGCCGGCCTGGCTTAACTCTTAATCCTAGCCGTAATAAAAATAAATTTATTTTAATTTGAATTTTAAGGGTATTGTTAAGGTTTTTTAGGGATTTTAAATATTGTTTTAGCAAAGGGGTAATTTTATTTTATTTATTTATTTCGAATTTATACCCCGCCCTTCTCCTTGTTAGGACCCATGGCGAATTTAATTCGGTTTTAATATTTTGTATGTTGTATATTGTTATTTATTAGATTTTAATTTCCTGTGCACCGCCCCGAGTCCCCATGGGGGAGAGGGGGCGGTCTATAAATTTAAATAATAAATAAAAATAATAATAAATAATAGTTTTGATAGAGAGTATCACCTTGAGCTTCCAGTGGGAGCTGCTCAAAGATTCAACTCCATTGCCTATTTTATTTAATATCTAAACCAACCCACTGGAGAGATTATTCATTATGTTGCAGTTACATCTCATAACATGCTGATGATATCTAGCTTTAGATCGTTATCCTGCAGGCTATAAGGGACTGAATGAGGTAGTAGATTTGGAGTTAACTGCAGCAAGAAAAAGCTTTTGTTGGTGCAGAATCTGTGAACTCTTCTATGTATTCTAATACAATTGATTTTTGCCGAAGTAGATATATAATCTGGGGTTTTCTTGGACCCATGGTTCCTTGTGGAGCAGGAGATAGTAGCTGTGACCTAAAATCCTTTCAGAATCTTCGTTAGGTATTCCAGTTGCATCCTTGCATGGTCCAGAGGTGCCAAGGCTGATTTATATCTTTGTCATCTCTCAGTTAAACTACTGCAATTTACACAGGAATAACTGAGTTGCAGCTGTGTCATAGAATGCAGCCATTTACCTACAGATTAGCAGAATAATGATTGTATTGCAGGAGTTGCATTGCTGGTAGAGTTCTTGGCCCAGTTCACATTGATGATAGATATATCTGGAAGAGCCTATGTGGCTTGCTTTGGACCACTGTTACCTTTAGGATCATCCATTTGTTCCATGCAAAAGTTATTGAAACCTTTGTTAAAGAGTTTTGTGAGGGGCCTTTATTTCTGAATTATAAATGTATATTATAATGTCAAGATGTTTTGCAAATTAGTGATTAAAAAAACTTATTGACAGAATAAAACAACTAAATCTTGGTCTGTTACATAGCTTGTTAATTATTTAAACTTTAGAAAGGGTTGTGAGAATATCCAGAAAAGGAAAAAAGACATCACTTTTGTACTTTGAAAGAAAGAATAGTTTGCTCCCTAGAAAATATGTAAAAAGTAATAAATTAAAGCTGAAAATGTAAATATTTTGTAGATGTTATCTATTAATAAGCCATAATTGGGGATTTTTGAAGTAATAGCAAGTTTACCAATATCTTTTAAAATATGTATTTAAGTTATTGCAGGTCCGCAGCTTCCAATAAAGTTATAAGTGGTGAGGAGCATTTTTCAAGCAAGAAGTGCCTGGCTTGGTTTTATGAATATGCAGGTATGTAATTAATGCATGGTTAATGCAATTACTGATGCTTAGTAATACTATGACTGTGCTCTGCTTAAATCCTCTTTAATGTGAAACTAACCATTTGTTTAAAAATGTTCAAATATAATGTGACTGGTGTCACCACACTATAGATAGCCCTTGACTTATGACCACAATTGAGCCCAACATTTTTGTTGCTAAGTGAAACATTTGTTAAGTGAATTCTGCCTCATTTTACGATCTTTTGTGCCTCAGTTGTTAAATGAATAATTGCAGTTGTCAAGTTAATAACACGGTTGTTAAGTGAATCTGGCTTTCCCATTGACTTTGCTTGTAAGAAGGTCACAAAAAGTGAAAGGAAACTGATCATCATAAATGTGAACCAGTTGCCGAGCCTCTGAATTTGGATCACGTGACTATGGGGATAAGTGTTGAACAACAGTCATAAGTCACTTTTTTCAGTGCTGTTGTAACTGAACGGTCACTTGTATTTTAAAAGAAGAATGTTCTTGGGTTAGAGAAATGAACATGCACAGGAATTTCTCAGGTGTGAAATTCTGTTCATATATTGAGCTATATTATAATTTTTAAGTTGAATATTCTGATTTGTTTGGTTCTGGGTAAGTGAATAGTATAAATCTATCCATGGAAGCTTGTAAACTAAGGTTTGTGGCTTAACAAAATATATGACCCACACTAATGGTTGCTTATTCAACAAACCTTACTACAAACTGTAGTTTAGTACATAGAGCATCCTGATCAGTCCAAGTATGCCTACCAGCCAAAACAGAGGAATACTTTATTTTTATGAAGCCAAAAAATGTTTCTTCCTTTTTAAAATGTTTTTCTTCATATAAACATGGATACAAAGCATTTCATCTTCTCAGAAAAGCAAATTGGCTTGAGAAACAGTGACTGGTCAAAATTAAACCCATTAAGTTCCAGTGATATGAGATTATTTATTATTTATTTATCCAGGACAGCAGGAATACAAAGTCACACCAGGAAAACATTCTTTATGACAGAAAATGTAATGCTGCAGAAACCTGGATTTGTTAGAGAAGAAAAAGATATATTCAGTTGCACTATGAACTGCAATTTAAAAATATATATTTTGTTTGCAAAATGAATGAGTACTTGTTACATAAACAGATATACTGCAAAAACCCTTTAGATTTTTTTCAACTTTCTATATTCATAGAAAAAATGCTAATCTGATGCTGAAATCCTTAAATAATTATCAGTCTTTCATTATAATTGTATGACCATCATACGTCTCCTATTATATAGAGATGGGCAAATCTAGAGTCTGCTTCAAATGCACACATATATGTATGACCATATGTTATGTGTTCTTTTGTAATGCAAATTAATCATTCAAAACTGGAACTGTACATTGGATAGCAGAAACTGATCTCAGTGAAACATCTGGAATATGGTGTAATTAGGAAACTGTATGCAACTCTGTAATGACTCATGAGTACAGTCTGCTGCTTCTCTCTGTTTTTCCCATCTTACTCCAGCTTTGGCTATGATAGACCATTGAGTGAGGCAAGTACAAATTCATATAGCATATGCCTTTTTTCCTTTGAAGGTGATGATGAAGTTGTAGGACCTGAAGGAATGGAAAAATTCTGTGAAGATATTGGTGTTGAACCTGAAAACGTAAGCCACAAAATAGCTAAGTTAAGTTTTTTAAGTATTGTCCATTCTTTGGTTACATTGTGTTTTCTGCTCTTTCTTAATTTTACTGTCACAAATTAGCAAATTACAAACTTTAAAAAGTTGTGGATTTTTTTAACTATTTCAGTTTTTCAACTGGAATCAATTTCTTAATACATTTGGGCAAGGGCAGATCTTAAAGTGCTGAAACTTCCTTGCACTACTTCTTATATAATACCCCTACGTTTTTATATTTTCTTCCAAAGTCAAAAATATGCAAAGGTATACCTTTCCTTGGGATTCTGTTATAGTGAGCAGTTGTATGTAGAAAAAGACGCAGGTATTTTACAGAGTTGCAGCTACTGCAACTACCTAGTCCAGCACACATTTTTGATCGTTTTAATGTTGCATGTTTAAGTGGAGGTTTTCTTACAATTATAGGAAAAGATCTTTAATAGCACCAAGCACCAGATAAAAATCAAAAGTAGCACACCATCGAGGAACAACAAAAAAATGTTGACCACCCAAAACCCACTATCGATTGGTATCAATCGTTTTGTTGGCACCAAAAGTATTTGTAGTATTTTATTTGTTTTGATGGCTCCAAAAGGACGGTGCCTGATGTATCTCTGGTGCATTTCTGGGTGTGTGATGGTCTAAAACAATGGAGCTACTTCGGAAAGGTTTTCAAAAGGTAGGATCAGGCACTTCCTGCACTGGTGGCTTTCCTGCAACAAGCAATTAGGGAGAACATTTTAATGCTATGGAGGGCAGAGCCAGAAAGGTTTTGGTACAATTTCATATAGAGGCTTCAGATGAGGCTATTCTCTCCTTGCATTTTGGAGGCCTTGAAGACCTGTCTCTTGCCCAGCCTTTTGCTTAAAATGGGCGTAGCTCCCTCCAAGAAGTGGGTGGGTGTTTGTGGCTGCTTGGTTTTGCCAACTTCTACTTTTGTTGTATTTTTATTGTTTTATACTTTTACATATTTTTTGTGAACCATCCACAGTCATTGGGAGCCAAGCGATGTACAAACTGGATTAAATAATTAAACTAATAAAGTAAATAGAGATGGAAATGTAGTTGTCAGCAAGGTCCTGAGAGTTGTAGTCCCGACACATTTGAAAAGAGTAGCAATTTGGATTGATGAACAACTTTTGCGGCCAACCACTGTTTAAAAAAAGTTTCTTGTAAATTGTGGGTTTTTTTCCCCCCTCTCTGAGCCCATTTTTATTCCTTTACAGATTATTATGCTAGTTTTAGCCTGGAAACTAGAGGCTGAAAGCATGGGATTTTTTACAAAAGAAGAGTGGCTAAAGGGGATGACCTCATTACAGTAAGAACGTCTATTATAAGTTATCTTTGTTATGTCAGAATATTTGGATACATATGCACATTTTCATTTAACAAAATACTGCCTATGTGATTAATTTTGCGTGTATGTTACATCTTTCTATTTAATATGAAGATACTTGTTTGTGATGGCTCATGTTCTTGAGTTGTGCAGCGCTTCAGATTTGAGCATAGAAAGATGCTTCAGAGCATCTGTTGATGTGTTCATGCAGTACATTTGAGCAGGCAATTATGCTATCCCCAGAGAACACAGTTTATTTAAAGACATATAGGCAGAGACTATGTGAGCCTCTTTGTGTCCTCCAAAGAACATTTTATGCTCGAATCTGCATAGCCCATCAGGTGCTTCCTGTGGTCAAAATCAGTTTACTTCTGCTGAATTCTCAGAATAGTTCAAATGTGTTTGTGTGAATGATTAGCCTTTCTGCCACTGTATACTACTAAAATTCTCCCGTCTGAGTAAAAAAGTACATCATAGGGCAATAATATTTGAACCAAGAGACTTAAAATGGGCTAATTTACAGAAGGCATCTAAAATCCTGGATCTATGACTCCTGTGGGATTGAAATTTGGCAAATTTGTGGTCACTGTAGTGCTGCCATGCTGCTACCCAGAAATCCAGTAGACTGTTCCCAGTCCAGAACTCTGGATGCCAGGGAGACAGATAAGCCCTCTTGCACCATTCTTTGAGAGAGGGCCATGAACCACAGTAGGCTGGCAAGCAGTCAGACGTCACTCATGCTTCCACTGCTTTTCTGTCCTTCATCAGTCTGTTTCTCTGTTTAGGTAAAGAAGCAGCTCTGAAGTGATGACCCAATGGGTCATGTTTTTGTCAGCTTTAGGATGGTGTAATGCATCAATTGCAGCCTTTCTTGATCTTGATCTGTCACACAATGACCACAATAAGTTTCTGGACCAATTTAGTGGGAGGGACAGATACTCTTTTATGGTGATTCTCCTTCATTTAAATCCAGTTTTAGTTAGTATTATAGCAGGAGAGTATTCTGGTTCTGAGACCGTATTTTGTGACCTACCTCTCCCCTTTCCTTTTGAACATCTATATGGAGCTGCCAGGGAAGGTTATCCATCAGCATGGAGTACAGTATCATCAGTACACTCAGTTATATATCTCGGCCCCTGGTTGTCAAAGTGACACTGTCTCTGGTTCTGTCCCAGTGTCTGAAGGTTCTGGGGATCTGGATAGGGTTCAACCTGAAGCCAAATTTTTTCTTGACCCCCGCCCCCACTCCACCCCCCGCTTGGCTGGGTGTTTTCCAACCAAAAAGGAAAATAGAGATAGAAATAGAACCAAATTAGCTTCAAAATTCTAAAACAAAGTGGTAAGCTATGGATAATCACATCATATTCATATCAATATAGGCAAATGTTTGTAGCAGGGTTGAAATGAAGGGTCCTTGGTGCTCTCTGAGCTCGTTTGTTTTCTTGCAGAAATTTCATTATCCTAACTAGGTAACCTCATCAGTTGAAGCAAGAGTATCTTTTATTGTTGATGTCATAGTTAACTTAGGGTACTGAAGGCTGCAGGGTAGAATCCATTAGCCATTTCTGGCTAGATACTGGGATCATGAAGCTCTTGTACTTGTTATAGTATTCTGAATAGACCAGCTTCCCAAGTTTATTCTCAAGGAATCCATTTATACAATGAAAGCATTTGAATTTTTGAAACAACTTTAATTTTTTTAAATTTAAAACAATTATTTTTTATTTTTAATCATGTTACCCTCTCCCCCATGTCTTGGATGTAATCTTCAGATCGCCTCTAAAAGCTACCATTAAATTGCAAATTTTAATAAACAGAATGGGAAAATGATTGCATACATGGGAAAATGCTCCCATTTTCTGTATTTGATTAATTAATATATCCCTGAACCTGAAATTCAGATCATAATTAATTAGAGATTTCATTCTATTCATTTTCATTTTGTCTTTTGAGAAGTGCTCAAAATTCAGAAATAATATGTTATTATTATTCTAAATGTTATACATTTAGAAATAAATGTACTAAACAATAGAGAATTTCTGATTTGATGTACAAGCAGGTAAGATAAGATTAGCGACATTGTAGGTTGTAGAAAATGACTTGGGGAGTCACGAACTTGAGACCCCCGCAGTCTAATAACCTGTGTATGCAATCATACATGTTTACTTTCCCCCAAATATTTGACATATAACTATTTTACTTTTTAATTTAAGATGTGACGGTACAGAAAAGCTGCAAAGTAAATTTGATTTTTTGCGATCCCAACTGAATGACATTTCAACATTTAAGAATATCTACAGATATGCATTTGACTTTGCAAGGGTAAGTGAATCATCTAAGAAAATTATTTAATTGTGCATTTATACATTTTCTAAATTGCACTTTTTTGAACCTGTATAGGATAAAGATCAGCGAAGTCTTGATATTGACACAGCGAAATCTATGTTAGCACTTCTTCTTGGAAGGACATGGCCACTGTTTTCAGTGTTTTACCAATACTTGGAGGTAGGAATGCATTAGGGAAAAAAATCAAACTGTTGATGTTTTAATCCACCTTCACACATTATATGCTAACTGTCCTCTGCAAATTTTTATGCTTTTTAATTTTTATGATTTCAGATTTTCAATACACATTTTGTGTTTCTGAACAAATCTATGTATTTTAGTACATTATTCTTTGTCAAATATCTCCTTCAAAATAAAGGTAATGACAGTTGCCAATTTAAAATAGAAATCTATTTTAAATAGATTTAGATTAAATTCACATGGAAATTTTTTCTTCAAGCATTTCTTGATACACTGTAGATTGTTTCCTTTTAAAAGTATATAATACTTGTAAGGTATGGCGCAGTATATCAAATGATAACATTTCTTATTTTTCTGCAGCAGTCAAAATACAAAGTAATTAACAAAGATCAGTGGTACAATGTATTAGAATTCAGTAGAACTGTCCATGCAGATCTTAGCAACTACGATGAAGATGGGGCATGTGAGTATTCTATATTCATTATTTTTTTAGGGTTTCAGTTGCAAGTTTCAGTTTCTATTAGAGTTCTAAAGAGAACAGTATTCCTATGAAAACAAAAAGCATAAATAGGAGGTTTAGGTAGAATGGTAGAGGTTTGTTTGACATGTTTAATTTCAAGCTTGGAACAAAACACCCCTGCTTGTAATGTTACACCAAAAGACTTTGCTATAGCATGTTAGTGAAAACAAAAATTGCTGCAGCTTGCCTGTTCAGTGTACTTTTGGAAAAACAACTCTAAAATTTTAGTGGTTTTCCCATGAGAAAGAATGATAACTCAGGACCAATTGTTGCTCTTCTATTTTTACCCAGGGCCACACAAGCAATGATACTCCATGCAGAATGTTGCTTACTGCTGAATAATTTCTGAAAATTTAAAAATGAAAATATAACTTTTTTTCCACTGAAAAATATAAATTAGTCGCTTATTACAACCAGTACCACCCAATAGAAAAAAGAAGATTATTGTCCTTAAATGAACCCAACAGATTACAGACTGAAAACCAGATGAATAGTTTAATGATTTTTTTCAGTTAGTACATCTTACCTACAAGTTTTTTTCTTAATGTTCTGATTTTTTCTTTTTCTTTTTTTGAAAGAAGCCATTGTCTTGGTTGATGTTGTAAGCACCACTGAATTTGTTTGCGTTCTCATTTTTTATTTTTTTTACCATTCTTGCCAAATTCAACTCTACAGAGCCACTGAATTTTATTTTCCTGGTATTTTTGCTGGCACTTGGAATTGTTGCCGGCTGCAGAAAATAAGATAATCACTGATGCTTAGATGAGTCACATTTGATTAATAACTTTATGACAATGTGAAAACATGCATACACAAAGTATAACTTGCACACACATTTTAAGAAGTCAACCAGTTCCAATATTTTGCTAAAAACATAACCATCTCAGCAACATTAATGACATTTGTGTTTCACTGAAACTAGTATTGACACATACAGCATTGTGTTATATGTCTACAAAGTGAAACACAATACAACACAGAAGGAGGCCACCAACCATAGCAAACTTAAAAAGGTAAGAGTGGTAAGGCAGGTGTAAGAGGTAAAAGATGCAGCTATAAGCAACCTTCTTTTGTTTGGCTTTGTGATTTACTGCTTCTGTCTTCTCAATATTTAAAGCTTCTTTCCCTCATCAATAGGTGCGGTCTAAGCCAATAAATTGTACTGCTTAGCCTGGGCAAAATATAATACATAGCAGCCCTGTCTCAAGCCTCCAAATAACAACTAAATTGCAATACTCAAAACAGTCAGAACACAAAAGTGATGCCTCCCCAGAGATCCAAGTTTTATTTCATTCTTGGAATACTCCTAATGATTGTTTGAGTTGGGAACACAACATTTCTTTCAGATTAATACAATATTGTACTTGGATATTATTTAGATCCTCTAGAGCAGTGATGGTGAACCTTTTTAGGTTCTCATGCCATAAGGGAGGGAGCGCAGGGGGGGGTCGTGTGTGGGCATGCCGCACCCATAATGCAATGCGCGACCCACCCAGTGCGCATGCGTGAACTACAGATCCCCCCCCCCTATTTTTTACATGCTCTTTTCACCCTCTCCAGGCTCCAGAGGCTTTATAGGAGCCTGGGGAGGGTGAAAATAGCCTCCCTCTCCCCCCCACCCGAGGCCCTCCGGAGGCTTTATGGACTTCCCTGAAGCCTTGGGAGCACTCAAAATGACGCTGCAAGGAATCGGAGGTCACTTCTGGTTTCGGTGGCACATCATTTTGAGTGCTCCGGAAGCTTCAGGGAAACCCCCTGAAGGTCGCTGAAGCCTCCGGAGGGCCTCCGGAGGGACTGGAAAGCCTCCGAAGCACTCAAAATGATGTGCCGCCGAAACCGGAAGTGGCCTCCGATTTGCTTGCAGCATCATTTTGAGTGGTCCAGAGGCTTAAGAGAAGCCTCCTGAAGGTTGCTGAAGCCTCCGGAGCACTCAAAATGATGCTGCAAGCAAATCGGAGGACACTTCCGGTTTTGGCAGTGCATCATTTTGAGTGCTCCGGAGGCTTCCCAGTCCCTCCGGAGGCCCTCAGAGGCTTCAGCAACCTTCAGGAGGCTTCCCTGAAGCCTCCAGAGCACTCAAAATGATGCGCCACCGAAACCAGAAGTGACCTCCGATTGCTTGCAGCGTCATTTTGAGCGCTCCGGAGACTTCAGGGAAGTTCATGAAGCCTCTGGAGGGCCTTTGGGGGGCGGGGGGGTTTCTTTTCGCCCTCCCCAGGCTCCAAAGGCTTCATAGGGTGAAAAAGGCATGAAAAAATTCAGCTGGCCAGTGCACGCATGCACGCTGGCCAGCTGATAGGGCATCGCCTTGCGTGCCCTGACAAATGGCTCCGCGTGCCACCTGTGGCACGCGTGCCATAGGTTCACCATCACTGCTCTAGAGGAATACAGTGTTGGGATCACATATAAAAATAATAGCATCCGACCCACTTAATGTTGTTATTAGACAAAAATGTTTCATATATGCTGATCAGCATGTTTTGATGTATAGGTATAATTTATACCAGTGGTGAAATTCAAATTTTTTTACTACCGTTTCTGTGGGCATGGCTTGGTAGGCATGGTAGGGGAAGGATACTGCAAAATCCCCATTCCTTCCCCACTCCTGGGGAAAGGATATTGCAAAATCTCCATTCCCACCCCATTCTGGGGCCAGCCAGAGGTGGTATTTGACAGTTCTCTGAACTGCTCAAAATTTCCACTACCGGTTCTCCAGAATCTGCTGAATTTCACCCCTGATTTATACCTATATAAGAGCCACGGTGGCACAGTGGTTAGAATGCAGTACTACAGGCTGTTGTTGCTGCCTGATAGCTGCAAGCAGATCAGCAGTTCAATTCTGACCGTCTCAAGGTTAACTCAGCCTTCCATCCTTCCAAGGTCAGTAAAATGAAGACCCAGATTGTTGGGGGCAATAGGCTGACTCTGTAAAATCGCTTAGAAAAGCCTGTAAAGCCCTGTGAAGTGGTGTAGAAATCTAAATTGCTATTGCTATTTATAATGAAAGATATTCTTATACTTCTTCAGTTTTCTACAATAGGGAGAATATAATTACGCAGAATGCCTTAAGAATAAATTTAATCTGATATAACATTTCATTTTAATCTTCTTTTGGAGCTTTGCACTTACTGAACATATTCATTTCTATGGTGCTTCAGGGTATATAAAACTTTAAAAGTCTAGTTTAATTGATTTTTTGTATCTGTATGAATCCGTCAAAAACAATGGTATTCCCAACATAATATTGAGTAACTACTAGGATAGCGTATGAATTGAATGTTCTTGAATAAGGGAACTTTGCATGCTTGTGTTTCATGACTAGGTAATATTGTGGTTTGATATGTTGGACTGTTATTTGTTTTGCTACATCACCTCGACCATTTCCTTTTCAAAGATGTTTATATGATATTTAACAAGTCCTTGTTGCCTTCCACTCTGATGATAAAAACTTTAAATGTATGCATATGCATTACTTTGCACATGTCTTGGTTTTAATAGCTGCATGTGTGTGTGTGTGTATTATTTATTATATTTCTATACTGCTGAATTGAATCAACTAACAGTTTAAATAAATCAAAATCATAATACAATCCAGTCAATAAAACCAGAAGAAATAGTATTAATAGGGTTTTTAAAAAATAGTGATAACCATGACAAGCAGCCTAAGCTATATAGCAATAAATTACAATTAAAAGGTCCTGATTTAGTAACTTTCTGGAAAGTTCTCAAAGTAGATGCCACCTAGGCCTTAGATGTAGCCTAGAGCAACAGGCCTTCTGTCCTTTTAACTCAGGGGTACTCAACCTTTTTATACCTACCGCCTACTTTTGTATCTCTGTTAGCAGTAAAATTTTCTAGCTGCCCACCGGTTCCACAGAAATGCTGATTTATAAAGTAGGGAAGTCAATTAAATTTAAAAAAAAGGAAAGTGTTTCAGTATGGGACAAAACCCCTACCGCCCACCATGAAAGCTGGAACGCACACTAGTGGGCGGTAGGGACCAGGTTGACTATCACTGATTTAACTCGTATGCATCAGGAACAGCAAGCACACTAAATAGAGTAAATAGTTTCATATTTGCTGGTTGAGAATGTAATCGTGATAAGCTTTTTAATATTTTTGTCATATGCTAAATAAAGAAATAAGCAAGCAAGCATGCTGATTAGATTACTTCCACCTAGAAGAGGTGGTCCTGAAGATACCTGGAAGATAAACTAGATATGACTTTTGTAGATTAAAGCAGCATTCCTAATTATACCCCAAACCTATTGAAATTCCGTCCCAATCCTGGCCACCCACCCGTCCTCGCACACCTGGCCATGGTGACATGATTGCATTTTGGCACTTGGCAACCAACTATGTCTATTTGCAGAATCCTGAGACTATGATTTTTGCCTTTTTTTTTTTTTTGTCAATTTCCAGCATTTACTTCGAGGGGAAAAAATGGCCATTGGTAAAAATGGGTTCACCCAACATCCTTAATGACTGTCATGTTTGCTTCACAACCACACCATTTGCTTAACAATTGCCACAAAAGTAATAAAATTTGGATGTGGTCTCATGGTGAGCTGCTTAACAACCCCCACAACTTAGCCATAATGCTCGGCCCAGGTATAGTTGTAAATCAAGAACTACCTGTATTCTGTTTCATTTAAGGCATTTAATCAAAATCCCACCACCTTCTGAATAATCTATATTTTTGTAGGTTTTGGTTGGAGTAGGTGGATAGAGATAGACAAATAATTACAATTTTTTTCCTAAGGAAAAGCATAGAGAAAGAATGAATTTTTTCCCCAAATTTCAGGTGAAATAAACCTTTAACTGAAGAGTATCAAAATGCTTGCTGTTTTCTATCTTACCTTGAGTTTGTTGGAGGAATAAGTGGCTCAAGATTCTGCAAGCTGACTTATTCTGCAAGCTGACTTACTGCAGTTTTAGCATATACCTTGTCTTCAGCCTTTTGTTTTCCTGTTGCAAGGCTGTTCTACAAAAAAATATTACTACCTGTCACTATTTGTAGAAGGAGGGAAAAAGCCAGAAAGGTTAGTAATCTCTGCTCACAGGAGGCCATATATGTCAGCTTATAATCAAAATGCATAGTTGCCATTCTGAACATTTACTAATGGAAGATCCAATGCAAATGCATGGACAGGGCGTAATTCTGAAGTGGATAAATTGGTTTAGGGTTCATTTTTAGCAGTAAGAATTGGGGAAAAGAAGAAGGTTCATTGTGTTCCTTTTTCTTCCATAAATAGAAGTATCAGCTTTTTCTCTGCTTAAAATTAAAAAAAAAAACTAAACATTTTTCCAATCCTAGTATTTTAAAAAAATATCTTTGCTACTAGTAGCAATAGGCTGGCAATGTAGTTGCAGAGTACTATATATTGGCAAATAACATGAGGTAGAGTCGATTAAGTTTGGATAATATTGTCATTAATGTCAATTTTCCTTGCTTTCTCTCTGGAGTAGTACAGTGTAGAACATTGTTTCAAGAATTCTTTCCCTGTGTTGCCTTCTGCTTCAGCTTTTTTTTAAAAACCAGTTATATATCAGTATATTTTAAGCTAACATTGTATGGCTTTGCAAAAATGCAAAAAATATGTCTTAGCCACAAGGGAAGAAGTCTAAATTGTATGTTAGGACATGTTTCTTCATTAGGCCTGCTTATAAATCACAAAACTGTCAATTTTTTTTTAATATTCAGCATCAACTCAAAAAAAAGAATGTCTTGCCTAAGGTTGTAAAGATAGTAGATTGCTTTCTTGTTTGTTTACAGAACTCCTAGGTCTTAGAGTCAAAATGAAGTGGCATAAAAGCACAACAAATTAATTAAAAGAACGATTGATCATCCACTTTGGAATATGTTGTCTTTGCCACTGCCAGAAAAATCTGAATTTCCTCTGAAGTACTGCAGTTTGTAATTGCCATTTCTCCCTCCCAGGGCCTGTTCTTCTTGATGAATTTGTGGAATGGCAAAAGGATCGCCAAGCATCATAGCAAGAGCAGCTGTGAAGAGAATGCTGGATCTTGCGATGCCCCAAATCTACAAACACTGATTCAAAACCAAGGATTGCGTTCACATCCTTATGAACTTTAGTCATTTTTTTTCCTTTTATTTTTAAAGGAAGCCTTGTTACACATGAAAAGGGCATTGAACCACACACTTCTGAGACTGAAAATTGGAGGTTTTTGTCTTAAGTTTCTATCATTTCAGAACAATAAAGATTCAGATTTGTAACAGTCTTAAAACGTGAAGGATATGACTATGGGTCCTATATTCAAAACCAAAAAAAAAATGTTGAATGCATCAGAAATGTCTAATATGAGTGGCTGAATTCCAGATGTATGTTACAATTGTTGTACGGTAGAATAAGAATTTGGTAGATTGGTTCTTGTGGAATGAATGCCTTTAGGAAGGGTGATTAACCTTAAGCCTTGGCTGGTGCTTTGCAAACACCTCTGTCACTTGTGCCATAACTGAACAGCTTTGTGGAGATAAAGCCTTTATTAATTTATCAGCAAATCCTACTACTTTTTAATTTTGTTTTCTAGTAGAACATTCATGGTGGCCTGTTTTTGTTTTCCTTAGAAGCACTAGGAAGATGCCTTCGACAAAACAATTGTAAAACTTGAAACATTTGTGTTTAATTATTATATATAGGTCTACATCTTAATAGGAAAATTAAGCTAGATCTTCTGATGTGCATTACACTGAGAATAAACTATTATGATTCTCCTCCCATCTCCAAATATGGAGAATATGTTTTTATTATCCTATTTTCAGGTATGCGCATTCTAAAATTAGGAAGAGTTGTACTACTTTACATGATATATAGCCAGCTACCAACAACTGATTAACACCCAAGGACTACTCAGATAAATACGTTTAGCTAAATATAAATGTTTACAAGACACTAACTTTGTTTTGTGAAACAAATTATATGTAGGAGAACCGCTAGTAGATAATTGGATGAATAGTCAGGAAAAATTTAGACCTTCTTCTATAGCAGAATTGTGAGATCACCTGTGTGATATGATACAGTCCTCCTAGCTTACCATAGCAGGTATAAACATGGTAGTATCTATCTCAGGATAATGAAAATGCATTGTGCACAGTATAATCAGATTCAGGTAGAACGAGAGAATCTCTTGTCTATATGGTGCATTCTAAGAATTTTCATTTATTTTCATTATTATTATTATTATTATTGGTCACTAACAGCCCTTAAGAATCTTTCTGGTGCTGGGAGATGGCAGACAGAAGGTGGAATTGTGTTTTAGCTGCAGAATTTCCATGAGCTGTCCAAGGGATGATATAACATCAATGAGTTTGCTGTTTTTTGGCTGTCTGTAAAAGAAAAAGGCAGTTTGAAGTTGCAGGAGGAAGTACATCAAATACCTCAGACATGCTGATCTGACTCAGTTGCTTTTCTTAATAAGTATCCCATGATACTTCAGAAATGTTTTCCATAGCCCTATATGAACTTATCTGATCTATCCGGGGGCTTCTTGGTGGATGTGCTGAAATCCACTTCTGATTGATGCCAAACTTTTTTTAGGAAGTCATACTGTAGACTTAGACATAGTTGCTGTAGGAGTCAGTTAAATTGAAGATGGTGCTTCCAGCTTCTTTATTTTCCAGGATTTAGCAGCATTTCTAATCCAAGGAAATAACTGACCCAACACAAAGTATTTCAAGATTTCTAAGGGTTAGACACTAAATACATTAAAGGTAGACAGCAAAAATGATCAGATGAGCACTGCAGAGATAAAGATAATTTTCAAATGCCTTAATAAGGCAGGTGAAGAAATTGATTGCCTGATGTATTTAATTTTCACAACTTGAATACTTGATATAAGCCTTACTGTGGAACAACTAATGGTTAGGATGAGTAATGTTGAACCAATCTTTTCAAAATGGACGAATACCTTGGGTGTGGGTTGCAGCCCGATTTGGGGCTGATATTGTTGTTTCCCCAAGTGAAATAGTGCTTGTTTTCATTCTCTGATGTAGATGGGGAATAAAAATTCAATCTAGAGATGTGCATTTGTGAGTGAATCATGTATTTATTACTACTCCCCCTCCGTCTCTGCCATAAAGAGGTTGTATCAGTAGATCCCTACCCTAATTTGGGCATAGCCAGGCGGGTATACATTGAATCGATGTCAGAAAAATATGCATAGGAATAAGGATTTGCTCCTGGCATCCAGTTTCCCAAGCTGTGCTTCATAATATCTCAGGTTTTCAAGTTGAAAGATGCAAATTAGGAAGATACAAATAATGTAAAAGAGAACATCTTTTGAAAATCCAAATTATAAGCTCTGTAGGAACAAGGTAATCAATAAAGTGTAATCAATCCATTTATATCATCTGTTTCTTACAATGATATCAGATTGCTATGAATTGCTTCTCAGGTTTTATCACTTCTTATAATAAAACCATAGTTCAGGGTTTTAGGACAACAGTTTAGTGATTAGTTTTTAAAATTGTGGTGTGCCAATTAAAAATGCAATGAATGCTTGTTACTTTACAATTCATTTTTACAAGAAAACGGAAACTGGTAAATGGAAGCTAGTTAAGAAAATATATTTCCTACTGCTCTTTCAAAATCAGCAGATAAAATTGCTTGAAACTGAGAAAATTTCTAACATTTGTTTCTTTGAAAAATACCTGTCTCCTGTTGTAGTCTCATCTCTGAAATATTTTAAGATACTCTGGTCAAATTTTGTATTAAGTTAATAAAACTGGGGTTTTAAATATCTGTTAAAAATAAGCTGCTGGAACAATGTAGCACAGATAGGGCAAAGTAGAAATAAAATTATGAAAGTAAAAGTTAAAATTGAATGGAAATAAAGATATAAATGTGAAAATCAGGCAATGCAATGTATAATTTTTAAAACTAACACACATCCAGGGTACATTGCAGTGACATAGGTAATGTCGGAATAAAGACAAATGTACTAAAGTGGAATATAAAATGAAAAGCAGAGAACAGGTGGACAATGTTAGAAGCCAGTTGTGTGCAGTAGTCCAGGTATAAATGCATACCAGCTAAAATATTACTAAATAATAGGCAAAGATCAGTTTAATAGGCATGAGAGGAAAGACCTAGCAACTTGGTCACAGGAAAAAATATAACCAAATGGCGGAAGTTGGGGACTTATATCCAGAAAACATTATTTTTAATTTAAATGCCAGACATAAAGAATGGATTCCAGATTCAATTATGTACATGTAAATATAGGGAATTCTTGACTTTCAACCATAGTTGGAACCAGAATTTGTTGTTAAGCAAAGCAGTTAAGTGAGTTTTGCCTGATTTTATGCCCACCTTTTCCAAAGTTATTAAACAAATTGCTGCAGTTAAATAAATCACATGGTTGTTAAGTAAACATAAACTTTCAGTTTTATCTCTTACTAAATAATCCTTACGGAAGGATGCCGGTTTTTGGAATAGTTCAAAGAATCCTGGGAAAAGAGCCAAATATTTTAGTCACGTTCTTGTGGAATACTTGTGAGTTATGCAAATCCTTCTTGGTACACAAAGGGGTGTGTGCGTGCGAGCGAATCCTGAACTTCTTTGCAAATGGTTAAGACAGACATGTCTTTTCCTAGGTTCACAAGACTGCTTTCACTGCCTGGAAACACTGGCTTATCATTTGAAAGAGTTGCTTTGTATGTGCTCCTATGCATTCATTCAGAAGAACCTTTTTCAAAAGATTTGCGCAGCTGAATGGTTAAAGAAATGCTTAAGAGGAAATGTGATTGATTATAAGACATGGCAAGTTGTTACCACTAGAGGGCACCCAGTACCTTGTAAATTAAAGTAAAACAAAATCTGTAAAGTTAAACAATATGTTAAAATAGATTGTACGTTTTCAAAAAAAAAATTATTTTCCCTATATCATAAATGAATCTAATAAGAATATATCACGCATAAATCTCAGATCTATCCAGCTACTAATAATACTATAGAATACCTAAAATGCTCTAGATTTCTCATAATTAAAATAGCTATGATCCCAGTTGGGATATTTCCTGTGGATTTAAGTCAGTCCTCTCTCCCCACTCCTTAAATGAACCAGTGTACCTGTGATTTGTAAGAAATGTACACAATTAAAAAGTACTTGGGTTGAGAAGTTTCTAGCATTTTCCTGTATTAAGCCAGAAAAATCCTCCTCCCCATTATTATTAGCAATTACAGTTATAGCTGTTTTGATGGTTTTCTCATTCAAGGCACAGTTTGGGTCTCAGGCTAAAAAAAAACACCCTAAAAAAGCCATATTGAACTTCTGTGGCACAATGATTAGAGTGCAGTACTGCAGGTTGCTTCTGCTGACTGCCAGCTGCCTGTAATTTGGCAGTTCAAGTCTCACCAGGCTCAAGGTTGACTCAGCCTTCCATCCTTCCAAGGTGGGTAAAATGAGGACCCAAATTGAGAGGGTTGTAGCAAACACTGTAAAATGATATATGTCTAAGTGCTATTGCTATATTCTCAGATGGGTTAGATCAGATTGCCTTACAAGTCTCCCAGCTATGAAAGTACCCGAGAGTTTTTAAGTATCCCAGGCTAAATATTTGCCACTTATACATACCTCAACAAAAACAAAAGCAGAAAATCAATATCCTTCTAATTCTAGAATCTACTTGCCATTGTTAGTTGCAAGGTTTACCATGACCAGTTAGACACCGCATTTATTGTAATTGGACAAATCTTAAACTTCTGTGATCGGCAATTGGCTTGTTCTGTATCATTGTGCCAAACAATAACCCCATCATCACCTTGCTCAGATCTTAGATGGATCTGAGATCCACATTTGTGTCACAGATTTTATTTGATTCATATATGGCATAGGGAATAGACCAAGGTTCCCTAGGCATTTTCTGAATGGCCCCTCTTTTTTAAACCTGGTGGGAAATGTTCTATTTTTTGTTTTTAATAACTGACCAACTGATCACAGATGCTTTAACATTCTGCTCCTAAGAGCTTTTAACTTTCTTCAATGCTGCATAGTATCACGCTTTTCCAGTGTGAAATTCAATTTTTTTTTTACTACTGGTTCCGTGGGCCTGGCTTGGTGAGCGTGGCAAGGGAAGGATACTGCAAAATCTCTTATTCTCCCCCCCCCCCCTCTAGGGCCAGCCAGAGATGGTATTTGCCGGTTCTCCAAAATACTTAAAATTTTCACTACTGGTTCTCTAGAACCTGTCAAAACCTGCTGAATTTCACCCCTGCATTTTTCCCCATGTAGGTACAAAAAAAAGGGACATTTGAAATTGTTACCCGATTTAACTCCTAACAGCGGGGGGAGATGGGGAACGGAGGACAGAAATGCTAAAATGTGTATTAATTTAGTTAATGCTTCAATACATTCCCGTTTTGAAAGCATTTAGGTTACAGGATCATTGCAAACGATTTTCTTTTTCTTTGGTTTGGTTTGCTAAAAAAAATGCCTACCAAAAACGTATCAAAAAAACAACAACCCAACACCCAAGAAATAGAAAAGCAAGCACTGTTTTTTAAAAAAAATGCTTAAAGCTAAAGTTCAGATGAATCACCATGTTTCCGCATTTCTCTTCTCATTATTCACAAAATTAAAGCATAATGGGATGTTAATAACTCCAGTAGGGATATTTGCTAACCAGCTTATGCATGTCTACTTATAATCACTTGGCAATGTTAGGTCAGGTTAGGACAGATACTAGCTATAGTGTTTCAAAATCGAGTTGGGAAGGAAGGATCCAGAACTTTTTTTGACTTTGGGGAAGGAAGCTTTGCATCTCTTCTAACCAAGAGATCAGTGGGACGGCAATTGAGTGTTAGATCATACTGAGGCAACAGTCAAGATCCAAAATAATATTAAACTAGACATCTAGTTTAATAGATAGTCCTCAAGGGTGGGATTCAGTCGGTACAGACCGGTTCAATCGAACCGGAAGCTAATTTTACATCTAGTTTGCCAAACCAGTAGTTGACTGGCTGGCCCTGCTCCAGCCCTCCCAGGAATCTCCATGTGGCCCATTTTGGATCCCAGGTAAGTGCAGGGCCTGCATAGAGGCTCTGGGTGGGCGAAAATTGGGCCTTTTGAAAGTCTGGAAATGGGCCCGTTTCCAGCTTCCGGAGGGCCTCCGGAGCCTGGAGCCATTTTTTCCATCCTGGAGGCTCGAGGAAAGCCTCTGTAGCCTGGGGAGGGCAAAAAACGGGCCTCGGGAAGTTCCAGAAACAGGCCCATTTCCAGCCTCTGGAGGGCTTCCGGAGCATGGGGGAAGCTGGTTTTGACCTCCAAGAGGCTCAAGGAAATGCTTGAAAAACGGGCCTTTGGAAGTTCTGGAACCTCTCCCCTCCCTGCCGGAGGCTGAGTAGGCCACACCCACCATGGCCACACCTACCCAGCAACCAGGCAAAGAACCAGTTTCTAAAAAAATTCCATGCCACTCCTGGTATTCCTGTAGCTGAGCTTGGAATTATGGTTGTAAGTCACGCTGTTGCTGAGTGGGCCATCAGGTGATCAACTGGATTTTACAACTTTTTTTTTTTTTTTGCAACATCCATTAAGCCAGCGATGGCGAACCTATGTGCCAGAGGTGGCACCCAGAGCCCTCTCTGTGGGCACGCGTGCTGTTGCCCCAGCCCAGCTCCATTGCATTTCTCCCACAGGAGGGAGACAGGGAGGGGAAGACAGAGAAGAAGAGGGAGGGAGGGAGGGAGGGAGGGAAAGAGGGGGGGAGGGAGGGAAAGAGAAAGAGGGAGGGAGAGAAAGGGGAAAAGAGAAAGGAGGGAAAGAGAAATGATATTACGAAAGTTATTTTTTTTAATTGTTGCTAGACGTAATATTTCAAAAGCGGGGGAAAATGAAGGGGCATAAAAGTGCATTTATCATGTTTTTCTTAGAGCAATTAGCTGAACTCTGCCTTGTTTATTATTATTTTAGGTAGTAAAGCCTCGTTATTCAGGTTAAATTGCCATATTGGCACTTTGCAATATATAAGTGGGTTTTGGGTTGCAGGTCTCTAAAAGGTTTGCCATCACTGCATTAAGCTAATCCAGTCATTAAGACTGGTGTATCCTTGGAATAGAGAGGAGGAACTTTTCATTCTGCAACGCTTATAAGCCTGAACTAGCAGGATCAATCTATCCTGTAAGAGCTAAAGAAGCCTCTTGGATGAGAAGCAAAATGTCTTCAAAGAAAAAAAAAACAAGAAAGTCCATTTGCCTCCTGAAAAAAAGCACCTTTGGGGCAACCATGATCTGGATGACTGAGAATCTCTACAGACTTAGCGGGATCAGTGATCAAGAATGTTAAGTGTGGTGCATTGGCCTAGAGGTGGAGCTCTCACCTCACAATCAGGAGGCTGTGAGTTCGATCCTAGGTAGAGGCTGATATTTCTCTCTGGGCAAATGAGATGATATCTGCTGAATAAAACTCTGCATTGGCGACAGGAAGGTCATCTGGTCAGTAAACCCTCGACTCCATTCAGTTGCCAAGACTCCACTCCACAAGGGATTATGGGGTCATTAAAAGAAGATGATTGATCAAGAGTGATATGATTTGCAATATAACAACATCTGGAAGGTTGCGTGTTCCTGGTCCTTGCATTGCATTCTTGTGTTGCTCTCAAGATCTGTAATATTGTAACTATGATAAACTCCCTATTAGTAATTTAATTAATGTCATTTTATGTCCTTATACATTTATTTGTTGTAGTGTGGGTTCTTACGCTGAGTAGCTCTTGTATAAACAATATCCAGGTACAGGCAGGCCTCAGAAGAAATAAATTGCCTTCTATTTTAAACAAAAGAAAGCCAGCAAGAAGCTAACAATATTGAATTGTCTGGGTAGGAAGTTCCACTGGGACAGCAAAAACATTCATTAAAATTCTTATGTGGTTATTTTTAACCTCAATAAATCTTATTCATCAAAATTCAAAAGGATTGTGACTCTGAAATTTTTTTTTAAAGTTCCTGTTACACAGCACTAGGGATTCGAACCACCGAACTGCCGACCTTTCTGATCAACAAGCTCAGCGTCTTAGCCACTGAGCCACTGCATCCCTTCTCTGGACCAAAACTTAAGTATAATTCAGGTCCGGTCAACAATTCAGCAAATATATTTTAATTGATGTATATTGTATTTTGTGGTTTTAAATAATGCCTGTGCGCCGCCCTGGGTCCTAACAAGGAGAAGGGCGGGGTATAAATTTGATAAAATAAAATAAAATAAAGTTCCCCATTTTTGTTTAATACATCCAGGGGAAAAAAAGTCTAATACAGACTTCTTGGCAACCTGCCATTTAACAGGATGGCCTTGTTGCTCCTGGAAGGCTAACATTTCTCTCCATGTTTATAAAAGCAAGTAATTGATTTCCGTGGGTTTGCATTGAGAGTATTGCAACAGAGAATGTCTCTTGCTTGGCTAACCAGTTATTTCCTGTGGTCATGTCGTCTTCCCCACCTGCAGCATGACACAGATACCCAATCCCATTTGAGATGACCCGGTGCCCTTCCCTCTTCCTATTCCAAGAAGGGACAAATCTGTGGGTTGTCT
Source organism: Rhabdophis nuchalis (assembly GCA_039707465.1). Taxonomy (NCBI): domain Eukaryota; kingdom Metazoa; phylum Chordata; class Lepidosauria; order Squamata; family Natricidae; genus Rhabdophis; species Rhabdophis nuchalis. Next base: position 50,557,805 of record CM077649.1, read on the forward strand.
CCTCTGCTTACAAAGTCCTGAGAGTGACTTATTTTTGTGGTTGCCATTCCTGGCAATGAAAGGTTTGTAGGAGTCTCTAACCCGATATTTTGTGGGTGACGAGTGAGCTGGCAGCAATAAAACTGCAAAGCTAAACCGAACGTGAACTCAGATAGGAGAGGAATCTGAAAATTTGCCAAAATGAACATTCTTGTTCAATAAACCCTCAAAACCTTATCTTGCCTTCTTTGGCTCCTTTGGAATGAGAGAAAAAGCAGCAAGTTTTGCTTTCTGAGATGCCTCCTTAGGCGTAGAGACTGAAGTCCGTTATATGTTATAATAATTATTTCCCTGCTAATGCTAAGGACAAGAATGTCCTTACCATTAGTTTCATTACACAATAACAGCTCCAGCTGTTTGTCTTCCACACTGATGTCTAGCTCCCTCTCTGCCTCCGACGCAGAGCCCTCATCTGAGCTTTCCTCAGACCCTAGGACTGGCCCATGTTCCTCCCCAACTTCCTCACTGTCCAGTGGGCCACAACACCTGCCTTTATGTGTTGGATTGCCTCTGAGCCAAAATTGCACACACATCATTCACTGGACTGTTCCAATAATTCCATTTACTCCTTTGATATTTTTTTTAAAGATCTGCTGTTTGTTTTCATTGGAGAGCACAATGTTTTCCAAACACAAATATGATGAATATATGAAATGGCGAGGATGAAAGATGAACCAGCTATGCAGAAAGAAGATGTAGTCAGAGGGGATATTTCTATGAGTTTTATTTGACTATTTCATAAATCTGGCAAAATTAATAATAGCAAATGCAAAATTGCAGAATTGGGGAATATTTCCTGCTGGGAATTTCCAATTGAGAGGAAAAATGACACACTTTCAACATTAAAGACAGATCTGTGCTGAGCGGAACAGAGCTGACAAATTTTTACAGACTGGCAGAAATATTCTCCCCATAGAGAATATTTCTGGTGTTGGTTACTATCTTTAAAGCGCTCCATGGCACAGGACCTAGTTATTTGCGGGATCGTATCCTGCCCCATACATCCCTTCGGCCTATTCGCTCGCACAGAGAGGGACTTCTCCGAGTGCCATCCACTAGGCAATGCCAGCGGGCGACGCCCAGGAGAAGGGCCTTCTCTGTGGCAGGCCCGACCCTCTGGAATGACCTTCCCCCTGACATTAGAATGACCACAGACCTCCGCTCCTTCCGTCATAAACTCAAAACCCACCTGTTTCATCTAGCCGGCCTGGCCTAATTCCATCCTTCCCGCCTCAGTTTGTAATTTTAAATTATGTGATTAGGTTTTAAGGTTAAGTTTTTAATTTTTATAAATTTGTACAGGGGATTATTTAATTCGATTTTAGTTTATATGTATTGTTGATTGTCATAGTTTTAATTTTACCGGTATACCGCCCTGAGTCCCTTCGGGGAGAGGGGGCAGTCTAGAAATCCAATAAATAAATAATAAAATAAATAGTAGTGTCACTTCTATATATATAAAAAGAAGGAAACACCTACACATTCGTTCCTGGTTGGTATAAAAAGTGATGCTTTGATTTGGTCTCCTATGCTTATTTTGAAATCTCCATCATGGTTTATAAAAATAGGGTTTATGATTTAATCAATCAATTGTGGCTTATCAATTAACTATGGTTTAAGCAAGCCAGGAAGTAATGACAGATTTTATTTTCCTGGCCTCCAAAATCACCACAGATGGGGACTGCAGCCAAGAAATTAAAAGGTGCTTGATCCTGGGGAGGAAAACTGGGGATATCCAGATAGAATACTGAAAAGCAGAGACATCACCCCACCCACAAAAGTACATATAGTCAAGGCTATGGTTTTCCTAGTTGAAATGTACAGCTGTGAAAGCTGGACCATAAGGAAGGCTGAGCGCCAAAGAATTGAGGCCTTTGAATTATGGTGCCAGAGAAGACTCCCGCGAGTCCCTTGGTCTGCAAGGCGATCAAACCGGTCAGTCCTAGATGAGATCAACCCTGCCTGCTCTTTAGAAGGCCAGATCCTGAAGATGAAACTCAAATGCTTTGGCCACCTAATGAGAAGGAAGGACTCACTGGAGAAGAGCCTAATGCTGGGAAAGATTGAGGGCAAAAGAAGAAGGGGACGGCAGAGAATGAGATGGCTGGATGGAGTCACCAAAGCAGTAGCCGTGAGCTTAAATGGACTCCGGAGGATGGTAGAGGATAGAAAGGCCTGGAGGACGTTGTCCATGGGGTCAAAATGGGTTTGACACAACTTTGCAACTAACAACACAGCAAGCAAGCCATGCCCTATCAAGAACTTAAACCCAGTCAAGTTAAGTTGACTTCCTGCAATGCAATGTTGCAACTTCTCTCCATTGCTTCATGGTTTGAAGAAGACACTTGTAGGGTTTCTTGGGACTATAGGAGGGAGTGATTGGTGACTGGAGGAAAGGAAGAAGGATGCTCCAGCCATTAAAAGATGAATTAATTGACTGGAGGAGGTGATGACTTAACCATTCCCGTTTCAAGATAACAAGAGGCTGTACCATCAATTTTCGGTAATTGTGGGGAAAGGCGAGCTTGGAGGACCACATTAAAAAAAAGCTGTGGAGCAAAGACTCCATTCATGATGACCTTTGCTGGAAATATGCATTTCCTTAAAACGTGCTAGGTCTGTTTTGTTTGTGGTTTTTCCTGTTCAAGGCCATCTTGCACCTCATTCTTCATCAAAGCTATTGAAATGGTAAATGAAAGGGAAATAACATTGGTCTTTCCTGAAGTCCAAGAGTCCAAGAGTGGTAAGAGAGACCCATAAATATTAGTAGACAGACAGGCAGGGACTCTATTTAAAGACTGTGGTGTAGCAGAAGACAAATCAGGGGAAAAGTGAAATAATTGAGGCTTGGCACTTCTGTAGAGAGTGTGACCTTGTCCCTTGACCATCCTGGTCTGCATGGCTGCCTGCTGTCTTTCCGGTGTTTGCTGACAAAAGCTGCCTCTGCTCCTTGGCTTGGCAAAGACTCTGTTGTCAAACCTGCAGGAGCCATCTCTGCTGGGAAGCAAATGGTTCTTACAGTTCTTACCACAGACCAGAGAGGGCTAACCAGTGGTAAAGTTACATCATTTGAGACTCTAGCCTTGAAGGTCTTATAGTGTCTGCCTCCTCCTTCCTTTGAATAATAAAATGCATGTCAACTTCAAAATGCAAATCCGATCTGTTGCAATTCCTCCTTACTTGACTCAGGGCAGGGGTGTCACACTCAGTTTCATTGAGGGCCCCATCAGGATTGTGTTTGACCTCAGGGGACCAGGGTGGGTGTAGCCAGCTCAACATCACTAGTGCCGGGGTTGCCTGTGGCGGCCCGAATGCTCTGCCAGCGAAAATGGGCTCTTGACAGGGTTGGCTTCTGGCAGGCACTACTGCCGGTTTGCTCCTGGGCGTGCTGTGTGCGCATGCACAGCGCAATTAAGATTGTTCTGCGCATGCGCAGAACTGAAAAATAAGATGGTGCTGCTGACGGCGGCGCCCAGGGAACCGGTTCGAGGGTGTAGCAGTTCTGGATCGCTGCCGGTTCCAGCGACACAGGCAGCCAAAACACTACTGGTTTGGCTGAACCGGTCCGAATTGGTAGGAACCCACCATTGGCTCTCAAGCTCTGTTTTCAGCTGCTATGGCCTCCTGCAACCCTCTGCCAGCAAAAACGGAACTCGGGAAAGGCACCCGCAGCCCTCCCAAGCTCTGTTTTTGCTGGCAGAAGCACCATGGGCCGGTCCTTCACTGTTTCCAGGGTGATCCCGTGGGCCAAATCTAAGTACTCCTTGGGCCAGATCCAGTCCCCGCGCCTTGAGTTTGACACCCGTGACTAAGGGGGGGTTTCTAGATTTTGCCCTTACGCCTTATCGCATGAGGCTAGTCAATTAGACTTCGAGACTACAATGCTGGGAAATAGGGAATTTAATGGAGTAAATAGGGAATTTAACGGGGCAGCCTCAAAGCAAATTGGATGCTCTGCCTTGCCTAAGACCAACAGAAGCAGAATCATACTTCTGTAAATGCTCTCTACATGGGGCTGCCCTTGAGGTGCACCCGAAGACTACAGCTAGTCCAGAATGCGGCCGCGCGGGCAATTCTGGGTGCCCCTAGGCATTCCCACGTAACAGCTCTCCTGCGCGAGCTGCACTGGCTGCCTGTGGTCTTTCGGGTGCGCTTCAAGGTGCTGATCATCATCTTTAAAGCGCTCCATGACACGGGACCTAGCTATCTGCGAGATCGCATCCTGCCCCATACATCCCTGCGGCCGATTCGCTCCCACAGAGAGGGACTTCTCCGGGTGCCGTCCACTAGGCAATGCCAGCAGGCAACGCCCAGGGGAAGGGCCTTCTCTGTGGCGGGCCCAGCGCTATGGAACGACCTACCCCCCGAGCTTAGAACAACCCAGGACCTCTGCGCTTTCCGTCAAAAGCTCAAGACCCACCTCTTTCAGCAGGCCGGCCTGGCCTAACCACCTCCAGCCTTTTTAGTCTGAATATATAAATTGTTTTAATTGGCTTTTTAAGGGATTTAGTTTTTAGGATTTTAGGTTTTTTAGCACAGGGATAAATTGTTTAATCTGATTTTATATATTTATTGTGTATTTATGTCTGTATGTTTTTTAATTTCCCTGTGCACCGCCCCGATAAATTATTATTATTATTATTATTATTATTATTATTATTATTATTATTATTATTATTATTATTATTATTATCATTATCATTATCATTATCATTATCATTGTCATTGTCATTGTTATTGTTATTATTATTATTATTATTATTATTATTATTATTATTATTATTATTATTATTATTATTATTATTTATAGTTACGGCTCTGTCAGAAATACATGCCTTTCTACTTTTAAATCATTTTAACACTCATCATTTCTATTGCAGTAACATAAATAAAATAAATGTATAATGTGTGGATGTATAAGCAAACTGCATGATTAATATACTGGCATCAGACACAGACAGAATAAGGAGGGGAAATAAACAAAGCACTTCCATCATCAGGGGAATACCAAGACATGAAAAATCTGACTATGTGATCTGATTAAACCTATCACTTCAATGTGTAACTTGCATTGAATTTAAAATGAAATCTACCAATCCCTATTGCAAATGGAAGACATGTCTAGTGATTCTTCAATGTTTTATTCACATTTTCCTATTTCCTATTTTATTCCAAAAAACTTTGGAAGGCGTTTGAAAACTTCCGGAGGGCGAAAAACAGCCCATCGTGCAAACTGGAAGTCCAAACAGTCAAGAATCAAGCCCAAAAATCAGCTGGCCAGCACGCTGGAGTTGACAGGGCAACGACTCGCATCCCCTCAGAAATGGCTCCTCATGCCACCTATGGCACACATGCCACAGGTTCGCCATCATGGTTCTAGCCCTTGGAACATTATTCTGAGTGGAGCGAATCACATCAAATTGCAGTCAAAACGAAATCATTTCTCTTCTTCATATTAGTGTGTGAAAGATAGCAGTCTAAACCAAATCTAAAAAACTTTAGAAATGTACTTTACTTCACATGCAGAATATCAGAGTTAAATACATTTCGTTGCATGTTCTTTTGACACTACAAGTTATGACAAAAAATCCTTTATCCTTAATCCTAGTAGAAATAAATGTACATAACTAGGCTTTGCAGTTCTAGATTCTCTTTGCATTAATGGTTATCCTAAATCCTGTCGGTGGGCTTTAGAGAATTCTTAACTCATCAATAATATGAAATGTGACAGAAAATTTAATACTCTACTCAATCTTGAAAATGCAGTCTATTAGATAGCAATTGGGAATCAATGTCTATTTAATTATCTCTCTTTCTTTGGTCTCTTTTCTCCCTCTTTCTCTCTGGACTTATTCATTAAATATTAAATTGATAGAGGGATCTTTTTAAAATTCTCCCAGATTTTACTACTTTTCTTAGATGATATTGTGTCTGTGAGAGAATAAGGATGGGGTCTGGTGTTATTTGGGCTAAATTCTGGTGGTTTTAGGCAGGCTTAGGTCCATTTTGGGCCTAATATATGCGTAGCATAGATTGCTCGCTTACTGAGAAAAAGCTTTTCTGGAAACTTACAACTTGGCATGGAATCGTAGTGTCAGAATGACCAGGAATAACCTGATAACTTGGAAGCTTCTTTTCTAACTGGGAATAGTCTGCATAATAAGATCTGATTTTACATGACTTGAACATCCTGCCACCACTCGTTAATGCTGATTCAGGAATGATGATAAAGGTGAAAAAATAAAGCAAGGATTTCTATCTGCTACTGTAACATAAACGGCATTCTTCAACTCAACAATTAAAAGTGCATGAGTATGCCTTTAAGGTATTACTTTAATTCAGTAATGGAGAACCAGGTGCTGGTGATTCATTGAAAAATGTAGGAAGAGTATTTATTTTATTTATTTAATAAATTTTTTGGGGGGAAACCCATCTCCCTCGCAGAGGGACACTGGGCACTATATAAATAATACATTAAAACAGGGGTCTCCAACCTTTGCAACTTTAAGTCTGAAGGACTTCAGCTCCCAGAATTCTCCAGCCAGCAAAGCTGGCTGGAGAATTCTGGGAGCTGAAGTCCTTCAGACTTAAAGTTGCAAAGGTTGGAGACCCCTGCATTAAAATATAAAAAATTTAAACTTCTCAAGACTTGATACCATTTTTTTCCTTAAAGGAATAGAAAAAATGTTTGGTTTCTTATTTGACTTTCTATTGTTTGACAAGAAGACAATGTTGTCTAACACCTGGATGGCGAACCTATGGCACATGCGCCACAGCTGACATGTGGAACCCTCTCTGCAGACACACAAGCTGTCGCCCCAGCTAAGCTCCACCAAGCATGCACCTTCCATCGGCCAGCTGATTTTCAGGTCTTTTGCCACACATGTGGGAGATGCTCATGCCTGACATTGGAAGAGAGGCCGAAGAGAGAAAAAGAATTGCTGGAATTTGGAAAGAAGTCAAAGAAAAGCTTTTCAAAGCATTGGAAATAATTTTTACAGTGCATGGAATTGATTTCCATATGCTTCATATTACTCAACGAAGCCAGTCTATTAAAACAATATGCAAGCAAAATAGGCCCATTTGCACTGACAGCAAATTATTTCCCTTAGAAAAGGGACACAAAACGAAGTTGTCATTTTTAGTGTCAGCAACTGCTGTTGAACAATGAATTTAATCTCTTAACCACAGGCATGGAGTTTTTGTTAAACATAGCGATAGGCAGACTTTGGACCTAAAATAGGAAGGTTCCTCTGTAGATAAATGAATGACAAGTCAAATTCCTAGATATGTGTTCTATAAAAAGGGTATCCTGACCTAAAGCATTTGTTAAACCCATGCACCCCAGGAGTTGCGTGAAGATGAATGCCTTTATTGCCTCTGTTTTCTTCTTCTGGATTCTTGCTGGCAGCTTACCTTTCCCGCTTCCCCAAAAAATTACGGTAGGTCCTAGGCCTGAGACACTAAGCAACCTCTTAACAGAGGTATCTGCCAGGTTCCCCTACACTGTTTTTAGTGTACTACTTTTTTTGATCTTTTTTTTTTCCAAACGGTTTTCTCCTTTTATTTCTAGAACTATCTGGACACTTACTACAGTCAAGGAACAGTTTGGAAAAGAAGCTCAGCATCTCTGCTTAACCAGCTGAAATACATGCAGTCTTTTTTTAACCTGGAAGGAAATGGACAAATGACCTCAGAAACCTTCGAGCTAATGAAACAGCCTCGGTGTGGCGTGCCTGATATGGCAGGGTATCGTTTTTTCCCCAGGAAAATGAAGTGGCCCGTGTTGGATTTAACATACAGGTAAAATGAATGTGTTTCACTTGGTATTCTTTTCCCTTTGTTGTGTTTGTACAAGACCCTTTTGCAAAATATTGCTTCCATGGTCTACAGCAGGGGTCTCCGACCTTTGCAACTTTAAGTCTGAAGGACTTCAGCTCCCAGACTTTGCTGGCTGGAGAATTCTGGGAGCTGAAGTCCTTCAGACTTAAAGTTGCAAAGGTTGGAGACCCCTGGTCTACAGGAGTGGGGTTTCTTTGCTTCTGTTTTTCTTTGCTGACAGATACAATACAATAGCAGAGTTGGAAGGGAACTTGGAGGTCTTCTAGTCCAACTCCCTGCCTAGGCAGGAGCCCTATGCCATTTCAGACAAATGGCTATACAACATCTTCTTAAAGACTTCCAGTGTTGGAGCATTCACAACTTCTGGAGGCAAGTTGTTCCACTGATTAATTGGTCTAACTGTCAGGAAATTTCTCCTCAGTTCTAAGTTGCTTCTCTCCTTGATAGTTTCCACCCATTGCTTCTTGTTCTACCCTCAGGTGCCTTGGTGATTAGTTTGACTCCCTCTTTTATTTATTTCAAATTTATAACCCGCACCTCCTAAAAAAGGACCCAAGGCAACCCCTGAGATATTGGAAGGCTGCTATCATGTCTCCCCTAGTCCTTCTTTTCATTAGACTAGACATACCCAGTTCCTGCAACCGTTCCTCATATGTTTTAGCCTCCAGTCCCCTAATCATACTGGGGAAATGTCTAGTCCCCTAGATTGAAAATTAAGTTTATCCCAGTCTAATTTATCAATTATTATTTATAATTATACAATACAATAGCAGAGTTGGAAGGGACCTTGGAGATCATCTAGTCCAACTCCCTGCCTAGGCAGGAAGCCCTATACCATTTCAGACAAATGGCTATCCAACATCTTCTTAAAGACTTCCAGTGTTAGGGCATTCACCACTTCTGGAGAAAAGCTGTTCCACTGATTAATTGTTCTAATTGTCAGGAAATTTCTCCTCAGTTCTAAGTTGCTTCTCTCCTTGATTAATTTCCACCCATTGCTTCTTGTTCTACCCTCAGGTGCTTTGGAGAATAGTTTGACTCCCTCTTCTTTGTGGCAACCCCTGAGATATTGGAACACTGCTATCATGTCTCCCCTAGTCCTTCTTTCCATTAGACTAGACATACCCAGTTCCTGCAACCGTTCCTCATATGTTTTAGCCTCCAGTCCCCTCATCCTCTTTGTTGCTTTTCTCTGCACTCTTTCCAGAGTCTCCATGTCTTTTCTACATCTTGGTGACCAAAACTGAATGCAGATACTACACTTGATCTTAGCCAAAAGGCCGAGAAGCGATAGTGTGAGATATACAGAGCTTGTAGGTCTGCATATATTCTCCCCTTATTTGAGAGATTGCCAGGGAGAGCAGACAATTTTTATCTAGGCTTTCTCCTCCAGGGCACAAATCCAGCTACCACGTAGGCAGTGGCAAAGTTCTGTGCTGCTGCAATGTCCACAAGAAAAAAATTGGTTATAAAAGTATAGTTGTCATCTTGTACCAATTATGTGGACATATCTCTAACAATTTCTGGACCATTGTATTTACTCCCATGCTTAACGGCTTTGCACCCAGATAAACCAGCAAGTGACCCGAGCAATTTGAGAACATGTATGTTATTTTCCGATTTTAACGTCGATACTTTTTAATTATATCTTAATGCCAGTACTTTTTAACATATTGTAAAAAGTAATGCGTATTGCTGGTCTTTGACCATAATAAATATTTATACTTATACTTTGCTGACATTCAGAAAGCTCTAAATTGAATTTTAAAAACCATGACTCTGTTGAAATGACAGAATGACAATCATTTATAGCAGTGATGGTTAAACTTTTTGGTGATGAGTGCCCAAAGCACATGTCTGACACACACCCCGCCCCAAATGCAATGCAAGCACACACATTGTAATATAATATTGTATATTGCATGCAACCCCAGCCTCCTGCGCATGCGCTATGCCTCCCATACTCCATTTCAGTTTCAAAGGAGGTGCAGGAGGCTTTCGAGGCCCAAAACAAGGGAGAGGTACCTGTGCATGAGTGTTAGAGCTGGGCTGGGGTGATGGCTGGCGTGCCCGCAGAGAGGGCTCTGCGTGCCATCTGTGGCACATGTGCCATAGGTTCACCATCACAGATTTATAGCATGTTCTTAACCAAAATGAAAATTTGTATGGAGTGGTTTTAGCCTAAATTACTCTCACCGAGTCACACAGAGTTATGAATGTGTTTTGAGAAGAACAGTCCCGTCTAGCAGCACCAAGCCAACACATTTTAAAATTCATTTTATTATTACTCCAATATTATGCTGATCTTTTGCCTGATGGGTTTTTTTTTCTTTTGAGTAAATGCAATTCAAAGGCTGCAACCACTTAGAATGGTCAGTTTCCCCTTGTTGTGTATGCGACTATGCATGTATGTGTATTCACTTTGTTCAGATATAGAAACACAGATAAATCAATCTTCACCGTGTACTGATCTGTCTTGTACAATTAAATTAGTCCTGTTTTGATTTAGATCAATGTGGTGAGATTAATTCCTTCAGGGGGGAGGGGGAATTACAGAGAATGAATAAAAACCAAATGTTGTAAATATATTTCTGATCATTATCAACATTCTGCCATACATCTGCACGCATAGACATATATTGTTTACTTAGTATGATTTCTGTTGATTGCTTATTTAGTATCCATGACCATCACTAAATGTTGTATGTAATGTTTTATGATGGATGTATTTTTACAATGACTATGATAATGATCTATTAGTATTGTTGTATGTACACTGAGAGCTTATGCACCAGAGGCAAATTGTGCGTCTAATCACACAGCCAATAAAGAATTATAATTCTAATAAAGGTAAATGTTTGTAAGTTAAGTTATGTTATAATAGCTAAGGTGTTGTACTTGGATCAAGGAAAATCAAGTTAGTTCTCTCAACATAATACTGAATTAGTATATTTTTTGGAGTATAAGACACACCTTTCCCCTCCCCCCAAAAGAGGGTGAAAATCTGGGTGCATTTTATACACTGAATACACCATTTTTGGCCTACCGAAACCCCGCCCCCTTTGCAAAATGGATGTGCAGAGGGTTTGGGAGGCTTGCGAAGTGCTTCTGGGGGTTGGAGAGGGCAAAAACAAGCAAAACCCAACGTGTATTTTGCTCATTTTTGCCCACCCAACCCCCAGAAGCATTCTAGAAGCCTCCCAAAGCTTTGCATCCCCCCCCCTTTAAAAAAAACAACAGGGGGTTTGGGAGGCCTGCAGAGTGCAAAAACTTTTTAAAAAAATTTACCTCTTCAAAATCATGGTGCATCTTATACTCTGGTGCGTCTTATAGTCCAAAAAATACGGTATGTTGTGCCAGAAATTCATAGCCCAGGCTGTTTTACGGGATTGTTCTGGAAACAACATGTAAGCCATCCTGAGTATTCAGTGGAAAATATAATTGATGATTGGCATTTGTGATTTGAACAGAATTGTGAACTATACCCTGGATCTGAGCCGGGAAGAAGTGGACCAAGCAATGCATGAAGCTTTTCAAGTATGGAGTGATGCCACCCCTTTTCATTTCACCAGGATCTTTAATGATACTGCTGACATTATGATCTCTTTTGAATCCAAAGGTGATGTGACGGCAAAATTGCATGCTATGTTGTCATGTTTATTCTAAACTTTGATACACCCCTTAGATGTCTAATTAATTAGCAGTTATTTTGGGTTGTTCATTTTATAGAGCATGGAGATTTTGTACCTTTTGATGGACCATTGGGTCAACTAGCTCATGCTTTCCCTCCTGGTGACAATATTGGAGGGGATGTCCACTTTGATGATGATGAAACATGGACTAATGATTCTAAAGGTAACTATAGATTTATTTCTAGGACTCCAGAAATACCAGCTTGCCTATATAAATCCATTAAACTATCAATTAATTAGGTTAATATGACACTCCGATCATAAGTCTATTGTCTAAAATCATGTTACTGTCTTGAAAATTAAAGCTACAACTTTTGTATGCTATTTTCTCTAAAATATACAATACACTTCAAGGCCTTCTTCCAAATGCATCTACTTTTATATACTACTTTATTTTCCAGTAGTGTCCTTTAAAACAGGGGTTCCCAACCCCCGGTCCGTGGACCGGTACCGGTCCGTGGCTTGATAGGAACCGGGCCGCAGTCAGCGGCGCAACTCTTAGAAAGGGCCAGAGAGGAGGAGGAGGCGCGAGCAGCCCCCTGGGCAGAGTGCGCACTGGGGGTGGGAGAGCACAGGCGCAGCCGCTCATGCCGTTGGGGGCCCAAGAGGGGCGAGTGAGCCAACTCACACACACCCGCGTGCATGCGCTGCCTGTTCCCCCTCCCCCCGCTCCCCCTCTACGCCGGCTGAGCCATGGCCACCGGTCCACGGAATTTTTTTAACATGAAACCGGTCCCTGGTGCCAAAAAGGTTGGGGACCCCTGTTTTAAAAGAACCTTCATTTACCTTAAAATATGAAGGCAAATAAATGATATGGGAATGTGGTGGCTCAGTGGCTAAGGCCCTGAGCTTGTTGATCAGAAAGGTTGGCAGTTCGCAGTTCAAATCCCTAGTGCTGCGTAATGGAGTGAGCTCCCATTGCTTGTTCCAGCTTCTGCCAACCTAGCAGTTAGAAAGCATGTAAAAATGCAAGTAGAAAAATAGGAACCACCTTTGGTGGGAAGATAATAATAATAATAATAATAATAAATTTAATTTATAGACCGCTCCCTCTCCCCGGGGGGACTCGGAGCGGTGCACAGGGAAGTTAAAAATACAATAAATATACATAAATACTTAAAAGGCAAATTAAACAATTATCCCTGCGCTAAAATTCCCAATTTAAATTTACTAAAATCCCATGATAAAAGAGACTACCCTAGGCCGGCCAAGCAGAAAAGGTGTGTTTTTAATTTTAGACGGAAGGAGCGGAGGTCCGTGGTTGTTCTAATGTCGGGGGGAAGGTCGTTCCAGAGGGCTGGGCCCGCCACAGAGAAAGCCCTTCCCCTTGGCGTCGCCCGTTGACAGAGTCTAGTGGACGGCACCCGGAGAAGTCCCTCTCTGTGGGAGCGAATCGGCCGTGAGGATGTATGGGGCAGGATCCGATCCCGCAGATAGCTAGGTCCCGAGCCATAGATAACAGTGTTCCGTGCACCTCTGGCATTTAGTCATGCCATCCACATGACCACAGAGATGTCTTTGAACAGCACTAGCTCTTCGGCTTTGAATCAGAGATGAGCGACACCCCCTAGAGTCAGGAACGACTATCACATATGTGCGAGGGGAACCTTTACCTTTACCTAACCTTGACTGTGAAGTTTAGTCAGTGTAAAAATAATGATAGGAGAAATAACCTTGTTTCTAGAATTGTTTGTGGGTGGTTGAAATATACTACTCTATCATATGTTTGGATTCCAGAGGGCATCCTGATGCACTTTTGCTAACTTGATGGTTTTGTGCTCTTTCCAGATTTTAATTTATTTGTAGTTGCAGCCCATGAGTTTGGCCACACATTGGGGCTGCACCACTCTAGTGACCCTGAAGCTTTAATGTACCCTCTTTACACTTACCGTGGCCCGGAGGACTTTGTTCTTCCTGAAGATGATGTAGAAGGAATCCAAGCTCTCTATGGTACTTATATATTTATTCACTCTAAAATGGATAATGGAGAAGAGTGTGCAAATTCAAAGGAGTGCTTTGCCATAATGATGCTTCCCTTCCAAAAGCAACCTTTGTTGTGTGTGGTGACAAAATAAAGCAATCTGTATGTTCCAGACATCAGCATGGTTGCACCAATTACGCAGGGGTGGGTTGCTGCCGGGATGACTGCCAGCTCGGCGCGTGTACGCATTTGCACATAAAAAGGTCTGTGCATGTGCAAAACATTAAAAAAATGAAATGAAATTACATTTCAGCAAAGAAAGTTGTCCTGCGCATGCGCAGAGCCAAAAATCAAGATGGTGCCTCCAGTACAGGGGCATGGCAGATCTGGGTTGCTGCTGGTTCCAGCGACCCAGGCCACCAAGTTACTATCGGTTCGGCCAAACCCGGCCAAACCGGTAGGAAACCACCTCTACAATTACGGCAACCAAACTGTACATACAATACATATTAAGGCAACTAAACTGTACATATAATACATACTGTATGTAGAATTGCTATTCATTGTGGGGGTTTGTTGAGCCCTTTGTGCTTCAGCAAAATTAAGTGGCCTTCCTCCACCTACCTCTGGTAGTTTATTATTGGCAGATGGCAGCCTGGTAGAATGGTATACAAGTACTGTGAAATGAATTCTACATTAAAGACAAAGGATATCATGGATTATTCTCAATATTTTCAGGTCCAAAAAAGAGGACAAGCAGTGCTGTAATTCCACAGAGGTGTGATCCAAACTTCTCTGCAGATGCTGTTGTAAATATACATGGGGATAAAATCATATTCAAAGACATGTAAGATGGTGGTAAAAGTATCTACCCATTCTTCTGAGCACAGTCGTTACAGTTATTAATAACTAATCATCATTAAATGATAAGAAGGGATACAATGAAAGCTTCAGTAATAGACTGTAAAATTTTGGCTATGTTAATCTCCTAAATTATCCCCTCTCTCGCCTTAAATCCAACAAATTCCCAGAAAGTTAAACATCCCTTTCACCCTCTTTCTTAATATATAAGTGTCAAATTGGTGTTAACGCTAAGTTTGCCTTCTTTGAAACAAGGAAATAATCAACTATGGCAATGCTGTAGGCTTGCATAAACAATCTATAGTTAGCATTAAACCCATTTGAGATTGTACTTTTAATGGTAATAAAAATTTTCCATCTCTTTGCTGTGGATACCTGAGGAAATAGATAGATGATAGATAGATAAAGCTAAGACTTAACTTGGTTCCTTTACACTAAGCAAGAGTTTAGCAGAAAGATGTACATTTTATATTGGAGCAAGGCAGGGATGGGTTACTGCTGGTTCGGTGCATGCAAAAATCCATGTGTGTGCGCATTTACAAATAAAAAGGTCTGTGCATGCGCAAAACCTTACAAAATGAAAAAAAACATTTTTGCAATGAAAATTGTTCTGCGCATGCGCAGAACTGAAAGACAAGATGACGGTGACGTAGGAGAACCGGTTCAGGTGCATGGCAGGAATGGGTTGCTGCCAGTTCTAGTGACCTAGGCCATCAAGCGCCAAACCGGTCTGAACCGGTAGGAACCCATCTCTGGATCAAGGGTTACAATAGCCCTTGTGGGATTTATGCTGCAAGGAAGAGGCGGGACACTTGATTTTTAACAAAGAAACTGGGAAATGAAGTTTAAATTAATTAAACGATTTCACTGCTAAATCTCTACGGTCACTTTCCCACCTTCCCTCAAGAACACCCCTTGTATGGTAATTAGCCTTCATTCATATTTCAACTGTTTACAAGTTTTAATATGAATGAAGATATCACCATCTTCATTGAATGAACTCATAATCCCTTGAGAGGTTGAGTCTGGGCAACTGAGCTAACAGAGTCTTTTAATGGCTGGAGGCCCTTCCTGTTGCCAAGGTGGAGTTTTGTTCAGCAGAGATAGTTTGCCCAAAGAGAGAAACATCTGCCTCTACCTAGAATTGAACTCATAGCCTCCTGATTCTGAGGCAAAAGCTCCATCTCTAGGCCTCCGCACCACTCTAATATAAATGAAGATATGTAATCAAATGAATAAATAGTATTTCATACTAGAGGAAGCAGCAGGGTCAACCAAAGCTAAGAGGCACAGCGCCGCATGTTAGTGGTATTAGTAGCGGACTGCAGAAGATGGAAAGGTATTTAGTTTGTCAGCTTTTTGAGACAGACCAGACCAAAAAATAGACTCTACAGGAAACTAAAGGCTACTTTTATTTACATTGGCTATAGTAACATGCTCATGTAAGTGTGATTGTGGTTCCCCTCCTCCCTCTTCTTTGTTTGTGAGGATTAGATGGGTGTCTGTCTGAGATGTTTTTGTAATCCTCCTTCATCAATTGTACTTAAGCAATATTTCCCTTTTTGTTCTTCTGGTAATATGTCTTTCCCCTCTTCCTCTCTCCTCTCAGGGTCATCCTCTGAATTCTCTACATCTGTTCGCACAACAGATTTGCTGTCAGATTGTTGTTCAGAACAATGTCCAAGTGCAGACTTTGTTGTTGTTTTTTAAATTAAATGTTTATTAATTTTTACAATATAAAATCACACAAATCAACAAATAATAGGGTAAGGGTAGCTGGGAAAACATAAATATACTGTGGAAATGTCTAGTCCCCTAGATTGAAAATTAAGTTTATCCCAGTCTAATTTATCAATTATTATTTATAATTATACAATACAATAGCAGAGTTGGAAGGGACCTTGGAGGTCATCTAGTCCAACTCCCTGCCTAGGCAGGAAACCCTATATCAGGGGTCTGGAAAGTTGGCTCTTTTAAGACGGGTGGACTTCAACTCTATGCTGGCTGGGGGATTCTGGGAGTTGAAGTCCACCCGTCTTAAAAGAGCCAACTTTCCAGACCCCTGCCCTATACCGTTTCAGACAAATGGCTATCCATCATCTTCTTAAAGACTTGCATTGTTGGGGCATTCACAACTTCTGGAGGCAAGCTGTTCCACTGATTAATTGTTCTGTCAGGAAATTTATCCTCAGTTCGAAGTTGCTTCTCTCCGTGATTAGTTTCCACCCATTGCTTCTTGTTCTGCCCTCAGGTGCCTTGGAGAATAGTTTGACTCCCTCTTCTTTGTGGCAACCCCTGAGATATTGGAACACTGCTATCCTGTCTCCCCTAGTCCTTCTTTTCATTAAACTAGACATACCCAGTTCATGCAACCGTTCTTCATATGTTTTAGTCTCTAGTCCCTTAATCATCTTTGTTGATTCCTCACATTGATTTCTTAAATCAGGGATCTGCAAAGTCGGCTCTTTTAAGACTGGTGGACTTCAACTCCCAGAGTTCCCCAGCCAGCATAGCTGGCTGGGGAATTCTGGGAGTTGAAGTCCACCAGTCTTAAAAGAGCCGACTTTGCAGACCCCTGTCTTAAATAATCTATCTAGTTGGTTTTTGTTGATGATCTGAGGATCTACCTAATACAATGCCTCAATTTTTCTGCTTCTTCTCTCTTACTCAGATTTGTGTGGCATCATAATTATCAGACGATTCGTGAAGATTGGATGGTTATGGATTCTGTTTGGCCAGAACTTCCAAACTTCCAGGTTGATGCAGCTTATTACTCCCCAGAGAAGGACCTTCTCTTCCTATTTCGAGGTGAATGTTGATTTCCCCTTCATCCTTGCTAGCTTTCCTTCATCAGTGTTTTTAGTGAGAATGACCAACACATATCAATGTTGCACTTACTCATTTTGTTGAAGTAATAATTTCCCCAAAATATAGAATAATAGTTACGGATTAATGTTCAGATTGTATAGCCTTTGGTGCTCTCTGCTTTGTTTCCTTGCGTTTTATTAGACAACTAGGTAACATCTTCAGTGCTAAAGACATTACCCACTTACTGTAAGGAGTGACACATCCGCAAGAAAACAAACAAGACTCCATAGTTCAACCCTGAGCTACAAATATTATCTTGTATTAATATACATACATGCATATACAATTAATATACATACTAATTTTAGGAGAAAAAACATAACTATTTGCATCATGTCTTGCAAAAGACTTTAATCTCATGGTAACAGATAATTGCTACTGTGCACAAATATTATTTGTATTACATTTGTATATAAATATGAGATGTGGTGGCTCAGTGGCTAAGATGCTGAGCTTGTCAATCAGAAAGGTCGGCAGTTCGGTGGTTCGAATCCCTAGCGCCATGTAACGGAGTGAGCTCCTGTTACTTGTCCCAGCTTCTGCCAACCTAGCAGTTCGAAAGCATGTAAAAGATGCAAGTAGAAATATAGGGACCACCTTTGAGGGAAAGGTAACAGTGTTCCATGTGCCTTCGCCGTTTAGTCATGCTGGCCAAATGACCACGGAGATGTCTTCGGACAGTGCTGGCTCTTTGGCTCTGAAATGGAGATGAACACCGCCCCCTAGAGTTGGAAATGACTAGCATCTATGTGCGAGAGGAACTTTTATCTTTACAAATATTGTTGAAGTGCAATATTGAGGGAGATTACAAAGATGGTTCCATCTACTGTAGGTTTTCTATCCCTCCTATGTGGGAAGAATAGAGAATTTTTGAGTGTCAGTTGAACAAATCACAATATTGCTAGAGCCTGACTAAATAGGTTTGCAGTTAATTTACCGGTATATTCCAATTTTCTTTTCTGGCACGTGCTCAAGGCAAAATTTTACAAAGCAAAAGCAGATTAGTTTAAAACTAATTTTAAACAAATCAAAATTAACTAAAATCAAAAGTACTAAATCATTTACCAGTTGGGAGCTTAGCACAAAGATGCATTTTTTCATATAAAAGAGTAAGACCACACACAATTGTGAAGCCCTTAGTCCAGCTGTATTGCAGAGATTTTCTCCCATGTGCTTGATGAATTCTGACAGTGTAGAGCAGGGGTGTCAAACTCAAGACCCACAGGCAGAATCCAGCCACGATGTGGTTGGATTCAGCCCACGGAGCCATCCTGGAAAATATAAGAGGCCGGACCGCATCGCTTTGGCCCGATCTATCCAGTGCGAAGAGGAAACATCGGACCAGCGTGGCATCAGCCTGGTTTACTCAATGCAAAGAGGAAAAATGCCAACAGTTTGGGAAGTGGCATCAAGCTGGCCTCACCCACACAGTTGGCCCTGCCCAACCAGTCCCCCCCAAGTCAACCACAGCCCTGATGTGGCCCTCAATGAAATTGAGTTTGACACCCCTGGTATAGAGACATGGTCCCTTGAATCATCACACCCTGAGACACTTAAAACATTAAAGGGAAGAACCAACTTTTCTTAGTAATTACCGTACTTTTCAGGCTATAAGATGCACCGGTATATAAGATGCACCAAGATTTTGAAGAAATAAGTAAGAAAAAAAGTTTTTGTCCTCCCGGGCCCCAGGAGCACTCTGCAGGCTTCAGCAGGGCTTGGGGAAGGCAAAAATGCCCCCATTTTTGCAGGAAATGGCCCATTTCTGTACATTTTTTGCAAAAATGGGCTGCGGGGGCGGAGCTTCAGGAGGCAAAATATGTCTGTATTCAGTGTATAAGATGCATCAACATTCCCACGCTCTTTTATGGGGGGAAAGGTGCATCTTATACTCCGAAAAATACAGTATATTACTTATTTTTATACCATGAAGCATGGATTTACCATTAATTATGTCAATTTATCATTTGCTTCCACAAACTGTACAGGGAAGAGGTACTGGGCTCTGAGGGACTACAAGATGCTCAGTGGTTATCCTCAGAAACTATACAATCTTGGATTCCCGAGCTATGTGCAGAGGATAGATGCCGCTTTCTATGATGTAAAATCCAGGAAGACAAAATTTTTCACTAGGGACCAGTTATGGAGGTAGGTAATAAGTGGTTGAGGAAGTGGCTCATCTGAACCACTCTTACGTCCGCACCATGATAAAACTAAATAAACATTTTCCAGAAACACTTTGAAAAACAGTTTTGAAACCCACAAAATACAGTTTCTCTATCCTGATGGCATATCGTGTTGATACAGTTACATATTACTCATGCTGCTGTGGTTAACATGCAACTCAGTTCTCTCCCTGGGCTTTTTGCAATGCAAAATTACATCTTCAGTTAGCTACGTTTTTTCTCCCTTCTGCATTTTACATGGGAACGATCTGTTTTCAAATCCTCATCCAGGTTTCTTTTTCTTTTGCTATCAACAAGATTGGGATACTATTCCATAATGTAATTAGGGAACAGGTAAGCCATGGCAGTCCTTAAACCTTGTTAAATGATCCTAAAACCACTGACCATTGCATAGACCAGCAAAGGCTGTTTGAGTTGAGCAGTATCTGTTGCTGATTGCTCGGTCCTTCTCCAATCATATTAAAATATTTCCCCCCATGCTTTACTATATACCAGCGGAGAGACTCCTGGGAAAGGCAGTATGGGGTGGGCGGGGCCAGCCAGGGGTGGGACTTGAAGGTCATTAACCGGCCATAACATTAGCTACAGGATCTCCCGAACCTGGGCGAACTCATAGCAGCCCACCCTTGGTTGAAAGTAGAGGGTTACCTGTATACAGAACCACCTTCTCCCAGCAACGTCTGTTCGCTTGATAAGTTTTAGTAAAATGGGCTCCTCATATGAGTCCCCCACTCAGGGGCCACAGATGCAGGATTTCTCACTTTCCACCCCCTCCTGTGATCTGTATTCATTCCTCCCAACATTTCAAATCAAATCAAATCAAATGTTTATTTGTATACCGCTCCCTCTCCCCGAAGGGACTCGGGGCGGTGCACAGGGAATATAAAACATAAAAACATACAACAATATAAATATCTAAAATTAACAGTCTCTTGATTTCTGACCTTCAAGAAATTAATGAAAACATGGGTGTTTCACCAAGCCATGTGGATGAATGAACTCTATTCTTCTGTGCACCTCCCACAGTTTGATGTTATTCTCCTATATGATTTGGATTTTAAATTTTATTTGCAGTGTTTTCACTCCCAATTAGACATGAGGGAGTTGTATGCCACAATCAGTCAGCTAATTAGAGCAGCCCATAAGCCGTGTATATAAAGAAATAAATCAGCACCTTTAAACAGCTTGAGAATCAACCACAGAGCCTTCTAACATCAGTGCAAAGAACTTTCTATATTCCTGGAACTTTCTTGAGGGAGTCTGAAAACAAATGTAAATAACGTTACTTTTGGGCCAGACTGAACAATGAGTAAGAAGTGAGGTTATCAGATTTGCACACCAAGCACAAGAGAGTTTGACGAAATAAAATGCTGCAAATTGTGGCTTATTGATTCAACTGCAGAGTTAGAAATTACACAGAATAATTCTGCCTAAGGAAGATTTTTAATTATTTATTTGGGAAATCTATATGGCTGCCCATTTCTGATACATAACTCAGGGAGGTGGGGGTGTTCTAACAATTAAAAATAAAATCAGGGTGAAATATTTAAAGAAGCAACATCAATAACAGTTACTATCTCTCTCCTCCATCAATAATGAAGACAAGCCTTTCATCCCACTAATGTGAATGCCTTTTCCATATCGTACAGAGGTAATTGGAAAATGTTGAAAGGACTATGAAAGCAGCCTTGGCACATTAAGATGGTTTCTGATCAGATAGTATAAATTTTTTTGGCTTCCATTCGCTCCCATTCTGAGTTCCCTGATTTCTTTCTAAGCCTCATGCTGGTTTCTTATTATTATTCATTTTGGGCTACAGCTATGACGAGAGATTTCATTCTATGGAGCAAGGCTATCCAAAACAAATAATGGAAGAATTTTATGGAATTATACATAAGGTGGACGCGGCATATCAGCAGAATGGTAAATATTTCAATTGTCATCTTCTTGTTGGAAAGGGAATTTTTATTTGTTACCAAGGATACTTAAAAAGTCACAAAGATGTCTTCAACACAGAATTTCTCATCTGTATTCATTAAATATTCAACTTGATTCCTCCCTCTCTCCTTCCTTCCTTCCTTCCTTCCTTCTTTCTTTCTCTTTCTTTCTTTCTTTCTTTCTTTCTTTCTTTCTTTCTTTCTTTCTTTCTTCCTTCCTTCCTTTCTCTCCTTCCTACCCTCCCTACACCCCCTCTCTTTTCACTGATACACTTGTACTGATGTTAAAGTCCTAGAGGGAAAAAATGCAGTCTTTAGAATCTCTCAAAACTCTTTCTCAGAGAGAAAGCCCTTCTTTTGTTGTTGCTATTGTAAATCATTTTTGTTTTTCTAGCATTCATCCAATCATGTGGGTTATTCCTTATCAAAATGGTCACCAATATTTTGTTTTTGTATTAGCCAGCATGTACGTCATTTTGAGGTATGAGGCCTAGGGCAACAGATTTCGCAAACTGTATTCCCGATGACCATTAGATATAAAGTTATAGAAAACGATCTGCTGGCATAAAGTAGCTGAATAGTTCTTTTGCAGAATCCCGGTAATCTTATTGCCAACTAGCTGTTCACAGCCACATGTTGCTGTGGCCCAGTCTGGTTAAATGACCAACCAATCTGTGTGTAGATCTACACCTGCACACACAAACACGTACACACAACCACCGTATAACCCCCAACCTACCTACCTACTGTATTTTTCTCTCTCTCTCTATCCCTCTACCTACCTACCTTCCTACCTACCTACCTACCTACCTACCTACTGTATTTCTCCCTCTCTCTATCCCTCTACTTACCTACTGCATTTCTCCCTCACTCTCTCTGTCCCTATAGCTGCCTACCTACCTACCTACTGTATTTCTCCTTGAATCTTATGGACAGAGTATTTTATGTCATAAAGGATGAAATAATACCTGTGGCCCAATGCTCTCTCTGTATCCATCTACCTACCTTTTTTACAATTTTTTACATTTCCATTGCGTGTACCTGGCACAAGTGTGACATCTACACAATTTATATATTCATTGGTGCCGTATTTGAAAGGTACATTATGTGAAAAGAGTTTTGAACAAACTCTTGTTACATTTTTATTTATATAGATGTGTTACAATAGGGTTTTGGGAGGATAGTATAGAGAGCATCTTGATTTATAAAATGTCTAATCTGAGGATATAACCAGGTTCAATACACTGATTTTCAACAATGCTACCACATGCCAGTTTTACTACTGCTGTTGATTGCTATTGTTGTTGCTGTTTTGAACAAGTGGATAACCCACCCCAATTGCCCTCAGTTTCTAAGAAAATTGATTAACATCATTTCTGAGGCATTTTTAGAGATAAAAAATGATTACAGAGTCCTGTGCCTTGCTTTGTGGATGTCTGTTATGCTGAAAGCCTGTGGCTTTCCTTTGTGGTTTGCTAACTTTCCAGTATTACACGAAAATATTTTTCAAATGTGAAAATTAAGATGTGTGTGGAAACCTACTGGCTAACAGATGTCTTGGTAAAGGTAAAGGTTCCCCTCACACATACGTGCTAGTCATTCCCAACTCTAGGGGGCAGTGCTCATCTCGGTTTCAAAGCCAAAGATGTCCGAAGATGTCTCCATGGTCATGTGGCTGGCATGATTAAACGCCAAAGGTGCACGGAATGCTGTTACCTACCCAACAAAGAACGAATTTCTACTTGCATTTTTACATGCTTTCGAACTACTAGGTTGGTAGAAGCTGGGACAAGTAACAGGAACTTGGTCTGTTACACAGGGCTAGGGATTTGAACCGCTGAACTGCTGACCTTTCTGATCGAAAAGCTCAGTGCCTGAGCCACCGTGTCACTTAGAGATATCTTGGTAGCCCTCATGAGAAAGGTAAACCTTGAGTACGAGTCCCTCTGTGGTGAGATGGGTGCGGGTTATAAATGTGAATGAATAAATAAATAAATAAATAAATAAATAAATAAATACATAAATACATAAATAAATAAATAAATAAATAAATAAATAAATAAATAAATAAATAAATAAATAAATAAATAATGCCCTACAATTATAATAATAGGCTGTGATAGTTGTAAAGTGGGTTACCTTGTGACCTGACTCAATTTTGTGTCGTTTTTTTTTTGTGGTAGTTGTTAAATGAATGCCGTAGTCATTAACCCATTGTTTGCCAGAAACTGAAATTAAACACTGGTTTTCAACAAAGTGGACATAAAATACGAGATTGCAGATGGCCATAACTATAGTCAGTTGCCACACATGCAAAAGGCAGTCACATGGGCAGGACAAGATGAACTTTGAAACCAGTTCATTAATAGTTTTTGGGGAGTCCATTGCTAAGTGTCTGTCTATATGTCAAGGACTATCTGTACTCATTTCTATCTTAGTTCATTCCTGTCTTCCTTTGTCAGTTTTGATGGACCCTTCTGCAAATTCTAGAAACCTTCATGAACAAGGTGCCAATCATCTTTAGAACTACAGTCTCTAATTAATTTCTTTTCTTGCAGATTCCATTTATTTCTTCTGTGACTCATTCCAATTTGAGTACAGCATTTCACATCGAGAAGTCACCCGCACTACACCAGCAAACTCTGTATTAGGCTGTTAAATAACAAGGAATTTGATCAACTTGGAAGAAGGATTGATGGCATGGGAACTGACAAGTGGCATGGGAACTGACAAGTGTTTACATTGATTATGTCTGTTCTGTACGGATCAAATAATCCATGCAGTTGTTTTTTCTTCCCCTTAACTGTAAAAGCCAGAAAAATGTTATTTTATTTTCTTCTTCAGTTGGAGAAATAGAACTGTGTTCAACATATATGTAAAATCCTTTGTAAATTCTAACAGAGAAAACAAATATTCTGAGAGTGTTTCTTAGCATTTCACTGAATCACAAATACAGATTAATCATATAGTACTTTTAAAGTTGAATTTATGTTTACCAACAAAGAATAGAATAGAATAACAGAGTTGGAAGGGACGTTGGAGGTCTTCTACTCCAAATCCCTGCTTAGGCAGGAAACCCTACACCACTTCAGACAAATGGCTATCCAACATCTTCTTAAAAATGTCCAGTGTTGGAGCATTCACAACTTCTGGAGGCAAGTTGTTCCACTGATTAATTGTTCTCACTGTCAGGAAATTTCTCCTTAGTTCTAAGTTGCTTCTCTCCTTGATTAGTTTCCACTCAAAGCACCTGCCCTCAAGTGCTTTGGAGAATAGCTGGTCAGTATAGTCTAGTATAGATCTATTTTGAGCTATTTAGCTCTCATCAGCTAGCCATACCTTTCTGGGATTTGAACCCAGGCTACTTGCATATTAGGCAGATGTATTAACCTCTAAGCCCAGGTTCAAATCCCAGAAGAGTATGGATAGCTGTTGAGAGCTAAATAGCTTAAAATAGATCTATACTAGTCTCCCTTTATTTCTTCATTGATAAACATAAATTCAACACAAAAATAGTTTGTTGCAAAAGCAACTGCCTGTGAAGGCTCCTGCATTGGGGCCAAAAGGTGAAAGTGGAATCAGTGTGCCCCATCCCATGATTGGGTAGACCAGGTTACCCTGACAGACTGGTCCCACCGGGAAAAACACTTCTTCAGTCAAAACTAGCACTTTGAATTGCATCCAGAATTCTTATTGGCAGTCAATAATGGCCTGTAAAACAGATGTAAAGTATTTGTAGTGATGAATAATGAGCTGTAATTACATGGATTTAAAGCAGGATTAAGTAACCCAAGCAAGAAAGATATATTGTGATTGATGCAGAGGGGCTACGCCACCAAGCATTTATTATCCAGTTTCTGTTAAGGTTGTATTTTCTTCCCTGCAAAAAAAACCTTTTGTTTTTGTTTCTTCTGTTAAGTACGCTTGAACATTTATTTTGATTATCTCCATGTGGGTTTTTTGAGCATCTTTTTATTGTTTGAGATAAAGGAAAGTCCTCCTTCTGGCAGTGATTTTTTCTTTTGCCTTGTTATCATTGATCTATACCAGTAGTAGTCAACCTGGTCCCTACTGCCCACTAGTGGGCATTCCAGCTTTCATGGTGGGCAGTAGGGGTTTTGTCCGATACTGAAGCACTTTCCTTTTTTTAAATTTAATTGACTTCCCTACTTTATAAATCACCATTCCTGTGGAACCAGTGGGCGGTTAGAAAATTTTACTACTAACATACAAAAGTGGGTGGTAGGTATAAAAAGGTTGACTACCCCTACTCTATACCCATGATGGTGAACCTACGGCATGCGTGCCACAGATGGCACACAGAGTCCTGTCTGCGGGCATGTGAGCCGTCGCTCCAGCTCAGCTCCATCGCACATGCCTCCCACCAGCCAGCTGATTTTCGGGCCTCTGCTGTGCATGCACAGCATGTGAGAGACAGAGGCGCATGTGCAGGGGTGGGGGTGGATCACGTGTGTATGTGTAGGGGTGGGTCATGAAAGGGTGGGGGCCCCTGTGACCCTTTTTTGGTCCTCGGAGGCTTACTAGGTCCAAAATGGGGCACGGGGAGGGTTGTGTGTGCATGTGGGCGGGATGGGGGAGTGAGGGGGTTCACTTGTGCATGTGCAGGGAGGCGAGGTTCAGGGGGGATGTCACACACACATTGCATTATGGGTACCTTGGGCACATGACAACAAAAAGGTTAGCCATCCCTCCTCTATACTATCTGCAGGGTCAGCCCCAGTAGGCAGACCAAGAAATCAACTCCACAGGAAAGTTGGAACTAGTTTTATAGATAGTAGCTATAATAGCAAAATCTTTTAAGCCTGTTTGTGCTATATTTCCCACCCACCGCCACTCATTATATTCCAGTGAATCAAGCAACTGCATTTGATGCTTCAATATTGCCTCATTTCTCAGGACTTAAAATATGTTTCAGACCCCTTTGATTAGTTAGCAGTTCTTCCATCAAACCCATCTTTTTCTCTTCTCTCTACACCCCCCCCCACCCAAATGGGGCCCACAACACTGTGATCAAACCTCCCCTCTCCCATTTTTATCTGTGTCACACATAAAAGAGACCTACATGTGATGGACTTACAAAATAGCCAAAGCTGCTATCAGGTTGCCACCATGTCTTTTCTGAGTATCGCTGATACTAAAATGGGAGGGAGGGAGGGAGGGAGGGAGGGAGGAAGGAAGGAAGGAAGGAAGGAAGGAAGGAAGGAAGGAAGATTGATATCTGATGCTCCTTGCCAGCTTCCCACAAGGAAACTCAATGGGAAAAATGCAGAGGTGGTATTCAGCCGGTTCTTACCGGTTTGGAAGAATTGGTAGCGGCTGCTGCTGTAGGCTCCGCCCACCCACCCCGATGTAATGTGCAACCTTCTGCGCATGCGCGCTCACATTTGCGAACCGGTAATGAAGGTAAGTGAATCCCATCCCTGGAAAACTGATAGGTAGCTGGAAGTCACTTTTGTTCCCAAAGTTTCTTTGTCCACTTATGATCATTTTGTTTCTCTGTTTAGATAAGGAAATAAATCTGAAACATTGAACCCCATAGGTCACGGGTTGTCTAGTCTTGTATAAGAGTCTTCTAATGCTACCTCACCTCTGTGTACACAGGGAGGGGAAATGTAGATCCTGTCTACTATGATTGTATAGGTAATTTCCATGCCGCTCCTTTCTAGTGGTGAAACTGAAAAATTAATGCAGTGAGTAATTCTTTCTACCCACCTTCCAACTGTTAATGTTCTTTGGTGGAATTCATTGTAATCCTAATAATTGATTGAACTTTAATCAGTGGGATTTCCTGTCAGACGATTATTGTTGTCTATAATCTAGGGTATTTTTGGAAGCATGGCAGGAAGCAAAACACATACTGAAAAGTCACTTAGTGGGTAATGTTTAGGAATAATCAGTTCATGATGCAATAGAAGAATTGGGATAGATATGCAACAAAGGTGAAAATTAAGGCTTCCTTTGAGTCATTTCGGCTCCTGGCACCTTCCTAGACAGCTTGGTAACATTTTCTTGGCTACAGAATACAAGTGGTTTGCTACTACTCGCCTATGGAGATCTTGTGGTTTGCTACTGCTTTCTTCCAAGACATTTTACAGGCTAGCCAAAAGTTGTCAGATTTAACAGATTAACTGAGTTGGAAGGGACCTTGCAGGTCATCTAGTCCAACCCCCCAGCCCAAGCAGGAGACCCCACATCTGCCTCTACCTAGGATCGAACGCACAACCTTCTGATTGTGAGGCGAGAGCTCCACCTCTAGGCCACAGCAGCAGGTCTTGAATTTCTTCTGTCGAAATACTAACCAGGCCTGATCCTTCAGAGCATCCAATCAAGTGGTCAGCCCTGGATGGTAGACCAGACAAAGAAGCCAAATATACCTTTCTTGGGTCAGAACTACTCTGATTACAGAGTGGTAACTTTATACCCATTGTTAATTGGTTCTGGGATGCATGATGAATAGGGTTGGTGTTCACTTATCTTCCCTACCGGTTCACGAATGTGAGCGCACATGCATCCACATATGTACTCGGCCTTCCATGCATGCGCTTTGGCTTGGAAACATGCCAAAATGGGATGGCATAGAGCCGGGGTAGTTGCGCGAGGGTGCCCACCTGCGATTTCCACTACCAGGTCGAATAAACCGGTCCGAACCAGCTGAATACCACCTCTGATGATGAGTACCAAAAATGATGAGAACCAAACATTTTTTTCTCATAAGGAATATTGTTCCAGCTGCTATGATATTAGAGTCTTCAAGTCGGAATCTGCTTTGCGCTTCCTTGTTTTGTATTTGTGGGAATAGGGAGAGCTTCTTTGAGACATTTAGTCAAGTTAGTCCCTTGGTCTGGGCCATTGCTCTTCCTCCTGTTCTCCAAGGCCTTCCCTATGCCCTGTACACCAGACAAGGTCATCCATGGATTACCATTTGCTGAAGCATGCAAGGAAACAATAGTAGTGAATAAGGCTGTACAGCGTTCAGCTTTTGTTTCCAAATAGTAGTGTTAGTGAGATATGGTGGCGCAGTAGTTAGAATGCAGTATTGCAGGCTAATTCTGCTGACTGCCAACAGTTCGATTCTCATCAACTCAAGGTTGAGTCTGCCTTCCATCCTTCCAAAATCAGTAAAATGAGGACCCAGATCGTTGAAGGCAATATGCTGGCTCTGTAAGCCGCTTAGAGAGAGCTGTAAAAGCACAGTGAAGCAGTATATAAGTCTAAGTGCTATTTCTATTGCTATTCATACCGCCTGCCCCAAATCAATGCATATCTATTTGCAGGACATTGATTTAAGCATTGTTTCCTGCTTGAGCAGGAGGGGTTGGACTAGAAGTCTTCTCAGGTCCCTTCGAAGTCCATTATTCATTACAATATACAAACGATACACTGGTTTTTAGGCCTATTTTGGCAGAACAAAGGAATTTCTCTTCCCCCTCCACAAAGGACAATAAAAGGCCCATGGCATTATTGCAAAGTCATGAGCAATGAAAACCTCAACTTTTTTCCACAACACCTGGAAATATGCTGAGTCCATGCTTATTGAAAGCCACAATTCTGAAGCCATCCGTGGGACAAGAGAAGATTTCCCCCCAAGCCAAGCCTTTTTTTGAGGGAAAAGGGGGTGGGGAGCAGGGGAATGTTTACTCTCTAGCACTCGGAAGTTGGTATTTCACAGTGAAACACGATGAATCATCAGAGTAGCTCTATAAAAGGCACAGGTTATTTTGCTTAAGCCATCAGAGTTCCAGCCTTCAGCATCCATCGAACCTGCAAGATGCATTCCAATTCTGCAGTGGCTTTTTTTCTGTTGCTGGGCATGTCCTGGTGTTTCAGACTGCAGATTTCCGATGAGGATGACAGCGATGAGTTCACAAAGCAGGAGCTGCAGTTTGCAGAGGTAAAGTGATGGATTCATTAAAGGACACGTTCCTGCATCTGTTTTTCTTCTCTGTGTTGCTTTCTTCTCTATCCATATCTTCTCCTCTATCGCTATCGCTATCACGATGGATGGGAACTAATCAAGGAGAGAAGCAACCTAGAACTAAGGAGAAATTGCCTGACAATTAGAACCTATGACTACCACTAAGTGTTGTATCTTGTGATTCTTGATGAATGTATTCTATTTTATTTTTCTTTATGTACACTGAGAGCATCTGCACCAAAGACAAATTCCTTGTGTGTCCAATCACACTTGGCCAATAAAGAATTCTATTCTATTCTATTCTATTCTATTCTATTCTATCCCATCCCATCCCATCCTATCCTATCCTATCAAGCAATGGAACAACTTTGCCTCTAGAAGTTATGGGTGCTTTAACATGGGAGGTTTTTAGCAGATTGGACAACCTTTGCCTGAAATGATGTGGGGTTTCTTGCTTGAACAGGGGTTGGACTATTATTATTCTGCTAACATATTAATGGTAAGCTACAATACAAAAGACCTGAATTTTTGTTTTCGTGAATCTGTATGGAATCTTATTACTTCTATTTCTAACTCTGCTAGTGATTTTCTTTTATGTTACTTTAGGGTAATTGCCATCAGTGTTAAAGTACCCTATTGAAAAAACTCTTTTCCCCTCTTCTTTCTTTTCTCCAGCACTATTTAAAAACTCATTATAATCTCTGGTCAAGTCCCGCTGGCATCTTGAAGTCAGGGAATACATTTTCCACCAAACTTCGAGAAATGCAATCATTTTTGGGGCTAGAAGTCACCGGAAAGCTGAATGAAGAAACCTATGACTTAATGAAGCAGCCCCGATGTGGAGTCCCTGATGTGGGAGAGTACAACTTTTTCCCTCGAAATCTAAAGTGGTCCCAAACTAATCTGACATACAGGTGAGAAGCAGCTTGTCTCTAGCTCCAGACCCAAACAATATTTTGTGTGTGTGTGTGTATTATGTTTTAACTGAAACATTTCATCTTCCATTAAACTGTGTGTCACTTGGGTACAAATATCTCTCTGCAATAACAATCAAAATTCACAGTATTCATTACATTGATATTGATTCCCTAATCTTATAAAAATAATAATAATAAGCATAATAAATTTATTCATTTCTCCCTTTTAACGTATCTACTAATAAGAATATAATAGTAATGTTAAACACAATAATCTTATCAGTTATTAGTAAAAATCATCATATTGTTTAACATATTTTCTATTCTATATTTCACTATTCTTCATTTATTTCTAGCTTCCGTTTTTGTTCTCTAGTCATCCATATAATAGTTTACATGTCATATAGCATTCAGTTTGTTCTTTCTCCTGTATAGTCAACTATTCATTTCTGCACATTCTAATATTTTCCTAATCACATTCTCCTTGGTAGGAATCTCTTTACTCTTCCAGTTTTGTGCAAATACAATTCTAGCCACAGTTAATACATGCATAATTGAAACTATAGGTTAGAATCAGGGGTGGGTTTCAAAATTTTTGGAACAGGTTCTGTGGCTTGCTAGCCATGTGACTGGGTGGGAGTGGCTTGCCGGCCATGTGACCGGGTGGGAGTGGCTTGCCAGCCATGTGACCGGGTGGGAGTGGCCAATTTGGAAAATGTGAAACTCACTTAACAATGGTCTTGGTTAGCAACCAAACTTTTGGGCTTAATTGTGGTCATAGGTTCTCTCTCTCTCTCTCTCTCTCTTTCTTTTTCTTTCCTTTCTGTCTCTCTTTCTTTTCTCTCTCTTTCTCTCTGTCTGTCTTTCTCTTTCTTTCTCTCTCTCCCACCTTCTTTTTTATCTTTCTCTCTCTCTGTCTCTCTCTCCTTTGTTTGCCCATCTGTCACTTTGTGTGTGTGTGTGTGTGTGTGTGTCTGTCTGTCTGTCTGTCTGTCTGTCTGTCTCGCATTCAGGCACTTAAATCACTCATTCTGTGTCTCTGTCTATCTTTCTCTCCCTCCCTCCCACTCTCTGTCTCTCTGTGTGTGTCTGTCACTCTCTGGTTCCCCCCTCCCTCCCTGTCTCTCTGTGTGTCTGTGCCTCTCTCTGTGTGTCTGTCTCCCCCCCCACAAACCTCCTCAGCTCCAGGAAGTAACCTGACCGGCCCGCCAGCCCGCTGGCTGTATTTATTCGCTCTCTCTCTCTCACCCATCCACCGGACGAAGGAACCTGGCGTCCGATGGGTGAGCGAGCAAGCGAGCGAGCGAGCAACCACGGCCAGCGGGCCAGAGGATTTTTGGGGCACGCAGCAACTTTCCTTACCCGCCCACCGGCCAGTCGGCCACTCACTCGGACCTCCCCAATCTCCCTCCTGGCCGCCCACGCCAAAGTCGGGGACCCCCTTCTGCACCCCTTCCCCCCCCCACAAGGCCAGACCCCCCTCCCTCCCCAGACCCCTCCTCTTCCCCTTCCCCCCCCCCCCTCCCCTTTGCCCGGGACCCTCCGGGCGCCGCTCACCTTCTGCAGTGCGCGCATGTTCTCCTCGCCCAGGAGGCCGCTGGCGCCCTGGTAGACGCCGCTGGCCGCCCTGCAGAGGCTGTTCTGCTTGTCGGCGCCCCGGGACCCCCGCGCCCCCGGCCCGCACAGCAGCAGCAGGAGCAGCGACAGCAGCAGCGCGCCCCGCGCCGGCTTGCCATGGCGCTCACGGGTGGCTCGTGCGCTCCAGCCGGGCGCGCTCGGCTCGGCTCGGCGCGAAGCCCCTCCAAGCCTCTGCATTCGCGCCGGAGGTTTTGACGGAGCGAGCCACGTGTTCCGGAAGTACCGTAACTTCCGGGTCCATCGTCCAACGGGATCGGCCAGGATCTCTAAATTTTACCATCGGGCTCGCGCGATCCTGGCCGATCCCCCAGAAACCCACCCCTGGTTAGAATACTACTTTACTATAGGTTTCAGGTTTTAAGTCAATGTGCTGCTTTGTACTCTTTTCCAACCACTTTTGTATTTTTGTCCAATATTTTTTTGCTTCTACACATGCCCACCACATATGATAGTACGACCTCGGTGTCATACTATCTAAATCCAAACAATTTGTGCTGATTTATTACCCATGCTAGTGGCACCCATCATCTGTGCTATAAGGGGTGGGGGGGATCAAAAGGCTGGACTAAAATTTGGATGAGATTTGATGGTCATGGTGGGTGAGGGAATGAGGCAAAGGGATAGGATGTTTTTAATAGAAACGACAATGTGATTTTGAATATCTTCCATATCCTCAGATGCATTGTCTGCTTTTATTTATATCATACACGGCTTATTTAAGGTGAATGTTATGTACTGTATTCGGTTTTAGCACAGGTCTTTAATTGAATAAGTTTTTTTAAAGTTTTATATGTTTGTATGTTTTTTAATATTCCTGTGCGCCGCCCTGGGTCCGCTTGGAGAAGGGCGGGGTATAAATTCAATAAATAAATAATAAAATAAGTATCTCATCTGCACCATTAAGATGAATGCTATGAAGCTGCTTTAGCAGTGTCGAACAGTGTTTAAACAGCTTTAAACATGTTAAAGCAGCTTCCAGTAAACAAACCACAAGTCTCAAACAACCTAAATTATTTCCATTGTGTATGAAATGTATCTTTTTACAGCCACTTCTAAAAATAAGACAAATTTATTATTATTCTGCCAACACACACACATTTTTGGTGGCTAGAAACCTACTTCTGTAAATAGGAAAACTGCTTCTGTTTGCGAAATCAAAAGCATAAGAAAGCATATCACATTATTCTTACTGTTTTGCAATTTTTTTTCTGAGTCTTAAAAAAAAAAATTTATTTGATTTTGGTAGGATTTTAAATTACACCCCGGATCTGAAAAAGTCTGAAGTGGAACGAGCCTTCAGAAAGGCATTCAAAGTCTGGTCTGATGTGACACCACTCAACTTCACCAGAATTCGCACTGGCGTAGCAGATATCATGATCTCCTTTGGACGAAGAGGTAAATAGACTATTGTACCATCTGTCAGAAATGGTATAGGGCAGTGATGGCTAACCTTTTTTGGCTCCCATGCCAAAAGTGAGGGGAGTGCAGGGGGAGGTGGTGTGTGGGCATGCCACACCCATAATGCTATGTGCGTGACCCCCTGCTTTTGGCGTGCTTTTTTTGCCCTCCCCAGGCTCCAGAGGCTTTCTAGGAGCCCAGAGAGGGTGAAAACAGCCTCCCCCCCCACCTCCAGAGGCTTCAGGAGCTTCCCCGAAGCCTCCAGAGGGCAAAAAACGGCCTCAAAAGAAGGCCTAAATCATCTGGCCAGTGCACACATGCGTGCTAGTGCTGACAGGGCAACGCCTCACGTGCCCTAAGAAAAGGTTCCGCATGCCACCTGTGGCACCTGTGCCATAGGTTCGCCATCACTGGTGTAGGGTCTCCTGCTTGGATGTGCGTGTGTGTTAGATTAGATGACCTACAGCAGGGGTCCCCAACCTTTTTTGCACCAGGGACCGGTTTCATTTTAAAGAAAATTCCACGGACCGGCTGGTGTAGAGGGGGAGCGTGGGGGGAGGGGGAACAGGTGGCGCATGCGCATGCGGGGTGTGTGTGAGTCGGCTCACTTGCCACTCTAGGGCCCCCAATGGCGCAAGCGGCCGCGCCTGTGCTCTCCCGCCCCCGGTGCTTGCTCTGCCCAGGGGGCTGCCCCCTCCTCCCTCCTCCTCCTCTCCGGCCCTGCGGCCCGGTTCCTATCAAGTCACGGACCGACACCGGTCTGCGGCCCAGGGGTTGGGGACCCCTGACCTACAGGGTCCCTTCCAAATCTGTTAAAAAAATAATGAGGAAATGGCTGCCATTGGTGTTTTCTTGGTGAAGCCTTGGTGAAGCCTTGGTGAAGCCTTGGTGAAGCCAGGAAGGACATGATTACTACTAGTTTTGATGGGTGTTTGGTAATGCTGGAATCACAAGCAACTTATCCAAGATTCTGGAGAACAATAGTATTGTCCTGTCTGTATTTGAGAACTTTTTGTATGCATTGGATTGGCAACATGAAGTGGTGGACTTCATTTGTAGCTGGCCTAGTCCAGCTTCAGGACTCTTCTGTTCTTTACTGTTTTTGTATGTTAATAGAAGGGTTATCATTTGATTTGATTGTCAATTAAAAATGCTAATGGTATTTATTACTGTTCCATACATTTATAGAACATGGTGATTTCTATCCTTTTGATGGACCATCTGGTCTCCTGGCTCATGCTTTCCCTCCTGGACCAGGTTATGGAGGAGATGCTCATTTTGATGAGGATGAATTGTGGTCAACAGATTCCAAAGGTAACTAAGATGGGTTTTAAAAAGCATTTCCACGCCCTTCGTGTTATTTGGTTCTGAAGATTATTGGATGCCGATGTTTAACCAGTGACTTTTTTCATAAGCAGACTTTCCTTTTGGGAGAAATACACGAACATGATTCATCAATGTTCAGCTTCATAATTTCCAAGTCAATAATAGCAGATACAATACAATACAATAGCAGAGTTGGAAGGGACCTTGGAGGTCATCTAGTCCAACTCCCTGCCTAGGCAGGAAGCCCTATACCATTTCAGACAAATGACTATCCAACATCTTCTTGAAGACTTCCAGTGTTGGGGCATTCACAACTTCTGGAGGCAACTTCTGTTCCACTGATTAATTGTTCTAACTGTCAGGAAATTTCTCCTCGGTTCTAAGTTACTTCTCTCCTTGATTAGTTTCCCCCCACTGCTTCTTGTTCTGCCCTCAGATTCCCTGGAGAATAGTTTGACTCCCTCTTCTTTCTGGCAACCCCTGAGATATTGGAACACTGCTATCATGTCTCCCCAATCCTTCTTTTCATTAAACTAGACATTTTGATTAGTACTACCTTATCAATGCCAATTGCATCAATTAATTCACTTCCTACAGGCACAAAGGTGAAAGTATATTCCACTGAATTCAGGTCAGATAAACGTGCATAGCTTTAGGTGTTAGCAGCATTTATCTAACCAGAGTCAGTACTTGGATGAAGTTCAGAGAAGAATTCCAAGAGCTGTTGGAAAAAGTTCCTGAAAGCCAGTTCTATTCTGATGGCAAGAAAACTGTGGAGGCTTTTAAGAAGAGACTGGACAGCCACTTGTCTGGAATGGTATAAGGCCATGATGGCAATGAAAAGTTTGATGAAAAGAAGGACTAGGGGAGACATGATAGCAGTCTTCCAGTATCTCAGGGGTTGCCACAAAGAAGAGGGAGTCAAGCTATTCTCCAAGGCACCTGAGGGTAGAACAAGAAGTAATAGGTGGAAACTAATCAAGGAGAGAAGCAACAGAACTGAGGAGAAATTTCCTGACAGTTAGAACAATTAACCAGTGGAACAGCTTCCCTCCAGAAGTTGTGAATGCCCCAACACTGCATGTCTTTAAGAAGATGTTGGATAGCCATTTGTCTGAAGTGGTGTAGCGTTTCCTGCCTAGGAAGGGGGTTGGACTAGAAGACCTTCAAGGTCCCTTCCAACTCTGTTATTCTATTTTGTTTTAAACCAGGTTTCTAACCTGACAAAATTAGCTTGGCTGCTTTCTTGACACAAAGGCTTACTGTTTCCTAGGATATAATTTGTTTCTCGTGGCTGCCCACGAATTTGGTCACGCTCTCGGACTTGAGCATTCCAGAGATCCAGGCGCTCTGATGTATCCAATCTACACATACACAGGAAACACTGGCTTCTTATTGCCAGATGACGATGTGCAAGGGATCCAGATTCTTTATGGTAAGCTGGTCTTTTGAGGTTTCTCCTGTTTATTGAAACACTGTGCCAAAACCTGCCTTGCAATTTCTTACTTTTTTTTCCCCACTGCAAAAAAGGTATCTGCTTTTCTCTCTTATTCTCAAAATGCTTGAACCAGAGGTAGGATTCAACTTTTTTTACTACTTTTTTTACTATTTTCTATGGGCGGGACTTGCTGGGCGTGGCAGGGGAAGGATGCTATAAAATCCCCATTCCCTCTTCACTCCAGGGGAAGGATACTGTAAAATCTCCATTCCCTCTTCACTCCAGGGGAAGGATACTGGAAACTCTCCATTCCCTCCCCACTCCAGGGGAAGGATGCTATAAAATCTCCATTCCCTCTTTACTCCAGGGGAAGGATGCTATAAAATCCCCATTCCCTCCCCACTCCAGGGGAAGGATACTGTAAAATCTCCATTCCCTCTTTACTCCAGGGGAAGGATGCTATAAAATCCCCATTCCCTCTCCACTCCAGGGGAAGGATACTATAAAATCCCCATTCCCTCCCCACTCCAGGGGAAGGATACTGTAAAATCTCCATTCCCTCCACACTCCAGGGGAAGGATACTATAAAATCCCCATTCCCTCCCCACTCCAGGGGAAGGATGCTATAAAATCCCCATTCCCTCCCCACTCCAGGGGAAGGATACTGTAAAATCTCCATTCCCTCCACACTCCAGGGGAAGGATACTTTGAAATGTCCATTCCCTCCCCATTCCAGGGGAAGGTTACTGCAAAATCCCCATTCCTCCTGATGAGCTGGGACTCGGGAGGCAGAGAATAGATGGGGGCAAGGCAAGTCAGAGGTGGTATTTAATGGTTCTCCTAACTATTCAAAATTTCTGCTACCAGTTCTCCAGAACTGGTCAGAACCTGCTGAATATCACCTCTGGCTTGAACATTTATTTGAATTTCTCTTGGTGCTGTAATTGACTTGACTTTCCTTTGAAGCAATACCAAACTGCTGGTCTTGTCATTACTCATCTTTCCATAACTTAGGAAGTTTCCTAAATGTCCATATTCAATCTTTTTTAAAAAGGAAACAAAAAACACCACCCCAATGAAAACATTTTCTGGTTAGAGATTTAATGAAAGTATGTGAAAACTGGAAGCAGCAAAAATTCCTGTAAGTTGTTTTTATCAATGTAAATGAGAAGAGATAGGGGGAAATGCAAAAATGTCATGCATTCCACAAATGTTATTTTATTAGTGCATCACCCGAAGTCTTAGAATGATGTGCATAAATAAAGATGGACTAATAGGATCACAATATATTACCTGTATTTAATGAATAAAAATGTATTGACCCAGGTGCAGGAGATCACGACCCCCATCCTGATCATCCCAAAACCCCTGAAAAATGCAGTGAAAATCTAACACTTGATGCGATCACAGAATTTCGAGGAGAAATGATGATCTTCAAAGACAGGTAAATCATAAATGAACTGTGAAAGCATTTCTCTGCCATTTATGACTTTATGAGATATTTTACAGATTAAGGGAGGCAGTGATTAATTATAGGATTAAAATGCTTTGACAGAGCCTGCAGATCTTGAGATCTGTATGTACATGAGAGGTGGTATTCA
Organism: Rhabdophis nuchalis; assembly: GCA_039707465.1. NCBI lineage: Eukaryota > Metazoa > Chordata > Lepidosauria > Squamata > Natricidae > Rhabdophis > Rhabdophis nuchalis. The sequence goes on from CM077649.1 coordinate 50,595,405, forward strand.
GAAGGTGCTGACCAGTTCTGGAGAACCAGTAGCAGAAATTTTGAGTACCGGTAGTTTGGAGAATCAGTAAATACCGCCTCTGACTGGCCCGGCCCCCATCTATTCTCTGCCTCCCGAGTCTCAGCTGAACGTATGCATTCCTCAGTTTGATTTAAAAATTCAAACTTCAGCTCCACAAAGGAGAAAATCTTTAGGGACTCCGAAAATACATTTATTTATTTATTTATTTATTTATTTATTTATTTATTTATTTATTTATTTATTTATTTATTTGTTTGTTTGTTTGTTTGTTTGTTTGTTTGTTTGTTTGTTTATTTACATTTGTATACCGCCCTTTCTCCCTTGAGGGACTCAGGGCGGTGAACAGGCAATAATAAAAACCACAATAAAGTTTTCTGGGAGGGGGGCAGAGTTAGAGTTAAAACTGTAGAGGAGGCGGAGGCCTTCCTTAAGAAACATTCCCTACTCCTGGAAGACGAAGATGAGGGAACGGGAAGGGCCATGGCCCCGCCCATTGGCGGGAAAGAGAAAAGAAACAATAGCAAAGAGACTCAGATCACAGAAATGAATGGACTTTGAAAACATTACTGTAACCTGTGAAAAGGGATGGCAGGAAAAACAAATGATTGAATGTATACATGTTGAAATGTGATATATATGTATCTTTTGCCAATTATTTTCTTTTTTAATATTGAATTCTTATGAAGTATCGGAGGTGACCACCATTCTCCACATGGAAGCCATTAAAATGTTTACTTTTTTTACCCTATTTTACCCCTTTTCCCAAAAACATTGTAAAACCCAATAAAATTGTTTAAAAAAAAACCCACAATAAAACATCCAATAATTCAATAAATATACTAAAAATGGACTTTGTTATCTCTGATTATCTCTCTTTTTAATCTCTGATTCCTAGAAGAAGAAAACTGGTATAGTATTGGTGATATTGAACATATGCATGATAATAAATACGCTTTATAATTTGGATACTTATATTCCAGTTTTTATTGCTTTTTTACATTGTCAACTAGTGAGGCTTCATGATGGTTATTATAAAAAGAACAACAATAAACATTAACAGTTACATTAAAAGCAAAGTGTTTTTAAGCCCTTGTGAAAGGCAAGCCCAGAGTTCTATTCCCTCAATTCAATTGTGCAGTTTAATGGTTGTTGTATTTATTGGTAGGTACACAATATTGTCTTGACTCCAGAGAATCAAGTTCTAGAACCAGTTAGTACGTTCAATAAAATGTTGGCCTCGTATAACAAGACATTCCTCTTCCAATTAGGTTTTTTTGGCGCCTACATCCTCAGATGGTTGAAGCAGATTTGGTGCAGATTAGATCATTTTGGCCAGACATTCCCACCAAAATTGATGCAGCATATGAATACTCTGACAAAGATCGCGTGCTGCTTTTTCGGGGTAAGTTGATAAAGAAGGTGTTTTTTTTTAAAAAAAAAAGTTTAAATTATGTCCTCCATTCCACCAAAATTGATATTCCAATTTCAGAATGGTAATAAAACTTAAAAAAAAACAATTGTGAATCTGCACTTACAAATATGGTATAATTCTATCATTCTAAAGTTAATTAAATTAAAACAAAATTTAACATCATTTAAATAACAACATCTATATCTATATCTATATCTATATCTATATCTATATCTATATCTATATCTATATCTATATCTATATCTATATCTATATCTATATCTATATCTATATCTATATCTATATCTATATCTATATCTATATCTATATCCATCCATCCATCCATCCATCCATCCACCCACCCACCCACCCACCCACCCACCCACCCACCCACCCACCCACCTTCCCCCAGGGCTGGGGGAAGGAAAAAATGCCCCTGTTTTTGCAAAAAATGGCCCTTTTTCCATCCGTTTTTCACAAAAATGAGGGCATTTTTGCCTTCCCCTAGCCTTGCTGAAGCCTGCAGAGAGCTCCTGGGGGCCGGGGAAGACAAACATTTTTTTTTCTTACTTACCTCTTCGAAAACGTGGTGCATCTTATACACCAGTGCATCGTATAGTCCAAAAAATACGGTATGTAAAATTTGACAATGTATTTTCTACTTTTTTATAGGCAGAAAAGTTTGGGCTTTGAATGGTTATGATATAGTAGAGGGCTACCCTAAAAAGATTTATGAATTGGGCTTGCCAAAATCCATAAAGACAATCGACGCAGCGGTCCATATCAGCGAGACTGGGAAAACTCTCTTTTTTACAGGAGAAAAATACTGGCGGTAAGTTGAACATTTTTCTCATCATCTTTTGTTGAGAGGCAAAGATAAATATGCCCTTAAATCAAATTTGATTCAGGGTGACCTCTTGGTTATGCCCATGCAATTTTCATGACAATACAGGAATGGTTTATCATTTTCTTCTTTTTACTTTATATTTTTATTTTATCAATCCTGGACTTTCTGATTTTCTCCCGTTCAAGCAGGTATCTGATCTGACACTATTTGTGTGCAGTAGACAAGTGCTTCCAGGTGCTTCCCTTTCCTGTGAGATTGTAATCACATCATTCATTCATTCTCACCTATTCACTTGTTTTGGTTCATAAATTTCATGGGTACTTTTAATTAATGGGACATTCAATTATTCAGATTTATAGTTGTTTTTAGAACAAATCCAGAGAAACAATGGGAACCATCATTATGATTAAGTTGATGTAGGCCAAGAAAAGATCATAATTAACAATTATTGTTAATTATATTTTTAGACTAGATTGGCATTTTTGTCCACCAATCAAGCCCGTCCCAAGAACTTGGTATAGGCAGATGATGTTTGATAGTTATTGTGTTAGAGATATCATCACAGGATGTAAGTTGTTCCAAGTAATACTGACCTTTGCAATTAACTGATGGTGATTTTGTCACATCTAATGGTATTCAACAAGGGACATGGTGGCTCAGTGGGTAAGACGCTGAGCTCATCGATCAGAATAATAATAATAACAACAACAACAACAACAACAACAACAACAACAATAATAATAATAATAATAATTTATTACATTTATAAACCGCCCCCCTCTCCCTGAAGGGACTCGGGGCGGTGTACAGGAAAATTAAAAAACTATCTAAAAACATACAAGACATACAAAGTTAAAAACGAATTAAATTACCCTGTACAAGAATTTAAAACATTAAAATTATAACCCATTAAAACCAAATCGATAATTTGCAAAAAACAGACTGGGGCAAGAAGCGTCGATTAGGCCAAACCGGCCAGATGGAATAAATAAGTTTTTACTTTTTGGCGGAAGGTGCGGAGGTCCGTGGTCGTTCTAATATCCAGGGGTAGGTCATTCCAGAGGGTCGGGCCCATCACAGAGAAGGCCCTTCCCCTGGGCGTCGCCCGCTGGCATTGCTTAATGGACGGCACCCGGAGAAGTCCCTCTCTGTGAACGAATCGGCCGAAGGGACGTATGGGGCAGGATACGATCCCGCAAATAACTAGGTCCTGTGCCATGGAGTGCTTTAAAGATGATAATCAACACCTTGAAATGCACCCGAAAGGGCCACAGGCAGCCAGTGTTGGCAGTTTAACAGTTCGAATCCCTAGCACCACATAATGGAGTGAGTGCCTGTTACTTGTCCCAGCTTCTGCCAACCTACCAGTTCGAAAGCATGTAAAAATGCAAGTAGAAAAATAGGAACCACCTTTGGTGAAAAGGTAACAGTGTTCTGTGTGCCTGGCATTTAGTCATGCTGGCCACATGACCACGGAGATGTCTTTGGGCAGCGCTGGCTCTTCGGCTTTGAACACCACTTCCTAGTGTTGGATTAGCACATATGTGGAAGGGGAATCTTTACCTAGACCTTTAATGGCATTCAAGTCATTACACTATTAATACTATCCTTGCTGTCTTTTGCCATTATTGTTCTCCTATTTCCAAGTCTCTGTATTGTGCAATTTTTCTCCAATTCTTTCTCTTCTAATCTGCCATCTCTAAGTACTGCAACATTCACTATCCAGACTTCTTTGCTTTTCTTAACAACAATCACTAAGTCTGGTGTGTATATGGCAGGTATTTGTCTGTTTGTATTGCTGGTGAGAACTTAAAATCAACAAAGTCCTAGAAAATGCTTCAGGACGTCTCCTTAATTTTTGATGATGTTTTGCCCCAATTCATCATTTCAGTTTTTTTCTGAATGGAGAAATAGTTCCAGGCTGCTCTGGAAAAAAAACATTGAAGTAAATGTCATGGAAAATTCTCATTTAAAAAATACATTCCCGGAATGTTAAGCCTCCCGTATAATTTTGCTGATCTGTTGCTGTTTAAGCTTACTCTGTCTTTTCTGTTGCAGAGTATGAAACCATTAGAATTTATTGTGTAACACACTCTATCAGACTAATTTAAAAAATGTATCTGCGAGTGTGTGTGTCTCCTGACATAGGAAATACACTTATAATAAGTTCTAACACACAGTGATTCACTGCTGCTTGTAACAGCGATGAAATGTTGTGATCAGGTGGGTTGTCAATAGGAGGAGATGTGTACCAGTGGAATAAGAGACAATATAGCTTGGATGTTATGTGTATAAGAAAGAGGGTGAAGACAGACCCTCCCTAATAGTTCTCAGAGTATATGGTACATACAGACAGTAGAGTCCAGTTTGGCCAGATTCTGTCTACAGGAAAGAAATCAGCTTGGTAGAATAACTATGTGTCACTCTTGGTTTTAGGCCTGACAGTATCTTTCAGATGCCATTCAAGTGCTTTGTTTTTCTAGGACTTTATGTTATTGACAAACCATTACTTCAATATGGGAAATTATGCTTTCCCTGTTGTGAACTGTTTTTCAAAGAAATCCTTGATAACGAACTGCAATACATAGACTGCTGTAAATAAACCACAGATAACAGAAGTAACAGCTTTTCACTTGTTTTCCTCTTCAATGTAGTTTTGATGAACAGAATCAGAGCATGGACAAAGGCTACCCTAGAATTATACAAGATGACTTCCCAGGAATTGGCCGCCGAGTAGATGCAGTCTATCAGAAAAATGGTGTGTGTGTTTGATTTTTGATGGGGATATTTGAGGGGCTTCCAGCCTTCTTAAATAACTCCTGATTCTTCTGGTCCATTAGCCCTGGATAGATTGGCCGAGTTTCCATCTTAGTTTCTACAAAACCATAAAGTAGTGTTTTCCTGGGATATTGACCCTTGTTCTGAACTGTCATAACATAACCCACCAATGGTGGGTTCCAACTGGTACGCCCCGGTACAGGCATACCGGTGCCTGCCGGGAGCACCAGGTACTGTTCTGGTATGGTGCTCCGGAGGGCCCACCCACTCGCCTTCACTCCTTACCAGTATTTGAAGTTTTCAGGGCTTCCGCACAGGCGCATGGAGCGCATGGTGCCTATGTGAAGCTCCGCTGAGCAGCCGGAGTGTCGCGCGTGGTAAGGACACATGCATGTGTGTGTGCACGCAGACTGCACACATTCATGTGGTGGGTGCCCGGCTCCATTGTACCAGAACAGTTGCAACAGGATCCAGAACCCACTACTGTATCCCACCTACTTGAAAGATACCAAATTAGGGGAGGGTTAACTGAGATGTTATGGGGGATTAAAGTAAAAGGTTAGTTTTAGCCTCCTCCTTGGAAGGACCTAAACAAACCATTAGGCCCCTTCTCAAAATTTGATAACACCCTTTGCTTTTCCTTCCATGTAATACCCTGTTTCCCTGAAAATAAGACCTCCCCAGATAATAAGCCCAATCAGGCTTTTGAGCGCATGCGCTAAACTCAGCCCTCCCTCCAAAATAAGCCCTCCCTGAAAATATTGCAACACAGCAGCAGCCATGAGGTGCTGCCAAGACCTCCCCAAAAATAAAGCCAAGTGCTTATTTTAGGGGACAAAAGAAAATAAGACCCTGTCTTATTTTTGGGGAAGCACAGTATTAAGCAGAGCTATTATTATTTATTTGGAGATTTATAACAGACTGAGAAAGGAGCCAGGAAGAAAATACTCAGAAGATATTCCTGGTTTGTTGTCTTCTGCTCTTGCTGAAAGCAGGGGTGGGGGGTGGGGGGACAACATTGGACTATAGCTTTTTGTTTAATTACTGTTTAAAAATAGTGAGATACAGCACAAAAAACAATTATATCAGCAACAAAATGCACTAGTGCTGTGATGGTGAACCTATGGCACGCGTGCCAGAGGTGGCACATAGAGCCTTTTCTTTGGGCAAATGTGCCAGAGGTGGCAGACTCAGAATCTAATCCTTATGTTTTGGGGAGAAATTGCATTCAGTATCAGCAGCAATATGGTAGCAATGCCGAGCAGTATTTTTTAAAATTAATTTTCATCTTTTACAGGCTATTTATATTTCTTCAATGGACCGCTGCAGTTTGAATTCAGCATCTGGGATGAAAGAATCAGTCGGGTCTTGAGAACTAACTCAATCTTTTGGTGCTGAATATATTAAGCCAGGTTCTCAACTGTGGAACAATTTGCTACTCATGAAAAATAATACTGTACGTGGATATATATATTTTTAACGTAAAAGCTTGATTCTGTGAACAAGCTTAGATAACTTTGTCAGTGAATTTATATTGTATATATGGGACTTATAGCTATCAGTCTGGAACTGTGTTAAATTGAAAGGGTTTAGCTTTTCGTAATGTATAAACTTTTTGTATGGATTAACACTATTTAATAGTTGAATAAATAAAAAGACCATCTTTCTGTCAAGGGCTGACTGGAGAAAAGAAACCCTTGGAAAAAAGCATCCTAGTTGGCAGTAGGCAGCATCATGCAATTGTTCAATAATAAAATTAAAACCCAGGGCAGAGAGAGATGATGGGGGCAGATCTCTGATTTTCAGAATCTCATGAAGTTAATTGTTCACATCAAGGATCAGTCAAGCGATAAAAAAAGGCAACGCATGATGAAGTTTGGCAATCTCCTGAAAATTTGTTGTTGCTGTTAGTTGAGAAGTCATGTCCGAGTCCTATCGTGACCCCATGGGCAACGTTCCTCCAGGCCTTCCTGTCCTCTACAATCCTCTGGAGTCCATTTAAGCTCACATCTACTGCATTGGTGATTCCATCCAGCCACCTCATTCTCTGTCATTCCCTTCTCCTTTTGCCCTCAGTCTTTCCCAGCATTAGGCTCTTCTCCTGTGAGTCCTTCCTTCTCATTGGGTGGCCAAAGTCTTTGAGTTTCATCCTCATGATCTGGCCTTCTAAAGAGCAGCCAGGGTTGATCTCCTCTAGGACTGATTGGTTTGATCGGCTTGCAGCCCAAGGGACTCGCAGGAGACTTTAAATAGTTTTATTTTATTTTTTTTACAAAATGGTTTTTAATTTAGTTTCTAGCAGGAGTTATGGAGGAGTATTTCAGGTTATGCTTGACGACCTGAACATAAATTGATAAAACAGGTAGTCCTAGACCAGGGGTCTGCAAAGTCGGCTCTTTTAAGACTGGTGGACTTCAACTCCCAGAGTTCCCCAGCCAGCATAGCTGGCTGGGGAACTCTGGGAGTTGAAGTCCACCAGTCTTAAAAGAGCCGACTTTGCAGACCCCTGTCCTAGACCATAATTGAGCCCAATATTTCTGTTGCTAGATGTGACAGTTAAGTGAGTTTTCCCCCTTTTAACAATCTTTCTTGCCATAGTTATTAAGTGAATCCCTGCAGTTGTTAAATTAGTAACATGGTTATTAAGTAAATCTGGCTTTTCCATTGACTTTGCTTGTCAGAAGGTCACAGAAGGAGATTGCATGACTCCAGGACCTTGCAACCGTCGTAAATATGAATCAATTGCCAATTTTCATCACATGTCCATGGGGATTCTGCAGCAGTTATAAGTGTGAAAATCTCCATAAGACACTTTTTTTTCCAGTGAGGTTATAACTTTGAAGAGTCACTAAATGAACTTTTGTAAGTCGAGGATTACCTGTGACTTGGGGAAAGAAACACTTTTCGGGAATGTGCCTCACATCTTAAGGATGAAAGTAAGTGGGGAAAGGCCTGTGCACTACATTTAACTATAAATTAAGACCTCAAGCAATAGTTTCTTTTTCTCTAAAGATCGTAAAGAAATCTTAAAGGAGACCATGGAAAATGCACAATTGAAGATCATCTCCAGAGTCCTAGATTCCTTAGAAGAATGCCAATCTTATTTTTTTATAAGAGCATTTTAGCAAGAAAAAAAGAAAAGAAAAGCATATTTCCTCATTTTACAAGGAAAGAGACCTCTATTTTAATAATTTTTTCATTCATTTTGTATTTAGTGTAACACTACAAAGTCCTAGCATTTAAAAATATGTGAAGTTATAGTTGTTTTTTCCTTATGTTTTTTGTGTGTGTGTTTTTTTAAAAAAAATCACAAATAAAGCGCATAAATATATACAATACCTTAAAAATGTGCATTTTTTTCCCCTTCCCATCATTTGTGTCATTTAAATTAAGAGGAAACTTGGGGACGATTTTGTAAACAGAAAACAAGGTGGCCTAGGCAAAAATGCCATGTGAAATAAACATGATGTCCTGTAAAATAACATGACGTCCAAATGAGATTATCCAACTATATTCTTCTCTGGTCATTCTATGTGGTCATTATCTTGCATTGATAATCCATTATATAGAGTTTTGGAAGCAAAGGCAACATGTAAGACATCAAGCAGCCTTTTAGCATTGTCCTCCAAATTCTTTTCTTAACCAGATGATACATTAGAGGATGGCTTCAGTTATCTGTCTATATTTCCTTAGATGTTGGTAGCATCCAGTGGACATATAAGGTATAAGTAAAGGTTCCCTTCACACATATGTGCTAGTCTTTCCCGACTCCAGGAGGCGGTGCTCATCTCGGTTTCAATGCCAAAAAGCCAGCACTGTCCAAAGCCGTCTCCATGGTCATGTGGCTAGTATGACTAAATGCCAAAAGCTCATGGAACGCTGTTACCTTCCCACCAAGGTGGTCCCTATTGTTCTACTTGCTTTTTTACATGCTTTCAAACTGCTAGGTTGGCAGAAGCTGGGACAAGTAATGGGAGTTCACTCCATTACATGGCAAGGGATTCGAACTACCGAACTGGCAACCTCTCTGATCCACAAGCTCAACGTCTTAGCCACTGAGCCACCACGTCCACCAGTGGACATACAGAAGCCTAAATGCAAACTAATAAAACACAATTGCTATATTCAGCTATGCTCCCCCAATAAAGTATAATGTCTCTTAATGGGATGGACTGATTAATACGATACGTTAATACAACGGGCAGTTTCCCACAACACATTGAATCACAAATGAATCACAAATGGAACTACATCTACATGGAAGGAAGTATGCAGTGGAGTCCCCCAAGGCTCTGTTTTAGGCCCAGTACTTTTCAACATCTTCATCAATGATTTGAATGAGGGAATAAATGGGGAACTCATCAAATTTCAGATAACACCAAGCTGGCAGTAATAGCCAACACTCCAGAAGATAGGCTTAAGATACAGAAGGATCTTGACAAACTTGAACATAGGGCACTATCTAATAAAATGAAATTCAATGGCGAAAAGAATAAGGTTCTACATTTAGGCAACAAAAATAATAATAATAATAATAATAATAGTTAAATTTATTAACCGCTCCCTCTCCCCACAGGGACTCGGGGCGGTGCACAGGGGAAATAAAAACAATAAATATACAAAATACATACCAATGTAAAAACAGATTAAATTAATTCCTGTGCTAAAAACCATTGACTAAAACCATTGACTAAAAATCCCCATTCCCCAAAATCCTTCAGACTTAAAGTTGCAAAGGTTGGAGACCCCTGTTCTAAAAGAAAAGACATCCAGGGACCTCAGCTACACTGGAGGTGGGATAAGTTTTAGGAAAGAAGGAAAGAAAAAGAATAGAAATGTTTCATTCATTCAGTCAGTCAGTCATGACCCAAAGTCCCACAGAGCGAGCTACAAATGTAATCTACAATTTGGCATCACTAAAATAGTTTATATATTCCTTCAATTTCTATCGCTGCCCATCTCAACAATCACAATTGTGCCCCAAATTTCCATTGCTAAACAAGACAATCATTAAGTGAGTTTTGTCCATTTTATGACCCTTTTCCCATGGTCGTTAAGTGAATCATTGCCATTGTTAAGTTAGGGACATGGTTGTTAAGTGAATCTGGCTTCCCCATTGATTTTGCCTGTCAGAACGTCACAAAAGGTGATCGCCTGGCCCTGGGATGCTGCAACCGCCATAAATACGAGGCAGTTGCCAAGCATCCGAATCACATGCCTAATGGGGAAGTTGCAACAGTTGTAAGTGTGAAAATGGTCATAAGTCAAAAGACTATGTATCTGGTATAACATATATTACCGTAACTGCAGCTAGGAAATGGATAGACAAGGGGTCTGCAAAGTTGGCTCTTTTAAGACTGGTGGACTTCAACTCCCAGAATTCCCCAGCCAGCATAGGGTTGAAGTCCACCAGTCTTAAAAGAGTTAACTTTGCAGACCCCTGGGATAGACCAATGCTTATTATTAAAGATAAAGAAGAAACTGAATATTTCTCGACATGGAATGAATTTTATGAGTGGTTAGATAATAAAAATAGAAGTTAGAAAAGAGGAGATATAAAAAAGAGGGAATGATAATGTGGCGGGAATTTGATGATGAAGATATGTATTATTGTAACCGTATGGATATATCATTATACGTATAATTAATAGTACTGTGATCAATATTATGACAAATATGTGGATTTTGATTGTTTAAAACCCTGTTACCCCACCGTTTGGTAGAAATGGAAAGTAATATAAATAAACAAATAAAACATGATAAAAGAAATAAATAAATACATGCAGTTTGCCAAATTCGCCTGAATTTTGATCATGTGAGCAGGGGATGCTGCAATGGTCATAAGTACGGAAAAAAGGGCCTTAAGTCACTTTTTTCAGTAATGTTGTAACATTGAATGGTCAGTAAATGAATGGTTGCAAATTACCTGTACTTTTCTTAACCAGGTAACTTTTCAGGGAGTGGAGAAGTGTTAATATCTCCAACTACAGACTTCTTTTTGCAATGCTAAAAATTCCCAGTCTCTTCAATTTCTCCTGTTCTACTGTAAATAGCCCAGGAAGCTTTGATTATTGGGGGGGTTTAAAAATTTTAAATGAAAAATAAAGTTGAAAAATATATAGCTGGCTCTTTCGACTCTGATCAACATAGATTATTGCAACAGTGAGCAAGACTATTATTAGTTGTGAATGCATTTCTTTCACTAGATCTTGAGTACTGGAAAGTCCCGGCGAAACTTTACTTCATGGATACGTGGTGGGGGGGGAAATGACTCAGATTCCTTTCAAGTTTTGAGGATATTTTATTTGGTTTCAAGCATTAGAACAGTTCCTTCTCTGTCTGTTTACTCATGTTCAGAAATGAGTTTCAGATTTCAATAAAAGGGAATATATGTATTTTTGTGGTGAACTGTGAAGTCCTTAATGCAAGTCACATGTGCTAACTCTAATTTTATTATAAGAGGATAATAACAGACTTGTCCAAGTTTGAATGCACTTCCCCGTCCCTTACTTTTATCGTCTTTTGAACCACACTTCATGTGAAAGTGTCTGAGAACCACTTTCTCTGGTTACAGTTCTGGCACAGACTTAGACTTCTTTCATCTGACCATTTCTCTTGTTCCTCATGTTTATTCTTTCTTCTTATGGCATTTTGTAACAGACCTAGAGGGACTTTCATTTTCTAATCACATACATTCTTTTTGGATTAGACCACCCAAAGATTACAACTGATCCAGAATGTGGTGAGGTGTGCAATTTTTGGGTGCCTCATGCTTTGTTTATGTTACACTACTACCAGGGGTGGGTTCCGGCAGTCACTACTGGCAGTTTGCTCATGGGCATATGCGGGCTTGATGCACGCTGCGCATGCACGCGCGATGCAATAAAATAGCTCTGTGCATGCGCAAAAGCAAAAAACAAGATGGCGGCACCTATGGTGCCACTCAGAGAACCGGTTGGGGTGTGGGAGGCCTGGGTCGGTGCCAGTTTCAGCGACCCAGGCTGCCAAACCACTACCAGTTCGTCCGAACCGGTCCAAACCGATAGGAACCCACCACTGACTACTACTAGACATACTGCACTAATATCCAGTTTCTTTTCATAGGCTGCTGATAATTTTTAAAGCCCTGAAAAGCAGAGTGTCAAATCCTTTGCAAAACTGCCAAAGGCAAAACAAATGAAGCTCCCCAAACTGTGTGTGCTACTGCATTCTTAACTACTGTATTTTTGGAGTATGAGACGCACCTTTTTCCCTCAAAAAGTCTTATACACTGAATGCATCATTTTTGGCCTCCTGAAATCCAGCCCCCTTCACCAAAATGGCAGTGCATAGCCTTTAAGAGGCTTCCAGAGTGTTGCTGAGGGCTGGGGAGGGCAGAAATGAGTGAAAAATGGGCCATATTTTGCTCAATTTTGCTCCTCCAGCCTCCAGGAGCACTCTATAAGCCTCCTAAAGGCTATGCATGTCCTTTTTTTTGACAAAAAACAGGACTGTTTTTGCAAAAAACGGGCCATTTTGGAGAAGTCTTCAGAGTGCAAAAACTTTTTTTTTTAATTTGCCTCTTGAAAATCTTGGTGCATCTTATCGTACGCACCAAGTACGGTACCTGAAATCCCTGATTGGATTTCAAGGGCAGCCCCATACAGAGTACGGAGCTGCCCAAACATGGACAGTAGATCATAGTGTAGTAATCATCACAAAAAAGGTCTACTTTCTGACTCTTCCATGGCTTCCATTTATAAAACTGCTTTTCATGTGGTGGTTGCACAAGCTCAAATTCTATCTTAGAATATTATAAGGGCATAGTAGGTCAAGGCCTCACCATCTAAAATAAATTGATCCAAAAATAAAAGAAGGCCACCCTGCCAGGCTGACGTCTGGTGATGACCACATTGTTCCCAAGGTTCTTTTGCAATCAACTGTTTAGAATCTGTTCTAGATTTTTCCCAGATAAGGGATGTGAGACAGTCTGGCCATCCTCCTCATGTTCCCCTTCTTCTCCTTCTTCTTTTCTGATGTTGAAGATAACATTTATTCTTCCTGTCATTGTGTCATCTGTCACATTGCCTATTCTCCAGAGGATATTATGTAACAATTCAGCAATGATACTTTAGGATGTAATCGTTTGGCCCTGGACATTTCAACTAAATAGCTGACCAAGTTTCTGTCCATCCTAAATTTCCATCCTGCTCCTTCAGCTTCCTTTCCAGTATAGCCTCTTCAGTGGTGGGATTCAAATACCGTATTTTTTCAGATTATAAGAGGCACTTTTTCCCTCAAAAAAGAGAGTGAAAATCTAGATGCGTCTTATACATTGAATACAGCATTTTTGCCCTATCGAAACCCCGCCCCCTTTGCAAAAATGGATGTGCAGAGGGTTTGAGAGGTTTTTAAAGTGCCCCCGAGAGCTGGGGAGGGCAAAAATGAGCAGAAAAGGATTATTATTTTTTTCGTTCTTGCCCCAGCCCCACCCCAGGAGCACTCTACAAGCCTCTTAATGCTCTGCATGTCCCCCCCCCCCCCGCAAATAAAATGAGGTGTGCAGAGGGTTTGGGAAGTCTGCAGAATGCAAAAACTTTTTTTTAAAAATTACCTCTTCAAAATCATGGTGCATCTTATATTCCAGTGCATCTTATAGTATGGGGGGAAATGGTAATTTAACAACTGGTTCTCTGCCCTAATGATTTCTTCCAACAACCAGTTCACCAAACTGCTCAGAAAGTTAACCACTGGTTCTCCCAAAGTGGTGTGAACTGGCTGAATTCCACCACTGATTCCTCTTGTTTCTTTCTTTCCATACCCTCTTGTGAGAAAAAACTGTACCAAATTAGGGTTCTCATAGTTTTGCCCTTCCCTTGTCACATATCAATATTTCTATCTATCTTGGCTACTTGATATATTCATTTATTTCTTGTCTTCTACTTTTGAAGGCATCTAAAAGGGTCTGGGACAATTCACCACAGCCAGCCTGCTACGGGTCAACTCATCATGGCCAAGTTGCCACAGCACAATTTGCCATGGAACAAGACTTATACTAGTATCAAAGTAACGGTAGAATAGAATTGTTACAGAAAGGAGGCAAAAGGAAGGACAAAATGAAATGTGAATAAATACATACAGTAATTTAAAATAATTGTTTAATTATTTTAAATAATTAAATTAAATTGTTGAAATGCCCAGGATGAGTTCTTCCGCAGCAAGTTGGCCACAGCAAATTGGCTGTGATGAGTTGACCATGATGAGTCGGCTGTGGCAAGTTGTCCCACTATGTATCTAAAAGGCCACTTGTGTTGTTAGCATGCTTCACCAAGGTCATTCCAAACTTTTCCTTTCCTTATGTAGTATAGAATTCTGTTGTGGCCCAGCCGGCTCGGGATGAGCTGCTGATGGATTCCTCTAGTGAGGAGTCCTGTGAGTCTGCTCTAGAGGAGGAGGCCGAGAGTGAGAGAGCAGAGAGCCCGGCTAGGCATCAGGAGGCACCTGGGGCTTGGTGTAGTGGGGAGGAGGAAACCCAGTTTGTCCCTGATGTCAGGCTAAGAAGGATTGAGAGGTGGCAATGGCAATTAGCAGAACGACGCAGTCGGAGATAATCAGTAGCAGCTGCCTAATTGACTGGCCCCTCCCAAGAGGCATTAAAAGAAATCCTCGGTACATCGAAAGGTTTGCAGGAAACAACAGAGAGGTTTACAGAGTCAGAGAGTCAGAGAGTTTGTATTGTGTTATCTTCTAGTCAAGGTTAGTTCAGGCAAGCTGCCAAGTAGCAGTCAGTCTAGTCCTTTGTCTTGTGTCGGAAGGGAGTCAGAACAGAATTCTATGTTATCTCTACTGCATTTGTTCCTTTCTCTTTCCATCATGCAATCTGTTTTCAAATTTAACCTGCTTTCTGAAATAACCATAGTCTTGCTCTTCTCCCATCTATCTTAAGCCTCTTTTCCCATGAAATAAATCACATATGCTGTTTCTATAAATGCGAAAGATTGTATAGCTCAATGAATGCCAATTGAAATAAGAGTTAACTAACGTGGATTGAGTTTTACGTACATAAAAATAATAAACTACAATAAATTAGACTTACAAGGTCAATAGTCCAACTTCTAAAAAGGAAAAAAAGAGATGATATTAAAAACCAGAAAGGACATATTATGCCGTCGTATGTTTACAACGATGGCCTTAAAATTCCCACAAAACATAGAAGCACGCTCATTGACGTTGCTATAATAATCATAGTCAGTAAAGACTATGTAATATGTAGCAATCCATTTCTGAGATTATGGAGGAAAGTATTTAGTCCCTTCAAAATCTTTTCCTCAAGACAAATTGCTTAGCAAACTCTCGTTTTATGACCACAGATTTCCTCTGTGAAGGAAATGACAGAGAAAATGACATTACACAATTGGTTTCTGTGACTTTGAGGAAACAGTTTTGCCATCAAATTTTAAATACTCCTGAAATCATCCCAATATACATGTAAAATTCTAGAGACCATAATTTCCGTTTCACTCAAGTCTGCTGATAATTTGTGTGAATACTGTGTGATATGAGGACACATTTTCCATATATAGTAGACCGAAAGCAGTTTGACCTTAATGATGTCCCGTCTCATAATAAAATGAGAAGCATTTAATTCTTTGTCTACAAATATACAAAATATAAATACACCCCAATTGTTCAAATATAAATGTGTCAATTTGTATATATCTATTATATGGTTTTATATAAATATATTTATTAGTAATATGAATCTTTTGCAAAGTTTGGAATGGTTGATTCAGTTTGAAAAAGATTTGATTGGGTTATGAATTCGAACAAACTTCATCTATGCATATTATATCATTTCTCCAGTTATACTACTAGCATTTTTTTTTCAAATTCCCACTGCAATTTTCATTAGTTTTTCTTGAATATTATTTGTTTAGCATTTAACTTCCACTCAGACATCTTATAATTGCTCCCACATAAATTTGAAATCACCCTTATAGCATTCCCTCACTTCAGTTTTATCCCAAATAATTTTATTTTTTTTAATTCCTGTGGTGGAATGTAGTTCAAGTTCCTAGGTGTAAGGCAATGATTCCAAGAAAAAACAACTCAGTTCAGATAGTTTGTGTGATGGAAAGCAGATGAAGATAGTTCTTCACTAAAATTTCCAGAGTATATGATTTAGTTCAGATAGTTTGTGTGAGGGAAAGTGGGTAAAGATAGTTCTTCCCTAAAATTTTCAAGAGTATATAATTTATTAATAATTCAACCTATGAATTCCTATTTCATACAAATGTATAGCAATAGTTGACATTACTTCATACTTTCTGAGATGCCTTTTAGCTACAACTTTACTTCCATGCAGGCGTTCATCAAATCCACTCCATAAGATCAACCTGTCTTCGTTCAGATTTGTTACATTCTTCCTTTTTACTTTAGTGTCATAAACAACATACATATTTTAATTTTAATTCTTAATTCATACTCTTAACATTTACTGATCTTCTAAATGCTCTGGCCAGCACACAGAAGTGCATGCGAATACGAAGATAGCTTCATGGCACATGATGTTTCTATACCTTTATGGTTAATTTTGATTTATATTACCAGTGTTTCGGAGTTGGGAAGGTATTGCATCTACTTGTATTGTTAGTCATTTAGAATCTGTGGGAATGAGGGTATATATCAGGGATCAGCAACCTGCGGCTCTGGAGCCACATGTGGCTCTTTTGTCCTTCTGCTGCAGCTCCCTGTCGCCAGTCTGATCCACAATCGATAGGGCTTTCTGTTAGGACAGGTAAAGGAAAAATGATGCCGTGCTAGGAGGAGACTCTATGGTAGGAGAACTGGACTTCCAGTTGGCTCCAGAATTGAACAGGGGGCTTCTGGTTAGGACCTTTGTGGCTCTTTGAGTGTTTAAGGTTGCTGACCCCTGGTATATATGTATGCAAGCAAAGTTATTTAGCCACCTACCCAATACATAAGTAAAACAACATTCTCCAGTATGTCCTCTTCTGCAAAACTGATGTACACATTTTTATTTTGAGAAAACCCAGACTTCAAGATTGCCTGGAAGTTGCACTTTTCACTTAGCACAATCTTCTCCCTTGGGTACCCCTATCTGTTTGTGGCCATGGACTCCATAAGGATTTATGGCTTCATGTTTCAGGTTTAAATCTCAGCATGAAGGCTTAGTTCCTGTTCTGAAAAGCAATGAAAATATTTCCCAATGTATGATCACTGAGACCCATTTGAATCATATCAGCAATATATACACCCAGATTTCTGTGGGACATGAAATTTTTATATACGTCAAACACATAACTGTGTGCGTGCAATGATGTCTTGCCTATAAAGTATGCCTCAGTAGAATTGGCTATATTTCAGCAGTATCTATGCCAGCATTGCAACGTAATGTCCTTTATGTATGCTGGAATCTCATCTTCAAGAGATCTTACCTCAGCAAAATATTTCAAATTCAACTTATCACCACAACTGAGCCCAACATTTCTGTTGCCAAGCGAAACATTTGTTATTTTACGACCTTTCTTGCCACAGTTGTTAAGTGAATCATTGCAGTTATTGTGTTAATAACATGGTTGTTAAGTGAATCTGGCTTCCAAATTGATTTTGCTCATCAGAAGATCACAAAAGTGATCACATGACCCTGCGACACTGCAACTGTCATAAATACAAGTCAGTTGCCAAGCATCTGAATCACAGGCCCATGTGAATGTTGTAAGTGTGAACATGGGCATAAGCTTTTTTCAATGACATTGTAACTTTGAACTGTCACTACAGTTGTACAGTTGGAGTTAGGGTTAGGCCTTCATGAGGTCTAATCCAAAAATGAAATTAATCGCACATTCTCTGTTCAAGATGCCAATTAACCAATTTCTCAAAGCAGAATCTTATCTTCTGTCAGATAGCAAAACATTCCTTCCTTCTAGCAAGTTCTTATCTTCAGCTGACAATCAATAACTCAACGGGAAGAAAAATGCAATCCCAAAATGATAACAGAAGCAAATGACAAAAAGCAGATCCCAAATTTAGTGTGCTGTACAGATAAGGTCTACAAATACCGAATGGCATTTCTTTCCTAACTTTATTACTTCAACACGCCATTAATGTAGTGCGTTAATGTTGTTGACAGTGTTCAAAAATATATCTATATTATGACCATAACAAAGAATAAAAATATATTTCACCATAGTTTTTAGAGTTGTCTATTGTCAAAGTAGTCAATTCAGAGAGATTATTGAATTAATGGACTTAATTGTATTCTTCAGATAGTCTACCAAACCAGAGGTGGTATTCAGCAGGATCTGATGGGTTCCAGAGAACCGGTAGTGGAAATTTTGAGTAGTTTGGAGAACCAGTAAATACCACCTCTGACTGGCTCCACCCCCATCTATTCTCTGCCTTCCAAGTCCCAGCTGAATGGGAGGGAATGGGAATTTTGCAGTAATCTTCCCCTGGAGTGGGGAGGGAATGGAGATTTTACAGTATCCTTCCCCTGCCACACCCACCAAGCCATGCCCACAAAGCCACACCCACAAAGCCACGCCCACAGAACCGGTAGTAAAAAAAGAGATTTAAGAATCAAGCAGAAATGTATTCGGCCAAAAAATCCACAAGTCAGATGTCATTTATTTACTTTTTTTTCCCCAAATGAGTTTCCCAATTTTGGGAGAAATCCTTATTAAATGAGAACCTTATTTCCAGTGTGTGGAATTTCCAACGTTCCTTCCTTTCATTAATTGCCATTGCATGTGTCATTCATTCACTATAAACACTAGACTCAGTTGTATTGCGTTGTTTTGATTGAGTAGTAGCAAAGCATTGCCATTTACTTAATTCTTCTTTTCTTGCCAAATTCAGACGTGGGGCTAAGATGCTTCCTTCAAATGAGAAGGAGTAGCAGAAAGTTTCTAGTATGCTTCTAAACAAATCTGAATATGTTTTCAATGTTGCTATACCTTAAGATGTAGCAACAAAAATCCTACATTGGTCCTACATTGCTTTGCTTGCTATGGATTAATATCACTAGTTTATTGACATGACAAGACCCAAAGCCTTTCCTTCTGCCCCTGCATTGTTTTATGAAGTTTAAAGGGTTTGTCTAGTCCGCTTTCAAAATACAAGTATGCGCTAAAGAGAATGATAGGTTTTTAGCCCATAAGGATTTCAGCACCGAGACATCAGAAAGGGAATTTTGTGAATCGGTCCCTGAACAGACAAGCCTTTGTTTACACACTATTATGCACGAAATATGGTATAAAGCCACAATTATGCTCAAAATAAACAATGAGACTTACGTGTGAACATTTCTGTATGTTTTTTTTTTCATTCGTTTGTATCTGACTGTATATCTGTGTAGAAGTGGCTGAAAGGTTGTGATACATTGCCTGGAGGGCATCACTGAATCACTTTTTAGATGTGTTGGTTTGTTGCTGAATAAATTGGATTGAAATTTTATTTTGTATACATACACAGAGACACCCACACAATAGTTTCCAGTTGGATCAACGATTATGAGAAGATAAGGGGGAAGTCACGTCTACAAGAACCTTTGACTAGCTTTGGAAATGTAAACAATCACCAGGCACATACTACCACATGCGATGGGCCTGTAAAAAAGCAAGGAGATTTTGGTTACAAATTCAGATGCAGCTAAAAAACACATAGAATTCAAGCCAGAGTTATTTCTAGTAGGTATTATAACAGAAGGCTACATAGCAAAGCGTCAATATACTTAATACTTCACATCCTAACAGCAGCAAGAATGGTGCGTGCACAGCAATGGAAAAGTGAAAATACCCCTTCAGAAAAGAACATAAATGGATAGACTAACATTAGAATTTAAAAACAAAGGAGAGACGGAATATTATGACACATAGAATAGATTTTATCAATGGCTGGAAATACAAGATGGGAATTGGAACATGAAAAAATTAGGCTAAGTCGACTTGAAATGAGATATTATATATTTATTAGAATGAATACATACATTGGTCAAAAATAATTGTATAAGATTAGCAATGTGTAAGTAGTGTATATGTGTAAGTAGTGTATATGTTATTTGTCTTTCACTTTGGTTTCTATGGCAGATGAAATGCCAGGACGGTCAATATACTTATATGTAAATTGTATGTATGCATGTATGTATGTTAAAAAAGAACTTTTGATTAGCTTCAATGGGTCAATCAGTTATAACCCTTCATGAACTGGAGATGCTGAAGACATTGTTCTCTTGCCATCGTTCATTTAAATGACTGTAATCAGCTTGACATGGGGCTACTGTTAAAGATAACTCAGAAAGTGTCTCTAGCAAAATAATAAAGCTATTCCTCTTGCTGATCATTAACTCTGTTTTTGTAATGGTATGTGGAAGTGACCTTGGGAGGAAGAAGTGCTGCCTAGGGAGCAGTCAGATAAGAGACAGCATAACCAACACCTGTATAGGAGCCTCCCTAAATTCTTGGGCTGTAAAGGAGAAGGTTGCGAGAATTGTACTTTCAGATTTGCAAGATTCTATTAATGTAAAAAGGTAACGGTTTCCATTTTCAGCCATGTCTGAATCTAGGACAGGGGTGTCAAACTGGCAGCCTGCAGGCCGGATGCTTCACGCACAGGCCACACCCACCCCAGCTCCATGAAGGGGAAAACCATCACAAAACATCATGTGATGCCAATGTGACGTGGCAAGTTTGACACCCGTGCTCCAGGGCATGGTGCTCATCTCCATTTCTTGGCCAAGGGAGCCAGCTTTGTCTGAACACAATTGATGTGGTTATGTGGCCAGCATGACTATATGCCAAAGGTGCACGGAACATTGTTACTTTCCCACTGAAATGGTACCTATTTATCTACTCGCGCTTGCGCACTTTTGAACTGCTAGGTGGGCAGGAGCTGGAGCAAGGAACAGAAGCTCACCCCACTGTGCAGAGCTTGGATCTTGAACTTGGACTGTAAAAATGGAGCTTGAGAGAGCCGCACGAGCGCTCGAGCCACCATAGGTGTCCCCGACATGAGTGACATTGAGCTGGCCCACCCTGGTCACGCCCACCCAGCTCCCCATGGTCAAACACAACCCTGGTTTGGCCCTCAATGAAAATGAGTTTGACACCCCTGAACTAACACTTCACTTCTCAAAGTGAAGATATTGCTGAGCAACATTCTTATTTTTAGATGCTGCATTATTCCTTTTTTTAAAAAAATAAAGTGTTTACATGCCAATGTTTCTTTCAGGTATTGCCACAAAGAATTCTATAAATCAATTTAAACCAAGTAAACAAAAATCAGCAGCAAAAGTTTTATCAGAAGGTAAAAGTCCATCATGGGGAAAAAAATGGCTTAAAGTTATTTAATTGGAAGGAATGGCTCTTACTCATCTTTTTAATGAAAGGCACAGCCTCAGCCCCGGGTGAAAAAAAATCCCACTTGATGAATCCCAGATACTTTGTTTGTAATTGCACAATAAAGTTTGTGCAGTCAATATAATGTGTCATTCCAAAGCATCATTTTCTGCCTTTGACAAATCAACAAACTTCTAACTCTCTGAGTCATGTTACTGTTGATTTTATGGAGCAGGCGTGAAGTATATATAGAGGAAGACTTAGTACGTTACATACACAGATCCACTTCCAGCAGCGGAAAACTTTTGTGACTTCACATTTGGAACACAGGCATGAAGCTGAAAATGAATTTGCTGCTGACAATTGCACTATTTGGAACGCTTGCTTGGGCTCTGCCCTTAGGTCAAGAGACTGAGAGAATTTCAAAAACGGACAGGGAACTCGCTGAGGTAATGGTTCATAAATAAGGATGGAGAACCTCTGGTCCTCCAGCTGTTGCTCGGTTATACCTCTTAGTAATTCAAACCTCTATGACTAAGGGTGAGAAATACTGGGAATTTTAATTCAGCAACATCTGGAAGATCTCCTCTTCTATACCTGTGTATGATTATAAGCTTAGAACATCTGTATTATGACTAGCTTCTCTGTAGCTTGATGTCTATGTTGGATAGACTTGATGTTTCTTATTTGATGGTTATGCTATCTAGGCTTTATGAATTGTCTTCCTAGGCATCTGAAGGTAACAGATTAGGGAATTTTGCAGGTTGTAATTATTATTTATTGGGGCACAGTGGCTCAGTGGCTAAGACGTTGAGATTGTCGATCAAAAAGATTGGCAGTCTGGCGGTTCAAATCCCTAGCACCACGTAATAGAGTGAGCTTCCGTTCCTGGTACCAGCTTCTGCCAACCTAGCAGTTCGAAAGTACCTAAAAATGCAAGTAGAAAAATAAGAACCACCTTTGGTGGGAAGGTAATAGTGTTCTGTGTGCCTTTGGCATTTAGTCATGCTGGCCACATGACCATGTCTTCAGAAAGCACTGGCTCTTCGGCTTTGAAACGGAGATGAGCACTGCCCCCTAGAGTCGGGAACAACTAGCACATATGTGCGAGGGGAACATTTACCTTTAGTTTAATTATTGTTACTGCTTACAACAAAGGTTAAGATGGGGAGATTCATTCTGAAATAGGTAAACTGTATATAAGAAGAAAAAAAAATCTAATCAATTGAATTCTATTTCAGAAATACATACAACATTATTATCCTGAATCAAATTCAACAACTGTGATCAAAAGCAAAGCCAAGAATGGCATTGCTCCAGAAAAAATACGGCAGATGCAGGATTTCTTGGGGTTGAAAGTGACTGGCAAATTGGATGCAAGCACTTTGAATGCTATGAAACAGCCCAGGTGTGGCATTGCTGACATAGGAGAATACAACATGTTTCCTGGTTCACCTAAATGGGCAAAGAAAGCACTGACATACAGGTAAGAAGTGAAAGTCTTTTCTTGAATTTAAAATATCCCTTGAGGATTAGTAAGACCACAGAGAGTTTTGTAGTATCTTAGACACTGACAAATGTGTTAACATAGAAGCTTTTGTATATTACACCTCCTGATTTTTTTTTTAAGCAAGAATAGAATTCCATTGAAGGATACAGATAGGGTGCAAAGCATTATTAGTGAATAAGTCCAATTCTTGACAGCAAATGAAGATGGTATAAAATTCCACCATTGTTTATCTTTTTTACTCTACTGCAAAGTTCTGATAAAATTATTGAGGAAACAAAAAAAATAAAAGTAGAAGAGAAATAAAATGAAATGCCTTGGAAGTTCCATGAGTGGCAGGTTACAACCCCAAGCAGGATACTTCCCACTTCATCCTACTGCTTGAAGACTTATTTACAAGCCTCTTCGTACCACAATCATATGGTCCTTCAGGATTTATTAGTCCAATTAATAATGGTATCTCCTGAAGAATAGCTAGATCACCATATTTGAATCTTTCGGTGTAAATCCAAACTAGAGATAGTTGTTGTTGTTAGTTGCGAAGTTGTGTCCAACCCATCACAACCCCATGGACAATGTTCTTCCAGGCCTCTGTCCTCTACCATCCTCTGGAGTCCATTTAAACTCACGCCTACTGTTTCAGTGACTCCATCCAGCCATCTCATTCTCTGCTGTCCCCTTCTTCTTTTGCCCTCAATCTTTCCCAGGATTAGGCTCTTCTCCGGTGAGTCCTTCCTTCTCATTAGGCGGCCAAAGTATTTGAGTTTCATCTTCAGGATCTGGCCTTCTAAAGAGCGATCAGGGTTGACCTCCTCTAGGACTGACCGGTTTGATCGCCTTGCAGTCCAAGGGACTCACAGAAGTCTCCTCCAGCACCATAGTTCTAAGGCCTCAATTCTTTGGCATTTATGGTCCAACTTTTACAGCCATACATTACAAAATTCAAACTAGAGATACTTGAATATGTTTGATGGCACATTGTCTATTTGTGCTATGTCCACTGGATCCATTTAGAAGGAACACTTCTGAACCAGACTAAAACATGTTAAAAAGTTGTCTCCTTGTGCTTGGTATGGAACCTTCCTTACATTCATTTATTATCTTTTCACAGGATTCTAAACTATACCCCTGACATGGAACGTCGCTATGTAGACTATGCAATTGAGAAAGCTTGGAAAGTGTGGAGTGATGTCACTCCCTTGACCTTCACCAGGGTTTATAGGAAACCTGCCGACATTGAAATCTCTTTTGTTAATGGAGGTAAGTAAATGACCCTACAGTAGGTAAAGTAGCCTAAGGATCGCACTCAGAGGCTTAAAGTACATCTTTATTTTTTCAGCACATGGAGATGGTTTTTCTTTTGATGGAGAAGGTGGCAATTTGGCCCATGCCTTTTCACCTGCTTTTGGTGGAGATGCCCATTTTGATGAAGATGAATTCTGGGCCAAAGATTTGAAAGGTATCTTTCCTTTTAAACTTTTAAATGTTTGTATGTGTTTGGAAAAATTGAAATGCAGAGTGGCTTTTGGTGACTATATAAATGGCTATATAAATTTGATAGACACATGGATAGATGGATGGATTCATGAGATAGATAAATAGATAGATAGATAGATAGATAGATAGATAGATAGATAGATAGATAGATAGATAGATAGATAGATAGATATGAACAGAGTTCACTAGCATTATATCATACAATGGCTATTCCTCCCTGTTTTTATAACTCACCGAAGAAAAACAAAACTTAAAGTCAAGGGGATGGCCTTTTTTAAGGTCCTAGAATCCTAGAGTTGAAAACTTCTATGTGGACCATGAAGTCCATCCCGTTACCTTGTTCAGGAATTGAAAACAGTTACACTTGAGTACACATCTCGAAAAAGTACCCACCAATTAATCCTAATATATTTCCTGAACGAATGAATGTTTGCTATGTTAAATATCAATTTCATAACTGTTCATTCTTTTCCATTCTAGGAACCAACCTTTTTCTGGTAGCTGCCCATGAGTTTGGCCACTCATTAGGGCTTCAACATTCCAGTGAGGTGGGGGCTCTGATGTTTCCAATCTACCAACCAATGGATCCCAAAGCCCTAAGACTTCACCGTGATGATATTGCAGGCATCCAGAGCCTTTATGGTGAGTAGAGATACCCAGCTGAAGAAACAGATTAGTAGTCTAGAATGAGTTTAAAAGACTATGAAAAAGACACGCACACTTTTTGAAATATGATGTTATTGTTCATGCTACATTCTTAGGGACCCTCTTGATCAAATATGGAATACTACAGACAGAGCAACCGGCTTCTAAAAAATATGAAAGGTCTCCTATTTTTCTTAAGAACTAAATCAGAAATCATACTGTCCAGATCTATTTTCCAATTTAGAATAAACACGTGAGAATATTGTATCACTAAAATCTAAACATAAACATTTCACACCAACTGCATATAGGCCAAATATGTATTAATCCAGGGGTGGGGTTCAAAATTTTTAGCAAAAGGTTCTCTGCCCAATTGCTGGGTGGGTGTGGCCATTGTGGGCATGGCCAAGTTGGCTTCCTGCACCATGGCAAGGAGGCGTTTTTGCCCTCCCTGGGCTCTGGAGGCTTTCCTCGAACCTCTGAGAGTACAAAAATGGCCGCCCCAGGCTCTAGAAGCCCTCTGGGGGGCAGAAATGGGTCCATTTCCAGCCTTCCTGAACTTCCAGTAGGCCTTTATTTTGATCTCCCTGAGCCCCCGTGCATGGCCTGCACTTACCTGCATCCAAAATGGGCCATGTGGGGACTCCTGGGAGGGGACAGGTAGGGTGGGTGGGGCCAGCCAGGAGTGAGATTTGAGGTTCTCTGAACTGCATAGAATCTTCCAAACCCCTGCGAACCCCCAGCAGCCCTACCCTGTATTAAGCACATGAAAGTGATTGAAAAGATATATACAGTGGTACCTCGGTTCACGAACCGAATTGGTCGTGAACCGAGGCACAATTTCCCATAGGGTTCAATGTAAATCCGGTTAATCCGTTCTGACCTTGTTTTTTGGTCGTAATTCTTGAACTGACTCTGTTCGCGAACCGAATTGGTCGTGAACAGAGGCACAGTTTCCCATAGGGTTCAATGTAAATCCGGTTAATCCGTTCTGACCTTGTTTTTTGGTCGTAATTCTTGAACTGAAAAGGAAATACGTTCGTAGATAAAATGTCCGCGGCTCCGGTTCATGAAGCGAAACGGAGTTCGTGAACCCGAGCATTTTTACGAACTTTTCTGTTCGTGAAGCGAGGCGGAGTTCGTGAAGCGAGGCGGAGCTCGTGAAGCGAGGCGGAGTTCGTGAAGCGGAGCATATTTTTACGAACTTTTCCGTTCGTGAACCGAAACGGTGTTCGTGAACCGGAGCACATTTTTTGGAAAATTTCTGTTCGTAAACCGAATTGGTCGTGAACAGAGGTGTTCGTGAACCGAGGTACCACTGTAATATGATGTCTACATCCCCCTCCATTTCAACTGGCAAACAGTTTCTTGAAAAGGTTTGTAAACCCCACTTGTTTTTAATTTCTTCTCATGCTCTTTTTTTCAAGGAGCCCCTGGATATGATGATAGTAATGAGAGTTTAATGGAAGACCCTACAACTGTCCCAACAGAAGTACCTACAACTGCCCCAACAGAACCATGCCACCCTGACCAAACTTTTGATGCTGTGACTTCTCTTAGAGGAGAAACCATATTCTTTAAAGACAGGTAAATGTAGTGCAATATTCCGAAGCCCCCTCTCTATCCCAGGTGCCAGGGATTAAATGAAGAATGTTTTATATATCCTTTACATATGGGTGTAATGACATCAGACCATGACATGTTAAATGATAATATATTCCTGACGTTATCATACAAATGCCATAATAATGTACTTGCTTCATGAAGTCTTACATGACACATAATCAATTACATCATGTATAATAGTAATGACATCATGTATATGGTTATTCCATCCTCACCCATCTACAGTAACTTTCCCTGCAAATGTGAGTGCAGGTTCTGCCCCTGAATTATGTTCCTTCTTCTTTCTCTTCTATCCATGTAGTTTCTTCTGGCGAAAAAATCCCCTCCAAAGTGCAATTGAGAACTATCCCATTTCTGCTTTCTGGCCAACTTTGAGCACTGGCATAGATGCTGCGTATGAAAACAGAGACAAGGACATCATCTTTCTTTTTAAGGGTAAATAATTCCTCTTTTCAGTGCCAACACAATGAATATTCCAAATGTAAAGTATATAGAGGAAGGGAGGATAACTAATAAGATGGACTGCGCAAGCGGCCATAAGAAGGATCTTGCTGTTTTCTCTGAAAACACAGCTAGATAGGAAGCATGGTCCCATAAGAATCCACCATACATTGAATCATACCATTGACCTCTGTAATCTGGCATTGCCAGCAGATTTCCAAAGGTTTTCCAACTCTACTGGGACTTCCTGAAGATTGAACTGGGACCTTGACTGGGAATTGGAACTGTCCTTAAAAGGAGTGTCCTTGCTTAAAAAAATTGTATAGAGGAGTACATTTCTTGACTGCCTTTAGTAATAAGACATTAAGATAAGGGAAAATGTGAGATACTTCTATGGATCATTGCATAGTAGAAAATGAACTAAATATGGACCTAAGTATTGCCCCATGTATTATTTTTGGTGTCCAGTATAGCCCCAAATCTGTATTCTACCTTTCTTCAATCATGGAGCCTAAGGTAGCATCCGTTGGGCTCCCAGTCAATGATCAAGAGTAGACAATCTTAGCGTAGTAATGCAGTGACATCACTGAAGTTGGGCTGGGATAAGTTTTCTGTTTAATTCTTTTCTTATTGCTATCTCTAAAAAAGTAGGGGATTGATTTGCTCAGTAAACATAATGCTATTTCTGCATTCTTATCTCTACTAGTTGAAGGAATGTCCTCCTTTGCAAACTCTCGTGGATGTCAATATAACTCATTCTCTGAATCTGGAATCTGGAACACCCCATCTCCCTAACCAAGTTTTTATTCCTTCTGACAGACGTGTACATTTTGTTATCTTTTATTTAACAGGAGAAAAGTATTGGTCTTCCAGGGGAAATATTATAGAGCATGGTTTCCCAAGGAACATCCAGAGTCTGGGCTTCCCACACAACGTTAAAAAAGTTGATGCAGCAGCTTATGACCGTAATTCAAAGAAAACATACTTCTTTTCTGGTGACCGTTATTGGAGGTAAAGGAAAAATGTTACATTTATGATCTTGCCTTACCCTAAAATGCTCAAACTGCACCATATATGCCTTGCTTTGTTTTATTGGGTTGGATATAATTTTAATTCTCCTCCACCAGTGGGATTTTACCCTCACAGAATCTCTTCTAGAAAGTGGAACATGCTATGATACACCTCCTTACACAAAGCATTATATTACTTTCAGCTTACTTTTTTGTTTTGTGCCTTAGGCTAAGCTCTTATAATATATCAGTTCAAATAAATCTTTATTACAGTCAAAGGCCAGCATAAGGAGTCTGGGATATAAAAAAATGAAAACATAAAAAATACCCCCAAACTTACATAAAAAGCTTAAAAATCTAAAATGGGGGGTAAAAACAATATATGAACATTACAAACGCAGCAAACTAATCTAATATAAACAATACAATAAACCTTATACCAAACACTTAGATGTTCATTGTGGCACAAGTCAATTTTTGATGTATTTTACATATCAGTTTGAAAGAATGCAAATGTGAGTAGATTAATAGGTACCACTGATAGGAAAATATCTTTCGGCAATGCTGGCTCCCCCAACCAAGAAATGTCTTTGGGCAATACTGGCTCCTTCAGCCAAGAAATGGAGACGAGCACCATGTCCTTGAATCGGACACGAGTGGACAAGGAAATTTTTACCATTACTATAGACTAAGGAAAGGGACAGAGGAAATTCATTTCACTGGACACATTGATTTTCAAATGTAAGAGCTCTTGAGTAGGCTAAAACCCAGTTTGGCCCATATTGACCATCTGGTTCACATGACAATGATATAAACGCCTCAAAGAAGCCACATGGCAATGAATATTTATGTAGATCATTATTTTTAAGAGTCATTAGATATGCATTTTACCTATCCACCAGAAGCTCAAGACAGCATGAATAACACTTTTCTTCAGCAGCAACTGTTCTGTGAGATAGGTCAGAATAATAATAACAAAATAATTCAAAATCGCTTCATGAATTTCCATTTCTAAAAGTAGACATCATCACTAAACCAAATGTTATGCAACCTTTGATTGTAGAAGTAATACATAGCTAACATGTATGCTAGCTTGTGATACCAATAGAGAAAGTTATACGTATTCTTGAAGCAATTTGGATTTCTAAATAATTCTTCTTCTTCTTCTTCTTCTTCTTCTTCTTCTTCTTCTTCTTCTTCTTCTTCTTCTTCTTCTTCTTCTTCTTCTTCTTCTTCTTCTTCTTCTTCTTCTTCTTAGGCATGATGATGAAAAGAACTCCATGGAGCAAGGGTATCCAAGAAAAATAGTAGCTGACTTCCATAACATTCGCTCCAAGGTGGATGCTGCTTTTATAGCTAATGGTAAGATCATTTCTGTTAACTTAATCAAAATCCATTGTCCATTCAGAATTCTGAATGGACCAATCAAAATCCATGTGGAGATGGAGATTTTACAGTATTTTTCCCTGCCACGCCCACCAAGCCACGCCCACTAAGCCATGCCACACTTACCAAGCCACGCCCACAGAACCGGTAGTAAAAAAAATTGAATCCCACCTTTAGAATAGCCTTAGGTTTACTTAAGTTAATGAGGGAAAATCAGTCAACTTTAATTCTCATAACTGGTTTCAATTTTTCTTCATCTCAAGGAAAAGCCTCTTCAGTAGATTTCTGAATAAAAACTCTGTGAAATCTAAATCTCTCAGTTTTCAAAAAGTACAAAACATTTGTACTGAAAACCCACAACTGATTTCTTAAAAACCATCACAATGCTGAATGCCTCCTACGGATTTATCATATTTAAATGTTCTTAGACAATTGATAGTATTAGCACTGCCAGTTATTCACCATAACTGTAAGCAGTCCCAAGAAGAAAAGTTACCACAGATGTGTAACTTTAATGTGACAGAAAGGAAACATTATTAAATAGAACCATGTCAACTATTTTTAACTTTAATCAGAGTTGACTTCTAAGTGAAAGAAAATCGAACTGAATGTTTATCTTGGCCCCATAAATTTATGTGTCTAGGCCCAACCTACTTTATGGAGAGTACACACCTTTCCAAGTGCAACACTCATTCTGAAAAAGGGAGACTGTACGCTAGAAAAATTTACCACTGTGAAATAGCCAGTTCCTCATTCTAATTATTTATATGACATGTATTTTAGGGATACTAGTAAGATTCCCTCAGAACTGAAAGGGAAACAAGACAGATGAAAACTTCATAAATAGCTGGGAATCA
The DNA here is from genome assembly GCA_039707465.1 of Rhabdophis nuchalis. Classification (NCBI taxonomy): domain Eukaryota; kingdom Metazoa; phylum Chordata; class Lepidosauria; order Squamata; family Natricidae; genus Rhabdophis; species Rhabdophis nuchalis. Next base: position 50,625,768 of record CM077649.1, read on the forward strand.
ACTGCCCTTGTTTAATTACCTATTTTGTTTACTCGTTTAGGACACTTCTATTTATTCCGTGGTCCAAAGCAGTATGAATTTGACTCTGCAACCAAGAGATTTCTGGGCATAAAGAAGAGTAATAGCTGGCTGGGTTGCCAATGATTTGGCAGGAAGAAGAGGAAGGAGCCAAGACCTGTGAAATTAATTACCATAACTGAGTTGGAAGGGACCTTGCTGGTCATCTAGTCCAACCCACCTGCCCAAGCAGGAGACCCTACATCTGCCTCTACCTAGAATCAAACTCACAACCTCTTGATTGTGAGGCGAGAGCTCCGCCTCTAGGCCATAGCAAAGGCATCCAAATCCATTCATCCTAACTCTCAAGAGCTAGCTGATGTTGTCAGTTAATGATTATTTGGAGTATTCTCTGCTTTTGAGCCAAGAAAACACCATAATGATGTTTTCGGAAAGGAGAATTTCAAGATTATATTTAATTTAATGTAACTTATTATAATGTATTATTTGTTAAAGTTTATCTTATTAAAATGTGTTTCTCAATAAAATCATCGTGGTTGATTTCTTTCTTGGAAAGCCAAGGTGTTGGCATTGTCCTACCACATGGTGCCTTGGGGAGAAATTCTTCTCATTTGAGCTCTATCTACCTGCCTGCTAAGTATAATGCTTCATTCAAGCAGAGAAGAGGGTTCTGATTTTGGTAATATACCCCTCCGTCCCCAAAAAAACCTGTTGGGCATTTTGGGTGTCCCCAAATTCTATGTGATTTTTCACAATAAAAATCATGATCAGGTAGTTGATAAGCCAATCAATGGAAATATCATTTCTAGCAGGCATTTCTCAATCTCAATCTTTTTTTTTTCTATTATGTGCCTTTGAGTCAGTGGGAACTTACCAAATTTACTAAGCTGGCAGGAATAGCCAACACCCTAGAAGATAGGCTCAAGATCCAGAAAGATCTTGACCGACTTGAACACTGGGCCCTACCTAACAAAATGAAATTCAATGTAGGGAAAAGTAAAGTCTTACATTTAGGCAAGAAAAAGTATGCACATAGACTGGGTGAAACCAGGCTTAATAGCAGTAACTGTGAGAGGGATCTTGGAGTCTTAGTGGACAACCAATTTAATATGAGCCAGTGTGCAGCAGCAGCCAAGAAAGCCAATGCATTAAATTGCATTAACAGAGGGATACGATCAAGGCCAAGTGAGGTACTAATACAACTCTATAAAGCCTTATTCTATAAAGACCACACCTAGAATACTACATCCAGTTTCGGTCACCACACTATAAAAAATATGTTGAGATTCTAGAAAGAATGCAGAGAAGAGCAGCTAAAGTGATTAGGGGACTGGAGGCTAAAACATACGATGAACGGTTGCAGGAACTGGGCCTGGCTAGTCTAGTAAAGAGAAGGACCAAGGGAGACATGATAGCAGTCTTCCAATATTTGAGGGGCTGCCAGCGAGGAGGAGGTCAAGCTATCTTCCAAAGCACCTGAAGGCCAGGCAAGGAATAATGGATGGAAATTAATCAAGGAGAGATTCAACCTAGAAGTAAGAAGAATTTGTTTTCCTTCTGTTTTTTATTTTCCCCTTCTATAGCACCTTACAGTCATTATATCAACATTTTTGTGTCATCATACCTGTACATATATATATTATTACACTTCTATGTTTACAGACTTTTATACACATATTTTATATGTGTGTGTGTGTGTGTGTGTGTGTGTTAGTTTTATGAGCTGATCAATAAAACTAACACACATATCTAAAAAAATTATACAACGTAATTCTTGGCTTGCTGTCTAAATGGTCTCTGGTGATGAGCCGAAAGGCAGGAAAGGAAACAGTATGTCTCCTCCCTTAATTGGGGCCTAATAATAACAGGTTGTTGTGAAACAATTACATACAGTATATTTATATTGATCAGCTCATAAAACTAACACACATATATATATATTTGTGTCACAACACCCTGTTAAGCCCCAATTAAGGGAGGAAGCATACTGCTTTCCTTTTCTGCCTTTCGGCTCATCACCAGAGACCATCTAAACAGAAAGCTATGAGTTCTGTTGTGTACTTTTTTTATGTGTGTTAGGTTTTTTAGCTGATCAATAAATAAATCAGGGAGACTAGGATAGATCTATTTCAAGCTTTTTAGCTCTCATCAGTTAGCCAAGGTGGCTTAAGTGGCTAAGGCTTCTGCCTAACATGTAATACAGCCCCGGTTCAAATCCCAGTAAGGATATTTATTGATCAGCTCAAAAACGTAACACACATATAAAAAAATTACACAACGGAACTCATGGCTTTCTGTCTAGATGGTCTCTGGCGATGAGCCGAAAGGCAGAAAAGGAAACAGTATGTCTCCTCCCTTACTTGGGGCCCTAACAGGGTGTTGTGGAATAATTATATATATATATATATATATGCCTATAAAAGAAGCCTTGACAGCCATCCAGAACAAATACAACCTCCCCCAAGCACATCCTGGATCTGACCAACCACTGTCTAACCAACACATACTTCATTCATAATGGACAAAGATACAAACAGATAGAAGAAGCACCCATGGGATCACCTCTCTCACCCGTCATCGCAAACGTATACATGGAACATTTTGAAACCAACGCCTTAGATAAACCTGAACACAAACACAAACTCTGGCTCAGATATGTAGATGACACTTTCGTAATTTGGCCACATGGGAAAGAAAAACTGGACAACTTCCTCACACACCTCAACTCCCTACACCCCAAAATACAATTCACCATGGAAATAGAAACTAATAACCAACTTCCTTTTCTAGACGTCCTAATCTACAAAAAACCTAATGGCTCCCTGGGACACACCATCTACCGGAAAAAAACACACACCAACCGCTACCTAAATGCACAATCCCATCACCACCCTGCACAGATAAACTCTATAGCCAAAACCCTCATATACTGAACCAAACGCCTAGCTGACAAAGACCACCTGAAAACCGAATTACACTTCCTCACAAATACATTAATATCCAATGGATTCCGAAGAAAAACAATCACCAAACTAATCCAACAAGAGACACCCCCCAAGAACCAAGACAAAGAACAGGAAAATAATAATAATAATAATAATAATAATAATAATAATAATAATAATAATAATAATAATAATAATAATAATAATAATAATAATTTTTATTTCTAACCCGCTCTCTCTCCCCGAAGGGACTCGAGGCGGGGCACAGGGAATTAAAAACAACTAAAATCAACAAAGTACAAAACTAAAAATACAAATATAAATAAATGACTAAACTAATTAAAAATAGATTAAACAAATAACCCTGCGCTAAAATCCCTTATAATATCCCCTAACCTTAAAAGAGACTACCCTAGGCCGGCCAAGCGAAAAAGATGTGTTTTTAGTTTTAGGCGGAAGGAACGGAGGTCCGTGGTTGTTCTAATGTCGGGGGGAAGATCGTTCCAGAGGGCAGGGCCCGCCACAGAGAGAGCCCTTCCCCTGGGCGTCGCCCGCTGACAAAGTCTAGTGGATGGCACCCGGAGAAGTCCCTCTCTGTGGGAGCGAATCGGCCGTGAGGATGTATGGGGCAGGATCCGATCCCACAGATAACTATGGCATTGCTCTCCTCCCATACATTAAAGGTACCACAGACAAAATCAGCAAAATTCTCCACAAGCACAACATCAAGACAGCCTTCAACACCGACCAAAAAATAACCAATATCCTAAGGAATCCCAAAGACAAGATCCAGCTAGAAAGCCAAGAAGTCTACAAAATTCCATGTAAAATCTGCCCTGCCACTTACATAGGACAAACCAATAGAAGGATAAGTGCACATATCGCAGAACATAAAAATGCATTTAAAAAATCACCTTAATACCTCATCTCTTTATCAACATTTCAAAACTACAGGACATGACATTGACTTTCAAGGAACTAAAATGATCTCCAAGGCTGAACAGCTGAACAGGAGAATAATCAGAGAAGCCATCGAAATAGAGAAGCAACCTAACAATATGAACAAACGTGATGACACCTCCCGCCTACCAGACATCTGGAAACCAGCACAGACCAACAGACGAGCCCCACCCTCCACCTAAGCCGTTGAAATTCAAAATAAGGAGAAACATACAAATAAGACCAATCAGAATCAATCTACCAATCATGATTCAGCTGCACAGCCAATCAACACACTCACAACAATAGTCAGCACTCCACCCACCCACCCCCAACATTTAAGGAAGGTCGATGCCTTCGTAATCGCAGACCAAAGCCTGAGGATGGCAAGTGAGATCTTGCCGAAACGTTGCAATAACAATTCCGTGCTATATACACAGGAAAACACCCGAAGACAGCAATACCAGCATGTGTGTGTGTGTGTGTGTGTGTGTGTGTGTGTTACGTTTTTGAGCTTTGAGGTTTTGACACAACGGAATTCATGGCTTTCTGTGTAGATGGTCTCTGGTGATAAGCCAAAAGGCAGAAAAGGAAAAGCAGTATGCTTCCTCCCTTAATTGGGGCTGTAACAGGGTGTTATGGAAACAATTTTATATATATATATATATGTGTGTGTGTGTGTGTGTGTGTTTTCTGAGGTTTTCGTGGGTGTTTGTTTGTAGGTCTTTGGTTGTTCGGGTTTTCTCCCACGTAGAATTGGAAGTATCTTCACGACGTTTCGATGAAATCTCATTCATGAATGATTTTTTTTAATTTTATTAAATTTATACCCCACCCTTCTCCAAACGGACCCAGGGCGGCGCACAGGGATGTTAAAACACATATAAAACATATAAAATTTTAAAAAACTTATTCTAATAGACCCTGCGCTAAAAACCGAATGTAAAAAACCCAAATTTAAAGCTATCTAAGAGTCAGTAATGGGGGTTACGCTAGGCCGGCTAGATGGAATAGGTGTGTCTTCAGACACTTGCGGAAGAGGCAGAGGTCGGAGATGGTGTGGAGTTCAGGGGGTAGGTCGTTCCAAAGGGCAGGGCCCGCCACAGAGAAGGCTCTTCCCCTGGGTGTCGCCAGTCGGCATTGTCCAGCCGACGGCACCCTGAGGAGGCCCTCTCTGTGGGAGTGTATCGGTCTGAGGGATGTATGGGGCAGGAGGCGGTCTCGCATATAATGAATATGATGAATGAGATTTCATCGAAACGTCGTGAAGATATTTCCAATTCTACGCGGGAGAAAACCCGAACAACCAAAGACCTACATATATAGGTCATATATATATATATATGTTAGATTTTTTAAGGGCTGAAAATGAGAGGGATGACGTTGAGTCTCCTCCCCTTAAAGGGACCTCTGAACAGGAGCTGTGATAATTATTCTTCATATATATATATAGATATATATATATATGTATATTATTCTATACATATACATACATACATACATACATACATACATACATACATACATACATACATATATCTCTCTCTCATATATATATATATATATATATATGTATATTATTCTATACATATACATACATACATACATACATACATACATACATACATACATACATATATATATATATATATATATATGAGAGAGAGAGTGTGAGAGTGAGAGAGTTAGATAGTTTTTAGCTTAATTAATTTTATTCTTGTTTTGCAACCATTTGTACCAAATGTTCCAAATTTCATAATATTCCGACTCTTTTTTATCTTTTAATTTTAGTGTTAATTTGTCCATCTCTGCACAATCCAAAGTTTTTTGTATCACTAATTTGTCTGAGGGGGCCTTTTCTAGCTGTGGTTAGCAGATGCGTTAATATGTACTTGATTTTCTTTGTATATTTCCCTTAAGGAGAAAATTTTTGATAATGAGAATAATCAACCAATGGAACAGCTTGGTTTCAGAAGTTGTGGGAGCTTCGTCAGTGGAAGCTTTCAAGAAGAGACTGGATTGCCATCTGTCAGAAATGGTGTAGGGTCTCCTGCTTGGGTGGGTGGGTGGGTGAGTTGGGCTAGATGACCTATGAGGTCCCTTCCAACTCTGCTAATCTGTTAAAAATGCCTATATTAGTTCCTGCAGTTTTCCTGGAAAGATGTTCAGAAGTAATTGGTCTTTGTCTCTTTCCTAGGGCTAAGAAACAATGACTAACCCAAGACACCCAGCTGCCTTTGTGCCCAAGGTGGAACTAGAATTCATGGTCTCCTAGTTTCCAGCCTGATGTCTTAACCAGTACAGTTAACTTAATATTTCATTAGTATTAGCAAAACCATTACAGAGTGATTGAAGAGTTTAAACAAAATCAGAATCTCATGTAAATAATGTCAGATACCAGCAGGAATATTAGGAACAACTGTGTTATCTACCCACTTTGTTATATAGGTATTGTTGGACAAAACACATGCACACAAACCCCACAAATATCCCAATCAATTCATGTTTTGAGTATAGAATTCTAAAAGAGAAGGAAATCCTTCTTGTAAAAGTACAAGGATACCGATAAGTTTTAAGAAGTTTTCCTATAAAAGAGGCATTATGATGCAATTATATACAGGCTTTAATGAATTTAATTCCGCCACAATTTTCCCTTTACATCTAGAACAATAGACTTAGTTCAGAGAACATGAGACACAGAGAATAGCAAAGACTCCACAGTACAGCCATGAATGATTCATGCTATCTTCTATTGAAATAACAATCAGTGTCCAAATTATTTTCCTTGGAAAGTAATGACTTCACACTGGGACTTCACAACACTGTGAGTAGGCAGAGATCTTGTGAAATCTGCAGCGTAACCATTTTCTGCCCCTCACTATTCCAGTTATCTCATCTATAGAAGTTATGCCATCACTACCTTATATAGCAGATTAATGCTGTTCATAAAACTCCATAGCACAACTTCTTATAATATACATGATATATGTAACAGTCATGATGAGGTAGTTGGTCATAAGTATAGTCCCTAAATCAAGGGTCTTTCTCTCCTTAAGACACTGTGATTGGATAATGAATGGTGATCTAATCATAGGGCTTTTCAAATTTAAGGGCAGACTCATTCACAATCCAGAATTTCCCTCTTCCTAGCATAAACCCTTGCCACTTCACATGGCATAAAGATCCCTTTTTCCTTCTTAGGGCAGCTATCAAATCTGAAAGCTTCCAAGTTTCCCCCACCCAGTTGAAAATTTAAGAACTTGCCCCACACACCCACAAGTCCATGCCATGGTCCAATCTCCCACTGCCATGCTGGCAGTTCCACCCATCCAGTTCCAGTCAGCTGCAGACAAAGGATGACCTTGGCTTTCTAGAAAGAATTTTGTTATGGCTACATAGCATCTAACTCCATACAATCCCCCCACCGATTTTACCACAATAGAAAATGCATAGTAGAATAATAGAAAGTGTGGCAGGCCAAAGATCCAAAAGAAAAGATGGCTGCAGGCCTGACAATAAATAAATGAAATTCTGTCCCATATTATCTTGCTTTGCCATATAGAATAGTCTTTCAACAAATGCAGGGAGTACTCCCATTGCTTCTTCTGGGCATGTTCTAGAAAAACATCCAAGAAACAGGATATTTAAGTATAGTCATGAAAGTAAGTGTGACTGTTGGGTTAAAAATTAAATAATTCAAGACTTAGATAACTTCATTTTTCACAAATATAGTAGATCAAACTAAAATAGAACAAAACTCACGCTTCAAGGGGATGAACTGTCCTTACTCTTTTGTCATTGTTTTCATGAAGTTTGCAAAATAATGTAAATAATACAAATAATGCATATGAAGATTGACACCGGCTAAAGAACTGGTAGTTGTGATTTCAAACTGATGTGTACAATTACTTTTTAAAAATAATTCCAGATACTACGTGTCAAGCAGAGGTAGTATTCTACCGGTTCAGACCGGTTCACCCGAACCAGTAGTGGAAATCGCACAGGGCTCCACCACTCCCGCCCCAGCTCTACGGCATCCCATTTAGGCCCCTTTTTCACCAAAAGCACATGCACGGAAAGCTGTGAAAATACACACACTCACATTTGCTAACTAGTAGGAAGATAAGTGTATACCACCCCTGGTGTCAAGGAATGGAATACTAAAGGATATAGTTAGAACTTCAAAATAGAGCTTAGAGCTTAGAGCTCTGATATAATTCAATTTTAGCCAATGAGTAAATGTATTTTAGAATTATAATGGGATGTTTTAGCACAGGTCTTTAGTTTAATTTATTTTAGACATTACTCTGTATTTATTGTTATTTGTTGATTTTAACTCCCTGTGCACCACCCTGGGTCCATTTCAATGGAGAAGGGCGGTTATATAAATCGAAATAAAATAAAAAATAAAATAAATAAAATCCATTGCCAATTACAATCATTAGCATTAGCATTGTAAATCTTAATAAACACCAATGAGTAATTGGCCATTCATGATAAGAAACAATAATTAGGTTCTTCCTGCTAAGCAGTTAATATACAGAAACCCTCTTTTTTTTTTTTAATTCAAATTTATACCCCGCACCTTCTCCGAAAAGGACCCAGGGCGGCGAGTAAGACAATGTAGACAGAGTTTGGATAGTAAATTTAGTACTTGAAATCAATTACTCTAACAATTATTCTAAGGATTTTTGGTAACTAGAGAGAATGATCTTTGCCTAATGTACATCAGTAACAATATAACAAAGCATATCTTTGTTGCTCAATATGGACCAGACAGTTTCTTTTGTCATAGTCTTAATTGGGATTGTATTACCCCAAGGGACTTCCAATTCTGCATCACAATTTTCTGGACTATTTATTACATATCTTTGTCCATCCTCCCGTAGTATGACTATTATTACCTTGAAGCCTGTATCATCTTTGAGGTTTTCTTTGAGAACCCATTCCTTAAAATGTTGATGATAATACTAGCATATCTCATCATTTGTAAGGTTATAGCATATAAACGTGTTACCATCTCTTTAATTCCTTTATTTTGATACAAATAGGCACTCAATGTCTATGTTGTTTTCTTTGCATTTATGATAGTAGACAACGACATCTACGCTGGTTTGGACATCTCGTGAAAATGGCTGATGGTCGGATTCCGAAAGAACTCCTGTATGGAGAATTAGTGCAGTGGAAAGCACTCCAGAGGGAGACCACAGTTGTGATATAAGGATAACTGTAAGAGGGATTTAAAGGCCTTGGGAATGGACATTAACAGCTGGGAAACTTTGACCTCTGATCGTTCAGCTTGGAGACTAAAAACGCAGCATGGCCTTCTCCAATTCGAAGAGACACTTGTTCGGCAGACTGAGGCAAAGTGGCAGTCCCGGAACCAGTGAAATCTGGGGGCTGGGCAGGGGACAGAATGTATCTGCCCTCAGTGTGGAAGGGATTGTCACTCCCGAATTGGCCTTTTTTTAGCCACACCAGATGCTGCTTTAGGACCTCTTTCCAAAGTAGGATACCATATCTTTCGAGACTGAAGGATGCCCATCTCTATAATAGTAGGGCTTAACTCTTTCTTTGTGTAGTTAAAGCAAAATAACTACATCCATCCCAAGTTGCTTGACACTTGCCAATGGAGTTAGCTAAGAGGAAGTTATATCTTATATTCTGATAAATTTAATTAAAACATATTTTTAAAATATGCTGTTTATACAATGCTACATTGCCTTGCTTAGTTGAGTAGTGCCTGATGTTTTATGTTCTATTGCCATAATCCAAACACTAGATGTGCAATATTAAACCACAGCCTCCTTCCCCTCCAGTCCCGTAAAAGCAGTTGGAAGGCTGTCAGATATAGTTTGGCAATCCTGAATTACTGAGAAATGGCAGACACCATCATCACCCAGTCAATGTTGACCGCATAGACCCCATTTGATGGATTACAATTCCCAGAAGAAGAATAAATTAATCCCAGAAAGGGAAAGAAAGTAAACTGTTATGGTCCCCATCACTCATTTGATGTTGAATTAATGTTGAATCAGTTAGCCAGGTCAATAGACTAATTATATTTACCTGTAAATCAATCACTGTCAGAATAGAGCTGGAAGGGAGCTTGGAGACCCTATACCCGTGATGGCGAACCTATGGCACGCATGCCACAGGTGGCACATGAAGCCAATTCCAAGGGCACGCGAGATGTTGCCCTGTCAGTTCCAGCACGCATGCACACGCTGGCCAGCTGATTTTCGGCCCTGATTTTCAGCAGTTTTTTGTCTTCTGGAGGCTTCAGGAAAGCCTCCATAGAGCGAAAAATGGACTTACCAGGCCCACCGAAAGTTGGAAAATGAGCTTTTTCCAGCCTCCAGAGGGCCTCTGGGGAGGGCGTTTTCACCCTCCCCAGGCTCCAAGAAAGTTTTGTGTGTATGCGCGGGGCAGCAGGGCGGTGTGTCATGCACGCATGCACAGGGGGCATGGCATGGGGGGATTAAATTATGGGGGTGGGCACCCGAGTGCATGCAATATTGCACAAGCGCGTACTTTTGGCACCTGAGGCAAAAAAAGGTTCGCCATCAATGCCCTATACTATTTCAGACATGCGACTGTTCACTCTTTTCTTAAAAACCTCCAGTGATAAGGCACCTACAGCTTCTGAAGGCAAGCTGTTCCACTGGTTAATTGATCTCACTGTTAGGAAGTTTCTCTTTAATTCCAAGTTGGAATTCTCTCCTTGATTACTTTCCATCCATTGTGCTTTATCTTACCTTCTAGTGCTTTGGAAAATAGGTTGACCCCTTCCTCTTAGTAGCAGCCCCTCCAATACTGGAATACTGTACTTATTTAATACATATGATATACTATATATTATATTATATAATGTATATTATATAGTATATATTCTGAGCCTATCTGGTTGCAAAGGCCTTATTTTTTCTGTCCCTATTTCAGAACTGTAAACACCCCAAACAGCCTATTGGCATTTTTGCAACTTTTGTGGGTGTTATCAGAATTGTTAATGGCTGAAGTGACAAGAATGGCTAGCACAACCAGGAATGATCTTGTTGAGTTGCACAACTCTCATGAGAGAAGAACAGGGCTGAAATCAAGAACATTCTTGTTCTCCTCTGTCTCTTTTTCTTAGCAGAAAATGGACTCTGTGTGTGTGCGTGTGCATGTTTAAGTGACCCAGGGGTGGGCTACTGGGAGTTCGCATGGGTTCAGGCAATTCTCGAGCGAAGATTCTGTGTGATTCAGAAAACCCCCAAATCCCACTCCTGGCTGGCCCCGCCCCATCCCTCCCCTCCCAGGAGGCTCGACGCAGCCCGTTCATCATGCAAGGTAAGTGCAGGGCCCACATGTAGGCTTGGGGAGGGCCTCCGGAGCCTGAGGAGGGTAAAAAAAAAACTATTGTGTAGAAGGCCAACTAGGCCACACCCACCAGGGGCACGCCCAGCCAGCAACAGGACAGTGAATCTTGCTGCAATTTTTGAAGCCCATCCTTTGTTTAAGTCAGTACTTGAAACCGTAAGTTCCTCCAAAACAGAGATCTGCATTCAAGTGGTGAGAATGGGGTGGGTTGATGGTTTCAAGAAGGACATAGGACAAAACATGTGCTGCGCCATTGTCATGCAAGCTTCTCCCTTTTTGTGCATGTTGTGACGTGTATGAAAGGGGTAGAGGCATGATGCTCTTTTAGTCTTTCTGATAAAAAAGGTCAGCTCCTGCAGATACTTTTACCCAGGGATAATTAAATGAAAGGATTATGGAGAGAGGTGAAGTTTCTGTACAATGGCTGCTTTGAGTTCAGAGGTTCAGAGACAAGTTAAGCATTTCAGGACGCTGGAACAAAAAATATTAGTTTTGCTGTGGTTTCAAATACACTTCAGCTTAGCCAGAAACTGATATGCTGACTCCGTGCAATCCAGAACTGTTTTCAAACTTGTGCTATTTCTGGGACTGTAAGTACTTCACATATCTCATTGAGGCATTGTCAATCCCATTAATAGAAAAACAGTTATACATTTATGTACTTATTAATAATACAATAATAATACAACTTATTAATAATACAATAATAATACAACTTATTAATAATACAATGCCACCTCAATATTAATCATCATGACAACGTTATGAAAAATGCAGCATAAACAAGACCTGGAAAACTTTCTTATCAAAATGATAAACAATATTGATCATATTATTTAAGTAATTTTCTTCATCTCTGTACAAGGAGCATAGATAGATGATAGATAAATAGACGGATAGATGGATGGACGGATGGACGGACGGACGGATGGATGGATATATAAATACATAGAGATTATTTTGTTGTTGTTAGTTGCAAAGTCATGTCCGACCCATCGCAACCCCATGGACAATGTTCCTCCAGGCCTTCCTGCCCTCTACCATCCTCTGGAGTCCATTTAAGCTCACGCCTACTGTTTCAGTGACTCCATCCAGCCACCTCATTCTCTGTCACCCCATTCTTTTTTTGCCGTCAATCTTTCCCAGCATTAGGCTCTTCCCCCCTTCCTTTTCATTAGGTGGCCAAAGTATTTGAGATTATAGATATAGATATAGATATAGATATATAGATATATAGATATAGATATAGATATAGATATAGATATAGATATAGATATAGATATAGATATAGATATAGATATAGATATAGATATAGATATAGATATAGATATAGATATAGATATAGATATAGATAGGCATAGGCAGATTGACAAATTACATTTGATTGCTGTAAATCAAGTGTAGAATATTCTTTTCAGAATTGTATATTAATTCTTGTAGCCAACCCCCATTCAGAAAAGTCTACAATTATTGAAGTCCTGATAGCTCAACCAAGAAGAAACTATGCATCCATAATAGACAATCCACATTCACGTTAACAAACCTGTTACTTTGAGCCCCAAAGCAAGCAATAATATGACAAAACCCGACTCTAATTTTCCTGAGCCATTGAGTGATGGGTTTATTGAACTGTATTTTCAGCTGGAGAGTAAATATGGTTGATTGATTATAGCATGTGGACCATCCATTGTGATTTGTAAATGGTGGTTGATGTCTTCAACCATGCCAACACAACCGTTTTGGATTATTCAGTCTAGCATGATGGAATAAACTATGCACAGAACAAACTGTGAACTAGCATTGATATTTCTGGAAAAGTCAGTTTTGTTCATAGACACATTTTAAAATACTATCAGATGGGGCTTTGATGCTACACTGAGGCTCTGAATATCAATATTCTGAATCATTCCTCAAAGTGGGATTTCTGTAAATTTGTTTTAAGATATCTTTTGATTACCTGTGCTCTGTCTTTTCCTTATGAACAAATGTTTATGAACAAATATTGCTTACAAGTAGCAGACGCAGTTTAGCATTCATTATTTTCTCCTCACTTTCTGTCAGATATGAAAGTGTGTCCTTATTTATAAAGATTACATATTTTGTTTCTTTTAAAAAATGCCCTTAGTTTCTCTGCATCGTGGGGGGAAAAGGATTATCTATTTATTGTATGGCACATTCACATCACATTTCTATAAATAAAGCAGGAGATAAAAATATAAAATGTGAAATATATGTCTAGATCACAGATATAATTTTTGTTTCATTTGTCACAGCCAGGAAATCAGCGAAACCTCCATTATAAACTCTACTTTGGCACTCGGTCACTATATGTTGGATAATTTATTTTTTGGCCCTGCAGTCACAATTTGATGATGATATTTTGCTCCATTTATAAAAGGTATCAGCAAGATATTGGCTAGAGCAAATTTGATTCAGTGTTGTCCATATTTCACAGGGCTGTTGAAATCCAGATGGTTTTCTTATGAGATGGAAGCAAACTTTGATGATGTGGGAGGAAATTTTCTATCCAATGTTGTTTCCACATATTGTGTAGATCGAAATAATCTTCTACAAGTACTTCAGCAGTAGAAATAGCTGGGTGTTTGGATCTCAACCTGTTTTGCTCCAGGCAAAGATTACTCCAATAATCTTCAGGTATTCTTGAAGGTTTTCATCTGACTTCTGAGGCAGATATGTGGCTCAAAACAGTCACCCAATATGTGGAAGTAGTTTGGATTGTCCCTCTAACAATGTGCATTGTCTCATGGAATTGTACATCAATCTTATTTGCGTGTGGACTGTTAGCCATACTGGGGCATAATTCTCTGTTCTTGAATAAACCAAGCTGAGTGCAGATATCCACAGCATGTCCATTGCTGAACCCCAATTAGTGACACACAATTTGGGCAGGATGGGTCATAATGACTGCTTCATGTCTATGATATTCCTTAAGTCACATACATCCCCTGGGTGGTGCTAAACAACAGATATTTCAAAGTGTAAAGTATAAAGTGAAGGCTCAAAGATAATGGCAGCCAATTATTTTATTCATTCATTCATTTATTCATTCATTTAGGTAAAGGTAAGGGTTCCCCTCACACGTATCATATTTTTTGGTGTATGTTTCACTTTTTTCGCATAAAAAAGAGGCTGAAAATGTGAGTTTAATATTTCAAAGTGTAAAGTATAAAGTGAAGACTCAAAGATATGGCAGCCAATTATTTCATTCATTCATTCATTCATTCATTCATTTAGGTCTTATAAACTGAATACAGAATTTTTTTGCCCCACCTCCTTCACCAAAATGGTCATGCATAGGCTTTAGGAGGCTTTCAGTGTTCCTGGGGCCTGGGGAGGGCAGAAATGAGCAAAAGACAGGGTGTTTTTTGCTCAATTTTGCCCCCCCCCCTCCCAGCCCCCAGATGCACTCTATAAGCCTCCTAAAGGCTATGCATGCCCCCCCTTTTTATTACAAAAAATATGTTAGTTTTTGAAAAAAACTGCCCATTTTTTTGCTCATTTTGGGGGGGTACCCCCCAGGAGCACTCTACAAGCTTCCTAAAGGCTATTCATGCCCTTTTTGGGGGATAAAAAACGGGCCCATTTTTGGGAGGTTTGCAGAGTGCAAAAACTTTTCTTTTGATTTGCCTCTTCAAAATCTTGGTGCATTTTATACCATATGTGCTAGTAGTTCCTGACACTAGGTGATGGTGCTCATCCCAGTTTCAAAGCCGAAGAGCCAGCGCTGTCCAAAGACGTCTCCGTGGTCATGTGGCCGGCATGACTAAATGACTAAATGACTAAATGCCAAAGGCACATGGACCGCTGTTACCTTCCCACCAAAGGTGGTTCCTATTTTTCTACTTGCATTTTTATGTGCTTTCGAACTGCTGTAAAGCTTGGCAGAAACTGGGACAAGTAGATTTAGATTTTAGATTTTATTTGATTTATATCCCGCCCTTCTCCAAAAGGACCCAGGGCGGCGCACAAGAATTTAAAATAACATACAAAATACTACAAAAATACAAAAAATTTTAAAAACCCATTAAATACCAAGTCCTGCGCTAAAACCAATTAAAATCCCCAATTAAAACTATCTATGCTAGTCACAGCGGAGGTTATGTTAGGCCGGCTTGATGAAAAAGATGTGTTTTTAAACACTGGCGGAAGAGGCGGAGGTCGGTGATGGTACGGAGTTCAGGGGGTAGGTCATTTCACAGGGCGAGGCCCGCCACAGAGAAGGCCCTTCCCCTGGGTGTCGCCAGTCGGCATTGTCCGGCCGACGGCACCCTGAGAAGGCCCTCTCTGTGGGAGCGTATCGGTCTAAGGGATGTAAGTAACAGGAGCTCACTCCATTACGTGGCGCTAGGGATTCGAACCGCCAAACTGCTGACCTTTCTGATCAACAAGCTCAGCGTCTTAACCACTAAGCCAATGCATCCCTTAGATACATAGTATACAATACAATACATTAAGTTAAGGTAAAACCATAATAAAATCACCATTATATGGAGTCATTATTCCAAACTGGTTTGTTAGATTTAACCCTGATTAATCCTAGTGATCTCCTCGCTATATCACATCACACCCTACTAAATTATGCCCCAAGGTACAGGAAAAGGATAACTTTCAATGACGCACATCTGTAAACAGCCTTTATCTGCAGGAGATCTTTATTTTCCGGGGGGGAAATATTCTGCATTCAATCCTAAAATCTATAAATGAGTCAAAGAAGAAAATTTAAGGCGACACAAGAGTAGTTGCAAAATACAAGGAAGCACTATGAAAAAACTGGAATCAGTAGCTCCAAGGGAAATTTGTCAAGTTAATTAAATGAGAATAACTCGGAGGCACATATTTTTTAAACTGTTGGATCATATGCCTCTGTTTTACTTTAATGGTGTATTTGGCATTCAGTTGGATCCATGCATCATTTTTAAAAGATTGTTTCAACTCGTGACTAACTACTGGTTTCTAGTATAAAGAATAAGAAGGGGGTGTTATCACTCATTCAAAATATGTTTATTCATATTTTCAGAACGCTGACGTGGTCTTTTTTTTTTTAATTTAAAGACATTAATCATATTGCCAGTGGAATTGGCAACAGATCTGGACAGAGAGGAGGTTGGGGAGGAACATGGGCCAGTCCTGGAGTCTGGGGAAGGCTCTGATGAGGGATCTGGGTTGGAGGCAGAGAGAGGGCCAGAGCCGTATGCCAGTTATCAGCTGCCTTCAGAGTCAGACATCAGTGAGGCAGACGAACAGCTGGAGCCTGTTCCCATTGTCCGCATGCGCAGAGTTGCCGGATGAAGGGAACAGCTGTTTATTAAAGTTTATTAAAGCCCCTATTGAAATTATTAATGTTTAAACCTGTTCTTTAGCAGTGCTTTCGAACTGCTGGGTTGGCAGAAGCTGAGACAAGTAACGGGAGCTCACTCACTAGGGATTTCAACTGCCAAACTGACGATCTTTCTGATCGACAAGCTCAGCGTCTTAGCCACTGAGACACCACGTCCCTTAATACTGGCATTACTCAATCCATATTTTGTTATCTTCTTTATTGAATCTCACGGACGTCACTGTTAAATATTTTGTTCAAGTCAAGATATACTATGTCTACTGCATTCCAGTGGTCAATTACATTTTCATCAGGAAAGGAAGCCATTCTAGGCTTCTAACCATTATATTACACTGTGCTGAACATATTACACACAGACCTTTGAGCAACAAAGCAAAGTCATGCTATGTGTACAAGATGCTAGTTGACTCCATGCACAAACAAGCAATATCCTGTCTCTTGTGGAATTATTTGCAAATTAGGTGCAGCCCAGAAAATAGAACATACCAATCCCTCCACTCCCATTCTAAATGTGATTGCAACTAATGCATTTACATAGACTGGCTTGAGGCTTTGATAGAAATAGGTAATATCAGTAGAAGATAGTATCTTTTTTTAATAAAGCAGTAATGATCACTGTTAAGAGATAATGATGGCACTCAAGATGATGGCAAACTCAACAGCACCAAAGGAGCCATGGTGGCGCAATGCTTAGAATGCAATATTGCAGGTTAACTCTGCTCATTGCCAGGAGTTCGATCCTGATCAACTCAAGGTTGACTCAGCCTTCCATCCTTTTGAGATTGGTAGAATGAGGATCCAGATAGTTGGGGGTGATATGCTGACATTGTAAACCATTCAGAGAGTTCTGTAAAGCCCTATGGAGCGGTATGTAAGTCTACGTGCTACTACTATTTCTCCTCATTGTAAACTTGAATTTTTATCCCCAGCTTTCCTAACAGTTTTTCAGTGATAAAGCCAAAGCCAGGTTTTAGAAAGCAATAGGTAAATGTAAAGGTTCCCCTTGCACATATGTGCTAGTCATTCCTGACTCTAGGGGGTGGTGCTCACCTCTGTTTCAAAGCTGAAAAGCCAGTGCTGTCCAAAGCTGTCTCCATGGTCATGTGGCCAGCATGACTAAATGCCGAAGGCACACAGAATGCTGTTACCTTCCCACCAAAGGTGGTTCCTATTTTTCTACTTGCATTTTTACATGCTTTCGAACTGTTAGGTTGGCAGAAACTGGGACAAATAACGGGAGCTCACTCCATTACGCGGTGCTAGGGATTCGAACTGCTGAACTGCTGACCTTTCTGATCAACAAGCACAGTGTCTTAGCTACTGAGCCACCGTGTCCCTCTTAAAAAGCAATGATATTTATCAGACACCTATAACTCTATTTCCTGACTTTGGTACCTTCCAGGTATATTTTCAGATTCTGCAATTCCTAAGCATGGCAATTGCAGAAAATTCTTGGGTATGGAAGTCCACACATCTGGAAGTTGTCACGATTGGCAATACCAATCAGCAATAGTCATTTCACCTTGTACCTAGCAAAAATAGGGACACTAAGAAGTATGCGGGAGATTCCTTGAAGAAAACTGATGTCTATCGGAGTAAAAGGTGAAGTCTTTCTCGTCTTTGTTAGGAACTCTCCATATGTCTATTAGTTCCAACTCATCCCACATCTCAAAAAAGGGTGAAGGAAGTTGCGCTCGGCAAGATGTGGCACCAATTAGACCTTTCTTGTCTTTTCTAGGATTCACGACTCCATTCCAGTCTCCCATCAGTACATATGATTTATAATCCAATTGGGCTATTTTTTTTATGGAAAGTCTTGTAAAATTTCGTTTGCTGTTGATTTGGTACATATATTCCAACTATAAAAATTTTTTCCATCTTGTAGGTTGAGTTATAGTATCAGGTAACGTCCTTGAGTATCTGCCTCTAAAAGATTTGCCGTAAGCTCTTATCTTATATAAATTACCACTCCATTTTTTTTCTCTGAAGCCGAAACCACAAAGCAATTCCCCAATCTAGAATTAGTCAGATATTTTTGGTCGGACGCCTTTATATGTGTTTCCTGCAAACAAATTATTTCATTCTTATATTGCCTTAAGTAATGGTAAACCTTTTTTTCTTTTCTGCAGTAAGTTCAGGCCATTAACATTCCAAGTCAAGAACCTAGACGACATTGTCCTTTGATTGAAGCCTCTGAAGCAAGCTATCTAAATCCGCCAATTGTTGTTTAGGCCTTGCTCCTCCCACAGCTTCCATTGATTGTACCACAGTCGGTTGTATCGCTTGCAGTTGTTCCGCCCTCTGGCGCACCTGTTGTTCTTGTCCTTTCTTTCTAGTTGCCACTCGGGTGACCCTTTGGTCTTTGGCGTCCATATACTCCATTAATGCTACCAAGGTAGTAGCCACTTCGGCCTGTAATAACTGGACCGTATCTCCGCTCTTCGGAGGATCACCTGCTTGTAAAGCATTGATATAGAAGTCTTTAGCTTTATCAATTGTGTTAAGCCTTTATTTCCTTCCCGAATATAACACCACCAATCCAGCAGGTGCATCCCATCTAAATTGTAGTTCTCTTTTTTTCAATTCATCCGTCAGAAAAGCGTAGTCCTTCCTTTGACACAGCATCACTGATGGAATTTCTTTTAAGACCGTTACCTCTTGTCCTTGTATTTTAAATTTGTTATTAAAAATAGCCTGGAGTATCTGATTGCGTGTAGACTTCTTTTCAAAATAAATCACAATGTCCCTTGGCAAATTCCTCTGTCTCGCCACCCAAGAATTAACTCTGTAAGCTTTCTCTAGGGCAAGACGATAATCTTCGACAGAATCTTTCATATGTTAAGCCAGAGCTTCTGCACATACCTGTTTTACATTTTCATCCTTGACTTTCTTAAGACCACGAATTCTAAGTGCGAACTCCATTTCTCTGTATTGCAGCATCAAGTTAGCTTGTTCCAGTCTTTGTATACGCTGTTCTAAATTGAAATTTTCCTGCTTGATCTCACCAACTTCATCTCTCAAATCCTGGACATGCCCAATTAAGCCACCAAATGCCAATAATATATCTTGTCTAATTTCATTGTTTTGTTGTGAAATTTGTTCCCTAATATCTCCAGACATTACCTCCAGGTTGTCTTGGAGTTTAGTTTATTTCAGTTTATTTTAACTGAACTGGTCGATGAATGTTAAAAATACTTAGAGGAATTTTTTTTTGTTATGAATTTGAATAAGGGAACATTGATAGATATGGTTTGGGATGCAAGTAAGGCTTATATGAAGGGTATCCTGATATACTTAAATAGTAAAATTAAAAGGCAAAGGGAAAAGAAAAGAAGGGACCTGGAGCAGGAGATAAAGGATAAGGTGAAATTATTTACTCAAAATCCCTCGGATAGTAAGTTGAAAGTTACAATAAAATTATTGAAAGAGCAGTTTAATATGTTACTATCGGATCAAGTAGCTATGAAATTGAAATATGTTAAGTGTAATACCCTTCATAATGTAAATAAGCTGGTTGGTCTTCCAGTTAAGAAAAAAAAAGAAAGAAAGAAAGCAGGGTAGAATAGAGAAGGTACAGTATAAGGGACAGGAGGTATATAAACAAGAATATTTAGAATATTATACTAGGCTACACTCCAAGGACAATATTTTAGATGCGGATATAGATAAATACTGGCTAGAGGTGAAAGTCCCATTACTTAATTTAGTTCAGAGAGATGGTCTTGAAAATAGAATTTACTCCGCAACTTTTTTTTTTACTGGGTACAACCACAAATTGTACTGTTGTTGAAACAAGGTTAATATTGAACTTAATAACTGCTGCAAGATTGCTTGTAGCACAGTTTTGGAAACAGGAGGATCTAGGTATGGTAGAGGAATGGATTTTTAAGGTTTAAATCTGGCAGAGATGGCTAAGATCTCTGCATTTTTTCATTTTTCATTTTATTTACATTTATATCCCGCCCTTCTCCACAGAGGACCCAGGGCGGGGCACAGGAAATTTAAAAAACATACAGAATACAAAAATAAATATACAATTTAAAATATAAATTAAACCATCTTATCCTATGCTAAAAACCCAATTTTAAAATGTCCAATTTAAAACTATCTAAAAGTCCCCATGGGAGGTTAGGCTAGGCCGGCTTGTTGGAATAGATATGTCTTTAGACATTGGCGGAAGAGGCGGAGGTCGGTGATGGTGCGTAATTCGGGGGGTAGGTCATTCCAAAGGGCTGGGCCCGCCACAGAGAAGGCTCTTTCCCTGGGTGTCGCCAGTCGGCATTGTCCGGCCGACGGCACCCTAAGAAGGCCCTCTCTGTGGGAGCATATCGGTCTAAGGGATGTATGAGGCAAGAGGCGGTCTCTGCGTACTTAAAGGATCAATCACATGACAAATATTTGTTCGAATGGAGGAATTGGATTAGCTTTATACAAAACAGATATGGATCAGATAAACTTGTTATAGCTTACTAGGGAAAAGGTTTATTAGCAGATTTGAAAGTTTGATACCCTGTATCCAGCTTTGGGAAGCTCCGGGGAGGGGGGAGGAGGGAGGGGGGGACAGGGGGGGAAATTGTATTAAAAATTGTATTTGAAAAACTTTTACAATTAAAAAAAAAAGAAGTATGCGGGAGATTCCACAGCAAAATCACTGGGAAGCACAAGAGACAAGAACTAGCCCAAACTCATACAGAAATCTCCATGCTCAAGAACAAACTTGATTTTTTTTTACTTTCAACACCTTCAGTGTTAGATAAGGAGTTGGAACCTGGGTCTGACAAAAGCTGTAAAGTCTAGAAGTCATTGAATAGACTGTGCACAAGTACAAGATCCAGAGATATTCTGTACAAATGAGGGTTGCTTCTGCTGTTTGTGATTGCGATGACATGCAGACAACAACAATAACAATACACACAAATGTCTGTCTGTCTGTCTGTCTCTCTCTCTCTCTCTCTCTCTCTCTCTCTCTCTCTCCATCTATTATGTATCTATCTATTATCTCCCTCTCCCTCCCTCCCTCCCTCCCTCCATCCCTCCACCCAACCACCCACCCCTATTGCTATTGCTATTGGTACAACAACCATTCAGAAGCAAAACAGTGCATCGCTCCTGCAGGCATCACATAAACATTAAAAGTGGGTGACATTTGATTGCATCTGCCACTGTATTCTTTTTACTCTTTAGGGATGTCCATAGTTGTCCACTTGAACTCATGAGAAACAGGAGATAAAACAGAAGTCTCTTTAGCATGAGTCATGGCCTAGATGAAGTCCTTGCATGTAAAGCAATTCGGTTCCTGAGATTTTGCAGAAGGAATCCTCTTGGCAATGATGTTCTCACAATAAATGTCTTAGTAAACTACATTTGCTAAACCACACATTTCCTTTTCCTCTTATGAATACATCTGTACAAAAGAATAGACATTAGGGGTGAGGAAATCCTAACAAAATAAGAAAAAAAAACCCTGCCAGTCAACTAGCTAAGTCTGTAATCACATCAAAACAAATTCCTTCCTTAATCTAAATATTTAAAGCACTAATACTGTGCCAAAATCTGAAGTGTGCTTCTCCTTCAGAAAAGGCTACTCGCCTCTCAATCAGGAGGTTGTGAGTTCAATCCTAGGTAGAGGCAGATGTAGGGTCTCCTGCTTGGGCAGGGGATTGGACTAGATGACCTGCAAGGTCCCTTCCAACTCTGTTAATCTAATCTGCTTGAAGGCATCTTTCGCAGGTATATAGTATAATGGTTAAGGTATGTGATGAGGTCTGGGAAAGCCCAAATTTAAGTCTACTCTCAGCCTTGGGGACTCACTGGGTGACTTATTCTTTCATTTCAATCCACTTTACAAAGTTGCTTTTATAGGGGTAAAATAAGAGAAGATTCTTCCCCTATACACACATACACACACCAATATGACTTTTAACGGTAGGAGACGACCTCGCTGAGCCCAAGGCTGGGGTCAAATGCGTCCTCTCTATGCCCCCATAAGAGACCTAAGTCCAGTCCTTGCACCCTTTGAAGTTCATTGATTCTTATCTGGTGTCAATTTGCCTTAACCTTTAGTAGATAAGATTCCTGTGTATAGCTTGCATGGAATAAACTCATAGTGCTTTTAAACTCTATCCTGGTTCCTGATTTCCTGCATCAGACATTAATCTAGGGAATAAGCAAAAACACGAATAAGTGCAATTTGAATTGTATTGGTGTAGACCAGTGGTGTCCAACTCGCAGCCTGCGGGCCAGATGCGTTGCGCTCAATTTAGCAAAGGGGGGGGGGGAGTCGCGATATGTCATGTGACAATGACACAATGACACAAGTTTGACACCCCTAGGGAAGATGAATTGAATAGGCTCCACTCCTTTTTCTGTTTAGCTTATGCCCAACATGTCTAACCACAACACACAACCACATTTGCTAACAATCCTTCTCATATAAATGCACAATTTCTCCCTTATGATTTATATTCTTCTAGAATTGTAACTTTTGTTATATCAATAAAAGGGCTTTTATTCACAAACTGGATATCCCAAGGATGCTCATAACGGTTGTGTTTACAACTCTCCCATTTGAAGTGGGGTGTGCATTCAGGCTGTTAAAATAGACAAACACCTATTCACATTTTTCAAAGATTTAGCATCTCTCTATAAAGTGTTCTCTTTCTGGACACAAGGGAAGACAATACTTGACATATAATCATGTTCATCATTAACTTTGTTGAGCAGTCTCTGTTGTTCTTAATCGCAGGAGATCATTAGAACTTGCTAGTTTTAATAAAATGACCGACTGGCCAGAACGCAGCAGCACATGCATGTCTGAACACACTGCTATTCGTCCATGTATTTCTACAGGAACCATGCTGATTTCAAGTAGGCATCCAGATAGAATTTGCTGTGCTAGTTGTCTATCTTTAAAGCCCCACATGAAACAGAGCTAAGTGACACAGGGAATTTCTTGTCTCCAGTTGTTTTCTGCCTATCCCACCAGTGTCAGGTCTGTCCCAGCTTGGGCTATTAGGAAAGAAACACCCTCGACTCCATTTGTAGTGAAAGGTAAACTTTTACCAAAGGCCAAGTGGTTACAGCATTAAACAGCCAGATCTGAAGAGTTCTGCACAAGCCCAGGTCACTAACCCTCCCCCCCTGTCATCTCCCACTTAGTGACCAGGGAGAAGAGACCAAGACTCTCTTCTCATTTGAGATAAGTTTCAAATCAGAACTTGTAAAAAAAAAAAAGAATCCAAAGGAAAAACAGAAACACAATTTAACTGTAGTATTAATGCCATTTCAAATATCCTTAAGAAAGAAAGCAATCTTTTAAGGTGCAAAGCTATTAAGGTGGAAAGCTGTTCATAAAAATGAAGAGATTACGTTGGACTTCAATTCCTTAGTCATGTGTAATGGTAGGAGTTGATGTCTACCAGAAAGACCTTACCTTATGGGAAGCCAAGATAGATAGATAGATAGATAGATAGATAGATAGATAGATAGATAGATAGATAGATAGATAGATAGATAGATAGATAGATAGATAGATAGATAGATAGATAGATAGATAGATAGATAGATAGATAGATAGATGGGATGGGGAGAGAAGGGGAGAGAGGGAAGGAGGGATGGGGAGAGAGAGGGTGTTTGGGAGGGAGGGAGAGAGAGAGAAAGAAGAGGGAAATCAGTTTCTTAGACGTGTTTTTCAGCCACTGAAACCAGCCTCTTCCTGGCCCAAATTTTAATACACATCTGGGATTGCTGGAAACAACTGCTAAGTGCCTCAGCAGAAGGCAGGTTTGTGCAAGGAAAGGTGGGTGTTCTTAACCCTGAAGGCAAAAGATAAAAATCACAGAAACTTTGTACAGTAATCTGAGGAAAGTTCAGAAATAGAGCGGGTTGAAAAGGCAGGGAAATTCCCTAAATAAAAGGTGTATCTGAGCCTGGGCTACCTCAAGCGTCATACAATGTGATGTCTCCACTCATAACAGGAATTTCCTCCACCTAAACTCTACATCTGCTTAGGAAATCTCCTGTCAGCATCAGAATTTTGAAGGACAAGGATTCCAGGAGGAAGGGGAGAATTATTCGGCCAATGTTATCATTTACTCTCACCAGTAAATGTCAGTAACTACAATCCATATTTCCTGGCTTGCCTATTCAATATGTAAGCATATCACTCAAAAAGGTTCTTCCAGATGCCCATCTAAAAGCCTTGAATCTTCCATAGCTTCTTAACGGGTCAGAGTAGCTGCCTGGAGGCACATCTGAGGCAGGGGTAGGTTCTGGCTTCTGTTACTGCCGGTTCGCTCAGGGACATGTTTCGGGCGTGGGTTAGGGTTAGGGTTTAGGCGTACTGCTTCGGGCGTACAGGTGCTTGATGCTCGCTATGCGTGCATGCACAGAAGTAAAAAAAAAAGATGGCTGCACCTATGGCACTGCCAATAGAAATGGTTTGGGTGCATGGCCGGCTGAGTTACTACCTACTTGGCCAGCCGAGTTACTACCTACACGGGCCGAACCAGTAGGAACCCACCTCTGATCTGAGGTCTTCACAACAGAGCAGTTTCAAGAAGATGATCCAGATGGCGTTTTGTTCATTGAATGCTATTCTTATTGTGCCGTATCTGTCATCGGATGTTGGCGGTCATGTTGGCAATCCTATTTTTGTCAAAAGCCGCACAAAAAAGTGTGGCTGAGTTTTGTCCAAACCAGTCCCTCAAATTTTGAAGCCATGATGTTCTTCTTCTTCCTGCACCTGATTTGCCTTCAATCTTTCCCTGGAGGATGAAGTGAAGGATGCCGTATCTTTCTAGGTGTCACATCACATGTCTGAAATATTCTAAATTTTGCTTTTTGATGGCTTTGATGATTTCCCTTGGCTTTCCCAGGTGGCTTATCACCTCCTCATTTATGATTTTGTTCACCCAGCTTATATGTAACAGCCGCCGGTGAACCCACATTGCAAATGCTTCTAGTTTCTTCAAGTGGTTTTCTGACTAACCCTCTACTCTGTAGAGCAGGATATATAAGATGTAACATCTGGGAAGCCTTGAATGCTATGCACAAGCCTGATGTTGGCACCATACCAAAAACTAGTTTGTGTAGAAGTTATGGCATCAAACTAGAAACGGGGAGTTTGTGAGTTCTAGTCTTGCCTTGGGCACAAAGCCACACATGTGCCCATGGGCCAGTTACTCTCTCAACCCTATGGAAAACCATTTCTGAAAAACGTCACCAAGAAACCTGCAAGGACTTATCCAGGCTTTCTCCAATAATTAGGCACGATTGAATGGCAGGAAAAAAAATGTCTGTCATTGACAAGGTAGAAGGGGGATATTACTGTGGGGAAAAAATAATCAGATTTGTTATGGGAAAGAGAACTTGAAATGTGTATATGCAGAATATACAACAAATGTATAAAATATGCACATTTGCATACATATCTCTATACCAGGGATGTCAAACTCAGTATGGCACATTTTGTTGTAACTGTTCTTGCCTTCTGATAGCTCTGTGCATGCGTGCACTGGGAACAGGCTCCCCCTGTTCTTCTGCCTCGCTGATGTCAGACTCCGGAGACAGCACATCACTCCCAGATGGCCCTGGCCCCCTCTCTGCCCCCGATGCAGAACCCTCATCCGAGCCTTCCACAGACTCCAGGACTCATGTTCCTCCCCAACCTCCTCACTGTCTGACTCTGCTGCCAGCTCCACAGGCTGGCATCAGACCACAACACTGCTGTCGTCACATGCTGTATCACAACCTTTTCCCCATTCGCTAAACCGGATGTGAGCGTGGCCAGCATGGGGCACATCCGGCCCATGGACCGTGAGTTTGACACCCTGCTCTAAACTGTGGTTTATAATTACCCCTTAGATGGGATGCCAGGAATGGGTTCTCACCTGAAATGTGTCTCAAAGTGACAGTGACAATCTTATGGGTGGTGGAGGTTGCCCTTGCTGCTACTAACTTACAAATCAGATAAAGTGTGTGTATGTGTGGATGCTATTTTTCATGGATATCTCCTTCTTCAGAAGCCTGACACTGTGGGGAAAAAAACCTTGCAAGATAGACAACGTGAAAGGAAAGACATGATGAAA
The DNA here is from genome assembly GCA_039707465.1 of Rhabdophis nuchalis. Classification (NCBI taxonomy): domain Eukaryota; kingdom Metazoa; phylum Chordata; class Lepidosauria; order Squamata; family Natricidae; genus Rhabdophis; species Rhabdophis nuchalis. The sequence continues at coordinate 50,652,479 of CM077649.1, forward strand.
CGTCATGAAAGAACATCTAATTAAATGAAGATGTCATGAAAGGACAAGATGTAATAAAAGGACATCTAAAAAAAAACATCCTGGGGAAAAAATACCTTACAGACTTTTTTGGAACAGGAAATGGAGTCATCCATATCATAATAATAATAAAAGTGAGAATTAAAGTGTAGCAAAACAATCTCCAAGAATTAAACCCGACCAGTCATCTCTGGTAGACTGGACCTTCTTTTAACATTGGACTGACCTCAAATGTTTGAGGTAAAAGGTGTTAAGTAACATTTGAGCAGAGAAAATGGCTGGTGCCATTGCTACTTTCCTTCGTGTAAGAGAGTGTTGGAGATTCAAGATACATTTGTAATACTTGCTTTGTCAGCAGGAAATAATACCCAACTAATAATGAGCTGAGGTATGCAGTGGCTCAGAGGCTAAGACACTTAGCTCGTCGATCAAAAGGTCAGCAGTTCTGCAGTTCAAATCCCTAGTGCCGCGTAACGGGGTGAGCTCCTGTTACTTGTCCCAGCTTCTGCCAACCTAGCAGCTCGAAAGCATGTAAAATGCAAGTAGAAAAATAGAAACCACCTTCGTTGGGAAGGTAACAGCGTTTTGTGCGCCTTTGGCATTTAGTCATGCCCACGCAGATGTCTTTGGACAGCGCTGGCTTTGAAATGGTGATGAGCACCACCCCCTAGAGTTGGGAACGACTTGCACATATGTGCGAGGGGAACCTTTACCTTAATAACGTTCTATCCCTCTCCTGAAGCTTCATCCCTATTTTATCTCACTTTTCTGATTGCACACATTTTATACTTCAATTTTCCCCCCACATCCAGATGCCATTTTGAAGGGTTAATTAACCATTGTAGCAGGCATGATGAACTTGCCACTGTCTTATCACTCCATGTTGCAATTGTTTAACCTACCCATAAGACAATATTTGACTGGTCGAGATATGTACCAACTCTTGAAGGAAGCATTATTTAACATGTCATTTTTATGTACTGTTGCCAGACATTAGGGATCAGATCTCAATCTTGTAGTCTAGCCATAACGGCGTCAAATTGAACACAGTGGGGTTTATTTCTGAGTAAATATATCCTACTATCAAGTCAGACATCTCTGTTGGAGAGAAATTGGGAAGCAAAAGATGAGGTGGATACAAGACACAATATTTGATGGAAGGTTTTTCTCATATATTTTTAACTTTTTAAGACGTGCGGTCATAGGGACCGCAACAGTTTTCTAAGATGTTCGGGAACACCCCTATTTTTAGAAATCGACCATTCCGGTTACGAATAGCTTTTGTTTTCCCACCAATGAGAGTATATGAAGCATCGCACTTACGTCAGTTATTTGATGTTTTCTGTAGCGGCATTTGAATTTGAGTTTTGGTTATTTTGACCGAAGACCTTCATTAACATTTTTTAATATAATGTCGGGGTCAGGTTTTCCATCAAAAAGAGTGCGATTTGGTGATCCAAACTTCGAAGAAACTGTTCTAAAATGGTATGGAGAAGCAGAGAGTGATCTGAATGAAGTGGAATTGGATTGTGATGAAAATTTTGCAATGGACGATTTAGGAACCAGTCGAAGCCGCTGATTCTTATATCAGTGTTGATGAAGCTCCCAATAAAATCGATGATCAGATACAATCTACATCGTGCAATAATTTATGTGGCAAGAACAAATTGAAATGGTCTTCTGCGCCTTTTGGAAGCCATAGATCCAGAACTGCTAGTCACAATATTTTTATGCAATTGCCTGGACTACAGCCAGCAGCTAGACATCTCGGAAATTCACCTACTCCCCTAGAGATTTGGAAATTATTATTGTCTAAGGAAATTATTAGTACCATCATTCAGTGGACCAATGTAAAAATTAGAGCAGGAAGATTGAAGTTCAAGGATGAAGAAACAAAAAGTGACTTGCGCGATGTGGATTTGATATTTTTTGGTTTACTGCTCTATACATCAAGGTTTAGAACCAACCATGAAAACATTGAATGTCTTTTTGCTACTGAGGTCATTATGACTTCATGTCTGTATTAGGGTAGCCGAAATAGTACGTCTGCGGTTAAGGGTTAAAACATTCAATGAAATTCAAAAACATGATTCTGGAGATTCCAAGAACTTCCAAAACCAAGACTGCCTCTGGCCTTCTTCATGACAAGCAGGCTACAAATTCACACATTGTATTCCCGTCCCATCCTATCCCTTCCCCAAACCAACTTTGTCTGTTCACGAGATGATGTCATTTTGACAGTCATCAGTGCTTTCCTCTACTCTGAATTCATATGATTATGACTTGTTAGTCATCCCATGCCAGGTCTGCACCCTATAAGGAATTGATTGACATAAGTTGGTAAACAATTTTAGCTCCCTGATTAAATTCTGGGTAAAATCTGGAGCTGTACCATGGTGTGATCTGATGAACTCATTCTCTGTACCCTATGAACTGTATGTATAGGGTATTTATGTATATACTTATGCGCATGCGCACACAGTTCCCAAAATAGAGAGCATACGAAGCATATTGAACGTATGTTTCCAGCTAACTGTTAGAACATAAACAAGAACTGTTTCCTATGCCTAAAGAGGGAAGATTGTGACATACGTCAAGATGAAGGGTGAAGAAATCATATTAAATCATCTCACACAGCACACTTGTTCTTTTCCCCACATCTCCCCACCCCCCATATCCTCTGTCATCGATTAGGTAATCGTTTCAGTTGAGACAAGCTTAAATCAATCTCCAAAAACGCTATATAAGTAGACAGCACATCCTAAAACTAGCTACCCCTTGGCTTGGAAGCAGAAAAACAACAGTCAGGATGAGAAGCTTCTGGCTTGTGCTCTTTGGTGGGGCAATAGCTTTTGCTTTGCCTGTGAAACATGAAAAAGACAAAATGCTTCTTATGCAGGTAAGGTCAAAGATGGAAATGAAAGTATATATTGATGTAAGGTAACTGTATTTGGGGGGAACGTGGTGGCTCAGTGGCTAAGATGCTGAGTTTGCTAATCAGAAAGTTTGGCAATTCAGCGGTTCAAATCCCTAGCGCTGTATAACAGAGTGAGCTCCTGTTACTTGTCCCAGCTTCTGCCAATCTAGCAGTTCTAAAGCATGTAAAAATGCAAGTAGAAAAATAGGAACCATCTTTGGTGGGAAGATAATAGCGTTCTGTGCACCTTTGGTGTTTAGTGATGCCGGCCACATGACCACGGAGACGTCTTCGGACAGCACTGGTTTGTCAGCTTTGAAACGGAGATGAGCACTGACCCCTAAAGTCAGGAACAACTAGCACATACATCCGAGGGGAACCTTTACCTAACTGTAGATTTATAATAATGTAAGAAATATAAGCAATAGCACTTAGACTTTACAGCACTCTCTCCGTGGTTTACAGAGTCAGCAATGCCATTAATATTAACTACCTTGTCATTATGTTTTATTTATCACACACATACATGCATATGTGTAATTATTTTGTCATCTTCCAGAAGTACATAGAAAACTTGGGATGAATAAAAATAGAGAAAAGTGAGAAAGAGATACGAAAAGCCACCTTCTTGCAAAGATTGAAAGGTGACAGATTCAAGGAATAGAGAAATATCTATTTGTCTAGAGATCTAGTATTACACAATTTTACTTGGACCTCAGGTTATGTTTTATACTTATAAACAAACATCTAAAATCTAAAATGTAATCTAAAACAGATTACAAAAATCTAAAATGTAATCTAATCTTTGCAACTTTAAGTCTGAAGGACTTCAGCTCCCAGCAAAGCTGGCTGGAGAAGTCTGGGAGCTGAAGTCCTTCAGACTTAAAGTTGCAAAGTTTGGAGAGCCCTGGTCTAAAATCCATGTAAAATATTACAGAAAATGTCAAATGCCAAAATATTTTCTTACAAACAAGATCACGAATAATAGCTGGACTATTCACACCTAGCCCAGCAAGCATTGTGGATAGTTAAAATGATGAAGAATATGGGAAGATCTGTCCTAATTTTTTACATCCAGCTCAATGCTGTAACGGAGTATAGAAAGCTGCAAGAGTTGTTATCATCTACAATATTTCTACTCTATCGTGCTGGATAGATTGCTGATAATTGAATCGTTTGTCCTCTAATTTCTATCTATTATAAAATGCAGAATAAGTACAACCAAAGGGATGTGCTCATATTGGCCTTAAATAATTAGATTATTGCATTTGACCAGAGACTTCTAAATCATTCTAAAATGTAAACAAGTTAATTCATAAAAGTATATAATTTTCTATTTCAGAGGTACCTAGAAAAATATTACAACTTTACATCAACTGGGCAACCAGTCTTTAGAAGCAGAATCAGCAACCCCATGGCAAAAAAGATCAGAGAAATGCAAAGATTTATCGGATTAGAGGTGACAGGTGATGTAGATTCCAATACGCTGCAGGCCATTCAAAAACCCAGATGTGGAAACCCAGATGTGGGCCAATTTGCCTTCTTTCCAAATCAACCCAAGTGGCAGAAGAAACATCTGACCTACAGGTAGCCCTTCAACTCAAGTTCTCAAGGGAAAGGTTGACATAATTCATGTTGATCCTGAAAGTTTGGAAGGAAGCCCTCCTTCTAAATTTGGTTTCTGTTTATTTTTTCAAAGGATACTGAACTACACACCAGATATGGAAAGAGGCAACATTGACAAAGTTATCGACAAAGCTTTAAAAGTTTGGAGCCAAGTTACGCCTTTGACATTCGAGAAAGTTCTAGGTGGCAATGCAGACATATTTATCTCTTTCCAGGCTGGAGGTAAATCTAAGCTATTATACAAACACAATAGGATAATATGTTCCCTATAGAATAGAATAGAGCCATGATGGCGAACCTATGGCACGGGTGCCACAGGTGGCATGCAAAGCCATTTCTGAGGGCACGCAAGGCGTTGCCCTGTCAGCTCCAGCAGATATGAGCGTGCTGGCCAGCTGATTTTTGGCCTTGATTTCCGGCCAGTTTTTGCCCTCCTGAAGCCTCCAGAGGGGAAAAATGGCTCAACGGGCAACCTGGAAGTCCATTCCTGAACTTCCAGTTTGTGTGTTGGGCCTTTTTTCCCCTCTCCTCAGGCTCCAAAAAAGCACAGGGCAGCAGGGAGTATCACGCATGCATGCTCAGGGGACGCAGTATCGGAGGCATTAAATTATCGGTGTGGGCACATGCGCACGCACAATAGCGCGAGCATGTGTGCTTTTGGTACCCGAGGCAAAAAAGGTTCGCCATCACTGGAATAGAGTAATAGAGTTGGAAGGGGCCTTGGAGGACTTCTAGTCCAACCCCTTGCTTAGGCAGGAAACCAGGGGTGGGTTCTGGCTACCATTGCTACCAGTTCAGAAGTAAAAAAAAAGTAATAAAGTATTTTTTTCTGTTATATTTAGTTCATGGAGATTTCTATGCTTTTGATGGACCTGGTGGAACACTTGCCCATGCTTATGCTCCCGCTCCTGGCATTGGAGGAGATGCCCATTTTGATGAAGATGAATTCTGGAGCTACGGTGTAGAAGGTAATGATGAAGTTGGTTTGTTTAATTCTGCTTTCCATCATTTTCATACTGACTTTTAACTCGTTAACTAAAATTGGATAAATAAATAAATAAACCAACATTGTAATGATAAAAACAGGAGCTGGCTGCAAAATATAAAAAACAGAGCGCAGAGCTGAAGAAGCTTCTTGGATGAGAAGCAAAACCTCTTCACAGAAAAACCTCTTGAAAAAGCATCTTTGGGATAAGATTTAGATTGTGTACTTACAATATGATGTTTCTTATCGCCCGTGTAGGTACCAATTTATTTTATACTGCTGTTCATGAGTTTGGCCATTCCCTTGGACTCTTCCATTCTCGAGATCCTAATTCAGTGATGACTCCAGTGTACAAGACGCCCATGGCAAATCAACCGATTCTATCTCAGGATGATATTACTGGCATCCAGTATCTCTACGGTAATTTAAAAAATAAGTGTAATCTAAAATATTGTACCTTTTAACCGTTTCTGAACTGAAAGAGAGTGCTAAGCTCGGGCTGTGTTATCTACAAGGTGTGCATGTTTTAAGTCACCTTTAACAGATTAACCAAGTTGAAAGGGACCTTGCAGGTCATCTAGTCCAACCCCCTGCCCAAGCAGGAGACCCTACATCTGCCTCTACCTAGTATTGAACTCACAACCTCCTGATTGGGAGGTGAGAGCTCCACCTCTAGGCCACAGCAGTAGCTCTTACAAGCAGGTAGATAAGGAAACATCAGCTTTTCAGCAGCCTAAGATGATAGTTGGGACTTCAGCTTCCAGCACAACACAAACCTCTGGAGGTTACCAGATTCTGGACTTTATGCAAAACTTGTATATTGTGTATATTGTATGCTTAGTCAACAGGGAAGGATTCCCCCCCCCCCCCGGTTAATCATATGCATCTGACATTCTTTTAGGAGCATCATCAAATCCACCTCAAGACCCAGAAGAAGACGAACCAAGAAAACCCAACAGCGAAGACAAACCAGCATTACCTTCTGCTTGCAATCCTGGCTTGACATTTGATGCTGTGACCACGTTTCGGGGAGAAATAATGTTTTACTGGAATAAGTAAGGCCTGTAATTTTCAACCAGAATCATCACCACCTTCTTCTTCTTCTTCTTCTTCTTCTTCTTCTTCTTCTTCTTCTTCTTCTTCTTCTTCTTCTTCTTCTTCTTCTTCTTCTTCTTCTTCTTCTTCTTCTTCTTCTTCTTCTTCTTCTTCTCCTTCTCCTTCTCCTTCTCCTTCTCCTTCTTCTCTTCCTCTTCCTCTTCCTCTCTCCCTCCCCCCTGATCTCTCTACCCCCCTCTCTCTACAAACACACACACACAATAATGCTAGAAAATGGCAAGAAAGTTGCAAGTTCCAGTCACTTGACCTCAGACCTTGCGATCGATGGTCAATCCAAACTGGTTGCCAAGCATCTAAAATATGATCACATGACGATGGGGAGGCAGTCCTAATTTCAAGGGCAGGTTATAAGTCTCCAAAGTCCTAGCTTTTTGGAAGTCATCGTCATTTTGAACACTCATTAAGCGAACAGTTGTAACTCAAGGGCCCCCTGAAATATTTATATATATTTTTATCAATTCAAGGACATAATCATATTTAATTATCCTCCCTTGTGTTTTAATGCAAAGGTTCTATGAAATTATCTTAGGGGCTGCATGCAACCAGAGGATAATACCCTGTTTCCCTGAAAATAAGATCTCCTTGGATAATAAGCTCAATCACGCTTTTGAGCACATGTGCTAAAATAAGCCCTTCCCAAAAAATAAGCCCTCCCTGAAAATATTGCAACACAGCAGCAGCCATGAGGTGATCATATTCACTGCCTCCTGCACCTCAAAAATAATAAGACCTCCCTGAAAATAAGGCCAAGTGCTTATTTTTTGGGGGGGTCAAAATAAAATAAGACCCTGTCTTATTTTAGGGGAAACACTGTAAATTGCTTTTCCATGATCTGCACTGTTAAAAATTGAATGCTAATAGGAAATAATGTCCTGAATTCCTGATAGAATTCAAGACGTCTTTCAAAGCATCTCATTTCTTTTTCCTTTTTCCTTTTCTAACTCCTGTCTCTCTCCCATTAAGGAATAAATACTCCTGCCAAGTTTTGAAATGTCAGATATTAAAAGTTATTTTTAAGTGCTTTCAGAGGTGCAGTGCTCTAAAACAAATATGTGCTTTTAATAGATATTTCTGGCGAAAACTCCCCCAGTACAGACAGATTGAGTTGAATCGGATTTCTGAATTTTGGTCATTTCTACCATCTGGAGTTGATGCTGTTTCTGAAAACAGTGAGAAAGATGAGACATTTCTTTTTAAAGGTAAACTATTCTCATGTATACCAGGGCAATCCTAGTTTTGTATTTGATTCAAAAATCAGGGGTGGGCTGTTGGAGGTTTGCATGGGTTTGTGTGATCCTCTAGCAAAGATTCTGCATGGTTTGGCGAACCCCCAAATCCCACTCTTGGCTGTCCCCGACCACCCTACCTCGCCCCGCTCCTCCCAGGAGTCTCTACGTGGTCTCTTTATCGTGCCAGGTAAGTGCAGGGCCTGTGCGGAGGCTCGAGGAGAGGGAAAACAGGCCTACTGGAGGTTCTGGAAGTCAGGAAACGGGCCTGTTTCTGACCTCTGGAGGGCCTCCAGAGCCCAGGGAAGCAGTTTTTGTCCTCCCAGAGGCTCAAGGAAAGCCTTCAGAGCCTGGAAAGGGCAAAAAATCCTCCCTCCTCCCCCCCCGGCCATGGTGCAGGAGGCTGATTAGGCTACGTCCACCATGGCTATGCCCACCTAGCAACTGGGTAGCAGCTGAAACATAGCTGCAATTTTTGAAGCCAATCCCTGTCAAAAATGGTCTTTTCCTGAGAAGCTGGACAAGAAAATAGCACATCTTTGACTCTTTAAAGCAGTCACCTTTTTCCTGGAATTGTGTGGCAGTCTTCTGCAGATACGGGGGTCATCTTTGAAAAGATACAGCTGCTTTAAAGAGTTGTAAGTTGGGGCTAAATTGATGCCCTCGTGTTCCCTAAAATATCTTTTGAGAGTCAGATCCATGGCATCATAACACACCTGTGAATTCTGGGGTAAAAGTTTATTTTATGCATGGTTTATTTGAATTATAGGCATTTCGTGCTGTTTTCCCACAGGTTCACTTCTAGAAATCCTTAGTACTCATAATCTGCTTGATTTCAGGCAACCAGTTCTGGGTCGTGAAAGGAGATTATTTGCTTCCTGGATACCCCAAGGCCATCCACAGTCTCGGCTTTCCCACAAATGTCGCAAAAATTGATGCTGCAGTTTTCAGTGGCAATGAAAGGAAGACTTATTATTTTTCTTCAGACAGATACTGGAGGTATGACATAAAGTCAAATGCAATGCAAGAGGGCTTAAAACTGACTTTCAAATTTTGTATAAATACTTTATTTTAGTGGCAAGTGGCAACATGTTGTATTGAACTATATATTTAAAACAGTATGACATTATTTCATTTCCAACTTGATTAGCGCCCTCTAAAGGTAGCCACGTATATTATTTGATTACTGGATAGAAAATTTATTCCTTTTGGAAAGCAATTACTGTAGAGCTGGATTTGGGGGATGAAAAGGAAGTTGAATTACAGTACATTTGGATGTCTATAAAGTGCATTTACTGAATAAGCCAATAAGGACAAAATCTCATGTACTGTATTTTAGACTTCAGATTTAATCTATAAATAATACAGATTAGTTTCCATTGACTTTTGTCTATCGCCAATTTGCTTTGACTGTTAATAGTTTAGATTCTTGTAGAAAGTGTTATCATGCAATAACTCTGCATTCATTTGAGCTGCCTGGGCTCCTGATTTCCTGCTCTTGACAGAACCTTTAGTCTCCACTGACAAAATTCTAATGTCCAAATTTTCCATATAAAGATTTTTAGCGCTATAGTCCTGTGTGTGGTCAGACTTTATCTTGAGCATAATGTTTAGGTCTGCCATGTGACTGGTTAAAAGGGATGCAGAAAAACTGAAATATGTTCAGAAAAGGGCAACAAGGGTCATCTAAGGACTAGAAACTAAGTCTTGTAATGGAAAATATGTACACTGGTGAAATCTGAGAAGGAATACGAGAGTATCCTTCAAATAGCTAAAAGTATGTCACACACAAGGTCAAGGAAGGCCTGTTGTCTCTTGTTCCAGAGTGCAGGGCATGGCATGGTAGATGTAAATTACAGGAAGACATTCCAAATGAATGTTAGAAACATTTCCCAATAATACCATAACAGTGAAAATTATTATCCAAAGGGGTAGTGTTTTCCCTTTCTTCTGCCTGGGGTACTTCTGTCACCTTGCATCACAAGATGAGCGACATTTAAATCCGATTTGATAAATTTGATACATAAGCAAATACTTTAATGTAGGTTTTTTTTCTGAAGGTTGAACTTGGATTCCTTCCAAATCTATGATTTGAACTCCAATGCTGGTTTGGTTTAAATTTCTTCCTTTTTTCCTTCCTTTTCTAAGTTACGATGAAAACAGCAAAACCATGGACAGGAGTCCCCAAAGGATCCAAGATGGCTTCCCAGGTATCTCAGGCAAGATTGATGCCGTCTTCTACTACAATGGTAAGGAACAATGTTTAGAAAACATGAGTGGGGATTTTGTGCCAATATCGCTATTTCTTTTAAAAAGGAAACGTAAACAAAGCACAATTGACTTGAGAATGATAAGGACAGGGGTGTCAAATTCAAGGCCTGGGGGTCGGATCCGGCCTTGGGGGTGCTTAGATTTAGCCGGTGGGGCTGCCTTGGAAACAGCACTGGCCCACGGTGGTTCTGCCAGTGAAAATGGAGCTCGGGAGAGCTGCCCTCCCAAGCTTCATTTTCACTGCAGGAGGCCGTCGCAGTTGAAAGCAGAGCTCAGGAGCCCATTTTCACTGGCAGAGCACTCGGGCCACTACCAGTGCCCCTGACGCGAGTCACGTCAAGCTGGCCACATTCCCCCTGGCCAGCCCCCCCACCTCCCAAGGTCTCATGCAGCTCTCAATGGAATAGAGTCTGACACCTCTGGATTATGACAAAGGTCCATAATCAGAAGCTGTGAAGGGCTAAATGACTTAGTTATGTCCTTCAGGATTCCCCTAAGGATATTATTTTGGGAAAAGGATATAGCAAAGCAACTGTAATTAATCTTTATTTGTTTATTACAACAACATATAGGCCACGCCACTCAGAACCAACCTGGAGTGGCAGATTAACTACTTGCAATTGTAATCATGTAACATTGAATTCAATTTTCATTTAAAATTTATATTTGTCCACTGATTTCAATGCAAAGCTCTCTTTGCTCACCAAAGAATTGTGCTCCTCACTCCACCCCAGTTTAGATGAGTAACACAAATCTTAAATCCTTTGCATCAAGTCTCTTTCTCAATTTTATTGCTCAGAAAATGTAAACAGAATCTGCCACAAAAATCATTCTGGGCAAATATGTTCACAATTGCATTTCCACCATAGCCAAAGTAATTATAATGACTCTACTACCTCTGGATAAGTATTTTTCCATTTGTTTGAGAACATATATTATATTCCTTTATGTTTGCTTTCTTTCCCCTTTGTAGATGTATTGTACTTCTTTAAGGGAAGAAATCAATATGAGTTTGATCCTAATACCAGAAGAGTTACTCGAATCCTAAAGGCCAACAGCTGGTTTTCATGCTGAGAAAAGAAAAGAAATTATGAAACATAACTGGCTACTTTACATTGAAAGTGTTTTGTGTGTGTGTGTGTGTGTGAAGATATAATTAAAATTACATAATGTAATGTAATGTAACATAATGTAATGTATATAATAAAACAGTATAATATATATAGTATTCTATTGATAGGAATTGTTATTACATATGATCACTGCTGCAAGATTATTGCATGCACAAAAATGGAAAGACTAATAATAATCTTTATTGTCATTGTAATAAAATAAAATAAAATAAAATTACAATGAAACTACACAATACCTACAACAGAGGAGTGAATGGTCAAGATGACTGAATTAGCAGAGGTGGCTTTGTCTGATTAGAGACAAAAAATTATTAGTAACAGGAAATCCCTTATGGACTTTTTTCTGGAAAAAATAAATAAATTGTGATTTATGGGTTTGATGATCAGAAAGGGTAGATTTTGGAAAGAAGAAAATTATGTTGTCACCTTTAGAGAGACAGAGAGGGTAAAATATAAATCTGGAAGGACCTGCTATTAAAAGATCAGAAATTCCCACTTTTTTCACTTTTCCTTTCTTTTTTCTTCTCTACTTTTTTCTTTGCACATTCTCTTTAGTTTTTCTTTCTTTCAAGAGTTTATTGTTCTTATCTTCTTAATTTAAAAAAAATAAAAATTATGTATATAAAAAGAAATCAGCCGTCCTGTCATCAATTCACCTTATCTAGGGATCAGTGGTGAAATTCAATTTTTTTTACTAACGGTTCTGTGGGTGTGGCTTGGGAGCATGGTGTGGTTTGGTGGGCGTGGCTTGGTAGGCGTATAATGCAAAAACTCCATTCCCACCCCACTCTGGGGCCAGCCAGAGGTGGCATTTGCCACTTCCCAGAACTCAATGCTCAACATTTCCGCTACTGGTTCTCCAAACTACTCAAAATTTCCACTACCAGTTTCCCAGAACCTGTCAGAACCTGCTGGATTTCACCCCTGCTAAGGATTATAAATCAATTGTGGCTAAATATCTATATACATGAGTAGAATGATCCTTTTGATTCTGCTAAAATGTCCTGCCATTTTTTTTAAAATTGAAGGCTATATGGCAGGGAATTTCAATCAAAACAGTCACAATGATGGATGCCACTGTACAGTTTGTGATGACAGCTATCATTTTATTACGAGTAAAAATAGAAAGGTAGGGCATCAAGGACGGCATGCCAAGGATTTGACTTTTTTGAATCAATCCATCTCCATGGATATCTTTAGCCATTTGTTATCTGAACAAATGAAAGGCATTTAGCTAGCTGTACAATCAAATGGCGCCCATTCATACCTTTCCCAACCTCACAGAAAGACCATCTTAATTATTCTGCTACGTCTGTCAGAAAATCTGGTAGATATTCTTCTCATCCATTACACAGCAAGAGAAATAAATAAGAAGATACTTTGCTGCCCCTTTAAGATATATCCAAATTTGGCTGTTTGAATAGGCTACCTCAGTATTTCTCAACCTTGGCCACTTGAAGGGGTATGTGGACTTCATCCCCCAGAACCCCCTAGCCAGCCATGGTGGGGAAGTCCACATCTCTTCAAGGGGCCAAGGTTGAGAACCATTGGGCTACCTCATTCTGTCAAATGGAAAGCATTAACAGAAGGTTCTATTATATCCATAGGCATAATGGAAGAGTGGATCTAGGAGAGAAGCTTTTACATCGAGTGCTACATAAAAACTTCAGGGACCATACACAAGTGATCAACGTGGACTCGTGGAGTGTCTGTTATGCACACTATAAAGTTGGATTATATTATAGGCTGGTTTTGTAATCTCTGGAAACTCCTAACACAATTGGAAAGGATCCGAAGTATTTCTTATAAAACCTATCACTCAGGATACAATTCCAAGACAAATAAATTCAACTCTTCCAGGCATTCATTGACTTATAGCATTTCACAGTTGTTTATTTGTACATACTCCCCTGCTCAAGCATTCCATTCTAATCTCTTCTGTACGATCTCCAGTGATGAAGCACCCATAGCCTCTGGAGGCAAGCCATTTCACTGATTACTTGTTCTCCTTAATTTCTCCTTAATTCTAAGTTAGGTCTCTCTTTAAAAGATCTTCCATTCGGTACCTTTTGTCCTGCCTTCAGAAGCTTTGGAAAGTAGACCAACCTCTCTTCTCTGTGGCAACCTTTCAAATACTGAAAGACTCTTATGTCACTCTTAGTCTTTCTCTTTTTTAGACTAGAGCAGGGGCATCAAACTGGTGGCTCGTGGGCCAGATGCATCCCGTGCAGACCAGAGGTGGGTTCCTACCGATTCGGACTGGTTCAGCTGAGTAGGTAGTAACTTGACCTACCACTCCCCCAAACCGGTTCTCTCCACATCAACGTAGGCGTTGCCATCCTGTTTTTTGCTTATGCGCATGCCCAGAAGCATTTTTAGTGCTAAGCATGCATGCATAGCGAGCATCAAGCATGTGCACAGTGCATCCGAGTGAACCGGCAGTAGCAGCAGCTGGGACCAATCCCTGGTGCAGACCATGCCTGCCCCGGCTCCACAAAGGCAAAAAACGTCACAATATGTCACGTGATGTTACATGATACAATCGAGTTTGACACCAGTGGAATAGAGACATACCCCGTTCTTGCAACCATTCATCATAGGTTTTAGCCTTCAGACCCTTAATCATCTTTGTTGTTCTTCTCTGCACTTTCTATATTCTCAGCATCATAGTGACAAAAACTGGATGCAGTATTCTAAGTGTGGTGTAACTAGTTCGATTCAACTTGATTATTCAACAATAAAGTATGTTTTGGTGTGCTATTTATGGTGAGAAAGAGAAATTTAGTGGAAGCACCTATAACATGATTTGAAGTTTTTTGAAACTTTTCTGCTACGTCCATACAGGAATATACTCATGTTTACTTTACAGAAAAGTAGAGATTGGTTAGATATTATTAAATTCTGGAAAAGAACAATTCCACAATGCAGTCATTTGGATGGCTCGCTGCACCAAGCCATAATTTCATCTAAATTGTGTTTGTGTGACATCACAACAGAACTATGAAAGGGATAGTTTTCATTGTGACCCAGTGATGCACATTTGCTCATTTGTTTCCTTTTTCCAAACACCCAATGCTAAATATATGGATTGGAGATCCTTTCCATGCTTTAGTTATTAAAGCAAAGGGGGTCAAATAACAGTGGGGAATTGTTGGGTTTCCTGGATTAAATTGGAAAGTTGAAATGAATTATTTACACTATAGTTGTAGGATTGTATTATCTTTCACTAACAAATATGTTAATTATATTATTGTTGCAATACTAAATGAGGAAAGCATGATAGATAGATAGATAGATAGATAGATAGATAGATAGATAGATAGATAGATAGATAGATAGATAGATAGATAGATAGATAGATAGATAGATAGATAGATAGATAGATAGATAGATAGATAGATAGACAGATAGATAGATCTGGCTAATGAGATAGCCAAAATTTGGTGAGACCATTACATTTACATTCTGTCTTTTTTAATGATCATGAAAACTGAGAAACACCTCTAGCTACTTTATATTAGCTGTATTCATAGCTAATATTCAACATTTAAATCAGATTAGGACAACATGCCAAATTTGATCAGTATTAACCTGAGATACTGTAGATTTTATATGGTACAGCACATTATGAGAGTTCATTTGATTAATTTACAGTTTAATGTGTCTTCCAGCCCCAGAGAATAGATTGAAGTAATAATCAGATTCTCTATTTGTGAACACAACTATGGAATCAGATCATTGGTTCATATATCTTGTCTGTCTACACTAGCTCTTGGTTGCTTTAACTGGGTACTTTTGATGCACCATTAAACTCTATCACTGAAGCTATGGCCTTCTCTAATACTTAAGCATTGATCAAGGAGAGATTCAATCTAGAAATAAGGAAAAATTTTCTGACAGTGACAATAATCAACTGATGGAAAAGCTTGCCTTCAGAAGCTATGAGAGCTTCATCACTGGAGGCTTTCAAGAAGAGACTGGTGTGCCATCTGTCAAAAATGGTGCATTTTTGCTAATCTGCTTGAGCAGTGGGGGGGGGAGGTTTGGACTAGATCCGTGATAGCGAATCTATGGCATGGGTGCCACAAGTGGCATGCGGAACCATTTCTTAGGGCATGCGAGACATTGCGCTGTCAGCTCCAGCGCGCATGTGTGTGCTGACCAGCTGATTTAGGCCTTCGTTTGAGGCCATTGTTCACCCTCTGGAAGCTTCAGGGAAGCTCCTGAAGCCTCTGGAGGTGGGAGGAGAGGCTGTTTTCACCCTCCCCAGGCTCCTAGAAAGCCTCTGGAGCCTGGAGAGGGCGAAAAAAGTGCGCCAGGGGGTCACTCACACAGCATTATGGGTGTGGCATACCCACACATGACCCTCCTGCGCTTCCCCCGCTTTTGGCATGTGAGCCAAAAAAGGTTAACCATCACTGGACTAGATGATGTACAAAGTCCCTTCCAACTCTGTTCATCTGTATCCATTTAAAATAACTGACAAGATCCAGACTTATGAAGAAAGCATCAACATGAATATTTAGGATCTAAAGTTTATTTCATGTTCATAGACTAATTTCTCCATGCAATTACTAGGATGATGCATGTAATCTTCAGTCATTCTATTTTCGCAAATTTCTCAGAAATAGTCATTTCTCCAGACCAGTTCAGTATGTTTGTTTATAAGCCATTACTAAGATAGGGGAACTGACCCTTGCATCACTGCTCTTACATTATTCATACCCAGTGAAGCGTCCCAGGACGTGCTGAAGCTTATTGGAAATAAGCAGCCATTCCTTCAACAGCAAGGAAAGGACTCCAAGCATAGATATCCGAGCGCTTTCTTCTCTAGATAGAACTATGGAAGAAAATGATGCTTTCTGGAAAGCGCAGGGCAGTTAGAGTATTTGGCTACCAGGAGTAATTGGCATCATGTGAACAACAGAAGGGCCTTCTGATACAGGGGTGATATTTTTCTATGCTTGGGAGCGTCTGATAGATTAACTTTGCTCCTTAGAAACTGTCAAAACCAATCAGTTTGTAGAAGAAAGAGAGAAAAAGTAAAATGACCAGGGGTGGCCTTCAAAAATTTCAGCAATGGGTTCTCTGCTCGGTTGCTAGGTGGGCGTGGTCATGGTGGGAGTGGTCTAGTCGGCCTCCTGCACCACAGTGGCGGGGGGGTGTTTTCGCCTTCCCCAGGCTTCGGAGGTTTTCCTTGAACCTCACATCCAAAATGGGCCATGTGGAGGGAAGTATGCAGTGGAGTCCCCCAAGGCTCTGTTTTAGGTCTAGTACTCTTCAACATCTTCATCAATGATTTGGATGAGGGGATAAATGGGGAACTTATCAAATTTGCAGATAACACCAAGCTGGCAGGAATAGCCAACACTCCAGAAGATAGGCTTAAGATACAGAAGGATCTTGACAAACTTGAACATTGGGCAGTATCTAATAAAATGAAATTCAATACTGAAAAAAGTGAGGTTCTACATTTAGGCAAGAAAAACAAAATGCACAGGTACAGTATAGATGGTACCTTGCTCAATAGTAGCAGCTGTGAAAGGGATCTTGGAGTCCTAGTGGACAACCATTTAAATAGGAGCCAGCAGTGTGTAGCAGCTGCCAAAAAAGCAAACACAGTTCTAGGCTGCATAAACAGAGGGATAGAATCAAGATCATGTGAAGTGTTAATACCACTTTATAATGCCTTGGTAAGGACACACTTGGAATACTGCATTCAGTTTTGGTCGCCACGATGTAGAAAAAATGTGGAGACTCTAGAACGAGTGCAGAGAAGAGCAACAAAGAGGATTAAGGGACTGGAGGCTAAAATATATGAAGAACAGTTGCAGGAACTGGGTATGTCTAGCCTAATGGAAAGAAGGACTAGGGGAGAAATGAGAGCAGTGTTCCAGTATCTCAGGGGTTGCCACAAAGTAGAGGGAGTCAAACTATTCTATTAGTGGAAACTAATCAAGGAGAGAAGCAACTTAGAACTGAGGAGAAATTTCCTGACAGTTAGAACAATTAATCAGTGGAACAGCTTGCCTCCAGAAGTTGTGAATGCCCCAACACTGAAAGTCTTTAAGAAGATGTTGGTTAGCCATTTGTCTGTAACGGTATAGGGTTTCCTGCCTAGGCGGGGGGTTGGACTAGAAGACCTCCAAGGTCCCTTCTAACTCTGCTATTGTATTGTATTGTACTTCTGGGAGGGGAG
Source organism: Rhabdophis nuchalis (assembly GCA_039707465.1). NCBI lineage: Eukaryota > Metazoa > Chordata > Lepidosauria > Squamata > Natricidae > Rhabdophis > Rhabdophis nuchalis. The sequence goes on from CM077649.1 coordinate 50,669,970, forward strand.
GAGTGGGGGTGGTGGGTGGGGAGGGGCAGAGTGGGGTGGGAGGGGCCAGTCAGGGATAGGATTCAGAGGTTCTGAGAACCAGTCATAACGTCAGCTACGGGTTGTCCTTGGTAAACCTGTAGTAGCCGACCTCTGAAAATGACTTAAGAAACTGGTCTGCTCAGGAACCTCCCATGTCTAATCTAATCCCCTAAATGGCCACTGGAGCAGATTTCACTGAATTAGAATCAATTAAGGTACGAACTACAGACTAATTCACTAACTGTGGAGTGACCTGAGGCCAGTTTTCTTATCACAGTTCATATATTAATCTGTTGATCGGTACAAGACTGTTTTGTGTCATAACTATTTTGTGAATGTAGATAACACAATTTATCATCTCAATCTCAATTGCTACATTGTCCTTCTCCCGGCCTTCTCCTTTAACTCTTTACTCCCATCTCCGCAGTCATATGCGTATATATTCTTTCCATAGGATAACATTCTATTCATCTGATGAAATGTGCAATTATTCTACAAATTCTTGTAGTCTAATAACTGTGTTCATATTTATGATGCCTGCAATGGACTAAAATTGAGATGATTTTTCTAGAAATTCCAAGTGCACGGTGCAAATCTAGAAGAAACATTAAGGAAAAATAATGTGAAATCCTTCATATTATATATTAGTAAGATTTTGTTCACTAGTGCGTGCACTGAATAAGGAAAGATTATTTTATTCAGCAGTGTTTTCAACATCTGGCTGAATAGCTAAAATATATTTTCTAAAAAGTTACCCATGCTCTGCTGCTAATTTTTAGTCTTATAATAAATTGACAGCTTTAAGGCTGTCATAAACAGATCTTTTTGTGATAGGATTATGTATTTCTGTTCTGATCATCTCTCTTTCCTATTTAGACATTGTTTTCCACAGCAGAGCTCCATGCAGTACAGACTAATTTAAGAAGTAGTAATCTTTAAAAGAAGTTTTAATCTCATCATGCAGATGGATGCATGTGGGAGTCATGCTCACATGTGTAGGGTGTGTGCATGCTAGGAATGTGAGCGCATGCAAAGGTTGTGGAGGGCACATGTGAGGGGAGTGTGTGCATGCATGGGGTTAGGGCGCATATCGTGGGTCACATGTGCATTGCATTATGGGTAGGGGCACGCCAGGGGTGCGTGCCTGCCACTTCTAACCTCTTCTATAGAGGAGGTTCCACAAATCTACAGTGCCATTTAGAACTGGTTCCACCTCCTTCCCTCTGCCCAACCACACATCATCAAAATGAAGAGCGAGTGGAGGAATTCTGGGAGTTGAAGCCCACAAGTCTTAAAACTGTCAGGTTTGAACATCCCTGGGTTTTTTTTCTAAAGGATTAGGGGTGCCAGGGTCTTGTAACTTGACAGCTTTAAGACTTGCGTGCTTCAAATGCCACAGTTTCTGAGCCAACATTTGGGTTGCTAAGCAAGACCGTTGTTAAGTGAGTTTCACCACATTTTACAAGTTGCCCACGCCCACCCAGTCACACGACTGCCAAGCCACTCCCACCTGGTCACATGGCTGGCAAGCCACTCCTGGTGCACTGGTACACGCTTTTGGCACTCAGTGCCAAAAAGGTTAGCCATCACTGGCGTAGGAAATATGTGGAAAAAACATGTATGGAAAAAACAATTCCCATGCAATGAAAACATGGCTATAAATAATGGAAAGTCAGCTTTTGAGTCAGAAAGGCAGAAGAGGAGATGTCCAAATACAGATATACAGCTTTTCCTTTATTTGTAAAACGTCAGTCAATTGGGGGGGGGGGGGGGGTATTTTAAAAAATGAACCATATCCAGAAACCGAGGGTAATTAAGGTTGTCATGAGATGCTAGCTCATTATCTGATGTTTCAACACAACAACTCCACTTCCCTTTGTCCCAAAACATCCTGTTCTGTCTTTCTTTACTTTAAAAGAAATGTTAGTTTTCTGCTAATGGAGTCATATAAATCAGAAAGCTGGCAGGAATGACGAATACCTTTTGATTCTTATTACAAACGTTTAGAGGAAATTGACTTGGTGGTCCAGCTGTGTGAATCTGTTGAACTTCATAGATGGTTCAAATTTTCTTTCAGCCTGAAGAAACTCTTGGTACTAGGCACTGTTCATTATCTTACCAGCTAATGTAGAGTATAGAATAACAGAGTTGGAAGGGACCTTGCAGGTCTTCTAACCCAGGGGTCCCCAACCTTTGCAACTTTAAGTCTGAAGGACTTCAGCTCCCAGAATTCTCCAGGCAGCAAAGCTGGCTGGAGAATTCTGGGAGCTGAAGTCCTTCAGACTTAAAGTTGCAAAGGTTGGAGACCCCTGTTCTAACCCAACCCCCTCCTTAGGCAGGAAACCCTATACCACATCAGACAAATGGTTAGCCAACATCTTGTTAAAAACTTCCAGTGTTGGAGCATTCACAACTTCTGGAGGCAAGCTGTTCCATTGATTAATTGTTCTAACTGTCAGGAAATTTTGCCTTAGTTCTAAGTTGCTTCTCTCCTTGATTAGTTTCCAACTATTGCTGCTTCTCCTGCCCTCAGGTGCTTTGGAGAATAGCTTGGCTCCCTCTTCTTTGTGGCAGCCCCTGAGATATTGGAACACTGCTATCATATCTCCCCTAATCCTTCTTTTTATTAAACTAGACATGCCCAGTTCCTGCAACTGTTCTTCACATGTTTTAGCCTCCAATCCCCTATTCTCTGCACTCTTTCTAGAGTCTCAACATCTTTGTTTACATCGTGGCGAGCAAAACTGGATGCAGTATCCAAGGGTGGCCTTACCAAGGCATTATAAAGAGGTATTAACACTTCATGTGATCTTGATTCTATCCCTTTTTATGCAGCCAAGAACTGTGTTGACTTTTTGGGGAGCTGCTGCACACTGCTGGCTCATATTTAAATGGTTGTCCACTAGGACTCCAAGATCCCTCTCACAGTTACTTATATTTAACAAGATACCACATATACTGTACCTGTGTATTTTGTAGAACCTTAGCTTGCCTGGAAGCTCAGTAATGAAGGAGCAATCAGAAACCAGCAATTCCCAGCAAAAGAAAATTAACAATAGCCATGAAAAAGCAAGAATTTCCATATAGAGTAAGCTTGCTAATGGTTTACTATGATCTTCCACATGCAAATCCACATGAATCATTGTAATATTAGGAGGAAATAGGTTTACCATACTTTGATACAAAGGAAGCAGAAGCCCCTTTCAGGAAGGGTCATAAAAATGATTACTTAAGTCACACACACACACACACACACACACACACACACACACAAGTTAATGGGTTCAATTACAGCAGTGATGGGTGTGCTATTGGCAGACCTGAAAGGACAAGTTGAAGCAGATCATCCTGGAGAAGAGCTATCTATGTGGTCACTAAGAGTCAATACCAACTTGATGACACCTATGAATCATAATGAATTTTTTTTTAAATAAAGAAAATGTGGACGTTTCTAATTTTTTAATATCTAACGTTTAGTCCCAGTGATGCCATTTCCACACTAAGCGACATTTTAGTGGGAAAAAATCCAAACTCTCTGGATATATGGCACGTCTGGGCTGCAAATGTTAACTTTAGATGATCATCAAATGGCAACCAAAAAGTTTGGCTGGCCTATATAATGCTGTTGTCATCTAATGCTCGTCCAAATCATCACTGCAGCCCAGATAGGGCACTCTAGAGCAAGGATGTCAAACTCGCTGCCCATGGATGGGATGCATCACAGGCTGGCCACACCCACCCCTGGTTTAGTGAAAGGGGAGAAAGTTGGGATATGTCATGTGATGACAACATGATAACGCGAGTTTGTCACCTCCGCTCTAGAGAAAGAAGGATTTCTAAAAGTTATTTGGAAAGAAAGAAAAAAACATTTTGCTAACATAGAAGTTTCATACGATTTTTAATAACAGTTTTCTGATAATATCTCAGGGTTTGCATAGCTATATTCCAACTGAGACTGCATTTGGCTTTTGAGCTACATCAGGGATGGATTCTGGCTTCTGTTACTGCTGGTTCGCTCAGGGATGCACTTCAGGTGCATGTATGCGCAGTAGTTAAAAAAAAACCAAGATGGCGGCACCTATGGCACCGCCGATAGAACCGCTTCAGGGGCGTGGCCAGCCGAGTTACTACCAACTCAGCCAAACTGGACTGAACTGGTAGGAACCCACCTCTGAGCTACATGTGCTGCAGGGTAAAATAACCTAAGAAAAACTGGGTAATGCCAGAAAATTAATTCAATTAATCAAATACCAGGTCACATACCATGTTAGGCTTTGTATTAATCAATAGCTTTAATTGCACTCAGAAGAAAACTGGGAGCTCGTGAAGCCGATACAACGAGGATGTAATTTGTAAAAATCTAGGAACACCCAACGCTGCCTGTTCCACTGCATTCTGGACCAGTTGTACCTTCTGGGTAGTCTTCAAGGGCAACCCCTTGTTAGTCCAAACAGAAGTAACCAAGGCATGAGTGACTGTGGGGCCTCCCAATCCCTGAAAGGTGCAATTGCGTAAGAAAACAAAGGTTCCCCTAGTTGCACTTGCCACCTGCCCCTTGAACAGTAGATTTAAATCCAGAAGGTTCCCAAATTGCACACCAGTTGCTAATTGTTAATGCAGAAATAACTCATGCCTGTCAAGTGCAGAAAATCAGGAAACCCAGGCAGTTCAAATGAATATATAGGTTTATGCAAGCTTAAGCTCTCTACAAGAATCTGACCTATTAACTGGTCAAAGCAGATTGGCAGTAGATAAGAGTCGATGAAATTCAAGGTGGGCTAGAATTAGATTTCTTGTGGACATGAAGGGGCTCGAGGCTGATGATGTGTTTGACTCCTACCTTGGGATCAGCCCGGTCACCGCCTACAATGCCTTTATTTACACTTGTTTGACTTATTGTAATGTACTTGAGATCTGAATAAACTTTCCTGATTCTGAGTAAAATATAAAAGTTTGCTGTAGATCAATTAATGGAAAATAAAGATCTAAAGCCGTAGGGTCCTTGTGCTCTGGTTGTTTTCTTGCAGACATTTCCTTGCCATACTGGGTAACACCCTCAATGCACTGCAAATGTCTACAAGAAAACAATCAACCTCAGAGAGCACCAAGGAGCTCACTGTGCATCCCTGAGCTACAAATATTCTCTTCTATACTCTGACAAACGTCTCTGACAAAGCTTTAGTTATAGGTTGAGTACTATGCCAAAATCATCATCATCCCAGAGTCACTGAGAGTCAGGTGGCATATAAATCATCATCATCATCATCATCATCATCATCATCATCATCATCACAATAGCACTTAGACTTATATACCACTTCATAGTGCTTTTACAGCTCTCTCTAAGCAGTTTACAGAGTCAGCCTCTTGCCTCCAACAATCTGGGTCCTCATTTTACCCACCTCGGAAGGGTGGAAGGCTGAGTCAACCTTGAGTCTGGTGAGATCTGAACAGCCAAATTGCGGCTAATGTCAGCTGAAGTAGCCTGGAGTGCTGCACTCTAACCACTGCACCACCTTGGCTCTAATCTAATAATCTAATCATCACCATCTCCTTGTTTCTATTTTCACATAACTGTCAGCGTTCCAAGTAATGCACCCATAGAAAGCAGAACTCTGAGGCAGGTAGGCTCCTCAAAGAATAATTTATTGGACACATCATATTAGCACAACTGGTGAAAACCAATTCTGCAAGCTCCAGCGGTGTTCACCTAATTAAAAAAGTGAAAGTTCCCCCTTCCCCCAAGTCCTCAGTGACATTGTCCAATAGAGGTGCTGGGTGTTCACTTGGTGACTCCACTCCTCCTCTCCCCAGCCACCTGTTGAAATGTCCTTGGTTCCCACAGGAAAACGTTTTGTTTTGACTACAAAACCCCAGCTATCTATTGCCTCATGCCTCCATGTCTCATCTTCTGCCTTGTGGCAACCCTGAAGCCTCAAATATGACCTCAACCAAGTTCGCTGCAGGGTTGACCATAACTGAATGGAGGGGAAACTGCATGTCTTGTCCATTTCTAGAAATTCTCATAGTTGGACTATGTAGTTTGTCATTTCCTTTACTTGCAAATGTCCTATCTTTTTCACTTCGATAGTCTTTGGTTTCCCATGTTTCAGCTAAATACCAAGCAACTTTTCCACAGTGGCTTTTTCAGTAAAGAAAAAATGAAAAAATGAACTACTACCAAGAGGAAAGAAAGCTCAACTGTGCCACCTTGCAGAAATACAGTTCAAAAGCACCAACTGGGTTACTAGTAGAAAAACTAAAGCATTCCAACAATGAGGTGCCAAAAGAAGGAAGGAAATTAGAAGACAGATTTCAACACATTATTTAAAAACATTGCCTTAAATAGTGAATTTGCCTTGTTCCCTGGAATAGTAGATTTACAAAACAACAAAGAATCACAATATATTACTAAGTGGGAGTCATTAACATTCATTACTTCAAAGAAATAGTTTTCATGCCCAAAGCATTTCAGACCGTAATATTATCCAAAAAAAGATTCTTCACTTTCTTAACATTAATATTAAGATTCTTAATGTCAGGATTCTGACATTAAGAGGAGGGGGAGGGAGAAACAGAGTCGGAGGCAAGGCAGGAATTCAGTGAAGTCAGAGTTGGCTTACTGCCAGGGTTCCAACTGATACCCTAATTAAATCATGATCCTCAAGCCAAGCTTCAAACGAAATCCAGTGATTTATTAGGAGCTTCATGTTGTTATGAACCAAGTGAAGCCAACTCTGACCTCATATAATTCGCGCCTAGGCTATAACCTTGTTTCCCCCTCCCCCAAGGTGTGTCATCTATCACATTACCCATCAAAGCAATTTTGTGGGTTGTAGAAGTCACTCCCTCCAGCCACTGTGGGACTCCTTGGAGATGACCTTGATGTATCAGCTGGAATGTGCTTTGTTTTGACTGAAATGCAAGTTTCTCAACACAGCTGCGAGGCTCGATTCCCCCATCCCCCTGCCTATGGCAACTCAAGAGCAGGTCAGGGATGCTTCGTGAGTTGACAATATTCATATGGTGATGATCAAATAAAATAGTACTGTAGCAGTTCTTTGCAATTCATGGTGTTGGTTATTACCTTTAAAGCTCTGCATGACATGAGTTCAGGTTACTTGTGGAACCATCTCACCCCAATGGAACAGGCCCTCTTCACCAGTGCCAGGAGAGGCTGTGTGTCACAGACTCTGTCGGTCAGGGAATACCAGCCTTCTGTGCCATCAGTCTTCCCCTTTGGAACATCTTGCCACCTGAGGTGATATTAAGTCCCATCTTTTGCAAAAGCCTGGAGACCTGGTTCTTCCAGTTAGTCTGGAGAGCCTCAATGGGGAACTATCACACTGGAAGGCATTGATGGGCCAACATTTAATACACATCACCTCACCGCTGTGCATCTGCTCCTCTCTCCATCTTTAAACATAATTTGTAGTTTTAGTATGTGCATGTGCATAAATAGATGTTGTTGTTAGTCACAAAGTCATGTCCAACCCATAGCGACCCCGTTGGCAATGTTCCTCCAGGCCTTCCATCCCCCAGAATCCATTTAAGCTCACGCCAACTGCATTGGTGATTCCATCCAGCCATCTCATTCTCTATCATCTCTTTCTTACCAATTTCATTGTAATTTTTACAATGACAATAAAGATTATTATTATTATTGTTGTTGTTGTTGTTGTTGTTATTATTATTATTATTATTATTATTATTATTATTATTATTATTATTATTATTATTATTTCTTCTTTTTTCCTCAATTGTTCCCAGCATGAGGTTCTTCCCCAGTGAGTCCTTCCTTCTCATTAGGTGGCCAAAGCATTTGAGTTTCATCTTCAGGATCTGGCCTTCTAAAGAGCAACCAGGGTTGATCTCCTCTAGGACTGACCGGTTTGATTGCCTTGCAGTCCAAGGGACTCTCAGGAGTCTTCTCCAGCACCAGAGTTCAAAGGTCTCCATTCTTTGGTGCTCAGCCTTTCTTATGGTCCAACTTTCATAGTCATACATTGCAACTGGGAAAACCATAGCCTTGACTATATGCACTTTACTGTTTTTAATCTTATAAGCTACCCAGAGTCATCTTATTTATTTATTTATATTTTATTTTATTTTATTAGATTTATACCCCGCCCTTCTCCAAAAGGACCCAGGGCGGCGCACAGGAATTTAAAAAATACATACAAAATTGAATAAAAAATTTAAAAACTTATTAAATATCTGTCCTGCGCTAAAACCAAATTAAAATCCCCAAAATTTAAAACTATCTAAAATAGTCACAGCAGAGGTTATGCTAGGCCAGCTTGATGAAAGAAATGTGTCTTTAGACACTGGCGGAAGAGGCGGAGGTCGGAGATGGTGCGAAGTTCAGGGGGTAGATCATTCCAAAGGGCAGGGCCCGCCACAGAGAAGGCCCTTCTCTGTGGCAAGATGGACAGCAAACCAATGTATTAAATAAATAAATCATAAACACCATTTTATAAAAGCTTCCCTTTAGCACCTTCCTTTTTTCTCATGAAAATTGAGAAGTTCAAGAGTCAAAATGTTGGCATGACGGGGGCAAACTGAACCTTACACCGGTCAGGGAAAATACATTTACTCTAAATTAGTTTCAAAGCTAAGGTCAGATAAAGTGCACCTTCTAAGTCAGTCTTGACTTTTAAAAAATGCCCAGACAAGTTCCTTCTTTTTGACAAAGTTTTAGAAGTGGCTTGTTCTTGCCTTCTGTTTTATTTTATTAATTAAGGTAAATGCCACCCATCTCACTCAGAAATGCAACTCTTCTTAGTTTGGAAAGAGCAGCTGATTCAAACTGGTGGCTGGTAGGTAAGATGGAACTGCAATCCATGGTCTCCCAGTTTCAGGATCAGTGCTTTATAATGATAGCAGCAAAGTGGTTCTCATAATCTTAGGGTACTGAAACTAGATGATGATCTAGCTGAACTTTTATGAATTACGTTTGAGAAATTATTCTGAAGTGCCAGATGACTCAAGGAGAACAAACATTTTCCCTGTCTTCAAAGTGTGGGTGGCAGGGAGATTCTGAAGACAGGAAAACAGTCTGTTGGATACTGCCAGACAGATCTAATTTCTTCTTCTTCTTCTTCTTCTTCTTCTTCTTCTTCTTCTTCTTCTTCTTCTTCTTCTTCTTCTTCTTCTTCTTCTTCTTCTTCTTCTTCTTCTTCTTTTTCTCCACCTCCTCCTCCTTCTCCTCCTCCTCCTCCTCCTCCTCCTCCTTCTCCTCCTCCTCCTCTTTTAGCTAAATTCCCTGCATGATGGAAGTGCTATACAGGTAATTCTCAATTTATGACCACAATTGAGCCCAAAATGTATGTTGTCAAGCAAGGCAGTTATTAAGCAGGTTTTGCTCCATTTTATGACCTTCCCCGTTGACTTTCCTTGTCAGAAAAATCACAATAATAATAATAATAATAATAATAATAATAATAATAATAATATATTTAATTTCTAGACCGCTCCCTCTCCCCAAGGGGACTCGGAGCGGTGCACAGGGAAATTAAAACAATAAATATACATAAATATACAAAACAGTTAAAAAACACATTAAACAATAAAACCCTGCGCTAAAATTCCCCAAAACCAATCACTAAAACCCTAAACCCTATAATACTATGGTAAGAGGCTACCCTAGGCCGGCCAGGCAGAAAAAGTGCGTTTTCAATTTCAGACGGAAGGAACGGAGGTCCGTGGTAGTTCTAATAGGTAGTTCAAAAGGCGATCACATGACCTTGGGACATGACAACTGTCAAAACTCCACAATGTTCTGATTTGCTAGTTAGTCAAGGTTAGCCTGGATGGTTTACCCAGTAAGTGGATTCATAATGAGGTTGAAGACTGGATCAAGAATCTGGATCGAAGAAGGATCAAACTCATATAAGACATCAAGTGGTATCCACATCGAGTGGTACAATGAGTGGTATCTACAAGTTTCAGTCCTGGGACCTCCTTTTCAGTGCATTAATTAAATCCTTAAGCGAAAAAGGTAAATGATACAAAAATATATGCAGCTGAAAATAGAAATGAAATGAAAAGCAATTGGTTCAGGTGAGGAGAATGTCATTTAGCAAAGATATATGTAAAGTTCTTCATTTAGGAAAAAAGAAATCATAAATGCAGTTATATGACAACATATCTTATCATAATAAAATCCTAGTACTTATGATAAAATCTTGGAACAGTAATTAATTAAAAATTGAAGTGAGGTGGCTGCAAAAAGAGAAACATGAATTCTCTTGGAAAATTTTTTAAAGTTCCTAACCTAAAGTAGAGAATAAAATTGCCCAGAAAAGTAGTAGATTCAAGCAAAGATTAGTAAACCATCTGTCTCAAATATTTTGGATTTTTGTACTGAGCAAAGGGCTACACTCTGTGGCCTCAATGACTTATTCAGCTCCAGGATTCTCTGACTAGTTATGAGGTCTTGTCCATATCTTCCTCCTTTCTAAACGCAGCCTAAATATCAGTAAATTAAAAGTTTCCCGGGAGCATGGAGAGAAAATATCTTCGAAAGACCAACGAACTAAATGAGATGCGCACCCCGGGAAATATCCTTCTTTCTCGCAAATTCTGTCTTTATTTTGACTTTTAACCTTCAGGCGTGAGACCTGTGTAAGTTGAACATAATGTGAAGTGTTACTATTTGAGTATGTTCTCACAACTGGGGGGGGGGGGGGACTCTTCCTTTTTTTTTTTTTTAATTAGCCCAAGAAGTTGTGAAAATGTTATTGCTCATGCATGAGTCCTTCCCTGATTGCCAATCGGAGGGCAATGAGTCAGAACAGAGATAAGTGTTCAACTCCTATATAAACTGAGGATGGTCAAAACCCAGAAACAGTCAACAGGGGAATAAATATTTTATAGAACTGAAAGTGTCTACAGTGACTTTAACTATGACAGGACTCTCAGTTTGGGTTTTCCTGTTTCTCACCTGCAACTTATCTACTTTTGCCGCTCCAGCGGATTCACCGATCAATGATGCTGACATGGATTTGGTGAAGGTAAATATGCACACAAAAATTGCTGAAATTTTCGCTGAACTCTTAACTTTACTGAACTGTAATTTTAACTTTTCTCTCCTGGTCTAGTTCCCCCCCACCCCTATTGGTATCTGATTTACTTTTGTGTCTCGTGAAATGTGCATCTCATTTTTTATTATGCTTCGCAGTAAAAGTGTAGTTATTTAAGATAAATGGGTTAGCCTCCATTTCTGCAAAACAGTCTGTTCTCCTTAAGTTTGCACCATCATTAAAAAGGCTACATCTTTTTTAGGTGTCCATTTTGCTTTTAAAAAAATTGAACTCTATTTTTCGGGACTTTAACCTTCAAATTTATGGGAAGGATCGTTGTCCTCTTCCTCAAAGCTATAGAATGACTTTTGTATATGCTGGATATTATTTTATGTTATGAATGACGAGGAAGGATCTGAGAATTCTAGAATTCCGTTCAACATTTCCTTCACCTGGTTTCTTTTAGTTTTATTTTATTTTTATTTTTTTTAAATCAGAGTAACTTTACTTTTGTTTCCTATCAGAAATACTTAAAGACCTTCTACAAATCCAACAATGGGAGAATCCATAAGAGCCGTATGGATGAAAATGAAATCTTGACTGAAGATCTCAAAAAAATGCAAGAGTTTTTTGGCCTGAAAGTGACTGGAAAGCCTGACCTGAAAACTTTGGCAATGATGAAGAAGCCCAGATGTGGTGTACCTGACTTGGGGTCATACGGTCTTTCAGATGGCAATCCTAAATGGGAGAAAACCAGTATTACCTACAGGTAAAAGTTTTTTTTTAAATAGTTATCAGCTTAACATATACAGTAGGTAGCGGTATCAGGGGATGGAGAAGACAAACAGTCAAAATCGCAATCACATGATTGAATCTCCGCCCCTTTCGTGTATATGTCACGTGATTGCATCTGCCCTTCTTCGCTGTTTTGACTCTCCTTCCAGCAGATTTCCCTGCATCAAAACAAAAAATGAGCTTTGATAGGTCTTAGCATCCAGTCCATCCAGTGACAAGAAGTTTCTATTAATGTTTTCCAAACTTTAATTTATTTTATAGCACATTTTGCATTTTCAAAGACCCGTTTAAGACTAGGAGATGTTCAGAAACAGAATTCCTGTTTAGTACATCAGGGATCTGACGGGCCTTTCTCTGACAAACAAGTATTTACTTTCTGAAACCAGAGAATGTTTATCAGTCAGGTAAAACCTTTAACATCAATTGAGCTGGAAGAAGATGGGGCCCATTGCATGCAGCAGAATGTCAAAAGAAACTTGTGGCTGGAAAAGAGGCAAAGTTTGCACCAAATCGCATCTGAATGCCTTTTAATATAAGTATTTGTTGTTGTTTTTTAAAAAGGAAACCCAAAGAGAAACTTCAGAACAGCAAATCAAATCAGGATCCCAAAAGTGTAAAGTTTCTGCTCCCTGGGATCCAAATCTTTGTTAGTTCTGCCTTTATAATAATAAATTAAACACGACACTCAGTCAACTGAACATTCAAAAACACATTTCAAATACCATTGACTGGTGCTAATGATTGACATGGGTTGCTGCCAGCATCCTAGGTATCAACCAAGTGCCTTAAGATGTACACTGTTCTCAATAGCACAGTCTTTTGCAGTTCCTCTGATGTTATTGCAGGAAGCTGCAATTTCTTGTTGTGTTTTATAAAATTCTTGGACATGGTACCAAATGCCCCAATGACAATGGGTATCACTGTTACATGTTTCATCCATAATTGCGTAGTTTTGATAGCCAGGTCCCGATATTTCATTATTATTTTTTCCAGTTCTTTTTCTTTGACTCTGGTGTCTCCTAGTACAGCAGTATCAATACATTGTACATTTTGGTTTTCGACAACTGTGATATCTGGCTTGTTGCATTCCAAATGACGATCCATGTGCATGATGATAATAATGATGTTGAAAGGAGCATATTGCTTTAACCCCTTATGAAGACAAATTTTGCTAAATTTTGTAGACTTCCTAGTCTACATTTAATATGATCAATTTCCATTTGAGTTCATTTGGCCTAGAAGCTGGTAACCATTAACGAATTCAAATCCTACCTTAAGCAAAAAAAGTTTTGGGCCAGTTATTCTCTCTCAGCACAACTCACCTCACAGGGTTACTGTTTGTGGAAAATAAGAAGAAGAAGGTGTGTTGGATACACTCACCCCCTTGAGTTATTTGTAAAAATAATAAAGGTGGGATATACATAAAATAAATTTTAGATTCAGTAAAAAAGCACTGCTTTCTGTGTAAAACAGGGCTGGTACTCTCATCTCTCCCTCATTTCTCTTTTATCTCTCTCATCTTTCTCTATTCTCTCTCATCTCTCTCTCATCTCCTGCTCTCAACTCCCTCTCTCACCTCTCTCTCTCTCTCTATCACACACACACACACAAACACACACCATTCTCCTCTCTCTTTTCTCTCATCTCTCACACACCTCTGTCTCTCATCTATTTCTTTTCTCTCCCATCTCTCTTTCATTTCTCTCTCTCTCGTCTCTCTATTTTCTCTTATCTTTCTCTCATCTCTCATCTTTCTCTTTTATCTGTGAGCCCAGCCTGGAGGCTGAATGCATCACATGCAGGTCATGCCCACACCCAGTTTAGCAAAGGAGGAAAAAGTCCCGATATGCCATGTGGCAATGTTGTGACGATGCGGGTTTGACACCCCTGGTATAAATGGTTCCTTTCTTGCAGGCTCAGACAGAGTTGGGATAACTCTGGAATCCTGGAAAGCTGATGTGACTCAGTATCGCCAATCCTGGTTTAGATAGACCACTCTTGTGGCGGCCTAATAACTTACTCCTCTTTCTTTTTATAGGATTGTAAGCTACACTTCAGATATGCCTCGATCTGATACAGATGAAGCCATCAGAAAAGCCTTTGAAGTCTGGAGCAATGTGTCGCCTCTAACTTTCACAAGACTGTATGAGGGTGACGCGGATATCATGATCTCTTTCTATACCAGAGGTAACCACATACGTTTAGCCCTGAGCTGAGCCCAGTGGTGAAGTTCAATTTTCCCCTACTGGCTCTGTAGGCCTGGCTTGGTGGGAGTGGCTTGGTGGGGGGTCATGTGACTGAGTGGGCATGGCCAATTTTACATCACTCATGGCAACCCACCAAGTGAGCGACCAGAAGGGGCAAGCAAGTGGCTGGAACTGGTGAGCAGCGAGCAGGCGGGCATGGGTGGGGCCAACCAGGGGTGGTTTTTACCAGTTCGGCAAACTGATTCACATGAACCGGTCTGAACCAGTTGAATTTCACCCCTGGCTGAGCCTGGCTTCAGGGACCACTGTTTAAACAAAAGAATAACTCCCTAATTGAACTCCTTCCTTCTTCCACCTTTAGACCATAATGATAATTCTCCATTTGATGGTCCTGATGGAATTCTGGCACATGCTTTTCAACCAGGACAAGACATTGGTGGAGATGCTCATTTTGATGAAGAAGAACTTTGGACCAAAGATGGCCCAAGAGGTATGTCTAAATCATTCTTGAACTGGAAACATGTAGATTGTGCAAGGATATAAGCATCTGAAATGTATCTCCAGATGCAGATAGATGAGATGGTAGACCTGGAAATATCTGCCATTGTAGGAAATATCTGCCAATGTAGGCTAAAAACCTACAAGAACCTGGATGAAGGAATTCATCCAGGTTAAGTAATTACATATTTACTTAAACTATAAAACAGTTGTTATCACAAGTAGTGTGCAATCACTGAGCAGGCTGAATGGTACAGAAATTAGACCCAGTTTTGGTTCAAATCTTTGCATGGCTTCCCCTCCATAAAGATGGGTTTTAGCCTTTCCCTTCTCATCTCCCCAAGTTTTCAGATTTATCTCCCAACCCACATTGCCTTCTCCACTGCAGCAACATTGTTCTGTTGCAAACAATGGAAATGAAGTTTACAAGCAAAAAGATTGATTGTAGAGATGAATCAAACATGCTTTAATTACCTATACAACTCATGGGAGGGAACCAAGCCTTCCCTGTCAAATATGATTACAAAAGCTAGATGGGACTATTCCTTTTTCTTTAAATGCTAAATGCTGAATTTTGGTGGTTTTTAAAAAATCCGTAGGAGAAGTAGATCAGTTATGAATTTCTTATTGATTTCTACAAAAAGGATTTTATTTTTTGTTCCTCCTCCCCCCCAGGCCGCAACCTATTTCTTGTTGCTGCTCATGAGATTGGCCATTCGTTGGGACTGGCTCATTCCACGGATATCGGGGCCTTGATGTTTCCCAACTACTCCTACACGGCACCAAAATTATTTCGTCTTCCACAGGATGATATCAATGGCATTCAAGCCATCTATGGTAAGTCCAAGAGAAATCAAATCCTAAATTGAATGGGATGCTCTTAGACTAGAAAGCGTGCCTTGGTGAGCATTAGTGGTGCAGTGATTAGAATGCAGTATTGCAGACTCAGTGCCAGGAGTTTGATCATCACCGCATCAAGGTTGACTTAGCCTTCCATCCTTCCGAAGTTGGTAAAGTGAGGACTCAGATTTTTGGGGGCCAATAGGCTGACTGTAAACCAGTGGTGGGATTCAGCCAGTTCGCACCTATTCAGGAGAACCAGTTGTTAACTTTCTAAGCAGTTCGGAGAACTGGTTGTTGGATGAAATCTCATTTTGTTTTTTTTACCACTTTACAAGGCTAATCCAGTAAGGAAGGCAGGAAGGAAATATTCTGGTGTTGTTTCTAGCCTGATCTTTATTGCCCTGCTTACAGAAACTGCCTCTCTGGTTAACCCTTGTTACATTGTAACAGTTATGGCAAAGCACCAATGACATGAGTGATGTTGAGTTGGCCACGCCCACCCAGTCATATGACCACTAAACCATGCCTATCCAGCTGGTCATTAGGGAAGTGAACCAGTTGTTGAATTATTTGAATTCCACCACTGCTGTAAGCCACTTAGAGAGGGCTGTAAAGCATTGTGATGATCTCTGGAGGGCACGGGATAGAGGATATTCCTCTATCCTAGTCCTATTAGACCTCTCAGCGGCTTTTGATACCATCGACCATGGTATCCTATTGCGCCGACTGGAGGGGTTGGGGCTGGGAGGCACCGTTCTGCGGTGGTTCTCATCCTACCTCTCTGGTCGGTCGCAATATGTGTTGACAGGGGGCAGAGGTCGGCCTCGAGACCCCTCATATGTGGGGTTCCTCAGGGGTCAGTCCTCTCGCCCCTCCTATTCAACACATATATGAAGCCGCTGGGTGAGATCATCCGTGGTTTTGGGGTGGGATATCATCTGTACGCTGATGACACTCAGTTGTACATATCCACCCCAGACCACCCCAACGATGCCGTCGAGGTTATGTCCCGGTGCTTGGAAGCCGTACGGATCTGGATGGGTGGTAACAAACTCAAGCTCAACCCGTCCAAGACTGAGTGGCTGTGGCTTCCGGCGCCCCGGTTCAGCCAGATTATTCCAACTCTGGCCATTGGGGGCGAAACACCGGCCCCCGTGGAGAGGGCGTGCAATTTGGGTGTCCTCCTGGATTCCCGGCTGTCTATGGAAGATCATGCGGCAGCCGTGGCCAGGGGGGCGTTTCATCAGGTTCGCCTGATGCACCAATTGCGCCCCTTACTGGACCGGGGTGCCTTACACACAGTCACTCAAGCACTCGTCACCTCTCGACTCGACTATTGTAATGCTCTCTACATGGGGCTTCCCTTGAGGTGCACCCGAAAGCTGCAGCTAGTCCAGAACGCAGCCGCGCGGGTGATTACGGGAGCGCCTAGACACTCCCATATAACACCAATCCTGCGCGAGCTGCACTGGCTTCCTGTGGTCTTTCGGGTGCGCTTCAAGGTTTTAACGACCATCTTTAAAGCGCTCCATGGCTCGGGGCCTAGTTATATGCAAGACCGCCTCCTGCCCCATACATCCCTCAGACCGATACGCTCCCACAGAGAGGGCCTCCTCAGGGTGCCGTCGGCTGGACAATGCCGACTGGCGACACCCAGGGGGAGAGCCTTCTCTGTGGCGGGCCCAGCCCTCTGGAACGACTTACCCCCTGAACTCCGCACCATCTCCGACCTCCGCCTCTTCCGCAAGTGTCTGAAGACACACCTATTTCATCTAGCCGGCCTAGCGTAACCTCCATACTGACTATTAGATAGTTTTTAAACTTGGGATTTTAATTCGGTTTTTAGCGCAGGGTTTATTTATTAGAATAAGTATTTTAAATTTCATATATTTTATATATTTTGTATGTATTTTAACATCCCTGTGCGCCGCCCTGGGTCCTAACAAGGAGAAGGGCGGGGTATAAATTTAATAAATAAATAAATAAATAAATAAATAAATTTAAGTCTAAGTGCTATTCCTAATTTGCAACTTGATTACCAAATGTAAATAAATATTTGCCAAGCAATACAACAGGTCTACCAAACTGGCAGCCCATGGGCCGAATGCGTTCGGGGTACAGGCTCCGCCCACCCCAGCTCCACAAAGGCAAAAAACATCATGATACGTCACATCATGCGATCGAGTTTGACAGCTATGCAGTATAAGCATTACTAACTGCAATTTGTTTAAGTAAGATTTCCAAAAGAAAAAATTCTTGTAACTAGCGGGTTCTTCTCAGTTATATTCCTTAAAATAGTGTCATAGTTCATTTCATTATAGCTAGAATTCCCCGCTATCAGCAAAGACATGTTAGAATTTGTACTACTCCAAACACAAACATTAAAAAAGCAAATCTTGACAGCAGGGAGAATTGTATTTGCACAGTAGTGAAAGAATGAGGAAACTCCTACAGATGAAAATATAATTAGAAAAACACTAGCCTGTGCAGAAATGGATAGGTTAACATTAATGACAAAGGACAAAAAAGACACAGAACATTTTTTGACATGGGATTTGTTTTATCGATGGTTAGACAATAGAGGTAGATATTAGAAGTTGGAAGATTAATACTAGGTACAAGTGCATATTATAATTATTACTACTACTATTTTGTACAAGTAAACTGACCAAGACTATACACTGTTTCTTAAACATTTGTGTATGTTAAAGAAAAATGTATAAATAAAATATATTTAGAAACCGAAAAAAGAAGGCAAACCTTGATAATTACAATTGTTTTTAGTATCTATTTAATAGCTTCTGTATCATTTTTAAATGATTATTTAGGTAAATCAGACAACCCGATACAGCCAACAGGACCCTCTACACCAGAAGCATGTTCTGCTACGACTACTTTTGATGCTGTTGCCACCATGCGTGGAGAATATTTGTTCTTTAAGGACAGGTAAGTTGCATTTTTAATATTGAGTAATATTTTCCCAATAAACAGGATATGACCCTTCTATCAGGGGTGTCAAACTCAATTTCATTGAGGGCCACATCAGGGTTGTGTTTAACCTTGAGAGGAAGGGGGCAAGGCCATGGTGTGTGGCCAGCTTCACGTCACTTGTTGAGGCTACATTTTCGGCTGTGACAGCCTCCTGCAGCCCTCTGCCAGGAAAAACAGAGCCCAGGTGGACTGTGCAAAGACACCGTGGGCTGGTCCTTCGCTGTTTCCAGGGCAGCCCTGCGGGCCAGATCTAAGCACCCATGGGCCAGATCCAACCCACGGACATTGAGTTTGACACCCATGCCTTATATTATTATGACATGGAATTTTCCCCTTTTTGAAAAGATGCCACATTTGGTAATAGGCCACTTCTGTTTTACTATTAGGCACTTCTGGCGTAAGCACCCTCAGTTGTCCAATGTGGAACTGTATTTCATTTCTCTTTTCTGGCCAACTCTGCCTTCCAGTATCGATGCTGCTTATGAGAACTTTGCGCAAGACAACATGTTACTTTTTAAAGGTGAGCAATGAAAATGCTTTGATTTCCTTATAAATTTAACGAGACTTGCTCTTACCATAGGGGGAAAAGAGTTGTTAGGAAAGAAAGGGGATCCTTTGTTCAATACACCAATGTTGTGGCTCAGTGGCTAAGACACTAAGCTTGTCAATCAGAAAGGTGGGCAGTTCGAATCCCTAGCACAGCATAATGGAGTGAGCTCCCGCTATTTGTCCCAGCTTCTGCCAACCAAGCAGTTCAAAAGCATGTAAAAATGCAAGTAGAAAAATAGGAACCACCTTTGGTGGGAAGGTAGCGGCATTCTGTGCACCTTCAGCATTTAGTCATGCTGGCCACAAGACCATGGCGATGTCTTCGGACAGTGCTGGCTCTTCAGCTTTGAAACGGAGATGAGCACCGCTCCCTAGAGTCAGGAATGACTAGCACATATGTCCGAGGGGAATCTTTACCTTTACCTTTAGTGTTTCTTAAATGTTTTTCTTTAAGGAACTCTTTCCACATTTAAAAATTATGGGATACCCCAAAAGACCTGTTGTTTATTGTTTCATGTATCAATATTTATCCTATTAACAATTTAACAATGCATTCACTGCCACTACTACTTCTCAAACTTGTTTGTTGGGCTGTGATAAATGAAGGTGAATATACGTGTCCCCAGATAATGTTGCAGGATCTAATCTGGGTTGGTCACCAGGATCAGAGGTTATATTTTCCAAGTTTTCAGACTCGTGCTGGAGCCCATCCTCAGGGAACTTAATAATTTTGGTTTGATGGATCTTTAATAGGGTCTATATGAACCCCCAATGGTTTTAGAACTGCATGTTAAGAAACACTGGCTTATCCTAAGCCATATACCCCGATAACTGGCTTCATTGACCATATTAAGCCAAAGCTGAAACACACGCACACACACACACTTCACATTATGATTTACTAAACTGTCAGGAATTCATCCTAGTTGGTAAATTATTCAGAACGACACATAGCCCAGTGTGATTTTGTGCTGGCATTTCTTTAGCCTGACTGGAGGGCAGATAACTCAGTTCTTGTCTTCTCCTGGTCTCCCTCTGCCTAATTTTCCAGGTTCTCTTCTGGTTTTTCTCTGTATTTTATCAAGATGGCTCTGCTGCCAATGAGAACTGCGTTGCAGCCTGTTGGAAAGATCTAAGCCAGATCCTAGCATCATACAACTGCCACTTTTTTTCTTTAAAAAAAAAGTTACGATGGTGTCAAATCCACAAAGAATAAAGGATACCCCTTCTTTCCTAGCAAGTATATATTGCTAGAAATAGATACACAGACCTCTGAGCTGAGAATGTCCACGTGTAGAATTCTAAGCATCTAAAAACGCTCCATCTTTCTTTTAAAACCAGTATTTACTTTCTCCAAATGTTGCATGTAGAGTGGGAAACATGACAAGGCTTAGAAGTTATCATTCTTTCAATGTTGAAGTAATATTTTTCTTTCTTTCTTTATTTTATTTATTTGAATTTATACCCCGCCCTTCTCCTTGTTAGGACCCAGGGCGGCGCACAGGCATTATTTAAAAACCACAATAAATACAATATACAACATTAAAATATATTAAATTATTTACCCATGCTAAAACCCATATTTAAAAACCCTACCAAATTATAATTTATGTATAAAAGTCAGAACGGGGGGCTATCCCAGGCCGACTTGTTGGAATAAATGCGTCTTAAGATGTTGGCGGAAGAGGCGGAGGTCCGAGGTAGTGCGAAGGTCGGGGGGTAGGTCGTTCCAGAGGGCCGGGCCCGCCACAGAGAAGGCCCTTCCCCTGGGTTTTGCCAACCGGCATTGCCCAGCCGACGGCACCTGGATAAGGCCCTCTCTGTGGGAGCGGACCAGACGAAGGGATGTATGGGGCAGGAGGCGGTCTCGTATATAGCTAGGCCCCGAGCCATGGAGCGATTTAAAGATGGTGGTCAACACCTTGAAGCGCACTCAAAAGGCCACAGGCAGCAGTGCAGCTCGCGCAGGAGAGGTGTTACGTGGGCTTGCCTTGGGGCACCCATAACCACCTGAACGGCCGCATTCTGCATTAACTGTAGCTTTCGAGTGCACCTCAAGGGGAGCCCCATGTAGAGAGCGTTCAGTTCTTAACCAAACTTGGGGACAGAGGTATCAAACTCAGAGCCCACGG
The DNA here is from genome assembly GCA_039707465.1 of Rhabdophis nuchalis. NCBI lineage: Eukaryota > Metazoa > Chordata > Lepidosauria > Squamata > Natricidae > Rhabdophis > Rhabdophis nuchalis. The sequence goes on from CM077649.1 coordinate 50,691,030, forward strand.
CCCACAGCCCAGATGTGTTTTGCTCTGGCCACACCCATCTCCAGTTTAGCGAAGGAGGGCAAGACGTGATACATCACCTGATGACAACATGACACCACAAGATTGACACTCCTAGAGTATCAAGAAATATCATTATGTATAATATTTCCTCTTTTCTTTTTAGGAAACAAATATTGGGTTCTAAATGGATATGATGTAGTTGACCAGGCTCAAAGCATTTACAGATTGGGATTACCAAGAAATGTGAAGAAGATTGATGCTGCATTCAGCGATCCACAAACTGGGAAGACCTATTTTTTCATTGGGAACAAGTATTGGAGGTATTCTGAAATTTTATACGACTTGCTTACAATGTTGTTAGTCTTAAGGTATTAATCCTTAATAAGCAATATATAACTGAAATGTACTATATAATAGTGTTATTGTTAAGATGGTAACTAAAAGCGGTCAAGATCTGCAAGATGGTGAGTATGCATTGTGATCCAAACCCAAGGCCTGTTGTACAAGAATAGAACATGAAAGTATAAAATAGATTTTCTTGGACTAGTAACATCTGCTGCTGATCCAATCAGCTGCTATCCTGGAGGAACCCAACTAAGGAGAACATGTTAGAGCAGGTCTGTCAAACTGGCTGTCGATGGGCAATGCATCACTCACAGGCCACACCCATCCTGGCTCCGCAAAGACAAAAGACATCTTGATAGGTCACGATACGTCACGTGATACGATCAGGTTTGACACCTGAGCTCTAGGGATTCTCATGTTTCAGTTCTGTTTACATTATTTTATGATATAAAGCAAAGTATATTTCCCATAAGGTTCTTTTAATGCATAATACAAATGTGTGCATATTCAGCTTGAATATCTGATTCAAAGGAAATTTGGTTGAATTTGATTAGGTTTTTTTCCCCAAAGCAAAACAGGAACAAAAAATAGAATGAAATCATGAGCTTTCAAGTCATCTGAGTGGTGGGGTGGGGAGCGGGGGATAATTCCCTATTTGATTTTGGAGTCCAAATGAATTCAGTAACTTAGAGAGCTACTCTCCTTAGAGAGAAAAGTATGTCTTCTAATATTGCATTTCAATAATGACATTTGTAATCTCCATTCAGATACAATGAGGTGGAACGAAGCATGGAAAAAGGATATCCCAGAAATATAGCCCAAGATTTTAAAGGGATTAAACCCAGAATTGATGCTGCTTTGTATGACAATGGTAAGTAAAGGAGTCAGTTGCTATGGTAGAGAAATAAGGTTTAGCTAGGATCCTGTGATCATCAGCATTGTTAAATGTTTTCTTCCCACTATAACAGGGCTCCCCAACCTTTGCAACTTTAAGTCTGAAGGACTTCAGCTCCCAGAATTCTCCAGCCAGCAAAGCTGGCTGGAGAAATCTGGGAGCTGAAGTCCTTCAGACTTAAAGTTGCAAAGGTTGGGGAGCCCTGCACTATAATACCCTGTTTCTCTGAAAATAAGACCTCCCCGGATAATAAACCCAATCGGGCTTTTGAGCGCATGCGCTAAAATAATCCCTCCCAAAAAAATAAGCCCTCTCGGAAATATTGCAACACAGCAGCAGCCATGAGGTGACCCCGCTTGCCGCCTCCTGCACCTCAAAAATAATAAGACTTCCAGAAAATAAGGCCAAGCGCTTATTTTGGGGGTCAAAAGAAAATAATATCTTATTTTGGGGAAAACATGGTAGTGCTTGTGTTCATACAAGATATCAAGCCACATGACAACCAACTATATGAATCCATAAATATACATAAGGGATTTACACACTACACTGGGCATTGTAACTTTTAAACCTTCTGCATTTACGAGGCCCTTCATTTTAGATTGTGTTTTTTGTAACACTCCTTTAACCTTTTTTGAATTTTTTTTACTTTATCTTCATTTTAAAAAATCACCCGAGATTTGCAGCACCGTAAAGACTAGCAAATTGTTAGGTGTACAAAAGCATCTGTCATCTATTAATTCAGCAAATAAAAATAAATGAAGCCTGTAGCTATGTTCGCGCATAGCCTTAAATCTAAATGTTGCTGAATCATAGTTGGTGAAATAAAATATGAGCAGCCATGACCTAAGGACTAAATAACAATTGGTTGGATTCGTATAGTTGGTTGTCATGTGACTTAATGTCTTGTATGAACCCAGGCATATCTGTAAATCATGATGTAGGACTTAACGTGTTTGTGTGTTGTACAAGCCCAATCAATCATTGATTCATAAACGATGCTTAAACAAAGTTTAGACAATATGTAACCAAGTCTCAAAAATAGACAAGATATACCTTTGCTTTCCCCCCCCCCCTTAGTGTTGGCTTAAAGTTACAGAATTTCAGCCTATCTTAAGAACAAAGTCTGATCTGATTTATATTGTCATGATTGTTTTTGCACATCTAGCTAAAATCTTCTTAAATTCACATTAGAAATCTATAATGAGGAAGTTATCTTTAGGTCTGAAAAAAATCTGATTTTTAAATTTATTGTTCTTTCTTTCTCCCCCTCAGGATATATCTATTTCTTCCGAGGAACAAAAGTGTTTCAGTTTGACCCTAAGAATAAAAGAATTGTTCGACCCATTCGAAGAAGCAATTCTTGGCTGAACTGTTAAGCATTTAATCAATGCAACCTACTGGTTATAACTAATTCTGATTTACAGGCATCACAGAATTTAACAAACTGGACTGAGAATGCAATAATAACCTGTGGTTTTGTTTTTCATATAATGTAAAGCAATTCCAGCTAATTAACTACATTAAACTCTAATATATAAATGTAATCTCTGCTGCTCCTTAAATAAACTATTTATTGTGAAAGATATGGTGATTGTTTCCTTTGTTTGAATGCATGCAAATATTACTACAGTATTACACAAGAATTACATTGCTGTACTCTGGAGTGACTAATTTAAGAAATTTATAAGGTGCTGGCTAAATTAGCCAAAAGAACAAAAAAAGAGAAATAATATTTAACCATATTAATTTCCACGTATAAAATACTTCATTTCCCATGAATTGACTTGAGAAGTCACAGATCACCACCGAAAATATTAATTCACTTCACTGAATGTAAGGCAATATGAGAAATTCACATTGGCTGTTTGATGTATAACATTAGTCACAGACATAAAAATTTCCAGCAACACATTTTTATAGTAGAGTCATCCAATGATGAAGTACATTTATGAATGAGACTTTCAACCATCCTGATTTTCAGAATAAAAATGTAGCTAGAATATTTTGCAGAGTATTTCATCTGCGACGTACTTTATACTATGGACATAATAATACACATTATATCACTATTAGGTTGCTCTTACTGGAAGTGCCAATAATGTCCAAAGTGTAGTTTAGAGAAAATAGAAATATTGGGAAGGTAAGAATTTTGGATTAGACCAGACTCTTATCAGATACCTTTAGAGCAGTGGTGGGATTCAAATAATTTAACAACTTGTTCTCTGCCCTAATGATTTCTTCCAATAACCAGTTCACTAAACTGCTCAGAAAGTTAACCATCGGTTCTCCCGAAGTGGTGTGAACTGGCGGAATCCCACCACTGCTTTAGAGATGCAATTTTTTCAGGAGGCAACTGAACTTTCTTGTTCTTTCTTTACTGAATCTCTACAGACTTTTAGAGATACAAGCATGACATTGTGTGCAGGGCACACATTTTTAGAAGAATATAGACGGATACAAGATAAAATTGCTATCAATTCAGTGATAACTTCTAGTGACTGTTTACATATAATCGCAGAGTTTCCTTGGTACCGTATGAAAGCAATTTCAGAGGTTTATATTATGATGACCCGACGTTTGAGCACCTTAACTGAAGCAACATTCAGTAAGGCTGAGCTATACATATTACACCAAACCAGCAGGCTATTGCTGCCTCTAATTAAGGAAGCACAACCTTTCAGCGCCAAAACTCATTGTGTTTGCTAATTTGTTTGTAATTGCGGAGACAATTACATGGGCAGAACTGATAGGTGTTTGGCTTTCAGAAGAAAGGAGCATCTTCCAAAATGCGTCCAGATAGTCTTGAGTAATCCAACAACAACAGCAAATCATGGCCACAAAATGCCTTCTTCAGCCATTGTGAGACACTTACTGTCTACGGGCAGGGGCGGGCTTCAAAAATTGCAGCAATGGGTTCGCTGCCCTGTTGCTGGGTCGGCGTGGCCATGGTGGGTGTGGCCTAATCGGCCTCCTGCATCATAGTGGGGGGGCATTTTTCATCCTCCCCAGGATTCAGAGACTTTCCTCAAGCCCATTTCTGGACTTCCAGAACTTCCAGTAGGCCAATTTATCACCCTCCCCAGGGTTCCCCTGGGCTCCGGAGGCCCATTTCCAGACTTCTGGAACCTCTGGTAGGCCCGTTCCCCCCTCCCTCCCTCACGGGCCTTGCACTTACCTGGCATGATTAATGGACTGTGTGGAGGGGCGGGGTGGGCATGGCCAGTCAGGGGTGGCATTTGGGAGTTTGCCAAACTGGGCAGAATCCTAGCTAGAGGATCTCCGAACCCATGTGAACCCCCAGCAGCTGACCCCTATCTACAGGACACCAGGTGGATCAAAACTCTGCATTTAAAGCAGGGGTGTCCAAACTTGGGAACTTTAAGACTTGTGGACTTCAACTCCCAGAATTCCCCAGCCAGCATGGCTGGCTGGGGAATTCTGGGAGTTGAAGTTCACAAGTCTTAAAGTTCCCAAGTTTGGACACCTCTGATTTAAAGTTTTACTGTACCACAGGAACTCTCGTTTGCTGTGGCAGTTGCCATTAATCATTTGAAGCCTCCCTTGCTCATGCAGAAATGACTTTATGTCAATCTACTTCTTCTGTGGACATAAGGCTTGCCATTGGTTGCTTTCCTGCATATGTTATAGGCTTCATTAATGCTCTTGCTAGATCTTGTATTTGAGGCTGATTTTAACCGTGCTATTGTAATGTAGGTACTGATGAGTCAATACAAAATGCTTGCATTTACCTCTATTCATCTTTCCGCTGAATTCTTTATATTATGGTTAGGTGGAGAAAAAGGATGTTATTGACCTTATTTATCCATCAATCTGCACCTTCCCAGACAATTTACATGTCCTGCCTTGAAAATCTCCTATGAGCAGGATGGCTTCATGTTGTCCTCCCTTTGTATAGATCTAGTTCTCACACCAGTGACAAAACAGGGGACCAGATCTGACTATTGCAAAAACAAGGAACAGAAACAAACAGGCCTGCCCCATCAAAAGGAGAGAGACAAGCCATCTGTCACACAGAACAGGAAGGAAAAGAAAATACAAGAAGTTTGGAGTGCAAAAAACAAATTGAGGACAGACCTTGAGTTGCAACAGGGGCTGAAATTCTTCCTAACTTGCTACAATAATTATTATTTGCTACTTCTGGCTGCCTGGGCTGATACCAACAATTTATAAATGAAGGATTCCGTCAGCTGGCATATTCATTACGTCAAACTCTAATCCTATTTCTTGGAGGGAGGATTAGTGAGCCTTGAAGAGTGAATAAGTGCATTAATGTTAGGAAACTGCCAGTTATGATGGAAGGAAGGGTCAAGCGAGGGCCTAGCTTGGAGTCATTGCATTGCGGCAAGTGATAAAAGCTTTACCTCCTTCAGGAGCTATGAAGTCTTATTTGGTCATTCCCAGGGGAAAGCAAGTACTCTGGTGAAATTCTTGTAGCAAAATGGTAGACATAAAGTTACTGTCAGCCTCTACTTTGCTTGCTTGTTATCAGCTGCTATAGTAACGGGGAGGGTAGAAACTCGTGGTATTTGCGGGGGGGATTACCAGGTACTGGAGGAGTTATCATGAAGCGAGTTTTGTTCTCACTATTTCTGTGCATGTTGATGGCTTGTGTTTGGGCTTGGTCAAGGTCAACCATCTCTGCATACCAGCTGAATGAGGCCACTTAAAGATGCACCCCACATGGAACCTTTGGAACTTACAGATTAAACATTGGGTTGGGGTAACTGGGGGGAGGGTCTTGGGTAAGCATTTGATACGTAGATGTTTGCAATTTTTTGCTTCAGATCTTGCTTCACTTCGCTGTTTTCATTTCATGTCCAGTAAAAGTACCTTTATCTCTACTCAAATGAAGTTGGGGGTTTTCTTTCTTGGATACTGAATGAGGCACACCTGACAGTTACTGACTTCAGCTATTTATGTGTGGCATTGACTGCTTGCATTTGGCAATTAATGGCTATAAGTTAAAGAATCTTTTTGCTTCTATACGCCCCAGGGGTGGGATCAGAGGTGGGTTCCTGCCAGTTCTAAGCTCTTCTACAGAAGAGGTTCCACAAATCTACAGTGCCATTTAGAACCGGTTCCAGCTTCCTCCCCCCTCCCGTCCGCACATCATCAAGAGGAAGAGCAAGAGGAGGAATTCTGCGAGTTGAAATCCACAAGTCTTAAAGCTGTCAAGTTTGAACACCCCCGGGGAAGGTTTTTCTAAAGGGTTGGGGTGCAAGGGTCTTGTAACTTGACAGCTTTAAGTCTTGCGTGCTTCAAATGCCAGAATTTCTGGGCCAACATTTTGGTTGCTAAACAAGAGCTTTGTTAAGTGAGTTTCACCACATTTTACAAGTTGGCCACACCCACCCAGTCACATGACTACCAAGCCATTCCCACTTGGTCATATTGCCAGCAAGCCACTCCCACCTGATCACATGGCCAGCAAGCCACTCCCATCCGGTCACATGGCCGGCAAGCCAGTCCCATAAAGCAGGCCACACCTACAGAAGAGGTTCTAAAAAATTTTGAAACCCACCAGTTTCCCAACTAGTTCGCTGAGCATGCACTTTGTGTGCATATTCCAGTTCAGAGAATACTTACCTTTCAGTATTCTGCTCGGGAAGGAAAACAGCTGAAGCACGGCAATCCAATGTTGCATGACTCAGCTGAGAAGCTAAAGGTAGGTAAAGCACAGGAGCAGGTGGGCTTGCTCATGGGACTTGCTCATGGGAGTGAACTGGTTCATTCCCAGCTGATCTTTGGAGATACAGGTTCGCCCAAACCAGTGTGGCCCAATAGAATCCCACCCCTGAGCCCTCACCACATTTCCAGAAATGCTAGAACATGGCTAAAATGTTTAGACTTATGCCCCTGAACTGGTTCTATTGGCGGCCCCTATGGTTTTCTGCTTCTTCGCATGCACAGAAGCATTTTTTTTACTACTGCACATATACGCATAGCATGCACCAAGTATGCGCACATGCGAAGCACATCCCTGGTAACAGAAGCTGGAACCCACCCCTGCTTTACTCATCCTAACACTCTTTGTGGAGTTTGGTTCATCTGTGACCCAAAGACATTTTAAAATATATAATGTATGCTTAATCGGAAAATGACAAATTAATTTGGGAGTGCATTTAAGGTAAGAACGAAGAATAGGGTCTCTTCTGTTTCTTTGGGGGTCTAATGTGTTTATTAATCAGCAAGGCCTGTTATGCCATTAACTAGATGCTAGGCACAAGCTGTTGGTTAGGCAAGAACTACAAATGAAACAAAACAAATAGAAGTATTGCCTCAGGGTGATGAAACACAGGGAGACAAGAAAATTAGTAAACAGTGGAGCCCTTCTACATTTACAAAGAGAAAAAAAACCATGTGGTTTTGCTTTAGTCAAGCCATCAGTTTAGCATTTTCCACACACATTTCGAATTTTTGAAGAGTGTTATCATTTTGAAGACTTTCCTGGAACATGCATCTTATTTGACCTTAGATGCACAATATTATTCTTTAAATCATTCTTTGTTGTGTTTTTTTTAAAGGACAACTTTATGTCTTTTTACTAAACTTTACTACAGTGTAAAGGAAGCCAAAATACTATAAAAAGATATCATGGTAACATTTCATTTAGGTAAAAAAAAAAAACCATCACCAACCTTTCAAAACAATAGTTAATAGGTCTGTCTTGACCCCACGGGGGGAACTTGAGGTTGGCACGTGGCTAAAATTTCCATTGCATGCTATTTTTCTAATCTTATGACCGTGACTGATCTCAGAAGTTAAGCCTGAGTGAGTTTGGCTAATACATGGACATAAGTTAATCAAAAAAAGGCTAAGGTTAAGTCAAAGTAAGAAATTGAAAAAGAAAAACCCTACAGAAAACCACTTCTAAGCCAGGAGCGTCAAACTCAATTTCATTGAGAGACACATCAGGGTTGTGTTTGACCTTGGGCGGGGAGGCATGGTGGGCGGAGCCAGATTGACATCACTCATGTCGGGGTGCCTGTGGCGGCCCAAGTGCTCTGCCAGCAAAAACAGGCTGTAACAACCTTCTGCCACCCTCTGCCAGCAAAAATGGAGCTTGGGAGGGCTCCGCATGACCTCCGGTTTCACTGGCAGAGGCACTGTGGGTAGGTCTTTGCTGTTTCCAGGGCAGCCCCGCAGGCCAGATCTAAGAAATCCATGGGCCAGATCCAGGCCCTGGGCCTTGAGTTTGACACCCCTGTTCTAAAGCAGGGGTGCATGCAACCAGTGACGAAACTGTTGCCAAAAAAACTCACTCAGAGTAAAGAATATCCTTCCACCTCCCTCCAAAAAGATCTGGTATCAAGAAGGTATACATTGATTTTAAAAATGTTCGACACAATAATGTTAACTATCTGGGAGAGAAGAGAGTGTTAGATCATCTGATCTGTCCATGATCATCGGTGAAATAGTGCCCCAAAAGTAAGAATGAAATGAAACAGGGTTCTGAAGGAATGTTGGTGTTGTGGGAGTGGGGAAGAGTAAGAATCAAAACAGTCAAAGAGGCGGAAGCCTTTCTTTAAAAAATACTCCTCAATCCTGGAGGACGAAAATGGGGGAACGGGAAGGGCCATGGCTCCGCCCACTGGCGGGAAGGAAGAAGAAGACACAATAGCAAAAAGACTCAGATCACAAAAATGATTTTTTCTTTTATACATTGTAATTCCTAACGGATGCTAATAGAAACAAATGATTGATTGCATGGAATTTATGATATGATATGTAAGTATGTATCTCTTTCCACCTTATATTGAAAGAATTTTGTATGAAGTCTCGGAGGCGGCCATCACCTCCGACATGGAAGCCCTAAAATATTTCTATTCATATCCTATATACCCTTTTTCCCTTTAAAAATTTGTAAAACCAATAAAATTGATGTTATAAAAAAAAGAAAAAGAACAGGGGTCTCCAACCTTTGCAACTTTACGTCTGAAGGACTTCAGCTCCCAGAATTCTCCAGTCACTGGTTTGCCATTACCTTTTTCCCAGGCTGGGCTAAGAGGGAGGATCTGGCCAAATTCACACAACAGGCAGGACAGTTTTTATCTTGGCATCTTTCATCTCAATACCAAACAGATTATTGAGGCCAAATTAAAGTAGATATTATATTCCTAAGGGTTGAGATATTTCCAGGGGTGAAATCCAGCAGGTTCTGACCAGTTCTGGAGTACTGGTAGCGGAAATTTTGAGTATTTCGGAGAACTGGCAAATGCCACCTCTGGCTGGCCCTAAAGTAGGATGGGAACGGAGATTTTGCAGTATCCTTCCCCTGCCATGCCCACTAATCTACACCCACAGAACCAGTAGTAAGAAAAATTGAATTTCACCACTGGATATTTCTGCATGGTTTTCATTCATTTTATCATTCTGACCAGTTTCTGAAGGACAGTTATTTAAAAGCCGAATTAGTTAGACACAATCTCCTATCAGATGGAAGATGCCCTATCTAACCATTCTCTGATGATGTGTTCCCCATGACACAAACTTCTCCTCATCTCACACCCATAGCCAAGGCCATTCCATTATGGAAGCAATGCTCCCCATCTTCTCCCAACACAAAGTGTGATGATCCAGGGCATGGCCCAAAGGCAACCCAGCCGGAGAACTGGTATGAGTCCCTTTATTAACACCAACTGTGCCCCCAACATCCCTTTTAACTCTCCGGACTCGAGAAAAACTCTTCCACAAACCTGTAACAGCCTTTGACTGAAAATATTCCAGTCCAAACGTTGTAAGCAGAAAACCTCCAACTATATATCCAACAAGGCAAAATAAAGTAATTAATCCTGCAGGGCAAGCAAGATAAGGAGTTCCAGAAGTGAAGTAGCACAGCAGTAAATCAAACCATTTGGGAGGATGCCAGGAACATAGATAAGCAATTAACACCAGATGATCTCAGCATTTGTCCCTGACAACCACCCCTCCCATTTGCCTCTCCTTTAAGCTCCATCCCCAGGTGTGCCTTGTGAAGAGAATCAGGGCCCATTCCTCCAGTGGTGGGATTCCAAATTTTTTACTACCAGTTCTGTGGGTGTGGCAGGAGAAGGATACTGCAAAATCCCCATTCCCTCTCCACTCTCAAAATTTTGGGGGCACCAAACCAGTAGTAATGGTGGCAGGAACCCACCCCTGACATTACCCCCAATAATCTGGGTCCTCATTTTACCGACCTCAGAAGGATGGAAGGCTGAGTCAACCTTGAGCTGCTCAGAATCGAACTCCTGGAGTGAGCAGTGAGTTAGACCTGCAGTGCTGCCTTCTAACCACAGCGCCAGCACAGCTCCATCGCTTTAGTTGGTTTCTGTCATGTTTAGTGTTACTAACTTGCCCAAAGCTGTTTCTGTATATAAATACATGCTATTTCCTTGGAAATTATACTGTTTGATTCACAATTATTCTCTTCCAAATCAGACAATAAATCTTCTATTACTACACAAGGAACTCTGTCATTCCTCCCATTAAAAAAAGCCCATTCAGGGGTTTCTTGCATTAGCATCTTGGTATATTTCAGAATGCTGAATCATCAGTATGGCCCAATTAGAAATGAATTGTCATGCCTTGTGTGATTTTTGAGACATATTATGCTAAATTACTCAACAGAGGAAATGCTACACGCTTGTGGTTAATGATGAATTCAAGCTGAGTAACAGCTTCTGGGGAGCAAGATTAGAAGTGTCATTTCCCCATCGTGTACCCAAGGACGCATCCGAATAGTGGAAGTTTATAGTATCAAAATATACATAACACATTTTACTGCCTCTGTCTCATTCGCTCTTTTCTTCCCTTGCTTGTTGACTGGGTAGTGAAAGTTACACAGTTTCCCTCACATAAATATAAAATAGGCATTTATCCATGAATACGTTAGTAGTAATTGTACAAAAAAGATGTTGAGACTTTGGAAAAAGTGCAGAGAAGAACAACCAAGATGATGAAAGGCCTGGAGATTGAACCAGTTGCAGGAACTGGATATGGCTAGTCTAGAGGAAAGAAGGAAAAGAAGTATTCCAATATTTGAGGTGCTGCCACAAAGAAGAGAGGGTCTGTTAGGAGTATACATCTAGTGTTGGGTTGGCAATATATATAAGCCATGATGACAAATGGTCTTTGTTACTTTAAATGTTTGAATGTAATTAGCAGCTGTAATTAACTCAGCAATAAGAGGAAGCCAGGAGAGCTCTCTCTCTCACTCTGCTTGCTGTGACTGACTGACTGACAAGGAAGAATCGTGGATTGCAACTGTAAGCAATTGTTTGTGAGTTAAGGACTGTACTTGATTCAATACCTATTATCACTGTTTGTGAAGCAGTAGTTTTTTTTACATCACAAGTAAAGCGACTTGTTTTTACTATCAGTGTCTTAGACTCTATCCGTGTGTCTCCTAGCAACGTTTCTCTAGCTGCACATTCCGCTGCACAACTTTCTGTCTCCTAAAGGAGATATCCTTAACAGGGTCAACATACTTTCCAAAGCACCAGAAGGCAAGACAAGAAACAATGGATGGAAACTAATCAAGGAGAGAAGCAACCTGGAATTGAGGAAAAACTTCCTAAGGGTGAGGACAATTCACCAGTAGAAAAGCTTGCCTTCAGAAATTGTAGGGGCTTCAACAGTGAACGTGTAGAATCCTCGACTTATGACCAAGCCAGTAAGTCTGGTAAACTTTGCATGACCTTGTTAACTTGTTATTTTGTTACCAGCCAGTCGCGTCTGATTGGTTAAGACGCGACTGGCCGGAATGGGGCTATCCGCCTAGTTAATTGCTTTCCGCTTGAGAGCTTGTGTATACAGTGGTACCTCGCTTCACGAACTTAATTCGTGAACTGACTCTGTTCGCGTTGCGAATTGGTCGTGAAGCGAGGCACAATTTCCCATAGGGTTCAATGTAAATCCGGTTAATCCGTTCTGACCTTGTTTTTTGGGTTCAATGTAAAGCAGCTGAGGGGCGATGGAGCAAGCCAGCATGACTTTCGCCCGTCTCTTTCTGGGCTCGGCGCTTCTGCTTGTCGGGACGCTTCCCGAAGCCAGCAGCCCCATGGCCAGCTTCGGGAAGCGTCCCGACAAGCAGAAGCGCCGAGTGCAGAAAGAGACGGGCGAAAGTGATGCTGGCAGCCGCGCGCGGTGTGTGTGTGGAAGCGAAGGCAGGGGGGAAGGAGCTGCCTTCCCGGCCGGGCTCCGCAGCTGAGGGGCGATGGAGAAGTTTGCGCGGTTTGCTCCATCGCCCCTCAGCTGCGGAGCCCGGCCGGGGTTCGTGCAGCGGAGCACATTTTTTGGAAATTTTCTGGTCGTACAGCGAATTGGTCATGAAGAGAGGCGTTCGTGAAGCGAGGTACCACTGTATATAGCTGTCAAGCGGAGAGGCACCTGTCTACCGCACTATTGCTGCTTGTAAATAGTTGGATGTTTGACTTTGAATAAACCTGTGTTATGACTAGCCTGTGTCGGACTCACTTCCTACGGAACCTAACAGAACGTTTTTAAGAAGAGACTTGTCTGAAATGGTATAGGCCCATGATGGCGAACCTATGGCACGCGTGCCACAAGTGGCACGTGGAGCCATTTCTGAGGGCACACGAGGCATCGCGCTGTCAGCTCCAGCGCACATGTGCACGCTGGCAAGCTGATTTTCGGCCTTGACTTTTGGCCATTTTCACCCTCCAGAGGCTTCAGGGAAGCCTCCTGAAGCCTACGGAGGGCAAAAACTGCCCAACATGCAAACCGGAAGTTCAGGAACAAACTTCCAGGATGCCCGTTGGACCATTTTTTCCCCTCTGGAGGCTTTAGGAGGCTTTCCTGAAGCCTGCGAAGGGCAAAAAATGGCCCAATGCGCCTCCCTGAACTCCGGAGGATTCAGTGAGGTCTACGCGCATGCACGGGGGGGGGGGGGTATGTGCAAGCTCAGGGGGGAGGGCATTGCATTATGGGTATGGGCACACACAGGCACGACCCCTCATATTCCCCCCACTTTTGGCACACCTCAACAAAAAGGTTAGCCATCACTGGTATAGGCTCTCCTGTTGAGCAGGGGGCTGGAGAATTCTGGGAGTTGAAGTCCACAAGTCTTAAAGTTGCCAAGTTTGGGAACCTCTGGCACTAGAAGATCTCCAAGGTCCCCTCTAGCTCTATTCTGATTGAAGGATTAAAGGTGTTTTAAATATCTGTGTGGTTACACCTCACATATGTCATGACTCTCTAAATCAATCTACAGAAAGAGCCATAATTCATGAGATTACACTACACACGGTAGTATAAATCATTGTTTACAAACCATAATGCCTAACCTGGTGTAATGATGAAAACAACAACAACCCACTAAGACTTAGTGTAATATATTAATTCAGTCACAGTCTAGGTAGGAGTTGCAATGCTGTATAGGTGAAAGGCACAGTTGAAGAAACTGAAAAGTATTGAAAGATAGCCAGAGAGAGTTAGAAAGTGTTTTTGCTAGTTCAATGCTATAAAGTTTTAATATAATGAAGATTTTAAGTCTGCTTGCATTGTGACACCTTCTCCTGGTTTGTCTGCTTTGTGTTGCTAATCAGAACATGATGAAATGTTGAGTCAGTCCACAGCTGGCTTTATGAAACATAAAGCAGAAAAATCTGAAAGCCAGATGAACTGCGATAGCCCAGACAGAAACTGTGCTGCTCTTTAAACAAGGCAGCCCGATTTTAAGATGAAGCCTATTTTGCTTTTATTTTGGTGTATTGCACTTTCTTATGGGCTCCCCATCCTTTCAGAGAAGAGAAGCGAAGAACAAAACCAACGGCTTGCACAGGTAACAATACCCCTGGGCTCTGAGAGACATGGAATCAACAGTACCTTAGATTGAAAGATTGGCATCTTAATATTTTTCGAGCTTGCTGTTTTCCTGCAGATGTTTAATTGCCAGTCTATGTAACAACCTCAGTGCATAGGAGAGGGAAGTTTGCTGGTTGTTTATATATAAGAGTTTGCCTTGCCAGTCTTTTTTGGGATATGATTTTTTCAGTGATGAAAAGTAAACCATTCTGCCCTGGGCGTGGCTTGGTGGGGCGTGGCTTGGTGGGGAGGGTCATGTGACTGGGTGGGTGTGGCCAACTTTAAAAAAAAATAAAGTATTTTTTCCTGCCTATTTGCCCGAACTGGTAGTAAAAAATGCTATAAGAAGTGGGGGGGGAGGGAGGTTCAGTTGCGCCGTGTGATCGTGGGAACCTTCCCCCCCCCCCCACTTTTTAAAGCATTTTGTTTTCTGCCTATTTGCCCGAAACGGCAGGGGGGAAAAGGCTTTAAAAAGTGAAAAAAAAGCTTCTGACAATTGCGTGGATCAGCTGTGAGATCGCCGGAAGTTCTGTTTTTCACTTTTTAATGCACACCCACCCAGTCAGGAAAAAAATTGCTTTAAAAAGTGGGGGGAAAGCTTCCAATGATTGCGCGGTTCACAGCTCAGCTACACGATCCTTGGGAGCTTTTTTGTTTACTACTGGTTCACAGAACTAACAACAACCATCCCTACTGGTTCGCATTAACTGGTGCGAACCGGTAGCATTTCACCCCTGGTTCTTTTCCCCCTTGATTGTTCTTTGATTAAGGTATTGGTTTTCCCCCTAATTGTTTATCTGCTTCCATGTCTTACTTATCTGGCTTTGCTTAAGACTTTTTAGAGCAGGGGTGTGAAACTCACATCATCGCGGTAGCATCACATGATGTTTCGGAACAATTCAAACCCTACCAAAGAGGTGGGTTCCTACCGGTTCGGCCAAATCGATAGGAACTTGGGTGGGAACGTGACCAAACCGGTTCTATCCTTGGTGGCATCATCTTGATTTTCTGTTCTGCACATGCGTAGATCAATCTTCGTTGAAAAAATGTAATTTTACCCCCTTTCTTCATGTGCATATGCGCAGACCTTTTAAAGTGCAAATGCATACACACATGTAGCATGCGTCTGGTGTGCGCGCGAGTGAAGCTAGCACATGCACGCAAAAATTTTCGGGTGGCAAGCCTGGATTGGGATGCTCTGTGCAGAGTCACTCATGCCCTCGTCCTTTCTCGCCTGAACTACTGCAATGCTCTCTACATGGGGCTACCCTTGAATAATAATAATAATAATAATTTTAATTTATAACCCGCTCTCTCTCCTCGAAGGGACTCGAGGCGGGGCACAGGGAATTAAAAATACTAATAAAAACCACAAACAAAATACAATGTTAAAACGAATTAAACTAACCCTGCGCTAAAATCCCATATAAAAACTAAAACTAAGCCCTAAAAACCCCTAAAAACAGTTTAATTACCCTAGGCCAGCCAAGCAGAAGGTGTTTTTAATTTTTGACGGAAGGAGCGGAGGTCTGTGGTTGTTCTGATTTCGGGGGGAAGGTCGTTCCAGAGGTTTGGACCCGCCACAGAGAAGGCCCTTCCCCTGGGCGTTGCCCGAAGGCACAGCCTAGTGGACGGCACCCGGAGAAGTCCCTCTCTGTGGGAGCGAATCGGCCGCAGGGATGTATGGGGCAGGATGCGATCCCGCAGATAGGTAGGTCCCGTGCCATGGAGCGCTTTGAAGATGATAATCAACACTTTGAAGAGCACTCGGAAGCTTCTGCTGCTCCAGAATGCGGCCGTGTGGGTTATCACGGTGGTACCTAGGTGGTCCCATGTTACACCCCTTTTAGGCGGCCCACACTGGTTGCTGGTTGCTTTCTGGGTGCAATTCAAAGTATTAATTATGACCTTAAAGCGCTCCATGGCTTAGGCCCAGGGTACTTGTGAGGCCACCTACTGCCACCAGTAGCCTCCCACCGTCCAGAACGATCCCACAGATTTGGCCTATTCAGGGTGCCGTCAACCAGACAGTGTCGGCTGGCGACCCCCATGGGGAGAGCCTTCTCTGTGGGAGCGCCTTCCCTCTGGAATGAGCTGCCCCTGCATAATTCCCGACCTCCAGTCCTTCCGACACACCTTAAAAAGTTGGCTTTTCCAGCAAGCCGGCCTGGCCTGAATAAAATAAATGATTAATTTAATTGTTAATTTTAATTTCATTTTTAAAATTTTATTGTCAATGTCAGTTGGGGTTTTTGGGGATATTTTATTTACTCTCCCTTTTAACTTTTGTAATATGTGTTGTTTATGTTGTACGCTGTCCTGAGTCCTTTGGGAGAAGGGCGGCATATAAAGCCAATAAACCTACCCTAACCTAACCTAGCCAGTAGTAATGCCGGCAGGAACCCTCCCCTGGCCCCCCACCTGAAAAACACAGGTCACATTGCAAAGACAGTGAAAACTGTCTTATTTTATTTAAGTGCATGCGCTCAAAAGCCCGATTGGGTTTATTATCCAGGGAGGTCTTATTTTCAGAGAAACAGGGTATTATATTTCAGGGGTTCCCAACCTTTGCAAAAAGTCTGAAGGACTTCAGCTCCCAGAATTCTCCAGCCAGCTTTGCTGGCTGGAGAATTCTGGGAGCTGAAGTCCTTCAGACTTAAAGTTGCAAAGGTTGGGGACCCCTGCTCTAGGATATAGAAAGAGAAAATTGGCATATACAGTGGTACCTCGCTTCACGAACGCCTCTCTTCACGACCAATTTGGAGCATGACCAGAAATTTTCCAAAAAATGTGCTCCGCTGCACGAACTCCGCCTCGCTGCACGAACTCCGCGTGGCGGCCGGTCCATTGAGGGCGCAGGCGAATTGTGAGTTCGCACTGCGCCTTTTCCGGGCTGCACCCTGCCGCGGTTGTTGTGAGTGACGGGGACGGGTGTGTGTGTGTAAGCGAAGGCGGGGGGGGAGAGAGCTGCCTTCCCGGCCGGACTTTGCAACTTTCGCTCGTCCCTTTCCTGACTCGGCGCTCCTGCTTCTCGGGACGGGAGAAAGCTGCAGAGCCCAGCTGGGAAGGGAAGGCGGGGAGGGGGAAAGAGCTGCCTTCCCGGCCGGACTTTGCAGCTTTCGCCCGTCCCTTTCCTGACTCGGCACTCCTGCTTCTCGGGACGGGAGAAAGCTGCAGAGCCCAGCTGGGAAGCGAAGGCGGGAAGGGGGAAAGATCTGCCTTCCCGGCCGGACTTTGCAGCTTTCGCCCGTCCCTTTCCTGACTCGGTGCTCCTGCTTCTCGGGACGGGAGAAAGCTGCAGAGCCCAGCTGGGAAGCGAAGGCGGGGAGGGGGAAAGAGCTGCCTTCCCGGCCGGACTTTGCAGCTTTCGCCCGTCCCTTTCCTGACTCGGCGCTCCTGCTTCTCGGGACGCTTCCCAAAGCCAGCAGCCGCGCGGCCAGCCACTCCGTTTCTCCGTCTAACTCATCGGTCGCCTCTCGGGGTCCGGACCCGCCGCCCCCGCGCCGCCGCCGTTCCACCCTCACCAGCCCGGCGGCGGCGCAGCGGCGGCGGGTCCGGACCCCAAGAGGCGACCGATGAGTAAGACGGAGAAACGGAGTGGCTGGCCGCGCGGCTGCTGGCTTTGGGAAGCGTCCCGACAAGCAGAAGCGCCGAGTCCAGAAAGAGACGGGCGAAAGTCATGCTGGCTTGCTCCATCGCCCCTCAGCTGCTTTACATTGAACCCTATGGGAAACTGTGCCTCTCTTCAGGACCAATTCGCAACGCGAACAAAGTCCGTTCAAAAATCATGACCCAAAAACAAGGTCAGAACGGATTAACCGGATTTACATTGAACTCTATGGGAAATTGTGCCTCGCTTCACGACCATTTCGGATCGCGACCAGAGTCATTTCACCAATTAAGTTCGTGAAGCGAGGTACCACTGTATAAACATAGTTAGTCCTTGCTTACAATAATTCATTTAGTCACCTTCCAAAGTTACAATGGCACTGAAAAAAAGTGAGTTATGGCCATTTTTCACACTTACAACCATTGCAGCATCCCAATGGCCACGTGATCAAAAATTCAGAGGCTTGGCAACTGACTCATACTTATGACGATTGCAGTGTCCCAGAGTCACCTGATCCCCTTTTGCAGCCTTTTGACAAGCGAAGTCAATGGGGAAGCCAGATTCACTTAACAACTGTGTTGTTACTAGATAAACATGTATCGACAATGGTTGCAGCATCCCAGGGTCCCCTGTTGGCCATTGGTGACTTTTCCCGAGGGTTTCTAACAAGCAAAGTCAATGGGAGAAGCTGGATTCACTTAATGGCCGTGTGATTTGCTTAATGACCATGGGAAAAATGTCATAAAATCAGGTGCAACTCACCTAAACAACTGAATCACTTAGTAGTGGAAGGTCTCTTCCCAACTATAATAATAATAATAATAAATTTAATTTATAGACCGCTCCCTCTCCCCGAAGGGACTCGGAGCGGTGCACAGGGGAATTAAAAACATACAAACATAAATACATAAATATATATAAAAGCAGATTAAACAATTTAACCCTGCGCTAAAACCCAAAATACTAAAAACTAAACCCCTTAAAAACCCAATTAAAACAATATTAAATGTTCAGACTGAGCGGCTGGAAGGTAGATTAGGCCAGGCCGGACTGTTGGAATAGATAAGTCTTGAGCTTTTGTCGGAAGCCGCGGAGGTCCGTGGTTGTCCTGAGTTCGGGGGGTAGGTCGTTCCATAGAGCTGGGCCCGCCACAGAGAAGGCCCTACCCCTGGGCGTCACCCGCTGGCATTGCCTAGTGGACGGCACCCGGAGAAGTCCCTCTCTGTGGGAGCGAATCGGTCGGAGGGATGTATGGGGCAGGATGCGATCTTGCAATCTGACATCATAAGTCGAAGACTACCTATAACAGGGACGGAAATGCCGCTCACGTATGCATGCGCTCATTGGGGCCATGCTCTGGTACAGCCGAATTTCCAGGTTCTAGCACTCATGCACAGCCAAAAATCAGCTGGCTGGCGTGCATGCGCACACTGGTTTTCAGCACTGCTGCGTGTGCAAAGGGCAGCTGATTGTCATGCGCACCAAAAAACCAGAAGATAGAAAGGCAAGGCCGCGCCTGCTGGGCAACATGGCTTTGTGTGCCATTTTGGGCGTGCGTGCCATAGGATTAGCCTCACGGACCTATAACAATATTCCTAAGAAAGTGCAAAAATGAATATGCCATTGCTATTCTACCCACCAAACGTTTAATAGATTCAATACCATATAACAAATGAGTGTAAAAATTAGGTATTCATTTTTAAACTTAAACGCTATTCTGTTTCTGTCAGGCATATATTGATCAGTTTTATGAGCCAAAAGCTGATCCGCGGCAGCGAGGATGGAAGATAAATAACAATGTATCCTTTGTGGATAAAATCAAACAAATGCAAGACTTTTTTAGATTGAATGTCACAGGAAAGGTTGATGCTGAGACCCTAGAAGTCATGCAGCAGCCACGATGTGGTATCCCTGATATTGGACAGTATGTCCTGGCTCTTCCTGGATGGAAAAAAACGAAGCTTACATACAGGTAAAAATATATATTTGATGATAGACCAAATAAATGAGACGACATCAAGAAATCCTTTGTGATATCCCCTGGAGTGGGCTTCAAAACTTTTAACAAGGGGTTCTCTGCCCAATTGCTAGGTGGGTGTGGCCATGGTGGGTGTGGCCCAGTCAGCCTTCTGCACCATGGCGGGAGGGATTTTTGCCTTCCCCAGGCTCCGGGGCCTTTCCTCGAGCCTCTGGGAGGGAGAAAACAGCCTCCCTAGGCTCCAGAGGCCGAAACCGGGCCAGTTTCCAGCCTTCCCAACTTCCAGTAGGCCTGTTTTTCATCCTTCCCGAACCTCTGTGCGCGTCCTGCACTTACCTGCATCCAAAACGGGCTGCAGGAGGGACTCCTGGGAGCGGTGGGGTGGGATGGGCAGGGCCAGCCAGGAGTGGGATTTGGGGCCTCTCCGAACTGCACAGAATCTTAGCTAGAGGTTCTCCCGAATGCCTGGGAACCCCCGTCAGCCAACCCCTGCCTGAATGTAAGTCAACATGCCTCAAATAAGAGTAATATAGTACCTTCTCAGTTATATACAGAATAGATCTTGAATAACAGCAATTTTGTCACAAACTCAGCGCTTATAAGTCGAAAGCTACTGCAAATTAATTGTCACTCTCAGAACTTCATTTTAAACTGTAAAAACTAAACTGGGATATTTATTGTATCGATGTACAGTTTAGGACTTTCGATGGCATGGCTTCTCATGAAAGTTTGGGGGAACTATAATTAGTATTTTAAATATGATAGAAAAGAGAAATTATTGGGTACATGACTAGGTGGTGAGAATATTAATCCATTTAAACTGATTTGAATTAATAATTCAATGTAATTGAAACGGAATATAAGGGTGTTTTTTCAAAAGACAACTTTGGACTTTGTTTTTCCTTGAAGATATTTGGCTTCTCATCCAAGAAGCTTCTTCAGTTCTGACTGAATGTTGGAGGATGAAAGGATTTATTATTCCTTGCAGTCCTCTGGTTGTTAGCACTCTTTCTGAAAATCATTGAGGCCACTTGGTGGTTTATCGGTGCCCTCCAGATCACCTGAATAGTGCAAATGGGTGTAGAACCTTCTTGGAACTGCTGAAAGGACTGTGTTGCAGCCTGGAGACATTGAAAACTGCTATTTTGCAAAAACAGTTCACTGAAAAAAAATGTCTTGGTTAGTGGGAAAGGAAACTTGTTTTGCTCACAGCTCAATAAAAAATAAAGGTCAGATGAATAACTCTATCCAGGAACTGGTCAACATGAATTGGAAAGGTTTTAGTTGTTTTTCTCCATGTACTTGGATCTCTGTTTTTTATTTGTGTACGTTCATTGTTCAGTCCAGATTGTTAATATCCATAGTGGTGCAAATGATTTTTGTGGTTTTTTAAAATCTCACCTTTATGCATAACTCAAGGCAGCCCACATACCTAATGCTCCTTTCATCTCCTATTTTTGCCACGTGAGATGAATTAGGCTGAGAGAGAATGCGTGGCTAAGGGTCATCCAGCCAGCTTTCATGGCTAATGTACGAGTAGAATAGAGTAGAGTAGAGTAGAGTAGAGTAGAGTAGAGTAGAGTAGAGTAGAGTAGAGTAGAGTAGAGTAGAGTAGAACAGAACAGAACAGAACAGAACAGAACAGAATAGAATAGAATAGCAGAGTTGGAAGGGACCTTGGAGGTCTTCTAGTCCAACCCCCTGCTTAGGCAGGAAACCCTACACCACTACAGACAAACGATTATCCAACATCCACAAGTAGAACTCATGGTCTCCTGATTTCTAGCCCTGTGCTTTAACAATTAGACCAAACTGTTTCAGTGAGAAAATGTTCTGCCTTTTAATTTTCTTAGAATTATGAATTACACCCCTGACATGAAGAGGGCTGATGTGGAGGCCTCCATCAAGAAAGCTTTTGAAGTTTGGAGTAAAGTGACTCCTTTGACTTTCGTCAGGATTCACAGAGGGAGAGCAGACATCAAGATTGAGTTTGCAGCAAGAGGTAGCACCTTAAAACCTACAGCAGCTTCAAGTTTCTTTAAGCTCTTTTTTCATGAATTGAGAGTATAGTAATCTCATATCATGTTGTCTTTCAGCGCATGGCCGCTGTCCACGGCAATTTGATGGACCCCTAGGTGTCCTTGGTCATGCTTTCCCTCCTGGTCATTACTTCCGTGGAAATGTCCATTTTGATGAGGATGAAACCTGGATAGCCAATTTATATGGTAAGTAGTAATAAACCTTTCAATTTTGAAGTGCAAAAGCTATTTTCACTGTAGCTGTAGACAATCCTCCAAAGGGGACAACCCAGAATAATAGTTATTAAAATGAGTATCACTGCAGTCTTGTGTATGGTTGTCTGACTTAAGTTCCACTGAACCAAGCATGGAACTTTGAATTAGAGGCAGTCCTTGTGTTATGACTGTAATTGAGCTTACAATTATGGTTGTAAGTCATGATGGTCCAAGGGACTGGACTTTTTCAGGTAGCTGTTAAGCAAATGGGCTGAGCAAATGTGGTAGTCCTTAAACAAATGCCATCTTCCTTACCCGAATGTCACAGTCCTTAGCCAATCTATTGTTCACTATGAAATGCTAGCTGTTGTATATTGCAAATTGCAGTCGTATGATCGCAGGGCACTGAAAATGGCTATGTGTAATTGTGAGTTGGTTGCTGAACATCCAAAATGCAGTCACAATGGCAGGACGGGTGGGGTCCATCATAACTCAAATGGTTACTAAGCAACTGGTCATAAGTTGAAGACTAAGGTAGAGGTAAAGCACATATGTGCTAGTTGTTCCCGACTCTAGGGGGCAGTGCTCATCTCTGTTTCAAAGCCGAAGAGCTAGCACCGTCCGAAGACATCTCTGTGGTCATGTGGCCAGCATGACTAAATGCCGAAAGGTAACACAGTTATCTTCTCACCAAAGGTGGTTCCTATTTTTCTACTTGCATTTTTACATGCTTTCCAACTGCTAGGTTGGCAGAAGCTGGGACAAGTAGTGGGAGCTCACTCCATTACACGGTGCTAGGGATTCGAACTGCCCACCTTTCTCATCGACAAGCTCTGCATTTTAGCCACTGAGTCACTGTGCCCTACCTGTGTATAATCTCAGTTATTGAGGGATGATAAGCTTGGAGCAAATGTTTTCATCCAGAAGATTTCTGAGACTAAAGCAGGTTTTACAGCTAACGAAGACAAATCACTAAGTAGAAATTCCATCAAAAGGAAAACAGGGAAGGGGAATCTCACCTCTAAATATTCTGATTATTTTCTGGCTTGTTCCTATCACTTGGAATTAGGAATTACTTGAAAATGTCATTATGTCTTCATTTGTTTACAGAGCGAAGAAGGTCTAGAAATTACCCTGTTGCTCCAGCAGAAGATGTCAGGACTCCTTCCTTGAAAAAGACCCCAAAGTCTTCAGATGTTCCTCTCCCTTACTCCACCATTAGTAAGTTTAAAGATTCTCCACTTTAGTGGTGGGAATTCTTCCTTGTAGAAACGGGGGAATAAAATAACATTTTATCTGTAGTTATGGCAGCGGGAACAGCCGACAATATTACTTACTTTTATGTATAATTATGCATCATCTGTGGTAGCGAAGTTCTTCTTGCCTTTAAAAAATGAACAGCTATGGCTGACTGAAACTTTTTATAAGTTTTCTTTGTATGGAGTTTCCAGCTTCCAATATAAATAGATAGTAGATGTTTGAATACAGCACTGGTCTCTGTTGCAGAGAGCCAGTTCGCACTAGTTTAGCTGAAGCAGTGGCAAAAATTTTGCCCAGTTCGGTGATGGCTGGCTGGCCACGCCCCTGGCCCAGTCTCCCTGTCTCCGGTTGCTCACCCTGCCCACCCGGTCGCCACTCATTCGACCCGATGCTTTGCATACTGGCTGTCAAAGAGGAGGCAGATGGCTGCAGGACGCTGAAAATTCCTCTGGTTGGTGAAAAAGCTGCTGCCGTGGCCGCCATTTTCTTCAAACATGCGCATCCCATTGCCTTGCAAGTCCAAGCATGCATGAAGAAAATGGCTGCAACGGCAGCAGCTTTTTCACAGACCGGAGGATTTTTCAGCCACTGCCTCTTTGATAGACAGTATGGAGAGCGAGTCTCAAAGAGACAGCGGACGTTGGTGATGATGTTGGCAATCCTATTTTTATCAACAGCCACACACAAAAGTGCTGGTGAGTTTTGTCCAAACCGGTCCCTTAGATTTTGAAGTCATGATGTTCTTCTTCTGTCTGGACCTCGTTTGCTTTCAAGCTTGCCTCCAGAAGTTGTGAATGCCCCAACCCTGGAAGTCTTTAAGAAGATGTTGGATAGCCATTTGTCTGAAACGGTATAGGGTTTCCTGTCTAGGCAGGGGGTTGGACTAGAAGATCTCCAAGGTCCCTTCCAACTCTGCTATTGTATTGTATTGTATTCTATTGTATTGTATTATTCTCTGGAAGGTTAAGTGAAGGATACCAAATTTTTCTGGGTGTCGTATCACATGTCCAAAATGTTCTAACTTTCAAGCCTCAAATAGAACAATCATATGTGCATTTCCTTGGGACTGAATCCCAGTGAGCCCAGTGGAACTTCGCATATGCATCTGCCTTCCATGCATAACCATGTTTTATTGACTTACTTTTTTTTAATTATTTATTTAGAATTTGACTTGTTCCTTGTTGCTGCACATGAGATTGGGCACGTACTTGGCCTCGCACATTCTAATGATCCAAGAGCACTGATGTTCCCCAATTATAAACCCATTGACCCTGATGAATCTCCACTTTCTGAAGATGATATCAATGCCATTCAGGCCATCTATGGTAAGAAAGCATGACTGCAGAATTCACTCAAAAACCATGATTCAGTTTTTAACCTAACTTCCTTTAATCTGTTTGAAAGCATGTCCAATGTTTTCCCAGGCCCTTTTGACTACAGATAGTCAGAATAATAGAGTAACAGAGTTGGAAGGGACTTTGGAGGTCTTCTAGTTCAACCCCCTGCTCAGACAGGAAACCCTATACTCGTGATGGGGAACCTATGGTGCGCGGGCCACAGGTGGTCCACGGAGCCCTTTCTGCGGACATGCCAGCTGTCCCCCCAGCTTAGCTCTACTGCGCATGCGTGTGTGCCTCCCACCTGCCAGCTGATTTACAGGTCTCTGCCGCGCATGCAGGAGACGTGCACATACAGGAGAGGCGCACGGATGCATGGGAGTGCCAGGGGTGTGGTTCCAGAATGCTTAAGGGAAGCCTGCTAAGGCCAAAACTGGCCACAGGTGGTGTGGCGTTCCCCCTCGATGCCATTTTTGGTTCCCGGAGGCTTCAGGGAGGCCTGCTAGGCCCAAAATGGGCCACAGGTGGTGGTGTCATGCATTCATGTGCAGGGGGCAGGGCACGGTGGGTTGCGCATGCATTGCATTATGGATGTGGGCACGTATGTATGCCTTTTTGCATGCACATACCTTTTTGGCACGCAATGACAAAAAGGTTAGCCATCACTGCCTGTACCATTTTAGATAGTTGTCCACTCACTTCTTAAAAGCTTTAAAGTGTTGGAGCACTCACAACTTCTGGAGGCAAGTTGTTTCACTGTTTAATTTTTCTCATGGTTAGGAAATTTCTCCTTAGTTCTAGGTTGCTTCTCTCCTTGATTCGTTTCCACCCATTGCTTCTTGTCCTGCCTTTAAAGGCTTTGGATTGGAGAATAGCTTGACTCCCTCTTCTTTGTGGCAACCCCTGAGATATTGGAACACTGCTATCGTGTCTCCCCAAGTCCTTCTTTTCATTAAACTAGACATACAAGTGCTAGACTCATGTCCACAATTGAGTCCAAAATTTATGTTGCTTAACAAGACTGTTAAGTGAGTTTTGGCTCATTTTGTGACCTTTCTTGCCATAAGCGTTGAATGAATCCCTGCAGTTGTTAAGTTAGCAACATGGCTGTGAAGTGAATCTGATTTCCCCATTGAATTTGGTTGTCAGAAAGTCGCAAAGGGTGTCCATATGACCCCGAGCCAATGCAACCCTCAGACGAACAGATAGTAAAGTTTCCTAGTTCAACAACCCTTTCTTACATCAGACTACCTCCCAAGCATGTCAGATGGCCCACAAGACTCCTTTAACTTTTGTCGGTGATTAGAATTTGCCACAGCAGTTATTCCAGTGAGAATCAACTGCAACAATTCCATCGTGTCATTTACATAGCATACACAGCAACAAATTTGGAAGAGCTGCTTAAAGGAAAAGATTCAGGTTGCAGGCAATGCTCCAGGATCTCTTGGATCACTCCGGGATCTCTTGGATCAATCCAGGATCTCTTCTGTAACATGCCAGACCTGCCTATATTATTGCTTGCAAAAGCAACAGAAATCTTCATCAATGATTTGGACGAGGGAATACATGGGGAATTCATCAAATTTGCAGATAACACCAAGCTGGCAGGAATAGCCAACACTCCAGAAGATAGGCTTAAGATACAGAAGGATCTTGACAAACTTGAACATTGGGCACTATCTAATAAAATGAAATTCAATTGTGAAAAAAGTAAGGTTCTACATTTAGGCAAGAAAAACAAAATGCACAGGTACAGTATAGGTGGTACCTTGCTCAATAGTAGTAACTGTGAAAGGGATCTTGGAGTCCTAGTGGACAACCATTTAAATAGTCCTCAATGGAACTGCATCTACATGGAAGGAAGTATGCAGTGGAGTCCCCCAAGGCTCTGTTTTAGGCCCAGTACTCTTCAACATCTTCATCAATGATTTGGATGAGGGGATAAATGGGAACTCATCAAATTTGCAGACGACACCAAGCTGGCAGGAATAGCCAACACTCCAGAAGACAGGCTTAAGATACAGAAGGATCTTGACAAACTTGAACATTGGGCACTATCTAATAAAATGAAATTCAATGGCGAAAAGAGTAAGGTTCTACATTTAGGCAACAAAAATGAAATGCACAGGTACAGTATAGGTGATATCTTGCTCAATAGCAGTAACTGTGAAAGGGATCTTGGAGTCCTAGTAGACAACCATTTAAGTATGAGCCAGCAGTGTGCAGCAGCTGCCAAAAAAGCCAACACAGTTCTAGGCTGTATACAAAGAGGGATAGAATCAAGATCACATGAAGTGTTAATACCACTTTATAATGCCGTGGTAAGGCCACACTTGGAATACTGCATTCAGTTTTGATCACCATGATGTAGAAAAGATGTGGAGACTCTAGAAAGAGTGCAGAGAAGAGCAACAAAGATGATTAGGGGACTGAAGACTAAAACATATGAGGAACTGTTGCAGGACCTGGGTATGTCTAGTTTAATAAAAAGGACTAGGGGAAACATGATAGCAGCCTTCCAATATCTCCCTCAAGTAGAAGGAGTCAAACTATTCTCCAAAGCACCTGAGGGCAGAACAAGAAGCAATGGGTGGAAACTAATCAAGGAGAGAAGCAATTTAGAACTGAGGAGAAATTTCCTGACAGTTAGAACAATTAACCAGTGAAACAGCTTGCCTCCAGAAGTTGTGAATGCCCCAACACTGGAAGTCTTTAAGATGTTGGACAGTCATTTGTCTGAAATGGTATAGGGTTTCCTGCCTGGGCAGGGGGTTGGACTAGAAGACCTCCAAGGCCCCTTCCAACTCTGCTATTGTATTGTATTGTATTGTATTGTATTGTATTGTATTGTATTGTATTGTATTGTATTGTATTGTATTGTATTGTATTGTATTGTATTGTATTGTATTGTATCGTATTGTATTGTATTGTATTGTTTATTCAAGAGAAGGAAAAATGGGAAGAGAGTAAGGAAGGAAAAATCAGGAAAGAGGGGAAGAAAGAAGAATGAAGGGGGAAAGAAAAAGAAGAGGAGGGAGGGGGGAAGAAAAGAGGGAAGGAAAGAAGGAAGGAAGGAAGGAAGGAAGGAAGGAAGGAAGGAAGGAAGGAAGGAAGGAAGGACATTATAATTAGAGTGCAATATCTTACACATATTGCCTAGTTCACTTCTTATGTCCACAATCTTCAAACAGATCTCTTTCCACTCTGAGAATAAGCGTTATGATTAATCATATTCCATCTGATTATTTTAGGACCATCACAAAATCCTTCCAATGAACCCGTGAAGCCAACGCTACCAAAAGCTTGCGATCCTAAGCTAAATTTCGATGCCATCACTACTTTCCGAAGAGAAGTGATATTTTTCAAGGGAAGGTAAAGAGGATTTGCTTACTATAAAAGGAGAAAGACAGAACAGCTGCATGGTATATATATATGGCATGTTGAGCAGCTTGACATGGAAGAGAAAATCTTTTTGACTCTCTACCCCCTCCTAGTGTTCATTTGCTGCCTCGTCGTCTTGGTCCCAAAACCTGCTTTTTCTTTTTGGTTTTTCCTTGAAGACATTTGGCTTCTCAACTAAGGAGCTTCATCAGTTCTGAAGTGAAGGAGCTTGGATAAGAAGTAAAACATCTTAAAGGAAAAACAAAAGAAAGTCCAGTTATCTCTGGGAAAAGCACCTTGGGGACAACCATGACCTGGATGACTGAGAATCTCTATAGACATTTTACCTCATCATACTTTTCTGACTCCATTGCAGAAAGTTGGTGATTTCGATCCATTAGAACTTAACTATAATTATATAACAATAATTATATAACTTAATAATATAACTATATACTTCACGATTCATTTCCTCACTATAAACCTTATGAATAGCACCAGGATGATTTATTTATTTATTTATTTTATTAAATTTATACCCCGCCCTTCTCCTTGTTAGGACCCAGGGCGGCGCACAGGCATCATTTAAAAACACAAAATACAATAAATATCAGTTAAAATGTATTAAATTAATAAACCCGTGCTAAAACCCAATATTAAAACCCTTACCAAATTATAAATTTTCTTTAAAAGTCAGAAACGGGGGGCTATCCTAGGCCGGCTTGTTGGAATAAATACATCTTAAGACGTTGGCGGAAGAGGCGGAGGTCCGAGACAGTACGAAGGTCGGGGGGTAGGTCGTTCCAGAGGGCCGGGCCCGCCACAGAGAAGGCCCTTCCCCTGGGTGTCGCCAACCGGCATTGCCCAGCCGACGGCACCCGAAGAAGACCCTCTCTGTGGGAGCGGATTGGACGAAGGGATGTATGGGGCAGGAGGCGGTCTCGTATATAGCTAGGCCCCGAGCCATGGAGCGATTTAAAGATGGTCGTCAATACCTTGAAGCGCACTCGAAAGGCCACAGGCAGCCAGTGCAGCTCGCGCAGGAGAGGTGTTACGTGGGTTTGCCTTGAGGCACCCATAATCACCCGCGTGGCCGCATTCTGTACTAACTGTAGCTTTCGAGTGCACCCGCGCTCGAAGTAAGGGGCGCAACTGGCGTATCAGGCCAGTTGCGATTTGCCTCCAAATTGCACATGGGTTGGAATTTAGAGGAAACCAAACGAGGTAGGATTTGTGTCAAATAATACAGGTCTAAACCACTAGATTACAGAATTATAGGGTTCTACTCAAAAGGATTCTTCTTTTCTTCATCCATGAAGCCTGAAATCTTACTAGGATGAATCTCCAGAAAACATAGTGAGCCTTACTTCTGAGTAAATATACAAGCCATTGTCCCAAAGGGGCTTTTTCAAGAGGCAACTGGACTTTCTGGTTTTTCTCTGAAGACATTTCGCTTCTCATCCAAGAAGCTTCTTCAGCTCTGACTGGTTGGTGTGGAGTGGAAGGGTTTATATTCTTTGCAAAGGGGCACAATGCTCAGCAGTTAAAGACACTGAGCTGATTGGCTGGAGAGCTGACAGCTCCAGGTTTGAGGCCTGAATGTCGCTCTGAATGGATGAGGGGGGAATGGAAGGATCCACCATCCGGTCAGAACTGGAGAAGCTTTTTGGATGAGAAGTGAAACATCTTCAAAGAAAAAACAGACAGTCTAGTTGCCTCTTGAAAAAAGCACCTTTGGGATAACCATGACTTGGATGACTGAGAATCTCCACAGACATATACAAGCCATTGCACCGAAAAAGTTCCTGTTCAGCTTTTCCCCATAATTAGACATTAGAACGACCACGGACCTCCGCTCCTTCCGTCTAAAATTAAAAACACATCTCTTCCGCCTGGCCGGCCTAGGATAGTCTCTCTTTCTATGGGGTTTTATTACACTTAATTTATTGAGAATTTTAGTTTAGTTTAGTTTAGTTTTAATGGGGAATTTTTAGCACAGGAATAAGGTTTAATCTGTTTTTAAATTTGTTTGTATACTTGTTTTTATTCTTCCTGTGCACCGCTCCGAGTCCCTATGGGGAGAGGGAGCGGCCTAAAAATTAAATTATTATTATTATTATTATTATTGTATCCTTCTGACTATGTTAGACTGATTTCTATGTTTTTCTGGTAAACTGATTTACAATAGAACCAGTTGTCTGTTCTAATTCCCGGAACAATTATTTTTAGTAATAGGAAATGCAAAATCATATTTATTGCAGGCACATCTGGAGAGTGTATCCTACTGGCTCTGAAGTGGACATGGAACCAATTTCGACTTTGTCACCTCTCCTGCCATCTGGAATCCAGGCAGCTTATGAAAATATGAACGATCAGGTTTTTTTCTTTAAAGGTAAGATACTAAGGCTTCTATTATTTGAATTAGAAGTCTAGGAATAAGCAACCTGCAGTGTTAGAGTAATATATATATATAGATATATATATATATAGATATATAGATATATATATGTAATTGTTTCACAACAACCTGTTATTATTAGGCCCCAATTCAGGGAGGAGACACACTGTTTCCTTTACTGCCCATCGGCTCATCGCTAGAGACCATCCAAACAGCAAGCCAAGAATTACGTTGTATAATATTTTAGATATGTGTGTGATCAGCTCATAAAACTAATGTTCGGGTTTTCTCCCGCGTAGAATTGGAAGTATCTTCACGACGTTTCGATGAAGTCTCATTCATCATCTTCAGGCTGGTGCTTCCGGCTTGGTGCTTCCAGGAGCAATGTGAGATCTCAGCCGGTTCCTCTTTTTAACTGCCAGTGGGGGTGTGAGCTGATTGGGTGGGAGCTTGGCTGCATTCTGATTGGGTGGAGGTGTATTCTGATTGGTAGGGGGCTTGGCTGTGCTCTGATTGGATGGGAGTTTGGCTGTGCTCTGATTGGATGGGGGCGTGTTCTGTTTGGGTGGGGGCCTGGTTGTGCTTGTGTTAGTCTGAGTTGCAGAGGGATTTGAGCTGGTGAGCTGCGTTACTGTTGTTTGGCTTTGCGTTTGTGGTCGTGCCACATCTCTGTGGTGGGCATCAGTTTGTTTCATGTATGGATTGGAGGGGTTTAAAGTGGCTAATAATGCAGCTGTGGTCTGGCTTCTGGTTTGTGGTCGGGCTTCTGGTTTGTGGTCATCATTGATGTGGGTTTGGGCTTGCTTTTTGCGTGGATGTGTGATAGTGACATCCTGTGTGGTTTTCGTGAGTGTGGGTCTGGTATCATTCTTTGTGTTAGGGACTCGTTTGTCAGTGAGGGCAGGTTTCCAAATGGCTGGTAGGCGGGAGGTATCATCTCGTTTATTCATGCTGTGTGGCCGTTTTTCTATCTCAATAGCTTCTCTGATTATTCTGTTGTTAAAGTGTTCAATTTTGGCAATAGTTCTGGTCTTTTTAAAGTCTATATCATGTCCTGTGGCTTTGAGGTGTTGGACCAGGGAAGAAGTTGGTTCCTCCTTTCTGACTGAGTTTTTGTGTTCTTCAATGCGTGCCTTTATTCTTCTGTTGGTTTGTCCGATGTATGTGGTGGGGCAGGTGGGGCATGGGATTTCATATACTCCTTGATTTTCTAACTCTATTTTGTCTTTGGGGTTTCTTAAGATGGTGGATATTTTTCGGTTTGTGTAGAATGCTGTCTTGATGTTGTGTTTGTGGAGGATCTTGCTGATTCTGTCTGTGGTGCCTTTTATGTATGGGAGAAGGACTTTGCCGTTTTCTTGTTCACTGTCTTGGATTTTAGTGGGGTTTTAGTGGCAGTTAAAAAGAGGAACCGGCTGAGATCTCACATTGCTCCTGGAATCACCAAGCTGGAAGCACCAGCCTGAAGATGATGAATGAGACTTCATCGAAACGTCGTGAAGATACTTCCAATTCTACACGGGAGAAAACCCGAACAACCAAAGACCTACATACAAACACCCGCGAAAACCTCAGGAAATATATATATATGTAGGTCTTTGGTTGTTCGGGTTTTCTCCCGCGTAGAATTGGAAGTATCTTCACGACGTTTCGATGAAATCTCATTCATCATCTTCAGGCTGGTGCTTCGGGCTTGTTGCTCCTGGAAGCACCAAGCCCGAAGCACCAGCCTGAAGATGATGAATGAGATTTCATCGAAACGTCGTGAAGATACTTCCAATTCTACGCGGGAGAAAACCCGAACAACCAAAGACCTACATACAAACACCCGCGAAAACCTCAGAAAACATATATATATATATATATTTATACATATATATATATATATATATTTCCTGAGGTTTTCGCGGGTGTTTGTATGTAGATCTTTGGTTGTTATATATATAATTGTTAGTTTTATGAGCTGATCAATAAATTAAATTAGAGAGAGACCAGGATAGATCTATTTCGAGCTTATTAGCTCTCATCAGCTGGCCATACCCCTTACTGGGATTCGAAGTCAGCTAATGGCCAGCTGATGAGAGCTAATAAGCTCGAAATAGATCTATCCTGGTCTCTCTCTAATTTAATTTATTGATCAGCTCATAAAACTAACACACATATCTAAAATATTATACAACGTAATTCTTGGCTTGCTGTCTGGATGGTCTCTAGTGATGAGCCGATAGGCAGTAAGGGAAACAGTATGTCTCCTCCCTTAATTGGGGCCTAATAATAACAGGTTGTTGTGAAACAATTACATATATATAATTGTTTCCACATCAACCTGTTAGGGCCCCAATTAAGGGAGGAAGCATACTGTTTCCTTTTCTGCCTTTCGGCTCATCACCAGATGAATGAGATTTCATCGAAACGTCGTGAAGATACTTCCAATTCTACGCAGGAGAAAACCCGAAACAACCATATATCATATGGTTCATATGGTTCATATGGTTCATATGGTTCATATCATATGGTTCATATGGTTCATATGATATATGGACATATGGTTCATATATATATATATATGAAGAATAATTATCACAGCTCCTGTTCAGGGTCCCTTTAAGGGGAGGAGACTTAATGTCATCCCTCTCTGCCCTTCGACTCAACCCAGAGATCATCCAAACAGAGAACCAAATTAGATTACTGCTGTGTGACATTTTTTAGATATGTGTTAGATTTTTAGGGGCTGAAAATAAAGAGACCAGGATGGATCCATTTCAGGCTTATTAGCCTTCTTCAGCTGGCCATACTCCTTCTACTGGGATTTGAACCAGGGCTTTCCAGCATTTGAGGCAAGCTCTCTATGCCTTGAGCTATCTGGTATCCCTGATACATCCGCCAATTTACAGGACTCTTAAATGAAGAATAATTATCACAGCTCCTGTTCAGGGTCCCTTTAAGGCAGTGGTTCTCAATTATTTTCTGTCAGGCCCCCCCTAGGAAGAAGAAAACATTTCGCGCCCCCCGCGCGACTGTAAATAGTATTATTTGTCTATAAAATTGTTAGTACACCTCTGCATAACACTGTATCCTTATTAACGTATAAGAGAATAAAAAAAGAAAGAAATGTGGATCAATTTACAACAAAGAATAGCTTTATTAACTGTAGAAAAAGATTTAAAGTGCATTAAATCCTTAATTAAACTATAAACATTTTTTGATTGGACATGTCAAACCATGTGACCGGGTGGGAGTGGCCAATTTGGAAAATGTGAAACTCACTTAACAATGGTCTTGGTTAGCAACCAAACTTTTGGGCTTAATTGTGGTCATAAGTTCTCTCTCTCTTTCTTTCTTTCTTTTTCTTTCTTTCCTTCTGTCTTTCTTTCTCTCTTTCTCTCTGTCTCTTTCTTTCCTTCCCTCTTTCTTTCTCTCTCTCTCTTTATTTCTTTCTCTTTCTCTTTCTTTCTCTTTCTCTCTTTCTTTCTCTTTCTCTCTCTTTCTTTCTCTCTCATTTTTTCTTTCTTTCCCTCTTTCCCTCTCTCTTTATTTCTTTCTCTTTCTTTCTTTCCCTCTTTCTCTCTCCCTCTCTTTCTCTCTCTCTCTTTCTGTCGCTTTCTTTCTTTCCCTCTCTCTCTTTCTTTTTTTCTCTTTCTTTCCTTTGTCTCTTTCTTTCTCTTTTTCTCTGTCTGTCTTTCTTTCTCTCTCTCCCACTTTCTTTTTCTTTCTTTCTCTTTCTCTCTCTCTCTTTCTTTCTTTTTCTTTTTCTTTCTCTTTCTTTCCCTCTTTCCCCCCTCTCTTTCCCTATTTCTCTTTCTCTCTCTCTCTCTTTCTTTCTTTCCTTCTTTCTCTCCCCTTTTCTTTCTTTCTTTCTCTCTTTCTCTTTCTTTCTCTTTCTTTCTGTCTCTTTTCTTTCTCTCTTTCTCTCTCTTTTTTCTCTTTCTTTCCTTTCTGTCTCTCTTTCTTTTTTCTCTCTTTCTCTCTGTCTGTCTTTCTTTCTCTCTTTCTTTCTTTCTTTCTCTCCCACCTTCTTTTTTTTCTTTCTCTCTCTGTCTCTCTCTCCTTTGTTTGCCCATCTGTTACTCTGTGTGTGTGTGTGTGTGTGTGTGTGTGTGTGTCTGTCTCGCATTCAGGCACTTAAATCACTCATTCTGTGTCTCTGTCTATCTTTCTCTCCCTCCCTCCCACTCTCTGTCTCTCTGTGTGTGTCTGTCACTCTCTGGTTCCCCCCTCCCTCCCTGTCTCTCTGTGTGTCTGTGCCTCTCTCTGTCTGTCTGTCTCCCCCCCCCCCACAAACCTCCATTAGCTCCTGGAAGCAGCCTGACCGGCCCGCCAGCCCGCTGGCTGTATTTATTCGCTCGCTCTCTCACCCATCCACCGGACGAAGGAACCTTAAAGGGACCCTGAACAGGAGCTGTGATAATTATCTCTCATATATATACATATATATATATATATATATATATATGTATGTAGGTCTTTGGTTGTAGAATTGGAAGTATCTTCACGACGTTTCGATGAAGCAATTGCTCCTGGAAGCACCAAGCCGGAAGCACCAGCCTGAAGATGATGAATGAGACTTCATCGAAACGTCGTGAAGATACTTCCAATTCTACGCGGGAGAAAACCTGAACAACCAAAGACCTACATACAAACAACCGCGAAAACCTCAGAAAACATATATATATATATCCTCGACTAATTTTAAAAGCTCTCTACAAACAGAGAATAGCAATTTCTCTGGCAACCCCCTGTTGGAAAAGAGGAAACAAGACGTAAATAAGAAAAAAGAGTAGGTTGTATTTTCAGGGAAATGGGGTACATGCATACATACAATGGGGATTATTTAATTAAATTTGAAACCTTTTGGCTTTCTTTCCTCCTATGTCTTTCAACAGGTAATAAATTCTGGATGATTAGTAGGCTTCAAATGCAGCCTGGCTATCCCCAACCCATTGACAAGTGGGGATTCCCAACAAACGTTGAGAAAATCGATGCTGCCGTTTTTGATAAAGATACTAGAAAGACCTATTTCTTTGTTGGTAACCAATACTGGAGGTAAGGTCGCTTGAACCCCTTTTAAAAATAATAAGGATCGTAGGGAGCCATAGGAAGGAAAGACAGAAGGGGAATAATTAAAGTGATCTTTGAATGGTTTTTTAAAAATATTTTTAATGGAAGTTTTAATAACAATAGTAAAAGAAAATGCGGAGTTAACTCAAAAAGAAGGGAAAGTAAAGTTAAAAAAAAGATTTTTAAAGCACATTCGGTTTACCAAACAAACCAACTTTATATTTCTTCCTTTTGCTTCTAATGATCTTAACCTTTACATCCATGATTGTAAAATACACAGCAGACATCCTACTGACTTAAGGACATTCTAGCTCAGGGGTGGCGAACTGTGGCTCTTTTATGACTCATGGACTGCAATACCCAGAATTCCTGAGCCAGCCATGCTGGCTCAGGAATTCTGGGTAGTGAAGTCCATGAGTCATAAAAGAGCCACAGTTCACCACCCCTGTTCTAGCTGAACACTAGCAAAACCTTCCTAGCAGTAGGTTTGGCAAGAAAAACTCCATTAAAAAAAATTCTTTATAAATCTTAGCAAATTCTGTGATTCTATTTGCTTGTGTCTGTTTCTGTGTCCACATGCATACCTTCACACCCATACATATGTGTACAAACACACACATACATACATTAAACATATATACACATACGTACATATATATCAATGGTGGGTTGCATACCGTTCCGGTATGGTGCTCCGGAGGGCCCACTCGCCTGCCCCTCATCCTTACCTGTCTTTGAACTCTTCAGTGCTTCCGCGCATGGCATGTACAGCGCCTGCGCAACACTCCGCTGAGCAGCTGGAGCATCGCGGAGGCATCACAAGAGGGTAGGATGCATGCACACACTGCACACGTTCATGTGGTGGACGCCGGCCCCCGTTGCACTGCACCGGTTGCAAGGGGATTCGGAACCCACCACTGATATATACCCGGGTTTCTCCAAAAATAAGACCTGTCTTATAATATTATTTTTGCCACTACAAAAGGCACCAGGTCTTATTTTCAGGGGGGACTCCATCCACTGACTGACCTTACTTGTGCGCCTCATCCTCTGGCCTCCTTTTAGCTGTCAGAGGCCTTCAAGAACTTCTTCAGCTTCAGGTAGTTGCAGCCAGGCCTCACACACATGGGCCATTTCTTCTGCAGCCAGCAAGGCTTTCCTGAAGGCCTCTGTAGCCGATAACAGAGCTCCGGATCGATCAGTTACTAAACGAACTTTACAACGTTACTAAGTTGAGGGCTATCTGTATTGTACTGTTCTCCATTGGATTCTGTTTGCTTGTATCAATTTCATCTTTCCCTACATCACTTATTACACCAACAGCTACTCCCACTATCTTTCATTAGGACCATGGGCTGAATTCACACCAGGCACACCTTGCACTTAATCTGCCCCTTGAATTGCATTTTTCAGGTATGATGAAAATACTCAGTCCATGGATGAGGATTATCCAAGGAATATAAGCAATGATTTTCCTGAAATTGATGAAAAGATTGACGCTGCCTTCCAGCTCAATGGTAGGGGGGGGGGGATGTATTTTCTAATGGGGATCTAAAATATGGATCATAGACATAGGAATGTCAACTCCTAAAGTTGTCATGGTGAGAGAAGTGGGGGGGGAGCACATTTCACACATACTTTCGGGGAAAGTCAGATCCCAGATTACTGCAGCAGGCTTGGGAGGTCTGCACCTCATTGGGGAATGTGATTTATGACACAGACTGAGGGGAGGGAAGAAACAGTGGTAAAGTTCAGCTATAACTCATACAAAGCTTAGATCTGACTGCGAAAAGGCCTTGCCTATGATGCTCCTAATAAATGGCTAGTTTTGTATTGAAACTTGGCTCGACACTCATGAATCAATTAAGGCATTTTTAGGAAACCTGACAAGAAAATTGTCAACTATCATTATTTCTATGTATGTCACTTCCACATGGTAGAGATACTTAGAAGCATTAGAAAAACTATACCGTCTCACAAGACAATTCTCTTATAATTATCTTCATAAAAAAACTGGTTAACAATGAACCTTAAACAGTTTCACTAATCTGCATAATAATATGCATTATCCAGAGATCTTCTGTAGTCAATATTAGTAGACGACCATCTTTAAATCGCTCCATGGCTCGGGGCCTAGTTACATGCGTGACCGTCTCCTGCCCCATACATCCCTACGGCCGATCCGCTCCCACAGAGAGGGCCTTCTCAGGGTGCCGTCGGCCGGGCAATGCTGTCTGGCGACACCCAGGGGAAGAGCCTTCTCTGTGGCAGGCCCTGCCCTTTGAAACGACCTCCCTCCTGAACTTCGTACCATCTCAGACCTCCGCCTCTTCCGCCAGTGTCTAAAGACACATTTTTTTCAGCAAGCTGGCCTAGCCTAACCTCCCGCTGGGGCTATTTTAGATAGTTTTAAATTGGGGTTTTAATTTGGTTTTAGCATAGGATTGTTTAATTTAATATGCTTTTAAATTATATTTTGTTTTATATGTTTTAAATTCCTGTGCGCCGTCCTGGGTCCCTCGTGGAGAAGGGCGGGATATAAATCGAATAAAAATAAAAAAATAAAAAAATATTAAGGACTGAAAGCTGAAATGCAGAAATGTTATCCAGAAACAAATAAAAAGGCTTTGAATTTAAGTTAGTAGATTTGAATGAAACTTGCAAAGTTTTGTCCCAAAGGTCCTTTTTTCAAGAGGCACCTAGATTTTCTGGTTTTTCTTTGAAGACATTTCGCTTCTCATCCAAGAAGCTTCTTCAGCTCTGACTGGAAGGTGGGGAATGAAAGGATTTATACTCCTTGCAGACAGCTGGTTGTTTGACATTAGATGGGTTCTTTAACCTCTCTTTAAAACCAGTCCTCTCTGTCCAAAATGTGGACTTTGTTTTCTTCATAAGAGTGGCCTGTGTCTTTTATAAATGCAGATGGACTGCTGAATGTACTTCTGGTGTGTTTGTTCTCCTGTGTTTGCCACGAAGAATTAGAAAGTCCAGTTGCCTTTTGAAAAAGCACCTTTGGGACAACCATGACCGGGATGGCTGAGTATCTCCATAGACCCATGATGGCGAACCTATGGCACACGTGCCACAGGTGGCACGCGGAGCCATTTGTCAGGGCACGCGAGGCGATGCCCTGCCAGCTGGCCAGCGCCCTTTTTTGCATGCTTTTTTCACCCTCCCCAGGCTCCAGAGGCTTTATAGGGGCCTGGGGAGGGCGAAAAGTGTCCCCCCCCCCCGAGGCCCTCTGGAGGCTTCATGAACTTCCCTGAAGCTTCTGAGCACTCAAAATGATGCATCGACGAAACCGGAAGTGACGTCCGATTTGCTTGGATCGTCATTTTGAGTGGTCCAGAGGCTTCAGTGACTTTCAGGAGGCTTCCCTGAAGCCTCCGGACCGCTCTAAACGACGCTCCAAGCAAATCGGACGTCACTTCCAGTTTCGTTGGCGCATCATTTTGAGTGCTCGGAGGCTTCAGGGAATCCTCCTGAAGGCCGTTGAAGCCTCCGGAGGGCCTCTGGGGCGGCGGAGGGGGGGAGCAGAGGAGGCTGTTTTCACCCTCCCCAGGCTCCTATAAAGCCTCTGGAGCCCGGAGAGAGCGAAAAGAGCATGCAAAAAATGGTGGGGAGGTTTCGTGCCTGTAGTGCGTGCATGCGCACTTGGGGGGTTGTGCATTGCATTATGGGTGCGGCACGCCCACGCACGACCCCCCTGCGCTCCCCCCACTTATGGCAGACGAGCCAAAAAAGGTTCGCCATCACTGCAAAGATTTGCCACTTTTGAGTTTGCCTTAGCATCGTCTTTACAATCACATCACAGCTGAAAGAGTAGAGCATACCTCCACTAATCTCTTGCCAATCATACTTTCTACAGCATTTACAAATTGGGAGGGGGGGTATTCTTTGATCTTGGTTGTTTTCTTGCCGACCCAATTAGGTTAATAATAATAATAATAATAATAATAATAATAATAATAATAATAATAATAATAATAATAATAATAATAATAATAATAATAATAATAATAATAATAATAATAATAATAATAATAATTTATAACCCGCTCTCTCTCCCCAAAGGGACTCGAGGCGGGACACAGGGAAATTAAAAATACAATAAAACCACAAACAATTACAATATTAAAATGAATTAAACCAGCCCTGCGCTAAAACCCATATAAACTAAAACTAAGCTCTAAAAATCCCTTAAAAAACAGTTTAATTACCCCAGGCCAAGCAGAAGAAGTGTGTTTTTAATTTTTGACGGAAGGAGCGGAGGTCCGTAGTTGTTCTAATATCGGGGGGAAGGTCGTTCCAGAGGGTCAGGCCCGCCACAGAGAAGGCCCTTCCCCTGGGCGTCGCCCGCTGGCATTGCCTAGTGGACGGCACCCGGAGAAGCCCCTCTCTGTGGGAGCGAATCGGCCGCAGGGATGTATGGGGCAGGATGCGATCCCGCAGATAGTCATCAGTGCTACTGGGTCAATTCAACAGTTCAACCCTGAGCTGCAAAAATTCTCCGCTATTGGTTTATACATTTACAAAACCTGCCTGATGCCATCCATGTTTTTTTTTTTTTAAACTGATGGCATGGTTTAGATATCATGTCTATCATTTGACATTAAAAAAAATAATTGGCAGACAAATATGCCAAATCCAGTCTGAACGTTTGGCACACTGCGTGATGAAAAATGCAAAAATAAATAATTAAAATAATAATAAGTCAATTAAAAAGGAAACACAAACAAAAAACTCAAAGGGGAGACTCTATGGATGCTTTTCTCTCATCCATTTTCTATGTTTCTATCATTTTTTTAAATATAACACGGTATCTTTCTTTTTAGGTTTCTTCTATTTTTTCCATGGGTCCAAGCAGTGGGAGTTTGATCCGAAGACTCAAAGGGTGATTCGTGTAATGAAGAGCAACAGCTGGCTTCATTGCTAGAAATTGTCTTAAAACACAACTCCTGTAAGAGGAAAATAGTATACAGATGACTATGTTAAAGCAGGGGTCTTCAACCTTTGCAACTTTAAGTCTGAAGGACTTCAGCTCCCAGCAAAGCTGGCTGGAGAAGTCTGGGAGCTGAAGTCCTTCAGACTTAAAGTTGCAAAGGTTGGAGACCCCTATGTTAAAGCATTAACACTATGAACTATTATGTAACACAGATAATACATTTGGGAAGCAAAGATCCAGAGGACCACTAGATGGCAGTAAAGAAATATCGAAAATTAGCTTTTTGCTGTCAGCGGGATGGGTGCTGCTACTTTTGTTATAAAATGTGATCTCTTCTTAATGTCTGTACTTACTCAATGCATATAAAGCTTTAACAAGAATTTTAGAGGCTTGTAAACAGTGACTGCATTTACTCCTATGACCCGGGCACAATTAGTCTGCATGTTTGCCCCCAAGTAAGATTCACTACGTTCAGAGAAATACCTTGGCTGGGAAATATGTGCAAAATTGTCAATTTAATGCTATGCATTTTGAAATACATTTGCAATTTAAAAAAAAAAACTATTTGCTTTTAAAATGTATTTGTAGTTGATGTACCATAAGACAAGAACATGATTTTAATAAAAACAAAGTACCATATTAGAAAATGCTTTTCATCTTAAATCCGAAATACAGAAGTTACACTTAGAAAACCATTACTGAATGAAAGGAAAGTTGGGTTGAAGGTCCTGAATAGTAAATTAACAGACGCATCAGCAAATTTCAGTCAGGAAAATCTGTTTTAATTCTTGTTGTTTGTGAACTAGTTAAACAAACGGCATGATTTGTAATCAGCGTAAAGTCGTTGTCTCTTATTCTAAACAGTTTAAAACTGGGCTTGCAAATTGTTTTGCACCATTGTTTACTTTGGCTAAGTACATAAGCCATCCTCCTCCTCCATCATCATCACCATCATCATTATCGGGGGGAGGGGGGTCTGTCTGTCTTCATCTGGAAAAATTGAAAAAGTGAAAAGAAAAGCAACTAAGACACAATAATACAATACAATACAATAGCAGAGTTGGAAGGGACCTTGGAGGTCTTCTAGTCCAACCCCCTGCCTAGGCAGGAAGCCCTATACCATTTCAGACAAATGGCTATCCAACATCTTCTTGAAGACTTGCACTGTTGGGGCATTCACAACTTCTGGAGGCAAGCTCTTCCACTGATTAATTGTTCTAACTGTCAGGAAATTTCTCCTCAGTTCTAAGGTGCTTCTCTCCTTCATTAGTTTCCACCCATTGCTTCTTGTTCTGACCTCAGGTGCCCTTAGAGAGAATAGTTTGACTCCCTCTTCTTTTTTTGGCAACCCCTGAGATATTGGAACATCGCTATCATGTCTCCCCTGGTCCTTCTTTTCATCAAACTAGACATACCCAGTTCCTGCAATCGTTCTTCGTATGTTTTAGCCTGGAGGTTCAAACATGTGAAGAACGGTTGCAGGATTTGGGTTTGGCTAGTCTAGAGAAAAGAAGGACTAGACAAGAAACGATAGCAATATTTCAGTATTTAAGAGGCTGCCACAAAGAGGAGGGGGGCAATATATTTTACAAAGCACTTGAAGGCAAGACAAGAAACAATGGATGGAAGCTAATGGGGGAGAGAAGCAACCTGGAATGAAATAGAAACTTTCCAACAGTGAGGACAATTAACCTGTGGAACAGCCTGTCTTCAGAAGTTGTAGGTGCTTCATCACTAGAGGCTTTTAAGAAGAGTCACTTGTCTGAAATGGTATAGGTCAGGGGTCTGCAAAGTTGGCTCTTTTAAGACTGGTGGACTTCAACTCCCAGAATTCCCCAGCCAGCATAGCTGGCTGGGGAATTCTGGGAGTTGAAGTCCACCAGTCTTGAAAGAGCCAACTTTGCAGACCCCTGGTATAGGTTGTCCTGCTTCAACAGGAGACTAGAAGACCTCCAATGTCCCTTCCAACTCTATTTTGATTGAAATGAAGAAAGAGGTTTTGATTAGGTTTTCACATGTTTTTCAGGGCAAGATATCACGATAGGTGGGTAAGGGATTGCAAAACTATTATGAGTGGTACAGTGGTTAGAATGCAGTACTACAGGCTACTTCTGCTACCTGCAGCCTGCTTGCAATTTGGCAGTTCGAATCTCACCAGCCTCAAGGTTGGCTCAGCCTTCCGACCATCCGAGGTGTGTAAAATGAGGACCCAGATTTTTGGGGGCAATGGGCTGACTCTGTAAATCGCTGAGAGAGGGCTGTGAAGTACTGTGAAGCGGTATATAAGTCTAGGTGCTATTGCTATATGATGTGGATTTTTAAAAGAGGAAAGATGAATGCCTAAGAAGGCCATGGACTACTACTTTGCAG
Source organism: Rhabdophis nuchalis (assembly GCA_039707465.1). Lineage (NCBI taxonomy): Eukaryota > Metazoa > Chordata > Lepidosauria > Squamata > Natricidae > Rhabdophis > Rhabdophis nuchalis. The sequence goes on from CM077649.1 coordinate 50,733,669, forward strand.
CCAAATATTATCTACTGTTTTTATGCATACACAGTTGTATACATCTCTATCACTTCTATCCATCCCAATTTTTTGAAAACATGTTTTATTGGAAGTATTGAGAGTTTTTGATGTTCTGTCGCTAAATCATGTCTGATTCTGCGTGAGCCCACAGATCATTGCATGCCAAGCCCTCCTGTCCTCCACTGTCTCTCTCAGTCTGCCCAAGTCATGCTCACTGCATCAGACACGATCTAACCATCTCATCCTCTGCCATCCCAGGGGAGAAATCCAGCAGGTTCTGACAGAACCAGTAGTGGAAATTTTGAATAGTTTGGAGAACCAGCAAATGCCACCTCTGGCTGGCCCCAGAGTGGGGAGGGAAAGGGGATTTTGCAATATCCTTCCTCTGCCACATCCACCAAGCCATGCCCACCAAGCCAACCCATGCCCACCAAGCCACGCCCACAGAACCGATAGTAAAAAAAAAATTTGAATTTCACCACTGTGCCATCTCCTTCTCCTTTCGCCTTCAATCTTTACCAACATCAGGGGGTTTTCCAGTGAATCTTCTCTTCTCATTTGGTGTCCAAGTGTGATTACCAGGAGCAAGATCCAGAGGCAACATAATCAGCTGATAGTACAAAATGCCCCTTTATTGCCCCCACTTTCTCCCAAATGCTCTCATGTTTATGGCAAGTTCCAGAGTTAAGTGTTCACACACACACACACACACACACACACACACACACACACAAGTCTCTGGCTGCAAATAGTCCATCCAAATGCTGTTAGCACAATAGCTTCGAAGCAAGAAATCCAGCAGGGAAAGGAATAAGTCAAGGAGTCCAGAAAGCAAAGGAACAAGGAAATTAGTCCAAGAAGCAAGGAATAAGGCAAAAAGTCCAGGACACTCCAAACATTGGCAATGGCACACAAATTCAGCATTTATTCCCAGCAAACAGCCCTCCCCACAGCATCTCCTTAAGTCTCAGTCTCCAGGTGTGCCTTGTGAAGAGGGGTGGAGCACTGTCCTTCCCAGTTGTAGGGTTGGCCTGCACTGTTCCCACCTCCTCTCCACTCTCCATGCTCGGGAATCAGTAGTGGGTGGTCCTTGGTCATCGCTTGAGCTCCATCACTCTTCATCTCCACTGTCTGCCCTCTCTTGGTTGTCCTGCCCTGTTCCTCCCTGCTGGCAAGCTGTCCCAAGCCTGAGGGGCCCAGGACTGCTTCGTCCTTCTCCTCCCCCCCATTCCTCCCAGGCCAACAAAGCCTCCCCCTCAGTTTCTGTCAAGCCACAGCTCTGGCTCATCCTCCCCTGCAGATTCAGGCTCTGAAGGGGCCACGACACCAAGGTATTTCAGCTTCAGCTTCAGTATCTTCCAATTAACAGTCAGGGTTGATTTCCTTTAGGATTAATTGATTTGATCTCCTTGCAGTCCAAGAGGCTCTTCTCCAATGCCACAATTGGAAAGCATCAGTTCTTCGACACTCAGCTTTCCTTATGGTCCAAATCTCACAGCCATGCATTACTACTGGGGAAACCATAGCTTTGACTATACAGACCTTTGTCAGCAAGGTGATGTCTCTGCTTTTTAATATGCTGTCTAGGTTGGTCATAGCTTTCCTCCCCAGGAGCAAGTTCCTTTTAAATTTCATGGCTATCGTCACCATTTGCAGAGATGTTGGAACCCAAGAAAATAAAGTCTGTCACTCCATTTCTTCCCAGGAAGTGATCAGATGGGATCAGTGGTGGGTTCCTCTTACCTTCACTACCTGTATGCTGCTCATAGTCCGTTCATGCACATGCAGGACTTGCACTGTGCATGCACCTGACGTGTGCTCCCCTGTGACACCTAGCTACTTGGTGGAGGTCGCACAGGCACCTCATGCTGTGTGCACATGCGCAATTGACCTGGTTGCCTTAAAAACAGGTATGGAATGCTGCAGGTGGGCCAAACGAGCCACCATACCAGTACAGTGACCGCTGCTCCCTACTACTACCGGTACAGCAATACCAGGCCGTACCGGCTGAAACCCACCACTGGATGGGATGTCATAACATTAGTAGTTGTTGTTTTTTAATGATAATAATAACTTTGAATTTATTAACCGCTCCCTCTCCCCACAGGGACCCGGGGCGGTGCACAGGAGGACTAAAAACAATATAAACAATAGATACAGAAATATATACTTTAAAACACAATTAAACAATGTTATCCCGTGCTAAAAAATTAAAACCCATTAAAATACATTTAAAATCTATAGACAGAGAGACTATCCAAGGCCGGCCAGTCGAAAGAAATGGGTCTTTAATTTCGTACGGAAGGAGCGGAGGTCCGTGGTCGTTCTGATATCGGGGGGAAGGTCGTTCCAGAGGGCCGGGCCCGCCACAGAGAGAGCCCTTCCCCTGGGCGTCGCCCGCTGACAAAGTCTAGTGGACGGCACCCGGAGAAGTCCCTCTCTGTGCGAGCGAATCGGCCGTGAGGATGTATGGGGCAGGATCCGATCCCGCAGATAGCTAGGTCCCGAGCCATGGAGCGCCTTAAAGATGATAGTTAGCACCTTGAAGCGCACCCGGAAGACGACAGGCAGCCAGTGCAGCTCGCGCAAGAGCGGTGTAACATGGGTGAACCTGGTGGTCCCCATAATAGCTCGCGCGGCTGCATTCTGAACTAACTGAAGCCTCCGGGTGCACCTCAAGGGAAGCCCCATGTAGAGAGAGTTACAATAGTCCAGTCGGGATGTCACGAGGGCATGAGTGACTGTGCGAAGGGCGTCCCGATCCAATAGGGGGCGCAATTGGCGAACCAGGCGAACCTGGTAAAACGCCCTCCTGGCCACGGCTGATATTGAAAGTAGGAACTCTCCAATGTTTGGTGGTCTGTTTTCAGCTCCATGACAGAACTAGGCATGCTCTTTTCAATGAAGAGCATTTTAAATTTAAAAAAGGACATTGCACTATTCAGTTGATTTTCACTCCGTTTTCTGATACGTTCTATCTGCTGCTTCAGAACTGCAGCCCTTCTATTTTTTTTCTAATGCGTGTGTCTTTGTGCCCGTGCGTCTGTTTCCACAGCATTGTCAAATCAAGGGGCATCCGTGTACTTTTCTTTCTGCTGCTTCCTTTGTCACTTTTGTGGCCACTCGTGCACGTGTAGAAAAATCCTTTTGGAACGGATCCCAAAACACTTGAAGGAGGAGGAAATCTCATCAGCTACTAATTTAAACGTTCTGCCATTCATTCATCGTTCCATGGGTGAACTTTGAACTCAACCACTCCTGCACGAATAGTGCACAGATGTTATGATGGAAATGATGCCCAGGGGAGCATTTTAATATGTAAAAGAATTAAAGCAACAGATTTACGTTCAGAGAGCCGAGAATTACAATATCTTGTTATTTTCTACAAGATGCGTCTTCACAAGGTTCTGACAACTATCTTTAAAGCGCTCCATGGCTCGGGGCCTAGTTATATGTGAGACCGCCTCCTGCCCCATACATCCCTTAGACCGATACGCTCCCACAGAGAGGGCCTTCTCAGGGTGCCGTCGGCCGGACAATGCCGACTGGCGACACCCAGGGGAAGAGCCTTCTCTGTGGCGGGCCCAGCCCTTTGGAATGACCTACCCCCTGAATTACGTACCATCACCGACCTCCGCCTCTTCCGCCAATGTCTTAAGACATATTTGTTTCAACAAGCCGGCCTAGCCTAACCTCCCATGGGGACTTTTAGGTAGTTTTAAATTGGATTTTTAAAATTTGGTTTTAGCGCAGGATAGGTTATTTAATAGTTTTTTAAATTATATTTATTGTATTTTGTATGTTTTTAAATTTTCCTGTGCGCCGCCCTGGGTCCTTCGTGGAGAAGGGCGGGATATAAATTTAAATAAATAAATAAATAAAATAAACATCTGTGAACAGTATGCCAATCCTCTTCTGCCCTCTAGTGGACATAGAGCTTTCTTAAATTTCCATTCTCTGGACCATTCCTGACATTCTATGAAGACTTAGAAAATCTACTTTTCTATTTAGGTTTAGGTTTTTTAGGTTGTATTGGATTTATATGCCGCCCTTCTCCCAAAGGACTCAGGGCATGGGGTCTATAAGGATTAAAGAGCACAACTTTAAGGTTGTTTGGAAATGTATTGGACCCCATTAAGGTTATCATTGATGGATAAAAAAATTAGTAATAAATGTTGGAGATGTAACATGGAATTGGGAACTTATGAACATATGTGGTATAAATGTGGAAAAATTAAAAAGTTTTGGCAACAATTGGAGAAAACGATGTTTGAAATGATGAAGAAAAGAATAACATTGAGATCAGAAACTATATTATTATTGATAATTAAGGAATTAGAATTAACAAAATATGAGAAAGAAGTGATTAGAATTATGATTATAATGGGTAGAATTATAATAGCAAGATACTGGAAAATAGAGGTAAATATTAAAATAGAAGAGTGGTATTGTGAAATGTGGAAATTAGCTTTAAATGATAAAATGACATGTGATATTAAAGTTAAAGAGGGGGTCTATAAAAAAGACATTTTTTGGAAGACTTGGAAGCCATTTGTGGACTATGCACTTGGAACTTTGGATGCCTCGATACCTGTACCCAGAGAACGTGGATTTTGGAGATCTTAAAGATAACTGAAGATATCCGAAGAACCAACTCTTCCTTTCGTTTTTGTATAGCACTGGGTGGAATATTGTAAAATATAAAAAAATTTAAAAAAAAAAAAAAAGGACTCAGGGCATGGGGGGGGGGGATTAAATAAGAAATCCAATAACCCAATCGACAATTTACAATTTAAATTTAAAACAAAGTTAAAATTGACAATAAAAATGAATAATTTATTCAGGGCAGGCAGGTTTGCTGAAAAATCCAACTTTTTAGGGTGCGACGGAAGGACCAGAGGTCGGGAACTATGCGAAGCTCCGGGGGCAGCTCATTCCAGAGGGAAGGCGCTCCCACAGAGAAAGCTCGCCCCCTGGGGGTCACCAACCGACACTGCCTGGCCAACAGCACCCTGAGGAGGCCAACTCTGTGGCATCGTACTGAACAGTACAATAAAATAATGATGAGAATAGCTGGGAATTGTAACCAGGTTTACATCTCAACCAAAATTAGGTTGGGGTGTGTGTGTGTCAAACGCACAATAACTATATATGTCTACTTCTTTGTTCTATTTTTTTTTAAAAAGGAGGAGGAAGATATATGTTAAAATTAAATATGTATATTGAAAAGGAATTATAAATACCATCAACATAAAATGGAGCTTTCTCAGAAGCTGAAACACACCAAGTAGATGAGATGAAGAATGGGAAGTAGAGGAGAGAGGTAAGAGAAGAAGAGAGGGATAGGAGAGAGAGCAAGGGGTGGGGAGAGGAGGAGAGAAAGGAGGATTGAAAAGGGGAGAGAGGAGAAGGAGAGAGGAAGGAGAGAAGAGAAAGATGACAGAGGGAAGAAAGGAGGTAGGGAGGGGGAGCAGAGAGGGAGAAGAAAGTGATAGATAAGGTACAAATATGGTGTATGGAGAGCAGAAGAGCCAATAATTGTTTTTGGGAGTTGATGGTAAGATGAATTGAATGTAAACATTTAATAATACAATATGGTGTTGGCTAAGTAATAGTATACATGTGATTATATTTTATGAAAATGACAAATAAAAAACTTTATAAAAAAGAAAATCTACTTTTCTCATTCTTTCTTTGAAGTCTTCAGTTCCAGAAGGCTACGCTCAACTGATTTGACCCCCCAACCCCCAAAAAATTGAATTTAGAAACGCCCACACATTATATCTTTAATTTTGCTAATGTAACACATATGGAAATGCTGCAGCGATGATGATCAGGCAGGGCGACCAGTGAAATAAATTCCAAAAGGGCCACTATGCTAGTTTTGCTGCTGCTAGGAACTATGGCACCTTAAGGACTAATAACATTACTGCAAGTAACCACATAATCACAATCACTTTAATAGATACGCAGCTAGCCCTTGACTTATGACCACAATTGAGCCCAAAATTTCCATGGGTAAGCAAGACAGTTCTTAAGTGAGTTGTGCTCCAGTTTACAACCTTTCTTGCCACCGTTGTTAAGTCAATCACTACAGTGGTTAAGTTAGTAACACGGTTGTTAAGTCAATATGGCTTCCCCATTGACTTTGCTTGTCTGGACAGCACAAAAGATGATCACACAACGGTCATAAATACATGCCAGTTGCCAAGCGTCCAAATTTTGATCATGGGATGCTGCAATCATTATGTGGAAAATGGTCACGTGTCACATTTTTTAGTTCTATTGTAACTTGGAATGGTCAGGAAACAAATGGTTATAATTATTGCTTAGTTTTAATGGGAATTTTAGCGCAGGTTTGGATTTAATTTATTTTTAATGAAATGTTTATATGTATTTATTGTTTTACTGTGCCTGTGCACCGCCCCGAGTCCCTGTGGGGAGAGGGCGCGGTTTAGAAATATTAAAATTATTATTATTATTATTATTAAATTGTGGGCTGTCTGTATAGTGTTTTGTCCTGAGAGAACATATTGTGTAATGTTCAAAGAGAAAAACACATAAAGCCATTATCAATAAACTTGATAACCTTTCCAATTATTGAAATATTTACTTTTGGGTGTTATACAGAGATGGGTTGCTCCCGGTTTGGCCCGAATCAGGTGAACCGGTAGTAGCAGTGGCGGGAGTCTCCATTCACCTGCCTGGATGCTTCTGCGTATGCACAGAAGCATCGCGCAGGCACCCGATCCGGTAGTAAAAAAGTTGGCAACCCAACACTGGTGTTATACCCAGTGTATGTGTGTTTAGGTTTTGTTATGTATGCAAACAAATGACTCTGACTTATAGTGAATTACTATTTCACAACATTTTAAAAACATTTTTTTCAAAATACACGGGAAAATCCCATTTGGGAAAATTCCACTTAGGGTTAGGGTTAGCTCTCCATGAATTCGCAGCGCAAAACAGACATCGCCATTGGATTTGGAGCCCATCGGTATGGTTAGGACATTGTTGTGGCCCAGCCGGCTCCGGATGAGCTGCTGATGGGCTCCTCTAGTGAGGAGTCCTATGAGTCTGCTCTGGAGGAGGAGGGCGATCTTGAGAGAGCAGAGAGCCTGGCTGGTCATCAGGAGGCACCTGGGTCTTGGAGTAGTGGGGAGGATCAAGGCCAGTTTGTCCCTGATGCTAGATTGAGAAGGGCTGAAAAAAGGAGGCTTCAATTGCATCAGAAGCGAACTGGAAGGAGTTGAATTAGTCCCAGCTGCCTAACGACTGGCCCCTCCCAAGAGGGTTTAAAAGGAAGTCTTTGCTAAGAAAGTCCTTGCAGAGAACAACGTTGGATTTCTAGGTTCGTGTTGATTTTCAGGTTCGTGTTTAGTCGAGTTAGGAAGCTTCGTATCTGTTCAGAGTCATTCAGGCAAGCAGCCAAGAGAGTTAGTGGCAGGCAGCCAGTCTTGTGTTAGTCGGAGAAAGGGGGGGGGTCAGAAAAGGACATGATACTTAAACATAGGTAAAGGTTCTCCCATACATGTGTGTTAGTTGTTCCTGACTCTAGGGGGAGGTGCTCATCTCCATTTCAAAGCCGAAGAGCCAGCACTATCCGAAGATGTCTCCGTGGTCATGTGGCTGGCATGACTATACGCCGAAGGCGCATGGAACTCTGTTACCTTCCCACCAAGATTGGTCCCTATTTTTCTACTTGCATTTTTACATGCTTTCGAACTGCTAAGTTGGTAGAAGATAGGACAAGTAATGGAAGCTCACTCCGTTATGCGACGCTAGGGATTCGAACCACTGAACCCCCAACCTTCTGATCAACAAGCTCAGCATTTTAACCACTGAGCCACCACGTCCCTTGCTACTTAAACATAGATCAGAAGGTGTTCATATTCATTTAGAAAAATGCTGATGTATATGTCAAAGTACCGTGTAATTTAGTAAGCAGATTCAGGGCAATAACACTGCAAGGCATCCAGAATAGGCTTTCATTGTGATTTTGCACATCATACACAAACTATGCTATAATTGTACTGGTTGTTCATAAACATCTTTCAAAATATAACCCAGAAAGCTTACACTTAGGATAATTAACAGTAATAGGAGTTTGTCAAACTATTCATATGTCTTTGAGAGTAAACACGTTTATATATCTCTTTTGGCAGCACTTACTAAATAGGTGAAAGTAGATAAATTAGAAGACTCATCCAACAGACGCATGCATCAGACAGAGAACGCACAATAAGCACAACGGCAATCTTTCCTCTTCACAGCACTTGCATCTGCTGTGATTATGAAACTTCCTTCAATCCATTATCTTGTGCGCTTGCACCACAACAGATGGCTTCGTTGTGGTTGATGTCTTTCGATCCTCCTGTTGAGGTGGGCTTCTTCTATTGTCATGCATACATCAGTGATTCCATAAGGTCAACTCCCTTAAGCAATCGCTTCACGAAAAGAGCGTAACAGATTACAATCTTCCACCGATTGTTGCATCTCTTCAGGCAACAGACTTTTTCATTCATAGTGTTCATACAGTGATAGAAAATGGCTATCCTTTGAAGAGACAAACAAGAAGGGTGATCCTTCTCACAAATTTGATTATACTATTCAAATAGAAGAGACTAGAATTCTTTATTGGCCAAGTGTGATTGGACACACAAGGAATTTGTCTTGGGTGCATCTGCTCTCTGTGTACGTAAAGAAAAAAATAAAATAGAATCCATTCATCAAGACTCATAAGATACAACCCTTACTGATAGTCATAGGTATGCTGTATTCAATGTATAAAATGCATCCAGATTTTCACCCTCTTTTTTGAGGCAAATTTTAGTAATAATTTTTTTTAACATATTCACAAATAATACAAACTTCACAGAGAAAAAAGAGAAAAAACCACCAAAAAGCCATTTTCCATGACAGGTTATCAATTTTTAAGAATGTATCAATTTATCACAGGTTTCTATAAGTTTCTTCAAATGTTATCACTTATTTTTCATATCAATTATTACAATTCTTATATCTCAACCCTAATCTTACTAGTTATTTTAACATCCTTTTGTATAAAGTATGACTATATAATGGCGTTCTATTTATAAAATCAACAAAGAGAGAGAGAAAAAAATAGATTTAAAAAGGAAGAGTTCACTCTAAAAAATGTCCTTTAAAGCAGGGGTCTCCAACCTTTGCAACTTTAAGTCTGAAGGCTTTGCTGGCTGGAGAATTCTGGGAGCAGAAATCCTTCAGACTTTAAGTTGCAAAGGTTGGAGACCCCTGCTTTAAAGGATATTCTAACTGGGTGTTCATAAATTCTGTGCCTTTCTAAAATAATTATTTTTTATAAGTAATCTCATTTTATAAATTTTAGATCTAACAATTTATCATGTAGCTTAATATCAATATCCACAGTTCTTATCAAATATTTTAACATCAATCTATTTCTTCTTTAAGAGTGTCTATAAAGCCTGGCTAACTATTAACATCCCTTATTTTCACCCTCTTTTTTGAGGTGAAAAAGGTGTGTCTTATACTTCGAAAAACATGGTAACTTCTTCATATAGAGTCTGACAGACCTGTATCATCTAAGAAGGAGAGAATTCTCTCATGCCCACCCTGAAAGAAACCAGAGGGGTTGATTAAGACCTTCTCTATGGTAGACCTGTCCCTCAGGAAAAGGTTGCTCCATGAGGTTGGATAGCAAATAGCAATTACACCACTTAACATACCACTTTACAGTGTTTTACGGCCCTCTCTAAGCAGTTTACAGAGTCAGCCTCCAGCCTCCAACAATCTGGGTCCTCATTTTACCCACCTCGGAAGGATGGAAGGCTGAGTCAACCTTGAGCCTGGTGAGATTTGAACTGCCAAACTGCAGCTAACAGTCAGCTGAAGTAGCCTGCAGTACTGCACTCTAACCACTGCGCCACCTCGGCTCTCTATGGATGAGCCTCTGAATTTGGAATCATCCAATACAAAACCAGAAATTTATTTATAGTTTTTCATAGTTTTGTCTGCCATGTATTGGTTTTATGGGGGGGATGCTACTGTTTTCATATTTTGTCTCATAAATTGTAAGCCACCTAGAGATGAAAGTATTTATTTATTTATTTATTTATTTATTTATTTATTTATTTATTTATTTATTTATTTATTATTTATTTATTTTTTTTTTTATTTTTTTATTTTTTTATTTTTTTATTTTTTTATTTTTTTTTTTTATTTTTTTTATTTTATTTTTTAATTTTTTTTATTTATTTTTATTTATTTATTGGCTTTATATCCCGCCCTTCTCCAAAAGGACCCAGGGAGGCGCACAGGAATTTAAAATACATACAAAGTAATACAAAAGATTTAAAAACCTATTAAATATCTATCCTGCGCTAAAACCAATTAAAATCCCCAAATAAAATTATCTACACTAGTCCCAGCGGAGGTTATGTTAGGCCGGCTTGATGAAAGAGGTGTGTTTTTAAACACTGGCGGAAGAGGCGGAGGTCAGTGATGGTACGGAGTTCTGGGGGTAGGTCGTTCCACAGGGCAGGGCCCGCCACAGAGAAGGCCCTTCCCCTGGGTGTCACCAGTCGGCATTGTCCGGCCGACGGCACCCTGAGAAGGCCCTCTCTGTGGGAGCGTATCGGTCTGAGGGATGTATGGGGCAGGAGTAGTGTAGGTAGCATTTTGAACAATGTAACAAATAAAACAGTTTGATGGTACCAGTAGCTGAATTTCATTGTGGAAACAATCCAGGGATGGTATACACTTACCTTCCCTACCAGTTCGCAAATGCGAGTGTGTATGTGAGTGTGTGCATGTGTGTGTGCTTCGCTCGCACAAGCCACCTCTGTCCATGCACAGATACTTCCACAAATATGCTTTTGGTGAAAAAAGGGTCTAAATTGGATGCCATAGCATGCCATAGCATAGCATGGGTGGGCAGAGCCACCGTGATTTCCGCTATCGGTTAAGGCAATCTGGTCTGAAGCGGTAGAATACCACTGCTGAAACAATCCACTGTTATCACTGTTATCACAATCCACTGTTAAGGATTTTTTCCCCTTAATGTCCCTCATGCAGTGGTTAGAATCAGGTTGGGTGGTCATTACTCTTGAAAAAGGCTCATTTCATAGCTAATATGCTTTATACGATATATAAATTATTGAGTCTGTCATCTGCACCTCTATAACTGTCTGGTTTGGCTCTGCAACCAAACAAGACAGACACGGACTTCGGAGGATAATTAGAACTGCAGAAAAGACAATTGCTACCAACCTGCCTTCCATTGAGGACCTGTATACTGCACAAGTCAAAAAGAGGGCTGTGAAAATATTTACAGACCCCTTGCATCCTGGACATAAATTGTTTCAACTCCTACCCTCAAAACTACACTATAGAGCACTGCACACCAGAACAACTAGACACAAGGAGAGTTTTCCCCCCCGAATGCCATCACTCTGCTAAAGCTAAACAACTCATTTCCACAACACTGTCGAACTATTTACTAAGACTGAATTACTATTATTCTTCTCATCTTGCCTATTACCTATCCCCTCCCACTTATGACTATAACCATGTTGCTTGTATCTTAATGATTTATAATGTTTTATTTGTTTCCTAGTATAATTTGCTTGCTTATTAGCAACATGTGACTATCACTAACTGTTGTGTCTTATGATTCTTGATGAATGTATTCTATTTTATTTTTCTTTATGTACAATGAGAGCATATGCACCAGACAAGTTCCTTGTGTGTCCAATCACACTTGGCCAATAAAGCTATTTTATTCTGTTCTGTGCTGTGCTGTTCTGTTCTGTGCTGTGCTGTGCTGTGCTGTGCTGTGCTGTTCTATATGGAGTAAGTCTTCAGATATTCAGAGTGGTTCTTAGGAAGGGATGGTAGATGTAATTTCAATGTGGAAAAGCAATAAGTTCGGTTATAAAACTGATATTCTGTTCTGGATCCAACACACTGAATTTCTGTAGCATTCTGCAGTGTTTCTCTCTTGGCAGTGTTTTTAATGAGTTAGAAGGAATCCAACTTTTCCTCTACCTAAATACCGGTGTGTTACCCCTTCATCAAATCTTTAAGCTGTATAATTACCTTCTGAGACATGAGTCACCTTGGCTCTTAGCTGCCAAACTAGGTGTCCCCTATAAAAGGAGAATGGGATCCCTTTGCCTGCTCTTCTCAAGCCACTCCTCATCTATAGGAAGAAATGGAGCTGTTTTGCATCTTCTCCCCAGCTTTACTTTTGATATTTTCTTTGAAATACTCAGCTGCAGCCCCGGCTCTTTTCGCATTGCCAAAAACGTCTAACTGGAGTGATTTCTACATTGCCCAGGTGGGTAATGGGTTTGCATGCTTTAACGATTTAGGCTGCAATTCTAGGCGTCCATTGGGAAGCCCAAATCCTACTGAATTTTTCAATGGAACTGGGCTTAACTGTTAGCATAACTCAGTGCTTCTCAAATAGTGGGGCGGGCCCCCCAGGGGGGGCACGAGGCTCCGTAAAGGGGGGCGCGTTTGACCTCGGCAAAGGATTTAATTTTTTTTAAATTTCTAATGCACTTTAAATCTTTTCTGCTACAGTTAATAAAGCTATTCTTTGTTGTAAATTGATCCACATTTCTTTCTTTTTTTATTCTCTTATACGTTAATAAGGATACAGTGTTATGCAGAGGTGTACTTATAACAATTTTATAGACAAATGATACTATTTACAGTCGCGCGAGGGGCGCGAAATGTTTTCTTCTTCCTAGGGGGGGCATTACAGAAAATAATTGAGAAGCACTGGCATAACTGAACAGAACATAATAACAGAGTTTGAAGGGACCTTGGAAGTCTTCTAGCTCGACTCCATGCTCAAGCAGGAGACCCTGTACCCTTTCAGACAAATGGTTGTCCCATCTCTTCTTAAAAACCTCCAAAAAAGCACTCACAACTTCTGGAGGCAAGTTTTCCACTGGTTGTCTAACTGTCAGGAAATTTCTCCTTAATTCCAGATTGCTTTTCTCCTTGATTAGTTTTCATCCATTGCTTCTTGTCCTGCTTTCAGGTTGCTTTGGAAAATAGGTTGACCCCCTTTTCTTTGTGGCAGCCCCTGAGATATTGTAAGACTGATATCATGTTGCCCCTAGTCCTTGTTTTCATTTAGCTAGACATAACCAAGCCCTACAACCTAACATATACCAAAAATATGCTGTGAAGCTCAAGAAGAGTTAATTTAAGATGTCATTTTTAGATTCTGCCCTTAATAGCCCTGGGAACAAGTTAGGGAAGATGTTGTAACTCTTTTGGATTACATGACAATTTTTTTATATTTTACTGTATAAATGAAACTCTGCCTTTCTCTCCCAAATGATGATACCACTGTCACCATTTAGAAAAAGACATCTGGTTTTATTGTTTCCTTTTCATATATTAAAAGAGATGCGGTGCTCAGTGGCTAAGATGCTGAGCTTTTCGATCAGAAGGTTGGCAGTTCAGCAGTTTGAAACCCTAGTGCCGTGTAATGGAGTGAGCTCCCATCACCTGTCCCAGAGTCTGTCAACCTAGCAGTTCAAAAGCACATTAAAAAATGCAAGTAGAAAAATAAGGACCGCCTTTGGTGGGAAGGTAACAGTGTTCCGTACGTCTTCAGCATTTATTCATGCCAGGCACACGACTACGGAGATGTCTTCAGACAGAGCTGGCTCTTCAGCTTTGAAACAAAGATGAGCACCGCCCCCTAGAGTCAGGAACGACTAGCACATATGTGCAAGGGGAACCTTTACCTTTACCTTTCCTATACAATTGGGAAAAATATGCTTTAAATGTCAATAGGGTCTTAAATCTTAGGACTAGAATTCTTAAGTCTTCAAACTGGAAATGTAATAGAATCTTGCTTTAAATCTTAAGCATGCACTTTATGCAACCTGCAACTATGTGGATCATTAGAAATCTCAAGTTGTTGGAAACGTGAGCAATAATTTACTTAACAATTCAATAATTTTAGGAAAGCAAATTCGGAAAGTGTTAACTTGCATTAGAATGACAGTAACTCTAAATATTAGTAAGGAAGAAAAAAATGATATCTTCCTATTTGCATGTTAAGATGTAAAGCTTTTATGCTTTGGTTTACAAATATGCAAATCATAGAATTCATGTCACAATATAATAAGGCATGTTTCATCTGTTTCCCTTGTGCACATAGACACCAGACACATATGTCTGCTTGATACTTCAATAATCTTGCAGCTTCCAGATTAACATCTGTTGGCAAGTGATAACTTTGAGAACTGCAGTCTCAACACATCAAGGAAATTCCAGGTTGGAGAAGACAGTCTAATAAATGATAACATAGCCATGTAACGTCCTGAGCTGCAATATAGTTGAGTTTTGCAAGTTGTGTAAACCAAGCCACTGTGGCTGATGTATGATTATAATTTAATGCATATTGCAAATCTATTGCACCCTTGATTTCTTCAGTATATCTTGGTTAAGCAAACCATGGCTTGTATGAATTGCTACCTCACTAAATGGAGATTGTCAATGCAGAGATTAGAACCATCATTTTAAAAGCAGCAAATTGTCATTTTATTAAGTGTATCACAGTGCCCTTGAAACTCCTCTGTGTGTGTTTTATTTCTCGGCAATATATCCAGTTGAAATAGCTGTAGAAGGTATCGCTTTAAGGACTTCTTAGAACATAATCCTCTGCTTCCAAACATCTTCTTCAAAGAGAATAAGGAGCTTAAAAGTTTCCCAGCCCCAATAAGCATGTGAACAATTGAAGAAAATATTCAGAGCACTAATTCACATTTAATTTAATATTTAAATTTCTATACCGCCCTTCTCCCTTCCGGGACTCAGGGCGGTGTACAAGCAGCAGTAAAATCACGAATAAAAACATAGAAACCAATTAAAAACCTATTAAAAATACATTAAATAATGAATAGCTTGTCTAAAACCTGTTAAAATCCCTACTAAAACCATATAAAACTATGATGTTGGTGGTAGTGGTGATGGTGATGATGATGATGATGATGATGTCAACATTTATAATACAGAGAATTTAGTAGCTATTGGAATCAATTCAATTCTACTACTCAACTAGGTTTGAATTTTTATTTCTATCTTATTTTATAAGTTTTGTCTAATATTGTCAAGATTTAGTTTGATTTTACTCTGGAATTTAGTACTTTTGGGTTGTTTCATTGTAACCTGATTGAAGATTATTTTTAAAGGGTAAATATATAAATAAATGAAATAATGATGGGATTCAAAAAAATTTACTGCTGGTTTTGTGGGCGGGGCTTGGTGGGCGTGGCATAGCTTGATGGGTGTGGCAGGGGAAGGATGCTGTAAAATCTCCATTCCCACCCCACTCCAGGGGAAGGTTACTGCAAAATCCCCATTCCCTCCTGACCAGCTGGGACTCGGGAGGCAGAGAATAGATGGAGGCAGGGCCAGTCAAAGGTGGCATTTACCGGTATTCCGACCTGCTCAAAATTTCTGCTACCGGTTCTCCAGAAGTGGTCAGAACCTGCTGAATACCACCTGTGAAATGAATACAGTACAATCAGTCCAGGAATACATTATAGCAGACATAACAGTGGTGGGTTTCAAATAATGTAACAACTGGTTCTCTGCCCTAATGACCAGCTGGGTAGGCGTGGCTCAGTGGTCATGTGACTGGGTGGGTGTGGCCAATGCAACATCACTCATGTCGATGGGTGCCTTGTCTTAGGTGTTACAATGTCATAAGGGTTAACCATAGAGGCAGTTTCTTTAAGCAGGGCAATAAAGATTAAGCTAGAAACAACACCAGAATGTTTCCTTCCTGCCTTCCTTACAGGATCGCCTGTAAAGAGGGAAAAAGACAAAAGGAGATTTCTTCCAATAATCGGTTCTCTGGACTGTTTAGGAAGTTACCAACCGGTTCTCCCGAATAGGTGCGAACCTGCTGAATCCCACCACTGAGACATAGTATACAGTATTTAAGGGAGGGCTTCCTAATTTTATGCAAATCTATATATTTGGTTGTGATGTGTAAGAGGACAACTTACTCCTTTAGGTCTCTGCCTTTAGGAATACCTTGACAAATATTACACACCAAAAGGAAAACACCCAGTTGGAGAAATGATCAGTGGCGGCAATTCCATGACAAAGAAGGTCCAGCAGATGCAAGCTTTCTTTGGCTTACAGGTCACTGGGAAGTTGGACTACAGCACTATGGATATAATAAAGAAACCTCGATGTGGAGTTCCCGATGTAGAAAACTATCGACTTTTCCCTGGGCAACCTAAGTGGAAGAAAAGGACACTGACATACAGGTAATGAATTAATGGTCTTGAAATATTTACATTATTTGCTGTTCTGCAATTTAGTTGCCTTGTGTTCTGGCAATAGTTTGCACGCTACCGATTATAGAGGTGTGTCAACATTTGCCATTTGAGAGAGGTGAGCAAATTTATCTTTCGCTTATTGGTGGTAGATATGGTCCATAGCAATAGCAATATAACTTGAACTTATACACCGCTTCATAGTGCTTTTACAGCCCTCTCTAAGCAGTTTGCAGAGTCAGTCTATTTGGATCCTCATTTTACCCACCTTGGAAGGATGAAAGGTTGAGTCAACCTTGAGCCTGATGAGATTCGATCTGCCGAACTGCAGCTAGCAGTCAGCTGAAGTAGTCTGCAGTACTACACTCTACCCACTGTGCCACCTCAGCTCAGTATGTCAGTACTTAGGCCATATAGGATTTTAATAGTTCTCCTAAGACAGAGAACTATTAAAACAGGGAAGATATGCATACAGTCTGACAGCATGTTCTAGGTCTGAATCTTGGTTTATGTATTAAAGTGTTTAGATGATTATAAAGTGCTTTCTCCCTTAATCGTACTTAGGTCACAGGATCAGTGTGAGGATAAAGTGGAATGACATTTAATGTAATCTGCCTTGAACTCCTTCTAAATATACATGTAGTAAATAAAAAAAGTACCTTCAGCACTTCAGGCAACTGGACTTTCTTCTATTTCTTTGAAGATGTTTCACTTCTCATCCAAGTGAATCATCTTCAAAGAAAACCACGTTTGGGACAAGAGTTCAGGCAGTTCAAAGGAATAGGTTTATTGCAAGCTTAAGCTCTGCACAAGAATCTGAACTACTAATAGTCAAAGCAATTTGGACTTTCTTGGATGAGATGTGATAGGTCTTCAAAGAAAAAAAAACAAGAAAGTTCAGATGCCTCTTGAAAAAGCAACTTTGGGACAATAGTCAGGCAGTTCAAATGAATATATGTATAGGTTCATTGCAAGCTTAAACTCCTTAAAAGAATCTGAACTACTAACGGTCAAAGCAAATTGGCGGTAGATAAGAGTAAATGGAATTCCAGGTGGGCTGGACTTAGATCTCTTGTGGGAGCAAAGGGATTCAAGACTGAAGACATGTTTGACCCCTCCTTCGGGCTCAGCCTGGTCATCTCCTACGTGTGCCTTCTTCTCCACAGAATAAAAAAATACACCTCTAGCCTAACTCAGGCAGAAGTCGACAAGGCCGTGGAGATGGGTCTGAGAACATGGAGCGCTGCTGCCCCATTGAGCTTCATCAGGGCAAAAGCAGGAGAAGCAGATATCATGATATCATTTGAAAATGGAGGTAACTGCTCTTAGTAATATCAACTATTAAATCTCTAAGCGCTTTTGGGTTAGAAAACCACCATGTGAGTATGGATGAGATGAACGTGGAATAAGTGTTTTAGGAAACGCTTTCATCTGATGCAATGAAACATGGTGTGCTATATTTCTTGTGACATTCAAAGAGTGCTAAATACATGTCGGTTTGGCAAAAGGAAAGGAAAAGGCATTTATGCTTCTTAGCCAAAAGCTTAGGGGTGTCAAACTCGATTTCATTGAGGGCTGCATCAGGGTTGTTGTTTGACCTTGGGCGAGTGGGGGAGTGGCCAACTTGATATCATTCCAGTCAGGAGCGCCTGTAGTGGCCCGGGTGATCTGCTAGACTCCCGAACTTTGTTTTTGGCTCCCACGGCCTCCTGCAACTCTCTGCCAGTGACAATGAAGCTCGGGAGGGCCGCATGTAGTACAGTGGTGGGTTCTGGTCAGTATGGCCCGGTACGACCGTACTGGTAGTAGTTGGGAGCAGCAGCCACAGTACCAGTACGGTGGCTTGTTTGACCCACCCACCCGCCCGCATTTCACACCTGTTTTTAAGGCAACGGGGCCAATTGTGCACACGTGTACAGCATGCGGCACCTGCGCAGCCTCCAATAAGCAGCTGGGTATCGCAGGGGTGGTAGAGTGCTCATGTGTGTGCAGTGCACATCAGGTGCATGCACAGTGCACATCGGGCATGTGCATGAATGAGGTGTTGATTACCATCTTTAAAGCGCTCCATGGCACGGGTCCTAGCTACTTGCGAGACTGCCTTCTACCTCATACATCCCTCCGACCGATTCACTCCCACAGAGAGGGTCTTCTCCGGGTGCCGTCAGCCGGGCAATGCCAACTGGCGATGCCCAGGGGAAGGGCTTTCTCTGTGGCGGGCCCTGTCCTTTGAAACGACCTACCCCCTGATCTCAGGAACATCAAGGAACTTCGCCTCTTCCGCCAACGTCTAAAGACACACTTCTTCCATCTAGCTGGCCTGGCCTAATTTCCGAGACTATTTTATCGACTGTTTTAAATTAATTTAAAGTTTTAATAAGTGGGTCTTAAATTGATTTTAGCACAGGGTATTGTTTAATTTAATAGGATTTTATATTGATTATTTACGACGTATTTATTCTTTTTATATATGTTTGTATCCGTGTTCTTAATCTCCTGTGCACCGCCCCGAGTCCCTTATGGGAGAGGGCTGCGGTATATAAGTTAAATAAAACATAAAACATAAACATAAACCACAAGCAGCCTACCGGTAGCGAAGGTAAGAGAAACCCACTACTGGTGCAGTATTCACTTTTGTTGCCAGCAGACATTAATGGCTGTGTGTTGTGTTATTTTGAGGGGGCAGCACATTTACACTGTTATACAAGCTGTATACTCTCTACTTTACATTGTAACCAAGTGTCATTTCTTCAATGTTGTCACGTGAAAAGATATACTTAAATATTTACAAAATGTGAGGGGGTGTACCCACTTCTGTGATATTCTGTAGCTTCAAAACTGTTGTTAAAGAAAAATGTGTAAGTCGAGGAGTAATTGTATTAATTTTTGCTATACAGGTAGTCCTCGACCTATGACCACAATGGAGCCCCAAATTTGCATTATTAATTGAGATACATGTTAAGCAAGCTTTGCCCCATTTTACATCCTTTTTTAACACAGTTGTTAAGTGAATCACAATCCATTGCTAAATTAGTAACCCTGTTGTTAAGCACACAATAGGCTTCCCCATTGACTTTTGCTTGTCAGAAGGTCGCAAAAGGGGATCATGTGATCCTGGGAGACTGCAACCGTCATAAGTACATGCCAGTTGCCAAGCATCTAAATTTTGATCATGCGATTGTGGGGATGATGCAAAGGTAGTAAGTGTGAAAAATGGTCATGTCAATTTTTTCAGTGTTATCATAACTTTGAACAGTCACTAAATGAACTGCTGTAGGTTGAGAACTAACTATACAGGGAGCCAAGCAAAGAATTTCAACACAACTGTGTGTGTTATGAGGAAGGGCCTATGCTATTTCAGATGATACGGCAGAGCTTCTGTTCTGATTCACTGAATGCTAACAGTTAAAAATAATCCAAGTTAAAGGCAACTTCATCTTAATTTATCGAGGACTAGCTGATAACCTGGCGTTGCCCGGTATTTATTTATAGGACGAAACATAATTTCTAATGTTGGATTTCCCCCTCACCAGAGGGAGCCCCCTTGTGAAGTACTGTGAAGCCATCACCATGGCATTTCCACTATGCTATACAGTAGAAGCCATTTTACGGCAGTACAGTAGAAGCCATTTAAGGCACAACAGGCTGTATATTAACAGAACACACATCCTGAGGGGTATTAGCAATGTTTGTTTCCAGAGAGTAAGTCATCTATGTACCAAGTTTGGTTGAAATTGCTCGAGGTGTTACATACACAAACACACACACACACACACAGAGAGAGAGAGAGAGAGAGAGAGAGAGCCTTAAAAGAACATGGCAATTTGGTCTTTGCATCAAGTTACTGGTTTATGTGGTAGCAATTCTACAATCATTGCCAAGTTGCATGGAGCCTCTTCCATTTATAGAATTCTAGCGTACTAAGAATAGAAAAACATCATGCAGTTTGGAATATATTCTAACAAACTTTCTGATCATTCTGAGGTTCCATTTTGTTTTTATATTCTGATAGACCACGGGGACTCCTATCCATTTGATGGGCCACGAGGGACCTTAGCCCACGCTTTTGCACCTGGGGAAGGACTGGGTGGAGACACTCATTTTGACAATGCAGAGAAGTGGACGATGGGGATGAATGGTAGGCATAAAACTGTACGCTAATCTGAAAATACTTTGAAAAGGGCAATTCGCTCAAAACCAATCCTCTGGATAAACAAATACTCAAGCAACCAGAAATGAACTGAAAAAGGATGTATATTGATCCTTAAGTCACAGGAAAACCACTATGTATTGCAATGCACAGAGTTTAGTTCAACTGGAATAAAGTTTGTTTTTCAGTAGATTCAGTAGGTTAGATCTCCCTTGATTTCTAGATAGTTCCCTACCCTGGAAGATCAGGACTATCAATTGCTTATAGGTTAATGGGGTTTAGCAATCCCCTTAACATATTGTATTTTAATCATTGTTTTGGTTTGCTTTTTCTTCTCCCTCTCCTTCTCTTAAAGCAGGGGTCCCCAACCTTTGCAACTTTAAGTCTGAAGGACTTCAGCTCCCAGACTTCTCCAGCCAGCTTTGGG
This sequence comes from Rhabdophis nuchalis, assembly GCA_039707465.1. Taxonomy (NCBI): domain Eukaryota; kingdom Metazoa; phylum Chordata; class Lepidosauria; order Squamata; family Natricidae; genus Rhabdophis; species Rhabdophis nuchalis. Next base: position 50,754,568 of record CM077649.1, read on the forward strand.
AGCTGAAGTCCTTCAGACTTAAAGTTGCAAAGGTTGGGGACCTCTGTCTTAAAGCATAGCAATTAAAGTATTGAAGCAGGCAAGAGACTATGGATGGATAATTTCTTTTCTTTTATGTTGTTCTGTTTTGCTTCTTTCTTTCTTTCTTTCTTTCTTTCTTTCTTTCTTTCTTTCTCTCTCTCTCTCTCTCTCACGCTCTTTCTTTTCTCTTTCTCTTTTTAGGTAGGTGAATGATTAGAAGTTAGAAAGGAAAGAAAGGAAAAGTCTTTTAATAAAGGGTGATATAATTAATAGGTGATAGAAATAAGAGACGGGGGAATATCAATTTATACATTTTTATAAAATTGAAATCAATAACAAGAGAAAACGGAGAATAACTGAACAATGACAGATTGCAATTTAAGAGAAATGCATATTGTTTACTAGAAAATATACAAGTTGATTTAATGTAATAATTCTGATTAATTTTGTTAGTTCTATTTGTATTAGAATGTGTGACACCTAGATGCCACACTGTTTACACATAAAAAACCTGAAAGAAAAAAAAACATATTGGCTTGTATTTCATGTATAAAAAGTCTCAAGAGCTACATTTTATGAAAAAACAACTAAATTACATGAACATTGACTTAAGGGGTCCTGGGTGCTCTCTGATTGTTATCTTGCAGATATTTCATTACCCAAACTAGGTGACATTCAAGCTCAGAGAGCATCCATTTCAATCCTGAACTGCGAATATTGTTGTTAACAATAACTTACATAGCTTGATTTTGCAGCAGCCCAGAAGATAAATATCCTTCTTAGTTTCTTTTTCAAAGAATGAGGCATTTGTGGGAAAAGAAGCATAGGATTTCATTCTTTTTTGTACATTTGAAGTCTTAAATTGCTGTTGTTGTCGCTAGTCAATCATGCAAAGCATGGAAGGAAAACTCTAAATGAAAAGTAATTAATTCATTAAAGTTAACTCAGTTGTTCCAAAAAGAGGGGAAACATCTGTTTTCATATTTACTATATAGCCCAGCATCCATCTCTGTTTGTACAATGGCATCATATTCAAATCGTTTTGCTTTATTATACATATGCTTCAGAATGTTGTAGGTGGAAACTGTATCACCAAACTATTATAGGACAATGAAGTTACACCTTTTGGCCTTTAACACTTAACTCAAGTGATTCCTAGTTATCACAATCAGTAGCAAGGAATCCAACAAAGCTATAGTTGTTTTTAATATTAACATTGTATTTTGTTATTATATAGGATTCAACTTATTCACTGTGGCTGCTCATGAATTTGGCCACGCATTGGGCCTTGCCCATTCTACGGATCCGTCGTCTTTGATGTATCCAACCTACAAATATCAGCACCCCTTTGGTTTCCGACTCCCAAAAGATGATGTGAAAGGGATTCAGGCATTATATGGTAACACATATTGCTTCTTCTTTTTAAGTTTCCCTCTTAACATTTTAAATTCTTTGGATTTAATTTATTTACTTCCTTACAGCTAGTCCATTCATGCAAAACATTAGCATTCTTTATTTATGCATCGCTGTCTCCATTCTATATTAATATTAGTGGAGATAAATTCTCTAATCTGGCTATGATTAATTAACACTTACTAATCATTACCTAAGGGACGTGGTGGCTCAGTGGCTAAGACGCTGAGCTTGTTGATCAGACAGGTCAGCAGTTTGGCAGTTCAAATCCCCAGCGCCACGTAATGGAGTGAGCTCCCGTTACTTCTCCAAGCTTCTGCCAACCTAGCAGTTCAAAAGAGTGTGAAAATACAAGTAGAAAAATAGGAACTACCTTTGGTGGGAAGGTAGCAGCGTTCTGTGCGCCTTTGGCATTTAGTCATGCCAGCCACATGACCACAGAGACATCTTCGGACAGCGCTGGTTCTTTGGCTTTGAAATGGAGATGAGCACCGCCCCCTAAAGTCAGGCACTACTAGCATAAATGTGCGACATCATTACCTAATGTCATCATGCTAAACTTTAGAAGAGAATATTTTTAATTCAGGGTTGAACTGTGGGTCCTTTGGGCTGTTCTTTACTGTTAGCTTGTTTGTCTGGGTGCCGTAAATAACAGCCCAAGGAACTACCATGGCCATTCCCACCAACACTAACAGGGCAAGCCAATAATATATAAAAGAGAGCAAATCCTATTCCCCACAAGCACTGATGATGTTACTTAACTTGGTAATGAAACATCTGGAAGAAAACAACCAAGCTCTGGGAGCACTAATGACTCCATACTAAATAATGGCTGTTCAGAAATCACAACTGGATGAGGTTTTTGGGGTTAAAAGAAAATAAGACCCCGTCTTGTTAGTAATTAGAATAATATTAGAATAATAGGTTCTGGTAACTCTTAGAGAGCAATTCAATAAGTCAAATAAAATCTAAAATTCCAAAATCCAGAAGTCCTTTCAATGATAATATTCCCAATAATCAATCTTATGCAAAAATGCTGGAATTTTGTTCCAGATTTATGCTATTAAATAAGAAAATTGCTAAATCCATTTGGCAATCTCTTGACAATTCAAGAGACTAACATATAACATAGATTCAATATATTGATATATAATCTAAAATAAATTCTATCTATCATCCATCTGTCCACCTGTCCACCTGTCCATCCATTCATCCGTTCATCCATCCATCCATCCATCCATTTACCTACCTACCCACCCGCCCGTCCGTCCATCCGTCCATCCGTCCGTCCGTCCGTCCGTCCGTCCATCCATCCATTATCTGTCTGTCTGTCTATCGACTTACCCATCCATCCATCCATCCATCCATCTATTTATCCATCCATCCATCCATCCACCCATCCACCCATCCACCCACCCATCCACCCACCCACCAACTCATCCACCCATCCACCCATCCATCTAAGTTTGGAGAATCACAAATATGAATGTGTAAGCAACACACATATCAGCTACATATTAGTCTTACAATGAGTTTTCACTCCTAATTCAAAGAGAATCTGTATCCTCTTCTAGGTCCAAGGGAATTTGGATCCCGAAAGCCTCAGGTTTCACGTCAACCTTTTTCCAAACTACCAACCCCATACAATCCAGATCATTGCGACTCCAAATTTTCATTTGATGCTGTAACAATGCTGGGGAAAGAATTGCTTTTCTTCAAAGACAGGTAAGAGTCTTTCTTTATTCAAGATCCCATTGACAGTAGAATATTATCAGGTTTATTTCTAGAAGAGGAATGCGGTCCTGATTTTTTTTTAGGGAGGCCAGTTTCTAGCTATATGAACCATATATAGCCATTTAGGTTCAAATTCCCTTTTTGGGAATAAAGGCGACATTCCCTTTGACAAGATTGTTTCACGCACAACTCTTGTTTCTGAACAAAACAAACTCATCTAAAACTCCCCTCTTTCTGCTTCCTGCTCTAGAATGACTCAATGATTTTGCCATTAGGTGTAATTTCTATGGTGTCTACTAGAGAAAAAGGAGAGGGATATACAATGACTCACATCAATATTTTTTTTGCGCTGCCTATTCTCACGCTTCTAGGCAGCTTAAGTAAACATCAATAAAATACAAAATCAAACCCTTAAAAAAACAATGCTATTAATAAAATCTGTAACTAAAAACTGTTGTTACAGAATAAGAGTACTGTTTTCATCATTGTGCAAAAAGCCATCAGCATATCTATCTTGGGTAGATAAATTGATCCTAAGTGAGGGGGCTATTGCTATCATTCTCTGGTCTCAGCCCTCTCAATCTCTATCAGATTGGATCCTGGAGCATCCTCTCCTTATTAGATGGTGTAGGATAGGAAGATTCTATTTGAAAAAGACAATTCATAGAGGTGTTTATACCTAAGCAGTAGTCCCTTGGCTCAGAAATCTATGATCAGTCAATGCTGCGTCCTGCAGGACAAGTGTCATTCAACACCTGACCAAGTGCTGATCAGCAAATGGGTCAACACATTCTAGGCCAGGAGTGTCAAACTGGATTTCTTTGAAGGCCGGATCAGCAATGTAGTACTGCACTGTGGGCCGGGGGTATTGGAGACGGCCTGGAGGGTCTCCTGTAGCACTTTGTCAGCCAAAATGGGGTGCAGGGGCTGCACGTAGCTCCCCCCCCGCTCTGTTTTGGCTACCAGAGGAACCCCGGGCCAGTCCTTTGCTATTTCCAGGCCAGCCCCACAAGCCAGATTTAGGTGCCCCACAGACTGGATCTGGGCCTTGAGTTTGACACCTCTGTTCCAGGCCTTCTGCAGCTTTGTGACATGTTCAAGCGCAGCCCTGCCCAAGGCGAATTGCAGTAGTCTAAATAAGAGGGTACAAGAGTATGAATTATTGTTTTTGGTGTCTCTGGTGCAGCAAAATGTTCAGTTTCTAGATTGTACCATGATCATTTTGTGTGTGGGAAGAGATGTGGATGAGTGAGTACAGTGTAACACAGTGGTAGGTTCCTAACCGGTTTACTGCCGGTTTGCTGAGAGAGGGCGTTTTGCACACAGGCAAAATTTTTGCCCGCGTGCTGCTCACTTTGCTCGCACATGCACACCCATCGCACATTGCTGCGCATGAACAGTTTACTGAAAACTGTTCTGTGCATGCGCAGAAACATGCCAGCGACAGAAGAAGAGGCCAGGGAACCGGTTTGGAGGTGTGGCAGGCATGGGCCGCTGCCGGTTCCAGCGACCTAGGCCCCCAAACCACTACTGGTTCAGCTGAACCAGTCTGAACAGGTAGAAACCCACCACTGGTGTAATACCAGAAGTGAAAACAATCCCAACCCCCATTTTTTCTCTAAATTTTAATAAAGGTCTTTGAGGCAGAGGCAAGGAAAATTACTTTTACCTGAACCTTTCTGTTATTTCTCACCTCTCTAATTTTCTACCCCTCTTTTTAAACCAAGACAATTGGTGTAAAATTCTGTCTTAATACAACCAAATTAGAATTAGAACTTTTGTTGGTTTTGTTGGTTTTGCTTGCTTTTCTTTTATTTTGGGAACTGCTTTGCAACCAAAAACATTGACCGGATTTAACTTTTTATTTCTATTTATTTTATTTTATTTAGTTTGTCAAACATGTATGAGATAACAGGACCCACCCTGGGTCCTTTTTGGAGAAGGGCGGGATATAAATCTAATAAAATAAATAAATAAAATAAATAAGTATAAACATGGCCATGAGCACAGGAAATGATTGCAAATAAGTGGGGACAGTAGGACAGGGATGGTAGGCACACTGGTGTGCTTATGCACGCCCCCTTTACGGACCTCTTAGGAATGGGGTGAGGTCCAGAGTAGACAGTTTAAGGTTAAAGGGTTTGAGGATGTAACAAGGGAGTCAAGTAGAGCATTCCAGGCATTGACCCCTCTGTTGCTGAAGAATTTTCTGCAATTGAGTTTGGAACAGTTTATCTTGAGTTTGCATTGATTGTTTGTCCATGTATTATTGAGGTTGAAGCTGAAGTAGCCGTTGACAGGTAGGACATTGTAGCAGATATTTTTGTGTATTATGCTTAGGTCAGACCATAGGCGGGGTAGTTCAAGGTTGTCCAAGCCCAAAATTTCAAGCCTAGTGGCACTGATAGAAAACATCTACCAGTGAATAGAAATCCTAACTTCCCAGTGTTAAAACTTCCTTCAAAATAAAGAGTGGGAAACAGATTGAACACCATATCTTCCCAGACGCTTCCTTTTCAGACTTTTTATTTTTCTTCAATTTTTAATAAATATGAGGGGTGGATGCAGTTTCATCGGTAACATTTTTAGAAGTGGGTTGCCATTGCCTCCTTCTTCCAGGGGCTGACACAGAACGACTGGCGCAAATTCACTCAGCTAGCCTTGTGCATAAAGCAGAAGTGGAATTCTGGTTTCAATGCCACACACACTGTATGTACAAAGGGTGGGGCAGGAACTTGAAATGCATGGTTGCATCTATCACATTGGCCTTTTGGCTTCTCTCTGGATGCCCCAAATTTGCATGTTAGCTAGGTGTTAAATGTGTATTTGTGATTAATCTGCCACTGAGAGCCTCCCACCAGCCCATACGCTCCCATAGAGAGGGTCTCCTCATGGTGCCGTTGGCTAGACAATGTCGACTGGCGACACCGAGGGGGAGACCCTTCTCCCTGGGAGCACCTGCTCTCTGGAACGAATTGCCCCCGGAATTAAGAACTAGCCCTGACTTACACACCTTCTGCCGTAGTCTCAAAACCTTTCTCTTTCAACAAGCCAGGCTGGCATAAAGCATGTTTTTAAAATTTTAAATTTTAAATTTAAATTTTTAAATTTAAATTTTTATTATTTTAATTAGGGTTAGTTTGGGTTTTTCCCCCCACATTTTGGCCAATATTTTAATGATGTTTTTTAATTATGCCTTTTAATAGCTTTTTTAACTTTTATATATATATATATATATATTTATTTTGACTGTACACCGCCCGGAGTCCTTCGGGAGTAGGGCGGTATAAAAAACCAATAAACCTAAACCTAACCTAATCAAACTCAACATAGCCCCTACCGTACATTTTCTCCCACCTAAAAGAGCATGGAAATGTTGGTGCGTCTTATACACCGAATACAGCCATTTTGGCCTCCCGAAGCGCCACCCCACAACCCATTTTTGCAACAAAAAAAAAAAAGGCCACTTTTCACAAAAACGGAGGCGTTTTTGTCTTCCCCCAGCCCCCAGCAGCATTCTGCAGGTTTCAGCAGGGCTGGGGGAAGACAAAAACACCTCCATTTTTTTGCATAGAATAGCCTGTATTCTGCCCGTTTTTCACCACAATGGGGGCGTTTTTGCCTTCCCCAGCCCTGCTGAAGCCTGCAGAGTGCTCCTGGGGGCTGGGAGGACAAAACCTTTTTTTTCATACTTACCTCTTCGAAATCTTGGTGCGTCTTATACACCAGTGCATCTTATAGTCCTAAAAATACAGTATTTTATGAATAGGCAAGCTTCCCATAGAATTATTTTGCAAGCTTATCACCATGTCCTCTCAAAGATCCGGAGCTGTGTGGGTTGCAGGCACATGGGTGTACCGGAGCCTGCCCAGAGCTCTGGGAACCATTCCGAGCTCTTTAACTGTGTTCTAAAACTTTTGGGGCTTCCGCGCACGCAAATGGCACATACAGCACCTGTGTGATGCTCTGCCGAGCAGCTGGAGTGTTGCGGAGGCTTGCAGAAGCCTTGTTTGCTGCTACAATGCATGTGCGTGCCACACGCGTGCATGTGAGCAACGCCGGGACCATTCCACCCGTACTGGTTGGAACAGGAATCTGGAACCCACCCCTGGTCCGGAGGTATGTTTGCTGTGCAGTAAAGCATTTTCTTTTCTTCTCTTTATATTTCTGCCTCTCAACAGGTACTTCTGGAGAAGGCAGGCTCAACTCACAAGCCATGTGCAACCACTCAGCATTACCAGCTCTTTCCCTCAGCTCATGTCCAATGTGGACGCAGCCTACGAAATAGCTGAGAGGAGCATTGCTTTTTTCTTCAAGGGTCAGTCTTGAAAACATTCGGAGTTGTTTTCTTAGGAAACTCGATCTGTGAATGCGTATTCATCATTTGTGTAATGGTAACTTTTAATCAAGGTTCTAGTTTACCTTAAAATCAGTCTTGGGCGAAAGACTGCTATTAACTGTGCTTCTGCCCCATATAATTACCGGGCCTGTACCAGCAGTACAGTGGATGCAGAGATAAAAGAAAATTTCTACTAGCAGTTGCTCTTTATCAATCACAAGCAGGAGGCATTGCATTTCTTTGATGGATTATGTACAATTTAGTCAATCCTCTAATGCTACATAATTTTGAAGAAGGCTTGATTTTATTTATTTTGTTTGTTTTGTCAAGTGTGAATAAGATAATAGATATAAGTACCATATTTTTGGAGTATAAGACGCAACTTTCCCCCCCTAAAAGAGTGTGGAAAGGTTGGTGCGTCTTATACACCGAATACAACCATTTCCCCCCCCCCAGCACCACCCCCACATCCCATTTTTTGGAAAAACAGGCTGTTTTTCTGCAAAAATGGAGGCGTTTGTGCCTTCCCCCAGTCTCAGAAGCAATCTGCAGGCTTCAGCAGGGCTGAGGGAAGGCAAAAATGCCACCTTTTTGCAAAAAACAGGCAAAAATGGCCTGGTTTTCCCACAAACTGAGGTGTTTTTGCCTTCCCCCAGCCCCCAGAAGCACTCTGGAGGGTTCAGCAGGGCTGAGGGAAGGCAAAAATGCCCTCATTTTTGTGAAATACGGCCCATTTGCCGTCCATTTTTTGCAAAAACGGTGGCATTTTTGCCTGTCCCCAGCCCTGCTGAAGCCTGCAAAGTGCTCCTGGGGACTGGGGATGACAAAAAAATTTTTCCCTTACTTACCTCTTCAAAATCTTGGTGCATCTTATACACCGGTGCATCTTATAGTCCGAAAAATTCAGTGTATACAAAATTATGAATACATCAAATGGATACAAATAAATGGGGTTGTTAGGACTGTGACGGTTGGCACATAAGGGTGTGTCAATAACAATGAAGACTACTGTTTTGCAGCAATCAACACCCAAATTAATCCCAAAATTAACACCAGGTCAGTGGTGTCATACTTAAAGGCCCACAGGCTGGATCTGCCTCACTAGGTGTTTAGATCTGGCCCTAGAAACAACAAAAGACCAGCCAATGGTACGTCTGCCAGTGAAAATGGAGCTCGGGAGGGCTGCATGCAGCCCTCCCGGGCTGTGTTTTTGTTGGCAGAGGGCTGCAGGAGGCCGTTGCAGCCCAAAATGGAGCCCGAGAGGGCCACATGTAGCCTGCAGGACATCAAGCTGGCCACGTCAACCCTGGCCACACCCACCCCAGCCATGCTAATTCAGTCCCCCAACCCCCCGAGGTCAAATACAACCCAGTTGATGTAGCCCTCAATGAAATTGAGTTTGACACCCCTGCACTGTTAAAAGTGTTAACTAGACTGTTAATCAAGCAGTAAAATATAGCTCAATCAAGCAACTAGCAATTCTGACAAACAATTGAACAGTAAACAACAGCCTAATCAAGGAACTGTAAAGAAGAAAACAGTATCTCTCCACCAAATCTGACAGAGCAAGCTGCTTGTATATAAACAGAGAACAAGCCCAACTCCCTTCTAGCTTTGATGGTATTACTGAGTTGGGTAATAAAATAACTGCAAGGAAACAGCCAAGCTCAGAGAGTACCAAAGAGCCAACTTTATTTTTATGCCCTTTTACTGTTATATTTGGCCCAGAGATGGTTTCCTACTGTTTTGTACCAGTTCAGGTGAATCAGTAGTGGTTTGTCGGCCTGGGTTGTTAGAACTGGTAGTGACCCATGCCTCCAAACTGGGCCCTCAGCTGGCGCAGCATCAAATTTTTTTCCATTTTTTAATGTTCTGCACACGCGCAGACCTTTTTATTTTTCTGGCGCACAAAATTGCGTATACAACGAACTGGCAATAATGCCGGCAACAACCACTCCTGGTTTGGCCACACTGTCAGCCAGAGGCTTAGGTTGAATTTGATATTTTTGTCCATTTAGCAAGTCTTTCCCGCTATGCACGCCAGGCAGCTGCTCTTCCGATTTCTGGTGCATATGCGCACACACATGTGCAGTCAGTGCCGAAAAGGTTCCCCAACACTGCCCTAGATATATACTAGAAATTCAAATTATTAGCGCAAGATTATGTAGGGTCATTTTATTTATCTATCTATTTATTTATTGCCAGGTCCTCATTATTGGACAACTCATGGTTTCCACATGCAGGGCCCTCCTCGGTCTATTGCAGATTTTGGATTTTCTAGAAATGTGCTACACATAGATGCAGCTGTCTACTTGAAAGATGAAAAGAAGACCCTCTTCTTTGTAGAAGACAAATTTTACAGGTTTATTGTCTCCTAATAAAAATAGGTTTTAAATGATCATGAAATTTCATTGCTTGGTGCTGAACGAGGGACCAAGGAGAAATATATTTTCTTACAATACAATACAATACAATACAATACAATACAATACAATACAATACAATACAATACAATACAATACAATACAATACAATAGCAGAGTTGGAAGGGACCTTGTAGGTCTTCTAGTCCAGGGGTCCCCAACCTTTGCAACTTTAAGTCTGAAGGACTTCAGCTCCCAGACTTCTCCAGCCAGCTTTGCTGGCTGGAGAATTCTGGGAGCTGAAGTCCTTCAGACTTAAAGTTGTAAAGGTTGGGGACCCCTGTTCTAGTCCAACCCCCTGCGTGGGCAGCAACCTTATACCATTTCAGACAAATGGCTATCCAACATCTTAAAAACTTCCAGGGTTGGGGCATTCACTTCTGGAGGCAAGCTGTTCCAGAGGTTAATTGTTCTAACTGTCAGGAAATTTCTCCTCAGTTCTAAGTTGCTTCTCTCCTTGATTCTTGTTCATAGTACTTGAATATTTCCTCAGCCAGTAAAAGGGACACCCCACGTCTATTTAGCTAACATATAGAGAGGTGCGATTGTACCCTTAATGACATAACTTCTACATTACTCATTGTGATAGGATAGTTTCTTTCCTAGTGTCCCTTGAAATTTCTTCTTTCTTTATCAGTTTATAAATGGGAAAGATACAGTACATAAATGTCAAATACAGATTTTCTTACAGGAATCAGATTGAAATTGGATTTTTCCTGGATCAATTACTTCCGAACTGGGCAATCCACTTTTTCCTGTTCTTTTGTCTTGCCAGGAAATATGTCAAGATAGCATAGGAAAATGATTGTAATTGATGAGATTTTCATTCAGTAGCATTTGAAAGCTTGGCCCTAATAAGCAAAAGCTGATCTATATATTCAGTTCCTTTTGCACACATATATACAGTTCCTTCCACGTTAATTAAAGATGTTGTCCAAAGAAATGGACACGTGGTGCCACAAATAGACAAACACAGGGCACCACATATCTAAATAAGATTAGTGAAAATAGAATTAAGATCTATGCCTTAAAACGCACCTTTTCCAACTAGCCGGCCTAGCATAACCTACCATTTTGACTGTTTTAGATAGATTTTAATTTGGGGGGATTTTATACGATTTTAGCACAGGGCATGGATTTAATAGTTTTTTAAAATTTTATATTTTTGTTATATTTGTATTGTTTTTTAAATTTCCTGTGTGCCGCCCTGGGTCCTTTTTGGAGAAGGTGCGGGGTATAAATTTGAATGAAATAAATAAAAATAAAATAAAATATGCAACTCAGAACAGACAACGGAAAATATTTCCTTCATATACACATATAGGTATTTGCTATGCTTCTCTGCTTGGAGGTATGGCAATGACCATTGACTTAGATGCTATTTTCAAAAGTTGTGCAGCTGTGCTGCATTTGGATTCATAGTGTGTACAGTAATCCCTCGTTTTTCGCGGTTAATGGGGACCGGAACCTTCCGCGGAAACTGAAAAACCGCGAAGTAGGATTCTGTATATCTATACCGGAAACTTGAGTTGGTGGACATCGTTTAAAGCAAGCACTAGGGGGCGCTTGCCTCCTACCAATGCATTTTTTTTCTATTCTGTATTTTTGAAAAACCCGCGAAGCACTGAAGCCGCGGAACATGAAGCCATGAAAAACGAGGGATTACTGTATATATATATATTTTTAAAGGCAAACACATAGTTAGAAAAAAGGCTTAATTAAACCCTATGATATTGCAAGAATTCTTGCTAAATTAATTTCCAAGTTCATCTCAACTCTTATGTAAGACTTTTTTCAAAACACGACATCTATACATAGAGCTTCTTCTTTACAATGTTCCTTTTTTTCAAGCTATGATGAAACAAAACGGAAGATGGACAAAGACTTCCCAAAGAACATTGAGGATGAATTTTCAGGAATTAACGGTCGAATAGATGCTGCTGTGGAAGTTAATGGTAAGTATTTTCTCTGTCACATGATTTGTTTCAAGCAGATTTTTAAAACATTCTTGTTAAAATCTCTTGCCATTTTTTCTGGATGTTTTTCAAGACTTCTCTGTTTTTGATTTTCAAATCGTACTTTCTTTAGTTACCACATTTACTCTAAAGTATGTATTTTCCTCATCCTCCTTTTATTCATGATATGATGTGGTAGAGTTAGTACAGGGGTCTGCAAAGTCGGCTCTTTTAAGACTGGTGGACTTCAACTCCCAGAGTTCCCCAGCCAGCTATGCTGGCTGGGGAACTCTGGGAGTTGAAGTCCACCAGTCTTAAAAGAGCCGACTTTGCAGACCCCTGAGTTAGTAGGTCAACAGGCAAAACTCAATGAATTAGTTATTTGATCGGGGATGGCAGGGGGAGGACTTAAACATGGATTTCCTATTCCCAAGGCAATATTCTGGTTCTTATCTAGTGGATGGGATTCCAAGTCCACAAACTGCCCATGCTAGTTGGGCTTGATCGATCATTCATTCATTCTTCATTCATTGAATGTATAGGTGTCCTGACTTACAAAGACCTACAGTTAAGCAAATAGCAATAGAATAGAATAAAATTCTTTATTGGCCAAGTGTGATTGGACCAACAACGAATTTGTCCTTGGTGCATAGGCTCTCAGTGTAGATAAAAAAGGAAGATACATTTGTCAAGAATCATAAGGTGCAACCCTTAATGATAGTCATAGAGTACAAATAAGCAATCAATATCAATATAAATCGTAAGGATACAAGCAAGAAAGTTACAGTCCTGCAGTCATAAGTGGGAGGAGATGGGTGATAATAATAGTAATAATAATGCAGCCTTAGCTAATAGTTTGACATTGGTGAGGAAGTTATTTGTTTAGCAGAGTGATGGCGTTCGGGGGGGGAAACTGTTCTTGTGTCTAGTTGTCTTGGTGTACAGTGGTCTATAGCATCGTTTTGAGTGTAGGAGTTTAAAAAAATTTATATCCAGGATGCGAGGGGTCGGTATTATTTTCATGGCCCTCTTTTTGACTCATGCCATGTACAAGTCCTCAGTGGATGGCAGGTTGGCAGTAATTGTTTTTTCAGCAGTTCTGAAATCTGTGTCTGTCTTGTTTGGTTGCAGAACCAAACCAGACAGTTATAGAAGTGCAGATGACAGACTCAATAATTCCTCTGTAGAACTGTATCAGTAGCTCCTTCAGCAGTTTGAGTTTCCTGAGTTGGCACAGAAAGAACATTCTTTGTTGTGCTTTTTTGATGATGTTTTTGATGTTAGGTGTCAATTTTAGGTCTTGAGATATGATAGAACCTAGAAATTTGAAGGTCTCTACTGTTGATACTGTATTGTCTAGTATTGTAAGAGGTGATGGTATGGAAGGTTTCTCCTAAAGTCTACCACCATTTCTATGATTTTGAGTGCGTTCAGTTCCAGATTGTTCCAGTTGCACCACAAGGCTAATTGTTCAACTTCCCATCTGTATGCAGTTTCATAGTTGTCTCGAGTAACACCAATCACTGTTGTATCATCTGCAAACTTCAGTAATTTAACAGATGGATCATTTGAGATACAGTCATTGGTATAGAGAGAGAAGTGGAGAGAGCACACAGTCCTGGGGAGCTCCTGTGCTAATTGTACAGGTATCTGATGTGATTTTGCCTAGCTTTACCTGCTGCTTCCTGTCTGTTAGGAAGCTTGAGATCTACTTACAAGTTTATTCAGGTGCCGTTAGCTGATTTAGTTTAGTTAGAAGATTGTCCAGTATGATGGTACTGAATGTTGAACTAAAGGCTACAAAGAGGACCCTTGCGTAGGTCTTTGGAGATTCAAGATGTTGTAGGATGAAGTGCATATTATTGTATGTGGAAAGGGAGAGAGAGAGAGAGAGAGAGAGAGAGAGAGAGAGAGAGAGAGAGAGAGAGAGAGAGAGAGAGAATGAAAATGTACAACTAAGCAACATAATGAAAATATTCACAACAAGACCAAAACTAAAGAAAGCAATAGAAGGGGGCTCCAAAATCACTCCGTTCTCCAAGGGAGAACAACCACTTCTTCAGTAGTTTTCCAAATGACATACTCTGGAACTCACTGTCCCAACACAACTGAAACTCCATTGAAGAAGGCTGACAGAGCAGCAAAAAAGGCCTTCAATGTAATTACATTCTTTTAGTTTGCGATTGTATCAGTGGGGGGCTGCAGGCGGTACGCCACGGTACGGTGCCTGTCCAGAGCACTGGGTACCGTTCCGGTACAGTGCTCCTGATGGCCCAGCCACCCGCCTGTCATCCTTACCTGTCTTTAAACTCTGGCATTTCTGCATATGCACACGCTGCGTACAGTACCTGCACAATGCTCTGCCGAGCAGCTGGAGAGTCGCGGAGGCTCACGGAGGAGTCACTGGAGGGTAAGGCGCATGTGTGCACTGTGCATGTGTGCATGCACACTGCACAGGTTCACTATGATCCCACAGGGCGCCGTCAGCCAGACAGTGTCAGCTGGCAACCCCCAGAGGGAGAGCCTTCTCTGTGATAGCGCTTTCCCTCTGGAATGAGCTGCCCCCAGAGCTTCGCATAATTCCCGACCTCCCGTCCTTCCGGTGCCCCCTAAAAAGCTGGCTTTTTCAGCAAGCCGGCCTGGCTGGAACAAAATAACTTATTAATTTTAATTGCAAATTAAATTTATTTTATATCATGTGTAAATTGTTAATTAATTTGTTGCTTATTGCTTATTGGATTCTTTATTTAATCTCTTTTTAACTTTTGTACTATGTGTTTCTTACGTTGTACGCCGCCCTGAGACCTTTGGGAGAAGGGCAGCATATAAATCCAATAAATCCAATCCAGTCATGTGGAGGACACCAGAGCTATATTTCTTTATAAATTAAAAAGGACTAAATAGAGTTGCAGATAGAAATATCACGGGCCAGTATTGTATCGTCTATGAAAGACTTGCTATATTCAGAGCCTAATAACAATAAGAATTTCATGGAATCCTTCTCTTCCTTTCCCCCCCACCCTTTTCCTTTTTTTAGGATTCATTTACTTCTTTGCAGGCCCCAAAGCCTATAAATATGACAGAGAAAAGGAAGATGTGGTTAACGTTGTGAAATCCAGCTCTTGGGTGGGCTGCTGACTTAAAGTGACAAAGAGGATGACAAATGAGCCAGCCAGTGCAGAAACCAAGGCATGAGCAACTAGAAGGAAAGAACTGCAGTTATATTTGGAAAAAATGACTACAGAGCACCATGTAAATAGTTCAAAGCCAGTGACGAAAAGAAAGCAAAAGTAAAATAAGCCATTCGAGAAATCTACAAAATAGAATATCAGTTACTTTGATAATCCCCAATTCACAGATGTTATGCCAAATCCTATGAATAAGTCATTAGAAATCCTTACCTGATAAGTTCAGATAAAATGCAGAAGTGATAGCATCTATGTTTTCTTATTAGATGCCATTCCCTTGCTTCTATGCCTCTTCTAAATAGCCCTAAGTAATTACGTTGTGTTTTCTCCATAATTCCTGATCAACAACCTGCATTATTAACACAATCGGTCAGAGGATGTGATATGGCCGGTGTCTGGAAGACCATTCATGATTTGTGGCCGAGGCAGGGGACATGAGTAGCAACAGTCCTCAAATGTCTGGCAGTGGCCAAACAAATCGTCCACCACTTTCCAAAGCCTCTTAAGTCTTCCCCAATTCATTTTTTCTTTCTCTTTTCTTTCTTTTTCGCTTTGAGTCCATTTTTGACTGTGAGCAATTGCCTGGACAAGAACCTGCAGTTTTCTTGGCAAGATTTCAAGATGATTTGCCATTGCCTTTTTCCTAGGGTTGGTTCAATGACCAGCCCAAGTTCACCCAGCTCAGTGGTGGGTTGCAAATATTTTTACTACCAGTTCGGGCTCGCGCATGCTCACATGCACCCGCAATGCTTCTGTGCATGCGCAGAAGAATCCATGTGGGTGGGCGGGGCCATCCACCACAGCTACTACCAGTTCGGCCAAACTGGGCTGAACCGGGAACTACCCATCACTGACCCAGCTGGCTCCATGCCTAGAGTAGGACTAGATCTCATGGTCTCCTGATTTGTAGTCAGATGCCTTAATCACTAACCAAACTGGCTCTTCTCCAATTCATTACCTGCAAGAAAATTGTAAATCACCTGTAGAGGCTGACAGTATTCCTCAAGAGACTCTATCATAGGAATAGCAATAGCACTTAGACTTATATACTGCTTTACAGTGCTTTACAGCCCTCTCTAAACAGTTTTACAAAATCAGCCTATTGCCCACAACAATCTGGGTCCTTATTTTACCCACCTTGGAAGGATGGAAGGCTGAGTCAACCTTAAGCCTGGTGAGATTCGATCTGCTAAACTGCAGGCAGCCGGCAGTCAGCAGAAATAGCCTGCAGTACTGCACTCTAACCACTGCGCCACCGTGGCCCATCATATTGTCAGTTTGCTAATTAAATATTTAATTTATAATCAGAGGGGCTTTGTTTTTATAGTTTCAAGGCTATGCTCATCTCTTAAGAAGAATGTAAGCTTTTTGATTCTAACAGGAAATGATGTTTCTTCTGAGCACTGGTAGAACAAATACCATTTCTTGTCTGAAGCCAATGTATTTGCTTGCCTTTGTGTATGATGAAATGTAAACCCTTCCAGTGGTGCTCCTTTTCCTTCCACGAGTAAAAGAATATTCAAGGAGGATTATTTGTTGCAGGAAAGGATTTGTATGATTAATCTCAAAGCCAAATTCAGACATTGTTGCTTCTTTTGATAGTTGTGTGTTTTGGGCCCCACCAGTTAATCTACTTATCCAAAACTGGTAAGGTAAAGGTAAAGGTCCCCTCACCCATATGTGCTAGTCGTTCCTGACTCTAGGGGGCAGTGCTCATCTCCATTTCAAAGCCGAAGAGCCAGCACTGTTCAAAGACATCTCCATGGTCATGTGGCCGGCGTGACCAAGAAGCAAGGAACACTGTTACCTTCCCACCAAAGTGGTTCCTATTTTTTCGATTTGCATTTTTACATGCTTTCAAACTGCTCGGTTGGCAGAAGCTGGGACAAGTAACGGGTGCTCAGTCCGTTACACGGCGCTAGGGATTCGAACTGCTGAACTGCCGAACTTTCAGATCAACAACCTCAGCGTCTTAGCCACTGAACCACCGCATCCCAAACTGATACAAGTATCCAAACTAGTTATGAATGTTTACAGAGTTGTCCACAGGGGAATGTGAAGAAATTCAAGATGGCAGGCATCAAAGCGCCACTTTTTATACGTGGTTTAAAGCAGGGGTCTCCAACCTTTGCAACTTTAAGTCTGAAGGACTTCAGCTCCCAGAATTCTCCAGAAGTCTGGGAGCTGAAGTCCTTCAGACTTAAAGTTGGAGACCCCTGGTTTAAAGTATCTGAGAATTTAATCCTTACTATTTAATCCTCATTATTGCTCTCAAATTACAGAACAAGAAATAACAAAATTGGAAGGGACTTTGGTCTTCTATCTCTTAATCCAATCCCCTGCTTGAGACCCTATGCTATGTCAGACAAATTGATTTAAATTTTGTATTTTGTATTTTAGATTGCTCTATTTGAAGAAGAAGAAAAAATCTATTTGAAGATCATTTTAGAACTATTTATTGTAGATAGATAATAAATACTAGACAAAAATAACCAAACAAAATTACATGAATAAACTATCTGCACAGTAAAAGTAATGGTCCTTAAATGAGATTTACTTTAATTGCATCAAGCATAGATTAAATATATAATAACTTTAGGTTGCTATATGGATATCAAAAGCCAAACTTCAAATTTGCTTTTTAACTTGTTTTTGTTTGGCTTGTGGGTGGTCATTATGGGTTTCTTTGTTTCTGAATGTTAGCCTTGGGAAAATAATCCACTGAAAAATAATGACAGAGGGGGGAAAACAAATATGTCAATCAAAGAAATTTTGTGACAATTGTTTGGGTCTGTTCTTATATAGGGCCAATGCCAAAAACTATTTTGGAAAAAGAATAATTTTGAACTACTGTACAATCCCATGAAAGCTATATATTTACTGTATATAAAATATTGTTTTATAGATCGTAATTTACTGGATTATCACCATTTATTTTGGGGTTTTTTTCCACTTTTCCTGTAAGAAAATTAAAACATTGGAATGGTTGCTCCCTCTGTTTTTCCCCCACAAAGAATTGATAGATAATTAAGCGATGTGATTTCCCCCAGATAAAACAATAATCTTTCTGTGTGAAAGTGGATCAGAACACATTCCCACACTTCTTTATATTACCATAGCTACTATCTGCCATATATTGTAGAACCATGTGGGTACAATGTAATTTAAACTTCCCTCTTCCTCTTCCCCTTTTCCTTTCCTATCATAAATCACACTGCATTACAGTCATTCCAATATGACACAATCCAGGCTGGTTGCATTAAAATTCCCAGCAACTATACTAAGAATTACAGATATAATATTCTAACACAAGGATGTCAAACTTGAATCCATTGAGGGCTGCATGAGGGTTGTGTTTCACCGTGGGCTGAGATGGGTGTGGCCAGCTCAACATCACTTGTGTGGCCCGAGTGCTCTACCAGCGAAAACAGGGTCCCGAGCTCCATTTTTGGCTCCCACAGCCTCCTGCAACCTTGTGCCAGTGAAAATGGAGCCAGGAAGGCTCTCCTGAGCTATGTTTTTACTGGCAGAGGGTTGCAGGAGGACTTAGCAGCTGAAAACAGAGCTTGGGACCCTGTTTTTGCTGACAGAAGCACTGAGGGCCGGTCCTTCACTGTTCCCAGGGTGGCCACATGGGCCAGATCTCAACCCCGGTGTGAGTTAGATGCAGCCCCCAAGCCTTGGGTTTGACACCTCTGTTCTAACACACCTGGCTTTGAAAAGACTGAAACTTTCAAACAGGTAATTATGAAACTCACCCACAACCACCTCACAGTTTTCTTCAGAGGCAATTAAAAAGTTTGCAGTGGTAGCAACTTGATCCCTGCAATAAAAACATTGCTCAAGGCAGTTGACTTAGAAAGGTTTTGCATTTTTCCCTACCAATACTGATTGAATTTGATGGGGGGGGAAGTTTTCTTTGCTTCCAAAATTCTATCAAAGAAGAAAAGGTTTTGGAAGTGCCTCCCAGGGACAAAATGTTGTGATGTTAATGCATTTATGAAGTGGCTGAGACTTATCTGGAATGACCCATTTTTATTTACACTGTGTTTTTATTTACACAGTCTTGGCTGCAACTTCTCTGGCTTCCTATACATTCATTAAATCCCAGCTCATAAGAGAAGTCCTCCCAATGGGCTTTTTCAGAAGCAATTTGGCTGTAACTGCTTGAGAGGGTCCTACCCTTGAGAAATTATGGGAGAATATCTCCTGGTCACCAATGTCTCTCCATGTTTTTGTTGGGAATTTGTTACAATCGTTTTTTTTAAATTGGTTCTTTCCCATAAGAGAAGTTTATTCTTCGTTCTTCTCCATTCGTTTTCCATAAGAGTTCTTCATTCTTAGTTATTCAAAACAAAGGTGGGGAAATATTCTTAAAAACATATATTTGTTTTTAAGCAACTTTGTCCTAAAATGCTCTGTCACGGCTCGTTATTCCTCAAAACAAAAAACAAACAAAAAACCAAAGTCTTTTTAAGAATGAACCCTATTGAACCACTAATAAGTTTGCAAAACGTTCCTTATATATATGATATTATTCTGAAGAATGGCACAAACTGTTACATAATTATAAACAATGGAGCAACAGCTTCCTTTAAATGTTTATGGTATGCTACCTCGAAAAATTGAGTCATGTAAGATTACAGGTTTCCCTCATGCAATCACTCTGCTGAAAACCTAATTCCCACAGTATTGTCTTATATCTAAGGATATTTACCCATGTAGTACAGTTGTATTTCTCTTATCCTTGTCAGGTTTTCTATTCCGGAACTCATTGTCCCAACACAACTGACATTCCATCGAAGAAGGCTGATGGACTAGCAAAAAATGACTTTAATGTAATGAAATTCTTTTAGTTTGCAGATGTATATTCCTTTATAAATTAAATAGAGTTTGTAGATAGAAATATCATGGGCCAGTATTGTCTAATCCAGGGGTAGTAAACCTTTTTATACCTACCACCCACTTTTGTATCTCTGTTAGTAATAACATTTTCTAACCGCCTACCAGTTCCACAGTAATGGTGATTTATAAAGTAGGGAAGTCAATTAAATTGCAAAAAGGAAAGTGATTCAGTATCGGACAAAACCCCTACCGCCCACCATGAAAGCTGGAACGCCCACTAATGGGCAGTAGGGACCAGGTTGACTACCACTGGTATCATCTATGATTGACTGGCTATATTCAGAGCCTAATAACAATAAGCATTTCTTTGAATCCTTCTTTTCTCTTCCTTTCTTTTTCTTTTCCTTTTTTAAGGATTCGTTTACTTCTTTTCAGGCCCCAAAGCCTATAAATATGACAGAGAGAAGGAATGAGAAAAGGAAGATGTGGTTAATGTTGTGAAATCCAGCTCTTGGCTGGGCTGCTGATCTAAAGTGACCATCTCATCTTTTTAACTACCTTCTCTTATTTGTGTCATTATTATGGCACAGGAGGAGGGGGTAGGGGGAAAAGGAGGGAGGGAGAGGAGGAGGAGGAGGCGGAGGAGGAGGAGGCGGAGGAGGAGGAGGAGGAGAAGAAGGAAGAAGGAAGAAGAAGAAGAAGAAGAAGAAGAGGAGGAGGAGGAGGAGGAGGAGGAGGAGGAGGAGGAGGAGGAGTTCCATCTAATAGCTAATATTATATTTTCTTCTATACTTTAAGAAGGATTCAAATAAGTGGAAAAAGAGCACAGAAAAGCAATCAACACATAGGATACTAACTTTTAAAGAGAGGGATTGAAATAATGAAGTGTTCTGAGAAGGAAAAAAGAGGAGAGATAGGGTAACACTCATCAAATATCTTAGATAATGTTAAATAGAACATCAAATCCTGCTTTATATCATCCCAGAGCAGAAGACACAGAATGCTATTTTTAAGTTACAGGAAGTCAGATTCTGAATGATTTTTGAGGAAAAGACTAATTCAACAGTGGAATCAGTTACCTAGAATAATAATAAGCTCCTTGTCATTCTTTAACCAAGATAGTTTCTGATAAACTCTTGATTCCCTTAAACTTTCATTAGATGACATGAGGTCAATTAATCAGACTCCTGAAATATCAAAATACCAGCTTTCTAAGACTGTATTGAACACCAGTCTTACATTCAACCAATTGCTTGACCATGTGCCAAGATAATTGATGTGGTTCTTTGTGTTGATTCAAGAAGTTGAAGTTGCAATAAATGTCCACACTTGTTTTGGAACCAAAGTATTTAAATCTAGTCTCCTGCCTGGTCAAAATCAGCAAAACTCAGATTGACATTGTTAGACTCATTAAATGGAGAAAGGTGCTAAGTTTCTGTGAACACTGGTAATGTGCTACTTCATTGACACCAACATTCCTGCCTGATCATGAATTAAATGCAAAACCTTTCTTTATCCAGCACTAAGTCAACTGCCTTGAGCAATGTTTTTATTGCAGGGATCAAGTTGCTACCACTGCAAACTTTTTAATTGTCTCTGAAGAAAACTGTGAGGTGGTTGTGGGTGAGTTTCATAATTACCTATTTGAAAGTTTCAATATTTTCATACCCAGATGTGTTAGAACAGGGGTGTCAGACTCAAGGCCTGGGGGCTGCATCCGACCCACTGGATACTTAGATCTGGCCCGTGGGGCCACCCTGGGAACAGTGAAAGACTGGCCTGCAGTGCTTCTGTCAGCAAAAACAGGGTCCCAAGCTCCATTTTCAGCTGCTAAGTCCTCCTGCAACCGTCTGCTAGTAAAAACATAGCTCCAGAGAGCCTTCCTGGCTCCATTTTCACTGTCAGAAAATTGCAGGAGGTTGTGGCAGCCAAAAAGGGAGCTCAGGACCATATTTTTGCCAGCAGAGTGCTCGGCCCACCACAGATGCACCCGACACAAGTGATGTTGAGCTACTAACAGAGATACAAAAGTGGGCGGTAGGTATAAAAAGGTTGACTACCCCTGCCCTAGACCAGTCTTTCTTAAAAACCTCCAGTGGTGAAGCACCTACAACTTTTGAAGGCAAGCTCTTCCACTGGTTAATTGTTCTCTCTGTTAGAAAGTTTCTCCTTATTTCCAGATTCCTTTTCTCCTTGATTAGTTTCCAACCATTTTTTCTTTGTCCTGCTTGCGGGTGCTTTGGAAAAGGGATTGACCCCTCCTCTTTGTGGCAGCCCCTCAAATACTAGAATATGCCTATCATGTCACTCAATACAATACAATAGCAGAGTTGGAAGGGACCTTGTAGGTCTTCTAGTCCAACCCCCTGCTTGGGCAGGAACTTTATACCATTTCAGACAAATGGCTATCTAACATCTTCTTAAAGACTTCCAAGGTTGGGGCATTCACAACTTCTGGAGGCAAGCTGTTCCAGAGGTTAATTGTTCTGACTGTCAGGAAATTTCTCCTTAGTTCTAAGTTGCTTCTCTCCTTGATTAGTTTCCACCCATTGTTTCTTGTCCTGCCCCCAGGTGCCTTGGAGAATAGTTTGACTCCCTCTTCTTTGTGGCACCCTCTGAGATATCAGAACACTGCTATCATGTCTCCCCTGGTCCTTCTTTTCATCAAACTAGACATACCCAGTTCCTGCAACCGTTCTTCATATGTTTCTCCTTGTCCTACTTTTCTCTGGACTAGCCATCCCCAATTCCTGTAACCATTCAGGACCTCAACACATTTAACATGTTGCCAGCCATCATACTGGAAGGAAAATATAAGAAAATTCCCAAACAGAAGAATATAAACTGCAAGTGTTTGCAGATTATTTAGTTTTTATTCTTGAGGAACCATTTGAAACTGCACCTAAACTGATAGAAAGAATTGAGGATTATGGAAAAGTAGCAGGTTTGAAAATAAATAAAGATAAAACAAAGATATTGACAAAGAATATATCATCAAGACAGAAAGAGGAATTAGCGGAAAATTTGGAGATTCAGGTCACGAACAAGGTTAAATACTTGGGGATCTACCTGATAGCTACTGTAGATGTAGTACACTTAAAGAGGACAACTATTCTAGATTTAAGCAACAAATTGTAACAGATTTGATGAAATGGGAGAATCTACACCTATCATTGACTGGGAGAATATCTACAATAAAAATGAATATTTTGCCAAAAGTCTTATATCTAAATAAAGTTCATTTATTTCAGTAATGCAACTTAAAAGGTGAAACTAATATATGAGATAAGACTCATTGCATGAAAAGCAAGATAGTTCAAGCTGTGATTTGTCATAATTGTGATGATTATGGCGTACACCTCATGAAAACCCCAAATCCACAATCTCAGAAAATTAGAATATTACATGCAATCAATAAAACAAGGATTGTACATAGAACAATATTGGACCTCTGAAAAGTATAAGCATGCATATGTACTCAGTACTTGGTTTGGGTCTCTTTTGCAGCAATTACTGCCACAACACAGCGTTTCACCTGTATAACAATGCAAGCTTGATCTTATTGAAACCATAGCAATTTTCCTATATTATATTCTCTATAACATGAGTGTCAAACCTGATTGCATCAGAGGTGGTATTCAGCAGGTTCTGATCAGTTCTGGAGAACCGGTAGCAGAAATTTTGAGTAGTTCAGAGAATGGGTAAATATCACCTCTGACTGGCCTCGCCCCCATCTCTGCCTCCCAAGTCCCAGCTGATCGGGAGGGAATGGGGATTTTGCAGTTATCTTCCCCTGGAGTGGGGAGGGAATGGAGATTTTACAGTATCCTTCCCCTGCTACTCCCACCAAGCCACACCACACCCACCAAGCCACGCCCACAGAACCGGTAGTAAAAAAAATTGTATTCCATCACTGGATCACATCATGTGATGTATTGTGACGTATCACATTTTTTTGACATTGCGCAGCCCGGGTGGGCATGGCCTGCGTGTGATGCATCCAGCCCGCAAGCTGCCAGTTTGACACCTCTGCTCTATAAGGAACAGTTGCACAATGTAATGTGTCTCCATTAACAGTTAATTTCCAGGGTGCTTAGATTTGTTCTGTTTTACTACCACAATGACTTATCTCTTTTTTTTCTAAACTCTGCTGTATTATCTGCAGAATGTGTACAGCCAGATTATCTAGTTTTTAATCTTTGTTGAAGTTGACCTTACTTAACCACAATAAATAACTAATACTATTTCTCAGAGTATTATCTTACCAATGAACTTACCAATGTTGTTCCATACTTCCCAAACATGTCAAACTTATCCTACATCTATGGCACTAGGCAACGAAATAATTATTTGCTCGTCATTAACAGTACTATGCATTTCTTCTTTTTTAATCTTTGATTACAATAAATGACTAATACTATTATTTTGCCACTGAACTATTCCATATTTCCTGAGCATGTCAAATGTACGCAACATCTATGATACTATGCAACAATTATATAATTATCATTTGCTCATCATTAACAGTTTTATATACAGTGGTACCTCGGTTCACGAACTTAATTCGTGAACTGACTCTGGTCGCGAACCGAATTGGTCGCGAACCGAGGCAGAGTTTCCCATAGGGTTTAATGTAAATCCGGTTAATCCGTTCTGATCTCTTTTTTTTTTTTGGTTTTAATTCTTGAACTGACTCTGGTCGCGAACCAAATTGGTTGTGACCCGAGGCACAGTTTCCCATAGGGTTTAATGTAAATCCGGTTAATCCGTTCTGATCTTTCTTTTGGTTTTAATTCTTGAACTGACTCTGGTCGCGAACCAAATTGGTTGTGACCCGAGGTGGAGTTCGTGAACCGAGGCGGAGTTCGTGAACAGAAGCGGAGTTCGTGAACCGGACCATATTTTTATGAACTTTTCTGTTCGTGAACCGAAGTGGAGTTTGTGAACCGGAGCATATTTTTATGAACTTTTCTGTTCGTGAACCGAAGTGGAGTTTGTGAACCGGAGCATATTTTTATGAACTTTTCTGTTCGTGAACCGAGTTGTTCGTGAACAGAGGCGTTCGTGAACCGAGGTACCACTGTACTTTGGCTTTTTTATTTTTGATGACAATAAATGACTAATATCATTTCTTAGAGTATTTACCTTACCATTGAATCATATTGTATCATATTTCCTGAACATGTCAAATTTATCCAATACCAATGATCCCATGCAACAACTAAATAATTATCATTTGCTTGTCATTAACTGTTTTGTACATTTCATCTTTTTTATCATGTTCAGAGGCTTTTTGAGGTGTCTGTTTATAATTCCCTGCCTTCAAAAAAAAAAAAAACCAACCACCCTTGCTATAATTCATTGTTATAATCTTGCTGTTCCCATAATTTACAGCTGCTTATAAATGAACTTTAACATGTCTTTTTAAAAAAACCACTTGACTCATTCTTGAGAACAGGCCGAAGGTTCCAAGAAAGATATGCGCTACAAAGGAGGATGATAAATGGTCATCCGGGGATATTAGGTTGTGGGATACATTGCTCCATTTTGCAACTCTCTGATTTTTATTGCGGCTCTTGTGAAATTCCCAAACCAATTTTTTGCAGAAGTAGGCAGAAGTCTACCGTCAGCTAAGTGATTTATCCAAAAGTTATACCAAAAAAAAAAAAAGCATGCTATGCCGTCATTGAAAAATGTTGTTATCAAATGTTCTACACTGGCGGGAATAGCGAAAATGTTTCTGAACTGTTTACTGGATGAAAATGTAGCCAGGCCCACGGAACATTCTATCATATGTGGTGGACATGTACAGCAGCAAAAAAATATTGGAGAAGAATAAATAACGGGCTGGAAGAGATAACCACACAATCAATAGATCTAAAACCAGAACTATTTGTATTAGGGATAATTGCAGGGAATAGTGACAAAAAAAAAAGTCAGTACTGAATGTCATAACAACAGCAAGAATCATAAATGCACAAAATTGGAAAAACCAAAATATAACAACAGAAGAAAATGTGATTTTAAAAAAAGTATTAGAATGCTCTGAAATGGACAAACTTACAAAAGAAATAAAAGACAAAGGAGAATCTGAGTATTATTTAGTGTGGAATTTATGGTACAAACGGCTAGAGGAAAGATGCAAAGAATAAGAAAACATTAAAGGAAAAAAGATTAAGAAATTAGAAAACAATCATAAAACAGCATAATTAATAAGAGGGGGGTAATATAAGGTATATTGCATATAAAGACCCGCGCCAGTCCGGCTTCCGACCCGGGCATAGCACCGAGACGACATTGGTCGCGTGTGTCGATGATCTCTGGAGGGCGTGGGATAGAGGATATTCCTCTATCCTAGTCCTATTAGACCTCTCAGCGGCTTTTGATACCATCGACCATGGTATCCTATTGCGCCGACTGGGGGGTTGGGGCTGGGAGGCACTGTTTTGCGGTGGTTCTTGTCCTACCTCTCTGGTCGGTCGCAATATGTGTTGGCAGGGGGGCAGAGGTCGGCCTCGAGGCCCCTCATATGTGGGGTTCCTCAGGGGTCGGTCCTCTGGCCCCTACTGTTCAACACATATATGAAGCCGCTGGGTGAGATCATCCGTGGTTTTGGGGTGGGATATCATCTGTACTCTGATGATACTCAGCTGTACATATCCACCCCAGACCACCCCAACGATGCCGTCAAGGTTATGTCCCAGTGTTTGGAGGCCGTACGGATCTGGATGGGTAGTAACAAACTCAAGCTCAACCCGTCCAAGACTGAGTGGCTGTGGCTTCCGGCACCCCGGTTCAGCCAGATTATTCCAACACTGGCCATTGGGGGTGAAACACTGGCCCCTGTGGAGAGGGCGCGCAATTTGGGTGTCCTCCTGGACTCCCGGCTGTCTATGGAGGACCAAGTGGTGACACCCAGGGGAAGAGCCTTCTCTGTGGCAGGCTTTGGAACGACTTACCCCCTGAACTTCGCACCATCTCCGACCTCCGCCTCTTCCGCAAGTGTCTAAAGACACACCTGTTCCATCTAGCCGGCCTAGCGCAACCTCCATTACTGACTGTTAGATAGTTTTAAATTTTGGGATTTTAATTTGGTTTTTAGCACAGGATTTTATTAGTAGAATAAGTTTTTTAAAAAAATTTATATGTTTTTGTATGTATTTTTAGTATTCCTGTGCGCCGCCCTGGGTCCGTCTGGAGAAGGGCGGGGTATAAATTTAATAAAATAAAAATAATTAAAATAAATTAAAAAATATAAAATAGTACGGAATAATAGTTATAAGAGAAATGTATGTATGTAGATAGATAAAAGATGTATTGTATAGAAATAAGTACATTGAAAGAGTAATATATATAGAAAAATAGAAAAGTATAGGTCCCTTCCAATTCTGTTATTTTATGATTCTATGAATGGAGGGGACATACGTATCTGCCAAGTCACACATGAGCAAAGAAGAATGGAGACATTTCCAGAAACAGAATGAAGCTGAGCTAGCAGACCAAAGTCTCCTGATTGTGCATAGTGGAGTGGAGGCTAAAACAGATGAAAAACGGTTGCAGGAGTATAAATCCTTCCATTCCTCAGCATCTAGTCAAAGCTGAAGAAGGTTCTTGGATGAGAAGCGATATGTCTTCAAAGGAACCCCTCAGTTGCCTCTTGAAAAAAGCCCCTTTGGGACATGGCTGCTGAAGGTTTTGTGGCTGACCTTTCTGTCTATCTAACCCTACGGAGCACCAATGACTAGGAGCTGATCCACACTTCCTTCTGCTGATGCCAGCATGAGAACATGCCCTTTACCATTGTGTCATTTACCAGAAATGAAGCGATGTCATCCTCAATCCACCCCTTAGCTGACAGGGAGAGTAACTACTGCCCAGGATTTTTAGTTCCACTTGAAAGTTAATATTTTTTTCTCTTTCCACATGAAAGAATAGAATAGAATAACAGAGTTGGAAGGGACCTTGGAGGTCTTCTAGTCCAACCTGCTGCTTAGAAAAATGAAACTAATTTCTCCTTAGTTCTAGGTTGCTTCTCTCCTTGATTACTTTCCACCCATTGTTTATTGTTCTACCCTCAGGTGCTTTGGAGAATAGCTTGACTTCCACTTCTTTGTGGCAACCCCTGAGATATTGGAAGACATTGAAGGCAGACGATAGACTTAAAGTATCCTGTGCTAGGAATGCAAAGTCCAGAGAGTTTCAAACCCCAAGGCTCAGTATTAAAACATACTTCATGAAAATAAAAGTTTCCTCTCATTTAGATTTTTCAACCTAGGCATTAAAAGATCCCTTCATGAATGTTTACATTCAGTAAAACTCTTATCTTGGATACAGCCCCCAGCAGGAAGGATCAGGTTCTCCACAGCATCTTCCCAAAGTAGACAAACAAACAGTATTTAAGTAAGTAGAACCTTAGAAAAATGCCTGCTGACATTTGTTTTTCACACTCCCTGAGTATCGGACAAGACTGAGCAAGATTCCTTTTTTTTACTGCCAAGGACACTGAACCATCACTTGAGCTCTTTTGGAAACATAACAACTGCATAAAAATCCAAATGGACACCCAGCAAAATTCTGCTACTGATTTACATCTTTCACACTTAACTAGCTTAATATATAGTCCAATGTTTGACTCTGTTGATCTAGATGTTACTGATGCTATAACTCTCTCTCTCTCTTTCCCTCCCTCCACCTCTCCCTCCCTCCCTCCCTCCATCTCTCTCTCTCTTTCCCTCCCCCTCTCTCTCTCCCTCCCTCTCTCTCTCTCTATCTTTCTCTCCCTCTCTCTCTGTCTCTCTCTCTCTCTTTCAACTTGCTGCAGCCAATTCCCCACAACCAACTTGCCACAGTCCACACGCCATAGGACAACTCACTGCGGGACAATTCAACAATTCCATTTAATTACTTAAAATAGTTTTTAAAAATATGTTAATTTTTGTCATTCGCATTTCATTTTGCCCCTCCTTTGGCATCCTTTCTTTAATGATTCTGTTCCTCTATTTCTTCATTCTTGTAACTAACTTGGCTACGGCAAGTTAGCCCTGGTGAGTTGGCTGGGGTGAGATGGACATTGCAAGTTGGCTGTGATGAGTTGTCATAGACCCCACAAACCAGTGGTTTCAGATTCGGGATTCGGTTCCGGATCCCGTTCCAATGGAACAGGCCCGGCATTGTCCACATGGACACGTGCAGCATGCACATGCACCTTACCGCTTCCACAAGGCTTTGCAATGCTCCAGCTGCTCAGTGGAGCGTCACACAGGTGCTGCATGAGCCATGCACAGGCGCAGAAGTGCCAAAGATTTAAAAGACCGGTAAGGAGCTTGGGAGAGCAGGTGGGCCCTCCAGAGCACCATACCACTTCCTACAATACATTCTCATCTGCATGTGTGCTCAAATTTACAAAATCTAATACTCCTCTGCTCATAATACTCCTCGGCCTTAGGGTTTTTTTAGCTTTTAGATTACTGTCTATTTTAGGGGGTACCAGGGAGGGGGGAGGTATAAACAGTTAGGAAGAGAGGGCCAGGCCAGCAGCCGACGGAGGACAGCGGAAGGATCCATGAGGGGGGGGGGGGAAATGCGAGTCGTCCCTAGGGAGGGCATTTCCATCCCGACGGTCGTGGGGAGAGGCAGGTCCGAGGGGAGGAAAGTTCCATCCTCCCGGTTGGGGACACGTGGCCGTTGGTTGCATACGGTCAGGTGTCACAACCCCTGCAGGCTGGGTGGTCAGGGAATACAGAGCCAGGGCCTGAGGCTGATGTTTTGTAATGCCAGGTCCGTTGTCAACAAAGCCCCCCTCATCCATGACCTTGTGTCAGAGGGGGAGCCAGACCTGGCAGGAATAGCGGAGACCTGGTTGGGCCACGAGGGTGGACTCCCCCTCGTTGAAATGTGCCCACCAGGTTACCGCACTTTTCATCAGCCTCGGGCCCTAGGCAGGGGTGGTGGGGTAGCGGTTATTGTAAAGGAAGGTCTTGAGCCGAGAGAGACCGTTGTGCCTCAGACCACCGGTTGTGAGTCCCTCTGTGTGAAGTGGGGCCTAGGGAGGCAGTTGGGCTTGCTGGTTGTATACCTGGCTCCGCCCCAGGCACCTGATGGACCCTAATGGGTTCCAGGCGGCGCTTGGGCCACTTCCTGTACCCCTGACCCGCGCCCCGATGGAGGACCTCGTGGCCGCATGGAATACTGCGACCACGGGAGCCTTGGATCGGGTCGCGCCCTTGCGGCCTCTCTTGCGGCGGCGAGCCACCCTGGCTCCTTGGTTTACCGAGGAGCTGAGGGGGATGAAACGCCACAAGAGATGCCTAGAGAGAAGATGGAGGTCTACCCGATCTGAATCTGACCGGACACAGGTAAGAGCCCATTTACGGACTTACATTGTGGCGCTGAGAGTGGCCAAACGTCATCATTGTGCCACTCTCATAGCATCCGCAGACAACCGCCCTGCCGCCCTGTTTAGGGTGACCCGCTCCCTCCTTCAACAGAGGGTGCGGGAAGCCCCGCTACAGGGTAGAGCAGAGGAATTTGTGACTTTTCTGCAGGAGAAAATCGCTCAGATACAGAACGAGTTAGCCCCCATTGATGGTCCAGTGGGATGCCACGAGATAGATCTTGTTTGGGAGGAGTTTGACTCCGTTGCTTCCGAGGATATGGACAGGTTACGTGGGTGACTGCGAGCCACCACATGTTTATTGGACCCGTGTCCCTCCTGGCTTGTATTGGCATCCTGGGAGGTGACACGAGGCTGGCTCCAAGAGGTTGTCAACGCATCCTTAAGTGAGGGTTCCTTGCCTGCCTCCCTAAAAGAGGCTATGGTGAGGCCCCTCCTTAAAAAGCCCTCTTTGGATCCAGCTTTATTAACCAACTATCGTCCAGTCTCCAACCTTCCCTTTTTGGCGAAGGTTGTTGAGAGTGTGGTGGCACAACAGTTTCCCCGTCACCTGGAGGAAGTTGACTATCTAGACCCGCGCCAGTCCGGCTTTCGGCCCGGGCATAGCACCGAGACGGCATTGGTCGCGTTGGTCGATGATCTCTGGAGGGCCAGAGATGGGGGTTGTTCCTCCATCCTGGTCCTATTAGACCTCTCGGCGGCTTTTGATACCATCGACCATGGTATCCTATTGCATCGGCTGGGGGGGTTGGGGGTGGGAGGCACTGTTTTACGGTGGTTCTCCTCCTACCTCTCTGGCCGATTGCAATTTGTGTTGACAGGAGAGCAGAGGTCGATCTCGAGACCCCTCACATGTGGGGTGCCTCAGGGGTCGGTCCTCTCGCCTCTCCTGTTTAACACATATATGAAGCCGCTGGGTGAGATCATCCGTGGTTTTGGGGTAGAGTACCATCTCTACGCTGATGATACTCAGCTGTATATATCTACCCCAAACCACCCCAACGATGCCGTAGCGGTGATGTGCCAGTGCCTGGAAGCCGTACGGATCTGGATGGAAGAAACGGACTCAAGCTCAACCCGTCCAAGACCGAGTGGCTGTGGTTTCCGGCTGCCCGATTCAACCAGCTGACTCCATCGCTGGCCATTGGGGGCGAACATCTTGCCCCAGTGGATGGGGCGCGCAACTTGGGTGTCCTCCTGGATGCCCGGCTGTCCATGGAAGATCAAGTGACAGCCGTGGCCAGGAGGGCGTTTTACCAGGTTCGCCTGGTTCGCCAGTTGCGCCCCCTATTGGATCGGGACGCCCTTCGCACAGTCACTCATGCTCTCGTGACATCCCGACTGGACTATTGTAACTCTCTCTACATGGGGCTCCCCTTGAGGTGCACTCGGAGACTTCAGCTAGTCCAGAATGCAGCCGTGCGAGCAATTATGGGAACCGCAAGGTGTACCCACGTAACACCGCTCTTGCGCGAGCTGCACTGGCTGCCTGTCGTCTTCCGGGTGCACTTCAAGGTTTTAGTTATCATCTTTAAAGCGCTCCATGGCTCGGGACCTAGCTATTTGCAGGATCGGATCCTGCCGTACACATCCACACGGCCGATTCGCTCCCACAGAGAGGGACTTCTCCGGGTGCCGTCCACTAGACTTTGTCAGCGGGCGACGCCCAGGGGAAGGGCTCTCTCTGTGGCGGGCCCAGCCCTCTGGAACGACCTTCCCCCCGACATTAGAACTACCACGGACCTCCGTTCCTTCCGTCTAAAACTAAAAACATATCTGTTCTGCTTGGCCGGCCTAGGATAGTCTCTCTTCGATGGGGTTGCCAGAAATTTTAGATGGGGATTTTAGTTTTTTAATTGGAATTTTTAGCGCAGGGAAATATTTAATTTGTTTTTAACTATATGTATGTATTTATTGTTTTATTAGCCCTGTGCACCGCTCCGAGTCCCTTCGGAGAGAGGGAGCGGTCAACAAATTTAATAAATTATTATTATTAAATTATTATAATAGAATCCCTTATGCCCTCAGGATCGAAATTTTGAGCTTGGACAACCTGGAACTACACTGCCTATGGTCGGACCTTAGCATAGTACACAAAATTATCTGCTACAATGTCCTACCTGTCAACGACTACTTCAGCTTCAACCACAATAATACAGAGGCAAACAATCGATACAAACTCAAGGCAAACCGCTACAAATTCGATTGCAGAAAATACGACTTCAGCAACAGAGTGATCAATGCCTGGAATTGTC
Organism: Rhabdophis nuchalis; assembly: GCA_039707465.1. Taxonomy (NCBI): domain Eukaryota; kingdom Metazoa; phylum Chordata; class Lepidosauria; order Squamata; family Natricidae; genus Rhabdophis; species Rhabdophis nuchalis. The sequence goes on from CM077649.1 coordinate 50,787,134, forward strand.
TACCTGAGTCCGTTGTTACTTCCTCAAACCCCCATAGCTTTAACCTTAAACTATCTACCTCACCCCATTCCTAAGAGGTCTTTAAATGAGGCGTGCATAAGCGCACCAGAGTGCCTACTGACCCTGTCCTCCTGTCCCCATGTATTTGTACTCATTTCCTTGTTCATGTCCATGTTTACACTTATACCTGTTATCTTGTACATGTTCGACATAAATACCTGTTATCTTGTACATAAATACCTGTTATCTTGTACATGTTCGACATAAATAAAATTAAATAAATAAAAATAATATGTTTTTCACTGAGCATTTTCTCTAATTCCAAATGGGAAAGTTGCTGATTTTACAAGAGTTTACAGAATCCCAAATAAGATTAAAAATCATAAACTTTTCTGATTTGCGATTTAACGGTTGAAGTGTTGGAACAGAAGCAGAGAAATCCAGCGCTGAAGCTCACTGATGATTTTTAAACCGTCTTTTTTGTCACAATCTACCTTTATAGAGGCGTTGGGAAAATCAAATTAGGGAGGAGCATAAAACCAAGACATCATATATGTCACCGGGAGTATCTGAAGGAAAGTCTCAGTGGTGGGTTTCTGCAGGCTCGCACCTACTCGCGAGAGCTGGTTGGTGAAATTTAGAGAACCGGTGAGAGGGGGTTCCACCGGCGTACCTAGAAGTAAATCTGGCCCGCCGCTGCCAGTGACCCAACCGGAAGGAAAGGAAAGGAAGGAAAGGAAAGGAAAGGAAAGGGAAGGAAGGAAGGAAGAAAGAAAGAAAGAAAGAAAGAAAGAAAGAAAGAAAGAAAGAAAGAAAGAAAGAAAGAAAGAAAGAAAGAAAGAAAGAAAGAAAGAATCATCACAATTGAGTCCAAAATTTTGGTTGCTAAGCAAGAGCATTGTTAAATGAGTTTCACCACATTTTAAAAGGTGGCCACTCCCACCCTGTCACATGACTGCCAAGCCACGCCCACAAAATAGGCTATACCTAGAGAGTAGGTTCTAAAAAATTTGAAACCCACCACTGGAAAGTCTGTACCTATGCATAATACATCAGCAAAATATTCACTGTGCGAGTACAAACATGATACAGGAAAAAACACTTTTCTTAATTTTGGTTTATTGAGCAAGTAGAAGCATTTCAGATAAATTTTCTCAAGACAGCTGAGTCACAGCACAATTCATAGAAGAGAAGAGATGTTCAGCGGTAAGCAAGAGGCACTTTCTGACGCAGAAGTTCCTTCTAGGTATTGCAGTTGTTGGCAGTGTCGCGCTGAATACAGTATATGGGCAGTTATTGGGCAGTTCCCATTTCTAAAGCATTGTTCATCGTTTGGTTCTTATATAAGTCTAATTCTTTCAGACACTTTGTCACTTAGCAATTTCATATGACTGGAATGTTTATTTCTATTGTTACTTCCCCATGTCTGCTTCCTTCACCTGAGTTTAATAGTAAGCTTATAAAAATTAGCTTCTTAGAAAAGTATTTCTCCCTGGCAGGAAACCAATTAGATGATGATGGAAGTAACAGTAGCCAAACTAGGTTCCTCAGGCTGTAAAAAACTGGATAGTGCATAATTCTACTGTGGTCTTCTGCCCCCCCCCCCAACTGAAATAACCTCTAAACCAGCCGTCTTTGAAGTCTCCATCTGCACATCAAATCCCAGGCGAACCGGTAGTAGTGGTAGTGGGAGAAATCCAACAAAATAACCTTGTAAATCCCAGCCTCACATCTATCGCCTCCTGCCCCATACATCCCTTCGTCCGATCCGCTCCCACAGAGAGGGTCTTCTCCAGGTGCCGTCGGCTGGGCAATGCCGGTTGGCGACACCCAGGGGAAGGGCCTTCTCTGTGGTGGGCCCGGCCCTCTGGAACGACCTACCCCCCGACCTTCGCACTACCTCGGACCTTCGCCTCTTCCGCCAACATCTTAAGACGCATTTATTCCAACAAGCCGGCCTAGGATAGCCCCCCGTTCTGACTTTTATACATAAATTATAATTTGGTAGGGTTTTTAATATGGGTTTTAGCACGGGTAAATAATTTAATATATTTTAATGTTGTATATTGTATTTATTGTGGTTTTTAAATAATGCCTGTGCGCCGCCCTGGGTCCTAACAAGGAGAAGGGCGGGGTATAAATTCGAATAAATAAATAAATAAATAAAATCTATAGGACAGGGGTGTCAAACTCAAGGTGCTTAGCTCTGGCCCATGGGGCTAGCCTGGAAATACCAAAGGACCATCCCGTGTTGCCTCTGCTAGCAAAAATGGGGCGGGGGTAGGGGGCACATGCAGGAACTGGGTATGTCTAGTTTAATGAAAAGAAGGACTAGGGGAGACATGATAGCAGTCTTCCGATATCTCAGAGGCTGCCACAAAGAAGAGGGAGTCAAGCTATTCTCCAAAGCACCTGAGGGCAGGACAAGAAGCAATGGGTGGAGAGAAGCAACTTAGAACTGAGGAGAACTTTCCTGACAGTTAGAACAATTAACCAATGGAACAGCTTGCCTCCAGAAGTTGTGAATGCTCCAACCCTGGAAGTCTTTAAGAGGATGTTGGATAGCCATTTGTCTGAAATGGTATAGGGTTTCCTGCCGAGGCAGGGGGTTGGACTAGAAGACCTCCAAGGTCCCTTCCAACTCTGCTATTGTATTGTATTGTATTTTCAGCCTGGATGGCCTCCTGCATCACTCTGCCAGCAAAACGGGGCAGGAGGTATGTGCAGCCCAGTGGTGGATTTCCATTTTTTGCACATACGCAGAAGCATCAGGGCAGGTGGGCGGAGCCTCCGGCTACCGCTACTACCAGTTTGCCCGATTCAGGCTGAACCGGAAGCAACCCACCTCTGGTGAAGACCCCCCCCCCACCCAATTCCCCATTTTGGCTGGCAGAGTGCTAAACATTGTATTTATTCTATAAGGTGCTTTTTCAAGAGGCAAATGGACTTTCTGGTTTTTCTTCGCATCCCCCCCCCCTTTCTGGAGGGTGGACCATAGGCGAAGGAGAATCTTTGAAACAAGAAAGGGAAAAATCTGCTGGAATACTTCGGGAAGGTACTTTATTTGGTCTCTGAAACACTCTGCTGGGAAACCTTTTTCTTTTACCAAAGCTTTGAAGTTGAAGATAAGCGGCGAGCTTGGATTGAAGTGTGAGATTCCTCAGTTTCACAGAATGTTTTGAAATGGCCGACTGAACTGATAAGAGTTACTTATGTTTGCGCTGAAAAGGATTGGATTGTGACTGACTTTTCTAATTCTTTTTTTCTGTCTTTTTGATTTATTTCACTCAAAACTTTGAAACTTGGAGCACTTCCACAATCCTACAATTATTTGGACACTCTATTGCGCATCTTTAAACTTAAATAAGGACTATATCTTATCCTTTTTTTGTCTCTGTTTTCCTTCCAACAAAAAGGACTGTAACACTTTGAAACTATTTAAACTATTTCCTACATCGTATCGCTCTTGGAAAAACAGTGGGCGGACATATATGAACAGATTTACTGGAAATATTGTCTAGAAACAAACTAACAGAGATAAACTAAGTGTTAACAAGGTAATTGGAGCTACTTTTTCCTAGTTCGCGGATTCGCCAAAATGTCTACGCACATAGATATATACACTGCAGAAAACCAGGAGCTTTTGGCTGAAATCTTGAGGGAATTGAGAGAATTTTGTGCAATACTCGACATTACACCAAGTGAAGAAATTGAACAGATTAGAGAAATTAAAGAAGAAAAGGGAAATGAGGCTGTTTGTGGACTGGATTTAACTGAAGACAAGGGAGAAGATCCAGGAGAGAAGATAAGATCAAGACCTCATCAGAAATTTGAATTTCAACCTGTCTGGCAAAAGGAAGGAAAAGGAGAACAAAAGATAGAGGAAATCACACCAGAGTTACACTTGATATTTGAAAATAAATCAAATTTGAGGAAAAGAATTGGTCAGCACTATGATTGTACAGCTATACAGGATCACAATGTGCCAATGGAAGTTTATAAAGAACATGAGAAGAGGAAAAAAAGTCGATGGAGAATGTGGATTTTAAAAGAGGCAAATTTAATTCATCCTTGGAGAGACAACGGCTGAAAAGAGGAACTTTTATCCCTTGATGAGCAATAACTAGGCTGGGTTTAAATTACCATCAAGGATTATTAATTAATTGATTGTTAGTAATAACTATAGATGCTTATAATAAGATTAGGTTTTTGATAATGATATATATTAGTTTATCTATAGATGGGGAATTGGGCTATTTAGATGGTTATAGAAAAATGATGTGTTAATGAATGATATATATCTGCTTATCTAAGATGGGGAGTTATGCTATTAAGATGGTTATAGAATACTCTTAGTAAAGGTTTTGTTAATAATATATATTTGTTTATCTATCGATGGGGAATTATGCTATTTAGATGGTTAAAGAAAGATTATGTGTTAGTGAATGATATATATTTGCTTATCTATAGATGGGGAATTAGGTGATTAAGATGGTTATAGAATACTATCACTCTTGGTAAATGATCAATCAATTAATAGTTACATAAAATTTTAGATAATTATATGGAATCTATAGAGATATGAAGGGATTAAATAAGGGATATTAATAGTAAATAGGATTTAAAGATATTATTAAAGAAAAAATAGATTGAGGCTAGAATACTTGATAAGACTTGTGGATACTGATATTGACTCACAGGATAAATTGTTAGATTTAAAATTAATAAAATGAGATAACCCATGAATAATAACCACTCCTGGAAGGCACAGAATTTATGGATACCCGATTAGGCCTTCTTATATTTAAATTTATTTAAATTTATTTATACTGTTTTTTGTTCTTTTTTGTTTGGTTTTATAAATAGAACATTATTATACAATTAGGCTTTACTTAAAAGGGTATTAAAACAACTAGCAAGATTTGGGACTGAGACATAAGAATTGTAATAATTGATATGAAAATTGAGCGATAAATCTTAAATCTGAAATTATAAAATATCATCAACACAAAATAGAACTGGCTCCGAGGCCGAAATACACCATGTAAATGAGATGAAGAGTGTGGAGTAGAGAGGTAAGGGAAGAAGAGAGAGAAAGGAGAGAGGGCAAAGAGGGGGAAGAGGAGAAGAGGAGAAGAGAAAGGAGGAGTGGAAAGGGGAGAGAGGAGAAGGAGAGAAGAAGGGGAAGTAGAGAAGGGGAGGGCGTTAGAGGGAAGAAAGGAGGTAGGGAGGAGGAGGAGAAAGGGGAAAGAAAATGATGGATAAGGCACAAATATGGTGTATGGAGAGCAGAAGAGCCCTCTGGGAGTTTTCTGGGTGTTGATGGTAAAATGAAATGATGGTAAAATGGAATGATGTAAACATTTAATAATATAATATGATGCTGGCTATGTAACAGTATATATGTTGTTATTTACTTTGAAAATCGAAAATAAAATAAAAATATCTATTCGGGAAAAAAAAAAAAAAAGAAGACGTTTCGCTTCTCCTACCTGAAGCTTCTTCAGATCTGACTGGATGGTGGGGAATGGCAGGATTTATACTCCTTGCAGACAGCGGGACATTTGCATTCTTAAAAGAGAATGCAAGGCATATATATCCTTCCATTCACCACCCTCCAGTCAGAGCCAAAGAAGCTTCTTGGATGAGAAGCGAAAGGTCTTCAAGGAACAACCAGGAAGTCCAATTGTCTCTTTAAAAAGCACCTTTGGGCTAGCCATGAGCTGGATGACTGAGAATCTCCATAGACATCATATTTAATCATTTGTTCTTTTTATATGGCCTCCCCACTTGTTAAACTGACTTAAACAAGTGACCTTAACAAATGGTACACTTAAATAAAAATATTAAAGGATTAAAATAACAATGTAAATATTAGTAAAAACTAAATAAACAGCCAAGAAAACTTAAAAGTTAAAAAAAAACAATGCCAAATCAAACAGACCTCACTAACTAGCCAACTCCCATGTCTGGGCAAACAGCCAGATCTTAAGTGGTTTCCATAAAAACATCAGAATGGGAGCCAATATAACCTCAGGTAGTGAGATGATCCAGAGGACACCACAAAGTAGAGACAGACTTCCTGGGATCTGCTAGGTGGTGTTCTTTAATTGATGGACCCCAATATATATATTTTAATATATATATTAATAATTACATTATCCCAAGTCTGCTGCTTATCAAAGTAAGTTTATAAACACTACTACCAGAGGTGGGCATCACATAATGTAACAACTGGTTCACCCAGAACTGAAAATGTGAGTGTGTGCATGCGCCTACTGTGCATGCACGCTGTTTCCAAAACATGGCGATCAAAGAAGGGTTCCTACCGGTTTGGACCAGTTCAGCCAAGTAGGTAGTAACTTGGCTCGCCCCGTCTTTCTGCAAAGTGCCTTGATGGAAACAATGTGGAATAAATATATAAGAAGCAGTCTTATATAAATCAGATCAGTGGTCTCTCCATGTCAAGGCTGGCCAACTCAAGAATAGGCAACCTTCAGACGACTTACCATATTTTTTGGAGTATAATACGCACCCTTTTCCCTCAAAAAAGAGGCTGAAAATCTGGGTGCATGTTATACACCGCTGCGTCTTATACTCTGAAAAATATGGTAATTATGATTGGGGATAGGCCATAAATTTTGATATGATGAATATACCTATTGTCAAGTTCCATTCAGGCAAAGAAAGCAAACAAGACGACTAAGCAGGTAGATCGTGGTATACGTAATCTGTATAAGCCTATTCAGGTACTTCCAACAAACACACAGTGCAAAACACGAGTGAATTAAAGTCAAGCCTGTAATTCTGTACTTCCCTCCACCATTTAAACCCTCCTTTGGCCCCACCCTCCTGTAGTCCACCCTCTCCTATCCGTGCACAATACACCCAAGGTACTCTGATGACATGACAGACCATGCTGGTTTACATTGCCACACAGGCGCTGGTGCTGTTCTATATGAAAGTCACTGCAGGATCCGAAGGTCCTTCAAGCTCTTGGTGCAGCAGGGAAACAAGTGTGGTGTCAAGTTTACGAAAGACCCCCTAATTGACAGCAGCAACCCAAGTCCCGCCCCACTCACAAATCTCCCCACCAACGGAATGGCAGCCGTGAGCCGCTGAACGCATCGGGCCTGACACCTATCTACTAAATAATAAAAAATACAAATAGTATATAATACAAAAGCCCAAAGCTAAAGAATACTTGGTATAAAGGAACTTGACGTAAATTTTGTTTCAAGGTTTTGTTTGCCTTCATTCCTAATGGCTCGGGGCCTAGCTATATACGAGACCGCCTCCTGCCCCATACATCCCTTCGTCCGATCCGCTCCCACTTCTCTGGGTGCCGTCGGCTGGGCAATGCCAGTTGGCGACACCCAGGGGAAGGGCCTTCTCTGTGGCGGGCCTGGCCCTCTGGAACGACCTACTCCCCGACCTTCGCACTACCTCGGACCTCCGCCTCTTCCGCCAACGTCTTAAGACGTATTTATTCCAACAAGCCGGCCTAGCATAGCCCCCCGTTTCTGACTTTTTATGTATAAATTGCAATTTGGCAGGGTTTTAAATGGGTTTTAGCACGGGTTTAATAATTTAATATGTTTTAATGATGTATATTGTTTTTATTGTGGTTTTAATAATGCCTGTGCCCTGGGTCCTAACAAGGAGAAGGGCGGGGTATAAATTCGAAAATAAATAAATAAATAAAATACTTTTATTCCAATGGTGGGTTCCAGTACCGGTTGGAACGGGCCCATCGTCATCCACATGGAGATGCGAAGTGCGCGCACACACACGTGCAGTGCGCGTTTGCGTCTTACCATCGGTAAGTCGTCTGAAGGTTGCGACGTCTCCACGAGCCTCAGCAATGCCCCAACTTCTTAGTGGAGCATCGCGCAGGTGCTGTACGTGCCATGCGGGAAGCGCTGAAGAGTTCAAAGACAGGTAAGGAACGCGGGCTGGCAGTTGGCCCTCTGGAGCACCCTACTGGAATGGTACCTGATCCTTCGGGCAGGCACCAGTATGCCCATACCGGGGTGTACTGTCTGCAACCCACCACTGTTTTATTCAAATCTCTTCCAGCAGTTGAGTATTTTCACATACATATCAGAACTTCATCTTTTTGTGGGAACAGTCACTCTGGAAATTTTGAGGTCGTTTCAGATATCATTGAACAATAATTAATTCATCACACTATTGCCAAGAGAATCATCATCATCATTTTAGCCATTGTCTATCCACTGCAGGATGAAGGCCTCTTCTGCATGTTTCCTACCAATATGGTCTGGAGTTTCTTTTTCCAATTGGGCCTGGAATACTTGCTGATGTTATTGAACAATATTAAGATTCTGCTGCAGTGGTGGGTTTCTGCAGGCTCGCACCTACTCGCAAGAGCCGGATGGTGAAATTTAGAGAGCCGGTGAGAGGGGGTTCCACCGGTGGACCCAGAAGTAACGCCTGCTGCTGCCAGTAACCCAATGGGAACAGGGGTGGGTTTCTCCGGGTTCGGGTGGGATCGGGCGAGCCCTTTCGTCAATTTTCCCGATCCCCAGCGATCCCTTTCCACCGGTGGACCCGGAAGTAAGTAGGTCCACGCCCCTCCCCCGCCTAGCCAGCGCTAAACTCGCTGGCCAGTGGTGGGAAGAAGTTGTGGAGAGGTGCGGGCGAGCCCGTGTGCGAAGTTCGCAGGCTCGCCCGTGCCTCTCCGCAGTCCACCCCCGCCACCCGGGACTCCCATCTGAGCCCGGCACAGCACGGGGCAGACTTCCTGCATTTGACGGGAAACAGCTGTGGCCGACGCAGAGAAGCAAGCCCAGGCGTCAGGACAGAGCAACGCCGAAGCAAGAGCGACAAGCCTTGCAGGAAGAGCCTCCGCCGCCGCGCTTCCCTTGACAAGAGCAAATGTCCCCTTTCAGAGAGCGAGCAGCTCTCTTCCTCGCTGGCGGGCGGAAGACCGAGCCCGGATCTTAGCATTCACTGAAAAGGGCCTCCTCGGCCTGTCAATTGAGCAAGCTCTGGAAGGCAGCCTGGAGCAGCGCCTGGAAAGCTCGGAGCGAGAAGCTACCCGGATCAGCCAGGATCTGTAAGGCGCGTTGCACAGGCTCCGAAAGCTCCATTGTGAGGCGAGCTGTGACCTTCGACACGCCGCCCACGTGATAGCCGCGCTCAGCGAAGGAAAGCGGTGCCGGTCCGCGGCTTCATAGAAACCGGGCCGCAGGGCCGGCGAGGAGGAGGAAGCAGCCCCTGGCCAGAGGATGGCCGATCGCGCCTCCACCACCTTCCTTCCGACAGCCACCGCAGCGCTTTGCACTTTCTGGGGCTTCCTGGAGAGGCCAGCATGTCGACTGGGGAGGTTATCTCGCAGCGGGCGGGCGAAGGATCCAAGCTGCGTGCCGCCAAAGCCATCCGGGCGCCGCACGCCCAGCCTCGGACGGCTTCGGCAGCACGCAGCTTGGGTCCTTCGCCCGCCCGCTGCGGGATAACCTCCCCAGTCGACATGCTGGCCTCTCCAGGAAGCCCCGGAAAGTGCAGTGCGCCGCGGTGGCTGTCGGAAGGAAGGTGGTGGAGGCGCGCTCGGCCATCCTCTGGCCAGGGGCTGCTTCCTCCTCCTCGCCTGCAGCTCGGGTCCTCTGTCCGCTCGCTGCGGGATAACCTCCGCAACCGACATGCTGACCCCTCTGCTGCTTCCCCGGGGGGGGGGGAGGGAGGGAGAGAATGGCAGATGCACAGAGAGGCACACTTAGAGAGACAGAAAGAGAGGGGGGGGGGAAACAGACACACATACACACACAGAGTGACAGATGGGTGGGGGGGAGGAGAGAGACAGATACAGAGAGAGAGAGAGAGAGAGAGAGAGAGAGAGAGAGAGAGAGAGAGAGACACAAAAAAACAGAAAGAGAAAGAAAAATAGGAAAAAAGATGAATGGAGGGAGGGAGGGAGGGAGTGAAGGAAAGAAAGGGGAGGGAGGAGTGAAAGAAGGAAGGAAGGAAAGAAAGAAAGAAAAAGAAAGAGGGATGGAGGGAAGGAAGGAAAGAAGGGAGGAAGGGGGAGGGAGGCAATGGAAGGAAGGAAAGGAATGGAAAGGAAAGGAAAGAGAGAGAGAGAGAGGGAGAGAGAAAGAGGGAAAGAAAGAAAGAGAAAGAAATAAAGAGAGAGAGAAAGAGGGAAAGAAAGAAAAAATGAGAGAGAAAGAAAAAGAGAGAAAGAGGGAAAGAGAAAGAAAGAGAGAAAGAGAAAGAAAGAGAAAGAGAAAGAAATAAAGAGAGAGAAAGAAAGAGGGAAGGAAAGAAAGAGAAAGAAATAAAGAGAGAGAGAAAGAGGGAAAGAAAGAAAAAATGAGAGAAAGAAAAAGAGAGAAAGAGGGAAAGAGAAAGAAAGAGAGAAAGAGAAAGAAAGAGAGAAAGAGAAAGAAATAAAGAGAGAGAAAGAAAGAGGGAAGGAAAGAAAGAGACAGAGAAAGAAAGAGAGACAGAGAAAGAGAGAAAGAAAGACAGAAGGAAAGAAAGAAAAAGAAAGAGAGAGAGAGAGAGAGAACTTATGACCACAATTAAGCCCAAAAGTTTGGTTGCTAACCAAGACCATTGTTAAGTGAGTTTCACCATATTTTCCAAATTGGCCACTCCCACCCGGTCACATGGCCGGCAAGCCACTCCCACCCGGTCACATGGCCGGCAAGCTACTCCCACCCAGTCACATGGCCGGCAAGCCACTCCCACAAAGCAGGCCACACCCACAGAACCTGTTCCAAAAATTTTGAAACCCACCCCTGAATGGGAAGGAAAGGAAAGGAAAGAGAGAGAGAGAGAGAGATTATCATCACAATTGAGTCCAAAATTTTGGTTGCTAAGCAAGAGCGTTGTTAAATGAGTTTCACCACATTTTACAATTGGCCACTCCCACCCTGTCACATGGCTGCCAAGCCACACCCACAAAATAGGCCACACATAGAGAGTAGGTTCTAAAAAAATTTGAAACCCACCACTGTTCTGCTGGTATTAGAGCAAGCTACAACTAATCTAACAAATAAAGAATGAATAAGTACAACAAATGTAAATTATATTTTTAAAGTATAATTATATTTTCCTTAAACATAGCACATTTTAAATTTAAACAACTATGTCCAATGAAAAGTTTGTTTGTTTTGTCACAAAGCAATTGTGAGGTTTTGTTTTGTTTTTTGTTTCATTGTTTTCTCCTTCACTTTTTCATCCTCAAACTTTGATCTTGGTGTTGAGATGTGATTCTTCACCAGCTAACCCTTTTTGGTTGCATCTTGCTGATTTTTCTTAAAATGTTAACTGAAATAGAATGGATTAGTAACAACTCAGGCCTATCTAGGTTAAAGAGAACTGGTTGTATTTCTTTATATGGTATAATAATTCATCTCCTCGTTCAGAGTGGGTATTACAAGAGGTTCCTCAGATTTCAACGTCAAAAGAACAGTGAATGAGGTAAGTCCTGTATTATAAACATAGTGTACTCACTTTCGTCTGCCAATCTAGCCGTTTGAAGGCATGTAACAAATGCAAGTTGAAAAATAGGGACCACATTGGTGGGAAGGTAACAACGTTCCATGCATCTTGGGTGTTTAGTCACGCCGGTCACATTTTTATTTTTATTTACCGTATTTATATCCTGCACCAGTGGTGGGTTTCTGCAGGCTCGCACCTACTCGCGAGAACCAGTTGGTGAAATTTAGAGAACCGGTGAGAGGGGGTTCCACCGGCGTACCTGGAAGTAAATCTGGCTCGCCGCTGCCAGTGACCCAACGGGAAGGAAAGGAAAGGAAAGGAAGGAAGGAAGGAAGGAAGGAATTTAACATCACAATTAAGTCCAAAATTTTGGTTGCTAAGCAAGAGCGTTGTTAAATGAGTTTCACCACATTTTAAAAGGTGGCCACTCCCACCCTGTCACATGACTGCCAAGCCACGCCCACAAAATAGGCCACACCTACAGAGTAGGTTCTAAAAATTTGAAACCCACCACTGTCCTGCACCCATCTCCCACAGAGGGACCCGGGGCGGCGACCATGACCATGGAGCGCTGGCTCTTCACCTTTGAAACGGCCCCCTAGAGTCGGGAACAACTAGCACATATGTGCAAGGGGAACCTTTACCTTTACCTTGTACTCACTTTCACTTTCACAGTATTTAAAAAAAATATTGTCAGGCATCCTACTACATCCTCTTCTTCACACATTCCCAAATAGTGTTCTAACTGTTTCAGTCCAACTGAACTTGACTGAATTCTTCCTCACAACTCCGAATGCCAATAAACTACAAAGAATGTCTTTCTTGGCAGCTTTCTGAAAATAGTTTTATCAGTCTACCCACCATTTTCCAAATTGTCTCCTTTCCAAGGAGTAAGTAAGATTGAGCCTGTGTAGCATCCAAAATTAAACAAAATTAACTAGTCGTTGTTGTTGTTTTCCAAACATCTCCAGACTCAGCTTATTCTTGGATTTCCACTGTAGATCATAAGGGTAACTTCTGTCATCTCTTCTCCCCCTTCCAAAAGGGGGATTTAATGTCGTTCTAAAACAAGACTGTCTTCAGAAAGGGCTTCATTGATTTTTGCTTTTCCCTACAGCCCTTGATTTGAATATCTTGTTGTTAGTTGTGTAGTTGTGTTTGACCCATTGTGACCCCCATGGAGAATTTATTTATTTATTTATTTTATTAAATTTATATCCCGCCCTTCTCCTTATTAGGACCCAGGGCGGCGCACAGGGATGTTAAAATACATACAAAATATAAAATATATGAAATTTAAAATACTTATTTTAATAAATAAACCCTGCGCTAAAACCAAATTAAAATCCCAGGTTTAAAAACTATCTAATGGTCAGTGTGGAGGTTACGCTAGGCCGGCTAGGTGAAATAGGTGTGTCTTCAGACACTTGCGGAAGAGGCGGAGGTCGGAGATGGTGCGGAGTTCAGGGGGTAAGTCGTTCCAGAGGACTGGGCCCGCCACAGAGAAGGCTCTCCCCCTGGGTGTCGCTAGTCGGCATTGTCCAGCCGACGGCACCCTGAGGAGGCCCTCTCTGTGGGAGCGTATCGGTCTAAGAGATGTATGGGGCAGGAGGCGGTCTCGCATATAACTAGGCCCCGAGCCATGGAGCGCTTTAAAGATGGTCGTTAAAACCTTGAAGCGCACCCGAAAGACCACAGGAAGCCAGTGCAGCTCGCGCAGGATAGGTGTTATGTGGGAGTGTCTAGGCGCTCCCGTAATCACCCGCGCGGCTGCGTTCTGGACTAGCTGCAGCTTTCGGGTGCACCTCAAGGGAAGCCCCATGTAGAGAGCATTACAGTAGTCGAGTCGAGAGGTGACGAGTGCTTGAGTGACTGTGCGTAAGGCCCCCCGGTCCAGTAAGGGGCGCAATTGGCGCATCAGGCGAACCTGATGAAACGCCCCCCTGGCCACGGCTGCCACATGATCTTCCATAGACAGCCGGGAATCCAGGAGGACACCCAAATTGCGCGCCCTCTCCACGGGGGCCGGTGTTTCGCCCCCAATGGCCAGAGTTGGAATAATCTGGCTGAACCGAGGCGCCGGAAGCCACAGCCACTCAGTCTTGGACGGGTTGAGCCTGAGTTTGTTACCACCCATCCAGATCCGTACGGCTTCCAAGCACCGGGACATAACCTCGACGGCATCGTTGGGGTGGTCTGGGGTGGATAAGTACAACTGAGTATCATCAGCGTACAGATGATATCCCACCCCAAAACCACGGATGATCTCACCCAGCGGCTTCATATATGTGTTGAATAGGAGGGGCGAGAGGACCGACCCCTGAGGAACCCCACATATGAGGGGTCTCGAGGCCGACCTCTGCCCCCCTGTCAACACATATTGCGACCGACCAGAGAGGTAGGATGAGAACCACCGCAGAACGGTGCCTCCCAACCCCAACCCCCCCAGTCGGCGCAATAGGATACCATGGTCGATGGTATCAAAAGCCGCTGAGAGGTCTAATAGGACTAGGATAGAGGAATATCCTCTATCCCGCGCCCTCCAGAGATCATCAACCAACGCGACCAATGCCGTCTCGGTGCTGTGCCCGGGTCGGAAGCCGGACTGGCGCGGGTCTAGATAATCAACTTCCTCCAAGTGTCGCGGAAACTGTTGAGCCACCACACTCTCAACAACCTTCACTAAAAAGTGGAGGTTGGAGACGGGACGATAGTTCTCTAATAATGCTGGATCCAGGGACGGCTTCTTGAGGAGGGGCCTTACTACCGCCTCTTTCAAGACGGCAGGCAAGGACCCCTCACTCAAAGATGCGTTGACAATGCCCTGGAGCCAGCCTCGTGTCGTCTCCCAGGATGCCAGTACAAGCCAGGAGGGACACGGGTCCAATAAACATGTGGTAGCCCTAAGTCTCTTTGACAACTTGTCCATATCCTCGGTGGTAACAAAATCAAACTCCTCCCAAGATGGTGTCACAAGAACAGCCTCGGCCCGCTCGACTGGGCCACTGTCGATGGAGGGTAACTCGTTCCGAATCCGAGTGATTTTCTCCTGCAGATAAATCCCAAATTCCTCTGCTCGACCCTGTAAAGGGGCTTCCCGCGGCCTCTGTTGAAGGAGGGAGCGGGTCACCCCAAACAGGGCGGCAGGGCGGTTATCTGCGGATGCAATAAGAGTGGCACAATACTCACGTTTGGCCACTCTTATCGCCACTAAGTAAGTCCTAATATGGTCTCTCACTAGTGTTCGGTCGGCTTCGGAGCGAGAAGATCTCCATCTGCTCTCTAGGCGTCTCTTGTGGCGCTTCATCCCCCTAAGCCCCTCGGTAAACCAAGGAGCCCAGGTGGTTCGTCGCCGCAAGAGAGGCCGCAAGGGCGCGACTCGGTCCAAGGCCCCCATGGCCGCACTTAACCATGCGGCCACTAGGTCCTCAGTCGAGTCGCGGGGCAAGTCCACAGGAATTGGCCCAAGCTCCCTTTGGAACCTTATCGGATCCATCAGGAGCCTGGGGCGGAACCATATAGGAATATCCGGTTCCGCCTCCCCGCGGTGAGGTGCGGCGATCGGAAAGTCGAGCCGAAGGAGAGCGTGATCTGTCCATGACAGGGGTGTGATGACTAGATCCCCTATTCCCAGATCACTACTCCACTGTCCCGAGACGAAGATTAGATCCAGGGTGTGTCCGCCCTCGTGGGTAGGGCCTACAACTACTTGGGTCAGGTCCATGGCTGTCATGGAAGCCATGAACTCCCGAGCTGCACCAGAGGTTTCGCCTGCTGACGGCAGATTAAAGTCCCCCATGACTAACAGTCTGGGGGTCTCCACTGCCGCCTCAGCTATCACCTCTAGGAGCTCGGGCAGGGCTGTTGTTGTATAGCGAGGAGCCAGGTATACAACTAACACGCCCAACTGCCTCCCTAGGCCCCACTTCACAAGGAGGGACTCGCACCCGGTCGTCTGAGGGATCGTGGTCTCCTTTGGCTCAAGACCTTCCCTAACCATAATCGCCACCCCCCCACCCCTCCCTAGGGCCCTAGGCTGATGAAAGGCTCGGTATCCTGGTGGGCACATTTCTACGAGGGGATGTCCTCCCTCGTGGCCCAACCAGGTTTCCGTAATACCTACCAGGTCCGGGTCCCCCTCTGACACAAGGTCATGGATGAGGGGGGCTTTTTGTACCACGGACCTGGCGTTGCATAGCATCAGCCTAGGGCCCCGGGTCTGTGGTTCTTGCCCTCCTAGTCTGCGATGGGAGCATGGGAGGTCGGAGTGCGTGACCGCCTGTAGCCAGCGGCCACGGTCCTCCAACCGATGTCCATCCCATCTCCCACCGCCCCTGCCCCTCCCCAAGACCGAATTGATGGAGAATACCTCCGTGGCAACGACCCCCCCTTCCCCCTCCTCCGTTTCTCTACTTCCGCCGGCCGGCCTTATAATTTGGCGTCCCCCCACCTGACTATCCCCTCCCTCCTCCCTGAAACCCCCTAAAATCCGAATTAAAAAATTACAAAGAAACCCCCTGAGCTTGCGCTTCGCCCACCTCTCAGGAGCAATAACTCCATCTTCGAGGTGGGCCCGAGTTAAACTAGGGGGCCAAGCCTGCGAGAGGGCAGAATCTCGCAGGCAAAGGAGGTCACGCCTCGAATACATTTCTAGGGGAACATGGAGGCTGCATAAACCAGGGGAACGTAATTGCAAGTTAATGTTTAGTTAGTTAATTAGTTAGTTAGAAAGAGTCCAGATAAAGTGCAGGTGTAAAGTGGCAGTGTACAGTGCAAATAATAGGAGATGGTAAGTCCATAGAGGTAAATCCATAGGGGTAGGAGGGGTAAAGTCAGATAGTCCAAAAGATAGTCCAAGGAAAGTCCGGCAGATGGGAAAGATCGCAGTTCAGCCCCTTTAAAGGGCCCCATCCATCTGCCCTCTTCAGCCACACAGGCCTCAGTCTGCATTTAGTGCCGTGCAGCTAGATGGTCCACTGCACGGCCTGATGGTAAATGCTGCCATGTGCAGGCTTGGCTTACCTCCTCCAGTCCCATGTTCCTCCAGGCCTTCCTGTCCGCTACCATCCTCAGAGTTGATTTAAACTCACGCCTACTGCTTTGGTGACTCCATCCAGCCACCTCATTCTCTGTCATCCCATTCTTCCTTTGCCCTAAATCTTTCCCCGCATTAGGTTCTTCTCCAGTGAGTCCTTTCTTCTCATTAGATGGCCAAAATATTTGATTTTCCTCTTCAGGATCTGGCCTTCTAAAGAGCAGTCAGGGTTGATCTCCTCTAGGACTGTCCGGTTTGATCGCCTTGCAGTCCAAGGGACTTGCAGGAGTCTTTTTCAGCACCATAGTTCAAAGGCCTCAATTCAGAGGTGTGTTGCTGCTGGCTTGGCCCAGACTGGGCACACTGGTCGTAGTGGCAGCAGGAAGCTTAGCTCACCCACCCAGAATGCGATTGCACATGGGAGCACGCCCGAACCAGTAGTAAAAATATTGGCAACCCCTTTACTGCCTCAATTCTTTGGTGCTCAGCCTTTCTTATGATCCAACTTTCACAGCCATACATTGCAACCTGAATATCTTGGGGCACGTCTAATCAGGTTGTGCAAAGATTTAAAGGAAAGTTTTGCTTTGGTCAAGGTTGGTGTGAAGCAGACCTTCTAGACTGCTTGATAAAGCAAGCAATGCAACATCCTCTCAAGCAAACAGAATGATAGAAGACCTTCAGTAGTAGCATGACTGAAGCTCCATCCCTTCTGATACCCACCAGAAAAGTGTGGGTATCAAAGCATTCTCATGTTCTCCTGCACTGGTGTTACTTAGCTTTATAAAGAAACATATGCAAGCAAACAACCAAGCACAGAGAGCACCAAAATCTTCACAGTTCAACTCCTAAATATGCTCTTCCATCAATTATTCTGTTCACATTTCTCCCAAAAGATACCAAAAGCTGAATCCTCTATATTTTTGGATAATCTCCTTGACTGTTTTGACCTAGGCTTCACAAATCACAAAACAGACTCCTTATCCTGACAAAGCCCCTTTTTATTAAGCTAATGAGAATTCCTCTCATTAGCAAAGTCCCAGCAAACAGTCTTTCAAGGGTGAATTTACAACCACAAACTTTATCAGGCTTGGAGAGCTACCAGGCCAATACCTTTAATGCAATGCTGTACAAGAAAATACTTGGCAAGGAATCCCTGGGGGTCACAAACAAATCTTCACACTAATTGAAGGAACTAATCATCTCCTACAAACTCCGCTCTCCTTTTGCTCCTCTTTATTCCCCATGGGAGGGGCCATTCACTGTCCACCTGTGCCTTTACACCCAGGTTGGCCCTTGTTCCTTAACTGTTCCCTTCTCCTGGCAGCTCTGGCATGCACACATCAGGAACAGGCTGTTCTTCTGACCCACTGATCTCTGACTCCAAAGGCAGCTGATAACTGTTGGGTGGTCCTGGCCCCATATCTGTCTCTGATGCAGGGCACTCCTCAGAGCCTTCCCCAGACTCCAGGACTGGTCCATATTCCTCCCCAACCACCTCGCTGTCTGAGTCTGCCACCAGCTCCATGGGCCGCTGGCAGGCCACAACATTGACTTGTTATGTAAATGTTATACCACAGCATTTATAATTATCTGTTCACCTCTTTCCTAGAGCAATGTCAGGTCCCATAGGTTCCTATAGGGATGCTGTCATTCATGTGGGAGGGGACAGGCTTGGCAGGGGTTTCTTGTATGGGTTTTCTGTTTCTATTTCTTGCTTTGCCTTGCTTTAATTTTCGGGACCTTGGGAGGAGGGGAAAGCAATGTGCCTCGAGCAGTTGTCTTATCTCTCTCCAGAGAAGAGCAGCAGCGTTGCCATGGAGATCGGCCTTTATCACCTTCTCAGCCTGAGTTTCCCATAACATCTTCACACTCCGGGATTGGCTGGATGATGAGTGAGACTTTCGGAGGGGCTCTGTTTGTAATGGTTTAATCTAACCATTTGAGTGGGAAAACTTAGTTCCTGCCTGCATCTCTTGCTGTCACAATCTTCTAATAAAAGTTTCCTTTTGAAATTTTGGGCTTTTGAAATTTCAATTTTTTTTCTTTTGAAATTTTGGGCTTGGACAACCTGAAACTACGCCTCACCTACGGTCTGACCTAAGTACAGTACACAAAATTGTCTGCTACAACATCCTACTTATCAACAACTACTTCAGCTTCAACCTCAATAATACATGGGCAAACAATCTATACAAACTCAAGGTTAACCACTTCAAACTTGATTGCAGAAAATACAACTTCAGCAATAGAGTGGTCAACACCTGGAATGCTCTACCTGACTCCATTGTTACATCCTCAAACCCTCACAGCTTCAACCTTAAACTATCTACCGTGGACCTCACCCCATTCCTAAGAGGTCCGTAAAGGAGGCGTGCATAAGCGCACCAGCATGTCTAATGTGCCTGTCCTCCTGTCCCCATTTATTTGTACTCATTTCCTTTGTTCATGTCCATGTTTATACTTATGCCTGTTATCTTGTACATGTTTGACAAACTAAATAAAAATAAAAAATAAAAACAAATGGCTTTTGTTTCAAGAGTTCTGCTTTCTTGTAGAAGAAGGGCAAGGCAGGACTTTACAAGTAAATAGTAGTTTCAGTTACGGTACACCTGAGTTTCCCACATCCTGTTTCAGTGCTATAACTCCAACATCCAGAAGCATTAGTATGATCCATTTTATTTCCTATATATATTCCAACAGTTTTTTTTCTTTGTTAAAGAAATTAAGAAATCAAACGAACACAGAAAAATTAACTTGATTCAATATGAAATATTAAGTTCATTAATCCAAGAACAATGGTTTGATTTTCTCACAGTCCTTTGTGGCAAACATGGTAAAACATAACATGAACATTTAGAAATTGGCACCCTTAGCCACAGTTTCCTCATCCTGCTTTCTTGAAATGACAACTTCTGCTTCTTCCAGTCTTTCACAATCAATATACGCGAAGCAGTGATACTCTTACAAATAATATGATTCCCATATAGTCCACCTATTTTAGATTCCATCTCCAGCATTTCATATTGGCCAACTCATTCATTAAGCATCAAGTGTCAGATTTGATCATTTCAGATGCAGAGTTTTTATCCAATTGTGCTCTCCCGTGGAACTGCAATGCTAGAATACCTACTTCAGCATATGACCTCACTTAATTTCATGAATGAGATAAGTGTTAAAAAAGGAAAGTCGTTAAGAAACTGGATGGGCACTGTTAGGGTTAGATTCAGGAATGAAATCAACTTACCCTCACTACCGGTTCGCAATGTGAGCACACACGCCATCTTCCACACATGTGCAGGACCTTCCGCGCATGTGCAGAGC
This sequence comes from Rhabdophis nuchalis, assembly GCA_039707465.1. Classification (NCBI taxonomy): domain Eukaryota; kingdom Metazoa; phylum Chordata; class Lepidosauria; order Squamata; family Natricidae; genus Rhabdophis; species Rhabdophis nuchalis. Next base: position 50,806,962 of record CM077649.1, read on the forward strand.
ATCAAAAACAGGACATGATGACATCCAGGTGGGTGGGCGGAACCTCCCACTACCACCGCCCGAACCGGATAGAACCGGCTGCATTTCACCACTGGTTAGATTCTAGTAGAAATTACACAAACATTTGTGTAGTTCACAGTTAAAGGTTAGTTTATAAAGGTTACTTTATATTTTTCAAACCACTACAACAACTGAAAGTAATAAGTATTTTATTAGTGGCCTTTGAAATTAATATTACTATAAATTGTGCATTGAGGTTCAGCAATAATTAACAAAGTGCATTAAGAAAATTCTATCAGATGCATATATATTTATTAGTACAACATAAAAACAAAATTGTTTCCAAAAGTAAGTGGATCTCTGGTGATTTTGTGGAAATATCTATGTAGCATCCTTAGCAACTACATTGGCCATTATTCCTCTCAAGTCTTATCTATCAGTACACCTATCCAGATATTGGGCATCCCCTAAGCAGAGATGATGTCACCAGCTAATCCTTTCAATTTGGAAACATCTCAGTGCCTCCAACACAATTGCAATGCAATGCAATCCGGATATTAACTCAGTTGAGTAGCCTTCCAAATTCTCCCAAAGCCAGCTATGTTTTACCTTCAACTGAGGAAAAAAATCACAAGATTGCAAACAAAAATAAGCATAGAGAAATGGGCATAATACAATGTGCATAAAACCTTTACAGGGAATATTTTTTTTAAAAATCTCAAATTCAACCAGCTGAACTTGAAACATTCACAAAACAGTGAAATTAAATGGTTGCCTATTTTAACTCTAACTTTCTTCAAAATCTCAAAAATGTACCAAAAATTAAAGCTATGGTAGCCCATGGGCATATTTGAATGATATTATGTATTCAAGAAATAGTAAACTATATAGTCAATTATAAATTATTGTATTTGACTGACAACATTATTCTCTTTGAAATGTAGAGTCACATAATGGGAAGCAATTCTTAATTAGCATGATTAAATTAACCATAGTTTAATATGATAGTGTAAGCAATCCAAAGGCATTTTAGTTGTTCACAAATAGGAAGGTTTCCAATACTTAATTTTCTAACATGATCATCTACATCAGGGGAATCCAAACTTGGGAACTTTAAGACTTGTGGACTTCAACTCCCAGAATTCCACAGCTCGCTAGGGAATTCTAGGAGTTGAAGCCCACAAGTCTTAAAGTTCCCAAGTTTGGACACCCTTGATGTAGAACAATACATGTTAATACACAGAAGGGTCACAGTTTCATGGTCAGGGGCTGCATCTTGTCTTTCATTATATTTCCCCATGGATTTCCATGAGGTCATTGCTTGTTCTGTGGCAATCAGATAAAAAAAAGTGTATGCTTAGAAGAGGTTTAATCAGGGAGGCCAGTGAAGAATGGCAAAAAAAAATTTGGTTTGTTTTTATTTTATTCAATTAAAAGATTCGTTTTTATTTTCCAACAGCTTTAAGCTGCTTAGCAATGAAATAATACCTCAGGAATAGAATTGACACTGATTTTTTTTTTAAAAAAAATTGAAAGTGAGAAAAAGTGAAACTGAATAATCCTATTCAATTACTTATATTACCTTTTCTTTGTTTATATTTTCTTTGTTTATAAATACAAAGTAGAAAATCAAAGTAGGCTGACTAAGTGGGCCCTGGTCCTACACCAGTTTCAACATGAGCCCTATACAGTAACAAAGGTGTTTACCTAGCACTATCAATCTTTCTGGCTGCCATCTTGTGATTGTTCATATTGCTGCAGCCCAGGTCTCTTTATGACTTCAGCTCCTTCCTTTCCTGGCAACGTTTCTTGAATGTTCCTGTCTTGTATTTCCACTACAACAACAATTATCTTGTGAAGTGGGTTGGACTGAGAGAGCTCAATGCATTTCTTCCTAATAAAGGAATATCTCTAGCTCAATTTAAGGAAGTCAGTTTTTCTGTGTTTTTGTAGTGTCATAAAGCAGAGTAAAAAAGAATGATGTAGGTGGCTTCCTGGATAGGGCTGACATTAGTGGTGGGTGAGGTTTTCACCTATTGTAGAATTGTTTAAAATATTACATAAGCTGTTTGAAATATTGCATGAATTCACAAAACCACAGACAGTGCAACAGAATGAGTCACTAAGGAACTAGTGGCAAAACCTATGGGTTTAAATCGCTATAAATACGGCATGTGGTCCTTGGGTGGCAAGCATCACAGATCCAAAGTCTTCTCCTTTAGCACTTAGTTTGCAATTAGGGTCATTATGAAGTACTTCCTGATCTGTGCCACAATTTTTCTGCCTTCTTTATTTGCTATCCCAATAGATCCCGGGGCTGAAGATGGACCAAGTGATGAAGATGACAAACGTCTACAAGTAAGTTCTGTCAAAACTTCATATGATGTGTGGGTTGATTGATTCTACTGCTATCCTGAATTTTATTATTTTAGAATTAATTATTTACTTAGGGAATATAAATCTGTATTGTGCATTCATAGTATGTTATTTCTGCATCCATAGCATTGCCCTTTTTTCCATCACGCTACTCATGTTGATACATATTGGTTTCTATAGTGGTATTCCATCCATGTGTTGACTTATCCCTTGCTTTCCTAATGAAGTATTTCCATCTTGATCTGACTCTTGTTGTAATCCTTTAACTTCTTTCCATTGTTGTTTAGGAAGTACATAATACCATAAACCATATATACAAAGTCGATGATAGACATTTCAACTAAAGATAAGCATTTCCAAAAACACTGACAGAGATACAGACAGAGAAATAGAAGTTATTTTTATGACATCACAAGTCTTTTTCTTTCTATTGACCATCGCTTGCGGTGTCCAAAGCAAAATAAATAAATAAATCTGTGATTTAAGAAATTGGCAAGTTTAGCAGAAAGAAGGAACGGCAGTTCAATTCCATTAAAAATAGGACAGTCTTCTTCTGTTTAGTTCTCATGATAATGGACCACATAACCAGAACTTTAAACCTGGAAGAAATCTCCAAGATTGAGTGATCTTCCCACCAATTGCCAAAAGAATGCTATAGCAGGCTTCCATAATTTTCATTTATTTATTTATTTGTCAAATTTATATGGTCACTCAGCTCACATGCTATGTCTAGTTTATAGCTCTATTAATTACCCAGCTGGAATCCTTATTGGATGACTATATTGCCTTTGTCCTGAAGATATCAATTAAACTTTGGCTGTTGCTTTGCAGGATAGCCACTAGAGTAAATGACAACTGACTGGCAGAATGTGGTCAGAAGGGACGAAAATGGTGGGAAACCACCAATGAATGTACAATATAATGTACAGAGTAAATAAATACAGCACCATTTATTAGTATCAAGTCTGTAGCGGGATAGAGACACATAAATACATGCCAATTGCCAAGTGACTGATTTTTTTATCATATGACCAATGGGGCTACTGCAATGGTCGTAAGTGTGAAAAATGGTCATAAGTAATTTTTTTCAGTGCCGTTGTAACGTTGAGCAATCCCTAAATTAATTGTCGTAAATCAAAGCCATCTGTACACCACCTAGGTTAAACATTCCTTTCTGTGCATTCAGAGAAACAGCATGGTACACAAGATCCATGCAACATTTATGATTCCCCTTTTTCATAATCTAGGTTTATCTGGACAAATTCTTCCCAACATCTCATAAAGACGGGCGCAGCCTGCAAGAACGGATCAGAGGAATGCAGAAATTCTTCCATTTGGCTGTCACTGGGAAAATGGATAAAGATACATTAAACGTAATGAAACAGCCTCGGTGTGGGGTCGCAGATGCCTTGGAAAGAAAGGCACCTCAAATAAGAATCTGGAATAAACAAGTCCTCACATACAGGTTAATTACCATTTCAAGGGGTTTGTTTTTTCAATAAAAAGAATTCATTGGTTATGTGATTTCTTGCATAGTAATATTTTGTCGTTCTTTTGTTACTCAAAGGATTAATAACTACACTCCGGATTTGCCAAGATGGTCGGTCGATGCAGCCATAGCAAAGGCATTCCGTGTTTGGAGTGATGTGACTCCATTGAGGTTCGTGAGGGTTTACACGCCTGCCGACATTGAAATATCTTTTGCATATGGTGGTAAGGCTGCTTATTTTTAATCAACTCACTCTCAAATATGCATTTTTCACACGATTCCTATCCCTTTCTAAAGCATCGTTCAAATCCTCTCTGCTTTCACTGATCACATAGGCTGACTAGAGCAAGGGTCTCCAACCTTGGCAAGTTTAAGACTTGTGGACTTCAACTCCCAGAATTCCTCAGTGGCTAAACCTGGATGTTGAAATCCACAAGTCTTAAACTTGCCAAGGTTGGAGACCCCTGGACTAATCCAGAGGGTGTCTTTCTCCCTAGAAGGGCTGGTGCTTAAATTGAAATCATTCATGGGAAATAGTAGTTCTATTTTAATCCCTCTTGGTCAGACTCCATCTCAAATGGTCATCCAGCTGTAGACTCCATTTAAAAAAACAACAACAGATAACTGAAGAGCCCTGGGTGGCACAGTGGTTAGAATGCATCATTGCAGGCAAACTCTGCCCATCGACTGGAGTTCAATTCTGACAGGGCTCAAGGTTAACTCAGCCTTCCATCCTTCTGAGGTAAAATGTGAACCCAGATTATTGGAAGCAATATGTAAATAATGCTTACACTGTAAATCACCCAGAGAGTGCTGTAAAGACTAAATGCTACTGCTATTGCTAACTGGAATAGGTTCACAGAAAGATTGCTGAGATGATGTAAAAAATGTAAACATTGTCCTGTGAGGAGATATTGATGGAACTAGATATATTTCATCTTGAGAAGAGGGAGAGCATCTTTCAAAAACTCGAAAGGATGTCACACCAAGTTGAAGGAAGGCAGATTTTGTTGACTATATAAGCAGATAAATAGCAATAAGTGTGATTACCATATTTTTTGGAGTACAAGACGGACCTTTTTCCCTCAAAAAAGAGGCTGAAAACCTGGGTGCGTCTTAAACACTAAATGCAGCATTTTTGGCCTCCCAAAACCCTGCCCCCTTTGCAAAAATGACCATGCATAGCCTTTAGGAGGCTTCCTAAGTGCTCCTGGGGGCCGTGGAAGGCAGAAATGAACGAAAAATGAGCCATTTTTTGGTCAATTTTGCCCCTTCAGCCGCCAGAAGCACCATTTTTGCAAAAAATTGACTGTTTTTTGCTTGTTGGGGGGAGGGACCTCCCAGGAGCACTTTACAATCCTCCTAATGGCTATTCATGTCCTTTTTCTGGGGGGAAAAACAGGCCCTTTTTAAAAAATTTGCCTCTTCAAAACCTTGGTGCATCTTATACGCTGAAAAATATGGTAATTACCAAGGTGGAAGGTGGGATATATCCCTTTTCCCTGCATCGGTTGAAGCAAAGGTTATGTAGTCATTCAACTAGATTGTTTCAATGACTGAAGAGTCTTTCCACTTCTCTGCTAGCTTCCCATTTCCCCCCTTCTTCAGATCATTTCACAAATATATTAGCCCAGGCTTAAAAATTATTGTTGTTTTGACATCACTGCAATGATCTCTTGTTCTGTGAAATGGTTGATGGCTGTGATTCAGACTGCTTGCTCCTCTCTGTGAGTTCTCTGTTTGGATCAAGCCACTGGCTCTAGTTCTGCTATCCAAGAGCTATCATAGCTGGGTTTAAAAATTCAGATGACCACTAGATAGAAGCAGAGAGTTGCCATTTATGTAAGTCTTTGCTGCTATCTACTTGGATTCTTGCATCTGAATATGATGTTCCTAAGAATTAATGATGAGAATGATGATGTTTCTAAGAAATGTTGACTTCTTTCCTCCTTAAATAATAAACATAGGAGAAAATCTTTAATCGAGGAATAGCTCTTAGTTAATATAGATTAGAGATATTGTTCCATTTCAAAAGTATACAGTACATTCACAAATAAGTAGCTTGGGAAAGATTATCAAACAATTAGTTTGGTTAACATTCCAATGTCCCTATCTCTCCTTCCTAAACCATCATTCACACCTTGAGGGATGCGGTTTAAGCTCAGAAAGTCTTGTACCTTACCCAGAGGTTATCAATATATCAGTCACCATGAACCCTTATTCATATTGCATGATTATATGGATAGTGAAAGTCAAAAAAAGGAAATAGGTTTACTTAAGGGTGTGGAAAATGGCAGCATAATGCTTCTAATCTACCATCTTATTCATTGATGATTTATGTGTTATATTTCAAATTTAGCACATAATGATTATACAGCTTTTGATGGCCCAGGAGGAGTTTTGGCTCATGCTTACTTTCCTGGACATGGACTTGGGGGAGATGCACATTTTGATGAAGATGAGCAATGGTCGGAGTATGACAGAGGTAAGTCACTCATTAACTATTTGAGGTTATTGCTCATCTATTTTATAAGGAAAATTATTAACATCATAAACAAAGAGTAATCAATCACAACCTAGCAAGCAGGTGATATCTGAAGACCTCTGAAATATTTGCCCCTGAATGGTAGAGTTTCTACAACTGGGAATATAAATTACTGCATATTTTATATTATACTTAGATTAAATGCAATTTTATTTTTGACCTGGCTCCTGTCATTAGAGTCTAATGGAGTTCTAGCCCTGAAAAGGCAGAAAGTGTAGCCTTGGGGTATAGGTGACCATATATCGGTTTCTGTTCATTGGCATGTTTTTCTTCTCTTTTGTTTTAGAAGTCAACCTGTTCCTTGTTGCTGCCCATGAATTTGGTCATTCTTTAGGACTTTCCCATTCTAATGTCCAGGGCGCTTTGATGTTCCCAACATATAGTTACACAGACCCACATTACTTCCATCTCCCAACTGACGACAGAAAAAGAATTCAGAGATTATATGGTAAGTATGGTATGGAGTTTCTAATTCTTATGGCGAAGAACATTTTAATTGCTCTTCAATCTTTGGCTCTACTCATGTTCTAATGGGTGCTCTTGTTGGCTAGAGCAGGGGTCCCCAGCCTTTTTTGCACCAGGGACCGGTTTAATTTTAAAGAAAATTCTGCGGACCGGCCAGTGTAGAGGGGGAGCAGGGGGGGGGAACAGGCAGCGCATGCACACGTGGGGGGGTGTGAGTCGGCTCACTCACCCCTCTAGGGCCCCCAACGGCGTGAGCGGCCGTACCTGCGCTCTCCTGCCCCCAGTGCGCGCTCTGCCAAAGGGGCTGCCCCGTCCTCCCTCCTCCTCCTCCTCTCCGGCCCTGCGGCCCAGTTCCTATCAAGCCACGGACCGGCACCGGTCCACGGACCGGGGGTTGGGAACCCCTGGGCTAGAGGACACCTTTAACTGGTACAGACATACAAAAAATTCTAGCCTGCTTTTTCTGTTGGCGCGCAAGTGTCTTACAAGGGGAGGTTTCCTCTAATTTCATTTTATCTCCAAAGTACTGTTGCAATTTATAATTAGGGCTAAGAGAAAGTAAGCAGATTGAAACCATTTCCTGAAATCTGTGGATGAAAGAGGACTTAAACTGCAGTCAAAGTCCAACAATTTAGTCACTCATTACTCTATACGTATATTGGGTGGCTTTTTCACTGAATTTAGCTTTCGCCATACCATAATGGAGGAAAAGCCCTATGAAACAAAAGAGTTATAAATTTCAGTTGTCCCTGCTCATTGCCTTACAATTTAACAGATTAACAGAGTTGGAAGAGACCTTGCAGGTCATCTAGTCCAACCTTCTGCCCAAGCAAGAGACCCTACATCTGCCTCTACCTAGGATTAAACTCACAACCTTCTGATTGGGAGGTGAGAGCTCCACCTCTAGGCCACAGCAGCAGATTAATTTGAAAAAGTACAGGCCTTAAACTATATGAGATGAGCAAAAAAGAGAACCAAATAACTACCTGGCAAGCCATTTTTATGTTGCAAGTTCCAGTTCAGATACTGTGATGGGTTGACTACTTCAGAAAAAAAAATCAGAGGAAGGGGCCTCACAAGAGAGATCTCTCACTTCTCTTGTTGCAATTGGCACCAGATTTCCTAGACAAGAGCCCACCATGGATTTATGTGATTCCTGATTCTGTCCTAACCAGTCTATTATAGTGGACCAAAAGAAGTTACCATATTTTTCAGAGTATAAGATGCACCGGAGTATAAGACACACCAAGATTTTGAAGAGGCAAATTTTAAAAAAAAAGGTTTTGCACTCTGCAGACCTCCCAAAAATGACCCATTTTTCACAAAAATGGGCCCGTTTTTGTTGTTGTTGTTTTTGTCAAAAAATGCATACATAGCCTTTAGGAGGCTTATAGAGTGCTCCTGCGGCTGCGGGGGGAGAATTGAGCGCAAAACAGCCCATTTTTCGCTCATTTCTGCCCTCCCCCGCCCCCAGGAGCACTCTGGAAGCCTTCTAAAGGCTATGCATGGCCATTTTGGTGAGGAGGTGGGGTTTCAGGAGGCACAAAAATGCTTATTTGGTGTATAAGACGCACCCAGATTTTCAGCCTCTTTATTGAAGGAAAAAAGGTGCGTCTTATACTCCAAAAAATAGGGTACTCTTCTTTGTACTGAGCACATCTGCTCTGGAAAAACAGCTGTGTACCTACAGTATATTTATTTATTTATTTATTTATTAAATTTATACCCCGCCCTTCTCCTTGTTAGGACCCAGGGCGGCGCACAGGCATTATTAAAACCACAAAATACAAAATACAAAATCGATTTAAAATATATTAAATTATTAGACCCGTGCTAAAAACCCATTTTAAAACCATACCAAATTAATTTTAATTTTAAAAGTCAGAAGTAGGGGCTATCCTAGGCCGGCTTGTTGGAATAGATACGTCTTAAGACGTTGGCGGAAGAGGCGGAGGTCCGAGATAGTGCGAAGGTCGGGGGGTAGGTCGTTCCAGAGGGCCGGGCCCGCCACAGAGAAGGCCCTTCCCCTGGGTGTCACCAGCCGGCATTGCCCCGCTGACGGCACCCGGAGAAGACCCTCTCTGTGGGAGCGGATCGGACGAAGGGATGTATGGGGCAGGAGACGGTCTTGTATATAGCTAGGCCCCGAGCCATGGAGCGATTTGAAGATGGTCGTCAGCACCTTGAAGCACACTCGAAAGGCCACAGGCAGCCAGTGCAGCTCGCGCAGGAGAGGTGTTACGTGGGTTTGCCTTGAGGCACCCATAATCACCCGCGCGGCCGCATTCTGTACTAACTGTAGCTTTCGAGTGCACCTCAAGGGGAGCCCCATGTAGAGAGCATTACAGTAATCCAGCCGGGACGTCACAAGCGCTTGAGTGACTGTGCGAAGGGCTCCCCGGTCCAGTAAGGGGCACAACTGGCGTATCAGGCGTAGCTGATAGAACGCCCCCCTGGCCACGGCCGTCACATGGTCCTCCATGGACAGCCGCGAATCCAGGAGGACGCCCAAGTTGCGCGCCCTCTCCACGGGGGCCAGTTGTTCGCCCCCAATGGCCAGTGTTGGACTTATCTGGCTGAACCGGGGTGCCGGAAACCACAGCCACTCGGTCTTGGACGGGTTGAGTCTGAGTTTGTTACTACCCATCCAGATCCGTACGGCCTCCAGACACCGGGAGCAGGGGTGGGTTTCTCCGGGTTCGGGTGGGATCGGGCGAGCCCTTTCGTCAATTTTCCCGATCCCCAGCGATCCCTTTCCACCGGTGGACCCGGAAGTAAGTAGGTCCACGCCCCTCCCCCGCCTAGCCAGCGCTAAACTCGCTGGCCAGTGGTGGGAAGAAGTTGTGGAGAGGTGCGGGCGAGCCCGTGTGCGAAGTTCGCAGGCTCGCCCGTGCCTCTCCGCAGTCCACCCCCGCCACCCGGGACTCCCATCTGAGCCCGGCACAGCACGGGGCAGACTTCCTGCATTTGACGGGAAACAGCTGTGGCCGACGCAGAGAAGCAAGCCCAGGCGTCAGGACAGAGCAACGCCGAAGCAAGAGCGACAAGCCTTGCAGGAAGAGCCTCCGCCGCCGCGCTTCCCTTGACAAGAGCAAATGTCCCCTTTCAGAGAGCGAGCAGCTCTCTTCCTCGCTGGCGGGCGGAAGACCGAGCCCGGATCTTAGCATTCACTGAAAAGGGCCTCCTCGGCCTGTCAATTGAGCAAGCTCTGGAAGGCAGCCTGGAGCAGCGCCTGGAAAGCTCGGAGCGAGAAGCTACCCGGATCAGCCAGGATCTGTAAGGCGCGTTGCACAGGCTCCGAAAGCTCCATTGTGAGGCGAGCTGTGACCTTCGACACGCCGCCCACGTGATAGCCGCGCTCAGCGAAGGAAAGCGGTGCCGGTCCGCGGCTTCATAGAAACCGGGCCGCAGGGCCGGCGAGGAGGAGGAAGCAGCCCCTGGCCAGAGGATGGCCGATCGCGCCTCCACCACCTTCCTTCCGACAGCCACCGCAGCGCTTTGCACTTTCTGGGGCTTCCTGGAGAGGCCAGCATGTCGACTGGGGAGGTTATCTCGCAGCGGGCGGGCGAAGGATCCAAGCTGCGTGCCGCCAAAGCCATCCGGGCGCCGCACGCCCAGCCTCGGACGGCTTCGGCAGCACGCAGCTTGGGTCCTTCGCCCGCCCGCTGCGGGATAACCTCCCCAGTCGACATGCTGGCCTCTCCAGGAAGCCCCGGAAAGTGCAGTGCGCCGCGGTGGCTGTCGGAAGGAAGGTGGTGGAGGCGCGCTCGGCCATCCTCTGGCCAGGGGCTGCTTCCTCCTCCTCGCCTGCAGCTCGGGTCCTCTGTCCGCTCGCTGCGGGATAACCTCCGCAACCGACATGCTGACCCCTCTGCTGCTTCCCCGGGGGGGGGGGGAGGGAGGGAGAGAATGGCAGATGCACAGAGAGGCACACTTAGAGAGACAGAAAGAGAGGGGGGGGAAACAGACACACATACACACACAGAGTGACAGATGGGTGGGGGGGAGGAGAGAGACAGATACAGAGAGAGAGAGAGAGAGAGAGAGAGAGAGAGAGAGAGAGAGAGAGAGAGAGAGAGAGAGACACAAAAAAACAGAAAGAGAAAGAAAAATAGGAAAAAAGATGAATGGAGGGAGGGAGGGAGGGAGTGAAGGAAAGAAAGGGGAGGGAGGAGTGAAAGAAGGAAGGAAGGAAAGAAAGAAAGAAAAAGAAAGAGGGATGGAGGGAAGGAAGGAAAGAAGGGAGGAAGGGGGAGGGAGGCAATGGAAGGAAGGAAAGGAATGGAAAGGAAAGGAAAGAGAGAGAGAGAGAGGGAGAGAGAAAGAGGGAAAGAAAGAAAGAGAAAGAAATAAAGAGAGAGAGAAAGAGGGAAAGAAAGAAAAAATGAGAGAGAAAGAAAAAGAGAGAAAGAGGGAAAGAGAAAGAAAGAGAGAAAGAGAAAGAAAGAGAAAGAGAAAGAAATAAAGAGAGAGAAAGAAAGAGGGAAGGAAAGAAAGAGAAAGAAATAAAGAGAGAGAGAAAGAGGGAAAGAAAGAAAAAATGAGAGAAAGAAAAAGAGAGAAAGAGGGAAAGAGAAAGAAAGAGAGAAAGAGAAAGAAAGAGAGAAAGAGAAAGAAATAAAGAGAGAGAAAGAAAGAGGGAAGGAAAGAAAGAGACAGAGAAAGAAAGAGAGACAGAGAAAGAGAGAAAGAAAGACAGAAGGAAAGAAAGAAAAAGAAAGAGAGAGAGAGAGAGAGAACTTATGACCACAATTAAGCCCAAAAGTTTGGTTGCTAACCAAGACCATTGTTAAGTGAGTTTCACCATATTTTCCAAATTGGCCACTCCCACCCGGTCACATGGCCGGCAAGCCACTCCCACCCGGTCACATGGCCGGCAAGCTACTCCCACCCAGTCACATGGCCGGCAAGCCACTCCCACAAAGCAGGCCACACCCACAGAACCTGTTCCAAAAATTTTGAAACCCACCCCTGACCGGGAGGGCACAGCACTTTCACACTGTTATATGAGCCGTATACTCACTAGTTTACATTGTAGCCAAGTGTCATTTCTTCAGTGTTGTCACATGGAAAGATATACTTAAATAGTTACAAAATGTGAGGGGGTGTAATCACTTCTGTGATATACTGTATGTTTATCCTATTTGTTCAGACATTCATATTTATTTATTTTTCACTCCCTTTAACAATATCCTTCTTTTTCTTTCTTAGGATCAAGGAAATGAAATCATTGCAGAACCCGCTGCATTTAAATGGCCTGGAAGAATTTATGTTTCGCACAGATCAAAAACATTATTTCAGTTAAGTTTATAGCCTAGTAAAACAGCAAACGTTTGATTGCCTGCTTAATAATGAGGAAAGACTAGTGAGCTGTTCTTTGTTGGTTGTTCATTAGCTTCCAGGTACAATTCAAGATGCAGATTACCAACTTCAAAGTGTACAAATTCTGCAGATGCACTGTAGATTCACTTGGAAACAGTGTGTCCTCCAACATCAAACCAACACGAACCTTCTTGCCAAGATGTGGCTGTACCAGAAAGTCTTTGCGGAGTGACATATGTCAGATTCCAATTAGTTTGGGGGATCTAGTTATTTTCTTTTCTTTGCAATAATGCCTTGTTATTTTTTTGTAATCCACTGGAGATGCTTTGGGAAATGTACCTATGCATAGCTAATAAATAATCCGACCCTTTCATGTATTGTGATCCTGGGAAACATTTGTATTTTCTTCTGTGTGTAATGAAAGTCTGATCAGTGCAGAAGTGGATGTTACCTTTGCATGCATGTGTGTGAATTTGTGTGTGAATCAGTTTTTGATTTCCCCCTCAACTTGGATCTGCATCTGTACTGGGAAGCTGCGTGTGTGTTTAATCCAGGACATGACCGATAGAGCTTTTCTGGCATGTTCAAGGGAATGGGGGATGAATTTGGCCAAGCAATTGTCAGTTTCTCCAAGGAGGCTGACTTTCAAATACCCTCCAATTTAGGGTGCTAGACTAGATGATCACAACTGTTCTTCCCAAACTTGCTTCCCTTGATTCTATGAAACTGAGAATGTCGCTCCGAAAAGAGCTGGAGAGCAAGATGAATTCTACTTTGCAATGAGCATGTGTCAAAATCTCAAACGTAGGCAAGCAGATAATCTATATACTACTAAAACTTCATTGTTATGAGCTTTTGACTTGGCAAAATGGTGGATCATAGGGCAGCAATTTTTGATCCAAGGGACCTCATATTGGCTAATTTACAGAATACGTCCAAATTTTAGTACCCAGGACTGACGGGGGAATGAAATTTTGGAAGCTGTGACTGTGTCAGTGTTACTGACTTCTACTGCACTGCCAGGTTACTGCTGCAGTCAGCATACTTTTCATTTTCAACATTTCATAATAGCAATAGCACTTAGACTTATATGCTGATTTACAGTGCTTTACAGCCTTCTCTAAGCAGTTTTACAGAGTCAGCCTATTGCCCCCAACAATCTGGGTCCTCATTTTACCCACTTCGGAAGGATGGAAGGCTGAGCCAACCTTGAGCCCAATGAGATTTGATCTGCCAAATTGCAGGCAGCCAGCAGTCCGCAGAAGTAGCCTGCAGTACTGCATTCTAACCACTGCACTGCCAAGTCTCATAGTAGTTTCCCAACCAGTCTTGCAATCCCTCACTCCCTTACCCACCTAATAGCAGCCACTTACTTGCCTGCTAGGATGTGGTGGGGTGGGGTGGGGTGGGGTGGGATGGAAGGGGAAGGGGATTTCTGATTCCTGCCAGACTCCCACAGGGAAACTCAATAGGGAAGCTGGCAGGAAAAATTGGAAGTCACTCCTGTTCCCACTGCATTTTTGTCCTCCTTGGTCATTCTGTTTTTCAGTTTAGGTAAGGAAATCTCTCTGAAATGATGACTCAATGGGACATCAGTAGTCTAGTAAGTAATAATTTTAGCTAGGCTTATTGTAGTAACTTTATTTGTAATAGTATTAGCATATGACCAACCGGGTGCGTTACAAGGTTTTGATGACCATATTCAAGGTGCTCCATGGCACGGGGCCTAGCTACCTTCGAGACTGTCTTCTACCCCATACATCCCTTCGACCGACTCGCTCCCAGGGAGAGGTTCTTCTCCGGACAATGCCGGTTGGCGGCTCCCAGGGGAAGGGCCTTCTCTGTGGTGGGCCCTACCCTCTGGAATGGCCTACCTCCCAACCTCCGTTCCATCACAGACCTCCGCTTGTTTCGCCGGCACCTAAAAACTTATTATTTTCATCTGGCCGGCCTAGCATTTATTTTATTTTATTTTATTAAATTTATACCTCGCCCTTCCCCTTGTTAGGACCCAGGGCGGTGCACAGGCATTATTTAAAACCACAGAATACAATATACATCAATTAAAATATATTAAATTAATTAAACCCGTGCTAAAACCCATGTTAAAACCTTACCAAATTATAATTTATATTTAAAAGTCAGAAACGGGGGGCTATCCTAGGCCGGCTTATTGGAATAAATACGTCTTAAGACGTTGGCGGAAGAGGCGGAGGTCCGAGATAGTGCGAAGGTCGGGGGGTAGGTCGTTCCAGAGGGCCGGGCCCGCCACAGAGAAGGCCCTTCCCCTGGGTGTCGCCAACCGGCATTGCCCAGCCGACGGCACCCGGAGAAGACCCTCTCTGTGGGAGCGGATCGGACGAAGGGATGTATGGGGCAGGAGGCGGTCTCGTATATAGCTAGGCCCCGAGCCATGGAGCAATTTAAAGATGGTCGTCAACATCTTGAAGCGCACTCGAAAGGCCACAGGCAGCCAGTGCAGCTCGCGCTGGAGAGGTGTTACGTGGGCTTGCCTTGAGGCATGTAGAGAGTGTTACAGTAATCCAGCCGGAATGTCACAAGCGCTTGAGTGACTGTGCGAAGGGCTCCCCGGTCCAGTAAGGGGTGCAACTGGCGTATCAGGCGTACCGGATAGAACGTCCCCCTGGCCACGGCCGCCACATGGTCCTCCATGGACAGCCGGGAATCCAGGAGGACACCCAAGTTGCACGCCCTCTCCACGGGGGCCAGTTGTTCGCCCCCAATGGCCAGTGTTGGACTTATCTGGCTGAACCGGGGTGCCGGAAACCACAGCCACTCGGTCTTGGACGGGTTGAGTTTGAGTTTGTTACTACCCATCCAGATCCGTACGGCCTCCAGACACTGGGATAGCACCTCGACGGCATCGTTGGGGTGGTTTGGGGTGGATATGTACAGCTGGGTGTCATCAGCGTACAGATGGTATTCCACCCCAAAACCACGGATGATCTTGCCCAACGGCTTCATATAGGTGTTAAACAGGAGTGGCGAGAGGACCGACCCCTGAGGGACCCCACATGTGAGCGGCCTCAGGGACGACCTCTGCCCTCCTGCCAACACCCATTGCGACCGACCAGAGAGGTAGGACGAGAACCACCGTAGAACGGTGCCTCTCAGCCTCAGCCCCCCCAATCGGTACAATAAGATACCATGGTCAATGGTATCAAAAGCCGCTGAGAGGTCTAATAGGACCAGGATAGAGGAGCAACCTCTATCCCGTGCCCTCCAGAGATCATGATCTACTCCACACCCATTATTTTATAACAAATCAAAATTGTAATTTGGGTTTTAAATTTAAACTTATTTTTAGCAGGGTATTGATTTATTTTAGTTATTATTTAATAATATTTTGTATTTATGTATAATTGATTTTAAATCTTTGTTCGCCACCCCGAGTCCCTTTGTGGTGAGATGGGTGCGGGTTATAAATGTGAAAAATAAATAAAATAAATAAATAAATATGATGGTTCTCTTGTTTTTCCAATACATTCCTTACTTTTTTAATGGGGAAATTAGCAAAGCACTGCTGTGCCTGTGGCACACCTTAATAGGAGAGAGAAAGTATTCATTTTGCAAGATCACCCAAACTCAAGAGAGTTGCTCATAGTTGCCTACTGCTAACTGCAATCACATGAACATTGCCATTGTGAACAAACACTGCCAATGCTACATGCCAGTGTTTCTCAGCAATGTGAAGACGCATGGACTTCAATTCCCAGAATTCTGCAGCCAGCATGGCTAACTGAGGAATTCTGGGAGTTGAAATCCAACCATCTTCAAGTTGGTGAGGTTGAGAAACACTGCATAGTATATGCAATTGCATGCCAATATGAAAGGCACATAGAGAAGTCATAGGATTAATGACTTGGCACATTTTGTCGCTTATCTTCCTTTTTTCATCTCACAATGATCTCATTGTTTGTCTCACAAACATCATGAGTAAGATATTCAAGATCTCATGAGACTGGTGAAGTTTGGCCACATATCCATATAACATATTGGTTTATCTGATCATCCTGCTGTTTAAGAAACCAGGTGTATTTTGATTTAGCACAATATGTTAAACAGGATGCATCTGTTTAAAATATATTCCAAGTTTAGCTGAAGGATCCTCCAAATCACTTTATTTTTATTAAACAGATTTCCTTGTTGCTTGAACTAGTTGGTTTGGATGTGTTTAGCATAATCTCCACATGGAAGAAGAAAGAAATCCATAAAGGTGAAAATAATCTGCAATTAATGGAAGCAAAGCACAGGAATAATACAAATATTGATTTTGAACAAGAAGTGCTTCACAAAGAATAACATTATGGAGATTTGCTCAAAAGAACGTCATTGTCTTCTCCTAATTATTATTTCTAGACCAAAAAATAGAGTCCCCTAGCTGTCATATTAAGGACCTTTATTTTACATTTATATCTGTCTCTATGAATGCATGAATATGCTTTATTGCAAAGAATGGTTTATACATGACAAGTTATTGGTTATACTTCAGTCTTCTAACACAGGGGTCCCCAACTTTTTTGGCACCAAGGACCGGTTTCATGTAAAAAAAAAATCCGCGGACTGGTGGGAGCCTCCAGCAGGTGAGTCGAGTCACGTGGGCCGCGCGCGCGTTCGGCGGTCACATGCAACCGGGCAGGAAAGCTGCCAGGGGTCCCGGGCAAAGGATCCTCGGCTGGGGCAGGGAAGGACAGGCTGCGTCCTGGGCAGGAGGGCCTGGCTGCCCCTTTCCCCCACGCAGGGCCGGGTGGTGCCCCGAACCCCCCCCCCCTCAATGTAGGCCGTTGCCCCCGTCCTGCTCCCGGGGAGCGCCCCGGCCAGTCGCCAGGATAGCGGAGTGTTTGCTACACTTTCCTAAGAGTTGCACTACTCTCTCCGCCGCTCACTCCAGCCCGGTTACTATCAAGCCACGGACCGGCACTGGTCCACAGCCCAGGGGTTGGGGACCCCTGTTCTAACATATGTACCAGATCTAACAGAACTAGCATCAAGATAAAGCGATGCAAAGTTGGAAGAATTAATATTACCCAAGTGAGAATTCAAAAGGATGCTATGAAATGGCAAGGCCAGTTTGGGGGAACTGTTTCACAGGGTGGAAAATGATTCTGTGAAGAGTCAAAAGACTCAAGATATCTGGCCTCACAGTCTCGTCAAAGGGCAATAATCACTGGCTAATTCATCCTGTTCTGAAACAGCTGGAAGTGGTTGTAGCTGACTTTTCATTTCAACGTAAGGTGTTATATTTTTTTATTGTACCATGTTTTTCACAGGTTGGCTATTGATCCCACTAACAGGGCCATAGACACATCTGCTCTTCATTCATAGATTGTTCATTTTTTTCATTGTTTTGGATATGGAAATACAGAAATGTATCCTGGGTAGCTTTAGGACAGCTTTGTCAAATGGGCACCTTTCATATATATTTGGAGTTTAATTGCCAGAAAAATACTAATAATTGTGGAGGGGTTTGGGGGTTGATAAAAGAAGATTAGAACGTTTATCATATATCTGATATCAGCAGATCAGATAATTTCTGCCTCCAGTTCCTAAATTTCTTAGACAGGGAGGCACAAGGAGCAATAGCAATAGCACTTAGGCTTACCCTGTTTCCCCAAAAATAATCCCTCCCCTGAAAATAAGACCTCCTCAAAAATATTGCAACGCAGCAGCAAATACCATGAGGTGACCACGCTGGCTGCCTCCTGCACCTCAAAAATAATATGACCTCCCTGAAAATAAGGCCAAGTGCTTATTTTGGGGGTCAAAAGAAAATAAGACCCTGTCTTATTTTCAGGGAAACATTGCATATACCACTTCACAGTGCTTTACAGCCCTCTCTAAGCAGTTTACAGAGTCAGCATATTGTCCCCAATAATCTGGGTCCTCGTTTTACCAAGCTTGGAAGGCTGAGTCAACCTTGAGTCAGTCAGGATCGAACTGCTGACAGTCAGCAGAGTTAACCTTAATACTGCATTCTAACCACTGCACCACCATGGCTCTTTCATATGCATGGAAAAAGTGATACGGCTTCTATCGTGGCTACTAACTTGACTTTTTTTTAAACTTTAAATCTTTTTACCCTTCTGGTGCTAAATAAGCTCCAGCATGGAAGCCATGGACTCAGACAATAACAAAGAAGGAAATAGAAATGGATATTTCTGCCTCATATCAACGTAAGAAGAGCACACACAAAAAACAGTTCCTTATTGTTCATGAATTGCGAGAAGTTTGCTTCAATCCTGAGTTGCTCTCTTGCATCATTAAAATAGAAGTGAGTCACTGGGTGTGGAAGGTGCACTAACTCACGCACACACTAATTCTCGCCCTGGGTCCTAACAAGGAGAAGGGTGGGGTATAAATTCGAATAAATAAAATAAATAAACATGCACAAACACAATTATCTAGTGCAGAATCCTTTAGATATATAGACATACCCCCAACTTGCTCTGGTGAACTTCTTTTCATGTCCTTCCAACTAACTCCTTTCGTGGCATGTGAAATATTTCAGAGTTAGTCCATTCTATTTACTCCTGAGCATGAAATCATGTCTCAAAGATGAAAAGGCGCTCCTCTGTGCCTGTTACTTTACTCAATTTCATCACCCCAAAACTGTATTTGTTGTTGTTAGTTGCGAAGTCATTTCTGACCCATTGTGACCCCATGGACAATGTTCCTCCAGGCCTTCCTGTCCTCTACTATCCTTTGGAGTCCATTTAAGTTCACGCCTATTGTTTCAGTGACTCCATCCAGCCACTTCATCTCTGCTGTCCCCTTCTTCTTTTGCCCTCAATCGTTCCCAGTATTAGGCTTTTCTCCAGGGAGTCCTTCCTTCTCATTAACACTTCGCGTGAAGTGTTAATGCCACTGTATAGTGCCTTGGTAAGGCCACACTTGGAATACTGCATACAGTTTTGGTCGCCACGATGTAGAAAAGACGTGGAGACTCTGGAAAGAGTGCAGAGAAGAGCAACCAAGATGATTAGAGGACTGGAGACTAAGACATATGAAGAACGGCTGCAGGAGCTGGGTATCTCTAGTTTGATGAAGAGAAGGACCAGGGGAGACATGATAGCAGTGTTCCGATATCTCAGAGGGTGCCACAAAGAAGAGGGAGTCAAACTTTTCTCCAAGGCACCTGGGGGCAGGACAAGGAGCAATGGGTGGAAACTAACCAAGGAGAGAAGCAACTTAGAACTAAGGAGAAATTTCCTAACAGTAAGAACAATTAACCTCTGGAACAGCTTGCCTCCAGCAGTTGTGAATGCCCCAACCCTGGAAGTCTTTAAAAAGATGTTAGACAGCCATTTGTCTGAAATGGTATAAGGTTCCTGCCCATGCAGGGGGTTGGACTAGAAGACCTACAAGGTCCCTTCCAACTCTGCTATTGTATTGTATTGTATTGTATTGTATTAGATGGCCAAAGCATTTGAGTTTCAGCTTCAGGATCTGGCCTTCTAAAGAGCAGTCAGGGTTGATCTCCTCTAGGACTGACCGGTTTGATCACCTTGCAGTCCAAGAAGACTCACAGGAGTCTTCTCCAGCACCATAGTTCAAAGGCCTCCATTCTTTGGCACTCATTCTTCCTTATGGTCCAACTTTCACAACCATACCTTGCAACTGGGAAAACTGTAGCTTTGACTATACACACTTTTGTTGGGAGGATGATGTCTCTGCTTTTTAGTATGCTCTCTAGATTTGCCATAGCTTTCCTCTCCAGGAGCAAGCGCCTTTTAACTTCTTGGCTTCAGTCCAGAGGCGGGTTCTTGTACCAGTTGGTGCCGGTTTGCTGCGCGCACACTTTGCATGCACACCGTGCATTACTCGCACAAGCAGAGTTGACTGTAAATTGTTCTGCACATGGTCAGAAACGTGCCAGCAACAGCAAAAGAGAGCGGGAACCGGTTCGGGGGGGTGGCCAGCCTGGGTCACTGCAGTTCTGCGACCCAGGCCAAATCACCACTATCGGTTTGGCCAAACCGGGCCAAACCAGGAGCAACCCACTTCTGCTGCAGTCCCCATGTGTGGTGATCTTGGAGCCCAGGAAAATAAAATCTGTCACTACCTCCATTTCTTCCCTATCTGTTTGCCAGGAATTGAGTGGGCCGGATGCCGTGATCTTAGTTTTGTGTAAAACTGTATTATGAGGCAGAAATGAGAAAAGGGAAAATTCCCCTCTTTAATTTAATGGTGTAAATATTTTCCTTCTTCCCAAGAAGGAAAAGGTTAAAAGAAGAAGGCAGTGGCAACATCTCAGTTACCTTGGAAATGATTAGAAGGTAACCTTCTTGCACACCAAAGTAAATCAATTATCCGGGGGACAGATCAGTAAATCACTTGTATCATGCTAGTACAGGGGTCTGCAAAGTCAGCTCTTTTAAGACTGGTGGACTTCAACTCCCAAAGTAGTTGTGCTAGTACAACTACTTTATATTCTAACGGCAGAACTAACCATCTTGTTTCCAAAATCCTTTTCGTGGATTTAATCATAATCAACACCCCTTTTTTTGCTTTCCCAACTCTTGTTTCTGACTCCATTTTGCTGCTTCCCTTCTGATGCTTGGTTTGCCTTTTTTTATAGGACTTCAGTGAAGTAACCCTGAGACCACTTAGGAAAAAGCAGTCAACAAACAAATAAGGAATTAATTGGGTAAGATTTATTTCATTGGTCCAATGCAGAGCTGATCCCTTATGAACTGTAGAGCTTTTTCTATTGGTGGAAGTGTTGGAAAAAATATCCATCTGGTTCAATTCCAAACAGGGAGAAACTGGAAACATGGAGGCTGATTGGAAACAGGGTTTAATGGTGAACAGGTCCACCAAGCACATGGTCCTGATGCATCTGACTACTAAACTGTTCCCTTCATCCGGCAACTCTGTGTATGCGCACTGAGAACAGGCTCCAACTGTTTGTCTGCCTCACTGATGTCCGATTCCGAATGCAACTGATAACTGTCAGCCCTGGCCCCCTCTCTGCCTCTGACACAGAGCCCTCATCAGAGCCTTCCCCAGACTCCAGGACTGGCCCATGTTCCTCCCCAACCTCCTCACTGTCTGAATCTGCTGCCAGCTCCGCTGGTCACTGGCGGGCCACAACACCCACTACGAAGAGCCTTGTATCCATGAATCAATACCTTTCAAGGGAAAACACGAACTTGGCAACCATGCTGTGTTGAAGGGAACATGAGTAGAATTCATCACTGTGGAATTCTAACCATCACCATGGTGGAATTTTAATGGCTTCGTGCAAGACTTAAAAGCATATGGGTCAATTCATGAAACAGTTTAGTAATCAATTAATGGTGATCTGTTTACCTTTCACTTTCAAAAAGAGACATCGTAGAATGGTGCAAAATCACTTCCCCTTCTTGAGTGATAGAAAGAGAATTTCCCAAGCACAGAAGACTTTGCGGTTAGACACTTCTTCACTGTTTGGGTAGTCTAAGCAACACTGTTTTGGCATGTGGGTCTTGTGTTAGAGTCAGCTTGAAACTAATAAAAGAAGATGGTTTCTATCTAGTTTCCCACAAACCTCCAATTATTTTGAAGTCCGTCATTCAGTTTAGACAACTGGCAGCATTGTACTTTTGAGTAGAGTAGAGTAGAGTAGAGTAGAGTACAGTAGACTAGAGTAGAGTATGATAGAATAGAATAGACTAGAGTAGAGTAGAGTAGAGTAGAGTAGAGTATGATAGAATAGACTAGAATAGAATAGAATAGAGTAGAGTAGAGTAGAGTAGAGTATGATAGAGTAGAGCAGAGTAGAGTAGAGTATGATAGAATAGAATAGAGTAGAGTAGAGTAGAATAGAGTAGAGTAGAGTAGAGTATGATAGAGTAGAGTAGAGTAGAGTAGAGTAGAGTATGATAGAATAGAATAGAATAGAATAGAGTAGAGTAGAGTAGAGTAGAGTAGAGTAGAGTATGATAGAATAGAGTAGAGTAGAGTAGAGTAGAGTAGAGTAGAGTAGAGTATGATAGAATAGAGTAGAGTAGAGTAGAGTAGAGTAGAGTAGAGTAGAGTAGAGTAGAGTTGAGTTGAGTTGAGTTGAATTCTTTATTGGCCAAGTGTGATTGGACATACAAGGAATTTGGTGCATATGCTCTCAGTGTACATAAAGAAAAGATACATTTCTTACGAATCATAAGGTACAACACTTAATGATATTCATAGTGTACAAATAAGCAATCAAATCTTACAAGGAAACAATCAATATAATTCTTGACTTCCAGCATTCACCTATAACTAAGCTGTATTCACACAACATGGTAAACTTTACCATGGTACACTCCCCAAACTATTTTTATAAATAGTTTCTATAGTGACCTATTGAATTATAAATTAAATAGCAATTTCCAGAAACTGGAAATTTGTTGAATGTCAGTGGAGATTCTCAGTCATCCAGGTCACCGTTGTCTCAAAGGTGCTATTACTCAAAAGGCAACTGGGTTTTGTTTTTCCTTGAAGACATTTCACTTCTCATCCAAGAAGCGTCTTCTGTTCTGTCTACTTCTTGGAGTCAGAAGCGAAACATCTTCAAGGAAAAACAAAGTCCAGTTGCCTTTGGGTGTGGGAAGCAGTTTTGAGTGGAAATTTGCTGAGAATTCTGATTAAATTTTGTTTTTTCTGATCTTCAGTATCACCTAGAAAGTATATTGTTGCATTTGATCCATATTTTCTATATGAATGAATAAGAATTAACATAAAATACAGAATAAGAGTTACAGAGGACATTTCCCTTTTACTGTTTCCTTCTCTTTTATATATGTACCCATCTGCTAAAATAAGCCATCCACCTAAAATAAGCCCTCCATGAAAATATTGCAACACAACAGCAGCTGCCATGAGGTGACCATGCTTGCTTCCCCCTGCACCTAAAAAATAATAAGACCTCCCCAAAAATAAGGCCAAGTGCTTATTTCGGGGATCAAAAGAAAATAAGACCCTGTCTTATTTTTGAAGAAACATGGTAACATATCAATTTATCTGAACTTCTAATTTGTTTTACCTTTCAAATTCTTATTCCTGGGCCTGAGGATTTCCACTAATTTGTCTATCAATGCATTCAAACAATTTCTGCTTTTGCTAATATACTTGAAATTAATAACTTAACTTAAATGCTGTTAGCTGGGTTCAGCCAAGGAATCTCTCGACACACCTGCTTCCATGTTCCCAATAAATATTTACTTTTATTATTCACATGAATATTTACTTTTATTGTTAATATGAATAATAAATAATTATTATATGATTAAGAAGCTGTGTGTCTCACACCTTTATTTTCTACTAAATTTGTCCCAAACTATGATTAAGATTATGACTAGGAAAAAGGAAAAATAATGTATTAGTTTTAGGATTATATTAACAATGAAAGTAAATATTTATTGAGAAAGTAGGAGTAGGTGTGTCAAGAGAACAATTTAATCAATAGCCAGCCCATGAAAGATTTGCTATAGTAAAGCAAATAACTCCTTAAAGTTGAAATGAAAGGCCAACTATAACCAGTTCAGCTCTTTCAGAATTGGCTAGTGATTATCACCCTTTGATGTTGTGTTTCAGGTCCATTATAACTTGTAGACCATCTTCAAGGGTTGCCCCATAAAAAGTTTAGTTGCAGAAGTCTGACCCTAGGATTATCAATGCACCAGATCTGTCTCCACTGGGAAATGTATGCAACTTTATAAGCTGCATAAATGGTGGTTAAAGCCAGTGAATTAATGGGCCATTCAGCAATGATATCACTGGCATGGGCATACATACTGCAAATTTTCAATAGTGTTATAGGTGGGTTCCGATAGATACTACTGCCGGTTCACTCGCTGTGCAATTTAAATTGTTCTGCGCATGTGCAGAACTGAAAAACAAAATGGCGCTATCGATGGTGTCACCCAGGGAACTGGTTAAGGTGTGGCAGGCCTGGGTCACTGTTGGTTCCAGCGACCCAGGCCGCCAAACAATTACTGGTTCATCCGAACCAGTCCGAACCGGTAGGAACCCACCACTGGGTGAGTTCGATCCTAAGTAGATTTTTCTCTCTCAGGGCATGATGAGAATATATCTGCTGAATATAACTCTGTATTGGTGACAGGAAGGTCATCCAGCCAGGAAACACTCAGCTCAATTCAGTTGCCGAGATTCCACCCCGCATGGGATTATGTGGTCATTAACAGGAGATTATGATACAATACAATACAATACAATAGCAGAGTTGGAAGGGACCTTGGAGGTCATCTAGTCCAACTCCCTGCCTAGGCAGGAAGCCCTATGCCATTTTAGACAAATGGCTATCCAGCATCTTCTTAAAAACTTGCAGTGTTGGGGCATTCACAACGTCTGGAGGCAACTTCTGTTCCACTGATTAATTGTTCCAAGTGTCAGGAAATTTCTCCTTAGTTCTAAGTTGCTTCTCTCCTTGATCAGTTTCCATCCATTGCTTCTTGTTCTGCCCTCAGGTGCTTTGGAGAATAGTTTGACTCCCTCTTCTTTGTGGCAACCCCTGAGATATTGGAACACTGCTATCATGTCTCCCCTAGTCCTTCTTTTCATTAAACTAGACATACCCAGTTCCTGCAACTGTTCCTAATATGTTTTAGCCTCCAGTCCCCTAATCATCTTTGTTGCTCTTCTCTGCACTCTTTCATGAGTCTCCACATCCTTTGTACATCATGGCGACCAAAACTGAATGCAGTATTCCAAGTGTGGCCTTACTAAGGCATTATAAAGTGGTATTAACCCTTCACGTGATCTTTATTCTCTCCCTCTGTTTATGCAGCCTAGAACTGGGTTGGCTTTTTTGGCAGCTGCTGCACACGGCTGGCTCATATTTAAATGGTTGTCCACTAGGACTCCAAGATCCCTTTTCCCCAGTGTCATCTCTGAGATTTTGTAACTAACCAAGGTTAGTTAACAAAGGTTTGGAGTTCCAAGTCCACAGTGCAATTAAATATTTATTTATTTATTTATTTCATTCGATTTCTAGACCGCCCCCTTGGTGTGGCTGCTAGGAACTGGTTGAGTAGCACCTACCATATTTTTTGGTGTATAAGACGCACCAGAGCATAAGATGCACCAAACACTGGAAGCCTTTAAGAGGATGTTGGATAGCCATTTGTCTGAAACGGTATAGGGCTTCCTGCCTAGGTGGGGGAGTTGGACTAGAAGACCTTCAAGGTCCCTTCCAACTCTTGCCTTGTCTTGTCTTGGAAGAAGAGGAAGAGGAAGAGGGGGGAGGGGGAGAAGAAGAAGGAGAAGGAGAAGGAGAAGGAGAAGGAGAAGGAGAAGGAGAAGGAGAAGGAGAAGGAGAAGGAGAAGGAGAAGGAGAAGGAGAAGGAGAAGAAGAAGAAGAAGAAGAAGAAGAAGAAGAAGAAGAAGAAGAAGAAGAAGAAGAAGAAGAAGAAGAAGAAGAAGAAGAAGAAGAAGAAGAAGAAGAAGAAGAAGAAGAAATGGAAGTCAAGAGCTGATAAAAGAAATCACTTGGCTGCTCTTCTAAAACCAAAACAGCCCCCAAAGGACTGAATTCCACAACCTGGAAGGCCCAGATTGTTCTCAAATTTCTTCCTGCCATCTAGTGGGCAAAGCAGTTCAGAAACAGATAATCAGAGATTTTCCCTGAATTTCCAGAGGAGGCAACCAATGAGTGAAAAAAGAAATTTGAGAGCCATGTGCACTTCTGACGCTACTCACTCTCATCCTACCAACTTTATTTAATTATTTTCATTTGCTATCTTGCCACAATCCAAATCAATTATCTTAAAAGTTTTTTTAATGTCTACTTTTGTGGCCAGTGAATTTCAGAAAACATGCGTGTACATCAATACAAATATATAATGTATTCATTACAACTGATTCCATCCACCCATCGATCCTTTTCTCCAGATGTTTTTCCTTTCACTTGATACATACAAATGCAGCCCTATAAAATAGGTTGTGCGGTGTGTGAACAACACAAAGCCATCCAATGAGAGTGGAGTGGAGTGGAGTGGAATATTCTTTATTGGCCAAGTGTGATTCGATACCCAAGGATACACAATTTGAGTTTCCTCTTCAGGATCTGGCCTTCTAGAGAGCAGTCAGGGTTGATCTCCTCTAGGACTGACTGGTTTGATCGCCTTGCAGTTCAAGGAACTTGCAGGAGTCTTCTCCAGCACCAGAGTTCAAAGGCCTCCATTCTATGGCACTCAGCCTTTCTTATGTTCCAACTTTCACAGCCATACATTGCAAATGGGAAAACCATAGCCTTGACTATACACACTTTTGTTGGCAGGGTGGTGTGAGATATAAATTATGAGATAGCTGGTTATATAAATTTGATTAATAAATAAATGAAGATTACAATGTATTTCAATTCATTTTACCTTCCCCAAGGAATTATGTTCAACAATTGCAACACTTTCCATTCTTTTAAGAGTCTTTCTAATGATTTCACCCTTTTCATGACTAAACCAATGGATCTATCAGTGTAGAGGTTGTCACCGGGTTTCATCACTTTCCTGGTGATATCTAAGTCATCATCAGATGATCCTTATGTCACCGGGGTAGAGGCCTCTTCTTCCAAGGATCTAGTAAAGGGGAAGGAGGGACAATATGTGCAGAATCAAAGGCAGTGTAGCTTTTTACAGGAATAATTTGGAAAAGGTTAGGAATATTTTTCATAGCAAGTAAAATAATGACGAGATGATATTGTATATATAGCCTTTATTGGCATTGTACAAAATAAATACAACAAAATTGGTTTTAGTCCACTAGTGCAATCCATGACAACAAATACAAACAACATAAATAGTATGAAGAATAAAATGCAAGTAAATGCAAGTAATCGCCGCCCTGGGTCCGTTTGGAGAAGGGCGGGGTATAAATTTAATAAAATAAATAAATAAAATAGATAAATTAGGGGAAAATAAGGAAGAAAAAGAAAGGAAAAGAAAAACTAGTCATACGTTTCCGCATGTGTGTGGAGTGACTGTGGTTGTGTTTAAGAGTCTGACAGCCCAAGGATAGAAACTATTTTTAAACCTATTTGTTTGGTTGGCTATGTTTCGATGTCTTCTGCCCGATGGTAGAAGTGCAAAAAGACACTGACCGGGGTGTGAATTTCCTCTGAGTATCTTCCTTACTGTGCTAAAACAGTGAGACCTGGTGATGTCATCCAATGGTGTTAGAGGGCAATCAATGATTTCTTGTGCCGAATTGATCCCTCTCTGTAGTGCCTTCCTGTCCCCAGCAGTTAAACTAGTGAACCATACTATAATGCAGTATGTGAGGACACATTCTATCATGGACCAATACAAAGAGGTCATCACCCATTGTTCCACCTGATTTTTTCGCAGGACTCTAAAGAAATATTGGGCCTTGCCAATCACCAGGGATGTGTTGTTTTTCCAGGAGAGATCTTGACTAATAAGCACTCCCAAGAATTTAAAAGAGGAAACCCTCTCCACACAGCCCCCCCTCGAGGCAGGTTCCTGTCTGTGCTTCCAGAAATCTAGCACCATCTCCTTTGTCTTACTAGCATTTAGATGTAAGTTGTTTTTTGAGAACCATGCAGATACCTTCTGGACTTCTTCCCCGTATGCTGATTCCCCTCCCAGTTATGAGGCCCAGCACCATTGTGTCGTCTCCAAACTTTATTATGATGTTGGATGGATTAAAGGATATGCAGTCATGTGTATTTTAACACATGCTACATGCATGCTACATAACACATGCTACATATTTTCTTTGTAGTAGTGCATTAAAAAAATTAGAGATGGTCTTGGGGATAAGAATGAGGAAACTGAGAAAGGAATTGCAGAAAAGATGACATAATGCAGGGATGGGAGGAATGGTGAGAAAGAAACACTAAGGGACCCTGTCTTGATGTTTTTTAGTACGCGATAGGATAGAGAGAAACTTCAAAAAGTTTTTAAGATCCTGTTATTCCCCCTCTTAACATCGTCAAGATGACTCAGTTGCCAGACACCTTAATTTTGATCACATGACCACAGGGATGCTACAACAGTCATAGGTGTGAAAAACAGTCACATCAGTTTTTCAGTGCCGCTTTATCTTTGAATGGCCAAAAAACAGACTGTTGTAAGTCAAAGACTATCTGTTACAACAACACTTAGACTTATAGTCCACTTTACTCTAGATGGTTACAGAGTCAGTCTATAGCCCCCAACAATCGGAGTCCTCATTTTACCCACCTTGGAATTGATGGAAGGCTGAGTCAACCTTGAGCCTGGTGAGAGTTGATCTTCCAAATTGCAGTCAGCCGGCAGTCAGCAGAAATAGCCTGCAATACTGCACTCTGACCACTGCACCACCACAGCTCATAATGCTGTAGAGTATTACTAAACGTCTCAAATTATTATTCAAATATTGAAATTTATTTAAAATACATGTGGGTATTGGTGGCATAGTCTCTGTGTGTTTGCCCATCGCTCATTCTTCCATCCACATTTAAGCACTATATTCTTCTTAAACATTATTAGATCACTTTCTAATAAAATCTAGTGATTTATATTGTTATCTAGTGAAAGAACAATTAACCAGTGGAACAGAAGTAGTCAGAAGTTGTGGATGCTTCATCACTGGAGGTTTTTAAGAAGAGTCTGTGTTGAATCATAAATGATTCTAGCATCAGAGGTGGGTTTCACAGAAATTTACCACCTATTCACCATGTGCATACACGCTCTTCCTCTTCTCCTCCAGACAGCGCTGGCTCTTCTGCTTTGAAACGGAGATGAGCACCCCCTTCTAGAATCAGGAACAACTAGCACATATGTGCAAGGGGAACATTTACCTTTACAGTTTTTAAAAAATAGAGTTGTACACAAAGACTAAACATTGTGCTAAAATTGTCCAATAGAGGCTAAAGGTTGACACCACATGTCAGTCTTCTCACGTATACTAGACAGGAAACATAACACATGAGCTACTTCTATTTGAGGCTGCATTAACAGCATTTCGCAAGCCTGAATGTGCAAATCTCCCAATTTCTGTTATAGCGTGGGAAGTTAGGGAGGATCCCTTCCAAGCTCTTTCTCTATCCGTTATGCAGCTGCAGGATGAACCCTCTCTTATCTGATCACTTTCTTTGCAGTATCTCTTCCCCCCATTTCTCACAGTTCTTTATAACCTACCATTCAGGGGTGGGTTGCTGCTGGTTTTACTACTGGTTCACAACCCGTGCATGTCAGGCACATGCACATGCACTGTTCAATGTAAATTGTTCTGCATGCATGGGCAGAACAATTTATGGTGAATTGTGTATGCACGCAGTCACTGAAATCCAAAATGACGACAGTCCAGTAGTGGCGAGGGAACCAGTTTGGGGGCAAGACAGGCCTTGGCCGCTGCCAGTTCTGTGACCCATGCATGACTTCCGCTACCGGTTCGACTGAACCGGGCCGAACCAATAGCAACCCATCTCTGCTACCATTACAACATGGACAACACAACATAATAAATTTTACATTTGTGGTTTGGGTTGTGTGTTCAACTGGTGTTGTTCCCCTCTGATTAATTTAGGGTGCAATGTAGGTAATCCTCAACTTACAACAACAACTGTTTATGTTGCTAAGTGAGATATTTGTTAAGTGAGTTTTGCCCCGTGTTATTACTTTTCTTTCTCTGGTTGTTAAGTGAATCACTGCAGTTGTTAGCTTAGTAACACGGTCGCTAAATGAATCTTGCTTCCCCTTTGAAGTTTGCACAAATTGATCACATCACCGACTTGACTTATCCAAAGGTCACGAAGGATGATCACATGACCTCCCCAGGACACTGCAACCAGGATAAATAGGAACCAGTTGTCAGGCATTTGAATTTTGATCATGTGACCATGGGGCTGCCACAACGGTCGTAAGTGTGAAAAACAGTCGTAAGTCTTTTTTTTTCAGGGCTGTTGTAACTTTGCACTAACTTTGTAAATCGAGGATGATTTGTGTATTGTGTGAGTTCAGAAAACAGTTTAATTCAATATCAGGGCTATAATAAGGTATCCAGTTGTTCCACCCAGACTTAGATTAATCAAACTGGCCTTCTTCAAGTACATCAGGCTACATATCTAGGGACCACTGAAGTCTGAACATCAACATAACATGAGGGGTGGGTGGGTAGGTCCACCTGAAAGATCTGCCCCAAATTTCATTGAATCCAGCACCCTCTTTAAGATGTTTAATGGTATGCCAGTGACAGTCTGCAATCATTAATATTTTCAACTTTAATAATTAATGTTTTCTTTTTAAAAACAGGTGTTCCTGAATGGTGATTGTTAATCATTTTCAAGTAACTTTATCCAACTTCCTCATAAACAAAGGGATTTTCCAAGTTCTTGCACACATTCTATGAGACTGTGAGTAGATAAAATAGTCTGGTTCTCACAAGACCATTTCAGCACCAAAGGCAGAGTCACTCTTCAACTTTATCTCGATCCTCATGAGCTTGTTCTGAAACAGGGGCGGGTCTGAAACTGACTGGACAAAGCCCTGTCTTGATTTGTATCTAACGTTAACCTCTTGATGTCAGCCTAATAATCTAAACATTATCTTAATGTGAGATGCGTTTCTCTTTTTTTATCTTATTGTTATCTTATTGTTTCTCCTTTTTATCTTATTGACTAGCTTTGCACAGCATGCGGGACTAGACTAAAGCATGATAGACAAAGATGGTATTCAGCCGGTTTGGACTGGTTCGGGTGAACTGTTAGTCGACTGGCAGATGCGCCCCGTCTCTATGCTGTCCTATTTAGCCATGTTTTTGAAGCAGTGTACATGCATGCAAGCCACACACACACACACACACACACACGAGCAAAGTGCATGCGCGGAAGGCACACATGCTCACAAAGCGAGCTCGCATGCGTATGGTGAACAGGTTGTAAACATCTGTGAAACCCACCTCTGATGATAGAATCATTTATGATTCAACACATGGAGAAGATTCAGCTCTTGTTAGCAGGTTGTGGAATCAAGCTATCATGTGAAGGCTTTATGTGTGTTTCTTATATAATCAATTCATCAGAACAAAGCTAGAAGGGACCTTGGAGATCTTCTAGTCCAGCCCATTGCTCAAGCAGGAGATTCTATACCATTTCAGAAAAGTGACTGTCCAGACTCTTCTGAAAAACCTCCAGTGATGAAGCATCCACAACTTCTGATCTCTTCTGTCCCACTGGTTAATTGTTCTTTCCACTAAATAACAATATAAATCACTAGATCGCAATATGTACTCCTTGATTTACAACAGTTCATTTAGTTATCATTCAAAGTTACAATGGCACCAAAACAAGTGACTTATGACCATTTTTCACACTTATGACCTTTGCAGAAGCATCATGGTATGTGATCAAAATTTGGACACTTGGCTAATGGCTTATATTTATAATAGTCGCAGGGTTCGAGGGACATGGCTTTTGCGACCTTTTGACAAGCAACGTCAATGGGGAAGCCAGATGGATGTAACAAGTGTGTGTTACTAACTTAGCAACTGCAGTGATTCCTTTAAAAACTATGGCAAGAAGGTCATAAAATGAGGCAAACGTGACTTAACAATTGTGTCGTTAGCAAATCAGATCAAATCAAGTTTATTACAGTCAAAAACCAGAACAAATAAAAACACTCAATAAATATCCAGTTAAAAATCCTTGAATAAAATAATAAATAACTGATAAAATCTATGTTAAAATCACTGTTGTCTCATTTTATGTAAATATGAAACTGGGTTTGCTTGAATTCCACCCCAAAAATCCATTAGAGTGAAGAGGAAAATAAGTAAATGCAACAACAGAAGGAGGGAGAAAGAGGAGGGAGAAAGAAGAAAAGGAAAAGGAGAGGAAGTAAGGGAAAGAGGGCAGGAAGGAGAAGAAGAGAGGAGGAGTGGGGGAGAAGGATGGGAAAAAGAAAAGAGAGAGGAGGAAAGATGAAGGCAGGTTGGGAGGATTAAAGAAGGAGTAGGGTTGTTGTAAAATAATATGGATGTGCAGGGTAGCAGGAAAGTGACCCTGATTATCCTTTTACATTTTTTAAAGGGAATGTGATAAAGCCTAAAAGACAACATAGAAATATTAATAGTTCTTATGCGAATGTATATTTGTGAATGCATATTTGAGGAAGAAAAATAAAAGTTTTTTTTTATTGTGGTTGTAAGTCAGGGACTACCCATGATGGGGAAATTGTTCTTCTCTTTTTCTCAACAATATAAGACAGAAAAAGAAGAGGGGAAGTTAGTATCTTTGATGACTTCTACTATAACTGGATGCAGCTGAGTCGCGAAAGAGATAATATTCTGGTAGTCTGAAGGTCTGAAGCTTTTTCACTCTGAAAAGGATGCATAATATGGTAATATTCCACAAATAGGTACACATCACTCTGTGTAATCTGGTTGCCTGCTTTGAAAAGTCCCACGACTGGTAGATGAGAGAACAGCTGAATGCTTGACAGTATGGCACAGAGGCTGCTGGACTGTCAACCTTGGTCCCATTCCTTCTTCAGTTGAGGTCCTACAAATGATGAAAGGACTGAAGACCCTCCAGGTACCTAAAGTTTCATACTAGCTAGCAGGAAAAGTAATTGAAGTCATATGGTTTTAAAAAGTGGAAACGTAAATACAGCTAAGGAGATAGGCTTCTGAACACTTTTCAACAGAAGATTCAGTTTTCAACAGAAAATGCTGACAATTTCCAACAGTGTTATAAGTCATCCACCATGACTATATTTGCAAGCTGTAACTCTTTGTGCTCTTAAATGAGAAACATAATATGTGAAGGCTCTCCCGCTTTTAATTTCTTGGCATACATTTCTTGGCATACAAGCTTTTTGCAACTCTTTGTAGAGACTAGAATATAATAGGATAGGATAGGATAGGATAGGAGTTGGAAGGGACCTTGGAGGTCTTCTAGTCCGACCCCCTGCTAAGGCAGGAAACCCTACACCACTTCAGACAAATGGTATTCCAATCTCTTCTTAAAACTTCCAGTGTTGAAGCATTTACAACTTCTGGAGGCAAGCGGTTCCACTGATTAATTGTTCTAACTGTCAGGAAATTTCTCCTTAGTTCTAGGTTGCTTCTCTCCTTGATTAGTTTCCACCCATTGCTTCTTGTCCTACCCTCAAGTGCTTTGGAGAATAGCTTGATTCCCTCTTCTTTGTGACAGCCACTGAGATATTGGAACTCTGCTATCATGTCACCCCTAGTCCTTCTTTTCATCAAACTACACATACCCAATTTCTCTAACCATTCTTCATATGTTTTGGCCTCCAGTCCCCTAATCATCTTCACTGCTCTTCATTCTTTTTAGGGTCTCCACCTCTTTTTACATTGGAGACCAAAATTGGATAATGCTTGTTTGATTGTTTACTTTACACTTGCATGTTGCTTAATCCCAAATGCTCTGTGCAGCGAACAATCCCATCCTAAAATTAAATAATACCCACAAAACCAAAACGGGGAAAAGAGAATAATTCCCAAAATACATAAAATAAAGGTATCAAAATCTGAAGCCTTGATGGCAAGGGGGAAAAAATGATTGGGCAACTCAGACAACATTGGGCCATTCCCAATTACGTTGGACTAATTTTGAAAAGTCAACTTCCCTTTAGCCTGTGGTTTAGGGGATTAAAGAAAAAATGGAAAGGAGGGGGAGAAATAAAGTACCTCCTGCACGTATACATCCATGGAAATGACAACAAGGAAGGGGGGAAAAGATATAAAGCTGTACTTCCTGATAATATTTTGAAATTCTGACACTTGAAGATAAATATTTCAGAAACAAGGAGAAAAAAGCAGACGACGCCATAAAGTGAGTCACTTGGAATTTTATATGTCACTGATCACTCTCAGGCTTATAAAAGCCGGTGTTCTTGGGCTACAAGACATTGAGAGCTAAAGACTTGCTTCTTTAAAGCTAGTTTGGAAGCTCTATCATGAATCACCTGATGATATTCTTGAGCACTTTGATGCTGTGGCCATGCAGCGTTGCCAAGCCACTAATCAAAACCCAGCCTGCACTATCCAACACCAAGGACCAGAAATTCATACAGGTATGTAAGCCCCTGGCTCTTATCTCTGATGCCATAAGAAATGCAGAATTGTTCTGCCACTGATTTCTGACTGGGTTTCCATGTTGAGAATATATCATGGTATAAATGCTGTTTATTAAGAGTGCATGGTTCTTTTTACAGGTGCAGGCAATACATTCATTATTCAATATATTCAAGAACTATGCAAGAAAAAGAAAGATCTATCCTAAACTACATCTGTATTGAGGCTTTAACAGGCTGTGCAATGAGCTAAAAAATTCTTTCACACCTTGATTTTGGAACACGGCTCTGATGTCTCCCCTAGTCCTTCTTTTCATTAAACTAGACATAGAAGGAATTTGTCTCTGGTTCAGAAGCTCTCAACATACATGCAAAGCAACAGAATAATAATCAAAATTATAACAATAATATCAGCAAGATTGGGGAGTAAAGGAGATAATAAGGAGGATAAATAATAATACTACAGCCAGATTACATGGATAAATATACATAGACATTAGACAGCACTGTGAGAATTAGGTGTTCATCAGAGTGATAGCACAAAACAAAACAAAATGTCCCTATGTCTAATTGTTTTGGCATGCAATGCCCTATAGTGCCATCCCAAGGGAATGAATTGAAAAAGTTTGTGTCCAGGATGTGAGGGCTCTGCAGATATTTTGTCAGCCCTCCTTCTGATCTATATGATATGCAGGTCTTCTATGGAAGACAGACTGGTTGCAATTTTGATTTCTGCTTTCTTTGTTCTTTGTTTCTGCAAATTGATAAGAAACATAAATAAAATAAACTGTGCTCCAGCACTTTTTTTATTTAACATACAACCATACTACCTTCATTATGATCTCCCCTGAATCAACTTGTTACTTCCTCAGGAACACTGTGCACTGGATAACTGCAATTCTGGGTCCAGGAATGTGTTCAAATCCCAGAAATGACTGTGACTCACAAGTTGTTCCTACAAGGAGACAAATCATCCTCTATCTGTAGCTTCATTTCCGTTTTATGATGCCAAGTGAGAGGGATCCTTCTGTTATTGCAGTGCATTGAAATCAATACCTTTTGTCAATCTTCTAGGGGGTAATCAGATCTGTTGATTCTGCTATCTGGCGATTCTATTCTTACTAGCCGCCACTTCCTCCTACCCCCTCCGCCTCCTCCCTTTCTAACCCTCAGATATATGCAGTATCTTGCCCACCTTTAAAAGCTCAAACAACTAGGAATCCAGGAAAACCTTTCCCCAAATGAAGCTGCTCACAATCAAACTCTAACTTCGAAAACAGATTAGGGAAGCTGAAACACTGAATTATTTGTTTTTGGCCTGAAGAAACCCAGAAAGGATGTCATCCCATTTGAACAAGAAACCATGATTCCATTTTCTGGCAAGTTTCACAATGTGTTGGGGAGGGAGAGAAAATGAAGTGTATTCTTTTATCAAGCAACCAAACAAGCAAGGAAGATCATAATTGTTCGCAGCACTGATTTTCACTTACAAAAGCCTGACTCTGCCTACTTTAGTGATGCCATAGTGCAGGAGTCCTAAAACTTTTTAAACAGGGGGCCGATTCACGGACCTTCAGACTGTTGACACCTCTCCTGCGTGAGCTGCACTGGCTGCCTGTGGCTTTCCAGGTGCGCTTCAAGATATTAGTAACCACCTTTAAAGCGCTCCGTGGTCCTGGTTACCTGCAAGACCGCCTCTTGCTGCCAAATACCTCCCACCGACCAGTTCGCTCCCACAGAGAGGGCCTCCTCAGGGTGCTGTCGGCCACACAATGTCAGCTGGCGACCCCCAGGGGGAGAGCCTTCTCTGTGGCAGCTCCTGCCCTTTGGAATAACCTACCCCCTGAACTACATACCATCACAGAGATTGAGATTGAGATTGAGATAATAAATCTCATTGATATTGAGATTCAATAAATCTCAATCTATACTTGCCCCACCCCTACTCACCCACCGGCCCCGGATCACAAGGCTGTAAAAAACATCCCGAAAGGCTGTTTTTAAAGCGTTTTTAAAGACTTTTAAAGCACTGCTTTACAAGCTGGCAGTTGCTTTTCAAGCCAGCGGCAGCCCCTCCCCTACTCACCCACCAGCCCTGGATCACGTGGCTACATTGGTGAGATCACTCCTCAGTCAGCTGGATCCTCCCCCGCACCCTTCGGCCTTCTCTTTGGCAGCAGCGGTGTGATCAGAAGTGCAGTTCAATCGGTTGAATCCCACCACTCTGTGGGCTGGATACTTTGCATTGGTATCTGGCTCATGGCCCGTAGTTTGAGGATCTAGTGAATGCAGCCCTAAAATAATAATAATAATAATAATAATAATAATAATAATAATAATAATAATAATAATAATAATAATAATAATAATAATAATAATAATAATAATAATAATAATAATAATAATAATAATGTTCAAAAGTAGATTGGAGAATGAATGGATGGGGAAAGACACGCAGAGTATGGTCACCAATACATACATGTAACTATATAATTATTTGAGATGTTTAGTAGTACAATTAATGTTCTAATTCCTTCCATTCTTGGTTAATACGCAGGCTTACCTTGATCATTTTTTCCCACCAATTGATCAAGCAATAAAGCAAACCTTAGAAGACCGGATCAAAATAATGCAAAAGTTCTTCCATTTGACTGTAAGTGGGAAGATAGATACCAAAACCATGGAAGTAATGGAACAGCCCAGGTGTGGAGTGCCAGATGTCTTGCAATATAGTACATTTCCAGGAAGACCAAAATGGAGTAAAAATATATTGACTTACAAGTAAGTGATATTTCCATTTGATTTCTAAGAGAGAGAAGGAAAAAGGGAAAGTCTACTTCCTAATGATATGTATTGTATTTTCCTCCATTACTCAAAGGATTAACAACTACACCCCCGACATGACACCAAACCAGGTGGACAGAGCCATAGAAAAAGCTCTGCAAGTATGGAGTGATGTGACTCCCCTACAGTTTAGAAAAACCACTGGACCTGCCGATATTGAAATTCGTTTCGCACGTAGAGGTAAGCTTAGCTCAACTTCTTTATTCTTATATATTAATTCTTATTTACAATTTATATCTCACACAGCTGCCAATGCATGGGTGATGACACCCCTTTACAGTAGGCTAGTTCAAGAAACAGACCCAATATTTGTTGTTGTTGAATGTTATTTATTGTAGGAAGATAGAATAACAAAATCTTGAAAGCCTATCAAAGTTTCTCAATGTCTTATTTTATATTAAACAACTAATTTCCACAACACTATCGTATTACCTACTAAGACTGTATTACTATTATTCCTCTCTTCCTTCCTAGTACCTATCTCTTATGACTATCCACTAATGACTTATCATAATATTATTATCACTTAATAATATTATGACTATCCACTTATGGCTATAATCATGTTGCTTGTACCTTTAAATTTTATATTGTTTTATTTGTTTCCTAGTATAATTTGATTGCTTATTAATAACCTATGACTATCACTTAGTGTTGTATCTTATGATTCTTGATGAATGGATTCTATTTTATTTTTCTTTATGTACACTGAGAGCCTATGCACCAAAGACAAATTCCTTGTGTGTCCAATCACACTTGGCCAATAAAGAATTCTTTTCTATTCTGTCAAGACAGGATTCTATAGAGTTTATTTCACACCAATTCTTCATCTTTGAACTATATCGTTAATTTCTGAAATTCCTTTCACAGTTTGCTCATTCCTTTCCTGTTCCCAAGGTCAGCTGTAAATTCCTTTTTACCACACCATATAGACATCATATCATCTGGTTGTTATCTTACTTGCTATGAAACATATTCCCAAACTTTCCCTTGTTATTCCTGTGGAAAGCCCACCTGGTCCTGGATTCTGCTCCTTCTCCATAACTAGATCATTGGAATAAGTGGTCTCTACCATGCTGACATAAGGACCATCTGATGATGACTTAGCTATCACCAGTAAAGTGGTGAAACCTGGTGACAACTTCTACACAATCAGATCCATTGGGTTGGTTTAGTCATGAAAGGGGTGAAATAATTAGAAGAGACATTTTAAAAAGTGGAAACAGTCTTAAAGCTGAAGATAATTATTTAGGGAAGGTAAAATGAATTGAACTAGACTGTAACCTCTATCTATCTATCTATCTATCTATCTATCTATCTATCTATCTATCTATCTATCTATGTATCCATCTACCTGCCTATTCTACGTAGCCGCTCATTTCATGATATGTTTAACTCATTTCTTCACCTTCTCATGAATAAATTGTGTTTTGAATGGCAATATATGTTTTAACATAAATAAATAAAAGTAGGGGAAAAGCATTTTTCTTACAGAGGAATTAATTTGTATACCACTCAGATTTTCTCTCTGAGAGAGATGGCAGTTTCTAAATATGATGTGTAAAATAAATAAAATTAATTGACATTAGCTAAGCTTAACAGTTCCAATAACATCAAAGTGCAGTTCATTGTTTTATTTAATTAAAACTGCGTCCTCATACACCAATGAAGCATAGACATGTACAAAAGTTGCAAAGCCAACGACTGCTAAATATTTCAAAATTCATATGTTTTGCTTAAATGCAAGATAAAAAGGAGCAATTTCAAGTAGATTGCTTTGAACTTTTGAAGAGTCTTAGGTTCAAAGATTAGCTAGTTCTTTTTATAAGATGCATTTGTCTTGGTTTTTTTCTTTTTTTTAAAAAATTGTTTTGGGTTAGTTCCATTATTGGCCAAGACAAGATGATGGAGTAAAAATAAAAATAGATGAGGGTGAGGGAAAGGAGGAAGTACAAATAGAAAGATGCTGGTTAAAATAGCAAACATTAAATCGCCTGAGTCATTCAGATAGAATGTTTGTATGTAAATGGTGTATTCATGAAAATTATTGAGAAGTATCTGGACTACTTGCTCAATAAGTGTACTTGCATTTTTTTTTTTAAAAACCTGCTTTATGGAAATTATAATTGATGGGTTTTTTGCATATTCTATATCGACATTAGACAAAGGTGTGGATTCTGTATTTATGCACAATGTTTTTGACATTTTCAAGCCATAAAAGACTGGTCTATTTTCTGAAAAGACTTAATGAATTTAAGTGTATATATTCTTCATGCAGAGAATTCTTAGTTCTCCACATAATACAGGAGAGACAGTTAACCAATGCAGGAGGGCCAGTTGATCAGTTAATGTTTGTCTTTCTGACAATAGCTTCTCTGTCCCAGGTAGAGAATTATGTAGTCGTTTAATTGCTTTTTGATTAATAACAAAAATGAAAAAGAAGAAAAGAACAAAAAGCAAAGGTAACAGCAAAAAGAATTAACAAGCAGTTCCTATTTGGAATTGGCACATTGTTTTAAATAGCTATGAATCTCTGGTATTGCTGATAACACTTTGATTCTTTTCCATTTAGAACATGGAGACAACATTCCTTTTGATGGAAGAGGGAACGTCCTGGCACATGCTTTTGCTCCTGGACCAGGTCTAGGTGGTGATGCTCACTTTGATGAGGATGAGGTCTGGTCAGAAATCAATAAAGGTTTGCTATAAGAATATGTGCACTAATTCTCTGCTATGCAATGTATAGACCCACCTCATTTTCATTGGCTACATCAAGTGTTGCATGGAAATAAAAAAGAACATAAATTTATATAAATATCAAATTTCAGGTGGTTCTCATTTAATTGGGGCTAGGAACACTTTTGCTAAGTGACATGTTAGGGTGCCAACTTAAGAGGGTACCAGTTGCTGTCATTCAGCAAGGCCTGCAGTGTGCCGTTACAATATTACAGCATCCTGCAGTCACCATTTATGGTCACCATTTATGAATTCTTGCTGGCTTCCCCATTGTCTCTGCGTGTCAAAAGCCATTAATGAGGATGGCAAATGGGACTTATGGGTTGCTAAGACATGGCATTGTTCTAATTGCAAGTTGCTTGCCAAATGCCTGAATTGCACCTGTAGGGATGTTACAATGACTGCAATTCAGAGGAACTGCCATGTTCAGCACTATAACTTCAAATGGTCACTGAAATGAGTGGTCATTCAACAAGGACTACCGGCATTGCATCATTTATAAACGATGAACCCATGGAGTTCAGTGCCACCACATGTCAAAGCAACCAGTTGCTTAAAAAGATAACATCTATTCCCCTCATGTAAAGAAACTCAAGGTCTAAATTGAAGGTGATGGATCATTTCCACAATGGGAGACCACTAGCTTTATATCTGTGGAGATTCTTAGTCATCCAAATGATGGTTGTTCCAAATGTGCTTTTTTTCGAGAGGCAACTGGACTTCCTTGTTTTTCTTTGAAGATGTTTCAAAGAATGCAAATGACCAGCTGTCTGCAAAGAGTATAAATCCTTCTATTCAGCACCATCTAGTCAGAGCTGAAAAAGCTTCTTGGATGAGAAGCTAAACGTCTTCAAAGAAAAATAAGAAAGTCCAGTTGCCTCTTCAAAAAGCACCTTTGAGACACTAGCTTTATAGTTTTAATACATTTTGTCATATGTGTTCATTACATGAACATTTGTCCTATGACCATAAATGTACCATATTTTCTGCACTATAAGACGCACCCCCCCCCAATAAAAAGTGAGTGGGAATGTCTGTGTGTCTTATAGAGCAAATGTTGTTGTGGGGGGAGGGGGGCTGGTGAGGTGACGGTTTTTGCTGCCACCGCTAACAGGGAAGCTGGAGCCTTCCCTGCCAAGATCGCTGCTGCTGCTAGCTATTACTGCCCATTCGATATGCCAGTCCATTGCCACTCATTCACATTTGCCCATTCGCCGCTACCCATTCACCACCGATTGGCAGCAGTGGACAGGCAGTGGTGAATGGGCAGTGATGGTCAGCAGTGAATGGCAGTGGCAAACGAGTGGCCATTTTATTTATTTATTGCCCAACTCGTGCAACGTCTTGTAGTTTTCTTGACGTAACTGGCTGTATTTTCACATTTCTGAAAAGCTAATACTTATAATTCACCTACTTATTTTCTGCGTTTTAGAAAGAAATCTCTTTCTTGTTGCTGCCCATGAATTTGGGCATTCCCTGGGGCTGGCTCACTCTAATGTCCCTGGAGCCTTGATGTTTCCTACCTACTCCTATGTGAATCCAAACATTTTTCGTCTTCCAGCCGATGATCGGCAAGGGATTCAGAGTCTATATGGTAACTTCACTGAGAAAAACCTCTTCCCTGTTTAGAATTATGCTACAAAGATGTGACTTTTCCGCTTAAAAATTCAGGGTCTAGCATAGTGGTAGTCAACCTAGTCCTAGTGGGCGTTCCAGCTTTCATGGTGGGTGGTAGGGGTTTTGTCTGATAATGAAGCGTTTTCCTTTTTTAAAATTTAATTGACTTCCTTACTTTATAAATCACCATTACTATGGAACCGGTAGGCGGTTAGAAAATTTTACTACTAAGAGAGATACAAAAGTGGGCGGCTGGTATAAAAAGGTTCACTACCCCTGGTCTAGCATAAACTTTAAAAAAATCCAAAATGGTTTTATCCACAATCTACAAAACCAGTAGTATATTTCAGAATCAGATTTAACTCTTTTTTTAGAGATATTTCCATCGATTCAGCAATTAATCCTGTCAGGAAAACCTATGGAATGTGTTATTTGACAGGAAGAAAATCATTAGGAGTTATAATGTAAATCATCATAGCACTAAAATAGATAATTTAGTGGTGATAGCATACTATAAATCATCCAGTGGTTATAGAAATACCATTGTACTGGAAATACCAGACTGTATTCTGGATTTCATGAAATGATATTGGCCAGATATGAAAATTGATCTAAAGGATGATCAGTGGGTTTGGGTTTTATTTCATTTTAAAACTATAGAGTCTATCAAGTATAGATCTATTGCTGACATTCATAGGTTCTCCATTTCTAGAGATTTTTAAGAAAGGCCTGGTTAGCTATCTCTTATAGATGGTTTCATTGGTTTGCCTGCATATTGCAGATAGATGGATTAGATCAAGGGTGTCAAACTCGATTTCATTGAGGGCTGCATCAGGGTTGTGTTTGACCTCAGGGGAGGGGAGAGGGGCATGGCCAGCTTCATGTCGCTTGTGTTGGGGGCACCTATGTTGACCTCAGTGCTTTGCCAGCGAAAACAGGCTCCCAAGCTCCATTTTCACTGGCAGAGACACCGTGGGCCAGGCCTTTGCTGTTTCTGGGCCACCACACAGGCCAGATCTAACCACTCTGTGTTTCGGATACGAATGCCCTGAGTTTGACACCTCTGGATTAGATTATCCTTGTAGTCTTCCAATTCTAATACTCATTTAATAGGCAAGAATATTTTAAATAGAGATATAGTCTATTTAAAAAAACAACATAATGTCTATTGTAACAAAATATCTCCCCTGCCAGACAACCTGTTAAACTGAGATTATATTAGTGACAGAAGGAGAAGGGATGACATACAAATAAGGAAGAACATGAGAGAGAGAGAGAGAGAGAGAGAGAGAGAGAGAGAGAGAGAGAGAGAGAGGGAGAGAGAGAGAGAGAGTGTGAGTGTTGGGGTACCCAATTAGGATTTATTTAGAATGTCTAATTAAGATTTATTTAGAATATCCTTGTGTTGGGGGAAGCCAATTTTTGTAACACCTTCATTCCCATTTTTTTCCATTTCTGAGGTAATCTATTTGAGTGTGTTCTTACTTCCTTTTTGTTCTTGTTTCATTCATCCAGGAAGGAAGAGGAATCGTGGGAAAAAATAGAACAACCGTATTTTACATTGAAACCCATTTAGGTCTCCTTCAATGGAGGTGTGAAATCGAACTGCTGTCTGTCTGTCTGTGATTTTCTACTGATCCCTACACTAAATTCTGTGATTCCATGATTTTACCTACAAAACAATTACAAGGATTCGTGCAATTTTGAACAAAGAATTGTGAACAACAATATTGTGAACTGTAATAATAAAGGCTGAATGAATGATTCTAATCATGTTTTCAAAGCAACATACTTTTCCATGTGTTTAAAAAGCATGTAGTTTTTGAAACAAAGGGTTATTGAGCAAGAAAAAGTTCTGAGTTATAGAATTTCCTTCAAGTTTATTTTGATACAAGTTTTCTATGAGTTACATTGAATATATTCAATTTTCTGTCATTCCCAAACCTAAGAAATAAGCATATATATTAAGGTGACCAGATGTCCTGCTTTTGGCAGGACAGACCCGCATTTCAAGCATCTGCCCTGCGTCCCGCAGCCTCTTAAAAATATCCCGCTTTTTGGCGGCGGGGGCCGAGCGGGCGGCGGGCGCTCTGCACGCGCTTAGAGGCGCGGGGCACGGGCAGGAAGTGGCGGGCTGGGGGGCAGGTGGAAGGGGAGGGCCGGTGAGGGAGGAGCCAGGCCCAGGCAGGCAGCAAGCGGCGGAAGAGGAGGACAGCTTGCCGGAGCCCGC
This sequence comes from Rhabdophis nuchalis, assembly GCA_039707465.1. Classification (NCBI taxonomy): domain Eukaryota; kingdom Metazoa; phylum Chordata; class Lepidosauria; order Squamata; family Natricidae; genus Rhabdophis; species Rhabdophis nuchalis. The sequence continues at coordinate 50,850,626 of CM077649.1, forward strand.
ACAGCCCTGGACTTCTTTGCGCTGCCGCGCCGCCACCTGCTCACCCAGCTCATCCCGGGTGCCCATGGCAGAATGTGCGGGGGGTGGTGGGGCTTCCGGCCCGCCACTCTCATCGCATCGCGGCACGGTGCAAAAAAGTTCAGGGTTGCGTGGGCTCCGGCAGGCCTGCTGCCTGCCTGGGCCTGGCTCCTCCCTCACTGGCCCTCCCCTTCCGCCTGCCCACCAGCTTCTTGCCCCGGCCCCGCACCTCTGAGTGCACACAGAGTGTCCCGCTTTAGTCAAGTTGAAATCTGGTCACCTTCAAAATATATATGTATGTATGTATGTATATATGTATATGTATGTTACGTTTTTGAGCTGATCAATAAATAAGTCAGGGAGTCTAGGATAGATCTATTTTGAGCTAAAAAGCTCAAATTAGATCTATCCTAGTCTCCCTGACTTATTTATTGATCAGCTCAAAAATGTAACACACATATCAAAAAATTACACAACGGAATTCATGGCTTTCTGTCTAGATGGTCTCTGGTGATGAGCCGAAAGGCAGAAAAGGAAGAACAGTATGCTTCCTCCCTTAATTGGGGCCTTAACAGGGTGTTGTGGAAACAATTATATTATATATATTATCAGCTATATTAATATATAAATTAATATATTATCAGCTATATATATATATATATATATCTGATAATCTGGCGTTGCACCGGTATTTATTTATTCTAATCCATACATTTGTCCTCAAAAATAATCCTGGACCAAAGATAATTTCTAATGTTGGATTTCCCCCCTTACCAGAGGGAGACCTCTTCTGAAGTACTTTGAAGCCATTGCCATGGCAACTCCATTGCGCTGTACAGTAGAAGCCATTTTAAGGAACAACAGGCTGTATCTTAACAGAACACACACACTGAGGGATGTTAGGGCTCTCCTACCCCCATAGTATTTGTTTCCAGAGAGTAAATAATATTTGTACCAAGTTTGGTTGAAATTTCTCAAGGTGATCCAGAGTTCACACACACACTCATTTTATACCTATAGATAAAGCTATGGTTGCACTTTATAGCTGATCGGGATGTCAAAAATCTTGATTTGGCCTTAGATTTTTTTTGCCATAGAAAATGATGGAAAGATAACTTTACAGATTTTAGTAGCAATGCCCTTGCTACTAAATTTTTCTCTCTTTATTTCTTCAAATATTTAGCATCAAGTATCGAAAAGAATTAGTGTTAGTTGCACTTGTTCTGGGGACTTGTAGAAATATTTTGGTTTACAAAAGGATTACCAATTTCCCTGTTTCCTGATGATGAAATCATTATTCCGCTTCAAAACTTTCATTGTTTTACCTCCTGACATCCTGCCCTGAATTCTATAATGCACATAAACTTTAATAAATAAGTAAATATTACGTTGAAAGAACAAGAAGGAAAAGAATACATAAAAGGAAGAGTGGAACCAGTAAATGTTTTTGCTAAGCCAAGATTCGGGGGGGGGGGGGTAGATTTTCTTTATCCACGTTAGTTTAACAAGTTGAAATCAATTCTGATTCCGTTTCTGAGCCTCAGTAAAATTTAATCCCCAACCTCTTTGGGGCTGACAACAGCACACCGACACAAGGACATGTAATACTAGCCTGTGACCATAATAAAAATTGATTAAGACACATTGGATTGCTTTCTTATTTATATTCCAGCTTTATTACTTCCGTGAATAACTCAAAGAGGTGAATGCACCCAGTTCTATTTTCTCCTATTTTCCCCACAGCAACAACCCTGTGAGGTGGGTTGAACTGAGAGAGAGAGTGACTGGTCCAAAGTCACCCATCTGGCTTCCATGCCTAAGGTGTCAGTCCCAGCGCTCTCAGCGGCTCAGGGCTGCCATTCCGCTGGTGGGGCGATTCACGGCTGGGACGTTTCGAGCCTGGGACGTTTCGTGGCTCCGAACACAGCTGTACCTGATAGGCTGCTTCTGTCCATACTTGTCTCCCTACAACTCTGGGGATCTTTGGGACTCTCGCAGCCGGATCCCTGGATATGCCTACCAGGTGATAGAGGCCCAGTGCATGCGCAGTGAGAACGCAAACGCATGTGTGAATCTGTAAGCCGGCATGGCTTGTAACATTATCAGGATGTATCATGCGCACATAGAAAAGGGCGGGGCATGGGAAGGTTTAACTGGGGGAGGGGATTACAGGATTACAGGTGTGACTTTGTTTCACCAGTGTTTTCCATTTTGTGCTGGTCAGAAGTACCGTGACAGGCTTATAAAGATTATGATTATTACGAACAACCTGCTTAGTCATCTTGTCTGTTTTCTTTACCTGAGTGGAACTATATATATCACCATTCTAAACACCTAGCTTGTGTGCACAAACATTATCTATCATCTATATCTGTGTGTCTGTCTGTCTATCTATCTATCTAATCATCTATCAATCAGTTTTTCATCTATCATCTTTATTATCTATTTATCATCTATCTATCTATCATCTAACAATCAATCTTTCATCTATCATCTATTTATTATCTATCCATCCATCCATCCATCCATCCATCCATCCATCTATCTATCTATCTCTGTCATCTATTATCTATTTTTTGTGTTTTTCTCATTGCAGCTCTGTTTTTCTGAATATTACTCTGGATCCAGATATCAGACTAGGCTGAACTATTTCTAGAGCTCTGGAACAGAAATCCAGTTTGGATTATATTTCCTCTTCATGTCTTTATTTTAGCAAACATATTTCGAGATAGAATCTTAACTGCCAGGTGCCTTCATTACTCTTCTGGATATTTCATCTGCATCATAAAATTGAAATGTCAATATCTAGAAAAATTAATTCCAAGGATTTCAAAAGAAAAAGGACCCTAAATTGATTCTGTCAAAACCAAGCCCAGTAATACGCATCAGTAGAGACAACAGAGATTTTGCCTTTCACTTTCTAAAAAGAAATAACTTATTTCCTCTTGGTTGTCTATATCTTGAATTTCGCAAACATTCTTTTCATGAATGGAAGTCATCAGAATGATCCTCTGACAGGCATTTCTATGTCTTCATTAGGGGCTGCAAAATATATACAAGGTAGAATATTTATTTATACTAATTATCAGAAAAGTTTACATAACTACATATCAGAATAATAGTCATATTTACATTACCTCTTACCTAGCAGTGGATGCAGCTACATATAATACCTAGGGAGGGAGGAAAAAAGAAGGGTGAAGAGGAGGAGGAGGTTAGGAAGAAGAGGGGGGGAAAGAAGAAGATGAAAAAGAAAGTAGTAGTAGTAGTAGTAATAGTAGTCAAGGGCTGATAAAAGAAATCTCTTGACTGCTCTTCTAAAACCAAAACAGCCCCCAAAGGACTGAATTCCACAATCTGGAAGGCCCAGATTCTTCTCAAATCTCTTCCTGCCATCTAGTGGGCAAAGCAGACCAGAAACAGATAAGCAGAGATTTTCCCTGAGTTTTCAGAGGTGGCAACCAATGAGTGAAAAAAGAAATCTGAGAGCCGTGTGCACTTCTGACGTTACTCACTCTCATCCTACCTATTTTATGTAGTTATTTGCATTTACTATCTTGCCACAATCCAAATCAATTATCTTAAAATATTTTTTTTATGTCTACTTTTGTAGTCTGAATTTCAGAAAACATGCCTGCACATCAATACAAATATATAATGTATTCATTACAACTGATTCCATCCACCCATCCATCCTTTTCTCCAGATGCTTTTCCTTTTATTTGATACATACAAATGCAGACCTATAAAATAGGTTGTGTTGTGAGTGAACAACACAAAACAATCCAATGAGAGTGGAGTGGAGTACAATGTAGAAGAGAAGAGAAGAGAAGAGAAGAGAAGAGAAGAGAAGAGAAGAGAAGAGAAGAGAAGAGAAGAGAAGATCTGTTATTGGCCAAGTGTGATTGGATACACAAGGAATTTGTCTCCAGTGCATAAGTTCTCAGTGTATGAGCTCTGAGTTTGTTTGTTTGCTTGCTTGTTGAATATACACCTTTCTTAATTTCATAACTGTGGGTGGCTAACAAAGCTTAAAATCATAATAAGATCACAAAAGGAAAATTAACATAAATGGCAACTTGGGGGAAAACAATCCACACTAATTAATATAACCAAATAGGCTCTTTAGGGCCCCAAGTTAAACAACAACCCAGGTCCGCAAGGCCTTATAGAAAGTCAGCAGGTTCAGAGCAAATCTGATCTCCAGGGGGACTCATGTTCCAGAGAGTAGATGCCACGACAAAAAAAAAAAGCTCTTTTCCTCTCTTCATCCAGATAACATTCCTTGATTGACAGGACTCAGAGCATGCATCTCCTGACAGATATAACAGGACAAGATATACAACCAGGGAGAGACAGTTCCATACATACATTTCCATGCTTGAGGATGAAGCTGGATCTTCCAGTCTTATTCTCAACACTAGTTAAATATGAGCCTACGGTGTTCAGCAGCAGCCAAAAAAAACAAACTTTAGGATTGCATTAACAGAGGGATACAATCAAGATTAAGTGGGGTACTAATACCACTTTATAAAGCCTTAGTAAGACCACACCTAGAGTACTGCATCCAGTTTTGGCCACCACATTATAAAAAAGATGTTAAGACTCTAGACAAAGTGCAGAGAAGACCAACCAAGATGCTTAGGAGACTGGAAGCTAAAACATATGAAGAAGGGTTGTGGGAATTGGGCATGGCTAATCTAGTGAAGAGAAGGACCAGGGGAGACATGATAGCAGTCTTCCAATATTTGAGGGGATGCCACAGAGAGGAGGGGATCAAGCTATTTTCCAAAGCACCTAAAGGCCAGACAGTTGAACAAGGGATGGAAACTGACCAAGGAGAGATTCAACCTGGAAAGAAATTTCCTGACAGTGAGAACAATCAACCAACAGAAGTTGCCTTTGGAAATTGTGGGAACTTTATCACTGGATGCTTTCAAGAAGAGATTGGACAGCCATTTGTCAGAAATGGTGTAGGGTCTCCTGCTTGGGTGGGAGGTTGGACTAGATGACCTACAAAACCATTTCCAACTCTGTTAATCTGCTAACACCTTCTTTTAATTCCAAAACTTTTTTTAATAACATGTTCCTAAGACAATGCTCACCATTTGGGAAAACTATATTTGTCCACACTTAATGACCATATAACTCACTTAACAACTGCAATAGAAATGGTTGTAAAATTGGTCCAGTCATGTGATGACTCACTTATAATAACTGCACCATTAGTGACCAAAATTCTAGTCCCAACTAGAGGACTGTACATTTTAGTTTAGCATGTGATGGAAATCCATCCCGCGTGATTTGTTTATTCTTCGGGGTATCATAAAAGTAAAACTGTTGAGTCATGTCTACCTCTAGGGGGCAGTGCTCATCTTCAAGGAAGCCAGCATTGTCCAAAGATACTTCCATGGTCATGTGGCCAGCATGGCTATATGCCAAAGGTGAATGGAATACTGTTACTTTCCTACTTCTGCTCTGCCGGCTGCCTGCAATTTGACAGTTCAAATCTCACCAGGTTCATTGTGGACTCAGCCTTCCATCCTTCCTAGGTGAGTAAAATGAGGACCCAGATTGTTTGGGGCAATATGCTAACTCTGTAAAACCGATAGAGGGGGCTGTGAAGCACTATGAAGCGGTATATAAGTAAGTGCTATTGCTATTTGCATGCTTTTGAACTTCTACATTGGCAGGAGTGGGGCAAGTAATAGAACTAACCCCATTGCATAAGGTGACCAGATTTTCAAACTCCCAAAGTGAGACACCATCGACGGGGGGGGGGGGGGCGTGCGCATTCTCCGGTGTGGCATGCGCCTGCACAGAGGGTGCGCTCCCACCCGCCCTTGCGGGGCCCTCTTTAAAGGCGGTGGTGGCCCGGCCTGGCGGCGCTGAGAGCCACCGGCTGGGGTGGGGAGGAGGAAGGCGGCCTGAGGCATGATGGGCTGACAGCGGCTGGCTCAGGCCGCCTTCCTCCTCGCCGTTCCAGCCGGCGGCTCTCAGAGCCGCCGGGCTGGGCCGCCATCACCTTTAAAGAGGGCCCCGTGGGGGTGGGTGGGAGTGCGCCCTCTGCGCAAGTGCGTTCTGCGCTGCAGCGTGCACCCACCTGTGGGGCCCTCTTTAAAGGCGGCGGTGGCCCAGGCTGGCGGCGCTGAGAGCTGCCGGCTGAGGCGGGAAGGAGGAAGCCGGCCCAAGCCGTCCGCTGTCAGCCCATCATGCCGGTGTGATGGGCCGAGCTGAAATCAGCCGCCTCGGGCCGCCTTCCCCCTTCCTTCCCGAGCCAGCGGCTCTCAGCACTGCCGGGCCAGGCTGCCGCTGCTGCCTTTAAAGATGGCGCCGTGGGGGCAGGTGGGAGCATGCCCCCCCTGTCCTGACGCCCTCTGCACAGGCGCATGATGCCCCCCTCCTCGGCCCCAACACCCGAGCCGCCCAAGCCAGCACTCAGAGGCTGAGCACGTACAGAGCGCCCGTCGCCTGCCAGCAAAAAGTGGGACATTTTGAAGAGGCGGTGTGGCGTGGGACATCTGCTGGTGAACTGGGACTGTCCCACCAAAAGCGGGACGTCTGGTCACCTTACCATTGCATGATACTTGGATCTGGAACTGGTTAGCAAGCCCAGCATGTTAACTACTGAGATGTCAGTCAACTTGTTGGTAATTATCAGGAAGTATTGTGATGGCATGGCAGAGAGAGGGAAGAAAAAAAGAGAGAGGTAGATAATAACATATTCCCAAGACAATGCTCACCATTTGGGAAAACTATATTTGTCCACACTTAATGACCATATAACTCACTTAACAACTGCAATAGAAATGGTTGTAAGATTGGTCCAGTCATGTGATGACTCACTTATAATGACTACATCATTAGTGACCAAAATTCTACTCCCTAGACTGTACATTTTAGTTTAGGACTGTAAAGTTTAGTTTAGGACTGTACATTTTAGTTTAGTATGTGATGGAAATCCATCCCACGTGATTTGTTTATTCTTCAGGCTATCATAAAAATAAAACTGATGAGTCATGTCTACCTCTAGGGGGCAGTGCTCATCTTCAAGGAAGCCAGCATTGTCCGAAGATACTTCCATGGTCATGGCTATACACCAAAGATGCATGGAACGTTGTTACCTTCCGGCCAAAGTGGTTTTTATTTATCTACTGGCATTGTTGGTGCAGTGATTAGAATGCAGTACTCAAAATTTAAATTCAAAATTTAAATATTTGAATAATAATTTGAGATGCTTAGTAATACTCGACAGCATTATGAGCCACTGTGGCACAATGGGTAGAGTGCAGTGCTGAAGGCTACTTCTGCTGATTGCCGACTGACTGCAATTTTGGAAGATCGAATCTCACCAGGCTCATTGTGGACTCAGCCTTCCATCCTTCCCAGGTGGGTAAAATGGGGACCCAGATTGTTTGGGGCAATATGCTAACTTTGTAAAACCGCTAGAGAAAGCTGTAAAGCACTGTGAAGCGGTATATAAGTCTAGGCGCTATTGCTATTGCTATTTGCATGCTTTTGAACGTCTAGGTTGGCAGCAGTGGTGGGTTCCGTATCCCGTTGCAACTGGTACACCACAATGGGGCCCAGCATCCACCACATGCATGCGTGCATACGTTCCTACCGCCCGCGATGCTCCAGCTGCTCGGCAGAGCATCGCGCAGGCACCATACGCTCTGTGCACGAAAGCCCCAGTTGGCTCAAATACAAGTAAGGATGGTGGGCGGGTGGGTGGGCCCTCCAGAGCATTGTACAGGAAGTCACTGGTTGGCAGGAGTTGGGCAAGTATTGGAATTCACCTCACAAATTGCACTTCATTAGTTAATTTAAAAAACCAGACTTGTTGCCTCTCAGAAGGATGGAACTCATCGAAATTGCTCATCGCTACAATAGACTGCAACAGAAATTAAATCTGAATACATTTGGCCTAGCAAAGTTTGTTTTCTCATACAAGAGAAGTGCACAGCAGATGAAGAGACGAGCAGATGAAGAGACGAAGTCCCTCTTTTGGGAGATAGGGCGGGATAGAAATCTAATAAATGAAATGAAATAAATGAAGAGGCCCTTGAATGTTTAGAAAAGACTTGTTAATTATCCTATAACCAAAAATGGTCCGCCTATTTCATAGAATGGAAAAAAAGGGAAGGAATATTTCTTTATGGTGGAATTATCCGAAGAAAAATAATTAAAAACTGCAGCACTAGGCGGCAGCAGAGATTTTCATCAACCCAGACTTTAATGAATTTCTTAAATGCATGTGCTTTTAAAATAAATCTATGAGTTACACGTTTGCAAAGTTGCGAAGTTGTGCTACTTGATCCCAATGTGTGTGGGTTCCCCAAATTGTTTTACAAGCACTGATAACCAAGAAAGTTATCATGCAAAGAAAAGGCCCAACCTTTCTCTTTTTTTATTTTTTTATTTTATTTTATTTTAATCGCATTTGTATACCACCCTATCTCCCTAGTGGGACTCAGGGCAGTGCACAGAAAGAGAAAAAGGCAATACACGCAATAAAAATATAAAAAGAAATTAAAAATAGATTAAATATAGTGGGTCTGTGCTAAAAATTATAGTTAAAAGCAATTAACATACTCCTTGTATGCAAATTAACAGCAACATGCACACCAGCCCTGTGCTCCCCCCACTTTTGACATGTGATGGCACGGTGGACCTGCTTTTCCAGGCTTTTTTTGCCAGCCTCGTCTCGAGACTCGCTCTCCTTGGCATTTCAGTGGCTCAGGGAAACTGCTGGATCTTGGGCAACATTTAGGAGAGCCTCCTCAAATGGAATAAAACCCTACTTATCTCTCACGTCCTCTGATCACTCTTTTGGTTGCACAAAAATAATAATCCAGGTTCCCACATATGCATGCTTCCTTCCGGCTATTTAGCTTCATCCTGAATAATGGAGGTCTTGTCTGCTAAAATTGATGTTTGTTTTGTTGATCTTCAGCCTCTTTTTTTGAGGGAAAAGGGTGTGTCTTATAGTCCGAAAAATACTGTCAGCCTCTGCTTCGCTACTCGCTTTCGGCTGCCATTGAAACTGGGAGGGGGGGGCATGGTAATATGGGATGGGATTCATTGGTACAGGAGAGATATGGAAAAGGGAGATTTGTTCTCACCATCTACTGCACTTGCTGATGGCTGGTGCTTAGAGATGGTCAAGGCCAAACTTCCTGCATACCAGCCTGATGATGCTTCTTGGAGATGCAACTCACATGCACCTGAAGGATCTGAAGATTGGACACTGGGGTGGGGGTTGTTGGAGGGAGGGTGTTGGACATATATTGATATGTATGATTTTGCATGCATTTAATACAATACAATACAATACAATACAATACAATACAATACAATACAATACAATACAATAACAGAGTTGAAAGGGACCTTGTAGGTCTTCTAGTCCAACCCCCTGCGTGGGCAGGAACCTTATACCATTTCAGACAAATGGCTATCTAACATCTTTTTAAAGACTTCCAGGGTTGGGGCATTCACAACTTCTGGAGGCAAGCTGTTCCAGAGGTTAATTGTTCTAACTGTCAGGAAATTTCTCCTTAGTTCTAAGTTGCTTCTCTCCTTGATTAGTTTCCACCCGTTGCTTCTTGTCCTGCCCCCAGGTGCCTTGGAGAATAGTTTGGCTCCCTCTTCTTTGTGGCACCCTCTGAGATATCGGAACACTGCTATAATGTCTCCCCTAGTCCTTCTCTTCATCAAGCTAGACATACCCAGCTCCTGCAGCCGTTCTTCATATGTCTTAGTCTCCAGTCCCCTAATCATCTTGGTTGCTTCAGACCTTGCTTTACCTAGCTGCTATCTTTTCATAGCCAGTAAAAGTACTCTTAATTCTTCAAAATGGAGTTGAGTGGTTTCTTTCTTGGTTACTGAAGGAGGCTGGATTGACAAATATGGTATATAGTAAAATAAATAACTAAAAGTAGAAAAAAAACCTGCCTTATAAAAGGGATTAATTTCTATATAGCACAGAGGGGGAATGGGTGATTTCTAAATATGATATATATAATCAATAAATAAAATCTATTAACTAAGTTTAAATGTTCAAATAACATCAAGGTGTAGTCTATTGTTTTAAAACATTAAAACTGTGCCCTGCATAGATCACTTAAGCATAAAGATGAACAAAATTTGAAAATGTTTCCAAATATTTCAAGAGCAAAATCTGTACTTTTTGTTCCAAACTCAGAGCAGGTAGTCCTTGAGTTATGACTACAATTGAGCCCAACATTTATGTTGCTAAGCGAGACAGTTGTTAAGTGAGTTTTGCCGCATTTTATGACCTTTCTTGCCACAGGTGTCAAAATCACCACCGTTCCTAAGGTAGTAACACGAATGTTAAGTGAATCTGGCTTCCCCATTGACTTCGCTTGTCAGAGGTTCACAAAGGGTCATCACATGACCCCGGGACACTGCAATGTCATGTGATCATGAGGACGCTACAAGACTCTACATGTCTACAAGTGTGAAAAATGGTCCTAAGTCACTTTTTCCAGTGCTGTTGTAACTTTCACCATTCAGTTTATCAAAATGTGAAAACGCAGAAATACAAAGAAAACTAAAGATCATGGGAAAACAAGGGAGCAAAAGGGGAAGAGAAAAAAGGATTGAAAGAATACGGTAGTAACCTAAAACCTCAACTTTTAACTTTTATGATATAAAACCTTCCAGTTTACAAGTTTAGTGCCTTAACCACTAGGCCACTATGCGCCAGGGGTAGGTTCCTGCCAGTTCTAACCTCTTCTATAGAAGAGGTTCCACAAATCTACAGTGCTTTTTAGAACCGGTTCCAGCTCCTTCGACCCGCCCGTCCGCACATCATCAAGAGGAAGAGCGAGAGGAGGAATTCTGGGAGTTGAAGTCCACAAGTCTTAAATCTATAAAGTTTGAACACCCTGGGGGTTTTTTTCCTAAAGGGTTAGGGGTGCAAGGGTCTTGTAACTTGACAACTTTAAGAGTTGTGTGCTTCAAATGCCAGACTTCCTGAGCCAACATTTTGGTTGCTAAGCAAGAGCGTTCTTAAGTGAGTTTTACCACATTTTACAAGTTGGCCATGCCCACCCAGTCACATGACTGCCAAGCCACTCCCACTCGGTCACATGGCTGGCAAGTCACTCCCACCCCAGTCACATGGCTGGCAAGCCACTCTCACAAAGCAGGCCATACCTACAGAAGAGGTTCTAAAAATATTTGAAACCCACCACTGTTCTATACCTAAAACAAACAGAACCCACTAACAAGCTTATTTCTTTATCCTACTGAATTGGGGCTCTCATATTAATCATTTCTCAGATAAACAAATAAGCTTTTTAGTGGGCCGTTTTTGCTCACTTTTGCCACCCCCTCCCATGGACCATGTTCCTCCAGGCCTTCCTGTCCTCTACCATCCTCTAGAATGCATTTAAGTTCACGCCTACTGATCTGGTGACTTCATCCAGCTACCTCATTCTCTTTCATCCCATTCTTCCTTTGCCATCAATCTTGCCCAGCATGAGGCTCTTCTCCAGTGAGTCCTTCCTTCTCATTAGGTGGCCAAAATATTTGAGCTTCATCTTCAGGATCTGGCTTTCTAAAGAGCAGTCAGGGTTGATCTCTTCTAGGACTGACTGGTTTGATCATCTTGCAGCCTTTCTTATAGTCCAACTTTTACAGCCATACATTGCAAATGGAAAAACCATAGCCTTGACTATACACACTTTTGCTGGCAGGGTGGTGTCAGATATAAACTGTGAGATAGATGACTATATAGATTTGATTAATAAATGAAAATTATAATACGGGGCAGCAGGGGGTATCACACATATATACACAGGGAGCATGGCACGAGGGGGCATTGAATTATGATTTTGAGCATGTGAGCACACATGATAGCGTGTGCACATCAGTGGTGGGTTTCAAAATTTTTTAGAACCTACTCTGTAGGTGTGGCCTATTTTGTGGGCGTGGCTTGGCAGTCATGTGACAGGCTGGGAGTGGCCACCTTTTAAATTGTGGTGAAACTCATTTAACAACGCTCTTGCTTAGCAACCAAAATTTTGGACTCAATTGTGATGATAAATTCTTTCTTTCTTTCTTTCCTTCCTTCCTTCCTTCCTCCCTCCCTCCCTCCCTCCCTCCCTCCTTCCTTCCTTCCATCCTTTCCTTTCCTTCCCGTTGGGTCACTGGCAGCGACGGGCCAGATTTACTTCCAGGTACGCCGGTGGAACCCCCTCTCACCGGTTCTCTAAATTTCACCAACCGGCTCTCGCGAGTAGGTGCAAGCCTGCAGAAACCCACCACTGGTATAGAAAGACAGAAATCTATTGGAAGAGTATATCAATCAACCTGAATCAATATTGGCTATTTGCTTTTATTATGACTTCCATATGTTTTCATATAATTGTTACTGATTAAACCAGTATATCATATCAGAAGCTGTTTGCTTCTTATATGATATACTGCTAGAAATTATTTCTTAAGAATTAACCTTTGTTATTGACTTCGGCTTATGTCATTGTATACTGTCAGAAATTAGTTTTTCTAGCGTAGCAAATTGTAGCCTTAATACCGGATGGCATTACTGCAAATGTTATCTCACTGCTGCGTCTCGCTTCTCTTCTTGGCTTCAAATCTAGGCACATTCTTGGAAAAAACAAGAAATTGTTACACAGGAATAGCAGGCCCCATGGATAAAGGAAATAAACTAGGGAGTTTTCCTGGTTCATAAATCCTTAAAGCATTCCGCCGAAAAACAACTTGGCAAAGGGGGCTGCCACCCCCCATACAAGGCTGTAGGAATACTCCATAGATAAGATTGACAGAAACAGGAGCTTGAACAAAAGAAAGCTTTAAAGATCACGTTGGTAACAAATCTTTGTCTCTGATTGGATAAACTTTGTTTGTATCTGCCTAAAACATGTATAATACTCTCAGCCACTCGTGCAGGGTATGGCTATTCCTTACATGCATGGCCATAAATAAAAGCTGATATTTCTGGCAAATCTCGTATCGAGACTCACTCTCCTTGGCATTTCAGTGACTCAGGGAAACTGCTGGAACTTTACAGTATCTTCGGTAACTTTTAGGACAGCCCCCTCAAATGGAATAAAACCCTCCCCATCTGTCACTTCCTCTGATCACTCTTTTGGTTGCACAAAAATAACAATCTGGGTTCCCACATATCCATGCTTCCTTCCGGCTTTCTAGCTTCATCCTGAATAATGGAGGTCTTGTCTGTTAAAATTGTTGTTCATAAAATTCACATATTTGGTCAAAGTTTATCTCTGGAACAAGATAAACATTCAAACGGGGGGAAAACCCACTAACAACCTTATGTCTTTATCTGAGAAATGTTTAATATGAGAGCCACAAATGAGGAGGATAAAGAAATAAGCTTTTTAGTGGGTTCTGTTTGCTTTAGGTATAGAAACCAGAAATCTATTGGAGGAGTATATCAATCAATCTGAATCAATATTGGCTATTTGCTTTTATTATGACTTCCTTATGGTTTTATATAATTGTTACTGATTAAACCAATATTTGCTGTTTGCTTCTGATATGATATACTGCTAGAAATGCTTGACAGTATGGCACAGAGGCTGCTGGACTGTCACCTTGGTCCCATTCTTTCTTCAGTTGAGGTCCCACAAATGATGAAATGGCAGAAGACCCTCCAGGTACCTAAAGTTTCATACGAGCTAGCAGGGAAGGTAATTGGAGTCCTAAAAAGTAGAAATGTAAATACAGCTAAGAAGATTTTTCACTTTTCAACAGAAAACTCTTGACAGCTTTTGACAGTGTTCTAGGTCATCCACCATGACTAATTTTACAAGTTATAAATCTTCATGCTCTTCAATCAGAAATATAAAACTTGAAGGGCTCTTCCGCTTTTCATTTCTTGGCATACAAGCTTTCTGCAACTCTTCATAGAGAAAAGAATGGAATGGAATGGAAGAGAATAGCATGGAATAGAATAAAAAACAGAGTTGGAAGGGGCCTTGGAGGTCTTCTAGTCCAACCCCCTGCCTAGGCAGGAAACCTTGCACCTCTTCAGACAAATGGTTATCCAATCTCTTCTTTAAAACTTCCATTATTGGAACACTTACAATTTCTGGGGGAAAGTTGTTCCACTAATTAATTGTTCTAACTATCAGAAAATTTCTCCTTAGTTCTAGGTTGCTTCTCTCCTTGATCAGTTTCCACCCATTGCTTCTTGTTCTACCCTCAGGTGCCTTGGAGAATAGTTTGACTCCTTCTTCTTTGTGGCAGACCCTGAGATATTGGAACACTGCTATCATGTCTCCCCTAGTCCTTCTTTTCATCAAACTAGACATACCCAGTTCCTGCAACCGTTCTTCATATATATGTTCTAGTCTCCAGTCCCCTAATCATCTTTGTTGCTCTTCTCTGCACTCTTTCTAGATTCTCCACATCTTTTTTTACATTGTAGTGAACAAAATTGGATAATGCTTTTTTGATTGTTTACTTTGCACTTGCATGCTGCTTAATCCCAAAAGCTCTTTGTAGCTAACAATCTCATCCTAAAATTAAATAACACACACAAAAATAAATGGGGAAAAGAGAATAATTCCAAAAATACATACAATAAACGGATTAAAATCTGGAGCCTTGGTGGCAAGGAAACAAAAAGATTGGGCAATTCAAACAACATTGGGCCATTCCCAATTACGTTGGACTGGATTTTGAAAAAGTCAACTTCCCTTTAACCTGTGGTTTAGGGGATTAAAGAAAAAAATGGAAAGGGGTGGGGAGAAATAAAATATCTCTTGCACGTATCCTTCTATGGAACTGTCAACATGGAAGAAAAAAGATACCAAACTGTGTTTCCTGATAATATTTTGAAATGCTAATGCTTGAACATTTCAGATACAAGGAAAAAAAGCAAATACCATAAAGTGAGTCACCTGGACTTTTATATGTCACTGTTCACTCTCAGGCTTATAAAAGCCAGTGTTCTTGGGCTACAAGACATTGAGAGCTAAAGACTTGCTTCTTTAAAGCTAGCTTGGAAGCTCTATCATGATTCACCTGATGATCTTCTTGGGCACTTTGATGCTGTGGCCATGCAGCATTGCCAAGCCGCTAATCAAAAACCAGCCTGCACTATCCTATCCCAAGGACCAGAAATTCATAGAAGTATGTAAGCACTCAGATCTTATCTCTGATGCCATAAGAAATGCAGAATGGCTCTGCCACTGACTTCTGACTTCGGCTTTCCGTGTTGAGAATATATCATGAGATAAATGCTGTTTATTAAGAGTACATGATTCTTTTTACAGGTACAGTCAATATATTCATTATTCAATATATTCAAGAACTATGCAAGAAAAAGAAAGATCTATCCTAAACTACATCTGTATTGAGGCTTTAACAGGCTGTTCAATGAGCTAAAAAAAATTATTTCACACCTTGACCTATTCTTAGGATTTTTCTTAATGATACAGATGTAAAGACTCTTTGTTTTTCTCGCACTAAACTGTTTTATTGTACAATATTAAACTATCATTCTACTTTGTTCCTAATACGCTAATCTGCAAATATTATATTTCTATTTTTTAATCTATAGATTTATGTGTTGATGTTGTCGTTCTACATTCGATTCCTATGTTAGCACTATCTTTTCTTAACTATTTTTTTTACTTTAAAACTTTCCTTGAGATTGTAGTCATTCTCGGTCCATTTGCATGTGAAAACCTTTTCTCTTCTTTATAGACTTATGAATGGGATTTTCTCTTTCCTCTTTCCTCCCAGCACACATCAGTCCTCTGTTTCAGGAGCTGGTTTGTAGAACTCTATAGGAAGTGAGCTTGCTTGTTTTTTCGGACTCTGGTGGGACTCTTCCTCCGTTTCTCTCAGCTCAGATTCTCAGAAGTCTTGCAGTCCAAAAATTGTGCTTCTGTCTAGCTGTCCGACAGCTACAGTACTACTGTACCTGCTTGATTGAGTTTCCCACATCTCTGCAATGAATGAATGAATGAATGAATGAATGAATGAATGAATGAATGAATGAATGCTTTATTTGGCAAAGTATGATTAGAACAGAACAGAACAGAATAGAATAGAATAACAGAGTTGGAAGGGATCTTGGAGGTCTTCTAGTCCAACCCCCTGCTTAGGCAGGAAACCCTACGCCACTTCAGACAAATGATTATCCAATTTCTTCTTTAAAACTTCCAGTATTGGAGAATTCACAACTTCTGGAGGCAAGTTCCACTGATTAATTGCTCTAACTGCCAGGAAATTTCTCCTTAGTTCTAGATTGTTTCTCTCCTTGATTAGTTTCCACCTCTTGTTCTATCCTCAGGTGCTCTGGAGAATAGCTTGATTCCCTCTTCTTTGTGGCAACCCCTGAGATATTGGAACACTCTTATCATGTCACCCCTAGTCTTTCTTTTCATTAAACTAGACATACAAGGAATTTGTCTCTGGTGCAGAAGCTCTCAACATACATGCAAAGAAACAGAATAATAATATAAAAAAATATAATAATAACATCAACAAGATTGGGGAGTAAAGAAGATAATAGGAAGGATAAATAATAATACTACAGCCAGACTGCATGGATGAATACAAATAGACATTAGACAGCCTAATTCTCAAAGTGCTATCAGAGTGATAGCACCTAAAAAAAAAATTCTGTCCAGTGTCCAGCTGTTTTGGGATACAATGCCCTATACTGCAATCCCAAGGGAATGAATTGAAAAAGTTTGTGTCCAGGATGTGAGGGCTCTGCGGTATATTTTGTCAGCCCTCCTTCTGACCTACACAATATGCAGGTCTTCTATGGAAGACAAACTGGTTGCAATTTTGCTTTCTGCTTTCTTTGCCCCTCCCCTACTCACCCACCAGCCCTGGATCACGTGGCTACATTGGCAAGATCACCCCTCAGTTAGCTGGATCCTCCCCCACTCCCTTCGGCCTTATCTTTGGCAGCAGCGGTGTGATCAGAAGTACAGCTCAATTGGTTGAATCCCACCACTCTGCGGGCTGGATATTTTGCATTGGCAGGCCGTATCTGGCCCATGGGATATAGTCTGAGGATCTATGCCATGGTGTCTACACTAGTGATTGCAGTCCTAAAGTACCAGTAATAATAATAAGAATGTTCAAAAGTAGATTAAAGAATGAATGGATGAGCATAGACACACAGAGTATGGTCACCAATACACACATATATTTATAGCATTATTTGAGATGTTTAGTAGTACAATAAATGTTCTAATTTCTTCCATTCTTGGTTAATATGCAGGCTTACCTTGATCGTTTTTTCCCACCAATTGATCAAGAAAACAAACAAACCTTAGAAGACCGGATCAAAATAATGCAAAAGTTCTTCCAATTGACTTTAAGTGGGAAGATAGATCCTGAGACCATGAAAGTAATGGAACAGCCCAGGTGTGGAGTGCCAGATGTCTTGCAATATAGTACATTTCCAGGAAGACCAAAATGGAATAGAACTATATTGACTTACAGGTAAGTTATATTTCGATTTGATTTCTAAGAGAGAGAAGGAAAAAGGAAAAGTCTACTTCCTAATGATATGTATTGTGTTTTCCTCCATTACTCAAAGGATTAACAATTACACCCCTGACATGACACCAAACCAGGTGGACAGTACCATTGCAAATGCTCTGCAAGTATGGAGTGATGTGACTCCCCTACAGTTTAGAAAAACCACTGGACCTGCCGATATTGAAATTAGTTTCGCACATAGAGGTGAGCTTAGCTCAGCTTGTTTATTCTTATATATGAATTCTTATTTACAACTTATATCTCACACAGCTGCCAATGAATAGGTGTCGACACCCCTTTACAGTAGGCTAGTTCAGGAAACAGACCCAATATTTGTTGTTGTTGAATGTTATTTATTGTAGGAAAGTAGAATAATCAAATCTTGAAAGCCTATCAAAGTTTCTCTCTGTCCTATTTTATATTAAACAACTAACTCCCACAACACTGTCATATTACCTAAGACTGTGTTACTATTCTTCTTCTCTTCCTTCCTACTACCTATCTCTTATGACTATCCACTATTGACTTATCATAATATTATTATCACTTAATAATAATATTATTACTTATGACTATCCACTTATGACTTCAACCATGTTGCTTGTATCTTTAAAATTTATATAGTTTTATTTGTTTCCTAGTATAATTTGATTGCTTATTAGTAACCTATGACTATCACTAAGTGTTGTACCTTATGATTCTTGATGAATGGATTCTGTTTTATTTTTCTTTGTGTAAACTGACAGCCTATGCACCAAAGACAAATTCCTTGTGTGTCCAATCACACTTGGCCAATAAAGAATTCTACTCTATTCTATCAAGACAGGATTCTATAGAGTTTCTTTCTCACCATTTCTTCATCTTTGGATTATATCATTATTTTCCGAAATTCCTTTCACAGTTTGCTCATTCTTTCCTGTTCCCAAGGTCAGCTCTAAATTCCTTTTTACCACACCATATAGACATCATATCATCTGGTTGTTATTTTACTTGCTATGAAACATATTCCCAAACTTTCCCTTATTCCTATGGAAAACTGCCTGGTTTTTTATTCTGATCCTTCTCCATAACTAGATCATTGGAATATGTGGTCTCTATCATGCTGACATAAGGACCATCTGATGATGACTTATCTATCACCAGTAAAGTGGTGAAACCTGGTGACAACTTCTACACAATCAGATCCATTGGGATGGTTTAGTCAGGAAATGGGTGAAATAATTAGAAGAGACATTTTAAAAAGTGGAAACAGCCTTAAAGCTGAAGATAATTATTTAGGGAAGGTAAAATGAATTGAACTAGACTATAATCTTTCTTTCTTTCTTTCTCTCTCTCTCTCTCTCTCTCTCTCTCTCTCTCCCTACCTACCTACCTATCTAACGTACATAGCTTCTCATTTCTGCTCTTTCTGCGCATGCCTGAGAAGATGGCTGCAAACTGCCGTTGATCTTACCCGAGGGGAGGCTCCTGGCTTTCCTGGAGGGGGAAGGGGGGGACCATTTGTTGTTTATGGCCCTGATTTGGTTGTTGGAGTACCTGAGGACTTGTTAGACTTGTTTGGTTCCAGCTTCAGAGAGAGCGTTGGAGACAGCTGCTGCTAGTCGATAGAGGCTGGGCGTTGCCGGCGTGGCTGAGACGACGCCAGCCGGGAGACATGCACTTTACAAGATCTGGCTCCTCCTAGCTACGATGCTAGCTACGATGGTGGGGCAGTCGAGCTTCTCCAGGGTCTTCGCCTCGTCTTTGCAATCGACCTGGAATGGCAGGGGGGGCAGATGAACCCCTCCACCTCCCGCCCCCCTTACCACCACCCGCACAAGTCATTCTTTGCCTCTCTGATTTTCTTTTGCTTTCCTTTCTTTCTTGGCTTTCTCCTTTTCCCCTCTCCCTTTCTACTTTTCCTTCTCTCCTTTTCTCCTCTCTCCTTTCTACTTCCCCTCCCTTTTCTTTTTTCCCCCTCTTTTCCCTCCCCATTCCTTCCCCCCCCCCTTTTTTTCGGTTTCTTTGCCTTTCCCTCTTCTTTCTCCCTCTTTCTACTTTTTCTTTCTTTCTCTTCTCCTCCATTGTGGGGTCTTTTCCCCCTCTTTCTTTCCCTCTTCTTCTTTCCCCCCCCCCTCTCTTTCTTTTCCTCCCCTTTTTTTCTGCCTTTCTATCCATGCTCTCTCTTCCTTTCTTCCTCCCTCCTTCCCTTTTTTCCTCCTCAGGCTTTGGACGGGGGATGTGATTGGAGAGTCTGAACCAGTGGTGGGTTTCAAATTTTTTAGAACCTACTCTGTAGGTGTGGCCTATTTTGTGGGCGTGGCTTGACAGTCATGTGACCAGGTGGAAGTGGCCACCTTTTAAAATGTGGTGAAACTCATTTAACAACGCTCTTGCTTAGCAACCAAAATTTTGGACTCAATTGTGATGATAAATTCTTTTTTTCTTTCCTTCCTTTCTTCCTTCCTTTCTTCCTTCCTTTCCTTCCTTTCCTTTCCTTCCCGTTGGGTCACTGGCAGCGGTGGGCCAGATTTACTTCCAGGTACGCCAGTGGAACCCCCTCTCACTGGTTCTCTAAATTTCACCAACCGGCTCTTGCGAGTAGGTGCGAGCCTGCAGAAACCCACCACTGGTCTGAACCCATCTTCACCTGTATTACTCTCTGGTCCGCTGGGAGGCTGTGCTGCTCTCTAAGGAATGCTTTTTCTCCATTTTTCTGGACTAGCCACCAGGGATATATGATCACCATTGTCTGTTGCCCTATTTGGGCCCATGTTTCTGATGGGACTGCTCCATTATTGTCCTCTGGGTGCCCCGTTTCTGCCACCCCCTCCAGGAGGTAGCTGGGCTGCTGAACTTGCCAGTCCTGGCTGAAGAACTGGGTCATTAGATCTCCCACCATGGCCGGTGTGAGAGAGCGGCCTATGAGGACCTCGGCCTAAGGACTCCCCTCACTGCAGTGAGAGGGCAGGAGGGAGGGCTTCTGTTTTTCATCGCCCTGATGCTTTGTCCTTCTGGATTTATTACATCAGCCAGTTGAGCTCCCTCTCAGGTTTTTTAGACTGTGCTAACATATAAGGCAGCTGAACTATATGCCTTGAGGGGGTCCCCCTCCTCTCAAGATTGGCCATCTGTACTATCCACAAAGTTCCTTGATGACGGATTTTGGAATCCCGAGAGGTGGCACAGAACGCAGAAGAACATTTGGGGGTTTTTTAAGGGATTTTTTAGTAAATTTTTAAGGGGTAGTAGGGAGGGGGCTATTTATATGAACTGGATGGGTTTGGGGGGAAATCCACCAGGGTTGGTGCTGGGCCCGACTGGGGGCTGTGGCATTGGAGGTGCAGGGCTAGAGGTCAGGAAGGGGGCTAAGTTCCAGACTAGTAAAGGTTTCTCCATCAGTACGGTGGGTGGGAGGGGCAGGTATGGCAGTAGCAGGGGGCCATATCATGTTCGGGGAGCACGCGTCCGCTGTCTTCAAGTGGTTGCACGCTCCGGCACCCAATGCTTCTCTCATCCCCCAGGTTGTCCAGATCCTCAGGGCCTGGGCCTGCGTCTAATGTTGTGCAATGCCAGGTCCGTGGTAAAGAAAGCCCCCCTCATTTGTGATCTTGTGCAGGAGGGGGGGGGAGTGGACCTGGCAGGTATTACGGAGACCTGGTTGGGCCAGGAGGGGGGGTTTCCCCTCATGGAATTATGCCCATCAGGTTTCCGTGCGTTTCATCAGCCGAGGGCTTAGGGTAGGGGTGAGGGGGGGGTCGTTATAAAGGAGGATTTGTGCCCGAAGGAGGCCACTGTACCTCAGACAGTAGGATGTGAGTCCCTCCTTGTGAAGTGGGGTCGTGGGGTACAGATGGGGTTGCTGACCACGTACCTGGCTCCCAGCTGCATGGCAGCGGCCCTGCCTCGACATGATTGCCAGGCTGGCGGTTAGTACCCCTAGGCTTATCGTCATGGGGGATTTCAACCTGCCATCTGCCGGTGAAGCGTCGGAGGCGGCTCAGGAGTTCATGGCCTCCATGACAGCCATGGACCTGACCCAATTAGTTCAAGGCCCCACGCACATCGGGGGACACACCCTGGATTTGATTTTTGTCTCTGGTCAGTGGTTGAAGGATCTGGGAAGAGGGAATATAGCCATTGAACCCTTGTCATGGTCAGATCACTTGCTCCTTTGGGTGGACTTCCAATCCACTACCACCCCCCACCCCCTGCAGGGAGGCGGAACCCACTAGGTAGTTCCGCCCCAGGCGCCTGATGGACCCTGATAGGTTCCTGATGGAGCTTGGGCCACTCCCTGAGGCTATGGCTCACGACTCGGCTGGAGAACTGGTGGCCGCATGGGACAGGGTGGCTGCTGGGGCTCTGGACCACATCGTGCCTTTGCGGCCTCTGATCCGGTGCCGAACCCAGTTAGCTTCTCGGTTGTCTGAGGAGCTGAGGGAGATAAAGCGCCAGAAAATACGCTTAGAGAGCAGTGGAAGGGCCAGCCGTTCTGAATCTGATTGGACACTGGTGAGGTCTTATATCAAGACCTACCTAGTGGCAATAAAAGCGGCAAAGTTTAATTACTTTTCCATTCTTATTGCGTGTGCAGAAAATCGCCCAGCTGCCCTGTTTAGGGTGACCCGCTCCCTCTTACATGTGGAAGCGCAAGAGGACCCCTTGCAGGGTAAAGTTGAGGATTTTGTACAATACCTGCAAGACAAAATCGCTCAGATTTGGGAAGGGCTGGACTCTGACTGGGTAGGGCTAGATGGGGTGATGGAGGCAGGTCTTGAGACTGTTATCTGGGAGGAGTTTGACCCTGTGACTCCCGAGGACATAGGCAGGATTTTGGGCAAGCTTAGTGCTGCCACATGTTTATTGGACCTGTGTCCCTCCTGGTTGGTGCTGACCACCCGGGAGGTTACACGAGGCTGGCTCCAGGGTATTATCAATGCTTCTTTGAGAGTGGGTTTCTTCTCCACTGCTTTGAAAGAGGCGGTGGTGAGGCCCCACTTCAAGAAGCCTTCCCTGGACCCGGCGCTTTTAGCAAACTATCGTCCAGTCTCCAACCTTCGCTTTGTGGCAAAGGTTGTTGAGAGTGTGGTGGCGCAACAGCTTCCCAGGTACCTGGATGAAGCTGTCTATCTTGATCCATAGCAGTCGGGTTTCAGGCCTGGGTACAGCATGGAAACGGCATTCGTCACATTGGTCGATGATCTCTGGAGGGCTTGAGACAGGGGTTGCTCCTCTGTCCTGGAATTTTTATTATTTTAATTAGGGTTAGTTTGGGGTTTTTTCCACATTTTGGCCAATATTTTAATGATGTTTTTAATTATGCCTTTTAATAGCTTTTTCTAACTTTTATATATTTGTTTTTTTATTTTGGCTGTACACCGCCCTGAGTCCTTCGGGAGTAGGGCGGTATAAAAAACCAATAAACCTAAACCTAAATCATAAACCTCATTTCATGATAGGTTTAACTCATTTCTTCAGCTTCTCGTAAACAAATTGTGTTTTGAATGGCAATATATGTTTTAACATAAATAAATAAAAGTAGGGAATAAACATTTTTCTTATAAGAGGGATTAATTTGATTACCACCCAGATTTTCTCTATGACAGATGGGCAGTTTCTAAATATGATATGTCAAATAAATAAAATTAATTGACATTAGCTAAGCTTAACATTTAAAATAACATCAGAGAGCAGTCCATTGTTTTATTTAATTAAAACTGGGTCCTGCATAAACCAATGAAGCAAAAGTTGCAAAGCCAAAGGCTGATAAATATTTCAAAATGCATATGTCTTGCTCTAAATGCAAGATAAAACAGGGCCATTTCAAGTAGATTGCTTTGAAACTTTCAAGAGTCTTAAGTTCAAAGATTAGCTAGTTCTTTTCATAAGATTCATTTGGCTTGGTTCTTTTTTTTTTGCAATTTTTTTTGGGTTAGTTCCATTATTGGCCAAGATAAGATGATAGAGTAAGGATAAAAGCAGATGAGGGTGAGGGAAAGGGAGAAATCATTTAGAAAGAGATGCTGGTTAAAACAGCAAACCTTAAATCTCCTGAGTCATGCAGATAGAAATGTTTGTATGTAAATGGTGTATTCATGAGAATTATTCAGAAAAACCTGGACTACTTGCTCAATAAGTGTACTTGCATTTTAAAAAATCCTGCATTATAGAAATTATAATTCATGGGTTTTGAGCATATTCAACATTAGGCAAACTCAAAAGTATGGACTGTATATTTATACACAATGCTTTTGAGATTCTCAAGCCATGAAGGACTGGTCTATTTTCTAAAAAGACTTAATAAACTTAAGTGTATATATTCTTCATACTTATGTTATTATTAAACCTTAAAGCTGCATGTTATATACAAGGACAAGCTGCATTAAGAAGTGTCGGAAGGAAATGTCAGATTCCAGAACAGAACTTAAAGATGTTCAGCAAAGTACAACAGAAAATAAAGAAAAGATTGTGTTGTTAGAGAAGGGGGCAGCTGAGGTGGGGGAGTTAAGGAGTTACAAAAACAAAATTTAGAGTTACAAAATCATATTTCAAAAATAGAACTTGAAAGAATGTCTTATTTTCTTAGGTTCCAGAACATACCTAAAGTAGAAGGTGACTATATTTATAATTTTTAAATTTTTAGGGTTTTAAAGGGTTTTAGCACGGGTTTTAGGTTAATTTAATATGCTTTTAAGAGTTTGTATTGTTTTTTGTAATGGTTTTTTAATGATGCCTGTGCGCCGCCCTGGGTCCTAACAAGGAGAAGGGCGGGGTATAAATTTGATAAAATAAAATAAATAAATAAGAAGGTGAAGATATTAAAGATGTTATGAGTGTAATGTTAGCAGAATATCTTGAGAGAAAAAGACCAAATTTGGTGAGATATAGACCTGGTATATAGAATTAACTCAACATATGCTAGAATTCACAATCTCCCAAGAGAGGTTCATGTTAAATTTTTCAGGAGGTCCACGAGGGATGAGGTGCTGAGGGCCCAGAGTGCGGGGCCACTGAGATATCATGACAAAGAAGTAACCATTGTGAAACAAATCCCGAAAAGAATAAGAGAAGCGAGAAAGAAATATTCCTTCCTGTCTAATAAATTATACAATAAAGGAATTTGGTTCAGATGGTTGCTGCCAGATGGAATGTTGATCTTCTGGGAGGGAGAAAAAATAAAAATTAAAACATTAACTGAGGCGGAAGCCTTCTTGAATAAATATTCCTCCTCCCTAGAGGACAGAGATAATGGAGGCGGAGAAAAAACAGAAGGAGCCATGGCCCCGCCTGGAGATGTAGGGGGAGGAAATGATATCGAAAAGACTTAGATCACAAAAATGAGTTTAGTTGAATCATTATAACTGTTGATACAGAGAAATGGCAAAGAAAGAAATGATTGAACATATGACTGACATAATGTGAAAATCTGTTTATGCTTATCCTTTACACTATTGTCAAAATTGTAACTTGTGAGGTATGTGGGGGGGCACCATTGCCGGCATGAAACCACCAAAATTTTCTATGTACCCTATTCTTTTTCCCTATGTATACTTTAAAAACCAATAAAATTTTTATGCAAAAAAAAAAAAAAGTTTTGGAAGAAATGTCCATCTGGGTTCTGTTCCAAGTGGGGAGAAAGACACTGGAAACATGGAAGCTGCTTGGAAAGATGGTTTAATGATGGACAGGACCACATGGTTTGAGATCCTAGGCAAAAGAAAAAGCACATGAGACAGAGAGGGGGGGATTTATACCCTCTGTTGGGCCCCCACCTTGGAGCTTCCTGTTCCTTTGTAAGAAAAGTACTCTGATTGGTTGCCAGTCTCCCATGGGGCTAGGTTGAATCTTGCTGGTGATGATGTAATGAAGGAGCTTTGGGCAATTCCTCTTATGGCTGAAGGCTAATCCTACCTTTGTTGGATCTTGGCTGAGGATATTTGCTTATGAATAGAACTAGCCATCTCTTTATCTCTTAAGTGTAGACATCTGCTATTGAGGAGGGTGGGGGCTATTAAGAGTGTGTCTAGGAGAGAGGTGGTTGCTAACTTCCTACAGAAGTGAGCAAATGTTCAGGCCATTAGCCAGGAAAATGTCATTGTGGCTACTGTTTGTGGTATGTCCATAAAGTGAATCAAGCAGTGTATTTCCTGGATTTCCACAGCCGTTATAGACATAGCTGTGTATAGATCATTGGGAAAATATGCTTCAATTGGCACATCTTTTCGTACCTAACATAATTTTTTCAATCAAATAAAAACCCAGGAATTAGGCAGAGAATTCTTAGCTCTCCATATAATGCAGGAGGGGCATTTAACCAATGCAGGAGGTCCAGTTGATCAGTTAATGTTTGTCTTTCTGACAATAGCTTCTCTGTCCCAGGTCGAGAGTTTAATTGCTTTTTAGTTAATAACAAAAATGAAAAAGAAGAAAAGAGCAAAAAGCAAAGGTAATAGCAAAAAGAATTAATAAACAGTTCCTGCTTGGAACTTTCACATTGTTTTAAATAGCTATGAATCAGGGGTGGGTTCTAGCAGGCACTACTGCCAGCTTGCTCATGGACGCGCTGTGCTCATGCATGCACATGCACGCTTGGTGCTTGCTGCGCATGCATGCACAGTGCAATAAAAATTGTTCAGCACATGCGCAGAAACTAAAAACAAGATGGCAGTGGCTATGGCGCTGCACAGAGAACTGGTTCAGGGGCATGGCAGGCCTGGGTCACTGCCGGTTCCAGCAACCACTACCAGTTTGGCCGAACCAGGCCGAACCAGTAGGAACCCACCACTGCTATGAATCCCTGGTATTACTGATAACACTTTGATTTTTTTTCCATTTAGAACATGGTGACAACTTTCCTTTTGATGGAAGAGGGGACGTCCTGGCACATGCTTTTCCTCCTGGATCAGATCTAGGTGGTGATGCTCACTTTGATGACGATGAGATCTGGTCAGAAATCGATCAAGGTTTGCTAGAAGAATATGTGCACTAGTTCTCTGCTATGTAATGTATGCACCTACCTCACTTTTACTGGCCATCTCAAGTGCTGCATGCAAATAAAAAAGAATATATATCCCAAATTACAGATAGTCCTCATTTAATTGGAACTGAGAACTCTTTTGCTAAGTGACATATTAGGGTGCCAACTTACCAGAGTACCAGTTGCTGTCATTCAGCCAGGCCTGCAGTGTTCTGTTACATTACCCCACCCTGCAGTCATATGGTCACTATTTATGAATTCCTGCTGGCTTCCCCATTGTCTTTGCACGTCAAAAGCCTTTAATGAGGATGGCAAATGGGACTTATGGGTCTGCTAGGACATGGCAATGTTCTAATTGCAAGTTGCTTGCCAAATGCCTGGATTGCAACTGTAGGGGTGCTACAATGACTGCAATTCAGAGGAACTGCCATGTCTCCTGTATTCAGCACAAATGGTCACTGAAATGAGTGGTCATTCAACAAGGACTACCGGCATTGCATTGTTTTTAAACGATGAATCCATGGAGTTCAGTGCCGCCACATGTCAAAGCACCAAGTTGCTTAAAAAGATAACATCTATTCCCCTCATGTAAGGAAACTCAAGGTCTAAATGGCATGTGATTGATCATTTCCATAATGGGAGACCACTAGCTTTATATCTGTGGAGATTCTTAGTCATCCAAATGGTTCCAAATGTGCTTTTTCTCAAGAGGCAACTGGACTTCCTTGTTTTTCTTTGAAGATGTTTCAAAGAATGTAAATGCACAGCTATCTGCAAGAAGTATAAATCCTTCCATTCCCCACCATCTAGTCAGAACTGAAGAAGCTTCTTTGATGAGAAGCGAAACGTCTGCAAAGAAAAACAAAGTTCAGTTGCCTCTTGAAAAAAGCACCATTGGTACACTAACTTTAGAGTTTTAATACATTTTGTGATATGTGTGTATTACACGAACATTAGTCCTATGACCATAAATGTGCCATATTTTGTACCAAACGTACCAAAGTGGGTGGAAATGTCTGTGTATCTTATAGAGCAAATGTTGTGGCCGGGGGAGGGGGATTGGTGAAGCGACGGTGTTCGCTGCCGCCGCCAGGAAATGTTATAACCTTCGCTGCCAAGATCGCTACTACCGCTACCTATTGCTGCCCATTCGCCATGCCTGTTTGCTGCGGCTCGTTCACCGTTGCCTGTTCACCACCGATTGGCGGCAACAAACAGGTGGCGGTGAACGGGCGGTGGCAATTGGCAGTGAATGGCAGTGGCAAATGGGCGGTGGCAAACAGGCAGCAGTGATTGGCGGCTGCGATCCCTGTCACCTGGAACAGCTGATTACTGGTATTGCAGCAGGCTGATCCAATCGCCAATCAGCTGCTCAGCAGCGAAGGCTCCAGCATTCCACAGCGGCAGCGGCAGCTCAGCTCAGTTGATTGGTGATGGGCACAATGGAGTGGAGCCCTGACGAGCCATGTGCTGGGACTGCAATAATGTGCTGAAGCTGACCAGGCTGTTTGCTGTTTGTTGCAAGGACGCTAGCCAGATGAATATCAGATGGATGCAGGGAGGCAGAAGCAGATTTTATTTTCTTGTTTTCCTTCCCAAAAACTAATGTGCTTCTTATAGTCCGAAGCATCATATAGTGCAAAAGATACGGTACTTTTATTTACTCTTCCATATTCCTTAAAGCCCAACTTGTGCAACCTCGTGCAGCTTTCTTGACATAACTGGCTCTATGTACACATCTCTGAAAAACTAATACCTATAATTCAGCTACTTATTTTCTGTGTTTTAGGAAATAATCTTTTTTTTGTTGCTGCCCATGAATTTGGACATTCCCTGGGGCTAGGTCACTCTAATGTCCCTGGAGCTTTGATGCAACCTAACTACTCCTATGTGAATCCAAACACTTTTCGTCTTCCAGCCGATGATCGCCAAGGGATTCAGAGTTTATATGGTAACTTCACTGAGAATAATCTTTTCCCTATTTAGAATTATTCTACAAAGATACAAAGCTAATGTGACTTTTCCACTTAAAAATTCATTGTCTAGCAAAAACTAAAAAAATGAAAATCAAAAACGGTTTTATCCACAATCTATAAAATCAGTAGTATATTTCAGAGTCAGGTGACGGTTAGATCTAACTTTCTCTTTAGAGATATTTCCATCAATTCAGCAATTAAGCCTATCAGGAAAACCTATGAAATGTGTTATTTGACAGGAAGAAAATCATTGGGAGTTATAATGTAAGCCATCATAGCACTAAAATGGATAATTTAGTGGTGATAGCATAGTATAAATCATCCTGAGGCTATAGAAATACCATTGTACTAGAAATACCAGGCTGAATTCTGGATTTCCTGAAAAGATATTGTACCGATGTGAAAATTGATCTAAAGGATGATCAGTGGCTTTGGGTTTTATTTCATTTTAAAACTATAGTCTATCAAGTATAGATTTATTGCTGACATTCATAGGTTCTCCATTTCTAGAGATATTTAAGAAAGGCCTGGTTAGCTATCTCTTACAGATGTTTCATTGGTTTGCCTGCATATTGCAGATAGATGGATTAGATCAGGGGTGTCAAACTCGATTTCATTCAGGGCCACATCAGGGTTGTGTTTGACCTCAGGGGGCGTGATGCATTGGCTGGCATCACATCACTTGTGTCAGGGGCACCTGTGGTGGCCTCTGTGCTCTGCCAGCAAAAATGGACTCCCACACTCTCTTTTCAGTTGCGACGGCCTCCTGCAACTCTCTGCCAGTGAAAACAGAGCTTGGGAGGGCCGAGTGCATCCTTCACGAGCTCCGTTGTCACTGGAAGAGGCACCGTGGGCCAGGCCTTAGTTGTTTCTAGAGTGGAGGGTTTCACACCCCTGGATAAGATGATCCTTGTAGTCCTCCAATTCTAATACTCATTTAATAGGCAAGAATATGTTAAATGGAGAAATAGTTTATTAAAAAAAAGTTTTTGCACTCTGCAAACCTCCCCAAAATGTCCTGTTTTTCATGAAAATGGGCCCAGTTTCTTTTCTAAAAAAAAAAAAAGGCATGAATAGTCTTTAGGGGGCTTGCACAGTGCTCCTGGGGGTGGGCTCCCCAAAAACAAGCAAAAAAACCCTGTTACTTCCTTTTTGTTCTTGTTTCATTCATCCAGGAGTGAGGAGGAATCATGGGAAAAAATAGAACAGCTGTATTTCGCATTGAAACCCATTTAGGTCTCCTTCAATGGAGGTGTGAAATCGAACTGCTGTCTGTCTGTCTGTGATTTTCTACTGATCTTTGCACTAAATTCTGTGATTCCATGATTTTACCTACAAAAAAAATCACAGATTCATGCAATTTTGAAGAAAGAATTGTGAATGACAATATTATGAACTGTAATAATAAAGACAATGAATGATTCTAATCATGTTTTCAAAGCAACTTACTTTTTCATGTGTTTAAAAAGCATGTCGTTTTGGAAATAAAGGGTTGTTGAGCAAGAAAAAGGTCTGAGTTATAGAATTTCCTTCAAGTTTATTTAAATAACAGTTATATTTGAGTTACATTGAATATTTTCAATTTTCTGTCAATTCCAAACCTTAGGAATAAGCCCATTTATATTACTAGCTGATGATAACCTGGCATTGCCTGGATATTTATTTATCCTAATCCATACATTTGTCCTCAAAAATAATCCCGGACCAAACATAATTTCTAATGTTGGATTTTCCCCCCTACCAGAGGGAGCCCCTTCTGAAGTACTGTGAAGCCGTTACTATGGCAACTCCACTGTGCTGTACAATAGAAGCCATTTTAAGGCACAAGAGGCTATATCTAGTTTTTCTCATGGCAGCTCTGTTTTTCTGAATATTACTCTGGATCCAGATATCAGACTAGGCTGGACTATTTCTAGAGCCCTGGAACAGAAATCCAGTTTGGATTAGATTTCCTCTTCATGTCTTTATTTTAGCAAACATATTTCACGATAGAATCTTAACTGCCACGTGCCTTCATTACTATTCTGGATATATAAAATTGCATCATAAAATTGAAATGTCAATATCTAGAAAAATTAATTCTAAGGATTTCAAAAGAAAAAGGATCCCAAATTGATTCTGTCAAAACCAAGCCCAGTAATACATAACAGTAGAGACAATAGAGATTTTGCCTTTCACTCCTTAGAAAGAAATAACTTATTTCCTCTTGGTTCTCTATATCTTGAATTTCGCAAACATTCTTTTCATGAATGGAAGTCATCAGAATGATCTTCTGACATGCATTTCTGTGTCTTCATTAGTGGCTGCAAAATATATACAAGGTAGAATATTTATTTATACTAATTATCAGAAAATTTTACATAACTATATATCAGTAGAATAATAGTCATGCCTCTTAATAGTTACTTCTTGCCTAGCTGTGGCTGCAGCTACATATAATACAAAGGGGGGGGGGAGGATAAGAGAAGGGTGAAGAAGAGGAGGAGGAGGAGGGGAGAAAGAAGAGGAAAAAGAAGAAGAGGAGAAAGGAGGAGGGGGGGAGGAGGAGAAGTAGACAAGGACTGATAAAACAAAGGAGGAGGCAGGAAGAGGAGGAAGAAGAAGAACTAGTATAGCAGTTCCTTCTCTAGTAGTACTAGTAGTAGCAGCAGCAGCAGCAGCAGGAGCATTAGGAATACAGTAGAGTAGAGTAGAGTAGAATAGAATAGAATAGAATAGAATAGAATAGAATAGAATAGAATTCTTTATTGGCCAAGTGTGTTTGGATACACAAGGAATTTGTCTCCAGTACATAAGCTCTGGATTTGTTTGTTTGTTTGCTTGCATGCTTGTTTGTTGAATGTACACCCTTCTTAATTACATGATTGTGGATGGCTAACAACCACCCCACCCCACCCCATACACAAAACTATAAATAACATAAATGGCAACTTGGGGGAAAACAACCCATAGTGATTAATATAACCAATCAGGCTCTTTAGGGCTTCAAGCTAGACAACAACCAAAGTCCTCAAGTCCTTATGGAAGGTCCACAGGTTCAGAGCAAATCTGATCTCCAGGGGAACTCATGTTCCAGAGAGTAGATGCCATGACAAAAAAAAGCTCTTTTCCTCTCTTCATCCAGGTAACATTCCTTGATTGACAGGACTCAGAGCATGCATCTCCTGACAGATATAACAGGACAAGATATACAACCAGGGAGAGACAGTTCCATACATACATTTCCATGCTTGAGGATGAAGCTGGATCTTCCAATCTTATTCTCAACACCAATTAAATATGAGCCTACGGTGTTCAGCAGCAGCCAAAAAACCCAAAATTTAGGATTGCATTAACAGAGGGATACAATCAAGATTACGTGGGGTACTAATACCACTCTATAAACCTTAGTAAGACCACACCTAGAGTACTGCATCCAGTTTTGGTCACCACACTATAAAAAAGATGTTGAGACTAGACAAAGTGCAGAGAAGAGCAACCAAGATGCTTAGGAAACTGGAAGCTAAAACATATGAAGAACGGTTGTGGGAATTGGGCATGGCTAATCTAGTGAAGAGAAGGACCAGGGGAGACATGATAGCAGTCTTCCAATATTTGAGGAGATGCCACAGAGAGGAGGGGATCAAGCTATTTTCCAAAGCACCTGAAGGCCAGACAGTTGAACAATGGATGGAAACTGACCAAGGAGAGATTCAACCTGGAAAGAAATTTTCTGACAGTGGGAACAATCAACCAATGGAACAGAAGTTGCCTTTGGAAATTATGGGAACTTTATCACTGGATGCTTTCAAGAAGAGATTAGACTGCCATTTGTCAGAAATGGTGTAGGGTCTCCTGCTGTGGTGGGAGGTTGGACTAGATGACCTACAAGACCACTTCCAACTCTGTTAATCTGCTAACACCTTCTTTTAATTTGCAACTTTTTTAATAACATGTTCCCAAGACAATGCTCACCATTTGGGAAAACTATATTTGTCCACACTTAATGACCATATAACTCACAATCTGCAATAGAAATGGTTGTAAAATTGGTCCAGTCATGTGATGACTCACTTATAATGACTGCATCTTTAGTGACCAAAATTCGAGTCCCAACTAGAGGACTGTACATTTTAGTTTAGTATATGTGATGGAAATCCATCCCGCGTGATTTGTTTATTCTTCAGGGTATCATAAAAGTAAAACTGTTGAGTCATGTCTACCTCTAGGGGGCAGTGCTCATCTTCAAGGAAGCCAGCATTGTCCAAAGATACTTCCATGGTCATGTGGCCAGCATAGCTATATGCCAAAGGTGAATGGAACACTGTTACCTTCCCACTGGCATTGTTGGCGCAGTGGTTAGAGTGCATTACTGCAGGCTACTTCTTCTCTGCCGGCTGCCTGCAATTTGGCAAGTCAAATCTCACCAGGCTCATGGTAGACTCAGCCTTCCATCCTTCCTAGGTGAGGAAAATGATGACACAGATTGTTTGGGGCAATATGCTAACTCTGTAAAACCACTAGAGGGCTGTGAAGTCTAAGTGCTCACCCCATTGCATGATACTTGGATGTGGAACTGGTTAGCAAGCCCAGCATCTTAACTACTTAGATGTCAGTCAACTTGTTGGTAATTATCAGGAAGTTTTGTGATGGCATGGCAGAGAGAGGGAAGAAAAAAAGAAAGAAGTAGATATCGCAGAAGGGAAAACTTGATAACACTTTTTTCTGGAGGGTACCAATAGCAAAAATGCAAATTGCACTTAAGTAGGTAATTTAAAAAATCAGACTTTTGTTAAATGGATTTTGTTGCCTCTCAGAAGGATGCTCATCGCTACAATTCTGCAACAGAAATTAAATCTGAATACATTTGGGCTAACAAAGTTTGTTCTTTCGTGCAAAAGAAGTGCACAGCAAATGAAGAGGAAAAATGCCCTTGAATGTTTAGCAAAATCTTGTTAATTATTCTATAACCCAAAATCATCCACCTATTTCATAGAATGGAAAAAAAGGGAAGGAGTATTTCTTTATGGTGGAATTATCCGAAGAAAAATAGTTAAAAACTACAGCACTAGGCGGCAGCAGAGATGACATTTTCTTAATTACATGTACTTTTAAAATATATATATCAGTTATATGTTTGCAAAGTTGCAAAGTTGAGCTACTTGATCCAATTAGCTGAATCTAGTAGTTACATTTCTCTAAAATTGTAAAGTATGGAGTGATTGATATATCTATATCTACATCTACATCTACATCTACATCTATAAAAGAAACCGACATAATAATCTCCTGAACTTTAAAATATATTGCTCACTGAACTTTTGTTAGCAACTGCTAACATCAGCAGAGTGTAAAAGCCATTAAAGGAATACCTGCCTTTATACAATGTTTATCAAGTTGGCCATTCCACTGTGCTGTACAGTAGAAGCCATTTTATGGCATAACAGGCTGTATCTTAACAGAACTTGAACCCAAATGAACACTATCACTGGCAAAAGTGCTGTGATTTGACACTATAGATACAATTCATTCCTTTTCATTTCAGCAGCCCAGGCGTTCCAGAGTTATCCTGGAACACACATAGAGAGACACACAGACACACACACGGGCGGGGGGGGTGTATTAGGGGTGTCTTACCCTCACAGTATTTGTCATCTGGGTAGCAGGTTTGGTTGAAATTTCTCGAGGCGTTCCAGAGTTGTGCTGAAACACACACACATACACAGAGATAGAGAGCCATTTTTTATATATGATATATAGATTTTCCTGAAACTGCTCCAGTCCACAAATTGCATCAAGCTTCATTTCTCCTTCCCCAAGTATTTTTTTGCATCACACTCCACACTCCTTTGTAAATGTATTCTACAGCGCGCGCCACCCCATCCCCCCCAAAAAACAGGAAAATAACAATCTGCATTAATTTGCTGGCCCAGCACAACTCACACACAGAAGGAAATGCCATTTCCCTATTTTCTACCAGAGACCAAGGGAACAAGAGGTCCCATCCTGGGAGACTTTCTGACCATGAGAGATAAACCACATAGTTCAACTTAGTGCAAGATTAAGGAATCAAGAGCACCCAGATTTGCTGACTACAAATCCCATAATGCTACATTGATGGCTACTCAAGGAGAAAACATTTCATAAATTATTTTATTAGTAAATAATTAATTTAGAAAGTTTGGCCTAACAAAATGGCTGCAGAGAGGTACTGGTGCCTTTTTGGAGGTAGGGTGTGCCTTGGGATCAGTGTTACTCCTAATATCGTCTTGCGCTGTGATGGCGAACCTATGGCAAGCATGACCTGGTGGACTTCATTCTTAAGCAGAATTAAGTCTCTCAGCTTCTAGACTGGTGCCTTAAACACTAAACCAGAGGTTCCCAAACTTGGCAACTTGAAGACTTGTGGACTTCAACTCCCAGAATTCTGCAGCCAGCATAACTGGCTGGAGAATTCTGGGAATTGAAGTCCACAAGTCTTAAAGTTGTCAAGTTTGGGAACCTCTGCACTAAACCAATGATGGTGAACCTATGGCATGCGTGCCACAGGTGGTATGCAGAGCCCTTTCTGTGGGCACATGAGCCATCGGCCAGCTCAGTTCCACTGCACATGCATGCACACCTTCTGCCAGGCAGCTGATTTTTGGGTTTCTGCTGCACATGCAGAAAATCTGTGCGCATGTGCGGAGGGCCAAGGGGGTTGCATGTGCATGCGCAGGGGAGCACAGAGGGGTGTGGGCAGCCCCTCACAGCAAATATTTGGTCCCAGGAGGCTTCAGGAAGGTCTGCTACACCCAAAATAGGGTGAAGGGGGTCGCGTGTGTATGTGCAGGGGGCGTGGCACCTGGGGGGGTGTCACATGCACCTCGCATTATGGGTGTGGGCACACACACGTGCACTGTCGCAGGCATGTGCGTGCTTTCAGCATGCAAGGACATAAAGCTTTGACATTACTGCACTAAACCACACTGGCTCTTCAGTCATATGACATACAAACAGCTTACTAAGAGGTTGAACCTGCAAACTCAGGGTTTATGTTCTGGAGAAGTTTGTTCCTTGTAGGCTCATGACTGCTACTCAAGGCTTGCTGAGCACGCAAATCAAAGGCTAAACATACTGTGTTGTTTTGGCCGGGGGTTTGGATGGCTGTCACTAAGGAGTGACATTCTGCCTTTCCTGTAAAGAAGACTCGATAGTCCTTGACTTACGACCACAATTGAGCCCAACATTTCTGTTGCTAAGTGAAACAGTTCCATGAGGTTTGCCCCCTTTTACAACCTTTCTTGCCACCGTTGCTAAGTGAATCTGGCTTCCCCATTGACATTGTTCATTAGAAGGTTGCAAATGATGATTAAATGATCCCAACAGTCATAAGTATGAGTCAGGTGCCAAGGCACCTGAGTTTTGATGCATGGGGATGCTGCAATGGTTATAAATGTGAAAAATAGGCATAAGGTTTTCAGTGACTTTGTAACTTCAAATGATCACTCAATGAACTTTTGTAAATCAAGGACTACCTGAATGCAGCTCAATAAATTCAAACAGATTACATTGGTCTCCCTTGTCCATTGAGTCTGGGGTAGTTTTTCCCTTTCACTATGCTGGCTGGGATACAGCAAAGTTGTAGCTCATAGTATGGGTGCTATGGCCCTCCAGCGGCCAGCGGAGCTGGCAACAGATTCGGACAGTGAGGAGGTTGGGGAGGAACATGGGCCAGTCCTGGAGTCTGGGAAAGGCTCTGCTGAGGGCTCTGTGTTGGAGGCAGAGATGGGACCAGGGCCGTCCAACAGTTTTCAGCTGCCTTAGAGGTGGAGATCAGTGGGGCAGAAGAACAGCTGGAGCCTGTTCCCAGTGTGCGCATGTGCAGAGTTGCCAGATGAAGGGAACAGCTAAGGAACAAGAGTCAACTTGGGAGTAAGGCCACAGGTGGATGATGAATGTCCCTCCCAGAGGAAATAAAAGAGGAGCGAAAGGGGAATGGAGTTTGCAGGAGACAATAAGTTCACTTCATTGGTTCGTGACTTTCTGAGACTCCTTGCCAAGTTTTGCAGATATTGGCCTATAAACCAATTTCATTGTAATTTTTACAACGACAATAAAGATTATTATTATTATTATTATTATTATTATTAGCTCTTCCAGCCAGATAAGGTCTGTGACTATAAATCCTCCCTTGAAAGACTTTGCTGGATGTGAATGAGCAGAACTCACAGTAAATTGTCAGCGGGCGACGCCCAGGGGAAGGGCTCTCTCTGTGGCGGGCCCGGCCCTCTGGAACGACCTTCCCCCCGATATCAGAACGACCACGGACCTCCGCTCCTTCCGTATGAAACTGAAGACCCATCTTTTTCGACTGACCGGCCTTGGATAGTCTCTCTGTCTATAGATTTCAAATGTATTTTTAAATGGGATTTTAGTCAATAATTTTAGCACGGGATAAATTGTTTAATTGTGTTTTAAGTTATGTACTTTTGTATTTATTGTTCTTATTGTTTTATTTTCCCTGTGCACCACCCCGGGTCCCTGTGGGGAGAGGGAGCGGTTAATAAATTCGATTTAAAAAAAAATTAATAAAAGGTTTTTTTTGGTCAGGACAAGGAATTTGCTTCATGTTCTTGGGAAGCCTGGGTCAGGACTGTGGGGGGACCCTACAGTTGCTTATCCCTTGCCTAGTACATGGTGGGAATACAGCCCACATGGTAAATTTGGGGTTCTGTGTGTCACAGGAACCTAGAAGACACAATTCAACATACCATGGGGCATAATTAGGCATAAGGGTTTACGATAGAAAGAAGCCACACTGTTTAATCACTGTAATCATGTTGGGTTTTTAAAAAGTGAAAACAAAAAAAGAGAAAGCTGAGAAGTCTTAAAGGTTCTTTTTCAGGAGGTAACTGGACTTTCTCATTTTTTTCTTTTAAGTCCTTTCGTTTCTCATCCAAGAAGCTTCTTCCGTTCTGACTGGATGGTGGGGAATAGAAGGCTCCACCATCCAGTCAGAGCTGAAGAAGCTTCTTGGATGAGAAGCGAAACGACTTAAAAAAAATATAGGAAGTCCAGTTGCCAATTTATTTATTTATTTTATTTTATTTTATTTTATTAAATTTCTATATATATTAAAAAGCAAAAGGATTCCAATCCAAGAGGATCCCATTTTAGTAGAGTAATCTATATACCGTGTTTCCCCAAAAATAAGACAGGGTCTTATTTTCTTTTGACCCTCCGAAATAAGACAATGCACTGTTCTAATAAGTCCTTATGCAGATTAAAGGAAAAAATGTATAAATAATATATATATATATATATATATATATATTTTTTTATATATATATATATATATATGTTAGTTTTATGAGCTGATCAATAAATTAATTGGAAGAGACCAGGATAGATCTATTTCGAGCTTATTAGCTCTCATCAGCTGGCCATACCCCTTATCCACTTCATATATATATATATATATATATATATATATATATATATATATATATATATATA
Source organism: Rhabdophis nuchalis (assembly GCA_039707465.1). Classification (NCBI taxonomy): domain Eukaryota; kingdom Metazoa; phylum Chordata; class Lepidosauria; order Squamata; family Natricidae; genus Rhabdophis; species Rhabdophis nuchalis. The sequence continues at coordinate 50,888,585 of CM077649.1, forward strand.
TATATATATATATATATATATATATATATATATATATATATATATATATATATTATTTATACATTTTTTCCTTTAATCTGCATAAGGACTTATTAGAACAGTGCATTGTCTTATTTCGGAGGGTCAAAAGAAAATAAGACCCTGTCTTATTTTTGGGGAAACACGGTATATAGATTACTCTACTATGTATTATATACAATTAAAGTATATGTACAGTATATACTTTAATTGTACAAGTATACTTTACAAGTAGAGCAATATTTACATACATATTCATTTCTCTTTCCTTTTGATATATATCAATATATCAAGCACCTGAAGGCAGAACAAGAAGCAATGGGTGGAAACTAATCAAGGAGAGACGCAACTTAGAACTGAGGAGAAATTTTCTGACAGAACAATTAATCATTGCAACAACTTGCCTCCAGAAATTGTGAATGCCCCAACACTGGAAGTCTTTAAGATGTTGGATAGCCATTTGTCTGGAATGGTATAGGGCAGGGGTCTGCAAAGTCGGCTCTTTTAAGACTGGTGGACTTCAACTCCCAGAATTCTGGGAGTTGAAGTCCACAAGTCTTAAAGTTCCCAAGTTTGGACATCCCTGTTCTATGCCATTTGCTAGCAGGAATCAGTGATGAAAGTGTTCCTTAGAAGCAAAATGTTTCGATGAGAATGAGCATATATTAAGAAAAGAACTACGGTGAGAATTGGCTACGGTATAAATTGTAATAAAGGTAAAGTCAAAGGTTCCTCTCGCACATATCTACTAGTCGTTCCTGACTCTAGAAGGTGGTGCTCACCTCTGTTTCAAAGCCAAAGAGCCAGCGCTGTCTGAAGACATCTCCGTGGTCATGGGGCTGGCATGACTAAATGCCAAAGGCGCACGGAATGCTGTTACCTTCCACCAGAAGTCCACCAGTCTTAAAAGAGCCGGCTTTGCAGACCCCTGGTAGGGTTTCCTGTTTAGGCAGGGGGTTGGACTAGAAGACCTCCAAGGTCCCTTCCAACTCTGGTATTGTATTGTATTGTATTGTATTGTATTGTATTGTATCGTATTGTATTGTATTGTATTGTATTGTATTGTATATCGTACATATTCTTCATGTATTAGCTTAGTTATATGTATATTTATTTAATTTTATTTTAAGTAATGTTTGTATTTTGTATATTGTTTTTAATTATGCCTGTGCACCGCCCCGGGTCCCTGTGGGGAGAGGGTGCGGTTAATAAATCTTAATTTATTATTATTATTAATTTATATAACTATTATGACACAAAAAACTGTGTACTCAGAGAACACACTGATTAATGAATGATGAAATATTTGTTTTAAAGGGAGGGGGAACTTTTACAACAACAAGAAGAAGAAGAAGGGGGGGAAGCAAAACTCGCCAGCCCAGCCAGGGGGCACTGGGTGGGCGCTTCCTAACCCCACAGAACCCATGGCTCGCCTCCCGGTTTCCCCCCCCCCTTTTTCCCCCTCCTCAAAACCGCGACCTGCCGCCCCGCCTCCTTTGCCCCGCATCACGTGGGAAGCGCGCCCCGGGGTCCTAACCGGAGCAGCCGCGCCTTCGAGGGGGGGGGGGGGAGTGGCGCGCGTGAAAGCGTGGGTAGTAGGATTTCTTCGTCTTCTTCGCTGGCGCTTCAACAGCTGGAGGGCAATCGCGGCTCCGGAGTTTCCAGCTGTTGGGAGGAAACTTAACTTTTCCCCCGCCGAGGCCACCATGGACCTGAGGTTGCTGCTGTGGCTGGTGCTCCTTGCCCCCTTCTGCCTTTCGGGTAGGTTGGGGATCCCGGGAAATAATAGCCCCCCTCCCCCCTGGGAAGAAAGTGACAAGGGAGTGTCCGGTCCCGTCTTTCTCCCCCACCCTCCACCCCAAAAAACAACAACTTTTCCCCTCTTCGAGTTTCCCCTCCTTCCACGTTTTCCCCAACTCGGGGCTCCCCGAGGACGGCGCTTCCCATCGTTCCCTTCCGCCGCCAGGTTTTGGGGGAGACAGAGAGGGGATCCGGAGTGACTCTCTCAGCTGTGGATCGTGGGGTTCATAGGGACGTTTGGAGTTGCTGTTGCTTTTTCTCGGAGGAAGAGAGAGCCGCGTGGCTCGCGATCCCTTCGCTCCTTCCGCAGCCGTGCATGAAAACCAGTTTCAATTCGGAGTTAAACGTGCCTGCGCTAGAAAAAGAAGGCAGCAACTTCCTCTTCTGGGCACAGGCTGGCGTTGGATCCGGTCTGGGGGTGAGGGAGATCCGAAGTGATCCGAAATCCAGTCCAGGCTGAACTAGGAAAGCTCAGTAGGGGACTTGAGGCCATCTAGACGCTCTTAGCCCAACCCTCTATCACATCGTGTATCTTGCTTTGAACTCCTGGTTCAAAATCAGATCTAAATAACAAATATTAAAACCATGGATAGCTAGGTAGGTAGGTAGATAATAGGTAGGTAGGCAGGTAGGCAGGCAGGCAGATAATAGGTAGGTAGGTAGGTAGGTAGGTAGGTAGGTAGGTAGGTAGGTAGATAGATAGATAGATAGATAGATAGATAGATAGATAGATAGATAGATAGATAGATAGATAGATAGATAGATAGATAGATAATAGGTAGGTAGATAATAGGTAGGTAGATAGAATTCCTTATTGGCCAAGTGTGATTGGACACAAGGAATTTGTCTTTGATGCATATGCTCTCAATGTACATAAAAAGAAAAGATACATTGATCAAGAATCATAAGGCACAACACTTAATGATAGTCATAGGGTACAAATAAGAAATCAAATCATACTAGGAAACAATCGATATAAATTGTAAGGGTATATAATAGGTAGGGCAGTTTATGGACAGCTGGTTCCTTTTTTTTAAAGGGAAGGCAGAAACCATCAGATTATCTGTCCCTCGTTTAAACCTATTTCTTTTCCAACTTTATTTATTGCTTTTAAAATAATAACAGAAGAAAAAATAAACAAAATGCATCTTTATCGCTAAGAGTTTTTCAAACTTGGCCACTTGAAGATGTGAGGACTTCAACTCCTACAATTCCCCAGCCAGCATGCTGAAGTTGCTGGGAGTTGAACTCTGCATCTTCAAATTGCCAAGCATGAAAAAACACTAGTTCAAAATGTCCTGAGGTTTGCAAAAGTTTGTTGTTGTTAGTTGCGAAATTGTATCTGACCCATCGTAGCCCCATGGACAACATTCCTCCAGGCCTTCCTGTCCTCTACCATCCTCTGGAGTCCATTTAAGCTCATGCTTACTTCTTCGGTGACTCCATCCAGCCACCTCATTCTCTGCCGTCCCGTTCTTCTTTTGCTCTTAGTCTTTCCCAGCATTAGGCTCTTCTTCAGTGAATCCTTCCTTCTCATTGGGTGGCCAAAGTGCAAAAGTCATAAGGGTTTTTTTTGGGGCGGGGGTCAAAGGCCAACTGATGGAAGAATCCAGGGATGACATGACTATTGACCTAGGAATGCTGGTGGCTTGTTTGGAAAGAAACGGGAAAGACAGGTGGGGATGGGGGATGGAACAGGAGGGAGGGAGATATGGTTGGTTGATTGGAACAGGAAAAAAATGTACCTACCACATTGTAAATTTTTCTTTCACGCTCCATTTATCAAAAGAGACTGTTCTGTTTTCTCTAGAGCCTCATTTTTGTACAGATAACTAATTTTGTTCTGGAACTCTCATTGTCTCTTGTAAATGCTCATAGTTCAGCAAGGCTGTACTCTTTATTGTTATCTTTCCAATGCTAGGGTATTTGCATTGTTCGTTTGTTAACAGGGTTGGTATATACATCATAATTGCTGCAGCATAATTCGAAAGGCGTTAGAACGCACAGCAATGTTGTGTTTTGCCTTTTCTTTCGCCACTGTCAGCGGTGGAGGGCACTCTTCCTAAAACCCAAAGCAAGCCGTGAACAGAGCTTGCCATATTGAGTCAAAACACTGAGAAGGAAGCAAGGCTCATCAATTGCTAGACAACTTGCTTCTTCCAAGTAAGGCTATAAATCTTAAGCCTGGCTGCTAATCCAATCAGCCCTGCTCAAATTTGGACAAACCTTTTTGCACCGTGGAAAGCTATATCCTGCAAGCGTGCCGGAAGCTGTACATATCTGCGACAATACAAAGTGAACATGGCTGCATACATAGAAGCAAATATAGTCACATATATCCTGTTCTCTCTGATACTTAGTGCATTTTCTCCAAATGGACACTAGGCAATAAAAAAGGGAAGGATTGGGGAAGGAAGGAAGGAAGGAAGGAAGGAAGGAAGGAAGGAAGGAAGGAAGGAAGGAAGGAAGGAAGGAAGGAAGGAAGGAAGGATTCTGATGCTCCTTGCCAGCTTCTTTGGTGATTTTTTTAAAAGCTTCTGGACCCATGCTGAATAGAAAAAGAGAGAGAGAGAGAGAGAGAGAGAGAGAGAGAGAGAGAGAGAGAGAGAGAGAGAGAGAGAGAGAAAACAGAAAGGAAGGAGAAAAAGAGAAAGAGGAAAAGAAAGGAAGGAAGGAAAGATAGAAAGAGAGAGAGAAAGAAAGAGGAACAGGTGAGAAAGAGAAAAAGAGAAAGAAAGAAAGGAGAAAGAAGGGGAAAGGAAGGAGAAAGAGAAAGAAAAAACAGAAAGGAAGGAGAAAAAGAGAAAGAGGAAAAGAAAGGAAGGAAAGATAGAAAGAGAAAGAAAGAGAGAGAATGAAAGAAAGAGGAACAGGAGAGAGAAAGAGAAAGAAAGAAAGAGAAAGGAGAAAGGAAGGAAAGAAAGGAAGGAGAAAGAAAGAAAAAAATAGAAAGGAAGGAGAAAAAGAGAAAGAGGAAAAGAAAGGAAAGAAGTAAAGATAGAAAGAAAGGAAAGAAAGAAAGAAAGAAAGAAAGAAAGAAAGAAAGAAAGAAAGAAAGAAAGAAAGAAAAGGGTAGCAAAGGATCAAAAGCATGAGCAAGGCCTATCAACAGCACTAGGGAGATAGGGCGGTATACAAATGCGATTAAAATAAATAAATAAAATAAATAAACATCATGGTCAAGCACAGGAGTCTCCAAACTTGGCAACTTTAAAACTTGGAGACTTCAACTCCCAGAATTCCTCAGCCAGCCATGCTGAGGAATGCTGGTTGGTGAAATCTGGGAGTTGAAGTCCATAAGTGTCAAAGTTGCCAAGTTTGGAGTCCTCTGATCAAGCTGACGTTAATGATAAGTTAAGTTTGGGAAAAGCTGTCGGGAGCCGCAATTCTTGTAGGATGTGTTGGGTAGACATATTGGCAAGCATCCTTGTGATTAATTTGATGAGTTTGCCACAAACATTTGAAAGGAAACCACTGTCCTTTGGAAGGTCTGAATCAGAGAGTGGGAGGGTGGTTTAGGGGTTTTACTGCTGTTGTGTATAAGTCCCAGTTCACTCTTTAGAGCAGGGGTCCCCAACCCCCGGGCTGCGGACTGGTGCCGGCCCATGGTTTGATAGGAACTGGGCCACAGTGAGCAGTGCAACTCTTAGAAGAGGCCAGAGAGGAGGAGGGGACAGCCCCCTGGGCAGAGCCCACACCGGTGGCGGGAGAACACAGGCGTGGTCGCTCGCACCATTGGGGGGCCCGAGAGGGGCGAGTGAGCCGACTCACCCCCCTCCCGCGCAAGCACATGCGCCGCCTGTTCCCCCTCCGCTCCCCCTCTACGGCGGCCGAGCCATGGCCACCAGTCTGCGGAATTTTTTTAACATGAAACCGGTCCCTGGTGCCAAAAAGGTTGGGGACCCCTGCTTTAGAGGACTACAAATGGACTCCAGTGAATTTGCAAGTGAATTTGTCTTCACTTTGGCCAAAGACTCCAAATGAAAAAGCAAGTCATTCTAACAAAATTTCTGGAGTTGCTCAACAATGAGATGGGCAGCATATATGCTTAATAAAGAAATAAACTTCATGTCCATGGGCTGAATCAGGTCCTACAATAACTTGACCAATACTTTAAAAGATTGTTATTAACACATCCTTAAAAGAAAATTCATTTAAAAAAATAATAATTTTAAAAAGTGAGGCTGGACTCAAGTGCAATGACACCTCATAGTTTCTCAGAATTAAGTCCTACTCAGGCTGGCTTAGGAGACGGTTTTGTATAATGCATCGTATTCACATCACACACATAATGCAGTGTTTCTCCACCTTGGCAACTTTAAGATGTCTGGACTTCAACTACCAGAATTCTAGGCGGCCTGGGGAATTCTGGGAGTTGAAGTCCAGACAACTTAAAGTTGCCAAGGTTGAGAAACATTATTCTAGTGCCATGATGGTGAACCTATGGCACGTGTGCCGGAAGTGGCACACAGAGCCATCTCTCAGGGCACGCCAGCCGTTGCTCTTCCGGGTTCCAAACAGCTGGTCTTCATGTGCACACGCGTGCCAGAAAGCTGAAGACCAGGTGACTGGCCTACATGCACACACCAGAAACTGAAAGCTCAGCTTCCCAGTACATGCATGGGTGCCAGGGAGTTGCTTGGCATGCTGTTTTGGCACGCACACACACACTCCCATTTTGGCACTCGGTGCCGAAAAGGTTTGCCAACATTGTTTTAGTGCGTTATAACGGATGCACTTTGGTAGCTTCTTCCCAGCCCAAGAGTTTAAAAAAAAAGTTTTCCTATTTGAGAAATATGATTGACCATTAGTTTTTTATACCGCCCTACTCCCGAAGGACTCAGGGCTGTGTACAGCCAAAGTAAAACAGATATATAAAAGTTAAAAAAGTTTTTTAAAAAACATATTAAACAATTTGGCCTCAAAATTAAAAAACCAAACAACCTCGATTAAAATTAATAAAAATTCGTAATTCAATGCAGTGAAGTGCATTGAAGGTATGCGGTGGGATTCACTTACCTTCCCTACCGGTTCAAAAATGTGAGCGCATGCGCCATGTCTGCACATGCACATCACCTACTGCACAGTGCGCATTATGTTGGGGCGGGTGGGTGGAGCCTCCTGCAGCCGCCACTGCCGGTTCTCCTGAACCGGAGAGAGCCAACTGAATGCCACTTCTCCTTCAGTGATAAAAGGTTCGCGATCCCTGACTAACTAGGATAACTCCTAGTTATACACAGTGTAACTAGCAATGGGTTTTGTCAGAGTTCTATAATGCAAGCATATTGCCCAATTTACTCCATAATATTATACATCCAATTAATGATACAGGTAGTCCTCGACTTACAACTGGTTGCTTAACATTTTGGGCTTTCGGCAACTGGCCCAAATATCAGTGGTGGGTTGCAGGCGGTACCCCCGGTACGGGTATATCGGAGCCTGCCCAGAGCACCGGATACCATTCCAGTACAGTGCTCTGGAGGGCCCACCCGCCCGCCTGCGTTCCTTACCGGTGTTTAAAGGCTTCTGTGCTTCCGCTCAGGGATGTGGCCTGTACAGCGCCTGTGCGATGCTCCACGGAGTAGCTGGAGCATTGCAGAGGTGTAAGACGCATGCGTGCTGTGCGCGTCCATGAGGACGACGCCGGCCGCATTCCAACTGTACCAGTTGGAACGGAATTTGAAACCCACCACTGCTACATATATACCCGTTTACAAAATTTTGCGACCACAGGACCCCGTTTCATATTCTTTTTGCCAAAAAATAACATTTACTTCTGGGGTTTTTTTTTTGACAAAAGCACCCCAGAGCAAACAATGGGTTTGCTTAACTCTCACTGGGTTTGCTTAACGACGACCATAAAAAGGTCATTAAAATCGGGTCAGTCACTCGGGTGATCCGCTTTACAACATCTTAACTTAGGATGGTAATGGGGAGGCTCCATTGAAGTCATAAGTCAAGGACTGACTGTACTTGCTATCTGGCTGTTCCCTTAAATGGGATCATTCAAGGAAAAATAAAGCCCAAAAGGAAAGTAGCATGTAAGAAGTGATAAATGAAGAAAATAAGAGTAAAAAAAAAAGATTTGTTAGGTTTTTTATGAGCTTCAACCTGATCCGAAATGTACTATTTTTAATATTCTGGAAAAAGAACAAGGAGTGTGACTGTATTCATGGTCCACTCTATAAAGCAGGGGTATCAAACTTAAGGCCCGTGGTCTGGATCTGGCCCCTTGGGGTGCTTACAGCTGGCCCGTGGGGCCGTTTTGGAAACAGCAAAGGACCGATTCGCGGTGCCTCTGGCAGCAAAAATGGAGCTCAGGGGGCCCACGCTCAGCTTGCTTACAGCTTACTCTTGCAATTTGAGCTTTGAATTACAGTATTTTTGGAGTATAAGACGCAGCAAGGTTTTTCACGAATTCATGCCCCCCCCCTTCTTTCCCAAAAAATGGGCATGAATAGCCTTTCGGAGGCTTATAGGGTGCTCCTGGGGGCTGCAGGAGCAAAATTTAGCAAAAAATGGTCCTTTTTCACTCATTTCTGCCCTCCCCAGCCCCCATGTTGGGAACCACTTATACAGACTATCTGGTTGGTTAAGACTAATGGAAACTAACGCACATCTGGCAACAGAATGGGTAGACTGCCTTCTGCTTAGGAAAATATTATAGGATGCAAACACACAATCTTTTGTGGTCCAAGGATTGCATCTCCCTTTTTGAGTGTCATGCTGAAAATCACATGTCAAACATTGGGTGGAAACATCAGGCAGTTAAGATTGTTCTCTTCTGTCATCTTAAATATTGAAAGTTGAAAATTGATGGCAGATATTACAGGGGTTGCTGTGTAGAAGAATCCAGAAGCTGCATTGTTGTTGTTTTCCACTGCTTTTTGCTATCTCACTTCTATCTCCAGTTGGGCAATGTGTTTGCACAATTAATATTTCCAATTGCTCAATCGTAAATTTGCTAAAATTTATGATAGTCCGAAGACATAACAACAATTTGCAGACTTCTTTTTGGACAGTATCTGAACTAAGAAATAGTAAAGACAGCCATCAAAAGTCCCTTGAAGGGAATATTCAAAAACTGTTAGAGAAACAATTAAGGCAGAAAAATTTTTAAACTCTGGGGAAAGTGTTGGTATCAGGCATCAAGCTGGCTCCACCCTGACCTAATTGGAATATAAGAAAGAAGGAAGGTAAAACACAAACAGAGTTTCAACATTCTGTTACTATAAAGGTAAAGGTTCCCTTCGCGCATTCCTGACTCTAGGGGGCGGTGCTCATCCCCGTTTCAAAGCTGAAGAGCCTGCACTGTCCGAAGACGTCTCCGTGGTTATGTGGCCGGCATGACTAAATGCCAAAGGCACACGGATCACTGTTACCTTCCCACCAAAGGTGGTTCCTATTTTTTCTACTTGCATTTTTACATGCTTTCTAACTGCTAGGTTAGTAGAAGCTGGAACAACAAGTACCGGGAGCTCACTCTGTTACACAGCGCTACGGATTCGAACTAACGAACTGCCGACCTTTCTGATTGACAAGTTCAGCATCTTAGCCACTGAGCTACTTCTGTTACTGTAGCCTTTTTCAATTTAACTGGGATATAGTCTTCCTATGGAGTGGGTTTCTTGACCTGACATACCTCATAGACCTGAAGGAAATAAATTGTGGTGTGCGAGTAGTTCAAATAACAGCAGAAATAATGGTTTAAAAACTGGACTGAGACTGGACACAAGGTTGTGTTGAGTACCACCAATACAGTAAATTAAGGTTCATTGGGTTGATTGTTGTATCTGAGCCACAAGTCTCTTGATAGATTTCCCAAAATTGCATCTGTGCTATGCAGTGGTGGGTTTCAAATATTTTTAGAACCTCTTCTGTAGGTGTGGCCTGCTTTGTGGGAGTGGCTTGGCAGCCATGTGACCGGGTAGGAGTGGTTTGCTGGCCATGTGACCGGGTGGGAGTGGCTTGCTGGCCATGTGACCAGGTGGGAGTGGCTTGGCAGCCATGTGACCGGGTAGGAGTGGCTTGGCAGTCATGTAACTGGGTGGGCGTGGCCAACTTGTAAAATGTGGTGAAACTCACTTAACAACGCTCTTGCTTAGCAACCAAAATGTTGGCTCAGAAACTCTGGCATTTGAAGCACGCAAATCTTAAAACTGTCAAGTTACAAGACCCTTGCACCTCTAACCCTTTAGAAAAAAAACCCCAGGGGTGTTCAAACTTAACAGCTTTAAGACTTGTGGACCTCAACTCCCAGAATTCCTCCTCTCGCTCTTCATCTTGATGATGTGCGGAGAGGCGGGGGGAGGGAGCTGGAACCGGTTCTAAACGGCACTGTAGATTTGTGGAACCTCTTCTATAGAAGAGGCTAGAACTGGCAGGAACCCACCGTTGGTGCTATGCAGACTTTTGTTGAAAAGGATTTTAAAGAACAGCCTAAGTTCTCACTATCACAGTAGTGGGTTCCGGTCCTGTTGCAACCGGTACAGTGCAACGGGGGCCAGCGTCCATGCAGGAGTGTCACGCACCTACCCGGATGCTTCTGCGCATGTGCAGAGGTATCACGCAATCATGTGAACACGCATGTGCGCACGAGTGAACCGGTAGTAAAATTAATTGCAACCCACCACTGGTAGGAAGTAATTGTTATCATTACATTTGTATCACATGGATCAGTTCTAGTTGAGGAAGTCAGTCCTAACCAATATTTTAATTGCTACCCCAAAACCTGTTGGTAACTAATACAGGGCCTCATAAGTGAATTATCTTAATGGAATTTCATGTTTGTGAGCACATGGGCCATTGCAATTGGCATGCACTTCAGTTTCCTGTTGATTCTCAAAGTGATGTCCTTGATATCCTCGGAGCTTGGTTGTTTTCTGGCAGATTTTTCATTACCCAAACAGATAACATCAGCAGTGCAAAAAGGAAGTAAAGTTTGTTCTCTGTTTATGTACAAGTGACTTGCCTTGTCAGTATTGGTGGGAATCTAATTTTCTTCTTGGTAATTCCTTGATTAGGCTGTTTACTGGTTGATAGTCAGCATTGGTAGTTCCTTGATTGGGGTATTGTTTAATGCTTGATTATTGGTCTGTTATTAATCCTGGTGTCAATACAATACAATACAATACAATACAATACAATACAATACAATACAATACAATACAATACAATACAATACAATACAATACAATACAATACAATACAATACAATAGCAGAGTTGGAAGGGACCTTGTAAGTCTTCTAGTCCAACCCCCTGCGTGGGCAGGAACCTTATACCATTTCAGACAAATGGCTATCTAACATCTTTTTAAAGATGTCAATCTCAGTTTATCTGGAGGTTGATTACAAGAGGTATTTTGGTCTTTTTGTTTCCTTTTTAGCTAGTAATTGTCTCTTTTGAACGGTATGTAGATGGTGTTTATCTCTATGTGCCTGTTGATGGCTGATTCCAGGAATTCCTTAGTGTTGAGCATAGTGTTGGATTTAGCCTAGTCTAGAATGCCTAGTTTCCCCTAATTGGATAGTGAAATGTCTGCAAGTTACCCCTAGATGGGTAATGAAACATCTGCAAGAAAGCAACTAAGAGCACTAAGGACTCCACAATTCAACCCTGAACTACAAACTTTTCCAGGAGGAAGTCAGCATCTCTGCTGGGGTAAGACTGCTGTGCTCTCATTGGAGGCTGAGTCTGGGCAAAGTCTTTTAGTCCCGCCTTCTGGACAGACACGCCCAGTTTCAATTCAGCCTAGCTCCGAGGCACACGCGTCTTTCTGCAGCTGCTGGATCTTCGTTGGAAAACTCTTTTATTGAAAACTAGAGGTACAGGGGACTGTAAACTAAGCGCCTTGACTGCTATTGAAGCAGCGCGCTCTATCTGCGGGCCTCTAAGCCCTTTCCTGGGCTCGTAGGCTGCCGCCTTGCTTGTGTGGGCCTGGGAAGCGGCCCTGGGCTACCGGAGGAGCCCGCCGGCCCGGGAGAACGCCCCGCCGCTCCCGGAAGGTCGAGCGGCGACCCGCGTCGTCCGGGGGGCCTGGGGAGCGACCCATCTTCCCCCCCCCGGCCGCGGAGCGTCCCGGTGAGGCCGCCGAACCTGGGATCGCGCCGGGCCTTTTGAGGCCTAGTCGGCAGGCTCTTCGGCCTGCAAGGCGCGCGGAGCGCGTGGGCGGCTGGCGCCAGAGGCTGCAGCGTGGGTGGAACCGGCTTCCGCAGGGTCCTAAAGAGAGGCCCGTTTTTTTCCTGCAGCTTTATATTTCCTTTCTCTGCATTGGGAGCTATGGAAGGGCCTTCTACCCCGGCCTCTGCACCACTCCCAGAGCCAGTGGCTGGGCCTTCCTCTGCCCCGGTGGGGCCTGCTCCGGATCAGTCCCCCCAGCCTGCCGCATCCCAGCCCAAGGGAAAGGGCAAGGCCCCTGCCAAGAGGGGAAAAGCCACGAAGAAATCAGTTAAATCCAAGGTTTCTAGTGCAAGTTCATCTACCTTTGAGAAGAGGAAGGAGAAAACCCTGGAGAGACTGCACAGCAGAGCTGCAGTCAGGGCTCAGGCCCAGGCTTCCCCCCTCTCTCGCCTATCGCAGGCCCACTTGTCCCTCATGGCTTCTCCTGGGCCGGGACTGGGGGGGGGAGCAGACATCAACCCCATATTCCCCATTGATGTTTCGGGGATTTGGGGACCGGATCAGCCTGTTCCTTCCCAGTCTGCTCTCCTACCGCCCGGCATTCAGCGCATGGAGGCGATCCCTTCGACTTCGGCTGCCTTTCCTGCAGCCATGCCCCAGCCCTCTCTGGATGCGGCCAACATTCAGGCCATCATCGCTGCGGCTATGTCTCAGGGCTTTGCGGCTGGCCTGCAGCATCAGGCCCCGAGCTTCCAACCTGTGCCTGGCCCGTCGGGAGTGGCCCCGGCTACGGTGCCAGGTCCGGCCCCCGCAGACGCCCTGGAGGAAGAGGACGACCTGGACAGCGTTTCCAGTGCAGAGGAAGGAGAGATCCGAGAGGGGGGTCTTTCGGAGGATGAGGGCAGACCCCCGGAAAAGAAGGCGTCTTCCGGCTTGTTCCCGTCGGCCCTGTTCACCTCCCTGCTCTACAAGGCTAAGTCGGCGTCCAATTTCGGCCCGGCTACGGCGCCCTCATCGACCGCCCCACGACCGGTCTTGATCTCGGCGGAGAACATGTTTGATGACGACATCCTGCCGTCGGAGACGATCCCGATGCCCAAGATCTTCGTGGATTTGGTTCAGCGCCAATGGGCCACTCCCACCTCGGGGCCCCAACCAACCTCCACGGATCGGCGGTTTTTTAACGTGGCCGATGAGATGGCACAGTTCCTGACGATGCCCACCGTGGATGTCCCGGTCGTTTCTCTTCACACAGCGGCCAACATGCCTGGGGCCCCGGAGGATGTCCTCAAGCCTGAGGAGAAGAAGGCTGACCTCACCTTGCAACGAGGTCACCAGGCAGCAGCGTGGGCGATCCGGGCCGCCACCTCGGCTTCCTTCTTCACCCGCCCCTGCCTCCTGTGGCTACAGGATCTACAGCTGCGCACCCCAGTCTCCGACTTCAGGGCCCACCTGGACATCGCCAAGCTGGTGGCAGCCGTGCAATTTACCTCCGATGCCACTTTGGCCTCGGCAAGATTCGCTTCCAGGGCCATGGCTTCTTCCGTGGCATCTCGTCGCCTATTGTGGCTACGCCAGTGGCAGGCAGATGTGCGACACAAGTGGCGCCTGGCTTCCGCCCCATTCAAGGGCGGCTCTCTATTCGGGGATGCCCTTGATCCCTTCCTTGTGGAAAACAAGGATAAACGCAAGGTCTTGCCTACTGCCCCAAGGAAAGGGTTCCAACGGGCGGCGCCCTACCCCAGGCGGCCATTTCGAGGTCAGGAGGCCACTTCGTCCTTTCGGTCCCTCGACTATGGGTCGTCCTTTCGGGGGGCAGATTATGGTTCCCAGGGCTTTCGTTCCCAGGGCGGTTACTTCCCCAGGAACAGGGGCCAACCTGACCGGTTTCAGAGGGGCAGGCAGTCCAAGCGCTCCTTTCGAGGCGGGGGACAGCGTTCCTACCGCCGTAGTTAATTCCCCAGTTGATCGTTACCCCATTGGGGGTAGGTTGGCCTATTTTGCGGATGTGTGGGATAACACCACCTCCGATGTTTGGGTTAGGTCCACGGTTCGTAATGGTTTATGGTTGGAATTTTTCTCCCCTCCCCCTTCTTGTTTTCGGGTTTGCCCAGTGTCCTCCAACCAGGAGAGGCGCAGCCTCATGCAGGAGGCGGTGCAACATCTGCTAGATATTGAGGCTATCGAGAGGGTCCCTTTGGACCAGCAGGGCTTGGGGTTTTATTCACTCATTTTTTTGGTTCCCAAATCCTCTGGGGGTTGGAGGACAATTCTTGATCTTAAAAAATTAAACAGGTTCATATGTTATAAACGCTTCAAGATGCATTCATTGCAATCTATATTGTGGGGGATCAGGCGGGGGGATTTCCTTACCTCCATCGACCTCACGGAGGCCTACCTTCACATTCCTATTGCCCCCCAGCATAGGCAGTTCCTAAGGTTTGCCTACCTGGGCAACCACTACCAGTATAGGGCACTTCCCTTTGGGCTCTCTTCTGCTCCCAGGGTCTTCACCAAGGTTCTAGCGGTCCTGTTAGCTAGCCTGAGGGGGGTCCCGATTCGCTTAAATGCGTACCTGGATGATATCCTTTTGCAATCCTCCTCTCCGCAGGGTGCCCGCGAGGACCTAGCCTCCGCTATCCAGGCTCTGCAGCTCCATGGCTTCTCTATTAATGTTCCCAAGAGCCACTTCCGCCCTACCACTCGTCTGGTTCACCTGGGAGCCCTGATTGACACTGTAGAGGGCAGGGTGTTCCTGTCCCAGGAACGTTTGGATTCCCTCCGGGCCCTTCTTAGACAGGTTGGGGGGGTGTCCAGGCCTTCCTTGGCCTCCCTCTCCAAATTGCTGGGGACCATGGTTTCCTGCATCGGGATAGTACCTTGGGCCCGGCTTCATACAAGGGATCTACAATGGTTTCTTTTGCCCTTTCAGAGACGCCTCCTCAGTTGCTCCCGAGCCAGGGTGCGCCTCCCCAGGGAGGTGTCCCGCTCCTTTCGGTGGTGGTTGTCCCAGGCGGTCACCAAGGGACGTCTCTTCCAGGAACAGGAGTTAGTGACAGTCACCTCAGATGCCAGTCTCTTCGGTTGGGGGGCCCACTGCCAGGGTCTGTGGGCTCAAGGCCAGTGGGAGCCCGCCGACCTCGCCCACAGCATAAATTGGCTGGAGCTCCGGGCGATCCACCTGGCCCTCCGCCACTTCCTCCACCTGCTGAGGGGGCGACACGTCCTGGTACTTACGGACAACATGTCGGCCAAAGCCCATGTGAATCGGCAGGGGGGCACCAGATCGCATTCTCTCATGGTCGAGGCCCGGCAACTCGGCCTCTGGGCCGAGCGGCATTTCTCCACCTTAACTGCAGAGCATATCTCGGGGGTTTCCAATGTGCAGGCGGACTGGCTCAGCCGGGAGGTGCTGGACAACGCAGAGTGGCAACTGTGCCCCAGCCTCTTCCAGGACATTGTGGCTCTCTTTGGGGAACCGGTTATCGACCTCTTTGCCTCCCCCTCCAACACCCAGCTCCCGAGATTCTTCTCCCGCTTCCCGGCACGGGGGGCGGAGGGGGTGGACGCTCTCCGGTGCAGCTGGCCCCTCGGCCTCCTTTATGCCTTTCCTCCCTTGCCCCTTCTGCCCCGAGTCCTACAGAAGGTCGTGTCGGAGAGAGCGGAGGTGATTCTTCTGGCCCCGCATTGGCCCCGCAGGCCTTGGTTCGCGGACCTCAGGAACCTTTCAGTGGAGCGGCCGTGGAGGATCCCCGACGCCCGGGTCTCCCTTCGTCAGGGATCCCTGGAACATCCGGACCCGCGGTGGTTCCAGCTGACCGCATGGCGGTTGAGCGGAGCATCCTGAGGCGCCACAACTACTCCTCCGAGGTCATCCGCACGATCCAGGCCTCCCGTCGACCGTCGACGAACCGTATATATGACTCCACTTGGCGGGCCTTCTGCAGATGGTGCTCGGGTAAGTCCATTCGACCCCTGCAATCTACCATCCCTCAGGTCCTGGACTTTCTACAGGCGGGCCTGAACAGGGGTCTGGCCCTAAACACCATCAGGCGTCAGCTGGCGGCCATTTCGTCCGTTCTCACGTGCGGGGGCTCCCTGTCCTTGTCCCAGATGCCCACAGTGCAGCAGTTCTTCAAGGGCGCCTCGCACTTGACCCCTCCCGCGGTGCACCGGTATCCCTCCTGGGATCTTCCCCTGGTTCTGGACTCCCTCACGGGGCCCCCGTTTGAACCGTTGAGGGAGGTCTCATTGCGCTTCCTGACATTCAAGGTGGCCTTCCTTGTGGCCATTACTTCAGCTCGCAGGATTTCCGAGCTCCAGGCTCTATCGGTCAGGGAGGACCTCTGCGTTTTTCATCAGGACAGGGTGGTGTTACGCTTAGATCCTTCCTTTATCCCTAAAGTCTGTTCCTGCTTCCACCGTTCCCAAGAACTGGTCCTCCCCAATTTTTGTCCTGACCCAGATCACCCTCTGGAGCGGAGATGGCACAAGTTGGACGTTCGTAGGGCTCTCAAGATTTATCTGAAACGCACCAGGCCCTTCCGGGCCTCTGAAGCCTTGTTCGTTTCCTTCCAACCGGCCTCTCAGGGCAGGAAGGTTTCATCCGCGACTATTGGCCGCTGGCTCAGGGCCTGCATCTCTATGGCTTACCAGGCCCGCTCCTCCTCTGTCCCGGGACGCTTAACTGCTCACTCCACGAGGAGTGCGGCCACCTCAGCGGCCTGGGCGGCCCAGGCTTCCCTTCTAGAGATCTGTAAGGCGGCCACGTGGGCTTCCCCTTCTCCATTTATCTCTCATTATAAGCTGGACTCGTTTGCGTCTGCCGATGCAGCCTTTGGCAGGAGAGTCCTCCAGTCAGTAGTGCACGCTGAGAGGTCCGACATGTGAGATTCCCGCCCAGGGACAATGCCGCTTTGGTATGTCCCAGCAGAGATGCTGACTTCCTCCTGGAAAATAAGCGTTGGTCCTTACCTGATACGCCTATTTTCAGGACGGAAGTCAGCATCTCGCCCCGCCCTGGGAGTTGTTATCCATGGTTAATTGTGTTTTTCCCGGGGTTCCGGTTGGGGCTACGTTTGTTCGTTTTTGGTTGCTATGTTACTGGGCTTCTCAGTGTTTTTGTTCCGAGGGCTCTCATTGTTTTTTTTGGATCCGGATGAGCTGCAGCACCTACCTTCGTAGTCAAGACGCCGCGAGTTTGGGATTGTCTTCATTGAAACTGGGCGTGTCTGTCCAGAAGGCGGGACTAAAAGACTTTGCCCAGACTCAGCCTCCAATGAGAGCACAGCAGTCTTACCCCAGCAGAGATGCTGACTTCCGTCCTGAAAATAGGCGTATCAGGTAAGGACCAACGCTTAATTCGCTTGTATTGATCTTTAAAGGCCATGAGAGCACATTGTAGTTGTTCAGGCTACGCTGAGAGTTACCTCTGCAAGATCCCCTTGCTTCAGGCAGGTCTGTCATAGTGCACAAGCAAAGGCCTTCCTGAATATGGTTTTCACCTGCCCATCTAATGGTAGTTAGCTGTCTAAAATTATTACGTGTGTGGGAACCTAGGTTTGTTAACATTGCAAATATTACATTGATATGTATCTGTTTTATTTCAGTGGCCCTGCAGGGAAATGGCACCAGTACCTCTCCTACCCAAGTAAACTCATCAACAATAAGTAATTCTCCAACCACAGGTAAGCTTCCTTCTCCTTTCACTGCTTTGCCCTGCAAACCCCCTTCACAAGACATTTCAATTCTTCTTTTTCTAGGTTTTCATTTTCCAAATCAAATATGATTATGAATAATCACACCTGGAAAAGAGATGTTAGATCCCATCATTCAGGGCAATTTCATTTTTGCTTCTTTAGGACGGATCATGTGACAGAATGTTATCTTCCCTCTGTCTCTTTTTTTTTTTTCAGTTGAAAGATTGAGATGCAAACTCTATGGCTTTTATCTTGGGTGTATGGGCAAACCGGTGGTGGGGTTCAAATTTGTTTTACTACTGGTTCTGTGGGCGTGGCTTGGTGGGCATGGAAGGGGAAGGATACTGTAAAATCTCCATTCCCTCCCAACTCCAGGAGAAGGTTACTGCAAAATCCCCATTTCCTCCCGATCAAAGGTGGCATTTACCGCTTCTCCAAACTACTCAAAATTTCCACTAGCAGTTCTCCAGAACTGGTCAGAACCTTCTGGGGCAACCAAGGTGATTTATTCAAGAGCTAAGAGAAAGGGAAGCATGTCACTGATTACTGTTCTTTCAGAGTGGAGAATAATTCCTGGAAAAGAGTAATGGAAGTTGAGTACAAATTACTAGAACCACATTTCTCGATCTCAGAAACTTTAAGATGTGTAGACATCAACTCTCAGAATTGCCCCCAGGCAATGGGGTAAACTGGGAGTTGAAACCCACACATCTTAAAGTCATTGAGGTTGAGAAATTCTGTTCTAAGTAGTGCCACAGCTTTAGGGAAGAAGTTAAAAAGTCCTAATGCTACCAGTAACCCTGCAATCATGATCGAGTATTGTATGCTTGCTAAGATCTGTATGTGAGGCACAGAACTGGAGGTACAGGTTGCTGTTGTTACCTGCCTTGGGTGGAGGTTTGCTTACAAGCTATCAGAGAAAGAGACACCCGTGAGTTAATAGAGGCACTTTCTGATCTTTTCTGTTCTTTTCTAGCTTTATTTCCTGGAGCAAAATGACGGCATTTGAGAGAAATAAAGAGTGTTGTTCTTGTTTTCAGTAGGCGTAATTAGACTCATCTCTCAAATAACAAACATGTTCCTCTGAACAAGTATTTATAAAAGCCACGATGGTGCACAAACTACTGTATTTTTTGGAGTATAAGATGCAACTGAGTATAAGGCGCATCAAGATTTTGAAAGAGGCAAATTGTAAAAAAAAGGTTTTGACTCTGTAGATCTCCCAAAAATGGCCCATTTTTCGTGAAAACCGGCCCGTTTTTTTGTCAAAAAAAAGGGCATGCATAGCTTTTAGGAGGCTTATGGAGTGCTTCTGGGGATTGGGAGGGGGGGCAAAAATGAGCAAAAAATGGACCGTTTTTTGCTCATTTTTGCCCTTTTTAGCCCCAGGAGCACTCTGGAAGCCTCCTAAAGGCTCTGCATGGCCATTTTTGCAAAGTGTGTGGGAGGCCAAAAATGCTGCATTCAGTGTATAAGACACACTCAGATTATCACCCTCTTTTTTTTGAGGTAAAAAGGTGCGTCTCATACTTCGAAAAATATGGTATCTTAAGAGCAGCAGAGCTAGCATAGACAGGCAGTCCTCGACCTACAACCATTTGTTTAGTGACCGTTCAAAGGTACAGCAGCAGTGAAAAAAGGGGCTAATTATCATTTTTCACACTTAAACCCTTGCAGCATCCCCATGGTCACGGGTGCGTGCCATAGGTTCACTGTCACGGTACTAGACTAAGACTGGAGAGACTATGATTTTAGCCCTACATTAGCCATGAAAGCCATCTGGGTGATTTTTGGCACACTCACAGTCCTGAAAAGGGACAATGGCAAGCTGAAAATCTTTGCCTGGTCTTGTGCTTAGAGCCACCAGGAGTCAAGAGGGCCTTGAAGGAAAATTCAAGTAGGGAGGTTGCATTTTGCAGAGATGACTTTTGGTACCTCGGTTCTTTTGTAGCTTATGCTGAATGCAAATCAGGGAATAAGATTGATGAGCTATGGGCTCCTTGGTGCTCTCGGAACTTGGTTATTTATTGCTGAGGTTTCGTTACCTAATCAACATAATCAGAACATATTGCGGCTTCAGATCTCTTCCTATATGTGCATTGTTTGCAGAACATGAAATATATAGAGAGAGACTTATTTGGGGTTTGGTTAAATGGGTGGTGTATGTCATTCACCATCAAAAAAAATTTGTTTCTGTTTCCATTCTGCCTACGAATTCCCCTTCAGTCTCTGTTTCTCTCATGCTTCACGGTGAAATATATATGGAATATATGTGCTATGGGGTAGGGGAGAGGAAAACCTCCAATGATATTTAAAATAAAACTAGTGGAAAGAGAAATGTTAAAGCTTCTTCAAATCGCTTTCAGTCCCCCTAATCAAAACATGGACCTTATATTTATAGTAAAAGTGGCGAAAATGTTAAATTTAGCTAGTTCTATATTGTGACTGGGACGTGGTGGCTCAGTGGCTAAGACGCTGAGTTTATCGATCAGAAGGTCGGCACTTCAGCAGTTTGAATCCCTAGCGCTGCGTAACTGAATGAGCTCCCGTTACTTGTTCCAGCTTCTGCCAACCTAGCAGTTTGAAAGCACGTAAAAAATGCAAATAAAAAAAAGGATCACTTTGGTGGGAAGGTAACAGTGTACTGTGCACCTGTCAAGGTCTGCTTCTTCCATTACTCAAGAAAGACCACACTTAAGCACATTTCAAATGTTTAAGGTTACTTTTACTGAATAAGAAAGGACAGCAGCGAAAGTTAAGCAAGGAATGAGTAATTTAGGCGTGAAGCATACATATCAAGGCATAAGCAAACCCCAATAACCCATGAACCCCACAGTAGTGTCCAATGCAATATCACCCACGATGTCAGATGGGTAGCACGTCCACAGCGGTCATCAGAATGGAATGTGATACCGTTGGGCCTGGCGATATCACCCCCTAGCTCCATCTTCCTCCAGCGCACATAATGTTCAAAGCTCACCCCCCCACACCCTCCCCGTTTCCATGGCAGCCGAAGCAGGCAGTAAAGCGAAGGCTGACATCACCTTTGTTGTTTAGTCATGCTGGCCACATGACCACAGAGACATCTTTGGACAGTGCTGGCTCTTTGGCTTTGAAACGGAGATGAGCACTGCCCCCTAGAGTCAGGAACAACTAGCACATATGTGAAAGGGGAACCTTTACCTTTTACCTATAATGTAGTAGGCAAAAGAATTAGATGATTATCTTATTTTTAAAAATCACATGCTATAAAAGGAAAACAAGTGGCGGCATGCCTTGTTTATCAACATTTCAAGAAGTGATCTTCACAGTGTTGTTTTTTTTTTAAAATTTATATCCCGCCCTTCTCCAAAAGGACCCAGGGTGGCGCACAGGAATTTAAAATAACATATAAATATACAAAATACAAAATTTAAAAAGCTATTAAATATTTAGACGTGCGCTAAAACCAATTAAAATCCCCATTTTAAAACTATCTAATACTAGTCACAGCGGAGGCTATGTTAGGCCGGCTTGATGAAACAGGTGTGTTTTTAAACACTGGCGGAACAGTTATTGCATCTGTTCCTGTATTTCATACATGCTTCACAAAAGGATGAAGTCATGAGTTAAGTATTTCACCACGAGAATGCCCTGATCCTTTTGCCCATAATTAATCTTGTCTTTAAATGATACTTGAGGCAGGGGGGGCATTGGTGGCTCTCAAATGACAAGAAAAACAAGAAGTTAGGCTGGTTTCAGGAAGTTTCAGTTTAATCTTTGAAACCACAGCTGATTTCTTTGCAATGTGCTAAAGATAAAACCATTCTCCACAACTTCCGTTTGTAAAGGCTGCTGCAAAATCTCCGTGGTTCTGCAAATGAATGATATGCTTTGACCCCTTCTTTTCCCTGATGCAAATAACAATTCTGACCTAAGCATTGGTGGGTGATTTTTTTTTTTTTTTCAAATTTCAAATTAAAATATAACTCATGAAAGCAAACGGTAGCTGGATACTTCATGCATAAAAGGTGTTTAGAAAAAAGACACTCGGGACAGATTATTTGCAGGAAGAAACATTCTCATTTATTTCCTATTATTTTCTGTTACGGATCAGCTCTTTTGTGAATAGGCAACTATCCCATGTCAGCATTGCGGTAGATGTGCATGCAAAAATGCTTGCAGAATTCTGAAAAGTGGCTACTCTTGAGTTGTTGGGGGAAAGGGAGAGAGATTTTATTTAATGATACTTGAAATTTACATTTCCTTGGAAGTTTGATACTGAAGCTCTTGCTTAAAAGAGTGATGGATTTGCCCTTCTTGGAGATCCTGTTGTCAGAGTTCTCCAATCAGAGTTCTCCAATCTTTCCAGGTTGGTAGCCCGGAGTGGGAGGAAGGGGGGGGGGGGGAAGAGGGGATGATTTTGTGGGAAGGGCAGGTGTATGTGTGCAGCGTCCACGTGTGTGAATTCCCGCTTCTCGTCCAGGTGAGGCTGAGTGGGCTCACATGAATGGGGCCACAAGCACCCATGACAAGGCTCCCATGAGTGGGACTGCAAACACTAATGCCGACACCTGTGCTAGAGGGGCCACAAACGCCCGTGACACAAGCATGCGCGCAAATACTAACCAGCTACTCACACGGCCTGGTGGCCAATAGACCGCGGCCCACAAGTTGAGGACCCCTTGGTCTACATCAGGGGTATCAAACTCAATTTCACTAACAGCGATATCAGTGTTGCGTTTGACCTTGGGGGCGTAAGGGGCATGGCCAGGGGGCATGGCCAGCATAACCTCACTCATGTCAGGGGCACCTGTGTTGACCCGAGCGCTCTGCCAGCAAAAACGGGCTCCTGAGCTCCATTTTCAGCTGCGACGGCCTACTGCAACCCTCTGCCATTAAAAACGGAGCTGGGGCAGGCCGCAAGCAGCCCTCCCGAGCTCCGTTTTTGCTGGCAGAGACACCGCGGTTCAATCTTTGCTGTTTACAGATCTAAGCACCCCATGGGCCGTATCCAGCCCCCAGGCCTTGAGTTTGACACCCCTTAGTCTACATTATCTCCAACCCTGTGATTATAATTAAGCATGATGGAGATGAAAAGCTGAACCTGAATTGGGACGCTCTTTTCCGATGTGTTGACTTTCTACAGAGAGGCCTCCTGCTTCCTTTTGAAAACAGCCCTCTGGATTTGCAAAGCAAACTGACGCAGACGGTTTTATCCTTTCTGTTCTGCAACAGCTATAAACCCAAACATGTACTGCAATGTCCTGGTGACGGCATATAAATATTTGCATTCCTTTTTTCGTTGGGTTTCTGGATGCCTCACAGACTCTTTTGCAGAAGATGTTACAAATATTTCACTGCTTATCCTGTGACCGTGTGTCAGTGCTCTGTCTCGTTAAGGGATAAGAGTGATTTATTTTAAATTGTGACATAACACATGTTGCTTTACTTTTACTTTATTTTATTTTCAATTTATATACTGCCCTTTTCACCAAAAAGGGACGCAGGGAGGTGCACAGAAAACTAAAACCCCACAATATACAAAATTTAAAAAACAATTAAACCAATACAGCTGTGCTAAAATTGAATAAATAGTTAAAACCCATAAATAACGAATTAAAATATTCCCTAGTCTATGTCAGGCTAGCTAGATGAAAGAAATGAGCTTTTACCATCCGACGGAAGAGTCGTAGGTCCGTGATGGTGCGGATATCGGGGGGAAGGTCGTTCCAGAGTGTCGGACCCACCACAGAGAAGGCTCTTCCCCTGGGGGTCGCTAGTTGGCATTGACCGGCTGACGGCACCCTGAGAAGGCCAACTCTGTGAGAGCGGACAGGTCGAAGGGAGGAAGATGATGTTACAAATATTTCACTGCTTATCCTGTGACCGTGTGTCAGTGCTCTGTCTCGTTAAGGGATAAGAGTGATTTATTTTAAATTGTGACATAACACATATTGCCTTTCCTGTCCAAGAAAGTTCATTCCCTCCTTACCACAGTTATCGTCACAAGATCTCAGTGGGTGCTGCTCTAGAGTGGTAGCAACTGGCTTAGCATTGTCTAATGAACTTTACAATTTAATAGGAATTTGAACCTAGGTGTGAGAGCTAGTTGGGTAGTAGAGTGGTTAA
The DNA here is from genome assembly GCA_039707465.1 of Rhabdophis nuchalis. Taxonomy (NCBI): domain Eukaryota; kingdom Metazoa; phylum Chordata; class Lepidosauria; order Squamata; family Natricidae; genus Rhabdophis; species Rhabdophis nuchalis. The sequence continues at coordinate 50,912,334 of CM077649.1, forward strand.
AACATTAAGGTAAAACGCAGAAAACACTTGAGTTCTGATTCCACCTGGGGCACAAAACCAACTGGATGTCTCCCCCCCCCCCCCCGGCAGCAGAGTCAGACAGTGAGGGGAGGATCATGGGCCAGTCCTGTGGGATGAGGAAGTCTCAGACGAGGGCTCTACATCGGAGGTTGAGAGGAACATAGACAGCAGTGAGCCAGAGGAAAAGCTGGAGCCTGTCCCCCAATTGTGCGCATGCGCAGAGATGCCAGAAGACAAGAACAACTAAGAAAACAGGGTCGACTGAGGAGTAAAGCCACACCTTGAAGGTGATTGGCCCCTCCCATAGGAAACAAGAGGCGCGAACGGGGAATGGGCTTTTGCAGGAAACAATTTGTTCATTCAGTCATTTCTAGAGTGGAAAGTTCTGTTTGTGACTATAAGAAACTCTGCGCCAAGTTTTGCCTTGCCCTGTGTTTGGAAACTAATTATCTGGGAGCTTTCCAAGTGAGATAAGGTTCGTGTGGATAAATATTCCTCAGAAAGACTGTTTGCCAAGCCTTGCTGACTGTGAATGAAAGGAATTCACAGTCGTATAAATCAGGGGTCTCCAACCTTTGCAACTTTAAGTCTGAAGGACTTCAGCTCCCAGAATTCTCCAGCCAGCAAAGCTGGCTGGAGAATTCTGGGAGCTGAAGTCCTTCAGACTTAAAGTTGCAAAGGTTGGAGACCCCTGGTGTAAATAAAAGGGGTTTTGCTGGGACCAAGACTCTGCTTCTTGCTTTTGAAGGAAGCCTGGGTCAGAACAGCAGCTGGCTCAGCATTGTCTAATGACGCTTTGCGATTTAATAGGAATTTGAACCTAGGTGTGAGAGCCAGTTTGGCGGAGAGGTTAAAGCATCAAGCTAAAAGCCAGAAAACTCTTGAATTCTGATTCCACCTGGGGCACAAAACCAACTGGGTGAGTTTCAGCAAGTCCTTCTCAGCCCCAGAAAGCAGCAACGGGCAAGCCGCTTTTGAAATGTTTGTCAGGAAAACTGGAGAGGCTTTTCCAGGTAATCACCATGAGTCAGAGTTGACTTGAAGGCACAAGTTTCCTTTTCCTTCCCAGTCCTGAAGCGTTTTGTTTTCGTTCTTTTCTGCATATGCAACCAAATAATTTCTCTTCCATTTTGAAACTAGCAAAGAAGGACGCTGCTTCGGAGTCCTTTGACCAGGAGAGTTAATGAATATTTGCAGAACCGTCTCCTACCACATACTTCCCTTCAACCGGTCCGCTCCCACAGGGAGGGTCTCCTCAGGGTGCCATCAGCGGGTCAATGCCGGCTGGTGGCGCCCAGGGGAAGGGCCTTCTCTGTGGCGGGTCCGACCCTCTGGAATGGCCTACCCCCCCGAACTTCGTACCATCACGGACCTTTGCCTTTTTCGCCGCTCATTAAAAATGCACTTTTTCCACCTAGCTGGCCTAGCTTAGAGTTAGATTTTAGTCCATATTTTAATTTAGATTTTAGATTTGAGGATATTTTTAGTGGATTGGCTGGGATTTTAATATTTTTAGTTTAATTTTTAGCACAGGTTATTCTAATTTAATCGTATTTTACTGTTGTATTGTTTTTATTGTTATTGTCGTGGTATTTTAATTCCCTGTGCACCGCCCTGAGTCCATCTGGAGACAGGAGCGGTATACAAATCCAATAAACTGAACTGAAACTGAAACTGAATGGACCTTGCTCACCTGACCCTTTTTGATGGACAGTTCACACACACCCAAGGCATTTGTTGACATGTTTCAATTTTTGCATATTAAAAAGTACGCATTATTCTTGGGAAGCACAGTCCTGACTCAACATCTCCCACTCAGTCATTCTATGAGACAGCCCATGATCAGCTCTATTCAAAAGGGCCAAAAGAAAAAAGAACACTACAGTCACCCACAGAAGGACATTCAACACAAGTAGACACAAACAGATTTGACAGGATAAGCAGGCATGCCTTAAAGCAGGGGTCTCCAACCTTTGCAACTTTAAGTCTGAAGGACTTCAGCTCCCAGAATTCTCCAGCCAGCAAAGCTGGCTGGAGAAGTCTGGGAGCTGAAGTCCTTCAGACTTAAAGTTGCAAAGGTTGGAGACCCCTGCCTTAAAGTACAAGGCTATAGAGAAAAGGAAAGAGAAAAAAATGTTTAGAATAGTAGAGGGTTTTCACATATCATGGCTAGTGCATGGCATAAGGAAATTCAGATGACACAAATCCAGAAAAACACAACTCTGCAAAGCCATTGATCATTTTTAAGCCGGAACATAGGATATCGCTAAAGTACTAGTTCCTAATATTTGTGTCACTAAATGAGGAATAGCAATAAAATAATATATATATGGTTTGTCCCGCTATAACAGGGCTGTCAAACTCCTGGCCCATTAGCAGGATGCATCAGATGCTGGCCACATCCACGCCCGCATTAACAAAAGGGGCGGGATCCCAATACGTCATGTGACACTACTGTGACAACATGGGTTTGACACCCCTGCACTATAATACTGATACATTTAACTTGGTATATAGCAATTTTCTGTAGTCAATTTGAGGTGGATAATGTTTAAATGTTTTTTTTTTAAATTAAATGCAGCCTTTGTTGGTAATTAATCATGGAAACAGGAAGAAAAAATGGATTACAGATAGTCCTCAATTTACAACCATTTATTCAAAAATTACAGCAGGACTGAAAAAGTGACGTATGACCATTTTTCACATTTACGACCATTGCAACATCCGCATGATCACATGATCAAAATTTGCATACTTGGTTCATATTTATGACGGTTGCAGTGTCCCAGGGTCATGTCATCACTTTTTGCAACCTACAGACAAGCAAAGTCAATGGGAAAGCCAGATTCACTTAATAACCATGTCATTAACTTAGCAACTGCAATCATTCAGTTAACAAGAAATGGCATAAAATGAGTCAAAACGCACTTCATTGCAAATTTTGGGCTCAATTGTAGAACATCAAGGGCTACCTAAAGAGATTTAAACATTGCAAATTCTAGGAATTTCCCAATATATAAATCAATAATTCAATCTGTGTAGAAATTATTCAGCTAAGAAAAATATCTATCAATAAATCAGTTTATAAATGAAATACACGAGGCAGGTTTCCATTCAGGATGTAGCAGTAGTTGCTCATATTTCCTTTCTGTTCTCCAAAATATGTGGTTGGGGACTGGTGTATTTTTGGTGCGTCACACCAACGTGAAGGCTATCAGTTCCCTCAGTGGTGAACATGTAACTGCAGCAAAAATTGAATAGGAAGGAACTTGCATATTTCTCGTCTCCATAGCATGCTTGGTTGTGCCAAGATGAAAACAAACAATGGAATGTAGTTTCACAAGTTCTGGGGAAAAGGGTATTTTCCCATGACTGGTAAGCTACGAACTGGCCTGATGATTTCTATCAGAAAGAATTTGGCTATTGATTGCTAGGGAGATAAAAATACAGAATAAACCAGCCACATCAAGGAATGAGTAGCATTTCCTCTGCGCAACCAAATAATTTGTTGTTGTGTAAGTGAAGGTGTATTTAAGCTACATTACCCTTATTAGTGCCGTTGCTATTTAATTAAAGTTGTGTTTTATGGGGTTTTTTCCCCCTCCTGTTCAGACATGTTTCAATTAGAAGCTGCTTGGACAAGTCCATGTGGTTTTCTTGGCAAAGTTTTTCAGAAGTGATTTCCCATTGCTTCTTTCCTCGGCTGTGAGAAAGTGACTGGTTTACGGTCATCCAGCTGTCAGGCCTGGAAGCCATCTTTTTACATTGGGCCTTCAGGCCTGCCACGTTTTCTACTGTGGGAAAATGGGAGGGGGGATTATATGGAGTATGAGAGATATGTAGTCAAAAGAACATTCTTTTCTCAGAGAGTCAAGGACACCTTGCCCTGCAGATGGAGTGGCGTGACTGGGAGGCATCTGTAGTTTTGGACAGTGCCTGATTGGGCCATGTGACGGACATGAGGGTGCTGGGCAGGGACTTGAACTTTCACTTGAGTGGGGAAAACCTGAAAGCTTTCAGATTCGGGTTTTCCCAGATGTGCCAATATGACATGTCTAATAAAATGGAACTTTGAGGAACTTCAAACCGTTGGGGGTGTTACTTGGAACCCTGACACCAGCTGGTTTTGTGTACAAGGTGGGACTGGAATTCCCAGTCTGCTGGTTTTTAGCCTGGTGTCTCAACCCACTGCACCAAATTAGCTCTTATTTTCTGGTTTACAGAAGTTCAAAAGCTATTATTCTAATCACAAGGAGAGAACATTCTGTATTTCTTTGAGACCTTAAAGATCTGGCCATTCAGGGGGGTGGTCCATTACTTCTCCTGAATACTGCATACTATTCCAGTATGTTTTACTTCTGGAAAACTCTAGGACAGGGGTGTCAAACTCAATTTCAGGGTTGCATCAGGGTTGTGTTTGACCTTGGGGAGCCATGGTGGGCGCGGCCAGCTCGATGTCACTTGTATCAGGAGCACCTGTGGTGGCCAAGTGCTAGGACTTCCCTGAGTCCCTCACTGTCATTATAATCTCCTTCCTTCTTTACTTCCTTTTCTTTTTCCTTCCTTCCTTCCTTCCTTCCTTCCCTCCCTCCTCATTCTTCTTTCTTCTTCCTGCCCCTCTTTCCTTATTTGTCCTTCCTGGCTCTCTTCCCATCTTCTCCTTCTTTTTCTTTGTCTTTCCTCTTTCCCTTTGTCCTTTCCCGTCCCTTCTTGCAAGCTCAATGCAAAATGGGGGAAACATTTCTCCTTTTGTTTTGTTTTTAATTTGTTTTGCTAGTCCTCTGCCAAGGAAAGCGGAGCCCAGAGGGGCATGTGCAGCCCACCAGGACCCTGTTTTTGGCTCCCCGCCCCCTAGCTCCATTTTTGCTGGCAGAGGCACTATGGACCAGTGCTGTTTCCAGGATGGCCCCACAAGTCAGATCTAAGCAGTCCGTGGGCGAAATCCAATTGAGTTTGACACCCCTTCTCTAGGAACATCCACAAAATAGCTGGTCTAGCAGCTTTTTATTATGTTTCTGTTCCAAAAATGATAAGAATCACACATCTTTGTTTCAATAAAAGATAAAGGTTCTCCTCATACATAGGTACTAGTCGTTCCTGACTCTAGGGGGCAGTGCTCATCTCCGTTTCAAAACCAAAGAGCCAGTGCTGTCCGAAGACATTTCCGTGGTCATGTGGCTGGCATGACTAAATGCCAACAGCTCACGGAACGCTGCTACCTTCCCACCAAAGGTGGTCTCTATTTTTCTACTTGCATTTTTACATGCCTTCAAACTGCTAGGTTGGCAGAAGCTGGGACAAGTAACGGGAGCTCACTCCATTACGCAGCACTAGGGATTCAAACTGCCGGCCTTTCTGATCGACAAGCTCAGTGTCTTAGCCACTGATCCACTGAGTCCCTGTTTGTTACAGTACCTTTTGATATATTGATAAATCTATCCTGTAATACAAGTATTATTCTAAAAATCTTATGTATTTTTCTAAACCAGCAAAGACCATGACTGTTAACAATACCACCCCAAAATCAGTGAGCACCACGGCTCATCCCGAAGTGACTTCTAAGATTCCAGCAACCACCAACAAGACCATCCCTGCTGCACCATCTACCGTTGCCGCCCCAACAGATAAACCTATACCGCCTGCCAGTACAAAGCATTCGCCAACTGGATCTGGGACACACAAGACCGCTACAGTTCCTGTAACCAAGCCAGCGTCTGCTTTGGCCACAGGTATGTACCTACATGCCACTCCCTACTTGACTGTTGTCTAGAATAACATGTGCAGCTCACCTCATTCAATTCATCATGATTACCTTCGTTTTTAAAGAAACTTTGCCCGAATTTATAGAAATGAGGCACATCTCTTCTTTGGTTACTCTGAAAAATCAGAATACGATGGGGAATTGATTACATTCATGAGCATTTGGTTTGTTTCTGACGTAGAACTCAGGTATTCACTTACTTTCCCTACCGGTTCACAAATGTGAGTGAAGTGCATGCGCGGAAGGCCGAGCGCATGCACTGTGGTTTGTGGCTGAAAATGGAGCCTCGATGAGTGACATTGAGCTGGCCATGCCCCACCCCCACTGCCCTCCCCCTCCTGAAGTTAAACACAACCCTGATGTGGCCCTCAATGAAATCAAGTTTGGCACCCTTGTTCTAGAGCAGGGGTCTCCAACCTTTGCAACTTTAAGTCTGAAGGACTTCAGCTCCCAGACTTCTCCAGCCAGCTTTGCTGGCTGGGGAAGTCTGGGAGCTGAAGTCCTTCAGACTTAAAGTTGCAAAGGTTGGAGACCCCTGTTCTAGAGCATTCACACAGTTATTATTCCCATTTTAGAATCATTGGAAACATTGACTCTCAAGACTTTAGCAGTGGTGTGAAGGGGTATTGAAAAGAGGTTCTCAATTGTCCCCTCCTGCTCTAAAAGTCAGCCAAGAGAAGTCCAGAAATTGGTCTGAGCAATGGTAAAGAATAGACTGTTCAGATACCATATTTTTTGGAGCATAAGACGCAGCGGAGTATAAGACGCAGCAAGGTTTTGAAGAAGGAAAAAAAGTTTTTGCACTCTGCAAACCTTCCAAAAACCGTGTTTTTTGCAAAAACGGGCCTGTTTTTTCCCACCAAAAAAGGCATGAATAGCCTTTAGGGAGCTTGCAGAGTGCTGGGGGGGGGGGGTAAAACCGAGCAAAAAACGGCCCATTTTTCACGAAAACTGGCTCGATTTTCATTTAAAAAAAAGGCATGGATAGACTTTAGGAAGCTTATAGAGTGCTCCTGGGGGCTGGGGGGGGGGTAAATTGAGCAAAAAACGGGCCGTTTTTTACTCATTTCTGCCCTCCCCAGCCCCCAGGAGCTCTCTAAAAGCCTTCAAAAGGCTATGCATATGCACAACCATTTTGGTAAAGGGGGCGTGGTTTCGGGAGGCCCAAAATGCTGTATTCAGCGTATAAGACGCACCCAGATCTTCAGCCTCTTTTTTGAGGGAAAAAGTTTGCGTCTTATACTCTGAAAAATACGGTAGGTTCCTACAACCCAACAGAATTCATTTAATTTTCCTGTTAAAGCAAAGGTCTCCAAACCTGGTAACTTTTAACACTTTTGGACTTCAACTCCCAAAATTCAAGTCCCCAAGTCTTAAAATTGCCCAAGTTTGGAGATCCCTGTGTTAAAGGATAAGTCACCACTTCTAAAGTAGAATAAAGATTCTTTTGAGCTCACCTGGTTCTTTCCATCGATACAGTTTTCTTGATAGCATTTCAGATAGCATTTGTCAGTAGTTTCTTCCAGGAAATTGGTTGGGTTTTTTTTTTCTCTTTTTCAACTGCCTACTCTCTTCTACAGACTGTATTTCCTGGTAAACTCCTGACCAAATACTAACCATGGCCAACCTACTTAGTTTCTCAAGATCAGCTACATGTCCTTAAAAAGAAATATGGTAAACCACGATAAGAATTAAAAGAACAAGAGCCGGCAAGCAAGAGCTGTACAATATACACACATAAAAAAAAATGAAATACACTGTGTGTATGAATGTTTTTCTCTTCTTTCTTTTTTTTTAAACCATTACAGAAGCTTCAGCGATTCAAGGCAAATCATCGGGGTTCAGCGCCAGCAGCTTCATTGGTGGCATTGTGTTGACTCTGGGACTTCTCGCCTTTGGCTATATTGGATGCAGATTCTATCACACAAAAAGAGGTGTTCAATATCGAACCATGTACGTTGAATATTTTTGATCTTTCTCTAAGTGTAATACTGGACAAAGTTTGAGGAAGAACATAATCTGCTCTAGATGTCAGGGCCGACATTATCCTAAAGGTTCCCCTCACACATACTGTATGTGATAGTCATTCCTGACTCTAGGGGGCAATGCTCATCTCCATTTCAAAGCCGAAGAGCCAGCGCTGTCCGAAGACGTCTCCATGGTCATGTGGGCGGCATGTCTAAATGCCGAAGGCGCACAGAACGCTGTTACCTTCCCACTAAAGTTGGTTCCTATTTTTCTACTTGCACTTTTACATGCTTTTGAACTGCTAGGTTGGCAGAAGCTGGGACAAGTAACGGGAGCTTACTCCGTTACACAGCGCTAGGGATTCAGACCGCCAAATTGCTTACCTTTCTGATCGACAAGCTCAGCTTCTTAGCCACTGAGCCCCCACGTCCCTTAGTAGGACATTATCCTACTATTAAACCAGTAGTAGATGATGGAAGCTGCAACTTCAAGCATGTTCACCCAACAAGGTAGAGTGGACTAAGTAACCAGAATCCTTCCTAAACCCAGGTTGTTAGCATCATTCAATCATAACACTGGTTGAATTACTTGAAGTCAGCGGATAAATAATGCCAAACCCGGAGCCAAAGCAAATCTTAAACTAAATTGATCAATGGTCTCACCTGATGGAAGGAGTTTTTCTATTCTTTTGCTGGTTGGGTGGGCACCAAAACATTAATGCATAGTCTGCCATTCTCATCCAGGTATATTTCTCCAACATTTTAACGCAAACTCGGGCACAATATTACACTCTGCTACTAACTGTGTGGAATCTTGATTTTCCTTCTAATAATAGAATAGAATAGAATAGAATAGAATAGAATAGAAGAGTTGGAAGGGATCTTGGAGGTCTTCTAGTCCAACCCCCTACTTAGGCAGGAAAACCTACACCACTTCAGACAAATGGTTATCCAATCTCTCCTTTAAAACTCCCAGTGTTGGAGCATTTACAACTTCTGGAGGCAAGTTGTTTCACTGATTAATTGTTCAATCGAGAAATTTCTCCTTAGTTTTAGGTTGCTTCTCTCCTTGATTAGTTCCCACCCATTGCTTCCTCAGCTGCTTTGGAGAATAGCTTGACTCCCTCTTCTTTGTGGCAACCCCTGAGATATTGGAACACTGCTATCATGTCTCCCCTGATCTTTGTTTTCATAAAACTACACATACCCAATTCCAGCAATTGTTCTTTATATGTTTTACCCTCCAGTCCCCTAATCATCTTTGTTGCTCCTCTCTACACTCTTTCTAGATCTAACAGATTGGCTTAATCTATTTTGAGGGTCTTCTATTTACTCTGGCTCTCCGATATTGGTGGCTAACGTGAATAACTTAGAATGAAAATGCTGTGGTCTCCCTAGTTATCAAAGTTCATTAGACTCTGAAAATACCCCATCCAATAGTGCTCTTCTTTGCACTCGTTCTAGAGTCTCAACATCTTTTTTATACCGTGGCGACAAAATAAACTGAGTAAACCCTAAGATTATGCTCATCGTCCTAATGAAATAGCAATATTTAAGAACGGGATGTTAGTGACTTGTCCGGCTGCTTTCATCTTAGCTCTTTTAAGTTTTTATTCCTCTGAAAGGCGAGACTAACACCCTCGTACGCAAGAGGAAACGTCATCGTACTAAACCCTTTGTAACCCTTCCTAAGAATGAGTGTTCTTTTGTTTACTCTGTGATGACTTCCTTTTGTTGGCTCAACATGGGTAGAGGCCAGGAGCTCTGCAACATCCTGTCTTTTGAACTATTTCAGCCCCTGGTTGGACCCTATCTTTTTCTGTTACAGCGGAAAGCCAATTCTCTTGCCTCCTGCTTTTGTTGTTCACAAAAATAAGAGGCGATATACTGGAGCACGTAACTGATCCTAAGATAGAATAACTTTTTCTTCTGCCCTTTGAAGGAAGCCAAAGGGCTTCATTTTCTGCTTCTTTGCCACCCGATTCTAATTCCAGAATTTTGCTCACTAAGCTTCTTTGGTTTATTTTTAAGCTTCCAGTAAAAAAGGATGCATTTTCTTTCCTTCCAGTAAAGATCAGACACTATTTTTGCTTTGTGGAGATTGTGGTTCCCAGATAGTGCTGGCTCTTTGTGGTTGTCCTGCACAAGCAAAATCTTTATTGTAAGGTTCCATTAACAAAATCTCGTAAGACCGAAAGTAACTCTCTCACCTCCTTTCCATTTATTCTACGGAAAGCTAGGCTGGCTCCTTTCTGAAATGCTTATCACTTCACTTTATTGATTAGTCCTTGGGCCATATCAAAGTGCAGAGTTCCAAATTATTACTAAACTCTAATAAAAACAATTTAAAACGAAATTGGAATAAAATAAGATGTAAAATGAAATTGGAACAAAATACAGTTTAAAACGAAATTGGAATAAAATATAAAATACCATATTTTTCAGACTATAAGACGCACCAGTGTATAAGATGCACCAAGATTTCGAAGAGGTAAGTAAGGGGGGAAAAGGGGGTTGTCCTCCCCAGCCCCTAGGAGGACTCTGCAGGCTTCAGCAAAGCTGAGGGAAGGCAAAAATACCCCTGTTTTTGTGAAAAACGGGTAGAAAATGGGCTGTTCTTTGCAAAAACAGAGGCGTTTTTCCCTCCCTTCAGCCCTGCTGAAGCCTGCAGGGTGCTTTTGGGGGCTGGGGGAAGGCAAAAAAGCCTCTGTTTTTGCAAAAAATTATCCATTTTTTACTTGTTTTTTGCAAAAATGCGATGCAGGGGTGGGGCTTTGGGAGCCAAAAATGGCTGTATTTGATGAATAAGACGCACCAACATTTCCATACTCTTTTACGGGGGAAAAGGTGCGTCTTATACTCCGAAAAATAATAATAGTAATATAGAGATGAATAAAATGATAACATTATATTTTTCGGTGTCACCCCTACAATCTGCCCCAATCTTGTCCCACGATATGCCGATCTCAACCGAACCATTTTGCTTAAGTACAGTGTTAAATGTTATTTTCAGATTCTGGCCACACATAAGCTAAGTTGTTTTGACATGGGGGATCCCAATGGATCATTCTTTGAGACGTCTTTGGACAGCGCTGGTTCTTCGGCTTTGAAACAGAGATGAGCACCGCCCCCTAGAGTTGGGAACAACTTGTACATATGTGCAAGGGGAAAATTTACCTTTTACTAAATGATGATGATGATGATGATGATGATGATGATGATGGTGATAACCTTAAACATTATGTTGATCAGTAGAGCCCAGCTTGTTTGTGACGGTCTAACATTTTTTTTCCCAGCACAAAAGATGGTGCAGAAAGTTTTGCATTTTTGTTAATCTCATTTAATCATTCTGTGGCTCCCAGTGAAGTGTATAACGTAGTTCCTTTTTGTTTCTTTTCCCTCCAGTGATGAACATGATGCCATTATTTAAAGCCTGTGCTGAAAAGACAGAAGACAAATATCCACACCTGTTACTCCTGCTTTTAGGAACACTTTCTCTCTGGGAAAATATTGTCTGATCTGATATTGACTGTTTTATCTCTTTTGACATGCATTGATCTGCAAATCTGGGGAACTCTACAAGGGCTTTGCATATTCAGAGTATCTTCAATGAAGCATTTCAAGGAATTGAAATTATACCTCGTTTTAATCACTCTCTTTTGAAAGCCTTTAAAGTAAGCATTGTTGCTTCTTAGCCCTTTTCTACAGAAGACTGGAGAGGACAAGCCCCCAACAGAACGCAACTTCAAGGGTTGGATCTTGAACCTTTTTGTTTTACTCCCAAGTCTTTTCATTCAGGAAAACAGGTCAGACGTTCCTGGAGAAATAAGAGTAAACCCTTTTCACCGACGTCACAAAAACAGTATTTCCAGATCAACTGTGTAAGATTTGTGGAATATCATTGGAATATTGTTTCCTTAACAAGCTGGGGGAAGCTCAAATATACTACAGGTAGCCCTCGACTTAACAACAGTTCATTCAGTAACTGTTTGAAGTTATAACAGCACTGGAAAAAAGTGACTTATGACCATTTTTCATATTCAGACGTGTGAAAAACACATTCAGACATTTGGCAACTGACCCATATTTATGACAGTTACAATGTCCTGTGATTACCTTTTGTAATCTTGTGGCAACCAACACCAATGGGAAAACTAGATTCACGTAAAACCATGTTACTCACTGAACAGCTGCTTAGCAGCTGTGGCAAAAAAGGTTGTAAAATGGGGCAAAATTCACTTAACAAATGTCTCCCTTAGCAACAGAAAATTTGGGGCTCAATCATAAGTCGAGGACTACCTGTATTTGCCTTGTTGAATATTTAAGAAGGTTATTTTTTTAAACTTTGCGGTTCCAAAAAAACAAACAAAACAGATAGGAGTGCAAAAAATGAATTAGACGCTTTTGAGGTGTGTGTGGGGGGAGTTCATTGTGTCTTTTTGAAAACATGATAAACATTTTAAAACATCTGAATAGGACTGTCTTGAAGAAGATTCATATAAAATTGGTGTCTTCGGATATATATTTTTTTCCTGGAAAGGAAAGCCAATTTCTTCCAATTTGAAGGCATTCTGAAACCATTCACTTGAGGTCCATCTAATGCGGGGCTATCAAACACCCGGCCCACGGGCCAGATATGTCAAGCGCTGGCCACGCCCATGCCTGGTTTAACGAAGGGGGGAAAGTCCCGCTACGTCACCTGACGCTGTGAGTTTGACATCCCTGATCTAGTCGGATTCGTTCTGTTTGAAGTCACCATGTCAAAAAATTCACCAGGCTGTATGAGTTAGCTCTTAGACAGGAGGCTGTGTGACTTATCTGTTAAATGCAGATAATTGTGTAATTATTCATTGTGTTTACACTTTCACAGAGAAACTGATTAAAGAATAAACATCCAGAACATTCATACCAATTATTTAATAACATAGACAATTCTATGTGCTAATTATTTCATGCTGCCAACAAAGATGGCATTCAGCTAGTTCGGATCGGTTCTGGCGTACCAGTAGTGAAAATTTTGAGTAGTTCAGAGAAACGGCAAATACCACCTCTGGCTGGCCCTGCCCTCCCACCTTGCCGTTCCCTGACCTATATTCCCTTGCTGTGTCTCAGCTGTGCTGACATAGAGGGTGGTCTTTGAGTGGTGTGCGCATGCGCAAAGCACATGTTAGCCATGCACATGCGTGCACAAAGCTCTCTCTCATAGAACTGGTAGGAAAAGATTTGGAATCCCACCACTGCTGTGCAACATCCAGAATATTTCTGAAAGGAAACCAATTTGACATTGATTAGGCCTGGGGCACTTAAAGGATAAATGTGCTCTGCGCAATTCCCAATGTGGTTGATTAGATTCTCACTCAATGGCTTCTCTCAACCCAACATTCAGAGGACAAATATCAAAGCTACTCTCTACCCGTCTTGGAAACAAGACATTTTCCCCCCTTTCTTCAGAAGGCATAAAAGCAGTCTCTGTTGCTGCCAATGGAAAGTATTGTTCACACAAGTTGTTGCAGGGAAGAGATTTGAGTAGGAATTTCTGCAAATTTCTGAAAGGTCTAACTTTCCAATGTTTTGAACCCCCAGTGCAACATTTTGCCTTATATCTTTTCATTCATGACAGTAGATAATTGCTAATTATAGAGTTGCTAATGGAAGAGAGTTGCTAAAGGAAGTAAAGTAGTAGAGTTTCTTAATGGAAAGTAAAGGGATAACTCGCCTCGCCACAGAACTGCACTTCCCCCAGTCAGTCAAGTCTTAAGGTAGCCTCTACCCTAATGGTTTAAATAGAGTTTGGTAAAAGTATTGTAGACGTAATCAGAGGTGGGTTGCCAATTTTTTTACTACTGGTTCGGGCGCGTTCCCACTCGCGACACTTCTGCACATGCACAGAAGCGTCAGGGCGGTTGAGCAGAGCCTACTACCGATTTGCCCGATCCGGGTCAAACCGGGAACAACCCACCTCTGGTTGTACTCTTCTTTATTTGATCTTTGCTGAGATTCAAGCACTGTTACAAGAAAGAGAAAGCTTACTGTATTGTGTTGCATTGTATTATATAATTAGCTCTCACTGGGGCGGGGAGTATCTATCTTGATGGACTACTATGGTCTTAATTCTACCTCTTCTTAGTATGATCTTTGCTTCTATGCTTCCTCTCAAAGCCCCATAATAATCAGATTTCTCTGGCCCCCTATATACATGACTTGAATGGGAGATGCACACCAACAACCTTTTTTTGTAATTTGCTTCCCTGCTGTTTCACTTTACAAGTGCATTGGGGTGCATATTTCACAGATGCAGAAGATTGATGAGATAAATGTGCCTTTTCCTCTCTTTTTGTCTCTCTATTTGTATAGACCAGAGTACTTAATGGTTGCGGTACTTGCTTTGCTGACTGTAAAACGACTACTAATTACATGTCCCCCTTAGGACTTCAGCCAGATACCAAAGAGGTAGCAGAGAATGGAGCTGTGGTTGAATGTGTTCCTAACACCCCAAAACTTGCAACTTGCAATTTTTAACATACACCTTTGTCCCCAAAGACCAAGTCATGCATTGCTTCTTCTTTAATACAAATTTAAAATACAGGTGGGCCTTGACATATCACCTCTTACTGAGATTGGAACTGTTGTCACCAACCGATGCAGTTGTGTGTCATCGCATGTCCCATTTCCAATTTTTATTATTTCCCTTGGTAAGGAAAAGAAATAAATCTGGCATCCCCTCTCGATTTGACAGCCGGGAAGTCAATCACACAAGCCCAGGACATTGCATCTATCATAAACAGATGCTGGCTGCCAAGTGCCCAATTCACAATCACATGCAATGGTTGTAAGGGTGGCGATTGGTTGTAAATCACTTTTTTCAGCACTGTCGTAACTTCAAGCAGACGTTAAGTGAATGGTCATATGTTAAGGACTTCCTGTACTTTTTAAAAAAAAGCAGAATCAAGACCACAACAGTAAGCTTGTGTCCCCCTCTCTCCATAATAAGAAAACAAACCTACAATAATACAATCCCGTTACGGAATTTGGGTTTTTATCCCATCTTGAAGTCCAGTAATTTTTTTTAACTTGGCTTCATATGACTATGTTAAACCAGAGGTGTCACAATTGATTTCACTGAGGGCTGCATCAGGGTTGTGTTTGATTTTTGGGGGGTGGGGCAAGGTGACCGTGGCCAGCTTGACGTCACTCATATTGGGGGCCTCTGGGGTGGCTTGAGCACTCTCCCGAAAAAATGGGCTCCCGGGCTCCATTTTGGGCTGTGACAGCGTCCTGGAACCCTCTGCCAGTGAAAATGGAGCTCCAGAGGGCCATAGGCACTCCATTTTTGCTGGCAGAAGCACCACGGGTCAGTCCGCTGTTTCAAGGGCAACCCTGCAGGCCAGATCTAAGCACCCCTGTGCTACAGCAATGATCCATGCGGGAATGTTACCACTTTCAAAATGTCTTGAGCTTACCACTTCAGACAGAAGGCTAATTATGACAGAAATAAATCTGCGGCTCTGTTCACATGACATCAGGCTAAACAGTCACTGACTGTCATGAATCCATGGATGGTGCAAGTGTGCGAATGATGGTTTGGTGTGTGGACGAATTAGGCTAATACTGTATGTTTTATATAGTATGAATATAAGTTCATTGTTGGTCTCCTTTTAAGAAAAGGAAAAATAAAGTCTCAAAAATGTCAGTTTTGTTCAATCATTATTTCTGGGGTCTGTAAATGAGATACTGGGGCGGTTGCAGGCAGCCTGTATTTTAAGTGAATAGTCTAGCCAGTCCTTTGCCTTTTTTGGTTATACAAGTAGTCCTTGACTTAACCGTTTGTTCGGTGACTTTCCAGTTACAACCGCACTAAAAAAGGTGACTTATGGCCGTTTTTGTAATGACCTTTGCAGCATCCCTGTGACCATGTGATCAAATTTCAGACGTTTGGCAACTGGTTCATATTTACGACGGTTGCAGTGTCCTGAGGTCACGCGATCCCCTTTTGCGACCTTCTGTGACAAGCAAATTCAAGGGGGAAGCCAGATTCACTTAACCGGGCTACTGACTTATCAACTACACTGAACAGCTGAGGCAAGAAAGGTCGTAAAATGGGACAAAACTCACTTGTCAGTGTTTCCCTTAACAACAGAAATTTTGGGGTCAATCGTAGTCATAAGCCGAGGATTACTTGTACTCCATTCTGAATAAAGATTCTAAGAAAAAAAAAACTTTATTCAGAGATGGGTATTTGCATCAGTGGTGGGATTCAATTTTCTGTGGGCATGGCTTGGTGGGCGTGGCTGGGGAAGGATACTGTAAAATCTCCATTTCCTCCCAATCAGCTGGGATTCGGGAGTCAGAATAGATGGGGGTGGGGCCAGTCAGAGGTGGTATTTACCACTTCTCCAAACTACTCAAAATTTCCGCTACTGGTTCTCCAGAACTGGTCAGAACCTGCTGAATCCCTCTTTGCATAGTTACACCTCGTGAGAGATTTCTGTGCTGGAACAGTTCTTGTGTAAGACAGAATATGGGAACTGTTTCCAGGTTGACAATATTTGCAATGCAAAAAGTGATGTGAGATGTAGGAGAACATTCTCTGCTGCGCACATTCTAAATCCATATGGGCTGAAGCTACAATGAAGGGACAGAATTGTATTGGTTGTGAGGGGAGGGGCAGTTAACTAAAGTAAGCAACACATCAAACCCATGCATTGTGTCACATCTCATTTGAACACTGCAGTGAGTTACTGCCTTCGCTAGAAGGAAGTCCTGTCTCCTATCCAACTGAAACTACAACACAGTAAAACATTTGGCTACTGCTCTATTGTTCTACTGTTCTAGGCTATTACTTCACAAGTAATGATAAGCCATTTCAAGGTAAAAGTAAGGGTTTCCCTCGAAGATATGTGCTAGTTGTTCCTGAGTTTAGGGGGCGGTACTCATCTCTATTTCAAAGCCAAAGAGCCAGCATTGTCCGAAGACGTCTCCGTGGTCTGGGGCCAGCATAACAACGCCGGAGCTGCACCCAACACATTGTTACCTTCCCACCAAAGGTGGTTCCTATTCTTCTACTTGCATTTTTACATGCTTTCGAACTGCTAGGTTGGCTGAAGCTAGGACAAGTAACGGGAGCTCACTCCGTTATGCAGTGCTAGGGGTTCAAACCGCCGACCTTTCGGATCAACAAGCTCAGCATCTTAGCCACTGAGTCACTTGATAAGCTGTTTACTCACAGTAAAACAAGGCCCTTTTCAAAACAGGGCAGGAACAGTATTTTATTCATGTGGATAAATAAAATCCAAATGTAATTAGTCCCAACACACTTGGTTCTTGCTGTATACTAGAAAACAAACGATTTTCTGTGACAACCAGCCACTCCCAAACCCCTACTATTTATTTCCTAGCCAAGGTGGGCCTGGCTGGCATCTGCTTTTCCCTGAGAGCCGGCTTATCGCTTTCCTTTGCTCTCCTTTCCTCTCTGCACATACCTGCATCTGGGATGGGTCCATCTGTTCCTCCCCCCTCACTCAGCTCAGGCCCTAAAGACAGCTGCCTGGCCGAGGCAAAATTCACTTAACAAACATTTCACTTAGCAACAGCAAGTTGCTAAGTGTCAATTGTAGTTATAAGGCGAGGACTACTTGTAATCTACTGAACATAATAATTTGCAAATCGAGTTTAAAAATGTTCTGCAAAATACATGGCAACATTGTTTTAACTTCATTAAGGTATTTAACACTATTTCAAGATGATTATGAATTACTACACATAATTACCTCGTTACTCAAATATTCTACAATGACTATAGATACAACAGACCCAGAATGTTTGTTTCAACAACAGCAAAGTTTTATTTATGGTAAATAAAATATATTTTCAACTAGCCAACTAGTTTCACCAAGCAATCTTTCCAGACTTTTCAAATCATAAATAGCAATAGCACTTAAGACTTATATACCACTTTATAGCCCTCTCTAAGCGGTTTAGAGTCAGCCTATTGCCCCCAATAATCTGGGTCCTCATTTTACCCACCTCGGAAGGATGGAAGGCTGAGTCAACCTTGAGCCTGGTGCGATTCCAACTGCCAAATTCCAGACAGCTGACAGTCCGCAGAAGTAGCCTGCAGTACTGCACTCGAACTACTGCGCCACCAAAGCTCAACAGCTTCTTTTACTTAACAGTAGCAAACATGAATACACAAATCACCATTCACTCTTTATGTCACTCCAAACCATTATGAAATCATGTCCTAAAAAGGGCCAGTCTATCCAGATCCCCATATATAGTCACTTCAGAGATAATTGACCTCACAAGCCATCCACTTTGTGATCTTCATCAGAACATTGAGCTGCAGTTTGGATTGTATTTTGCAGATACTTGAAGCGTCAGGATGTTGTGAATTAGCTTATGTCGTTCAGGAAGCATGAAAATGTATCCTTGGGAGGGAAACCCCCCCAGCATGGTTGATCTTCTTCACGAAAGAAATGTCCGCACGGTACCCTTGATGGTTCCTCTGCATATAGGGCATTTCCTAAGGGAAGGAGCACATTCTTTGCAAACAACCAAATGGCCACAGGGGATGAAGACAATGGAAACTTCCTTGTCCATGCAGACTTTGCAAGTTCTCTCCTCTTGCAATCGTCTCAGCTGTTCTTCCATGGGCAAACCTGCAATTAAAGACTCTTTTATTATCTATGCAAAGACAACTTTTTGAACTCTGCTTTGTTTTAATAAAGGCCTTCCTCGCTTCCCTGACATTCGCAGCCCTTCCTCTTCCCTAAAGCCATGCATTGATGAATGAAAGCAAATATACGTGTCCCAGGATCATGTTGCAAGATCCAATATGGGTCGTTCACCGGGACGATTGGTTTTGTGTTCTGAGCTTTCGGACTCGTGGTGGAGCCCAGCCTCAGAGAACTTCTCACTCACCAGAATGTGTCACTGATCCAGATTGGATCCTACCATCAACTCTAGAGTTGAGACACTATTGAAGAAAGGAAGAATATTCTATTTCAGGCCCAAAGATTTCCCAGTCCATGGGCATCCATCTTATCAAACTGAATTTTGAAATACTCAAAATATTAAGCCAGATCAGGTTGATAAAACATTCACAACTTCTATTATGAGTTATTTCAGCGTAACCTGTTCTTAAAAACATTGCAATCCTTATACTCCACATGCCATTCATGTCTATTTAGTAAATTGTTTACCTGAAACATCTTCCATTGGAATGTACGTCATATTCTTCTCCACTAAAGAAAGTAAGTTAAATATTGTTAGATCAAGTAACAAATTACCTCAGATTCATTAGAATGCAGATAAGCTCTAACACACACACACCAACCCTTGATTAACAATTATTAGCAAACAGTGTTGCATTTGGAAAGTCTAATCAACAGAATTTCCTCTGCATTATCTATTTCATATTAAGAGGAAGAAAACTGTTCGCAACTCCTACCTCTGGAAAACTCATAAATCCATTACAGTTGGGATTTACAGTAGACCAGGGTTACCACTTCTCAAAAAAAAAGGACAATTCAAAGCATTTCTCTAAGAAACTCACCAAACAAATCCTTGTATAATGCAGGATCACACTCCTGTAAACAATTTCTGAACATGTCTGCTGCAGAATTTCCTTTCACCAAGATGGTATCAATCAGTTCTCTAGCTTGCAAAGATGTCTGGGTTTTTTGTTTGATAACTTGGTGTTCCTGGTCACTTATTACTTTGGAACTTAATAAACTTTCCAGGATAGGAAGCGTACATGTCAAGCGCTGAAACAATGCTATCCGATACTTTCTGATTAAGGCCAGATCTGAAATATAATAAACAAAAAGATGACACAGGGCAGACCTTTCTATTAGCAGTTTTAGCAGAAAATGGGAGTAAAAATGGACATTTCCCAACTCATTCAGGGGAAGGGCATAATGGGGGCCTCGTGAATATAATGCAGTACTTTGTTTTCCCGAAAATAAGACCTCCCTGGATAATAAGCCCAATCAGGCTTTTGAGCACATGCACTAAAACAAGCTCTCCCCCCAAAATAAGCCCTCCCCGAAAATATTTTAATGCATGTGCAGCCGGTCTCTGTCATTTTCTCTTGTTGCTGGGAAGCATGGCTGAAAGCACATGCACGGCCTTAAGGGCAAACAGCTGTTGAGTGGCTGCAGCTGCGCAACACGTCAGCAGCCATGAGGTGACCACGCTTGCTGCTCCTGAACCTCAAAAATAAGATCTCCCCAGAAATAATGCCAAGCACTTATTTCGGGGGTCAAATAAGACCCTGGGGAAACACGGTATTTCTTTTTTTACCTCATAAAAACAGAGTTTCCCCGATTCACAAAATCCAACAGATCTACCACCTTCGTTCAAAGGAACTTTTTAACACCGTTTTTAAATTCAAAC
This sequence comes from Rhabdophis nuchalis, assembly GCA_039707465.1. NCBI lineage: Eukaryota > Metazoa > Chordata > Lepidosauria > Squamata > Natricidae > Rhabdophis > Rhabdophis nuchalis. The sequence continues at coordinate 50,932,479 of CM077649.1, forward strand.
TCCAATTTACTTTAAAAAGAAGACTCCTACAATGGTACATCAATTAGCATAATAGCATAGCATTTAGTATGCTGGTGAAACCAACAGATAAGGAATAACATGATCAATATATTATATAAATATACCCAACTACTGGATGGCTAATACTAATAATTTTCCATTTTTTATACAAGTTAATTACTTGTTTTTGTCAGCGATGAAGTTTCACACCATCCTCCCCCAAAATAGCTAATAACCCTATTTTGGCTCCAGTGCACGTAAACAATACAGCCATTCTTGTAACGTCCTAAGTTGGCTTGAGAAGTTATTTTGCCCTTTGTGTATGAGAAACTGCCTTGTATTCAGATCACAAAACTATAGCAACTGTGTTGTCAAGAGGTTCTATTATATGTATACATGTTAGAAAACTCACAGCATCAGGCTAAGCCCTTTAAAAGCTCTGTGGGTTTTTTTTCCCTCTGCCCTAACATCTTGGAAGAAAAACAGAATATTGATAGACAGTTTCACAAATGCTACTTTGTTTAGTGAGTCACAATGGTAACAAACATGTCCAGGCAGCTATTAAGATTTACAGGACAAAGTCTTGAGTTAACTTAGTTATGGCATGCAGGTTTGTAAATACAGTAACAGGGTCCCTTTGAAAATAATGCGAACAAAATTCTTAAGAGGACTTGGACATGTGCTCCAGGATGCCTTCACACTGCAAAGTTTGGAATCTGATCTGATCTCCATTGAGGCTCATCTAAATACTTAGAATAGAATAACAGAGTTGGAAGGGACCTTGAAGGTCTTCTAGTCCAACCCCCTGCTTAGGCAGGAAACCCTACACCACTTCAGGCAAATGGTTATCCAATCTCTTCTTTAAAACTTCCAGTGTTGGGGCATTCACAATCTGGAGGCAAGCTGTTCCACTGATTAATTGTTCTAACTGCCAAGAAATTTCTCCTCAGTTCCAAGTGGCTTCTCTCCTTGATTAGTTTCCACCCATTACTTCTTGTTCTACCCTCAGGTGCTTTGGAGAATAGTTTGACTCCCTCTTCTTTGTGGCAACCCCTGAGATATTGGAACACTGCTATCCTGTCTCCCCTAGTCCTTCTTTTCATTAAACTTGACATACCCAATTTCAGCAACCGTTCCTTTAGCCTCCAGTCCCTTAATCATCTTCATTGCTCCTCTCTACAGTCTTTCTAGATTTAATAGGTTGGCTTAATCTATTTTGAGGGTCTTCTATTTATTCTGGCTCTCTGATATTGGTGGCTAATGTGGGGGTCTTTGACTCAAGAAGCAGAATTCATCTAACTGAAGCCATGAAATTTTTTATATACCTGAAGTTATTTTTTCTGGTGGATCCTCCTTCTCCTCTTCCTTCTTCTCCTCTTCTGCACTAATAAGGTCAGAGACAAGATCGTTTACTGTTTTGTAATTCTCCCCTGTTGTTAAGATTTTACTCTGAATGGTTTGTTTGACCAGTCTTCTGCTGAATCCCATCTCTAAAACAGCTTCAACCATGGGTGTTTTCATGATGACAGCATCTTCTGAGGTATTTTCACCGGGTTCAAAACGGATAACTATTCAGAGGAAAATATTCTAGCATTAGTTCTTGAAATATCAGTATCTTATTTGGTTCTAAATAATTAAAAATCAGACAAGTGAAAAAGAATCACTTCTATACTGGATCCCACATCTAAGATGATGCAAAACCAAGATCCGTTTCCTAAAAAAAGAGGCATAGGTATTCCAGCTACATTCTTCAAACACAGAATGTGAGTATATGAAGATGCCATTTTCTGAGTCAAGCCTTCAGTCAATTTAGTTTGCTAGTCCCTATTCTCCCTCAGACTCATGTCAGCTTCATTAGTCCCACTGCTTGAAAAAGTCATAGTCAATAATGCCTCAAATTTATACACTACTGTTGGGGACACGGTGGCTCAGTGACTAAGACGCTGAGCTTGTTTGCCAGTTCAAATCCCTAGTGCCATGTAATGGAGTGAGCGCCTGTTACTTGGCCCAGCTTCTGCCAACCTAGCAGTTCGAAAGCATGTAAAAGCATGTAAAAAAATAGGGACCACCTGTGTGGTCTGTGCAGCTTTGGTGTTCCGTGTGCTTTCAGCATTTAGTCATGCCGGCCACATGAACCATGGAATTGTCATCAGACAGCGCTGGCACTTCGGCTTTGAAACAGATATTAGCAGCAGCACCTAGAGTTGGTAATGACTAGCATGCATGTGAGGGGAACCTTTACCTTTGAATTGTACCACTTGCTTTAAGGTTTAAACTTAGCCTCTTCAACAGATATTTTATTCTAGAAGAAATATTGACAACCCATAGTCATTTAGAAAAAATATATATAACCATTCACCACCAGAGGGCTTTAATGATTTTAAAAGGTCTGGATCTCTATGGAGACTTTAAGCAAGCAGCTAAAAACAGGTTAATTTTCACTTATATTTTATAGCACAACTTGACTTTATTGCAAAATTGTATGTTTCTGATTAAATTTAAATTTGAATGGTCAGCTTCAGGAATGTTTGACTTAAAAACCATGACAAAATGCTTTACTAACTTACTAAGAATAACAAAACCGAATTGCTACAGACCATCAAGGATAAATGTGTTGATATCTGAGTGCTACATTTCCAGGCCAATTTTATAAATGCTATCAAAATTCTGATAAGAGCCAGTTTGGCATAGCTGTTACAAGGAATAGGCTAGAAAATGAGGCGTTCTAACATTATAGTCCTGCCTTGCCACAAAACCAACTGGGTAAACCTGGGTCAATCATTCTCTCTTAGTCTTAGGAAGGAGGCAATGGAAAACTGTCTGAAAAACTCTAGGGACTAATCCAGGTAATCACCAAGAGTCAACTTTAACCCAAAGGCACAAATAAACAAATTAAAATACTTACTTGGTACTTCTGTATTTTCTTCTATAGGTGTATCTGCAGTGGATAATAGCTACAACACAGACAAAACAACAACAGATTTTTAGAAGATGTTTGCTTTTTGAAAGGATCCATTGTTCACACAATGAACAATGGATGGTGAGAAACTAATGGTGAGTTTCTTAGACAAATGCTTTGAATTGTCCTTTGCTAGCAATAATACACTTAACCAATCTTTCTCAATACGATTCCATTGGGTAGATTGAAGCTGCAACATTTGAGAAATGTCCACAGGTTGTAGTGCCAAATTATCTAGGTGCCACTAAGTGGGGGAACTGGTGAACTTTCACCCTAAATATCTGCATGTACTCTGATTAAAATGCCATGCTACACTGCACTTGATCCTAACTCATAGAATGTTTCTATGTTTGTGTGACAATGTGCAAAATTAACTATCATAACTATCAGGTAGAGATAGTTAGGATCATAACTGAGGTCTGAATTATGGCCATGTCATGCTAGTCATTAAGCAGACCACCATGTGATTTTAAGATCTTTTCAGCTGCAGTTGTTAGTGAATCACAGAGGTTTTTACGTGAATCATTGTCCAGCATGGGCATTTTTTTTGCTGAAAGCAGAAATGAACACCAGTTTCCAGGAAACAACCCCCACCCCCCCTGTAAATCAGTCATGTAATCACAGGATGCTGCAAACAACTGTAAATACAGAGTACCCAAATGCAATCAATGTGACTTGAGGGGGAGGGAAGGAGTCAAACAGAAAATTTGAATCTGGGTTGTAATAACCCTGGGGAGGTCCATATCACTTCAAACAGTTGCTAAGCAACCAGTCACAAGTCAACGGTTACTTTTTTACTGCTTGTCCACAACAGCCAACACAACTCATGCATGCTTTTTATCCCATTTTATTTAACTTTTTTTACAGGCCGCGATTTGGCAGCCTATTTATAACCTTTAATCGCTCAAACTTTTAACTCTATCAAGACAGTATGGGAACAGACTGTTTTCACATTATAATGCTATATGTCACGGCCTCTGTGGTCTTGGTTAGAGCCTGAAAACAAATGGATTGCACTGTTCTTTTACAAAACCAGTGTGGTGTCCTTGCTAGAGACAGTATTAGTAAAGGGGCTGTAGGTGTAAACCTTCCCTCCCACCTCAAAGTACTGCCTGCCAGAGTTTACCCTATTCTTGTAAACAGTCTGATCAGATTAAGTTCAAGGTAGTATACAATTTTGAAAACAGGCTAATTCTGTCAACAAATGTGTGTGTACTATGAAAGAAAAACACATCATGCTATTATTGAAAATGCAACAGTACTTGCATACCTGTTGAAGAAGATGAGGATATCTTGCTTGAACTTGGCGGACAAACTCTGAACCCTTTCTATAAATCAGGTATTCACAACTAGAAGAAAAGTATACCAAGCTTAAGTTATAATATGCAGGATATCTGCTCTTTTAAGAATATTTATTAGCCACAATGCTCTGCTTAGTGGGCCAAAAATATTTATTAAAACCTACCCAGGACAAATACACTGAATCATTTAATATAGCCAAGCTGTCAAAAATGGAATTTAGATGCGAAAAACATTGTTACCCAATCAACACTGAGAGAACCAAAACCAATTTAATCCCCTCTATGAGGCAGATAATTATATCGTAGTCTTTATTTTATATTCAATTTATATCCTGTTTATTACATCTTAAAATAATCCCAAAGTATTAGTGTCAAACATCTTCACTACAAATGGAATCTTTATTAGATGCAATTATACTAGAAAATCAAGAACTGATTTTTGTATAAACCCTATCTTAAGAGCTGTTTGGCCCAGAGCCTTAGAATGGTGAGCCAAAATTTTATTCATTCCTAAGATTCTGCTCAACCCCATGGCCAAAAGGAATTATTCCATTTTCTGGATTGAAATCAGTTTTTAAAAAAAATCCAACTTTAGTTATTCAGAATGCGACCCAATCACTACAATACTTGATTAGAACTTAGGTAAAACAGATGTGTTAAACACTTTAGTATCTAGTGTTCTTTAAAAATGTAAGTATTGTTTAACCCAACAAAAGTTTTGAAAATAGCTTTTGAAATAACTAGAGTAAGAATGCTGTTATTCTTGAATCAATATTCAATATCTTGCTTTCCACAGCAGCTAAGAATATGCTCCAGGCAAGCAGACAAGATTTCTCAGCAGGTTTTTATTTTGGCTGTGCAAATACACCCAAAAATTGTGTATGAACAACCTCTTTTCAAATGAGTAAAGCAACTGAACATTTATCTCCAGCAGTATATATCAGCTGTATCTAGGTGACTGGATGAATAATATGCAGCCATATCTTGGTGGATTTTCGGATAATTCTGACCAGCTTGAAGTTCAGTTCTTTGCAAGTTATGGCAGCTAATAATTCCAGGTGCTCTCCAAAACTTTAGATTCGTTTCTTGAATAGCAATGTTCCCTCACAAATACATTTCACTGAAGAATCTTTTTCAGAGACACAGTTCTACTTTCAATGGGATAAAAGTATTACAATAACCTCTTTGTTATTACATTTAAAAGAAAATGAAGGATACCTTGGAAACCATTTAGCATGCTCCACCCATGGATCATCCCCAGTCTCCCAACACCTGAGTCCACCGTCACAACAGAAGCATTTGACATCATCATTGCGACCTTAACGACAAACGTTTCATGAAGTCAATTAGACAGAATGACAAGGGGTACAATTTAAACTGTTGAAAAATCAGATGAAATCCAAAACATGAAAGAACAAGTTCTCACCCACGTAATAGAAGCCAGCATCTGCCAGTTGCTGTGGACGAACTGGAACTGTCACTGGCCAATTTTTGAAGGTTCTGAAACGGCCTATGTGGTTCTGCATGCTCGAATTAAAGCCAGTCAAACTTGAACTGTTTTGGATTTGTTCCACAAAAGGACAGTTTGGAAAATGCCTTTGATGTTCTGATATAGCATTGTCCTTTGGTTCCCAATTACTCAACTGACCACCACAGGCAAAACAAGCCACTCTGTCTGAAGGTCCTACATAATAAAACCCAGCTTTGGCTAAAGAAGATGGGGACAAAAATGTCAGGGGCCATGCCTTGAAAGTGAGCAATCTGCTTTCTTCGGTGCTCATCATAGGGTTGAAAGCCTTTGGCCTCAAATGTGACAGGTCTTCTACTGATGCAGATGTCACTGGGTTATGAGGAAAACTGGAAAAGCTTCCATTATAATACCCAACTTGACCCAAACTTAAGGCTTGCATTGAAGGAGATGAAAAATTAGATCCAGAGGTAGCTGGAGGTGAGAAGGCAGAACGACAAGAGGATCCAAGGCTATTCACTGAAGTCAGACTCTGAACAAAACTGCAACTGGGATAGAGTTGTTTATGCTTCGCCAGGGCACTGTCCCCTTTTTTCCAGTTATCCAACATTAAGCCACAATTGTAACATTTCACTTTGTCTTTCAGACCGGTGTAATAGAAACCAGCTCGAGCAAGACTCCTTTCAGATACTGGTACATTCGATGGGAAAGTGGAATATGTAGACATCCTGTAGAGTTCGCAAGATAACTCATACTTCAACTCTGCCACCTCTGCGTCATTCTTCAGTTTTGGCAGAAATGAGCCAATAACATTCATGATGAAGATAAAGCAGGAGAGGAGGAAAGGACGAGTCTGAAGTTTGGGAGATAATTTTGTGCAATTCTTATCAACTTCCAGGCCATAATAAAATAAAAACCTGAAAGTTAACATTACATGCAATGCTTATTTTCTTTTCTTATTACTTCAACTTTATGAGTTCCTTTTTGAAAGGGTAATTTGTTCCCAGTTTCACAATCCAGACTTTTTAAAAATTACACTTCTTACTAAAATGAGGGAGGAGCATATTTAAAATAAAGGAAGCTTGAAGAAACAATTAAGGCTTTAATTAGAAGCCTGTATAAATGGAGCCTCTGTCCCAATGAATCTCAATTATTTCTAAATAAAATAATGAATATTATTTAAACTTTTATTTCTGAAAGAGCAAGGTCAAAATAATGGATCTAAAAGGGACTACCTGCATGGTACTACAGAAAAGCCAACTTAAATCAAATGTACATATCTGACTACTTCTCCTTACAATAAGAAACCCTTTTTTTCTTAGCAATATATCATTTCACTCACTACTACTTCACAAAACAAATCCTCAAAGATTTATCCTGACACATATCAGTGAAATGTGATCAAAGGAATTTTGGTCATCCAAAGCTCTTAACAGGCTTGGACTGTTGTCTTTTTTATTTTCTTACTAGTATGGTGAATTTTCAGTCAGGCTGCACTATTATTATTAAAGGGTTACCGAATTTAATAAGTTTATAGAGGTGTCGAACCCAAAGTGGTTTACATTCGTTAACCAAAATATCATTGCAGATAATGTTTGATAAGCAAATGTAGCTGTCCTGCATGGTGGCAAAAACCAATTTGAATATTTATGCACAAAATTATCTCCCAAACTTCAGACTCTGGTCCCTTCAAGGGGCTTAAGCAGCCATAATGCAATATGGTATTCACAACGAGAAATGTTTACAGAAAGACTGAAAAATACGTTTTTTCGGGTTACTGAAACCTGCATGAGAAGAAAAATACATAATCTTCTATAAACTGTTATAAATAATAAAGTTTAAACTTTATTCCATGGTTATGTTTTTAGATTAAAATTTAAAACTTGTGGTTCATCAGTCACAAAAGACTCGAAGTGCACAAAATCCTATTGCACCTATATTAAACCATCAATTTACAGATGAGTTACTCAACTTTTGCAAATTTAAACCTTCCAGACCTCAACTTCTAAAATTCAGTCTGATTACATAGTTCTGAAAAAACACTCTTTAGTATCTTAAACTTATACTTACAATTTCCTCTAGAGAAAAACTTCAACTCAACTATGTGTTTTAAGTATCACTAGAAGGCAACAGTCATCTTCTTTTTTTGTCCATGTTACAAAAATAACCCTGGATTTCCAGCCTCCTTAAAATAAAGTTGCTACAGTAAACTAAAAAAGATCTACCTCAGGACCAGATCATCTGTTGCAGGGATGGGCAGTTATGCCAACTTCAAGACCTGTGGACTTCAACTTCCAGAATTCCTGAGTCTTTAGTTGTCATAGTTGCCTACTCCTGATCTAGTGCTTTCCAAACATTTACATCTCTTTGTAGCAATCAGCGTAGCTAATAGTAGTTAATGGAACTGCAGTCAAAAACATTAAGATCTAGAATCCGATGGACTATTCTTGACTCCTCAAACAGAAATTGCAGAAATCTGTTTAGACTAACACAATTTTTGATCACTGCAACAGCAAGAACCACTTTAATCTGGCATCAACAGACTCATACACATATATATGTTTGATCCCTTTTGCCTAATTATAAAAACACTAGTGAATATGTATATCTTATTTAGAAAAGAGGTGGAAAGGAATGGTTTCATATAGTGAAGCCAAACCCAAAAGGTAAATACCGTATACTTTAGGATACAAATGTAAATGTGGTTCAGGCAAGTTAATTTATTAAATGTGTATGCCAACTCTCAACAAATAATAATAAGAGATCCAGAATAGGTGTAACCCAACTCGGAAACCAGCAATTCTGGGTGAACTGGCAGTGCAAGACATTCAGAAGTATAAAGAGATGTACAAATGGAAAACCTATTAGGAAACCTTTGTTGTGTTACTTCTGTCCTACATTAAAGACTGGAGTTGGAAAATGAAGAATGGATAAAACCATTTCCCAAAAGCTCCTAAAATAATGTATCTACCTTCTATCAAGCTCTTACCTCTTTAGTACCCAATGAGTAATCATAATTAAAGATTGTGTACTTAACAAGATACTCAATGGAATGAGTTCCATTGATAGAATGGAACTTCTAAAGTCAGTCTTTGTTGTAATTAGGGATCCTTTGTGCTTTCTGAGCTTTTCTAGCTCTATACAAAACTATACTCTTTGTCCTAATAATTCCAGCCAACTTCACAAACACACAAAAAAAAACCATTTAGAAATTGTATTCATGGAAAGCCCAAAAGGCTTCTAAGAAGCTTATCACCAAGGACAGACTTGTTTCTAGAAAGATCCATGGTCTTCAACATCCTTAGAAAGCCTTCCATGAACATGAATCTCTCCAAATGTATCAGAGTATACTCCTAATAATTTTATTCCCAGGCAACTGAGAACTGTGGAAGACACAACCTGATGCAAATGGAGGTCATTTAATTAGTTTTGGTCAATCCACTACAATCAACTTCAGATCTAGTATTCATTAAAGGTAGTTTCCCGTTGCACATATGTGCTAGCCATTCTCGACTCTAGGGGGCGGTGCTCATCTCCATTTAAAGACGAAAAGCCAGCGCTGTCCAAAGACGTCTCCGTGGTCATGTGGCTGGCATGACTAAATGCCGAAGGCGCACAGAACACTGTTAAAGGTGGTTCCTATATTTCTACTTGCATTTTTACATGCTTTTCGAACTGCTAGGTTGGCAGAAGCTGGGACAAGTAATGGGAGCTTACTCCATTATGCAGCGCTAGGGATTCAAACTGCCAATCTGGCTGATCAACAAGCTGTCTTAGGCACTAAACCACTGCCTCCCTGACCAGTATTCATTATGAGGACACAAATAATTGGGGGGAATATGCTGACTCTATAAACCGCTTAGAGGGGGCTTTAAAAGCCCTGTAAAGTGGTATATAAGACTACTGCTCTTCTCTTAAAACATGTAATCCTCCAGATGTTGCTGGGGTGCAGCTTTCTGGATCCTCACTGCTGGATTTACTGATGAAAGCTACCATTCCACCCTACCCAGGAGGCAAAAAACAAGAGGTAAAAGCCTCCTCTGAATCAGGCTTCACCTCTGGTCATGGCACAGATGCACCCCCAATTATTGGGGGGCTGGGGGTTGGGCAGAACGTTGTCTCCTTCCGATGTAGCCATGAGATTTCCGGGTGGTCTTCTTTCCCAATGCTCAAAACCGCTCCAACTTGGGCTTAGCATTACAACTTGTGCTTGTTAAGCAGCTGCACTTACACAACCCTTACGCAGTTCAAGGTCAGGGCTTTATGCGCAATCAGAAAATGGGTCATCAGCAAAGTGGGTGTGAAAATAGCAGTTACTATTATACACACACACGTATATACACGTTTGTGTGTGCGTATATACACACAGGTATGTACACACACACACAGAGCACCTCAATATCTCAGCCCCCCCCCCGCCGCCCCCTCCAGAGACGCCGCCCCAGCAAACCCCGCCCACGCCGCCCCACGCGTGCGCAGCCCCCACTTACCGTCGCAGTCGTCCGTTAGTTTTCAAGCGGAGCGCGAGCGATCGCAAACGTTTTTATATACAACGTCGCGAAGGCGGCCGGGGGTGGGGGAGAGGGGTGGGGGAGGGGAAGAATCAGGAAGGACGTCAAACCACGCAGGCGTTGGGCCGAAGCCCCGCCCCCGGCAGGGGGAGGGGGGGAGAGAAAAACTCAGAAACTCAAAAGAGGGCTCCGCCCCCATCCTATTGGAAGGGAATGAACAGTGGGCGGAGTTTTTTAAGTCTCCGTGGCGGCTCTCAACCAAGGGCATACACCCTCCTTTGGGCGCGCATGCGCCAACTGGGAGGGCTGGGTGGCTTTGTGGCGCTGCGTTTTGTTTTGTTTTTCCAATTATAATTCGACTCTCGCAGGGTTCGTTTCCCACTTCAGGAAAAGGCGCCTGATCTGAATTGCAAACGAACCCAGAATTTTTCCTAATCGGAGGGCCTCCGAGCGTGCCTCTTTGCAGAGCTTTTAACCCGTGGATCGTCCGAACTTCGAAAAAGTTAATTTCCAGATGGGCGGGGGAAACACGATTCTCTTAAATAGGCTGGGGGCGGGAGTAAGAACCGTGACCTTCCCGACTCCTGGAGGGATTGCGCCTTCCATTCGCTTCTATTTTATTTTATTTTATTTTATTTTATTTTATTTTATTTATTATTATTATTGTTATTATTATTGTTATTATTATTATTATTATATACTTTATTCATTAAACGTGAAACTCAATGAACTGAACATTAAAAAGTGCATCATAAATATTAATTGGCACTGATGGTTGATGCGGGTTGCTCCCAATATTATTATTATTTACTTTATTCATTAAACATGAAACTCAGCCAACTGAACATTTTAAAATGCATTACAAATACCATTTACTGTTGCTAATGGTTGATAGGGTTTGCTGTCGGCGTCCTAGGTATCAACCAAGTAATTGTAATTATTATTATTATTATTATTATTATTATTATTATTATTATTATTATTATTATTATTATTATTATTATTATTATTATTCTGTAGTTAATCTTTGGTGAGATTCACAGCCTTTGAGGCTAGTTGGTAGCTCAACAGCTTGAGTCCTAACCAAGGACCTAGGAACTGTTAAGATAATGGCAGAGGATATAAGCTGTTCCAAGTAGGGTGGTTGTTTTTTATTATTATTGTTGTTATTATTATTATTTTATAATTAGTAGAACAGTCAGTCAGATGTTCAGACTAGGTTCGGCATTTTTGTCTACCTGTGGCGTCCTTACCAAGAACCTGGGATTGGCAAATTGATGTTTGATGGTGGTACAGATATCCTCGCAGGTTGAATCGGGCAGTTTCCGGCTGCCCGATTCAACCAGCTTTCTCCAACGCTGGCCATAGGGGGCGAACATCTTGCCCCTGTGGATGGGGCGCGCAATTTGGGAGTCCTCCTGGATACCCGGCTGTCTATGGAAGAGCAAGTGACAGCCGTGGCCAGGAGGGCGTTTTACCAGGTTCGCCTGGTTCGCCAATTGCGCCCCCTATTGGATCGGGACGCCCTTCGCACAGTCACTCATGCCCTCGTGACATCCCGACTGGACTACTGTAACTCCCTCTACATGGGGCTCCCCTTGAGGTGCACCCGGAGGCTTCAGTTAGTTCAGAATGCAGCCGCGCGAGCAATTATGGGAACCACTAGGTTTACCCATGTAACACCGCTCTTGCGCGAGCTGCACTGGCTGCCTGTCGTCTTCCGGGTGCGCTTCAAGGTGCTGGTTATCATCTTTAAAGCGCTCCATGGCTCGGGACCTAGCTACCTGCGGGATCGGATCCTGCCTCACACATCCTCACGGCCGATTCGCTCCCACAGAGAGGGACTTCTCCGGGTGCCGTCCACTAGACTTTGTCAGCGGGCGACGCCCAGGGGAAGGGCTCTCTCTGTGGCGGGCCCGGCCCTCTGGAACGACCTTCCCCCCGATATTAGAACGACCACGGACCTCCGCTCCTTCCGCCTGAAACTAAAGACACATCTTTTCCGCCTGGCCGGCCTAGGGTAGTCTCTCTCTCTATGGGTTTTTTTTAATTGTTTATTTATATTGAGTGGGGATTTTTAGTTAATGGGATTTTAGCACAGGAGTTTGTTTAATTTGTTTTAAATTGTATGTATTTTTGTATATTTATGGTTTTTATTCTCCCTGTGCACCGCCCCGAGTCCCTGTGGGGAGAGGGAGCGGTTAATAAATTCAGTTTTATTATTTTATTATTATTATTATAAATGATATTTCTTGCAGATCCTCCAATGCACCATTATTGCTACTTTGTCATGCCCCTGCTTGTGCTCAGTTTGTGCAATCTTCTTGCAGCAGCTTACCAGGTGCTCCACTGTTTCTTTAGCTTCTTTGCATAGGTGGCACTTAGTGTCTGTTGCTGTCTTCTCAATTCTGGCTTTGTATGCATATCTCCTTAGGGATTATTATTATTATTTATTTTATTCATTAAGCAAGAAATCAGTCAAGTGAACATTTAAAGATGTGTCACAAATTCCATTGACTGGTGCTAGTGATTGATACGGGTTGCTGCCAGCATCCTAGGTATCAACCAAGTATCTTCTTAAAATATACGATGTTCCTAGTAGCGCAGTTTTTTGCAGTTCTGCTGGTGTTATTGCAGGAAGTTGCAATGTCTTTATGTGTTTTGTAAAATTCTTGGACATGGTACCAAGCGCCCCAGTGACAATGGGTATCACTGTTACATGTTTCATTCATAGCAGTATAGTTTTGATGGCCAGGTTGCAAATACCTTCTTAAAATATATGATGTTCTGAGTATTATTATTATTACTACTATTTATTACTTCTGCTAAGAGACCCACCGCCGAGGATCACGAATTTCAGGCTGCAGGACTGTGGGGCAGGCCATCTGCCCGTAGACAGATAAGCTATGGCTTCAAGAGTTGGAAGTGGTGGGGAAATAATCAGCTTTTTGGAAATAGGCAGGAGATAATTCATCCAACTGCCCGTGTTTTGCATTTGTCATAAACATTGGAGGAAACTCACATCGGAAGGACCAGAAATGGGGACAGAGGGCAAGAAAATGGAAGGGAAAAATCTTCTAAGGCGTGCATTGCAAAATGGATTCTGGTAGGTTGCAATGTCCTCAGGCTCAGTTTTTGGAGGGTGAGGGGTGGGCAAGTGTTTGAATGCTTCCCGCTGGAGTGACTTCCACAGCTTGACCTCTTGATTTGGACCTAAGAGAGCAGCAGGCTATAATAGCAATAGCACTTAGACTTATATACCGCTTCATGCTGCTTTACAGCCCTCTCTAAGCGGTTTACAGAGTTAGCATATTGTCCCCAACAATCTGGGTCCTCCTTTTACCCACCTCGGAAGGTTGGAAGGATGCGTCGACCTTGAGCCTGGTGAGATTCGAACTGCCAAACCTCTGGCAGCCGGCAGTCAGCAGAAATAGCCTGCAGTACTGCATTCTAACCACCGTGCCACTGCGGCTTATAATGTGGCCAGTGGCCGTAAGAAGATACCAGCTTCCTTCTTATAGAATGATGGGTCATTCTGGAACAATTATTTCTCAGCTGTTTTCTACCACCACCTTAGCTTCCACTTGATCTGGGCTCTATATACTATATACTTTACCAACTTCAGTTTGAAATCCTACATGGTGGCATTTAGGCTCAGATTTGGAAATTGGATTAAGATGTGGTATGAATCCAAACAGTCTGTATTGCTGAATTCCTTATGGTGGTGGCTTGAGTTATATAAGTCATTCAAGCCAAAATTTTGATGGACCACTATGAATTTTGACACATTTTGCTTACAGTGTTAAGGGTAGGGGAATTCCTTAACTTTAATTTTCCCAAGGGTTAAACATGGTGTCAGCTGTGCGTGTGTGTGTGTGTGTGACTGGCACCACCCCATCTATTCTCTGTTTCTTGACTTCCAGCTGATTGGGAGGAAATGGAGATTTTACAGTATCCTTCCCCTGCCGTGGCCACCAAGCCACGCCCACCAAGCCATGCCACACCCACCAAGCCCTGCCCACAGAACTGGTAGTAAAAAAAATTTGAATCCCACCACTGATGTATGTATGTATCTCTCTCTCTCTCTCTCTCTATCCCATCTGCAATTACAAGCATGCCTTAAATAACTGAAACCTGATCTCTGTGGGCCCCCAGTTGGGCTAAAATGCTTACTAGTATGAGGTGGATGGTTAGGAAAGTCATAATTGTATCCTGATGATTTTTCTCAGTGCTCAAAAGTACATAGATCTATAGTCTGGCAGTATTTATTATATTCATAATTTCATTGGGAGTCAGGATGAAAGATTAGCATGTCTGCTTAGTGAGTTGAAAGGAGCATTTTGAAATAAGGAAAGATGAATCTTTCTTCTAGGGAATTCCAGGCCAAGCCAGTTTTCATTTTGGCAAAAAAATTATGGTAAATTAAAGGGGGAAATTTCTGACTACCTTATGGTTATCGCAGGGTGGAAAAACTACCATTGGTCATGCAGAAAATCAACACCCGTGTTTATTTCTGTATAAACACCATTCATTTTAAATTTGGTTTTGTGGAGTTAAGACTTTGAAACAAAGATCCATTCAATTAAGTACACAGAGTTCGGGAACATTAGGGACTTTCTGTCCAGGGGAAATCCCAGCTGAAGTCTTTCCGTTTTACATAGGCACATGTGAAACAGGGGAACTCCAGTCCTTGAATTGTTTCCGGTATGTGTCATTTGGCACAGCCCATAAGCTGCGTGGCAGATTGGCTAACAGGAATCTTTGAGCTCTGCCAGCACCGTTGATCTATGACCACTAGCTTATTTTTCATACAGTTTTTGCCATAGTCTTCAACAAGACACTGCATAGTCTTTCTCATTCAGGTATCTGATTGCTTGCGTTTCTATAAATGACAAAAAGTACATTCACGAGTCTGTCACTTCCTGGAATGTTATGGAAATGAATGAATATGTATTTTAGTCACAGTGGGTTTTTTTCATAGTGTTTCAGACCGCTTTAGATGTAAACTGATTACGTATATATTCTATCACAGTCTCCCTTTCTTGTGCACTTCAATGGAACTGTTTATGCCACCTAACTGATTAAAGGATAAAAATCACACTGTTGGCTATTTCTTTGTCCAGCTTTGTTTAATAAACCTTTGCTACAGTGCAGTTTTATTTCTGGATATTTACACTATACAAAATCTCTGCAAGTTATAAATAACCTAGCATTTGAAAAAGTGTGCCAAAGTTGAGCTCCGCAGTCAGGTTCTTTAGTTTTCATATGAAGGTCAAGCATGTGTAGTAAGGAGACAATATGGGGCTGATTTTTAGAGAGAAATCTTACCTTGATCTTACATGGCAGCATAGGAAGTTAAAACCCATCCCTCTGCTCAAAAAATGAAATACCCTGGGAAATATTAAGAAGGCAAAATATTATATTTCCCTGGATCAGAAATGGAGAAACGTGTTTTTAGGCAGGAAACAGACTCACTCTTAATAGCCCCCACCTTTGTCCATGGGCCATTAAAATGCCTGAGGCAGTCTATTCTACATAACAAAGACCTCCCCCCTTTCAGTTCCAGGATGATGGGATTAAGCCATGATAGTATTAGCACTTTACCCATCTCATCACAGGGCACCTGGGAAGAAGCAATGCTCAACCAAACATGGACTTAAAACACAGCCTAGAGAGTTGCCCCTGCCTGGCCTCATGGGAGTCTGACAACCAATCAGAATACAAGATCAAGATCAAAGGCTAGAGAGGGCATAAAACTAGGAATTTTCAGCATCTCTTTTTCTTCTTCACCCAACATCTGGAAGCCAATGATCCCCCTTTTCTGTTCAGGAGCTCAAGCCATGGGATCTTGTCCACCATTAAACCGTCTTTCCAAGCAGCCTCCATGTTTCCAGTGTCTTTTCACCCATTTGGAACTGAACCCAGAAGGACATTTCTTCCAACAGCAGAATTGGAGTTTGTTACAACTTGACTTTGTATTCTTTGGTGGGAGGGCGGGAACCTTATCTTTAACTTCACCCTTTGTACTTTGTATAATTAAGGGGTGGTATACAGTAATTAGGAAGAAAATATCAAAAGGAAATCTACCTGGTGAAACCTAACTATAAAACGCAGAAGGTTTTATTTAAAGAACTAGCCTGCTTCCTCCACCCCCAGCCTAAAAAAGCCCTTAAGGCAGTTTTTCTTTAAGAAATAGATTGTACGCCATTCAGAATCATTTGATTGGGAGATGGGTGGCTATGTAAATATGACTCAAATAAATAAAATATTTTATAAAACTTAGGTTGATTGTGGGGGGGAAAGTCATTTAATTGTCTGACCTCGTAATTCAATTCAATTCTGTTGTCATCACAGTAAATCATGGTTTTCATAACTGGTGTTTTCAGTGACCAAAACCTACTGCATATGCACACATCCTCAGCCATAAATCATCCTTCCGAGATCAGTAAAATGAGGACCCAGATTGCTGGGGAAAATATGCTGAGTCTAAACCAGAGGTGGATTTCTACTTATTTGGTCCAGTTTGACCGAATGGGTAGTAACTCCAGCGGACAATGGCTCTATCCTTGGTGGCGCCGTCTTGATTTTCTGTTCTGCACACTTCATTGAAAAAATGTAATTTTTATTCCTTTCCTAATGCTGTGCGTATGCGCAGATCATTTTAAGTGCAAATGTGCACGCAGGCAGAGTACAGTTTTTCGGCTGCCAAACCAGTAGTAATGGCAGCCTGAACCCACCCCTGGTCTAAGTTGCTTAGAGAGGGCTGTAAAGCACTGTGAAGCAATATATAAAATCTGCTATTGGCTGTTGTTTACAAAGCATACACTTGTTATTGGTTCAATTCTGCCCTGTGTGGAGCCGTAATAGACTGCCAAGGCCTGAGTGTGACCCTTCAAAGTAGATTACAATAAATATGCCATTATTATTATTTTTGGAGGTTTTAGGAATGATTTGGAAAATGGGGAATTCCTGGAGTTAGCAGTCCACACATTTTAAAATTGCTAAAGTTGAGAAATACTGATTTAAGATATAAAAGTTACTCTTTAACTTTTCCAAAGCGCCAAACAGGAATTGCCTTGGGTGAGGTTATCGTATTGCTAGCCTTTGTCTGATAAGCTCCCCGGTCATAATTTGAGGCCCAGAGGCTGAGAAAGGGGACTGAGCTCTGAGTTGGATAAATTACCGCTTCTTTTTCCCTATTTAACTTCCGCATACTTCGGCTTTTCCCTTGCACCCTTCCTTCCATCTTCCCTTTGCAATATGCTGGCTGCTATGTTGAAAAAGCAATTTGTGTATTGGAAACTTAACGATTTAGCAATGTAAGCAACCAAGCGCTTAACATTCCCCTTGGAATCTCTTTGGGGCCTCAACTATGAGCTTTGCATATGCAAACTCGTGACATTTTAAGGAGAAAGGTATTTTGTTTTCTTTCTGCAAGAGGACAAGCATGCCTTCCCTTGTTTTAGGAGAGAAGCAGACTTTCAATGCAGTTGATTTCTCTGAATGCTCTACCTAGACCACTTTTAAGGGGAGAAAGGGGCCTCATGCATTAAGAAGGTTCATGCCTGTTTCTTATCAAGTAATATTTGTATAATCTTTTATCTGAGAAAATCCCTTTCTTCTTTTCTCATTTTCCCTTTCGGGTTTTGATAACCGAGAATGAAATTTCCCCACCATTTTTAACTCGATCTCCTTCATTTCTCTTTGATGAAGCTTGCCTCCAGAAGTTGTGAATGCTCCAACACTGGAAGTTTTTAAGATGTTGGATAATCCTTTGTCTGAAATGGTGTAGGGTTTTCTGCCTAAGCAGAGCGTTACTAGAAGACCTCCAAGGTCCCTTCCAAGTCTGTTGTTCTATTTGCTTTCTTTTTTAAGCTCTCTAGAGCAGGGTTTCTTTACTTTGGCAGCTTCAAAATATGTGGACGCCAACTCCCAGCAAACATGCTGGCGAGGGAATTCTGAGGGTTGAAATCCACACACCTATCTTAAAACTACCATGGTGGAGAATAGCAATAGCACTTAGACCAGTGATTCTCAGCCTTCCCAATGCCGTGACCCTTTAATACAGTTCCTCATGTTGTGGTGAACCCCCCAACCATAAACTTGATGTCTCAGTTCCTAACACCATCGAAAATATGTGTTTTCCGATGGTCTTAGGCGACTCCTGTGAAAGGGGTTGTGACCCACAGGTTGAGAACCTCTGACTTAGACTTATATACTGCTTCACAGTGCTTTATAGCCCTCTCTAAGCAGTTTACAGAGTCAGCATATTGCCCCTAACAATCTGAGTCCTTATTTTACCGACATTGGAAGACTTGAGTCAACCTTGAGCCTGGTGAGATTCAATCTGCCAAACTGCTGGCAGCCAGTGATCAGCAGAATAGCCTGCAGTACTGCACTCTAACCACTGTGCCGCCACGGCTCATAGAAACGCTGCTCAACGCATTTGTGTAGGGGGAAAAAACGAATCATCCACAGAGAACAGTCCCACAGGGATGGCGGTTAGTAACCCCTGAACAGTGAAGTACTGTAAGTTGTGTTTATATTGTTGTAAATGGGAACGTCTTTTCCAGATATGGAAAATGTTTCAACCTCTAGAGCAGGGGTCCCCAACACGGCATTCCAGAAACTGGGTCACGCAAACAAGCAAAGCGACATCTGCGGGATGCAGGCAGCACGCAAAAGCACACCCCTTGTGGCCCCAGAAAAACCTCTCCATGGAACCAGTCCCTGGTGCCCAAAAGGTTGGGGGGGGGGCTGCTCTAGAACAGAGGTGGCCAATTGATTTTCCCAAGGGCACATGGGAAATGGACTATTGTGGAGGGCCAAACCAATAAGATTGAAGGTGCATAAGCACACACACACACACACATGCACACACACTCACATAATAATAATAATAATATATATTTAATTTCTAGACCGCTCCCTCTCCCCAAGGGGACTCGTTGAGAGACACTTCTAGCTCTACATGCAACATGCACTTTGGTGAAATTGTTTAGACTTCAGTGCTGCACAACTCCAGATTGACAGCTTACATTGTAAAAAATGAAATGCAAATACAAGAAGGTAAGTAAATACAATTAAAAAAAACCACAAGATAGAAAATCCAGATAATTAATACCAATGCATACATTTGCGACACACATCAAACACAGCCAACAAGGATGTCTGCTTGATGTATGTTTCATCCATCCTGAATCATCCAGGTTTAAAGCCTTCCGGAACGCTATCCAGGTAAAAGCCATCTGGATCTCAAAGGAACCTCATTCCAAATTTCTGAGTTTGTACAACCTGTTAAACGTGTGTGTGTGTGTTTGTGTATGGGATACTAACCAAAGCTTAAAGTAACCAAGTTTAGTCAGTTGTATTAATGTAGCCAATTAGGTCTTTCTTTGATTTGCCTAAGCGTGTTATGTAAAGTTGGTAATTATGTACTCCTAATATTATATACAAATGTAACTCAGCACATTTTATATTTTATGTGTTTTGATTAAATGGGCGTTTCAGTCAGAGGAACTTTGTTGGTACTTGCCAGAAGGGCTGAGCCAATAATCACCATGGCCTTTGGTTAGGGATCTATTAGTGACCTTAGAAGCTGGCAATTGCCAGGTACAAAGTACTTGCTAGCCGTTGTTTATTAAATCCAGGATGATGGGATTTTTCCTCCATCTAAATTGTCTCTAAACTTCACACGGAGACTCCAGAGGGAAGCAGGCAAGGTGCTAAATTCCACCAGGCCTAGAGAACTCTTAGGAGGAGAAAAGTCAATCGCTGAATGCAAATAGGCGTTCAAAAGAACTGACAAGCAGTCGCACGCTCTTTGTTCCTGGTTTTAAATCAAGAGTGTACAGGTGGCACATTATAGTTGGGCGATAATGGCAGTAGGAGGGCCCAGGATGTGAAGGAGATTGCAGTGATGCTAAGCTGGGCGAGGACACACCACACCCATGGACCACAATGGGTGTTTCTAGTTTCCCATCATGGGCAAATAGCTTGGGTCTTTTCAACTGGTTTCTTTTTTTCTTTTTAACTACTTTATAATATTTGGAAGTTCTGCCTCACCTACAGTGTGTGTGTGTGTGTTAAAAAGTTTTTATTGAACATTCCATCTTTCCTTAAACTGTGTTGTGTAGGTTCAAATATCTCTGGCTCAATAACCATCAACAATATCATTTACATTGATATTAATGTTCTAATCTTAGAATTATAGTACATTAAACAGTTAAACAGTGAACCTGTTCAGTTTTTCCTCTCAACGTATCTTCTAATAAAAATGTAATAATTTTATTAAACAAAAATCTGTGGCAAAATTTGTGTTGTTGAAACCTTTGCCTTCGACCAATCACTCTTCTCAGCCCAACCCACATCACAGGTTTATTATTGTGGATAAAATAAGAAGAGGAAGGTGTGTTGGAAGTCTTAGTTGCCTTGAGTTATTAGCAGAAATGATTTAGAAAGTGGGATGCATGAATGAATGAATGAATGAATGAATGAATGAATGAATGAATGAATGGAATAACCACAGTGCTGTCAGAGGATACATAACCTTGTGCTCTGAAATAGGAGTCCATGTTTTTTTCGTGGATTTGACCATCCTGATGGGCTCTGAAGTGACTAATCCTGACTCTTACGAGACTCATTGATGTTAGGATTTTATACCCACGCCAAAGAGTCTGGAAAGTATGTTGCTATTTTGGAGAACAAATCCACAAAAATAACAGGGTTGTGCTAGCTCCTTCCTTTTTCTTCTTTCCCTTTCACATCCTTGAGGACTAGAAACGATTCTTAGCTGTTTCCTTTTCCCAGCGAGGAACTGATGCTACCCCCCATCTCTGAGTCAACATAAAATGACACAGGAGTAAAATTTGCCATTCCTATGGCCAATCCTTTTCCTGCCTCCTGCTGTTTTGAGTCATTGCTGTGTGGTGATGTCTTGATTTGTGAATCTAACAGTTGTGATAGACAACACACTATATAGGTCTTTTGTGTGCAGGAGGGGGTGGTGGAAACATCCACTTCTAAGGCCAGAAGGAACGGGAGCGTCTGACTGGGTTCTCACCGCTGCTTTGTCTGCCTAACTCAAACACTTTGCAGGGTACCTCTTGCATTTAAAACAATGTGAAATAAATATTTGGGAATATGCCACAATAGAAACTGCTCTGGAGAAGAGTAGGGGCGTCTGGGATGTATGTGTGTGTGTCAAAAAATTAAAAATGACAGCTGTGGTGATGTAATCAAAGCAGAGACATTAGGAAAAGTGCAGAGGAGTCAGCGTTCCAAATATCATCCAGAATTAAATCAGAGTCCAAGGCAGAGCTATCCTTTAAAGTTCCAATTTAATAAGAGAGACATGTTGGTACAATCTGTGGAAACCCAAATCTGAAAGCTTCCTGGGTTTCCACCCAGTTTAAAGTTCATGATCTTGTCTCCAAACCCACAAGTCCACCCCATAGTCCAATCTTCCTCTGACATACTGGCATTTCCACCCATCTAGTTCCGATCAGCTGCAGAGGTGCGGAGAGAAAAGATGACCTCGGGCTTCTAGAAAGGAATGTTTTATTTTGACAACAATACATTCTGCTCCTTACTATTCCCCCCTCCCTGTTACCCACTAATGGAACAGCATAGCAAAATAATAGAGAGTGTGGCAGGCCAAAGATCCTAAAAGGAATATGACTGCAGGCCTGACACAGAGAAGAGCAACCAAGATTATTAGTAAGGCCAATGTTCCCAACACTGTTGATAAGTTTCATCCACACAATTGCTCAAAGTCACATTGTAGGTGAGGCAGAACCCCCAAATATCATGAGATACCGTAGTTAAAAAGAAACAAACAATAAAATAGCGAACCTTTTCAGCACCGAGTGCCCAAACCCGAATGTGCATGCGCACCAACCACCTGATCTACGTACACACCAGAGCCCTGGAAACTCGAAGACCACCTGTCCAGGGCGCATACACACGCCAGTCACCTGGTCTTCTGGTTTCCGGCATGCACATGCACACTGGCCAGTTGGTCTTCGCTCATGCAGGAGCGACGGGAACCTGAAGATCAGGTGGGGCGAAAACCAAAGTCCCGGGGCTGTGGCACGCACAAACATCAGCTGGCTGCCATGCATGCACGCACTGGAAACCAGAAGAGCAGCTGGCAATGCCACATGTGCCCACAGAGAGGGCTCTGCATGCCACCTCTAGCACGCATGTCATAGGTTTGCCATCACGGGACTTGGGAGACCATGGGCCTCATATTAAGACTGAAGGAAATTAATTGCTGATGGGAAGGGTGGGGGGAAACTGATTGAAAAAAAAGAGTAATGGACTTTCTCAGGGCAAAAGAAAGCAGCTATGAAGGCAGATTTTCATCATTGCATTCCTTTCTGCTTTCACTGAATGGGCTTTAACTCCGCCCAAAGCAGAGAAGATAAAAAATGAAGTCTTTTTTTATTGGGAATTATACCGGAAACATACAATAGAGAACTGAAATATTTGATTGTAAATGTCTTAACAGCAGCTAGATTTGTAATTGCTAAAAACTGGAAAAATGAGAAAACACCAACTCAGGAGGAAGTTATTCATAAAATAATGGAATAGGCCAGGGGTCTGCAAAGCCGGCTCTTTTAAGACTGGTGGACTTCAACTCCCAGAATTCTTCTTAATTGAGCAGACTTTGCAGACCCCTGGAATAGGCTGAAATGAGTAAGTTGGCATTTGAAATTTAGAGAACAGGAAGATAAACAATTTTATAGGATGTGGGATTTATTTTATCAGTGGTTAGATAAAAAAAAACATGGAAATGAAAATTATTAGAGAATGTTGCCAATATTAGAACAATAGAATGATTTAGAATATGATGTAAAATACTTTATTATTGGATATATTGAAGATGATGTAATGAATTATTATAATATAAATGAACCGATATTTAGCATGTCATTTAAAATGAAGACATAATAGTGATAGTCAAACAAATGAAGTACTATAATAATAAATGTAAATGAATATATTTGACTGATCATATGTCATTTAATATAAAGTGTAAGTGATGATTATGGAAAGGATGCACAATAATCTTGTGACCAATTGACACACTGTATGTAATGGAAGTTACGTGTCTTGTCTGTCTATGTTTATTTCTACATGGGGCTCCCCTTGAGGTGCACCCGAAGACTTCAGCTTGTCCAGAATGCAGCCGCGCTGGCAGTTATGGGAACCTCCAGGTTCTCCCATATAACACCACTCCTGCGCGAGCTGCATTGGCTGCCTGTCGTCTTTCGGGTGCGCTTCAAGGTGTTGGTTATGATCTTTAAAGTGCTCCATGGCACGGGACCTAGCTATCTGCGGGATCGCATCCTGCCCCATACATCCCTGCGGCCGATTCGCTCCCACAGAGAGGGACTTCTCCGGGTGCCGTCCACTAGGCTATGCCAGCGGGCGATGCCCAGGGGAAGGGCCTTCTCTGTGGCGGGCCCGATCCTCTGGAACGACCTTCCCCCCCGAAATTAGAACAACTACGGACCTCCGCTCCTTCCGTCAAAAACTAAAAACACACTTCTTCTGCTTGGCCGGCCTGGGGTAATTGAACTGTTTTTAGGGTTTTTAGGGGTTTAGTTTTAGTTTTAGTATGGGATTTTAGCGCAGGGTTTTAGTATAATTCATTTTAATATTGTATTTGTTTGTGGTTTTATATATGCATTTTTAAATTCCCTGTGCACCTCCTCGAGTCCCTTCGGGGAGAGAGAGCAGTTTATAAATTTAATTTATTATTATTATTATTATTATTTAAAAATAAAAACTTTTTTAAAAAAGAAATGAAGTGTACAAAATTTCCTAGAGATTTTCCAAGACTTCATTTCAAGTGTTGGCAGATGATAGAAACAGGTGTGTCTGCTATAAGGAGGGTAAATTTCATAGTGGAACCAAGAACTTGTGAGGGGTTTTTCCCCGTAGCTCATATAAAAACAGAGTCAGAGTTTCAACCACCTTGACAGCCCCAGTTCCCCATGGATATTCCAGACACATTAATCTTACTGCAGTTTTGCCTCAGCAGTTTAGTTATTTGGGTGAAGGAAGAACTCCATAACCTCAAGACTTCCTCAATCTCATTCGTGTGTGCATGCCTATTCGCGCAACACTTCTGCGCATGCGCCACCTGGACAGGAAGATTACCTGATGTTTCCATTCTTTGTTGTAGCCCGTGTTTCTCTTCCTTAGGACTCTTAATCTCTGTGGACTTCAACTCCCAGAATTCCCCAGCCAGCATGCTGGTTGGGGAATTCTGGGAGTTGAAGTCTAAACAGCTTAAAATTTGAGAAATAACCGCTGCACACATTTCCTCTTTCTGTCACTGCCTGACAGAACTGGCAGAGCTGAGCCGCCTTTTCATTTTGCAAAGATTAGGAGGAAGCACAATGAATTTTCCTGAGTTCTTCCTTACAGTCATAGAAGAGGAATTTCCAGATTAATTCAGAGTTTGGGAGAGTTTCCCTGTTTGGAGACTTATTAGGAATTGTTTTGCATAGAAGAGAATGGTTGGAGAAGAGCCCTGCAAATGCTTTCTTTGGCATAGTTCCCAGAACTACAGTTCTGGGGAACCCTGAGCAAAGTTCATTGCACAGCCACCAGTGAGATGCAGAAATCAATATTGCAGTTAGTCCTTGACTTATAACAGTTCATTTAGTGACCGAAGTTACAACAGTACTGAAAAAAGTAACTTATGACCATTTTTTCATACTTATGGCCATAGCAGCATCCCCATGGTCACATGACCAAGATTTGGATGCTTGATAACCGGTTTGTATTTATGACAGTCTGCAGGGTGTGACCACCTTTTGCGACCTCCCAACAAGCAAAGTCAATGGGGAAGCCAGATTCACTTGACAACTGGGTTATTAACAACTGCAATGATTCACTTAACAACTGCGGCAAGGAAAGTCGTAAAATGAGGCGAAACCCACTTAACAAATGTCTCCCTTAGCAACATAAAGGTTGGGCTCAATTATGGTCATAAGTGGAGGAACTATCTGTAATACAGTATGCTGTAATGAAGGGGTGTCAAACTCAAGGCCTGCGGGACAGATCCAGCCCATGGGGTACTTCGATCTGGCCCGCGGTGCCTCTACCAGCAAAAATGGAGCTCTGTTTTCACTACCGGAGGCCGTCCTTTTCAAAGAAGAAAAGGAAGGAAGGAAGGAAGGAAGGAAGGAAGGAAGGAAGGAAGGAAGGAAGGAAGGAAGGAAGGATATAATGAGAGTGAGGGAGGGTCTGAGGGAAGTCCTGCCTTAGCTCTTGGCCGTCACAGGTGCCCCCAACATGAGTGACATTGTGGTGGCCACATCCACGTTGGCCCCTCCCTGCCCCCCACTCTTCCCCCCCACCAGCCCTTAATGAAATTGAGTTTGACACCCCTGCTGTAATGGCCCTGTATGTGGAAAAGCTTTGGGGGAGTGGACAAAGAGATGCTGCCAAGCGAACAGTCAGATAAGAGACCACAAAGCTTGCAATTGGATAGCTGATGGGACAGAAGGTTGAGAGAAGATCCTCCCTACTTTCTCAGGCTGAAAAGGAGACAAGGGAAGGATTGAACTTTCAGAATTGCATGATTCGGTCAATGTAGGTTTAAAATAAACTAAAGCTAGTTCATGTGCATGTGATTCCTGTCAGGTTTATCCCACGAGGGCTGACACACGCTGGTTGGTGGCAGCTAGAATGCTGGAAACCAAAGATTGCTGATTGAGATGATTAATGGTTTCCTAAGGGTGCTTTCACAATTTTTGCAATGATAAGCTGGCACTTGTTCCTTATTTTCTGCACATAGTCCCACTTTCAACCGTGGGGAAATTGTTTTTTTCTGATTGATACTTGGACATCAATTTCTTTGCTTCTAATAGTGATTCCTATGGAGAACTTGGTCGTGTGTATATTTGTAGACAACAGAGGACATATTTTTAACACTTCAATCCACTATGTACTTATTTAGAAGATCTATTGACGTAATAAAATTTACGTCTGAATAGAGAGAAATCATCATGAAAAGGATTGCACAGTTGATCAAGTTTAGAATTTAGAATAACAGAGTTGGGAGGGATCTTGGAGGTCTTCTAGTCTAACCTCCTGCCTAAGCAGGAAACTCTACACCATTTCAGACAAATGGTTATCCAACTTCTTCAAAACTTCCAGTGTTGGAGCATTCACAACCTCTGGGGGAAAGTTGTTCCACTGATTAATTGTTCTAACTGTCAGGAAATTTCTTCTCAGTTCTAGGTTGCTTCTCTCCTTGATTAAATTCCACCCACTGCTTCTTGTCCTGCCCTCAGATCCTTTGCAGAATAGTTTAATCCACTCCTCTCTGTAGCAACCCCTGAGATATTGGAAGGCTGCTATCATGTCTCCCCTAGTCCTTCTTTCCATTAGACTAGACATACCCAGTTCCTGCAACTGTTCTTCATATGTTTCAGTCTCCAATCCCCTAATCATCTTTGTTGTTCTTCTCTGCACTCTTTCTAGAGTCTCCACATCTTTTCTACATCGTGGCAACCAAAACTGAATGCAGTATTCCAAGTGTGGATTTACCAAGGCATTATAAAGTGGTATTAACACTTCACGTGATCTTGATTCTATCCCTCTGTTTATGCAGCCTAAAAATCTGTGTTGTGTTTTTTGGCAGCTGCTGCACACGGCTGGCTCATATTTAAATGGTTGTCCACTAGGACTCCAAGACCCCTCCAAGTAATTGCTTTCAAGCAGAGGTCAGCTATAGGTAGCCCATGACTTACCACAATTCACTCAGGGAGCTTTTGACATTGCAGTAGCATTGGAAAAAGTGAGTTATGACCATTTTTCACCCAATCGTTGTAACATCCCGATGGTCACAGAATTAAAATCTGGATGAGGGTGAGATTAACCACGACTCTATTGGCCTTCCAGAAATCTCTTAAAACATATCTCTTTTTCAGCTGGCTTGGAAATCCTATGGAAATAGGAATCCTGCAAGGTGGTGATATTATATGTGAGATTTTGGTGCATTCTCTCACCGTCTCATTTATATTTTATGTTAATTGCTCTTATTCGTTAAAATCTGTTTTAATTGTTGGTTTTATTGCGTTCTGTCCAGAGTTACATCAGTCAGATGGGTGGATATAAAAATGAAGGATGAGACTTAAAAAATCAGCTTTCAAATGTATTTCCTGTTTGACTATTTATGTCTATATTTTTTACAGCAGGCAAAAGTCTTATTCTAAGACATTTAATATAGATGTAATTTAAATGTTACGCCTCCGCTGACCTTTTCGAATATGTATTTTTATTTCTGCTCTTTTACTTTTTAGCTGATTTTAACATGATTACTGGTTTCACATCAGATTTTTTTAGCTGCAGTTTTTAGTTTCGGTGATTATTTACAGATTACAGATTAACAGAGTTGGAAAGGACCTTGCAGGTCATCTAGTGTCCAACCCCTTCCCCAATTTGTGCTGATTTCTTTTTTTTAAAAAAGACTCCAAAACATTTGTTTTGAACGGAAACTTTTTTTTCTGAATCAAAAAATATTTTTCTTATTTTCTGGCCTTTGTATTTATTCACGGTTGAGTTAAAATATGCTAGCGTTGGGTTTGTTTGCTTGTGTGAAGGAACACAATAAATTTGCCATAACATTTTATTAAATAAATAAATAAAAATCTCATTGGAAAGGCAGGTATTTGAAAAAGGAGAAGTCTGTGAGGATTTTAAGTTAACATCAGCATATAAAGTTGAAAGTCACAAAGTTCTTTGCCCTTGTCAATATGTGATAAACTTTTAACTATTTATCAGTTATTCGTTGCACAATATGTTCTCAAAATGCAAGGATGCAAAGTTCACAAGAGATAACATGGGAATGGGGTGATTCAGTGACAAAAGGTGAGGCCATTTTCAAGACATTGAATTTCCATTCAATGTTCTCCTTTTCACCCCCACAGAAAAAATATATCGTGGTGACCCAGTTCTCCAAACACAACAGCAAACCTCTGAAGTTAACTCAAAGATTCCTTTATTAAGAACGCCGACAGCCCTGGCAAAAAGTTTCTCCCTCACCACAGGTCAGGGGTGGGTTGCTGCCAGTTTACTACTGGTTCGCAACCTGCGTGCAACCCACGTGCGTGCAAGCGAAGCGATATTCAATGTAAATTGTTCTTCGTGCATGCGCAGAACAATTTATGGTGAACTGTGCATGCAGAATCACTAAAAATCAAAATGGTGGCATTGCAGCAATGGCGATGGAACCAGTTTTGGGGCATGCCAGGCCTGGGTCATTGCCGGTTCTGCTACCCAGGCCTGAATTTCACTACCGGTTCAGCCAAACTGTGAGCAATCGACCTCTACCACAGGCTAACAAGTCCAACCATCCGGAAGATGAATAGCAGTCGGCCACATCTATTCATCTCCGCCCCCTGCCTTTTATCCCCTGAGATAGGGTGGGGCTTCACTAGCAGCGATGGTTCTTCCTTCCCAAGGATCGGCCCATGGATTTCCACTGCTCTCCTCTCCTCCGCCTTCTGCACATCTGTGCGTCAGGCACTGGACCCAGCTGTTCCTCCTATTTCTCATCAGCTACTTCTTGATGGGGGCTCTTGACTCTCCATCTAAAGGCTCTCTCTCTCTCTCTCTCTCTCTCTCTCCCTCCCTCTCTCCCTCCCTCCCCCCCCTCTCTTTGATTTAGCTGCTGGGGAGGAGGAGGGATTGGTGGCCAAGAGGCCACAATACATATGGGTGAACGGTGAACTTGACTTGATTCATAGTGAAAATACAGACATGCAGCAGGTTTTAAATTCCCTGTGCCCCGCCTCGAGTCCCTTCTGGGAGAGAGAGCGGGTTATAAATTAAATTATTATTATTATTATTATTATTATTATTATTATTATTATTATTATTATTATTATTATTATTATTATTATTATTATTATTATTGGTCAGCTTCTGGTGCAATTATTTTAAAACTGGGGGGGGGGGGTTAAATCCATGGCCGGTGTTAGCAGGCCTTCCAAGATGTTGTATATCTCAATAATATTCCCCCTGAACTGAGTTGCCTTTTTTGTTAAACAAATCAAATTCCAGACATTTTAGTTTTTCCTCATAAAGAAGATGTCCACTGATCTTTTTGGTGGGCTTCGTCTGTACTTCTTCCAGCTCTGCTATATCCTTTTCGTAAAACTGTGCTGACCTAATGCACATGTGCCATAAATTTGCATTATTGCCATGTAAGGTTTTATTTACTGTCCCTTTCTTTAACGATATCTGGCATGGAGTGCTGACTTTGGCCCAACTGAATCTACAACCTTATATTAATTAAAGACATGGTGCTGGATTTTCTTGGACATTACTAGACAAATGGCTATCCAACATCTTAAAGGTTTGGGGCATTCAAAACTTCTGGAGGCAAGCTGTTCCACTGATTCATTGTTCTAACTGTCAGGAAATTTCTCCTCAGTTCTAAGTTGCTTCTCTCCTTGATTAGTTTCCACCCATTGCTTCTTGTTCTGCCCTCAGGTGCCTTGGAGAATAGTTTGACTCCCTCTTCTTTGTGGCAACCCCCGAGATATTGGAACACTGCCATCATGTCACCCCTAGTCCTTCTTTTCATTAAACTAGGCATACCCAGTTCCTGCCACCATTCTTTATATGTTTTAGCCTCCAGTCCCCTGATCATCTTTGTTGCTCTTCTCTGCACTCTTTCTAGAGTCTCCACATCTTTTCTACATCGTGGCAACCAAAACTGAATGCAGTATTCCAGGTTTGGCCTTACCAAGGCATTATACAGTGGTATTAACACTTCACGTGATCTTGATTCTGTCCCTCTGTTTATGCAGCCTAGAACTGTGTTGGCTTTTTTGGCAGCTGCTGCACTTCTGGCTCATATTTAAATGGTTGTCCACTAGGATTCCAAGATCCCTTTCACAGTTACTGCTCTTGAGCAAGGTACCACCTATACTGTACCTGTGCATTTCTTTTTTGTTGCCTAAATGTAGAATCTTATTCTTTTCGCCATTGAATTTCATTTTATTAGATAGTGCCCAATGTTCAAGTTTGTCAAGATCCTTCTGTATCTTAATCCTATCTTCTGGAGTGTTGGCTATTCCTGCCAGCTTGGTGTTATCTGAAATTTGATGAGTTTCCCATTTATTCCCTCATCCAAGTCATTGATGAAGATGTTGAAGAGTACTGGGCCTAAAACAGAGCCTTGGGGGACTCCACTGCATACTCCCCTCCATGTAGATGCAGTTCCATTGAGGACTACACGTTGAGTGTGGTTGGTCAGCCAGTTACGAATCCATCTGGTGGTGATGCTGTCTAACCCACATTCTTCTACTTTATCTAGTAAATATAGTTATGTGAAAAATAATTTTCCATTCCCTCCCCCTCTAGGTTTTTGGTATTTTTGTTATCTTTGATGTGGAATGTTGGCTGACCTTCATGCTAGATCCTACTGCAATCTCTGAGAGGAAAAACAGTGATTTATTATGCAAATCATCCGTTGCAAAATCTTTGGTTCCAAATTGTGAAGAAAGTGGAGCATCGTTCCAGGAAAAAGATACGGTTATTAGAAAATTGACCCGAAGATGCTTTTCCAAAAGGCAACTGGAATTTCTAAGGTGGTTTTTGGTTTTTTTTAAACATTTCACTTCTTATCCAAGAAGCTTCTTCAGAATTTGCTGGAGGAGAAGCAAAATGTTTTCAAAGCAAAAAAAAAAAAAAAAAAAGGCCATAAAGTTCAGTTTCCTTTTGGAAAAGAACCTTTGGGACAACTACCATATTTTTCGGAGTATAAGACGCACCTTTTTTCCTCTAAAAAGAGGCTAAAAATCTGGGTGCGTTTTATACATCGAATACAGCATTTTTTTGCCTCCCGAAAACCCGCCCCCTTCACCAAAATTGCTGTGTGTAGCCTTATGGAGGCTTCCAGAGAGCTCCTGTGGGCTGGGGAGGGCAGAAATGAGCCTCAAACGGGCCGTTTTTTGCCCCCCCCCCTCCCAGCCCCTAGCAGCACTCCATAAGCCTCCATAGGGCTATGAATGCAATTTATTTGACACAAAAATGGCCCGTTTTCATGATAAATGGGCCTTTTTTTGCTAATTTTTGACACATACCCCGGAGCACTCTGTAAGCCCCCCCCCCCCCAAGGTTAGTCATGCTTTTTATTTGAAGAAAAACGGTCCTGTTTTCGCAGAGAAACTAGCAATTTTGGGGAGGTTTGCAGAGGCAAAAGCACTTTCGGGAAGCTCTTTCAGAAGGCTCTTTAACTGTTTCTGTGCAGCAGAAATAAAGTCCTAAGGTTTGTCAGCGATTTCCTTCTCCAAGACATGGATAAATACATCTGGAAACATCAACCTACCTACCTTCTCTCTCTCTCTCCTTACCTACCTACTGTATTTCTCTTATCTCTCTATTCCTTTCTCTCTATTCCTTTATCTACCTATCTACCCTCTCTTTCCCTACCTATCTACTGTATTTCTCTCTCTCTCTATTCTCTCTCTCTCTATTCCTTTCAATAACCTACCTACCTACACATACACTCTCTCTCCTTGCCTACATACTGTATTTCTCTCTCTTTCTATTTCTTTATATCCCTCTACCTACCTATCTACACACTCTCTCTCCCCCTATATAACTACTGTATTGCTCTCGCTCTCTCCCCTTTACCTACCTACCTATACACACACTCTCTCTCCCTCCTTCCCTACTGTATTTCTCTATATATATATTTCTCTCTCTATCCTTTTACCTACCTACCTACCTATCTACCTACACACACTCTCTCTCTCCTTACCTACCTACTGTATTTCTCTTTCTATCCCTTTATATACCTACCTACCTACCTACCTACCTACCTACCTACTGTATTTCTCTTTCTTTCTCTCCCTCTCTATCCCTCTATCTACCTACCTACTTTTTTTTGTAATTTGCCTCTTCAAAACCTTGGTGCGTCTTATACTCCGGTGCGTCTTATACTCTGAATAATACGGTATGACTTGGATGATCGGGAATCTCCACAGACACGAAAGAATTGAATTCCTGGTATAGATAATTCAATCTTTTGTCATCTTCACAGAGTTTCTTTTTCATTGGTTGGTTAATTGTTGCCTTGATAGTTCATAGAAAGAGAAAATAAGATAGTTCATAGAAAAACTTGCCTTTCCCAGGAACTGGGCATGCAGAGATGTGAAAAAAGTTCCCCAATTATCATTTGTTGTGGTTGGCTTCATGCTTACGGGTTATTTTTTGCTGTTGTCATTTTGTGAAACAAACATATGTTATTTAGCCTTGGGTTGATTCAGTCAAGGACAAAAAAAGAACATCTTGCCTCGATCTGAGTAGGAATGGAGAAAATGGTGTTAAAGGAGACTATTTGCCTGGATTCACATAAGGAAAGATATCAGTAGAAAACCTTTGCAACTGGATTAATCTTATCCAAAACTGCAGTTGACAGTAAATAAATGAGGGTTTATTGGAGGATGAATGACTTATAGTTGTGCAATTTTTAAATGTGCTTGGAAAAAAGGCTGCGTTATCATCTACACACCAAAAGTTGGTGACTGTTTCATTTATTTCTTTTCCCACATATAACACAATACAATAGCAGAGTTGGAAGGGACCTTGGAGGTGTTCTAGTCCAACCCCCTGCCTAGGCAGGAACCTTATACCGTTTCAGACAAATGGCTATCCAACATCTCCTTAAAGACTTCCAGTGTTGGAGCATTCACAACTTCTGGAGGCAAACTCTTCCACTGACTCATTGTTCTAACTGTCAGGAAATTTCTCCTCAGTTCTAAGTTGCTTCTCTCCTTGATTAGTTTCCACCCATTGATCTTGTTCTACCCTCAGGTGCCTTAGAGAATAGTTTGACTCCCTCTCCTTTGTGGCAACCCCTGAGATATTGGAACACTGCTATCATGTCTCTCCTAGTCTAAGGTGACCAGACGTCCTGCTTTTGGCGGGACAGTCCTGATTTTGAACAATTTGTCCCGCGTCCCGTGGCGTTTTAAAAATGTTCCAATTTTTTGGGCGAACCCTCAAAATGGCGCCCTAAGCAGGCCTTGAAGTGATCTCTGTACCTGGCCGCTAAACGGCCCGATCGCTGCCTCAGAGAAAACTACCTTTGAGGGAAGCCGCACCCCGATGCCTCTGAGGCTCCGACGAGCCAGATGGGATGGGCGCTCCAAGAACTTCGCGCGGCGTTCCATTGCTTCGCACCACGCGCGCGCACCCTTCTCAGCAGGCCCCGGGCACCTGAGACAAGAGGCAGGAGTCGTGCGGAGCTTCAAAGAGCCTCAGAGAGGCGTCAGAAGCCGCGCAGCGCTTCCAAGAGCCGTAGAGTCAGCCGCGGCACTCCGAATGCTCCAGCGGTCTTCCACGGTGCAGTGAGATAGTTGGAGACACTCTGGGACGAAGACAGCTCCTAACGAAGTAATTTATTTATTTATTTATTTCATAGTCCAAAATCTGGTCACCTTACCCTAGTCGTTCTTTTCATTATACTAGACATTCCCACTTCCTGCAACCGTTCCTCATATGTTTTAGCCTCCAGTCCCCTAATCATCTTTGTTGCTCTTCTCTGCACTCTTTCTAGAGTCTCCACATCTTTTCTACATGGTGGCAACCAAAACTGAATGCAGTATTCCACGTGTGGCCTTCCCAAGGCATTATAAAGTGGTATTAACACTTCATGTTATCTTGATTCTATCCCTCTGTTTATGCAGCCTAGAACTGTGTTGGCTTTTTTGGCAGCTGCTGCACATTGCTGGCTCCTATTTAAATGGTTGTCCACTAGGACTTCAAGATCCCTTTCACAGTTACTACTATTGAGCCTATACTATACCTGTGCATTTTGTTTTTGTTGCCTAAATGTAGAATCCTACTCTTCTCACCATTGAATTTCTTAAACAAAATCATCTAATATTTACCAGTGTGAAAAAGCCCAAGCCTTTTTTAGAAATCGGTATCACACTGTGATTCTCCAGTTTCATGAATAGGGAGTCTGAATATTTGTATTAGGAAGGTAGCAATTTTACATCTGAATGAATTGGGGTGGATGCTGTCAGGCTTTACAGAATTTTAAAAAATAAACCAGATGGTTGGGGTGAGTGGATGAGTGATGGAAAGAATGAACATCTACACCAGAGGTGATATTCAGCAGGTTCTGGCCAGTTTTGGAGAACCGACAGTGGAAAATTTGAGTCGTTCAGAGAACTGGGAACTACCACCTCTGACCGGCCTTGTTCCCATCTATTCTCTGCCTCCCTAGTCCCAGCTGATCAGAAGGAAATGGGGATTTAGCAGTAACCTTTCTTTGGAGTGGGGAGGGAATGGAGATTTTGCAGTATCCTTCCCCCGGAGTGGGGAGGGAATGGAGAGTTTGCAATATCCTTCCCCCGGAGTGGGGAGGGAATGGAGATTTTGCAGTATCCTTCCCCCGGAGTGGGGAGGGAATGGAGATTTTGCAGTATCCTTCCCCCGGAGTGGGGAGGGAATGGAGAGTTTGCAATATCCTTCCCCCGGAGTGGGGAGGGAATGGAGAGTTTGCAGTATCCTTCCCCTGGAGTGGGGAGGGAATGGAGAGTTTGCAGTATCCTTCCCCTGGAGTGGGGAGGGAATGGAGAGTTTGCAGTATCCTTCCCCTGCCACTCCCACCAAGCCACACCCAGCAATCCATGCCCACAGAACCAGTAGTTAACATTTTTGAATCCCACCACTGATCTAGATGGTCATATTCCTACCCTGAGGATTTGAATGGGGTTTAATGAACTGTAGACGCCCCGTTGGAGAGACAGACATGCGTACAGCAATTTTGAGTAAAAAGAAGTAAATTTACAATCTAATCGTACTCGGGGGATTCTTGAAATTTTCCAGATTTCCAGACAAGTATGAAAGTGGGAACTAGTGGCCAGCTTCAACATCTTGGGACTTTTTACATGATTGTGGCTTGTAGTGAATGTGAATAATATAAGTCACATTGGACTTTCCTACCTACCAGCCTTACGAAGAAGACAGAGGAAGTTGAAGTTGTGAAAATCAATGTCATACCCAGAAAAAGAAGACTTGCTCGCCCCTTATGGTTTCTCAGTCATAGTTCCCTCATTCACGTAAATGAAATAGTGGAAGAATTAGAATTTACGAAGTGAAAGGGAGAAAGAATTACAACAGAGAAGTTACATTTCAATCTGAGTTTAGCAATCAATGACATCAGCTTTGCTCATGGGGAATTGACAGCTTTTGAACACACCCTTCTCCACAGATTCTTATAGCTGAATTGCTAGTGGCTATCGTCATCATAAGGGATACAGTGGCTCAGTGGCTAAGACGCCGAGCTTGTCAATCAGAAGGTTAGCTGTTCAGTGGTTTGAATCCCTAGCATTGCGGAATGGAGTGAGCTACCATTACTTGTTCCAGCTTCTGCCAACCTAGCAGTTCGAAAGCATGTAAAAAATGTAAGTAGAAAAATAGGAACCACCTTTGGTGGGAACGTAACAGCATTCAGTGCGCCTTCGGTGTTTAGTCATGCCGGCCACATGACCACGGAGACATCTTCGGACAGTGCTGGTTCTATTCATAAGCAAATCTGCAGCAAGGTCTGAACAAAAGTAGGATTAACCCTCAGCCACAATAGGAATTGCCCAACAAGCCCCTTTATTACATCAGCAGACCAAACTTCAACCAAACTTAGCTCAGACAATCAATCCCCCATGATTTGCACATGGCCCCATTGGAGTCTGACAATAGCCAATAGGATGCCTATTCTTGAGCAGGAAGCTCAAGCGCAAAGCCCAAGGGAACATGTAAATACCCCCCACTCTCAACTCCATGTGTTCAGCTGCACCTGAGCCACTCATGTGTGGTTCTGTTCATCATTAAACCATCTTTCCAATCAGTCTCCATATTTCCAGTGTCTTTCTCTCAGCTTGGAACTGAACCCAGATGGATATTTCTTCCAACAATTATAACCTATAGTAGAAGAACTGGAAACTTGATGTTACTTTTCTCATTTTCCCCATAAGGTACAGTATATATTGTTGCCAAAGGCAGCTAGTGATGGATGAATATAAAGTCATAAAATGTAAAGGTAAGACATGTTGACTTCAGTGATGATGTTCCTGATAGCTTGAAGTCGGTGTTTGTGACTGCTGGAAGGAAAATCCATCTGGTTCAGTTCCAAGCTGGGAGAAAGACGCTGGAAACAACATGGAAGCTGATTGGGAAGAAAGTTTATTGACCAAAACCATGAAGAAAGTATTCAGTTCTGGGTCAGCTGAACAACTAGCTAGATGAGTACCAGGATTTTATACAGATTCTGAAATGCTGATGGTGTGTGTGTGTGTGTGTGTGTGTGTGTGTGTGTGTGTGTGTGTGTGTGTGTGTGTTGCAATGAAGGGGCTTTCTGAAGCGGTGTTGGGCAATTCCTATTGTGGCTAATGGCTTTCATCCTGTGTTGAATCTTGGGTGAGGGGCTGCTTTCTAATCCTACCATTCTGCCTTTGTTAGTTGTCAAACTTTGCTGCAAGGAATTTAGAAATATCCTGCTTTGAATGGATTTCTGCCTACAGTATTTGCTTTGCTTATGAATAGAGCCATCTAGATAGTTGCCTCTTTATCTCCTTAAGTGCTGGCATTGGGCTATTGGGAAAGACTGGAGGCTGTGTTCTGTCTTTAAGAGCATGTTTCTCCATTGCTCCCTTTGGGGAAATATAATATTTTGTCTTTTTAATATTTCCCAAAATATTTTATTCTTCTGGTGGAAGGGCCTCCCACATCTCTCTCTCTCTCTCTCTCTCTCTCTCTCTCTCACACACACACACACACACACACACACACACACACACACACACACACACCATTAAAATGCAAAGAATATGGAACAGACCAAATATTGGAATAGAAAAAAAAGGAAGAAAGAGAAAAATAAAATAATACCCCCCCACCCCCAAAAAAGACTGCTACAACTATGCTCAAAAGAAAAGGCACAAAGAAAATTGTATAGATTCAGTGAGACATAAATAAAGGCCTCACTTTTGCTGAGTATGTGGTTGGATATTATGAACTGCATAGGAAAAGACCCTTCAAAGTTTATTCTCGGTTTCAAAATAAAAAAAATCCAGAGAAAGAGAGAATGATGCAAATCTAGGCTGTTGTGCTGTTTTAGCGCCATCCTGTGGTGTGAGCGAGAAGTACAAAGCCAAAATGTTCAGGGAATTTCATTAAAAGGTGGGGGGAAATATACATGCTTATTTAAATGTTATTGTTCATGTTCAGTCTGCAAAGATCAAAATCATGAAGCACAATATTGCCCATTACTGCGATGATGGATTTGCATTAATAGTGATTCAGAAATATGAAGTTAGAGGAATTAATTAAATGAAAGCATCGGAATGTGTGCTAGACTTTAAACACATTTCATGTTACTATGACTTTTGTTTGGCCATAACTGTTCAAGGATCTCCAAGGTGAGTTCCATGCACCAATGCCTAGAAGCACTCTTTGAGGAATATGGGCAATTTCTGATATATCTATATCTACATCCTAATCTTATCTACCTAGCTACCTAGCTACCTATCAGATAGATAATTGATAGATAGATAGATAGATAGATAGATAGATAGATAGATAGATAGATAGATAGATAGATAGATAGATAGATAGATAGATAGATAGATAGATAGATAGATAGATAGATGATAGCAAAGTCTAGATAGATAGATAGATAGATAGATAGATAGATAGATAGATAGATAGATAGATAGATAGATAGATAGATAGATAGATAGATAGATAGATAGATAGATAGATAGATAGATAGATAGATAGCAAAGTCTAGATAGATAGATAGATTGGTAGATTGATAGATAGATAGATAGATAGATAGATAGATAGATAGATAGATAGATAGATAGCAAAGTCTAGATAGATAGATAGATAGATAGATAGATAGATAGATAGATAGATAGATAGATAGATAGATAGATAGATAGATAGATAGGAAATAAATAAATCTTACTGTAATACAGATAAAAGTTGACTTATCTGTAGAGTAGAGTAAGTAGAATAGAGTAGAATAGACATGAAAGTTTTAGCGCACAACTGTGTTTTACAGGCAACTTTATATGAGTCAAGGAACACATGGTTCATCTAATATCTAGAGTGATTCACTTAACTGTGGCAAAACATGTTGTAAAATGGGCCAAAACTCACTTAACAACTGACTTGCTTGTCACAGATATTCTGGGCTGTGGTCATATGTCAAGGTTAAAGGAGTTAAAGGAATAGGTTGTATTCATGTCACAATTTCCCATTCTTGCGATAGGTACAAATTTCCCATTCTTGCAATAAGCACACATAGCACCAAATCCATCAGTATATATCTATTGCAAAAATACTTTTGAACATTGGCTTCTCTTGAACTCAGTGCAACAACATTGGCTTCTCTTGAACTTGTGCCAAGGGATAACGCCTATAATTAATGAGCAAAATATGAAATTATTTTCTTTTTGCTAAATATTTCTCGTCCTGGTGCCTTCCACCAGAATAATGTCTGAGCCACCTCCTGGGGATTCGGTGAATTTCCATCCTGACATATTTGGAAGTTACGAGAATGATGAACAGTGGTCTAAGCTAGCCTTCCTCAAACTTGGCAACTTTAAGAGGCGTGGACTTCGATCCCCAGAATACCCCAGCCAGCTGGAAGTTTTAAGTCCATGCCTCTTCAAGTTGTCAAGGTTCAGAAATACTGATCCAAGATGAGTTTACCAGTTATGAAAGAATGAAAGAGCGAGAGTGGGGAAAACAGATATAAAGGTTATCCAATAGGATTGTGGCTCAGAAAGCTGGGACACTACACCCTGCCAACACAGATGACATCAGTGTAAACGCAACAACAGCTGGATTTATTGGCCACTTGAAAATCCATTAACCAGAGGTTCATTTAATCTTTTAAAAATGCTCTGGATTTTATTCTTTATGCTACTTTATGCTGTGATTATTATATATTCTTTACGTTTTGTGGTTGATGAGCTGTAATATTTACCATCTTGTTTTTCCCTTAACTTTTTGCAATACCCTCTGTTTGTACAGGAGGGCTAAGATGCTGAGCTTGTCGATCAGGAAGGTTGGCAGTTCGAATCCCTAGCACCGCATAATGGAGTGAGCTCCCGTTACTTTTCCCAGCTTCTGCCAACCTAGCAATTCGAAAGCACGTAAAAATGGAAGTAGAAAAATAGGGACCCCCTTTGGTGGGAAGGTAACAGCATTCCGTGCGCCTTTGGCGTTTAGTCATGCCGGCCACAGGACCACAGAGACGTCTTTGGACAGCACTGGCTCTATGGCTTTGAAATGCAGATAAATCACCGCCCCCTAGAGTCAGGAACAACTAGCAAATATGTGCGAGGGAAACCTTTACCTTTATGTTTGTGATGATGATTGTGCTTGCTGTATTAAAAGTATTATTTTTTAAACAATTTCAGAATGTGTAACAATTATTATTTTTTATTCAAGATTTTTTTTTAATTTTGGATTTATACCCCGCCCTTCTCCTTGTTAGGACCCAGGGCGGCGCACAGGCATTATTAAAATCATAACAGAAAACAACAATATACATCATTAAAATGTAGGCAGGCAGGTTGTTGGGCGCTGCCGCAGCATGTTTCTTTGCCTGCCCACACTTGCTTGCTCGCTCGCTCGCTCACCCACCCACCGGACGAAGGAACCTGGCGTCCCCGTCCCCGCCCCCACCCGCCGCGCTCACTCGCCTTAGCCTGCCCCGGCCGCCCGGCTGCGCGCTCTGCCCAGGGGGCTGCCCCCTCCTCCTCCTCTCTGGCGCTGCGACCCGGTTCCTACTAAGCCACGGACCGGCACCGGTCCGCGGCCCGGGGGTTGGGGACCCCTGTTCTATGGGCTTGCCTTGGGGCACCCATAATCACCCGCGCGGCCGCATTCTGGACTAACTGTAGCTTTCGAGTGCACCTCAAGGGGAGCCCCATGTAGAGAGTGTTACAGTAATCCAGCCGGGATGTCACAAGCGCTTGAGTGACTGTGCAAAGGGTCCCCCGGTCCAGTAAGGGGCGCAACTGGTGTATCAGGCGTACCTGATGGGTATGTCATGACT
The DNA here is from genome assembly GCA_039707465.1 of Rhabdophis nuchalis. Classification (NCBI taxonomy): domain Eukaryota; kingdom Metazoa; phylum Chordata; class Lepidosauria; order Squamata; family Natricidae; genus Rhabdophis; species Rhabdophis nuchalis. The sequence continues at coordinate 50,972,839 of CM077649.1, forward strand.
TTCAACCTTGTTTTTAGCATATCAGAGCTTTCCAAAGTGGTACAATTGAAAGGATACAATTATATATATTTATAAGGCATCATCAGGCACCTCCTCAATCTGAAGGGAAAGCGGTTAAAACATCCCTGAGAGGTAGCTGTCCATCATCTTCTCAAAAACCTCCAGATATAGTGAATCCACAACTTCCAAAATGTTCTGGAATTGATTGTTGAACAGATCTCACCATCAGGAAGTTGTGACTTATATTTAAATCAAATTGAATAGTTGCAACTTACGCCCATTATTTCTGATCCTGGTTTTTTTGGCCATGCAGAAAAGTTCTTGACTGTTTTCCCCATTACTTTGTTTGAACGGGCTATCGTGTTTCTCTTCACTCTTCTTCAGATTGAACATCCCAAATTCCTCCCGTTTAAGGACATGTCCTTAAGTACCTGGATTATCTTTGTTGTCCTAGCCCGAATCTTCTCTAAACTGTCTCTAACCCTAACAATCAGCCAATGGAACAGAGGTTCCCTTCGGAAGTTGTGGGAGCTTCATCACTGGAGGCTTTCAAGAAGAGACTGGATTCCCTTTTTGTCAGAAATGGTGTAGGGCAGGGATGGCGAACCTTTTTGTCCTCGCGTGCTGAAAGCTTGCGCACGCGTGTTTACACCCATAATGCAATGCATGCATGACCCCACCCTGTACTCCATTGCGCATTTGTGCGCAACACCACCACCCCTGCAGCCCATTTGGGGATTGTAAGCAGTTAGCACCCATCCCTCTCCTAGAAAAATGATACATCCTAGGAAATATTGAAAAGGCAGAATATTATATTTCCCTGGATCAGAAATGGAGAAATATGTTTTTATGCAGGAAACAGACTCATTCTTAATGGCCCCCACCTTTGTCAATGAGCCCTGAGCTAGTTTACTTTACATAACAAAGATAGGGTTAGCCTTTATACAGAAACTCACCACATGGCATCTGGAAACTCAATCAAACTTGGGACTCAAAACATAGCCTAGAGAGCTGCCCCTGCATGCCCCCCCCCCGGGAGTCTGACAACCAATCAGAATACACAGGAACAGGAAACAGAGATGTGGGGCCGAACAAAGAATATAAAGCCAAGAACTTTCAGCATCTTGCTCTCTTTTCTCTTAAACCCAACATCTGGAAGCATGTGACACACACCCCTTTTCTTTTCAGGAGCTGAAGCCATGTGATCCTGTCCACCATTAAACCATCTTTCCAAGCAGCCTCCATGTTTCCAGTGTCTTTTTCCCCACTTGGAACTGAACCCAGAAGGACATTTCTTCCAACAGGATTAAGTTTCATAGAATTTCATGAGTAAAAACATGAGATTATATAGCTATTTTTTTTTTAAAAAAATCATGTCCCTATTTGAAAGGGGGAAAGGGTGCATTCAGGTTGGATTGTTCAGATAATATATTATGATCTGCTTTTCCAACTGCATCTGCACGCCAGAAGCAGCTACTGCGCCAAAAATCTCACTTTCTTTATTTTTAATTCATTGTACAATTTGCTTTCCACCGGGCATGGCAGCCTGGCTCATTCAATCATTTGGTAAACCTGGGTATATGGGAGTGGCATTTCAGTTTTCTAGATCCTCTTGTGAACCTATTAGTTAAGGAGAAGAGTGGCTGATTGTGTTCCTACCCAGCTGTCTCCCAAGAATTAAGAGTGACCACGTAGCAGAGGCAAAATAACAATACTGCCATTGTTAAAAGTTGCCCAACTGTAACAGCAGCTTCTTAGAAGGAAACGGTTGCAGTTTCTTTAGTGTTCTCTATGAACATGGGAAGGATTAAAGCCTCAAGGCAGAAGATGCTGCATCAGCAGGTAACAATCCAGAAGACACCTTCAAAGTGGCAGAATGCCAGTGAATCATCCCTTGGGCATCGTTAAAATACTCACCGGGAAGCTAGTAGTTACAGCTGGTCTACTTCACATTGGCAGTAATCCCCATTCCCTCCCCACTACAACGGAAGAATACTGCAAAATCTCCATTCCCTCCCCACTCCAGGGGAAGGATACTGCAAAATCTCCATTCCCTCTTCACTCCAGGGGAAGGATACTGCAAAATCTCCATTCCCTCCCCACTCCAGGGGAAGGATACTGTAAAATCTCCATTCCCTCCCTACCCCACTAACCTTCTTTCCAGCTCCATTCTCCTGTGCAGGGCAAAAGAAGGGGACCCAGCCGATCAGCTAGGAGGTGATCGGCTGGGACTTGGGAGACAGCGAATAGATGGGGGCGGGGTAGTGGTGGGTTCCAGATTCCGGTGCAACCGATATGGTGCAACAGGGCTGGGCGTCCACCACATGAACGCGTGCAGCATGCACAACACGCAGCACATGCACATGCATACTTACCGCCCATGATGCTCCATGACGCCTCCGCAACACTCCATGCTCAGCTTGCACGGAAGCCCCAAACAGCTCAAATACAGGTAAGGAACACGGGCGGGTGGGTGGGCCCTCTGGAGCACCATACCAGAACGTTACCTCCCAGCAGGCACCACCGTGCCGGGGCACACCGGTCGTAACCCACCACTGAGGCGGGGCTAGTCAGAGGTGGTATTTGCCAGTTCTCTGAACTACTCAAAATTTCCACTACCGGTTCTCCATAACCGGTCAGAACTGGCTGAATACCACCTCTGGACTACTCCACCCAGAACATTTATTGGCAGTTTCTTTGATGCACTTTCTATGGTTTAGGTTTTAGGTTTTATTCGTTTTTTATACCGCCCTACTCCCGAAGGACTCAGGGCGGTGTACAGCCAAAGTAAAACAGATATATAAAAGTTTAAAAGTTTTTTAAAAACATATTAAACAATTTGGCTTCAAAATTAAAAAACCAAACAACCCCGATTAAAATTAATAAAAATTTGTAATTTAAAATTCATTTTTATGCCAGCTCAGCTTGTTGGAAAAAAAAGGTTTTGAGAGCACGGCGGAAGGTGCGTAAGTCAGGGATAGTTCTTAATTCCGGGGGCAATTTGTTCCAGAGGACAGGTGCTCCCACGGAGAAGGCTCTCCCCCTGAGTGTCGCCAGTTGACATGGTTTAGCTGACAGCACCATGAGGCGACACTATGCACACACAAGAGAACTTAGATAAAAACAGGAGGCCTCCAAAGAGAGAGTCCTGAGCCATCAGGGTCTTCAAATTAGTCAAATTATATTCCTCTCACAATTGCTGTTCATGTAAGATGCAGGGTGTGTACCAAGGAAGAAGTAGAGAAGGAAGGGACCACAGGCTTCTCTTTCATCATCCCCTACCTTTAAACTGCTTTCCCTTTTTTTTAAGTGACTCACAGCTGTTCCTGTCCCGACCGCCAAGATCTAATTTTCTACTGGTTAAACTTTTCTGTTACAATGCACAATGGCTGGGAAGGAGGAAGTAGGTCAAAGTTAATCCATTTTTCTTTGCTTCACTAACATTTAAAAGGGACGGAGTCAGCCGAGTCTGGCGCTCCTCTGAGAACCTTAAACTGGTCATGGAGATGAGTCCGGACAGTGTCTTCTCTCAGAGTTGAATTTGCACTTTCCTGCTAATCAGAAGGAAAAGAGATTTTTTTTCAATGCCAAAGCATTGTTTGTATGTATCCCCAGATAATGTGAGTTTTCTAATCCCACTTTAGGCATGAAAGCCAGATGGGTGATTTTGAGTCAGTTACTCTCTCTTAGCCTCCCCACCAACCTCACAGGATTGTTGTTATGGGAGAAAAGAGGAGGAAAAATGAATATTAGGTATGTTTGCTGTCTTGAATTACTCATAAAGTAATAAAGTTGTGATAAAAATCTTAGATAGATAGATAGATAGATAGATAGATGGATGGATGGATGGATGGATGGATGGATGGATGGATGGATGGATGGATAGATAGATAGATAGATAGATAGATAGATAGATAGATAGATGATAGATAGATAGATAGATAGATAGATAGATAGATAGATAGATAGATAGATAGATAGATAGATAGATAGATAGATAGATAGATAGATAGATATAGAAATATAGAGATTTATAGATGTAGATACTTATATTGTAGGGGTGGGATTCAGCCGATTTGGATAGGTTCGGGCGAACCGGTAGCTCCAACAATCGCGAACTGGTTCACTCTGATGAGCAGGTTGGCCGGCCCACTTGCCCCTGCGCTTTACCTACCTATATCCTCTCAGCTGATTCACACAGCAGAGCAGATTGCCACACCTCAGCTGTGTTACTCCCCAGACATGACATGGAAGGTAAGTTTTGTTAAAACTGGTGACGCACAGGGAGCAAAGCACACAATCACCGAACCAGTTGTTAAACTGGCAGGATCCGACCACTGAATATGTGGAAATTTTGGAGTCCAAAGAGGAGTTCCTTCTTACTTTAAGTAAGGTGCACATACTGTATTTTGTGGAGTATAAGATTCACCTTCCCCCCCCCCCAAAAAGAGGGTGAAAATCTGGGTGCGTCTTATACACTGAACACAGCATTTTTGGCCTCCTGAAACTCCACCCCCTTCACAAAAATGGACGTGCAGAGGGTTTGGGAGGCCTGCAAAGTGCTCCTGGGGGCTAGGGGGGGCAAAAACAAGCGAAAAATGGCCCAATGGTTTTTTGCTCGTTTTTGGGCCCCCATACCCCCCAGGAGTACTCTACAAGCCTCCTAAGGGCTATGCGTGCCCTTTTTTGGCAAAAAAACAGGACTTGTTTTTGTGAAAACTGGGCCATTTTTTTGCTTGTTTTTGCCTCCCCTCCCCTCCCCGACCTCCAGGAGCACTTTGCAGGCCTCTCAAACTCTCTGCATGCCCCATTTTTCACAAAAAATGAGGCATGCAGAGGGTTTAGGAGGTCTGCAGAGTGCAAAAAGTTGTTTTTTTTTAATTTACCACTTCAGAATCTTGGTGCGTCTTATACCCTGAAAAATACGGTATATTATTCCAATATATATTGGAATAAGATGAAGAGGATAATAAAATAAGTGCGGATTGCGTCAAATCTTAGCAACCATCGGCACCATCAGATTTCAGTGGGGAAGTGAGAAGGAATTCCTCTTTAGACTTTCCACACTGCTCTGCTTTTCCTTCTTCCCTCAATTCCTTCAAGATGGTTTACTTATTTCTCTGCTGAAGAAGTGTGGCCTATTTCACTGGCTGGTCCCCAAATAGCTTTTGAAGCCACCCCAAATGTTCCAGTTGTCCTGAGTTGCATTGCATTGCATTGTTTCTCTATTTACTCCTGTCTTCAATGCACAGTGCACGAAGGAGCTAGCAACAGCCCCCAAGAGAACACCCTCTCCTTGCCTGGAGATGTGCGTTAATGCTATATAAACACACCAGGAAGAAGCAACCAAAGGTGAAACATCAGGTCTGAGCATGCTGCTTTTCTGGGCCAGCTGCTCATTATCTTCAGGCAGGCTGTCACTTTCACTATCCATTTATTTCTGCCAAACAAACTAAGCCTGTTTGTTTTCCTGGGACTTCAAATTGAATTTCCAAGAACAGAGGGAAACTGATGAGGGAACAGTTCAGGGGTTTCCAACCCCCCATCCTTCTCACACACACTTTACAGAGGCATTCCGGCTGCTGCTTTGTTGACTCTTTGATGGTGGACTCTTTTTCTAAGCATTGTTATAGCTAAAGAGGCTTATGATTGATTAAACTTTGAAATGTTCATTTATTTGTTGTGCACTCAATTCAGGAGTGGATTCTGTACAGATAGTCCTGAACTTATGACCAGTTGCTTACGGACAGCTTGAAGTTATGAACTCCAAAAAACTAGTTACAACCAAGATTCTAAGTGCCATGATCACATCAGGGCTGAGGAAGCTTCTTGGATGAGAAGCGAAATGCCGTCAAAAGAAAAAAAAAACAAGAAAGTCCAGCTGCCTCCTGAAAAAGCACCTTTGTGGGCAACCATTACCTGGATGACTGAGAATCTGTCGTGGCTCACCAGTGGCCAGCAGAGCTGGTGGTGGATATTGGTGAGGAACATGGGCCAGTCCTGGAGTCTGGGGAAGGCTCTGATGAGGGCTCTGTGTCAGAGGCAGAGATGGGGCCAGGGCCGTCCAACAGTTATCAGCTGCCTTTGGAGTCAGAGATCAGTGGGGCAGAAGAACAGCTGGAGCCTGTTCCCAGTGTGTGCATGCGCAGAATTGCCAGGAGAAGGGAACAGTTAAGGAACAAGGACTGACTTGGGAGTAAAGGCACAGGTGGACAGTGAATGGCTCCTCCCATAGGGAATAAAGAGGAGCAAAAGGGGAGTGGAGTTTGCAGGAGACAATGTATTCATTTAATTAGTGTGAATATTTGTTCATGACTCTCAGAGACTCCTTGCTAAGTATTTTCTTGTACAGCGCTGCATTTGGAAGATATCAACCTGTCAGTTCTCCAAGCCTGATAAGGTCTATGGTTGTAAATTCACCCTTGAAAGACTGTTTTCCGGGACTTTGCTGGATGTGAATGAGAGGAATGAGATGAATTGACATTAGCTTAATAAAAAGGGGTTTTGTCGTGATTTTCTTTAGCCCAGGTCAGAACAGAATCTCTACAGATGACTGCAAACAAATTTAATCAATTTTTTTTAAAGGCAGCAAATATACATCCTCCTCTTCTTTTCTCCACAAAAACACCCTGTCAGGTGTGTTGAGCTAAGAGAAAGTGACTGTCCAAAGTCACCCAGTCAACCTTTATGCCTGAGGTGGAACTAGAACTCACCACCTCCTGGCTTCTAGCCTGCTGCCTTAACAACTGGACAAAATTGGCTCTCCAGTTTTATTCTCATCATGCACCATATTAAAAAAAAAGGTTTTGCCTTATTATTATTTGTCCCTCTTTCTCTTGATGCCAAACGCTTATTTCAGGGGTTCCCAAACTTGGCAACTCTAAGACTTGTGGACTTCAACTCCCAGAATTCTCCAGCCAGCATAGCTGGCTTTAGAATTCTGGGAGTTGAAGTCCACAAGTCTTAAAGTTGCCAAGTTTGGGAACCCCTGGCTTATTGTTTCACTAGTTCCTCTCTTGTTCCACTTCATCCTACTTGTTGCAGGGCCTTTTTAGGAGTCTGAGAGATTCTGGAATAAAAAACATCCCTTCTTTAACTTTCTCCTTTTTTAAAAAAATTCTAAGTCAATGTAAAACAAATGCAATTTTTTTCTCTCTCGTAAAGAGGGGCATAAGAAAAACTCCAAATATTTCTTAAGAGGTCCGTAAAGGAGGTGTGCAGAAATGCACCAACGTGCCTACCGTCCCTGTCCTACTGTCCCCATTTATATGTACTGTTTTATGTGTTTATGGCTATGTTTTGCTTATTTATATCCATTTCTTTGTGTCATTTTTTCATGTGTTTTTCATACTTGTTTCCTTGTACTTGTTGACAAATAAAATAAAATAAAATAAAATAAAATAAATAAATAAATAAATATTGAGCTATCTGACATGCCTTGGCATTTCAGAAACAGTGGTACCTCAGTATTCATCATTAATTACTTCCAGGAGGCACAACTAGTACTAAAAATGACAAGGATCAAACAAGACAAGTGACTTATTCATTTTGACCAGGAAGGACTTCCTGTCTGTCTGTTGTTCTATGTCAGTGACTTTCCCAACATGGCTGACTTCCTGTCTACCCTCTGACACTGTCCCCCTCTTCCTTTTATAATGACCTTCCCAACATGGCAGACTTCCTGTCTATCCTCTGACACTGTCCCCCTCTTCCTTTTATAATGACCTTCCCAACATGGCCAACTTCCTGGCTACCCTCTGACACAGTCCCCCTCTTCCTTTTATAATGACCTTCCCAACATGGCCAACTTCCTGGCTACCCTCTGACACCATCCCCCTCTTCCTTTTATAATGACCTTCCCAACATGGCCGACTTCCTGGCTACCCTCTGCAGCCAGTCCTCCTCTTCCTTCTATAGTGACTGTTATGTCCCATTACGAGGGGATTTACATAATGAGGCGAGACAATTGGTAAAAGCTAACAGTCCTTATTGCTAACATTGGAGGCTAACCGTAAGCATTAGTTTGATAATAGGAGCAGCAGCTGCCAGGCTTTTGATAGTTCCTTATATAGTGGCACCAGTTTCTCCTCAGCCAATCAGGACTCAGCAGCTTCTGTGTCAGGGACGGACCAGAGGGAAGACTGGACACAACAGTGACCTTCCCAACATGACCAACTTCCTGTCTAACTTCTGCAGCTGGTTCCCCTCTTCCATTTATAGTGACCTCACCAACATGACCGACTTCCTGTTGACCCTCTGCGGCTGTCCCCCTCTTCCTTTTATAGTGACATCCCCAACATGGCTGACTTCCTGTCTACCTTCTGCGGCTGTCCCCCTCTTCTTTTTACAGCAGGGGGTGGAGAACTATGGCCCCTTTATGATTTGTGGGGCTTCAACTCCCAGAATTCCTGTGTCAGCATGTCTGGCGGGCTGACTTCCTGTTCGTCCTCTGGGGCCGTCCCCCTTTTCCTATCACAGTGCATTGAGCACCAAACAAACAATGAGCACCAGGAGACTTTTGCGTCAAAATGGACCGAGTACCAAATTCAACTAATTTTGGAGCAGTCGAGTACCAAGACATCAGGGTGCTGAGTTAAAGTATTGAAGAGGAATGCATGACAACCCTAAAGATTCCTGTTTCCTAAAAAAAGGTCTGTATATCCTGTTTGCATGGTACCTTTCCTGAAATAATACAGGGAGTCCTCAACTTATGACCACAACTGAACCCAACATTTATGTTGCTAAGCGAGACATTTAAGTGAGTTTTGCCTCATTTTACGACCTTTCTTGCCACCGTTGTTAAGTGAATCATTGCAGTTGATAAGTTAGCAACCCAGTTGTTAAGCGGATCTGGCTTGCCCACTGACTTTGTCAGAAGGTCGCAAAAAATGATCACATGACCCCAGGATACCTCAACCGTCATAAATACGAACCAGTTGCCAACCACCTGAATTTGGATCATATGATCATGGGGCTGCTGCAAAGGTCGTAAGTGTGAAAAATGGTGATAAATCACTTTTTTCAGTGCCGTTGTAACTTTGAATGGTCACTAAATGAACTGTTGTAAAACAAGGACCACCTGTAATCTCCTGTTGGGCCATGCAGCTGGAAGTGTAGTAATTAATTAATTAATTTTATTCCGCCTTTTATTATTTTCACAAATTTCAAAGTTAGCAAACATATCCAACGTACCTTCCTTCTATTTTCCCCACAACAGCAACCCTGTGAGGTGGTTTGGGCTGAGAGAGAGTGACTGGCCCATGGCCACCCAGTTGGATTTCATGGCTAAGGCAGGACTAGAACTCTCAGCCTCCTGCTTTCTAGCCCTACTGCCTTAATCACTGGGCCAAATAGGCTCCCCTTTGCTTTGTAGCAATCTTAGCAGGATCCAGCCTTTTCCTGGCCTTGAGTCTTGGAAATCAGTTGCACAATTAGAGTTTGGAAAACGGATCTGTTGTTTTGTTTTTTTTAAGTTTTCCAAACAGTCAAGATTTTCAAGATTGAATCTGGGTTGTGTAGGATATAAATGTATGGTCATGTTTTCCCCTGCAATGCAGTTCTTTGTATCTCTAATGTAGATTTCCTGCCTTCATACATGTCACATTCTCACAGCAGCCCCTGAAAGAAAACTGTGAAGCATCAGAGATAAATTGGAGTAAACTCCCAAAGGCCATTTCCCCAGCCCACCTGCCAATCCCAGCAGCACAACTGTTCATTGGAGCACGTTTCAACAGTCTATTTCTTTCTGCCAGACTTTTACAACTTGGTGGTGCAGCAATCAGATGCATCAGCCTGCCCATCAGCCTGCCTGTGTTTGCTCCAGAGGGAGAATTAAAAAAATTTAGCAACTGGTTCTCTGCCCAGTTGCTAGGTGGACAAGGCCATCGTGGGTGTGGCCTACTTGGCCTCCTGCACCATGAGGGGGCGGGGCATTTTCACCCGCCCCAGGCTCTGGAGAATTTCCTTGAGCCTCCAAGAGGATGACAACGGCCTGCCCCGGGCCTGTTTCCAGACTTCTGGGAGGCTCATTTTCTGCCCCCTCAGAGCCTCTGTGTGGGCCCTGCACTTAACATGGTATCCAAAGTGAGCTTCATGGAAACTCCTGAGAAGGGCAGGTTGGGCAGGGCCTGCCAGTCCTTGCAACTACCGGTTCGGTGAATTAGATGTAAAATTAGCATCCGGTTTACCTGAACCGGACCAAACCAGCTGAATCCTACCTCTGATTTGGTCTGATCCAGGATCTTTGGCAGCAGTTTTTTGAGCTGCTCCATCTCAAGTGCAACATGAGGACTTTGGGGGTGGGGTGGGGGTGAGGCACTTTTGGATATCACTAAGAAGACGGAGTGGTGAAAAATGGAAGATCTAAGAGAAGACAAACACCGCTTAGCATAGAGACTTGGAGTTTTAGCATCACATTGTGCACAAGAGTGGGTCTTCATCCCCACGCTGCTCTTGCAGGCTTCCCTTGGACAATAAGCAAATCCTTGCAAGAATTTATTGGCCTAGCTGACATCTGGACTGCAGATGCCAAGCTCCCACAAAAGCATTCAAATTAGTGGAGAACGCCAACATCTGGAAGTCTCCTTAGAAACACGTATGTATCCCCAAACCCACCCAGATTTCCCTCTGTTCCTGTAAAGTGATATTTTAGTGACTAAGACCCAGTTCAAATGGAAAACAAAAGAGGTGAGAAAAACAGAAAGGCAGCGTGTTATTCACTCTTAAATCAGTCAAGCTGACTAGGGCATTTGCCTACTTGAACTAATTTAAGTTATTTCTCTTATACTTGGGTTTGTGGAAAGGTGATGAGTTAAGTAGAGAGTCAAAAATCCCAGCAGTGACCAACATCTGCCTCGCCCATAACTTGCGGGCTTATTTTAGCATATATGTATGGTCTATCTTTTTTATTTTTAAGAAAAGCTAAGGTGTTAGAGTGATGAATGAGTATCTCCCTATTTGGTGCAACCCCAGAAATCACTCGGGCGCCACTCAAGCATACAGTGGTACGTCAGTACTCCCCGTTAATTGGTTCTGGGAGGCATGATGAGTACCAAAAATGAATACCAAACACATTTTTCCCCATCAAAAATAAGGTGGGGAACTATTGCCCCTTTATGATTTGTGGACTTCAACTCCCAGAATTCCTGAGTCAGCATGGCTGGCTGGCTCACTTTTTATCCGTTCTCCTTGTCAGAAAGTTATTTTTTCCCATAAGGAATAATGTGAGTCAAAAGGAAGCAACAAGTTCTAGTTTGTGCACTGAATGTCAAACAAATTTTAATCTATTTTTAACTCTGTATTTTGTATTTGTTTGTGGTTTATTTGTATTTTTAATTGCCTGTGCCCCGCCTCGAGTCCCCTTGGGGAGAGAGAGCGGGATATAAATTAAAATTATTATTATTATTATTATTATTATTAAATGATGAGTACCGGGACAAAAATTTTGCATCAAAAATCATTTGAGTACAACAAAATTGGATGAGTTTCAAAGCAGTCCAGTGTCAAGGTACCATTGCGTTTGGAATCTGCTCTGCAGATCAGCAGTTCCCTTGGAAAAGCAAGAAAAGGAGAAAGAAAAGAAGACAATAGGAATTGTCATTTTAAATAGTCCAGAGACATGACTTCTTCCAATGTGGGGACTGCATTGATCGTATAACAGTCACTGCTTCCTCTCTCCATAATTCCTGGGGTTTGGGAAACTAAGCTAATTTTCCATTGGCTGAAGTGCATTAGCTATATCAGTATATTTGCACTGGCTGAACTGCTATTCCCAAAATAGCAGCATTTCCTCAGCACCAGTGGATTGATCTGTATTGTCTGTCTTCTGGAATTTCCCCCCACTTACTTGCAGGTAAGCCAGTGGTGTCAAACTCAAGGCCCAGGGGCCAGATCTGGCACGCAGAGGTACTTAGATCTGGTCCACGGAGCTGCCCTGGGTGTGGGCCTCCCAAGCTGTTTTCGCTGGCAGAGGGTGTCCCAGCTGAAAATGGAGCTCAGGACCCCGTTTTCGCTGGCAGAGCACTGCGGCCACCTCAGACACCCCCTCCCGACATGAGTGACATCATGCTGCCCCCCCACCCAAGGTCTGTAGGTATCTCTTCACTCTTCCAATGTTGTGCAAATGCGATTCTAGTCGCAGTTAATGTATGAATAACTAAATATGCATTTTCCTTACTGCATCTTTCGGGTAGACAGTCACTACATTCTCAATGCCGTTTCCCACTGAAACCAAATTCAACTATTTCCAAAGGTCAGCGCTAACAAATTGGCTGGAAAGCTTTCTTTTTCACTGATAGCAAAACATACAAGGTTGCCAAGAACAGATGAATCATACCCAGTTCAGCACTGGGACTCTAAGTTAAGAAGGATCCGTCATGGACAGTACTCATGAAATTGCCATATTTTTTGGAGTATAAGTCACACCTTTCCCCCCCCCCCAAAAAAGAGGGTGAAAATCTGGGTGCATCTTATACACTGAATACAGCATTTTTGGCCTGCCGAAACCCCGCATCCCATTTTCCGCAAATTGGGCGTGCAGAGAGTTTGGAAAGTTTACAGAGTGCTCCTGGGGGCTGGGGAAGGCAAAAATGAGTGGGAAAGGTTCCATTTTTCACAAAAACAGGGATGTTTTTGCCCTCCCGAGCCCCCAGGAGCACTCTGAAGGCCTTCCAAACTCTCTGCACCACCTGTTTTTTGCCCCCCCCCAAAAGGCCCGTTTTTCACCTCCCAACCCCTTCTCTTGCCCCCCCCCCCCCCCCCGTGCACTCCCGGCACCCAGGAGCATTTTGCAGACCTCCCAAACTCTCTGCATGCCCCGTTTAAAAAATTACCTCTTCAAAATCTTGGTGCATCTTATACTTTGGTGCATCTTATAGTCCAAAAAATACGGTATATTATTTTTCTTCTTTTGGCTACACAGGGATCCTCTAGTCTACAACTTGAGAAATGGCCCTACCCAATACAAATTGCTCCAAAAACAGCCCAGTCTGATTTAACGCTAAATATAGATACAGGAAAAAGTGAGTCTTCTTTTCCTCTAATTTGCATCGAGAAAGCAAATTGTATCGCAATAAGAGGACAATGTTAGCAAGCAAACTAGAACTCCTGGGAAAATGAAGAGTGCCAAATTTCATACATCGTGATGGAAGAGATTTGAGCTCTATCTTTTGTCATCTGATTCCTGCAGCGCTTAGAGATAGGAGGTGATTAGAATTAGTAGCTTCTACTCCAATATAATTGCGCTTTATGGGAAAAAGAATTCCTATGCTCCAAATGAATGTAACAGAGTAATAGAAATAACAGAGTTGGAAGGGATCTTGAAGGTCTACTAGTCCAACTCCCTGCTCAAGTAGGAAACTTTATAACATTTAATACAAGGGGATGTCCAATCTCTTCTCAAAAACCTTGTGTTGACTTCCGGTTCCGGCTCCTGCGGCGGCGAGCGAGCCTAGCGCTCGCTCGCCGTTTTGTTGCTTCTTCTGCCCCCCCACGGGGGCGAGACGCTCCTTTTTTGGGGGTCTCCCGTAGGGCCGGCTCGGCAGGGACGCCCCCCCTCACGGCGGTGGGGGAGGCGACCCTTTTGCCGCGGCCTAGGTGAAGGAGAACATGCTGCGGGGGGTTCTCCCTTCGCCAACGGCTGTCGGCGCCATTCACTTTAATGTAGAGGGCTGAGTGGAAGAGATCGGAAGGTCTGCCGAGGCTTCAGCTGCGAGGGAGAGTGAGTTTAAAAAAAGACTTTTTTTCCTTGCTGCCAGCCAGGCTGAATGGACTGGGAGGGGGGTGTTTGTTTCCAAAAAACCCCCCTCGGACTTAAGCGGCACTTAAAAATGGCTTCTCTGGAAGAGAAAGCGGAAATCTTAAATCCGGACTGTCTTTAACAAGGGAAAGTGGAATGCGGCTATTTGCAACATTGTTTCTAGGTCTGGCTGGTTAAAAAAAAATTTTATTTTACTACTCTCTCCTCTGGGCTCTGAGATGGGCGGTGAAAAGTGGCTTCTCTTTGTCCCTGCCTGACTATTTTAACTATGGAAAATTCCCAGCGTCTCTTTATAAGTGGGACTCTCTCTGGATATTAATGAAGAATTTTTTTCTGTTGGATTTGTGGTTCCTTTCTGGATTACCTTCGTTATTATAACTATTGAGTTGGAAAATTGGCTCTCTCTTGGTTCCTGAACTTTACAACGTTCCAACCTTGATCTGAACTTTTGGCTCCCGGTTAGTCTCACCAACCCCACCCTGAAAACGCCATTTTGGTGGCACTGACTTTAACAGTTAATCATGGCTCAAGAAACAGCACTGGCAAGTTTAGAACAACGGATGGCTTCTCTTGAAACTGTTATACAAACTTTGGTAAACGAAATTCAGGCCCAGAGGGCTGAAAACATCAATTTCAAGAAGGAGCTATTGGACATAAGGAAGCAACGCTGGAAATTACACAGAAGACTGAAGAATTGGAAGGGGGGTTGGTGGGGGTTAAGGGAGAGATTAAAAATGTTACTAAAGAGGTTGAGGAAACAAGTGGGCATGTGTCTAGGATTGATATGGAAAGAATGACATATTTTTTGAGATTTCAGAATGTTTTTGAGCAACCTGGTGAATGCCTCCCTGATCTTATGAGCACAATTTTAGCAGACTATTTACAAAAACCTAAGGATGAGATCAGGGGGGACATTGACCTAGCCTATAGAATTAACTCAGCATATGCCAGGATAAATGAAGTGCCTAGAGAGATACATGTGAAATTTGTTAGAAGGTCAACCAGAGAGGAAATTTTGAAGGCGCAGAGAGGGAACCCCTTAATTTACCAACAAAAAACGGTCACTATCTTGAAGCAGATTCCTAGAAAGATTCGAGAAGCAAGACGGAAATTTTCCTTCTTGTCTAAAATTTTATTTGATCATGGGATTTGGTTCAAGTGGGTGACACCCGAAGGGATGCTGGTGTTCTGGGAAGGAGGAAGAGTGAGGATTAAAACAGTTGTTGAGGCGGAAGCCTTTCTTAAAAAACATTCCTCTATCCTGGGGGAAGATCCAGGGGGGACAGAGGGGGCCACGGCCCCGCCCGCTCGGGGCCAGGGAGGAGAAAAAGAAGATACAATAGCCAAGAGACTTAGATCTAAAAAATAACTTTGCCTTGATTTTCCTGAACAATTTTGCATAATATTTTCTGGATTTTTTGTAAATGTCTGACAGCATGGAATTGAGAATTTAGGTATATGTACTTGCTTTTACCTTGTAGTGTTATGAAAAATGTTTTTTTTTTTGTTATTTTTTTATTGTGTATTTTGAGGTCTCGGAAGGGCCGACGACTCTGACGTGAATGCTCTCAAAATTTCTTTGTATCCCTTACCCTACCCTATAGAAAAAATGTAAAACCAATAAAACTTTTTCAATATAAAAAAAAAAAACCTTGTGTTGGAGCACCCACACTTTCTGGAGACAAGTTATTCCACTGATTGTTTCATTGGGAAATTTCTTTTTTACTTCTAGGCTGCTTCTCTCCTTGATTAATTTCCATCCATTGCTGCTTGTTCTGCTTTCAGGTGCTTTGGAGAATAGATTGACCCTCTCTTCTCTGTGGTAGCCCCTTAGATCAGCGTTTTTCAACCACTGTGCCGTGGCACACTAGTGTGCCGTGAGATATCTGGTGTGCCGTGGGAAAAATTCCAATTTCATCCGTAACATGCGGCTTCGGCTCACAAATATGAACAATTATAAAATACTTTATTATTTCATAATAAAGTAATTATAAAATAATTTTTTGGTGTTTATTTGATTCCTATTCAAGAGAATTACTTTATATATAGTCAATATAGGCACAGAGTTAAATTTTTTTAACATTTTCTAATGGTGGTGGTGTGCCTCGTGATTTTTTTCATGAAAAAAGTGTGCCTTTGCACAAAAAAGGTTGAAAAACACTGCCTTAGATATTGGAACACTGCTATCATGTCTCCCGTAGTCCAGTGGTAAAATTCAATTTTATTTTTACTGCTGGTTCTTTGGGCGTGGTTTGGTAGGCATGGCAGGAGAAGGATACTGCAAAATCTCCATTCCCTCCCCACTCTGGGGCCAGCCAGAGGTGACATTTGCTGGTTCTCCAAAGTACTCAAAATTTCCACTACTGGTTCTCCGAAGTACTCAAAATTTCCGATACTGGTTCTCCAGAACCTGCTAGATTTCACCCCTGCCCTCATCATTTTTTTAAAATTAAACTAGACATACACAGTTCTTGCAATGAGAAGAACAATGCTTCTAAAACAAACCTGTAAGTGCTTCTAAAGACAGCTTACGGAATTGATAGCGTTCATGGAAACACATCTGAAGAGTGCATTTGTGCAGATAATGTGATTGCAAGATCTTGCCTGGGCATTTTTAAGTTGCTCACAGCAAAGTAGCTGAGAACATTCTTCATTTCCTTTTCTGCCACGACTGTAAGCAGGAGCTGAGTTGTTTATCTAAGCGTTGCAAAGGGGTGTGTAGTCTACAGACTGTTAGGAGGACAGATTTTCAAGTTAGTTCCTATTCCAAATTAACCAGGGCAAGGGTATTTTCAATATTAGTCATGCAATTGGTTGATAGTTTTGTTTTGTTGATAGTTCTTGTTAAATTTTCAAATGATTACTTTCTTCCAGTAAAGTTAATGTCCTTCTTTATAAATCAAGAGGAAACCACGAGGTTCAGAATATGACGGACACGAATGCAAGATTATTTAATATGACCACTGTAAAAGAATAAAAAAGACCTTGAAACAGAAAAATATTTAATGTTAACTGAAGAGAAATTTCCTAACAGTTAGAACAAGTAATCAGTGGAACCGCTCGCCTCCAGAAGTTGTGAATGCCCCAACACTGGAAGTCTTTAAGTTGTTGGATAGCCATTTGTCTGAAATGGCATAGGGCTCCTGCCTAGGCAGGGGATTGGACTAGAAGACTTCCAAGGTCCCTTCCAACTCTGCTATTGTATTGTATTGGCATTTTTGCCTTCCCCCAGCCCTGCTAAAGCCTACAGAGTGCTTCTGGGGCCTGGGGGAAGGCAAAAACAGCCCGTTTTTCACAAAAATGGGATGAGGGTGCAGGGCTTCGGGAGGCCAAATACACCGCTGTATTCGGTGTATAAGACGCACCAACACTTATTCCCTATCACTTGGCCTAGAGGTGGAGCTCTCACCTCCCAATCCTAGGTAGAGGCAGATGTAGGGTCTCCTGCTTGGTCAGGGGGTTGGACTAGATGACCTGCAAGGTCCCTTCCAACTCTGTTAATCTGTTAACTTCCACGCTCTTTTGGGGGGGGTGCATTTTATACCACGAAAAATACAGTAATGCGGCAACCTTTCCTGATACATCCTGTACAAAAGTTTTTCTTAATAGCAATAAGCCCCCACCCACCCTGATCCAAGTTTTTTTGAATTGCGTGTAACTCTTCCATAGCTATTAATGTACAAGCCATCAGGATTTAAATATAATGTACGACTCACAGCTAAAGTATGTGTGTATGCGTGCGCTTCATGATGCAATGAAGACCACCCAGAAGTTTCAACTGATCTGGAATACAAAGTTTTGTAGGACGCCCTGCAGTTTGCTTGTTGTATTATCACTGCAGCAGGAGCTACATAAGCTCTGGCTTCTATATGGGTAAAATGCAAGGTTCCACTTATCAGCCTTAAAAGCCCTACACAGAACATAATTGGGCACATATGGAAAATTCCAGGTTCTATTAAACAATGTCATCTGCCAGGACCTGTTGTGGCCCAACAGTGGCCTTCGGAGCTGGCAGCAGATTCGGATAGTGAGGAGGTTGGGGAGGAACATGGGCCAGTCCTGGAGTCTGGGGAAGGCTCTGATGAGGGCTCTGTATCGGAGGCAGAGAGAGGGCCAGGGCCATATGGCAGTTATCAACTACTTTCAGAGTCAGACATTAGTGAGACAGGCGAACAGCTGGAGCCTGTCCCCAGTGTGTGTGCATGCACAGAGTTGCCAGACAAAGGGAACAGCTAAAGACCAGGGGTCGACTTGGGAATAAGGCCACAGGTGGACAAAGAATGACCCCTCACATGGGAAATAAAAGAGGAGTGAAAGGGGAGTGGAGTTTGCAGGAGACAATTAGTTTGCTTAATTGGTTCGTGCCTCTCTGAGACTCTTTGCCAAGTTTTGCAGATATCAGACTGTTAGCTCTTCCAGCCAGATAAGGTCTGTGACTATAAATCCTCCCTTGAAAGGCTGGATGTGAATGAGCAGAATTCACAGTAAATTAATCAAAGGGTTTTTTGTCAGGACAAGGACATGCTCTTGGGAAGCCTAGATTAGAACAGAACCTAGGAGTGCCACCTGCCTTGAGACACAGTCCTCTAAATATGGAGGTTCTCCCCAAACTGGCCTTCTTAAGGTCCATTGAAACCTGGCTTTTCCCCTACATTTGGGTCAGGATGGGAGTTGAGCCCAGCAGTTTTTATTTAATAGCAATAGCACTTAGACTTACCTGTGTTTGCCCAAAAATAAGACCCTGTCCGGGTATTTATTTATAGGGGGGAAATGTCCAGACCAAACGTAATTTCTAATGTTGTATTTTCCCTTACCAGAGAGAGCCCCCTTGTGGAGTACTGTGAAGCCATTAGCATGGCAATTCCACTGTGCTGCACAGTAGAAACCATTTTACGGCAGTACAGTAGAAGCCATTTTAAGGCACAACAGGCTGTATCTTAATAGAACATACACCCCAAGTAGTGTTATGTGTCTTAGCCCCACAATGTTTTTTGTGCAGAGTAAGTCATCTGTGTGCCAAGTTTGGTTGAAACTGCTTGCGGGGTTCCAGCGTTATGCTGGAAAACACACATTCTCTCTCTCTCTCTCTCTTTTACATATATATAGATGGGCAAAGCACCACTTTGATAGCCTTGTTTAATCTTGCCAGCCAAGCTTACATTTCTTAAAAATGCTTGGATTTCTTGAGAATATACACCAATTGTTGTCTTCAAATAGGGTTATAAAATAAAAACAAAAGCACCCCCCAGTCATTATTTTGTTACCTGTCAGTTTATGGGTGCAAATTCGCTCATATTAGGGTTTTATTAGCATTAGGATGTGTTCAGTGTTAAAAATATAAATATTTAAAAAATAAAACAAACACATTGTTAAGCGCAAAGTATATATTTATATCATGTAAAACAAAAAAAGCAGTGAAAAATGTATTACATAAAGGAAAATAATGTAACAGAATTTACTACGATATCTAACATAGGCATGCTCTTACACCTAAAGAAAATATAACATTTATAACTATATATATATTTGAGAGTTGTGTTTCAGAGTTCTCTAAAAGAAAACGTTTTAAAATATAGAAGTTTTTCACCCAAAGGAAAAAGTGTCACTTTAGACAAACATACAAATCCACCTCTTGTATAAAAAGTCGTTCCCGTCCCCCCCATTGATTGCAAGTGAAATCATTTTAATATGGATTTTCCATATGTGCAAAAGATAGGGTACCATTAATTGCTCTTAACCTTGCATTGCTTGAGCTCCAACACTGATTGGTACAACTGTGAATCCACATGATTTATCGAAACAGCATATATGTTTTTTTTCAAAGCATGTTGCCAAACATACAGAAGAATTCATAAGCTTTCATCCCATTTTTGAACACACGGTACTTAAAAAAATATCTAGAAGCCATAAAGTTAGGACAGTAAATCTGTTTAAATATATACACCAGTCAATACAAAATACTACCTATAACACTTTTTTTTCTTTTGCATTTCAATACCCTAAAAAAGAGTAAGCCACTTTGTCAAATGATAGATTTGAATTTAAAAAAATGTATAATAGCATCTAGTTTGTTTTTCTTCTGCCAACAGTACGAGTGATTGCTAAGGCACATTTCCCACCTAATAAGCAGGTTTAAAGAGTAACTAGAGTTAAGTACTGTACAGAAGGCTTAGTGTTAAAGAGAAATTCAAGGAGAGTTTTAGGTAAGTACTTCTCTAGCAGTGCGACTCAAATATAGATTGAGCTGTGTAGTGTAGTGTACAACAAGGAAAAATTAGGGTGAAAAAAATGTTCCAACTTTAAAGCTGTAACCAAGTAAAGCAACTTAGAATGATTACTGGATACAGGAATTCCAGAAGTTCCTTTGCTGGCTGGAGAATTCTGGGAGCTGAAGTCCTTCAGACTTAAAGTTGCAAAGGTTGGAGACCCCTGCCTTATCTGATATTCAAACAGGGATCCCCTCATTATTGGAAAAAAACCAACTGCAAGATCTCAGAATTTCTCACCCTTTCTCCCATTTGGAAGATTATTTGAATCAATTTGTAGTTAGTTTCAGTTGGCTTTCAAGTATTTCTTGGAAAGGATGGGAGAAGTAAAAACAACAACAGAGGAATCCTCTTAACGGGACTGAGAATCTGCTTGTATGACCCCCATTCCCATGGGCGGTTGATATGGCATCGCAGAAGAAAACTAATTCGTTAAGCTGTGGCTTATTGGCATACACACAAAAACACTCAAAGCTACAACCGTTTTAACTTCATCCTCAGGTCAACTAAAAAGGGACACGTGGCTGAAACCCAGCATTACACTTCTTGACTTCTCTTCCTTGCACCCATAAAATCTTTCCCAAAAGAGCCAATCTCTTTATAGCAGATTTGGAGGGTGAATACGTGGTGCCCGAGGGAGGAGAGGGCATTTCCTGCTTTACATGACATCAAGTGGAAATAACTTTTACAAACTTGAGCTAAGAACTGGACTCCGTCCAGAGTTTTTAATTTTTTTAAAGCAGGTCCTAGTCCAGGGGTGTCAAACTTGATTTCATTAAGGGCTGCATCAGGGTTGTGTTTGACCTGGGGGGGGGGGGAGCGGGCCTGGCATTGGTGGGTGAGGCCAGCTCAATGTCATTTGTGTCGGGGGTGCCTGTGGTGATCTAAGCACCCTGCAGGCCAGATCCGGCTCCTGAGCCTTGAGTTTGACACCCTTGTCCTAGTCTGAAAATTATACACTAAACTTTAGGTTTAAACTTTTCTTGATGGTTAGAACATAGAATATCAGAGATGGAAGGGATCTTGGAGGTCTTCTAGTCCAACCCCCTGCTTAGGCAAGAAACCCTACACTACTTCAGACAACTGGTTATCTAACATCTTCTTAAAAACTTCCAGTGTTGGAGCATTAACAACTTCTAGAGGCAAGTTGTTCCACTGATTAATTGTTCTAACTATCAGGAAATTTCTCCTTAAATCCTAAATTGCTT
This sequence comes from Rhabdophis nuchalis, assembly GCA_039707465.1. Lineage (NCBI taxonomy): Eukaryota > Metazoa > Chordata > Lepidosauria > Squamata > Natricidae > Rhabdophis > Rhabdophis nuchalis. Next base: position 50,994,069 of record CM077649.1, read on the forward strand.
CTCTCCTGGATTAGTTTCCACCCATTGCTTCTTGTCCTGCCCTCAGGTGCTTTGGAGAATAGCTTAACTCCCTCTTCTTTATGGCAGCCCCTGAGATATCGGAACACTGCTATCATGCCTCCTTCTAGTCCTTCTTTTCATTAAGCTAGACAGGTTAATATTATAAACTCTTGCAATAAAGGCAACAAATTAATGGGAATGTTGACAGACCAATGCATTTAAAGGGGAAGGGGAAAAAAGGCATCATAGCTTATATTTCAACATGGCCATTTTGTTCATTTAAAATACTCTTTGGAATATCACAATTCCTACAGACAACTTTGAAGACAAACCATTCCTGCTAAAAGTAAAGTTACAGATATATATTCACTCTTTGACTTCAGTGCTAATCACTACAACTAAAATACATGGCCAACTACATGCTCATGTTGCCATCTATCACATCTTTACAGTCTTCTTAGTGTACAATGGACCTATTTTTCAGTATGCTTTTGATATAGTTTAACTGTAATGTTCCCATTGCTAATATTGTAAACTCACCTGACAGTGCAGACAGTGTCATGAAACTATATACAGAAAAACATCATATTCTTTTCATTGGGGACACTTGATTCTCAAGCCAACAATTCCATCAACATTAAAAAGCTCCCCAAACGATGACAAAAACTGTCCTTTGATTAAGAACTCAAAATAAGGTTTATTGTGTTCAAAGCTGAGGGTAAAAGCAAGATGGTTGGCCATTCTTAAATGGCAAGGTTAAAAACTTTAAAAACTCCTTCCAGAATATGTGAGGCTAATGTTCAAGTGAGTACATTTAGGTAAAGAATTCTGTAAGAAGAGGAAGTTTCTTTCAATTCTGGATACAGGGGTGAAACTTAAGCCAAAGGCTCTTTAATCTAATGAATACATTCAAAGTTATCCTTTTAAAAGCGGTAAACAAAACATAAAACTATTGATATTAACTGGCTATACGAGCTTAGTATAAAAAAAAATCCATTCAGACTTAAATAAGACTAGGTGAAGTCAAAAATTTCACTATTTAAAAATATTAAAACAAAAACAACCAATACACAAAACAGAATTTTCCTTTTCTAATCTACGGCTATAATTAAAAAGAGGTCTAAAATTTGGAAAACAAGCGAAAGAGGCAACAATCACGACCCATGTTTTTGTAGGAAAGGGTTTTCTTTATGATGCTGTAAAATGTGAGCAAACTAACTGAGGGGATTAAGAAGCTGCCAGTGGGCACAATCCAATAGCCGTCCTTGGCGTGTGCCCGCTTTGTTCAATATAGATCAGGGATGTCCAAACTTGGGAACTTTAAGACTTGTGGACTTCACCTCCCAGAATTCCCCAGCCAGCATAGCTGGCTGGGGAATTCTGGGAGTTGAAGTCCACAAGTCTTAAAGTTCCCAAGTTTGGAAATCCCTGATATAGATCAAGCGGGATGAAGAACTGTACCCAACACTTAAATGTCTGATGATTCGCGCCCAACCATAAAACATTTTATGTTTTATTCCCAAATTGGTATGGATTCCGCCTCCCCACTCCTTATCAGATACGTCATTTTGGGCTAGCCGGGACAGTTAAGGGTTAGTTTGTTTTTTGCCAACACACAAAAGCTGAAGCTCCACAACATCCTTAGTCCAAAAAAAGGACAAGCAAACAGAAAGCAGGGCAAAAGGAATGGTAGACATTATCCAGAAATATAGCTGGTCTCTTTCTCTCTCTCTCTCTCTCTCTCTAACCAATTTCGTTGTATACATGATATACAATCACAATAAAGGCTATATACTTTTTCTCCCAATTTTTCCATCCTCTCCCTGCCCATTACCACCATGCTGAACAGTAGTTGCAACAGAAAAAAACAACAACAGAATTCTTCAGAGTCAAATGTGAAAGAGGTCAGCGATATAACAGCAGCGATCGGACAAAAAAAAAAAAAAGAACAAAACATTGGATCAACAATCGGAAGTATTTTGTTCAGTAAAATGTTTTCCTCTCTGATCATAAGCCAAGATGCCTTTATGATACCGTTCTCAACAAAGGTACATGTCTTATCTCCTTAGATCCTTCAAAGATTTCCAATTCCATCTCCCTGAGGCCCCTATAACCAGGTGAGAAAGCTTTCTTTATCTAACTTGGTGGCTGCCAGCACAGATTCCATGTCATTAAGGATATCGGAGCTCAAAGCTTCTTGTAGGCTTGGCATCAGTTCCTCTCCTTCTATATTCATCGCGTCGCCTTCCAGTGTTCCAAGGTCCACATTAGTCCCCGGAATGGCTTCAAGGTAGTCTGGGAAACGGTTCTGATGGGAGGGGATGGAGCTTTGGTTGATAGTGTCACCTAGATACACAAGGAATGCAAAGCAGGGCATTAAGAACATATATATATTGAAGTGGCTCTACATACTGCCCATTTGAAGCCAACCCCCACACCCTATGCAGCGTCTCACGGTGATAATATCATCACTGTGAAAATATCTGCAGACCCCAATTTATGAAACATAAATTGTTTCAACTCTTACCCTCAAAACAACTGCTGTAGGGCACTGCACACCAGAACAACTAGACACAAGGACAAATTTCCCCCCGAATGCCATCACTCTGCTTAACAACTAATTCCCACACTGTCAATAATTTACTAAGAATGTATTACTATTCTTCTTCTCTTCCTTGCTATCTATCTATCTCCATTTATTATAACCATATTGCTAGTATCTTTCAATTTATAGTTTTTATTGTTTCCTAGTATGATTTGATAGCTTATTAGTAACCTATGACTATCCCGAAGTGTTGCATCTTTTTATTCTCGATGAATGTATTTTATTCTCCTTATGTACAATGCGAGCACATGGACAAAAGACAAATTCCTTGTGTGTCCAATCACACTTGGCCAATAAAGAATTATATTCTATTCTATTAAATCATGGAGACCCCCTACTGAAAGAACTCCTTTGAAGGAAGGAAGGCATCAACTGAGAGCAAGAACAACTGCCAATCCGTTCTGAGATAACTTGCAACAACTGTTGCTCAAGGAAGAGAAAATCAAAGCGAGGTTCCTCTTCTGAAACTTCACAGCAGCCCACAATAGAAGGCCCATCTGCCTTAAAGAGAGGGTCATCAAAATTTAAAACCCTCTGCTTGTGTTCCCCCCGCCATCCCTTTCTTTTAGTATGATGTTGTTTAGATTGCAAAACAGAAATTGTTTTATGACTGATCTTGGAACTATTTTCAAGATTAAGGTTAAAACATTTATTTTTTTATAAATAATATAAAAGGATTAAATAAACAACATTACAAGCTGCATGAGTGCAGTCGAAATAATTTTCAATGGTGTTTGTTATCAATCTGAAGGGAAATATGGAACTTTACAACCTGAAACCACAGGGACCGACAGGCTGCAGAACTTCTGCAGCAGTAAATTAGGAAATGGTTCAGATTTGAATCAAATAGAATCAAATAGGATGTGAGCCAGGTCCTCTAGTTTAGTTTATATATCAATGAAGAAAATATAATATTGTTGTCCGACCTTCGCACTATCTCGGACCTCCGCCTCTTCCGCCAACGCCTTAAGACGTACCTATTCCAGCAAGCCGGCCTAGCGTAGCCCCCCGTTTCTGACTATATTTATAAATTTTAATTTTTTAGGGTTTTAAAGGGTTTTAGCACGGGTTTTAGGTTAATTTAATATGTTTTTAAGAGTTTGTATTGTTTTGTAATGGTTTTTAATAATGCCTGTGCGCCGCCCTGAGTCCTAACAAGGAGAAGGGCGGGATATAAATTCGAAAAATAATAAAATAAAATAAAATAAAATAAAATAAAATAAAATAAAATAAAATAAAATAAATAAATAAATAAATAAATAAATAAATAAATAAATAAATAAATCACTATAAATCCAAAGCATTTTTTCTCTCTTTAAAAACGCTAAGGTATGGGCAGGACACTGGGAAGCATATACCGTATTTTTCGGAGTATAAGATGCACCAAGATTTCAAAGAGGCAAATTTTTTTTTTTAAAGGTTTTGCACTCTGCAGACCTCCCAAAAACGGCCTGTTTTTTGCAAAAACAGGCCTATTTTTTAAAAAAGGCATGCATAGCATTTAGGAGGCTTATAGAGTGCTCCTGGGGGCGGGGGGCTAGGGTGGTGGTGGCAAAACTGTGCAAAAAACGGCCCGTTTTACACTCATTTTTGCCCTCCCCAGCCCCCAGGAGCTCTCTGAAGCTTTCTAAAATCTATGCACGACCATTTGGGTAAAGGGGGCAGGGTTTTGGGAGGCAAAACATGTTGTATTCAGTATATAAGATGCACCCAGATTTTCAGCATCTTTTTTGAGGGGAAAAGGTGCATCTTATACTCCAAAAAATACGGTACTTGAAGTCCTTGTTCTCTGAAGAAAGTAATGTCCAGTGTACCTTTCTGTCTCCTGACAATTCCATTGTCTCACTCATATCTATTTTATTGCAATCTACTAACCCCTCCATCTTACTGATAGTTAAACAAGGTATAAGAAGCATCAGTCAGACAGCAACTGGAAGGAAACGACCCTCACCTGTATCCATTTCATCAACACTATTAAGGAAGTCATCCGGAGTTCTAGGAACACTGTAACTGCTCATGCTGAGGCCACTGTCTGTGCTCTCATCTCTGGAGTGGTATGTTCCACTGCAAGGGAAATTTTATGTCAATTTAAGTTACTGATGGGAAAAACAGCCAGCATTTATCATCAAAAGCATTCATGTTCGCAGTCAGGGTTGAATGATGTTCTCCTCGTAAAAACACATATTAAAACTAGTCTGTGAAGGAGAATTCTTTAAACGTTCAATTCTGCAGGTCTCAATTCCCACAATGCAGCATACAGTGTGACATCCATTCCCAGCACTATAAATTTCTTCCACAACCTTGACTTATCTTTGCTGCCACCACATAACGTCTTGAATGCTATGATGCTGTAATCTTTTAAAATGGTAAATAAGTCTGTGTGACTCTCAAGAAAAAAATAAATTCACAGGAGTTAGTAATGCAGAGCTCTGTTAGGGCAACATTTTTTAAAAAAAAAGAAATTGGCAATGCCTTCTAATTTGCTGGTGTGTGCTTGAGAATTCTAATCTAAATATGTTTCTAATTTGTATTTGCTGTCTGTAACCTGGTTCGAGTCAGTTGACCGAAGCAGTATCAAATCTGCATAAATAAACAAAACTGCAATTTAGTTTACACACTATTATGCTACTGACTGACCCACTGCAAAAGCTTGCAGATAGTCCTCGATTTATAGCAGTTTGTTTAGTGATGGTTGAAAGTTACAGTGACACTGAAAAAGTGACATGAGTTTGTTTCTCACTTGCAACCATTGCAGGATCCCCATGGTCACATGATCAACATTCAGATGCTTAGCAACTGGTTCATATTTATGACGGTTGCAGTGCCCTGGGGTCATGTGATCCCCCTTTTGTGACCTTCTGACAAGCAAGATCTATGGGGAAGCCAGATTCACATGACAAGCAAGTTGAGCTGCGGTGGTGCCACGGTTAGATTGCAGTACTGCAAGCTGCTGCTGCTACCTGCCTGCAATTTGGCAGTTCGATTCTCCCCAGCTCAAGGTTGACTCAGCCTTCGATCCTTCTGAGGTGGGTAAAATGAGGATCCAGATTGTTGTGGGCAATAGGTGGACTCTGTAAACCGCTTAGAGGGGGCTGTAAAGCACTGTGAAACAGTATATAAGTCTAAGTGCCATTCCTATTGCTATTAAATAACTGCAAAACATGTTGTAAAATAGGGCAAAGTACACAACAAATGTCTTGCTTAGTAGAAGAAATGTTGGGCTCATTTGTGGTTGTAAATGAGGACTACCTGTACTTTAAAAATGCACTTGTTCCACAATGACTGACATTTTAACTATAACATACGCAGACATATAGCATATACAAGGGCTCCAGATATACTCAAGAGTTTAGTTATGGCAGTCCCTAGCCTTGAATTTAGAATTTTAAAGGACTGCCAGAATTCAGAAAATTCTGAAAATACTATTTATATGATAGTAAGGCAAGGAGGAATGCCCTTGAGAAATGGCAAATGTCATTAAAAACAGTAATTGTCTTCTGTCTGATTGACATATGCTTGAAAAATAAGACTCCGGTCCTTGACTGAAACAATGTCCAAGTAACCAACAATGGCCAGCATTTCTTTTCAGTTCTTTGTGTGTACTGATGTCCCATTTTCAACCTTATCTACCCTGTTTCCCTGAAAATAAGACAGGGTCTTATTTTCTTTTGACTCCTGAAATAAGTGCTTGGCCTTATTTTTGGGGAGGTCTTATTATTTTTGAGATACAGGAGTCGGCGAGTGTGGTTACCTCATAGTTGCTGCTGCAATATTTCGGGGAGAGCTTATTTTCGGGGGAGGGCTTATTATAGCGCATGTGCTCAAAAAATCCGATTGGGCTTATTATCCGTGGAGGTCTTATTTTCTGGGAAACAGGGTATCCAATAATTAGAAGCATTAAAACACACGACCCTGTTAACTAGTAACCAGAGGCTGCATAAATTAACACCAGAAAAAAATATACCCTGCTTGCCTTGTAATATGATATGCTGAATCCTATCACCATTTCCTGTGTGTCAGTGCTATAAAGAATAAAATTAAAAGCAGGAATACTGCAGACTCCTTTAAGAGAGCCGCACAGCAAGTTCAGTGTTAGTGTTTGAAAAGGTTTTCTGAATTGCTGGGCACCTATTGGCTTGTGTCTGGGAGAACACGTTACGACTTTGAAGACAAAATCTTTTCTACAAGTCTGAACAGTTGATTTCCACAGATCTTAATCTTCAGCTTTTTTTTGGGAGGGGGGGAATGGGGTGGGGGGCTAAATGCAAGAGTGAACTAGATTTGTCCTGTAAGAAAAGATCCTTTTACAGCTGCAGTTCTTGGAACAGAGCAAAGTCCCAAACAGAGGATTACAGAAACCAAACAGAATTTGAAAAATCGTTAGCTTTGACGAAATGCAACCACTGGTAGCTACTGCCACTAACCTGTTAAGAAAGGGATCTGAGCTATTTGTGGTCATTGTTCTGAGTTCTTGAGACATTCCCGGAGAGGAGACTCGATTCTGGGTGCCATCTTGTTCCATACTGGGAAGCTGACTACGGAGAGCCAATTCCTGCCAATTAAGAAATGACTGTATTCATAACTCACATTCAAGGTTCAATGCTCAGTTGCAACATCAGAGGGAGACACTGTTTGTTTGGTGCTAAGCTACGTAATTTCAAAAGTTAGGACAAGTCTCTTACCAGTTATCAGTAATTGCTATGGTACTCATGGCATTTTATAGGCTACCTCCATCAAGACACATAGCTATGACCCTGAATATCAGCTGTTGGAGAAATTAATGTATTTTTCGGTCCATAAGATGCAACCCAACCCCACAAAAAGTGGGTGGAAATGGTGCTGGTCCTTTGGTGAATAGCAGCCGGGCCTCAGTGGCGGGGTCCTTTTACAGTGCTGAACCCCGCCTCTTCTGTCTTTGTCATTGCCTGCCTCTTCTCGCTCTTTTCCACAGTGCAGGAGTCAATAGGCAGAGCTGGGTCATGAGAAGACACCTATCTGTGGTCCTCTCAGGCGCCACATGGGGTTTTTTTTTCTTGTTTTCCTCCTCTAAGCTTAGGTGCGTCTTATGGCCAACTGCATCTTATAGTGTGAAAAACACAGCAAGTGGGAAAGTACTAATGTAAAGTACTCATCCCCTACTTCTAAACTTCCCAAGAAGCATCTGGTTGGCAGGTGTGAGAAGAGAAGGATGAACTAAGTCAGTCTTTGATCAGAGCCATCAGAACTCCTAATGTTATTATTCAACTCTCATCCATTTACCTCACTTTCTTACCATCTGGATTCCTTTTTTGTTTTGTTTTGTACATCCTTATTGTGGTACAGTGACAAATAATTTGAGAAACAACTTAAATGGTAGAGCTGGAGAAAATAAATAAATAAATCGAAGCAAACTCGCAGGGAAAAGAACCTGAGACTTCAGAGAAGGGATGGGCAAAGACAACATGAATGGTAATGACACAGGAGATATTTCAAGTTCTTATGAAGTTAAAAAGGGATTTGCTTTGCTAGTTTAAGAGATGGGAAGGGCCAGTTTAAACAATGGGAAGGGCCTTGAAAGTTTGCCAAAGTTCTGCCACCAGAGACATAGAAAGTTACCCGGTGGTGTCAGCAGCTTTAGAAATGGGGACATGCACCAACAGGTTTAACGGGGATGGTGAGACACCGTCCTTCAATGGCTCCTCAAATATTACTCACCTTCATTCTTAATAAACATTAGCCTGCCTTTTAACTTACACAATACCAAGAAGGAAAAAGTCATTCAGAACTGCCCACTATGTTCAACAAGATCCTCATGAAAGCAATGTTTTCAGAATGAAAGATAACACTGGATAGAAAAAAAAAAAAATACCCGCAGACCGTTCTGTTTTAAAGGCAGCTGAATAAAAAAAAGCACTGTAATATGATTTCTTAATCATGGACTTAACATATAGCATATAATCCAATGTGAGGCTTTGCAACTTGATATTTTAATTCATAAATCAAAAGGATACTGAAAGGATTCATGTTTCAGTTAATGTTTGAATACGAAGTCTGGAAAAAAAATCTGCCTGGTAATTATTATTTCCTCATTACTTAGAAAAACAAAAACAAAGTCAAACATTTCTTATTGACATAAGAAAATTAAGATTTAACACTTTGTTTTGCACATAGAACACTGGACTTTATAAACCAAGCTAAAATAATCTATCAAATTCATAGAAGAGCTACTGTATTTAGACTTTTGAATACTGTCCAACTGCACTTTAAATGCTATTTTTGGAGTCAGAAATTCATCAAATTTTTCTGCTAATTTTGAAATATGTAATAACATTCTTTTAACATTTTGTCTTTGAAAAGTAAAAATCTTGTATTTTATAGTGATGTTTTATTTATAGCAGGGGTCTCCAACTTTTGCAACTTTAAGTCTGAAGGACTTCAGCTCCCAGAATTCTCCAGTCAGCTTTGCTGGCTGGTGAATTCTGGGAACTGAAGTCCTTCAGACTTAAAGTTGCAAAGGTTGGAGACCCCTGTTTTATAGGATCAAATCCAAAGATTTCAAAAAAGATTAGTTATTAAATCAGCAAATATTTGGCAGTGACAAATACTAAAATAGGGTTATGCTGGAGATCAGTCAAGATTAAAACAAAGAATCTGTTGTGGAATACAGATACAATTCCAAAACCTATTAATAATATAATTATTAAATAACTTATATGTGTTTGTGACAATTGTTTATAGGTCATATCCCTATATTCATTTAATTGCTTGTAAATGCCACTAAGCCTTTTAATATAGGTTCTCCCCATATGTATGCTTTTAATTTCAGTAATTTTTCCATTCCACTAAAGTTGTTGAATGACTTCAGAAGGTTAATAGTTCCTTCTTCGCATTATTGTACAAAAAGATTTTGATTCGTAGTGTTCCAGTGTTCTTTTTCAAGAGTGAATTTATATTACATCACAATATAATACAATTTGCTGAATAGAAACCTTCTGGTTGGCTTCAAGTAACATGCTAAGTTACAAACCATGCTTTACATACCTTAGTGTCTACATTCACACAATGTTCTTGGTCAAAAACAAAGCAACCTCAGAATGGGCATTGGTCTTATCTGATATGCCCATTCTCTGTGGAGTGGAGATAGCATCCACGATTGCTTATAGACTCAGTCTATTTTAGGAAAAGACGTGTTTTTCTCTTCTCTCTTCCATTCCTGAATATTTTAATAGGTATCCTCGAAATGGCACCAGTTCCTTTGGCGCCACTTCAAAATGGTGGCCCTCACCTTTGGGGAGCAAAAATGGTGCCCGTTGAGTTGCTTGAGGCCTGGGGCTATAGCTACGGAATGGAAACTCATGAGCAATGCCCCTGGGATGTGTCGGGACCACTAATTATGTCTTCTGCAGTCTTAAGGTTGGATTGGGAAGCTGCTCTTACCTGCTGTTAAAGGGAGTTAAACCATTGTTGATTTAAGGTTAAACCATTGTTGATTTGTAGAAGGATAGCTATTAAAATATCCAGGAATGGAAGAAAGAATAGAAAAACACATCTGGTCCTAAGATAGAGTCTAAAAGCATTCCTGGATGCTATCTCCATCACTATGGAGAACGGCTTAGTGCAATGTATAAATCAGACAATAACTTCTTTACATTATTGTTGCACTTAATGGATAATTTATAATACCACTGATCTAGTAGAGCTATTAATGCGACAGATTTCTGATACTGCTTGATCTTTTACATATCCTCTTTATTTATCAACTCTGTCAAACTGAGATATTCAAGATTGGAAATAATATTAAGCATATGCTAGTAATGTATTAGTTTCCATAAATGTAAAATGTGTTATGAGAGTTCAGATTCTGATACCATGGACAATAATAACAACATCATTGTACTGGCACAACATTATTTATTTGGGACTAGCTATACCCTCTCCTAGCTGTACTCCCACGCATTGCTGTGGCCAAGTTTGGTTAAATAAAAACGTTTTCCCTCATAGACCCTCTCAGCGACCCCCTTCCTTCTCTGCCTGTTTCCCCTCCCTCTCCCTCCCCTCTCTTTACCTACCTACCTACCTACCGTATTTTTCCCCCCAGTGGCCTTGTGGGGGGGAGTTGGTGGAGGGGGGGCGGCGGCGGCGAGGCCACTGACTTGGCAGCGGCCTTGTGGGGAGGGAGTTGTTGGAGGGGGGGCGGTGGTGGTGGAGAAGCCGCTGACTCGGCAGCGGTCTTGGGGGGGAGTTGGCGGCAGGGGCGGCAAGAGAGGCCACTGACTCAGCAGCAGCCTTGTGGGGGGCAGTTGGTGGAGGGGGGGCGGCAGCAGCGGTGGAGAGAGAGGCTGCTGAGAAGGCAACCATTGCAGATATGGCGTAGACCACTCTCTCGTGACATGAGCTGAAAAGCGCCGGGTGGGATGGGCCGCGAAGGGGAGGGGGGTGAGTGAGCGAGTGAGGAAAACACACAGAAGAGCTACAGTTTTCCATTTGTGTGGCGTGTACCTGGCACTAGTGTGCCATCCACATAATCTGTACGTATCATTGGTGCTGTACTTATAAGGAACATTGTGTGAAAATTTGGTGGCAATTGGTGCAGTAGTTTCTGAGATTAGCGGTTTTGAACAAACTCAGTTACATTTTTATATATATTTTCTGGAATATAAAAAAGTTGCAGATTAAAATAAAGTTCTATATAGAAGGAGTATATTTAAAAGAGAAATCTCCATAAATTAAAAGTAGCTTTTTTTAAAAAAGTGGTTAAGAGCTAGTACAGGTAGTCCTTAATTTACAACCACAATTGAGCTCAAAAATTATGTTATTCAAAATTTATGTTGTGAGAAATTTGTTAAGTGAGTCTGCTATTTTACGACTTTTTGTTAAGTGCATCACTGCAGTTCTTAAATTAGGAACACAGCTGTTAAGTGAATCTGGTTTCCCCATTGACTTTGCTTCTCAGGTGATAAAAGAAATCACAAGATCCTGGGACATTGCAACTGTCATAAATGTGAGTCAGTTGTCAAGCACCTGAATGTAAATCATGTGACCAGGGGATGGGTTTTAGCTGGCATTATGGCTGATCCGCTCATGCTGGATGCACGCTGTGCGTGCATTTGCAGCGCAATGGAAATTGTTCTGCGCATATGCAGAAATCCCCAAAAAGATGGTGGTAGTGATGGCGGCAATTGGGGAACCAGTTCAGGGGCGTGTCAGGGCTGGGATGCTGCCGGTTCTGCGACCCAGGCTAGCATACCACTACCAATTCGGCTGAACCTATCCGAACTGGTAGGAACCCACCTCTGTACCTGATCATAGGGATGCTACAACGGTCGTAAGTGTAAAAAACAGTTATAAGTCACTTTTCAGTGATATTGTAACTTTGAATGGTTAGTAAGTCAAGGACTACCTGTAATAGTTACAGATAAGGAATCCAAATTAAAATTGAAAACATTATTATTATGGTGCAACATTTTTTCTCTGTACCTGAAGTCCTGGCTTTTTCCTTAGCCCTGAGCTAGGATATTATGTGAGCTGCCAGAATGTTTCAATGTTTTTCTGTGAATTATTCTCCATTCTATTGATTGGTTGGCTTATTACTGATTTTTTTTTTCTTTTTGACATTGTTAGTTGCCCATAGTTTCTTGGTGGCTACTGAATAAAAAAAAACAAAAACCCACACACTCACATTCTAAACTACCATGGCTATGTTTCCATTTTTATAATTTTCACTTTTTTATTTCAATGTAGACGTTAATATTACCAATCAGAAGCAAGTGAATAGAGTTCCCAAATATGAATGGAATCTTTGAAATGACTTTAAGCAGAACTACTGAAGACTCATAGTTTCCACAGGCTAAAGAATATTTAGATTCAAGCCAAAATAAATCTACCAGGCAGTTGGCCCTTTTATTTTTAGAGGCTTTTCTAGACATGGACACCAATCTAGTCGTGGTGTTCCAGAGGCCCTGAAAGTGACTAAACAGGTGTCACATAGACAGAGTTGAATTTCAGGATCTAACTGAATATGAACATGGTAAAAATGATTAAGGGTGGAGTTGAGGAAAGCAACAATGACAAAAACAGGCTTATGTAGTGGAATCAAAAGGATACACAGGATTGCAATCCTCAAATGGCTGTTCAATGTATGTGGCTTTGAGGTATTCTGGGGCAAGTTTTTTTCCTGTTACATGAGCTATTAGTTATCAACTATTGCTTTGACTCATTAATCTATTTTTAATCAAAAGAATCTGTGATCTCACATGAATTTGCAGCCTTGATGTTACTAGCTGTTTCCCCCAAAATAACACCCAACTGGAAAATAAGCCCTAGCATGATTTTTCAGGATGCTCATAAGCCTTATCCCCAAAATAACCCCCAGTTAAGATCGTCAACCAGACAGATGCATTTAGTACTATATTTCCCCCAAAACAAAACCTAACCAGAAAATAAGCCACAATGCGTCTTTTGGAGCAAAAATTAATATAAGATCCAGTCTTATTTCCGGGGAAACACCAGTATATCTATAAGTAAGCAACTCCCAGGAATAATTAGAAAGAAGTTAATTGCTGCCATATCTTCCAAACCAACTTTCTCTACAATGGTTTCATTGCTGAAATGAACTCTAAAAACTTTTCACTAGTTTATATGCCGAAGCAATCAGATTATTGCTTTTAATATACTAAAAAGCATGCATTCACAATGTTATGAATAACCATAAAGGAATCTTGTCCTAAAACAGGAATTTATGTAATCCAGTTTCATATTTTGGATAACAAAAAAGTAAGAACACAAAATGAAAAATTTAATTTCAGATTAAGATTGTAGTCCTCTGGAATCCAAGGAGACTCAGACACTGCCGGCTTTTACCAATTTGATATTACATAATTAAATAAATATGGAATATAAATTGTCAAGAATCCTACCTTAGATTTTCAGTAGCTTATCCAGAATTAGAGATTATGAACAAAAATAACCAATGGTTCAAGCAACTAAATAAAGTAACAATTAATATTACATAGATTATTGTTCATTCTTTTGTTTGAGAGTCAACATTTATGAGCAAAAATTTGAAGGCTGTATTTTAATTAGATAAAAATATATAACATATTCAAGTCAAACTCCATTATTGGTGATTTGATGGGCGATGTAGTTTTCTTGGCAGCAATATGGAATGGGTTTACCAGAGCCATTTTCTGAGATTTTCCTCAATTCCAGAGTCTTACCTATAATCGTGCAGTTTCTTGATCCTACATCCAATTACTAAGTAAATGTAATCCAGTTAGCTTTTTGAAACCAGACAAGATCAGGCAGATGATATCTCCTAATCACATTGCAGTATTTTCTGAGTCCAATGTTTGTCCTATTCACATTGATTTTGAAGTAACATGAGACATCAATAATATCTATCCCAGGACTTAGTTTCACCACTTATAGTTATTTAATTGGACTAATCATCTTGCATGAAGCTACAACAGGAGATTTTTCATACCTTGTTTATTTATTTTTTAGTCTGTATAAAACAGGATTCTGTGTGGCCTGTTGTAATACTTCTATAGCCAACTCTTCCGTACTCAGATATAATTTGTAGTATTCAAGCAATCCCTCTCATTAGTCCTCCCACAATCAACACATAGCCCTGCAATGTGGAATTAGTAGTATGTGCTTTTGAGGTCTGGCAAAACATTGAGCCACACTGGAGAGGATGGAACATCACAAACAGACTTGTGATCATACACTTTTATTAAAAACATTAATACACATTTTGCCAGGAAATTCAACACAGATGAGCTCAGTCTTACACTGAAATCTTGAGAGAGCACACAGTCTCACTGTTCACAACACCGTAGAGTTGTGACCGTAATGAGTTAAATAAATAGGGGTTTAAGGTCTTCGGTGCATGAAATAATTCTAGTACTATGGTTTTAACTACATATAAATTGAGCTTAATTTGTTGGTCTCAGGAGAAGTGCAAATTAGCACTGTTTTCCCCAAATGGTATTTAAGAATAAATCTAAGAACATTGCAAAGACTGATCCCTAGATTATTTACACTAACAGGTTACTTATCTGCAAGTGCCTCAGCTATTTCAAACGATCAGTTTAAGATCAAAGCAAATCAGTTATTTAATATAACTGCCATATCCAGAAAGGCCTTACCTGAGCATATTATTACACCAACAAATATGGTAGCATCCTTTGCAGACTGTACTCTCTATGATCATTTCAGACTGCATTTTAAATAGTCTTCCAGGTTTATGAGCCTGTATCTATCAAGACGGTACATTCTTTCCATTCATTCTTCTTTCTGACTTCTTCAAAAAGTATTTATTAAAAATTGTCATTGTATTTTTAAGACTTTAAGGAACCACATTTTCTTTACAGCTGAGTTGCTGGAGCCACTGCATGATGCTAACACCTTTCTGCTGAATCTGTTTAAACATTTGTATTCAATTATTTATTATTAGGAATTCTAGAATAGGAAGCAGTAATTTATGTACTGTTCAGATCGGGAATCCAAATTAAAGTATCCCTGATGGATGGCTCTGTCTAGTCTCTTTTTTAACACATTTTCTAGTTAACTATTTCCATTTCTGAAGTTTGTTTTCAACTTCTCGAGGTAGAAATAAAAGTCTAACTTATAGACTTAAAACTTGTATTTTAGAGCAGGCTTTTAAAACAACGGTTTTGAACCATCTGGAAAGGTTGCAAGGAAGTTAAGGGTGAATGGATTATAATTTTCAAAATCTGATTACTTTGGTCTAGGGCAGGGGTGTCAAACTCGATTTCATTGAGGGGACACATCGCAGTTGTGTTTGACTTCGGGGAAGGGTGTGTGGGTGGCCAGCTTGATGTCACTCATGTCGAGGGTGTCTGTGGTAGTCTGAGCACTCTGCCAGTGAAAATGGTGTGCAGAAAAATATAACATCTCTAATAAACAATAATAGTAGAGTCCATACACTGATTAATACAAAGTTGGTTACTCGGATGTAAAAATTAAAATAACACCATTGCATTAATTCTGCCAGATTCTAAACACAGGGCACAGGAATAATATGATAAACACTAAACCTAATCCAATATCAGAAATAAGTATTTATTTTCAACCAAGATAACCAGGCTTTAATTTTGCCTTAGCTATAACTGAAATCAATTGACCTTTGATAAATGATACGTCCCTTTGGGCTTAGACTGAGTTAAGAACTGGATCCAGTTAAGTCAACGAAGCATGTCCAAACAATCTAAACTCGATCTCTGGGCTAATAGGCAGAAGTTATAATCCATGCATTGAGTCGCCAAGCAATGCACAGGAGAACCTAATGCTATTACTGAAGGCTTGTGAGAAGATAAAAATGTGATATTCTCCCAGAAATGTGACAGACGGAATGAAACGGTATGTCACTATTTTCCTTAACCCCAAAACATTTTTTCAACAAAATGCTGTAGCAAAATTCTTCCATATAGAGGTCCATTCCTAATCTATTCCAGTATAAGATTCAGTGTTATTATCCAGCTCCTCAATTGGCAAAATTTGAAACACTATCACAGGGTGGCCATTATAAGATTTCCCTGAGGTAATATTTAAATGTGACATATTTATTTGCACAGCAGATCTGAAAATGAGAATTGGCAGTTAATATTAATTTTTAAATCTTTAGAAAACATTCAGACGACTTGATATTTTCAATTTTAAGCCTATTTTCTACAGAAGGAACATTTGTAAGATTGACTGCCAATTTAAAAAAACAACGTTGAGGCAACTTAGCTCCTTGAAGCTGAAATAAGAGTCCTTAGCTTTATAGGCCAGTTTCTATGCTTTAGAGATTCAAAGTTACACAAGTCTAAGAGAGAACTAGAAAACTAAGCAGCTTCTTTTGAACCCTGAAACCAGCAACGACAAATGTGAGCATACCATCTTCAAGTTGTTTGTGGGTATATGTGTTGGAGGAGCGGGGAGATACACATAGCTGTTTTTTAGGCATGCCAGAGTATTAACGAAACCCAAGCACCTTGCACAGCTGATCTAAGTCAAAAGAAAATGTTTCTTATTTTGCTGAAACATTTGTTATGAGCCTACCTGACGTTTTGAAGCATTTGCTGTGCTGGGATTGATATTCCGCAATGCCTAAGAGTAAAAGAAATAAGAGGGGTCAACATTACTTTTTTGTGTGTCTTAGGACAGGGATGGCTAGGCTACCTTGACTTTACTCATCATCTTCTTAATGTTCTCAAGAGGGAAGTTCCTATAGCAGCCACAGATGACAAGGGATAAGGTGGTTAAGAGATGGCAAAGTTTGCTGCATAATGGAATAAGACGTTTAGGAGTGCTTACAGAGCACATGAACAGGTTTTGCTTAAACACACAGGGGACAAAAAGAAGTAGTCTGGACACTGCCTGACTTGAAGTTAGTTATCTTCTTGAGAAGAAGATATTGAAGAAAAGAAATCCCAAATTAGAAGCCTTTTCTAAAAGCATGCTGGCTTGGCGGCATTTGAATTTGTTTGATATTAATAGCAAAGCAGTTATAGGCAAAAGTTCAGAAAATTCAGCTTAGGAAGCTGTTATATTTAACTTGTCCAGAGGCAACTCATGATTATTATTATTATTATTATTTTTATTATTATTTTAAAAGGAGACATCCCGCAATGATCCAGTTTAAATGGAGTGTTTATTCCTTTCAATATTATTTTAGTATAAAGTCTAACTGCCTCTAGAACAAGGGCAGAAAAAGCAAGGAATGATGAAGGCAAAAGCCTGAAGAAGTGAACTCCAAGAATAGGAAAATACTGCCTGATGCAAGAACCACCACCCAAAAAAAGCAAGGAAAAAGAGCTTTTAAAAAGAGTCTCCAAAAGCAGTTAGGGAATCTGCAATGCTCCGCAACCCTCACAAAACATGACGCAAAGCACTGGAGACAAGGAGCTAATCAATCATTAGCAAAAGATCTAGGACAGTAAGCAATGATTGAGAGCAAAGCTTTTGGAAGGTCAGCTTCATTGTTTCTTTGGGCTCAGGCCTCCAGGGTTACACACACACACACACAAAAAGCAAAAGCAACAAATCAGCTTACATTTAAGCGTTTAAGAAAAGTATTTTGGGTTTCCAAGAACGAAATTTAAACTGAAGTAAAAGCCCTCGGTTAATCTGTTTTAGTTTTCTTCTGAGAGTTACTAACGTTACTCCAACCACATAAACATTACCTAACATGGATGAATTCCCCCCACCTTTCATTTTCTCTCTTATGAAGCATACAGTCATAATGAACTATGTAATTAGCACATTGACATGTGCATTCTGCAAGGATCCACATCCATGGAAGAAGGCTCAGTAAAGTACTATGGTGATAAGTTTCCTGAAATTCATTACTTTATGGAATTCCCTTCCACAAGATCTGTTCAAAGAAACAAGCTTAGATGACTTTAAAAAAAAAAAAGTTTAGGTATATGCGGAGCATGGATTCCTCAAGGACTTTTAAATTACTATACCTAAAGAGATAATATTTTTATATTTAAGTTCTAGATGCTTGAGATAGGTAGCAGGGCCAATATCCTTAGGCCTTGCTGGTCAACTTCCAAAATCCCCTGGTGACCCCTGACGGAAAATGGAACAATGTGTCGCGTCCTTAAAAACAAGGAACAGCTTTGGGTTTTTTGTACAGAAAGGCCGAAGTTTCAATACTCTTCACAAACACAGCAAGACCAGATCCAATTCACACATGCCATCCACCATGAAAGCTGGAAAATTCAGTCAGATGAGCTCTGACCATGCAGAGCATTAATATAGTTGCAGAGCTACTCAGCAAGTTGTCCAGGAAGCAGAGTTATAACAGCAATGAAAAAGAGCACCATGCCAGAAACAGCCCAGCACCACAAACTGTCACAAAATAAATATTTTGAAAGGATCAAAGACTCTGATTTTGTTGCTTGCTGGGGCAAGTTATACAATTTGCGACTTCCCTCTATCTATTGATGCTTGCTAGAATTGCAGTGCTGAAAAGCACAATGCCACTCATGCATAAGCAACAAGTTATCGTATTATAGTTGGAAGTTGTGTTTTCTAACCTGTGGCCTCACCTGCCGAAGCAGTTCTTGATGCTTCAGTCGCAACCTTTCTTTTTCCATCTGCAGCTGCTGCAGCCTTATCTGTTGCTGTTGATTGGAAGTGCCGCCTCCCAGGACTCCACCGGGAGGACTTTGGGGGATCAATGGCGGTGGCTGTTTCACTGGAGCGCTTTGGCTGATTCTCTGGTTCATAGCTGTAGAAGCAAACAAAAGAGCACGCACTGTAAAGCAATCCTTATCTCCAAAAATCCTAACGTTTTGGAATATACGTGCCTTGATCCAGGGACCCCAACCTCCGGACTGTGAACTAGCACCAGTCCATAGAATGCCGCCCTGGGTCCTACCAAGGAGAACGGCGGGGTATAAATTTAATAAAATAAATAAAAATAAAATAAATAAATAAACTGGGCTGGGCAAACAAGCGAAGTCCCAATTATGGGATGCACAGAAAAATCTCTCTCTATGCAACCGGTCCCTAGTGCCCAAAAAGTAGAGGGCCGCTACCTTAATGTAGGGGTCCGCAACCTTTTTGGCACCAGGGACCGGTTTCATGTTAAAAAAATTCTGCGGACCGGTGACCATGGCTCGGCCAGCATAGAGGGGGAGGGGGAACAGGTGGCGCATGCGTGCGGGGGGTTGAGTCAGCTCACTCTCCCCTCTCTGGCCCCCAACGGCGCGAGCGGCCACGCCTGCACTCCCCGCCCCCGGTGTGTGCTCTGCCCAGGGGGCTGCCTCCTCCTCTCCGGCCCTTTCTAAGAGTTGCGCCACTTACTGCGGCCTGGTTCCTATCAAGCCATGGACCGGCCCGGGGGTTGGGGACCCCTGCCTTAATGGATTTAATAAAGGGAGAATTGGGGCCAAATATAATAGTTTCCTCATATTAAAGGTCATTGAGAACAGGAAATGAGAAATCGGAAAGGAAATAGAGTAAGAATTCCCATTTGCAAGTATAAATATATCTTGTTTACTATCTTTAACGCTAGAGTAGCCCCACAGTGAGATGAGCGGCAAACACAGGTAGTCCTCGACTTCCAAAGGTTTGTTTAGTGACCATTCAAAGTACAACAGCATTGAAATAAAGTGACGTGCAACCATTTTTCACACTTACGACCATTGCCGCATCTCCGTGGTCATGTGATCAAAATTCAGGTGCTGGACAACTGACTCATATTTATTACCGTTGCAGTGTCCTGGAGTTAAATACTTTTTGAAACCTGACAATGGGGAAGCTAGGTTTCCGTAATAATTGTGTTACAAACTGAACAACTGCAGTGATTCACTCAACAACTGTGGCAAGAAAGGTTGTAAAATGGGCCAAACCTCACTTAACAAATGTATCACTTAACAACAGAAATGTTAGGCTCAAAAGTCGAGGACTACCTGTAAATTTAACGAATCAATAATGCTAACATGAGATGGAAAAAGGCAAATTTATGTTTTGAGTTCACCAACACACATCGTAAGTTTAAATCTGAAGGGATAATAATGTTAAAAAATCTCACAGGCTGCAGAGGAAAATCTAGATGAGTAGAGAAAGGAAAGTTGTCTTGTTAATACTTCTAATAAAGGTCATCCAGATGGGTCTGTCTGTCTGTCTGTCTGTCTGTCATTCTCTCTCTCTCTGTCTCTGTCTCTCGGAATTTCAAAGAGATTGCCAATACTGCACAAAGATAAATCCTGGAGACAGTTAAAATTGAAATCATAGTATCAGTATATATGTACAAAATTTAGTTTGTGTATCAAAGGAAGTCCTCAGAACACGACCATAATATATGCAGACATTATGTGATTAATATTTAGTGATACCCTTATTAGCAATAGCAATAGCACTTAGACTTAAATACCCCTTCATAGTGCTCTTACAGCCCTCTCTAAGCCGTTTACAGAGTCAACCTATTGCCCCCAACCATTTGGGTTCTCATTTTACCCACCTTGGAAGGATGGAAGGCTGAGTCAACCTTGAGCCGGTGAGATTTGAACTGCCGAACTGCAGGCTAGCTGAAGTAGCCTGCAGTACTGCACTCTAAACACTGTGCCACTTCCGCTCTTATTATTACCAATATTATTTCAAGCAGAACAATATGGCTAAATGAAAGGAAGAATTAAACTGAATTCGAAACAGCAACTGAAGAGAAATAAAGAGGTCAGAGACTGCTCAAACTTAGTTTATAGCCAACCATCTCAAAATCTATTTAAATTATCCAAGCAGTTGAGCAAAGCAGTGTATTCCAATTACATGTTTTAGTCAGCTGGGTTTCTCCTAGGTCATAGGAATGAAATACATTTTAAGATATAGTGTCACATAGAAAATGTGAGAGTTTCCATTTCCATTGTAAACAGACAATCCAACCAGTTCTACTGGGCTGTAAATCAAAATGAGCCCTTTTTTTTAAGGCATGTGACAATGAGAAACGAACATTTTTCAATCTCTCAACTGATTCTAAGCCAGGTCCAAGATATACAATGATTAACATTTACGAGCACAGTGTCTCTAATAACATCTCTAATAACGAGAAATAAAGATACAAAAGTACTACTCAAGCCTTTGTATTCTCTCTCTATAATAGGAGACTTCAAGGACTGTCTTGCCCTTAACAGAAAAGGCAATATTTATATTTGATATTTAATAGGTTTTTAAATTTTTTGTATTTTTGTATTATTTTGTATGTATTTTAAATTCCTGTGCGCCGCCCTGGGTCCTTTTGGAGAAGGGCGGGATATAAATAAAATAAATAAAATAAATAAAATAAGTAAGTAAGTAAGTAAGTAAGTAAGTAAGTAAGTAAGTAAGTAAGTAAGTAAGTAAGTACCGTATTTATTCGAGTATAATGCGCAAAATTTTCTACCAAAAAAAGAACTCAAAGTTTGGGTGCGCATTATAAACGAGGGTGCGCATTATAAACGAGGGTGCGTTTTTATCATGGCCGCACGTGTTCAACAACGTTTGTCACTTACAATGCTTGGTCTGAGCCGAGAAAAAGTGAAACAAAATTTTATACCGATTTTTAATCGAAAATTAGGGGGTGCGCGTTATACACGTATGCGCGTTATACTCGAATAAATACGGTAAGTAAGTAAGTAAATAAAGAAATAAAGAAATAAATAGAAATCAAACATGTAAAAAAAAAACTTTGACAAATATCTGTGGCACCGAACACCACTATTTCATGAGTGAAATAGAAAAATAACGTATTTTAAAGAGATTATTAACATTATTATTTTTTTATTTTTTTATTGAAAAAGTTTTATTGGTTTTACATTTTTTAACAGGATAGGGTAATGGTTAGAAAGAAATTTTGAGAGCATTCACGTCAGAGTCGTCGGACCTTCCGAGACCTCAAAATACACATTAAAAAAAAGTTAACATAGAAAACATTTTCCATACCACTACAAGATGAAAGCAAGTACATTTACCTAAATTCTCCCTTCCATGCTGTCA
The DNA here is from genome assembly GCA_039707465.1 of Rhabdophis nuchalis. Classification (NCBI taxonomy): domain Eukaryota; kingdom Metazoa; phylum Chordata; class Lepidosauria; order Squamata; family Natricidae; genus Rhabdophis; species Rhabdophis nuchalis. The sequence continues at coordinate 51,016,144 of CM077649.1, forward strand.
GACATTTACAAAAAGTCCGGATAGAAATATTATACAAAATTGTTCAAGAAAAATCAAGGCAAAGTTATTTTTTTGATCTAAGTCTTTTGGCTATTGTATCTTCTTTCTCTCCCCCCTGGCCCCCCGCGGGCGGGGCCGTGACCCCCTCCGTCCCCCCTGGATCTTCCCCCAGGTATTAACATTATTTTAAAACATTATTAACACGAGAGAATAATTCTGTTGAAAGAAGGAAGGAGCGAATGTGAGAGTCTAGAAAAACCATACAAATTAAGTTTCAAACTTTCTTTCTTTTTGTTGTATACCTTCAATGCCTCTTTAGTGACTCAAAACATAACCGCTTTTTAAATGGTGCCTAAATTGAGGAAAGGGAAAATGTAAATATGTAGTCCTTTATCTACTAGAATTTGGATTTATCTGTTTCCTGTTCTTTCTTTTCTTGTGTAGTGGAGAAGTATTTAAATATGGGGTTCTACACCCACACAGGGCAAGTACCAAAGACCTCACAGGCAGACAAGAAGAAAACAAGCCTTTGTTTCACAGAGGATTTAGGAGGAAAAGGGATTTGGAAGAAGTGAAGGGAACAAGTTAGTAATGTACTGTTTACCTATCTTAGTTTCATGAAACCACCATGCCTTTTAACAAGGGTAATTTTAGGAAAGAATGTTGTCTAGTCACCTTTTTGCTGCTCTAATGCAGTACATTATCCAGTTATCCTTCTGAAATGATCAAAAATCCAGTTTATTATGCATACCCTACTCATTCTGTCTAAAAGGCAACTGTGTAGTATTTCTTTTTTTAAAAAAAAATCTGAAAACTCTTAACTACCGGTACTTAGTAAATGGAAAGAACCAAATCGTAAACAAGTATATCCATGTTTCTTTAGAACTAAATCCAACTATGTTGAAAGGGCTTTACATGCCGGTTAAGTTGTAGGTAGGATTTAATGCTATGTCTATTTAAAAATAACGAACTGAAAAGGCTCTTTATTTGAACATTCACATTTTATACATTGTGGGCAAACTTAAAAGGCACAAGTCTCAATAGAAAAATGGAAGACTAGGCTGGCTTTAGATATTCAATGAGATGTTCTCCAGGATTCCCTTGTCCATATAGATGGAGTGAAGGGTCCTGGTTTCAATACATTTTCTTAAGTATTTATGACCATATACACCTACAGCAAGGAAAAACAAGGTATTTCTTTGATATAACACAAAGCAAAAATAGGCAGCTCTTTTCTTCTATATAAGAGTCGCTCTACTTGCATAAGTGAATTAAAAACTAGTTCCCTGTTAGCCTTCAGTGAGAAATTTAATATAACGTATCACCAAGCTTTTTGACTTTCCAGTAAACAGTTTCACGGAGGAGTTGTGGGTTTTGAAATGGGTTAAGAGCCACCTACCCTGTTTCCCTAAAAATAAGACCTCCCTGGCTAATAACCCCAATCGGGCTTTTGAGCACATGCGCTAAAATAAGCCCTCCCTCAAAAATAAGCCCTTCTCAAAAATATTGCAACACAGCAACAGACATGAGGTGACCAAGCTCGCCGCCTCTTGCACCTCAAAAATAATAAGACCTCTCCAAAAATAAGGCCAAGTGCTTATTTTGGGGGTCAAAAGAAAATAAGACCCTGTCTTATTTTCGGGAAAAACATGTTAGAGCTCTGCTAGAGGAAGATGAAGGAGGACTCTGATTGGACGTGACTCAGAGGTGCCATTAAGGCCCATCTTCTGGCCGCTATGACTGGTAAAACATCCATCATTTCTCCACCCCTTATTGCATCCAGAGTGTCACCTGGTGGCTCTGTTCAGGATTGTGTGGTCCCTCCTGGGACAGGGGTGGGTGGGTGGGTTTCGAATGATTATCTTCACGGTTGCACAGAGGCCTTTGCTCCAAATCTGATGGACATAATCATTCAGATATGTTCCCAGTTGGAACTCAGATGGGTCTATGTGAAATGTCTGGGGAAAGGTCTTACCTAGTTACCTGGGAACAGTTTGATCCTGCTGGACTTGATAAAAGCGGGCAGGGTCCCCGATGCTGTTGGTACAACCACCTGTCAGTTAGATCTTTATCCCTCCTTCCAGGATAGCGACCACCAGGTGGCTTCAATAAGTAATTAATTCCTGACTGCAGGAAGGGACATTCTTGGCTCTGGTTTGCCCCCTTCTAAAAAAAAATCTCTTGATTGCCTGCCTGGACAATTTTCATCCGGTTTCCAACTTTCCATTTTTAGGGAAGATGGTTGCTTGAAGAGGTCCCAGGAGAAATGGATTATCTGGACCCCTTCCAGTCAGGATGCAGGTCTGGTTACAGGCCAACAACCAACATTTGGTTGCATTTGTTGATGATCTCAGGTGAGAGTGGGATGGGGGTGATACCAACATCCTATCTCTCAGTAGCCTTCCATACCATTGACCATGGTATCCTTTTGGTCTCACTGTTTGATGATGGCAGTGTCATTTTGCGCTAGTCTGGCTCCTTTCTTCAAGGTTGTGGTGCTGATAGGGAGTGAGAGATCCAATCCACTTTGGGTTCTTGTGGTGTGCCGCTGGGCTTGGTATTGGTATTCTCCTCTCTATTGGTACTACTCTCTATTGGTACTACAAAGAATGCAATTAGATTGCCAGACGAATCTAATTGCATTCTTTGACAAAGTAACAAAATCAGTGGACCAGAGGAATGCTGTTGATATAATTTACCTGGACTTCAGTAAGGCATTTGATAAAGTAGACCATAACCTACTATTAGATAAAGTAGAAAATTGTGGGTTAGACAGCACCACCACCAAATGGATTCGTAACTGGCTGACCAACCGCACTCAACGTGTAGTCCTCAATGGAACTGCATCTACATGGAAGGAAGTATGCAGTGGAGTCCCCCAAGGCTCTGTTTTAGGCCCAGTACTCTTTAACATCTTCATCAACGATTTGGATGAGGGGATAAATGGGGAACTCATCAAATTCGCAGACGACACCAAGCTGGCAGGAATAGCCAACACTCCAGAAGATAGGCTTAAGATACAGAAGGATCTAGACAAACTTGAACATTGGGCACTGTCTAATAAAATGAAATTCAATTGTGAAAAAAGTAAGGTCCTACATATAGGCAAGAAAAACCAAATGCACAAGTACAGTATAGGTGGTACCTTGCTCAATAGTAGCAACTGTGAGAGGGATCTCGGAATCCTAGTGGACAACCATTTAAATATGAGCCAGCAGTGTGCAGCAGCTGCCAAAAAAGCCAACACAGTTCTAGGCTGCATCAACAGAGGGATAGAATCTAGATCGCGTGAAGTGTTAATGCCACTGTATAGTGCCTTGGTAAGGCCACACTTGGAATACTGCATACAGTTTTGGTCGCCACGATGTAGAAAAGACGTGGACACTCTGGAAAGAGTGCAAAGAAGAGCAACCAAGATGATTAGAGGACTGGAGACTAAGACATATGAAGAACGGCTGCAGGAACTGGGTATGTCTAGTTTGATGAAGAGAAGGACCAGGGGAGACATGATAGCAGTGTTCCGATATCTCAGAGGGTGCCACAAAGAAGAGGGAGTCAAACTTTTCTCCAAGACACCTGGGGGCAGGACAAGGAGCAATGGGTGGAAACTAACCAAGGAGAGAAGCAACTTAGAACTAAGGAGAAATTTCCTAACAGTAAGAACAATTAACCTCTGGAACAGCTTGCCTCCAGCAGTTGTGAATGCCCCAACCCTGGAAGTCTTTAAAAAGATGTTAGACAGCCATTTGTCTGAAATGGTATAAGATTCCTGCCCATGCAGGGGGTTGGACTAGAAGACCTACAAGGTCCCTTCCAACTCTGCTATTGTATTATTGTATTGTACTCTTCTTTAGCTTCTATATGAAGCTGCTGGGTGAAGTCACACATCATCATAGGTTGAAGTATTATCAGTAGGAGGATGGTACTGAGCTCTCTATGGTGATCCAAGTGATGTTGTCGTTGCCTTCTTGCAGTGGCTGGAGGCTATGAGGGTCAGGATGGGGCACAACAGCCTTTGACTAAACTCTGGCAAGACCAAGTGGCTTTGGGTACACAGAGCTTTGTGATCCAGGAGTTTAGCATCTCTAATTCTGGATTGGGTTACACTACCTCAAAGAGTCCTGGTGCGCAACTTGGGGTTCTTCTGGGACTTGCGACTTCTGCTCAAAGAGCAGGTAGCAGTCTGGCCTAGAAGGAAGTTTACACAATTCTATGTTGTACGCCAGTTGCATCCTTTCTTGGATTGGGAGTCCCTGCGTTCAGTCATCCAAGCCCTGGTCATCTCACATCTGGACTATTGCAATGCACATGGGGCTACTCTTGAAAGAGTATTTGGAAACTACAATTAGTACAGAATACGGTGGTGTAGGCAATTCTTGCCCCCCTAGGGTGGCCCATGTTACACCAATGTTCTATAAGCTGCATTGGTTGCTGTTTTGCTTTTGGGGCAGGTTAATATGTTGATTATCACCAGTTGAAGCCCTTCATGGCATGGGTCTATTTTTCTTCAGAGCCTGAGATTTTATTAGAGATGCTCATGATTTCAGAATCTCTACACGGTTAAGGCCAAGAACTCACTGTTTACATTACTTGAAAACTTAACAAATCCCAACATGTCTTATTACCGTTATTCATATATAATTTACGATTTATAAAATGGTTCAATCAAGTTATATAAAGTGTAAGTAACTTATTTTTTAAAATTCGTAAAATATGATCATAAACCTTTTGAGGAATATATTTTTAAATAAATTATTATAGAGGAAAATACACTTTTAATTATGCATCCAATTCGTGGTATGGAGACAAGTGTACACTTGTTTTTGTGATTCAGATGTGATAGCGTAGCGTAGCCTCCTATACTGACTTTTAGATAGTTTTTAAATTTGGGGATTTTAATCTGGTTTTAGCACAGGTTCTATTGAATTAGTTTTTAAATTTTATATGATGTTTTGTATGTATTTTAATTTTCCTGTGCGCCGCCCTGGGTCCGTTTGGAGAAGGGCGGGGTATAAATTGAATAAATATAATATAATATAGATAGCAAAGTGTGCAACTGAATAACTAGTGACTGAAAAAAAGAAACAATGCGAGTCCATCATGTTGTAGTTACCTAGTTTTCTAAGCCATAATTTGGAGAAAATAACAAGCAAGGGGTGCTCATGCCATTTTGCATTTGTCGAATACAAAAAGGACAGAACTCCATCTACTCCTTTTCCAGTCTATAAAGAGATGCTGAGAAGATTGTGAGTCAACGGCCATGATGGGAAAGAATCTTCTCTGCATCCCTAGAGAGAAATGAGCTCATTTAGCCAAAGGAATAGTTCATCCGCTCTTCTCAAAACTATCAGTTTTAGAAAAGTTCTACAAATCTGAAATATAGCTTTGAAAATATGACAGGTTGTTTTTTTTTTAAAAATTGTTTTGTTTTACAAATGTACATTGAAATCTGGGTAGCTCCCAATCAAAACTAGACACTTATTCACTTGAGAGCATGGCTTTTTGCCACCTTACCAAAAGCATTATCCTTTCCGTTTCTCCTATTTTGAGTTTGTTTGAGTAACGTTGTGAAAGAAGTTTGATCAACTCTACCTGGACCCATGATGGCGAACCTGTGGCACGCGGAGCCATTTCTAAGGGAACGCGAGGCATTGGCCTGTCAGCTCCGGGTGTGACAGCTGATTCCGGCCTTGATTTTTGGGCATTTTTCACCCTCCGGAGGCTTCCCTGAAAACAACCCAACACGCAAACCAAAGGTTCGGGAATTGACTTCCGGTTTGGAAGTCAAATGGCCCAATGTGCAACCCGAAAGTCCAAAAATGGGCTGTTTCTGGCCTTTTGAGGGCCTTAGGGGGGGTGTGAAGGCCATTTTTGCTCTGCCCAGGCTCCTAGAAAGGGTCTGGAGCCCGAGGAAGGCGAAAAACTGGTCCACCGTGCCATCGTGTGCCAAAAGTGGGGAAAGTCCAGGGGGGTGGGCACGCATGCGCAGGCTCACAGAATTATGGATCTGTAGGCCCAACCACGCACATCCCCTGCACTGCCCCCGCTTTTGGCACGCAATGGCAAAAAGGTTGGCTATCACTGACCTAGACTAAATACCCTGATCACTGTCTCTATGAAGAGAGTGTCAGCAGGATTACTTTGTCAAGCACTAAAACAGGAATATTTTTATTTTATTTTTTTGCTCCAAAAAGTCTTACTAGATGCCAGTCTTCAGGAAAAGGGATGAACAAGTGAGAACTTGTGTGCATAATCTCACATTATTTGACTCACCAAAACGTATACTTATACTTATATATACTTACATTGCTTGCTAACACCTGCTTACCTCCTCCTCCTCCATTTCCTCCTACTTCTGCTACTCCCACTTCCTCCGTCCTCCAGAGCTATGCCTTCACCTCTCTATTAGTGCTATGCTATACAGAAAACTCTGGACAAAAAAAAACAACCCTTGCTTGAAGTTCTCTATCTGCCTGTCAAGAGCCACAGTGGGTCAATTGGAAACTTTCCCTTAAAAGCTGAACTGAATGGAAAATGCAAGCAAGATGCTGCATTTCATTACCAACATTCTGAGTTCTGCAAAACGAATGTAAGGAAAAGCAGATGTGTTTTTGCTTCATTCACTGGCGAGGAAGAAATACTCTGAGATGACCAAAACTCAATGCATTTGATTCCCAGAGTGCTTGAACAATAGGATATCTATTAGAGCTGCTTATTTTGATTACATTCTGAATCTTGTGTTGCAACAGACGGTTTCTGCAGTAGAGATCCCAGTCCTTTACTTCTTGTTTACTTTGATGGTTAACTTCTTCCTTAGTTCTTAAGCCAAGGGTTCACCAGGGATTACTTTTAGCACGTTAGTAGATGTAAATCAGTCAATGTAAATTAGCACTATTATTATCTTGATTATAAATAATACTAAATAAATATTTATTCATCAAAGAGATTCTAAAGTTTTCATAAGTGAACTTCAGAATCTTCTACTGTCAACACAGAATTGTAAGCAACCACTTTTTAAGGAGGAGGGCATCAAGGAAGCAAATTATACAGGGCAGTCAAACCAATAATGCTTTTGGGAGATGAAGCAACCTTTTCTATCCAATATATCTAGAGATCTATAACTTCTATCCAAAGCACTATCTTTATGTTCAACAACGTCAAGAGCTGTGGTGGTGCAGTGGTTAGAAAGCAGAATTGCAGGCTGATTAACTTACTACTCATTGCCAAGAGTTCAATCCTGACCGGCTCAAGGTTGATTCAGCCTTCCATCCTTCCGAGGTTAGTAAAATGAGGACCCAGATTGTTGGGGGCAATATGCTAACTCTGTAAACTGCTTAGAGAGGGTTGTAAAGCACTGTGAAGCTGTATATAAGTCTAAGTGCTATTGCTATCGACAAGTCCAGCAATTTCTAAATTGCTAAATCCCAATTTTCTCTTCCCTCGGGATGGGGAGGGAGGTGAGAAAATGATTTCTAATAATGAATCCTTCCACTGCAAGATTTCACGATGCCTCTTTTATCAGAATGGACAGGCAATGTAGGCAATGTAATGTAGGTCCTTAAGCTGGTGGAACCACTCATATAACTGAAATTGTAAGCAATTTATCATAAGCAAAATGTTCATTTTCATGGAAGCCTCCTTTTGCTGTTGAAAAGCAGCCTGACTCAAACTTGCCATCAGAATTCAGGGTTTTCTTCTTTTCTTGCTCTCCTTAGCTAAATAATCCTTCCTTCCTTCCTTCCTTCCTTCCTTCCTTCCTTCCTTCCTTCCTTCCTTCCTTCCTTCCTTCTGGAACAGGTTAAAAGCCCAACCACGAAATAATATGTTTGGTTTTGTTCTTTTCTTGCTCTTAGATAAATAATAATCCTTCCTTCCTTCCGGAACAGATTAAAAGCCCAACCACAAAATAATAATACTAATAATACTAATAATACTAATAATACTAATAATACTAATAATACTAATAATACTAATAATACTAATACTAATACTAATTATTATTATTATTATTATTATTATTATACTATTATAATACTAATACTAATACTAATACTAATTATTATTATTATTATTATTATTATTATTATTAATTACTACTACTACTACTACTACTACTACTACTACTACTACTACTACCACCACAAAAAAAACCCCACCCTACTTGGAACAGCTTATATCCTCCGACATTACCTTAACAGTTCCTAGGTCCTTGGTTAGGACTCAAGCTGTTGAGCTACTGAATCTCACCAAAGATTAACCACAGAATAATAATAATAATAATAATAATAATAATAATAATAATAATAATAATAATAATAATAATAGTAGTAGTAGTAGTAGTAGTAGTAGTAGTAGTAGTAGTAGTAGTATCAGTCAAAGGAATTTATAATGCATTTTTAAATGTTCAGTTCGCTGAGTTTCATGTTTAATGAATAAAGTTAATAATAAGGAGGAGGAGGAGGAGGAGGAGGAGGAGGAGAAGAAGAAGTTTGTTTTTGTTCTTTTCTTGTTCTCCTTAGATAAATAATCAATTCTTCATTCCTTCCTCCCTCCTAGAACAGTTTAGAAGTCCAACCACAAAATAATCAAAAAAGAAACTTCTGACATTTAGTCTTGACTAAGCATCGACAGTGGACCCAAAAAGGGAAACTATGCAGTTTCAAAAATAAAACAGTAATATGCATTTCTTTTTTAGATGCTGAAGATCTTATTTTAACTGATGCTGTCATTTAAGAATCTTAGAAAACAATGGAATGCTTAAGCCAAGGAGTTACGCCCCTCCACATAAGGTAATGCCATTGAGTACTACCCTACTTCCTGAAGGATGTATTTATAGTGTCTGACCTTTGTTTCACCTTTATTTATTTGCAGATAAATTTTAGTTAAGTCTCACAAGTAAAGTGTGTGAAGAAGAAGAAATGAAAGAAAATAATAATTACCTGGGGAGAAAATAGAAAAAAAAAGCCCAGAAGTTTTTTGACAAAACATCAGCGAACAACTCAAATATGACATTAGTAGTTCACCCGCTCTTTCTCTGGAGAAGTATCTTTCCCTGATTCTGTCCAAATATAGTTACTTTCCCATACAGGCTGAAGTCAAGACTAAGTGTCATCATGACAAATATCAGAAGGACCATCTCCTATACCAGTATTTCTCAACCTCAACAACTTTAAGATATGTGGACTTCAACTCTTGAAAATTTGCCAGCCATCATGAGTCTTGATTGAAAGACATGAGTGTCCCCCTACCCCAGCCCCTTTGGGAGGTTTGGCAAGCTTGACCCCCATCAACGATATATTCTCCTACAGATGATTTATATGGCATTTACCTCAGTGTTTTGGGGTACCAACTGCGTGGCTTTAAGCTCAAAGTGGCCTATGTTCCATTTTATAATATTGCTTAACTGATCAATCTTGTTTCAGTTATTTACACTTTTTTGCCTACTTTTTCAGAAAATATTTCAAGGCCTCATTTTTAAAATAATAATAAAAATATATTATTATTATTATTATTATTGTTGTTGTTGTTGTTGTTGTTATTATTATTACCTTAACACTTCCTAGGTCCTTGGTTAGGACTCGAGCTGTTGAGCTACCAACCAGCCCCAAAGGCTGTGAATCTCACCAAAGATTAACCAATAATAACAACAACAACAACAACACCCTCAGCCCAAAAACCATTTCTGACATTTTGCAAGGAAAACTGAAGGGATTAGTTTAGGCCAGTGGTGGAAACCTTTTCGGCACCAAGTGCTGAAACAGGAATGTGTGCACATGCACGGGAAACTAGAAAAGAAGCTCCCCAGAGCGCACACCCAGGAACACCAGAATCCGGAAGTTCAGCTTTCCAGCGCATGCATGCGTGCTGTCCACCTGGTCTTCTGGTTTCTATTGGGCATTAAGATCAGTTGACTAGTGCGCACATGCATGCTGGGGATCTGCTCTTCCAGTGTCTGGCGTTCCCATGTGCGTGAAGACCACCTGCCTGGCGCGTGCAACAAGTGACAGCTGGCATGCCTGGAGAGATGGCTCTACGTGCCACTTCCAGCAAACATGCCATAGGTCTAGGCAGTCACTAAAAGACTAACCTGAAAGCACACACCCAAGCACATACAAAAGTTTTCTGTGATATGTCCCATTGAAAAGTCTCAGCACATGACAGTGCCTGGATAATTTTATCTACATCTACAGTGTGAGGCCACATGGGTGGAAGACAACCAAGAAATCCCAGTGATAGGAAGCATAAACATCCTGGAGGAAAGCACTTCTATGTGCTATTTAGCCAATTACATAGACTGAAAAAGACATGTTCGAATAACTCCTGCGAAAGTAGCTATTTTTATCTTCTTTGCCTAGGATCTGTAAATTCAGTTTTATAATATTTATATTTTAATGTAATTTTTATATTTTTATATCTGGTGTTTTGATTGTTCACACCGCCCAAAGTTCCTTTTGTGAGATGGGAGGTTATATAAACATGATTAATAAATAAATAAATTAGACTTATCTGTGTAGTCACAGAAGTAGAATCAAGAACTGACTTGAAAGAGACATCACCTTTTACTCAAATAAAGGTACACAACAATCGTTGGAAATTAAGAGTATGTATTCAACACAAACACATTTGAAAAGCAATCTTATGGTTGCAATAAAAACCCGAACATATCCACCACCGACCGAAGTTGCCAGGGACAAATAGGAAAAAAGCAAAGGCTAATATATTCAGTATCAGACAGTCTTGCTTTAGAAAAAAACTTAGCCACACTTCTAATTTGCTTTTGAAAATCATATAGTACTATTAGTTATGCTAACTGCATACATTTATGGGAAACAGATTAAGCCACATTTTAGTTATAATTATATCTAGAGAATTATCCATATCTTTCCTTTTTAGATACTAACATCTCTGTCTAAATCTGGGGTGTCAAACTCAAGGCCTGCGGGGCCACATCTGGCCCGCGATGTGGTCAGAACCTGCCCGCAAGGCAATGGTGGTCTACCCAATGCAAAGAGGAAAGATCGGGCCAGTGTGGATTCAGCCCGGTCTATCCAATGCAAAGAGGAAACATGCCAGCAGTTTGGGGAGGGGCATCAAGCTGGCCACACCCACCCAGTCAGACACACCCAACCAGCCCCCCAAGGTCAACCATAGCCTTGATGTGCCCCTCAATGAAATTGAGTTTGACACACCTGGTCTAAATGCACCATCTGCAGAATGGGTGCGCGCCAAGTCCCATCAATTAAATGCTGTCATCCTATGGGAGCAAGGTTTGCTCAGCTTGCTAGGCCCCAAGAACAACACTTAAGAGTGGTTTTCTTTATTGCTCTTCACCTATAGACAGAATCTTGCCAGACTAAAGCAACTATTGGTACAACTACTGGTATATTCTGGGAATAGCCACAGAGGAGCCATTTTAACCCTCTTTCTGCTGAATGAACTTTGCAAGCTCTGCTGCTTCTTTACTCTCTGGAAAACAGCCCCTCTCTGCTGGAAACCCAGATTACATTGCACATCACATTACGACACCCTAGGTTCTTGGGAAGAACGTGTTGTGCATGAAAACCAACACCAGTTTAAAAATCTGTGACTTCATGCTATTGTGTACAGTTAATATCATCCTTGATATATTTAGCAGTTTAAACATTGTAGTGTCCCATTTGAAGAAAGTTAAGATAATTATTCAAGCTATTATCAAGCAGTAGAAGTCTCCATTAAGCTCCTCCAGTTTACTGTAATTTCTATTATTTAGCCCAGGGGTAGCCAACCTTTTTATACCTACCGCCCACTTTGGTATCTTTGTTAGTAGTAACATTTTCTAACCGCCCACCAGTTCCACAGTAATGGCGATTTATAACGTAGGGAAGTCAATTAAATTTAAAAAAGGAAAGTGCTTCAGTATCAGGCAAAACTCCTAATGCCCACCCTGAAAGCTGGAACACCCACTAGTGGGGGGTAGGGACCAGGTTGACTACCACTGATTTAGCCAAACCACATGAGCCCTCCAAAGCTGCAGAACAATGCTTTCGTATGACATAAGCCAGAGATACAGATCTAATAAGTAATTTGTGGGCTGTCATTCTTATTCCATTCTTCTAAGCAGCCTTCAGTATTATCAAGGAGTTAAGAGACCCATTGTGACAACTGAACTGCAAACATTACCCATGCACCTGCAAACCCAGCAATATGTACAATGCGAGGACTGGAAAGAAGAAATGTTCATAGTATTTCTGTGCACCTGGATGTTTGGAAATGTGACAAGATGTTGTGAGTGATAATTTTAAAGAAAACGGGGGGGGGGGGGGGAAACCAATCTGCATACGGAGTAGCTTATAACCCCTGACTTTTCATAGGACCTAGAACTGATAAACAGAAATGAATTATGTGCTGTAAGAGGTTTTCAGCTCTCCTCCCTCTGCCCCAATATCTTATGAAATATTTCTAAGAAAGAAAAACACCTTTCTTCTGCAACTTTTCGGAAGCTGCCCCGCCTCTGCCATTTAGAGCGAGGTGCTTATCTGTTAATAAAGTATAGGACTAGAAACTGGTGAAAGATTCATGGTTCTTCCCTATCAGTCAATTCAGGCCAGCTGACAGAGCTGTTATATGAAACAAAATGGAAATATAAAGTCCTATTATAGCAGTTTAACTGAAATAATAATAGTAGTAATTGAAAATTACAACAATAGTCATATGTCAGTTAGGTTTCAGAATTAAAACAGTATTTTTTTATCTTTTTTTCTTATTATATAATAAAGAATGGGAAGATTTTAATGGGGAGGGAATATTTCTTTTTTCTTCTTTCACTCTCGAAACTTCAGCTATGCTGCAGATCTGCGTGGAAGTGTTCTTATTAAAGAAAGAGGCATACACTAATATTTTATTGCAATTTCTTTACTTTTTCCTGTATTAGTGGCATAGCACCTTTGACTGCTTAAAATTCCAAACAAAGTTCACTGCAATTTTAAAACACAGTTTAGGAAGCCTAATTAATCATTGTAGTATTAACATATGAATACACATACACAGGATTGCACTGGACATGAGAAACGTTGCAAATTACTCATCCTTCACTGGGCAAAACTGAAACTTTTGCATAATTTTGCTATCTATGCATTAGTGGTTGTTTTAAAGTGAAACAAAATCAAAACCTACACTTTTTCCAGTAATCTTTACATCAAGAAAATTCAACTGAAAGGGTCAAATGCAAAGTGATAAATACTACATTAATTGCTAGTATTTTAGCTCTCCCCAATATTATTTGGTCCTCAATGGAATAATTAAAAAAATAATGCTGTGACATTATTCGTTCTAATGGGGTTTGCTCGACTCGCTTATGAATGAACTTATTATTAAAAGAAAATTATACAGAATTGGAAGTTGTAAATTGTAAATAACTAAGGCGTTATGTGTACTTTAAAAAAAAGAAAAATCTACTCTGCAGTTGGGAAGTTCTTAGGTCAGAGTACAAGAGCTTAAACAACAAATAACTGCCATTGCTTTATTTTAATAAAACAATTATACTAACTAGAATTTATACTGCCAGACAATGCCTTATATACAATAGAACAAAAACCTAAAACAATGCCCTACGACACATACATCTATAGGAAGACTTGAAAGTTAATATTCAGAGTCAGATCAGCTTCTTATTAAGTAAGCAAACAGGCTTAAAAACTATCATGAACTAGACTTTTTAAAGTTGATTTTACTCTACGCGCGTCAGGTAGTCTCTGTTTTTATCAACACCTAAGCCATCATGTTCCATAAAAAGACCTGAATGATCTTTGAAACAACTGGCAATATAAATAATCATCTCTATATTTATACAATAAAAGTAACAAATATATAATAGCAGTGGAAAATTTTAAATCTGAAAAAGGGAATGGGAGAGGCAACAGAAAATCGAAATACGATGAGCATGAATGAAAAAGAGAAGAGTTTATGGGAAGCTTCCCTTTGCCCTCAAGGAAGAGAAAGGCTTACATGCTGTTAGTAGGAGTGGGCAAAGGCACAAGACATCAAGATGGGAGGGGAGGGGTGAATTTCTCAATTAATTTAAAATCATTAGCCAAGTCTTTGGCTACAGCTGCTAGTTCTTCATTTAAGTGGGAGGGAAGGGTGGGTGGATGGGTGGAGGGAAGAATTTTAAGTGCCAGGAACTTTTACCAAAACGTGGGTCAAGTCTTGGATCTAGCCAAGATGTAGTCTTGTTCTTATGGTTTATGTAGTAAATTTCTCCATCCTGGGTCATGGCTTGTTCCCATCCTTCAGGGAGCGGGCCTGTAACACAGAAGGAAGCAATTCATAGTAGGCTGTGCTATGCCTGCTGGAAAAAAAAAAGTAGCTAAACTTAAAAAAAGAAACAAACCCAGGTTAATTTACATAAAACACAGCACACATGAAACTAATTGTTTCAGCATATCGTGGCTCTCAGGGTTTACGGGAAAGGAAAAATACTATAGCTGTGTTGCAATAAAACATTCGTTTCAAATATCTAGAGTGGGGTGGGAAATTAAAATGCCCTAAAATTTACCCCATCTTTTGATTGTTCTAAATTCTTCCTATTGCAAAAATGAAAAGGAAGGGATAAGTTACAAGTCCAGGCTCTACTGCATGGCTTCATAATATGAGAAAAAATAAACCCAACTATTTTCATTTTTGTCTTGGCATCTTTTTCAGAATTAGCTGAACATTCATATTCCAGGACATTTCAAAACTCTTATTTTAGGCACATTTCTGTTCCTATTTATCTATGTTAATTTTCCGTATTTTGTATATTATTCCTTACATTTTACAATTGTTTTTATGTGAAACAGTGTAAAAACAATGTCCTGCAGGAACTCAATAAAGAGGCTATATATATTGATATAGCCATACTTATGCTAATTTTGGTCTGGCAAATCATTGGATAGTTTCTGAGAAATAATCTTTTCCCCTTTTATATAAAATGCAAGAGGGGCCCAATGGTCTTCAGATTCTTTGAACTATAATTTCAGAAATCTCAGACCATTTTCTGATCTTTAACCATGAACTTACAGTAGACAATTGGAGGGTAACAGTCCTTGTTCTAAAGAATGGGAAGAGCAATCATGTAGTTTTCACAGGTTTGGTAAGACCACAGATAAATTAGAGGATAAAAGAACTATATAAACCATGAATCAGGGAGAAACTTGTTTATTAGCTGGGAACAGCAATGTCCTGCTTTAATGAGCACTGCTAATGTTCCATATTGAAATTTCACAGTAGAACATGCTCCACTTAGCTTCAATAGAAAACACACATTAATTATGAAAACCTATGGAAATTATGTAGAAAATGAAAGTGATTAGCTAACAAACTTTCAATGTTATTTCAAGAAAAAAAGAGAGAGAACGAAATCAAGAGAGAATAAAAGGAAGATATGAAGAGTGTAAAAAAATAGGAAAGTTTAGTTGCAATATTGACTTTTTGAAAAATTCAAAACACTGAGAATAAAGTTATGCTGCCAAAATCTTTGCTCGTTTCACTTTTGTTTAATAAAATCTTGAAAATATTGTATATTTTTAAATTATTTTTGATAAGACAGAGTTCTGCTAACTTTATTTAACTCTTACCAAACACTGTAGTTTGAGAATAAACAAAATTGCTAAACCACTATAATTTCATCCAAAACAACTGTGGCAAGTATTCTTAACTCTTACTTCCTACACCATCCTCAAACTTTTTCAACTGGTAAATATTGGGACTATAGCGCAGCGCCTTGCTTCCTCATTGTAGAAAGTCTTGTTTATTATTTTTATCGCTAGACTACAGTGTTAAAAGTCTATATCTGTCCCTGCATCTATCTAGGCCAGAATTTCTTTTTAATTTTGCAGACAAGTTCATTTTATATGCTGCTTTAATAAGCCATGGTTTGAAGAAATTCAATACATTATCCAGGACAATGTATTGCATTTCACATTAGTAATATTCTTCCCCCTTCACACATATGCTTTGCCATGTTCTGACCAAATACAAAGAAGCAAAATGACATGCCAAACTTGAAACCTTGTTCTGCTTAGAAAATACTATAAAGCAATTCCATAAAAATGAGGTGAAGTTCAAACAGCAATTATTATTATTATTATTATTTGCTTTCAGGTTTCAGGACAGAATATGTAAATAACTTAAAATATACAAATAGCATCTAATGCCAGGTTAGACTTGCATAAAACTGATATATCATTTAATGCTATCAGCTGCCCAGTTATGTTCTTGAGATGGGTGGCTATATACTGTAAATAAAATAAAACCATTATTGTCTATTTTCAACCACTAATTCTGCTTATGATTAGTATGTTGTCGAACCAAACACTAAATACTATTTTCACAAAACAATTTTGAACTTCATACAATGCCATTAAATCATGTCTCACTGCTACATCTTGGGTCAAGATGAAACAGTGTGTTGCTAAGACTACATTTGCCACTAGAATAATTTGCAGTGTTCTCTCCACATTCTTAGATACCCATAATTATCATTTTTCACCAAGCTTAGGAAGTATGACTAATTACAAATCTCTATTACTCCCCGGCAAGGAATGTCCTTTCAAATCAGCATCATGTCTTATTGCATAGACAGGTTCAAAAATTACTATTGCAAAACTTTTACCACTCTTCAAATAATGGTTTTAAAGGGGAGGGAAATACACACACTTATTTTGCTAAAAAAAAATCCCTGGAGATTTCCATAAACATCTTTTTTTGTAACTTTAAACGAACTCTTTCTCTATCATATAATCAACCAATGTTCTCACATAAAAGCCTTTCTTTTAATATACGAATAGAACAAATAACAGTAGAACAACATCTACATTTTTTAATACTGTCATCTTTTCTTAATCTTCTAGGAAGGAGAGCCATCAGATGAAGAATATAGGCCTATGGAACAAACCTTAAGAGTAAAACACCTGCTTTCTTAAGTCATAACATACAAATGTTTTAATAAAGCCTACATTTTTATTTCAAACGGACAAGATATGTACTGAAATTAACAGACATTGGAACAGGCAGTCAGAAAACTTGGCTGGAACTTATAATTTTCCTCTGTAAGAATATAGTAATATCTAATAGCTGTCTGCTACGAGTTTTCAGATCGTGAGTGATCTGAAATAATTTTCTTTCCTTGAGGAGAAAAAGTCCTGGATTATTAATCTGTAGCTTTGCCATTCAGATTCAGGCTCTCAATCTGAATGGTAACTAAATGGGACTTAATCCTCCTCATTCACAATCCTAGCAGCGGCAGAAATAAACCATTTCATCTTAATCAGTCTGTCTGTCAATAAAGGTCATAAAGTCGGGTACAGCTCACTTAATGAGTGCAAAGAAGAGCAACCAAGATGATTAGAGGACTGGAGACTAAGACATATGAAGAACGGCTGCAGGAACTGGGTATGTCTAGTTTGATGAAGAGAAGGACCAGGGGAGACATGATAGCAGTGTTCCGATATCTCAGAGGGTGCCACAAAGAAGAGGGAGTCAAACTTTTCTCCAAGACACCTGGGGGCAGGACAAGGAGCAATGGGTGGAAACTAACCAAGGAGAGAAGCAACTTAGAACTAAGGAGAAATTTCCTAACAGTAAGAACAATTAACCTCTGGAACAGCTTGCCTCCAGCAGTTGTGAATGCCCCAACCCTGGAAGTCTTTAAAAAGATGTTAGACAGCCATTTGTCTGAAATGGTATAAGATTCCTGCCCATGCAGGGGGTTGGACTAGAAGACCTACAAGGTCCCTTCCAACTCTGCTATTGTATTGTATTGTATTAATGACCACATCACTTAGCGATGGAAGTTCCAGTTTCAATTGTGATTGTGAGTCTAGACCAGGGGTGGGCAAACTTTGCAACTTTAAGTCTGAAGGACTTCAGCTCCAAGACTTCTCCAGCCAGCTACCTATACTGATTTTTAATGTATCCGTAGCAGAATCTGTAAAAAGTGCCATTTTATAAATCCGGGACCCATCTTCATTCAAAAGAATTTTTCCTTCACAGGTTGCCAAAAAACAAAACAAACCAATGTTCATTTTGCTTCAATATTCTATTTAGTTTGTTATTTTATTTTAATAAAATAGTTTAATAAAATAAAATTAGTTTGTAATTTTATTTTATACTTTATTTTTTATTTCAAATGTTCTGCACATTTACAGTTTCTTTTCTTTGTGCATTACACACCTGTAAGCAACTTTGAACATTATTTTGAAGGCAGAAAATTAATTATTAAAATGTTGAAAAGGTGGTGGGAATGACAAGACAAAGACAAGCTTAGGGGAAAAAAAAGAGTTGGATGCCAAAATCTAACAGGGGAGAAGTAACCCTGTACACTCCAGTCCGATTTCCTCCAATCCAAAGCCTAGTCCATTCAGATTTCTCAGGACTGTGTGGTACTTTACATCCCAAGTAAAAATCGTGCTTTGAAGCACAAGGAAACAGTAATGTATCACCTGTAGGGCAATGGTGGGCTGCTCTTACAGTCGCTAACAGTACACTGATCACGGTTTGTCTGTGCACGTGCCTGCCGTGTGCGGCGCATGCATGCACAATCCACTGCCCCTACAACATCCAGCTGCTTGGCGAGGCGCGCACAGGCTCTGCATGCTATGCACACGTGCGCAGTGTCCCTTTTGGCATAAATACAGATATAGAGTGCCAGTGGGCAGGTGGGCCACTGTATCGGTACGCTCTCAGCTGTTCCAGGCCACTACCGGTATAGTCATACTGGTCAGGACCGGCAGCAACCCACCAGTGCTATGGGGAACCAACTTAAGGCAACTACCTCTCTTCTCAAGGTCACGATGCTGCCTTCCAGAGGTATAGCATAGTCTTACGAACATACATGTATATGTTTGACACATCTTTGCTATAAAAAAAGCAAAATTGCTATATTGCTTAAATCACTTGGCAACATGGAATTCAGAAAATACGGATGTTTGCAAAAGATTTATTTATATATGATAAACTACTGCCAACAAAATCCACTATGAAGTCATAGCAAACAAAATAATAATAAATTCACCGAGATATAAAAGAAACAAACTGAGAAAGTTTTCAACACGACAAGGCAAAGCCTAGGAAGAGGATAATGAAGACTTGCATACACTTATGGTGTTTTGCCCAAATCCTAATATACTGTTTTAAAAATTAGAATGTTTCAAAAAATTCAAACTTACTTCCTCCACTGCCATAACATTTTCTATTCATCAATTTGTGTTTTATTTCTCATAGGAAGTATCTGTTTGATAAATACTTACATGGGAGGCAATCTATGTAACATCCATTTTCAGTAATAAATCTCAGCAATAATGACAAATGATCAGCTTAAACTTTATATTCTAAATGTTAAACTTCTTGCAATTCTCTAGAAATTTTGGTTGGTCTCTCCTTACCAGTTGCTGAATTCATTATATTCTGCTGCACTGGAGGGCTTGTAGGAGCTGTAACATTCATTTGGGAAAGGAGAGTCTTCCTTGGATCCTGCCATGTTGTTGTCTGATCAATGTGACTAAAGCAAAATAGAACAAAGTGTTAAATGCCACATAAGTGAAACAATATGAAAATTTATAATGAGCAGTTAAATAATGAGCAATGAATCTGACAGTCCTGAAAAAAATCTGCTCCAAATCATTGCAACCACAGGCAGAATTAATGCAGAGTGTCCAAGAGGTTTTGTTGATGAGTGTTATGAAAAAAATAATCACAGAATTTAGAAATTGCTTTTGAAATTCAAAAGAATAAAAGTGTAATATATTATATGAGGTCCGAATTTCAAGTCGAATGGAATCCTGGAACATATACAAATTCATAGTAGGCCCATCTAGCATTCAGAATATTTGACAGATTGTCAAATGTTGGTTTCAATTTTGAAGGCGGCCAACTGGTATTTATTTCCTGACTTGTTTGTGTTCCTAAAACCATGTTAATTTCAGAAAAAGGACTTTTTCATTACACACAATTAAACCAGAGAGGAAGTACTGAAATATTTAAACATTTAGAAAGGTTATCTAAAATAAAAGTATCTTATAATTATAAAAGACAGATTTAAGTAATAAATATGTTAAATATAAATATATATTAAGTAAAATATTTCACTTGTGATCAATGTCTTTACAGAATGTAAGGCATTTATGGAAGGCATTTATGTTTTATTGATAAACCTTTATGCATTTTTGTCTGTTAATGCCCACAACATTAAGAATTTATTAGGCACTAGCCGTTCCCAGCCACACGTTGCTGTGGCCCAGTCTGGTTAAATGGCCAACCAATCTGTGTGTAGATCTATACCTGCACACACAAACACGTACCTACCTACTCTGTATTTCTCCCTCTCTCCCTCTCCCCCTCCCTCCCTCCCTACCGTATTTCTCCCTCTCTATCCCTCTACCTACCTACCTACCTACCGTATTTCTCCCTCTCTATCCCTCTCCCTACCTACCTACCTACCTACCTACCTACCTACCTACCTACATTTCTCCCTCCGTCTCTATTCCTATAGCTGCCTACCTACCTACCTACTGCATTTCTCCCTCTCCCTCTCTCTCCCTCTACCTACCTACCTACCTACCTACTGTATTTCTTCCCCTCCCTCTCTATTCCTCTATCTACTGTATTTCTCCCTCCCTCTCTATCCGTCTACCTACCTACCTACCTACTATATTTCTTCCTCTCCCTCTCTATTCATCTACCTACCTACCTACTGCATTTCTCCCTTCCTCTCTCTATCCCTATAGCTGCCTACCTACCTATCTACTGTGTTTCTCCTTGAATCTTATGGACAGAGTATTTTATAAAGGATGACATAATACCTGTGGCCCACTGCTCTCTCTGTATCCATCTACCTACCTTTTTTACAATTTTTTATATTTCCATTGCGTGTACCTGGCACAGGTGTGACATCTACATAATCTATATAAATCATTGGTGCCGTACTTGAAAGGAATGTTGTGTGAAAATTTGGAAGCAATCGGTGCAGGACTTTCGATTAGCGGTTTTGAACAAACTCGTTACATTTTTATTTATATGGATAAATATATATTAAGTCAAATATTTCACTTGTGATCAACTGCTTTAGAGAATGTAAGGCATTTATGTTTTATCGACAAACCTTTATGCATTTTTGTCTGTTAATGCCCACCACATTCAGAATTTATTAGGCATAATAAATATAGCAAAAATTGCAAAACTATCAATATCATAAAGAATATTAATTAAAACAAAGGCAATGTTATTAATATTCACTTAAAGTTGTTTTTTTTTAATTTAAATGTAGTGGCACAATAGCACCAAATGTATTATCAAAAGTTTAAGATAACAAATGGAATTATCTTTAAAAAGTTGCTTTTTTTTTTTTAAGTGTGGAATATTATACTGCCAGTTACTAGCTGCTTTATTTTGAATTCCTCAAATTGGAAGAATTTAAGACCTAGAAATAGAGAAGAAATTTCTGAATAGCATTTTTACTATTCAGTCCCTGTAGAAAAATGGTTCCCAAAGTGGGCGGTACCGCCCCCTGGGGGGGGGGGCGGTGGGATGACTTAGGGAGGCGTTAAGAGGCAAGGGGGCTGGCAGGGGGGCGGTAAGGGGCAGCAGGGGGGCACTGAGAGCGAGGAAAAAAAGAACGTGTATTGTGTTGGCTGCAGAGGGCATCGCCCCTAGGTTGGTAGCTTTCCATTAGCTAATTCTCAGATGGAAAGGAGAAACTTGCCAAGTGGAAGATGGACTGTTTAAAGCCCCTCGGCGCAGGCAGAAGGACCACATCGCCCAAACAAACCTGGAAATAGCTGCTTCCCTTTAAGCAACGTCACCACCCTCCCCTCCAATCACCGCCTTCCTCCCAGGAGAGGCATGCGCGCCACTTCAATCGCATGTCCCATACCGCCACGTCTTAACTGACCAGCTTGGCTTGTGAAAACAGTCAGTGAAAACAGTCAGTGGGTGGGGAGATCGTGCACGGTGTTGTCAGGGGGGGGCGGGAAACCCCCGCCAATCGAATTCTAGTTGAGCATGCTAGAGAGCTCTTTGTTATTGTTTTAAAAAACGGTCATATGTTTCGTGCCATCTTTACTCCACAAAAATGTGTTTAGTAATAATTTTTATAGCATTAGCCTACTAGCTGATCTGCTGAAAGAGGGAGGCACGTTTTGTTCAGGATAGTTTGTGGAATTGAGACAAGTGGTTCTCAAGCATTGACACACCTAATAAAAGTAACTGTCCTAACTACATCCTTGTGTTTCCCCCCAAAATGAATTGTCATTGCCCTGATTTCATTCCCAGTAATGAGTGAAATACCTTTAATCATTAGTTGTACTAGCTATAAAGTGGCTTTTTCCCTCCTTTCCTATTGACTTTGCTTGTCAGAAGGTCACAAAAGTGACCCCGGGACACTACAATCATCATAAATATGAGTACGTTGCCAAGTGTCTGAATTTTCATCACATGGGCACGGGAATGGTGTAACGGTTATGAGTGTGAAGAACAGTCATAACTCATTTCTTTCAGTGCCATTGTAACTTCATACTGTCACTAAATTAATAGTTGTAAGATAAGGACCATCTGTTTTTTTACAAATTGCTAGGAAAGATACAAACTTGCTCTCTTCCTGCCTACATTCCATACTCTGCTATCTCTTTGCCCTCTGAAAAGCCTTTTTCCTCCTGCTGCAGACTACAGGTAGTCCTCAGATTACAACTATATTTGAGCCCAAAATTTCTGTCGTTAAATGAAAAGTTGTTAAGTGAATTTTGCCCTATTTTATTATCTTCCTTGCCACTTGTTAAATGAATCACTGCACGTGTTACTAACGTTGTTAAGTGAATCTGGCTTCTCCATTGACTTTGCCTTGTCAGAAGGTTGCAAAAGATGATCATATGACCCGGGGACACTGCAACCATCATAAATACAGTGTGAGTCAGTTGCCAAGCATCTAAATTTTGATCTTACGACCATGGGGATGCTATAATGGTCATAACTGTAAAAAATGGTCACAAGTCACTTTTTCAATATCTTTTCAATGATGCAGATTTTGCTGCTTCATACAGAAGTTTGTTGGCTATCAAAAAGCAACTGTGTGAGATGCTTTTACAATCTTTTTGACACTGTTGTGGAGTTTTTTGAAGACAAAAATGCTTTGCTCACTGGTGAACTCAAAGAGATCAGGCATGATATTGCTTATTTATCACTATTTGCAAAGTTCAGTGAAGTGAATTTGCAGTTTTTATTTATTTATTTACTTACTTACTTACACTTATATACCGCCCTATCTCCCGAAGGACTCAGGGCGGTGCACAGAGGAATAAAAAGTAGTAAAACACAATGACAATATAAAAATTAAAAATAGATTAAATACTAAGTCTGTGCTAAAAACTTATGGTTAAAAGCAAATAAAAATTATAACATTGGGACTATATTGTTAAAAACTATGCTAGGTCAGCCGCGTGAAATAGATATGTTTTTAAGGTCCGGCGGAAGAGGAGTAGGTCTGTGATGGTACAAAGGTCGGGGGCAGGTCGTTCCAGAGTGGCAGGGAAATGAGGTCAATCTTATTAAGGCCAAATCTGTCATCTCTACATTTATTTCAAAACTAACTCTCTTCAAGTGCAATATAGCCCGTCGCGAGCTATACCAATTTCCATGCTTGTCTGAGCTAAAAGAGAAAGGTGGGATACAAGATGATGATCTTCAAGTTTTTTGTGACCATTTGGACATGCTGCATAAAGATATGTCTGAGCGATATCAGGATCTTCTTTTGATGTAAATTCCAGATTGGGTGATAAATACATTTTCAGATACTGAGGAAGATGGGGTAGTGGAGGAACAACTCATAAAGCTGCAAAATGACATTGAGCTGAAGCCAAAGTTTAAGAAACCATACCAAGAGTTTTGATTACAGAAAGAAATTTCTGATCGCTATCCTGCACTATGGACAGTGATTAAGAAGCTCCTTGTTGCATTTCCAACATCATATTTGGTGGGACGTGGCTTCAGTGTGGTCATCCAACTTCTCTCCAAGCAAAGAAATCGATTCCAGATTACTGAACATGGTGATTTAAGACTCCTGCTAAGTTAAAAACCAGACATTGGGAAACTGGTATCGCTTCATCAAGCCCCTCCATCACATTAAGAATTTACTGAACAGTGAAGTAGTTACTAAATTTTACTGAGTTTACTAAATTACTAGTCACTAAGATTCTTGATAAATGACTATCAGACTTTGAAAACCTGGTATCACTGGATCATGTTCAACAATTTTGTTGAATTAACATTAACTAAAAAGGTTTTTAAATTGGATTTTGAATAAATGTGCAATTAATTGTTAGTTTTGAATTTTACTCTTACTATCTTCCTTCCGTCGGGCAAACCGCCCAGTCACATGACATCCCCAGCCACGCCCACCAAGCCACGCCCACAGAACCGGTCTTAAAAAAATTGAATTCCACCATTTTGGAGGGGGGGGGGGACGACGACCGAGGATCAGTTTGTAGCACCAAGGGGGCGGTGGACTGAACACATTTGGGAACCACTGGTCTAATCCAACAAAAATGGGACTGGGCTTCCTCCAGGACCCTTCCCTTAGGGAATTTATCAGGTCTTGGGGACAAACATTGTGGTTTAATTCCGTCTGGAAGTGGATAGTCTTCTGATTTTTGTCATATTGATTACAGATAGACGTCAACCTATGACTATTCAGTTGAAGGTTGAAAGTTACGACGGTGCTAAAAGAACAGTAGTTAGGACTGGTTCTTGGAAGTCTGGCCATCCCAGCAGTCCCACAGCCATGTGATTGGCAACCAGTTTGTACTTATGACTAGTTGTAGCCCTACAATCATGTCATTGCCCCTTTGCAACGTTCCGTGCCAGCTTCTACACTGACTTTCTGAGGAAGCTGCAGGGAAGGTCACAGGTTCCAGGAGTAAGTCTTTTCTACCTGTGTACCTTCCCCTAGTCCCTCTGTGCTCATGCCACATTGGCCATTCCTGTATGCCCATACCCCTCCCTCCCCTCTACTGCACACTTTTGTGCCCTCTCTCCCACGCACCTCTTTCACAACCTCCTTGACTCACTTGCCTGCCCACTGGCATGGAGCTTGCGCTTCTTGCCCGCTTCCCCACTGATTTTGGTTGTGGGAAGCTGCCTCAACTAATGATCATGGATTTGGTTAACAGCAACCAGGACTATAGGCATTGTTGTTACTACGTGATGCAGTCAAGCTTTATGACCTCATTGCTTAGTGACAGAAATTCTGATCCTAATTGCTGTGGCAAATTGAGGATTACCTGTAATGTTTTTTGGGGACTATTTCTCTCCCTTTGTTTCTGCCAGTACTATAAAATCAGAAGAAGCTGGCATGTTCTAGATCAGTGATGGTGAACCTTTTTTGGCTCGCTTGCCAAAAGAGGGAGAAGCGCAGGTGGAGTCGTGCATGAGCGTGCCACACATGCGCCCGCTTTCCCCTTCTGGTTTCCTCATAGGGTCATTTTTCGCCTTCCGGAGCCTTCAGCCCTCCGGAGCCTTCAGGGAAGCCTCCGGAGGGTGAAAAACGGTCTCAAAGGAAGGCTGAAGTCAGCTGGACATGCGTGCTGTAACTGACAGGGCAATGCCTCGCATGCCCTAACAAATGGCTTCGCATGCCACCTGTGGCACCCGTGCCATAGGTTCGCTATCACTGTTCTAGATCTCATCCATTAAGCAATGTCATGTGACAGGACCCCAAAAGCACCTGATCTCAACACTCCCTTTTAAAACACTCGGCTCCCAAATTTTTTTGAAGAACCTCAACTTTACTTTGCTTTCCTAAGCAAGTAAATAAAGATTTGCAATGCTGTATGTTGGTTGTATAGCATTACCAATTTAGTTTTATTGTACTGTTTTTAACCCAACGTGCCGATTTTGGGGTTTATGATGTTCAGCATTGTTTGTGATTGGAATAGCACGCATGTCCACTAAAATGATGAGAAAGCAGCCATCATTATTCTTTGAAAGTTAAGTTGCACACAGATACACACTAGCTTTCTATAGATTCAGGGATGGGATGTAAAGCAGCATATTGATTCTGAATATTCTAAGGAGTGTCAAACTCAAGACCCACGGGCTGGATCTGGCCCACAGGGCCGCCCTGGAAATAGCAAAGGACTGAGCCATGGTGCTTCTGCCAGCAAAAGCGGAGTTTGGGAGTGTTGCATGTGGCCCTCCTGACCTCTGTTTTCGCTGGCAGAGTGTTTGCAGGAGGCCGGCAAAGACGAAAACAGAGCTTGGGAGCCCCTTTTCACTGGCAAAGCGCTCGTGCCACCACAGGCACTCCCTACATGAGTGATGTCACCTTGCCATGTCCCCTCTGTCCATGTCTCTCCCAGCCCTCTTGAGGTCAAACACAACCTGATGCGGCCCCTAATGAAATTTATTTTGACACCCCTGTTCTAAGTGGTGGTTACACATACCCATCTATCCATCCATCCAATTTAGGCACTCCCCATCTCACTAAGTTCATGCAAACACTAAAGTGCAAGATCCAAAACTTCCATCCATTTGTACTATTAAATAAATGAAAAGACTTCAGTTAACAGAAGAAAGTATCTGTAGATGACTGCCCATTTTGCCACACGCATCTGTCATTCAATATTATTATTTTTCAAGCTAGAAAATAATTCACTTTATTGTAGAAAAATCTCTCCATGTTTAATGTTGAGCAGTTTTCACTACAATCCTGCCTGGAACTCACAGCTCATATATCACTGAAAGACACTTTCTGGTCTCCTTTAGTTTGGCCTGCAATCTACTTTTCAATAACGTGTTGTATTTGGTCTCCATTCAAAAGGAAGTGATGGCAGTTCCATATAATTCTTCCAATCCCTTTTTAATAAAGATGCATTCAAATCCTAGATAATCCTCTCCTCTCCCTCTCCCATCTGAAATAAAATAAGTTTATAGGAAAATGTAGCACAGAAACTACCGACCCACAACATGTTTCAAATATTAATTTTAAAAATTAGAATAACAGATGAAGTTGACTGATTTTATGGAAACAAAACATAGCAGCCACTTCTCACTGATACTTTCAAGAGAAACTACAGGCCAGTGTTTACAAAGAGCTGACTTTCAGTCCTTTAATATGGCCTGTTGAATCTAAGGCATATCTCTGACTCCCATTCAGCATGAATCTCGTATGCCCTGATTTTTTTTTCCAGAAGAGAAGAAATAAGCACTAGAACAGGGATCCTCAAACTTTTTAAACAGGGGGCCAATTCACAGTCCCTCAGATGGTTGGGGGGCTGGACTGGCTGGCTGGACGTGGCTAGGTGGGCATGGTGCTCCCCCCCCTCTCTCTTTCTCTCCCTCTCTCTAGAGGCTGAAGAGGCCAAAAACGGCCCCATTTTTAGGCTCATTGGCCTCCAGAACCATTCTGTTGCCCCAAAATGGCTCCATTTTTGGCCTCCTCTGCCTCCAGAAGGTGGATGGGGCAGTTGGTAGGTGGGGCAGGCTGCATTAATGGCTTCCGCAGGCCGTATCCAGCCCCCGGGCCATAGTTTGAGGACCCCTGCACTAGAAGGTAAGCAGCTGACTTGGAAGAAAATATATTTAACTTTACAAATGAAACAGTGATGGACAGAAGCCCTTATTAATTGTACAGAAAAAACAACCAGTTCTACAACTCTTTAAGTAAATTCTTCTTACCTCTGTACTGTTGAAGAACAACGCAATATTGAAGAAGGAAAAAAGGAGGGTCTGCCAGAAAAGAATGTATACAAGTACTTTCCTCCAAATCTCTTCTACCTACCTGCAGATTATACTTGGAGGAAGGGGGAGGATGTAGGAAAGAGCATAACCTCTCTACATATCCAGAGTGTATTTCTCCTCTACATTTTCCCTTTTGCTTGGAACAGAAGAGTGGGGGGGGGGGGGAATAAGTCACACAACAGCCCCTATGACAAAGCTTGCGTTACTACGTATGTCATAAGAGAAATGCCACCTGTTGCATTCCACCAGTGCTGTATTTCTTTTTCCTGTACATCAAAATCCTTTGAACTCTTGATTTAATCTAATGATCCCAAGCTCCTTGATAGAAAAGACAAGTGACACAGGTTAAATTCATGAACAGGAGTCCAAAATTGTTTTTGTCAACAGAATCCTGCTTAATTTCAGCTTTCCTTAATTTTCTCATCAGTAGTCAGTTCAAAGAATAGAGTTGGCAGAGCCGACATTAAAATGCTCAGCAGGCTGTTTGCCCAGATTTATGGGCCACTTACCAAGCCTATATTCGTTGTGGAATTGTTATTTATAAAGTCACATGCTTGGACTTGTTCTTAAGATCACTAAACCTACAAGTTTAATTTACTCTCTTCACAATGCTTTATTGTTGACTACTGTAATCTTGTTAGAGTTCCTCATATAATATAAAAATGTCTCATCTGGGTTACCCTCTTTAGACATTTGCTTTTGTTTGTTTCCAGAATTGTCAATACAAAGTATAGACACAACAATCACATAATACAAATTAAAACCATGTTTGTTAATTTCATACTATAATGGAAGTCAGTTTTTCACAAGAAATCTCACCAGTGGCTAACACTACAAGCATAATAATACAGTAAAAAGAATTTCTGGCGGAAGTATCATAAATACTTTTTTTATTTAATTCTAAAAGCAAGGATTGAATCACACCTTCACAATTTACTATAGAGAAGAGTTACTTTTAATACAGCTTGGAAATTATTAATTTACTAGGATTATAAATCCTAGTAATTTTATCCATCAGGACAAAATAAACATACTTGATAGCATATTTCTAGCTAGTTAGGAATTAACAGTTTCATTTCCCCCAAAATATAATGATTAACAAATAGAGAAGTTATTATTTCATTAAAATATAAATATGATGAACAAAATTCTGTCAATTGTTCTATAGATTTCAAAGATACTCTGAAATCACCAAGGACCTCTCATTTCAACCCCAGGCTACAAAAATGTATGTATATGTATGCATGTAGTCCCCATCTTGTTTCAAAGCAACTATGGGTAGCTTACAGTCCTCTATCCATACAAAGCATAGAATCTCAACTGTTGGAAGTTGCCATTGGTTTCAAGGAGTAGGGAAAATGAAGAGACTACTGTTACTGCTTTGGCTTTGGGATCTTAAATATAGTTCTGTCTTTCGTTAGCTAAATTCCAAAGTTTCTGCATCTGGACACATATAGCTTTATGCCCAATATTTTAGGAATATGGATAGAATTAAGGCAAATGGCAGAGAAACAAGTTCTAGACATTGCACTAGTAACCAAGTCGTAATAATTTACAGTCATCAGTTTATATGGGATGCACTGGAGGGAATATCCATGCAAACAATATGAGAGAGTACAATGCATGAAGCATAAATCAATGAATCTGGCCCAGAATAAAACGTGAAAAGCAAACAATAGCAAATAGACTGGAGGATCAGAATGCAGAAACACATGCAGAACTTATTTCAAGCCATCAGTATTGAGCAATCACATTTCTTAAGATGCAGTTTTTCCAGCTCTGCTAGAGAGCAGGATCTTATATGTAAGGCAATGGTGTCAAACTCGCGGACCGCGAGCCAGATGCATCACATGGTGGCCACACCCATCCCCAGTTTAGCAAAGGGGGGGTCACGATACGTCACGTGATAAAAACATGATGCCACGTGTTTCACACCCCTGATGTAAGGTCTCATGAGCAAGTAATAAAATGATGGCTTCTTGAACCAAATTTACATATTTAATTGGGCAATAAGCTCTGAGGTTCCAAACTACAGAAATTCTACGACTATGTACTTAATTATTTTATGCATTAGTATTAAATACATATTTTTCTTCTTCAAAACAATGGCCTGTCAACATCTTTCCATGCATGCACTTAGGCACTAAAAAAAGTGCCTAAGTGGGATACCAAGCTGGGGCGGATGGGTGGGGCCATCCGCGATTTCCGCTATCGGTTCGGGCGATCTAGTCCGAACCCACAGAATATCACCTTTGCCTACTTTATATATTTTAATCTTGCAGTTATGCATGGTGAAAAACAACATCCTTCATAAGTTCACTGAATGTTTGAACATAAATATATTAAAATACTAAAGGGAGGAGGGAAATCAGTTTCCAGCATTCCTCAAGGCATCAGAGATGCAAAATACAGGTACGTTTGCCACACTAGGCATAATATGAATAATTAAATATTAATTGGTTTATGAACTCTGGAAAATCATTTTAGTCCTAGCAAAGCTTGGCATAAGATTTATTTCAGATCTGAAAGTTGTTTCACATTATTTATTAGTAACCATAATTTATTAGTAAGGAATCATCCAAGTGCAAACTGATCTAACTGGTTTGCTTTTAGTGTTGAAATATTTCCCCTTCTCTCTAAGTATATAATTGTGGATTTTAGTAAAGACAGAAAATATTAGCTCAAGTCCAACTCTTTGCTATACACACTACTCAAAATTAATTAAATCGGCCTCAAACTGAATAGAATGTTATAGAATTAATCAGTATGATTTTCAGCTTCATATTGCTGCAAATTATTAGAACAAATAAAAACAGCACTTCTAAGATCAAACAGACCAGATCAATTGAAACTTTGGTGGAAAAGAGGCAGCAGTGAATGAGTGAGTGAGTGCATGATACACATCTCTGAGTATATCCAACAATGTTGGTCACATAAACAATCATGAGCCAAGCCAAAGAAAGGGGAAATGGCTATACTACAGACAGCATTCTATCCACTTCCTCAAAGTTCAAAGATTTCAAGATTTCCAGATAACAGGGCAAGAACTATAGAATCTACCTAACCAAGTCTGTAAATTCAGATGAATTGAAGTGCTGTGTAAATTGGTCACATCATCCAGACTGGTTGTCTTTGAAGACACCTTCCTAAAAGTGAATTAGTAATCTTACACAGAACTACTAGGTGATAGTACAGGAATCCACCATGCTAAGTTACAATGGCGCTGAATGAGACTTATAACTGGTAAGGCTCATGATATTTTTCGA
Organism: Rhabdophis nuchalis; assembly: GCA_039707465.1. Taxonomy (NCBI): domain Eukaryota; kingdom Metazoa; phylum Chordata; class Lepidosauria; order Squamata; family Natricidae; genus Rhabdophis; species Rhabdophis nuchalis. Next base: position 51,047,151 of record CM077649.1, read on the forward strand.
AATGATGGGCAATTTAGAGCTAACAGATGTATGAAAATACAAAAATGGTGGCTCAAAAGAATATGGTTGAAATTTTTTCAAGAATGTATTCATGGAGATCAAACAAAATAAAGCTGGGTTCTTATATAAAAGACAATGAAAAGATAATGTTAGAAATGTGTTGGATTTCTGTTATTTACATTTTCATGACGATGTAGAAGAAAAGTGTCGTTGGCTTACCTGAACGATCTTCTCTGTGAGCTGCGAGGAGAGGCCAACAATGGGTTAATCCTGCCTTTCTGCCCTTCTGGACTGGATTGATTTTCTTTGAAGCCACGCCTCCTTCCGTGTGCTTGCCAGAATTTCAATTTAGGCGTGGACTAGTAGTCGTCTGGTTGGTTCCTTTATCTTCGTAGGTTTTAATGCAAATACTTCTGTCAACTATAAATACAGTAACACAAACGTTTAACAACACACAACTTGAGGAATCTACGAGCTAGGGCGGGGTTGGCCTCTCCTCGCAGCTCACAGAGAAGATCGTTCAGGTAAGCCAACGACACTTCTCCTGTGAGCTGCTTGGAGAGTCCAACAATGGGAAAATGCCCAAGCTAAATATTCCCAGGGCGGGAAAGACTGTCTCTGGTAGATTCCGTAGACAAATGCACTTGTTGCAACACTCTGCGCCCAAAGGCCGCCTCTGAAGATGCAAACTTGTCCAATCTGTAGTTACGTACAAACTGGGACGGGGAGGCCCAGGTGGCCGCCCTGCAGATTTCGTCAAGCGATGCCTGGGTTGCCCAGGCCGCCGAGGTTGCCGCGCTTCTGGTCGAGTGAGCTGTGATGCGGCGAGGTACCCTCTGGCGTTGAAGTTCATAAGCTGAGGCGATGCAGCTACGTAACCATCTGCCGATGGTGGCTGGTGAGGCCTTCTGGCCCATGTTGCGGGGCTGGAAGGTGACGAATAGGGCCTCAGACCGCCGATAGGATGCGGTGCGTGTTACATAGTACTTAAGTGCACGCCTGGCGTCGAGTTTGTGCCATCGTCGCTCTCTGGGGTGTATCGGTCTTGGGCAAAAATTCGGTAGGACGACCTCCTGGGTCCGGTGGAAGGTTGAGTTGACCTTGGGGATGAATGTGGGATCGAGCCGTAAGGTCACCCTGTCCTCATGGATGATGCAGAGGTCATCTCTGACGGACAAGGCTGCCAGTTCCGAAATTCGGCGTGCCGAGGTTATGGCCACTAGGAAGGCCGTCTTCACGGTAAGACGCTGTAGGTCGCAAGTGCGTAGGGGCTCGAACGGCGGGTCAATCAGTGCCCTTAGCACCACGTGTAGGTCCCACGTGGGGTACCTGTGAACTACCGGTGGTCGGATGTTGGTAGCTCCTCTTAGGAAACCCCTGACCCCTGGGTGTCTAGCCAGGGATGAGTAGGAGTCGAAGGCTAGCACGGTTGAGAGTGCGGCCGTCTGGCGCCTGAGCGTGTTGGCAGCCAGCCCCTGCTCCAGACCTTGCTGAAGGAAATCCAGCACGTCAGGGATGGAGGCTGAGATGGGTTCGACTCCCCTGGAGCTGCACCAAGTTACGAAAGTCTTCCAGGTGGCGTCGTATATCCTGGTAGTCGAGCCTCGTCGCGAGGCCTGGATGGTCCGGATGACCCCTTCGGAAAACTGTGCTCTTTCTAGCAGTTGCCTTTCACATGCCAGGCGGTCAGTTGCAACCAGTGTGGCTCCGGATGCTCGATGGAGCCCTGCACGAGTGACACCTCCCCCTGCGGAATCCTCCACGGCTTGACTACGGAGAGGCTCACTAGGTCCGCGAACCAGGCCCTCCTGGGCCAGTAAGGGGCTATCACTATGACTTCTGCCTGTTCCTTGAGTATCTTCCGGACCAGGCCCGGCAGGAGCGGAAGTGGAGGGAAGGCATACAGGAGGCCCGGGGGCCAGTGGCACCTGAGGGCGTTGACTCCCTCCGCCCCCTGGCACCGGTACCTGGTGAAATACCTTGGAACTTGAGCGTTTGTTGCTGACGCGAACAGGTCGACTGCTGGTTGACCGAACCTCTGCGTGATGCTGGAGAAGAGGTTCGGGTGAAGTTGCCACTCTGAGTTGTCGATGGTGGCCCTGCTCAGCCAGTCCGCCTGGATGTTGCTCTCGCCCGAGATGTGTTCGGCTCTGATCGAAGCCAGGTGTCTCTCCGCCCACAGGCCCAGCCGTTCTGCTTCCTCCCTCAGTGACTTTGACCGGGTGCCCCCCTGTCGGTTGATGTGGGCCTTGGTGGACACATTGTCCGTGAGTAGTAGCACGTGACAGTTCTTGATCCTCGGGCGGAAGTGGAGAAGTGCTAGGCGCGCAGCTCTGAGCTCCAGCCAGTTGATGCTGTGTTTGAGTTCCTCGGGTGACCATTTCCCTTGCGCCACCTGCTGGTCCAGGTGGGCACCCCAGCCGTAGAGACTGGCGTCTGTGGTGATGACGGTCTGTTTTGGCTCTCGAAAGAGGCATCCCTTGGCCAGGGACCTCGCTGTCCACCACCCTAGAGACGCTCTGACCTTGTCTGGGACAGGTACGTGTCTGGGTGAGTCGCTCTCCTTGGCTCACTGGTGTGGTAGGAGGCACCACTGCAGATGTCTCGAGTGGAGGCGCGCCCAAGGCACAATGGAGAGGCATGATATCATCTTCCCGAGGAGCTGTGACAGGAGCACGATGGGGGCGGTTCCTGATGATCCTACCTTCAGCGCCAGTGGGATCAGGCTGTTCGCCCGCTCTGGAGACAGATAGACCCGGCCGGAGATGGTGTCTATGACCGCTCCCAGATGTGTCAGACTGGTGGTAGGGCTCAGGTGGCTCTTCTTCAGGTTGATGGAGAACCCGTGATGTTCGAGGGTCCTCATGGTCAGCCGGAGATCCCTGAGCGCCTGCCGGTGACTGGACGACTGGATCACGATGTCGTCTAGGTACGCCTGTAATCTGACTGGCCGCGCCCTGAGGGACGCCAGGACCGCGGCAAGGACCTTCGTGAAGGTTCTCGGAGCGGACGACAGGCCGAAGGGGAGAGCCCTGTACTGGTAATGCTGGCCCGCATAATAGAACCTGAGGAATCTGCGGTGCGCCTCCCGGACTGGAATGTGTAGGTAGGCCTCCTGAAGGTCTATCGAGGTCAGCAGGTCTCCTGTCCGGATGTAGCTCAGAATGGACTGGAGGGACTGCATTTTGAAGCGCCTGTACGCCAGGTGCCTGTTCAACTGTTTTAGGTCTAGGATCCCCCTCCATCCTCCCGAGTTCTTGGGGACCAGGAACAGGATGGAGTAGAAGCCTGACCCTGCCTGCTCTGCCGGAACCGGCTCTATGGCATTTATCTCCCTCAGGTGCGCCACCTCCTGTTCCATCAGAGACCTCTTGAGGGGAGAGGATGGGGTGGGGCAGCGGATGAATCGCCTGGGAGGCATGGAGAGGAATTCCAGTGTGAGCCCTAACCTGATGGTCTGTAGGACCCACTGATCCGACGTGGTTTGCTCCCAGGCCGCCTGAAACAGCTGCAGGCGGCCTCCTATGGGAGCGTCCGTCGGGGAGTCACTTGAACTTTCGGAAGGGACGGGAACCGGATCCTCCTCTGAAGGGGCGTCTGGAGAAGGATTGCTGTCTGCCTCTGTCCCTGAAGGAGTGGCGGTCCTGCCCCCTATCTGGTCCCTGGTTAAAGGGCCGATGGAACTGCCCTGAACTGGTGGAAGGTTCTGAGTTCCGAAAGGGCTGCTTTCGAAAGGAACCCGACCTCTTGTGGTCCGACTTCTTGTAGACCGAAGGCATGACCTTCTTTTTGTCCCTGTTTTCCACCAACACCGGGTCAAGGACCTCACCAAACAGTTTCCCCCCTTTATAGGGGGCGGAGGCGATCTTCCACTTTGAGCGCATGTCCGCGTTCCAGTGGCGGAGCCAAAGCAGCCTCCTGGAAGTTACATTGGAGGCCAGGGCTCTAGAGGCGAACTTTGCAGAGCTCAGGGTGGCGTCGGCGGTGTAAGAGACACCTGCCATTATCTTCCTCAGCTCCTGCCTAGCTCTAGCATCCCCTGCTGGAACCTTCGCTAACAGCTTTCGGAGCCACTTAAGAGTGGCTCTGGACATGAATGAGGCTGAGGTGGCCGTCTTGATGGCCCAGGCAGCCGCCATGTGGGTCTTGTGACAGGCCCTCTCTGACCTCTTGTCCTCCGCCTTGAGACCTTCCAAGAGGTCAGGGGGTAGCACTGACGTGGATGTGAGTGCCTGCACTGGGGCATCTACCGGGGGTAGCTTGAGTAGGTCCTCCAGGGGAGCGTCAACTGTGTACAGTTGCCTGTCAATGTTACTGTGCGAGGCAGCTGTGCCTGGCTGTGCCCACTGTTTCTGAACTAGGTTAAGAAACATTTTTGGTACGGGGACTACCTCCTGGGTCTCCTCTGGCTCCTCAAAAAGACCCTCATCATCCTCAGACGCCACCTCAGTGGTGGGAGTGGGGGTGGTAACCGTCATGCGGGTGGAAACCTTGGCCTTCGTTAAGATTGTCTTAAAGGAGGAGCAATGGAATAACCCCTTGAAAGCGGGCTTCTCTGGGACAGCCTGCTCATCCCCTGAGAATTCTTGCTCTGGGAGCAGATCATCCTCCACAGTGGAATCCCCGCTGTCCAGCGAGGAGTGAGGTGAGGGGGATCTTGGAGCTTCTTGGCTTCCAGATGCTCTGGATCTACTGCGCCCCCTGGGGCGCTTGGTCTTTTGCTTAATGCCATCAGCAATGCCCTGGGCGATGGCCCTGTTAATGATGGTCTGCAATTCTGGGGATATCACAGTCCCTTGGCACTCCTCAGCTCTGGGCCTCTTGGGGGGCCTCTCTGGGGCAGGTGGGGGGGTAATCTTTCTGGAGGAGGCTAAGCTGTCTTCTTGAAACAGGTCCTCATCTCCTAGCAAGGAGGGTTCTGGGGACTCATCAGAGGAGAATTCTTCTTCTTCCTCTTCTCTGACTATCTGGGGAATGGATACTGTTGGGATACTGGGATCCACTTGAGCCATCCCCTCTGGATCCTCTATGGGGTCTTCGTTGGCCCTTCGTTGGGCCTTCTCGAATTCTTTTTCAAGGGCCTTTTGCCGTCTGGAGGCAGCCCTGTCTTGGGCCTTGTCCTGCCTCTTCCCCCCTGCCTTGCTCAGGGCTTCAGCTGCGGCCCTGCTGGCCTGTCTCACAAGCCCCCTGCTGGTGGATGGCCCTGGCTGTTCAGAATCTTGGGGAGCTCTCTCCGACATTTTGGGCCCCAGTAACTCACCACTCGAAGATCGCTGGTCAAAGGGGCTTCAGCCAGGTAATCCTGATCCGCAGGCTTGAGGATGGCAAGGTGGAGCAGCAGATCAGCTTGCAAGCAAGACTCAAGTGCTGCCTCCGCAGGAGCAGGTCTGCACCCGAGCTGAGGAAAGTCTGCCGGATCTGGGCCGGACAGAAACCTTTCCCCCGCTTCTCGCCTGGAGCCGGCCAAAGGGATTCTTGAAGAAATTGGATGAAAAAATTCAAAAGGAAAAAAGATTTTCTTCTTCTTTAAAATGCGGCTCCGCACGCGTTTTAAATGGCGCGCCTTGCCGCTTGCCGGTCGGAAAAAACACAGTCCTCCGGAAGAGGACGAGCGGCCCGTCACGCCGCTTCCGGCTTCTCTCTTGTATCAGGCGCCCGCCAATGGCCGATCAGCCTCCAAAATGGCGGGCGCGATTCAAACGGACGGCGCGAAGCCATCCTGTTTGCCTAAAAAGAAAAAAGAGCCTGCAGCTGCCGCTGCGAAAACGGCTCAGGTCTGGCCGGTCCGGCGATTTGGGACGTCAGCGGCAGGGCTTCTCGCCACTGACCGAGACGTCTCTTGGCTCCCAGGTCGATCCTCACCTGGGGCCAGGTGAATGGACCCACGCGCGCCCGGGCGAACCCAGGTCGCGTCGGGTCTGCAGCAGCTGGTGAGTCGCAGAGCTTCACCAGCTGTTTGCTGTGAAGAAAAAATTCCTAAATAAAATAATTTAAATTAAAATAAATACTCTACTTGGAGAGTCCAACTAAATGTCCTGAATCTCTTAGGGAGAACCAACAGAACATGTCCTGGGCATTCAGACTGGATTGAAATTCTGGCAAGCACACGGAAGGAGGCGTGGCTTCAAAGAAAATCAATCCAGTCCAGAAGGGCAGAAAGGCAGGATTAACCCATTGTTGGACTCTCCAAGCAGCTCACAGGAGAAAGGTAAGGACAAAGATACAAAAAGAATGATGAAATGAGAGGTGGGACCTCATCTCACTATTTGATGAAGAACTATCATAAGAAGATAGGAAATACAGTTTCATTTAAAGGTTTTCACTGATTATTATTACACTGTAAAATAATTTGTAAACATCACTGAGCACTAAAATCTTAATAGGATGAAATGCTTTTAAACAAATACCGAGCGACATACATAAAGATAATCAAGTATATTTGCAATTTGAAGTTCACTGAAAATATTCATAATTCCATGTACCTTAGAAATATTAAAACATTTAGCTGATGAACAAACAATAGTCAGCTTCCATGTAATCCACAATCGCATGACTTGCAAAAAAATTCAAAAAATTTACATTTATTTTTATTTTATTTATTAATTTTTTACCCTGCCCATCTTTCCGATAAGGTGATACCAGAAAAACCAGCAACACAGAATTTCAGGGGATGGAGTACTGTAGAATAGGGATTTTTTTTTCTAGTACAGAATACTTGAAGGAACCAAGTAGATTCTTATTTATTTAAGTAGATTATGATAGCTGTTGCTTACTTCTCATTGTTTAGCTTTGTAGTTCTTTAAAGCAGCTAACTTGGTTTTACTGAAATAAAGAACTTCCAATTGGCCAGTTGGGGCTGTTTTTCACCCTCCGCAGGCTTCAGGAAAGCCTTTGGAGTCTGGGGCGGGCGAAAAATGCCCCGAACAGGCTAATGGAAGTTCAGAAATGATCTGCTTCCGGAGGACCTCCAAGCGGCCAGGGGAGGCCATTTTCACCCTCCCCACCTTCAGAAATGCCCCCGGAAGCTGGGGAAGGTGAAAAACAGCCCCAACAGGCCAACTGGAAGTTCGTTCCCGAACTTCCGGTTGGGGCCATTTTTCACCCTTCCCAGGCTTTAGGGCAGCCTCCGGAGGGTGGGGAGGGAGAAAAAGGGCCCCAACAGGCCAATCGGAAGTTCAGAAACAAATATAGTACAGGAATGCGTCACGCACTGGCCACACCAACACCCGGTTAGCGAAGGGGGGGGAAATCCCAATACGTCAAGTCATGTGACAGACGTGAGTTTGATACATTTAGCATATGTAATTATTTTCTATTGCTTAGGTTCTACATGGTCTTACAGAGAGATGGTATTCTACCGGTTTGAAATGATTCGCCTGAACCAGTAGCGGAAATTGCGGGTAGCCCCGGCCACCCACCTTGGTTCTACGGCATCCCATTTTGCCCCAAGCGCATGCGTGGAAGGCCATGTGCAGGTGGCGTGACCGAAGCGAGTTCACGCATGCACATGCTCACATTTACGAACCAGTAGGGAAGGGAATATCACCCCTGGTCTTATGGTGAAATTGATGTGCAATATCTTTATTATATACAATCTCCTGAAATTTCAAGCATCTTGAGGGGGTTTTTTGCTAACAAAAGCTTTCAGCTTAGTAACTGCTTTTAGAAAATTCAGACTTGTCAATTGCAGGGGTACAGAATCAGTGAGCCACAGGTCCTGTCTTTCAATCCTATTTATGACCCTCAGAGCCTCAAAAGCATAGTGAAATATGCTGGCCTGGCTTTCTGCTCCCCAACCACCTCCAACCCTCCAACTGGATTTAGAATGAGCCATCAAAATTGAGTAATAAAATGTATTAAGGATTGGAAGGTGAACAATTGGATTCCAGCCATCAGGTTTATCACTTTGGCCTTGGTCGCACTTTCCTCATTCCTTTGAAAAGAGATTAGGCTACTGTCTACATAACCAAGATGGTTCTTTGGGGAAAATAGGAGGGAGTTGTGCTGGTTATGTTTGAGTTAGTTTGTTAAAAATACTACAGGTGGGATACAAATAAATAAAAATAAATGTTCTAATGTTCTAAACCACTGAGATGAGGCACCTCTCTCATAAAAGCATGCGATTTTGAAATGGTGATGGATGGGCTTGTACCTTTTATCTCACCCTAGCAATAATGCCCATCTTTTCTTTTGGATCTTTGGCCTGCCACACTTTCTATTATTCTACTATGCATTTTCTATTGTGGGAAAATGGAAGGGGGGATAGTATGATGTTTGATGATATGTAATCATAACAAAATTCTTTCTAGAATGCCAAGGTCATCCTTTGTCTTTGCACCTCTGCACCTGACCAGAACTGGTTGGGTGGAACTGCCAGCATGGCAGTGGACAATTGGAACATGGGATCGACTTGTGGGTGTTGGGGCAAGATCTTGAACTTTCAACTGGGTGGGGAAAACCAGGAAGCTTTCAGATTCAGGTTTTTCCAGATGTGCCAACATGACTCTCTTAATAAATTGGAAATTTAAGCAATACTTTGCCTCAAAATCCGATTTAATTTTGGATGCTATTTGGAACCCTGACAGTCCATAGTATTGTTGCCTACATTTAAAAAAACAATGTACCTTATTTTTTTAACAGTGAAAGACACAGAAGAAGCAACAGGGAGTGGCCTCTCCCATGTTATTTTATGTATGGACAACAACATTAGTGGCCTCGTTTCTTAAGCCTGGGAGAGCAATAGTTTTTAAGTGGCATATTGTCTTCCTATCTCAAGAATGGGGGGAGAAAAGCACATTATCTTGGGTGTGTGTATAAGCCCTAGAAACACTTCAAATATTTTTATTCAATATTGTTCACTTGTGCGCCAGAATAAAAACGCACAGAAGGCTATCATGATAAATCCTTACAACTCCTAGCACTGTCCAGAAATTTGAAACCAACTGCCTAATTTTGTTAACGAAAAATCCCTACTTCTGTGTTTCCTACTAAAGCACAAAGCTAATTGCAAATCGGATACTAGAAGTATTCTCTTGGCAAAGTGTGTGCATTCCAAGTCACTCTATACAAAGCCCTCACCCTCGTTTATTTCAAGGAGGTATAGTCTGCAGCAGTGTGAAACGAAAGTCAACACAGCAAGGAAACTGCTATTTTGAGCCCCACTTTTTTGAAGGCGGTAGTGCTTGAAGTCTCTTTATTTTCATAGACTTACTTGTATAGAATTTTATTTATATTTATTTGAATCCCTACAATCTCATTTCAATTAGTAATTTGCAAAAACTAAATATACCATATTTTTTGGAGTATGCAAGGAGGCAAATTGCTGGGAGGTAGAGGCAGATTTTTTCTTCTAACCACGCTAAACTGAAACAGGCTGTTTGCTTTTTGCTGCACGGTGTTAAGTCAATAACTATAAATGCCTATAGAATGTTCAAATTATTAGACATTTTTTAAAGACTACTTTATAATTGTTCTAGACAACTTACCAAAATGAAGCTTTTTAAAATAATGCTTGATATGGAGAGACCCAGTGCTATTATATCTTTTTTAAATAGCAGAGAATAATGACACTTCCAGAAGCCACATCAATTTTAACAGCATCTGTACAAGTATAATCTGAAATGTAACACCAGAAACAGTGTATATCTTCTGTACTGTTTGCTGTTTGCTGCAAGGAGGCAAATTGCTGGGTGGCAGAGGCAGATTCCCCCCCTCCCCTTGTTTTCCTCCCCAAACGTTAAGTTTGTCTTATACTTCGGAGTGTCTTATACTCTGAAAAATACGGTATTTGTAAGCTGTACTAATACAAGAGTGAAGAATATTTTTCTTGTTGTTTAAAAGCAGAGATGATCATATATCTTATATTCAATATAAATAAGATTACCTTTCCTTTAAAAACATGGTTGTGGTTTAATATTTAATGACAACTAAAAATATAGGTTAATTCAGTATCTGATTAGATTTTGCATATGAGCACAGCCACTGTGTGTTAAATGTGTTACACATTTTACAATGAACTGTTCCCAACATTGAAAATCTATGTAAGTCTATTCAACTTTTGGGAGCGTTTTCTTGTTTTAATATTTCCCCACTCCCACTTTGTCTATCTCAAGCCAGCCTTTATCCAAACTTATTTTTTAAACATAGACATTTCAAAAGTTCTTTGCAGAGCAGGAAGGGAAGCTGCTGTTAAATCTAAAAACTCCAACTGAACATGTTTAAAGAAAGTTTTTTGAATTTTACAAAAGGAGCCAAACAGAAGAAGCAGCAAAAATTGCCTCTTTCCTAACTAAACAAAATGCATTAGAGTGGTAACATTTTAGCCTCAGGAGCTTTCATTTTATGTCATTCCTTGGCTTTAATCTATAACCAGTTACTTAGACAAAACAATATTACATTCATATTTACTTATTGTTGTTGTTAGTCACGAAGTCGCGATCCCATGGACAACATTCCTCCAGGCCTTCTGTCCTGTATCATCCTCTGCAGTCCATTTAAGCTCACCCTTGCTGCTTTGGTGACTCCATCCAGCAACCTCATTCTCCATCATCCCATTCTTCTTTTGCCCTCCATCTTTCCCAGCATGAGGGCTCTTCTCCAGTGAGTCCCTCCTTCTCATCAGGTGGCCAAAGTATTTGAGTTTCATCTTCAGGATCTGGCCTTCTAAAGAGCAGTCAAGGTTGATCTCCTCTAGGACTGACCGGTTTGATTGCCTTGCAGTCCAAGGGAATCCCAGGAGTCTTCTCAAACACCATAGTTCAAAGGCCTCAATTCTTTGGCGCTCAGCCTTTCCTATGGTCCAACCTTCACAGCCATACATTGCAACTGGGAAAACCATAGCCTTGACTATAAGCACTTTTGTTGGCAGGGCGATGCCTCTGCTTTTTAGCATGCTGTCTAGATTTGCCATAGCTTTCCTCCCCATGGGTTACAGTTTAAGTAATTAAACTGTGCTTTATAGGGTGTCAATGAAGAGTCTCAGTCATCCAGGTAGAACTTTAAAAGCATTTCCTCAGGGGTTCTTCCCCAAAGTGCATAGCAATATGTCAACTAAGTTCTTCAGACATCCAGGAAAAGTTGCTTTGAAGTTTTGTCATGGCAACTGGGCTTATTTTCTTGCTGGTTTGAAACATTTCGCTGCCCATCTAAGCAGCGTCTTCAGTCTGAACAAGTTGTACCTAACAGGTTGACCTAACAAGGTTATACAAACTACAAACAATGCTGTTTACTTCCTCTCACACATATGTGCTAGTTGTTCCCTACACTAGGGGGCAGTGCTCATTTCCGTTTCAAAGCCGAAGAGCCAGCTGTCCGAAGACGTTCTCTGTGGTCATGTGGCCTGCATGACTGAACGTCGAAGGCGCATATAACGCTGTTACCTAACCAACAAAAGTTTTCTACTTGCAGTTTTACATGCTTTTGAACTGCTAGGTTGGCAGAAGCTGGGACAAGTAACGGGAACTCATTCCATTACATGGCGCTAGGGATTCAAACTGCCAAACTTTCTGATTGACAACCTCAGCGCCTTAGCCATTGTGTCCCTCTTAAAAACTGCACTTAATTTTCATTTAATACATTATTTCAACAGTGCCCTCAGCATATTTAAGATAAGAGATTACAGCAAACCCTCTTGCTTCACATGTATCTAAGAATAACCTTTTAAAACAAATATGTAGAACAACACTGGAGGTGGGCAGTCACATCTTTTATCATTCACCATAATCTACTGTAACTTTCAATTTCCTTACTACTAGCTGCAGTGAAAATTCTAATTCAGTAGCACTTCAAAGAACAACCTTTATTCATTTCTGTATCAGTGGAAAAGTAGCATATAACAATTATAGGTGCATCATTTTCTAGAAGACATTTGGTACCAAGCCAAGCAACAAAATATTTTGCATCCCTTCTACACAATTTAGGGCAAGATATAAAAAGTATAGACATAGAAATGATTTGCTTATCTACAAGACATTTACTCAATTCACAATTTATGATAGCAGACATGCATGGAAAGAGTAAATAAGTGACATTATTTATTTCAAACACTATTTCCCCAGCCCCTCTACCCTTCAGATAAAGATCATTGCAAATCACTTCTGTTATACTGCCAAAAAAAGCAAAGATGTGTGTAGGAACTCATCAGTGGTTGAACTCACCTGATAATTACTGAAGAAAGGCAGAGGTTTACGATTAGTGAATTGCTAAACTATGCTTGCTGGTAATCAGAGATCATTGCATAGTAGCTAAAACAAAATGAATGCCATATCAACACAAATATATTTTGCAATTGTAAGACAAAACCTTTTAAAGAGATTAATTTTTCACTTGGGTGGAAATAGGGCTGTTTTGTCTAATCATACTTCCTTTATCTCAGTTGGCTAAAAGAGGTTTGCAGCAATACTGTACAATACCATAATTTTTCAAACTTCAATGGCACAGATTTTATATCTAACAGTATCATAATCAGTGGTGGGATATGAACAGTACGCCCCGATATAGGCATACCGATGCCTGCTGGGAGCACCAAGTACCGTTCCGGTACGGTGCTCCGGAGGGCCCACCCACTACCCACACTCCTGTATTTGAGCTGATCGGAGCTTATCCACACAGAGCATATGGCGCCTGCGCAATGCTCTGCCGAGCAACTGGAGTATTACGGAACATTGTGGGAGGTAAGTAAGTATGCACACGTGCATGTAGTGGATGCCCAGTCCCATTGCACCGTAACGGTTGCAACGGGATCGGAACCCTCCACAAGAGTATAATGATATACTCTGATTTACTAGAAAACCCCTATCTCCAATTGATGTATTAAAATGAGGTTCCACTATAAGCAGAAAGCAATAATATGCTATATTAATATATATTATTATTTAATATGCGTATGTAAATGTGTTCTTGTGTATATATATACACACACACAATTTATTTGCTAGAATTTACATGCAACTCCAAACAGAAAAGACTGAACACTTTACCTGCACCCCTATAATAAAATTCAAAACAATGAATCACACAACTAAAAAAAACAGATTACAAAAATCAATTGTAATTGTGACACACTGGTAGTCCTCGAGTTACAAACATTCATTTAGCGACTCTTCAAAGTTACGACCAGACTTTGCACTTATGACAGCCACAGCATTCCCATGGTTACACAATCAAAATTTGGATACTTGGCAACCGGCATGTATTTATAATGGTTGCGGGTTCCCAGGATTGTGTAATCATCACTTGTGATATTTCCAGCTGGCTTCTGACACGGTTAATGGGGGAAATTAGCCTGATTCACTTAACAACCACGGCAAAAAATGGTTATATAATTAGGCACAACTTACTTGTCACCTTATTTAGCAATAGAAATTGTGGTCCAACAGCAGTCGTAAATTGAGGACTATCTGTAATCATAATATACCATGTTTTCCCAAAATTAAGACAACATTTTCTTTTCTTTTTCTTTTGACCCCTAGAAATAAGCACTTGGCCTTATTTTTGGGGAGATCTTATTATTTTTGAGGTGCAGGAGACGGCGAGTATGGTCACCTCATGGCTGCTGCTGTGTTGCAATATTTTCAGGGAGGGCTTATTTTCGAGGGAAGGCTTATTTTCAGGGAAACAGGGTACTATCCCTCAAAACTAATACACTCCCAAGGATACTCTTACCGTATGGCACCTACCCGAGTAAATAAAACTCCTAGTATTTCTTCTGGTGTCCAAATCCTAACTTGGCCTACCTGGAACGGCAGACACAGCCTCACTGAATTTTTCTCTGCTCTTTTTATATCAAAAATCAACGCACGGAAATTTTGAGTTTCTTTCTAACCACCCTCCTGTTTCTCAGGGATGAGCTGATGTTTGCATATCTGTTCTTGCATTCCTTCTTCAAGATTATCTCTGTACACCCTACACAAGATTCTCTGAAAACAGTTTTTTTTTAAAGGCTTTCTTTAAAAAAAATAAAGGCCATCAAGGAGGGGAATGATCCTCCAAAGAACGTAGAGCTGAGACTGAAAATTCTTTAATTATTTCATTATCCTTAATAATGAAACTCCCTAGGGAGAAGAATCCAGAGAGACTACTCTTCCAAACCTTACTCGACAATCCGAAGCCACCGGAAGTAGCAGCTCATAGACTGTAAGTGAGATTCGGCAATTCCCAAGTTTTAAGCCACGGAGGGCTTTGAAACCAGAACTCTGAATTACATCCAGAAGTTTAAGTAGTAACCAGTGTAGTCCCTGAACTAGAGGTCTTATGTTGGAATATCTAGAGGCTACATAAGCTACTGCATTTAAGACCGACTGAAGGTTTCAATTGTCCTAAAGCGCAGCTATATGTACAACCCACTGCAACAGTTCAGACCAGTAGTGGGATTCAATTGGTATAACAACCGGTTCGCTGAGCATGTGCTTTGCACGCGCACCACACGCACACACTGCCTTTGAAAACAGCTCTAAAACTTACCTTCTACTGCAGCCCCGGTGAGTACAACAGGGGAAGCGCTTCAATCTGCTCTGTCGCGCCTATCATCTGAGCTTCAAACAAAGGAAATATAGGACAGACTAGTGCAGGGGTGAGTGGGTGAACCAGACCGAACCGGCTGAATCCCACCCCTGCTTCAAACAAGAAATCACCAATGCATTAGTAACACTAACTAGGGCTTTCCCAATCTAGGAAGAGTCAAAACGCCATATAAGATGTAACATATGATCTCCTAGTCACGTATCATTTGTTCTTCTGCAGGAACTCAGAATCCAAGAGAACCCAATGTTACAAACTTCTTTTGACTGGGCTGAATTAAACCCTAACCTCATCCAGAACCAAAATATGGAGTAGATCTGGCATCAGAAAGCTTTCAGACTCATAGCCATTGGGATCCCAGTTATTTAGATTTAAGTCTAACCTAGGTTAAGGTTTCCCTAAAAGCCTTTAGGAATTAGGACCATGGGATGCTGTGACCATCCTAAATGTGCAACTGTTGCCAAGAGCCTGTGTCTCGTCCCATGATCATGGGGACACTGCAATAGTCATTAGTACAAGGGTTGATTGTCACCTTTCAGTGCCATTTTAACTTCAAATGGTTGCTAAACAAATGGTCCCAAGTCCATGACTACCTGTATTTGGTCCACTGTTGAGATACACAATTACATATCACACACACACACACACACACAATCCAACCATCCAAGTAGTTTCGTATACAGGTTAAATGGGAGAACAGTGTTTTCATAGCGTTTCCAAATATTAAAAAGTTCTGGAAATCAACTGAAATAACAATATAATTGAGGATCTTTTTAGTTAATACAGAACCTGGAAAGAAGTGGATGGGACCACAGAATGCAGTATGGACTCTCCTCCACAATTACTTTTTGAACATCTTGAAGACACTAAAGCTTTCAACCAGGGAAGCCAATATTTTATACATCACATATCAGTTTGCTACAAAAAGTCATAAATCAGTTTGGTAAAAAAATTCTGATATATAATCAATGTCCTTTCCAGACATAGAACTGTGACTTTGCCTATTTATGATACTGTTCTACTAAATAGATTACTTTTTTAAAGAGACTATCCGGATGCCTTATATTCAATCCAACATCGATTCGCTAAAGTTAGAACAATTTGTCACTATATTAGTGCTTACTTAGAGGTGTATCAACATTTAGAATAGAAATAGAAATAGAATAACAGAGTTGGAAGGGACCTTGGAGGTCCTTCAACTCCAAACCCCTGCTTAGGTAGGAAACCCTATACCAGTGATGGCGATTCAGAACTGCGCTCGGCACCGCACTTCTGGGCTGCGACCAGGAAGAGGAACTGCCCAGGGGGCATGCACGCACCAGAAAATGAACTTCTGACAAGTCTTCCAGTTTCTGACACTGCTGCATGCACAAAGACGAGCTGATCCTTGTGTCCTCATGGGTGTCAGAAAACCAGAAGAGGAACGGACGCCAGGCAACATGGCTCCACATGTTAGTTCGGGCATGCATGCCATAAGTTTGCCATCACGGCCCTATACCATTTCAGACAACTTCAACATCTTTAAGAGAACCCAGACATCAACTGAAGACAGATTAAATATTCATTTAGGAAGCTATACACCAGATGAAAAAGAAAAAGGAAGTTGTTGACAAACTCTTTGGAAGAACAATTTCCTGCCGAGAAAGCTAACAACAGCAGGGATAATAAGTAACCGTTTCCTCATCGTAACGTAGGATTAAGCAAACATTGTAAGAATGTGCAATTCAATTCATGAAAATATGAAATCAAATCATTCAATTTTGGCTGCTTTAAAAAATACACATAAATTCACCCAAAGGGGGGAAAACCTTCACTTCTCTTGAAGACACAGTTCTAAAAAATCATCTGTTGATAATTAAAGCCTGCTTTTTACCATGCAGGATGAAGTCAAAGCTTCACTTCATAGTTCACTGCAGTGTCAACCCACAGCTGGCCAGCAGGAAGCATTTTGAAAGTAGTATATATGTCTGTGTTCAAAGTCGTCACACACCTGGTGTAGACCTCTAGACTTTTTAAAACACTAACTTCCTAATAAAGGTCAATGAATCTTCAAAGGAGACCCAAATTAACATTCACTGTGCTCTGTGTTCCAAAAAGGACTAAAAGTTCAATAATCATTTGATGAATTTCATTGGAGATCCTAAACTTATAGCTTCATTTGCAAGTCTCAATCATGAAATTAAAATTAGGTTAGACTATGTAAGCAGTCATAACAGGAAGAGACTTTGCTAACAAGCTTTATGTCTTGCTCTTCCTGTCATACTATGATCCCAAATACAAAATTCTCACAAAGCTCCCATCTGTGCAATAGCCAACTATCTCACATCAGCATAAGAGAAATATGCAAAACGAGTGTGCTATGGAAAAACAGGAAATGGCTCTCAAAAACAAAAGCTGTGTATCTGGCAGTACTTACTCATCAACAAAGATGTCAGAAGTTGCAGAAGTAACTATTAACTTGCCTCCTTAGAATGTTCAAGTGGAATTGGACTTCTAAAATTAATTTTATCCAACTTCTTAGATAAAATTAAATGCTGCAATGATAAAATCACAGCATAATTTCTATGAAGGGGAGGGCAGGGGATGGACATTATAAATTGATTTTGAATATAGAGACAATTGCTGTTTGCAATAAATAAAAAGGAAAATAGCAAATTGTCATTTGTCTGTTGTTTACTGTGTTTAATTACATAGTTGTTCTTTATGCTACCTTCAAGATAAGCTTTCAAGACAAGAAACACGGATTGTACAGGAAGTCGCCTACTCAGGTACCAACCAGACTTATACTGGATCTGCGTGTCTTAAATAAGGCTGCTTCGTGTATTTTGAAAATCATAGGTAAGGGTTCCCTTCGCATATATTGTTGGTCATTCCTGATTCTAGAGGTTCAACTCTGTTTCAAAGCCAAAGAGCCAGCGCTTTCCGAAGACATCTCCGCGGTCATGTGGCCAGCATGACTAAACGCCAAAGGCGTATGGAACTCTGTTACCTTCCTACCAACGATGATTCCTATTTTTCTACTTGCATTTGTACATTCTTTCAAACTGCTAGGTTGGCAGAAGCTAGGACAAGTTATGCGACACTAGGGATTCGAACCGCTGAACTCCCGACCTTGCTGATCGAGAAGCTCAGCGTCTTAGCCACTGAGCCACCACCTCCCCATAAAATCATACCCTGGATCAAAACCATGTTGGAGTGATAACGTAAGACTTTATTCCAAATAACAATAGAAATGATACCTGTCTCAGACAGTACACATACCAGATCGTCTACTGGTAATGCACCATACATAAAAAAATACATAAATGTCTCTCTTTTCCCAAAGAACCCAGTAATGCATTTGATTACTGTACATTTTCTACAAGCGCAACAAATGAGAAATGAATTAAAATGTTTTATTCTGTGTTGTTTCCAGGCTTTATAGGTATTATTAGGTAATGTTCAACAGCAGCTCAGACAAATCCTATTGAGGAAGTCTCCAAGCAGATTCTTTTAATTTTCCATTCTGTTTAAATATAGGTTGTTTTTTTTCTGTTCAGGCATAAAGTAAGTTCTATTTTGAAATGAATGAATTGAAAAGAAAAAGAAAACTGCCTACGTTTTTCAAACATTAGTTATCTTTTTGATGAAAAAGTCTTCATCAAAACTCAAGATTGAGGCCTATTTTGCACTAATCTATTCCGGGAAACATTGCTTTCATGAAATGTTTTCTTTCCAACTCTCTCCCTAAATAGAACAGAAAAACCCAAACATTTATATATGCATTTTTGGCACACCCTTGAAAAGAATTTTCAGGAACAAGCAGTGAATTACTGCTGCATTTCCCCCCCCCACCCAGTTATAATGTAGCTGCAGATGACTGATCAAAAGTGAATAAAGCTGTGATCTATTTAATGAACTAAACTGCATCCGGAATTCAAGTTGAACGAAACAGATCAAGTCCAAATTCAGGAGGAACATACAAAGTACTACTTTTATCTGCTTGCTACAGCTGAAGAATCATTTTTAACAGTCAAAAACGACTGGTCATATACAGCATGAACATCTCATATATATTTTTTTAACACAGGTTGCATGTGGAATCCCTTACTCTATACCTTTTTTGGTTCGTGTGCCATAAGTGGGGAGAGCGCAGGGGGGTCGTGCGCTGGCATGCCGCATCCATAATACAATGCGTGACACCCCCAGTACGCATGCGCGCACTGCAGGCATGACCGCCCCATTGTTTTACATGCTTTTTTCGCCCTCCACAGGCTCCAGGGGCTTTATAGCATCCTTTTTAGTCCTCCTGAGGCTTCCTGAAGGTCCCTGAAGCCTCCGGAGCATTTAAAAGGACCCTCTGAGCAAACAGGAAGTGACTTCCGGTTTGCTTGGAGGGCCATTTTTAGTCCTGCGGAAGCTTCAGAGAAACTCCTGAAGCCTCCGGAGGACCTCCAGGGGGCAGGGAGGCTGTTTTTGCCCTCCCTAGACTCCTATAAAGCCTGGGGAGGGCGAAAAATGGCTTTAAAAATGGCTGATCTTAACTGGTCAGCGCATACATGCGTGCTGGCCAGCTGACAGGGCAACACCTCGCATGCTCTGACAAATGACTCCGCATGCCATAGGTTCGCCATCCTGGCTCTATACTCTTTATGTGCATGACTGTATTCCCACTCATTCTAGTAATATTATTACTGAATTTGCAGATGATACAACAGTGGTGGGACTCATCTCCAGGGGACCTTCTACTGCTGCACCATAAAGAGTATTTTAACTTACTGCACCTGTGTATGGTTTGCCAATTGCACAGTGGCAGATAGAACAGCACTCCAGAGGGTCAACGTCATTGCCCAGAGGATCATGGGTTGCCCTCTCCCCTCTTTGGAAGCTCCCGCTGTCTTAAGAAAGTTCAAAACATTCTTAAAGATCTATCTCATCCTGGGCACCCTTTTTTTGAACTATTACCATCTGGCAGACAGTACCGGATAATAAAAACAAGGACAAATAGGCTGAAAAGCAGCTTTTATCCCAGGGCAGTAACTATATTGAATTCTACTGTATAGTGCAATATTAATGCAATATCGGGTTTTCAATTCAATTGTACAGAATGTGAAGGATGTCTGTTTGTGTTTTATTTTTATAGTTATGATGTACACTGAAGATGGCATTTAATTTTGTTGTATGAGGTGCAGTGACAATAAAATAAATAAAGGGATCTACCATGAAACAGCGCTGTATCTGCACAATTTTGCAAAATGAAATGAGAAGTATAAGCACAGTCCTGCTACTATGTTAGATTATCATTGTGGTGCTTAAAATCTGGTGAGCCCTTTTGAATTTTCAATGTTTCATATGACCTGTTCTCCACATGTTCTAAATTTATATAGAGACAACTTTATTTAAAATAAGAAAGCCAGTTTGGTATAATGGTTAAAGTATCAGACTAGAAACTGGGAGATTGTGAGTTCTAGTCCCACCTTAGATATGAAGCCAGCTAGGTGACCTTGGACCAGTTACTTTCTCTTAGTCCTAGGAAATAAGACATTGTAAAACCACTCCTGAAATCTTGCCAAGAAAAACTAGTCACCTGAACTGTGAGATGGGTGGCAAACTTGTTAAATAAATAAAATAAACAAATGCAGGGATGTGTATTCAATACTAACTCAAAGGGACAAAAATAAAGAAACAAATGAATTGCAAAGATGACACTTGTTCATTGTTTTATTGAGAAAAAATGATCCAAAGCTATTTATGTATAGCAAAAATATATTAACCTTTGCTTTCAGTAACAGGTATACCCTTCTTGAACAGCAATAATTGCAAACTAAACAATTCCAATAATAGTTGCATATTAGCTTGGAGAAATTTTAGTCCATTTATCCTTAAAAACAATTTCAACTCAGGGATGTTAATGGACTTCCTCACTTCCTGCTTCAAGTTCTAGTCAGCACTTTGACCTGGTCGTTCCAAAATATTAACTTTCTCCTTCAACCATTCTTTGGAACATTACTGAAAGCATGAGCTACTTTCTCTTGAGCTTCAGTTCACAGAAGATACCCTAACAATCTCCTGCAGAATTTGCTGATGCAATTCAGAATTCACAGTTCCATTAATAATAAGCCATCCTAGTTAGTCCAGAGACAGCAAAGCAAGCCAAAACCACAATACTGCCACATTTCCTAGGTGGCATAAAGTTCTTATGCTGGGATGTAGCAGTTAACCTTCGCCAAACATTAATACTTTTTATTCAAGCCAAAAAAATTATTTGGTCTCTTTTTTAAAAAAAAGAATATTCCTCCAATAGCTTTCTGGTTTATCCACATAAGCAGTAATTGTGAGAGAGATCTTGGAATCCTAGCAAACAAATATGAGCCAGCAATGTGCTGCAGCTGCCAAAAAAGCCAGCACAATCCTAGGCTGTATTAACAGAGGGCTAGAATCAAGAACACGAGAAGTAATAGTACCGCTTTATAATGCCTTGGTAAGACCATACTTGGAATACTGTATCCAATTTTGGTCACTACAATATTTAAAAAAATGATGTTGAGGCTCTGGAAAAAGTGCAGAAAGTGCAGAAAAGTGCGACAAAAGGTCCCTTCCAACTCTGTTATTCTGTTAATCTTTCCCAAACTGTAGACAGTGCTATACACCCTGTTCTTGGTGCAATCTTGATTGGTAACCATTCCTGCAGAGGGCAACAATGATGTTGAATTGCCACACTTGTACATGATCTGCCCAACTATGGAGAGTTTGTAACCTTTTCCAACTTGATGGTGAGTATAGATGTTTATTCAGAGGTTTTCAGAAATCTCCTTGGTTCAAGCCAAGACATACTTCCACATATCTGTATTGTGAAGATTAGACTTTGATAATGACTACATGGGGCTTCCTTGAGGTGCACTCGGAGGCTCCAGCTAGTCCAAAATGCAGCCGCGCGGGGGATCCTGGGAGTTTCGAAATACTCCCATATAACACCTGCGCGAGCTGCACTGGCTACCTGTGGCCTTCAGGGTGCGCAAGGTGTTAGTAACCACCTTTAAAGCGCTCCATGGCACGGGACCTGGATATCTGCGGGACCGCCTCCTACCACATACCTCCCTTCAACCTGTCCGCTCCCACAGGGAGGGCCTCCTCAGGGTACCGTCTGCCGGACAATGCCGGCTGGCGACCCCCAGGGGGAGAGCCTTCTCTGTGGCAGCCCCTGTCCTCTGGAATGACCTGCCCCCCGACCTTCGCACTATCACGGATCTGCGCCTCTTCCATCGGGCACTAAAAACACACCTATTTCATGCAGCCGGCCTGGTATAGTTTTAAATGTGATTTTAAATTGGGTTTGTAATGAAATTGTTTTAGCACGGGCTCCAAATTTAATTTATTTTTAACCCATTTCTAATATTTATTGTATTTATTGCTATGTTTTTATTATTTCCTGTGCACCGCCCTGAGTCCCCCCAGGGAGATAGGGCAGTATATAAATATAATAAAACTGAAACTGAAACTGACTACCCAGAATTCTGATCTTTAAATAAGGCAGGACCTGTTATACCTGATTACCATCCCTTTCAATAAAGCACCCGAACTTTCCTCTTCAAATGAACTTGATAATCATAGAGTTTCCCTTACTTTTGCCAGACACAAATATGTAGGTTTGGAATAAATCAATGAGCAGGTATAACATTGTTTTGATTCACCTGTTAAATTGGGTTCTCTTTCTTGTGTTTTAGGACTTGTGTGGAGAAGAGTATATTTTTTTAGGGTCTCATTTTTGTGGAAATATTGAAAATTTAAAAGGGTTCACAAACTTTTAAGCATCACTGTTATTTAGCAATGGTAGTGAAATGGTAGCAGAACCCTGCATAGATCCAAATTGATGCAGTCAATTAGAACCACAATTGGTAATTTGGGGTTGGGGGGTTGGAGATGTGATAGAATGACAAAAAAAAAGTTTTTTTTTTACTATTTTAGTTAAAATTTGTCTTCACGCTGTAAAGACCTGACATCATTTAATGAAAAGATATTAATTTTACAAATTATACAAGGAAAAACATACCTTATTTTTCACGGTATAAGACGCACTTTTTCCCTCAAAAAAGAAGCTGAAAATCTTGGTGCATTTTATACACTGAATACAGCATTTTGTGTCTTCCAAAACCCCACCCCCTTCACCAAAATTGCCATGCATAGCCTTTAGGAGACTTTTAGAGTGCTCCTGGGGGCTGGGAAGGGCAGAAATGAGCGAAAAACAGGCAATTATGTGCTCAATTTTGCCCCTTCCCAGCCTCCTAAAGGCTATTCATGCCCTTTTTTTGAAAACAAAAATGGGTCCGTTTTTGTGAGGTCTGCAGAGTGCAAAAACTTTTTTTTTAATTTGCCGCTTCAAAATCTTGGTGCGCAGTGCGTCTTATACTTCAAAAATATGGTAGCTTACAAAATGAGAATTCGGTATCTTGTACAATACACATTTATTACTAATAAACATTTTTTAAAAACCCAGACCTTATAAAACTAATCATTTGTTTAAATTATCTAGTTCTTATTTCAAAGCAAGCCAGAAATCACTTATAGTTTGTACAGATTTATGAGAGTTCTTCTTCAAGCCTTAATAAAACTTTTACAGTTGCTTTCACATTCTCTCAAAGCCCAGCAACTCACAAGCAAAGGCCGAGGGGGCGGGGACGGATGGACACCCAGCTTATAATAGCATGTGACCCAGCAGGGAGAGATTTTTTTAAAAAGCAGTCTTTATTTTTCTTCCTAACAACCTGGTTTGTTTCTACACCCCCGACTCCACCTCCCTTCAAGACACATCCTTCATAGCTAGCAGCTCTTTCAATCATTGACTTTGGATGTCTGTTTGGGAACAAATGATCATGCAGATGAGTTTGCCAGACTTGTGTGTACTTTCCAGTCTCCCTCTCTTTATTGTTCTTACTGAAACATGAACCTTTGAAGTAGATATCAAGAAAAAAAAACAAAGAGGGAGGGACGGGAGGTAGGGGGAAGGGTAAAGACCAAACTCACCTCCCTCGAGGGTGGAGAGCAATCTTTTCAGTAGCAATAATAATAAAAAATCTAGTCATAATAAAATATGTTCTGATTTCACCAGCAGGACCACAATTTCAAAAAAAAAAAAAAATCTGTTAAAAAACCTTGCATTCCTTCCTTCATGCAAAACATTAGTATTGTTTAAAAGAAGGCAACTGTCCTGACCAAATAGTCTTAATATGTGGCTGATAAAACATAGATACTAGATCAAAATTAAAAACATTAATCTCAACCTATCTTTTATCTATATCTATCTTATATTACTCTATTCTATTCTTCTATCTATCTATCTATCTATCTATCTATCTATCTATCTATCTATCTATCTATCATCTATCTATCTATCTATCTATCTATTGTGTGTGTGTGTGTATGTGTACATATATATACATATATAAAAATGGTTGTGTTTGTCTATGTATGTTCCAGCATACCATATTTTTTGGAGTATAAGACACACCGGAGTATAAGACACACCTAAGTTTTGAAGAGGCAATTTTTTTTAAAAAAAGTAGGTAGGTAGATAGAGGGATAGAGAGGGATAGAAAGAGAGAGAAATACAGTAGGTAGGGAGAGAGAGAGAGTAGTTAGGTAGGTAGGTAGATAAAGGGAGAGAGAGAGAGAGAGAAAGGGAGGGAGAGAGAAGGTAGGTAGGTACATAGGTAGACAGAGAGGGGGAAGAGAGAGAAATACAGTAGGTAGGTAGGTAGATGTTTCCAGGTGTATTTATCCACATGCTGGAGAAGGAAATCGCTGTAGCACCTAAAACTTTGTTTCTGCTGGCACAGGACTTGATCAATCTAATTCTCATCAATCCCTCTAACTCAGGGGTCCCCAAACTTGGCAACTTTAAGACTTGTGGACTTCAATTCCCAGAATTCTCCAGCCAGCTATGTCCACAAGCTATGCTGGCTAGAGAATTCTGGGAGTTGAAGTCCATAAGTCTTAAAGTTTTTGCACTCTGCAAACCTCCCCAAAACGCCTGTTTTTTTGCAAAAATGGGCCTGCTTTTTTTCAAATAAAAGGCATGCCTTTTATTTTCAAATAAGAGGCATGAATAGCCTTGGGGGAGCTTGCAGAGTACTCCTGGAGGGTGGGGTGGGGACAAAAATGAGCAAAATAAGTCAATAAGTTTGAGAAAACGGGCCATTTTTATGTCAAAAAAATTGCATGCATAGTCTTATGGAGGCTTATAGAGTGCTGCTGGGGGCTGGAGGCAGCAAAAAACAGCCCGTTTTAGGCTCATTTCTGCCCTCCCCAGTCCACAGGAGCTCTCTGGAAGTCTCTATAAGGCTAGGCACAGCCATGTTGGTGAAGGGGGTGTTTTTTCAGGAGGCTTTAATAGTCAACCTTTTTATACCTACCGCCCACTTTTTTATCTCTGTTAGTAGTAAAGTTTTCTAACCGCCCACCGGTTCCACAGTAATGGTGATTTATACAGTAGGGAAGTCAATTAAATTTAAAAAAGGAAAGTGCTTCAGTATTGGACAAAACCCCTACCGCCCACCATGAAAGCTGGAAGGCCCACTAGTGGGCAGTAGGGACCAGGTTGACTACCACTGATTTAAATCACTAGTAAAAGGCTTGGTTTAAATAAACTCAATTTAAATGACAATTCTTAAAGAGCAACTTGTCAACTCTGTCCTGCAGCGGCTCCTCCTCTGACCTGTTATTAACTCACCGACAGTCCCAATATTGCAGAATATATAGCTTCATGCTACATAACTAAGCTCCATTTCATACAGAATAAAATAGAAAACTATCTTTGGATAGATTTTTACTCCAAAAGCATTTTATTAAAATAAATTTGATTTTTTAAAAATCCCATTTAAATTAAAAACGTCTGATTTAAAATTTAAAAATCTGATTTAAAAAAAAAATCAATGATTTTTACCCACCCTGTGTATCAATGATATTACATGAATACTGCACATGCTACTGCACTCTAGACCAGACTTCTGATGCATGTAAAAAGAAACTGCCACAGACAAAGAAATAGTACAAATCAAAGTAGATTTCAAGATATAATTCTAATAAATATGGGATACAAATTAAATAAATAAATGTCCAAGAAGAAAAAACAAATCAAAGCTGAGAAAGGCAAAGATCTCAGGAAACTATTCTCTGAAATGTGCTATTTTAGACAGCTGGTAGAAGAGACAAGGAGCTTTACTACAACATCTGAAAATGGAAACAGACAAGAAATAAAGGATATCTGCCAAAAGATGTTCAAACTCAGAAGATATTAAAGATCCCAAGGTACACAGAGTAACTGATTCAAAAAAAGATCACAAAAGGATGGAAAAAGTGCGCTAAAATTCTGTAGTGTCAGCATCCGAGATATCTAAGAAAACATTATGTACTTATAAGAATCTCTAGTACTGGAAAATGAAGGTAGGTAAGCACTCTCATCAAAACCAAGTTGGAAAGCTACACAAATCCTTCTCACCTACAATCAATTAAAACAAGGTAAAACATTTAAAACAGTAAATAGTAACACTAAAATTGAATTAAAATTAACATTAATTGATTGAATCTACAGAAATATGGCAAGTGCCAGAAAAAGAATCAGTAAAGGTTCTAACCAAATTATTTAAGGAAAACTGGAAAATGATCCAATCTGCCCCCAACATATTGGAAGAGATCACTATCACAAAAAGGACAATTATCATAATGTGAAAACTATTATCAAATCCTTAAGTTCATACATTAATAAAATGTTTGGGACAATTATATGCATATTACAGCCCTACATAGAAGGAGAAATGACAGATATTCGATTTCATATTATAAAAATCTGATCCACAAGAAAAATCCAGCGGTTAGAGTGCAGTACTGCAGGCTACTTCTGCTGATTGCCAGCTACTTGCAATTTGGCAGTTCAAATCTCACCAGGCTCAAGGTTGATTCAGCCTTCCATCCTCCCGCACATCCCGTTTTTGCCAAAAACAGGCCCATTTTTGGCTTTCCAAACCCTCCATGCTTCCCGTTTTTGGCCTGCAGAGTGCTTTTGTCACCAGGGAGCACAAAAACGTGATGCAGAGGGTCCAGGAGGCCAACAACAGGCCCGTATTTGAGCTATAAGATGCATAGACATTTCTACCCACTTTGTGGGAGGGGGGGTTCAGGGGGAAGTGCGTCTTATAGTCCAATAAAGACGGTAGCTTTTGGATTAGGAGTCATATATGTTTGTAAGCACTGAACAATATGATATTACTGCTTATATTATGATTGGTGTTCCCTTCCCTTCCTGGATCTTCCCAAGAATATAGTCTGTATATAAAACAGTCTGTAATCTAGATAATTCAGAAACTGACCATTGTCTTACCTGAAGGGTCCTTCTAGGTGCACAGCGATGAGTGTCCATGCAAGGGTTAACTCATCTCCGCTGCCCATTGGACTGAATTAAAATACTGAGTCCCGCCTTCCTTTCCCATGATCCTTCAGTTTCTTAATGAAGTTCTGTCCTCTTGAGACTGTGTTCGCCACGCGATTCATCCCGTGAATACATCAGACAAGCAACTAGAGAGATTAGGGGGGGAATGGACACTCATCGCTGTGCACCTAGAAGGACCCTTCAGGTAAGACAATGGTCATTCTCAGGTGCACAGCTCTGAGTGTCCATGCAAGGGACATGCCCAAGCAAAATGTCACTAGGGAGGGTGCCCGAATGGGCTCAGTGTGACTACTCGACTTGAGCAACTACGCTTTGCAAGACCCGACGGCCGAAGGCAGCGTCAGCGGAAGCGTATTTGTCCAATTTGTAATGGCGAACAAAGAGGGAAGGTGACGCCCATGTGGCTGCTCTGCATATCTCCTCGATGGGAGCCTGTGAGGCCCAGGCCGCTGTGGTGGCCGCACTTCT
The DNA here is from genome assembly GCA_039707465.1 of Rhabdophis nuchalis. Taxonomy (NCBI): domain Eukaryota; kingdom Metazoa; phylum Chordata; class Lepidosauria; order Squamata; family Natricidae; genus Rhabdophis; species Rhabdophis nuchalis. Next base: position 51,074,557 of record CM077649.1, read on the forward strand.
GGTTGAGTGGGCCGTGAGCCCCTGGGGCCTGGTCCGGCCCTGATGTTCGTATGCGAGGGCGATGCAGGCCTTGAGCCAGCGGGCGATGGTAGACGAGGAGACCCCACGACCCATGGACGCCGGTTGGAACGAGAGGAACAGGGTCTCTGATCGCCGAAAGGCCGATGTGCGCTTGAGGTAGTGCTTGAGCGCTCGACGGACATCTAGGGTGTGCCATCGACGCTCCCTGGGATGGGAGGGCTTGGGGCAGAAATTCGGGAGAACGATTTCCTGTGCTCTGTGGAACCAAGAATTGACTTTAGGCACAAACGATGGGTCGAGACGGAGTACTACTCTGTCGCTGAGGAAGCGGCAGAGGTCTTCTCTAGTCGAGAGCGCCGCTAGCTCTGACACCCGTCGTGCTGAGGTAATTGCGACTAGAAAGGCTGTCTTGAATGATAGTAGCCGGAGGGAACTCGAGCGTAGGGGCTCGAATGGAGGTTCCGAGAGACCTCTGAGGACCGTGGTCAGGTCCCACGTGGGGTAGCGGTGGATGACCTGTGGCCGGAGATTGGTTGCTCCCTTGAGGAAGGACCGCACACTGGGATGACGGCTGAGAGGCTGGAGGTAGCCGGCTGACAGGACCGTGGCCAGGGCAGCAACCTGGCGACGGAGGGTGGCCGGGGCGAGGCCCCTCTCAAAGCCCTCCTGAAGGAAATCCAAAATGTGCGGGAGAGATACAGAGAGCGGTGTTAATTGACGCCGGGAGCACCAATTTGAGAAGGCTTGCCAGGTCGCTCCGTAGATCCTGGTGGTGGAGGGTCGGCGGGCCGCCTGAATGGTGTGTATGACCGGGTCTGAGAAGTGGGCCCGGGTCAGCAGATCCCTCTCAAGTGCCAGACGGTTAGATTGAGCCATTGAGACTCTGGGTGCAGAACAGCCCCCTGGCAGAGAGAGACCTCGTGTGGTGGGATCCTCCAAGGTGAATTGATGGAGAGGCTGGAAAGGTCCGCGAACCAGGTCCGACGTGGCCAATATGGGGCCACTAGGATGACTTCCGCTCCCTCCCTCAGGATCTTCCTGATGACCCGTGGTAGCAGGGGCACTGGAGGGAATGCGTACAGGAGGCCGGTCGGCCACGGAGAGGTGAGAGCGTCCATTCCCTCCGCCAGCGGCGACTGGTACCGAGTGAAGAAGCGTGGGAGCTGGGCGTTCCGTGGGGAGGCAAATAGGTCGAGGAGAGGGAGTCCGAACCTGTGGCAGATCTGTTGGAACAGGTCTGGGTGGAGCTGCCACTCTGATGGATCCAGGGTGGCCCTGCTCAGCCAATCCGCCCGAACGTTGTCCACTCCGGAGATGTGCTCGGCCCGAATGGAGCCCAGGTGATGTTCGGCCCATCTGCCCAGAGCATCGGCTTCCCTCATCAGTGCTGTGGATCTGGTTCCGCCCTGGCGGTTGATGTGCGCCTTCGTCGCTACGTTGTCCGTCCGGACTAGGAGGTGTTGGCCCTGCACTTCCGACCGAAGGTGACGTAAAGCGAGACGAACTGCCCTCAACTCTAGCCAGTTGATGTTGTGCTTCAGGTCCTGAGGCGACCATCTGCCCTGCACCATGGATTCGGTGAGGTGTGCTCCCCACCCGAAGAGACTTGCGTCTGTGGTGAGGACTAGCCTGTCGGGTTCCTGGAAGAGGGAGCCCTTCTCCAGTGCTGGCGAGAGCCACCACTGCAGGGAGCGACGAACCTTGGGAGGCAGTCTGACCTTGGCTCTGGAGTTGCTGGTGTTGGTTCTCTGGGATGGGAGAAGGAACCACTGTAACTCTCTTGCGTGTAGTCTCGCCCAGGGAACGATGGCTAGACAAGATATCATCTTGCCTAGGAGCTGGGACAGGAGTATCACCGGGACGTTCGTGGAGGCTTGCACCCGTCGGATCATGGATCTGAGGCTGTCGATGCGGTCCGGGGACAGGGAGACAAGACCCGTGGACGTGTTGATCACCGCCCCCAGATGTAACACCTCCGTCGCAGGAGTCAGGTGACTCTTGTCGGTGTTGATGGTGAAGCCGAGTTCTTGTAGGGTGGCTATGGTCGTGCGCAGGTCTCTTAGGGCCTGTTGTCGCGACGATGCTTGTAACAGGATGTCGTCCAGGTAAATTTGGAGTCGAATGGGGCGCCTCCTGAGATCTGCTGCTACCGCGGCCAGTATCTTGGTGAACACCCTCGGGGCGGAGGAGAGCCCGAATGGGAGGGCTCGATACTGGTAGTGCTGTCCGGCAAAGTAGAACCGAAGAAACCTGCGGTGCTCCTGTCGAATGGGAACATGGAGGTAGGCTTCCTTCAGGTCGATAGATGTCATCATGTCCCCTGGCCGGAGGCAACCTAGGATGGACTGGAGAGACTGCATCTTGAACTTTTTGTAGGCGATGTGATAGTTGAGTGCCTTCAAATCTAAGATGGCTCTGACTCCTCCTGTGCTCTTGGGGACCAAGAAGAGGATCGAGTAATACCCCCCCCCCTCCTGGCCATGGGGAACTACCTCTATGGCCCTGATGTCTAGAAGGTGGCGGATCTCCGCCTCCATGAGGTTTCTCTTGTTGGGACACCTGGGGGTGGGACATCGGATAAAACGATGGGGAGGGGGCGAAACGAACTCTAGGGTGAGGCCGAGACGAACTGTTTGCAATATCCACGCATCTGTCGTGGTCGCCTCCCAGCGATCGGCAAACAGCTGGAGACGGCCCCCTATGGGGAGGGAGGGGTGATGGTCACTTATTGCGGTGGAAAGGCCTGTTGGCCTGACCTCCACGAAAGGGCCGCCTGGCGTAGGGCTGGTACCTGTTCCTGTCCCGGAAGGGTTGCCTACTCTGGGGGCGGTTGTTACCCTGGGGATAACTACGCTGGAAAGACGTGGAGGGGTTAGCGGGAGGCTGAGCCTCCGGTGCCCTGTAATTTTGCCTACGGAAAGATGAAGGTCTCCTATCAGTCTTACGAGATACAAAGGGTAGGACTTTCTTCTTGTCCTTATTTTCCACTAGGACCGAATCTAGAGCTTCCCCAAACAGCTTTTGTCCCTTGAAGGGGGCAGATGCTAGCTTCCATTTGGAGCGCATGTCGGCATTCCAATGGCGCAACCATAGGAGGCGGCGCGAGGTAATATTGGATGCCATGGCCCGGGAAGCGAATTTTGCTGCGTTAAGTGAGGCATCCGCAGTGTATTCTGCTGCCAGCATGATCTTGTTAACATCATGCCGGAGTCTGGCATCTCCCTGGGGGAGACGTTTGAGGAGTTGGCGCAACCAGGCTATGGATGCCCTGCTAAAAAATGAGGCCGAGGTAGACGCCTTAATGGCCCAGGCCGCCGCCTGGTGTGTCTTGTGACATGCGCGCTCAGTCCGCTTGTCCTCTGCCTTAAGGCCTTCTAGTAGGTCTGGTGGGAGTACTGAATTGGATGTTAGAGCAGCGACCGGAGGGTCGACCTCCGGAAGTTTAAGTAGCTCCTCCATGCTGGGATCTACAGCGTAGAGCTTTTTGTCGTTGGTACCCGGGGCAGTCCACGAAGCGGGCTGAACCCATTGGCGCTGAACTACGTCCCTAAACAGTTGGGGAGCAGGGATCAGGTCCTGGGGGGTGACTGATTCCTCAAAGAGGCCCCCGCTGGGGTCCTCAGGGTCTGTAGGGGCCTGGGGATCTGAGGTCGCCTGAGAGGAAGAGGATGTGACCGACATGCGCGTGATGGTCTTCGCTTTATGAAGGATAGACTTAAAATAAGCAGGTTGGAACAAGCCCGAAAATGCAGGCTTGTCCGGGGTCACGCCCTCATCCTCAGAGAGCTCAGGCTCCGCCAGGTCATCTATCTCATTGATGGATTCGGCGCTAATCACCGAAGGATGGGGTGAGGAGGCCCTGGCATAGCGTGGCCTATTTCTGGGGCCCTGGGGTTGCGCATCTGCCTGGTCCTTGAGCCCCTGTGCAATGCCCTGGGAAATGGCTGCATTAATCACCTGTCTCATCTCAGCCGAGAGAGACGGGCCCTGGTCCTCTAAGGGGCGCCCCCCCACCCCTTCTGAAATTGCTGCAGAAGGTTCCTGTATTACAGGCTGGATGGGGTTGGCTATCCCCTCATCCCCCTCCATTTCGCAGTTGAATAGGTCAGTCCCACCCCCCATGGAGTGGGAAGGAGATTGGGAGATAAGGGAAGAATGATCTAGGGATAAATCTCTGAAATCCCTCTCATAGGTGGGGTTGGCCCTAGCCTGGGGCACGCTCCCCCCACCAGGGGGCTCGGGAGAGGCCTCCCTGTGGCCCTGTGCTATGGCAACGGTTTGCCTTTGGGCCCTATCAAACTGGCGGTCTAGGGCCTTGTGGCGTCTGGCCTCCGCCCTATCCTGGGCCGCCTCATCTCTCTTGGGGTAGGGGCCCCTGCTAAGGTCCTTAATGGCCTCCCTGGCGACCCTGCCCGCCTTCCTAGTGAGGGGCCTCTCCTCCCAGGTGGCATCCCCCTGTTCAGGCCCCTCAACTATATTTTGATGCTCCATAGTAAGGCTTTAATGCCTGGGAGATGGAATGGGCGGGTGGGGGGGGGGCGCGAGGGATACGACCTGATCGATGTGCTGCAGAGCGCGCTGGGAGCCGAATCCAAATTTTCTGGCCTCCTCGGAGCTGGCTGTGGCCGCGGTTGAGGATGGTGGCCGCTCTTGCCTGCAAACGCTGCTGCTTGCTGCTGCTGCTACTGCCGCTGTTCTCCTCCGATGAAAAGAGAAGCGGCAAAAAATTCCCCTTTAAAATGGAGCCGGCTGCCTTCTGATTGGTCCCTCGGCGAATCCAAGATGGCCGCGCCCAGTCCACCACACGTGGAATGCAGCACGGAGCTTTCCGGCTCTCTGGGGCTGCAGCTGGCTCAGGGAGATCTCCCGGGTGCCGGGCAGACCGCCGAGGGATCGGACGGTCCCGCCGGTGAAGAGCAGGGGAAGGCCGATGTCGAGGTCCGAAGGCTCCACTCACCCCCCCCTGCGGGAGAATGAGAAGCGCGCCGCTCCGGTGAGCGTTCTGGCTTCTCCGGCAAGGCGAGGGCTCCTGCTGGCTCTGCTTGCTGCTGCTGCTGCTGGAAAGGAAGGCTTGCGAAGGAAACTAATGTAACTAAAATAAATCTAACTTTAAATCCTTAAATTTGCTAAGCTAAATAGCTATGCATCCGAAGGGCTTGGACTGAATTAAGAAACTGAAGGATCATGGGAAAGGAAGGCGGGACTCAGTATTTTAATTCAGTCCAATGGGCAGCGGAGCTGAGTTAACCCTTGCATGGACACTCAGAGCTGTGCACCTGAGAATTTAAACTTTTTGTGATAAGATTCCAGGAATCCGCCAACATAACTGTATCCAAGAAACATGGATAAAGCATAGATAATAGATATGACAAAGACTGAATTGCTCACAAAGGTAGAAGTCTCCACCTCAAATTGTCAAGAAAAGACTTTCAGTATTTATTTTTATTTTATTCACAATTGTTTATAATTCACTGAGAAATTTCTTTCCCAATTTTGTGTAAGCTGGCCTTCATATACACTGAACTGTACTGTCCATAGAACAAGGGTGTCAAATTCGCAGCCCGTGGGCCGGATGAGTCATGTGCTGGCCCCGCCCCTGCCCGGTTTAACAAAGGAGAGGGGAAGTGCCAATACATCACGTGATTTTATTTTTATTTTTTTATTTTATTAAATTTATACCCCACCCTTCTCCAAAAGGGCGGCGTGATGACAATGCGGGTTTGACACCCCTGCTCTAGAACCATGGATTTTTAATGGTTGCCGTATTGTTTGGGTTCGACCTGTTATTTAGCTATATAATGGCTGGTGTATTGAAAAACATCTTTATCTGCTCCTTTATTCTTTACCCAGGATTTAAGTAAAGCTATTTTCCATTACCTATTACCTAATCTTATTAACTGGAGGTGCCAATGCCCTGATTCTTCTGGAAGTAAAGCATGTCCTGTTCAACTGTGTGAACTATCCCCAAGTACAATAAATTGTATTGTTTATTTCCACTAAACTTTCTTGCAGCCCAAAATTGTTTCTAGTTCAGGCTGAAGAGTTGATTTGTAACTAGCCATATTAGCAGTTGATCCAACTAGCAGAAAATGTTCTCAAAAGGTTGTTCAGTATAACAATGCAATACTTTTCTCTTTTCAATGTATTTACAAGCGACCAGGTGTTTTTTTTTTAAGTGGAGTGTTGAGCCTAAGGAACCAAACCAATACAAACCTACAAAGAATGCATTGCATAGAACTGAATTAGGACTAGGAAGAACAAGTCTCAAGTCACCAGCCAGCTAGGAAGCTCACTGTGGAAGACCTGGCTCAGTCACTGTCTCAGAACTGGAAAGTAAAAGAGATGAGGTAAAGGTAAAGGTTCCCCTTGCACATATGTGCTAGTCATTCCAGATTCTAGGGAGCGGTGCTCATCTCTGTTTCAAAGCCGAAGAGCCAGCGCTGTCCAAAGACATCTCCATGGTCATGTGGCTGACATGACTAAATGCCGAAGGCACATGGAGCACTGTTACCTTGCCAACAAAGGTGGTTCCTATTTTTTCTACTTGCATTTTTACATGCTTTTGAACTGCTAGATTGGCAGAAGTTGGGACAAGTAACAGGCGCTCACTCCGTTATGCAGCTCTAGGGACTTGAACAGCCAACCGTTCTGATCGACAAGCTCAGGGTCTTAGTCACTAAGCCACTGCATCCCTTAACTAGATAGCTTACAATATACAATTTTTTTTTAAAAAATCATTGAAGCAATTCAGAATTTTCTGCAAATTATGGTCCAATTTTCCCAACAGAATAGGATATCATCACTTTCACACCAAACTCCGCCCTGCCCAAAATAATGAGGAAAGCTGTATGATCCCAGAGAGCATACTATCCTAAAATGAAAAGCTGCTACCGAAAATGCAATTCTCCAAATGCAACCATGCCAATCTCTGGCAAGGCTCTCGCCCAGAATAATGTCTGTAATCCCAAACCCTCTGCAGATAACGCAAAGGGATACAATGATGAAAGGCACTGAGGTTGACTTAGACAAGGAGTAAAAAGTTATCCCTTCTCCAACTCCTGCCATAATGACAATGTTGTTTCCATCCCAAGCCCAACTTTGAAAGGCTTAGACAGGAAAATCCGTCTCATCCAAGATCCTTCTCAATCACCTTAACAAGATATACTAATTTTTGAGAGTGGCTAGTATATCCAGACAGAGGTCAATAAATGGCTGTCTTTTGAGGGAGCACCCTACTATTCAATCAAGACACATCATCTCGAGAAGGAGGTATTCCTTCTTATCCAAAAAATTGTTTGACCACGGGATTTGGTTTAAGTGGGCGATGCCGGAAGGGATGTTGGTGTTCTGGGATGAAGGAAGAGTAAGGATTAAAACAGTTGTTGAGGCGGAAGCCTTTCTTAAAAAACATTCCTCTGTCCTGGGGGACGATTCAGGGAGGGCAGGGGGGCCACGGCCCCGCCCGCTGGGGGCCAGGGAGGAGAAAAAGAAGATACAATTGCCAAGAGACTTAGATCGAAAAAATAACTTTGCTTTTTTCTTTTTTTATTATTAATATTGTATAACCTTTATATCTGGATGTTTGCACACAACTGCTAGCATAGAATTGAGAATTTAGGAAACACGTACTTATTTTCACCTTGTAGTATTTTTGGAAAAATGTTTTTTCAATATTTTATTATGAAGCCCTGGAAGGGCCAATGATCCCGACGCGAAAGTTCTTAAAATGTTTCTGTATCCCTTACCCTACCCCTTTGGAAAATTGTAAAAACCAATAAAACTTTTTCAATATAAAAAAAAAGACACATCATCTCCTCTGCCAAGAACATAGTCACCACCACTTATGCCACAGTAATTTCTCTGACCTCACATCATTCAAGAGAGACAAATATCTAGTTCTCAGTTGGCTGGAGCTCATCCATCAGCGATATCTGTCAATTTTCCCAGGAATCACTCTTGAAAAAGTCCAAGATGTTTTTGCAAGATACTTCTGAGATTCTGCTCATCTAGCTCATAAATGAACACGTCTATTTTCTGTCACCTTGCAGGGTATTTCTCTCTCTCCTGAATCACATTCACTCAGAAAGTTCTGAAAACTTCTGATTCTGATTCACCATCAGATAACATGCAACTATAATCAAATGAAAACGGATTCCTTCCTAGATCAGTGGTGGGTTTCTAACCAGTTTACTTCCAGTTCACTAGTGCTCGCTCGCTCGCGCAACGCAGGCACAGAAGCATCCAGGCATGTGGACGGAGCCTACCGCCGCCGCCACTACCAGTTCGACCAAACTGGGACGAACCGGGGGCAAACCACCGCTGCTATAGATTCCTATTTTGATACATACACACCACAACCAATTCAGACTTTCTAAGATGTGTTTCAATCTTTTCATTCGTACTTAAGCCTATAAATAAAACTATATTAATGGTGGCATTTCTCTCAGGGACCACACAAGCAAGCCAAAAGTTGAACCAAAAGATAATTCCTTCAAGATCCCAGATGACAAACCTTCTAGGGCAAGGATGTCAAACTCGATTTCATTGAGGGCCACCATCAGGGTTGTATTTGACCTGGGGGTGGGGGCATAGTCAGGGTGTGCATGGACAGCTCAACCTCACCCGTGTCGGGGGAGCCTGTGGTGGCCCGAGCACTCTGCCAGAGAAAAGAGGCTCCCGAGCTATGTTTTCGCCTGTGACAAACTCCTGCAACCCTCTGCCAGCGAAAACAGAGCTTGGGAGGGCCGCCCTGAGCTGTTTCCAGGGTGTCCCCCGGGGCCAGATCTAAGCACCTCATGGGCTGGATCCACCCTCCCCCCGGGCCTTGAGTTTCACACCCCCAATCTAGGCTTTTAAATATAAATCATTTAAGCATGTTACTTCAGCACAACCTTTTCAGATAGTCCAAATTTTCTATGTCTTGGATGAATAGATTTTGCGAAAGATTTGATCAAATGCTGTTCCAAAAACTGCCAGCACCATCATCTTCCCCTCCCCATTTTTCATACTTTTACTTACTTCAGAAAATATCTCTGGCCAGAAGGTGTCTTTGCCATCTCCCAACCTGGTGGTAGGGGCACATCATCGGGGATTTCAAAAGACGATTGACGGAGATGCTGGGAGGGTGCACCTCCAGGAACTACGCCAGATGGAGTAAGTGCACCTGGAGAAACTGTTCCCAACAAAGCTGGAGAAGAGTGAGCGCGAACATGTTGAGGAGTGAGGGCTCCTGCCGTTCCTGCATCTGTGCTGGCCTGTTAAACAGAGAGATAAAGAGTTCTTTAATCAATAGATACCCAATACATTAACAGCATGCTAAACAACCACTCATCTCTAATTTGAAATATTTTGCAACTAGACTTATACTTTAAAGGCCAATGAATGTCTAGACTTCATATTTTAAAGACCAATGAATACTCATCCCAGCACTACACTAATCTTGAAATATGTGCAGGACAAAGTAACAAATAGAGCAGAATGGAAATAATAATTGTATAATAATTGTATAATGCTTTGCAAAAACACTACTATTGAGTTATACAGGACTTTAATGTATTTTGGGTTGATTTCTTTATTTTTATCAAAGATCAATATATCTACGGTTGCTTCTTATGGAACCTGGGAAGATGCTTCGCATAGACTAGAAAAATGGATTCTGAAAATTTATACTGTATATTTTTGAGGCTGTAAATTCCTTCCAACCATTAAGAAACGGTTTCATTCATTTTCCAGAATTATTCCTCGGACTTGTGGATAAAAACACTAATGTTTCTTTATTTCTGCATTCTGTCAGGCACAGAAATGAAATCTGGTTGCTCTTAATAAAGGGATCACGCAGCTTTAGATTTTGGGTTTTTCCCCATGGACCCACATAGTTATTATAACTGCTTTTTAGAATGTTGAAGTACTCGTTTTTTTCTCAGAATACCTGAGTCAATCTCCTTTTTTCTTTCCTTTCCCACTGCTTTTCCCTTCTTTGTCCCACATCTTTATCAAGGACTTCAGAGACAGCTGTGAAAGCTATTTAAACAGTATTACAGAATAGGACAAACGAGGTCCACATTGCAAACAGTAATACATGTCTGGTTTTCCCTAAAATGTATTCCAGATGACAAAAGATTTAAAAGGGGGAGGAAAAGAAAGCAAAGCATGATTTAAAGCAGGGCAGGGCAGGGCAAATCATTCCGCTCTTCAGGCTTTCTTCCTTTTACTATGCATTTTGAATTAAAACGGACAAAAGTTGCCTTTAAAAAAAAAAACTATCTGGAAAATAATCCGCACAACTTTTTCACATCACAATGGCTCCCTCCCCCCCCCACCCCCCCGTACAGGGAGGGTTAAAGAAAGAGACAGGAAGAGGAGCAGGAACAACAACAGAATATTAGTTACGGCGATTAATAAATATATTAGGGCATAAGTTTTTATCAACATATGATAAAAGTCCAACAGAGGGATATTGTTATGTCCAGGATAGTGTGCCATTTTCTATGGGTTATGAAAACTTATGCCATAGAAAATGTGTTAGAGAAATTCTTTAAGATTCTTCACAGTAGCCATCTGCCTATCAGATACTCTCCTGGAAAAAAATGCCTCTAAACTAACAGCCTTCAAGAAGAAATAAAAGAAGTAGCTCTAAAAAATATCTAATGAAGCACCTCCGTTCCTCTGCCCCTTTTCAACAGATGTCCTGAAGACTGTTTAGGGAAATCTTTTTCCCATCTGCATAAAAGGTCTTGGAAGGGCCCTCACCTCCCTTAAATCTTTGGGGGGGGGGGGGAGAATTAAGTCACAGCTGTGAACTATAACCAACAATCCCTTCCAGGAACAGAAGGAATCCTTCTGTTTGCAGACAACTCTTTGAATCAATGGAGAACTCAGCTAGCAGAAGAGATAGGGAAGCAATTTTCATCAATTACCCTTTTCTCTGTGCCACATTCCATACTGTTCTGGAGAGACTCCCAGTCCCCCTAAGCTGATTTTGGAGGGCTGCAGAGGAAATTGGTGAGAACAGAGTCAACTTTCTCCAGACAAGGGGAGGGGGAGGGGGCTTTCGCAGGATCAAGAACTCTTCAGCCAAAGGGAAGAAAGCAAACACATTCAAACCATTAAATTAACGTAAATATTATGTTCATATATATTAACTCAAATGATACCAAGCCACGTTTGTAAACTGTACATTATTTTTACTGTCAGCAACAGGACTGAATTTTTTCTTTTAAAAACTGTAACTATTAAAATTAACCTAATTTTAACCTATTGACCTAAGGAATTCTAAGGGACCCGGTGGCTCAGTGGCTAAGACGCTGAGCTTGTCGATCAGAAAGGTCGGCAGTTTGACAGTTCAAATCCCTAGCACTGCATAACGGAGTGAGCGTCCGTTACTTGTCCCAGCTTCTGCCAACCTAGCAGTTTGAAGCATGTAAAAAATGCAAGTATAAAAATAGGAAGGTAACAGCATTCCATGCACCTTTGGCGTTTAGTCATGCCAGCCACATGACCACAGAGATGTCTTCGGACAGCGCTGGCTCTTCAGCTTTGAAACGGAGATGAGCACCGCCCCCTATAGTCAAGAACATCTAGCACATATGTGCGAGGGGAACCCTTACCTTTACCTAAGGAATTCTGGGACTGAGTACAAAATTTAAAAAAAGATCTGTCTGGTTTTTTTTAAAATATATGTATATTTGTTCCAAAGAAGAGTTACGGAAAATTAGCTTACTTTATCTATTTTTTTTCTTCCAAAGATGCTAAAGAATTATCACATCATAAGTCCAGCTAACGTTTCTGCCATCCATTTATGTTTTATTAGATTAAAACTCCCATCATCATTTGACAGCAACAGAATTGTTTAAGAAAAGTATTAACTACAGTCTAAAACATTGGAATAATACATATCAGACAAATGTATTACAACATACTGTATTTGTTTTTATACTTAGGCACTAAGATAAAGAAGATGAAACTGCCTCTTAAACCGTATTAACAATATGCATAACTACAGAAAAAATTGCACTGGAATTGTTAAGGATGACAGCTGCTCACAGCAAGTCATGTTAAATCATACAAGTAGAACACATGTTTACTAGCTTGTCTGTGTCAGTATTTATATCGTATTATTGCACAGAAATATACCTCCACCATGGAAATAACTTGCTATTGTATGATGAATTGAGGAAAATTTAAATGCTAAGCAACACATTCACCACTACTAATCCATTATTGACTGACTTTACAGACAAGAAATTATCTCTTCTTGGTATTATTCAAATTTATAAATACAATACATCTGTTTATTCAAAACATATTTGAATTTGTGGAAACCTCTTCAAAAGTGAATTGGCCAACCAAGGAGTTCGCAACTATAATTTCAAAAACAAACAAGTTCTAAGGGGGAATTGAATTTGGATATAAGCCTAAAGTTGATATACAGGTAATCCTCGATTTACAACCACAATTGAGCCCAAAATTTCCATTGCTAAGCAAGACATTAAGTGAGCTTTGCCCCATTTTTTGCCATAGTTGATAAGTGAATCACTGCAGTTGTCAAGTTACTAACAGTTGCTAAATGAGTCTGGTTTTCCCATTGACTTTGCTTGTCAGAAGATCGCAAAAGGTGATCACATGACCCCGGGGCACTGTAACCATCATAAGCACATGCCAGTTGCCAAGCGTCCAAATTTTGATCACATGACCATGGAGATGCTGCAATGGTTGCAAGTGTAAAAAATGGTCGTAAGTCACTTTTTTTCAATGCCGTTGTAACTTCAAACCAGTGGCTAAACAAATGATTGCAAATCAAGGACTACCTGCACAACTGAACGTCTTTACAATTGATGCGTGTACAGATTAGAAAGCTTGACTGCAGAGATGTAAAGAGACTCCTGCTGTAATCAAACCAAACTTGTATTACTTCTATCAGATTTAATTAATCCAGAAATGTCTGCATTTTAGCAGATAACTTTCAACCAGTGTTAGTGTGTAATACTGTAGGTTCCTCCCCACTTAAGATTACCTAGGAAAAGGGGTCAACAATACAGCACGTATAGGCACTATTGCATTTATAAAACCACTAGATGGTGCTCAAGGATTTGACTTTTTAAATTGGAGCATGAAGTTTTTGAGTTCTTATATACAGTAGGATTTAGGTCTGCCTTCATAGCAGAGTGCTCAGTTTTGAATACTGTTTTTAAATGAAATTGTGCGATGGTGCGCCTGCCACTTGAATGTTGCCAGCCCTGTACAACAGAATACTTTACACACATACATTTCTTACGGTGTGTAACACATAATTAAATTATCCATTCAGTAATATATACAAAATGAATATCATTCAGGCAACAATTTTTATCTGTTTATGTGTTTTAATTTCAAACAATTTCTCACCCAAACCAAACAATTTTCTTTTTGCTTCTATATAAGGAATAACTTCTTTTTCATAGTTGTCACAACAGATACTGAAAAACTAAGCCCACATGGAAAGCATGTGTCAGGCTTTTATTAGGCTAAAGTTCAAAGGTGATAAAGCAACAGTCTCCACTTACAATCCCATGACTTAAAAGTCTAGGGTTTTTTTTCCATTTTGTAACTGACAAGTGAATTAACACTTAAGCCAAAGAATGATTTGAACACTTTAAGGCTGTAAGCCACCCAGTGTCACTTCAAAATGAGATGGGAAGCAAATTAATCTAACAACTAAACAAATAAAAATATTTCTCTTTAAAATACTTGTGCCATCAAAAGCCTCTTAAAAAGACATAACTAGTCACCGAAATATTTGACAGTTACTGAAGAGCACTCACTCCTTTTTGCTTTATAAACAATAGCTAATAATTAAATGATTTTACAGAATATAACTTAAATATGCATTTTAAAAGATAAATGGAATGTAAAAGCTTGTCAAATAAACTTGATTTCCCCCCCCCCAATTTTGTCTCTATTATATCCACATAAACTCAAGCATTAATTCATGACTTGATGAACACAGGAAAATAAAGAAAATCTACTTTTAAATCACGCATCTTAAGTCTAAGCATTTGCCTTTCTCATTGTGGCATTCCAGTATCGGAAGAGGTAAAAGGGATGGTCTGGAGGAAGCTCTACATCACGGGTAGTCAACCTTTTTATACCTACCTCCCACTTTTGTATCTCTGTTAGTAGTAAAATTTTCTAACCGCCCACTGGTTCTACAGTAATGGTGATTTATAAAATAGGGAAATCAATTAAATTTTTAAAAAAGGAAAGTGCTTCAGACTTTCGAAGATGTGTTTCAATCTTTTCATTCGTACTTAAGCCTATAAATAAACCCCTACCGCCCACCATAAAAGCTGGAACACCCACTAGTGGGCGGTAGGGACCAGGTTGACTACTACAACTGCTCTACATAAATAAATTTGGCACAGACAGCTTGGTCTAGGGCAGGGGTCTGCAAAGTTGGCTCTTTTAAGACAGGTGGACTTCAACTCCCAGAGTTCCCCAGCCAGCATAGCTGGCTGGGGAATTCTGGGAGTTAAAGTCCACCAGTCTTAAAAGAGCCGACTTTGCAGACCCCTGGTCTAGGGCAGTGGTCCCCAACCTTTGTGGCGGTCCAGATGGGGGGGGGGGGAGAGGGCTGCCTGAGAGTTGGACTGGCATACACACACAGCTCATGCGAGCATCAAGCTGGCATGCACACGCATGTGCACCCAGCTCAATGCATGTGCGCCACTCTGTCATTCTCATGAATTAAGCTGTGCACCTCTGTTCATGCGACCAGTTACAAATACACTGCAGCCGGGTAGTGGGCTGCAGCCTAGAGGTTGGGGACCCTTAGTCAGGCTAGAAAATAGGATACCGTGTTCTAGTCCCACCTTAGTCATGGAACCAGCTGAGTGATCTTGGGCCAGTCACTCTCTCTCGGCCCAACTCACCTCACAGGGTTGCTGTGGTGGAAAAAATAGGACAAAATTGTGTTATGTATGTTCAACATCTTGGGGATATAAATCTTGGGGAGGGATATAAATAAATCACCTGGCGTTGGGGGGGGGAGGGGCGGCTCTTGCCCACTGTGACTTCAACAACCCAACTGAGATGAATGATGCTATCAAAGTTCTTTGGTCTTCTATATCACACCAAAGCTAACTTTATAGATTTTAAGCATCTCTTGATTAAGAGACACCAAGAACCTTGTTATAAGATAGTGAAGACTGCCATTACAGCAAATTTGAAGATTAGAATAGCATTAAAAAAAAAAGTAAAGGTATGTTCTATCCAGTTGTGTTTGACTCTAGGGGTCAGTGCTTATCTCGTTTCGAAGCCAGTCAATGTCTGAAGATGTTTCCATAGTCATATGGTCAGCATGACATCATGCCGTAGTGCAGAGCATGTGGTGAAACACGGAACACTGTTTACCTTACCACCAAAGTGGTACCTATTTATCTACTTGCATTTTCATGCTTTCAAATAAATATGTGGTCAGGAGCTGGGGCAAGAATGGGAGCTCGCCATAGATGTCCTGTATTTCAGAGTAATGTTCCAGATTTCACAAATTTGAAACAAGATGAATGTAGGTGATGTTTGGTAAACACATCACTTAATTCAACATGCTTAGTTCTTCTCCACCTCCCACCCTGTCATTAACTTCCTTAAAGAAGAGAAAGAGAACAGGGATTATCACAAGCAGCTGAGAAAGACGGAAGGGCCAAAGTATACTCCCCACTGTCAGAATACAGTCCACAAAGGGTGTAAAATATATTATGGTTACTATTACAACCACTCCTATTAGCCCACACACAGAGAGAGCTAAGGAAAACAAATATGAAAAAAGGGCCATGAACAAGTTAATTCAAGGTACTTTTCAGGAGAAAAAATGAAGCGAGAGCAAAAATAAACTTTTTCATAACAAATATGTAAATGAAGAAAACTGGAGGAACTCTCCCACAACCAAAATATAAAGAACAGACAAGGAAAGAAGTAGCTTTTCCTAAAGATGAGTTCTGAAAGAAATATAGATAACATGAATTGGATAAATCTGTATGCGGAATTAAGGCAAGATTTGGTGAATCCTACCTTTAAGACATGAAAAGGGCACAACCCACCCCCACCATGCAACAATTATTCCTCCTAAAATGAAGAAAGAGCAGTATCTGTTTTATCCTTTGATAAGGAAATTTGGATAAGAAATGTAATCTCTAATGATGGTCAGAATTTCATCATAGCAAGAAAAGCTTTTTTTTAAACTCATATTTCTGGGACTGGTTTCTTCCTACTTCAAATATTAGGACTGCCAAAATGGCACCCTATAAAACTTATTTACAAGTACCACAGGGAAGATGCAAATGAAGGAAGCTTCTGCTTCCCCGAGGGACACGTTCAAGAAAAGAGTGAAATTTTCCCATTTCCATTCATGAATCCACTTGTTCCTGCACATCCTAATCAACTTCACAGAGCTAAAGTCAGGATAAGATGGAAACAACAGCCATCCCTTCCACTACTTTAAAATATGCTGAATAATGATTTTAACAATTTGATGACATAAAACAATTGTCCTCTCTGTGAAATTGGAAAACAAAAGAATACTCTGGGGTGTAAAGAAATACAAAACAGAAAATGCTTTCTACACTTTTTTTTCCTTTTAAAGGGAAATCTCCAACTCAGTGCAATTATTCTATAGGAAATCTATACAGATTTAAATTATTAAAGTATATTATTATAAAATAATATCATGATATATTAATATAATTTATTATTTTATAATTATAAAAGATGCAGTATCAAACTGCATAGAGGCCATGCCCTCTGACTTGATAGTTTTCTTCCAAGCAAAACCAGTTTTACCTATTTTTGCATCCAGTTATATTGGCATAAGTCATATATACATACATACATACATACATACATACATACATACATGCATGCATGCATGCATGCATGCATGCATGCTATCATCATAAGAAATCCAAACTTCACTTTGCTACAAAGGCATATTTATTTAGCCATTTTTGGCACATTCCATCATTAGCAATACCAACTGCCATACGCACATTTTACTCATATAATGCACAGGGTACAATAACATATGGCACGTGATGGCCCATTTCAGCCACAAGATTGCAAGAAAGCAGAATCACACTAGTTTTTACTGAATGAGAATTAAGACCACAATGATTTCTAAGAGGCCGTCAGCTAAGCAGCCACTTTGAATCTCATCTCTGAAGGAATAGAAAATTACAGTGGGCTTAGTACCCAGGGACTTAAAATCCCCCCTCCTCCACTAGCATCCAATTTGTATATTAAGACAGCAGGCTCATGAGCTGAGCTGATCACGATCCTATTATGGGTTAGAGTTAGAAGAAGGGCCACAGCGATAACACTCCAATTCTGTTGAAAAGCTACATAAATCTAAGTCTACCCTTACAAAAAAAAAAAACACCTCCACACAGGCAGAGATATGTATGCCACTCTGGGAGTTTACATATATAAATTGTACTTTTGTTTTCAAAACGTTTAAAAAGGGGGAGGGGGGAAACTAAAATACCGTAAGAAAGGGGAGAAATTGTTCCCTCCCACCAAAAGTCTGTCAGAACTTGGATGAGGTGGTTCATCCATATTTGGACCTCCTTCTGGCATGACGCGCAGGATTCCTCTAACCATGTATTTTTGGGGGGGTTCTCTGAATTTCCACTTCTCTCTCTCTATTTATATTTAGATTGGGAGAGAAGTCCTAGTTATATATATATATTTTAAACCAAAGCAACTTTGCAAATATCAAATACACACTAGTCTGGGATGAGAAACCTGCAGCCTTCAGGCTGATTTCACAAAATCCTTGACCTACTTTTAAAACCCATCTGCAAAAGATCAATTCAGACCCCTGGTATAAGTATCTCCTTTCAGCCTGCTGCTTGGAAAAAAAAACCAGAAGGGAACTTCAGGCTAAAGGGGGGGAAACAGAATTTCAGGAAAATAATGAGTGGGGCCATCCATTTTTATCACTATCCCCACCCACTGTTTTATATCCAATCATCTGGTCCCCCAAAGATTTGTGAGATTAAAATAGCCCTCCACACAAAAAGCTGCCATCCCAGTCTGGGATGATAGTAACCAGCGTCATAATCAATGAATAAAATTAAAATCTGATGCCCTAATCCCAGATTTATCTCATTAGTATTCCAAACATCTGAATAAAAAGAACCTCCAAAAAGCTGTATTTAAGAATTTATCCAGCCTCCCTCAACCTGTGCCTCTCGGGCTGTGTTGGAATACAATTCCCATCAGGCACAGCCAGCAGGGCAAGAGTGCACCAGTCAATCCAAAGATCTTGTTGGCTGGAGTGTTGTAACAATATTGTTCCAGGTGTTGTCCCATTCAGAGGACCTGACTGGAAAGGGCTGCTTCATTCATCTGTCATATTTGTTACAGAAATGTTCCTTTGCTGGTTTAGATTTAGATGTCGCTTTTTCTCTCCTGCAGCTGGAAACAGATTTAGATCCCACTTTTTTCTCCCACATCTGAAAACAGATTTAAAACCCACTTTTTCTCTCTCCTGAAGCTCGAAACAGATTTAGATCGCACTTTTTTCTCCTGCAGCTGAGAACAGATTTAGATCGCACTTTTTTCCTGAAGTTGAAAACAGATTTAGATACCGCTTTTTTTTCTCCTGAAGCTCAAAACAGATTTAGATCCCGCTTCCCCCCCCCCCCTCCAGCAGCTGAAAAGGGCATCCCCTGAGCGCCCCCTTCCTCCCGTTTTCCACCCTCTCTCCTCCGGGGAGGGGGGATTTAAAAGAATAAGGTGCCGGGGTTCCAAATCCCCTCGGGCACTGCCACGGTGAGAGTCGGGACAGCCTCAAAAAAGAAAAGCCCGGCCTCTTCTGCCCGATCCCCATCTTCCCCCCCACAACGCCAGGCAAACTCCGGCGGCGGCGGCGGCGGCGGCGCTTGGAGGGGGTGGAAAAGAGCCTTGGCTGCTTCTTGCGACCTCTTCTGTCTTAAAAGCCCCTTCGCTCCAGAGGCTCGGCCTCTTCTCCAAGATGTCTCCGGACTACAATTCCCAGCCTGCACAATCAGGAGAAGGCGGGGGGTGGGGGAGAAAGGCAGACGCGCTCCCTCTCTTGCCTTTCCCCGGGAAACTTTTCCAAAGCCACCATTGGGGGAGAGGGGGGGGGAGGTGTGTGTGTGTATCTGTGTGTGGTAAGTGTGTGTATCTGAGTGTGTCTGAGAGAGACTTCCCGGAGACACCCCCCACCCCCACCCTCTCACCCGCTTCTCCCCCTCACCTGGCGGGAGTGGGCCTTGGGCTCCGGAGGCTTGAAGAAGGAGTCCGGCAGTTTGCGGAGCCGCATCGGGAGCGTGTGGGGCACGTTGGCGCCCTTGGGGTTCATGACGGCGTTGAAGAGGGCCTCCAAGTCCGTCTCCGAATCGCCCCGGACGTGGACGACTTGATGGCCGGCCGGGGGAGGCCCCGACACGGCTCCCCCGCCGGGCTGAGGCGCCGGCGGCGAAGGTTGCCCCGTAGGCTGCGCCTGCGACGGCTGGGCTTGCGCCGCCGACGGCGCCTGCTGGGGCTGCCCGCCGACGTCCATGGCCGTCTTGTCTTTTCCCCCTCCCGCGATCGCTCGCTCGGCTTAAGCAACAGCGCCGGGCTGGCCGCCCCGCATGCCCAGGCGCCGGGGTCGTTCGCTCCCTCGCCCGTCTCCCTCGGGAGGGGGGCTCCGAGGGCCCGACACGCGGGAGGGGGGCACTCGGGGCCTCCCGCGCTCTCGCTCCGCCGACGCGGAGCCAGGGGCATAAAAATCCGCCGCTTTCGCGCACTAACCCCTTCCAAACAAAAGTTCGGAAAGACGCCCGCCCGAGCCTGCTCCGCCCAGCGCGCGCCCGCCCGCCCCGACTCCCGACAAGCAGCTTTTAATTCCAACTCAGTTCGGGTTTAGGGAGCCAGACGCGGACGCCACCTCTTCTTTCTTTTTTCTTTTTTTCCCCCGCGCCCGGCCGCGCTGAAATTGAACGGCGCCGAACTTTGCCACGGAGGATTTGCCCCCCCCCCTCGTTTAATTTTCCACGCCCGTCCTGCCCGTAGTGGTTTTTTTAATTTTTTTTCCCGTCCCACTTCCTTCTCTTCCTAACTGGTACGGCGGCTTCTTCGACGCTTCCAGATTAACTTGTTTTCTAAATTCCTGTGGAGCCGCCCGTGCAGGATTCGTCGTCGCCGATGTGGACAGGAAACATGGGGTTTATAGTTTTGGCTCTCTTCCCTCCCTCCCTCCCCCCCCTTTTCCAAAAAGTTTTCCAACCCTCCCAAAGAGGGGAGGGGGGAGGAGGAGGAGGAGGGACAGTTGGGACTATTTTCTCTTCCTCCCCCACACTGGGAGAAAAGAGGAAATAGTAACTAGACCCCGACCCATCAGCCTCAGAAGAGGGGGGGGGGGGGGGGGGAGAACGAACACTTTTGTCACCGAATTCCCCCCTCCTCACACATACCCACACACAAACGCACAAATCCCCCCCCCCCGCTGTTGTCCAGATTTCTGCGCTTGGAATTCTCACACTCCTCACAACCGCACAAAGGCAATGCTGGGAGTTGTAGTCCGACGGACTGGATGCAAGTCCTGACCAGCGCAAAACTCTTTGATTGTAAACCTGAAATTAGCTATGCCTGCCGCCCAGGCAAAATCACCGCGCAGGACTCGTTTTGCAGAAGATAAATAAATGCTGGGAGGGGGGTTCACGGGTACACAAAACACGCAGGTGTAAATAAAAGTATAAGTAACTGACGGGAAGTTTTTTTTAAAAAACCCACCACATCGGAATGTGGTAGAGATGACACTGTGGTTGTATGAGGATGAAATAATTACATCTAAATACTTTTTAATGATTTTTTTTCTTCTTTCTGACATATTGTTCTTTTGGGTTTTAATATTTTTCATTGTTAGCCTCGCAGTCATATATATATATATACATACATATATATGTTAGTTTTATGAGTGATCAATAAATAAATCAGAGAGACTAGTATAGATCTATTTCGAGCTTTTTAGCTCTCATCAGCTAGCCATACCCTTACTGGGATTCGAACCGGGGCTGTATTGCATATCAGGCAGGAGCCTTTAGCCATTCAGCCAGGCCAGGCTGTCTCATTGCATCAGCTGTGACAGGAGGATTAGTATCTATATAATTGTTCCACAAAACCCTGTTAGGGCCCCAATTAAGGGAGGAGACATACTGTTTCCTTTTCTGCCTTTCGGCTCATCACCAGAGACCATCTAGACAGAAAGCTATGAATTCCGTTGTGTAAATTTTTTTATTGATCAGCTCATAAAAAACTAACACACATATTAAACAAAAATTTGGTATGGCTAACTGATGAGAGCTAAAACGCTCGAAATAGATCTATACTAGTCTCTCTGATTTATTTATTGATCAGCTCATAAAAAACTAACTCATATATATATAAAGGGCAACTGTATACATGGTAAATAAATCCTCAAGTTGATCCCAATTCACACTCTGTTTAATGGAAGATGGATTGTTTATATTAAAATAAAATAAAAATGTTTTTTTAAAAAGTTGATCCCAATTCCTGGTGATTAAAACAGGCATAACTTTACCCATTTTTGCCAACAGTACACAAATTATAAAGACACTTGTTCAAAAAAAAAATAAGGTGCTTTATACTGGACAACACATAATTAGGATACAGATCACTAACCACTTAAGATTTATGACTGTTTTTTAAATAAATAAAATAGGTGCATAAAAAAAAGAACAAATTAAGAGACAAACTCCTTGTCCACTCCTCTAATCCTGTCAACCACTCCAGAATGTTACCTTCCAGTGTCTTTATCTCTAAAACCTATTCTTGGATTTAATCCTTGAAATCATGATTGCATGTGATTGATGGTTCTACTTGCTATTTAAAGCTACTATAGCTCATTGGCAGGAACACCCTTCACCCTTCTATGGATTCACTTCCCTGCGTATTTTCTTTAAAAAATCATTTTAATTAAAATTAAACTTTATAAGACTGAATTTGAAATAAAAATGTATAAAAATGAACATCATGTTCCTAGAATGTACACACTTGTACTGATATTTGAAACAAAAGAACAATTTAATGTTTAATATTTTAATCTTTAACAACTGTGATTTTATTATTGTTTTATTATATATATTTGATGTTTTGTTTGAATGTTGAATACAACCCAGAGTCAGTTTTGGTGAGGTGGATGGACATATAAATTTGATAAATAAATGAAAAGTGAAAGAATTGTAGGGGGTTGTCCTTGATTTGCAACGGCTTACCGTATTTTTCGGAGTATAAGATGCACTGGAGTATAAGACGCAGCCAGGTTTTGAAGAGGCAATTTTTTTTTTAAAAGTAGGTAGGTAGATAGAGTGATAGAGAGGGAGAGAAAGAGAGAGAAATACAGTAGATAGGTAGGGAGAGAGAGAGAGTAGGTAGGTGGGTGGGTAGGTAGAGGAAGGGAGGGGGAAGAGAGAGAGAGAAATACAGTAGGTAGGTAGGAAGAGAGAGTGTGTAGATAGGTAGGTAGGTAGGTAGGTTGAGGGATAGAGAGAAATAGAGAGAGAAATACAGTAGATAGGTAGGTAGAGAGAGAGAGAGTAGGTAGGTAAATGTTTCCAGGTGCATTTATCCTTGTACTGGAGAAGGAAATCACTGACCACCTTTGAAACAAATCTTTGTTTCTGCAGGCACATCACTTGACCAATGTAATTCTCATCAATCATTCTAACTAAACAGCTTTCCGAAAGGGAAAAAAACACCCCTTTTTGCACTTTGCAAACCTCCCCCAAACAGCCCATTTTTTGAGAAAAGGGGCCGTTTTTTGGTGAAAAAAATTGCATGCATAGCCTTATGGAGGCTTATAGAGTGCTGCTAGGGGCTGGGGGGGGCAAAAACGCCCTGTTTTTTGCTCATTTCTGCCCTCCCCAGCCCCCAGTAGCTCTCTGGAAGCCTCCATAAGGCCATTTTGGTGAAGGGGCAGGATTTCAGGAGGCAAAAAATGCTGTATTCGATGTATAAGACGCACCCAGATTTTCAGCCTCTTTTTAGAGGAAAAAAGATGCGTCTTATATTCCGAAAAATAAGGTACGTAGCAAACAAAGTTACAACCAACCTGAAAAACAGGACTTATGACACAGATTCAAAAATCCACAGTCAATCCCCCTCCAAACTTCAGCTGCATTTATAGCCTTTTGCAAGATTCACCAGTCACATGGCCATGCTTTATCCCAGTTTTGTCAAAACTCTGCACTTTTAAGTTTTTGCTTTGCTTAACAACCACATCATTCACTTAACAACCGTGAATTCACTTATCAACTACTGAGATTTCCTCAACATCTACTGCAAAAAAATATAAAATCAGTCAGTCATGTGCAATTCCAGGAGGAAAGATGGCAAATACACCTCTAGGCCTGCACAAAAAATCATGTGGGCTGCTGCATTTGAACCAACTGAAGTTTCTGGATACTTTGAAAGGGCAGCCCCGTGAGGAACGTGTTTGCAATAATATTGTTAAGCAGTGATTTCCTTTTCTCATTAGTAATCTAAATTTGGAGTAAATTTGTTCACGGAAGTCTTCTGTAAGAATTACAAATGTATACTCTCTTTGAACTGAATCATCTCAAAACAAAGGATTTATTCCGCACATCTGCCCCACACACTGTATTTCAGAAATGTTCTCATTTCTTTCAGTTTATTAGGAAAAACACAAATACTGGGAGTCTCTTTTTTTCTATCAACAGCCTATATTTCTGTCCTAGAAAATTTGGTCAGGTTCTTCTTTAACTTTCAAGAGAGCTGTTAATATTGCTCCTCCACTTCTGACTATTTTTCTTACTTTAATTTTTATGTTTGTTATCTTCTAAACTTTGTTAATTGTTTTAAGGTTTTAAATTATAACTTACCTAGCCATCCTTCCAGGATCAAAAAAAACAATCCAGAAATAACGTGAAATTATATAATGAAGACATCTATTCGCATCATTGCTTTGGCACTTTGTTAAAGAATGAAATAAGATTGGTTTGGTATGATCTGTTTTTAACAAACCCATGTTGGCTACTAGTTATAACTCACTTGTTTCTAGATTTTCACAGATGTGCCCCCTCCCCACCCCATCTTTCCAGGTATTGATGTTAGGCTGATTGGTTTGTAGTTTTCTGGGTCTGTTTCCCCCCCCCCTTTTTTTTTTTTTTTTTGAAGATGGGAACCACATCAGCTCTTTTTCAATCCTCTGGTAGTTCCCTGGTGCTCCAAGGTTTTTTTTAAAGATGTGATACAATGGATCTGAGATAACATCTGCCAGCTCCTTCAGAACTCTGGGATGTAATCCGTTAGGTCCAGGTGGTTTATATTGATTGAGGTCAGACAAGTGTTCTCTTACCATTTTCTTAATTTAATTTTTATATCTACTCTGTCTTTTACACTTATGTTTCTGGTAGGTTTTCTGCTCAATGATTTATTATTTTTGCAAGTACAATAAATTTTTAAAATAAAGTTGTCTAAGTATAAGATGTAAGTTAATTTAGCAATAGCCTATTTCAAATACTATATGCAGGCATCGGTAACATTAATTTAACAACATTCCGACAAAATCAATTACATTCAGTTTGTAATTTCTAATGCTCTAACAATATTGGAATTCCAACAACCAATACTTAATTCCTCTATCAGAATTAATTGAATAACATGCGCAGTCACTCACAGAATGAAGGTACTCCAAAAACATGGTACAAAACATAGATATGGCGATTCAAAGGGTTCACAATCAAATAGGCAAAATTTTGTTCATGGCTGTTGGATGTAGGATAACAAAGGCCATCAGCATCCTAGAGGACAAAATATTTATCATTAATATAATGCAGTGAATATATTAAGATGGCAAAATAATTACATTCTAATTCTAATTTTGAAATAATCACTTAAATTTCATGATGAAATAGGAGTCAAAATATGTGCCCAGTTGTATTAGGAAAATGAAATGTGAATGGCAAAAATTAAAATAATTTTAATTTAGTTTAAATAATTAAATAGCATCGTTAAATTGTCCCGCGGTGAATTGTCCTGCAGTGAGTTGGCCATGATGAGTTGGCTGCAGTGAGTTGGCCATAGCGAGTTGGCCATGATGAGTTGGCCACAGCACGTTGGCTGTGACAAGTTGTCCCATTCCCTGACAGAAGTCATGTGGGAAACATAAACTATACATTATAGTAGTAGAGAAGGACCAGAAGACATAGATGGTGATAGACGTAGCAGTATCAAGTGAAGCAACATCAGGAAGAAGGAGAAGGGGAAGCTAGAAAAGTATCAGGATCTGAAGGAGAAACTAGAGATGTTGTGGAAAGTAGAGGCCAAAAGTTGTGATAGGAGCACTTGGGACTATGATTCCTAAGCTAGGAGAATGACTCCAACAGATCCCTGGAACAGTACCAGAGCTCAACTATATTCAATTCTACTAGTTATGAGACACAGCATTTTCCATGAGTTAAAACCTGGTCTACCTAAAACTATATTATGATCAATTAAAGATCCCAAAACCTCTTTAAAAACTCAGTCAAAATTATCTGATCAACCGCAAATCTAAAAAGATAAGAAAAAAATATAAATCTAAAAGGTTTGGCTCCTCTTTAGAAGAACTAACGGTAAAGGTTCCCCTCGCACATATATGCTAGTCGTTCCCAACTCTAGGGGGCGGTGCTCATCTACATTTCAAAGCCAAAGAGCCAGCACTGCCCGAAGATGTCTTTTGGTCATGTGGCCAGTATGACTAAAAGCTGAAGGTGCACAGAATGCTGTTACCTTCCCACCAAAGGTGGTCCCTATTTTTCGACTTCATTTTTACATGCTTTTGAAATGCTACGTTGGCAGAAGCTGGGACAAATAACGGGAGCTCATTCCATTACACAACGCTGGGGATTCAAACCGCCAAACTACCAACCTTTCTGATCGACAAGGTCAGAGTTTTAGCCTCTGAACCACCATGCCCCATTTAGAAGAACTAGGTGAGCTTAAAAAGCACTGCCTTCTTTATTCTTTTCTTGTTCCAAAATGAATCAGGATTGTTTACTATGTCCTAGCCAATAATGGCATCCTATTATCTTCACTACCGGTTCGGTAGTGGGAGTGCATGCGCAGAAGGTGCGTGATGACATCTAGGTGGGGGGGGGGGGCGGAAGCTCGCGCCACTGTCACTACTGGTTCACTAGAACCAGTGCAAACTGGCATCATACTACCTCTGGTCCTAGCTGATCTTTAGTCACCATGTGTGTATGTCTCCATCACTTATGTAGATGGAAAATCCTCATGAAGTAGAAAATTTGTTTTAAAATAGTGACTTCAGCTTCGAAATCACCTAGTTTATTAAACAGGAAAGAAAAAAGGGCAAACAGCAACAAGGGTGGATGGACTCAGTTGCAGTGGTAAAGATCAAAAGGGCTAGGTCAGTGCTTCTCAAATAGTGGGGCGGGCCCCCCAGGGGGGGCACGAGGCTCCGTAAAGGGGGGCGCGTTTGACCTCGGCAAAGGATTTAATTTTTTTTAAATTTCTAATGCACTTTAAATCTTTTCTGCTACAGTTAATAAAGCTATTCTTTGTTGTAAATTGATCCACATTTCTTTCTTTTTTTATTCTCTTATACGTTAATAAGGATACAGTGTTATGCAGAGGTGTACTTATAACAATTTTATAGACAAATGATACTATTTACAGTCGCGCGGGGGGCGCGAAATGTTTTCTTCTTCCTGGGGGGGGCATGACAGAAAATAATTGAGAAGCACTGGGCTAGGTTAAGGGCATATTATAATGGGAAGAATGTTGAGGTCACCAACATTCAAAATTGACTTGCTGGTACATAATAAATAATAAATATTAAACATAAACATTCTGGGAAACCATAATATAAAAACCTAGATAAAGCATTCAGAGCATGGCTACCAGAATTCTTTCCAATCACTTCATAATAGCAATAATTATTGTTAAGGGAAAAAAGAGAGGTACTGAGAATATAAACTCAACAACGTTTTGAGCTGTTGCCCAATTGCTTCTCCCATTTGTTACTTGCTTTCTTTAAATATAGTTTCAAAAACTTAGTTTTCACAGAATTATTAAAAATAACATATAGAATTCTACATTATTAGATTATTAATGATAACTAGACAACCTGTGACCGGTTGGGCATCCCTTCAGACCTATTTTGTTACCTCAAATACCTTCAATAATGATAGAACTTCTAATCTATTTGAAAAGTTCTTTAAAAATGTTGAACCGTAGAGCACAGGAGTCCCCAACTCCCAGATCATGAACCGGTACCTGTTGTGGCCTATTAGGAACCAGACTGCATAGCTGGAGGTGAGTGGTAGGAGAGCAAACAAACACAAACTCTGCATGAGTGGGATCTAGGCTGCATGTTCCTTCTCTCTCTCCACCCCCTCCTGGAAAAAAATTCTTCCATGAAACCAATCCCTGGTGCCCAAAAGGTTGAGAGTCACTGATATAGCAGAAATGTAAGCACCATATTTTTTGGAATATAAGACGCACCAGAGTATAAGATGCACCAAGGTTTTAAAGAGGCAAATTTTTTAAAAAAAAGTTTTTGCACTCTGCAAACCTCCCCAAAACAGCCCGTTTTTCACAAAAATGGACACTTTTTTTTTCAAACAAAGGGCATGGATAACCCTTAGGAGGCTTGTAGAGTGCTCCTGGAGGCAGGGGGGGGGAAATTGAGCAAAAAACAGCCCATTTTTTGCTCATTTCTGTCTTCCCTAGCCCCCCAGGAGCTCTCTGAAAGCCTCCTACAAGCTATGCACGGCCATTTTGGTGAAGGGTTTTGGGAGGCAAAAAATGCTGTATTCAGTGATTAAGACACACCCAGATTTTCAGCCTCTTTTTTGAGGAAAAAAGGTGCATCTTATACTCTGAAAAATACGGTACTTACATCACTATATAGTCTACAATCAAACATCAGTCTAGAAAATGTTTTGTCACCTTTTCTATTGTAAACTGTTTTACGACCATTTTTATGTCGTAAAATATTTTATAAAGTTTGCCAGATTTAAATCCAATGGGAGTCATGGGTTCAAGATTTTGGACACATTCTGTAAGTTAGCCCATGTGACGCACCTTGGTCCAAAAACTGTTGTCCCTATGGTGCCAAATTAAAGATTATGGGAATGAAAGTTTTAGTAGTATATACTGTAGATGAATGAATTGGTAGTCTCCTGAAAATGGGTGCTATGGTTTTGTGGCTATTACTAAACTATTAAGACACTACATTACCTCTTTAGCTAGTTCTTTAGTACATTTATTTTAATGCCAGAAAGTGGAAGTTCCTTTTTTTATGGGGAACATGCTTTGTCAATTCTTTAGCTTTGTCAATTATGTCATATTTGTCAAATACCATCACAGTATTAAACATGTTTAGTGCAGTGGTGGGATTCAAAATGTTTTACTACCGGTTTTGTGGGCGTGGCATGGTTTGGTGGGCATGGCAGGGGAAGGCTATTATAAAATCTCCATTCCCACTCCACTCCAGGGGAAGGTTACTGCAAAATCCCCAGCAGGCAGTGGGACCATGAGTTCTAGTAATCCCACCTTAGCCATGAGGCCAGCTGGGTGACCTTGGGTCAGTCTCTTTCTTTCAGTTCTAGGAATAAGGAGGCAAGGATGCTTCTGAAAAACCTTGCCATGAAAATTGCAGAGACTTGTTCAGGCAATTGCCAGGTGTTAAAAAGTGATTCAAAGGCATACAAAACAAAAACAAACTTGTTATACTTATTTTCTAACTCTGAAATTGGCAACACTGTATGCATGTGCATCACATTGCAGCCAAACAACTGTGTAGCTCTTTAACACAGGGGTCCCCAACCTTTGCAACTTTAAGTCTGAAGGACTTCAGCTCCCAGAATTCTCCAGCCAGCAAAGGAGCTGAAGTCCTTCAGACTTAAAGTTGCAAAGGTTGGGAACCCCTGCTTTAACACACACACACGGGGTGGGGTGGGGTGGGGTGGTTTATAGACCTATGCATGCAGGTAAAACAGATCTCCAGAGGCTTGTTTTTGCCTGGTGAAGGGAAGAAGGGGAGATGGCAGAGAATGTAGTTCCCCTCCTCACCCCCACCCCCGGATCTGGGATTATGTTTGTGTTGGATGAGAGAATTTTCTCTGTGTGGTCCCTGTGCAGGGATTGTATTGCAAATTAAATAGGAAAATAACTTGGCCTGAAAGATTTAAAACTGCATATCAGAATAAGTGTTTCTTACAAAGGCATCAAAACATTAACTCGCTCTTTTCGAAAAGCAAACTCTGTAATCTGGATGATCTCTGTCCTTTTCCTCTGAAATATGCTACAGTCAGTTCACAAACTTAACTATTAACTTATATTTTAAAGGCTGCACTGTGAGCTTCATAAATGAAAAATAAAATATTCTTAGCAGACTCCTTCAGGCACACAGATACGGTACGTGTTGTAAATATCCAGCCAGCCAGCCAGCCAGCCAGCCTTCCATCCATCCATCCATCCATCCATCCATCCATCCATCCATCCATCTGTAGTTCTATGCTAAAGTGTTTCAGTCAACTAATTTCATTTACAAATTTCTCACGACTGCATGAAATGTGTTAACCTTTCATCCCTCTAATCTGTAGACAGGTATGCTGGCGTCAATTGTATTGTCCTGATTACTGAGTCTTAAGTTTGCCTTCATAATGCTACTACCCTTAACGCATGGGAAAGGTGCGTTGGGAAATTCCCAATTCCCAATTTAGTTTAGTTTTAGTTTAGTTTTATTTGATTTATATCCCGCCCTTCTCCAAAAGGACCCAGGGCGGCGCACAGGAATTTAAAATACATACAAAATAATACAAAAATACAAAAACTTTAAAAACCTATTAAATGTCAGTCCTGCGCTAAAACCAATTAAAATCTCCAAATAAAACTATCTATACTAGTCACAGCGGAGGTTATGTTAGACCGGCTTGATGAAAGAGGTGTGTTTTTAAACACTGGCGGAAGAGGCGGAGGTCAGTGATGGTACGGAGTTCTGGGGGTAGGTCGTTCCAAAGGGCAGGGCCCGCCACAGAGAAGGCCCTTCCCCTGGGTGTCGCCAGTCGGCATTGTCTGGCCGATGGCACCCTGATAAGGCCCTCTCTGTGGGAGCGTATCGGTCTAAGGGATGTATGGGGCAGGAGATGGTCTCGCATATAACTAGGTCCCGAGCTCATTTCCTCACTCATCAAGATCATGTTCATATAGGAAAAGTAATCAACAAGTCACTATTTATAATCATGAAGTGCATCTGGAAGAAGGTCTATTTTAACAGTGGGCCAGACAACTTGGTTTAGCCATCTGTCAAAACATGGTCCCAAGACGACTGATTTGTGGAATAGGTGGTGGCTGCTTGATAAAAAGGAGATGCTCTCCTGCGTCACAGGGCAATTGTCTTCTTCTGCTTAAATCAGTTTCCCCCCCCTCCCACTGATCATATTGCAGGGAATAGAAGGGTGTTACGTTGCTTAAGCGCTGTTTATGAGCATCCCAAAATCCACTGTGAATGTTGGATTAGAACTGGTCTGTTATGGGACATCTCCCCTTGTTTTAGAATAGATGGCAAGCAGCTTGAATTTTAAGCAAATCATTATCATCATTAGAGACCTCAAAGAGTTGTGTAAATAAGTTTTGAATTCATAAACCTCATCTTTTTCTATGTTTCAGTTTCACATTCTGCTTATCATGTAAGTTTTTTTAAATTAAGCATTCTTTCTTATTTCTTCATAAATACATTCATCTCTACAATTCAAAAACACAAAAAATCAAAATGAGATGATGGGAATGCAATCATGTCAGGACACGTGCCCAGGTGGCTTTACTTTTGCACGGACCATTCTTCATCAGTTGAAGTATCTCTCACCACTCAAATGGAGTTTTTAAATTGGCTGATAGGCACAGGGTAGCTGTGAGGTAAAGCGGGAAGGAAGTTTCCCGCAACACCATATAATCACCCCCTCAATGTATTCTCAGGTACACTGTTAATGAAGCACCCTGTATTATATTCATGTAAACATTGAGAAGAGAGAAAATAGTACTTAACTGCTTGAGACAATTTTAAGCTGTCTGCACAGCAGACTAGGAATGAGCCAAAAGCAGTGTCATAAAAACATGCCATTTAAAAATGATTAGTAAGACATGTTTGTGCTGCAGTTATTGCAACATGAGGATGAACCCTGACTCAACACAAATCAGTATATTTGCTTCACGCAAAAATGTTCTGCATAAAATATAGAGATTTTCCAAATGAATCTTGACAGAATTTGTATCACAGTTAAATCTCCAATAGGTAAAATGGGAATAATTTTCATTTCATATATTAAAATTACCTAAGAACTGCAAGACATTTTGATATTTAAATCATAAGCAAAACAACTCTCATATCTGTTCCATATTAATCCAGAAATCTTCTTTTTATCATTAACTAAAGAAAAATATAAAAGTATATTATCATAATGCATTGGTAAGGCCACACGTGGAATATACATTCAGTTCTGGTCTCCAAGATGTAAAAAAGATATGCAGACTCTAGAAAGAGTGCAGAGAAGAACAACAAAGATGATTAGGGGACTACAGGCTAAAACATATCAAGAACAGTTGCAGGAACTGGGTATGTCTAGTTTAATGAAAAGAAGGACTAGGGGAGACATGATAGCAGTGTTCCAATATCTTAAGGGCTGCCACAAAGAAGAGGGGCTCAACCTATTTTCCAAAGCACCCGAAGATAGGACAAGAAGAAATGGGTAAAAACTAATCAAGGAAAGAAGCAACTTAAAACTAAGGAGAGATTTCCTGACAGTTAGAACAATTAATCAGTGGAACAACTTGCTTCCAGAAGTTGTGAATGCTCCAACACTGGAAATTTTTAAGAGGATGTTGGACAACCATTTGTCTGAAGTGGCGTAGGGTTTCCTGCCTAAGCAGGGGGTGGGACTAGAAGACCTCCAAGGTCGCTTCCAACTCTGTTACTGTTTTCTATGTTATCTCCAAAAATTAAACGCATGATTCAATTTATTTTTAAGTGATACCATTCTCATCATTTTATCTTAAAATTAAACAGCTGTCTCTCAACAGATGGGACAGATACGGCACTACCTGTCTCCAGTTTACAACACAGTCCTTTCAGCCATCCCAAGAAGTTCCACACCCATTTGCCCCATTTGCCCTCTGATTCAGGTGACTTGAGGGTACAGGTAAACTTCAAAAGTCGTCTCAACAACTCTCAGAAGGGTAACAACCAGACAGCTGCAAATAATATAACTCCTTCCATTCCCACCAGTCAATTAGAACTGAAGAAGCTTCTTGGATGAGAAGTGAAACATTTTCAAGGACCCCCCCCCCCCCCCCAAGAAAATCCAGTTTTCTTTTGGAAAAGCACCTTTGGGACAACCATGACCTGGATGATTGAGAACCTCCACAGATGTGAATTAATGTGTGTGGCTGTGTTGGTGTGTTGGTATATATTATACACCAACCTCTTAAATTTGTTACCAAAGATTGATTCGTTTTAAAAATAAATAATGATGCTTGTTTGGACTATTCTTACATGTAGTCTTATTTCAAATTATATTGAAAAATGTTCTATATTTCATACTGCTCTAACAAGATACTTACATATGCACAGACTTTAAAGACAGTAGATACTATGTTAATATTCTTGGTTTCAGGATCCTTTTGTACACTGAAATTCATAAAAAAAAATACAAAACAGCTTTTAAGTAGCGAAGCTACTTAAAACTTACATTTTACACTTTCGACATATTTATCCAAGGTCAAATCAAGATCAAATAAAATCAAAAATTTTAAAAATCAAATTAGATTTTCAGGAACAACAGCAAACCTTTACGTTATAAGTGGAATCATGAAATACATTAGACAGATGAAAAGGAAAAAGTGCGGGGGGGGAGTCTCAAATAGTTAAGTAGGATACGATTAGAACTTATTTTACCTTTCACCAACCAAGACAGAATATCTGCTATAGCCTTTCCTGAAGAGTAGCATGTATTCATGTAAGGTTCTCCATAATATATGTTGTGCATGGTACTACTCATAAGCTTTATTTAGAAATGCCAGCTTCTTCAAAATTCAACAAGTAAGTGAACTAGGATGGGAGTGTAGCTAGCATCTTATTGTCATTGAGTCACTAAGTTGTATCTGACTCCTCGTGACCCTATAGCATGCCAGCCCCCTCCCCCACCCACCCACCCCCATACTCCACTATCTGCTTGAGTCGGCCTAAATTCATCCCTTAGTGTGTTGATGACATTATCTAATCATATCATCTTCTGCCTTCCTCTTTTGCCTTCCCAACATCAGGGTTTCTTCCCCCCAATGAGTCCTCTCTCCCCATTTGGTGGCCAAAATATTTGAGCATCAGCTTCTGTATCTGTCCTTCCAGTGGTGGGATTCAAAATTTTTTACTACCAGTTCTGTGGGCGTGGCTTGGTGGGCATGGTGTGGCTTGGTGGGCATGGCAGGGGAAGGATACTGTAGAATCTCCATTCCCTCTCGATCAGCTGGGACTCGGGAGGCAGAGAATAGATGGGGGTGGGTCAAGAGGTAGTATACAGCAGCTTCTGACCAGTTCCAGAGAACTGGTAGTGGAAATTTTGAGTAGTTCAGAGAACTGGCATATATCACCTTTGACTGGCCCCACCCCATCTATTCTCTGCCTCCCTAGTCCCAGCTGTTTGGGAGGAAATGGAGATTTCACAGTAACCTTGCCCTGGAGTGGGGAGGGAATGGAGATTTTACAGTATCCTTCCCCTGCCATGCCCACCAAGCCACACCAATCAAGACACGCCACGCACACCAAGACATGCCCACAGAATAAGTAGTAAAACAAATTTGAATATCACTACTGGGCAGAGTCAGTCAGAGGTGGTATTTACCAGTTCTCAGAACTACTCTAAATTTCTACTACCGGTTCTCCAGAACTGGTCAGAACCTGCTGAATACCACCTCTGCATCCTTCCAAATGACAGTCAGGGTTGACTTCCTGTAGGATTGACTGATTTGATCTTCTTGCAGTCCAAGGGATCCCTAGAGTCTTCTCCAACAAGCTAGCCTTAAATCAACAGTAGTTACCAAACCTGGCAGTGTCACCAATACATTTGAGTACTTTTTCCATCCGCAATGAGACTAGGGCATTTTATATTGTTGTATCTTGACTTTGAATTTCTAAGGACACTTGCCTGGCACAAATTCTGTAGGGAATCATTTTCTTTGGATAGACACTTTAAATCAGTGGTAGTCAACCTGGTCCCTACCGCCCACTAGTGGGCGTTCCAGCTTTCATGGTGGGCAGTAGGGGTTTTGTCTGATACTGAAGCACTTTCTTTTTTTTAATTTAATTGACTTCCCTACTTTATAAATCACCATTACTGTGGAACTGGTGGGTGGTTAGAAAAATTTACTACTAACAGAGATTCAAAAGTGGGCGGTAAGTATAAAAAGGTTGACTACCCCTGCTTTAAATGCTGAATTCTATATTGTGTCAATTTACATTTTTATATTCTTCTGATACCATTTTCATATTTAAATGTTGAGTTTTTACCAGAAGATCTGGGTGAACAGTTGAAAAATAAATGGGAAAATTGGTTACATATAAGGAACAAACCTCACTAGATCCTTATATAAAGATTTTGTGGTTTCTAAGTAAGGACCAAGATCGTCTTCATATTGACAGAAAGCCCCTCCAAGGCAAAGGTGTTTAAAGATGCAAAAAAGAAACTCTTCACGGTCTAAATGACTGAATAAGTCATAGTGGTCTGAATTATCCAGAAGTACCTTGGGTGAAACAAAAAATGAAAGGCAAAGTCAGGTGGGAAATATTTTAATTACCTCAGATATACAAATATAAATTCACCTGGATTTCCGAAATGTTTTCTATATACTCTGTTTCCCTGAAAATAAGACCTCCCCAGATAATAAGCCCAATTGGGCCTTGAGCGCATGCGCTAAAATAAGCCCTTCCCAGGAAATTAAATGTTGCTTACTCTGAAAGGGAATGTAACATGATAGATATGTAAAGGTAAAGGTTTTCCTCGCACTAGTGCTAGTCATTCCCAAATCTAGGGGGCGGTACTCATCTCTGTTTCAAAGATGAAGAGCCAGCGCTGTCCGAAGACCTCTCCGTGGTCATGTGGTCAGCATGACTAAATGCCGAAGGCGCACGGAACTCTTTTATCTTCCCTCCAAAGGTGGTTCCTATTTTTCTACTTGCATTTTTATGTGCTTTTGAACAGCTAGGTTGGCAGAAGCTGGGACAAGTAATGGGAGCTCACTCCATTATGCGGTGCTAGGGATTTGAACCGCCAAACTGCCGTCCTTTCTGATCGACAAGATCAGTGTCAGTCACTGAGCCACCACATCCCTTATATACCGTGTTTCCCTGAAAATACGACAGGGTCTTATATTTTTTTGACCCATGAAATATGGCCTTGGGCTTATTAGAGGGGGAAGGCTTATTATTTTCTGGGGCAGACGAGAAGCGAGGTGCGCCTTTTACCTTTCAAGCTCAGTCGTGTTCCTCGCTATTGTGTCCAGGGAAGCCGCTGGTAAAAAAAAAAACCCTTCTTGCGAGTTCTATCAAACATCTATCAAAAAACCCCATCTTGCGAGAAGGGGGGGGGGGTAACCAGGGGCTTCCCTGGACACAATGGTGAGGACCATGGCAGACTTGGAAAGGTAAGAGGCACGCTTCGCAGCCCAACACTGCCTACGCCACCCCAATTGTAAAGGCAGCTTTCCTGCTTCCCTTTCCTGCCATCCCTTTAGCAAGGGGGTGGGGGGCAGGTGGGGCCAGGGGAGAAGCGAAAAACCTCGCAAGTTGAACTCATGAGGGTTTTTTTACAAGAGGATTCACTGGACGAAAGGGCGAGGAACACAGCTGGGCTGGACAGGTAAGAGGCGCGCCTCGCTTCTCCCCCATCCACCCCCTTGCTAAAGGGAGGGCAGGAAAGGGAAGCAGGCAGGCTGGCTGCCTTTACAATTGGGGTGGGTGGGCAGTGTTTTTTTGCACGAGAGGAAACAGGTGGGGGGGGGTGATCGCATTGCTAGCCTGCCGCTGTTTGTGCAGCAGGCTCTTTTTGCGCTTAAATAGTTGGGGGGGTTAGTTTTGGGGGGAGGGCTTATTGTGGTGCATGCTGTGAAAAGCCCGATTGGGCTTATTAGCAGGACATGTTGTATTTTCAGGGAAACACAGAATGTACACTACTAGATATGTACATGTTTGAAAAGCAAACTGCTTGTTAAGATGGATACGAGTCACACTTGTTATCTGCTAAGCAGTTCTGAACTATATCTTTTCTGGAAACACGATCATTGACACTTGAATTGCACCTATCAAAACAGATATATCCCCTTGGTTCTTATCATTGTACATGTATAACCCTAGGAGACACAAAATCCACCCTTGAATCAGAGGAGGCTGCCTGGATCATGGTGGAAGAAAAATTTACAAAAGGACCTATTGTTCCATTCTGCAAAGCTGAGTTACCAAAGAACTGGAGCAGTTAAATATCAACGAGGGCAGCAAGAAGTCCAGTAAAAACTTACTGAAGAGAGCAGAAATATTGATTTTGTAGAAGTATTTTAAAAAAAACCATTCTGTCTGAGTTTCTGGCTCTCTCCCTTAATGAAACAACAGTTGCCAAAACATTTCTTAATGGAAGGAATATAAAAACATGGTGCTTCAATCATCTGTTTGTTGCAGCCCTTACAATGTATCATAATATGATTGCCTACCTAGTACAGTTGTATGAAACACAATACTCGCATCTAGCAAAGAGTTTTGAGGTTTTTAAAAAAAATATGTACTAGTTTTATGTGCGCTAGGCCCTCGTAACATAGCTGATCAATCTAGGAATAAGAGCATTCTGTGATCAAAAATGTAGGACCTTGGATAAATATGTCAAAAGTGTAAAGTAGGATAAATGCAGCTTGGTGTGATCCAGCACAGAATTCCTTTCATTGTCAACTATCCAAAAAAACTTCATAGGGTAGGATGAAAAACAATTGTGTCATTGTTTCCCTTTCTGCTTGCTCATATTAATTATACTGTTTATATCTTCGATGGAAAAGAAAAAGTCCACACTTTATTTCTGGAAAAAGCAACTTTGGCTCCATGCGCTACTGGATTAGAACTGGTTTTAATGTAACTTTCTGCTACAACCTAAAACATGATTAATATCCCAGTAAGCGAACAAAAGAAAAATATAGGAGAGTACACAAATACACTGTGTACAGTGTGATTTATTTCAATGCAAAGAAAGGGATATTTATAAAGTACATTCCAACTATTAACAGCAATAAAAGTCTTTTGATTGACTCAAACAGGAGTTGTATTTCTTTCATCTCTTCCTCTTTTATTTACAAAAACATGAATATATTTGAAAAAAAGCAGGTAACAGGTATCATTCAAAAAATGTCTTTGCAGAAGTGGCAGATAGAGACAATTATAGGCAGGCTGTCCTCGACTTACGACCACAATATTTCTGTCATTAAATGAGACGTGTGTTTAGTTTTCCCCCTTTTTACGACCTTTCTTGCCACAGTTGTTCAATGAATCACTGCAGTTGATAAGTTAGTAAGCCGGTTGTTAAGTGAATCTGCCTTGACTTTGTTTGCCAGAAGGTCGCAAAAGGGGATCACATGACCTTGGGACACAGCAACGGTCATAAATATGAGCCAGTTGTCAAGTATCTGAATTTTGATCACATGATCATGGGGGATGCTGCAAAGGTCGTAACTGTGAAAAATGGTCCTAAGTCACATTTTTCATTGCTGTTGTAACTTCAAACAGTCATTAAATGAACTGTTGTAAGGCAAGGACTACCTGTGTATGTTATGCCAGGGGTCCCCAACCCCTGGGCTGCGGACCAGTGCCGGTCCGTGGCTTGATAGGAACCGGCCTGCAGTGAGCAGCGCAAGTCTTAGAAAGGGCCGGAGAGGAGGAGAGGGGGCAGCCCCCTGGGAAGAACGCGTGCCGGGGGCGGGAGACCGTAGGCACGGCCGCTTGTGCCGTTGGGGGCCCGAGAGGGGCAAGTGAGCCATCTCACCCCCCCCCCCGTGCCCCCGCTCCCCCTCTATGCCTGCCGAGCCATGGCCACCGGTCCGCGGAATTTTTTTAACATGAAACCGGTCCCTGGTGCCAAAAAGGTTGGGGACCCCTGTGTTATGCACCTAATTATATGGGGGGGGAAGTATATTTTGTTAACAGTGGATGTTCTTCTCAGATGTTTTGAAGTACAACTTCACTTACCTCACCTCTTTCGAGCTATGCCTTGGCCCTAGCATAGGTACATGACAGCTGAATGTTTTTTTGTGTTTTTTGTTTGTTTGTTTTGTTTGATATTTATGTTTGTACGTTTTTAATTCCCCTGTGCACCGCCCCGAGTCCCTTTGGGGAGAGGGAGCGGTCTATAAATTAAAATTATTATTATTATTATTATTATTATTATTATTATTATTATTATTATTATTATTATTATTATTAGCAAAAATAAATATCTAAAATCTAAAGAATTGTTCTGCAATATTTCAGGCGATTTAATTACTAACAACCTTCCACTGAAACAAAAAGAACTACTTATATAATCATACTAAAAGTAAACTCAGTGCTATTTGTAAAACCTCCTACTGATGAACTGTAGTTGAACCAATTTTTGATTTATTTCCTTTTCCCCCTAAAGTTGATAATTCCTACTTCTACTCTAAGACAACTCCTCTAAGAAAATATAGATGGATAATAAAAAATTACTCACAAGGCTCAACATGTGCACATTGGCAAGAGATTAAAAATACACTTACTAACCTTTCTCAACTCATCTGCAATAAGAATTTCGTCATGGTATTCATCAAAACACTTTACAATAGTTCCATTTTCTCGAACAAGCCCTTTGCAGTATAATCGGTCAAAAAATGACATCGAGACTTGCGTGCACAAAATATTTTTGGCGTCCACTTTTTTCACTTTAGTATCTGAAAGATAAGAAGCATCTGCATGGTAGCTTTCACTTGCAGGTCTGAGAGATTATATTTCCATATATGAAAATAGCAATGATTAACTTTGACAGTATCGTTATAAGTATCTTACATGAGCAAAATAGCTTTTATTCTGCCTTTATTATTTTTATAAAGAAGGTAGACAATAATACTCATCCCTCCTCCTATTTTCCCCATGATGGGTTGGGCTGAGAGCAGGGATGGGATTCAGCCAGTTCTGACCGGTTCGGGGGAACTGGACGTTAATTTTACATCCAGCTTGCCGAACCAGTAGTTGCAAAGACTGGCTGGCCCCACCCACCCTGCCCCACCCCTCCCAAGAGTCTCCACGTGGCCTTTTCATCATGCCAGTTAAGTGCAGGCCCGTATGGAGGCTCTGGGAGGGTGAGAAATGGGCCTCCCAAAAGTTCCAGAAGTCCAGAAATGGGCCTGTTTCCGGCCTCCAGAGGGCATCTGAAGCCCAGGAGAGGACATTTTCACCCTCCTGGAGGCTTGGAAAAACCTCCAGAGCCTGGGGTGGGCTAAAACTCACACGCACATGCACCGTGGAGCAGGAGGCCAAGTAGGCCATGCTCACCCAGCAACCGGACAGAGAACCAGTTGCTAACATTTTTTAACAATCGCCGCCCCCCCTCCCGGAGAGAATGATTGGGCCACGGTCACCCAGTTGGCTTTCATGCCTTAGGCAGAAAAAACAATCACAGTCTCCTGGTTTCTAGGCCAGCACCTTAATCACTACCCCAAACTAGCTTTTAATTCATGCCCTAGCCTAACTCTTTTCAAGGAGAGGAGAGGAGGGGAGAGGTAAGGAGAGGTGAGGTGTGGTGAGGAGAGGTGAGGTGAGGAGAGGTGAGGAGAGGTGAGGTGAGGAGAGGTGAGGAGAGGTGAGGTGAGGTGAGGAGAGGAAGATACATGAAGGTTTTTCATATATCATATTTTCAGTACAGGATTACTGTTTTCAATGTGATCATCCATACGCAATCCATTGTGTTTGCCCTAAGAACGGTTATGTCTTCAATAGATTGCCTTGGATAACCCAATATCATTCAAATTAATCAGTTTTAGCTTGACTAATTCCCAACTGTCGACAATGCAAGGGATTTTATTTTTGAATGTCATTGTTCCCTACAACACCTTCCTTGATCTTCTAGTGACAAAATTGATCACAGATCATAGTCACAATGCAAAGCTGATTCTTATATGTAAGTGAAAGTAATTGCAATGAAAAGTTTAATCTACTGAATTCCTGCACATGACCATGTCATTAGAAGCCCAACGGAATACATTGGGATATTTTGCCCCCAAATTGTTAGATTACTTCTGGAAACCTTTCAAACTAAAAAGTTACATTTACTTTACTGAGCATAGCCTGGAATTAATATAAAATATACAATATGTTTTAGGGAGCTACTACCCTGAAGAAAGAAATTAAGATATATTGAGGACTCTTCAGCACACCTTTAGCCAAAGACTTATAGGTGAATGGTAAGAAGAACAGAAAACCCTCAATCAACTCTAATATCAAGAAATCTACAAACCAGGACTGAGGATCTACCACTCACTTAGTCACACACTAAGCTCCTTATGGATTTCTAGAATCTGCCTCAAAACATTTTAATGTTTAAGGAATTACTACCTTCACATTTGATTGGTATCAGTTAAAAAAAAACAGAATTAGTATCTTATAGTAAGTCAAAATCAACATCACAAATCATAAACTCAAAACGTTAAAACATATAATAAAGCATTCTGAAGGGGGGAAATATCAAGTATAGTCCCATGTCAATTAAAGAGTAACATTTTCATCTTTGTAACTATGTTATCAAAATAACATCGGTTATAAACCTAGGGAAAAATAATTACACTGAAAGAAGCTTTAAAAGACAAGAAAAACCTATCTTAAATATTCTTTACTTACTTAATGTAGTCCACTTTCCAGATGATGAAAGCAATTTCAAATTGCTGTTAACCTCTGGGTGATTTAAAAAAGCCTAGACGTATAGAGGCAATGACAAGCCATTAATTAGATTCTGTTATGAAATAATATCTGACAGATATGTTAAATTAGGTGACAGCTATCAGACGCTGTGTCTGGAATTTGGGATTGCCTTCCAAATTGGATTTTATTCATATGAGTAGGCTTGCAATCACTCCATTGATGAAATCTATAATGTGAAGATATATATCTATGTCTCTTTATAAATCAGAAAAATCTGTCAGTTTGTTTCAAAATCTTGTCAAGGCAACAACATGATTTTTCTATGAATGAAAAATCTGTATTACAATTAATAACCAAGTATATAAATATTTGATACAATACAGAGTACAGTAATAAAAATACCGTACATAGACATTATTTAAAAGCAGCATATAACATTCAAGTTCTTTACTAAGCTCCAACTCACAACTCATTATTTTGAAGCTGCTTCACACCCCAGATCAACCTAATGCTATACATTATTCACTATTGATTATGTGCCTGCAAATCAGTATCCCATAAATAGATTTTCTCCAGGATAACCTCTTTCTAATAATCTTCAGGACTTCCACTTTGCATTCATTTCTGCTGTAATCAAGTCCATCTATCTTGTTAGTATCCTCTTGTTCCCTTTTACCTTATATGGTCTTTCTATGAGTATTTTCCTATTAATTCCTTTGAGGATGTTAATCTATGCCAGCCTCAGGACATACATTTGTTGGCCATTGATGGCATGCAGAGAATTCTTCTCCCCACCTACAAAAATACTCATAGTTTTGATGTTACAGCTAACTGTAAAAGCCATGCAGGTTTCTACAATAGCTGAAAACAAATCTCTGAGTGTATGTCCCTTTCTTCAAAGTATAATTATAATCTTTATTGTCATTGTACTTAAATGCAACAAAATTGGTTTTAACTGCACTGGTGCAAAATTATAGCAGAAACAAAAAAAGAAAAAGGAAAAAAAACTAGTGTGTGCATGGAGTGATTGCGGTTGTATTTAAAAGTCTGACAGCCCAAGGATAGAAGCTATCTTTAAACC
This sequence comes from Rhabdophis nuchalis, assembly GCA_039707465.1. NCBI lineage: Eukaryota > Metazoa > Chordata > Lepidosauria > Squamata > Natricidae > Rhabdophis > Rhabdophis nuchalis. The sequence continues at coordinate 51,116,637 of CM077649.1, forward strand.
TGTTTGTTTGGCTGGCTATACTTTGATGTCTTCTGCCCAATTGCTATTACGTAACAGTTCACAGAGGCATATCTAATATATACTATAGTATGGCAGTTGATTATATTCTTGCTTTCATTTTCACATTTATGACATTCTGCATTGAATGATTCAATTTAATATTGAAAAATAATGAAGTAACTGCAAGGGATTCAGCTTCAGGTCACCCCTTCATGGTGTTCATTGAATTACTTTGAGTCATTTTATAACTTAAAGGAATAATATTCTGAGGATAAAATGAGGGGATGTCCCATTACGTACCAGCTTAAGTTTCCACTGAATAATATAGATAAATAATCCTTTCAATAATAAATAAAATTTGGGTAACTACCATTAGAAAATCTTCCCGTTGATAGCCTTTGAGATTCTGATCAAAACTGAATGCCTGTGCTGTGATTCTGCCATCCATGGACCTGAAGAGAAATGCTAATGTTAATTTATAAATGATGTCTAATAAGGAAGGAGTTTGAGTATACAGCAAAAGCTGTCTAGGAAGGAGAAAAGTGTTAGCATTGCAAAAAAAAATATTAAGATAATTATTCCTGGGATGCAATGGGTTTTGTATTATTTCTATAAATGATTGGAACCGGCTAAATTACAGCATTCCAATTTTGGAGCTATTCGTATTGAACGGGTTTCTGAATTCAGTGCATGAACCAGACACTTATATTGTCACATAACATATGTTATATAGGAGCAAAAAGATTATTCTCACAGCCCAAGTCTATTCAGTTCTCACTCTATTCAATATATACAGATATACATATATTGTATACACACACACACATTGTATGTATGTGTGTGTGTATATATGTGTGTGTGTGTGTCAATAAACTTTAAATTCTGAATGTCTTATTCTGAAGTGTAACATAATTGCATATATATATGCAGACAATTACGTTTTTAAATAACATTTTTTATTTTATTTTAAAAAATCATACTCTGATACATATACATATACATATACACATACATGTATATGTATTAGAATATGATTGTTTAAAATAAAAATAAAAAATGTTATTTAAAAACATAATTGTCTGCATTTGTAAAACAGATGGGATTGTGAACAAATATCAATACAGTTCAAAAGTGAACAAGCAAAGACTCAGAGAAGTTGAGCTAATGCAAACAAAAACAAGGACAAAGAATATCCAGTTAACCCAGAAGACGTAAATGATGTTTGTAAAATTAGAGATCGACCACCATAAATCCTCAATTTGAAAAACATGCAAACTGAACAATGTAATTCTTGATGAAAGATTTTTGGAGGGCTAAATAAATGCTTTCAGAAAGAGAAAATGAGAATATCAAACTCTATTGATTTCAAATTATTTGATTCCTGCTCTACATGAATTGTAGGGTAATTATTATATTAATGCATATACTGTATCTCTATAGTTTTGGAAAAGCAGGCAATAAGTACCAATCAGAATCTGCTATTCTGATTCCACATCCAAATTCTGATTGCAGCGTAGCCATTTCCAAACCTGATGTTCTGACTGCAAGCCTAACTAGAATCTTATAGCAATTTTCCATGCACACACACACACACAAGACACACACAAGACACACACACACACACACACACACACAGACTCATCTCCTGATGCCTATGCCTTGAAATGTTATTTCAAAAGGATAATCATCATAATTATAATAAGCATGATCATAAATTATCCAGACAATTTATTATCTAGGTATTATAGTACATGGAGCTCAGAAAATACAAAGATCTGCAAATAGAATGACCGTGACCCCCCCCTCCAAAGCAATAGTTATCAATAGTAATACGTGCCTTGGTTGCAAACCCAAAACATTAATTGAACACCATCAACATTGACAAAATTACCATCAGTCAATTGCAAAAGACAGCTTTACTTAGAACAGCTTGCATCCTGATACCTCTAATACCACCATCAGACAACAGTATCTGCCTATCCCAGGTCCTTAGAAAAGACCCAATAGATGGACAAAAATACAGAGTCCAGAGATATTTCACAAGAAGAGTGCTCCACTCCTCTACTCACAACAGAATACCTTATACCACCAGGCTTGAAATTTGGGGCTTAGACAACTTAGAACTATGCCACCTTAGGTCTGACCTGAGCATAGTACACAAAATTATCTGCTACAATGTCCTACCTGTCAATGACTACTTCAGCTCGAGCACACAATAGATACACACTTAAAGTAAACCGTTCCAAGCTCGACTGCAGAAAATACGAACGATCAATTCATAGCATGCACTTTCATGCACATTCATCTGCAAAACCCCAAAACTTTAACCTTAGACTGTCTACTGTCGACCTCACCCCATTCCTAAGAGGTCTGTAAGGGACGTGCATAAGCCCATCAACGTGCCTACCGTCCCTGTCCTACTGTCCCCACTTATTCGTATCCATTCCCTGTATTCATAATCATGTTTATACTTATATATGTTGTCTCATGCATGCTTGACAAACTACATAAAATAAAAATAAATAAATAAAATGCGAAATCCAGTTAAACACCTGGCTGATTGTGCGGATCAACTTGCATGCCTGCCAACTCAACCCCTCTGCTGGGCAGCTCAGAACCGCCAAAGTACTTCAGGATAAAACCTGTAAAACTTTAAAAATTAAAGGGTGGGGGGGGGGGGGGAACCCTGGAAGCTTTCAACAAGAGACTGGATTGCCATCTGTCAGAAATGGTGTAGGGTCTCCTGCTTGGGGTGGGGTGGGGGAGTGGACTAGATGACCTGCAAGGTCTCTTTCAACTCTGTTAATCTGTTAAAAAAGATGGATTTTTGTGAGTTCTTTAAAAAAAAAAAACAAGCTCTTTTCCATCTTGGTAGGATCGAAGGGGGCGATTTGCCCGCTCACCGAAGTCCAACCCTCCCCCTATTTCTCTATAAACATGCCCATTTCTTGCTTCTCCACCCCCACCCCAACCCCCCAGTCCTGCCGAGAAAGGGTCAGACGGTAGTAGGGCCCTCCCCACCATTTGAGTAGGCGCTCCCGTGTGCCTTTGCTCTCCAGGGCTGGAAAGCTTTTCTGGCGGAGATAATGGAAAGTATAGAGGGATTCTGAGCTTTGGTCCCCGAAAGCCGACATAGTCGCTCCTTAGCGCTGAGACGCGCTAGTGGTTACCATGGGAACATGGGGGAGAGGGGTTAAGCCTTCTCAGCGCCCAGTATTTTGGGACCCCTCGGAAACAAGCGTTCCAAGACAAAGGTTCCGTTTGCGTCCCTTCAATAGAGAGACTAAGGCGAAGGGTGAAAACGCGATGAAAATCACCCGCTTTGTCCTCGCCGAGGGTAGGTTACATATTCCTCCCCTCGGAGTAACAGAAGGGATGGCTCAGCCCTCGAGGAAAGCTCTAGGTCGGAGAAAAGAGCTTTTCCTCTCCTGCTTTGGAATAAGATGCATTAGATGCAATGGAACTTTCTCCTCCTTAGGGCTGCAATTGTACTGCAAGGTTTGGCAAACGCTTAAGCCAAAAATGAATCAAAAGAAGATTTAAACGGAGGCTTGGAAAACAAAGAAAACAGACTTCATTCTTTGATCACATTTAAAGTTCTGGGTGAGAAATCCCAAACCCACGTACAAGGGACATGGTAGGAAAGCTCTACAAAAACTCAATGGGACCGTGGTCTTTTTTATACACCAAAAGAACTTTGTTCTTCAAAAAGGTCTTTGTTCTTCATATTCTAATTATTCTAAACCACTCTAATCAACATTGTAAACTTCAAGTCAAACCTTAAGTCATGTAACCTAACATATTGTAAAGCTTGGATCATATATGCTAACTCAGATTTGCATCCTTCCTGGCTCAAAAGGTCTGTTATCTTTTCCCTTCTTCTCTGTTTGCTTAATTGCCCATTTAGCTGCACAAAAGGTGTGAAGATTGCTCTGGTATTTGAGGAGAGCATAGTTAAGTTCTTATTCCTGAAGGAAACAGAGGTGGCATATGAAGATCTCAGATCTTATCACAGGCAGAATGCAATGGATTGCAGGCATATGTTTTCACAGCAATGAAAACATATGCCTGTCTATATACTAAAACAGAACAGATCTCAGAATAACATAGGAAAATACTTTCACAGCAGTATAAGATGCTACAACATAACATATCTAAAATAACAAGTTTCTACTTTAATGCAATAATACTTATTTCTTGTATTACTATCCTTCAGTACCTTGTTTCTATTAAGCATTTATGTTCTGCCCCTTGCATCACTTTTCTCAGTGGGAAGTTTTTAAAATCGTAATACATTTAGTTCAGAAATAAAGAATTCTCCAATGACACACACAAGCATTCTAAAGACGAGAAAAGCCTTCACATTTGATCAATATAGGTTGCTTCCATCACAATATTAGTGTTAGTGGTCTCAAAGATTTTGGGTTCAAGAACCCTTCTTAAAAGTGATGGAAGACCCCACAGATCTTTGGTTTGTAATGGTTACATCTATCAATATTCAAAATTAAAATGGAGAGATTTTAAAGTATTGGTCTATTTGATTTTGCAGACCCCTATAAGGATCTTGTGCAGTGGTGGGATTCAAATTTTTTACTACCGGTTCTGTGGGAGTGGCTTGATGGGCATGGCAGGGGAAGGATACTGTAAAATCTCCATTCCCTCCCCAGTCCAGGGAAGGCTACTGCAAAATCCCCATTCTTTCCTGATCAGCTGGGACTTGGGACACAAAGAATAGATGGGGATGGGGCCAGAGGTGGGTTGCTCCTGTTCGACCCAAATCAGGCGAACCAGTAGTAGTGGCGGCGGGAGGCTCTACTCCCCACCCAGATGCTTCTGTGCATGCGCAGAAGTGTCACATATGCGTGCAAGTGCGCCCGAACTGGTAGTAAAAATATTTGCAACCCATCACTGGGCGGGGCCAGCCAGAGGTGGTATTTGCTGGTTCTCTGAACTACTCAAAATTTCCGCTACTGGTTCTCCAGAACTGATCAGAACCTGCTGAATACCACCTCTGGTCTTGTGGATATCCTAAGGCTGCCAGACCACATTTTGCAAACAGTTTGGTCTACCTTCTAGGGCTGACATAATGTGACATGGGCAAAATTATATACATTATCCACCCACTGTAGCTTCCAAGTGGTTTTCAAAGACTGGGTCCATAATGAAAGTCTGAATGGGAGATTGACAAAGGGGAGATTGATTAGGAAAATAGCCTTCCAGGAAAATAATTATTCACAGGGTTTAAAAAGGAAGGCTTTGGATGACAGAGGGAAGACCCACCACCAAAACAGTAATCAGATAAATGAGGCCTATGCCTAGATCAAAGAAGTAGCTTACAAAAAATGCCTCAGACAATGCCAACCCCAGTTCAGGAAAAGTTATAATTGGCATGAAAGACAAATCTATCTACGACCCATTGAGCAGTCCAATTGCTGACAATCCAAGATGAGTGACAAGACTGGGCAAATACAAACCTCATCAAGAACTGAAGCTGGAAAATTCCTGGAATCAGAAAGTCCTTGAACCCATAGCCATTCAGTCTTGCTAGAGTTGAGCCTAAGTGTATATCTCCTATCCAGATTCTGATAATCCCCAGGGACAGGACCTCATCTGTATTGCTTGTTTGGCCCAAGGTCAAGTTATAAAGCTGGCATCAGCAATTACTTATAATACCTGCCTCATAACAATAGATGACCTCACCTAGCAACCTCATGTAATTATTAAGTAAAAATGGGGAGTTTGTCAGGCCATGAGAAACCCTACAGACCAAGGACTCAGTCTCTTTCCCCTCTACCAACACAAATTGGAAGGAAGAAAACTTCTATAACATAATGCCCTTCACAATCAATGTATTAAATGTATTCCATCCAAGTATTACTCCTATCTTTACTTTATTTAGACTAGTAGAAATTTTGCAGTTGGATTTGGGACAACAAAATGTTGCCTTGATAGACAGCCAATGCAGCCAATGCAGGAAACTAAATGGGGGGAGCACGTTGCTAATTCATCTGGCATAGGCCAATGGAATTATTGTGAATTCCACAGTATACTTGGATTTACATAGTATACATAATATATTTGGACTTCAGTAAGGCATTTGACAAAGTAGAACATAACCTACTTCTTGATAAGCTCAAAAATGTGGCATAGACAGCAATACCATCAGATGGATTTGATGGCGACAAAACACATTCAAAACGTGGTCCTTAATGAAGCTACATCCATATGAAAGGAAGTAGTGGGGTACCCCAAGTTTCCATTTTGGGTCCAATATCATCAGTGTCTTCATAAACAATTTCAATGAGGGAATAGATGGAGAACTCATCAAATTTGCACACAAGACTAAACTAGTAGTAATAGGAAACACTCCAGAAGTTAGGCTTAAGATCCAGATGGATCTCTATAGGCTTGAATACCAGGTCCTATCTAACAAAATGAAATTCAGTGTAGAGAAAAGTAAGGGTTTATACTTTGGCAAGAAAAATGAAGTGTACAAGTTTAGAATACATGGAACCTGGCTTAATAGCAGTAACTGTGAGAAGGATCTTTGAGTTCTAGAGGACAAACACTTAAACATGAGCCAGCAGTGTGCTGCAGCTGCCAAAAAAGCCAAAACAGTCCTAGGCTGCATTAAGGGATAGAATCAAGGGATAGATGGGAGGGATAGAATCAAGACCACATTAACTATTATTACCATTTTATAAAGCCTTAGTACAATCATACTTAGAATATTGCATCCAGTTTTGGTCACCACAATGTAAAACAGATTGTGGGGCTTTGGAAAGAGTGCAGAAAAGGACAACAAAGATGATTAGAGAGATGGAGGCTAAACCATATGAAGAATGTTTGTAGCAACTGGGTATGTCTACTCTAGTGAAAAGAAGAATTAGGATGGCATGATGACAGTGTTCCGGTAGCCTTACCTGTGGGTGCTCCATCACTGGAGGCTCTTAGGAAGAGATTGGACAGCCATTTGTCAGGAATGGTATAGGATCATCTGCTTGTGCAGGGGGTTGGACTATAACACCTCCAAGTTCCCTTCCAACTCTCTTATTCTGTCATTTCTGAACTGCCTTGTGGAATTGGGTCTTGGGGATACTTTGTTACAAAGGTTTTAATCATTGACCTTTGCACAGGGGCAAGGGGCAGCATGACAAATTATGTGTGGCATCATTATGATGCAAATCACAACATTTCCTGTTACAGTGTAAGGACAATAGACTGGAGTTAAGCTGTGACCACATACTTAGCCATTTTGTGTCACTGCAGTTTGTACTGGACACCTGTGGTTCAAGCTTATCTGTCAGCCATCTAGAAGGCACTGGTGACAGGTTTTTGTCTTGTACTCAAACTGATTCAGTATTGAAACTGTTTGGTCGCCACAAGATAAAACGGATGTTGAGACTCTAGAAAGAGTGCAGCTCCATTCTTGTTTATATTCAGTTCCAAGGAATCCACAGTGCCCTTCAATACAATACAATACAATACAATACAATACAATACAATACAATACAATACAATACAATACAATACAATACAATACAATACAATACAATAGCAGAGTTGCAAGGGACCTTGGAGGTCTTCTAGTCCAACCCCACGCCTAGGCAGGAACCTTATACCTTTTCAGACAAATGGCTATCCAACATCTTCGTAAAGACTTGCAGTGTTGGGGCATTCACAACTTCTGGTGGCAAGCTGTTCCATTGACTAATTGTTCTGTCAGGAAATTTCTCCTCAGTTCTAAGTTGCTTCTCTCCTTGATTAGTTTCCTCCCATTGCTTCTTGTTCTACCCTCAGGTGCCTTGGAGAATAACTTGACTGCCTCTTCTTTGTGATAACCCCTGAGATATTGGAACACTGCTATCATGTCTCCCCTAGTCCTTCCTTTCATTAAACTAGACATACCCAGTTCTTACAACTGTTCTTCATATGTTTTAGTCTCCAGTCCCCTAATCATCTTTGTTGCTCTTCTCTGCACTCTTTCTAGAGTCTCCATATCTTCTCTACATCGTGGTGACCAAAACTGAATGCAGTATTCCAAATGTGGCCTTACCAAGGCCTTATAAAGTGGTATTAACCCTTCACGTGATCTTGATTCTATCCCTCTTTTTATGCAGCCTAGAACTGTGTTTGTTTTTTTGGCAGCTACTGCACACTGCTGGCTCATATTTAAATAGTTGCCAACTAGGACTCCAAGATCCCTTTCACAGTTACTACTATTGAGCAAGGTACCATCTATACTGTACCTGTGCATTTTGTTTTTCTTGCCTAAATGTAGAACCTTACTCTTTTCACCATTGAATTTCATTTTGTAAATGATATTTGTGTTCAATAATTAGCTATATAAGGGAGGCCACGCTGGAATTAAATCCAAAGAAAATGAAACCAAAGATGAAGACATTATTGGTAAATAGAAAGGTCAACTTGGAGATCAGTGATTCAGCCTATTTTGGATGAAGTTGCACTTCTGATAGGAGTGCTCCTTATTCTTTAGCTATCAATGACACATTATATTCTATAACAGAAATAATTTTAAGGGATTGTCTGTCAAAATTGTCCTTTCTTCCAAATGTTCCTTTCAAGGTAAAAAGTCTCCTGGTTTTTTGTGTCTTTCTCAGTTACCTTAAATTTTCTCTAATGGTAGTACTTGTGAGCTAAATGTATTCTGTTATATGCTGAGATAAGCACTGCTTTGAGTTATTTTTTTATATACTTTGATTAGGCAATGTCATCATTTTGCAGGCACTACAGAAATGATAATTCCTGATTTAAAAAGTCTCTATTGGAAGAACTGCGTCATAATGGGTCTCCATGAGATTTAACTAAGCATGCAAACCTGTAGCCTATGGAAAGTTGTTTTCTATGGGCCTGAATTGCGCATGCCATCCATAACAATTTGACCAAAATCTGTGAAACTTTTTTTTTAAATGCAGTTTTTAGTGCAACACTAGTAAGTATAGTGGTATAATAATTATTCCCATTAATATGGTGTAATATATGTATACTTCAGTTTGAAAAATTTGTTTTTAAAGGTGTACTTAGGGCTTCTTTCTTTGTTCCATGTTAATACTGTTAGCCATCCTGATCATTTTAGGGAATGGGAAGCTTGCAAAGTAAAATTAAATAAATAAATGACTAAGCATGGATCGTGCACTCTGCATGAGAGCCACCCACTCAGACCCTGCAATGCTGCCAGCTCAACTACTGAGTAAGGAAGACTTTGAGGGTGTGTTCACTTCTCCGACTGGTTGTTCTCGTTCTTTAGGAGAGGAAAGGGCAAGGAAAGGCACTTAGAGGGTGTTGGCAGGAAGTGCAGGTGAATCCACACCTGTTATTGCAAGGGAGAATTTACATAGTCCTTAACTTCAAATGTGGTGCAAGGAAATGACCATAATTGGGCAGAAGAACTAGCTACAGTTTACCACTCAAGTCAGAGGGTGTTTTCACCCCTGTTCAAACAACGTATAGAAAGAAAGGTACCATTTTCAGATCTGGCAAAGTAGTTGTTCCAGAAACCCTGAGAAAGAGGAAATGCTCTACTGACCTTATTCCTCAGGGCATTAGATGTGAAAACAATGGATTGTAGGCACATCAAAGGTAGCTGGAGTTTGACTGAAGCAGGCATGCAAGATTGTTGATGGTATCCATGGATAACATCCAAAAGAATTACGATGTGTCAAGTGTTATAGAAGCTGCTTTTAGATGATAAGTAGAGAACTCGTAAGAGGAAAACTAAACATAACGCTTTTCTTGACCATTTTTAGAACTAGCATGTAATCCTTGCTTAACAACTGCCCCGTTTAGCAACTGTTCATAATTATAACAGCGACGAAAAGTAACTTTACAATCAGACCTCACATTTACAACTGTTGCAGTGTTCTTATAGGATCATGTGATTAAGATTCAGGTGCTGTACAATGGGAGAAGAGTTTACAACTGTTACGTTGGACCATAAGAAAGGCTGAGCACCAAATAATTGAGGCCTTTGAACTATGTGGTGCTGGAGAAGACTCCTGCAAGTCCCTTGGATCAACCGGTCAGTCCTAGAGGGAATCAACCCAGACTGCTCTTTAGAAGGCCAAATCCTGAAGACGAAACTCAAAGACTTTGGCCACCTAATGAGAAGGAAGGACTCACTGGAGAAGAGCCTAATGCTGGGAAAGATTGAGGGCAAAAGAAGAAAGGGACGACAGAGAATGAGATGGCTGGATGGAGTCACTGAAGTGTTAGGCATGACCTTAAATGGACTCTAGAGGATGGTAGAGGGCAGGAAGGCCTGGAGTAATGTGTCCATGTGATTACAATGGGTCAGACATGACTTTGCAACTAAAAACAACAACAGAATCCCAGGTATGTGACTGCCATTTACACACTTCACAGCTGACTTATGGCAAGCAGAATCAATGGAGCAACCGGCAATAAAATTGCAGGTTGCAATACCATGTCTTGCTTAATGACCACTGGTGGATTCACTTAATGTTTGCAGGCAAAAGTCATTACATCTGTTGTGGTCACATAATGTGTGGGGGTGGGGTAGGCAGGGTCAGAATGTGATGCATCAGGTTTGACACCCCTGCATTACAACTTTGGTGCATGCTGTTAGGATAGAGGACTGTACAGTTAAAAGAAGCCCAGTGTCAGGTCTGCTTCACCGATAACCAAGAAAGAAACCTCTCGACTCCATTATTAGTGGAATTAAAAGTACTTTTACTGGTTAAGGAATGAATAGCATAGATGCTAAGCAAAGTCTGAAGCATTTAGGCGCGAAAGCATACAGTACATATAAATATATGTCCAACCCCCTTCCCCCGAATAACCCCCTTCCATGGTCCAATGTGTAAAGCCGCTAGGTGTCATGTGGCTTCATCTTCAAAAAGCATCATCAGGTTGGCATGTAAGACCGTTGACCTTGACCATAAGATGACCCAACCACTGGCATGCGAAGTAGATGGTAACAGTAGATGGCACCAGAGTATTTCCTTCTGCAACTCACCCTCCTGCACCATACAGTCCCAACCCAAATGCCAAGCCCCTCCCCCCCGTTTCATATGGCAGCCAGAGCGAACAGGAAAGCGAAGGCTGACACCCAGCCAAAAATCCAGAAAATATTTAGAAGATAATAAGGTGGGATACTTCGAATAGTCTGGCACTGTAGACAAAGAGGGAGAGAAGAAGATTAAGGAAATTGCTAGCCCAGTAAAGGATGCCCACTCGTGGCTTGCTACAATTCACCCATTGAAGGTAGACTCTTGCTATCATGCATTTAACTTATTTATGCTTTTACCTTATATGAGTTTTTTAATCTTTTATGATTGTAAGCTGCCCAGAGGTACCTTGAGATAAGATGGATGGTCTATAGATTTTATAAATAAATACATTAATTAAAAACACTTTTAGTACTTAAGGTAAAGCCCTCGTACATATCTGCTAGTCATTCCCAACTCTAGGGGGCAGTTCTCATCTCCGTTTCAAAGCTGAAGAGCCAGCACTGTCCGAAGATGTCTCGGTGGTCATGTGGCCAGCATGACTAAATGCTGAAGTCACATGGAATGCTGTTACCTTCTCACCAAAGGCGGTCCCTATTTTTCTATTTGCATTTTTACATGCTTTTGAACTACTAGGTTGGCAGAAGCTGGGGCAAGTAACGGGAGCTCACTCCATTAGCCAGCGCTAGGGATTCGAACCGCTGAATTGCCGACCTGTCTGATCAACAAGTTCAGCATCTTAGCCACTGAGACACCGTCTCCCCATTGAGCCTGTGCCCCAAAACACACATTATAATATTGCCAGAGGTGTGAGGTTGTTTACAAAAATAACCTAAGCAACACTAAGAAATGATTAAGATAAAGATAATCTGTATTGTCACTTTTTTTCTGTGAACATGCTGGCACGCTGTAAAAAATTAAATTCTGATGCCCGCTGTTAGGGATATCTCCTTTAGGAGACAGAGAGTTGTGCAACAGAATTTACAGCAAGAGAAACGTTGCTATTAGACACACGAATAGAGTCTCAGACACTGATAGTAAAAACAAGTACCGTAGCTTTACTTGTGATGGAAAAATAAACTACTGCTTCACAAGCAGTGATAGTAGGTGTTGAATCAAATAGTCTTTAACTCAAAAACAGTTAGCTTACAGTTGCAATCCACGAGTCTTCCTATCTCCAGTCAAAGTCAGCAAAGTCAGTCAGTCAGAGAGCCAGCAGAGCTAAACTAACAGTGCTCCTGGCTTCCTCTTATTGCTGAGTTAGTTACAGCAGCCAATTACATTCAATTGTAGCACTTAAAGTAACAGAGACCATTTGTAATCATGGCTTATATATATTGCCAACCCAACACTAGGACCACAGTCCCAACAGAAAGAAGAAAAGAAAAATTAAAACATTAAAAATGAATTATCAAGGTAAGTTTTAAATCCAGCATCAGCTCATATTGTCATGAACATTTTATGTAAATTTGATTAAGCATGGACCTCCTTTTAACATTCCAACTCTTGTATAGTACAAAAGAAAAATGATATTTTGGCTTGCTGCCTGTATAATCGTTTGAGTCAGTTTTTTTAAAGGTTTTTTTTGGGCCTTTACATAAATAACTTAATTGCAAAGTTATCTTTTCTTTCTCACCTGTTTACATTGGTGCGTATAAAATTTATGATGTGATACAAAACAAGGTGCCCAAAACTATGCACACTGTGCCAGGAAATCTCAACTTTAAAAAACAAATTGCTCTGCTTGTTCTGAAAGCAGTTCAAGTTCCAAAATATTTTATTGTAGCTAAAATATGAAGCCCATCTTTTCAACATGCCTAAATATTAACAGACTCACAGAACTGGAAAGATAATTCAATCCAGCCCTCTCCCAATGTAGGATAATTATTTTTACAGCATCTTCTTCTATTGGATTATCCAGCCACTGCTTAAAGACTTAACAAAAGAAAATCCAGCCCATTTCTGATGATACAGAAAGAAAATTATTTGAAATATTCGAATGTTCTATTGAGTCAATTATTCTATTGAAATACATTAGCCATGCCTGCTTTGGAAAAACTTTTATTTTGAAGTGAACGTAATCGAAGGCAGGTACAGTAGTGACATATGTCTTTAGCTAGTTGACTCAGATTGCCCCAGGATGAATCCTCAAATTCTCAAGCCTATAAAATTAAGATTTAACCAAAGCTGTACCAAACTGGCAGCAATTTACATGACCTGGAATGTAACAATATTTTCAAACTAATTAGCAGATGGAACAATGTCCCCTGCTTATAGTCCCACTTCAGTGGTGGGTTGTTACTGATTCGCACTGGTTCGGGCGAACCAGTAGTGCATTTTAGCCTTGGTCGCTTGAACTGGCAGTGACCCAGGCTGGCCGCACCCCCGAATTGGTTCCTCAGTTGTTGTTGCTGGCATCTTTTTTTTTTAGTAATTTTCTGTGCATGCGCAGAACTATTTATCGTCAACTGCACGCACACACACACACAGCAAAGTGTGGGCGAAGCGAACCGGTAGCAATGCCGGCAGCTACGCACCCGTCCCACTTTTGGGATATTGAATTAATCTTGTCTGAAGTTGACAAAAGCAAACAGCGATAGAACAAGATTCATAGCAAGCCAAATGAAGACAAGCTAATTAATCTGAAAGCCAGCAACCCAGAAATATTCTGAAGTTGTGAGCACATTCGTATCTCATAAATAGTCTGAATCCAGGGTGTACTGTAGTTGAGCTTCCTGCTAATTCCACATTTCCTGCATTTTGCTACAGAAAGCATTGGCTTGGATCCAGAGTTCCCACAATCAGCATCCGTCTGACATAGCCCTGTTATTGTAAGAAAGGGGAAAGCGATTTGATTCCTGACCTGTTTCAGCACCTTGAAAACATACTTCATTGAGTTGTGAGCTTCCAAATCAGGGTGGAAGGCATCACAGGGGGGTACACTGCCGATCGATAAAAAATCAGACAGCATGCTTTTATTCTGTTTTAACTTTTGATTTGTTACAAGAAGGATAACCACCAGTTATGTGTTTTAAGTAAATAAATAAATATTGCCTAGAAGGAATAACCTCTGAATTGCACTTTTCTTTTCAATGAAATCTGTAAAATATAAAAAGGTACTACATCTGCATCTGTTATTTATACAATGACCTTTTGGAATTAATTGATCATTTTTAAAAAGGAATAGGGCATTAAGGTCAATTGATATTCATCAAGGAGTACTTGGAAGAAGATTGATTTTTGAACCCCTCCTCAATATATGTTTATTACTCTTTGAAATATAGTAAAAAAGTTAATTGGAAAGTTTCCTTTCCCTCAGTACTTGACTCTACTCCAATCAGTTGAAAATAATCTTGGAGTTTAACTTGTAAGAGCTCAAATGATGGCTAGATTTCCATGAAGATGCTCAAAGGATAAGTCCAAACTCATTTGTGAGCATGATGGCATATTTCATTCCATATACATTAGCTGATCTTTAATCCAGAATATTTTAAAGATATATTTTTATAAAGATTGAAAAGATTACTAAGTTTTCATTTTGTGGGCAGGAGTTTTGATATAATACTTTAAATATGATACAATATCAAGAACATGGAAGGGAACTCTTAAAATCTTGAACAATGACTAAAAATATTAACTATATTCAGCAAAAAATCTTATTTAGAATAGAATCATATTTGTATGCCAAAGATAGATTTAATAGATGTATTGTCAATTTTTGAAATGTCCCTGTGTTGCAAAAATGAGATTATGGTATGTTTCCACATAATTTCAATTTAAAGGTATGTTCAAAGAATTGAGCTAGCTACTGGTATATATTAGTACTACACTGAGTTTTTAAAGTGTTATCACTATTGTTCTGACTATCATCACTTCTGTAGTTAGAACTGTAGCAGTCAAAATGGGAAAGAAATTCTTAAATTGGTGAGGTTTTTTTAGATGATAAGAGTTTCATTTTCTACAACACGTGTTTTGAAAACGTAGCAGACATTTATTAGAGTTTAATGAAAACCATCAAGTTAGGAGATGAACTCATACATAATTTTAATCAGTAGCAAAATAATTCTTTTTCTTTTAATTAAAATTTACAGTAAATTTACAAACTGCCACTCATTTAAAATTGAGGTATTTCCATTCTTTAAAAAATACAATACATTTTACAGTAAAGTGCATATGTAAAATAATTTTGCCCTAAATGTAAACTAGGTAACAAGCAGTCAATACTTGTGTTACATCTTTATTTTGAAGATTGTTTTTTTTTTTAGAAAAATAGCATTTAAGGCACGTTGCAAATAATTATGTTACAAATATAGCAACTGAGAATATATTATATAAATCTCAGTTCAGCAAACTTTATTAGTGCCAAGTCAGTATCTTCTTTGCTTTAAGCTATGGGTGGCATCCAATATGCTCCTATACCTTTGCATGTGAGGCATTATATCCATGTATGAGGGAGATGTGACCTGCAAGAATAAAAAGCAAACGTTAAAAAAATACATTAAAACACCCACAGAATTGTACAAGCCATTTGCAAATATAGGTTTAAACCCAAGTTAACTTGGATAACATATTTGCTAGTATGATAGTAGAAAAAATATAATACACCAAAGCCAGCAAAGAACAATCCTAGGAAAAATAATGATGAACAGAAATTGGAAAGTGATGTATCGTATAATTTTATATATGTTTGAGTCAAATTGAATTTATTCCAAATAAATAAACATAGATTATAACCCAAATTAATAAAACTAAAAGGTAAAGGTTCCCATCGCATATGTGTGCTAGTCGTTCCCGTCTCTAGGGTGCGGTGTTCATCTCCATTTCAAAGTGGAAGAGCCAATGCTGTCTGAAGATGTCTGTGATCACGCGCCCGGCATGACTAAACACCAAAGGCGCACCTTCCTAACAAAAGTGGTCCCTATTTTTCTATTTGCATTTTTACATGCTTTTGAACAGCTAGGTTGGTAGAAGCTGGGACAAGTAACGGGAGCTCACCCCATTACGCGGCACTAGGAATTTGAAACACCGAACTGCCGACCTTTCTAATCGACATGCTCAGCATCTTAGCCACTGAGCCACCGCGTCCCACTTAATAAAGCAAACTACCTACCAATATTTGCATGGAAATAAAGAAAATATAGGAAATCTACAGTTCAGATGCAATTTATTTGAAATGCTGAATATCTATTTGTAATATAAAGACTGAAATTTGCCTTATTATCATATCAATATAGTTTTATTCTTTCTTATTCTCTATTCCCAGCTGGTAATTTTACTTGGACGTTAGTCCATTTTAATTATACCACTGGTAGCATGGGCAGAATTTTTTTCTCAATAAGGTACATTAAGTAAAACCTATGGGCCAAACTTTTTAATTTTTTATGGCTATCTCTATTCTTTAATTTAGGTGAAACGATGTTTAAAGGGAATTCTAAAATAGAGGTCTTTATTCAGTTTTTGTTCAACTTTCTCCACCACTTTCTCCCCCCCTCACCCCCCCCCCCCCAGCTGTCACTCATATCTTTACTATTTAGTTAGGGCTCCAGCAATATAGAGTTTGGCAAAATATATGTTCTCTTATTTCGGCTGAAATGCTGATATCTTATGAATAAACCTGCAAGGCTCAAGTGTTCTCTCTTTTATTGCAAATAACTCAAGAATCCCAAATGTGACCTTCTATTCCCAAGCAGGAAATAGACTGAAAATCTACCAGCTTCCATATTAGAGCGAGTAATATTTGTGATTTGCTCTTCTGATTTTCTCACTCTTGTTTTTCCTCTCCCTCATATAATGGAAGTTAACTATAAAAATATAGGGTTTTTTTCTTATTAGGAAGCAATTTCATTCTCCCCCTCTTCTTTCCTTCCATGCAGACCTTATTTCAATTGCTAGCTAAATTGCCAATCTTCCCATTAAAGTTCTGTTTGTATTACACTTTTCTTACTTTAGAGTAATAAATTATGTACTTTGTACTGGTCTCTGGCTCAAAATAGTAATTGCCCCCCTCTCTCCCAGACAGTGTGTACAGACAGCCTAATTTCATACGGATTGTTGTTTTTCCTCTTTTATAGCCTAACTCCTCTCCGTATAAAGTAACTCTAGAAGTGGACACATAGCACATGGAACCCACATACACGTACTTCATGAGAAGAATTGGTTTCTTCTCTACTGTTCCTTTTAACTGGAATCTGGATATTGAAAACTTAGGGAGTTAAGGGTCAGTGAGAGAAATAGACAAGAAGCAATAATACAGGAGCACATCTTTGGCAAGTATGGAGCTCCCACTTGATAGGGAAAATAAGATTTGAGGCTCTCACATAGCAGCAGTCATCAATTGAGCATCACACTTGCAGTTATAAATGTGACCAAGCAATACAGGAAATAACTTGTGGTGGATTAGATTGAGAACAAAATTCCAAATCTGTCATTCTCATTCTAACAGTGGCAAGCTATATGTATCTGGAAACTCTTAAGTTTTAATGTAGTTAGCTTATAATATTATGATGTTAGTTAACCTTATCTTAAACAAATATGCTTACCAAAGGGGAAATAGTCTGCAAAACACTTGTAGAAGATGGGTTTTTGTTAATTGTTTCATGAACATCTAAGAGAGTATAAAATAATTACAAAACTTCAATTGTATGGTAAGAAATAACGTGACCTGTATAGTCTTGAATATTATGTGATCTAGTGTCTTATTTTTTAATTGGTGCATTTGTGTAAAGCATTTTATTTTGGAATCAAATTTTATTTTAATTTTGAAATAACTGAATTTTAACTGAGAAGAATGTTTGTTCATCAATCACTATTTAATTACTTATTAAATCTCTTTTGAGTCATGCTTGCTTGTGTAGCCTTCTCGATAGTCATCTGAAAATGGACTGACATTACCCATTTCTGGGCTTCCCATTCTAGCCTGCACTCCTGGAAGCCTCCCACAGTAATACTCAGTCCAGGGCCTGCTGAACTGCTGAGCCATGACAAGGTTGTCAAGTACCGCCACCTGCTGATACAATGCAGATCTAACAACCAACAAAATTGTATATTTTTATTTTTCAACTTTTAGGTGATACTGATTTATAATCAGCTTTCACTAATCTATCATCCTTCACATGACTTAGAACTAAAGCTCCATATCATCATCATCATCATCATTATCCTCCTCCTCCTCTTTTTCTTTATATTGCTGAATATTCTACTGTCGTGGTAAATAGCCTGATAAACCGTTAAGACTTCAACAAAATTTCCACACTACTTTCAAGGGCTACCATCAAATTACAATTAAAAATGTTATAGAAGGGAAGAATTGCTAAGAGTTAATCAGATTTACTTAATTGTATTTATATTTCATAAAATCTACATGTTAATGAAATCATACATTTATTACATTTTGGTCCTCCTGTCTCTTGCTTGAACAGGATTACCCTTACTACAGATCAGCTGCAGATCAAAACATGTATTTATTTCTGTTGTCCTAATATATAATGAGATAACTCGATATAAATGAGTTTAAGGACAAATGGCAATGGCTTATTCATCTTTTTAAAATTTTCTTCCTCTTTTCCTCTCCATTAATATTTTCCACTTAATTTCAGATCTCTAAACAATAAAACAGTATTTGTTTATCTGTGGAGCACACAGGACTATCAGCTGATCCTGAAAGAGTATTATACTGATTGGTGATAAATTTCTAAATTAGGAGAAAAGTACGTTTTGCCTTAAAATGCTAATATATCATAATAATAATACCCGAGTAGTACTACAGTGCTACAGATTTTAATTTTCCAAGGGAAGAAAATAGTACATCTTAGCAGCCATTCAATTCCACTGACTTAAGAGACTGCCCCTTTGGCCTCACAGTTTAAAATAAAACCTACTCAAAGTTATATGTTATGACTAATTTTAATTACTCAAGTGAAACATCCTACCTGCGTTTCACATCAAGAATGACTTTTGGACCTGAAGTTCCTGCTTGGCAATGAACATAAGGCAAAAAAAAGAAAAGAGAATCATACTTGTTTACATTTACGTGACTTGTCAAATCACCTTGGTGCCATTGAATGGATAATTTTCAGAATACCTACTCTGTAGCCGGTGGTTGATGCGGTCAAGGGACTGAAGAACTTTGTGCTCTTCAAATGACAGAGCGCTCATTCCTTGCCGTGGTGGCCTATTTCGCACTGCAATCTGCCTATATGGTTGCGATGTATCCAAACCAGTCAAGATTTCACCTTCTGCAGCTGACAAATTCACAAGGTTTTCTGGTATTAGTACTGTGTAGTACCATATGAATTTTAAAACAAAGATAAATACTGTGAAAAGCTTTTAAGAAAGGTGGATTAGAAATATCTGGGTTGGCGATTGCATTTAATGTTTTTTTTTAAATGTACCTTTCAAAGTTTTGAAACTATTGCCATAGGTTTTTAAACAACTGCTTAAACCAGGGGTCCCCAACCTTTGCAACTTTAAGTCTGCAGGACTTCAGCTCCCAGAATTCTCCAGCCAGCTTTGCTGGCTGGAGAATTCTGGGAGCTGAAGTCCTGCAGACTTAAAGTTGCAAAGGTTGGGGACCCCTGGCTTAAACAACAGCTAGGATAGGTGCCATTGTGGCACTATTAGTATCATATTGGAGGGCTGCTGAAACAGAATGCATGAAACAAATAGACAATGAATAGTTTTTCTCCCTTCAAAGCACATCATTTTGACTGTTTAAATCGTCTCAGTTCAGGGCTGCTTTCATTTGATTGACAGTAGCATATCTATATATCTGAGTTAAGTGTACATCAAATGCATACCTTCGTCTTTTCAGAGTTCCAGTGTAATGTTGATTTTAATTCATCAATACAAGACATTCTCAGTACACAATTGGGAAGAACAAAAACGAATTTGACCAAACACGAGTTAAAGCTGCTATTAAGGTTAAACTCATAGCAGTAAGAGCAGCAAAGGGTCAAAACGTTTCCGCTCTTATCTTTGGAAATGGTGGCCAGGAGATTCACTTGCAAGGCTGTGCGGAGGAATTCTCTGGGCATCGGGGAGGATAAAATTGTTCGGCTTCGCTTCTAGTTGACTGTCTAGTTGACTGTGGAAACACCCAGGGGATGTATTTACTCAGTTATTTGGGAATGGCTTCATTCAGCTGGACCCGAAGAAGTGGATAGGGTCCTATGGAATGCAAACATTACCACTGGCGAATTAGATTTATGCCTCTCCTGGCTGATTAAGGCCAACCAAGAAGTGCTCGGATGGAACCCAGCAATAGTAAATTCATCCTTGTTGGAAGTGGTGTTTCCACCTCTTTTTAACGAGGCGCTAGTGTACCCCGACTTAAGAAGCATCACTGGATCCCATTATTCTGAACACATTTTGTCCAGTTCTCCCACCTTCCCTGGTGGGATCCTGGAGGAAATGGATTATCTGCACCCTTTTCAGTCAGGTCTCAGGTCAGGACATGGGACAGAAATACTACTGGTTGTCCTTATATGCAATTTATGGTGGGAATCTGATGGAAGTTGTGCATCCATCCTTGCTCTTCTTGAACTCTCGGCAGTTTTCAGTACCATTGACCATATCATTTTGGGCTGACATTGGGAGTTGGTGGTTTGTGGCACAGTTTTGTGTTGGTTCGCCTTCTTCCTCCGAGACTAGTCCCAATCAATATTAATGTCAATTGCTGCAGCTTTCCTGACCTGCCCTTGAGTTGCCATAGGCAGAGGGATGAGAAATTGCACCTCACAGCTGCATTGAGGAATTCACACCTCAGTCAAAACAAAACACATCCTAGCTAGGCAAAGTCAAGGCCATCTCCACGGAGACCCGCAACGGGCGGAGGAAGTGACTTCTAAAACATGTGAAATTGATGACACACCTTGGGGGGAGGGGGAAACGGTCAGAGGCAAGGTGTGAACTGGGTGAAGGCAGAGCTGGCTTCCCCTAGGTTGTGCTGATATGTGTCGTAAGAAACAACTGGATTTTTCTTGCACAATGGCTTGAAGCTCCTGATTTTATTTAGGCATTGGTCGAAACCCTGACAATTAATAAAGATCGAGAATGACACCTACAGGAATGAATGATGATCTAATTATTTAGATCCCAAATCAGATTGAAAAATGCTGCATTACCTTCGTCAGAATTATTGACACCACTTGCGACTCGGACTGGCTCGAACATACACTGAGAATGCACTTGCATTGGGGCTTGTGATATATTCTATGTAAAAAAATTGTCAAGGTGTTTTTTAAAAATGTAATCAAATTGAATTACAAGTTTATTTACATAAAACGTATATAAACTTTTACACATCAAAATTTAATGAAACAGTTAACTCTCTGTAGTGATTACATGTAAAATATGTACCATTAGGTGAAAAAGGCAGTGTACTGATTATGTTACTATCGATAAAAATAATGGCAATGTTTCTTAATGCTTGTACAAATGGAATACATATAAATGTCATAACCTATTATTGTTAGATCCAGTTTGCTTTACATCTATTTTATCTGGAGTCTTTTCCAAATAGTTTGTATTTACTTATAGAACTTTTTAATATGATGTTTTTGCCAAAAGTTATTTTTGATATTTTGACACAATAATTTATTAGACCTACCTGACCAACACCAGTGGATTTCCTTGTCGAAGAGGCTGACATTTGTCTCCTCTGTTCTAAAAGAGCCTTGCGTTTATTTTCATTGTTTTCGTTAATTTGTTTTCGTCTTGCAAAAGCAAAATGGGCTGAAAGTAATGCAAAAGCCTCACAAAAAATAGAACTGATTATCTTACATTTGTCTTATCAGGCTATTTTTAACTGTATGTTTTTGTTATAAGCTATTTGAAAACTTCTATACATACATACATACATACATACATACATACATACATACATACATACATGCTGGTCTTGTTGTATACCTACACCCATGAAAATCTACGAAAACATACGATAGATAGATAGATAGATAGATAGATAGATAGATAGATAGATAGATAGATAGATAGATAGATAGATAGATAGATAGATAATTGTTTTCACAACTTCCTGTTAGGGCCCCATTAAGGGAGGAGACATACTGTTTCCTTCTCTGCCTTTCGGCTCATCACCAGAGACCATCTAGACAGAGAACCATGAGTTCCGTTGTGTAAATTTTTTTTTATACACACACACACCAGATAAATTATACATAAACCCAAACTAACCCAATGATTACCTAAATTAAATGAAAAGAAATGCATAGATTGCATAATCTCTTTAATCTTTAAATTATTTTGGTAATGCTAGATTTCCTAAATTTTACACACACACGCACACGCACACACACACACATTCTTTTGTATGTCAAGTTTGCAATGAGGGTATAAGAAAAAACAAAAATCAGTAGAACACTGAGAGAAAAAGGATTAAAAATGAGTGCTCGTTTTCTCATCAGATGCACCCTCCTTCTAAAAAATGAAATACGATTCAATCACTGATTTTTGTTTAACTTTGAAGGAGGCATAATTTCTCCAAAGTGTATAGCAGAGCCTTTCTCAGTCTTACTAGAACATAGGTTTTTATTACAAGAAATTGAATATAGAATCTGCTGTTTCCTACAAAATATGGGCTCATCCAATGAATTACATGCCTATACTGCTTTGGTGAGATTAACCAAGCAACCAGCATTCTGGTGTATCAGTAGCAGCAGGTTCTAAATCAGCAGAGTTGAAAGCTAAGGAAAATAGTTAATCATAATCAGTTCAATTCTGGTATATGTTTTTTAAAACTTGATCAGCATTTTTAGTCTGAATGTTCTGAAAAAGAGAAACAGAAACAGTCCCAAGTAGTATACAAAAAAAGGAAGAAGTAACTATTGAATAAAAGCATCGCTAACAATTCCTCCAATATAAACACTTATTCCCAATATACATTTCCATAAGCTTTTCACACACTAAAAAAATAACCTATGCTAATAAAAATGGCAGATTTCTAGATATTACACTAATTAAAAGAAGATTTGTTTTTTTTACTGAATTGCATAAAGAGCTCACTGATTGGAAGACATGCACTTAGTGTATCCTTTGGCATTCTTTCAACATAAAAACCTGGCAACAAACATCTTACCACTTGGTTGGGAAGACATAATAGGATTCACCCTAACACCTGATTTCATATTGCTCATCAGATGGCCACCATCTATAGTGATGTGAGACACATTAGATCTAGCGTGCTGCAAGTCACCATTATTTGAATTATTGCATAAGGAAGCATAATGCTGTGAATCACCTGAAAGTAATAAAAGAAACCAGAAAATAATCCAATTACATCAACATAATTCAGTTTGAAAGTATAGAAAGATAGTCTGATAATTGTAGGTAATCCTTGATTTACAACTGCTGCTTAACGACCAAAGTTAAGACAAACTGCCCCAAAGGTACTTACAACCTGGTTCCCAAGTTACAACAGATACCCCCACTGTAATCACATGCCTGCATTTCAGACGCTCAACAACTGGCCTGCTTTTATAACCATTTGCAGCATCCCTGTCAAGTGCCAGGGAAATCAGGAGATTCGGGCAGTTATAAAGATTTATTGTAAGCTTAAGTTCTCTACAAAAATCTGAGCTACTAACAGCCAAAGGAAATGAATGGGAATTAAGAAGGCATTCAAGGTGGGCTGGATTTAGATCTCTTGTAGGCATGCTGGGCTGATGACTGATAATGCAGTTGAACCGCTCCCCACCCAGGCTCAGCCCAGTCATCTCCTCCAATCCCGCTATTACATGACTGTGGTTTACATTTATACTGCAAACTGACATTTAATGTGTATTTTCAGCAAAAATGGCCGCCGCCGAACAATGGATTCACTTAATAACCTTAGCATTTACTTAACAGCTGCTTCAAAATAGTCATAAAATCAGATCAGTCATGTGGGTGACCCTTTTTATGCTGTCATGACCATCCTGGGCAGGCTCCATTCTGGTCATAATTTCAAGGACTATTTGTATTCAGCGTCTGGTATTACCATGCTATGATAAAAAAATAAAAATCAGAAGCTACAGTTACTAAAAAACATAGCATTACATTATTAGCTGACATATCCTCTGTTATTTTAACTTGAGATATTAACTTTTTTAAAAAAAATATAAGTGGGCTTTGCTGGATTCTATTTTTGCCACTATAATATGGTAGGCATGCTGCATCCATTGCCGATCCACAGAACAGAGTTTAGAATTGAAGGGAAAATCCAGGTTTGTCTTAATACTCAAAGGGGAAAATGTACCCATGCTGAGGACACTGCTAGACAGTAACCTACAATGGGTAGAGTAAGTATAGCTGTGGCCTAGAGGTGGAGCTCTTGCCTCCCAATCAGGAGGTTGTGAGTTCAATCCTAGGTAAAGGCAGATGTAGGGTCTCCTGTTTGGGCAGGGGGTTGGACTAGATGACCTGCAAGGTCCCTTCCAATTCTGTTAATCTATCTGTAAACAGGAAAAGGACCGTTTACTTTGAACTGGAATTAAATTAGTCTCTTTTGCTATACTGTATCTGTGACCCTTATTATTCATTCTCCATGAAGAGATTCCGTGCCCATTTTTTAAAATCAGAAATGTAAACGATTCTTATATTAAAAAATTGAGATGCATCTTACCAGCAGCACCATCCCTTTGAACCAATGCACGATGTACTCCTTGCCACAAAATTGTGATTTCTTCATCAGTTGGTATACGATCCGGACATAATCCATTTTCTGAGAATATGGGACTTCTCCTTGAAATATTGCTGTAGTGGACAACTGGTGGTATTGAATTTATAATGCACTTTGACTTTGTCAAAGGCTCATAGGTGTATATACTGTAAGAAGGTCTGATCATGGTTATTTGAGAATGGTAAGCACTCCCTGAAGTTGAAGGATCGTCTGCATAACTTCTTGCCAAAGTTTGACATTCAGGCAAAAGATTCTTGTCACTCTGACTATTTTCGGCATCTGTGGAAGGCTTACACACATTCGATGGCTGACATAAGGCATCTGTAGGATTTTCATCTGGCTTTTTGCTTTGTATAGGTTTACATGGAGGATGGGGTATTATGATTTTGCCTGGAGCTCTTACAATCTTAGTAGCTTCATTAGCAGATTGTGGTCGGATAATGGCACTCTTCCGATTTTTAGTTATTATGGTTGACGATGGGACTTTAGCAGATTTTGGTCTCTTGATCATTTTCATTCTACCTTTCCGTGGATTAGTTTTTGGATTTTTAGGCTCACAATTATAAATGAAAGGTATCATTTCTTCACTTCTTGGTGCCGTCCATGCTTGTTTAGCAATATGATATCCTTTGGGCACCAAGACGTTGTGTACTGCATTATCTCTCTCGGAGTTTCCAACTGTAGCAAGTTTGGCAGATATTTGAGAATTCTCTGAATTATTTTCTGGAAAAACAGAATTGAGCAAACAGGAGGGAATACTTCTTAGATTAGTTTTAGAAGAAGTTGCTTTAATTTGAAAGCCAGGCGCTTGGGGTTGTGCCTGAGCTATATCGCTAATAAAGGACTCTGGATTTTTTTCATTAATTTCCACTACTCTGTTAATTTCATCAAACCACCTAAGCTTTTTACAATTCCTTTGACCTTCCCCATCTTTCCCTTTTATTTTTGCCAATTCAACACTGTCTCTAACAGAAGACACAGGCTGTGGATGTCCAAATTTGATACCTCTGTTTACAACCATTGCTTTGAAACAGCCAAGTTCATATTTAGATTCCTTTTTTAAAATGCTTTTTGGCAGTTTCATCACTTTTCTCTCACACACATTGTTATTGTTCTGCTGCTCAGGGTCAGATAAATTGGTTGCCACCTCTTCTTGGGGCACAGGTATAATAATTTCAGCCTCTTTTCCTTCTTCATAGTCTTTGTGCTGATCAGTGCAGCCTTTAGAAGGATCTTCACATGTAGATGCTTCAACGTTAACATGGTCAGAATGCTTTTCACCTTTACCTTCAGCTGCACAATCTGTATCTTCAGTACACCTTGCTGCGTGGATATCTTTCCCCTTCTGCATGCAATTAAGTAAAAAGCTGTTGCTGAAATAGGAAGTGACATTCCACTGTTGATTAGGCAAATCTACATTGGGATTGAAAGTTTCTGTTGATGAAGTTCTGTTGTTTTCAGAAAGTTCAACGTTCTCTTGTTCTGAAGTTGCGGGAGAAGGATTAGGGCTGGGGCATACTTTATTCAATTTGGCTGTAGGGCTGTCACCAGGTAAAGGATCCCCTGTGTTAATTACGTTTGAAGACGGACATATCAACAGAACCCTTTTGTCTTCTGTTTTATTTTGTACAGAAGTTAGATTACCATCAGAAGCACATGCTTCAGACTCTCTCTGTTCAGATGAAGTTGGCACTGATGATTTCAGGTCAGGGTTGCATTTGACTTCATCAGATGGGACAACATTGTATTTAATTAAAATATCGCGGAAAGGGGAGGCCGTCTGAATATTTGACGTTTTTAAATTTCTGAGCCAATTATTCACATGCTGATTTTTAGAAAAAGTATCATCGTGTTCAGCAGAGAAATGTTTACTTTTGCTCTTTGATCCTTCTGGATGCTGAAGGGAAGACTCCTCTTGAGTAGATAAAGATGAGACTTTACCGGGTGCTGTGCAACTTCCATTTTGTTCTTTAGCCTCAAGGCTGTCATCACTACAAACACTCCCTGAACAGGTTATTTCATTTACTTCTTGACGAAAATCCTGTGCAAGAAAAATAAATAAAATGCAAAGATAATTTAACACAATTCCATCAAAACAGTTTCAGAGACAACTCACAAATTCCATTAAAAACAGTAAGAAATATTTAGGTCAGTAGTTCAGGGCAATAATATGAGTTCACTGACTGAATGCCAAATTGACTGGTTTATTTCTTTTAGACATTAGACAACTTCATATTAAGGTACCATAATTTTTCATTAAGCACTGGCACATACATATCTTTAAAACTTCATGTTTACAGTTCTTCCATTTTCATACCATCTATTTATCCATGAAAATATTTCTACTCTGATGCTACCACTTTAGATGTATTATCTATGAAATTGGTTGTGATAGACAAAGCCAGTAAGTATGTCACCTAGCAAGAATATTTGGGTATATTTATTGCTGGAAAACACCATAAAACAGAAATCAAGAATGTTTGTATCATTTTATAAAAACTTATCTGAATTTTTATATTGTTCTTTCCTTGCTTACAAAAGGGAACTAATTAAATATGTTGAGCAGGTGCTAACAGTTTCATAAATGTTTATTATAGAACATGGACTTTCTTGAAAAAAATAGAAAATAAAGTTATTTTCAAATATAAATCATTCATGAGCATACAAAAATAACAGTGAGGCTGCACTACAATGTAATTTTATTATTTGATGTGAGAAAGGGTTACATTAATTTTTCTTAGGAATTCTAGTTTGAAGTCATGGTATTTCTATTGAATTAATCAAAAGTAATTAGAATATTAAGCACACCTGCTTAGATATTTTGAGAATTCTTGTTTTAAGAATCAAAAGTTAAAAGCAATCATACCTGAGAGTTACCGGAATAGTGTTGTGATTGATGCTGCTTTGCATTTAGATTTTGTTGGAGGAGAAGTTGTCCATTGCATGGGTTTATCCTGTTTTTTACCTGCAGTGTTCTATCATAAATAGCTTTTGCTGAGTTCTGTTTCCATTGAAAAGGACCATTTCTGGTAGCTGAGGAATTTGGCCCAATAAAGCTTGGAAGGATGAAACATTATTGTTATTTCTGGATAAATATATTAGCTTTATGAACAAAGTGTTGTTTCAAAACAAATTAAAAGTGCAACTTCTAGAAAACAGAATCCATTTAATGGATTAAATCAGAGGTTCCCAAACTTGGCAACTTTAAGACTTGTGGACTTCAACTCCCAGAATTCTCTGGGGGCTGGAGAATTCTGGGAGTTGAAGTCCACAAGTCTTAAAGTTGCCAAGTTTGGGAATCTTTGGATTAAATGGTAACTAGTCCAACAGCTAGTACATAATTTTCCCCAAAACTTTATTTTACTAAAAAATAAATTAGCCAAGCCTATGAACTAAAACTATGCAGCTTGGCTATGTTATGAAATGGTTTCATGGTTCTTAAGCATACACGTGTTTAAAAATGAATTTCTTTATTTCTTTTACGTTCTGTTAATGCATGGAATTGAAATGTTTAGACATTTAACTGAAATACTATTTAATCATTTAATGTAGCATTTTAAATGTCAAAAAAGAGTTTATACCACTGGTTTATTTGCTGATGCTGTGTTTTTTTAACATATCAGTTTGACCTTCTTTTAAAAAAGAAAAGCACCTTACAATAAAATAATAGGAAAAAAACCCTTGTATTTTCTAGTTATTTCCCCCCCCAATAGTTAGTATCTCTTCCTCTGTAATAATGCATAATGCATTAATGCATTATGCATTAATTGAGATAATGCATATCTCAATTTGAGGATGGTACTTCACCAGCCTAATAGGTTAAGCCCCTATCTAGACACATCTAGAAAATCTATTAAATATCTATTTTATTCTTTAAATGTGAAATATGTATTTTTGAACATATAATTTATAACAGAAAATAAGTTCAACACTGTGTTCCTAAATCCATATAGTGGCATTTTTCTCCATACATATCCATTTCTACATAGTTTTCTTTTTGTTCGATTTTCCTTATGCTCTGGTACCTGGAAACATAATAACTCTTTCATATAAGTTTGTAATTAAGAATAGCAGTACGCATTTGACACAGGTAAACCTCACTTACTAATTGCCTCATTCAATGGCTGTTTGAAGTTACAATGAAGTTACAATGCCCACATTTATGACCTTCACAGCATCCCTCAATCACGTGATCACCATTATAGTCCTATTGTCCTATACCTCACCTGTTTTTTTTTCTCCCCCTTATAGTGAAGAGATTGGAGAGAAAATGATTAGAAAAGAGTAAGCCGACACACACAGTAGGGAATATACATTGAAAGAAATGTGGTAGCATTGGTATACGAGTGTGGTATACAAACAGCCTCGTTCTCCAATCTTTCCACTGAGGAGCGTTGGGTGGGAAATGGGCCAGGCAGGGGAGAGATTGCCTACAGAGATCATTGGGTTTTCTTTTTCTTCCTGCCCTCTTGCAGAGCAAAGATTTATTTTAACAGGAACAGAGAAGTCAAGTGATAAGACAACGGGGAAGAATGGCATGACAAGTCAGACTGAACTTCTCAGAAACACAAGAAACAGAGACTTGGAATGGTCAATATGGAAGACACTGAATGACAAAAATATGAGGCTAAGTGATATTTACTATATTTCCTGGGCCACAATTATCACTGGAAAAATGTTGATGATAAATGACCATTCAATCAGCCTGATAAAGTTTGCCAAGATTGTATCTAATGATTTCATTACACACATTGTCATTGTACTCCATTTTCTACAATACCTACACAAACCAGTGTGTGAATGCTGAAATAAACTACTCCTTATCACCACCAGGTTTTATTAACTTCTTTCAAAAACTCATGCACACTGATCCACATTTCACAGCTCTAAAATGACTGCCATTTTTATATAAATTGATCACTAAGAACCTAATGTTATATTTATCCAATCAATATATTAAAAAATCTGATACATAAAATCATTTGCACCTATCTGTAAAATAGATATTATCTATCTACCTATCTAGAGTTATATAAATGTTAAATCATTTTGATATCAAAATCCTTGTACTTTTGCATCTGAAATCTTGATGGATTTATCCCAGCAAATTCTGTTATAGCAAATCAGTGGAACAGCTTGCCTCCAGATGTTGTGAATGCCCCAACACTGGAAGTCTTTAAGAAGATGTTGGATAGCCATTTGTCTGAAATGGTATAGGGTTTTCTGCCTAGGCAGTGCTGGTCCATGGCTTGATAGTAACCGGGCTGGAGTGAGCCTCAGATTCCACGTGACTGCCGAACGCGCGTGCGGCCCACGTGACTCAACTCACCCGCTGGAGGCTCCTACCGGTCTGCAGAATTTTTTTTACGTGAAACCGGTCCCTGGTGCCAAAAAGGTTGGGGACCCCTGGGCTAGAAGACCTCCAAGGTCCCTTCCAAAACATTTTATCCTATTCTTTTTCAAATTAAAATGTTACAGCCATTTGACAAGTTTATATGCTATATAATGGGAGGAATAGAATTTCAAGTTTCTGAGGTTTTTTTGAATTTTAATGGCCTGTGATTTGACATGAACTAGACCAGGGGTAGTCAACCTTTTATACCTACCACCCACTTTTGTATCTCTGTTAGTAGTAAAATTTTCTAACCACCCACTGGTTCCACAGTAATGGTGATTTATAAAGTAGGAAAGTCAATTAAATTTTAAAAAAGGAAAGTGCTTCAGTATCGGACAAAACCCCTACCGCCCACCCTGAAAGCTGGAACGCCCACTAGTGGGCGGTAGGGACCAGGTTGACTATCACTGAACTAGACTGTTCACATCAAATCTAAATCTTAATGAAACTGAATCTTGTGGTTTGTATGGACATTATAAAAAAAAATGAAGAGACAAGCTAAAAATAAATATAAATAAACTAAATGTTATATCTGAAATGAAGAACTTAGCATGTATAAAACTAGTAAGGATCAAAGAATAAAACAACAAATAAGAACTTTGAATCATTCAGAATACAGGGGTTTATTCAGAGCTGAAGATAATACCTTCTTATGAAATTAAGAGAATTAGCTAAATAGTATCAAGTTCCCCAGAAGAATCTGTGAGTACAGCCAGCATAACAACTAAAACTTTAAAGAAAGGAATGTTGGCAATATCTGTGGTATTTCAGAGTTCTATACAACAAATACCTAAAGCAAATAAGATAAGAGATTCAAAATCTAATTGTAAGCATAAGAATAACCACAGTAAAATATCGTATTAGCAATTCTCTTTATTATACTTTCTTTGCACAGTACTGTAATTTCAGAACATTAGCTAATTTATGTCAGATATTTTTGTGCAACTATTATTTCATCATCATCATCATCATCATTTGCTGTCTCACTGACCTTATTTCTGAATTAAGTAAAATAATTTACCTTCCAATGACTCTAGATGATGATAATCCTGAAACCTGATATTTTTGGGCTTCATCCAATTTATTTTCTGGCTTTCTCTGTACTATAGTGAAAAACAGGCAAAACATTTGGTTAAGTATCAGAATCTTAATACAATATGGATAGTATCAGCATTTTTTTTTTATTTAAAAAAATCCCTAGTGTGTTTCCATGCACTATTCTTTGGACCATATGTAGCCTTGGGTTGCAGCTGCTGTTGCAGGTTAGTTTCTAGTAAGACTCAACTCATCCAGGGATGAGCACAGGAGGCCTGAATATAGGTTCAGTACCAGATTTTGGACCACATTCCCCAGGAATGGCCTACTCTCCAAAATCCCCTTATCTCCTCTTGTCCATCACCACTGGAATCTTTCTGCTTGCCTAATCCCCTCAATATACTAATTACCCTAACTTCAGCCATTTCATCTCCTAGGTCAGGAGCCTTATCCCATTCAAGTCTTTCTTAGTCATAATAGACTGGTCATCAACATCAAGGCTGATGGCTGGCATTCAAGGCTGATGGCTGGCATTCGGCAGTCAGGATGGCTGCCAGCTTCCTACTCTGATCCATTTTCATCTACCCACTGATCCCCTGTTCTCATAAGTGGAAACAAGCAAACAAACAAACAAACACACACACACACACACACACAAACAAACAAACACACACACACACACACACACACACACACACACACATACCCAATAGCTATAACATTCTACTGCCCAAAGATCCTATTAAAATATATCCAAATGCAGACCAGACAAAAACCACACTCCAGAAAACCATTCTGAAATCAGGAACTTTATAAACTGACAGCAAATAGCTTACTAGCACTGATGAAGTTGCCTAGTTAGAGTAATGAAATGTCTGCAAGAAAACAAGCAAGCTCAGAGAGCAGCAAGGACCCCTCATTTTAGTTAACTGGAATGACTGTTGACACAGTTCAGGTCAACAAATGATTTTATTCTGCAAACCTTTCACGCAGCAAACTACCATAATTACCCTCTAATATTACATAATTTCACTGCTGGTTTTCATCTCTGTGTACATCTCAAACACATTCTACGAAATTCTCCAAGACCAAGAATTTATCTGACAGATTAATATTCATCGGCAGTGCAAGCTTTATGTAGCGATTAACTCATCGGGCTAGAAACAGGAGACCATGAATTCTAGTTCTCCCCTGGCCCCGAAGGTGGCTATGTGACCTTCAGTCAATCATATTCTCAGCCCATGGAAGGAGGCAATGAGAAACAATTTCAAAATCTTATCAACAAAACTGCAGGCACTAACCCAGGAGTCACCAGGAGTTAACACTGACTTGAAGGCACAAAATAACAACAATATCTCCATTAACTGACATCAAGCTACATTATAAACAATATTTAAACTATACAATTAATTTACCCACCTTTTTTGCGCTGTGAAGATGAAATATGGCTGCGCTGGAATTTTTCAGTTGCTTCCTGATGTTTCAGTTTCCTCTGCAGCAATATTTGTTCTCTAAATTTTTGTTCTTTTTCTTCACTCTCTTTCCATTTTTCTTCAAGTTGTCTATTTAAAAACTATCGCTTTTAATAATAATAACTACATTTAAGTGTGTCATTTAGAGTCCATTTCATTTAAAACTTATTTCTTCAACTTTATATTTATCTTTTGGGAAAAATATAAGACAGTAATATAAGGTCTAAAGACAATTAACATTATTTACAAAACAAACTCTAAATCTTGAAAATTCTGATTATCTGAAGGCATGATATGTCCCACCACACTAATTTGTTTAGCAGTATCTGTAGAGTGGTTGAAAATGAACATTCCAGAAGTAACAGATGCACGCCTTCTGATTTTTTTTATCCTGCAAATTTATTCTGAATAAACCAGGGCTATTATCATAGAAAATAGTTCTGAAAAAGCTCCTATGAGGCATGTTGCACCTTGCAATCATAAAAATAAATATATTAACAATTAGTTTTTAATGATTGTATACCACCTTACATCAACTTTGTGAAATGGGTGGCTATATAAATCATATAAATTAAATAACAAAATACATTGTCATGATATTAAGATTTCAAAAGATCACTATCCAGTGACTCTCATTGTAATCTTAATGTAAAAGTTTTATTGATTTAAAATAGAGCCACTCAAACAAGACCTAATAAAGATCGAAAACACTTCTTTTCTTATAAAGGAACTGAACTGTGAGAAGCTGCTACTTGCTCTGTCATATTCCATACTGGAAAGTCAACATACACACAGAACAGTTAATCTGCATTACTGGAAGAAAAAAAAAGCAAGACCGTTATTTACATACCTCCTTCTTTTATTTGTTTCTATAGAGTGTTTTCTTGCTCGATTACGAAACAATCTTTGGTCTTTTAGCAACTCATGACGCTCTTTTGATAAATCTCTTTCAAGAAGAACCTTTAGATTTCTGATTATGAAATTAAGAAACTTTAGCAAAAATCCTAAAAACAGGGTATAAGCTTCTAGTTTTGATAACAATTACAGACTAGAGTAGCCTTGTTCTACATGAATTTGTCTAACCTCTTTACATTCTACTGCTTAACTATGAATCTTTTCATTGGTATTGATTCTTCAAATTTCACTTCAAATGATGAACCAGATTTTAATTCGGCTTTCAAATCTTAAATATTTGTTTTCAGATATTTCCATGCATGGAATTTGTTTTCCTACAGTGTTTACACTAAACAGATATTTTATTTGCACTATTTACACAGTTCATAAATCTTTGTCAAAGCCTTTTAATGTATATGGGAAACAACTTTCTGATTGCTTCAGTCTGATTCTCTACACTTATGCAACCAGACTAAAGAGATTATTTTGTAAATATTCACAATTGTTTTTTAAAAAATATAACTACTGAATAATTAAATATCAGCAAACCTGGTCCACCCGCTGTCATTTTGCTCTGTGTCACATAGATGAGTTCAGAAGCATAGTTGTTAAAAATCTGTGAGAAATTGACTACTATTCCCTACTCTGATTCCTGCTCTTTCTCCAATCTAAAAAATGCAATATTAAACCAAGTTCAATGTACAATAAATGTATATACTACATAGATTTTAAATGACAAGCCCAAGGCCACCCAACTGGTTTTGTGCCTAAGGCAGAGTTGTAACTCATGGTCTCCCAGTTTCTAGTATGATGCCTTAACCACTAAACCAAACTGCCTCTCAATTTTAAGGATTTCCTTTTTCTACCATAATGCATTACTATAAAATCAGTATTTGCAACCAAGTGTCCACTTGACATGGAGTTCAAGCCCATTTTAGCTTTCTGAAGCAATCTGCACATTTTGCACGAATTAAAAATGAATACTGAAATTCTTCTATTTACATAAAAACTTCATCAACAGTACACATAGATTTATACATGTGTGCAAATCCTGAAAGTGACCATTTTATTCATAAAGTAGAAAACTTTCTTTTCAAAAGTCAACTCCCATCCCACATTAATCAAATGTATATACCAGTGATGGCGAACCTATGGCACGGGTGCCACAGGTGGCACACGAAACCATTTCTTAGGGCATGCGAGGCGTTGCCCTGTCAGCTCCAGCGTGCATTCGTGCGCTGGCCAGCTGATTTAGGCCTTTTTTGAGGCTGTTTTTTGCCCTCTGGAGGCTTCAGGGAAGCTCCTGAAACCTCTGGAGGTGGTGGGGGAGGCTGTTTTCACCCTCTTCAGGCTCCTAGAAAGCCTCTGGAGCCTGGGGAAGGCGAAAAAAGTGTGCCAAAAGCAGGGGGTCACGCACATAGAATTATGGGTGTGGCACACCCATGCACGACCCCCCTGTGTTCCTCCCGCTTTTGGCACGCAAGCCAAAAAAGGTTAGCCATCCCTGGTATATACTATATAGTAACCTTTTAAACTGCATAGTCAGTAGACAACTATTATTTGCACAACATGCTAACCCTAAACTATGTTGTGAAAAAGGAAGAAAAGCTATCCACTTTTTCAATACCATGCATGACTGTATATATCTGTAATATATTTCCTTACATATCTTAGCCACAAGTTAACAGGTTCCAGGTGCTTTAATCTTTCTTTATATGGGAGCATCTCTAGTCCTGCAGTGATTTTGCTTGCCTTTTTTCTATCTGAACAGTATCTTTTCAGAAATGATGACCAGAGCTACATACAGTAGTCCAAGTACAGTAGCACTACAGGTTTATGTTAGATCACCTTCGCAGTTTGAGTTTCAATTCCCTTAATGAACCAAAGCATGACATTTAACTTTTTACAAAAGATATTTGACATTTTAATTGACATTATCCTATAATTCTGAGATCCATTTCCTACTTGGCTATAGCCAATCCAGAATCTAGTAATGAATCTGTCAAGTTTTGACCATTGGAGGCTAACCTGCATTATACTGCATTACCTGCGGTGAATTGCATCTTCTATTTTCATAAATCTCTTTGCAATTCCTTATTCCTTAAATTCAAATACTGAAAAGCATGGAATGATAACTAGAAATACTACTCATAATTTTGTATCCTTGTAGACAATTTAAGTTGTTCGTAAATTGTTTTATCATCTTTAAACATTCTTCCAATTTGACCCCCCTGCTTCTAGTTCCTTATTTTGTTTCCGACCCATGAAGGCATACCCTTTTCCCATCCAATCACCTGTTGGGTAGAAACTTCAAATAAATACAAGTATCATCTCTATCCCCTTAACTCTTGAATGCCTTTCTGAATACAACAGCACCCTTGGAAACAATGGTGTTTGCCTTAAAATGTGTCTCTATGAATCCAAACAATAGTGGCTTCTTAATGCTCTCTGGACGTTGGTTGTTTTCTTGCAGATAAGATACCGTAAACATAAGCATATTTAAGAAACAATAACAGTTCAATCCTGAACTCCAAATACAGAAAGTCCTCAAGTTAGTTGAGGACGACAATGGAGCCCAAAATGTATGTTGCTAAGTGAAAAATTTATTGAGTTTTGCCCTGTTTTTACAACTTTCCTTGCCATCTTTATTAAGTGAATCACTGCAGTTGTTAAATTAGTAAACCTGGCTGTTCAAGTGAATCTGACCTCCCCACTGACTTTGCTTGTCAGAAGATGGCAAAAGGGGATCGTGTGATCCTGGGACAGTGCAATCATCATAAATGTAAAATCAAAATGTAAATCACATGACCATGGGGATGCTGCAAAAATACGTACAATACTAGACAGCACAATATCAACACTAGAGACCTTCAAATGTCTAGATTCTATCATATCTCAAGACCTAAAATGGTCACCTAACATCAAAAAGGTCATCAAGAAAGCACAACAAAGAATGTTCTTTCTGCGCCAACTCAGAAAGCTCAAGCTGCCCAAGGAGCTGCTGATTCTTTTCTACGGAGGAATTATTGAGTCTGTCATCTGCACTTCCATAACTGTCTGGTTTGGTTCTGCAACCCAACAAGACAGACACAGACTTCAGGGGATAATTAGAACTGCAGAAAAAAACAATTACTGCCAACCTGCCTTCCATCCAGTACCTGTATACTGCAAGAGTCAGAAAGAGGGTTGTGAAATTATTTACAGACCCCTCACATCCTGGACATAAATTGTTTCAAGTCCTACCCTCAAAATAACACTATAGAGAACTGTATACCAAGACAACTAGATACAAGAACAGTTTTTTCCTGAACTCTGCTAAACAAATAATTCCCTCACCACTGTCAAACCATTCACTAAGGCTGCATTACTATTAGTCTTCTCATCCCTTCTTATCACCCATCTCCTCCCACTTATGACTACAGGACTGCAACTTTGTTGCTTGTATCCTTAAGATTTATGTCTGTTGATTGTTTCCTGATTGCTTATTTGTACCCTATGACTATCATTAAGTGTTGTACCTTATGATTCTTGATGAATATCTTGTCTCTTATGTACATTGAGAGTTTATGCACCAAAGACAAATTCCTTGTGTGTCCAATCACACTTGGCCAATAAAGAATTCAATTCAATTCAATTCAATTCAATCTATTCTATTCTATTCAAACGGTGCTAACTCTCTTTTTTTCAGTGCCCTTAACTATGAATCATTACTAAACGAACTTTTGTAAGTCGAGGACTAGCTGCGGTCCCTTCTACTGGACTCCAAATCATGATTCCCTACCAGGCTGGGAATTCTGAGAGTTGGAGTCCAGAGGTTTTAAAATCGATTAAAAACAAAGGCCCGGGTTTAAAACACGCATCTATCAGCTTGCAATGCAGCCCGCCCGCCCGCTTCCCAGCCGGAACCCCCGGCGGCCTTCCAAGCTACCTGGGAGGATACGTGCAAGGGACGAAGGCGTTCAAGGACCGGCGGCCAAGCCCCCGCGGCGGGGCACTTTCCGACAAGCCTTTCCTCCAGCTTGGAGCAGCCGCGGAGAGGTCGGCTCCGGCAGCAGCAACTTCCTCGGGCGCCCTCCCCAAAGCCGGGCTGCTGCGCTCTGTCGCCACCGCGGTCGCCGGCCTCCAGGAGGTGGGGTAGTAGGAAGCGCCGCCGCCGCCGCTGCCGCTGCCTCCTCCGCCGCCGCCGCCACCGCCAAGCTCCATCCACCCTTAGCCTTCCGCCGCCATCCTCTTCTCCGCCCTACACAGGCTCAGTCATTCGCCCCGGCGCGCGGTGGGTCTGACAGGGTTCGGGCGCTCGCGTTCGGGGCTCCTCGGATCGCCCGCAGCGGGGTCCCCGCGAGCCCCACTTGCCGCCTAGGAAGCACCCAGAGAAGCCCCCTCAGCGGGCTCCGGAGCCGCGCGGCCGCCGGGCCGCCATCTTAGCAACCGGCAACGCCGCTTTCGTCGCCACGGCAACCGAGGCCGGCGCTGAAGGGGAGGAGCTTCGGAGAGGGAGGGAGGGAGGAGGGAGGGAGAAGCCGAAGGGACTTCCCCAAGCCAAGCTTTCTCGTCGGACGGGAGAATTCCAACGCCCAGAATTCCTTGCGTCATCCGAAGGGGCGGTGAATGGAAGGAGGCGCGCTTTTTCGATCTGGCCCCTCCCTCGTGTCGTTTCTCTCTCCCCCCCTTCTTCCCCTGAGGGCTGTCTGTCACTATTCAGCAATGCTCGGGTTACGTCTAGTCCTGGACCTAGAACAGTTCATTTAGTGACCGTTCGAAGTTTACTGACATGACCGTTTTTCACAATTACAAGCTCCCCCCCCCCCCCCCCCCAAGATCAGAGGATAGGATAGGACAGGACAGAATTCTTTATTTGTTGTGTCAGCCCATCCTGTGTGGTCAGTTATAGTGTGCACTTTTAACAGATTAACAGAGTTGGAAGGGACCTTGTAGGTCATCTAGTCCAACCCCACCACCCAAGCAGGAGACTCTACACCATTTCTGACAGATGGCAGTCCAGTCTCTTCTTGAAAGCTTCCAGTGATGAAGCTCCCAGAATTTCTGAAGGCAACTTCTGTTCCATTGATTGTTCTCACTGTCAGAGTTCCTCCTTATTTCTAGATTGAATCTCTCCTTGGTCAGTTTCCATCAGTTGTTCCTTATCTGGCCTTCAGGTGCTTTGGGAAATAGCTTGAGCCCATCTTCTCTGTGGCAGCCCCTCAAATAATGGAACACTGCTATCATGTCTCCCCTTCACTAGACTAGCCATGTCTCCCCTTCACTAGACTGTCCTTCTCTTCACTAGACTAGCCATGCCTAGTTTCTGCAAGCGCTCTTTGTATGTTTTAGCCTGCAGTCCCCTAATAATGTATTATAAGAACCCAGGTTCTTGAGATAAATCAGTTCATTGTGGAGCCCATTGATCTCCAAAGAAAACATTTGCCTTCTCCTACTGCAGACTGTAATATGCCATCAAGATGAGTCTTGGCCACACCAGCATATTCTATTCTCTTCCTTCTTTGTCCATTTCCCACGCTTCACATTTTGTGCGCGAAGAAGAGAAATATATTGTGAGATTTACTAGCACAAATCTTGTCTTTGCCTTTTAATTAATTTTAATTTCTTGTCTCTTTTTAATTTTAACTTTTATATACACTGTTTTATACTGTAGGAAGCTAGCACCCAGCCCTCTCCTAGAAAAATGAAAAATTTTAGGAAATATTAAAAGGGCAGAATATTTCTCCTAAAAGGGAGACAGAAATTTACCCCCCTTCCCCCAACCTTTGTTATGTTGGAAGAAATGTCCTTCTGGGTTCAGTTCCAAGTGGGGAAAAAGACATTGGAAACATGGAGGCTGCTTGGAAAGATGGTTTTTAATGGTGGACAGGATCCCATGGCTTGAGCTTCTGAGAAGAAAAGGTGATCACGTGCTTCAAGATGTAGGGTGAAGAAGAAAAGAGAGAGAAGGGCTGAAAGTTCCTGGCTTTATACTCTGTTTCAACCCACCTCTCTATTTCCTGTTCCTGTGTAAGAAATGTATTCTGATTGGTTGTCAGAATCCCATGGGACCATGCAGGGGCAACTCTCTAGCCTGTGTTTTGAGTCCAGGTTTGGTTGAGCATTGCTTCTTGTGGTGAGTTTCTGTAGAAAGCTAATCCTATCTTTGTTATGTAGAGTAGACTAGCTCAGGGCCCCTAATGGCCCATTGAGAAATGTGGGGGCTATTAAGAGTGAGTCTGTTTCCACCTATGGATCAAATAGGATCTACTCTGTGCTAGGATTAGGGTTTAGTTAGTTATATTGTGTTTCCCAAAAAATAAGACTGGGTCTTATATTATTTTTTTGCTCCAAAAGATGCATTATGGCTTATTTTCTAATTAAGTCTTATTTTGGGGAAAATACGGTACTAATTGCATCCGTCTGACTGATGGTCTTAACCGGGGCTTAATTGGGGGGGGGGGGCTGGGGGTAGGCCTTATATTACGGGGATCCTGAAAAATCATGCTAGGGCTTATTTTCCAGTTGGGTCTTATTTTCAGGGAAACAGGGTAGCTACCTTAAAGGTAAAATAATCTGCAGATGAAATCATAATGTAGTTTATCAATGGCTTTAGGAATAAACTATGTATAGACTATCTAAAATCAAATTTATATAAGGTTATGAAGTCTGGACATGAAAGGGTTGGCTTCTTGGCTAAACTTGCTGCTAAACACATTCCTGAATTCTTAATTCAAGACTTCATTGGCCAGTGGACAGCCTATTTTCAAGGCAATTTGAAACCGTTTGAAAAATGTTTATTCTTCCAACTCAGACATGATCTACCCTAATAGATCTACCTT
Source organism: Rhabdophis nuchalis (assembly GCA_039707465.1). Taxonomy (NCBI): domain Eukaryota; kingdom Metazoa; phylum Chordata; class Lepidosauria; order Squamata; family Natricidae; genus Rhabdophis; species Rhabdophis nuchalis. Next base: position 51,156,917 of record CM077649.1, read on the forward strand.
ACTGATCTTCCTAAATATTATATTTTTGATTTGGGCGGATTCGATAGTTCATAGTGTCGAGCCATGTTCTGCAATGGTAAGGTTTCTGTTGTATTGCCGTGCTAGATGATAGAAACATAGGCAGCAAATACTGATAACAAGTGTCGTTGTTTATTTCACCCCAAGCCACTTCAATTGTTTTAAAAGATTTCTGTTAAAACTGTGTTGAAGCAACTAGCAATGGCAACTGTACTTGCTTTTTCCTGTTGTTTGATAGATTCTGTGAAACTTGTTGAAACTTACTAGAAATCTGGACATTAACTTCGGCAAAGGCAGGAAAAGTTACCAGATCATTAATAAAAGTAAAACATGGAGGCGTTTCTTTTGATAAATTATATGGGAGTGTTGCAATCTTTAGTTCCTAGATGCATCTAGAGATAAGGGCTTGTTTTATTGCACATTTTTATATTAACAAAGGGGAGAAGTTTTCAAGGTTTTTTTGCGGGGGGGGGATTCTTTTTGTTTGTTATAATTTCATCTGGAGATTCAAACTGGATTTGAAGAGTTCTAGATATTTTAAAGACCAATTTACTCCTTGCTTTTAAGTGTGAGCTTCATCTGTTTTAAGTGACTAAAAGTTCTGGAAATTCTTTTTTTTATTCTATTTTTTTTCCTGTCAGAGGATTAGGTGAAAGGTTTAATTAGTTTATTCTTGATTTATATATCTCATCACGTCTCTAATTTCAGCTTTTGCACATTATATTTTGTTATTCTTTTAGGGAATGTGCTTCATATGATGTTCTGGCATGATACTATTGGCTTCAGAAACTGAAGATATTATGATGAATTAATTTCTATAGAAACAACAAACAAAATGTTATATGAGCACCCCACAGATATTTAGTGGAAGTTTATCCAATTGTATTCAGTGGAGTTTCAATGTATACTGAATGCATTTAAGAATTTTCCGAATACAAATTAAGTTTTTTACTTTCAAAGGAGAATTCTACAATGAGTATCACTTACTATGAACTATGCTAAGGGAATATATGTTTATATAAAGATAAAAATGCCCAGTAGAAATATTTAAATAACCAAAGCATTTTTTCTCCCTAGTTTTAAATAAAGAGTTCAATATATTGTTTTTATTTTATTTTAAAAATAAAATAAATATTTAAACAGTTATCATGCACATTTGATGTCAAGTCTGATATGGAACCTCTTCTAAAAAGGTATGTTTATATCCCAGAATAGTTTTCTCTAAGCTTTTTTATTTTATATTTTTTTAATCCAGCGATTTATTATTTTTATAAATTACTCAAAGTGGTAAACATACCTAATACTCCTCCCTCCTCCTCTTTTTCCCACAAAAGTAAACTTGTATGATTAGTTTGGCTGAGAAAGAGTGATTGATCCAAAGTCACCCAACCATTTTTCATGCCTAAGGCAGAATTAGAACTCATGCTCTCCTGGTTTAAAACCTGGTGCCTTAACCACTAGATTAAACTGACTCTCTCCAGATATCTTACAAATTTAATTTTTGAAATTTCCCACCTACCACGTTGCCTGGGAATTATGGGAATGACAGTCCACCGCTCCGAGTCCCCCCAGGGAGATGGAGCGGTCAATAAATTCAAGATTTATTATTATTATTATATATTATATGTCTAGAAGGTGCCAAGTTGTATCTGAAGCATGTGTTAGTATTCTGCATACACCTACAAGCTTAATGCATGAATAGCAATAGTACTTAGTTTTATATACCATTTCATAGTGCAATAGGAAACATCAAATGTTTCAAAATACATTGCAGATTAGAGATCTTGGCTTGCAAAAAACAGCGAGTATACTTGAGATTAGAATGGGGTTGAGTTTTGCTCATAGTTCACTAGTGAAAATGCAACAGGATTGGCACTGTCCTTATTGTCTAAAATTCTGTTTAGATAAAGCACCACCAGAGCAAACAGAGTACAGTCACTATGTATTTTACTGCTCAACTATATCACTGTAACAGGAAACCGGAAACTACTCAGAACAAAAGAGCATAGAGTATATACCATAGAGCCAGCCTTTTAAATACTGCCACCTACTGGTTGAATACTACTGTAGTTGTTGCATAGAAACACATTCCAACAATGAATTCCAACACCTTACCTTATAAGAATGCTTCATATGGCAAGGATGTGACTTAGGCTGGAAACAATACCATACCCGTCTTTATGTGAAAGCTTTAATTAACTAAAGGTGGCAGAGGTCAGTGTTTATGAATGTATCCAGTAATGCAATAGCATCTGAATGATTACATTTTGTGATTTAAGAGGTGTCACTGGTAAATAGCATGTGTGAAGGGAAGTGAAAAAGAGGGAGGGTAAGGAAGACATGAATGTTTGTGAAAGTGCGAGAAAAATGTAATTGATCTGAATGAGAAACCAGGAGAAGGTGAGTTCTAGACCTGCTTTAGGCACGAAAAATGTTTGGGCAACTTTAGATCAGTCCCTCCTTCTCAGCCCAACTAATCTCGCAAGGTTGCTGTGAGATTAGTTGCTGCTGAATGAAGGTGGTCTGGTCTTGTGAAACTTACAAGTCCTGTATAAAAAAGCATGAAGATAATGGATGGAAGTTTTTAAAAAAGCATGGATATTTGAGACAAGGGAAATAGTCATTCTCTCAGTTCTGAAAATGCAAAGACTTTTTTTTTTTTTTATTGAAAAAGTTTTATTGGTTTTACATTTTTTAACAGGATAGGGTAATGGTTACAAAGAAATTTTGAGAGCATTCACGTTAGAGTCGTCGGACCTTCCGAGACCTCAAAATACACAATAAAAAAGTTATCATAGAAAACATTTTCCATACCACTACAAGATGAAAGCAAGTACATTTACCAAAATTCTCCGTTCCATGCTGTCAGACATTTACAAAAAGTCCAGATAGAAATATTATGCAAAGTTGTTCAAGAAAAATCAAGGCAAAGTTATTTTTTTGATCTAAGTCTTTTGGCTATTGTATCTTCTTTCTCTCCTCCCTGGCCCCCCGTGGGCGGGGCCGTGGCCCCCTCCGTCCCCCCTGGATCTTCCCCCAGGACAGAGGAATGTTTTTTAAAAAAGGCTTCCGCCTCAGCAAGTGTTTTAATCCTCACTCTTCCTCCTTCCCAGAACACCAGCATCCCTTCAGGCGTCATCCACTTGAACCAAATCCCGTGATCAAACAAGGTTTTAGACAAGAAAGAAAATTTCTTTCTTGAATCTCTAATTTTTCTAGGGATCTGCTTCAAGATAGTGACCGTTTTTCGTTGATAAGTTAAAGGTTTCTCTCTCTGCGCTTTCAGGATTTCCTCTCTGGTTGACCTTCTAACAAATTTCACATGTATCTCTCTAGGCACTTCATTTATCCTGGCATATGCTGAATTAATTCTGTAGGCTAGGTCAATGTCCCCCCTGATCTCATCCTTAGGTTTTTGTAAATAGTCTGCTAAAATTGTGCTCATAAGACCAGGGAGGCATTCACCAGATTCCTCAGAAACATTTTGAAATCTCAAAAAGTATGTCATTCTTTCCATATCCATCCTAGACACATGCCCATATATTTCCACAACCTCATTAGTAACATTTTTAATTTCCCCCTTAGCCCCCTCCAACCCCCCTTCCAGTTCTTTATTCTTCTGTGTGTTATCCAGCACTTGTCTTCTTGTATCCAACAACTCCTTCTTGAAGATAATATTTTCAGCCCTCTGGGCCTTTATTTCTGATATCAAAGTTAGCATAGAGGTTTCAAGAGAAGCCATTCTTTGTTCCAGATTTACAAGTGCTGCTTCTTGTGCCATGGTTAAAAGTTAGAGTCACTGCCACCAAGATGGCGTTTTCCGGGTGGGGCTGGTGGGGCAAACCAGGAGCTCAGTTCAGTTCAGGGCTGTGAAGTTGCAAACAATTCAGAAACCAAAAGAGACACAGTTTCCCAGGTCAGCAAATAGTAATAACGAAGGTATTCCAGAGAAGAAGTCACAAATCCATCAAAAGAAATTTTTTTTCAAAAATCCAGAGGGAGTCCTGCTTTCAAAGAGACGCTGGAAATTTCCTTAGTTAAAATAGTCAGGCAGGGACAAAGAAAAGCCGCTTCCACCGCCCATCTCAAAGCCAGAGGGAGAGAGTAACAAAATAAGAATTTTTTTTAAAACCAACCAGACCTAGAAACAATGTTGCAAAGAATCGCATTCCACTTTCCCTTGTTAAAGACAGTCCGGAGTGAAAGTTTCCACTTTCTCTTTGCAGAGAAGCCATTTTAACGTGCCGCTTAAATCCGAGGGTTTTTTTTTTAGAAATAAACACCCCCCTCCCAGTCCGTTCAGCCTGGCTGGCAGCAAGGAAAAAAAAAGGTGTTCTTTTAAACTCACTCCCCCTCGCAGCTGAAGCCTCGGCGATCCGCCCGATCTCTCCGTTCAGCCCTCTCCATTAAAGCAGATGGCACCGACAACCTTTGGAGAAGGAAAAAACCCCCGCTAGCATGTTCCTCTCCACCTAGGTCGCAGAGAGGAGCGCCCTCCCCACCGCCGTGACGAGGCCGCTCCCTCTGAGCCGACCCTACAGGAAACCTCCGGTAACCGGAGAGTTTCGCCCCCGTGGGGGGGCAGAAAAGGCAACAAAGCGGCGAGCGAGCCCTGGGCTCGCCCGTCTCCGCTGGAGCCGGATACCGGAAGTCAAAATGCAAAGACTTTTAATTTCCCCTGTGTTCATTTGTTTTGTGTGATGTTAGGCACCTTGGTACCACATAAAGCAGAAATTAAAGAATATTTTTTAAGAAATAAAGTTTTGTTTGATTTAATGTTACAGGGCAATTCCACAGCAAGCGTAGTGGCGGAGCCTGCCAGTCTAGTAACAAAAAATCTCTCCATGGACAATTTAGAGAAGAAAAAGAGCGAGGCATCCTCTGATTCTCAACCTAAACTATTAAGGGAAGAAAAACACTATATGTGCCGTATGTATATATTTATTTTAACCACCCTTTCTTGTCATTTGTTATTTGAGGCCAATCGATCTATATAATATATATGTAGGATTTCAGGAATCGGCAACCCATCAATTTAAATCTCTGACAAAAAGTGTTATGTTATAGGGCAGTGATGGCGAACCTTCTTGGCCTTGGATGCCAAAAGCACGCATGTGCGCATTATCATGCACCCACACGTGCCCACACCAATAATTTAATAACCACCCTGCCCTGTGTCCCCTGTGCATGCATCTGTGACACACATACCCCACTGCCTCGTGCATGTGCGCATGGCTTTTTTGGAGCCTGGACAGGGCAAAAACGGCCACCCCTGCCCCACAGGAGGCTGGAAAAATCCCATTTACTGACTTCCAGTGGGCCCGGTAGGTCCATTTTTCCCATCCCAGAGGCCCCTTGGAGTCTGAAAACGCCCTCCCGGAACCTCTGCACGAGCCCTGTACTTACCTGGTATCGTGGGAGACTCCTGGGAAGGGAAGGGGAGCATGGGTGGGCCAGCCAAAAATCAGCTAAGGCAACAGCTCACGTGCCGGCTGATATGGCTCCACGTGCCACCCGTGGCACGTATGCCATAGATTCGCCATCACAGTTATAGGGTATATAACCAGAGGTGGGCTTCAAAAACCTTAGCAAGGGGTTCTCTTGCTGGTTGCTGGGTGGGTGTGGCCATGGTGGGTGTGTCAGCCTCCTGCACCACAGCGGGGGGAGGTATTTTTGCTCTCCCCGGTCTCGGGAGGCTTTTCTCAGGCCTCCGGGAGGGTGAAAACAGCTTCCCCAGGCTCCAGAGGCTGTCTAGAGGCAGGAAACGGGCTCCTTTCCAGCTTTCCCAAACTTCCTGTAGGCCTGTTTTTTTGCTCTTCCCGAGCCTCTGTGTGCGCTCTGCACTTACCTGCATCCAAAACAGGCCTCGTGGGGACTCCTGGGAGGGGAGGGGCAGGGTGGGTGGTGCCAGCCAGGAGTCGGATTTTGAGGTTCTCTGAACTGCACAGAATCCTGGCTAGAGGTTCTCCCGAACCCCCGCGGATCCCCACCCCTGTATATAACATATCACTCTTTGTGAGATTGTGAAATTTCATTATCATCAATTAGCAATTATTCTTTTTCTTACTCATGCCATATTCATCATTGTCATGGACCCTCCTACAGATTACTTCCCACTGTATAGAATTCTTTACATTAAGAAATAAAATATTGCTTTGTCTCACACAAAGTGTTTCTATCCCTATATGGTAAACTTCTCAAGGGCCCACCCATATTGGTATTTGGCAGTACACTACTTGTGAACTGATCTTTTCAGAGACAGCCACTTGATAGTTTTTTGGTTTTTTTTACTATAATGATGAAATAAACATCATTTTTCCAGACCAGTTCATTGTGTTGAAATTCTAATTTGCTTCAAAATGTTTTACATCTAGTAACACAGACCTTTACAAGCACCATATACTGAAGTATTTGGCTTGTTAACTCAATATTATCTATATCTATTATATATTCGAATCAATATGATCTATTATATAGTTGAATTTGACTGTTTGAATCTCACCAGGTTGACTCAGCCTTCCATCTTTCCGAGGTGGGTACAATGATTACAGATTGTTGGGGGCGATGTAAAAGCACTCTGAAGCTGTGTATAAGCCTAAGTGCTATTGCTATAGCTGACAGATTGTTTTTCTTTCCTGCTACTGGTAGTTATGATTTTTTTTCTGGAGCTGAGTTAATACCATTCATTACAGTCCATCTCCTTTAAAAAAAAAGTTCAAATTCTGTTGGCTAGCAAATTCAAATATGGCTAACAAAAGAAAAACTAAACACAATATTTCACAATGTTTCTTTTATAATTATACAATGCATTCTTTTAATTACTTTAACATAGCTGACAATCTATATGTTTAAAGGGAATTTGCAGAATTCTCTAATTGAATATGCAAGAAGTACTAAGAAGATGATACGGAACATGATGGATGATCACCAGTCATCTCTAGATTATCTCTCCAATCAGGTAATGGCCAATATTTGCTAAATGGATTTCTCTTAAGGCAACGATAATATAATTGAATTGTTGACAACTAACAGATAATGTGGGCACTTTCTCTGAAAACAACTTTTTATTGTTGTGAGGAAAAATATTGTTCTGTCTTACAATGTCTGAAAAAAAATAACTCCACCTTTGAAAGGCTATGAAAAGGCCATTTACATCCCTGGAAATCTACCATATTTTTCAGAGTATAAGATGCACCAGAGTATAAGACATACCAAGATTTTGAAGAGGAAAATTAAAAAAACAAAGTTTTTGCACTCTGCAGACCTCCCAAAAATGGCCATTTTTTTTGTCAAAAAAAGTACATGCATACCCTTATAGAGCGCTCCTGGGGGCTGGGGGCCCATTTTTCACTCATTTCTGCCCTCTCCAGCCCCCAGGAGCTCTCTGAAAGCCTCCTAAAGGCTCTGCACGACCATTTTGGTGAAGGGGCAGGGCTTCAGGAGAAAAAAAAAATGCTGTATTCAGTGTGTAAGATGCACCCAGATTTTCAGTCTCTTTTTTGAGGGGAAAAGGTGCGTCTTATTCTCTGAAAAATACGGTAGATAAGAATCTTGAAATTTGTTAAGAATTCTTCATTTTGACCACAAATAGTTAGATACTTTGATTTTTTAAAAGAACAGATACGACTTAGATGATCAAATATTAGAGGTAATTCATTTAATTGGCTTAATTTACGTTATTAAGGGATGTATACCAAATTCCAAGACTAGTCACGAGGGACATGAGTCGCATGGTTGGACAAGGCAAGCAGGTTTTCAAAAATCCAAATTACCAACGTCCAGGTGTCCTCAACTTACAACTGTTCATTTAGCGACTATTCAAAGTTACAAGGTCACTGAAAAAGTGACCATTTTTCACAGTTACAACCATTGCAACAGCCTGATGGTCGTGTGATCAAAATTCAGACACTTGGCAACTGACTCATATTTATGATGCTTGCAGTGTCCCGGGGTCACCTTTAGCGACCTTTTAACAAGCAAAGTCAATGGGGGAGGCCCGATTCACTTAACAACCATGTTATTAACTTAGCAGTGATTCACTTAACGACTGTGGCAATAAAGGTTGTAAAAAGGTTGTGCCTGCCTCACTTAGCAACAGAAATTTTGGGATCCATAGTGGTGGAGGGCTACCTGTAATGAGAATTCAGGTAGAACAGGAAGTGATACAAAAAGAAAGATTTGAGACATATTGACTGCTAGTGTCTTTTTTAGAACTCCACTCTTGTACATGCTTGCATAGCAGGTTGAAAGAAAAAATTCAGAGGCAATAGCAATAGCACTTAGACTTATATACCGCTTCACAATCCTTTCCTGCCCTAAGAGCCGTGGTGGCACAGTGGTTAGAGTGAAGTGCTGCAGGCTACTTCTGCTGATCACTGGCTGCCAGCAGTTTTGCAGATTGAATCTCACCAGGCTCCAGGTTGACTCAGCCTTCCATCCTTCTGAGGTGGGTAAAATGAGGACCCAGATTGTTGGGGTCAATAGGCTGACTCTGTAAACCGCTTAGAGAGGGCTGTGAAAAGCAGCGTGAAGTGGTATATAAGTCAATGTCCTATTGCTAAGCAGTTTACAGAGTCAGCCTATTGACCCTCAACAATCTGGGTCCTCATTTTACCAACCTCGGAAGGATGGAAGGCTGAGTCAACCCTGAGCCGGTGAGAATCGAACTGCTGGCAGTTGGCAGAATTAGCCTGCAATACTGCATTGTAACCACTGCGCTACCATGGCTCAGAGGAACTTCCTAAGGGAAGTTTCCCTCAGAACAAAGGAACTACAGTGAACTGGGGGGCTTCTGCTGCAGACACAATTCCAACATGCCACCTGCCCTCCCCAAGATGTTTTTATTTTTTTAAACTTACACACCTGGCTAAATTGCATAAATACTATGAGCTGTGGCAGTGATGGGATTCAGATTTTTTTACTACCAGTTCTGTGGGCGTGGCTTTATGGGCATGGCAGGGGAAGGATACTGCAAAATCCCCATTCCCTCCCCACTCCTGGAGGAAGGTTACTGCAAAATCCCCATTCCCTCCCCACCCCACTAACCTGCTTTCCAGCTCCGTTCTCCTGTTCAGGGTAACAAAAGAAGATCGGCTGGGAGGCAGGGAGGCAGTGGGGCCAGCCTATTTGTCAGTTCTCCCAACTACTCAACATTTCGGCTACCGGTTCTCCAGAACTTGTCAAAAGTGGCTGAATGCCACCTCTGAACTGTGGGGGAAAAGAACAGCCAGAAAAAGATAAAGCAAAACCGCTGTGATCTGTGGATCTTTTGTATTATCTCCAACAATAGAGCCCGATGAATATTTCACAATCTTTTTTTTCACCTTTGAATAAGAATGGGCTCATGACTGGAAAATAGCCCGAAATTCTTGCATGCAAATCCTTTGGTTTATCATGGCATTTCCCTGAATTGTGGTGCACATCTGTGTATCTGGTCATGCCAACTTCTGCTGCAAATTATTGGAACGCTCCTGGCTTTCTACTATTTTCTTGAGCCAATGAAATGCCAAGACAGTTCTAAACTACAGTGCCTTAAGGCGCTAGTTTCAAACGTTTAGCTTCCAAAAATCTTAGAACTAACTTTTTATGCTCAAGAACTACAGAAAAATGATATTGTTTTGGGTGGGGTCACCCTAACTTGTCTGCCAAATCCGTAACAATGCATTGTTTAGAATTTAGTCCCTTTTTGTGCAATAGCAATTTTTGCCAAGTACATTAACTGCAACACAGGAATTATTTAATATCAGTTGGTTCACATCCAGTGTTAGCATTACAAAAGCAATGACCCAAGGAATAGACTATTGAGTACTCCCACATGTTGAAGATTTTCAAACATTTCCCTTTTTGCAAATGCAGATTAATGAACTTATGAGCCGAGTTATGCAATTAAATGCAGACGTGTCCAGAAAACCAATTGATGTATTTCCCCATCGAGCAGTCCAGTCACATGGTAAATATTCTTTTTTTTAAAAATTCCTGCTTAGATTTTACAGTATTTATTGAAATATATATTGAACTATAGAACGGCGTGTTTCTACCATAAAAGTGATACATCAGATGGGGTGGTTTTTTTATTACCTTTTTTGAAGTATGATCGTTGCTTGTTTCATTCTGAATAAGTGACAAATGCCTACTCACTATCTGGAATGCTGTGAGAATTTATGGGTCAAATCACCTATAGCTAATTTTGGAAAAGGAAGCAGAGTAAGATGGTTATTAATATTTTACCCATCACCTGCTTCAGCCCCCTACTTTGACTCCCAGTTATGACTTGCACATTTATCTGAAACCTTTGGCAACTTTGATATTTGATGTGATTGAGCCATAGCCTAAGACCGTGATGGTGAACCTATGGCAGGCATGCCGGAAGTGGCATACATAGCCATCTCTCCGGGCATGCCAGCCATCGCCCATTGCTCTTCCGGGTTCCAGCACACACACATATGTCTTCATGCGCGTAGGAGTGCAGGAAACCGGAAGAGCAGCTCCCTGGTGTGCATGTGCGTGCTGGGAAGCTAACCAGCCAGCTGGACTTGGTATATGCATGTGTGCCAGAAACTGGAAGACCAGGTGACTGGTGCGCATGTGCCTGCTGGAAACCGGAAGCTCTGGAAGGTTCGCCAACACTGGCTTAGGACATACCTTATGTTTTGTTTATGTTAGGTTTTGATAAAATAGCATTTATCAGAACATCTGAAAAGCTTGAAGCTTGTCCTGATATCAGTGGGAACTGTACTAGTTAATGGGATAAAACAATACTGTAGCCAGTTTCCCGTAATAGTCTTTTGTTTCACTTTAATAACGAAAGAAAAAGCAATAACAAAATGGAAATAAATGATAAACCTAAGCAGGATGCCCTCCTTTAAACCAAACTTCCTCCCTCCCTCCCTCCCTCCCTCCCTCCCTCTCCCTCTCCTTATACTCCTCTCCCCTTCTTTTCTTCAATGTTCAAAGAACCATGTACAATTTTTCCTCTCCACTTTTTCTGCACAACAACCATCCTGGGAAGGAGCCTAGTTTAAGAGATAAATTATAGCCTAAATTCATACATTGAGTTTCCATCACATACAGAATCTTTTAAGTTCTTCTCTAACACCAGTAGTGCTAAAAATCACACACACAAAATATCTATTCAAACCTATGGACAACCCCAATTCCTAGGATAGAAAGAGGCAAGTGAGGTCTCTCTTCCCTATCTTCCTTTTTCCATAACAGAGTCTGGTATCTTCATCTAGAGCAGGCATTTCCAATCTTTTGGCTTGCTTGAGCCACACTGAGTGAAGAAGAATTGTCTTGGACTGCAAATATATAATATAGTTAATCTAGATATATTTTTAAAAAAACCAGGTGTGTGTGTGTGTTCCAGCATAATTTTGGAACACCTGGAGCAATTTCAACCAAACGTGGTACACAGATGACTTACTCTCTGGATACAAATACTGTGGGGGTAAGACATCCCTAAAGCCCCTTGGGGTTTGTGTTCTGTTAAGATACAGCCTGTTGTATCTTAAAATGGCTTCTTCTTTACAGCGCAGTTGAGTTGCTTCGGTAATAGCTTCACAGTACTCCACAAGGGGGCTCGCTCTGGTAAGGGAGAAAATCCAACATTAGAAATTACATTTCATCCGGACATTTCCCCCCTATAAATAAATAACCGGGCAATGCTGGGTTATCGGCTAATGTATATAAAAGCACATAAGAATGTTAAAAGTCTCTTGTGGGGGGCACATTACTATCTATCCAGGGGCACATGCACCATGTAGGCTGCAAGTTGGAGATGCCTGATCTACAGCTTTGATAACATTTTTTTTTAATAAGGAAAAAAACCCAGACTAAAATCTTTCTTGAATGCAGGATCTTCTTGGCTTCTGAAAATTCCCACCTATTGTAACTAGCCAGAATCCTTTTAAATTGGGGAGAAAAGGATAATTCTGTCAGTAGAAAATAAAATAAAACCACCCCACATTTCTCAGATCTATTGCAGAGGGAATTCCATGTTCAAGAGTTGCAATATTAGATCCCTGGCCTGATAAAGGATCTCTTTCATTTAACTAAAAAACAACAACACACCTTTTATAATGTTGTCCTGTAGGTTTAGATTGCAGTGATATTAAAGATACCATTGGACCAGTTACAAAAACTCCAAGCGGTTTATATATAATCCACCCAGAAGGAGCAAGTTATCCCTTTGAGGTAATATTGATTTTTCATATTTACTATTTGCTTGACTTTTTTGTCCTTAGGACAGATTATCCACAGGAAATCTGACCATGATTGATTCAATTAATCTAGTGTTCTGGCTTCTCACAGTGCTAGGCAAGGTTCACACAACCCACAGGGCAACTTCAGTCAGTGGTGGGATTATTATTTTTTTACTACCGGTTCTCTGGGTATGGCTTGGTGGGCCTGGCCTGGCTTGGTGGGGGCGTGGTTGGTGGGCATGGCAGGGGAAAGATACTGTAAAATCCTCATTCCCACCCCACTCCAGGAGAAAGGATAATGCAAAATTTCCATTCTTTCCCCACTCCTCGGGGAAGGATACTGCAAAATCCCCATTCCCACTCCATCCCAGTAACCTGCTTTTCAGCTCTGTTCTTCTGTGCAAGGCAACAAAAGAAGACCCAGCCGATCAGCTGAGACCCAGGAGGCAGCAAATGTATGGGGGCGGGGCCAGCCAGAGGTGGTATTTACTGGTTCTCCAAAGTACTCAAAATTTCTGCTACCGGTTCTCCAGAACCGGTCACAACCGCCTGAATACCATCTCTGTTCACACAACTCATTAGGCTTAAAAGGAGTTACCCATAAAGCTTGGATAAGTTTCAGTAGCAAAGTTAGGCAAAAAGTTTGGGAAATCCCCAAAAGAGGGAAATTGTTTTGTACAGAATTGTAGTTTTGACAAATCAAAACTAGGACCTCATGATATCTGGGATCGTAAGCCTGTCTTTCCCACCCTTTGCTCACCTGCCCAACAATAAAAAGCTCCTGGACAAGAAGTATTTTCTTAGATAGATGTTTTATGATTTCATGATTTTATGACAAAATAGACTCAGAACAGAACTGCACATAAAGCAGTTCCAGAGTTCTAAACTGTCAACCTCCCATCCTTCTTGGGCCTATCCCAACATTGTTGCTTACAAAATGAGTGACTAATAAAAACCTAAGAAAATGTGCTTTTAATTCAGCACATCGAAGAAACTATGCAGGAGACTTCATAGAGAAAACGCAGCAAAAAAGTGAGCTAACATTATATTTTCAGAGTTTAATAACAGCACTAGCACTTAGACTTATATATCACTTCATAGTGCTTTGCAGCCCTCTCTAAGCAGTTTTTACAACTTTCCCCCTTCCCCCAAATCTGGGTCCTTATTTTACCAGCCTTGAAAAGATGGAAGGCTGAGTCAACCTTGAGCCGGTCAGGATCGAACTGCTAGCAGTTAACAGAATTAGCCTGCAATGCTGCATTCTAACTACTGCTCCACCATGGCTCTAATATTTTGGAATGCAATCAATCTATATGTGATCAACATGATCAACTACTCAACATTTAAAAGATCTCCTAAAAGTTAGAGAATCTAGAAAAGTGATCCTTGATATGAATGGAAGGAGATTCATGAAAGCGAAATTTTGAGCTCTTTTGAATTAAAGCAAGATGTACTATAAATGTGGAAATAAATAAATGAAACGGAAAGGTAAAATGTTGAACCTTTAAAATATTATAAGACAAATAAATACAGGCTGTAGTCCTATACAATATTTTCTGGGAGAAACTGAGTTAATTTCCATGGAAATATGCAAGGGGAGTTGTATTTTCAAACTGGCATAATTTTAAATCATTTGCATTTTTCCCCAAAAGCAATGAATGCATTTTTTCCCTATGAGTTAGAAAGCATGGAATGTTTCAGCATACACTGGAATATTTTCAGAAATGACAAAAATTGTTTCAACCAATGTTAACTTTTCCGCAACTCTTAGAAATTAATACCTACAAAATATCTACAAAAGTTGAAGTCATCAAAGCGATATGCTGGATTTGTTTTGTTAAAAAATGTAATTCATTAGATTCACAAAGCAAGTTTTCACTGGGACTACCAGTTGATTTATTGGGGATCCTTAATTTTAATCCCATGCTAATCAACCCTGAATAGGCCAGGTTGAAAAAGAAAGACTGGCCTCAAATCACTCAGTGAGGGTAGAAGTCAACCTAGGTTTCCTCTGTTCCAGTGGTGGAATACGACTGGTACACCCCGGTACAGGGGTACTGGTGCCTGCTGGGACCACCAGGTACTTTTCTGGTATGGTGCTCCCGCCCACTCTCCTTACTGCTATTTGAGCTGATCAGGGCTTTCACACATGCGCACGGAGCTGTATGATGCTCTGCCAAGCACCTGGAGTGTCGTGGGCGGTAAGTACACGCGCGTGTGCTGCACGCATTCACGTGGTGGATGCCGGGACCCGTTGCAGCGTACTGGTTGCAACGGGATCCGGAACCCACCACTGCTCTGTTCTAATTCAACATCTTAACTGATGTATCACATTGGCTCATGACAGGATTTTTCTGCTGCCTTTAATCATTTTAGGTTTTGTGTGAAATGGACTTTAGAGGAGGGGGATGGACAGTGATTCAGAAGAGAACGGAAGGAACAGTTGAGTTTCAAAGGACATGGTCTGAATATTTGGATGGATTTGGCGACCTTTCAGGTATTGGTTTATTATTCATGCTACATCTCTTCCTAGTTGCTCCAATGTAGCTCAATGTCCTAACGCAGTGATGGCTAACCTTTTCCAAACAGAGTGCCCAAACTCCCAAAATGCAGTGTGCCCCCCCTATGCATGCTCCCTCATACATGTTCCACCACTGCATGCCTCCACCCCTGCGCATGCACACACGACCTCGGCCACTGCAAATACACACACAACCCCTGCACGTGCCCCGCCTACTGTGCATGTGTAGCAGAGATCTGACAACCAGCTGGCTGGTGAAAAATGAACGTGCATGCACGGCGGAGCTGAACCGGGGCGATGGCTCACAGAGAGGGCCCGTTTTTGCTCCCAGGAGGCTGCAGGGTGTCCCACTATGCTCAAAACCGGGTGTGGGGGGGTTTGGTGCAGTGCGCCCCCCCCCAGTCCGTTTTTGCTCCAAGGGGGCTGCGGCGAGACTCTCTAGGCTCAAAATGGAGAGCAAAATCAGCTCAATGTACCCAGTAAATTTTTCTCAGCTCCCCAGATCTCCTACTTCCCAGATCTCCCATACAAAAAGTCTCTCTCTCTTTGACGGCTCCATTCCGTCTTCCCCCTCCCCACGCCTTGTCTTCCTCTGATTCGGCTGCTGGAGGGGCCGGCAGCTGACAGACCACAATAGTTAATTTCAGAGCAAGCTACGAGAACATGGGCAAGACATAAGGATTTTTAAATTCTATATTCTGGTTTTTTTTTGAATAGGGGAATTTTGGCTCGGCCTCCGAAAGATTTTCCACATAGCAAACCAGAAAGCAACCAGTTTCATGCTTTACATAGACTTGGAGTCTGAAGATGACATGTATGCATACGCATCGTATGACAGCTTTTGGCTAGAGGACGAACTGTGCTCCTTCAAAATACATCTAGGGCGTTATTCTGGAAATGCTGGTAAGCTCTGGAGGCCCAAACAGTCGGTTTTTGAAAGCATGTTTCTACAATAGGGGAGAATAAGGTGACGAATAATGTCTGTAGCTGCACTGGATAGTCTAGAACCAAATCACAAAGAAAGAATGCACCCACATCCTTTTCAAACCAACTCTTTATGGGGAATTGGTCAAAATAGCATCTGGTTTTAGCCTCTTTGACCGAAAAGTCCATGGGCCATTCGCAGAATGAATTATTCTTGTCAGCTATAAGTAAATGTCTAAAATGAAAGCAAGTTCCTGTCATTGGAGAAGGTGGGATTTGAACCGTGGCTAAGATGCTGATTAGAACTTGTTGATCAGAAGGTCAACAGTTCGAATCCCTAGTGCCGCATAGTGGAGTGAGATCCCGAAAACAGAGGTCGGGAGCCTTGGCATAGTGCTCAGGCCACCACAGGCACCTCCAACATGAGTGACATTGAGCTGGCCATTCCCCTGGCCATTCCCCCTGTCATTCCCACCCCCAAGGTCAAACACACCCTGAAGTGGCCCTCAATGAAATCGAGTTTGACACCCCCTGCTCCTGAATGTCTGATTTGCAAAAGATTAAGACTCACATTAATTCCAAATTCTCATAGAAGAAACAAGTTGAATTATCTTTTTTTATATATAAATGTTTTTTTTTAACTTAAACATTCCATCTTCCATTAAACAGTGTGTCATCTGGGTACAAATATCTGTGCAATAACTATCAAAATTTACAACAGTATTCATTACATTGATATTGATTGTCTAATCTTAATAGTAATAATGAGCATAATAAATCTATTCATTTCTCCCTCTTAACATATCTTCTAATAAGAATGTAATAATAATATTAAATATAATAATCTTAATAGTCATATTGGTAAGAATCATCATATTGTTTACATCTCTATCTTAACATGTTTTCTATATTTCATTAATCTCCATTTATTTATAACTTCTGTTTTTATTTGCCAACTATTCATAACATAGCTCCCATGTCATATAAGATTCAGTTTGTTCTTTCTCCTTTATGGCAAGTGTTAGTCTATTCATTTCTGCACATTCTAATATTTTCCTAATCACGTTCTTATCAGTAGGGATTGCTCCACTTTCCCAGTTTTGTGCATACAATTCTAGCTGCGACTAATACGTGCATAATTAAATATGCATTCCCTTTACTATAACCTATAATTGAAACTTAGAGCAAATTGAATGATCTTTGATGACCATTGTTCCCTCCTTATTTGTTTGTTCCTGCTTAGGTGATGCATTTCGGGGATATAGAAAAGAAGATAACCAGGATACATTACCTTTCAGTACCTTTGATACGGATAACGATGGTTGCAATCCAGCCTGCTCTCTCCAAGAACCACCTATCAAGAGCTGCAGTAACTTTAGTGAGAACACAGGCTGGTGGTTTAACCAATGCGGTCTCGCAAATCTTAATGGTGTCCACCGATTCACAAGGAAGATGCTGGTATCAGGTATCCGGTGGGACACCTGGAAGGTTGAGAACAAGCCAGTCAAAATTAAATCTGTGTCCATGAAAATCAGAAGAACATATTTCAGATAAGAGGATAACATCTTTAACATCCAGAAATTAGGCTGTCTAATAGCATTTCTTGGTTTAATATGCATAACATTTTAGTCAGGGGTGGGATTGAAAAATGTTAGCAACTGGTTCTCCGTCTGGTTGCTGGGTGGGTGTGGTCATGCTGGGCATGGCCTACTCAGCCTCCTGCACCATGGTGGGAGTGGGGCATTTTCACCCTCCCCAGGCTCTGGAGGCTTTCCCTGAGCTTCCAGGAGGGCGAAAATGGCTGCCACAGGCACTGGAGGCTCTCCAGAGGCCGGAAATGGGCCCATTTCCAGGAGGCCCATTTTTCGCCCTCCCAGAGCCTCCGCGCAAACCCTGCACTTACCAGGCAAGATGAAGGGGCTGTGTAGAGACTCCAGGGAGAAGAGGGGAGGGGTGGGCGGGGCCAGCCAGTCCTTGCAACAACCAGTTTGGTGAACCGGATGCAAAATTAACATTCGGTTCGCCCGAACTGGTGCCAACTGGCTGAATCTCACCCCTGGTTTTAGTGTAACAATTTATTTAAAGATTTGAGGCACTTTGCACACTGCATTATTTTGCAGTTGCACTCTTCAGGACAATATAACTACATGTGTGATATTTCACCGCACTGCTGAATGCATCAATGACTGACTGTATTAGCACTCCATTACCGGATTGGAAAGCTATAAGCACGGTAATTCCAATCCCCCTCCTTTGCTACTGCTGCTCACTTCTTCTTTAGAACAGTCGGCAGAATTTCAGGCCAGAAAATTTAAAATATCAGTGTTACTTTAAGAGAAAGGATATGAAAGATATGAAATAATTGGACAAGCAACTGCAGTAAATCAGCGAAGGTAGTGGACAATAGGGCTGGATGAGATATGCTTTTTATTTTTTAGTGAATGATGAAAACGGGGGAAATAATCCTCACTATGGTTAAATATCTGACTGGGCAAAGATAATATTCAGAGTGTAGTTACAAAAATTTTTAGAGAAAAGGAAAGAATAAAAGTAGCCCTCCTTTAGCAACTGTTCGCAGTTAGGAGACGGATGAACATGTTTAGGACTGACCCTTGCATTTAGGTTTAGGTTTTTAGGTTTTATTGGTTTTTTATACCGCCCTCCTCCCGAAGGACTCAGGGAGGTGTACAGCCAGAGTAAAACAAATATATAAAAGTTTAAAAAGTTTTTAAAAGACATATTAAACAATTTGGCCTAACAATGAAAAAACCCAACCAACCCTGATTAAAATTAATAAAAATTTGTAATTTTTAAAAATCATTTTAATCATTTATGGCCTTTGCAGGTCTATAGAGCAAAGGAAAGTTGAAGTAAGATCATAAGCACAGTTGGGTTCACTTAGTGACCACTTTGCTTAACAAACAAGTTGCTGGTCCCAGCTGGGGTCATTAAATGAGGACTATCTGCCCTGGAGAAAAGGCCTTCTATCATATTTGATGCTGGCTATTTGCAAAACATAGTTTTTTTGCAATACAGGCCACCCACGATTAATGTTCTGTTTACATCGTTAATATCTGGAATCTGTTCTGTTCTCTTTAACAAATGCTTTCTTACAGCTTTTTGAAATAAATACTATCACTTGGAATGTCTATCGAGTGGCACTGTTAAGACAAAAAAAGCACAGCTGTGATCATATTACAATTCTACGGTTAACAAGATCACGTGAAGTGTTAATACCACTTTATAATGCCTTGGTAAGGCCACACTTGGAATACGGCATTCAGTTTTGGTCGCCACGATGTAGAAAAGATGCGGAGACTCTGGAAAGAGTGCAGAGAAGAGCAACCAAGAGGATTAGGGGACTGGAGGCTAAAACATTTGAGGAACTGTTGCAGGAAGTGGCCATGTCTAGTTTATTGAAAAGAAGGACTAGGGGAGGCATGACGCCAGTGTTCCAATATCTCAGAGGCTGCCACAAAGTAGAGGGAGTCAAACTATTCTCCAAAGCACCTGAGGGCAGGACAAGAAGCAATGGGTGGAAACTAATCAAGGAGAGAAGCAACTTAGAACTGAGGAGAAATTTCCTGACAGTTAGAACAATTAGTCAGTGGAACAGCTTCCCTCCAGAAGTTGTGAATGCCCCAACACTGCAAGTCTTTAAGAAGATGTTAGATAGCCATTTGTCTGGAACGGTATAGGGCAGTGATGGCGAACCTTTTTTGCCTCGGGTGCCTAAAGCACACACTCTTGCGCTATTGTGTGTGCTCATCTGCACACCCCATAATTTAATGCCTCCAATGCCGTGACCCCTCACCATGCACGGTTGGCACCACCTGCTGCCCCACGCATGTGCGCATGGCTTTTTTGGAGCCTGGGGAGGACAAAAATGGCCGCCCCCGGAGGCCGGAAACGGCCCGTTTTCTGACTTCCGGTGGGCCCGGTAGGTCCATTTTTTGCCCTCCCAAGGCTCCAGAGGCTTTCTAGGAACATGGGGAGGGCAAAAAAGGCCCAACACACAAACTGGAAGTTCAGGAATGGAATTCCAGGTTGCCAGTTGGGCCATTTTTCTCCCTCTGGAGGTTTCAGGAGGGCAAAAAATGGCCGAAAATCAGCTGGTCAGCATGCTCATGCGCGCTGGACCTGACAGGGCAACGCCTCGCGTGCCCTCAGAAATGGCTTCACGTGCCACCTGTGGCACCCGTGCCATAGGTTCGCCATCATTTCCTGCCTAGGCAGGAGGTTGGACTAGAAGACCTCCAAGGTCCCTTCCAACTCTGCTATTGTATTGTATTGTACAATCATGACTTACTGGAACCAGTTGCCTGAGTATGTGCACTACACTCTACCATAACATAACTACAAGGACTGGACTCATGTAACATAGGTAGCTTCCAAGTGGAGTGAGGAATGGGTATAAAAATATCTGTCCGCTTTCTAATATGCTGTGGGAAGAAAATATCCATCTCAGTTCCAAGCTAGGAAAAAGACACTGGAAACATGAAAGCTGATTGGAAAGATGGAGCAGAACCACATGGGTTTGTGGTTCTGGGCAGCTGACAAAAATGGAGTCGAAAGTGTGGGGAGGGGGCGTGTTATACCTTCTCTAAGCTTTGTATTTGAGCTTCCTGTTCAAGAACATGTCCTTTAATATTCTATTGGCTGTTGCCAGATTCCTATGGGGTCAAAAAGGGGTAATAGCTGGCTCTATAGGCAAAAGGGGAAATGCAAATTCTAGATGTTTGTCTGAGCTAACCTGGTCAGCCTCTGGCTTATTGTTTATCTGAGCTCCCAGGTGAAGTTTGGACTCCTCTGGGATGGTGCAATGAAGGGACATGTGTTCTGAAAGGGTGTTGGGCAATTCCTATTGTGGCATAATGGCTTTCTTCCTGTTTTGGATCTTGAGTGAAGGGGCTGCTTCTAATCCTACATTCTGTCTTGGTTCAGACTTTGCTGCAGGGAGTTTCAAAATATCCTGTCTTGAATGGATTTCTGCCTGCAGCATTTGCTTTGCCTATGAATAGAGCTATCTAGATACTTGTTTTCCTCTTTCAATGAGCTCTATCTCTTAAGTGCTGACATCTGCTGTGAGCTATTAAGGAAAGTGGAGGCTGCTTTCTGCCTCTAAAAAACATGTTTCTCCATTTCTCCTTTTGGAGAAATATAATATTCTGGTTTTTTTTTAAAATATTCTCCAAAATATTTCATCCTTCTAAGAGGGGTAGGAACTGACTTTCTACAATGCTATTCAAAATTTTTCAACTTGTTGCAGAGATGATATAAGAACTCTCAGAATTCCCAAAAATCATTGCCTGGAATTCTGGAGTTCTTTTATTAGAACATTTTGAGAGGTCATTTTATGGGCAGTTGTAACATAATGGACATTTTTTTTCATTTCCCCCATTTGGTCCCTTTTCTCCATGCTAACTTTAATTTTAATGAAAGCTATTATTTAAAATGATTCTTAGTATTACTCAGCAGCTGAGAAAAAGATGTTTTCTGCATTAAGCGGGGAAATCATACAGCCAGGCTCCAACTGACGTGGCAGTAGATGAAGACTGCTTTAAACATCTGGACAAAACTGAGCAATTTAGTCCAAGAATTTTGCTTTTTTTCTCTGAAAAGCTTATGGTCTGGGTTTCATAGCCTCTGTAATGCACTTTGATGGCAAGCCTTCAGTCTCTCTCTCTCTGTCTTTCTAAATGAAGTTAGCTGAATTCTCAGTAAAGTGCATTTATTTACAGATTACCCTGTTTCCCAGAAAATAAGCCCTCCCCGGATAATAAGCCCAATCAAGCTTTTGAACCCATGTGCTAAAAGAAGCCCTCCCCTGAAAATAAGCCCTCCCCAAAAATATTAACCGTACACGAAACTATGTGATTGGGCAATGCAGAAGAAATCCGTTTCATTCCGGTTCAATCCATTGGCTCAGTGGTGGTCAGTGATTGAAACACATAAGGGAATATTTCTCCCACCACTTTGAGTCTGGAAGCAATTCAATGGTGGAAACATAGACATTTTGGTGAGGTACCGGCGTTTAATACTGTAAGGAGCCCCAGATCGCTCCTGAGTGAAGGAGCGGAATGTCTGCCAGTTTGAACTGAGGTAACGGAATGTGAGACAACTGGCAGTTGGACCAGACTTCTTATCAGGTGGGGAGGTGGAGTAGAATGTCTAACTCCTTAGCAACAGAGCGTGTTTATATAAGGCAACTGGCAGTTGGAAGAGAGTTATTTTCAGGTGGGGAGGAGGAGTAGAATTCCTTAGCATCAGAGCATGTTATTTACTGTATAAGATATACTAATGATCTGATGGTCATTTAGAAAAATCCTTTCTTAACGAGAGCCTAGAAGCCAAGAGGAACATACATGCCAAATTCCAAGTTTGTAGGCTTTACGGTTCTGGAGATTTCATGATGAGTGAATAGCATTTGATGCCAGTGTTCCAATATCTCAGAGGGTGCCACAAAGAAGAGGGAGTCAAACTATTCTCCAAAGCACCTGAGGGCAGGACAAGAAGCAATGGGTGGAAACTAATCAAGGAGAGAAGCAACTTAGAACTGAGGAGAAATTTCCTGACAGTTAGAACAACTAACCAGTGGAACAGCTTGCCTGCAGAAGTTGTGAATGCCCCAACCCTGGAAGTCTTTAAGAAGATGTTGGATAGCCATTTGTCTGGAACGGTATAGGGCAGTGATGGCGAACCTTTTGTGCCTCGGATGCCTAAAGCACACACTCTCACGCTATTGTGCATGCTCATCTGCCCACCCCATATTTACACGGAGTAAAAGCAAATCTAAAAAAAAAGAATAAAAGAAAAAAGGAAAATGTTGAAGAAGAAAAAGAAAAGGAGGAAACTAAATTTATAAACCTTCTCTTCAACAGATAATTACATTCTTATAATCTTCTTTTCCTCTTAGATGTTATCCTTTCAGCCCCTCGCTTATTCCATGTCTGTTTTACTCCCCGTGGTATTAATCTTTAGAGGAAGCAAGCAAACCACATCTGTTTTATCCGTAAATTAAATTGAATTTTCAGAGATGGTATTTTTATTTGTCTTTTGAAGTCTGCTTTTCAGCTTTTCTCCACAGATTTGGAAAGGGTCTTGTGAGGCAGGAAAGGGTCTTGTGAGGCAAGATTTAAATCAAATCACTTCATTAAATACACACAGACTGTATGCCATGGGTTGAAAGGCTAACACAGAAAGATGCTCAAAAAAGGCTCTAGTAGAAGTGCCTCTCAAGAGCATGAGTGAAGTTAAAGCAGTGTTTTTCAAGTCTAGTAATTTTAAGGCAGAGGTGGGGAACGCTGGCTCCTTTATGACCTGTGGACTTCAGCTCCCAGAATTCCTGAGCCAGCCATACCGGCTCAGGCTCAGGAATTCTGGGAGTCGAAGTCTACAGGTCATAAAGGGCCCATCGTTCCCAATCCCTGCTTTAAGGTGTGTGAACATCAATTCCCAGAATTCCTCAGCCAGCATACTGGCTGCAGAATTCTGGGATTAAACTCCACGCATCTTAACAGTTGTCATATTTGAAAACCAGGGCTAAAGAGCTGCTGGTCAGAGGAAAGATGCACCATAAAGAGCAGAAGTGAAGGTCTATGCTTCTTAAATTAAATTTGATCTTCCCCTCCCCCCTCTGATTTTTGATTCCAGCCCTGCTCATATTTTAGGAGTGTGGCCTCCGATTGAAGTCACCAAATCCTGCATTAGATATTTGAAGTTGTACATCAAGATAAATAATGCCATGTGTGGGAATGCAATTTGGAGAACAGTTATGGAAGATTTATCTCCTTTATCCTCCCAGTATCTTTCAGATCTTGAATTTTATTACCCTTGGGGTGTTCTAATTTAATAAGAATTACAAGTATTGTAAATGTAATTTCATAAGACATTGGGTCTACAGATTTTTGCTTGTTTGTTTATTAGCTGCCCATCTAACCACAGGTGAGCGAGTTACAACCATAACAGAAAAGCAAAATATAGGTAGGAAAGACATAAATAAGTTAATACAGGCCAAACACTATGATCCAATTAAAAATGGGCAGGGCTGGAGCCCGAGGTGGTATTCAGCAGATTCTGACCGTTCTGGAGAACCGGTAGTAGAAATTTTGAGTAGTTCGGAGAACCAGTAAATACCACCTCTGACTGGCCCCGCCCCATCTTTTCTCTGCCTCCCGAGTCCCAGCTGATTGGGAGGAAATGGGGATTTTTGCAGTAGCCTTCTCCTGGAGTGGAGTGGGAATGGAGATTTTGCAGTATCCTTTCCCTGCCAAGCCCGCCAAGCCACGCCCACCAAGTCACGCCTTGTCTACCTAGCCACACCCATCAAATCGGTAGTAAAATTTTTTGAATCCCCCCACTAGCTGGAGCTGATGAACGGGAGGTGAGATCTGTTTTTAATCTATCAACCACTTCCACTGTGATACTCCCCCATTGAGTCCCTTTTAGGTGAAATAGGGCGGTATATAAATCGAAACAATAAATAAATTGGAACCCCAAACTAACTGGCAGAGCCTTACAGAAGACTTACAGAAGATTGGGAAAGTTGGAGTCGAACTTACTCCATGGGGCAAGATGTTCCAGAGGACATTCATATGTTCTGTAGCATAAGATTACAGCCCTTCTATTCATCCAGTGGCAGATATTTTTTTTAGGCTACATTCACATTGAAGTAAAGCAACATTTTAGCTTTATATTATTATGGCTGTGGATTATAGAATCTGAAGTCTCATACACATTATTTCCAGGAATGAAAAAGTCATTGAATAATATCTGGATTGGCAGAAAATAATCATCACTCCAGCTGAATTACTGGATCAGCAGGTGGCAGTACAAGCAAGGAAATAGAGTTATATTTTCTTGCATTTATTGTGATTATTGGACAAAATTGTCCTTTCCCCCTTTCCTTCTGTCTTTTCTTTCTCTGTTACACATAGATGAATTCAAATGAAACAATTAATTCAGGGAAGGGAGGGAATAGAGGCATAACTATAATCTCTTATATTTATAGAAATGTTGTCTGACATTTAAAAAGCTATACAACTTCATTCTAACCATTCATTTAATGTCCATTCAAAGTTGTAATGGCACTGACAAAAAACATGAACGTATGACTGTTTTTCACACTTAAAACCATTGCAGCATCCCCATGGTCATGGGATCAAAATTTGGACGCTTGGCAACCGGCAAGTACTTACGACGGTTGCAGTGTCCCAGGGTCATGCAGTCATCTTTGGTGACCTTCTGACAAGCAAAGTCAACCTGGAAGCCCGATTCACTTAGGAGCTGTGTTACTAACTTAACAACTGGAGTGATTTACTTAACAACCGTGGCAAGAAAGGTTGTAAAATGGGAAAAACTCACTTAACTACTGGATGGGTAGTAACAAACTCAAACTCAACCCGTCCAAGACCGAGTGGCTGTGGTTTCCGGCACCCCGGTTTAGCCAGATAAGTCCAACACTGGCCATCGGGGGCGAACATCTTGCCCCCGTGGAGAGGGCGCGCAACTTGGGCGTCCTCCTGGATTCCCGGCTGTCCATGGAGGACCATGTGGCGGCCGTGGCCAGGGGGGCATTCTATCAGGTTCGCCTGATACGCCAGTTGCGCCCCTTACTAGACCGGGGGGCCCTTCACACAGTCACTCAAGCGCTCGTGACATCTCGGCTGGATTACTGTAACGCTCTCTACATGGGGCTCCCCTTGAGGTGCACTCAAAAGCTACAGTTAGTGCAGAATGCGGCCGCGCGGGTGGTTATGGGTGCCCCAAGGCAAGCCCACGTAACACCTCTCCTGCGCGAGCTGCACTGGCTGCCTGTGGCCTTTCGAGTGCGCTTCAAGGTATTGACTACCATCTTTAAATCGCTCCATGGCTCGGGGCCTAGCTATATACGAGACCGCCTCCTGCCCCATACATCCCTTCGTCCGGTCCGCTCCCACAGAGCGGGCCTTCTCCGGGTGCCGTCGGCTGGGCAATGCCGGCTGGCGACACCCAGGGGAAGAGCCTTCTCTGTGGCGGGCCCGGCCCTCTGGAACGACCTACCCCCCGACCTACGCACTACCTCGGACCTCCGCCTCTTCCGCCAACGTCTTAAGATGTACTTATTCCAACAAGCCGGCCTAGGATAGCCACCCGCTTCTGACTTTTTAAATAAATTATAATTGGCTACGGTTTTAATAACGGGTTTTAGCACAGGTGAGTTAATTTAATATATTTTTAATAGATGTATATTGTATTTATGGTTTTATATAATGCCTGTGCGCCGCCCTGGGTCCTAACAAGGAGAAGGGTGGGGTATAAATTTAATAAATAAAAAATAATAATAATAAACAACTGTCTTTCTTAGCAACAGAAACTTTGGGTCAATTGTGATCATAAATCAAGGACTACCTGTACAGTTTTTTTTAAAGATACTACAACAAACACAACATTGTGACTTGCTCTTTTCATGGTGCCAGTGTCTTCTGTCCCTTACTTTCTGTTTTTTTCTTACTCAGCCATCAGCATGATGTTCATTAAATATCTTCATTGGTAAGTGTTGGTTGGTTTCATTGTTCTATATGGCTATAGACTTTATTTTTGGGACATGTTACTTGGAGTCTTGACGGAGTTTTACACCCCTGCTCTAAAAGGATGCAGATTACCAACTGTCTGAAAAGAATATAAATCCTTCCATTCTCCACTATTCTGTCAGAGCTGAAGAAGCTTCTTGGTTGGGAAGCAAAATGTCTTCAAAAGAAAAGAAAAAGAAAAAAATCCAGTTGCCTCCTGAAAAAGCACCTTTGGGAAACATCTGTAAGAAAACAGCCCATTTCAAAATTTATTTCAACAAACTTTCAGAATTAATTTCAACAGTGATTTCCTAAGGATTGATTCTTGACTTAATCTTATAGAATCTGTAAAATCTCTTTTCAGGACATCCGTAACGTAGGTTTCTTCCATCAAAATGAGCATCTTAAAGTTGCCAAGGTTGTGAAAACGAATGATGTAGATACTGTGGAATCAAGTTAGTGCTGGATTATTATGTCTCACGGATTTCCTTTCGGTAACTAAATCTGATTTCAGCTCTTTTTCTTCATTTATCAGGTTGAAGCAAAATAGAGTTTGGTTGTGGTTTATCCAATGTTATAAACTGAGCTACAGCAGCTTGTAAGTCATAATTCATGACTTGGAGTGCCATAAACTTAGCCATTGTAGTTAGTTCAATAATTACAAGAAGAACAAAGGCAGTGTTTTGCAAAAAAAAAAATTACAGTTATGATAGCATTTCTTTAATTGTTATTAACAAGGGATATTTTTTCAGAACATCACAGAATAGTTTAATCATTCAGTCAATTCAATGTCATAAGCCTCACTGACTGAGTTTGTAGAATACAGGTAGTCCTCAACTTATGACCACAATTGAGCCCAAATTTTTTTATTCTCTTATATACCATTTTAAGTATACATTCACGTAATTATTTTTCTTTACATTTATCATTCTTATACATTTGTTACTCCATTTTATAGGTTATAACAGGGGTCTCCAACCTTTGCAACTTTAAGTCTGAAGGACTTCAGCTCCCAGATTTCTCCAGCCAGCAAAGCAAAGGTTGGAGACCCCTGGGTTATAATATACATATATAGCTTGGGTTGCTTTGTTTACCATCCCTCCCTCCTATTGTAATACCACCTTATTTTCCTTTTCTTTTCTCCCTCCCTCCCTTCACTACTTTCCTCTTTCCTCCTCTCCTCTCCTTTCCTTTTACCCTTTCCTTTCTCCTACTCCTACTCTTCCTCTTCCCCTACCTACCCTCTCTCCTCTTTCGAGCCCAAAACTTCTGTTGCTAAACGAGACAGTTCTTAAATGAATTTTACCCTATTTGACGCTCTTTCTTGCCACAGTCATTAAGTGAATCACTACAGTTGTTGTCAAGTTAATAACATTGTTGTTAAATGAATGCAACTTCCCTGTTGACTTTGCTTATCAGAAGGTCAAAAAAAGTAATGACATGACCACAGGATATAGCAACCGTTATAATATGAGCCAGTTTCCAAGCATCTGAATTTTCATCAACTGGCCCCTGTGGAGAGGGCGCGCAACTTGGGTGTCCTCCTGGATTCCCGGCTGTCCATGGAGACCATGTGGCGGCCGTGGCCAGGGGGACGTTCTATCAGGTACGCCTGATACGCCAGTTGCGGCCCTTACTGGACCGGGGAGCCCTTCGCACAGTCACTCAAGCGCTTGTGACATCCCGGCTGGATTACTGCAACGCTCTCTACATGGGGCTCCCCTTGAGGTGCACTCGAAAGCTACAGTTAGTACAGAATGCGGCCGCGCAGGTGATTATGGGTGCCTCAAGGCAAACCCACGTAACACCTCTCCTGCGCGAGCTGCACTGGCTGCCTGTGGCCTTTCGAGTGCGCTTCAAGGTGTTGACAACCATCTTTAAAACGCTCCATGGCTCGGGGCCTAGCTATATACGAGACCGCCTCCTGCCCCATACATCCCTTCGTCCAATCCGCTCCCACAGAGAGGACCTTCTCCGGGTGCCGTCGGCAGGGCAATGCCGGTTGGCGACACCCAGGGGAAGGGCCTTCTCTGTGGCGGGCCCGGCCCTCTGGAACGACCTACCCCCTGACCTTCGCACTATCTCGGACCTCCGCCTCTTCCGCCAACGTCTTAAGACGTATTTATTTCAGCAAGCCGGCCTAGGATAGCCCCCCGTTTCTGACTTTTTAAAAATAAATTATAATTTGGGAAGGTTTTTAACATGGGTTTTAGCACGGGTTAACTAATTTAATATATTTTAATTGATATTTATTGTATTTTGTGGTTTTAATAATGCCTGTGCGCCGCCCTGGGTCCTAACAAGGAGAAGGGCGGGGTATAAATGTAATAAAAAATAAAATAACACGACCATGGGGATGCTGCAGCGGTTGTAAGTGTGAAAAATGGTCATAAGTTACTTTTTTCAGTGACACTGTGTCTTCAAATAGTCACTAAATGTACTGTTGTAAGTCAAAGACTACCTTAATATTTAATCAAGTCAGCTAAATATTGAATGGATCTATTGCATATGGGAAGCTAGTTAGTTCTCACTCTGGTTCAGAAAGTTTTTTTTTCCTTGGTGAAAGAGCATAATATATTCATTCATTCATTCATTCATTCATTCATTCATTCATTCATTCATTCATTCATTCATTCATTCATTGAATTTGAGTAGCTGCCCATATCAGACCAATGACTGGGTAGCGCCCAACCATAAAAACAATTAAAATTATGAAAAAAATAAATCAAATACAAATAAGAGCCAAAAGATATTATAATCTATAAGTGACAACATTAACCAAATTGACCATAGTTCACTCTAATCATTTTGCACTTAGACATATTGTGCAAACACAATATGTGTTCCTTTTGGTAAGTCAGTCACTGCATCAGAGAAATGTATTTCCTAATACAGCCTTCCCTGACCTGCTTCCTTTTACTGTGGATGGATCGGATTACAAGCCCCACAGATATCAACTTGCATAGACAGAGGTCGTGCTGGTTGAGCATGATGAAAATTATAGTCTACACATCTGGAGGGTCAGAAGGAATATATTTAGGATTACAGAGTAAACAAAGGAATCAAGAATGAATTTCAAGATGTTAGAAGGAAATTTTGGAACTATTTATGGAAAGCTTGAAATAGAAATATGTTTTGCATGTTATGGATTTAGATAATATCAAGTGTTGGAAACCTTTGTAACTTAACTTCACTCAGGAATTTAGATATTTTTGTTCTTCAAGGTTAAAAGGCACAAAAACAAAACCTTAGCTTTATATTTAAAAAAAACCTGTTTGAAGCGTTAATGTTTCATTTATGGAAATAATATGATTGTAACTGAATAGGAAGATTCCCTACAAAAACATTTTCAATTTTCTTCAAAAAATGTAGGGACATTAATAATTGATAGAGCTCCAAGCTACAAATTTAGGTAAAAATGCTTGGAATCCCATTTATTTTCTCTAATAATTGGGACAGTGCTCCATTTATTTATGAGGTAGAAAAATACATTTATATTATACCATTCACCAGTTCAGTCTAATGCTTTATTCCTGAGAATAAATGTGAAAGTAAAATAAACACAACCAAAGGGTTTCCAAATATGTGTGAATAGACCAAATATCACTGTGAATCTATCTGAGGGTTCAGAAATTGTATAGGGAAAAGGGTAAAGGTTCCCCTCGCACACATGTGCTAGTCATTCCCAACACTAGGGGGCAATGTTCATCTCTGTTTCAAAGCTGAAGAGCCAGCTTTGACGTCTCCGTGGTCATGTGGCCTGCATGACTAAACGCTGAAGGTGCACGGAAAACTGTTACCTTCCCACCAAAGGTGGTTCCTATTTTTCTACTTGCATTTTTACATGCTTCCGAACTGCTAGGTTGGCAGAAGCTGGAGAAAGTAACAGGAGCTCATCCCATTACGCGATTAGGGATCCGGAGTGCTGAACTGCCGACCTTTCTGATTGACAAGCTCAGCATCTTACCCACTGAGCCACTGCAAAATTATATATTACAACCCAAATATTTTATTAGAATTACATCTACCTGTCCAAAGGAGGACCATCAGAAGGATTGGGGAGAAGAGAAATTGCTTGCCTAATTAAGTAGTCTTATTGATTGAAATAATTAATCCAGAAAAAGATCATTTTGCTCCAAAACAGCCTTATTTTGGTGTGGGGGAGGGGAATAAGAATGAGAATAAGAATAAAGGTCATTGAGTTTGGACCATAATTAAGCGAAGGCTCTGGTTGTAAGTTGTGATCGTCCTGATATGACTGGATTCAATTTTATGATCATTTTTATAACAGCAAATAAGCAAGCCCCACTCTCGCCTCACAATCAGGAGGCTGTGAGTTCGATCCTAGCTAGAGTCAGATATTTCTCTCTCTGGGCACACAGAATATATCTGCTGAACAAAACTCCACATTGGTGATAGGAAGGGCATCGGGCCATTAAAACACTCTGCTAGCTCTATTCATTTGCCCAGACTCCATCCTGCAAGGGATTATGGGGTTGTTAAAAGAAGATGATGAAGTAAACGAGCCCTGCAGTTGTTAAGTGAATTATACGGTCATGTCCAAATCTAGCGCTTTTTTCTGGAAAATGACAAAAAAAAATCCATTTCAGAACGTGATCACTTGGCGCAAGATGGTGCAATCAGTCGTAAATGTGAGCTGGTTGCCCAGTGCCTGAAATGTGACCATTTGATAGTGAGGGTGATGCCACAAGCTTCTGTGGAATCTTCATCTTCACCACCATTTTAGTTTTCCAAGATTATCCCTTTGGGGAAATGGAGCAGAAGGAGACGGGAAATAAGTGTACTTCTGCATCAGCACTAATTCTGATCTGATCAGGCCTTCAAAATTGTGGATTATGGGTTTGTTTTGTTTTTTTGTTCCTGTGTGGGAAGATGATAAAAAGAAAGTGAAATAACAGTCTCACCCTTTTCTTTGTAATTGGAAGGACTAAGAAAATGACAACTAAACAAGTGACCTTGTCAATCCGGATCAGATGGGACAATTTGCCATGACTAATTATAACAAATCGTCAAGCACCCTAGTGCTTTGCATGATGGCTATTTTCCTGAAAAAAAAGGGAGGTAGTTAACTTTGCAAGCAAACAAGCAAAAAGACCAGCCATGAAAAAAAAAAAAAAAAAACAAACTCTTATCAGCTGGGTCTTTGTCTTATCTCCTGATAAAGAAAAAAAGTATGGGTTTTTTTTTTGTCTCTCTCTCCAGCCTGCCTACCTATGAAATAATTACATCTGATCAGTTATTAATTCATTCTATTCCATTTCTGCTGTGTTTACTTTGTCTAGATCAGGGGTCTGCAAAGTCGGCTCTTTTAAGACTGGTGGACTTCAACTCCCAGAATTCCCCAGCCAGCTATGCTGGCTGGGGAACTCTGGGAGTTGAAGTCCACCAGTCTTAAAAGAGCCGACTTTGCAGACCCCTGGTCTAGATATACAGGGGGAAAAGGTTGTATAGGTCTACAAAGGAATATGTTGTGTATATGAATGTGAACATGTGTGTGCCTCTTTGAATCAGTTTTGAACTCTAGGTTTCCTGGGCAAGATTTCAGATGTGTGCCATTCAGTGGCGTAGCGTGGGTTGTCAGCACCCGGGGCAAGGCAAGTAATTTGCGCCCCCTACTGCTGCTGCTGCCGCCTCCAGGCGCCCCGTGTGCGGCGTCCTGCTTCTCCCACCTTTCTGCCGCTGAATCCTTTTGTTAAAGAGGCTGGAGCCGCCGAGTGTCGTTCAGAGCGGCGGCAGCCGAGGCTGAGGACTTGGCTGGGGGCTCCTCCGGCATTTGCCTCAGCCGCCGCCGCCGCTGCCACCACTCTCACGCGGGCTTGAAGGATGGCAGCGGCGAGGAGTCGGCATGACAACGTGAGGGGGGCACCCTCCGCTCCCGAGGCGGCCGCCTCGCCTGACGCTGCCAGCCGCCCCAGCCCGGAGGGACGGCGACTCGACCCTTCTGAGCATGTGCGAAGCCTTTCCCTCGGCCGCCTTCCTTTCGAGGAGCACTGAGGAGCAGCGAAGCCGTTTCCTGGCCAGAGCCAAGCGAGGCTTGTGTGGAACCGAAGCCGAGCGGAGTTCTCGTCTTCGTCTTTGCTGCCGCCGCCGCCGCAACTGTAGACACTCCCGAGTTTGGCTTTTTCGGGAAAGGGCTGCTGTAGCAGTGGTGCCCTTCGCTTTGCCCACGAGAAGGACCATCGGGCGACAGTCAATATATCTCTACAGTTTTAGCAACGAGGCGCCCGCGTGGCAAGGAAGTGTTGGGGTGAAGATGTTGCAGCATCTGCGGGAACTAACTTTAAAGGAGAGAAAGGGAAACTTTCCCTTTTCCTTCTTTTTAACGGGAATTCCTCCCCTCCGCCGCAAAATATAGGGTGAAGGAGCTAATTCTCGGGATAGTATCCCCTAGATAGGAGCGTACTCAAAGCTGTAAGGGGTGTATTCAATAGTTGAATACACCCCTTACAGCTTTTAGTACGCACACACCCCCTCCACAGTGGGCGGCGACCCGGCGGCTCGGATCGGATTCGCACAGCCAGCACTGCAGAGAGAGTGAGTGAGCCAGGCAGGGGCAGAGAGCTGCGAGTGCGAGCGCGCCCCCCCAGATGTTGCGCCCGGTGTGGCCGGCCCCCCCCTGCACCTCCCACGCTACACCTCTGGTGCCATTGTTTTTTTCCTCCTCTTCCTCTTCCTCCTCCCACCTTTATATTTTATAAATAACTCTAATACTCCTTCTTCCTCCTACTTTCTCAGCAGTGGTGGGATTCAAACATTTTTACTACTGGTTCTGTGGGACTGGCTTGATGGGCGTGGCAGGGGAAGGATACTGTAAAATTTCCATTCCCTCCCCACTCCAAAATCCCCATTTCATCCCGATCAGCTGGGATTCGGGAGGCAGAGAACAGATGGGGATGGGGCCAGTCAGAGATGGTATTTACTGGTTCTCTGAACTACTCAGAATTTCCACTACCGGTTCTCCAGAACTGGTCAGAACCTGCTGAATACCACCTGATTCTCAGCCTTCTATCCTTCCAAGGTCAGTAAAATGAGGACCCACATTGTTGGGGGACATATGCTGCCTCTGTAAACTCCCTAGAGAGGCCTGGCTCGCGGTGCCTCTGCCAGTGAAAATGGAGCTCGGGAAGGCTACGTGGGGCCCTCCCGAGCTCCATTTTCACTGGCAAAGGATAGCAGATGGCCATTGAAGTCAAAAATGAAGCTCACAGTGGCTACAGATGCCCCCGACCCGAATGATACAATGCAATGCAATGCAATGCAATGCAATGCAATGCAATGCAATGCAATGCAATGCAATGCAATGCAATGCAATGCAATGCAATGCAATGCAATGCAATGCAATGCAATACAATGCAATACAATACCAGAGTTAGAAGGGACCTTGGAGGTCTTCTAGTCCAACCCCCTGCCTAGGCAGGAAGCCCTATACCGTTTCAAACAAATGGCTATCCAACATCTTCTTAAAGACTTGCAGTGTTGGAGCATTCACAACTTCTGGAGGCAAGCTGCTCCAAGGGTTTAATTGTTCTAACTGTCAGGAAATTTCTCCTCAGTTCTAAGTTGCTTCTTTCCTTGATTAGTTTCCTCCCATTGCTTCTTGTTCTACCCTCAGGTGCCTTGGAGAATAGTTTGTCTCTCTCTTCTTTGTGGCAACCCCTGAAATACTGGAACACTGGTGTCATGTCTCCCCTAGTCCTTCTTTTCATTAAACTAGACATGGCCAGTTCCTGCAACCGTTCTTCATATGTTTTAGCCTCCAGTCCCCTAATCATCTTGGTTGCTCTTCTCTGCACTCTTTCTAGAGTCTCCACATCTTTTCTACATCGTGTTAACCAAAACTGAATGCATTATGACGTTGAGCTGATCACGCTCACCCGAGCCATGCCCACCGCAGCCCCTCAAGGTCAAACACAATCCTGTTGTGGCCCACAGTGAAATCAAGTTTGACACTCCTGCTCTAAAGCAGGGGTCTCCAACCTTTGCAACTTTAAGTCTGAAGGACTTCAGCTCCCAGACTTCTCCAGCCAGCTGGAGTCTGGGAGCTGAAGTCGTTCAGACTTAAAGTTGCAAAGGTTGGAGACCCCTGCTCTAAAGGATAACACTCCAGGAAGGCCAACCCACTCAACAAACAAGTTTCCCCTTTGAAATTGTACAGGAGATGGAAGATCATTACGGTCCTTGGCATGTTGCTAAGAATAAAATCATTTATCATACAGATTTTAGAAAAGAGAAATATCTTGAAATGTCAGCATTGCACAGGGCCTAGTAGCAAATTTGTTATTGTCACCAGCAATGAAAAATGCATTGCCTTGATAAACAGAATTTATCTAGCTCTGAAATATGCCAACCATACAGTTTTACATACTGAAAGATACCAATCTCACTTATTTTTTTAACAAGGAGATTGCCATTTCTAAAATTACCAATGCTGGGAAAATGCATGTTTCTTATTTAGATATGAGCAGTTAAGGAGATATTTCCTGTGAAAACAGCTGGCTTTTTCCCATGAGTAATTTTGACCCTTTCCATTTGATTTCTGTGTGAGGATGGGATTAACAAAAATAACTAAACAAAGTTTTTTTTTAATTTAAAAAAAAAGTCTAAATGGGCCATGGGAATAAAATAGCAATATTCTTTTCAGCATTCACGCAGCGATATACAGATGTTATTGTGGAAAATTTGTTGGAATCTTTAGTCTCTAATGATGACTGTTGTTAGGTTCAAACTGGGCTCGTGTTTCAGAGAATTGCTTTGTTTCATGCATCTTACTCATAGGATGCTTTGGTTTCTACCATCACTAAATGTTTAACTATCTGGGTTTCTAATATATTGGACTAAACACTATTTATTTATTTATTTATTTTATTCAATTTATATCCCGCCCTTCTCCGAGAGGACCCAGGGCAGAGTATACAATACTCTGTATCCATATAGCTATACATTTATATATCTACACCAAAGGTGAGAAGGTAACAGCGTTCTGTGCACCTTCACACAGGGTATTGGGGTTTAATTTATTTTTAGTACTATTTATTGTTATGTGTGTCTTTTTATTCTATTTTAACTTCCTGTGCACCGCCCCGAGTCCCTTTGGAGAGAGTGGGGCGGTTTATAAATTTAATAAATTGAAATTGAAATTGAATTCAGAGTTTAGTCATGCTGGCCCCATGACCACGGAGATGTCTTCAGAGAGCGCTGGCTCTTCGGCTTTGAAACTGAGATGAGCACCACCCCCTAGAGTTGGGAACGACAGCACATATGTGCGAGGGGAACCTTTACCTTTATCTATATTATCTATATCCAGAGGTGGTATTCAGCAGGTTCTGACCAGTTCTGGAGAACTGGTAGTGCAGATTTTGAGTAGTTTGGAGTACCGGTAAATACCACCTCTGACTGTCCCCAGTGTTAGGAGATATCTCCATTGGGAGACAGCAAAGTTGTGCAGCAGAGCATGCAGCTAGAGAAAACGTTGCTAGTGTACACACAATTAGTAGACCAGACACTGTTATGAAAAATAAAATAGCTTTTGCTGGAGTTGTAAAAACTAAAAAAACTAAACTACTGCTCAAGAAGCAGTGATGTTAAAGTGAGCCAAAAACAAAGTCTTAACAAATATCAAATTGCTTACAGTCAGCAAACCACACTTTTTCTTCTTCTTCAGTAGACAGCACACAAACAGTCAGTTATCAAACAGTAAAACAGCAAATCCGGCAGAGAGAGAGAGAGCATAGGTTCTGCTGTTTCCTCTTATAGTGGATATAATTGCACTTCCTAATTGCATTCCAACATTCCAACATCCTTAAAGCCACAATGACCATTTGCAAATCATGGTATAATAGATTGCCTACCCAACTCTAGGAGTCTACTCCTAACACCCACACCCATCTATTCTCTGCCTTCCAAGAATTTTGCAGTAACCTTCCCCTGGAGTGGAGTGGGAATGGAGATTTTACAGTATCCTTCCCCTGCCACGCCCACCAAGCCACGCCCACCAAGCCAAGCCACACCCACAGAACCGGTAGTAAAAAATTTGAATCCCTCCACTGCTATATCTATATAATCTATATCTATATAATCTATATCTATCTTTATTTTATATTCTCTCTCTTTCTCTCCGTCCATCCTTCCATCTATGACTATGTGCACCACACAGGGTTATTAACAAAACTCCAAACCAATATAAATAGTCAAAAACAATGAAACAAAAACATTAAAAACACAAAATGCAGGAGAATGCCAACTATAGCTTACAAACAATACAGTAACTTTCAGGCTCCAACATTCACAGGATCCACACAGGTCTGAAAAGAGTCATGTTTGCATGGTCTTCTGAAAATCCCAGAGGAGTTGGGACCAATCTAACTTTAGGGATGGGAGATTTATTTTATTTATTTATTTCTTAGACTTATATAACTGCTCCCTCTCCCCAAAGGAACCCGGGGCAGTGCACAGGAAATTAAAACACATGAATATCACAATTATAAATAATTAAAACCGAATTAAATAAATTATCCCTGCGCTAAAAATTTAAAATCATTAAAACTCAACCCCATTTAAAACCCAATTAAAACAATTTAAGGTACAGACTATAGGCTAGGTAAATAAATTAGGCCAGACCGGCCTGATGGAACAAAGGGGTCTTTAATTTCTGGTGGAAGGCGCGGAGGTCCGTAGTTGTTCTAAGATCGGGGGGTAGGTCATTCCAGAGGGTTGGGCCCACCACAGAGAAGGCCCTTCCCCTGGGCGTCGCCCTCTGGCATTGCCTAGCGGATGGCACCTGGAGAAGTCCCTCTCTGTGGGAGCGAATTGGCCGGAGGGATGTATGGGGTAGGATGCGATCCCGCAGATAACTAGGTCCCATGTCATGGAGCGCTTTAAAGATGATGTTCCAGAAGAGACTTTTGGAGGTGGAAACATTCTATGTGGACCTGTATTTCTGCGAAGGGAAACCATTTGATTACAGTACTTTTCTTGATCCCCTGTGAGGATTGGAAATGTGGCACATATCATAGCAGTTCTGGTGAGAGAGATATTCCCTGAAGATGGGCTCTATCACCAGTTCGAAAGTTAAAGTTCTGGTCCTAGTGACCAACCCCGATTGGATTGTGCAATAGCAGTTCACTCCAGGGGTGAAATGCTACCGGTTTGGGCCGGTTCGTCCGAATTGCTAGGAAAAATG
Source organism: Rhabdophis nuchalis (assembly GCA_039707465.1). Taxonomy (NCBI): domain Eukaryota; kingdom Metazoa; phylum Chordata; class Lepidosauria; order Squamata; family Natricidae; genus Rhabdophis; species Rhabdophis nuchalis. The sequence continues at coordinate 51,194,330 of CM077649.1, forward strand.
CTATCGGTTTGCCCGAACTGGTAGTTGTTGCGATGCCCGATGAATAAGAGTCTGGAGTCAGAGATTGGATTTGCAGGAAGATACAACGCTCGAGAGCGGAGGCTTCTTGTTTATTATAGCCATGATACAAAAGAAAGATTCTGATAGGTTGAAATGACCTCGTGTACGATCTCTTCCTGACTGCTGTGTGTACGTGCTGGATGCGGAGTTCCAATGCGAGTCATTGTTACTATGTGTATTCGCGACTCTGCTATTTTCTATACGTGCGAATTGGCTGCTATGTATACGTGCGTGTCTGGGAGTCCGATGCGAGTTTATTCTGTCAGCGTGGTGCTTTGTGCCCTGGCTGCAGTAAATTTCCTCTACAGTAGTAATGCTCTCTACATGGAGCTGCCCCTGAAGAGCACCCAGAGGCTTCAGCTGGTCCAGAATGCGGCTGCGTGGGTTATCATTAGGGTACCTAGGCAGGGGTGGGTTTCAAAATTTTTGGAACAGGTTCTGTGGGTGTGGCCTGCTTTGTGGGAGTGGCTTGCTGGCCATGTGACCGGGTGGGAGTGGCTTGCCAGCCATGTGACCGGGTGGGAGTGGCCAATTTGTATATATGTGTATATATATATATTTCAGTTAATGGTACAGAAAGAGGGGAGGGGGGGTTGCTGGCTTGTGAAACCAGCCTCAGGTAGGCTGCCGGTCTGTTTTCTAAGCCTCACACCTAAACTCCGTTCAAGGAAATTCCGATTTAAATAAACAGATCGCTTCTCCCCCGCATCCAGCCTCCCCCGTCCCCTCCATTTGGCAAGGCGCAGAGCCAGAAGCCTCCCCGCTCTTCCAGCACCGACCTTCTACCTGAGGAGACCTGGGGGGGGGGGGGAATGGCGGCCTATCTCAATCGGGAGACTTTCCCAAGTGCAGCCGAAGGATCCCTCCATCAGCCAGGCCGGCTCTCCGAAGGGGTCCCCCTTTCCCCTTCTCCATGGGGGTGGGTGGTGGGGGTGGGCCGCTCACCTCGTCGCCCCACTTGAGCACGTCCTTGTGCCTCTCCCCGACGGCCCGGTAGATGTGCAGGAACTGCTGGATGCCGTGTTTGCGCACGTGCTCCGCGTGCCGCTGCGTCTTCTCCCAGCTGAGTGGAGAGCCTTGCGACAGAAGCCCCATGGCTCTGCCGGGGAGGAAGAGGAAAAGGCAACCTGCGGCCGCTGCTGCCGTGACAACTCCGAAGAGCAGCGCTCGGGCCAGGAGCCGCCGGCCCCAAAAAAAGAAAGCACACACACACAACCTACTTCAGGCGGCGGGAAACACGCAAGGAGAATCCACTCGCGGCTAGGCATAGGGGGGAAGAGGTGGCTGAGCAAAGGGAAGGGGGGGAAAGGCGATCCCACCGCCTTCCCGAGCCTCCCGCTTTGCCAGCAGCCAGTACTCTTCGCAGAGGGAAAAAGAAGACAGCGCAGTCGCCTTGCTTGCTTTCCTGCCGGCCGGCCCAGCCCCTGCTGCTGCCGCCACCGCCGCCGCTAACTGCTGCTCCCAGCTGTCTTCTTTTTCCCTCTGCGAAGGGTACTGGCCGCTGGCAAAGCGGGAGGCTCGGGAAGGCGGCGGGATCGCCTTTCCCCCCCTTCCCTTTGCTCAGCCACCTCTTCCCCCCTACGCCTAGCCGCGAGTGGATTCTCCTTGCGTGTTTCCCGCCGCCTGAAGTAGGTTGTGTGTGTGTGCTTTCTTTTTTTGGGGCCGGCGGCTCCTGGCCCGAGCGCTGCTCTTCGGAGTTGTCACGGCAGCAGCGGCCGCAGGTTGCCTTTTCCGCGCGCCTCCTCTCGTGCTCTCTTCTTCCTCCCCGGCAGAGCCATGGGGCTTCTGTCGCAAGGCTCTCCACTCAGCTGGGAGAAGATGCAGCGGCACGCGGAGCACGTGCGCAAACACGGCATCCAGCAGTTCCTGCACATCTACCAGGCCGTCGGGGAGAGGCACAAGGACGTGCTCAAGTGGGGCGACGAGGTGAGCGGCCCACCCCCACCACCCACCCCCATGGAGAAGGGGAAAGGGGGACCCCTTCGGAGAGCCGGCCTGGCTGTCTTCTTTTTCCCTCAGCGAAGCATGGGCGAGGAGGAGGCGGCGCTTCGCTGAGGGAAAAAGAAGACAGCGCAGTCGCCTTGCTTGCTTTCCTGCCTGCCCGCCCCAGCTGGGAGCAGCAGTTAGCAGCGGCGACTTACTTCCGGGTCCACGATCCAAAGGGATCGCTCGGGATCCGGAAATTTTACGAAAGGGTTCGCCCGATCCCAGGCGAACCCTCAGAAACCCACCCCTGTACCTAGGTACTCCCATGTTACACCCCTTTTAGGCGGCCTGCACTGGTTGCCGGTTGTTTTCTGGGTGCAATTCAAGGTATTAATTATGACCTTTAAAACGCTCCATGGCAGGTAGAGTTAGAATTAAAACAGTAGGAGAGGCGGAGGCCTTTCTAAAAAAAACACTCCTTAATCCTGGGAGATGAAGAAGAGGGAACGGGAGGGGCCATGGCCCCTCCCACTGGCGGGAAGGAGGAAGAAGACACAATAGCAAAGAGACTCAGATTACAAAAATGAGTTTATTTTGAAATTATATTGTAATTCCTGAAAACGAATGTTGATACGAAACAAATGAATGAGATTATGATTATGATATATGTATTCTCTTGTCACCGTTTAATTAATTATATTTTGTATGAAGCCTCGGGGGCAGTTACCGCCCCTGGCATGGAAGTCCTAAAATGTTAAAAAAATACCCTACATACCCCTTTTCCTTTTATAAATGTAAAACCAATACAATTTTTCAAAAAAATAAAAATAAAACGCTCCATGGCTTAGGCCCAGGGTACTTACGAGACCACCTATTGCCACCAGTAGCCTCCCACCGTCCAGTACTATCTCACAGAGTCGGCCTCCTCAGGGTGCCGTCTAAATCACGGGTGTCAAACTCACGAAATCATGTTGTCTTCATATGATGTATCATGACTTTCCTCCCCTTTGCTAAACCAGGGGTTTGCGTGACCAGCGCATGATGCACCTCACCCGCAGGCCACTCCTGATCTAAAGTTTGATCATGTGACCACGGGGATGCGGCAACAGTCATAAATCACTTTTTTCAGTGCTGATGTACCTTTGAATGGTCACTAAATGAACTGTTGTCAGTCAAGCACTACCTGTATGGCTCAACATCCTGATTGCTACTTATAAAGCTCTGTACAGTTCAAGTCCAGGAGAGATAACTTTCCCTTATAGTTTTTTTTTCTCATTTCTTTTTTTTGAGATTCACCAAAGCTTTAGCAACCTCTTTTGTAAAATCAAAATAACAGAATTATTCAGGCCATTCTCTTGGTTTGTTATTTGTAATCCCTTTTTATTTTTAAAGCATATGTCTAATGATACATCTTTTTTCATGTTATATTTATAGCCTCTTATTTATAGATCCACTATCACTGTCAACTCTGTGCCTTGTCTGATAAACTTATTATCTTCTGCCATTTCGTCCGAAACATATTTTGGACAATTATTCACAGAAGCAAATATCACCAGTGACATTGTTAATATTAACCTCTGATTTAATATATTAAAAGTATCCTTTAATATTTCCAGTGTTGTAATATTTTGCATCATTCTGTAGCTGCTAATCAGGCTTATGTATTATTTTCCTTTAATTAAAATCTTTCGTTTCCTCCTTTTTCCAATTTAAATCGCTTCATGGCTCAGGGCCTAGCTATATACGAGACCGCCTCCTGCCCCATACATCCCTTCGTCCGATCCGCTCCCACAGAGAGGGTCTTCTCCGGGTGCCGTCGGTAGGGCAATGCCAGTTGGCGACACCCAGGGGAAGGGCCTTCTCTGTGGCGGGCCCGGCCCTCTGGAATGACCTACCCCCCGACCTTTGCACTATCTCGGACCTCCGCCTCTTCCGCCAACGTCTTAAGACGTATTTATTTCAACAAGCCGGCCTAGGATAGCCCCCCGTTTCTGACTTTTTAAAAATAAATTATAATTTGGTAAGGTTTTAACATGGGTTTTAGCACGGGTTTAATTAATTTAATATATTTTAATTGATATATATTGTATTTTGTGGTTTTAAATAATGCCTGTGCGCCGCCCTGGGTCCTAACAAGGAGAAGGGCGGGGTATAAATTTAATAAAATAAATAAATAAATAAATTATTAAAACTGTTAATCTCTTTTATTGAAAAAAAAATAAAAGAAGTTGACTTTTACATGGGAACTCCAAAGTATTGTTTCAAATTTATCTGGAAGTTTACTCCATTTATAATTTTCCAAAATCAAAGCCTTACAATTAACTTTTTGCTGCTTATTTCCATTTATTTAAAAGGTCTTCAGCTTTTAGTTCAATTTTTCTTTCATTAGGATTTGAAGAGAGATTCATTGGTGTTTGTCGATCCAAGGTGTCTCATAGCTGAAAAGTAGTGAAACATTTTCAAAATGTGATTAGAAAAAGAAGTATGTGAAAAAAATTGTGGAACCTTGTTTTTATACAAAAAAAACTGCAGTGAGATTATTTGTATGGAAAACGGATGGAAAGCTTCAGCACTACCCAAAATGGAGGAATGGTTGGTAAAAATGATAGAGCTTGCTGAACTTGTTGGAAGAAATGTCTATCTGGGTTCAGTTCCAAGTGGGGAAAAAGACACTGGAAATATGGAGGCTGCTTGGAAAGATGGTTTAATGGCAGACAGGATCCCATGGCTTGAGTTCTTGAGCAGAATCACATGGCTTGAGTTCCTGAGCAGAAAAGGGGAGGGATGCTGAGAGTGGCCTGGTTTTATGCTCTCTTTGGGTCCCAACCCAGAGCTTCCCATTTCTGTGTAAGAAATGCATTCTGATTGGTCAGACTCCCAGGGGGTGAGGGTCTTAGCTAACTTTGTAGGTTGTCCTAAGACCCAAGCTTGTTTGAGCCGCTGGCTGATGTAATCTTCCCAGGTGCCATGTGGTGAGTTTCTGTTTGCTAGAAGGGTCCTCCTGAAGGAGGTAGGTCTTCATTACATAGAATAGACTGGCTCAGGCCTTAATGGCCCATTGACAAAGGAGGGTGGGGAAATGAGTACCTGCCTCCTGTTAGGGGGAAATATTTTGCCCTTTTAATATTTCCCAACATATTTATTTTCTAGTAGAGGGGTGGGTTTTAACTTCCTGCAAATTATTATTTTTTAATCAGAGAAAGGATAACATCAATGGACTTTCAATATAAAACAGAAAAAAACATAAACTTGCGATTTTTATATTACGATAATTAGACAGGATCGATTATAGAAAGAACAGAGTTAGCTGTAACTGCAGAGTAAAAAGTGCATTTATAATGGTGCTTATAACTATTGGAAAAAAAGATCTGAAGGACTTATGGGTGATCTTTGTCTGAAGAGCTCAAACAGCTGGCCTACCCAACAGCTCTTCATTCTTCACCATAGCTGTTGGCTCCACTTTTCGCCTAGCCATATTCACTCTCAAAGCATTTTGGGCCAAGGAGTTTTGCTTATGTACTTTCTTCCAATCTTATTTTTTCCAGCTAATTTCCCCCTTTCTTGAATCTCCTCTGTCTTAGATCTTCACATGCAGGTTTTCCATCTTTCACTCTCAAAGTTTCTTTTCAAGTTACATTGATTGAATGTTTACAAATACAATTCAAAGCACACACTACCTGTGGCTTAAATTCAATGCATTATTAAAGTTATGGTTGGTCACACAGTCAGCCAGATATTTAAATTAAATTTGGCATTTTTATCTACCTATCAATTCCTTTACAAAGACCTCGAATGGGATGATGATTATCTTCTTCCTCCTCCTCCTCCTCCTCCTCCTCCTCCTCCTCCTCCTCCTCCTCCTCCTCCTCCTCTTCTTCTTCTTGGTATCTCTGGACATTTCCTTCTAAAATATGCAGGACAAAGCATCTTCTACCGTAATAATTTTTTATTTGCTGTTGCAATTTCTAGGAAAGGTCATAGAAGTCCAATTACTTTTGGACTTTCATATTTCCAGTATTTAAGTTTCATAAAAATTCCCATACAGCTTCCCAAAAATTTGTTCTGTTTTGCAAAATATAAGTCAGAAAGTATTTCCAAAGAAAAAAAATTTCAGGTTGGGGCTCGGCAAGGATTGAGGATGCTCTTCATTTACTGGATCCAAAGCTTTTCATACCCTTCCCAATTTCATCACTCTCCTTTTTGGAATTTCTATCTTTGGAAACGGCTACATGCAGGCTGTCAGAAAGCAAAAAGGGAAATCCAATGTCACATTTCCGCCTCCTTCAGACCCAGAGGGAGTAATTTGGTTAATCCTATATGACCCTTTCATATGTTCTCACAGAGACCATAGGACTGCAACCTACAAGCCTAAAGGTTTTTGCATAGTAAAAATATTCATTTGCTGACTTTGGCCTTCTTTTGAGACCATTTTTCGCCCTCCGGTGGCTTCCTTGAAGCCTCCGGAGTGTGAAAAACCGGCCCTAAGGGGAAACCGGAAGTTCAGCAACATACTTCTGGGTTTCTCGTAGAGTCGTTTTTTGCCCTCTGGAGCCTTCAGGGAAGCCTCCTGAACGCCCTGGAGGGCTAAAACTGGCCCAACGAGCCAGTCCGTTCATGAACTTCCGGTTTACCCGTAGGGCCATTTTTTGGTGCTCTGGAGGCTTCATGAAAGCTCCTGAAGCCTCTGGAGGGCCTCCAGGGGGATGAGGGAGGCTGTTTTCGCTCTCCTCAGGCTCCTATAAAGCCTCTGGAACCTGGGGAGGGTGAAAAAAGCATGCCAAAAATGAGGGAAAGCACTGGTCGTGTGCGTATGCACGCTGGGGTTATGCGCATAGTATTATGGGTGTGGTGCGCTCACGCACTCCCCCCACTTTTGGCACATGAGCCAAAAAAGGTTCGCCATCACTGGTATATGATTTATTGTTTGGAATTTCCCCCCATTCATATTTACTTTTGATTTCTTGTAGTGTCATAATCAGCTTCCTTTCCTTACCTTTCCTCTCCTCTCCTCCTCTCCACCCTCTTTCTTTCCTCCCTCCCTCCCTCCCTTCGGTAGTTCTGGCACAAGGCCCATTCACTCATTCATTAGCTGGTGTGCTGCTGGGATTTAAGCAACCAAGCTAAGAGTGATGCTTGATTAATCCATTCGCTTGTATCTCTGAACTTAGCCCTGGGCTCCGATGATGAGGACATACCAGAAATAACAAAGGCAAGACTGAATACACTATAAGCAGACTGCGGTTGGATGATGCCGCGTTTGGGAATTCGCTGCCCCTTCGTAGGAAAGCCAAACAATTCAAACATCAAAGGAAAATGCCACGTTTTGTTTATATTGTGAGGAGAATGGGAACATTCCTCCCCTACCATTTCCTATGTCATTTTTTCTGAGATGTCTTCGCGTGGGCATGTTTTCCGTGATGATATAGTGAAAACACCATCCCGTGCCGTGTTTTTCTGAAATCTATTTAAATCTGTTCCCAGGATTAAAGGTCATAGGTTTTGAAGCAGGAAGCAGAAATACTTGCTGTGGGAAATCGCCAAACTGTGTACATTTTAAAAATATCAACAGATGAGTAAAAGGATCGAGGAATGATTGCATAGCATGTTGGCTGGGCTAATACAACAATGTTTTACTAGGTCAGCTGCGTTTCTACAAGGTGCTAAACTTAAGCAGGGGTCCTTTTTGTGACTTTTAAGGGACCCAGTCTGGTTATTTCGGTGCGTTTGGGAAATGGCAAAAGAGCTGTTTTTTCAACAAAATAGATGGCTTTATTAGAGCACAAGCTTCCTCACAGATCTTCGTACATATATGTGTATTTGCATCTCCAGAGCAAAATACTACAAAGTTTTTTCTTAATGCTTGAACCCCATGTGTTTTCACTGCTCAGAGGTTTGGCCCATGTCGGAACTAACTTTCATTCTAGAGCAAGAGTGTCAAACTCAAGGCCCACAGGCCGGATCTTGGCCTGCAGGGTCGCCCTGGAAACAGCGAAGGACTGGCTCGATGTGGCTCTGCCAGAAAAAAACAGACCCCGGGGGGGTTGCCTCTTTGCTTTCAGAGCACTCAGACCACCACAGGCCCCCCAGACATGAGTGACATTAAGCTGGCCATGTCCCGAGGTCAAACACAAGCCTGCTGCGGCCCTCAATGAAATCGAGTTTGACACCCCTGCTCTAGAGGCAATATATCTCTAAGGAAATAAAATTTATTTATTTTTCATATTTATAACCCGCTCCCATCTCACAACAAGGGACTCGGGGCGGCGAACATAGAATTAAATCAATAAATACAAAATACAATACATAGATATTAGATGCCTGTGTTGTAACCGTTTTTAAAACCCTCGTTTATAATTGGCGGTGCTGGGGTTACGCAAGGCCGGCTAGTTGGAAGAAGTGAGTCTTAAGACATTTGCGGAAGAGGCGGAGGTCAGGAATGGTGCGGATTTCAGGGGGCAGGTCGTTCCAAAGGGCCGGCCCTGCCACAGAGAAGGCCCTCCCCCTGGGCGCCGACAGTCGACATTGCCCGACTGACGGCACCCTGAGGAGGCCCTCTCTGTGGGAGCGTGTCGGTCCCAGGGATGTATGGGGCAGGAGACGGTCTTGCAGATAGCTAGGTCCCGAGCCATGGAGCGTTTTGAAGATGGTCGTTAGGACCTTGAAGCGCACCCGAAAGACCACAGGAAGCCAGTGGAGCTCGCGTAGGACAGGTGTTATATGGGAGTGTTTAGGCGCTCCCGTAATTATCCGTGCGGCCGCGTTCTGGACTAACTGTAGTCTTCGGGTGCACTTCAAGGGAAGCCCCATGTAGAGAGCATTGCAATAGTCAAGTCGAGATGTGACGAGTGCTTGAGTGACTGTGCGTAAGGCTCCCCGATCCAGTAAGGGACGCAATTGGCGCATCAGGCGTACCTGATGGAATGCCCCCCTGGCCACGGCCGCCACCTGGTCTTCCATAGTCAGCCGGGAGTCCAGGAGGACACCTAGATTGCGTGCCTTCTCAACAGGGGCTGGTGTTTCGCCCCCAATGGCCAGAGTTGGAATAATCTGGCTGAAACGGGGTGCCGGAAGCCACAGCCACTCAGTCTTGGACGGGTTGAGCCTGAGTTTGTTACTACCCATCCAGATCCGTACAGCCTCCAAGCACCGGGACATAACCTCGACGGCATCATTGGGGTGGTCCGGGGTGGATATGTACAGCTGGGTATCATCAGCGTACAGATGATATCCCACCCCGAAACCACGGATGATCTCACCCAGCGGCTTCATATATATGTTGAACAGCAGGGGCGAGAGGACCGACCCCTGAGGGACCCCACATAAGAGGGATCTAGAAGTCGACCTCTTCCCCCCCGTCAACACATATTGTGACCGACCAGAGAGGTAGGACGAGAACCACCGTAAAACGGTGCCTCTCAGCCCCAACCCCCCCAGTCGGTGTAATAGGATACCATGGTCGATGGTATCAAAAGCCGCTGAAAGGTCTAATAGGACCAGGATAGAGGAAAATCCTCTATCTCGTGCCCTCCAGAGATCATCGACCAATGCGACCAATGCCGTCTCGGTACTGTGCCCGGGTCGGAAGCCGGACTGGCGCGAATCTAGATAGTCAACTTCATCCAAATGTCGTGGAAACTGTTGGGCCACCACACTCTCAACAACCTTCACTAGAAAGTGGAGGTTGGAGACGGGACGATAGTTTTCTAATAATGCCGGATCCAGGGACGGCTTCTTGAGGAGGGGCCTCACCACCGCCTCTTTCAAGACGGTAGGTAAGGACCCCTCACTCAGAGATGCGTTGACAATGCCCTGAAGCCAGCCTCGTGTCGTCTCCCAGGATTCCAGTACAAGCCAGGAGGGACACGGATCCAGTAAACATGTGGTGGCCCTGAGTCTCTTTGACAGCTTGTCCATATCTTTGATAGTAACAAAGTCAAACTCCTCCCACAATGGTGTCTCAAGAGCTGCTTTGGCACTCTCGACAGGGCTATTGACAATGGAGGGTAACTCGCTTCGAATCCGAGTGATTTTCTCCTGCAGATAAATCCCAAATTCCTCTGCTCGACCCTGTAAAGAGGCTTCCCGCGGCCTCTGTTGGAGGAGGGAGCGGGTTACCTTAAACAGGGCGGCAGGGCGGTTTTCTGCGGATGCAATAAGTGTGGCACAATATTCACGTTTGGCCAGCCTTATTGCCACTAAATAAGTCCTAATGTGGTCTCTTATTAGTGTTCGGTCGGATTCAGAGCGAGATGATCTCCATCTGCTCTCTAGGCGTCTCTTGTGGCGTTTCATCCCCCTGAGCTCCTCGGTGAACCAAGGGGCCCAGGTGGTTCGTCGCCGCAAGAGAGGCCGCAAGGGCGCGACTCGGTCCAAGGCCCCGGCGGCCGCACTTAACCATGCAGTCACTAGGTCCTCAGCCGAGTCGCGGAGCAAGTCCACAGGAATTGGCCCAAGCTCCTTCTGGAACCTTAACGGGTCCATCAGGAGCCTGGGGCGGAACCATATAGGAATGTTTGGTTCCGCCTCCTCACAGTGAGGTGTGGCGGTCGGAAAGTCGAGCCGAAGGAGAGCGTGATCTGTCCATGACAGGGGTGTGATGACTAAATCCCCTACTCCCAGATCACTACTCCACTGACCCGAGACGAAGATGAGATCCAAAGTGTGTCCGCCCTCATGAGTAGGGCCTAGAACTACCTGAGTCAGGTCCATGGCTGTCATGGAAACCATGAACTCCCGAGCTATACCAGAGGTCTCACCTGCAGATGGCAGGTTAAAATCCCCCATGACTACAAGTCTGGGGGTTTCAACCGCCACCCCGGCTATAACCTCAAGCAGCGCGGGCAGGGCTGTTGTTGTATAGCGAGGAGCAAGGTATACAACTAACACGCCCAACTGCCTCCCTAGGCCCCACTTCACAAGGAGGGACTCACACCCGGTCGTCTGAGGGACTGTGGTCTCCTTTGGCTCAAGACCTTCCCTAACCATGATCGCCACTCCCCCACCCCTCCCTAAGGCCCTGGGCTGATGGAAGGCTCGGTATCCTGGTGGGCACATTTCTACGAGGGGATGTCCTCCCTCGTGGCCCAACCAGGTTTCCATAATGCCAATCAGGTCCGGGTCCCCCTCCAACACAAGGTCATGTAAGAGAGGGGCTTTTTGTACCACGGACCTGGCGTTGCATAGCATCAGTCCAAGGCCCCGGGTCTGCGGTTCTTGCTCACCTAGTCTGCGATGAAGGAAAGGGGAGTTGGAGCGCGTGATCACCTGTAACCATCGGCCACGACGCTCCAACTGATGGTGTCCATCCCCCCTTCTACCGTCCCTGCCCCTGCCCCTCCCCAAGACCGTATTGATGGCAAATACCCTGGTGGGACCGACCCTCCCTCCATCCCCCTTCGTCTTTTCATTTCCGCATATTGCCGGCCTTCTCTCTTGGCGTTCCCCTAATTGGTCCCCCCACTCCTCTTCCCTGGGAACCCCTAAAAGCCGGATTAAAAATTTATACAGGAATCCCCTGAGCCTGCGCTTCGCCCACCTCTTAGGATTAATAAATCCATCCTCGAGGTGTGTCCGTGTTAATGTAGGGGGCCAGACCTGCGAGAGGGGACATTCTCGCAGGCAGAGGAGCTCAGATCTAGAATATGGTAGCATTTCAGGGGTCTTTGTTCCCCCGGAGGCAATCTGATGCCATATGATAGTTTTGTTGGGAGAGGACTAGGATGGAAGGTAAAGTAGAGGATTATATATATTTGATGGTACATAGCCGAGCCAGGTGTCACAAGTATAAATATATAGGTATATAAATAGAGATGTTATGAATAAATATATAAATATATAGATATATAAATATACAATAAATATGATAAATAAAGGAATGAGGATCTAATCACCAGGGGGAAGGGAGGGAGGGACTGGGGGCATAGAGGAAGGACCTAGAGTGTAAAATTTATATAGTCATAAATTCATGAAAAGGAATCCGGGATAGTCATGATCTTTAAATAGAGGGAGATAATTAATTAGTTGTCCCTCGCTTATCAGATAATTCCTTTGTTTCTGTCTATATTTTTACGTTCCTCATAAGCCACGATGAAAGAATAAACAAGCCCTCCATAGCAATGTTCTATTAGATATCGACTCCCTGGGTCCTTCCGTTAGACTTCCATGTCAGCCAAGCCTTCTTTATCAGATGTCTTCTATGGGAATATTCGGTTACAGTTCTTGGAGCAGATGTAATCTCTGCAAGCTGAGCTATAGGTTATGTGTCGCTGCTGGTGGGGGTGATGATTTCTAGGCCCACGTTTCCGGTCTGATAAAGTCTTCCAGAGCCAGTGGTGTCGTTTTAAGGCCTCTATCTGTGGGGCTGGTGTTTGCAGGTACCATAGACCAGCTAGATCACTTTTGTTCAATCTGTTAGAGATCACTGGACAGGTGAGATCGTCCGCTGGGCTGCAGGTACTGCTAGCTGAGCCGTTAATTTCATTCATTTGCCAGTTGGTCCTACCTGTTGGGCCTTTAGCGTCAGTTGCTGGGCCGTTGGTTATGTCCGTTGGTAGATAGAACGTTGATCTGTTGCTCCGGCCGGCCGCTTTATTTACTGGCCGACCCATCCGGCTGCTTTGAATAATGGGCGCTAAGCCAGGCCGCTCCGTCGACTCGTTTCTTTTCAGTGCCTAGTCCTTCTGGCCGTTCTGATTATTGGCCGTTTTACTAGGCCATTCCTCCTGCCGGCCGCTCCACCAAGCTGCTCTGTTAATCAGCAGCAGCTCTAGGCCGTAACTCATTAGTTTCCAGGCCGTTTTTTTTAACCGTTCCCTACACCCGGCTGGTCTTCAGCCACCACACCCTCAACATTTGATTTTAAAATCTGAAAATTTCCAGGTGTGGTGACTGGGTGTCCTGCTTCCCGGGCCAGCCCTCAGAGGTGGTCGAAGAGGGCTGGATGTCGCCTCCGGGGCCATTTGGCGACCCGGGATCCCTACCGGCTCAGGGATTTGCCTCCATTGCTCGTGCATGCGCAGATCCTCTTATAAAGGGCAAATATAAATATAAAGGGCAAAAGGAATTTGCTATCTTGTACATATCTTGTGGCTTTGGTTAGATAAATCTAAGTTTCAAGGTCTTTTCAAAAACAGTCAAGGATTTTGACTTCTCCCCGTTCCATGCTTTAATAACCTTTTGCAGGGCAAACCGTCTAATTTCTGTTGATATTATTGGTATGACAAATAAGGTAAAGGTAAAGGTTCCCCTTGCACATTCGTTCCTGACTCTAGGGAGCCGGAGCTCATCTCTGTTTCAAAGCACAAGAGCCAGCGCTAGCCGAAGATGTCTTCATGGTTATGTGGCTGGCATGACTAAAAGCCGAAGGCGCACGGAACGCTGTTACCTTCCCACCAAAGGTGGTTCCTATTTTTCTACTTGCATTTTTTACGTGCTTTTGAACTGCTAAGTTGGCAGAAGCTGGGACAAGTAACGGGAACTCTCTCTGTTATGTGGTGCTAGGGATTCGAACCACCAAACTGCTGACCTTTCTAATCAACAAACTCAGTGTCTTAGCCACTGAGCCACTTCGTCCTTCTGATATGATAAATAAGGATAGCTAAAAAGAGGGTGTGGGATATTTTTCTTTTTGGCTGGGTTTCACACAGGGCCGTTTAGCGCCAACATATTATCCTATTGATTTTTCACTAGGTAAGTCTCTCGAGTCAAGAGTGACTCATTGGTAACAAACAGCTGGGAGATATTCTTCCTAAAGTCGCTCAAGTTTGATCCTTAGCATCTCTCCTGACATTTGAAACAGTTTCAAGAGAGTCATAAACATTTAAAACAGAGCAGTTCATCTTTTACATGAAAAATAAACCGTTCTTCCTCAGCCGCCCAATGTGTTACATGATCAAATAGAACATTATTTGGATTTATTTTGTATAATGCCAAACAAAGGCAGATATACAAGGCCCATCTCATCCTCACTTTAGTCAGTGTATATTGTTCGTGACAGTTTCATTAAAAACCAAAAGCTGTAAGTCCTTAAGGAACATGATTTAGTTGAGAGTCAGACTTTCCTATTTCCAGTTAACTCCAGAGGGTCTCATTCTAGGAAGAATTTTCTCCTAAATTCTGAAGAAGCCTTTTGCTTCTTATTCACTCATTTGCTTCTTCCAAGGATTATTGCAAATTTCCCTGACATAAACTTCTACCGATTAGGAAAGGCATTCCTGCAATTTTCTAAGGAGCAACTGAACAATGTCTTGTCACTGTCTTCTAGTGTTCTTCAACCTTGGCTACTTGAAGATATGTGGACCTTGACTCCTAGAATTCCCCAGCCAGTCCACAATTCTAGGCGTTGAAGTCCATGCAGTCATAACATTGGCAAAGTAAGAAACACTACTCTAGGAATAGAGGGTGGGGGTGGGCAGACAGACAGGTTTTTCTCATTCATATATTCACCAGATCTTCTTATTTTGGCTTCCAATCCAACCAAGTGCTGCTAGCTTTTGAGATATACATTGAGACTGCAAATAGTGATTTCACATTCATTCTTATTGTTGAAATAGCAGTTCTAATAATCCAAGAGAATTGAGGGCCACTAGATACAGAAATTTTTCATGGTGAAATGTATACTCAGTCTCCTTCCCTTCCCTCTTGTGGTCTGTGAGTGGCAGCGCAGCTGGCAACAGATTTGGACAGTGAGGAGGTTGGGGAGGAACATGGGCCAGTCTTGGAGTCTTGGAGGCAGAGAGGGGGCCAGAGCTATATGCCAGTTATCAGCTGCCTTCAAAGTTATACATCAGTGAGGCAGACAAACAGCTGGAGCCTGTCCCCAGTGTGCACATGCGCAGAGTTGCCAGGCGAAGGGATCAGCTAAAGATACAAGATACAATAGCAGAGTTGGAAGGGACCTTGTAGGTCTTCTAGTCCAACCCCCTGCGTGGGCAGGAACCTTATACCATTTCAGACAAGTGGCTATCTAACATCTTTTTAAAGACTTCCAGGGTTGGGGCATTCACAACTTCTGGAGGCAAGCTGTTCCAGAGGTTAATTGTTCTAACTGCACAGGAGTCGACTTGGGTGTAAGGCCACAAGTCGACAATGAATGGCCCCTCCCAGAGGAAATGAAAGAGGAGCGAAAGGGGAGTGGAGTTGCAGCAGACAATTAGTTCGCTTTTGGTTCCTGACTCTCTGAGACTCCTTGCCGAGTTTTGCAGATATCGGCCTGGCAGCTCTCCAAGCCAGATAAGGTCTGTGACTGTAAATCCTCCCTTGAAAGACTTTGCTGGATGTGAATGAGCAGAATTTACAGTAAATTAAGAAATGGGATTTTTGTCTAGACAAGGAGTTTGCTTCATGCTCTTGGGAAGCCTAGGACAGAACATTCCCATCCCATCCCATCCCATCCCATTTCTCATACTTCAGTGAATTAGGGTGGTATCTTCAGTGAATATTTGGAAAAGTCTGAGCCTTTTCCAAATATTCCATCTGTCTGTTATGGACTTGAGACATGATTCACCCCTTGTTGCTTTGGTAACAGAGCTTGTATATCTCCGTCAAGGTCATCTTCCTTACTTTCTACAGTGAAGTAAAAAATAAACTGAGAAATAAGTAAGCCTGAGTGAAGAAAAGAAAGATGTTCAGCACACCACTGAATCTATTGTGGGATGCATTTAAAGTTTTTTAAAACTCATGGAGGTGCAGTGGTTAGAATGCAGTATTGCAGGTTAACTCTGCCCATTGCTGGGAGTTCAAGGTTGATCAGCTCAAAGTTCACTCAGCCTTCCATCCTTCCGAGGTCAGTAAAATGAGGACCCAGATTGTTGGGGGCAATATGCTGACTCTGTAAACCACTTAGAGTGCTGTAAAACACTGTGAAGCGATATATGTCGAAGTGCTAATGCTATTTTAAAAAGAGAAGGGGTCTAATCCTTCTCATCGGAGACTTGGAAAGGAGCTTTTGAAGGCATCAGGTTCAAGACCCCTCCCTGAAATTTCACCATTTAGTAGGACCTCAGAAACATTCCTTTTCCATGGTTGCCCCTGCCTTGTGGAACACCCTCCCGCCCTCATCCTTTTAGTCTTTCAGAAGACCATTCAAACGTGTGGTTTTTTTTTTAACTGAACCGCTGGGACTGTATTGGTAGAAAATATACAAGGAGGACAGCCGAACCTACTGTGAGACATCCCAAGAGAGATGATTATGGTGTAGGGCTTTAGTTTGCTTTAATTGTTTTTCATAACTGTTTTATTTACTGGTTTTATGGTTGTTGTAAGCCACTCAAGAGTTGCATAATAACGGGTGGCTTTAGAAACCTTTCAAATAATATAAATAGGCAAAAAACAACAACAAATAATACCCAGTTCAGTGCAATTCAGACCCAAATCAAAGCATTCCTGATGAATGGTGATCTAGCCGCCAGATCAAATAGCATAACTCATCCAGGGGTGGGCTGC
Organism: Rhabdophis nuchalis; assembly: GCA_039707465.1. NCBI lineage: Eukaryota > Metazoa > Chordata > Lepidosauria > Squamata > Natricidae > Rhabdophis > Rhabdophis nuchalis. The sequence continues at coordinate 51,210,758 of CM077649.1, forward strand.
TATGATTCGCCTGGGTTCAGGAGAACCCGTAGCTAATGTTATGGCTGGTTTGGAGAACTTCCAAATCCCACCCCTGGTGGGCCACTCCCACCCCACCCCGCCCCTCCCAGGAGTCTCCACATGGCCCATTTTGGATGCCAAGTAGGGCCTGCTAATAATAATAATAATAATAATAATAATAATAATAATAATAATAATAATAATAATAATAATAATTTATTAGATTTATAAACCGCCCCCTCTCCCCGAAGGGACTCAGGGCAGTGTACAGGAAAAATTTAAAAACCATATAAAACATACAATATATACAAAGTTAAAAACGAATTAAATTAAACCTGTATTAAAATTTAAGAACATTAAAATACAACTCACCTATGCTAAAATTCCCTAGCTGGAAATGGGCCGGTTTCCGGCCTCCAGAGCCCGGGGAAGGATGTTTTCGCCCTCCTAGGGGCTTGAGGAAAGCCTTTGGAACCTGGGGAAGGCAAAAATGCCCCCACCCCGCCATGATGTAGGATGCTGACTAGGCCACGCCCACCATGGCCACGCCCACACAGCAACCAGGCACAGAACCCATTGCCGAAATTTTTGAAGCCCACACCTGCACACATTTCTGCCCTTGGACAGAACTGTCCAATTGCTCTTATTACTCAGGAAGTTTTTAATTAACATTCCATCAGACTCTTGGAACATTTATCTGTGGATGCATCCAGAAATCTAGGCCTTATCTTCTCTCAGCTTCTGGATGCATAGAAGGCATTCAGGTTAAGTCAAGCTCTTCTACTATTTTCAGATCTGGCCACCCTTCAGAATGTTACCAACACAACCGTGCCAGCCTCCAACTCACACAGCTGCCAGCTGAATGATGAGTCTTTCTGGCCCAGAGCTCGATACAGAAGATAATCCTTATTGCCAGACCCTGAATGCTTTGTTTTGCCACCTCAGTTCCACACCTAACACCAACACGTTCTCTCTTTACAGAAATAAAAAAAGTACTTGAATGTTTCTGCATGGCTTTTGGGGTTAACGGCCACTGTAATGTTGATGTGCTGGGATTGTATACCTAGGGTTTTTTTTTTAAGGTAAGCATGGTGGGATGCTGTTGTTGGAAGAAATGTCCATCTGGGTTCAGTTCCAAGTGGGGGAAAAGGCACTGGAAACATGGAGGCTGCTTGGAAAGATGGTTTTTAATGATGGACCATGGATCACATGCTTCAAGATCTTGGGTGAAGCAAAAAAGGGCAGAAATGCTGAGAGTGCCTCGGTTTTATGCTCTCTCTGGGCTTTTGAATTTGAGCTTGTATTCTGATTGGTTGTCAGACTCGCATGGGGCCATGGAGGGGGCAGCTTCTGTAGGCTGTCCTGAGTCCCAAGCTTGGTTGGCTCTTGCTGGGTGATGATGTAATCAAAGGGCTTTGTGATTCCTATTATGGCTCTACCTAAAAGGGGGTAGATCTTTGTTATGTAGAATAGACTGTCTCAGGCCTTAATGGCCCATTGACAAAGGTTAGGGGTGTGTGAGTTTCTGCCTCCCTTTTAGGGGAAATATTTCAAAGAGACACCTATAACAACAGAAAAAGAAAGGGAGAGAGGAGGAGAGAACGAGCAGAAGAGGAGGGAAGGAAGAAAGAAGTAAGGAGAGGAGTGTGGAAGGGAGAGAAAGAGAAGGAGAGAGTATAGGAAGGGGAAGAGGAAGAGTAGGAGTAGGGGAGAGGTAAGGGAAGAAGGAAAAGGGAAGGAGAGGAGGAAGGAAGACAGTAGAGAAGAGAGGGAGGGAGAAAAGAAAGGGAAGATAAGATGGTATTAAAACAGGAAGAAGGGATAGTAGATAAAGGAACCCAAATTGTATATTACAACAGATTAACAGAGTTGGAAGGGACCTTACAGGTCATCTAGTCCAACCTCTTCCCAAGCAGGAGACCCTACATGTGCCTCTACCTAGGATTGAACCAGTGGCGTAGCGTGGGTTGTCAGCACCCGGGGCAAGGCAAGTAATTTGCGCCCCCTAACCCGTGGATTTTAGCACTCGGGGGAGGCAGCTCTTCTTGTGGTGTCGAGCCCACGCACCTCCCGCGAGGATCCGGCGGGCAGCCGCTGCCCAAAGGGCTCGGCCATCCGGGTCCGACACTCGTTGCCTCGCCTTGGGGAGAAGCGGGCGCCCTTTGCGTGGTGCGGGCCTGGGACACTCGACGCTCCTTTCTACGGAGGGCGACGGCCCGAAAGTCGGGGCAAGAGGGTCTTCCCGGGCCGCCGCGGGGCCCAGGTCGCCGCTCCTCTGGCTGGCTCGGAACGGAGGAGTCTTCCAGGGGCTCCGCACGGCCGTTGCTTCGAAAGACCTGCGCCTTTAAGTCTCGCCTGGCCCCCTCGGGTGGTGCTGGCGGGTGCGAGGAGCCGGCGCTGGCCTCAGCCGGGGGATGGCCCGGGAGGGTTTGGCCCCTACTGGCCGCTGTTCGCTCCCTGACTCTCGCCGGCCCAGGAGCGCCCAGGCGCCGCCGCCGCCAACTCCAGAGACCCGCGGAGGAGAGCTTCCGAGTCGGGTCTCTGGAGCGCGCCCCCCCAGATGTTGCGCCCGGTGCGGCCGGCCCCCCCTGCACCCCCCACGCTACGCCTCTGGATTGAACTCACAACCTCCTGCTTGTGAGGCAAGAGCTCTAACTCTAGGCCACAGCAGCTTAACCTTTTAAATAGAATAACAAATGTATAAGAATGACAAATGTAAAGAAGAAGAATAACTACATGAATGTATACCTATAATTGTATGTAAGAAAATAAAAAATAAAAAACTTTTCAAAAGAAATTCCTAAAATATTTCATTTTCCTAGGAGAGGGATGGGTGCTAACTTCCTACACTGTCATAATGAAAATCAGGAAGTGGAGATCAGGAGAAGTCAAGACACTTTTGGGCTGCTTTTTCAAGTAAGAAGCAAAGATGTTTTGCTGTTCCATATACAGCATTTGCAATGGGCTTTACCGAATCTGTTTTCAGTTATAAACCACCCATTACCTTATGTCGTAATTTTGTCTATTAATAGGATGGCTGCTGCACCTTTGCCTGGAAAACAAACTTCTTTTTGACTTTTACTGGTTCTTTTCAAGCATGGCTTGGCACAATTCAAAGGCAGATTTCTTCCCTTAATGTTGCTGAAAGGATTTATGGTTCATTAAGGGAGGGGGGAAGGAAAGCAACATGCATTTTAGTACAACGTGGGGTAAATATGTTCTGACAAAAGCCATGGGAGAGGCAGAGGGGAAGGAAGAAAGGGGAAATAAATTTTAAAAAAATATATTCTAAAAGCCTGTGGAATTATATATAGCTCACATCAGTAAGACTCTGGCATTTCATAGAATGAATCACATATCTAACCCCCAAGCAAGAAAATTCCTCATGCTACTAACTCAAGCTGGAGAAGACTCCTGCGAGACCCTTGGACTGCAAGGCAATCAAACCAGTCGGTCCTGGAGGAGATCAACCCTGACTGCTCTTTAGAAGACCAGATCCTGAAGATGAAACTCAAAGGCTTTGGCCACCTAATGAGAAGGAAGGACTCCCTGGAGAAGAGAAGAGCTGGGAAAGATTGAGGGCAAAAGAAGGAGGGGACGGCAGAGAATGAGGTGGCTGGATGGAGTCGCCGAAGCAGTCAGTGTGCGCCTAAATGGACTCTAGAGGATGGTAGAGGGCAGGAAGGCCTGGAGGAACATTGTCCATGGGGTCACGATGGGAGTTATGTACTGCCTCCAGAGCCTCCAGGGTTGGACATCAGCGAGGCAGAGAAACAGGGGAAGCCTTTTCCCAGTACGTGCATGCGCAGTGCTGCCAAAAGGCAAGAATAGTTACGACAAAAGGGGCAATTCAGGATTAAGGCTTGGAGATGATTGGCCCCTCTCCTAGGACATAAAGGAGGAGCAAAGGCATGTGAGCCTTTGCAGGAAGCAACTTTGTTCGTTCTGGTCGGTTTAAATTCTGAAGCTCTGTTTTGACTCTGTGCTCCATGTGATCTTGCAAAGCTAATTGGCAAGTAGGTCTTTGGCAGTGTTTCAAGGGAGACAAAGGTGGGTGCTTATCAGACTTATCCCGAGAGACTGTGGCAGACTTCTGTCAGACTCTTTACAAACTATTTGTGACTCATTACAGGCTGTGAATGAACATAATTCACAGCCGTTGAAATAAAAAGAGGGTTTTGGGGACTAAGCGTGTGCTTTTTACTGTCTCAGAAAGCCTAGGTCAGAACAAGAGATAGTTCATAAGTGCCACCAGGGAGGTCTGTCGTAACCTTAGACTGGTTATAAATCAAGAACAATTCACATGCTATCCCAAAGGTGCCTTTTTCCAGAAGGTAATTGGTATTTCATTTTCATCTTTGAAAATGATTCATTATTTCATTTCTCCTCCAAGAAGCTTTTTCAGTTCTGACTGAATGGTAGGGAATGGAAGGATTTACATTCTTTGCAAGAGGGACCAATGCTTATTGGCTGGAGAGCTGACAGCTGCAGGTTTGAGACCTGAGTGTCACGCAACGGATGACCCTCAATTCTTGCCCCATCTCCTGTCTACCTAGCAGTTTGAAAGCATGAAAATGCACAAGTTGGTATTTCTGACCGACTACATTGCATTGAATGAGATGTTAAAAAATGGATTGAACTCACTGAAGACCAAAGACAGAACATGTATAGTACCTTTGCATGAAACCTTTAATCCCTTACATTTTGGGTTATTGACGCCTTTTAAAAACGGATCAAAAAGTTTGGAGAATTTGATTGCTACTTATGGTAGGTTATATTGTATTTTCCTAACCTGAAGCCTTTTAAAATTGTGAAACACTCTGAAGTTGGCAAAGATTGATTTTGAAAACTATAATATAGTCATCAAATTTACAGATGACACCAAGCTGGCAAGGAATAGTCAATACTCCAGAAAATAGGCTTAAGATACAGATGGATCTTGACAGCCGTGTGCAGCAGCTGCCAAAAAAGCCAACACAGTTCTAGGCTGCATAAACAGAGGGACAGAATCAAGATCACGTGAAGTGTTAATACCGCTTTATAATAATGCCTTGGTAAGGCCACACTTGGAATACTGCATCCAGTTTTGATCACCATGATGTAAAAAAGATGTTGGGACTCAAGAAGGAGTGCAGAGAAGAGCAACAAAGATGATTAGGCTAAAAGATATGAAGAAGGATTGCAGGAACTGGGTATGTCTAGTTTAATGAAAAGTAGGACTAGGGGAGACATGATAGCAGTCTTCCGATATCTCAGGGGCTGCCACAAAGAAGAGGGAGTCAAGCTATTTTCCAAGGCACCTGAAGGTAGAACGAGAAGGAAACTAATTAAGGAGAGAAGCAACCTAGAACTGAGGAGAAATTTCCTGACAGTTAGAGCAGTTAATCAATGGAACAGCTTGCCTCCAGAGGTTGTGAATACTCCAACACTGGAAGTTTTTAAGATGTTGGATAACCATTTGTCTGAAGTGGTGTAGGGTTTCCTGCCTTAGCAGGGGGTTGGACTAGAAGACCTCCAAGGTCCCTTCCAACTCTGTTATTCTATATTCTATATCTGTTGCAAATGGGACCAAACACAAAACTCAATAAGGTTACTAATAACTTTGGAAGAAAACATTTCTCAGATTGTGTTGCGGAGAGAGAAAAATAAATCTAAAGGTTTCAGACTTTCCACACTGACATGACTTTTCTTAAATGAATTTGTCAGACAAGGAATGAACTTGCTCCTTGAAAGGATATGAAACAGATCCTAGGATCTGTTGTCTGAATTCATAAAACAGATGCTCCACAATGTTTGGCCCCCCAAAAATGCTTGAAAGTTCCCGGCTGCAAAACAAAGCAAAACATAAAATGAAGGAAGAAAACAATAAATATAAAGCACAAATGAGCAATAAATTCAGTTGAAGCAGGCATAATTTAAGTGTTTCTTAACCCTGTTAATTCTAAGCATTTGTTAATGTTTCTTTTCTCTGTAGCCTTATTTAGCAATGTGGGTTGAAGTAAATCTTATGCTCAAGGAGCTGTGGTACACGGCTGATTATTTTGGCTTAATCAATCCCAAATACATCATATTTATTTTAACAGATGAAATACGGTACACAGCCCCACAACATGTATAATCCTGATACATCAAAAATGTTTTTCAGAAGTCTAAAATCTGCCTTGCAAAAATAAAACCTGTGTATAGTGCAAGAGTATTAATCTGTCATTTGCAAAGGAATGTGAAACTTTATGCAACTTACTTTGAAGAAAATTCACCTGCCTCAATTTTATTCACTTCTGACAAAAAATCTGCCCAAATCACTCAGTGCATCAATTGCAACTCATTACATGATAAATGTTCATTAATATATTTCAGGTCATAAATAAGGACTGCAGCTCATTTATTGACGCAGTGGCCTCAGTAGCCTAGTGGCTAAGGTGCTGAGCTTGTCGATCAGAAAGGTTGGTAGTTCGGTGGTTCGAATCCCTAGCACCGCGTGACAGAGTGAGCTCCCGTTACTTGTCCTAGCTTCTGCCAACTGAGCAGTTCGAAAGCATGTACAATGCAAGTAGAAAAATAGGAACCACCTTTGGTGGGAACAGTGTTCCATGTGCCTTCGGTGTTTAGTCATGCCGGCCACATGACCATGGAGACGTCTTCGGACATTGCTAGCTCTTCGGCTTTGAAATGGAGATCAGCACCGCCCCCTAGAGTCAAAAATGATTAGCACAGATGTGTGAGGGGGACCTTTACCTTTACCCTTACATGATGAATGTTCATTAAAAAATTTGAGGTCATAAATGAGGACAAAATGGACCATTTACAGCTTTCTTCTTTAATTCTTTTTTTCATGGACTGCATTCCTTATCTTTATGATGAAATCTTCAACTTGCTTATATTTAAGGAAGTGCTATTAAATGTAAACAGAATCACGTGGGTTGTGAATTTCAATTCACAGTTCACGGAACTACATGTTTACAAGTTTTCTTAAGGCAATCATTTACCGTACCATCCATTTTATGTTAGAATTGCTCAACCAGAGGTTTTCTTGGCACCGTACTACGTTCACGATATATTTTTTACCAGTACTTGCACCGAACCCAGGATATGTAAAACTTTATTCACTCATTCTGTTTTGGGAAAAATTTTCCCCTAGTTTTCTTCACTAGACAAAGTTAGGTGTAGCGATTGGGGCATCAGGCTAGGAACTGAGAGACTGTGAACTCTTGTTCAATCTGGGGCACAAAACCAACTAGATAACAGGGCCAGTCACTCTCAGCTCTAGGAAAAAGGCAATGGCAAATCATTACTAAAAACTGGTCAAGAAAACTCCAGGCACTCATCCATGCAATCATCAGAAGTCATCACTAACTCTCCTATAATAAGGAGAAATGATCTGCCAGTGAGAGCAATCAACCAATGGAACACAAGTTGCCTTGAGAAGTTGTGGGAGCTTCATCAATGGAAGCTTTCAAGAAGGGACTGGACTGCCATCTGTCAGAAATTGTGTAAGGCAGGGATGTCCAAACTTGGGAACTTTAAGACTTGTGGACTTCAACTCCCAGAATTCCCCAGCCAGCATAGCTGGCTGGGGAATTCTGGGAGTTGAAGTCCACAAGTCTTAAAGTTCCCAAGTTTGGACATCCCTGGTGTAAGGTCTCCTGCTTGGGCAGTGGGGGTTGGGGTTTGGGCTAGATGATCTACAAGGTCCCTTCCAACCGTTAATCTGTTAAATCTCTCTCATGCACACAGTTTTCTTTAAGTTTGTCACTCTGTGTTTCACAAACATGTAAGCAGATTAATTTATATTTAAACCCACTAAGGTCCCAGTCCTGAAATCTGGAAGCAATTGGTTAAACACCTGATGTTATTACTCATGCTTGAGACAAAAAATAATCAAAAACAAAGCAGAGGTGCTGTGTGGTTTTTGCTTCATGGGTTATAATGTATATTTCCTTAAAGGTAAAGGTTTCCCTTGCATATATATGCTAGTTGTTCCCGACTCTAGGGGGGCGGTGCTCATCTTTGTTTGAAAGCCAAAGAGCCAGCACTGTCTGAAGATGTCTCCATGGTCATATGGAGTTATCGTCCCACCAAAGGTGGTCCCTATTTTTCTACTTGCATTTTTACATACTTTCGAATTACTATGTTGGCAGAAGCTGGGATAAGTAATGGGAGCTCACTCTGTTATGCAGTGCTAGGTATTTGAACCGCTGAACTGCTGACCTTTCTGATCGACAAGCTCAGCATCTTAGCACTGAGCCACCTGGGGTGGTGTCATTTCCTTACAGAACAATAAATGTTTCCTGCTTCTTACTGTTAATTCTACATTTGCCTTTGCATTTAGTTATTAACTGTCTCAATGCTTATTACTTATTTAAAACAATAGAAACCCACATGCTCGCCACTATTGCAAACCAGCACGTTTCTAACTGGAATGCTTATGTTTTAGGTTCAAACCAATTGCAGATAGCCCTCAACTGGCCCCTTTTTACAGAGGCACAATGGAGAGCATTTTAACAACTGCATCATTATTTGGTTTGGTGGTGGCAGCGCCTGGGATAGAAAGTCCCTACAGAGAGTAATGAGGACAACCGAGAAGATTATAGAAAGCTCGCTTCCTGTCATTCAAGATACTGCTTATAAGCACAATGTTCTTAGACATCGAATCATTGTTAGAGACCTCACACACCCACTTCACAATCTGTTTCTGTTGCTCCCTTTGGGGAAGTTACAGTTACAGTTTACTGGATTTGTATACCGCTCCTGTCTCCAGATGGACTCAGGGCGGTGCACGGGGAATTAAGAATACCACCACAACAACAATGAATACAATACTTCAAAAAAATAATATGCCTCAATCTTGGAGGAAGAAAATGGGGGAACGGGAGGGGCCATGGCACCACCCACTGGTGGGAGGGAGGATGAGGATACAATATTTACAAGACTCAGATTACAAAAATGATTTCCTTTAATATACTGTAACTTTTTCTTTCGGATGTTTTGTAGAAACAATGTATTGAATGCATGAATTTTATGAAATGATACATATGTAACTCCTGCCACCTTAAATGGAAAAATAATTAATCTTTGTATGAAGCCTTGGAGGCGGCCTGCACCTCCGATATGGATGCCTCTAAAATGTTCTTTTACACCCTATATACCTTTTCCCTGTAAAAAAAAAAAAATTGTTAAAACCAATAAAACTTTTTTTGCATAAAAAACAATGAATACAATACAGAAATAAAATAAGATTAAATTAGAATAACCTGTGCTAAAAATTAAGCTAAAAATATTAAAATCTCAACCAATCCACTAAAAATATCCCCAGTTCTAAAATCTAAGCTAAAATATAGAGTAAAATCTAACTCTAAGCTAAGCCAGCTAGGTGGAACAAGTGCGTTTTTAATGAGCGGCGAAAAAGGCGAAGGTCCATGATGGTACGAAGTTCGGGGGGGTAGGCCATTCCAGAGGGTCGGACCCGCCACAGAGAAGGCCCTTCCCCTGGGCGCCGCCGGCACCAGCTGACGGCACCCTGAGGAGGCCCTCCCTGTGGGAGTGGACCGGTCGAAGGGAGGTATGTGGTAGGAGACGGTCCTGCAAATAACTAGGCCCTATGCCATGGAGCGTTTTAAAGATGGTCACCAACACCTTGAAGCGCACCCGGAAGGCTTACAAGGAAGAGGTACAAAGTATTTCTAGCAGGATTACCAGATTCTGTAACAGCTTTGTTCCCTATGCCGTCCATCTGGTAAATTTGCAAGCTTTGTTTTTCTCACCACGTACATGTATGCAGCTGAAGTAGTGTTGTTTCTCCATGTCTTATAATATTTGTGTGCATATGCATATTTATTTATTTCTTCTGTCATGTTTATGTGGTGTCTATGGGAGGGGGTGACCCTTTGAGAGCCACATGCAATGAAATTTCATTTTAATGTATGCCAATTAGCGTACATTCGAAGTGACAATAAAGTTATTCTAAGTCTAACTGATGACCACAATTGAGACAGAATTTCTATTGCCCAGGGTTCCTTTGCGCAGAGTTCCTTCCTCCAACAAACCAGATTCAGCGTTCTGTGAACTGAACATTTAAACCATTAAGGAAACCAGGAAATCTGGGGTGAGGGAAAGGTAGTCTGGATGGATGACCCTGACTACAGAGCTATCTGGATCATAGTTTGCATATTCTTCCATTTCAACACAGAGAGAAAATTACAGCTTGTGCACAAATGGCAGCTTATCAGCAAAGATTTTATGATCAGTTGTATTATAATTTAACAACCGGTTCTCTGCCCTAATGACCAGCTGAGTGGGCATGTCCATAGTGGGCATGGCCAGGGTGTGTGACAGGCAGCACTTAGCCTCCTGCACCCCCCTGGGAGCAAACATGGGGCACATGGGGCACACACACACACCGTGTCCCATTTTGAGCCTAGTAGGCCTCCCTGCAGCCTTCTGGGAGCAAAAACAAGGTGCATAGAGACTCCTGGAAGGGACGGGACAAGAAGGGGTGGGGCCAGCCAGTAATTTAACAACTGGTTTGCCCCAACCAGCCTGAACTGGCTGAATCCCACCACTGGTTACATAGGTTTGTAGTTCTTCCTTTAAAGTAAGCAGTAACAGACTCTGAAGGATTTTTCATTGATCCTCATATAACATATACTTGGGTTACATGCTGGATCATTTACATATACCTTATTTTTTTTCCTGAGAACTGATACTCAACCAACTGCTGAGAATCATCATAATTATGCAGATGATGGCTTGAACATTTAGCTCAAGAGATTTTTAAAACTGACACACTCCAATTAACGCTTTCCTGGGACCACGATGCCCACATATATGTAAACTAAGGGGTTTTTCAAAGGATGAAAAGCAAGGTCCATTTCTTTTTGATTGGTATCCCTTTTAGATGCTTATTGGCTAGGAAATGTTTAAAAACTAGATGATGAAATATGGCTACTTGATTTTACAAATAATAAATGAAATCACAGCATGCTATGGGTTTCCTTTCACTTTAGCTGTGGGTGATTTAATTAAACCACAGCTGCTTGTTTAATGGCAAGAAATGTCATTGCCAGAACATAAAAATAGATTTATTGTCTTGTATATTATCTCATAGACCATCAGAACTACAAATGCATAATTTATAGTGTAAACTCCAGGGGACAACGGGGTAGTGAAGTCTGGTCTTAAGTTTTTATGTTTCATATACTGAGCTGGTTTTTGTTTTTTCCTATTTTTCATCTCTTTTATTGTTTCCATATTTTCTCTGCAAGTGCCAAGAGGGTTTGAAGAAAGAACTAATATTTTTCTTTCTTTCTACATGGATGAGAAAGGAATGATTATGCATTGATTATGCAGAAAGTATTCTCAAGACACACATGATGGGAGAAGAAAAATCTTTTGTCTGAGACTGGCTGCATCTGGCCAGCTGAATCAGAAATTTAGAACGAGGCTGTTTAAAGCAAAGATCCTGGAAATCACTTGGAAGTCCATTCTTCAATTTGCCGACCCATCAGAATAACAGAGTTGGAAAGAACCTTGAAAAGTCTAGCTTAACCCCCTACTCATGCAGGAGACCTTACCATTTCAGACAAATTGTTGTCCAATCTCTTCTTAAAAGCCTCCAGTTTTGGAAAACCCACAACTTCTGAAGGCAGCTCATTCCACTGATTAATTGTTTTAACTGTCAGAAAGTTTCTCCTTAGTTCTAGGTTGTTTTGCTCCTTGATCAGTTTCCATCCATTGCTTCTTGTGCTGCCCTCAGGTGCTTTGGAGAAGTGGTTGATTCCTCTTCTTTGTGGCAACCCCTGAGATATCGGCAGTGGCAGATTAAGGCTCACTGGTCTTCATTACTGGTCTAAGCACTGACAAAATCTTGGTGTCCCCTCCTGTACAAATCTTCATTGGTTTTTCTTTCTTTCTCAACTTTGTGGTGTCCCCTTGGGCCTGGTGCCCTAAGCGCCTGCTTAGTCTCCTTAATGGTTAATACACCCCTGGATATTGGAACACTGCTATCATGTCACTCTTAGTCCTTCTTTTCACTGAACTAGACATATCCATTTCCTGCAACTATTCTTCACATATTTCAGCCTCCAGTCCCCTAATCATCTATGTTGCTGTTCCTTGGTTTTATTCTGGAGTTTCAACATCTTTTTTGTATTGTGGCAACCAATGATAACTGAAATACATTTAATATATTATCAATCATGTATAAAGGTTATATGGAGATATGGAAATATTGGGTTGTTTCTAGTCCACACTTTCTCAATTAAATTTTAGAAAGTGTGGCAAGATTTCTTTGGCAGTATATATGAATATTGTTAACTCAGTGACAATGTTAATAAAAAGGTAAAGGTAAAGGTTCCCCTTGCACATATGTGCTAGTTGTTCCTGACATTAGGGGCCCATGCTCATCTCTGTTTCAAAGCCAAAGAGCCAGCGTTGTCCGAAGACATCGCCATGATCATGTGGCCGGCATGACTTAATGCAACACTGTTACCTTCCCACCAAAGTTGGTCCCTATTTTTCTACTTGCATTTTTACATGCTTTCGAACTGCTACAGTAGGTTGGCAGAAGCTGGGACAAGTAACGGGAGCTCACTCTGTTACGCGGCACTAGGGATTTGAACTGCCAAACTGCCAACCTTTTTGATTGATAAGCTCAGCATCTTAGCCACTGAGCCACTGCGTACCTCCGGACAATGTTAATAGAGGGCTACAAATACTCATATCTTGTATGGGGCAATATATACATTATGAACATGAGTTTAAATTCAGGATTGTTTGTTTTAAGAGGGATGCCTATGTAATTGTGCTTAGATATTTGAGAGAAACCATGAAGCCATTGAGGATATTGTAATGGGACATTCAGAGCTCTTAATTCCTTTCAAACTAAGACTATGAAATGAGAATAGGAGTTTAAATTTTCCAGATTTTCAGTTGTACTCTTGGGCATATGTAATATTTTCAATGTCTTGTTTGTTTTTGGAATGTAAATGAATTTAAGTATTAACTCTTCTAATAGTTTATTTGGAAAAACTTTGGAAATCCTATCAAGTGCTTGCTTCTAATTTTAGTTGGAATTTAGATGTTTTCTCAGCATTAAAGTCAACAAGATATATTTGGATGTTATTGGGGGAAAAATTAAGTTTCATCCTCATTCTTATGAGAAATTAAATCTCTGGGATAATTTTTATTTAAGAATTTGACCTGTCACAAAAAAACCCACCTTCCTAATAATATAACTTGATTAATAACTAAACTAAACTAAATCAAACTAAATTAATAACAAGAGGTAGAACATCCCTCAAACTCTATTAAATAAACCTATTAATTTATTATAAATTGCACTGATCTTTTTAATGAGAGGCTGATATAATGGTTTAAATAAATACATCTGTATAAATCCAGATGTGGGACCTGTTCAGAGTTGAAGGCAAATAGGGTTGCATGGAGGAAGTAGCACTTCCTGGTACTCCTGAAAGCATCAGTCCCTTTTCCTGGAATCATATGAATGCTGTTGTTGCCAAATGTGGACTAAATATACATTATATTTGGGTCTAGGAGTTTCAGGCAGGCGCTTTGCTCATGTCCTGCATACTCTGAAATATCTTTTAGCCTGTGTTGTGGACATTTCCTTAGCTGGATCAAGACATGTAAGTTGTGCATCAGTCAAGTGAGTGGAAGGTGAGAAGATAGATAATGGCTTCAATGTTACACCTTGCCCTGGTAAAGAAAATTCCTAAAAGTAAAGAGATTAGATTAAAAAAGGAGACTCAATATAAAAATGGAAATTTAATGTTTATAGTATGTGATTAACTTATAGAAGTTGTGCTTAGAGTATAACTGTACAATACTAATGAATATTACATATTACATACATATATATATGTATAATATATAATAATATATTTAATAATTATTATTATTAAATCATCCCTTAAAAATCTAACACATATCTAAAAAAAAACAGCAGCAATCTTAATGGTCTCTGTCTGGATGATCTCTAGGTTGAGTCGAAGGGCAGAGAAGGATGACAAGTTTGTCTCCTCCCTTAAAAAAAAAACGGGCCTAAAAATTCGGGTCTTTTCCCATGTATATATATCTGTGTGTGTGTGTTCCAGCATAAGTCTTGAATGCATTGAGCAATTTCAATCAAACTTGGTATAGAGATGATTCTCTGGAAACAAATACTGTGGGGGTAAGACACCCCTAACATACCCTCAGGGTGTGTGTTCAGTTAAGATACAGTCTGTTGTGCCGTAAAATGACTTCTACTGTACAGCGCAGTGCAGTTGCCATGGTAACGGCTTCACAGTACTCCACAAGGAGGCTCCCTCTGGTAAGGGGGAAAATACAACAAATTGCTGCCACTCATTTTACAATTGCCTTGCTTTAGCAATGGGGATTCCGATTCTAATTCCAAACATAGCCTTAAATTGATACATTATTAATAAAAGATATATAATATACAGAAGTTTTTCACATTCACATCTTTAGCTGCAGACCTAAACCTGTGGTCCTGGGAATAAGTAGCGGCATTTGTGGATTAATCAGTTGTCAGCCAACCAACCTAGCTAAATTTCATCCTAGGTCCATGGAATCAGGAATAGAAACTCAAACTGACAAGTACACACATGAAGCCCAGGTGGTTTCATTAATTTATACAATACAATACAATACAATACAATACAATACAATACAATACAATACAATACAATACAATACAATACAATACAATACAATACAATACAATACCAGAGTTGGAAGGGACCTTGGAGATCTTGGAGATCTCCAACCCCTGCCTAGGCAGGAAACCCTATACCATTTCAGACAAATGGCTATCCAACATCTTCTTAAAGACTTCCAGTGTTGGGGATTCACAATTTCTGGATGCAAGCTGATTAATTGTTCTGACTGTCAGTAAATTTCTCCTCAATTCTAAGTTGCTTCTCTCCTTGATTATTTATTTTATTTTTATTTTATTAAATTTATACCCCGCCCTTCTCCTTGTTGGGACCCAGGGCGGTGCACAGGCATTATTAAAACCACAAAATACAATATCAATTAAAATATATTAAATTACTAGACCCGTGCTAAAAACCCATGTTAAAACCATACCAAATTGATTTATTTTTAAAAAGTCAGAAGTAGGGGCTATCCTAGGCCGGCTTGTTGGAATAGATACGTCTTAAGACGTTGGCGGAAGAGGCGGAGGTCCGAGATAGTGCGAAGGTCGGGGGGTAGGTCGTTCCAGAGGGCCGGGCCCGCCACAGAGAAGGCCCTTCCCCTGGGTGTCGCCAACCGGCATTGCCCCGCTGACGGCACCCGGAGAAGACCCTCTCTGTGGGAGCGGATCGGACGAAGGGATGTATGGGGCAGGAGACGATCTCGTATATAGCTAGGCCCCGAGCCATGGAGCGATTTAAAGATGGTCGTCAGCACCTTGAAGCGCACTCGAAAGGCCACAGGCAGCCAGTGCAGCTCACGCAGGAGAGGTGTTACGTGGGTTTGCCTTGAGGCACCCATAATCACCCGCGCGGCCGCATTCTGTACTAACTGTAGCTTTCGAGTGCACCTCAAGGGGAGCCCCATGTAGAGAGCGTTACAGTAATCCAGCCGGGATGTCACGAGCGCTTGAGTGACTGTGCGAAGGGCTCCCCGGTCCAGTAAGGGGCGCAACTGGCGTATCAGGCGTACCTGATAGAACGCCCCCCTGGCCACGGCCGTCACATGGTCCTCCATGGACAGCCGGGAATCCAGGAGGACGCCCAAGTTGCGCGCCCTCTCCACGGGGGCCAGTTGTTCGCCCCCAATGGCCAGTGTTGGACTTATCTGGCTGAACCGGGGTGCCGGAAACCACAGCCACTCGGTCTTGGAGGGATTGAGTTTGAGTTTGTTACTACTCATCCAGATCCGTACGGCCTCCAGACACCGGGACAGCACCTCAACGGCATCGTTGGGGTGGTTTGGGGTGGATATGTACAACTGAGTGTCATCAGCGTACAGATGGTATTCCACCTCAAAACCACGGATGATCTCACCCAGCGGCTTCATGTAGGTGTTAAACAGGAGTGGCGAGAGGATCGACCGCTGAGGGACCCCACATGTGAGTGGCCTCGGGGACGACCTCTGCCCTCCTGCCAACACCCATTGCGACCGACCAGAGAGGTAGGACGAGAACCACCGTAGGACGGTGCCTCTCAGCCCCAACCCCCCCAATCAGTGCAATAAGATACCATGGTCGATGGTATCAAAAGCCGCTGAGAGGTCTAATAGGACAAGGATAGAGGAACAACCTCTATCCCGTGCCCTCCAGAGATCATCCACCAACGCGACCAATGCCGTTTCGGTGCTGTGACCGGGCCGGAAGCCGGACTGGCGCGGGTTTAGATAATCAACTTCCTCCAGATGTCGGGGAAACTGTTGGGCCACCACACTCTCAGCAACCTTCACTAAAAAGTGAAGGTTGGAGACGGGACGATAGTTCTCTAATAAAGCTGGATCCAGGGATGGTTTCTTGAGGAGGGGCCTCACCACCGCCTCTTTCAAAACGGTGGGCAAGTACCCCTCACTCAGAGATGAATTCACAATGCCCTGGAGCCAGCCTCGTGTCACCTCCCAGGATGCCAGTACAAGCCAGGAGGGACACGTTTTAGTTTCTACCCATTGCTTCTTGTTCTACTCTCAGGTGCCTTGGATAATAATTTGACTCCCTCTTCTTTGGGGCAACCCCCGAGATATTGGAAGACTGCTATCATGTCTCCCCTAGTCCTTCTTTTCATTAAACTAGACATACCCAGTTCCTACAACTGTTCTTCATATGCTTTAGTTTCCAGTCCCCTAATCATCTTTGTTGCTCTTCTCTGCACTCTTTCTAGAGTTATTTTGTTTAAAAGTGTAAGCAAGAAAGTCCTTCTATAAAAATATAGAAAAGGGGAATAGAATTTAAAAAATAAATAAAGAGAAAGATATATATTAAAGTTCTCGTATTTGCTGATGCTTTTGAATTATTTCATTATGCAATTTTGAATGCAACCAGATGGCATAGGGAGAGCGATATGGTACATCTTATACAGCATCTTTGTTTTATGGGTATGTAGAGTCTAGGCCTTCTGTCTTGCTATAGTTCATAAACTGTGACATGGAAATCCGTTGTAAGCAGAGAGGTTTGACAATGATATCTTGGCTCTTGACATATCTCCCAATCTATTTCAGAAGTTTGAGGTTAATATGCTGGTCTTGGAGGACGCATTCATCTCCGGCTTCCTAGCCAGTCTGTGTATGACAAACATTGTCAGCTATAAAAATGAGATCATATCCATCCCAGGAATCTGTATTTCCCCAATAGATCTAGTAAAGTTCAGTGGAAGAACAGCTGCGGACAGAAACTGGAAATTAAATTTCATCTTATAAACTTTTGTATGCCAATAACTTAATTGCTATGAGGGACAGGTAGACTGAATCCATGTATTATTATAAATTAATGTGGATTTATACATTTAGCTATTTCGCAAAGGACCCAGAGGCCTGGCTGCCCATTTTACAAAGAAAATGCTGGACTATTGAAAGATTTTAGTCTGCAAAAATTGCAAGTTCTGTTTTATATATAATTCTGGGTGAACTGAGAAATGTGTATAATATGTTTATATATTTATTCATTTAGTGAATGTATCCAGGAGTGAGTCCCTAGACCTTACTATTGATTCAATGAGCTCGATTGCTATTATTATAATTTTTATGGTTGGTTGCACCACTCAGTCAAAATCTTGCTGGCCAGATGACTGACATTTTGCCTAATTGTTCTTTCTATTTTAAAAATCAAATTATGGGTCCTATTTTATGATATGTCCCAAAGATGTTTTTTTAGGAGGCAACTAGACTTTTTTATTTTTCTTTTGAAGATGTTTTGCTTCTCATCCAAGAAGCTCCTTCAGTTCTGACAGGATAGTGAGTCATGGAAGGATTTAAATTCCTTGTGGACATCTGGTCATTTGCATCCTTTTAGAGGATCGCTGAAGAACTTGGAGGTTTATCTGTGTCCTCAGGGTCACCTGAGTGGTGCTCCTGGTTCCTGTAGTCTGCCATTTTTTCTCTGGAAATCCATTGAAAGGGTGTTCATCCCAAATTGTATAGCTGAAAGTCTACAGAGGTTCTCTGTCATCCATAGTTATCCCAAAGATGCTTTTTCAGGAGACAACTGGACTTCCTTGTTTCTCCTTTGAAGACGTTTCGCTTCTCAGCTCTGACTGGATGGTGTGGAATGGAAGGATTGATATTCCTTGCCCTCACAGAGTTAGAGAATATAATGGCAAAAAGCACAATTGTGGAGTTTACTTTATCTAGGATCCACTGTATAAAGACAAGATGACATTTGGGATGCCTGCAGAAGAGACAGTAAATAATCAAGATTATAGTTTTGATTGCAAGGTTATAGCTACTGGCTGGACTATTTTCATCCAGTCTGCAGCTGCCCCTGACATTATGCGACATCCATGCCTTGTGATATCAGGTGCAAAAACAATTTTGGAACAATTAATAGACTTCTAAGTAAACCACCTTCACATAACATAAAACATACATAAGGTAAATTGGGGAACCCAGGAGAAAGAAATAAAAAGTGGCAAGTCAGACTTGCCAATACCCTGTTTCCCCAAAAATAAGACCTCCCTGGATAATAAGCCCAATTGGGCTTTTTAGCGCATGTGCTAAAATAAGCCCTCCCAAAAAATAAGCCCTCCCCGAAAATATTGCAACACAACAGCAGCCATGAGGTGACCATGCTTGCCGCCTCCTGCACCTCAAAAATAATAAGACCTCATCGAAAATAAGGCCAAGCGCTTATTTCGGGGGTCAAAAGAAAATAAAACCTAGTCTTATTTTCGGGGAAACATGGTAGAATTTAAAATCTTCAGTCTATCACAATTTCTCCAGTCATCATACTGGACTTTCTTTCTTTTTTTTAATAATATTTTTTTTATTTTTAAAACAAACAAAGACAAAACAACACATATAAAGTACTTTCCTCAATTGCATCAAGCATGTTGTTTGGTTACAAGCTTTTGTGCATCAGTTTTTACAATTAGAATTAAGATCACAGGTTATCCATCAAACATAACTAAATACGTCACTACTATTGAGCATTGTGTGTTCAGATTACCATTAATGTTCTCATGGAGTATACAACATATTCAATTCCAGTACTAACTTTCCATTGTTACCCCAAGTAGTTATTAAATATTTCAATTCATGTACGTATCAATTATTCATTGCATCCATTAATCCATTTAACATACAAAAAATCTTTCCAGTATCGAATACTCACTACTTAAAATTATACATAACGTTCAGATCATCCACTCTTATACATTAGATTCATTATTGTCCTTTATATATCATAATCAAATGCTCTATTTTATAACAAAAAACTTTCACAGTAAGAACTATGACTTTCTAGAAAAACATAGATAAAGTTTCATTTCCAAGTTTTTTTATCTAACCATTGGTAAAACAAATCCCATACCTATATATACTGGACTTTCTTGAGCACAAAGAAAAAGGGAGTTAAAAATCCAGGTGGTCTATTCAGTTCAAAAATTGCCAGGTTTCTTCAAGCAAATATCCAGCGTGATTGGAAGATAAACATTCTCTATGGGCCTCCATAAACCAATTTTCCGCACCGAGGTCTTCTGGAGAAGAAATACCTCAACTGTCTGGGCTGATTAATAAAATTCAATCTCCACTGTATGTTCTCTTGCTTTCTTCATTGCTGATGTCCCTTGCTAGGATAAAAATGTTATCTGATTGGACTGTTGCTTTTCTTGCCCGAGTTCCTGTATTCACACATTTGGGATGCCAAATGTGTGAATACATCCCACATCCCTATTTTTCCCTTAATAATAGCCGCACAGAACTCATTTTTCAGACAATGCATGTGCCTGTGTGCATTGCCTCCTGTATAAATAGCTGCAATTCTAGAACAGGGGTATCAAACGCCGTGGCATCACATTGTCATCATGTGACCTATCACAACTTTTTCCTCCTTCAATAAAATGGGGGGGGGGTGGCCAGGGTGTGACACCTCTGGGCTGTGGGCCATGAGTTTGACACCCCTCTTCTAGAACATGTTTGGGAGAGCAAATCATTATTAGGCCAGAAAGAATTATATAAGGATTTTTTTTTTAAAGCAGTTGTGAATTTATGCATATGAATTTTGATGCGTTAACTTCATGAATGTAATTATATGTAAATGTATGCATGAGAGCCAGCTTGGGGTAACAGTGAAGGCATTAGGTTAGAAGAAGGGACACTGTGGATTTTGGTCTTGCCTTAGGCACAAAGCCAGCTGGGTGATCTTGTCACTGTAGGGGAAGAAGATACAGAACCTGGGGGCAGAGTCAAGAGAGGATTCAGCCTAGAATCGTAACATGTCCACAAATGCTTTAAGTCCAGTCCAGGTGGCAAGAATTGGGCAGGGCTAGTCTAGTGAAGAGAAGGATCAAGGGAGACATGATAACAGTCTTCCAATATTTGAGGGGCTGCCACAGAGAGGAGGGGGTCAAGCTGTTTCCCAAAGCACCTGAAGGCCAGACAAGGAATAATGGATGGAAATTAAACAAGGAGAGATTCAACCTGGAAATGAGACATTTTCTGACAGTGAGGACAATCAACCAATTAAACAGATTGCCTTCAGAAGTTGTGGGAGTTTCATTACTGGAAGCTTTCAAGAAGAGACTGGACTGCCATCTGTCAGAAATGGTGTAGCCTCTGCTGGGTTGAACTAAATGACCTACAAGGTCCCTTCCAACTCTGTTAATCTGTTTCTGTATTAGTCCCCCTTTGTATTCTGTTGACTCTAACCTAGTGCCAGTTTAGTGCTGATCATTACTTGACTAGCTTCCTATGTATAGATTTGAGTAATAAATCATCTTAATGGCTAATAATATTTTTTGTGCCTGAAAGTTACTTTCTTTCAGTCCTAAGAAGGAGCATAATGGAATGCAGGATATCCTTGAAGAAGGGGATGAGAAGAGGCTGCCTAGGAAACTATCAGACAAGGGAGGCAGGAATCTACATGGTTCAAGGATGAGAGAAAAAAACTGGAAGGGTCTAGCAGTTAAAAGTGATGGGCAGAAGACTGTACTTCCAAGACTTGCAAGAAAGGTTTCTTTGCTGCAGGAGGTGCAAAACAACAAAAACAGCACAACAATGGTACATTTTTGTTCCTTATTCTCAGCATTTCAAGTTGGCAGAACTGAAGCCTTAGAGTTTCCTTTCAAACTGTGCCTCAGGGTTTCATGAATGAAAATGATGGCGTAGGAAGTTAGCACTCACCTCTCTACTAGAAAAATGAAATATCCTAGGACTGTGTTGGTAATCCTATGGCATGTATGCCACAGGTGGAATGTGGAGCCATATTTGCTGGCTAGCCAGCTCTGGTGCACATGCACATGCTGGCCAGCTGATTTTCAGCCTTCAGGAGGGCTGGGGGTAGGCCTCCGGAGTCTGGGGAAGGATCGTGCGTGCATGCGCAGGGGTGTGTGTCACATGCGCATTTGCAGGTGGATGGGGAGGATTTAATTGACATGGGCAAACGTGCGGGATAGTGCATGCATACACAATTTTGGCATGCCATAAGAAAAAGGTTCGCCATCAGTGTTCTAGGAAATATTAACAAGGCAAAATATTATATTTCTCAAGATGAGAAAAGGAGAAACATGTTTTTAAAGACAAAGAGCAGCTTCCTGTGCTCCCTGCCCCCTCTTCACCTCCAGAGTAATGGGATTAAGGCATGGCCCTCAGGACATGATAGGATTAGCCCTCTACCCATCTCACCACAGGGCACCTGGGAAGATTACATCACCCAGCAAGGCTCAACCAAGCTTGGGATTCAGGCGAGCCTACAGAGTTGCCCCTGCATCGCCCCATGGGAGTCTGACAACCAATCAGAATACAAGCTCAAATTCAAAAGCCCAGAGAGGGCATAAAACCAGGGCAGTCTCAGCATTTCTTCCCTTTCCGCCCCCCAAGACCATGTGGTCCTGTCCATCATCAATAAACCTTTTTTCCCAGCAACTTCCATGAATCCAGTGTCTTTCTCCCCACTTGGAACTGAACCCAGATGGACATTTCTTCCCACAGTGGCCTCATGGATCTTGTTGATCCAACCACTGTGAATTTTGAATCCAAAAGTCTCATTTTACATATAAGTAGAGCTGGCACGTAGCCATTTCTTATACATAGTTCTAGCCCTAGAGAACTTTTAATATCCCACAGGAATGGAAGAAGTGGGTTGAACCAGCATTTGAATCCCAATGCAGGAGGGCACATTTCCCCCCCCCCTCTGAAATTCCTTGGCAACACCTCCCACACAGCACATTTTGAAATGAGCGGGGCATATTTAAGAGCTGTCCAGGAGCTTTAGGAGGAAAAAGTGCTCCAGCTCCCATTTTTCTGAGGTAAATAAACTTCTACTTAAAGCCGGCTGAGAAAATAATAGGCTTTTCCATTCTGATGGGCAACACAGTTTTAAGGCATTAAAGCAGCCCAGGGATCCTTCCTCTCAAAGCGTTGCCTTTTGTGGTAAATTGGTAATTGCTCTATTACTTAAGGGAGTTTATATATTGGATTTCGATGGTGATAAAATGGAAAGTTGATAAAGCATAGCCCCCCCCAAATGCAGAGGGCAGAGGAATCGTTTGGGGAGAACAAAGAGGAAAATGTGATTGAATCTTGCCATATAATCAACTCTGTTTTATTTATTTATAATTATATGTACTTTATGACAAAGGAAGGAGGCTTTTGTCCCTGAGCTTACTTTTTCTGCTGGAAAATGTAAAGCAGCAGTAAAGGACCCCAAATATAGCACCTGATTATAGAAGCTATTGTGATAGAAATCCTGAGTGATTATTTCCCCCCCCCCCCCCCCCCCCCAAGGCTAAGTAAATATGTAGCCCGTGATTATCATCGGCAAACTCTTATTCTGCACAAGTAACCTTTCGGTCTTTTTTTTTTTTTTTTAAATAAAGGCATCACAATTTCATTTGGGGAGGATTAAAAAGAAAACAAATCTTATTCTTTCCATCTAACAAAGGGGATTGGAAATATGAAAGATTTAAGTTCTAGACAATTTGTTTTTCTTAAAACAATTAGGAATATAAGTTGGATTTTTGTTCTTTGTACAAATGGATCATAGTCAATTTCCTGGGAGACACATTTGCACAAGTCTTCACAACCTTAATACAGCAAACAAAAAAACCTCCACAGTGCCAAATTTAGCTGTTCCCAGATATCTTCATTTGTAGATAATGGAATACCTTGCTCAATAGTAGCAACTGTGAGAGGGATCTTGGAGTCCTAGTGGACAACCATTTAAATAGGAGCCAGCAGTGTGCAACATCTGCCAAAAAAGCCAACACAGTTCTAGGCTGCATAAACAGAGGGACAGAATCAAGATCACGTGAAGTGTTAATACCACTTTATAATGCCTTGGGAAGGCCACACTTGGAATACGGCATTCAGTTTTGGTCGCCACGATGTAAAAAAGATGTGGAGACTCTGGAAAGAGTGCAGAGAAGAGCAACCAAGATGATTAGGGGACTGGAGGCTAAAACATATGAGGAAGGATTGTAGGAACTGGGTATGTCTAGTTTAATGAAAAGAAGCACTAGGGGAGAAATGATAGCAGTGTTCCAGTATCTCAGGGGTTGCCACAAAGAAGAGGGAGTCAAACTATTCTCCAGAGCACCTGAGGGTAGAACAAGAAGCAATTGGTGGAAACTAATCAAGGAGAGAAGCAACTTAGAACTGAGGAGAAATTTCCTGACAGAACAATTAATCAGTGGAACAGCTTGCCTCCAGAAGTTGTGAATGCCCCAACACTGGACGTTTTTAAGACGATGTTGGATAGCCATTTGTCTGAAATGGTATAGGGTTTCCTTCCTAGGCAGGGGGTTGGACTAGAAGACCTCCAAGGTCCCTTCCAACTTTGCTATTGTATTGTATTTTATTGAATATACTACAGCAGGTGTCCCCAACCTTTTTTGCACCAGGGACCGGTTTCATTTTAAAGAAAATTCCGCGGACCGGCCGGCATAGAGGGGGAGCGGGGGGGAGGGGGAACAGGCGGCACATGCGCACGCGGGTGTGTGTGTGTGTGTGTGAGTCGGCTCACTTGCCCCTCTAGGGCCCCCAATGGTGTGAGCTGCCACACCTGTGCTCTCCCACCCCCAGTGCACGCTCTGCCCAGGGAGCTGCCCTGTCCTCCCTCCTCCTCCTCTCCGGCCCTGCGGCCCGGTTCCTATCAAGCCACGGACCGGCACCGATCCACGGACCGGGGGTTGGGGACCCCTGTACTACAGTATATGCCATAACCTGGAATACAGTACCTAACTCTGCCATCTAAAAGAAGACGTGATTGCTGAGAATTATGAGGAAGGGACAAGAATACTGTGTTTACAGGAGACAACGAATATTTGTTATTCCCAAATAATTTGGATTGAGGATGAGGAGCTTGTTACATTTAGTGAGAAGAAGAGAAGTCAAATGTTGAAGCCAAATGAGGTAGAAATGTTCATAGATATCATTGCTGAAAAGCATGGATGCCTCTGAAAACTTTGGTGCTTGGCAATACACTCACCCATACAACCAATTGGAGGGACATTGAAAGTACTCCCACCTGTCTATCTTTCCCCAGTTCTAACCTGCTGAGTCCCAAAGGACTCAAGGCTTCTCCCTGTCCTGTCACACCTTGCTTCACCTTCCTTTTCTGAAATTTGTCTTTCCAAAAGTTCACACAGCCAATTCGACACACAGCCTTCTTGCATGGAAGCAGGAAGCAGGTGTTGTTTTCTTGATCCCTCAGTAGGGTGCGATTTTCCATAGTGTAACCTCTGTTGCAGTCGTCTTGAAGAAAGAAACTAATTTGAAGAGACAATGCAGTACCCAACTCCGCCATCTAAAGTAAGATGTGATTGCTGGGGATTATTAGGTTTAGACAAGATGCTGTCATTATTGTTTCATCTCCCTGCATCTGTCTCAGACAGTTTCTTAAGTTGCCTGATGGTGACTCTTTTAAGACTGGTGGACTTCAACTCCCAGAGTTCCCCAGCCAGCATAGCTGGCTGGGGAATTCTGGGAGTTGAAGTCCACCAGTCTTAAAAGAGCCGACTTTGCAGACCCCTGATCTACCAGATCTGGGATGCAAAGCCCAACTTGATGGCAGTCTTATGGATCTTGCTTTTTTGTGTGTGTTGCTATCTAATGGTTGTCCAGATTTTTATAGTCTTGTTACTTCATGCAACAGGAAAATCAGCAAATTCGGGGGTTGGTGATGTTTTGTTCTCTAATTACTCACCCCTGAGGGGGTCAATTGACAACTCCTTTATTAACTCTTCACGTACTTAACACCAGAACAAGAACAAAAAAAAACCTTGGCTTGACAGCTCTTTTATAGTCGCTGTCAAACCCCTTTTAACCAATAAAACACTCTGGCATTCTCCCGCCTGAACGCCTCCCCAGTTTGCTCCAATAAGAATCTGCTTCTTGCTTGAATGACAGCGGCCCCTCTTCACTTGAGTATACAACAGGTGAGATTTCCTTGAATAGCATAATACTGTAATGGTGAACCTATGGCACATGTGCCACAATATATTGCCTAAATATAGTCTGGAGATCCTTAATGGAAGTACTTAATATAAGGGGGAGTCTTTTTTCATAATGAAAATCAGTAAAAAGGTAAAAGGTAAAGGTTCCCCTTGCACATATGTGCTAGTCGTTCCTGACTCTAGGGCAGTGATGGCGAACCGTTTGTGGCTCGGGTGCCAAACGCAGGGGAGCGCTGGGGGGCCCGTGCGCAGGCGTGCCATACCCATAATGCTATGCACATGACCCCAGTGCACATGTGTGCACGACCAGCGCTCTCCCCCCCCCGCCCCCGCATTTTTGTGACTTCCAGTTTGCTCATGTGGTCGTTTTTTGACCTCTGGAGCCATTAGGGAAGCCTCCAGAGGGCTAAAACCGGCCCTACGAGCAAACTGGAAGTACATTCCTGAACTTACGGCTTGCCCATAGGGCTGGTTTTTTGCCCTCCGGAAGCCTCAAAAGCCTGAAAAACGGCCTCAAAAGAAGGCCAAAGTCAGCTGACCAGCGTGCATGTATGCTGGCCAGCTGACAGGGCAATGCCTCGCGTGCCCTGATAAATGGCTCCGCGTGCCACCTGTGGCACGTGTGCCATAGGTTCGCCATCAC
The DNA here is from genome assembly GCA_039707465.1 of Rhabdophis nuchalis. NCBI lineage: Eukaryota > Metazoa > Chordata > Lepidosauria > Squamata > Natricidae > Rhabdophis > Rhabdophis nuchalis. Next base: position 51,236,993 of record CM077649.1, read on the forward strand.
GGCTCTAGGGGGTGGCGCCAGAGGTGGTTTGCTCCCGGTTTGATCCGGATTGGGCAAACCAGTAGTAGCAGCAGCAGGAGGCTCTGCCCACCCACCCAGATGCATGCACAGAAGCTTCTGCGCAGATGCAGAAGCACCATGTGTGCGCACGAGCAAACACATGTCCACGAGCGAACCGGTAGTAGAAAAATTGGCAACCCACCTCTGGGCGGTGCTCATCTCCGTTTCAAAGCCAAAGAGCCAGCGCTGTCCAAAGACGTCTCCGTGGTCATGTTGCCGGCATGACTAAATGGCAAAGGCGCATAGACTGCTGTTACCATCCCACCAAAGTTGGTTCCTATTTTTCTACTTGCATTTCTACATGCTTTTGAACTGCTAGGTTGGCAGAAGCTGGGACAAGTAATGGGAACTCACTCTGTTACGGAGCACTAGGGATTCGAACCGCTGAACTGCCGACCATTCTGATCGACAAGCTCAACATCTTAGCCACTGAGCCACCTCATCCCTCTGAAAATCAGTACTACTCTTCAATAAAAATAATGAGGGCTTAGAGAAAGAGACCTCAGTTGAGCAGGACCTTGACAAATACAGTATTTTATTGGAAGTAGACCTATGGAGAAGAATACTGTGCTTACCTGAGACAATGGATATCTGTTATTCCCAAATAATCCAAATTGAGGATGAGGAGATTGTTACATTTAGTGAGAAGAGAAGTGAAATGTTGAAGCCAAATGAGGTATATAAATGAATATAAATCTTCCATTCTCCAACATATAGTCAGAACTGAAGAAGCTTCTTGGATGAGAAGTCAAATGTCTTCAAAGAAAAACAAAGAAAGATCACCTGTGGGTTAAGGACACCCCCTAGCAAGTGGCTTGGATGAATGAAATCAAGTATTCAGGATGTTAAATATTCTTAAGTATATGAATGTCCTTACATTAGCTAAGCTGGGCTTTATTTTCTGCTACAAAGAACTTTCAAGGTATGATGTTCATAAAAAAAAAATGTTCCCGAGCTGAAGGTCATTTTATCCCATACATGTTAGGCACTGAATTTATGCACGGAGAGGAAATTAGAGTCAGCTTTAAGGAGATCTTAGAATGAATAAACTGGAGTTTTTATTTCAGGAAATAACAGAAATGAGACTGTGAGGTTTGCAAACCACCTATTTGTTTCTGAACCAAATTGCAGTGTGGGAGGGAAAAATGCTGCTAGTTAACTCGTGTAAACCACTCAATAGTAATGCATTAGAAAAAGCTGGAGGCCATTTTCCCACTAAGATTTAAAGGTTGAACAGAGGTTGTTGCCCTTGTGCTTTTCATCAGGTTTGAGATGAGAGCAACTCCATTTTCTTCCATATGAATTAAAAAAAAAAAAAAACCATTGCAAACACCACAATTCTACAACCCTGCAAATTCTGAACACCTGCATGCTCCATTTTAGCAACTTTATTTACCATTTCCGTTTCTAAAGCATCTGCTTGACGATGACTCTGGGTGGCTTACAGAGGATTGAAAACAATGAAAAAGACTGGAATAAGAATAATGAATATAAAATGGCCCCAGCAGTGTGGAAAATAAACACAGTAAATCACTTCTATTTTAAATGGTATTCTTATTCCTATGTTGTTCTTTAGGAAGTTAGCACCCACCCCTATCCTAGAAAAATGAAATATCCTGGGAAATATTGAAAAGGCAGAATATTATATTTCCCTGAATCAGAAATGGAGAAACATGTTTTTATGCAGGAAACAGACTCACTCTTAATAGCCCCCACCTTTGTCAATGAGCCATTAAAATGCCCGAGCTAGGCTACTCTACATAACAAAGATAGGATTAACCCTCTGCAGAAACTCATCACGTGGCATCTGAGAAATCAACCAAGCTTGGTACTCAAAAGGCACACAACCTACAAAGTTAGCTAAGACTCACCCACCCCTGCCCCTGGGAGTCAGACAACCAATCTGAATACATATCTTACACAGGAATAGGAAACAAAGAGGTGGGGCCGAACAGAGAGTATAAAAAACTCAGGAACTCTCAGCAAGCCCCTTTCTCTCTCTCTCCTTTTCTTCACCCAACATCTGGAAGTATGTGATCCCCATTTTTTGTTCAGGAACTCAAACCATGTGACCCTGTCCACCATTAAATCATGGGTGGGTTCCTGTCAGTTCCAGCCTCTTCTATAGAAGAAGGTTCCACAAATCTACAGGGCCGTTTAGAACCGGTTCCAGCTCCCTCCCCCCCCCCCATCCGTCCGTCCGTCCGCACATCATCAAGCTAAAGAGTGAGAGGAGGAATTCTGGGAGTTGAAGTCCACAAGTCTTAAAGCTGTCAAGTTTGAACACCCCTGGGTTTTTTTTTCTTTTTTTTTTTTATTGAAAAAGTTTTATTGAGTTTTACAAAAATTTTTAGGTAGGGTAGGGTAAGGTGAGTTGAAAAAATATTTTGAGAACTTTCACGTCGAGATCGTTGGCCCCCTCCAGGGCTTCTTAACAAAACATATATAATACATATTTCAATAGTACTACAAGGTGAAGAGAAATGCATACATCATTGTAAATTCCAAATTCTATGCTAGCAATCGTGTACAAACATCCAAACAAAAGTTATACTGTATTTAAAAAGTCATTTTTTAGATCTAAGTCTCTTGGCAATTGTGTCAGCTATGCCAGCTATGCTGGCTGGGGAATTCTGGGAGTTGAAGTCCACCAGTCTTAAAGTTCCCAAGTTTGGACATCCCTGGGTTAGATGAACTGACCACAGACGTAGACAGATTTTACAGTACAAATCAGTTTTCCCAAATAGCACTATTATTCTCTCCTGATATGATGGTCTTTGGCTTCGCTAGTTAGGAAATATGGCACGCCAGCCACACATATACTGGTAGGGGTGGGTTCCTGCCAGTTCTAAGCTCTTCTATAGAAGAAGGTTCCACAAATCTTCAGGGCCATTTAGAACCGGTTCCAGCTCCCTCCCCCCGTCCGTCCGCATATAATCCAGAGGAAGAGCGAGAGGAGGAATTCTGGGAGTTGAAGTCCACAAGTCTCAAAGCTGTCAAGTTTGAACACCCCTGGAGGTTTTTTTTCTAAAGGGTTAGGAGTGCAAGGGTCTTGTAACTTGACAGCTTTAAAACTTGCGTGCTTCAAATGCCAGAGTTTCTGAGCCAACATTTTGGTTGCTAAGCAAGAGCATTGTTAAGTGAGTTTCACCACATTTTACAAGTTGGCCACACCTACCCAGTCACATGGCCAGCAAGCCACTCCCACAAAGCAGGCCACACCTACAGAAGGGGTTCTAAAAAATTTTGAAACCCACCACTGTATCCTGGTATTAGTTTAGGATGACATTCATTCATTCATTATTCGATTTAGTGTGTTCAAGTGTCAGAGACTGTTTGGATAAATTCTTGCCATTTTCTTGGTAAGATTTCACAAGTGGTTGCCATTGCCTCCTTCCCAAAAATGAGAGAAAATTAGCAAAAATGTTGGCTCCCAACCCTTTAGGGGAAAAAAACCCCAGGTGTGTTCAAACTTGACAGCTTTAAGACTTGGTAGTTTGTAACTATAGCTTCAAGGAGATTCAAGGCACTTCCAAAAATACCACACACACAAACACACACACACACACCACCCCCACATGTAGGAGTTGCCTTCCTACAAAGTTTTCTTCCAGCTTTCTCAGCCATCATGTCTTTTACTCAGCTATGATTGCAAAGAAATGAACCAGAGTAGTTCACATGATTGGCAGCCCAATTAAAGTGAATGAGATTTGCATCCCCATGATTCAAGTTTTAATTTTGCAAACTGAGTCATAAATTCTTGAAACAAATGCCCCCCCCCTTTTTTTTTTAAAAAAAAGAAAGAATTAATCAGATTCCCATTACTAAAACCAAACCAAAAATCTAATCAAGCAAATTCAACCTGTTGAATAGTATAAAATATTATTTGGCTTCTTCTAGATCAGTGTTTCTCAACCTTGGCAACTTGAAGGTGTCCGGACTTCAACTCCCAGAATTCCCCAGCCAGCGAATGCTGGCTGGGGAATTCTGGGAGTTGAAGTCCGGACACCTTCAAGTTGCCAAGGTTGAGAAACACTGTTCTAGATAACCTACATAGAATGAACATTTCCTTGTTTTTCACATGAAGATTATTTATTAATTACATTTTAATGCTGTCCATCTCACTATCCAAAGTGACATACAAAGATGTGCCCTGGGTCCGCTTGGAGAAGGGCGGGGTATAAATATAATAAATAAATAAATAAATAAATAAATGATATGACTTAATTTTCAGAAATGCTTTTCTTAAGGAATGATGTCCTGGTTTCTGATAAGCCTTAACCGAGTGGTCTTAAATCAGATTTAGGATAATATCCAAACCATCAAACAGAGATTCAACAAATCAGTTTTGGTTTGGAAACCTAACTTCTGTTTAATTTTTCTGGTTTTCAAGTTTGTGCTCTCCAAAAATTCAACCGATCTGTACTTCTAAGGTGTACTTTATAACTACACCGCCGCCCTGGGTCCTTTTTGGAGAAGGTGCGGGATATAAATCTAATAAACAATAAACAACAACACTCATGAAAAATTACCTGCCACAGAGCGGGGGTTCTGTAGTATGGTCCAAGCAGCTTGTAAAGATAATATGGATAATTTAGAAATAAATACGGTATTAGAATTCTTTCCTCTTTCTTTTCCCAGGCTTTTACAATTGATGCTCTAAAAGGCAAGCCTATTAAGCCTGTGGACATATTGGCAAATATTCCAATCTGGCCCTAATTTGTTGTAAAACTTAAATATAGTCAACTTCCTACGTTCACTACTAAAAGAAATGACGGAACACACATACATAAAACAGATACGCAAAGCGTGGTATTTTAAAAGGCACTTCATAAAATTCTTGCCGGAGGAAAGGAAATAATTGATTTTTTTCTTAAACTGTAATAAATGACTTGCATTTTTTTATTTCATCAAACCAGCACCATATGCTAGGCTTAATTTTTATCTACCGCATGGGATAACTCACTACTGTAGCATCTGCGCTGCTTTATTATTAGTTATACAAAGTCAATTGAAGAGATTATTTTCCAGATTAGATACAAAAATTCCTTCTTGTAAGAAGCACTTTTCTTTGCAGCAACCAACTTTGGGCTAATAAATAGAACATGTTGATTGGAAATGTTCATTGGCCAGAGTGCATGAACTTCCCTGTGGCTATATCCACTACTGGAAAAGGCTTCAGGATTCAACCTTGAGCCAAAATCCGGAGTTGGAGTCCCGGAAGCAGTTCGTGACTGTGTACAACCACGTTCTGGTAACTCCTGCAACGTAGCTGGAACCAATCGTATCGGCTCTGCCGTTCCATTTGACTATTTCAGCTCTGCTTGTAAAATTAACATTTATTGGAAAACCAGCTTACAGGAAAAAAACTTACATCCAAAAATCATTATTTATAACTTTTGTACAATCAGTTTCAATTATGTGTACATTTGTTGTGTGTTGTAGCTTTTTTGTTCTAGAGTTTTTCTGTTTTTTTTTTTAAAGGAAAGGGACTAACCATGATTTAGTGTAATTTCCTCCAGATTTGTTTCCCTCTATTATATCATCACAGACCTTCTTCTTATGGCATATCCGTCATCGGACCATCATGTTGGTGATCCTATTTTTATCAACTGTCTCATGAAAAAGTGCTGTTGAGTTTTGTCCAAACCAGTCCCTTAGATTTTGAAGCCATGCTGTTCTTCTTCTGCCTGGACATCCTTTGCCTTCAATCTTTCCCTGGAGGATTAAGTGAAATATGCCACATTTTTCTGGGTGTTGATCATATGTCCAAAACTTTGGCTTTTTTATGGTTTTGATGAATTCCTTTGGTTTTCCCAGGCAGGTTATCAGTTCCTCATTTCCGATTTTGTCAGCTCAGGTAGGGATGCACAGGTAGGGATGATTAAATAGAAAATACTGCTGTTAAATGGTTCCACCAGATGCTAAGGAATTACATAATTCACTGAATTCAAATTAATTCATTGCTCCATTATATGTGCTGAAAATATGGTTTCTGATATTTGCAGTCCTTGTCTTGTTTTTGTTTCTTGATGAATTACATCTGTAAAATGACAGGATAGTCATTAAAAAAAGATAAGTGTCAACTTGTAAAGTGTTACCATGACTATTATCAAGTTGACATTGTAGGGAGGATTCCATGCATACCTTCAGCCAGAGTCAGATCTCATATTTCTACAACCTCGTTGGTGGATATGATTTATGACACAGACAGAATGGCAGGGATAGAGGGGTAAAGTTCAAATGCAATTAAGTGGAAATCAGTTTCGGCTCTGCAGAAGAACATCCCAAATTGTTGATCCTAATAAATAAATGGATTTCTTTTTAACTTTGTCTTGAGACTCGTAAATTAATTAGGTAATCTTTTGGAAACTTCACAATAAATTCCAAATAGATCACAAGCCGATCTTGAGATTTAATGTTCCACTGTTAATCGACTCCTCATAAAAATTCCCTTTTCTGTGCTTTAACACCAAAAACACCCTTTCATTGAACAAATTTTCAAATGAGTTGCTTTGCTACTCCTTTTGCTTTGAGAAACAAAATGAGCCTTTCCAACACTTCAATCAACAAATAGAAGGGGGAAAAATATCTTATTTAACTCCATTAATCCAGAACAAACACTGATTTATAAAATGGTGTGGCATGCAACAGAGAAAAGTAAATGGAATATTAGATAGCCTAAAGCTTCTTCCTAAGGGATGTGGTGGCTCAATGGCTAAGATGCTGAGCTTGTCAATCAGAAAGGTCGGCAGTTCGGCGGTTCGAATCCCTAGTGCCCAGTGGTGGGTTTCAAATTTTTTTAGAACCTACTCTGTAGGTGTGGCCTATTTTGTGGGTGTGGCTTGGCAGTCATGTGACTGGGTGGGAGTGGCCAACTTGTAAAATGTGGTGAAACTCATTTAACAATGCTCTTGCTTAACAACCAAAATTTTAGGCTCAATTGTGATAATAAATTCTTTCTCTTTCTTTCTTTCTTTCTTTCTTTCTTTCTTTCTTTCTTTCTTTCTTTCTTTCTTTCTTTCTTTCTTTCTTTCTTTCCTTTCCTTTTCTTTTCTTTTCTTTTTTCCTTCTTTTTCTTTCCTTTCCTTTCCTTTCCTTCTTGTTGGGTCACTGGCAGCGGCGGGGCATACTTACTTCTGGGTCCGCTGGTGGAACCTCATCTCACCGGCTCTCTAAATTTCACCATCCGGTTCTCGCGAGTAGGTGCAAACCTGCAGAAACCCACCAGTGCTAGTGCCGCATAATGGAGTGAGATCCTGTTTCTTGTCCCAGCTTCTGCCAACCTAGCAGTTTGAAAGCATGTAAAAATGTAAGTAGAAAAATAAGTACCACTTTGGTGGGAAGGTAATAGCGTTCTGTGTGCCTTTGGTGTTGAGTCATGCCGGTTACATGACCATGGAGACATCTTTGGACAGCACTGGCTCTTTGGCTTTGAAATGGAGATGAGCACCACCCCCTAAAGTCAGGAACAACAAGCACATATGTGCAAGGGTAAACTTTACTTTTACCTTTAGTTTGTTCAAGAATGGATGGGAAAGTATCCAGATTCAGGTAAACTCATTTTTTGAGAGAAGGATCGGGTGAAGATGTTTTGCTAACTCAAGGTAGGACAAGAAGATGTGCCAAAAACAAAATATAGTTATCAGTAAAATCTTCGCATTGCCCAAACCGAGAAACAAACTGTCTCACACATCATAGCACAGGAACATTTTGGCTGTCTTAGAATTCCAGGCTGTCAGTCTGCCAATGCGTGTATGGGAGCTCAGAAAGACTAGGACACAATTTAGTGAATATGGCTTAATAAAATGCGGGGATTTAGCAAAGTTGTTTAAAAATAAAAACAAAGAAAAATCAACAGGGTGAATTGGAGCCAATTTCTCATTCTCCCAGCTCTGGCCAGGAAACAAGGATATCAGAGGTGGTATTCTAATGGTTCGGCCCAGTTCAGCTGCACCAGTAGTAGAAATCACCGATGGCCCCGCCCACCCACACCCAGCTCTATGGCATCCCATTTGGTCCCTTTTTTCACCAAAAGTGCATGTGCGGAAGGCTTTGCACATGTGCAGATGTGGTGCATGCACTCACATTTGCGAATCGGATGGGAAAGTACCATATTTTCCGGAATATAAGATGCCCCTTTTTCCTTCAAAAAAGTGGCTGAAATCCTGGGTGCGTCTTATACACTGAATACAGCATTTTTTGCCTCCCGAAACCCCACCCACTTCACAAAAATGGCCGTGCATAGCCTTTAAGAGGCTTCCAGAGTGCTCCTGGGGGATGGGGAGAGCAGAAATGAGCAAAAAATGGGCCGTTTTTTGCTCAATTTTGCCCCCCAAGCTTCCAGGAGCACTCTATAAGCCCCCTAAAGGCTATGCATGCCCTTTTTTGGACAAAAAATGGGCCCATTTTTGAGACAAATGGGCTGTTTTTTGCTCATTTTTGGGGCACCCTCCCCCTAGGAGGACTCTACAAGCTCTTAAAGGCTATTCATGCCCTTTTTTTGAAAAAAAGGGGCCATTTTTGGGAGGTCTGCAGAGTGCAGAAACTTTTTTTTTCATTTACCTCTTCAAAATCTTGGTGCATCTTATACTCAGGTGCATCCTATAGTCCGAAAAATACAGTAAGCGTATACTAGCCCTGAAAGACATGCCACTTATGACAAACAGCCCCCCCACCCCACCAAAAAAAACCTGCAGGGACTTGTCCAAGGAGTCACCAAGAGTCGAGATGGCCTCAAAGGCCCAAATATACTACATACTAAATAAACAATAAATCAGGATGAGATCATTCAACAGGAAAACCTGACTTGGGCGCAGGGGTGGGTTGCTGCCGGCTGGTTCAGTGCCTCAAAAGTTTTGCACGTGAGCGCTAGCTTCACTCACATGCATGCCAGACGCGCGCTCTGTGTGCTTCCACATTTGCAAATAAAAAGGTTTGTGCATGTGCAAAACCTTAAAAAATGAAAAAATAAATAAATTTTTGCACTGAAATTTGTTCTGCACATGTGCAGAACCAAAAAACAAGATGGCGGCACCATAGGAGAACCGGTTGGGGGCAAGGCAGGCCTGAATTTAAGTTACTAGTTGCCAAGTTACTACCGTTTTGGCCAAACCTGTACGAACCAGTAGGAACCCACCTCTGCTTGGGTCTGTAACAGAGACCTGGCTGGAAGAGGCTAAGGATTAAATTGAGACTTCCATAAGTTTGCTACTTGCCTACTGTCAGGTGGACTTCCTGACAGATCTTGTCTCAGATTGGTGTGCAATAGAGAGCCACTGGGAGATTTCACTATCCATTTTGGATCTGGCTTATCTAGAAGGATTCATGAATTTGTAACAGACATAAAAACTACAGTCCAATTCCATTTGATCACAGAGTCAACCCACAATGCAGGTTGCATCTTGATTTGGCATTTATTGAGAGCAAGGAGATGTTCCATAGTTGTGGTCACCCTAGGTTTACCTACTGGCATTAGCAGAGTGGAAATTAGGTTTGGATTATGGGTTTCTGAAGGGATAGTGCATTTAGGATGGTGTCCATTCTAAAAGGTTGAACAATTAATTAAAGTTGTTGTTGGATCTGGTTGGATTTCAATACAACTCGAAAATATTTAAGGTTAGATCTGCCAGTGATTCTACTGATACCCTGGCTGGCCTCCTACAATAGGCAGAAAATGTTTCTAAGTAGTTTCCCCTATCTGCTTTAAAGGTAGTTCTGGGGTGAATTAAATTTGGTAGCTGAAGAGGGAAAGTAGATGAGTAGAATCCAGGTAGAAGAATCCTGATAAGGCACAGTATATAATCCATTTGAAAGCCAATGCTGTCTCAGTAACTTTCTTTCTTTCTTTCTTTCTTTCTTTCTTTCTTTCTTTCTTTCTTTCTTTCTTTCTTTCTTTCTTTCTTTCTTTCTTTCTTTCTTTCTTTCTTTCTTTCTTTCTTTCTTTTCTTTTCTTTTCCTTGCTTCCTTCCTTCACTTACTTACTCACTCACTCACTCACTCACTCACTCACTCACTCAGTTTGTCAAACATGTAAAAGATAACAGGTACAAGTATAAACGTAAATATGAACACAGGAAATGGGTACAAATAAATGGAGACAGTAGGACAGAGACAGTAGGCATGTTGGAGCGCTAATGCATGCCCCTTACAGACCTCTTAGAAATGGGGTGAGATCCACAGTACACAGTCTAAGGTTAAAATTATGGGGGTTTGGGGATGTAACAACAGGTAGGGCATTTCAGGCATTGACCCCTCTGTTGCTGAAGTCGTATTTTCTGCAATTGAGTTTGGAGTGGTTTACCTTGAGTTTGTATCTATTGTTTGCTCATGTGGGTTTGTGGTTGAAGCTGAAGTAGTAATTGACAGGTAGGATGGTATAGCAGATAATTTTGCAAACTATATTTAAGTCAGACCATAGATGGCATAGCTCTAGGTTTTCCAAGACCAAAATTTCAAGCCTGGTGGCATAGGGCAAGGGTCTCCAACCTTTGCAACTTTAAGTCTGAAGGACTTCAGCTCCCAAAATTCTCCAGCCAGCAAAGCTGGCTGGAGAAGTCTGGGAACTGAAGTCCTTCAGACTTAAAGTTGCAAAGGTTGGAGACCCCTGGCATAGGGTATTCTGTTGTGAGTAGAGACTGAAGTACTCTTCTTGTGAATTACCTCTGGACTGTCTTGATTGTATTAATATCCGTTATACAGTGTGGATTCCAGGCAGATGAACTGTATTCGAGAATTGGTCTAGCAAAGGTTTTGTATGCCCTGGTTTGCAGTAAAATATTACCAGAGAAGAAGCTTCGCAAGATTAGGTTGACAATAAACTTCAACAAAGAAAGACTTTGTGGTTGTTGATGGTACAGGAGGGTTTTTTTTGTGTTTTTTTCTTTTCTGCACATATGGCATTTGTGAATTCATAGTTGGCTGAGTTGTGAAGGGGCAGCTTTCTCCTCTCTTTTTTTGCTACAGAGCCCTCAGAGGCTTGTTATCACACCTTGAAGTAGGTTTTTTTTGCAAGTGAAATCTTTCATATTCAAGTTGATCTGGGTGTCAACTTTGAAGAAGAGTCAACTATGGGTTGTATTTAGTAACTCCTCTTATATAACTAGACTGGAAGAACTCAATTTGCGATACTCAAGAATGTGGACAAGGCATTTGGAGCAGTGTACTATATCAACTGTCTGCTAGGTCAGCTTGGTCTATAACAGCGGTTCTCAACCTGTGGGTCACGACCCCTTTGGGGGTCGAATGACCCTTTCACAGGGGTCACCTAAGACCAGTGTTTCTCAACCTTGACAACTTGAAGATGTCCAGACTTCAACTCCCAGAATTCCCCAGCCAGCGTAGGGTCGCAGCATTGGGAAAGTTAAGAACCACTGGTTCTAGGCGACCGTGAGTTCTAATCCTGCCTTAGGCACAATGCCAGCTGGGTGACCTTGGGCTAGTTACTTTCTCTCATTTTTGGGAAGGAGGCAATGGCAACCACTTCTGAAATCTTACCAAGAAAATGGCAAGAATTTATCCAAATAGTCTCTGACACTTGAACACACTAAACCAAATAATGAATGAATGAATGTCATCCTATACTAATACCAGGATACAGTGGTGGGTTTCAAAAATTTTTAGAACCTCTTCTGTAGGTGTGGCCTGCTTTGTGGGAGTGGCTTGCTGGCCATGTGACTGGGTAGGTGTGGCCAACTTGTAAAATGTGGTGAAACTCACTTAACAATGCTCTTGCTTAGCAACCAAAATGTTGGCTCAGAAACTCTGGCATTTGAAGCATGCAAGTCTTAAAGCTGTCAAGTTACAAGACCCTTGCACCCCTAATCCTTTAGAAAAAAAACCTCCAGGGGTATTCAAACTTGACAGCTTTGAGACTTGTGGACTTCAACTCCCAGAATTCCTCCTCTCGCTCTTCCTCTTGATGATATGCGGACGGACGGGGGGAGGGAGCTGGAACCGGTTCTAAATGGCCCTGAAGATTTGTGGAACCTTCTTCTATAGAAGAGCTTAGAACTGGCAGGAACCCACCCCTACCAGGATATGTGTGGCTGCTGTGCCATATTTCCTAACTAGCGAAGCCAAAGACCATCATATCAGGAAAGAATAATAGTGCTATTTGGGAAAACTGATTTGTACTGTAAAATCTGTCTACGTCTGTGGTCAGTTCATCTAACCTATGTCTCACCCAGTGGTGGGTTTCAAATTTTTTAGAACCTACTCTGTAGGTGTGGCCTATTTTGTGGGCGTGGCTTGGCAGTCATGTGACAGGGTGGGAGTGGCCACCTTTTAAAATGTGGCGAAACTCATTTAACAATGCTCTTGCTTAGCAGCCAAATTTTGGACTCAATTGTGATGATAAATTATTTATTTATTTATTTATTTATTTATTTATTTATTTATTTATTTATTTATTTATTTATTTATTTATTTATTTATTTATTTATTTATTTATTTATTTATTCCTTTTCTTCCTTTCCTTTCCTTTCCTTTCCTTTCCTTCCTTCCTTTCCTTTCTTTTCCTTCCCGTTGGGTCACTGGCAGCGGCAGGCCAGATTTACTTCCTGGTACGCCGGTGGAACTCCCTCTCACCGGTTCTCTAAATTTCACCAACCGGCTCTCACAAGTAGGTGCGAGCCTGCAGAAACCCACCACTGGTCTCACCCTATTCCTTCACACACACATACAATTTTTTTAATGCAAATCTTTTCAGCGACAAGCTCAGTGACCAGTGTATCACCCATAGGCAATAAGTTATATTTTACAGTATTAGTTACAGATGAGAACCATCTATTCCTCCCTTCCTGCATTATCCTCTTCTTTTCCTGACATAATAAATGAAGGTCAAGAAATTAAATTGCGCATTTGAGCAGTCAGGACAAAAAAATAAAATCCCTAAGGCAAGAAAAGGAGACGCCAGATTGCCAGAGATTGCCAAATGCAATAAATACAAGACCGAAGTGCAGTTGTGGTTCATGAGAAATTATAATATGATTACATAACTTGATCGCTTGCATAATAGTGTCATCGTGCAACTATGATGCTAATATCATTGTGCTTTTAAAAGGCTAGCATGGACAGTAATAGTGGAATGGGTTTATGGCACATGCTTCAAAACTTGGTTAAAAAGAACTAATCTTACCCCCACCCCTTATAGAATTTATTATTTGTTTACAGACCAATTCTCAATTTATTAATTTCTAAACAGGTTTGTTGCCATTCAATAGGCTTTAACCCTTAATCAGTGGACTTTGAGCTACAACCTTCAGTTGTTCAAAAGAAACAATTTATCAGAAAAAGGCACTATTGAAAAAAAGGAAAGAATTTTTGGAAAAAAATTGTTTGATTTTCTGACTACTCTCAATTAAATAGTACACAATACAAAGGATTGAAAAGAAGAGTAACTTGTCTTCTATTCTCAGCTTTGGTTACATTAGATTTCCACTTAAAAGAAGCTCAACTATATTATGAGGAAGTCTATTTTTGTGTCTATTATGTGGTTTTAATGGTGTAATCATAAGTAGAGCAGGCAACAGTAAAATCATAGTTTTCCTTTCCTCTTGAATAGAATGGAACAATCTCATTACATTGTTTATAAGAACAGTGTCTGACATTTCAATATTAAAGAGTGAATAATTCAAACTAGTTTAGGAATATATGTATATATAAAGAAAGAGGTGAAGGTTTGCCAATAATAGTCAATAGGGACTATTTTTTGTGTTGATAACCTTCTGCATAATGACTAATATTTCCTAGCAAATAGAGATGGAGGGCAAAGGAAGATTAGGTGGTTTAACTGGCTCTAAGAGCAACTTGTTGTAGTCGCAAAGTCGTGTCCGACGCATCGCAATCCCATGGACAACATTCCTCCAGGCCTTCCTGTCCTCTACCATCCTCTGGAGTCCATTTAAGCTCACCCCGACTGCTTCGGTGACTCCATCCAGCCACCTCATTCTCTGTTGTCCCTTTCTTCTTTTGCCCTCCATCTTTCCCAGCATGAGGCTCTTCTCCAGTGAGTCCTTCCTTCTCATTAGGTGGCCAAAATATTTGAGTTTTATCTTCAGGATCTGGCGTTCTAAAGAGCAGTCAGGGTTGATTTCCTCCACGACTGACCGGTTTGATTGCCTTGCAGTCCAAGGGACTCTCAGGGGTCTTCTCCAGCAGCATAGTTCAAAGGTCTCAATTCTTTGACGCTCAGCTGTTCTTATGGTCCAACTTTCACAGCTATACATTGCAACTGGGAAAAACATTGCCTTGACTATACGCACTTTTGTTGGCAGGGTAATGCCTGCTTTTTAGTATTCAGTCTAGATTTGCCATAGCTTTCCTCCTCAGGAGCAAGCATCTTTTAATTTCTTGGCTGCTGCAGTCTCCATCTGTGGTGATCTTGGAGCCCAGGAAAATAAAATCTGTCACTTCCTCCATTTCTTCCCCATCTATTTGCCAGGAATAGAGAGGGCTGGATGCCATGATCTTAGTTTTTTTAATGTTGAGTTTCAAGCCAACATTTGCACTCTCCTCCTTCACCCACACCAAGAGGCTTTTTAGTTCTTCTTCACTTTCTGCCATTAGAGTGGTATCATCTGCATATTTGAGGTTGCTTATATTTCTCCTGGCAATCTTAATTCCACCTTTTGATTCATTTAGCCCGGCCTTTCTCATGATGTGCTCTGCATATAAGTTAAATATGCAGGGTGACAGTATACAGCCTTGCCGGACTCCTTTCCCAATTTTGAACTAATTAATGGTTATGTGTCCAGTTCTTACAGCTGCTTCTTGTCCCACATATAGGTTTCTCAAGAGCCAAAGAAGATGGTCTGGTACTCCCATCTCTTTAAGAACTTGCCACAATTTGTTGTGATCCACACAATCAAAGGCAGTGGAGGCAGTGAAGCAGAAGTAGATGTTTTTCGGGATAGCAACTAATTAGGTTTCATTAGGAACAGGACCTAATTAACCAAAGAAAGAAGTCAATTAATGATTTTAGGCCTCTCTCCAGCTTTCTGTATCCATTGTTCATCAATTACAGAAATCATGAATTGCATCAACTTTCACAACAGGATTTCATTACGGAAATAAGGTTTCTCATTTCTTCTTCCCTAGGAATCTCCCTTTAAAGGTTTAGAGAGTGACTTGGACAAGGTTGGCTTCTACTGTCATATGCTTTCCCCCCAATGATTTATCCTATAATCCAATGTATACACAAACATTTTCTTCCCTTTCCCTTCATATGAGCAATGAAAAGAGGCTGACCATTATATTGATACTATTTGAATTCATAAATATTATTCTTCCCACACGGCAATCTACACAAGGATTTTCATTCATGCAATCCCCACTCCTATAGAATAGAATAGAATAGAATAGAATAGAATAGAATAGAATAGAATAGCTTTATTGTCACTGTGAATGTACACTAATCGGCAAATATTAAAATGAAATTTTGTTGCATACAGCTCTTAAAGGGTCTCCACCTCCAATATACACTATATAAACATGAACAAATACATACATACAATACAATAGCAGAGTTGGAAGGGATCTTGTAGGTCTTCTAGTCCAACCCCCTGCGTGGGCAGGAACCTTATACCATTTCAGACAAATGGCTGTCTAACATCTTTTTAAAGACTTCCAGGGTTGGGGCATTCACAACTTCTGGAGGCAAGCTGTTCCAGAGGTTAATTGTTCTTACTGTCAGGAAATTTCTCCTTAGTTCTAAGTTGCTTCTCTCCTTGATTAGTTTCCACCCATTGCTTCTTGTCCTGCCCCCAGGTGCCTTGGAGAATAGTTTGACTCCCTCTTCTTTGTGGCACCCTCTGAGATATCGGAACACTGCTATCATGTCTCCCCTGGTCCTTCTCTTCATCAAGCTAGACATACCCAGCTCCTGCAGCTGTTCTTCATATGTCTTAGTCTCCAGTCCCCTAATCATCTTGGTTGCTCTTCTCTGCACTCTTTCCAGAGTCTACATAAAAAGGTAAAGGTTCCCCTCACACATATGTGCTAGCTGTTCCTGATTTTAGGGGGCGGTGCTCAACTCCATTTCAAAGCCGAAGAGCCAGTGCTGTCCGAAGATATCTTTGTGGTCATGTGGTCTGTATGACTAAACGCCAAAGGTGCATGGAACACTGTTACCTTCCCACCAAAGGTGGTTCCTATTTTTCTACTTGCATTTTTACATGCTTTCAAACTGCTAGGTTGGCAGAAGCTGGGACAAGTAACAGGAGCTTACTCCATTACACGGCACTAGGGATTTGAACCAATGACCTTTCTGATTGACAAGCTCAGTGTCTTAGCCATTGAACCACTGCTTCCCTTCACATACATACATACATACAAAATTATGCATGTACCCACATATATTATATGACATAGAGAAACAACACAGACTAGTTCAGCTATATACATGTACATGGTGAGAGAAACAAATATTGTGAATTTACCAGATGGATGGCATAGGGAACGAAGGTGTTACAGAAACTGGTAGCCATGATAGAAATACTTCAAAACCTCCTCCCAGTGGGGAGCAACAGATACACAGGTACTACTTGGGTGGTAGCAGCATTCTGTGTCAGTCATGCTGGCGACAGGACCACGGAAATGGAGATGAGCACCAACCCCTAGAGTTGGACACAATTGGACAGGTGAAACCTTTACCTTTACCTTTAAACTAGTGTGGGCTCAGACATCACAACAGTGTCCAAAATTATTAATTGAGCTTCGTGGCAAAGTTTTTTACTTGAATCTTCTGCTCCAGTCCAGCGTATTAACCATTACACCAAATTGAATTGTGCCGCTGAGTAGAAATAGATTTAATTCACCCTAACAGGATGCTTTGGGCAATTTGGATCCAAATATGGATTTATCATCTGAGGAATAGCCAAGGGACAGTGCGCCCTTTTTGAAACTATCATGATGATTCCAGGAGATGTTGGCCAACAGATACTAGATTGGGGAAAGCTGCCATATATTGTGACATCCATTATGCACCAGAATCACTGTGAGTTTGCAATTGCATACTTTGCATATTCCAGTATCTTGGTATTTATTTCTCATAAGCCAATTCTGAGCTGTTTTTCATTCCTGTGCTGTAGATATTTCCACTCTAATTCTAACCTGAAAAAAATATGACAAGTACTTAAATCATTAGGTTTAGTTTGCTTATTCAGAAATTCTGCTAATAAATGACAGTGTAAGTTCCCAGGTTAAATATGAGTTATTTTATGGGTGACTGTAGAAAGTGATTATTCAAACAAAGTTGGGGAAAACAACCACACATGAAATGGCTGTTGTGTTGTTCCTCCATCCATTTCCCATATTGTACAAACATTTTGCACAACTTGCTTTTGAAAATATCAAATTTACATGCCCTTAAGTATATATATATAAGGTGAAGAGACTAATCAGTATAAAATAAGCAGGTAAGTAGAGAATGCTGGCATGATTATGATCATTATGAGCAAAGAACATCACCAGAGGTAAGAAGTTTCCTTCCAAATATAGTCATGTATTGGGAGCTGTGTAATTGGAAGCAAATATTATTCAGAGTTCATATTGCCTAAAGGTTTTTTTTTTAAAGGGGGGCTTAGTATCTATGTCAACTGTTTGAGTAGTTTATCATGCAATATATTGTATGTTAATACAATACATTAAGCATAATGAATTAATCCAGCCTAGAGAAGAATGTCTGCTGAGTGCTAATACCTTACATAAAATATAATTCTGAGACTTATATCTGTCCCAGAGCATATAGGTACAGCTTCATTGTCTTACAACCTTACTCAGAGACACTAAGATTTTATAAGACTTTGTTATTCTCATCTGAAATGTCACAACATTTGATATGAGAACATCAACCCATGACAAATTTCAGCAACCTTGTGACTGTCTATGGAGATTCTCAGTCATCCAGGTCATGGTTGTCCCAAAGATACTTTTTTCAAGAGGCAACGGGACTTTTTGGTTTTTCTTTGAAGACATTTTGCTTCTCATCCAAGAAGAAGCTGAAGAAGCTCTTTGGTTGAGAAGTGAAACATCTTCAAAGAAAAACCAGAAAGTCCTTTTTTCTCTTGAAAAATCACTTTTGGGACAGCAACCTCATGAGATTTCAGTAATTGTAACCAGCAAAACTGATTTTGGGGTTCCACAGATGTCATTTGACAAAGTAGAAGTATCCCATTGCCAACACATACATAAATGAATGAATAGGTGGATTTTCCAAATTTTAAATCTGAATATATACGGTATAATAGTGGTGGGTTCCGGGTGGTATGGCCATACCGGTAGTAGCCGAGAGCAGTGGCCACCGTACGAGTACTCATTTGACCCACCCACTCACCTGCATTCCATAGCTGTTTATAACATGACCAGTCAATTGTGCACATGTGCATAACGTGTGGCGCCCCAGCAGCTGGTTGTCACATGGCAGTGGCGTGCATATGCATGCGCATCATATGTGCCCAACTAGGATGCTTTGTGTGCAGCATACTGGTTGCGCCGGGGTCCAGAACCCACCACTGCTGTATAAGAAGCAATCACATGTTAGCTGGATTAGGGAGTCATGTGTACTGCTCTGAATAAGAGCATTGATCTATATAAATAAAAATGTAAAATAGTTTGTGCAAAGCCACTAATCTCAGAAAGTACTGGACCGATCAACACCAAATTTTCACACAATGTTCCCAAGGACTTCCAATAATATAATATGTACCTTTTTTGTGGTTGGTACACATGTGTCATGTGCACGTTACACAAATGTAAAATGTACCCACTTGTGAGGTTTTCACCTCCCTGTAGCTCCTCCCATCTGGCTGCTACTTATGATGCATCATGCACACACCCCTCACATTTCCAACAATCATTTCCTCAGCAATCGAATAAGCTTCCAACGTTCCCACACTGTATGGAGGCCTACTAGGGCCAAAACAAGGTACAGAGGATAGCACACTCCCAGGTGGCCCATAGAGGGAGAGAGAGAGGGGGGGGGAGAAATACAATAGGTAGGTAGGTAGATGGAGGGAGAAAGGAAGAAATACAGTAGGTAGGTAGGTAGGTAGGTGGATAGGTAGGTAGGTAGGTAGAGGGAGAGAGGATGAAATACAGTAGGTAGGTAGGTTGGGGGTTATACGGTGGTTGTGTGTACATGTGCAGGTGTAGATCTACACACAGATTGGTTGGCCATTTAACCAGACTGGGCCACAGCAACGTGTGGCTGGGTACAGCTTGTATTAAGTAATGCAATAACAGTAAAACTATAAATTAAGTTCAAATGTCTGATTGTTGCAAAAGCACTGGCAACAATCTGACCACATGGCTTATTTGCTTATTTTACAGGAGACAGTCCTCTACCTGAAGACATCTTTTATTTAAGCAATGTTTAATTTCATGATATGGGAAATATTCTATGAATGTAGGAAAGTCTGAACAGGGTATGCAAGCTATCGTACAATATTCTTCACATGCTAGCAAAAAGATCATCCAGCGTAGATGAGAGCCATACATGGAAAAAGAAATGCCAGATATTTAAGCTGGCTTTAGAAAAGGCTGAGAAACTTAAGACATTATCGCTGATTCATGCTGGAAAAATCCAAACAATATAAAAAAAAAGTCTGTATCGAAAGATTTTCAATTGTGTCAGTCATGTCAAATTGCAGAACATGCTTAGAGAAATGGGAATCCCACAATACCACATTGTCTCATGCAAAACCTGTTCACAAATTAGAAAGCCACAATACGAAGAGAATGGAGATATTGACTGTTTGCAACAATACTGGTCTTTTTCTCTGGGTTTTTTTCCCCCAGTAAGAAACCGACTTGATTTTGCATTTCTTCTTTCATTTTCATATATGTCTTTTCAATAAAGGCTTAGGGTTAGGTTAAAGCAGGGGTGTCAAACTCCCGTTGTCACGGCATCTTCATGTGATGTATTGTGACTTTTTCACCTTCACTAAACCGGGCATGGGCGTGGCCAGCATGTGATGTATCTGGCCTGCGGGCCGTGAGTTTGACATCCCTAGGTTAAAGGATTAGAAATACACTATCTTTAATCGTCATACTTTGCATACTTTGCCTAAATAATTCTTGTTCATTCTGTGTAATGTCTAGGCATTATATACAAAGTATAGAGCAAAATAACACATGATGCTGATAATGATGATGATGGTGATGATGATGATGATGATGATGATGGAGGAGGAGGAGGAGGAGGAGGAAGAGGAGGAGGAGGAGGAGAAGAAGAAGAAGAAGAAGAAGAAGAAGAAGAAGAAGAAGAAGAAGAAGAAGAAGAAGAAGAAGAAGGAGAAGAGCATCTGTCTATTGTTGTTGTTAAGAATCAACAGCAACCTGGGCACACAGTCAGCTTTTGGCATACTTTGTCCTTTGGTGGCATAACAGAAAACTAATATGAATGACTTTTCTATGCTAAAGTTTTGTCATGGCACATACTATAGTTTTAAATGTATAAATGAAAAAAACCAGACTATTTTTATTATGTAATTTTCCTAGGATATTTATTAGCTTATGGTACTTGCGTGTCTCTGTGACCATTTAATCAAAAGATAAGTTCTACTCTTCTTTCAAAATACAGCAAAAGGATTTTAGTAGCATTATCACATTTTGCAAAAAGCTTGCTGGGATTGATTTTTCTTCCTTTTTTTTTTTTTTTTTTAGGGCAAGTTGTGTAAAGGTAGCTCAAGGGAAACCAAAACAAATCTCAAGTTTTTGGGTCAATGTGGAAAGCAATATATTAAAATACACATTATAAAGCACAGGTAACAAAACAGATGAATTCTAAGTGAAATCTGTGAAACTCTCCTGCTCAGAGCCTATAGCAACTGCATAAAAGCTGGTCTTCATTTAACAGTTTATGTGATAAGATGTGCACTTCAGAGAGAAAGTAAGAAAAAAAAATGCAAGTGGTACAATGAAAAAGTGGTAATAAAAAAGGGGGGTGGAGGAGATAAACATTTAGGAAGTGAGATGCCAAGAACTGCTATGATTCCAGATTATGGTATCTATTGGTGACTCAATAGAAATCAGATGTTAGGTATTTTGTTCGTTATATAATGCTTTAGAGCAGGGGTGTCAAACTCAATTTCAATGAGGGCCATATCAGGATTGTGTTTGACCTTGGGGGGGGGGAAGTGGGGCACGGCCAGCTGAACATCACTCATGCTGTGGTGGCCCAAGTGCTCCTGAGCTCTATTTTCGGCTGCCACGGCTTCTTGCAACCCTCTGCCAGTGAAAACTGGCTCCCGAGCTCCATTTTTGCTGGCAGAAGCACCACAGGCTGGTACTTCACTGTTTCCAGGGTGGCCTCACAGGCCAGATCTAAGTACCCTAGGGGCTGGGGCTGGCCCAAAGGCCTAGAGTTTAACACCCCTGCCATACAGAAATATCTAAGGACACCATTTTCCAATTTACAGAAATTGGCATATCATCCACACTAAGCGAAGCCCACTTATACATAATTCCAACTTTTGCCCATTTCAATAATAGCCTAGAGTGATTTTTGAAAGGGAAAAGCAAGCATATTTTTTAGAGCAATTGAGAGTAACATTTTGGAAGCACTCATGCAAAACGGCTTGGGAGAAGGTGACACATGTGTGAATGGGGTGAGGGGAATGTTTCTTTACAGAGGGAGTTGCAAAAAAATTCTTTCAAAAAATTTCTCAGGCTGTTGTTTGCTTACGAGTGGCATCAAAATCATCGGCACCATTATCACTATTACCTGAAATTGCCATTATCATTTTACCGTATCTAATGTCTTGTCATGCAGAGAAATTCTGTAAAACTCCTAAGTCTAGACTGGCAATCTTTCATGGAAAGCTGAGTGAGTTTTAGTGTTTTTTTGTCAGGGCAACCTGGTCTACCCAATGATGGGACGGACGGAGCATATTGCTTCTGCTTTCGTCTTTCAGCCCCAGTTCGGGCGCCTTCACAGGCAGTCGCTTTCGTGACAAACTATTTTTGTGTTGAATTTATGTTCTACCGACAAAGAAATAAAGGGAGATTAGTAAAAACACATAATCTTTCCCCTGGTATAATTGACAAAGGGAGGCTTGGAAAGTAAGGTCACACATATGTGCTAGTTGTTCCCGGGGGCAGTGCTCATCTCCATTTCAAAGCCGAAGACATCACTGTGGTCATGTGGCTGGCATAACTAAATGCCAAGGCACACAGAATACTGTTACCTTCCCACCAAAGTTGGTCCCTATTTTTCTAATTGCATTTTTTACGTGCTTTCGAACTGCTAGGTTGGCAGAAGCTGGGACAAGTAACAGAAACTCACTCTGTTATGCGGTGCTAGGGATTCGAACCGCTGAACTGCCCACTTTTCTAATTGTCTTAGCCATTGAGCCACCATGTAATACATCTACCTAATATGCAAGGAGCCCAGGTTTGAATCCCACAAAAGTACGGCTAGCTGATGAGAACTAAATAGCTTGAAATAGATCTGTACTAGTCTCCTTTTATTTCTTTGTGGGTAAAACATAAATTCAACACTGTGTGTGACTTTTCTTCTTCTTCTGGTTCCATATTCTAAGGCAGTGTTTTTCAATGTTGGCAACTTTAAGATGGATGGACTTCAACTCCAGAATTCCCCAGCCAACGTGGCTGGCTGAGGAATTCTGGAAGTTGAAGTCCACCCATCTTAGAGTGGCGAAAGTTAAGAAACTCTGCCCTAAGTTAAACCTTCTCCATCTGGTGCCTTCCTAATGACTTATACTCCTGGAATTATTACGAATGGCCCTGCTGAAGGAGGACTTCTAAGAATTAAACTCAAAGTGTGATGATTTGTGAGAATAGCTTTGGAAAAGCAGAGGAATGCAACCCAGACAACCATAATTTAAAAGATAGCTCAGCACACAAAAGAAAGGCAATGTTGGAAGCATCTTAGCAGGGACCTCTCCTAGTTTTTGGGAAAATAAAAGAGGTTTTAGTTTTCTGGGTGCGCGATTCAAGGTGTTGGTTACTATCTTTAAAGCGCTCCATGGCTTAGGACCTGGGTGCTTACAAGATCACCTTCTGCCACCGAGAGCCTCCCACCGGCCAGCACGCTCTCATAGAGAGGGTCTCCTCATGGTGCCGTCGGCTAAACAATGTCAACTGGTGACACCCAGGGGGAGAGCCTTCTCCGTGGGAGCACCTGTCCTCTGGAACAAATTGCCCCCGGAGTTACAAATTATCGCTGACCTACGCACCTTCCACCGTGCTCTTAAAACTTTTCTTTTTCAACAAGCCGGGCTGGCATAAATACAAATTTTATTAATCTTAATTAGGTTTGTTGGTTTTTAATCTTATTATGGGCCAAATTATTTAATATGTTTTTAAAATAGTTTTTAACTTTTATATATCTGTGTTTTATTTTGGCTGTACACCGCCCTGAGTCCTTCGAGAGTAGGGCAGTATAAAATAAATAAATAAAGTGCCTTCAGTCGTGCAATATTCTGTCACTGTAACTTTATAATAAGGCTGGTATTAGTACTCATGGTTTGTGGGGTTTCTATGGTCTACCTTGAAGGGCTAATAGGAAGGAACTCACGTTAGGAAAGACTATTCTAAGGAATCATTTGTTGAGTCGACTGAAACAAGTGTTGGGCATAATTAAAATGGGTGGGACTACATATTCCCTCTTTTTATGCCTTTGATCTCTGTTTGAAAATTGCTTTCTTGATCCCTCCCTCCCTTTATGCTGAATCAATTCTCCCACGTCATGTAACAGGTAAACTCAAATACATCAAGGAGGCCTCTTTAAAGCTTGTCAACATAAAAACGTCATCTTTTTTTTAAAAAAATAATTTTATTAAATTTTTTGACATTACAACAAAATATACATATACAATATTTACATATACAATATTTCACCCTGTGCTGTACATAAGAAAGGAAGATTTGGTTCTTCGGATATATCCTCACGATCTCCAAAATCCACGTTCTCTGGGTACAGGTATCGAAGCGTCCAAATTTCCAAGCGCATAGTCCACAAATGGTTTCCAAGTTTTCCAAAAAGTATCTTTTTTATAAACACCATTTCTAAATTTAATGTCACATGTCATTTTATCATTTAAAGCTAATTTCCACATTTCACAATACCACTCTTCTATTCTAAAATTCACATCTAATTTCCAATATCTAGCTATTATAATTCTACCCACTATAATCATAATTCTAATCAATTCTTTCTCATATTTTGTTAGTTCTGTTTCCTTGATTATCAACAATAATATAGCTTCTGATCTCAATATTATTCTTTTCTCCATCATTTCAAATATCATTTTCTCCAATTGTTGCCAAAGCTTTTTAACTTTATCACATTTGTACCACATATGTTCATAAGTCCCTAATTCCATATCGCATCTCCAACATTTTTTTACTAGTTTTTTTTAATCCATCAACGATAATCTTAATGGAGTCAAATACCATTTCCAAACAATCTTATAATTATGCTCTTTAAAAACGTCATCTTAAAATGCGGAAGAATAAATTTCCAGGCAGTTTTAGAGCAAGTCAATTAAGGCTTAGAAGTGTCCCCTTCCTACAGCCCCTGCAACTCTCTGATGGGCTGGTTCTTCTCAGATCCACTGGATTCCCCCTCTGCCTGGTTTCCACAGTCCCTCACATCAATAGAAGTGGAACTGACCAATGGAGGTAAAGAAGAAGAAGACAAAGAGAGGCAAGAAACGCAAGCTGATCCAAGCTTCCTGCTTGTCCCAACACAAGGATGGACAACAGAACATTTGGGAAGGGGATAAATGGATGACTTCATTCTCAGCCCTTCCCTAAATTCTGAGTAGAGACCTGAGTTTTCTCTCTCTGCATCCAAAGCAGTGTTTTTCACCTTTTACTGGTGTAAGTAGGGCAGTCTGGATTGGCAGCTACACTTCACTCTGTGTTCTACAAACGTTTTCATTGCAATGTATTGTTATGAGATCTGACAGATCTACCACCCAACGAGTCCTTCTCCCTGCAATTGATGGCTACTTCAAATTGACCTGCCTGCCATGGGATATTGGACATATTCTTTTTTTTAAAGGTACAGTACAGAGGTGGTATTCAGCAGGCTCTGACCAGTTCTGGAGAACCGGTAGCAGAAATTTTGAGTAGTTTGGAGAACCAGTAAATAATACCTCTGACTGGCCTTGTCCCCATCTATTTTCTGCCTCCAGAGTCCCGGCTGATTGGGAGGGAATGGGGATTTTGCTGTAACTTTCCGCTGGAGTGGGGAGGGAATTGAAATTTTATAGTATCCTTCCCCTGCCACACCCACCAAGCCACGCCCACAGAACCAGTAGTAAAGCAATTTGAATACCACCACTGATACAGTAGTGATATAGTAGTGGAGTGCTGAAATGCTATCCATACATTTTTATTATTAGTTCATTATTTTTTAAAAAAACTGGATAAAAATCTACAAGTGCAATACCTAAAGGGCTACCTCACTATTTGGAAATTCTAAATTTACTGGACTTGAACATTCTGATTCTACAAAAAAACCACCCTACTTTGAACAGCTTATATCTTCCGACAGTTCCTAGGTCCTTGATTAGGACTCGAGCTGTTGAGCTACCAACCAGCCCAAAAGGCTGTGAATCTCACCAAAGATTAACCATAGAATAATAATAATAATACACCATTTCTATCTTTACTCAATCGCCTTTGACCATCCGCCTTCTCCAGAATCTTAAATGTTCTTCACAGCCCACAAAAGTTTAATTACCTCTGTACAAGAACCTCTTTAGATGGCCTTGTGATAAAAGTATATGACTTTTCCTTTTTCTCCTTGACTGCCTCCAAAGGAGACCTAAGAATGCATAAATAAATATAATGTGCTGTAAAGTATTGAAGGTAACATTTACACTTTAAAAAAAAATACTTTTGGCTTTCATAGAAATAGCAGGATTTCCCCCATTATGAAATTCTATTTTATTAATATCTTCCATTGATAATTCTTCATGCATGAAATGAAAATTTATCTTCTTTCAGTCCATAGCTCACAAAAGTTTGATCTGATTTTCTCCCCCGCCATTTTTAAACATGCTCTAAATATTGAGTCATGGGAGAACGAAGCAAGATTAAACTTCTATCAGAACATAGCTTACTGATATTTTTAAAGTACCAGCTGGATATCATTTTGCACTATAGCATAATTTAGGGAGATAGAAAAGGAGATACCCTATGCGGGGTAGTTTCTTCCAGGTAAAATCCTTATATTTAGATATACACATTAAAAAGCCTTTCTTGATTCCCTCTTGGGCACTGGTCAATGTCATAAGGGAAGATTTCTCACATAATATAATTTGGATTTATTGTGATATCTGAATCCAGCTGTAATTAAAGTTTGATGTTTTCTGGGATGTACATCATGCTATACACTCAACTGAGAACACTCTTCCATCAATGGGGGAATCGGATATTATTCTTTTGTTATGGACAGATTGCTGTCAGGCTTGTGTTGCCTCTCTCCCAGAGGAATCTGGGGTGTTTGGGGGTCCCTAAAATTGCCTCTGGATTTATTGGAATTTTAGTTTGCCATAATACTCTAACCTTAATCCTTCAGTCAAGAACTTGGTGAAGGCTTGGGATGACCAACTGTTTAGCATTTAAGCATTCTCCAACTGTCTTCTGAGATTGTAGAATTTTGTAGGAGATGCAGACAATTCAATGCATTTAATATGAATGAGCCACTTAACTGCCAGAGACATATAAGTGGCAAAACAAACACACAAAATTAACTTAGAATAAACAGGAAGTCTATGTGAGAAAGAAAAGTCTTTCTTCTCCATAGTACAGAATATCACTTAATGGAACTTTCTGGGTGGTGTTAAACGCTGACAAAGCTTGTAAATGTTGTTGGTTTCCTTGTAACTTTGGCAGTATCCTGTGAGGTGTATGAATTAATTTTATTATATATTTCTCAGCTAAATTGGTTCGTAATTGTGGGGAGACTGAAGTAAAGATAAGAGGGAAGAGGCCAATGCTCTGTTTGTCCAATTTTATTGGATCAATTTATGCTTAATTAACTTGAACAGATAGATGGGATGCTTAGATGAGCCCAAGGTTGACTCAGCCTTCCATCCTTCCGAGGTGGGTAAAATGAGGACCCAGATTGTTGGGGGGCAATAGGCTGATTGTCAAACAGCTTAGAGAGGGCTGTAAAGCACTATGAAGCGCTATATAAGTCTAAGTGCTATTGCTATTTGTTAGTACTGTGCAAAGAGAGATTTGCTGAAACAGATATTAAGTTTTATTAGTAAGATCTCTCCTACATGGAGAATGATGCAGCCTGCTTGAAGTATCATGGTATATCCTTCCTTGAAAAAAAAAATCTTTAGATTCCGTTCTCTCTGTTGAGAACTATGGACTAGTCCCTACTTCAAAGGACTGTGAGAACATAGTCTAATAATATCCCACAGGTCTTCAGATTCCAAGGAAATTGAGCTGTTCTGAGTTGTTCTATATAAGAGAACATTTTAAGATGTTTTTGTTCTTATGGTTTCTTTTAATCCCAAATCTTCATGCCAAGCAATTACACACACACACACACACACACACACACACACACACACACACACACACACACACGGCATCATCTTTGCTGACCCTCTAAAAGACACGCTGCAGAAGAACTAAAAAAATATCTTGAAGAATCTGAATAATAATTTTAATGACCGAACGAGCAATAGTAACCATTAATTTATAAAAAGGAACAAATTGTTTCCTCAAATGGAAAGAAAAAAAAATCTACACGGGGGAAATAAGGAATGGGGAAAGATTAGGAGCTTTTCTTCAACAATTTAGAGGAGGGAAAACCTGCTGAATTAAAAGTGCCTTAGAGAATTTAGTGCAATGCAGAATGAGATTTGACTATGTCAGTGTAGAAATGTCAGTGTAGAAATGAGAGATGGAAATGAGATAGGTGATATAGAGATAGATGATAGGTGTGTGTGTGTGAGAGAGGGGGGGGGAGGGATAGATATAGATGATATAGATAGATAAATATAGAGACAGAGAGATTGAGAGATGATAGACATATAGATGATAGAGATTTCTGTCTCTCTCTCTCTATCACTATCTATGTCTGTCTGTCTGTCTGTCTATGACTATCTATCTATCTATCTATCTATCTATCTATCTATCTATCTATCTATCTATCTATCTATCTATCTATCTATCTATCTATCTATCTATCTATCTATCTATCTATCTATCTATCTATCTATCTATCTATCTATCTATCTATCTATCTCTAACATCTAGACAACACCAAATTAGGAAATCTGTGTAACAATTCCACACCAAACTTGGACCATGAATTGTAGTTTAATCCAGAGTTGGGAGTTGCAATAGTAACAATAGGCAGCAATTTAAAAAAGCATGTACCCATGAAAAAATATATGTTATATCTATTATATCTATATAAATAAAAATGTAACAAGAGTTTGTTCACAACTGCTAATCTCCGAAAGTACTGCACCGATCGCTTCCAAATTTTCACACAACGTTCCTTTCAAGTATGGCACCAATGATATATATATAGATTGTGTAGATGTCACACCTGTGCCAGGTACACACAACGGAAATGTAAAAAATGTAGGTAGATGGATACAGAGAGAGCAGTGAGCCACAGGATGATATAATAAAAATGTCATAATACTACTGTATTTCAAGGAGAAATACAGTAGGTAGGTAGGAAGGCAGCTATAGGGATAGAGAGAGGGAGGGAGAAATGCAGTAGGTAGGTAGGTAGGTAGGTAGGTAGGTAGGTAGGTAGGTAGAGGGATAGAGAGAGGGAGAAATACAGTAGGTAGGTAGGTAGGTAGGTAGGTAGGTAGGTAGGTAGAGAGAGAGAGGGGGGGGGAACTCCACCCTCGTGTTTTGTCCCTCCTGACTGGGCCACAGCAATGCGTGGCCGGGAACGGCTAGTGTGTGTGTATTTATGTATGTATGTATGTATGTATGTATGTACTGTATATGTGTGTGTGTGTGTGTGTGTGTGTGTGTGTGTCTGTGTGTTAGGTATTTTGAGCTGATCAATAAATAAATCAGGGAGACTGGGATAGATCTATTTCGAGCTATTTAGCTCTCATCAGCCATACCCTTACTGGGATTCGAACCAGGGAAGTATTACATGTGAGGCAGTTGTAATTTCCTCTAGACCAGGGGTCTGCAAAGTCGGCTCTTTTAAGATTGGTGGACTTCAACTCCCTGGGAGTTGAAGTCCACCAGTCTTAAAAGAGCCGACTTTGCAGACCCCTGCTCTAGACCAACTGGTTCTTATCCTGATCAGCTGAGACAGGAGGATAAGTATATGCTTGTGTCACAACATCCTGTTAAGCCTCAATTAAGGGAGGAAGCATACTGCTTTCCTTTTCTGCCTTTCGGCTCATCACCAGAGACCATCTAGACAGAAAGCTACTGACACAAGCGTATACTTATCCTTCTGTCTCAGCTGATCAGGATAAGAACGAGTTGGTCTAGAGGAAATTACAACTGCCTCACATGTAATACTTCCCTGGTTCGAATCCCAGTAAGGGTATGGCTAGCTGATGAGAGCTAAATAGCTCGAAGTAGATCTATCTTAGTCTCCCTGATTTATTTATTGATCAGCTCAAAAAACCTAACACACATATAAAAAAAAAGTACACAACGGAACTAATAACTTTCTGTCTAGATGGTCTCTGGTGATGAGCCGAAAGGCAGAAAAGGAAAGCAGTATGCTTCCTCCCTTAATTGTTACAATACAGCCTGTTGTGCCTTAAAATGGCTTCTACTGTACTGCTGTAAAATGGTTTCTATGTACAGTGCAGTGGAGCTGCCTTAGTAATGGCTTCACAGTACTCCACAAGGGGCTCCCTCTACTAAGGGGGAAAATCCAACATTAGAAATTACGTTTGGTCCAGATATTTCCCCCCTATAAATAAATACCCGAGAAATACCGAGTTATCACCTAGTATATTACTAAATAAAGAAAATACCCTTATATTAAAAAACTGAAAGTGATTCATGCAGTGATGATGTCATTTCGTATTTATGTAAGCTGTTGCAAGTTTTGAAATACATGTAGTAGTTCAATATAAATAGAGTAACAGTACGTAATCATAGTTGTTAGTTATCAAAACATGCACCAATATTTCGGACAGAGGTGATCTTACAGAAAGACTACTAGGAGGAAGTACAGACCGAGCAACATTTGGAAAAAAAAGAGTACAAGCTTCTTCAAGATGTATTTATAAAAAGGGTTATAAAATGTTAATCTTCAGTAGAAGGTCATGTTGACAAAAGGAACTTCTCTGAAGATGATTCTGGAGGGTTTGGGGAAACTTCTTCCCACATTATTCTGTTGCTAATCTACTTAGTCATCTTCTCCATCTCTCTCTTCAACAACATCCATCACATATTCTGTTGTCACTAGCCTTGACTTTCATGTTTTTTCCCCAGCAACCGACTCTAAGCTAATTGTGCCAGTCGGGCAAAAAAAAAGCTTTTATGGTACAACTGAAGCACTTTTCTATGATTGAATTTTACCTCTAGGTTACCGCTTTTAATTCAGCCTTCACATTTAGCTTCCACATGTTTGTATGTAGATGCATGGGGAAAAAAACACCTTATAGAACACCTGCTACATTTATGAATCTTATCTTGAATTTTCTTCCTTTTCCCATAAGAAGAAAAGTTCATCTGCAATAACATGAATCAAATTAAATAGATTTTTCTCCTGGGGAGAAGCTCAATATAATATGCTTCTGTAATATGCCCTTTTGCTAAGAGACCCCGTGGCTCAGTGGTTAAGACACTGAGCTTGTTGATCAGAAAGGTTGGCACTTTGGTGGTTTGAATTCCTAGCGCCGCGTAACAGAGTGCGCTCCCGTTACTTATCCCAGCTTCTGCTGACCTAGCAGTTCGAAAGCACGTAAAAATACAAGTAGAAAAATAGGAACCACTTTTGGTGGGGAGGTAACAGTGTTCCGTGCATCTTCGGCGTTTAGTCATGCCGGACACATGACCACGGAGATGTCTTCGGACAGCGCTGGCTCTTTGGATTTGAAATAGAGATGAGCACCGCACCCTAGAGTCGGGAATGACTAGTACAGTGATGGCGAACCTTTTTTGGCTCGTGTGCCAAAAGCGGGCGGAGCACAAGGAGGTCATGCGTGGGTGTGCCACACCCATAATGCTATGTGCACAACCCCCTGCTTTGGTGCACTTTTTTCGCCCTCCCCAAGCTCCAGAGGCTTTCTAGGTGCCTGGGGAGGGTGAAAACAGCCTCCCCCCCCACCTCCAGAGGCTTCAGGAGCTTCCCTGAAGCCTCCAGAGGGCGAAAAACAGCCTCAAAAGAAGGCCTAAATCAGCTGGCCAGCACGCACAAGCGTGCTGGAGCTGACAAGGCAATGCCTCGCGTGCCCTAAGAAATGGTTCCACGTGCCACCTGTGGCACCCGTGCCATAGGTTCGCCATCACTGGACTAGTACATATGGAGGAACCTTTACCTTTAAGTCTTTTTCTGTATGTATATACTGACAAGCTGTTGATTTAAGTTGTTTTTACTTTCTTTACTCAATGTGAAGTTATAAAGACATGGAATCTGACATTTTATATATAATCTCTAGGCTGAAGTAATTAAATAAAAATCTATTGAATTATTTTTGGTAAATCAATTCATTATGCACATTTTAAACAATGAACAAAATAAGGAATTTGGGATCCCCCGTTTTTTTAAACAATAGAAAACTGCCTTAACTTTTCTTATAAAAACCTTAAATGGTTCTTAGACTATAGCTTATGCCAGGGGTGTCCAAACTTGGGAACTTTAAGACTTGTGGACTTCAACTCCCAGAATTCCCCAGCCAGCGATGCTGGGGAGTTGAAGTCCACAAGTCTTAAAGTTCTCAAGTTTGGACACCCCTGGCTTATGCAATGAAAAATAACACTTTGGACATTGGAACTCATTGCATTTATATAGAAAGGGAATGAATGATTTCGTTAATGGAGATGAAGTGGGAAGAAATCTTCATTGAAACTTCTGTGATGTCTTATGTTTGCTCATATTAATTTGATTTTGAAACCAGTTTTAGTATCTTCAGACATCTATATTATTTTGAACTACTGTACACATCTGTCACATGGAAATTGATGGCTGGACAATGAAAATGGATTCTCTGTGAGCTTCATATTTTTGCCAAATATTGAACATTGCAAAGATAAATGTATAGCTCCAAATACTCAACTAATTGAAGATCTTATGTTACCAGGGATTTAAGAATGCTTGTAGAAATAGAGTATCATTGCAATAAAATATTTATTCATTTGTCATATTTAAGAACATGAAAGTATTCATGAATAGATGGTCATCCTCTATTAAAAATATTATGTAAAACTATATCTACATCTTTAGTAATCTTTCTCTCTGTTTACCTCTATATCCATATCTATCCATATCCATATCTACACCTGGAATCTGACATTTTATATATAATTTCTAGACTGAAGTAATTAAATAAAAATCTATTGAATTATTTTTGCTAAATCAATTTGGTATGCACCTTTTAAACAGTGAACGAAATAAGGAATTTGGGATCCCAAGTGTAACGTATAGCATATGTGTGTGTGTTTTGTGACTTAGCGTCTTCTTTTTTCTTCCACTTCTTTTTTTTTCTGTTCTGCTCAATTAATAAGAGAAAAATTACTAATTAAAAAAGCAGTTAACTTAGCATCTTATTTCTCAGCCACTGTCATGAAATGTTAGAACAAGAGTAACAACAACAACAACAACACTTAAGTACATAAAGACTTTTTCTCCAAAGTCAAATAAAATCTCCACTTCATATTCTTGGATTTCACTTCAATTAGACATTGGCCCCCTGCAAAGGGCATCTTGCATCTGGCAGTGCTATAATACTGAACATTTGATTTAAAACATTTGAACTTTTCCATTTAGAAAGGCTTTATTATACATTTGCCTATTATTCAATTTACACATAATTTTTATACAGGATAATTCATGAAAATTCATGGTCATGGTCAAATTACAGTAAAACATGTATCTAAATACCTCACTTTGTTAGCACTATGTAGAAGACTTGGTAATGCCTTGAAAAGTCAACAAATAACACATTGATGATATTTTTACATTTTTACTGTAGAAAATACCACAATACTTTATTTAGGGGGCTTGGAACAAGATTCCATCTTCATCAGCACAACTTAGGCTGAATGAGTTTTCCATTTTCACTACAGCCCTTCTAATACTATTGCAATTTTCTTCTAAACGTTTGCATATTAATTGTAGTATGTAACCTTCCAAGTCATAATTTCTTGTCACTGCAAATAAAAGTACTTACAAGTTATAGAAAAATCAATATTTAAATTGCAATTAAGTATAAGATGCATGCATATTTAATGTCCTATTTCTGAATGCAGAGTACACATGTACATACATTCCAACATATACTATGAGGAAATGTTTAATATTATTCAGCAAAAACTAGTAAGTGGCATTTCTGGATGGATATGATCCTTTTGAACTTTCCATACAATATAGCCTCAGTTTTAAATTGGTAACTGTATCTATTTTTAGGTCTCATGCCAGCAAAATGTTGTAATCGTTTATTAACAATCTTCCCTTTTTTCTTCAGAATACAGAATAATTTCTCATAATGACCAAATATTTATAAGTTATGATGATGAACATTGACTACATTCCAAAAAGTCTAACATGCAAAAAACCTTGTAAGCAATAATGTTCAAGTGTGTTTATACAAATCTAACTCTAATGATAACTGTAGCTACTGGAGCCCATGATTTTAATAAACCAAGATCCTTCCAAAACAAAGTTATAAATAGTATTTATCTTATTAGATCTTACTGTCAAGGTTCCAAGTAATGAACCCAACCAATCCAGCAACTCTGAGGCTTTTGGCTTTCTCAAAGAACTGCTTTATTGAATACATCATTTCAGCACAGTTGAAAAACAAAACCAGCTCGGGCTAATTCTCGCGCTTTCAGTATAAGTTAAGAATAGACAATTCCCTCCCTCCAATGTCACAGGTCACATTGTCCAATTAGGTGTTCTGGTATCTTCTTGGTAACCTCTTCCAGTCTCTGGTCAACACCTGTTGGGATGACCTTGGTTTCCACAAGATAGCATGTTGTTGATTCTGGTGTGACAATCCAAGCTCCCTCCTTCCCCCAAAGTGTATCAAGCTGAGAAACTGAGAAAATGTGATAGGCCTGGACCATTTAGAACAGGGGTGTTAAACTCAAGGCCCAGGAGTTGGGTCTGGCTCGTGGGGTGCTTAGATCTGTGGGGATGCCCTGGAAACAGTGAAGGACTGGCCTGCAGTGCTTCTGCCAGTGAAAATGGAGCTCAGGAGGGCTGCGTGTGGCCGTCTCGAGCTCCTTTTTTGGTGACAGAGGGTTGCAGGAGGCCATTGCAGCTGAAAACAGAGTTTGCAAGGGCCGCGGGTAGCACGCCCAAGCTTCATTTTCACTGGCAGAGGGTTGCAGGTGGCCATTGCAGCTGAAACTGAGCTTGGGAGCCCGTTTCTGCTGGCAGAGTGCTTAGGCCATCACAGGTGCCCCCAACATGAGTGACATCAAGTTAGCTACGCCTACCCTGGCCACACTCACCCTGGTCCCACAAGGTCAGACACAACGCCGAATGAACACTGCAGGAGAAGTTCTGCCTTAGAGCACACCCAGCTTAGTTTTGCTGTGTTGGCAAGTATGGTGGCAGTAGAAGTCAGCTGTGGCAATGGAATTACATCTGCATGGAGACAAGCGTGCAGTGGGCTACCTCAAGGTTCTGTTTTGGGTCAGAGAGTTAGGGTTGGGGTTAGGGTGAGGGTTAGTGAACCACTGCAGCTATTAAGTTGGTAACACAGTTCTTAAGTGAATCTGGCTTCCTCATTGACTTTGCTTGTCAGAATTTCACAAAAAGTGATCACATGACCCTGAGAGACTGCAGCCGTTATAAATATGAGTTAGTTGCCAAGCGCCTGAATTTTGATCACATGACTATGGGGATGCTGCATCACATGACTATGGGGATGCTGCAATAATTGTAAGTGTGAGAAAGTCATAAGTCACTTTTTTCACTGCTGTTGTAACTCACTAAACAAACTTTGTTAAGTCAAGAACTACCTGTAGTACCTACAAACTGCTAGAAATTCTGCAAATACAACCAGTCACAATAATTCAAGGGAAAAAACATGTTTGATTTGAAAGTTCAAACTGTTTCTTTTTCTTGCATCAATATCACAGTATATAGTGCCTTGAAATGTAACTGCACTTTATGCCAGTATAGAAGTTCTAATTCTTTATTATAATACCCTAAGTATTATAAGGCCCCTTATGTGTGGGGTGCCTCAGGGGTCGGTCCTCTCGCCCCTCTTGTTCAACATTTATATGAAGCCGCTGGGCGAGATCATCCATGGTTTTGGGGTAGAGTTCCATCAGTACGCTGATGACACCCAGCTGTACATCTCTACCCCTAACCACCCCAATGATGCCGCTGAAGTGATGTCCCGGTGCTTGGAGGCCGTGCGAGTCTGGATGGGGAGGAACAGGCTCCAACTCAACCCATCCAAGACTGAGTGGCTGTGGTTTCCGGCGTCACAACATAGCCAGCTGGTCCCATCTCTGGCTATTGGGGGCGAGTCATTAGCTCCCGTAGAGAGGGCTCGCAACTTGGGCGTCCTCCTGGACTCTTGGCTGTCTTTGGATGACCATTTGACAGCCGTAGCCAGGGGGGCTTTTTATCAGGTCCACCTGATACGCCAGTTGCGCCCCTTTCTGGATCGTGACGCCCTACGCACAGTCACTCAAGCCCTCGTCATTTCCCGCCTGGACTACTGTAATGCTCTCTACATGGGGCTGCCTTTGAGATGCACCCGGAGGCTCGTTAATACAGAATGCGGACGCGCGGGGGATTCTGGGAGTCTCAAGATACTCCCATGTAACACCTCTCCTGCGCGAGCTGCACTGGTTGCCTGTGGCTTTCCAGGTGCACTTCAAAGTACTAGTGACCATCTTTAAAGCGCTCCATGGCTTGGGACCTGTTTACCTGCGGGACCACCTCCTACCGCATACCTCCCTTCAACCTGTCCGCTCCCACAGGGAGGGCCTCCTCAGGGTGCCGTCTGCCGGACAATGCCGGCTGGCGGCTCCCAGGGGAAGAGCCTTCTCTGTGGCAGGCCCCGCCCTCTGGAATGACCTGTCCCCCGACTTTCGTACAATCACAGACCTTCGCCTCTTTTGTCGGGCATTAAAAACATACTTTTTCCATTTGGCCGGCCTGGCATAGTTTCTGTTGCCGATTTTAGTTGGGGTTTTTATCTATGTATTTTAGCACAGGGTTTGAAATTGATTTAATTCTTTTTAACTACTTCTGATTGTATTTATTGTTCTTTGTTTTTATCCTTTCCTGTGCACCGCCCTGAGTCCCGTCAGGGAGAGAGGGCAGTATAGAAATATGAAATAAAGTAAAGTAGTAAAAAGAATAGAGAATCCTTTTAATATTAAAAAAAGATCATATGAAATAATGGAATATGAAAATAAGGAAGACAACTGTAAATGAGTGGAAATCTTTCTAAAAATCAATGCTTTTGGAACAGATCTGAGTATGGAGTCATTTTAATTCTTTGTGAATTGCGGGCACCTTTAATGGAGAGCTGTACTGAACAAGGAGCAGAAATCATTATTTTTGTAGCCTCACCTAATAGCATGGAGTTTATCCTGAAACAGTTGGCAGCTGGTCTCTTACAATAATATTTTTCTTCCATCTTATGGACATCCTGACCTTCTGCAAACTTTCCAGCAATGCTGTCGCACGGCTTTAAAATAAGTCGTCAAGCCAAGTAAGTTTGCAAGTAAAAGTATTATCTGTGGGTGAAAAGCATTGCCAGAAGAGGCAATCGCCAGATGCTAATTGCACAACACAACAAACAACCCCAATATTAAAGAGTGATGTATCCAGTCAAATGCCATTTCCAATTTGCTCATCTTCAGGAGGTGATACATTTTCATTACAGAAGTTGTCCATTCTGTTCACAGTAACCAATCCCTGTTGCATCCCCGATTCTCCCTTTTTTTTTCAACCAAGCAACACAACCGATTTTTCTTAACTGTTGAATGCCAATGAAGCCGATTTATCAAATGCATTGCATAACCAGGTCCCCAGCCCTGAGAGAACATGCCTCCAGAGCAAATGAACGGAGAGAGGCAGACACCACCTGGTGCTTCATCTGAATTCTCCACCCTTCGTTATTCAAAGCTTTTAAGATCGTTCAGCGCCGACTTGGAAAGCTGACGGTGGCGAGAGCTTTCGTTCAATGAGAAGAGCGAAGGCAAAAAACAAAACAAAACAGCGAAGCGAAGTTACAAAGCTTGAGGATCTTCGTCAGACAAGTAGTAGGAAGACTACGGAATCCCTTCCTTCACGTGATTAGGCCAAGATGATGTAAAGCGATCCGAAGGGGCAGATGGAAAAAAACAACTACAACGTGGGAAGGGGCTGGTTTATCCGGCGTTTCGCCATTGGACCTGTGGCCCTCCGCCGCCCACGCGTGGCTTTCTGGCCGGCGGCGGTCGCGTAAACTTTTCAAGCCCCTCTTCCCCCCACCGCCTTGCCTTGCCTTTTTTTCCCCCGCCCCCACCCGTTGAGGCTTTACAAAAGCCGGTTGAGCCACTCCGGGCACGGATGGCTTTCAGAGAGAGAGGGGATAGGGCTGGTTGACATAGTAACTCCGTCCTTTTTATCCCCCCCCCCTCCCCTTCTCTCCCTCTCTCCCTCGGTGGCTATCCGGAGGCTCGGCGAGGCGGAGGAAGCCGCCTGAGGGGCTGAAGTGAGGAGGGGCTGGAAGCGACCCCGGCGAGGGAGACATCTGCGAACGTCCGCTGGGGGGGCTCGCCCTTTGCTCTCCCCCCCCCCGCAGAAACGACCTTCTCCAGCCCTCTTTTTAAAAATGGGGACGCTGCGCCACAGGTAGCCGGAGGAAAAGGCGGCGAGCGCTTCGAGCCATTTTATTTTTTGGAAACAACAATAATAATATTGCTTTGAAAGAACGCCGGCCGGGCGCGCGTCTCTCTCTCTGTGTGGGCGACGCACGCGCGCCTGTGTTTTATTTTATTTTATTGCGGGAGAGAGGGGGGGTGTTTCCTCTTTTGGGGGCCTCCTGAAGAAGAGAGGGGGCTTTTTCCCCCCACGGGATTCCCCCCCCCCCAAAAGGAAGCGCCATGAGTCACAACCAGCTCTACGCGCCCCGCGGGAACGGCTCGCCGGTCGTCGGAGCCCCCAGGAACGACAGCCAGGACTATTTGCTGATGGATTCCGAAGGGTGTGAGGAGAATTGCCTGGCGCCTTACGCTTACTACCCCATGTGAGTGGGTTTCCCTCTTTAAAAATAAATAAATAAATACAAAGAGGGGCTCGCGAGAGGGGAGGGGGGGCCGTCGGCCGTGCTGGGCCAGGTTGAGGGGACGGTTCAGGTTCAGGCTGTAGTTGGCGCCACGTGCTTAACCTGGTTACTAAATCCTCTCCGTTTGCTACATTGGCCGAATACCGCCCCCCCCCCCCCCCACGATTCCTTGACCCGGCGCGGATTTACACGGCACATTAAAAACCCTGCCAACCAAGAACTAAGCAAGCCTGTTGCACGGATGCAGCGGCTAGGGAGCAACCTGCCTGTGGCAACGCGCTCACAATCACATATGCAGTGGTGGGATTTAGCCAGTTCCCACCAGTTGAGAGAACCGGTGGTTAACTTTCTGAGCAGTTTGGTAAACTGGTTGTTGGAAGAAATCATCTGGGCAGAGAACCGAATTCTTCAGTTACTTGAATCCCACCACTGCGCTATGCGCCAGCCCACCCCACACTGATAAAGCGTCGTGGGAAAGAAACTGGCAGAGTTTAAGCGAGGGGGGGGGGGGCAGAGAGAGCGCGTTGAGTGGGGTACAATATAGGACCTGACTTGCTTTTTCTTCGCTCCTCGAAGTGGGTCTGACAACTGCATAGTGGGCAGAAGTGGGCAGTGAAGCTCATTTCTGAGAAGCACCTGTTGCATTTCCACCTCTTCTTTTATTAAAAAAAATGGCTTTGTCAGCAGTTGGAGAGAAATTGTGGAAAACTTTGAGACGAGGAGGAGCTTTTGTTGCAAGCAAACATGGGGGATGTAAAAGGATGGGTTTATGATTGCTTACCTGAACGCGGGCCCCCCCAAAATGTGTGGGTGATAGAAAGGTGTTTGTGTGTGTTTGTGAATGTATATGCGTGCTGTTCGAGCCTTTGAAAGGGACTTGAAGGGCCCTGGTGGGAGGCAGATCGCTCATTGGACACCCCTCAAATTTTCTTCTCCCTCCATCCCATCTCTGCATTTTCCGCTCCGTTATTGTTGTCCATTAAAGTCAGTGGTGCAGGAAATAGGAGCGTATGGGAAAAACCGGAGACATAATGAAATAACTCTTGCGATTATGTTTGGACTGATTAGTTTTACTGCCTGTCAAGGGATAAAAGGCTGAGGCACTTATGGATGGTCCTTCGGTGATAATCCCTCAGCAATAGGCCATGCGTAATGAGGCAGAGAAGTGGTCCTACTCTCCATAAAAATGTTTGTTTGTGATAAGGATTGGTGGTGAAGGTGGCCTTTTGTTGGGTTGTTGGGCAGAAGGGGCCTTTTGCACAGCTCTCTAGGGAGGTGGAGAGAGTGGGGTCATCATAGAATAAAAAATTTCCAATTTCTTGTATTCATGGCGCTAACATTACATAATGCCTACAGTACCTCTCCATGGCAAGGATGAAATTAGAGCTGGACTTGGGAGCAAATAGAAGACCAGGGTGAAGTCCTACAATTGCTGATGCCATCTGATACAACGTTTTTCTCCTTGTGGCCCATAAGGATATGACAGATCATCAGCTAAATGCCAATGTAAATAAGAACATTAAATCCAGGCTCCAAAAGTATGGGAACAAAAGACCAAATGATTTTGAAAGTAAATTAAGGTATTAATCAGCCCACTTCTATTGCTGTATTGATGGCAAAGCCATCCCACAGTGCTGGAAGTTTGTTTCATGATTATACTAACATTAGGGCAGAGTGGTTGATGTAATCATTTCTGCCCTGGTTGACATACCTGTGCTTTGGGTGAATCTGTTGTAAGATGCTTTATCTGTGATAAGCAGTATTTGTGTGTTAGTGGAACAGCAAGATGTGTAGTAGAAAAGTAGAGAACTTATGTGCCTTAACTGTAGATCAGGGACACACTAAAGGTGAATGACCTGTTGGACAAAACCTGTGTTAAGTGCTTGCTGACAAAACTGCAGCAGGTTGTTGAAAGAGAATGGGTGCAACGTAGGGGACAAATACAAGACAAGAGATAGTATTTGACAGGGAATGATAGCCAGGAAAGCTGCAGGTTTTGATCTACATAACAGTACTAAATCTCTGAACTTTTCCATCTTAAAAATAGAGCCATGGGTATTTTATGTGCAGTAGTTTACTTCTTAATGCACATAGTTAAGGTAGAAAGGAGAAGGTGTGTGTGTACACACACACACACACACACCCTGTGTGTGTGTATTCTAACTTAGTAATTGGTTATGAGGAGTGAGAATCTTAATAATCATTAATTGGTTGGAAGTATATCTATCTATCTATCTATCTATCTATCTATCTATCTATCTATCTATCTATCTATCTATCTATCTATCTATCTATCTATCTATCTATCTATCTATCTCTACCTACCTACCTACCTACCTACCTACCTACCTACCTACCTACCTTCCTTATACACAAGGGCAGTTTTACCCCATGCCATCATTCTGCTAAATAACTAATTACCACAAATTATTTAGTAAGGATGTATTACTGTTATTCTTCTCATCTTTTCTATTACCTATCTCCTTTTCTACTTCTGATTATAACTTTGTTGCATGTATTTTTACAATTTATATTGTTTTACTTAGTTTCCTAGTATGTTTATTGCTTATTTAGTATCCTATGACTATCATTAAGCATTGTATCTTATGATTTTTGATGAATTTATTTTATGATAACTATGATCATGATTTATCACTTATGTACACTGAGAGCTATGCATCAAAGACAAATTCTTTCTGTGTCCAATCACACTTGGCCAATAAAGAATTCCATCCTATCCTATCCTATCCTATCCTACCCTACCCTACCCTACCCTACCCTACCCTACCCTACCCTACCCTACCCTACCCCTACTCCATTTCTTCCTTCTCCTTCTCCTTCTCATTATTCTATTCCTATTCCTATTCTATCCCATCTATCCTATCCTATCCTATCCCATTCCCATTCTAACTATGCTACTAGAATGCCTCCTTTCTGACTGAGGACATCATGCGATAGAGAATTTGGATTAGCACTGTTCTGATTCAAACTAATTCAAATGTCCTTTCCCCACCTTACAATGTCTTTCATTCAATACATTATCACAATATTTGCTGATCAAGATACAGAGATTCCTTTCTTTAAGGTGAATACTAATGGCACTATTCACTTCATCTTCCATTATTCTATTTAGAGGTCCTCATTTAGTGTTCACAATTAGGACCAGCAATTTAGTCATTAAGTAAAGCAGTTGCTAAGTGAAACCACAACTGTGCTTATGATCTTGTTTCAGCTTCCCTTCCCTTTACAGACCTGCAAAGGTTGTAAATGCAAGGATTGGTTATCTTTTCATCACCTTTGTAACTACAAATGGTGGCTAAACAAGGTAGCCACTAAACAAGGACTACACACACTTGCTACATTTCTTTTTCTCAAATTATCCAAGATAAGGAAGGGAAAATGGGGATGGAGATGTGGAAGAGGAAGAAAGGATATTTCTTGAAAATTCTCATTGAGCTCAGTTCTGAAAAAGAAAAAACTAGTGGGGCAAAATGAACTTGAGTGAACAATGGCTAAGGTATATATTAAATGGATGCAAAGTGTGTTTAATTCCAAAGTGTCAGCATCTGGCCAACCTTGTCTAAGCTCAGAAGGTAAACAGGTTTGGTGCTGGTTGGGACTGTAGAGTAGAGTAGGTTATAGTAGAATAGAATAGAATAGAATAGAATAGGAAATAGAATATGAAATAGACTAGGCTAGGCTAGGCTAGGCTAGACTAGACCTTGGAGGTCTTCTAGTCCAGCCCATGCTCCAGCAGGAGAACCTACCATTTCAGATAAGTGACTGTCCAGTCTCTTCCTAAAAACCTCCAGTGATGGAGTGCCCTATTGGCAAGCCATTTTACTGGTTAATTGTCCTCACTGCTTGTCTCTTTGATTAGTTTTCAACCATTGTTTCTTCTCCTGCCCTTCGGGAAATAATTTGACCCCCTCTTCTTTGTAGAGAATAGAAGGACTGCAAGCTACTGCAAGTTTTGACATATTCCTTTCCTTTCCTTGTGCAAGTTTAACATATTCATAACTATCTTGCCTACCATTGTAAAGATGGCAGATATTGTAACGAAGTAATCTGTCAAGAGTTCCAAATAGCATCTTCTATGAAATAATAGCTCGAGGCAAGAAGTTCCTCAAAACACCAATTTATTAGAAGAGCCATGTTGGCACATCTGGGAAAACTCAAATCTGAAAGCTTTTAGGTTTTCCCCACCCAGTTGAAAGTTCAAGACCCTGCCCCAACACCCACAGGTCCATCAAATGGTCCAATCCGTTACTGCCGCGGATGAAGATTCCTCCCATCCACATCTGTCCAGATTCAGGGATAAGGTGACCTTGACTTTCTGAGAAAGAATGTTATTATGGCTACACATCTCTCAAGCTCCATACCATCCCCCCTCCCAGTTTCCTATAGTAACTATGTTTGAATATGTGGCAGGCTTGAGGCCCTATCCCCTGATGACTTAATCTATAACAAGGGTACTTAAACCCTTGTTGTCATGTTCCATAACTGGGTGAAATAGTGCAGTACAGGGCAATAAGTTTTACAATAAAATACAATAGCAGAGTTGGAAGGGACCTTGGAGGTCATCTAGTCCAACTCCCTGCAGGAAGGGAGGAAGCCCTATACCATTTCAGACAAATGGCTATCCAACATCTTCTTAAAGACTTGCAGTGTTGGGGCATTCACAACTTCTGGAGGCAAGCTCTTCCACTGATTAATTGTTCTAACTGTCAGGAAATTTCTCCTCAGTTCTAAGTTGCTTCCCTCCTTGATTAGTTTCCACCCATTGCTTCTTGTTCTGCCCTCAGATGCCCTGGAGAATAGTTTGACTCCCTCTTCTTTTTTTGGCAACCCCTGAGATATTGGAACACTGCTATCATGTCTCCCCTAATCCTTCTTTTTATTAAACTAGACATACCCAGTTCCTGCAACCGTTCTTCATATGTTTTAGTCTCCAGTCCCCTAAACATCTTTGTTGCTGTTCTCTGCACATCTTTTCTACATCATGGTGACCAAAACTGAATGCAGTATTCCAAGTGTGGCCTTACCAAGGCATTATAAGTGCCCTTTTTGGCAGCTGATGCACACTGCTGGCTCCTATTTAAATCGTTGTCCACTAGGACTCCAAGATCCCCCTCACAGTTACTGCTATTGAACCAAGGTATCTCAATTTGGGCTTCCTTACAGAATGTGTCTAAAATCTGAGACATGACCCCTAACAGAATTAAATTTGGGTAACCCGTAGCTCCATGATGGTGAACCTATGGCACATGTGCCACAGGTGGCACGCGGAGCCATTTTTTAGGGCATGCCAGGTGTTGCCCTGTCACCTCCAGTGTGCATGTGTGCGCTAGCCAGCTGATTTCAGCCTTCTTTTTTGGCCGTTTTTCGCCCTCCAGAAAACGGCCCTATGGACAAACTGGAAGTCACTGTTCCTGAACTTCCAGGGTGCTTGTACGGCTATTTTTTGCCCTCTGGAGGCTTCAGGGAAGCTCCTAAAGCCTATAGAGGGGCTCTGGGGAAGGGGGGCGATGGGGGGCTGTTTTCACCCTCCCCAGGCTCCTAGAAAGCCTCTGGAGCCTGGGGAGGGTGAAAAAACCATGCCAAAAGTGGGGGGGGGGAGCACTGGTTGCAGGCGCATGCGTGCTGGGGTTGCCCACATAGCATTATGGGTGTGGCACACCTTCACATGACCCCCCCTGCACTCCCCCATTTTTGGCATGCAATCCAAAAAAGGTTAGCTATCACTGCCTTAGCTGCTTCAGTGCTACTGGCTGCAGCTGCACTGCGGGGCTGCTCCTGTGGTTTTTACTTTCAATGTTCTGTGACAATTTCCCAGCCAGTCTCGCAATCCCTCATTACCCATTCAGCAGCACCATTCACCTGCCCGCTGGAAAGGAAAGAAAAGGGAGAGTTCTGATCCCCTCCTGCCAGATTTCCACAAGGAAATGTAATGCTCTTGCTCCCATTGCCCTTGGTTATTCTGTTTTTTTATTTAAGGAAATATATCTGGAACCATGATCCAATGGGGCATGGGTTGTCTAGAACAGAGATGTCAACCTCAAGGCTGGCCCATGGAGTACTTAGATTGGACCTGTGGGACTGCACTGAAAACAGTGAAGGACCGCCCCGCAGTGCCTTTGCCAATGAAAATGGAGCATGGGCCTCCCAGGCTCTGTTTTTGGCCACGATTATCTTCTGCAGCTCTTTGCCAGTGAAAGTGGAGTTCGGGGAGGCCATTCACAGCCTGCAGAGGGCTGCAGGAGCCCATTGCAGCCAAAAATGGAACCTTGATGAGTGACATTGAGCCGCCCCCCCCCCCCGGTCAAACACAACCCTTATGCAGCCCTCAATTAAACTGAGTTTGACACCCCTGGTCTAGAGCATCTTTAAAGTTGCTGAAAA
This sequence comes from Rhabdophis nuchalis, assembly GCA_039707465.1. Lineage (NCBI taxonomy): Eukaryota > Metazoa > Chordata > Lepidosauria > Squamata > Natricidae > Rhabdophis > Rhabdophis nuchalis. Next base: position 51,281,866 of record CM077649.1, read on the forward strand.
ACCCAGGTTCAGTCATAAATATTATAAATCTATTTATAATAATAGTTCACAAGGAAGAACACCCAGTCAAAGGGGGAAAAAAGATTAACATAAACATTCAACAAAAATGTGGACTGGGAAAGTAAGAGGAAAATCTGGAAAATATATTTCTGGGAAAGGATAATAAATGCATGGGAGGTAGCACCCTGTTGCTTGACTCCTAATTATGGTCTGTGGGATGAGAAAGATGTCATTTGAAGCATTAGTGAATCCCATATTTTGTTATATTAATCACATATCTGGTTTACTGCATCTATTCAGTGTACAAATAGTTACGTGCATATTTGGAAATTTAAAACAACAACAACTAATAAAGCCCAATTGTTGTGAATTAACCCTGCTTTCTTCAATGCTTCAATCAGAAATATAGGAAAGAAACAGATTAAGTTCTGTTTGCTATTGTTACATAAAGGAAAGATTGTTCGTAAAACTAGAATCTGGGAATTTTAGGATTAAAAGGGACCAATGGTACCCCCAGCCTAGTGAAAAAAAATACAAATTCAACCATTCCTGTGAAACAGGTATCTCATTACTATTCATTACTTATAAAGTATTCATGCCAGCTGTTCATTACTTATAAAGGAGAATATTCTCTTTTATATTGAACATTATACTGACAGGGCAAGCCACTAGAATATAAACTTACACCACACTCCTTACTACACTGATGATGTTACCAGTGGTGAGCTCCTACCAGTTTAACAACCAGTTTGGTGATCACACACTGCGTGCACCTCCAGTTTGGAGAAAACCTACCTTCCGTGTTACTGCTGGGGAGGAAAACAGCTAAGGAGCAGCAATCCGCTCTTCGTTGCGATTCAGCTGAGAAGATAAAGGTCAGTAAAGCGCAGGGGCGGGCAGGTAGCCCACTTGATTGTCAGAGCGAACCGGTTCGCTCACAGCTGATTGCCAGAGCTACCGGTTCACCCGAACTGGTCTGAACTGGTGGAATCCCATCTCTGGATGTTACTTCATTTGGGTAACATCTACAAGAAAACTAGCAACCTGAGAGAGCACCAAGAACCCCTTATTCATTACTTGATTACATCTAGTGTACACCCATCACTACCTGGGTCATTGTTCTAGTATGGGACAACTCTTGTTAAGTTTGTTTTGGGCTGGAATCTGTCTTCTATGTGCTAGAATCATGCAGAACAGGTCTGAAGCTTCTGAATGACACACTATAATATATTTAAAGAATATTACCAAATTCCCCCGTCTTCTTGTCCTATACTGTAGAGCAGGGGTGTCAAACTTGCGGCCCGTGGCCCGGATGCGTCACACACTGCCCATGCCCCTTCCCAGTTCAGTAAAGGGGGGGAAAGTCCCCGATATGTCACGTGATGACGCTGTGGTGATAGGAGTTTGACACCCCTGCTCTAGAGAGTAGAGTCCTTTACTCTCAAGGTAAGTATATCCCAACTCTATCAATATCAGTTTATACTTTTAATCCCCTAATTATCCTCAGTGCTCTTTCCCAAATTCAGTTTATCTGATTCCCTTTTAGAGTGCAGTGCCCCAGGCTGGATATAATTCTTTTAAGAGGAGTCTGACCAAGAGAGAATACAGAGCAATATTTATTCCCCAAGAATTGCAAACTATGCAGTCCAAAAACGTATTTGTCTTTTTTTTTTATAGCCACATCACATTTGAACCAAACTGAGATTGCAGTCATATTTCTGTAAGAGTTAAATCTGCAATATACTGACGTGTATAAGAGTAAGAGTAAATGTACACAATACAATACAATACAATAGCAGAGTTGGAAGGGACCTTGTAGGTCTTCTAGTCCAACCCCCTGCATGGGCAGGAACCTTATACCATTTCAGACAAATGGCTATCTAACATCTTCTTAAAGACTTCCAGGGTTGGGGCATTCACAACTTCTGGAGGCAAGGTGTTCCAGAGGTTAATTGTTCTAACTGTCAGGAAATTTCTCCTTAGTTCTAAGTTGCTTCTCTCCTTGATTAGTTTCCACCCATTGCTTCTTGTTCTACCCTCAGGTGCCTTGGAGAATAGTTTGACTCCCTCTTCTTTGTGGCATCCTCTGAGATATCGGAACACTGCTATCATGTCTCCCCTGGTCCTTCTCTTCATCAAACTAGACATACCCAGCTCCTGCAACCGTTCTTCATATGTTTTAGTCTCCAGTTCCCTAATCATCTTGGTTGCTCTTCTCTGCACTCTTTCCAGAGTCTCCACGTCTTTTCTACATCGTGGCGACCAAAACTGTATGCAGTATTCCAATGTATTACACAATGCAGTATTACACAATGCAGTTGTAATGCTTTCATCTTGGCTGTTTTTCACACAATCTCCAACTCAAGTGTAAAGATTTAACAAAAATAAAATACAGATGTTTTAATTGTCTTACCATGGCAAAGTAAAACATACCGTATTGTTTGGAGTATAAGACGCACCAAGATTTTGAAGAGGCAAATTAAAAAAAAAGTTTTGCAGACCTCCCCAAAATGGGTATGCATACCCTTTAGGATGCTTGTAGAGTGCTCCTGGGGACTAAGGGGGGCAAAAGCAAGCAAAAAATGCCCCATTTTTTGCTCATTTCTGCTCTCCCCAGCCCCCAGGAGCATTCTGGAAGCCTCCTAAAGGCTCTGCACAGCCATTTTGATCAAGGGGGCCAAAAATGCTGTATTCAGTGTATAAGACGCACCCAGATTTTCACCCTCTTTTTTGAGGGAAAAAGGTGCATCTTATACTCCAAAAAATATGGTAGTTTTGACATTTTCACTTAATAAACTTTTACTCTGTTGTCTAGCTTTCACTGTCTGCAGTACAAGGTGTGAAATGTTGACACTTAGTTTGGGATGTAGGTCACCATCATCTCAGTACTTTTCATGTAAAAACAAAATCTTGACACAATATCTCACTTTCCTCTCTGTTTCACTGCTGAACTAGGTCTCTTCTGGGTTCTGAAGTATATCTCAATAAATATATTGTCTTCTAGTGGAACACTTAGATTTAGTCTTTTACCAGTTCTGTTTGGAACTATTTTAAATGGGACCCCTAGCTTGAATAATTTTTGAAGTAGGTATCCCAGAAAAATAATTATTCCAAAAAATATGAATTTTAGGAATAAAAATTGATTTAGATTTTAGGATTTAGACAAATTTCATGGAAGGATATACAACTTTTTTTTAAAGCTGAGCGGTACCTCTGATTGTGCTTAAGAAGTAGTTTACAAAGTTGTTAGAACTATTAAGGAAATGTGGCATCAATTCAAAAACTAATATTTAAACTAAAATTAATCAAATAAATTAATACAATAGTCCCTCATATAATTATTAATTCTTCCCTCCATTCACATAAAAAACTAAATTTGGTGGCAATTTGGAAGTTTAATTATGGATTTAAGATTTGATGGGGCTTTTGAATTCTATGGACTTTCAATAAAACCAGAATAAACATCATGGCTTCCAATTTATTTTAATTTAATCGCAACATCTTGCATATAATAATCTTCCCTTGAGATCAAGAAATAATTATATTAGAAAGCATGACAAGAATGTAGAATATTCAGAGATGGCTGTAGGAGATATGTTTTCTATCTCACTAATAGTCTAACTTTGTATTTTAACTTCTTAACGTGAGTCATTTTGTTATTCACCTCCTCTGATTTATACAAGTTGAACTTGCCAGAATATATTAATATAACCCAGCACAGTTTTAGAGTGCTGGTATGAGGAGGCAGCAGATTAAGATGAAGTTTAAGGTTATAAGAATAGATACTCAGAATAACAGCATTGGAAAAGGCCATTGAATCCAATCCCCCCGCTTAGTAGAGGATTTCATATTGAATCATCACATAGACATTTATATTTTAGATTTGATTTAATTTTTTATACCGCCCTACTCCCGAAGGACTCAGGGCGGTGTACAGCCAAAATAAAACACAGATATATAAAAGTTAAAAACAATTTAAAAACATATTAAATAATTTGGCTCATGATAAGGTTAAAAACCAACAAACCCAATTAAAATTAATAAATAATAAAATTTGTATTTACGCCAGCCCAGCTTGTTGAAAAAGAAAAGTTTTAAGAGCATGGTGGAAGGTGCGTAGGTCATAGGTATGTTTGGCCTCCATCTGTACACATCTCAGGATAACACAGCCCTTCCAAAGAAATAATGAACAGTTGTTTAGTTCTGTTAAATATTATGCAAATGTTGAAATATTATATGCAAGAGTCTCGCTTTGAGTCCATGTGAAGAATAATTACCAATACTTATGGGCTTAAGAACATTGAAGAAATTATAATTTTATTGGTTCATTTGAAAGTTCATTAGGTGGGCCTTGGAAAAGATGGAAATAAATTAGAGAGGTTGGAATCAAATAGGAGAGAGAATGAATATGACTATGGTTGACTACCAATTTTCTCAATTTGAGCTTATTCTTGATGCATTGGATTGCAACTCAACCACATACCAGATGTTAGCTGGAAGTGATGAGAATTGTAACAGCTATCATAGTAGACCGGGAGAGGGAATGGAAAAGGTTTTTTTTGAAATTGCTTTCTGCTTTTAGAATATTCTATGTAGAAAGCTTACTTGGTGATTGAAAAGCTTTGCAAACCCTAGGAAACCTTTTGTATTTTTGCAAGTATTTATACTAGATGACCTACTAGATGACTTACAATAGGCCTGTCAAACTGGCAGCTGACGTGCTGGATGCATGCCATTCCCACCCCAGCTCTGCAAAGGCAAAAAATGTTGCAATACATCACGATATATCACGTGACATGATCGAGTTTGACACACATGACCTACAAAGTCCCTTCCAAGTCTATTATTCTGTTATGCTGTTCATATCTCTTATTTCAAGTGCTCTTCAAAACAGCTCTTTGTGGATTTAGTTTATATTTTGTTTGTGCGTGTATAAATAGATGATGGATGGATGGATGGATGGATGAATGGATGGATATTAATAGTGTCATCTGACTTAAACTTGAGTGTTACAGATTTGTTGGTTTGTTTCACAATAATATGGATGTTGTTTGCCATTGGCCTCTATTTTCCCCCCAATTTCTCATCATGATTTGTAATCTTGGGATCCTTCATACCAGTACTAACCAGGTCCAACTCTTCTCTGCATGTTGGGGTCAGCCACATGTGGCCAGGTAGTTACACTTCATGTCAAACGTTGTTCATATTTGCTCAAAAGCTCATTTGATATCCTTGAAGTCCACTAAAACTACTGGAAGGATTATAGTACACTTATATATCAGGCACTTTGGCTACTTAGTATTTAGTGCATCATATTAAATTACTTAAACATGGTTTGATGCATAATCTGCTGTTGGTAGAGTTCATACGACATAATAAGTATAAACAAAAAATATGGATTTATATGTTGTGTAAAATTAACGTTTTTTTTTACTTTTCTATCTTTTCTCTGTAATTTCACACTTGTTTTATTACTAGATGTCTAGATCAAGGGTCCCCAACCCCTAGGCCGCGGACCGGTGCCGGTCCGTGGCTTGATAGTAACTGGGCTTGAGTGAGCGGCGGAGAGAGTACCGCAACTCTTAGGAAAGTGTAGCAAATGCTCCGCTATCCTGGCAGCTGGCCGGGGTTCTCCCCGGGGGCAGGACGGGGGCAACGGCCTGCATGGGGGGGGGGTTTCGGGGCACCACCCAGCCCTGCGCAGGGGGAAGGGGCTGCCAGGCCCTCCTGCCCGGGACGCAGCCCATCCTTCCCTGCCCCAGCCGAGAATCCTTCGCCCAGGACCCCTGGCAGCTTTCTCGCCCAGTTGCATGTGACCGCCAAACGCGCGCGCGACCCACATGACTTGACTTACCCACTGGAGGCTCCCACCGGTCCGCAGAATTTTTTTTACATGAAACCGGTCCCTGGTGCCAAAAAGAGTGGGGACCCCTGGTCTAGATGACCTACAACAGGCAGCCCATTGGACGGATGCATCACGTGCTGCCACTCCCACCCCAGCTCTGCAAAGGCAAAATAATGTTGTAATACATCATGTGACATGTAATAAAACAAGTGTGAAAGTGTGAAAAAGGCAGTGATAGAAACATGTAAAAATCACTGTTGCTCCACTGCTAATCATCATCATCATCATCAATAATAACACATATTTTCTTTGACGTAGAAGAATTCAGGTTCCTTGGTCCAAAGCCAACATTCTAATCCTAAATCACCCAGATAAAGCATCCTAGTCTATAAAAAATAAACAAATATGCTAGCATGTCTTTTTTGGTTATGTGCTTCAGATCCACTGATTTCTGTCTGACCAAGATGAAAGAATGCAGAGAAAACATTTTGCTTGATTAATGTAACACACCCTGCATTACACCCTACGTGTTTCTGAAGATCTTCCAAAAGCTTCAAATGGTCCAAGAATACAATGACATGGACAGTTATGGGCATACCTGCAGGGTTGGAGTGCTCTTAGTTTATTCTCTGTTGCAGCATCTGCCATCTAGAATGAGTTTCCCTCTTGAGATTGGGAGGCCCCATTCTTTTGGTGTCGGAATGGGATAACTTGCTGCAGCCAACTCGCCATGGCCAGCTAACCATAGTCAACTTACCATGGCCAACTCACCACGGGACAATTCAACTCACCACGGGACAATTCAATTATTTAAATTAGAATTTAAAATGTAGCATATTTTAATTTTTGTCATTCACATTTCTCTTTGTCCCTCCCTTTGCATCCTTTCTGGATGATTCTAGTGAATTATTTCTTCAATATTAGTGTAACTCTTGTCCTGTGGCTCATTATCCCACAATGAGTTGGCCATGGCAAATTGGCTGCCCTACTAGTTGAACACTTGGTTCTTTGTCCATATATTTGGTTAGGATATATATAATCTCCAGGGAATATGTATATTTTGCCATTTTTATTCCTTGTCTTGTTTTATTGTATTTACATTGGGCAATGTACATAAACAAACAAATAAAATAAGCATATAGACACTGTCATTAAATCCATAATAAAAGCAGAATATAAATTTATTGAATACAAAATAAATAATAGATGAAAGCGCAAATCATTTATTAAAACACATTGGATCTCCATTTATTTATTTTATTTTATTTTATTAAATTTATACCCTGCCCTTCTCCTTGTTAGGACCCAGGGCGGCGCACAGGCATTATATAAAACCATAAATACAATATACATCAATTAAAAATATATTAAATTAATTCACCCGTGCTAAAACCCGTTATTAAGACCATAACCAAATTATAATTTATATTTAAAAGTCAGACGCGGGGGGCTATCCTAGGCCGGCTTGTTGGAATAAGTACGTCTTAAGACGTTGGCGGAAGAGGCGGAGGTCCGAGGTAGTGCGAAGGTCGGGGGGTAGGTCGTTCCAGAGGGCCGGGCCCGCCACAGAGAAGGCTCTTCCCCTGGGTGTCGCCAGCCGGCATTGCCCGGCCGACGGCACCCGGAGTAGGCCCGCTCTGTGGGAGCGGACCGGACGAAGGGATGTATGGGGCAGGAGGCGGTCTCGTATATAGCTAGGCCCCGAGCCATGGAGCGATTTAAAGATGGTGATCAACACCTTGAAGCGCACTCGAAAGGCCACAGGCAGCCAGTGTAGCTCGCGCAGGAGAGGTGTTACGTGGGCTTGCCTAGAGGCACCCATAACCACCCGCGCGGCCGCATTCTGCACTAACTGCAGCCTTCGAGTGCACCTCAAGGGGAGCCCCATGTAGAGAGCGTTACAGTAATCCAGCCGAGATGTCACGAGCGCTTGAGTGACTGTGCGAAGGGCCCCCCGGTCTAGTAAGGGGCGCAACTGGCGTATCAGGCGAACCTGATAGAACGCCCCCCTGGCCACGGCCGCCACATGGTCCTCCATGGACAGCCGGGAATCCAGAAGGACGCCCAAGTTGCGCGCCCTCTCCACGGGGGCAAGATGTTCGCCCCCAATGGCCAGTGTTGGATTTATCTGGCTAAACCGGGGTGCCGGAAACCACAGCCACTCGGTCTTGGACGGGTTGAGTTTGAGTTTGTTACTACCCATCCAGATCCGTACGGCCTCCAGACACCGGGACAGCACCTCGACGGTATCGTTGGGGTGGTTTGGGGTGGATATGTACAGCTGGGTGTCATTGAGTCATTGCCTATTTGTTTGGATGATTCCAATGGTATGTTGTGAGTATTTCTATTTCAGGAATCTAATTCAGGAAGTCCAAAGTAAAATCTGAGATATTTTTTAACAAAGAAGTAAACAAGGCGTTAGGACCCTACAAAGTTCTGGACTGGAAATTTAGAAGAAAATAATAATATTAAGGACAGAAACTGGATAGCAAAAGTGTGTGAAAAGAGTGGGAAAGGTTGAAATGGAGGAGGAGATACAATTAGTGCAGGTGAAATTCTGAAATGGAGAAAATCTAAAAAAGTGAGACAAAGTGGGATGGAAAGAAAATAGATATGATAGAGGTGGAAAATAAATCAGAGCAATGTACTAAATAAATAAGAAGGAAGAGGAGGAGGAATGATTGTAGCATTAAGCCAGCTGGTTTGAACACAATATTCCAGTACTCTGTAGAATTGGCAAGTAGGAATGTGAGAAAACAGAACAGAATATTTTTTTCCCTTTAATAGATTGCCTGGTAGATAGATTAGATAGATAGATAGATAGATAGATAGATAGATAGATAGATAGATAGATAGACAGACAGACAGACAGACAGACAGACAGACAGACAGACAGACAGACAGACAGACAGACAGACAGACAGACAGACAGACAGACAGACAGACAGAGAAATTGGTTACTGGTTGTTTACCATGTTTAAGTGGCTTAAATATCTTTTAAAAAAAAATCTCTACCCACTGGGGAAATTGATAGTCAAGTTATTATAGTAAATGATTGATTTTTAAATTACATTGAAGAACTTGTTTTAGTTAATCTTATTTACTGAGATGATGACGTTAAATTTAATACCAGACCTACATACTCCTTTTCCCCGGTCCCTCTGTGGGAGATGGGTGCGGGATATAAGTATGAATAAAACTAAACTAAAACTAAACTGTACATTTAATGGAATTAATGCCTTGAAATAATTACCATAATTTTCAGGTACCCATTATCTATTACAGGGGTGCAAGCCAGATGCGTTAATGTGCTGGCCATGCCCACTCCCATTTTAGTGAAGGGTGGTGGTGGGAAAGTCATGATACATCACATGATGACAACGTGACACAATGAGTTTGACACCCCTAATCTATTACGTTAGTTTGCTTATGTATTATTTACAAAGAAAAATAGACACGGTTATTTTTTGTATCTTTACTGATGATCTTTATAGTAATGGTAATAAATATTTCGCATCCTTAACACATTACATTTCAACTGTATAAATCACCCATACATTCTCCCCAGCATTTATAAAGTTGTTATGAAGGTTTCTCATTCTTGTAATCCCATTGGTTTGAGTTATATTATTATTCTCATTGTACAGCTGGGGACTGAGGCTTAAAGCCAAATACCTTCTTCAAACTACCCAGAAATTCATGCAGCTGAAATCTCACTCATCCTATACACCATGTAATGTATAGTATACACCTAGCTATTAAACCTCTTTTCTCTTCCCCAATATCATTTTATGTGGTATGAGAAGTATGTAATCTGTAGTCTGGGAAATCGTGTTTTCCATACAGATTAGAAATCCACTTTGCAACATCTCTAGATGAAGTCATCTTTCTTAATTCTTGGTGACCTGTTGTGGAAGACATCTTTGGGTAGCTTCCTGAATTGATTGCCCCTCCCCACTCCCAAATCTGACAACATTTCTTTTAGCAAGCTTTATTAGGATGAAATTTTGCTATAATCCCTGCAGCAAGAGTACTTAATTTTCAATTTGGATCTCACATATCTATTTTTGCAAACTTTTTCTGACCCTTTTCTTAAAGACTTGAGGGGTTCAGCACCAAGGTATTCTATGTTCACCAGTAATGGGGATGTTTGCAGTAGATTTTTGCCTAAGAAGCCCCTCCTACAGTGGACAGTATGGATCTAGATAGAAGCTTCATATGGAGTTGTTTCATATGGAGTTGTTTCATTAGAATAGTTTCATATGGTATCTCCATAATTGATTTTTATTTAGTTATTTTTATCCTGCCTTTATTATTTTTATATAAATAATTCAAGGCAGCGAACAGACCTAATATTTCTTCCTATTTTCCCCACAACAGTCCTGTGAGATAAGTTGGTCTGAGAGAGAATGACTGATGCCTTATATTATATTTTATATAAAATATAAAATATATATTATATAAAATATAATATATATTATCTATATATATTATCTAGACCTGGACTGGCGCGGGTCTAGATAATCAACTTCCTCCAAGTGTCGCGGAAACTGTTGAGCCACCACACTCTCTACAACCTTCACTAAAAAGTGAAGGTTGGAGACGGGACGATAGTTCTCTAATAATGCTGGATCCAGGGACGGCTTCTTGAGGAGGGGTCTTACTACCGCCTCTTTCAAGATGGCAGGCAAGGACCCCTCACTCAAAGATACGTTGACAATGCCCTGGAGCCAGCCTCGTGTCGTCTCCCAGGATGCCAGTCCAAGCCAGGAGGGACACGGGTCCAATAAACATGTGGTAGCCCTAAGTCTCTTTGACAACTTGTCCATATCCTCGGTAGTAACAAAATCAAACTCCTCCCAAGATGGTGTCTCAAGAGCAACCTCGGACCGCTCAACTGGACCACTGTCGATGGAGGGCAGCTCGCTCCGAATCCGAGTGATTTTCTCCTGCAGATAAATCCCAAATTCCTCTGCTCGACCCTGTAAAGGGGCTTCCCGCGGCCTCTGTTGAAGGAGGGAGCGGGTCACCCCAAACAGGGCGGCAGGGCGATTATCTGCGGATGCAATAAGAGTGGCACAATACTCACGTCTGGCCACTCTTATCGGCACCAGGTAAGTCCTAATGTAGGTTCTCACTAGTGTTCGGTCGGCTTCGGAGCGAGAGGATCTTCATCTGCTCTCTAGGCGTCTCTTGTGGCGCTTCATCTCCCTAAGCTCCTTGGTGAACCAAGGAGCCCGGGTGGATCGTCGCCGCAAGAGAGGCCGCAAGGGCGCGACTCGGTCCAAGGCCCCCGTGGCCGCACTTAACCATGCGGCCACTAGGTCCTCAGTCGAGTCGCGGGGCAAGTCCACAGGAATTGGCCCAAGCTCCCTTTGGAACCTTACCGGGTCCATCAGAAGCCTGGGGCGGAACCATATAGGGATATTCGGTTCCGCCTCCCCGTGGTGAGGTGCAGCGATCGGAAAGTCGAGCTGAAGGAGAGCGTGATCTGTCCATGACAGGGGTGTGATGACTAAATCCCCTATTCCCAGATCACGACTCCACTGTCCCGAGACGAAGATGAGGTCCAGGGTGTGTCCACCCTCGTGGGTAGGGCCTAAAACTACCTGGGTCAGGTCCATGGCTGTCATGGAAGCCATGAACTCCCGAGCTGCACCAGAGGTTTCGCCTGCCAATGGCAGGTTAAAATCCCCCATGACCAAAAGTCTGGGGGTCTCAACCGCCGCCTCGGCTATCACCTCTAGGAGCTCGGGCAGGGCTGCTGTTGCATAGCGAGGAGCCAGGTATACAACTAACACGCCCAACTGCCTCCCTAGGCCCCATTTCACGAGGAGGGACTCACACCCGGTCGTCTGAGGGATCGTGGTCTCCTTCAGCTCAAGACCTTCCCTAACCATAATCGCCACCCCCCACCCCTCCCTAGGGCCCTAGGCTGATGGAAGGCTCGGTAGCCTGGTGGGCACATTTCCACGAGGGGTAATCCTCCCTCGTGGCCCAACCAGGTCTCCGTTATACCCACCAGGTCCGGGTCCCCCTCTGACACAAGGTCATGGATGAGGGGGGCTTTTTGTACCACGGACCTGGCGTTGCATAACATCAGCCTAGGGCCCCGGGTCTGTGATTCTTGCCCACCTAGCCTGCGATGGGAGTATGGGGGGTTGGAGCGCGTGACCGCCCGTAGCCAGCGGCCACGGTCCTCCAACTGGTAATGTTCATCCCGTCTCCCACAGCCCCTGCCCCTCCCCAAGACCAAACTGATGGGAAATACCTCAGTGGAAATGACCCCCCCCTTCCCCCTCCTCCATTTCCCTACTTCCGCCGGCCGGCCCTATAATCTGTCACCCTCCCACCTGACTATCCCCCCCCTCCCTGGGACCCCCTAAAAATCAGATTAAAAATTTACCCAGAAATCCCCTGAGCTTACGTTTTGCCCACTTCTCAGGGTTCAACCCATCCTTAAGGTGGGCCCCGGATAGATCGGGGGGCCACAGCTGCGAGGGGGGAGACTCGCAGACAGAGGAGATATGTCCTTGAATACAGTAGCATATAAAACAGTCCTGGCTCTAAAAGGGAGGTATCATAAGTTGGTAAAATAGCAAGTCAATAGCAAGTCAATTTACAGCAGAGGAAGGGCATATAAAACAATCTGGTGTTAAAAGATAATAAATAGATGATAAAAAATACATAGATGGTAAAATGATAGAATGATAAAGATGGAAAGGTAAAAATGGAAAGGTAATCCCAGAGGAATAGAGGGTAGGCGAGGGGGGGGGTATGGTGGGGGAGCAGCAATAAATAAATATTTCCAGTCTCAGTCCTAAATTGTCCCAGCAAGATGGAGGACCATGTGGCAGCCATGGCCAGGGGGGCTTTCCATCAGGTACGCATGATGTGCCAATTGCGCCCCTTACTGGACCGGGCTGCCCTTCGCACAGCCACTTAGGCCCTCGTGACCTCTCGACTCGACTACTGTAATGCTCTCTACATGGGGCTTCCCTTGAGGTGCACTCGAAGCTGCAGTTAGTCCAGAATGCAGCCGCGCGGGTGATTATGGGAGCGCCTAGACACTCCCACATAACACCAATCCTGCGCGAGCTGCACTGGCTTCCTGTGGTCTTTCGGGTGCGCTTCAAGGTTTTGACGACCATCTTCAAAGCCCTCCATGGCTCGGGGCCTAGTTATATGCGAGACCGCCTCCTGCCCCATACATCCCTTAGACCAGGGGTCTGCAAAGTCGGCTCTTTTTTTATATTGAAAAAGTTTTATTGAGTTTACATTTTTTGTGGGGTAGGGTAAGGGTTACATAGAAATTTTGAGAGTGGTCACGTCAAAGTCGTCGGCTCCTCCGGAACCTCAAATTACATTATTAAAAAGAAAAAAAAGAAACATTTCACATAACACTACAAGCTGGGAGCAAGTACATATTCCTAAATTTTTCAGTTATATACTGTCAGTCAATTGCAAAAATCCAGATTACAAATATCATACAATATTACTCAAAAGAAAAACCAGGGCAAAGTTATTTTTTAGATCTAAGTCTCTTGGCAATTGTATCTTCCCCCTTCTCCCCCGGGCCCCCAGCGGGCGGGGCCATGGCTCCCCCTGCCCCCCCTGGATCTTCTCCCAGGACAGAGGAATGTTTTTTAAGAAAGGCTTCCGCCTCAGCAACTGTTTTAATCTTTACTCTACCTCCTTCCCAGAACACCAGCATCCCTTCGGGTATCACCCACTTGAACCAGATCCCATGATCAAACAATGTTTTAGACAAGAAGGAAAATTTCCTTCTGGCTTCTCTAATTTTTCTTGGAATCTGCTTCAAGATGGTAATCTCCTTTTGTTGGTAAATCATAGGACTCCCTCTTTGCGCCTTCAAGATTTCCTCTCTGGTTGACCTTCTAACAAATTTTACATGTATCTCTCTGGGTACTTCATTCATCCTAGCATATGCAGAATTTATTCTGTAGACTAGGTCAATGTCCCCTCTGATCTCATCTTTGGGTTTATGTAAATAGTCTGCAATAATTGTACTCATAAGATCAGGGAGACATTCACCATCCATCTCAGAAACATTCTGGAATCTCAAAAAATATGTCATCCTTTCCAAATCAATCCTAGTCACATGCGCATTTATTTCCACAACCTCATTAGAAACATTTTTAATCTCTCCCTTAGCCCCCTCCAGCCCCCCTTTCAATTCTTCATTCTTCTGTGTATTCTCAAGCACTTGTTTTCGAGTGTCCAATAGTTCCTTTTTAAAGTTGACATTTTCTGCCCTCTGAGCCTTAATTTCTGATACCAAATTTTGTATAACAGTTTCAAGGGCAGTCATTCTTTGTTCAAGGCTTGCGAGCGTTGCTTCTTGTGCCATGTTTAGCTGTTAAAATCCGTGCCAGTAAGATGGCGTTTTTAGGGTGGGGCTGGTAAGGCAGATCAGGAGTCCAAAGTTCTCAAAGTTGTACAGCTGCAAAATTCAGAAGCCAACAGAGAAACACTTTTCCAACTCCGCAGGTATAATAACGAAGGCAATCCAGAAAGGAAAACACAAATCCAAAAAAAGAAAATTCTTCATCAATAATTAGAGGAAGTCCAAATCGCAAAGAGACACTGGTAATTTTCCATAGGTCATAGTCAGTCGGGGACAAAGAGAAGCCATTTTCCGCCCAAACTCAGAGCCCGAGGGAGAAAGCGGTTAAAAAGCAAAAAAGAAACTGTTTCAGCCAGACCTCGAGACATAATTGCAAACAAGCCACAAAGTACTTTCCCTTGTTAGAGACCATCCAGATTTAAAGTTTCCGATTCCTCGCAACGAGGCATTTCCGAGTGCCGCTTTTAGTCCAAGGGGTTTTTTTTAGAAACAAATGCCCCCCTCCAGTCCCTTTCAGCCCGGCTGACAGTACACAAAAAGAAAAGTTTTAAACGCTCACTCTCCGCTCGCAGCTGAGGTCCCGAAAAGCCTCCCGACTCTTCCGATCTTCTCTCTTCATAGAATTAAATGGTGCCGCCAACCTTTGGCGAAGGGAAGACCCCCCGCAGCATGTCCTCTTCCACCTAAGCCGAGGAGCAGGGTCGCTCTCCCCACTGCCGCGGGGGGGGGGCTTCCCTGTCGAGCCGGCTTTACGGGAGAAGCCCCAAACAAGGGGCTTCTCGCCCCCGTGGGGGGGCAGGAAAAGGATCAAAGCGGCGAGCGAACCCTAAGTTCGCCCGTCGCCGCCGGAGCCGGAACCGGAAGCCCAAAGTCGGCTCTTTTAAGACTGGTGGACTTCAACTCCCAGAGTTCCCCAGCCAGCATAGCTGGCTGGGGAATTCTGGGAGTTGAAGTCCACCAGTCTTAAAAGAGCCGACTTTGCAGACCCCTGCCTTAGACCAATACGCTCCCACAGAGAGGGCCTCCTCAGGCTGCCGTCGGCCGGACAATGCCGACTGGCGACACCCAGGGGTAGAGCCTTCTCTGTGGCAGGTCCAGCCCTTTGGAACGACTTACCCCCTGAACTACGCACCATCTCAGACCTCCGCCTCTTCCGCAAGTGCCTAAAGACACATTTGTTCCATCTAGCCGGCCTAGCGTAGCCCTAAACTGACTTTTAGATAGTTTTTAAATTTGGGGATTTTAATCTGGTTTTAACACAGGATCCATTGAATTAGTTTTTTAAATTTTTATATGATGTTTTGTATGTATTTTTAATTTTCCTGTGCGCCACCCTGAGTCCATTTGGAGAAGGGCGGGGTATAAATTGAATAAATATAAATATATTCCTCAACATGGGGATTAAACTGAAATCTCCATATAAAATCCCAAGAGAAGCGACCCAACCATACACTAAAACCAATCTTAATTATAAATTCTAGCATAAGAAAAATCAGTAGTAAGTGAAACGTCCTGCTATACTTGACTTTTGCAATTAGCATGGCTAATTTGTACTTATCTCTAAATAATACATACTTAACTGAAGCCTTAATGGATAAATAATTTCCAACAGAATTTGAGAAATATGTCTGTAGCAAACTGTAACCATATTTTCACACTGCTGATTTTTATTTCTTCATAGATGTTTAAACAATGAATCAACTTTGAACAGAAAAAACAATTTGTTCATTTAGAAAATATGTTCAATAATCTTTTCTGATGTCGCAGAATTAATGGCTCATATCTTTTGTCCAGTTTTTAAAAAAATTATTATTGTTACTAGCCGTTCCCGGCCACGTGTTGCTGTGGCCCATTCTGGTTAAATGGCCAACCAATCTGTGTGTAGATTTACACCTGTGCACACAAACACGTACACACAACCACTGTATAACCTCCAACCTACCTACCTACTATATTTCTCCCTCTCTCTCTCCCTCTCCCTCCCTACCTACCTACTGTATTTCTCCCTCTCTCTATCCACCTACCTACCTACCTACCGTATTTCTCCCTCAGAGTATTTTATGTCATAAAGGATGACATAATACCTGTGGCCCACTGCTCTCTCTGTATCCCTCTACCTACCTTTTTTTACAATTTTTTACATTTCCATTGCATGTACCTGGCACAGGTGTGACGTACACAATCTAGATATATCATTGGTGCTGTATTTCAAAGGAACGTTGTGTGAAATGTGGAAGAGATTGGTGCAGTACTTTAGGAGATTAGCGGTTTTGAACAAACTCTTGTTACATTTTTATTTATATAGATTTGCTACTTCAATCCCAGGCTATAATAATGCACAATTCCTATTCGTTTCAAAGTGGCTTGGACAACGGATGCAAAATCTGCAAAGTTATATCTGTTTTATAATCATGAAGTAATGAAACAAAATCAAAATCAGTCATTTCCTAACTCTAAGAACGCAATTTAGCAAATAATTTTGGAAGCATAAGTAATATTTTATAAGAAAACATTTAGTAGTACCAAGTTTTTACAATTTTACTAAGCTCATTTTTCTGCCTTACTTTCCAGAATTACAAATGTCCATGTTTCTTTACCGATCCAAAGAAATATAATATATTGATCAATTTCATTATAAGCTTGTATTATTTAACTAGAAAATAATGTCTTCCTTATTTTCCATCGCCCATATTTCAGGAAATATACATTATATATTGTCTAAATGGTTTACAATAAGAATTATGCAAAGCATAGTTATTCCATATTAATCAGACATCTCCATCCCAGTTTGGCATCGTCTACATGTATCTGGACTGAAGTTTTCAGAATTCTTACTCTTTTATTATTCTACCACGAAATACAGAACAATACAATATTTATATAGCCATAGGTTGGGAGAAGATTGCTTCCTTCCTTCCTTCCTTCCTTCCTTCCTTCCTTCCTTCCTTCCTTCCTTCCTTCCTTCCTTCCTTCCTTCCATCCATCCATCCATCCATCCATCCATCCACCATCCATCCATCCATCCATCCATCCATCCATCCATCCATCCATCCATCATCCATCCATCCATCCATCCATCCATCCATCCATCCATTATTTATACATCATAAATCATGGTGCACAAATCACAAGATCAAGATCTAAACCAATACCAAGCAAGCCTCAGAGTAACTTGGTATGATGTCTAGATCTGGCCATTGCAGAAGTGGTATTCAGCAGGTTCTGATCAGTTCTGGAGAACCGGTAGCAGAAATTTTGAGTAGTTTGGAGAAACGGTAAATACAACCTCCGACTGGCCCCGCCCCCATAAATTCCCTGCCTCATAAATCCCAGCTGATTGTTAGGAAATGGGGATTTTACAGTATCCTTCCCCTGCCACACCCACCAAGCCACGCTCACAGAACTGGTAGTAAAAAAAATTGAATCCCACCACTGGACCATTGTCAACATTTCCTGTGATATATCTTCTATTGTGATATTCTTTATACTTGTTTTGTAATTGTCTAAGTTGGCCCAGGCCGAAAATCTGCTCATAAGAGACAAGATAAGAGTTTTCCTCTTCTATTTAGTTCAGCATGAGACATTTAGAATTATACCATGGTTACGATGGTTTTAATCATGCAGATCAGAAATTTTTGGCAAGTGAAGTTTCTCATGCTTAGAAGCTGTGCTGGGTGGAATTTGACACAACTATTAAAGACATTAATATGAGTTTTATTGTTATGTAACAACTATTTTCCCCCTCTTATCATACCAATGGTCTTTATAAACTATCCCGTAATCAATTTACACTGTCTCTTTCTCAAATGGGTACACTGTGTTTTCACTATAACCCTCCGCTAAAAGGACAGGCAACTATTAGTGCTAAGCACTGATCCCTTATTTTTTAAAGTATTGGGTCTATTATCATTGTGTTATTCTGGAGTGGACTGTTAAATAAAGTCTTAGATATTTTTCCTAGTATGTGGTACTTGGGTTTTGTGTAGCAGTTTCAAAAAAGCATTTTTAATTGTTTTTTCTTTTCTTTTGGAGAACATAGTGAATGACTTTGGGTAAAATGTGTTTGTAGCATAATCCATTTCTGGAGCCTTTGATTGAATAGTTTCCTAGAGACCATTTCAGGAAACATTTAAAGCGTTGTGGTAGCAAATAAGGTTAGGTTTGTGAAAAACTACAAAACAAATGGATAGTGTCTAGAGAAAAATTACAATGGTACAATAGCAGCAACAAAAAGAGAATTGAGTATTTTTACTAATACATCCCTTCGGCCAATTCTCTCCCACAGAGAGAGACTTCTCCGGGTGCCGTCCACTAGGCAATGCCAGCGGGTGACGCCCAGGGGAAGGGCCTTCTCTGTGGAGGGCCCAACTCTCTGGAACGACTTACCCCCCGAACTGAGAACGATCACGGACCTCCGCTCCTTCCGCCAGAACCTTAAAACTTATTTTTTTCAACAGGCCAGCCTGGCCTAACTCACATCACTTAGCCCATAGTCTGCAGTTAAATTGTTTTAAATTGGTTTTTAGGGATATTGTTTTAACATATTTAATTTTTTTAGCACAGGGATACTAATTTAATCTGGTTTTATATTTTGTATATTGTTATGTTTATATGTGTTTTTAAATTGCCTGTGCACCGCCCTGCACCGCCCTTTTGGGAAAGGGTGCAGTATATAAATTTAATAAACCATAAACCATAAACCATAAACCATAAACCATAACCATAATTGCAAGGCATGCTAATTTATAATGATTTGAACAAATGTAAGACCTGAATGGAAAAACCCCTGGAATTGCTTTGGGTGCAAATGTAGTAGAAAATATGTACAGTCATTTTATAATACTTTCATATCAACATTATAGACTACTGAGAAGGTAACTACTATCCTCTAATTCTTAGAAGAGATGCTATTAGCATGTCTTGATAAGGATTTCTCAATCCTATCACTTTATTGCAAATCTAATATACAACAAGAGCACATTTACAGAGTGGAAATGTAAAAACAAACTTATTGTAATCTTTCATTGTGAAACTAATATTTATCCCATTAAATTAGTTTCTATGCTACTTGCAGAAACTTCTGCTTGGGTAGTTTGGAAAATTAGGCCCGTATTTTATTATAATATGTGCTTTAGAACCATATTACTAAACCTAATAATGTTCATTTTTGTAAACTTCTGGTTTTTAAAAAAAACAACGCATTAACTACATTTGTCTGGCGACAGGAAAACAAGACATAGCAGTTAATGAACTTGTTTGTTTCCCATCATGGACAAAAGTGAATTCTAATAGAATTGTAGAAGAAGCTATTCAGTATACTGCGTTCAGTGCATGGATTCAAAATAAAGTTTGCCCAATATTTGCCTATCCAAACATTACTTTTGGCTGTTTTTGCTGGCAGAGGGCTGCAGGAGGCTGTCGCTGCCGAAAACGGAGCCTCGATGAGTGACATGGAGATGGCCATGCCCCTGGCCACGCCCCCCCCCCCCAGCCCTGTGAAGTCAAACCCAATCCTGATGTAGTCCTCAATGAAATTGAGTTTGACACCTCTGCTCTATGTCAATTTTAGGAAAGAAGTTCCAGCAAAAACACTTCTGAAAATACTGCCAAGAAAACTGCAAGGACCATAGTTGCCAGGAGTCAATGCCAATGCCTAAAGCAGTGATGATTAACCTTTTTGTTGTCGCATGCTGTCTCATTCACCCATGCTCCCCCACCCCTGTGCATATGTGCACAATCCCCCTGCACCTCATTTTGGGCTCAGTAGGCATCCCTGCAGCCTCCTGGGACCAGAAACAGGCTGTGGGGGGCGCACAGTACCCCTGGGCTCTTCCCTGTCCCCATGCATGCACACATAACCCCATGCATGCATGCATGCATGACCCCACACTCTGCACATGGGCGCCCATCTCCCGCATGTACCCCGCCCTACCACATGCACAGCAGAGACCTGAAAATCAGCTGGGTGGCAGAAGGCGCGCATTTGTGCATTGTAGAACTGAGCTGGGGCAACCGCTTACATGCCTACAGAGAGGTCTCTGCATGCCATCTGGGACACGCGTGCCATAGGTTCACCATCACAGGCCTAAAGTATTTTGATACCAATAAAATAAAGGAGCAATTTCTTGCATAAGTAAGCTCAGACATTTAATATTAAACTATATTACACAATAACTAATTTATACATATACATATACATTGTGTGTGTGTGTGTGTGTGTTTTAAAAGATAGGAAGTGCTATTGGAGTCCTTTTCCCCAACCCAACTTTTGTATATTTTTCCTGTTTGACTCATGCAAAATGCAAAGCTACTCACCTGCTTTAAGTCTACATTTTTGTGGCTGTCCTAATAAATCTTTCACCCCTTGCATACCTTCTACAAGTAGGTTGTAAAATAGTCCAGAGTTGCAGTGCGGTCCATGTAATCCCACATCCTTTCATGTCTAATACAATCCAACTTTCTTTCTGGAAAGAAAATTTCCTTCTATGGCTATTACTTACTTCACTGGGTGTTAGCCAGTTTTCTCTGGTAACTCTGCTCGGTCTTCTCTTTTATGCCCCCCCACACAACATATTTTCTGCTGCTCTAAATGCATGCCTCGTTCTAATACATGTCTGCGATTCCATACAATCAAAACAGATATAAAGTTATATCAGGAAGAAGAAGAAAAAATCAGAATTGTTGTGGTTTTGGTGCCTGTGCTTTGCTAAGAAGCATGGGGGGGAATGCATGAAGTGGAACTGAATGGCCCACAGCCAAGCATTTGACCAGCTACTTCAAAAGCTTTAGATTTGCTTGCTCTCCAGCTCTTTAAGTTACTGCCCGTTTCATCTTGTTCTTGTTTTCATCTTTCCTGCAGCAAACTATACATAACATTCAAAAAGATGAATGACAATAATGTTAAACAAAGGGAAGCAAAATTTATAATGGGGTAAAAACAGGTTTGAAATACAGTACATGGAAGATCTGGTTCTAGGAAATAGTGAGGAGTTCTGTCATTGCATAGTGTGTTATTAGCTCTCAACAGGATTAGGAGACTGCCAAGAGCAAACTTTTAAGTCATCTTCTGCTAGTTAGATTTTATGGAATGTATTATAGAGAATCTGGAGGCACTTAGAAACAATTAGATGCTTGCTGCTTCTCCAAAACTTGGTATAACGTTAGAGAAAACTTCTTCCTTAGCCTTTGCCTAAGTATCTCCGCCAAGTCCTAAATGCAGAGTTTGCAATCCTGCCCTTTTCCTACGTGCTTGCTGGCAGGATACTGACTTGAATGTCCTGCATATAACCAGAAGATGGTTTCTCCTTCCCTTTTTGCCTGGTAACCACAAACTATTGTTTGACATTGCATGCAAAATGGAAGTACTATGGTTTGTTTGTTTGTTTATTTGTTTATTTATTTATTTATTTATTGTATTTCTATACCACCCTCTCTCCCAACATGGGACTCAGGGCGGTGCACAGGAACTATAAAAATATAAAATACAAACAATCAAAATAGTTAAAAATAAATAGAATTTGGTCCGTGCTAAGAACATAATTAAAACCCAACTAAAATGATAAAACAGCTATGCCAGCTATGCCAGGCCGGCCGCATGAAAGAAGTATGTTTTCAATGCCCAACGGAAGAGGCGAAGGTCTGTGATTGTACGGAGGTCAGGGGGCAGGTCGTTCCAGAGGGCGGGGCCTGCCACAGAGAAGGCTGTTCCCCTGGGAGTCGCCAGCTGGCATTGTCCGGCGGACGGCACCCTAAGGAGGCCCTCCCTGTGGGAGCAGACAGGTCGAGTGGAGGTATGTGGTAGGAGGCGGTCTTGCAAGTAACCAGGTCCCAAGCCATGGAGCGCTTTAAAGATGGTCACTAGGACCTTGAAACGCACCCGGAAGGCCACAGGCAGCCAGTGCAGCTCGAGCAGGAGAGGTGTTACATGGGAGTATCTTGAGACTTCCAAAATCCCCCGCGCGGCCGCATTCTGCACTAACTGGAGCCTCCGGGTGCACCTCAAGGGGAGCCCCATGTTAATAAGAGAACAAATGCAAAAAGTGTGAACTTGCACATTCTCTTTTTCACTCGATATATATAGCCTGATAATTTCTAAACTTGGTTTGATATTGCATCAGTGGTGGGATTCAATTTTTTTTACTACCAGTTCTGTGGGCGTGGCAGGGAAAGGATACTGTAAAATCTCAATTCCCTCCCCACTCCAGGGGAAGATTACTGCAAAATTCCCACTCCCTCCCAATCAGCTGGGACTCGGGAGGCAGAGAATAGATGGGGACGGGGTCAGTCAGAGGTGGTATTTACCAGTTGTCCAAACTACTCAAAATTTCCGCTACCGGTTCTCCAGAACTGATCAGAACCTGCTGAATACAATCTCTGTATTGCATCAATCTTGGAGGAAATCAATAATATTAAGTTTTCAGCAGAAATCAGTGAATCATTGTACTGTTCAACTAGTATCTGAGGCACACCAGAAAAATGTTTTCTCTCTTCCTCCCTCCCTTTAAGAACTTTTGTTATAATGGTAAAGTATAATACAGACTAAAGCTGTATGGTGAACCTATGGAACACGTGTCCAAAGTGACATGCAGAGCCATGTCGCCTAGCACATGCAGCATCGCCCAGTCCTCTTCTGGGTTTTTGGGGTGCATGCATGTGACAATCAGCTGCCCTTCGTGCATGCTTTGGTGCCAGGAACTGGAAGATCTGGTCTTCCGGTTTCCTGTGTGCGCATGTTGCACATGCATGACCCCCAGTAACCGGAAGACTAGCTGACTGGTGCACATGCGTGCACAAGAAACCGGCAGCCAATGCCGTCTTAACGCATAGGCCCGTTGGGCATTTGCCCGGGGGGCCACGATCATAGGGGCCCAATGCGAATATGTTGTAGGGTTTCGGAAAATCCGTATAAAATTTAGTATTATTTTATAAAAATCTCATAATTTTGTGTTTATATGCAAACGGGCCCTTTAAGTTTATCAATTACTTCCAACCTTGAACCTGGACCAATGTTCAGGAATGTCATTTACCACATTCTGTAGATTGAGGTTTAATCCCTATAATTATTTTCCCTTCAAAGAAAAGCTTTATCGCAAGTTAAGGAAATTTTGGGCCCGGAATAGCAATGCCTGTGGCTGATGGGTAAATAAAACCTGTTTAATGTTGATTATAGTTGCAGCTGTACAGCATGTTTTAACAACAATTTTGTTGAAATTAGTATAGTGACAATAAAATAAATAATACATTATTTTTAATATTATCAACCATTTATTTTTTATTCCTTGGGGGGGGGGGCAGCACTCTTTCTTTGCCCAGGGGCCCAACACTATTTCTATGCCCAGGGGCCCAAAATGGTGTAAAGACGGCTCTGCCGGCAGCTCCTCTTCCGGGTTGTGGCCCTGATGAGCCGATGCTGAAAAGGTTCGCCATCACTGGACTGAAGAAAGAAAAGGAAACAGAAAGAAAGAATAAAAAGTGCAAAGGAAAAAGAGGGAACAGACAAATGAAAGAGCAAGAATATAATACAGATGTGTGTGTGTGTGTGTGGGGGGGGATTGACTTCCAGACTTCATCACAAGTGTAAACAAATTCAGTGACTCTTCACCCTCTCTAGGATTACAAACATTTATCTCTTCATCCCATCTCTTAACTAAACAAATCCAAAAAATATCAATATTTCAATTCTGGTGTCAGCAAAAACCCATAAAAGGTTGCCAGTCAGAAGTAACAACATATCTTGTAATATATCTTGCATATAATGTATCTCCTGGGCTTTTCCCCATCAAAGAAACAAAAGCATTACAGTAATTTGCAGTGATATAATGAAAGTAATTACCCAACCTTCCTCTGTGTTTGCGATTAGCTAAAACTTTTACTAAAATTGCTGAAATGTTACTGATGATGGGATATATAAATAAGGATATTAAGGAAGCTCCCTCTGCCTTTCACATTGTCTTTGGTGCCATATCTATCAACATTTCTTCTTGGGCTTATTAATGTTTGAAAGAAAAGTCAGTAAAATCAAGGCTTTTAGCAGAGATTTTCTCCGCATTCAGTTCTGCCATAGCTACACTATGTAAATAATTTCATGCCTTTAATAATGTTTTCTCAGCTTTAAGTGAAAAAACATAAATGCCCATTTGTTTCAATGGATGACAACCACCAGGGAGCTTGTTAAGAGCTACTTTTAACACATACAGTATATGGCTGCTAATGGTCCAAATACAGAACCATTTCTGCTTGTTCGGCTGCTTTTGGCTTCCTTTTCCATCAAGGAAACTTTGTAATCACATACTTGTGGGATACAAGTTGAAATAAACTTGTTTTTGACCTACAGTGTCAAATAGGAATCTCAATTTCATTTAGCATTAAGTGAAATACACTCACCACTCTACATGGGAATAATTTGCATTCTGACATCTTTTGGGGAAGGGAAAGGAAAAAACCCCCTAACATTCCAGTTTGCTGTAATTGAAGTACTGCACATTTTTAAACTTAGCACCCATTTTGTGCCAGTTAAAAAAAAAACAACTGTTCAAATGTTTAGGCTCTGATTTTAGATTTATTGATTGACTTAAGAGATTTAATGATCTACGGAGGTGTAGTGATTAGAATGCAGTACTGCAGGCTACTTCTATTGACTGAAATTTGGCAGTTTGAATCTCACCAGGCTCAAGGTTGACTCAGCCTTCCATCCTTCCGAGGTGGGTAAAATGAGGAACCAGATTGTTGAGGGCAATATGCTGACTATGTAAATAGCTTAGAGAGAGCTGTAAAGCAATGTAAAGCAGTATATAAGTTTTAAGTGCTATTGCTTTTGCTATATGGTTGCCCATCTTAAAACACAACACTGGGCACTTGCCGTAACAGTAAAACCTCAAACTAAAAACATAAAACAAGAACAAAACCCACACCGTATCCCTTTGGGATGCTCCAAGAATAGAATAGAATTCTTTATTGGCCAATTGTGATTGCGCTTCAAGGTTTTGACGACCATCTTTAAAGCGCTCCATGGCTCGGGGCCTAGTTATATGCGAGACCGCCTTCTGCCCCATACATCCCTTCGGCCGATCCGCTCCCACAAAGAGGGTCTTCTCAGGGTGCCGTCGGCCGGGCAATGCCGTCTGGCGACACCCAGGGGAAGAGCCTTCTCTGTGGCGGGCCCTGCCCTTTGGAACGACCTACCCCCTGAATTGCGCACCATCACCGACCTCCGCCTCTTCCGCCAGTGTCTAAAGACACATCTTTTCCAACAAGCCGGCCTAGCCTAACCTCCCATGGGGACTATTTTAGAGAGTTTTAAATTGGGAATTTCATAATTGGTTTTAGCATAGGATTAGATTAATTTAATATATTTTTAAATTATGTATTTATTGTTTATATGTTTTTTAAATTCCTGTGCACCGCCCTGGGTCCTCTGTGGAGAAGGGCGGGATATAAATATAAATAAATAAAAAATATATAAAAATAAATTGGACACACAAGGAATTTGTCTTTGGTGCATGTGCTGTCAGTGTACATAAAAAGACATGAAAATATACATTCATCAAGAATCATAAGATACAACACTTAATGAAAGTCATAGGGTACAAATAAGCAATCAGGAAAATCAATATCAATATAAATTGTAAGGATACAAGCAACAAAGTTACAGTCCTGCAGTCATAAGTGGGAGGAGGTAAGAAGAAATCTAAAACACCCTCACTTTGCACCAATACCTGGGTAAAAATAAAAACGGTCTTGATTACTTTCTTGAAGGCTGAAAGGAAGGGGATCTAATCAACTTACAGCCTTAGGTTTATCTCATTCATGAAACATTGGGAACAAAGGAATCAAACCTTTGAAAATTACTCTCTTGGTCAGTGTTTCTCAACCTTGACAACTTTAAAGGTGCATGGACCTCAACTCCCAGCAGGAACAGAGATCCATGCATGTTATTACTGTTGGATACTTCATCCCATCCATCAAACTGATTCCTTCATGATGCAGAATACAGTAGGAATCATGTGGTGTCCTATGTTCCATCTCTATTCCTCTGTAGGTAGATAAATGGATTAAACCCAGACTCAGATTGTTGGGGACAATATGCAAATGCAATTTGCAAATATGCTTACATAGCAAGCCACCCAGAGAGTGCTATGGGGCAGTATATAAGTCTAAATGCTATTGCTAAACTGGAATAAGAAACTGGTCTCCCTTTGAGTCTCTCCATTCTAATTACTCATGTTTCCAATTGGTTCTGAAACCTTTTGAGATAGATGGATTTTCATAATGTAGATTGTAAATATTATTCTTTTTATCTGGTAATTTTCTGTGTCTTTCTCCTTGTTTTACACTAACAACTGCTGCAGTGTCCGCATGGTCACATGATCAAAATTCAGGAACTCAACAATTGGCATGTTTTTGGGATGGTTGCAGGGTTCTAGGGTCATGTAATCACCATTTGTGACCTTCCCAGCTGGTTTCTGACAAGTAAAATCCGTGGCGGAAGGCAGATTTGCTTACCCACCATGTGACTCACTTAACCACAGTATTCACTTAACAATTGTGCAAAAAGGATCATAAATTAGGTGTGATTCACTTAGCAATTGCTTTGTTTAGCAATAGAAATTCTGGCCCAGTGATTGATTGTTGGGCACTATGTGTATAGATTAAGAGAAAATAGGTACCAACCAAACAGGAAGTTATTCTGAGTAATTTTCCAATAATTAACCAATGTATAAATGTTAGGAAAATGCTGTAGCTGAATTACCTATATTAGAAATGTCAGAAAGAGCTGTGAGAAATGACTTGTTTCCTTAAAATAACGTGTTAAAAGTTTTCAGAAATGTTAAATACAGAACAATTAAAGAAGTTTTAATTGTTTTCAGGCTAATATTAGTAAATAAAAATAGAAAAATGTGTTGAATCATAAATGTAAACTGGTGCTTCATGAATTCCAAGTCAACGGTGCAAGAAGAAAAAGTTATGTAAGGCATAAAAAAACCTGTACAGCTGCACCCCACAGATGGTAACAAACCATTGTGTTAACATCAAAACCACAAGCCAAAGCAAGTGAACTACAATATGACTTACATGATTAACTTGGTGGAGTCATTTGGACAGTATATTAATGCTTATTGTGTATGAACTTAGCCACCGTCTCCGTCTCTTACAATGAATAAGATTTTGAATTCTTGTATTAAAAATTGAATAGGGTTAAATATTCTATTACTGTACACCATATGCCTTTGGATATTCGCTAGAGAATGTTTTAAAATGAAAATGAAAATGGGATTCTCAAGGATTCCTCTACTAAAATTCTGTTAGGACAGAATCAATAATGCTGTCCATACAGAATTGCAACCATATGCATTGCTTAAAAACAAAAAAAGCATTGTGTGTTATCAGCAGGCAGCCAATTAGCCCTGTGGTACTGAACATAATGAAGTGTTAATGCCACTGTATAGTGCCTTGGTAAGGCCATACTTGGAATACTGCATACAGTTTTGGTCGCCACGATGTAGAAAAGACGTGGAGACTCTGGAAAGAGTGCAGAGAAGAGCAACCAAGATGATTAGGGAACTGGAGACTAAAACATATGAAGAACGGTTGCAGGAGCTGGGTATGTCTAGTTTAATGAAAAGAAGGACTAGGGGTGACATGATAGCAGTGTTCCGATATCTCAGAGGGTGCCACAAAGAAGAGGGAGCCAAACTATTCTCCAAGACACCTGGGGGCAGGACAAGAAGCAATGGGTGGAAACTAATCAAGGAGAGAAGCAACTTAGAACTAAGGAGAAATTTCCTGACAGTAAGAACAATTAACCTCTGGAACAGCTTGCCTCCAGAAGTTGTGAATGCCCCAACCCTGGAAGTCTTTAAAAAGATGTTAGATAACCATTTGTCTGAAATGGTATAAGGTTCCTGCCCACGCAGGGGGTTGGACTAGAAGACCTACAAGGTCCCTTCCAACTCTGCTATTGTATTATTAAGTGAAGTTAGATGGGTATTTCTTCTGACATTATCCAAGTATTGGTTACTGTTCTCCAAGGATTGCCTTAGCTCTTAGCATCTTGCAGTTATTGCGTGGCTATTCCCACCGGCAGCAGCATATGTTGATACACTTATCACCATCAGAGTGCATAGTTCACCACTCCCTTAATTGGACGGCCGTCTTCCACGGAGGGAGGATAAATACTCCATCCTTCTTGCAATGGTCCTTCTTAAAGAGCTACTGACTGATGCATCGTTTAAGAACATCTCTGCTTAAGAGGCCGACTCTCCAGTGACTGCTGTTGGGGCTCTGCCTTCAGTTTCTAAACCCCGGATTAGTTCTTCATACAGCGAATAACTAAACTCCATCCATTCTGACATGAAAGGTATGCTCTATTGTCCTAGTGTTTCTGCTGAGATGTTATCTCCCATGTACAACATAGGTGACTTTTTAGGCTTTAGGATTTATCTGGATGGGCAGGTCTATAGGATGATGGTGTGAGGTGCATGGCTTTTGTTCAGATGCCATTCAGCACCTCTGGTTTAAAGATAGTCAAGAAAAGCTAAGCAAAGCCATAGAGAGGAACTGCCAGTCCAAGCAGACAATATTAGGTTAGTTGAAGAAACGGTTCAATAGATTAATAGTTTTGTGTTTGATTTTAGTAAACCAACCTACTTGGCTCAATCCTGAAAGCAAGAGAATAGAATAGAATAGAATAGAATAGAATAGAATAAAGAAGTAGAGAATAGAATTATAATAGAATAAAGAAGCAGAGAATAGAATGGAATAAAATAAAGAAGTAGAGAACAACAGAATAGAATAGAACAAAGTAGAGAATAAAGAAGCAGAGAATGGAATGGAATAGAATAGAATAGAATAGCAGTGTTCCAATATCTCAGGGGTTGCCACAAAGAAGAGGGAGTCAAACTATTCTCCAAAGCACCTGAGGGTAGAACAAGAAGCAATGGGTGGAAACTAATCAAGGAGAGAAGCAATTTAGAACTGAGGATTAATTTCCTGACAGTTAGAACAATTAATCAGTGGAACCGCTTGCCTCCAGAAGTTGTGAATGCCCCAACAGTGGAAGTTTTTAAGAAGATGTTGGATAGCCATTTGTCTGAAATGGTATAGGGTGTCCTGTGTAGGCAGGGATTTGGACTAGAAGACCTCCAAAGTCCCTTTCAACTCTGGTATTGTATTGTATTGTATTGTATTGTATTGTATTGTATTGTATTGTATTGTATTGTATTGTATTGTATAGAATAAAGAAGTAGAGAATGAACAGAATAGAACAGAACACAACACAACAGATAGAATAGAATTCTTTATTGGCCAATTGTGATAGGACACACAAGGAATGTATCTTTGGTGCATATGGTCTCAGTGTACATAAGGAGAATAAAATACAATGGAGAGTGTTAAAGTTAGGGATTAATTGGAAAAAATGGGGTGCTATGACCAAATAGGATGTTAATTACATGTAATTAATTAGTGTGTGTTTTTGAAAAAATAGATTGTAAGAAAGTTATCCTGGAAGACTGAGTAGCAGCAGGACCAAATTATATCCCCACATCCTTTTCCTGATGTTTTGCTATATCAGTGGATGTTATGAATACTCTGTGAGGTCTTGTTTGTGTGCTTTGGGTTGTCAATGTTCACCTAAGCAAGTTGACATGCTTGATAACATACACCTTTGTTTTTGTACAATACAGCCAACAGAGATCATTTTAGTCTTTTAGGGAAGGTTTCTTTTAGAAACCTCTGGCATAAAGCAAAATATCCAACTCTAGAAACCAAATAAGGAATTCTGATCCTGCAATTTCTTTGTTTTGTTAAAATAATGCCAAATACTACCATGGCAGTCTCAGTAATGAAAAACCCTATAGTACAAAATGGACTTTACGCATCTGTGCCTTCTCTGAGTTCTGTGTTGTGATCTGATTTATAGTAGATGGTACAATATTTATTGTAAACATCAGTTTGGTGCTAAAGGAAATTTAATAGTTTTTTCTGTTCTAGGAGTGAAATCTTGGTGCAGCTGAAATCAGTGGCAAGTTGCTTGAGACACCATTATTATTTCTTGGCATACATTGTTTGGGAAATAACAAAATTAACACTACAATCCTATGCATGTCTACCCAGAAGTAAGTCCTTCTTGTGGGTCCAATTTATTGGTTGTATACATAAATATGTAGAATGATGCATCCAGATGAAGTTGGTAAGTTGGTAAGAAACAAATAGTACAAGAAATCATTTCCATTTAATTCCTGGAGAATTTTAAACAAATTGCTTATAATACTGGCTATAAAATAGGAAAAATAACATTTCTCTATCCCATGAACTGAAGGTTGGCCTTTTGTATACAATTTCTCATGTTTGTTTATCATAGTTTACTGAACTTGCTATACTGGAATTTAGTTAAAAGAAAGAAAGAGAAAACCTCGAACAATGGACAGAATATGTTCCAGAAAATGGAATATACAGTTCACAGGCAAAGATTCAGATTTCCCATTTGACCATCTTTGCACTAGATGATCCAACCAAAGATAAGGATTTGAATAATGTATTATCTTAGCACTGTTTTTCTTTAGTTTTAATAACATAGTCATCCAAATCTGATTATGTTCCACATTGTTCCCCTTCTTATTCTCCTCTGAATTAGAGAAACGTCTTTCTGAGCCCCTTCCTAATATTATCTGTATATTCTGGACTTTAAAATGTTTTAACCCTTTTTGCTTAGCCAATATCTTCTGTCAAAGTCATCTTTATTCTACAAAGAACTATTGATACAGATGGCAAATATAGATTGGGTTTGTTTTTTTAAGATAAAATCTTGGGAGGTCTTGCAACTGTTGTACCATTTCATTCTACTCACATGGGGTCTTAGGATAGTTATCTAAATGCTTGCTAAATTTTAGGCAGGAAAACCCAAGTATTATGAGACTTAGTGTTTTCCTAAGATTTTGGTTATTTTATTCATGTATTCATTTTGTTAAAATTACATCCATTTTCACATAATGTTTATGTCCACTTGGAAGGGAGCACATGTACAGGACTGCCTATTGTTTATGTATGGCTTGCAAACTTTCAGTGCTAATGCTTTCATTATTCATATATTAGATTTTTATCCTTCCTCTTATTATTTTTATAAATAACTCAAGGCAACAAACATACATAATATTCCTATTTTTCTCCACAACAACAATCCTGTGACGTGAGAAAAAGTGATTGGCACAAAAGTCATCCAGCCAACTTTCATTTCTAAAGTGGGACTAGAACTCGCAGTCTCCTGATTTGTAGCCTGATACTTAAACTGGCTTTTCACATAAAGTTATTGTGATCCATATAAAGGAAAAAATTGGGAATTACTGTCTTAGGATCCCCTTCTGTCTACCCCCCACCCCCGCTATTACATATGCTACTACAGTGAGAAAGTAGCTGATCTTTAATCTGTTAAACACTTATTAATTTACAAAGTTCATTTCCTAAAGTTATAAAGTTAACTTCTGGATCTGAGTATTGTTCAAAAACATTGTAATTTTTGTATCTGAAATCTACAGGATTTTAGTTGGGTACTACCACTCTCCTACACATTTTGATATAAATTTAATTGGCAACTCCATTTGAAAGAGTTTTCAAATAAGCATTTCTGTTCATTTAGAACTGGTCTCTAATGCACTTATAATTGTGGAATAAATGGGACTTTTCAGCAAAATGCCTTATTTACAAAATAAATGTGTTTGAATAAGTCTACTAAATTGCAACTGAAAGTCCATTAGTATGACTTACGTTGTTTATTCCAAGAAAACAATAGCATTGTGTCATAATGCATGATTGGATTAATGCAGTTGCTGAGAGCGACTCTTAAACATGGATTTGCTTCATTTTTCTTTGTGGGTCCTGCTTGTAGAATCCACTTCTTATGCACTGTAGTTGCCTTTTCACACAGCAAAGGAATCAAGGTATCATGGCATAAGGGTTTATTTTACAGCCAACTATATGTAGAACCTGACACTGATTGCGGCTGAATGGTTCAAAGTCATCTAGATCAGGGGTCTCCAACCTTGGCAACTTTAAGCCTGGCGGAGCTGGCTGAAGAATTCTGGAATTTGAAGTCCACCAGGCTTAAAGTTGCCAAGGTTGGAGACTCCTGTCCTAGATAGCTTCGGTGCCTAAGGAAGGACTACAGGTAGTTCTCTACTTATGACAAGTTGCTTAACAACCATTGGAAATTACAACAAGTTTGAAAAGTTACTTAGAACCCCTCTTAAAGTAATGACTTCCACACAACCTCTGCAGTTATGTAATCAGTGGTGGGATTCCAAATCTTTTCCTACAAGTTCTATGAGAGCCCGCTTTGTGTCTGCATAGCACTTAAACACTGCCCTTGGTGTCAGCACTGGTGAGCTGAGCTGTTGTTTAGCTCAGCTGAGGCGCGGCAATGGAGTATAGGACAGGGAATGGCAGGGGCAGGAGGGTGGGGCCAGTCAGAGGTGATATTTGCCGGTTCTCCAAACTATTCAAAATTTCTGCTACCGGTTCGCCAGAACCAGTCCGAACTGGCTGAATACCACCTCTGTATGCAATCATATTTCAAGCACTTGTCAGTTCGCTTGATTTACAACTGGTTGCAGCATTGATCAGTCAAATGATAAGGTTTTGTGACTTTTTTTTGCCATTTCTTAGCCCAAAAAATCAGCAAAAACTGTATAAGCAGGATTTTGGATTTACAACCACATGATTCACTTAACAAACTGGGATGACTTGATTAGCAATCATTGTAAAAATGGTCATAAAACTGAGTCTGGTCACATGATGACTGGATTTATGACCTCAATGACTTACAAACAAAATGCCAGGCTCAGTTGTGGTAATAAGTCAAGGACTATTAGTACAACAGGGGTCCCCCCAGTTGAAGTCCAGCTCATCAACCACTACACCAGAATGGCTCTCTTGCCCTATTTCTATAGCTTCAGTCCAAAACATGTCGCCCTTCTCAAGAATTGCTTTTTTATCCGCGGGACAAAATATGTGAAACTCTTGATATCATACTTAATTTTACATTCTGTATCTAAACTTCCATTCCTCAAGATTCTGATCTTAAATTTTGTTTCCCAAGTCACTTTCCTATCGTTGATATCTCAGATCTACTGCCACTTGGATTCCTCCTATTCTGTTTCTTCTGTCCACTTTTGAAAGATACTTAAATTTATTCTGTCCCCTAATAATACCAGTGTATTCAAAGTCATGATCACCTGGAATTGATAATCATGAAGAATTATAATGGTTGGTCACACAGTCAGTCAGATGTTTAGACTGGATTTGGCATTTTTATCAAACCATCGAGTCCTTCCCAAGGACCTGGGATAGGCAAATATTGATGTTTGATGCGCTTAGATGTATTGTTACAGGATGTAAGCTATTCCCAGCAAAGCTACCTTTTGCAATTGACTGGTGGTCATTTTGTCACTGCCAATGGTGTTCAAGTGATGCTCCAGCTGATTTGGGATTGCAGTTAAAATATGACCATTAGTACTGCCTTTGCTTTCGGTTGCCACAGTCATTTTTTATTTCTTCTGCCAGGCTTTGTACTTGGTGGTGGTGATGGTGATGGTGATGGTGATTTATCACTTTAAAATGGCTGCTAGATTAATCTGATTTCTTTTTGGCAGTGTGTTTCCTAAAAGACAAATGAAATAGGAAGGCTGTTTGCATTTGTGCATGTGGTAAGATTCTTTGATAAGCTGTAGCACTGTGTTTTCCCTCCTGCTAAATTTAGAAGCCACAATCAATATCAGGACTTGAATAATTGTAAGCTAAGCATCTCCTCAGGAAAATATGCATTGAAAAGAATTGGTTGATTTTCCTTTCCACATTTGCAAATATTTAAACATTAAAAAAAAAAAGAGCAACAAAGTTTTTGGTAGGTTGTAAAAAAAAGAAACCTTTAATGAAGAACGGTTGCAGGAATTGGATATGTCTAGTTTAATGAAAAGAAGGACCAGGGGAGACATGATAGCAGTGTTGCAATATCTCAAGGGATGCCACAAAGAAGAGGGAGTCAAGCTATTCTTCAAAGCACCTGAGGGCAGGACAAGAAGCAATGGGTGGAAAGTAATCAAGGGATAGGGTTAGGGTTAGGGTTAGGGTTAGAGAAGGAACCTAGAACTAAGGATGAATTTCCTGACAGAACAATTAATGGAACAACTTGCCTCCAGAAGTTCCAACACTGGATGTTTTTAAGAAGATGTTGGATATCCATTTGTCTGAAATGGTGTAGGGTTTCCTGCCTAAGTAGGGGGTTAGACTAGAAGACCTCCAAGATCCCTTTGAACTCTGTTATTCTATTCTAAAGAGCACATTTTGCCTTTATTTTCCCCAAAGAGAATGAACATAAACTTTCATATATCTGGGGGAAGGAAATGGCATTTACTCAGAAACAAAAACTATGGTAAGGAAGGGTTATTTCTACAGAGAAAAATCTCATTGTCTGAAATGAGCAACATAGTTGTTTTTAACCATTAGTATTCTGGATTACAAATTTACGACACTGTAATATGAGTTGCATGGGACAAAAAAAAAAAAAAACACCACCCATCATTGTATGACCCAGACTTCAATTACTTCTATAAGATGCGTTGATGGCTACTAGCCTAAAAGGATTTTGAAAACAACCAGGACACCAAGTGAACAATTCTGCTTTGTGAATTTTCTGGTTCCTATACAAAAAAGAGGACAGAATTTTGGCTTGATCTGGCTGAGCTCTTCATATCTTATAGGATGACCTTCTTCAATCTGGTGCCTTTCAAATGATTTGTGCCAGGATTCTCAGCCAAAGAGATAAAAAAAAATATGACAGTCACATTTTGGTAAAGTGAAATTCGTCATAATTGGAACACACTGTAATAGAACTGACCGGAGTAATTGTGAAACTAGAATTCAATGAGGATACACCTTGCCTGGTTTTTTATGCTGTGGATGCTGCTTCTTCTAACGTTTTACAGCACTGGACATAGCTGAATAGACTATTGGTGTTAGGTGTATCTGCTTGTCTACAGGTAGTCCTTACTTAGAGACTACAATTGGCACTGGCAACTCCATTGATAAACACTGGGGTTTCTAAGCAGCTTTATATAATTTCCCATTTGGTGATTAGGTGGATCACCATGGTTGCTAAATTAGGCTACAATTTCCAAATGTTTACTCTCATGTTCTCCACAAACTCTGCTTCTAATTTTAAATGTTCTCTAAACATGGCAGTCACTAAGCAAAAACTACCTGTATTAAAATGCATGCACCATTTCTAGGAAGCAAATTACATATCAATTATAAATGTTTGCACAGTTTCATGCACTCCCAGATAATGCTGAATTCGGAAGCTTTTAGAAAAAAATGCAGAATATTTAAAACAGATTAAAATGGAACGATATAGGAAAATGTCCTCTTGAATCTGTGCTGGGATCACAATTCATTGAAATAAGAAGTGTTAGTATACTTAGACCTTTGTGACCACTATATAACAATCCCTTTATAATTTAACACAGTATAGTTATGGGACGCCGTGGCTCAGTGGCTAAAACACTGAGCTTATCGATCAAAACGGTTGGCAGTTTGGCGATTCGAATCCCTAGTACCGCGTAACAGAGTGAGCTCCCGTTACTTGTCCCAGCTTCTGCCAACCTAGCAGTTCGAAAGCATGTAAAAATGCAAGTAGAAAAAATAGGAACTACCTTTGATGGGAAGGTAACAGCGTTCTGTGCGCCTTTGGCATTTAGTCATGCCGGCCACATGACCATGGAGATGTCTTCAGACAGCACTGGCTCTTTGGCTTTGAAACAGAGATGAGCACCGCCCCCTAGAGTTGGGAATGATTAGCACATATGTGCGAGAGGAACCTTTACCTTTATAATTATGCTATTGCAAAATAGGAATCACATTTTGAAAATGTATCGGCCAGCATTTATTTACATACCTCATGTCTCTTAACATGTTTTAGAAACACATTCATTGTAAGAGAATCTCAGCTGCTAATGTGCTTTTTGCTACTAAAAGAACATGCAGTTTATATTTCCAACAGATCTATGACATACCAGTCTCTCTTCCATATGATTGTAGACATACTCTGTGTTTTGAATTTTAGATCAAGAGGTTAATATATTTTATATGTGCAACTCTATAGAAGAATGTGGGAAGCTTTAAAAAAAGGGCCTGTAGATAGCACATTTTATCACTGACATTTCAAACAGAGATAAATGGTTTCATTTGATACTACCTTGTGTATTTTGCTGCGTGGTGTCAGAACTGCACTGGTTCACCAAGAGTGAAAAATAAAGAAAAATAAGCTCAGTGAAAATCTTTAAACATATTTAGGGCAGAGCCAACTCTGCTTAGATGGGGATAAAAAGAGTATTCTGTTGAAGCCCACACATCTTCATGTTGCCAAGTTTGAGAAAAAACTGGAATATACAGTACAATCTCCTGACTCACACATGCCTCAAATAGTTGCTAGAGGGTGATGGTATCAGAAGCATCACCCGATAGCATCAGTCGATATTTATGAGCTTCCTGAATACCTCTAACCAGCCTAGTAGGGCTAGGCTGGGTTGGATGGGGTCCTATTGACCTGGGAGCTCAAGGGCTGGGCTGGGCGCTTGCCCCCACTGCCTAGGGCTCTGGACAACCTGTGCCGCCATCCGGGAGTCCTCTGTGTGGCCTGAGAGGGATGGTAAGGCTCCTCTGGAAGACAAGGGTTTGGCATTCTCCCTGGTCTCACCTTCTTCCGCTGGAGACAATGGTTCCCCCCAGCCCCACCCAGGCCACCACAGGTGCCCCTGATACTAGTGATGTAGAGCTGGCCACACCCACCCCACCACGCCCACCCTGGCCATGAACCCTGACCACACCACTTGCCCCTCTGAGGTCAAACACAACCCTGATGTGGCCCTCAATGAAATTGAAAAACCCCTGCTCTAAACTGTTCTCTCTCTCTAACAGAATACTGGATTAGATGTCACAAAGGTGCCTTTTCAAGAGGCAACAGGACTTTCTGGTTTTTCTTTGAAGATGTTTTGTTTCTCATCCAAGAAGCTTCTTCAGCTCTGGCTGGATGGCGGGGAATGGAAGGATTTATATTTCTTGCAGACAGCTGGTCATCTGCATCCTTTTAGAGGGTAGTTGAAGCACTTGGAGATTTATCTGTGTCCTCAGGGTCACCTGAGTAATGCAAATGGGTGTGGAAACTTCTTGGAACTGCTGAAAGGACTATGAAGTTCAAGAAGTCTCCACATCCATTTACACTACTCAGGTGACCCCGAGAACACAAATAAACCTCCAAGTGGCCTCAATGACTCTCTAAAAAGAATGCAAAGGAGCACCTGTCTGCAAGGAGTATAAATCCTTTCATTCCCCACCATCCAGTCAGATCTGAAGAAGCTTCTTGAATGAGAAGCAAAACGTCTTCAAAGAAAAATCAAGGAAGTCCAGTTGCCTCTTGAAAAAGCACTTTTTGGACAACCATGACCTGAATGAATGAGAATCTCCATAGACAGCTGTGTTAAATGGGATTGACTTTCTTTGTATTCTTAATTGGTCAAATGTATCTATCCTAGTATTATTAGTGTTAGTATTATTAGCATTATCCTAGTATTCGTGTCAATTTTATTTCAGATGCTGATTACTCTGCTATTTTTGAAAAAGGTGTAATAAAGACCCATCAAACTAAAGTTATAGCAAGACATACATTTTAACAAAACTGAATAAGCATGCCAGTTACTCTATTTCCACATGGTTGCAATGTTTCAATGATAACCGTTCTACAACTCACCTCCAGATTTTTGCATTCCATGTGAGCCATATACTTTAGTTGTTAAAATTTCACAAATTTGTCTGCTTCAGACAAATTCTCTTAATTTTCTTTGTAAGTTTAGATAGGAAGTGAATTTTCTTTAATCTAGGGATGCAGGTGACTTAGACTGCCTTTTTGGCAGAAAAATGTCTGCAATTCTAACTTTCCAAGTTTTATTTCAAAGCAAGGTAATTCAGTTTAAGAATTTGACTCTAAAAAAGTTCTTCAGAATTTTTTTTATTTGAAAGAGTTGTCTTGCAAGTATACTTCACAGTCCATCTATTATAATATTTTAAAGTTCTGGGGAAGGATAGTGAGCAAAATAAATTGAAATTGAAGCAGATAACACAAGCAAATTTCCATCAGCTGTAATTAACATTACTATAATGATTACTAGGCAGTTTTTTAAATATAAAGTTTAAGCCAACATTTTATGAGCAAAATCTCCAGATCTGACAGCCTTTTAAAAACTAAACAATTCAGAAAGATTTTCCAATTTTCATCTAAGTCTCTGGTGCTAATGTGAAATGATATTGGAGATTGTAATATATTATTACAGGTATATTTTTACAGTTGCAAGAAAATGCAGCATTTTGAAAGTCACCGATTAGCTATGGATCAGGTTTTGAAATAATTATCCTGTTGACCCAAAATACATTCTTTGTATGTCTGGAAAAAATAATTTTCAAAGAAAAACCGTGTAATTGCAATCAGGTGAACAGATAATTACAATGACATTGATTTAAGTGGAAATTAAATGCAAATGAGTACATAGGATGAATCACTAGCAAAGATTACTTTCAGCGGTTTTCATTCTCTCTTCTTTAAGGTATTATTTTAGTTCTACTGAATGTAAAAAAATTAATATTCAAATGTAGGCAAATTCCTATAGGCGCTGAGCTATTACTTAGATATTACCTTAGATCAGGGGTGTCAAACTGGATTTCTTTGAGAGTCAGATCAGCATTGTAATTCTCCTCAGGCTGGCGAGGGGAGGGGGAGACCGGATGGACGCCTCCTGGAGCACTTTGCTGGCCAAAACGGGGTGTGGGGGCCACATGTGGCCCCCAGTGGCCCATTTCCAGCCTAGACATTTTTGGCCTAGATGGCCTAGCACTTTGCCCCCGTGCCCCATTCTGGCTGCTAGAAGTCCCACGGGCCAGTCCTTTGTTATTGCTTGGCTGGCCCTGCGGGCCAGATTTAAGCAAACCTGGGCCGGATCCAGCTTGCAGGCCTTCAGTTTGACACCCCTGTCTTAGATGGATGCGCTGATTAGAGCTTAAACAGACAATTCAATTCATTTTGGTTCCATTGTTGGAAAGCTGCTCTTGCTCTCAACAATTAAAACGTGGTCAAGCTAGGCATTTAAATATGCATTTTGAGAAAACTTTGAGAAAAAAGGTAGGTGAAAATTTAAACACATAAATTGCATAAATGCACAGCTTGAAAATAGACTAGTGTAAAAACTGTATGATATCAAGCTTGAGAGCAGTGTCAAGATAATATGGACTAGAAACAAATTCAGTCCTTGTTACTAGTTATTAGAGGAAACAATTTCAATACATAAAATTTTAAATCTTTTAGTACTATTTGCACCCAATTCCAGGCCTTGTTGCTGTCTGAACTTGATTGGTTTCTATATAGATATTTCATTATCTAACTAGTTAATATCATCCTGCCAGCAGACAAAGGTCAAACCATGGTAATTATGAACAGATCACAATATCTACAAAAAGTCAAAGAATTACTGGAAGACAAAGACTAGCACTAATGATGTTGCCTGGTTGGGTATTGAAACATCTGCAAGAAATCAGCCAAGCTCAGACCTCCAAGTATTCCATTAGCTACAAATACTCTTCTCCGAGCTTGTTCATCTATACTGTTTGGAGGCCAACATATAGTAAAATGGGGAATATATGCCAAAAATTTGTTAAAAGATAAAACTGGATAGTTTTACTGGATAAGATAAAAAATTGGGCATTGGGAAGACCAAAATTAAATTGGATTTAATTTTAATATAACATTAAATAGGGTTAAACATAATTAATTCAATATTAATTTGACTAATACCACCTCCATGTATATAAACAATTATATTTTCTAATACAGTAAACATTAAATATAGTAAAATATTTTGAGTGTTCTGCAGTCCACATTCAAGCAGACAGTACAAGGATTACAGGATATGCATCTTTTTTCAAATATTAATTTTATTGTGTTAGTCTATACCCTGTTTCCCTGAAAATAAGACCTCCCCGGATAATAAGCCCAATCGGACTTTTGAGCACATATGCTAAAATAGGCCCTACTTGAAAATATTGCAATATAGCAGCAGCCATGAGGTGACCACGCTCGCCGCCTCCTGCACCTCAAAAATAATAAGACCTCCCCAAAAATAAGGCCAAGCGCTAATTTCAGGGGACAAAAGAAAATAAGACTTTGTCTTATTTTCGGGGAAACACAGTAGAGAAGTTGCGAGAGACCTAGCTGAAGAACTAGCTTAACGTTGCATAAAGCCTGAAGTAAGATTCCACAAGAGTCTTCAAAATGTTGTGGAATTTGGAGGTGAGTTATGGGAGGTGAGTTGAGGGGAAGATTGAAGAAGCTGTCTAACCTTGAGTCACTGATGAGAAGGAAGCAGCTGAAAGGAAACCAACGCATACCTAGTAATTGTGTGTGTGAGAGATTAAATGTGACCAGATTCCTGTCTATAGGAGAGTAGCAATAAGCATACCGCTGTGTTCAGCTCCTTGTGTCTCTCTCTTTCTTCCTTGCACTTGACAAATCAGTCAGTGGTGAGATTCAAATATTTTTACTACCAGTTCTGTGGGCATGGCTTAGTGGGCATGGCATGGCTTGGTGGGCGTGGCAGGGAAAGGATAATGTAAAATCCCCAATCCCTCCCCACTCTAGAGGAAGGTTACTGCAAAATCCCCATTTCCTCCCAATCAGCTGGGACTTGAGAGGCGGAGAATAGATGCCAGTCAGAGGTGGTATTTACCGGTTCTCCAAACTACTCAAAATCTCCACTACTGGTTCTCCAGAACTGGTCAGAACCTGCTGAATACCACCTCTGATACCACTGTGTTCAGCTCCTTGTGTCTCCTTCTTCCTTGCATTTGACAAATGTATCCTTAAAAAAAGGAAGATGGGCAAAGCATTAAAGGGGTAAAAAACACCCCCGTTGGAAAATAAAGGTGGAATAGTGCAATATACCAGACAGCAAGAGATACGTTGCTTGAAACACACAATAACTATTAAACACTGATAGTAGGAAAAATAAATAGTCTTTACTTTTGTGGTAACTAAAATACTTCTTCCAAACAGTGATACTAACTCCTCTAACAATAAACAGTCCTTCACCAAAACCAGTTATCTTACAGTAATTCAAAACAATGATACTTCTTCCGTCTTCATGTTCAGCTTCTTCCTCAGTGGCAATCAGGAAGCAAAGGAAAGCAAAAGGGAATGAACTGTGTTTCCAGCTGCCTTTTATGATTGAGCTGGGAGGCACAGCAATCAGATTCCACATAGTCCTTAAAGTTACATATACTCTTTAAGAATCCTGGCTTATATATATATTGTCAACCCAACATCAGGATGATTATCCTAACACTCTCTTTCTTTTTAGTAGAGGTGCTGAGAATCGTCATGGCTTTCGCCAACAGACTGTAGTTAGAGAGAAAGGCAGGAGATCTGCTATTCGGGGCCCGGCATATATGTTTAATGACCATTCAACCAGCCTTTCTATCGAGGAAGAGCGTTTTCTGGAAGCAGCAGAATATGGCAATATCCCTGTAGTCCGTAAAATGTTGGAGGAATGCACATCGCTCAACGTGAACTGTGTGGATTACATGGGCCAGAATGCATTACAACTGGCCGTGGCAAATGAACACCTGGAAATCACGGAGCTGTTACTTAAGAAGGAAAACTTGTCACGGGTTGGAGATGCGCTACTCTTAGCCATTAGCAAAGGCTACATCCGAATCGTGGAAGCCATTTTGAACCATCCTGCGTTTGCGGAAGGGAAGAGGTTGGCTACAAGTCCCAGTCAATCGGAGTTGCAACATGATGATTTTTACGCCTACGATGAGGACGGAACGCGCTTCTCCCATGACGTGACCCCCATAATCCTTGCTGCCCACTGCCATGAGTATGAAATTGTGCACATCCTGCTGAGGAAAGGAGCTCGGATTGAGAGGCCGCACGATTACTTCTGCAAGTGCAGCGAATGCAACAAGAAGCAAAAGAACGACTCTTTCAGCCATTCTAGATCCAGGATCAATGCCTACAAAGGTCTGGCGAGTCCAGCTTATCTCTCGTTGTCAAGTGAGGACCCGGTTATGACGGCCTTGGAACTCAGCAATGAGTTGGCTGTGCTTGCTAACATCGAAAAAGAATTCAAGGTAAGATGCTAACCAATAGATAGGCATGGCTTGTGATTACATAACCTCTTTTGGATGGGACATTTGGTGGCTCAGTGGCTAAGACGCTGAGCTTGTCAATCAGAAAGGTTGGTAGTTCAGCGATTCGAATCCCTACTGCCACATAACTGAGTGAGCTCCCGTTACCAGTCCCAGCTTCTGCCAACCTAGCAGTTCGAAAGCACGTAAAAATACAAGTAGAAAAAAATAGGAATCACTTTTGGTGGGAAGGTAATAATATTCTGTGCACCTGCAGCATTTAGTTATGCTGGCCACATGACCATAGAGACGTCTTTGGACAGCGCTGGCTCTTCGGCTTTGAAATCGATGAGCACCATCCCTTAGAGTCGGGATGGACTAGCACATATGTGCAAGGGGAACCTTTACCTTTAATCTCTTTTGGAGGTTATCTTAAACTCTTTTCCATTTCCATAAAAAAACCATAACCCATAAAAAAGATTTTAGTACTAGCAGCAATAGCACTTATACAATACAATACAATAGCAGAGTTAGATGGGACCTTGGA
Source organism: Rhabdophis nuchalis (assembly GCA_039707465.1). Classification (NCBI taxonomy): domain Eukaryota; kingdom Metazoa; phylum Chordata; class Lepidosauria; order Squamata; family Natricidae; genus Rhabdophis; species Rhabdophis nuchalis. The sequence continues at coordinate 51,324,844 of CM077649.1, forward strand.
GGCCTTCTAGTCCAACCCCCTGCCTAGGCAGGAAACCCTATACCCTTTCAGACAAATGGCTATCCAGCATCTTCTTAAAAACTTCCAGGTTTTGGAGCATTCACAATTTCTGGAGGCAAGCTGTTCCACTGATTAATTGTTCTCACTGTCAGGAAATTTCTCCTCAGTTCTAAGTTGCTTCTCTCCTTGATTAGTTTTCACCCATTGCTTCTTGTTCTGCCCTCAGGTGCTTTGGGGAATAGTTTGACTCCCTCTTCTTTGTGGCAACCCCTGAGATATTGGAACACTGCTATCAAGTCTCCCCTAGTCCTTCTTTTCATTAGGGGAGACATGATAGCAGTTCCAATATCTCAAGGGTTGCCTTAAACTTATATACCTCTTTATAGTGCTTTACAGAGTCAGCATATTGCCCCTGACAATCCTCATTTTACCAACCTCAGAAGGATGGAAGACTGAGTCAGCCTTGAGCCTGGTGGGATTTGAACTGCCAAATTGCAGGCAGTCGGTAGTCAGCAGAAATGGCCTGCAGTACTGCACTCTAACCACTGCGCCACCAAGGCTCATTGGTGGCGATGACTCATAACTTATTTTCTTAATAGGTTTGTAATTGGTAATTGGCCATAAGTTCCAGGGCTTCTGTTCCTTAATTGTTCATTGCCTGATCATTCAGTTATGTATTAGTTGTATTTTTTTTTATTAGATTCCATCTTCCATACACAAGTAGTAGGACCACCAATTTTTTTGTATGATCTGTAAAAGCCTTCCATTCCTTCCTCCTGATTCTCAGTAAATCAGTAGAGTTGGTTATTTCATCAGGGTTGCTTATTATAATTAGACAATTGATTCCTGGTTTTTACAGTAAATGATTTTATTTTTAACATTTAATTACTCATCTCTCTGATTTGATTCATAGACACGAGGAGTTATGCAGCACTCAGTAGATTCGATCAACCTATAAGTCTTGCAAATATTTATCTACTTACTAAACACATCCACCTAATCCTTTTTTGATGTAGTCAGAATTGCTCAAAATGGAACCTATGTTTTCTTATCTTGACCACTGCCCTACATTATTTCAAGTTGTGCAGTATAGCAAATATATTTTGAAGGCCAAAAGTAAATCAGTTTATCTACCTACCTACCTACTTACCTACCTAAAACCCACCCAGCCCGGTTATCTTCTGCAAAGGCTGACCTATGGTTCCTAAGAATTGCATTGCTATATTTAACATTGCATGCCAAACCTACCCACTCCATTATCTCATAGTCATATCTAATTACTTGGAAGTTAATGCTCCATTATTCACTGGTATAACATTCACTAATCCACACCCATTGGAAAACAGAAAATTCCACAGCTTAGACCCAAAGTAGAGCTCATTCTGTAGTAGAGCCTTCCTACTTCCAACAGCCTACTTACAAAGAGAGTTCCTCTGTGTATTCTTGTCTTGCTGGGACCGGGAGAGACTGCTTATTTACTCATCAGCTTCTTTTCCTTCAAAGAACGATTACAAAAAATTGTCAATGCAGTGCAAGGACTTTGTGGTTGGACTTCTTGATTTGTGCAGAAACACAGAAGAAGTGGAAGCTATCCTCAACGGAGATGTTGAACTGAACCATGGGGAGCATGGACGTCCGAGTCTGAGCCGCTTAAAACGGGCTATAAAATATGAAGTCAAAAAAGTGAGTTCTGAGATTAACTGAGAGGCCTTCAGTTAAGCCCCTCACAATTATTCAATACTGTTAGCATGGGACACCAAAAATAGTCTTAAGAGTCAAAGCAGCATCCTGGAGCATTTAAATTTTTGATATTCATATATCCTGGAGAATGATTGGTGCTGATTAGTCTACTTGATGGCATTTTTTGTAGGCTTTTCTTGCTTTCAAGGAATTACCCACCACTCTTTGGTCACATGTCATCAACAAGTCTCACTTTTTGACAGCCATTAAAAATCATGCTGCCAAATCTTAGTGGATAATACAAAATAACAATAGCAAAAGCACTTAGACTTATATGCCGCTTCACAGTGCTTTACAGCCCTCTCTAAGTGGTTTACAGAGTCAGCAATATTGCCCCCAACAATCGGGGTCCTCATTTTACCCACCTTGGAAGGATGGGAGGCTGAGTCAACCTTGAGCCAGTAAGATTTGAACTGCTGAACTGCAGCTAGCAGTCAGCTGAAGTAGCCTGCAGTGCTGCACTCTAACCACTGCACCACCTCGGTTCCCTAGATTCTAGTATGTTTAATTCCAGAAAATTAAAATAATTAGTTGAGTACATCATTATTTTAAATATAAACTTACTAAAATATATTCTCAGTTGCAAAAATGTAATGGAGCTATACCATAAATAACAAATCATAATTATGGATTTCCTTCTTTTGCAAATCCATAACTAATTGTACCTGATCTACAGCTGTGAAATTTTTATTGTGGTCTCTCATTTGTATTTTTTTTCTTTTAAACCAATATTGATAATTGCATTCAGTTTTCATCCTTGATTACCATCTAGAGATCCATTAATACATGGCCGTATCTATACGTGTGTTAAATAAACAAATAAGCCAATGCAAATTCAACCAAATACATGTATGAGAAGCAGGCTGGAAACTGTGGAGTCTTTGGTGCTCTATGAGCTTAGTTTGCTTGCAAACATTACATTACTCAACTAGGTAACATCATCAGTGCTAGTGAGTGTGGGGCTTATTCCTTGTTTAGATTCAGCAGCTTGCTCTACCAATGTTGGTAGAGTGTGGTAATTCCTTGTTTAGGATATTGTTTTCTGCTTGATTGTTGTGTGATGTTAATACCGATTTATCTGGGAAAGGGACTATTCTGGTCTTTTTGTTTCCTTATTAGCTTTTTTTTTCTTTATTCCCTCCTTTGAATTGTGTGTATATATGTTTTATCTCTGTCTGTTGATGACTGATTTGTTAAATGCTAAGCTTCCAGGAATTCCCTAGCATTTTCTTTTGGATTTCATTTTTCCAGGTGGCTCTCAGTTTATCAGTTTTAAACAATTGAGCAGAAAACAATACCTAGATCAAGGGACCACCAAAGAGAAAACTCCCAATAATACTGGCAAGCTGCTATACATAAACAGGGAGCAAACTCACACTTACTTACCCAATGAAGCATTTGCAAACAAACTGCAACTAAAAGAGAACCAAGGACTCCATAGTTCAGCCTTGAGCTACAGATATTATCTTCTGTTGGGACTTGCTAACTATATGCAGCCTCACAGTTGCCAAGACCAGCTGCTAAAATTCAGGATAAATGTACCAAGATGGTACATATATTGTTGTAATGTATATATTAGTATTTTAAAGCTCCATTATATTTAACAATATTTATTAACACCTCTAAAATTAAAAAAAAAGCAAATTAAAGCTCTCTTTAAAAACTTTTTCAAAAAGTCTTCCACCTCTCCCTGCAGCTTCATAAAGATTGAACAATTGAGGTCAAAACTTCATGTAAGCAGAGAAGTGAAAAGAGAATTAAAGCTCTTTAATGCTCTTAGATACTAGCTATAGAGATGGTGTTCAAATATGGCTATTAAAATATCCAAAACGTATTTTTCATTTTCAATACCAAATTGCTTCTGTACTTCTTTTATGAGATGCTGTAATATCATAAAAGGAATGTTTCCTGTCATCAGATTCGTGTTGCAGAAATCCCAAAGATATTATTAAAGTAATATCTTAACAGGATACAGTAAAATATACCATTGGCTTGACTCAGTCTAGCACATTTTATGCTCTTATTTGGAGTAGTCTTCACCTGGGGACATTTTTTGGAAGGAAAATCTTTTTAAAAGCAATATTGCTGAAAACTAAATTCAGGATTTCTTCTATTTCTTTTGTTAAGTAATTAAAATTCTCTGCTTTAGAAAAAGACATAAAGGCACATAAAGAGGTTTCCCCCCACTTTACGTTCCATGCTTCCTTTGCGACTGGCATGTGAAGATTCCTTAGATAATTTTTTTTTTGTTTTAATATTATTTTAGCATCGTACTTTTGAGGTGTGTGGCAGATTACGACTAATGCTTCTTTGTGTTTTTCCTCTCTGTTTTTTTGCAGTTTGTTGCACATCCAAACTGCCAGCAACAACTTCTCTCAATCTGGTACGAGAATCTGTCGGGTTTACGACAACAGACCATGGCAGTGAAGTTTTTAGTGGTTCTGGCTGTAGCTGTTGGATTGCCATTCCTTTCTATGGCTTATTGGATTGCTCCATGTAGTAAGGTACGAGTTGGTGCTCAGTTGGGCCGGACTTTTTAATAACTTTGGGGCTTGGTTTGCATGTGGGAAAGAGTAGATGATGTGATAGAATGTGTGAGTGACCTTGGGGATGAAGGAAAGAGATGCTGCCTAGGACAGCGTTTTTCAACCACTGTGCCGTGGCACACTAGTGTGTCGTGAGATATTGTCTGGTGTGCCGTGGGAAAAATTCCTGCCAGAATATCAGCTTTGTGTTCAGCCAAACAGGCCCAGGTTTCGCACTGAGTAAGTAAACAGAAATATGAACAATTATAAAATACTTTATTATTTCATAATAAAATAATTGTAAAATAATTTCTTTGTGTTTATTTGATTCCTATTCAAGAGAATCACTTTATATATAGACAATATAGGCACAGAGGTAAAATTTTTTAACATTTTCTAATGGTGGTGGTGTGCCTCGTGATTTTTTTCATGAAAAAAGTATGCCTTTGCACAAAAAAGGTTGAAAAACACTGGCCTAGGAAACCCATCAGAGAAGAGAAGAAGGAGCCCCCAGTGCAGGGGTGTCCAAACTTGGAAACGTTAAGACTTGTGGACTTCAACTCCCAGAATTCCCCAGCCAGGCTGTGGATTTCTGGGAGTTGAAGTCCAGACATCTTCAAGTTGCCAAGGTTGAGAAACACTGGATTAGACTATTAAAAGTAGCAGTGAGAAGTTTGTATTTTAAGATTTGTAAGGTTTTGTTAATGTAGTCTTACAATAAAGTAGAATTAGCTCATCTAGTTGATTTTCTTGTCTGATTTACTTGAAATTGTTGACCGATATAAACACAGAGGTAGTTTTTTGGACCAGTATCAGTTGCAATAAAATGAATCACATACACACCAAAACTGGGAAGACTGTAAGTTCTAGCAAAATGTTTTCAAGGGAAAAAACAGAAAAGAAAGTCTAGTTGCTTTTTGGAAAAACACCTTTGGGTCCTGCTTTGAGTTTGCATTCTTCCACTGTGATCAGAAGATTGCAGCAACCCACTTCCAAAGTTAAAATATTTCAAATCTGAAACATTTTTTACTCATGCGTATTTGAGCTGGTCGTACTTGAGCACATTAAATGCATGTCAACAATAGGCACTCATTTTGATAGGAAGGAAAGAAGGAAGTAAGTGTTGAAGGACAATCTCACCTGCTGCTGTGGCCTAGAGGTGGAGCTCTTGCCTCCCAATCAGGAGGTTGTGAGTTCAATCCTAGGTAGAGGCAGATGTAGGGTCTCCTGCTTGGACAGGGGGTTGGACTAGATGACCTGCAAGGTCCCTTCCAACTCTGTTAATCTGTTATCTTAGATTGCTTATTATCAAACAGATGTCATTTATATAAAGACTGCAGGCAAATTTGCTCATACAGTGTATTACAATTGTGCTTAAATAAAGGTACAGAAGAGCAGATGGTCAATATGATTACATTTTGATTGGTCTTTGCGATAAAATACAGATTATTAGGCACAAGGTTTCAGCCCAAGTTTTTCCATGTGCAGTCCCTGTGCTTTGCTACTAGACCACTTGTGGTTATATAAACTTCCATGTGTCAGTTCCAAATGAATAAAAATGAATGACATTTCCTATGCTGATAAAGTTTGTTAGGATAGAGGGAGAAGAAAGAGTTATTTGCCATACTAATAATGATTATCAAATGAGTGAACAGATGCCGACTATAAAAAAAGCAGGCTTTGGCATAGAAACTAGTCCCTGCAGTTTTCTTGGCAAGATCTCAGAAGTGGTTTGGAGGAGTTTGCCTGACTCCTGGTTACCAGCCTGATGCCTTAACAATTAGCACACTTTCTGTCCGTCTGTCTCTCTGCCTGTGTGTGTTTCCTTTTTTTTAATTATTATTATTTTATTTTAACCTAAATATTGTGGTTACTTTTTAGTAACTTTTTAGGTTACTTTTAGTAAGTAAAAGTATACAGTCTTAGCTGGAGAGAGCCATTTACAACTTTATTTAGATCAGAGGTTCCCAAGTTTTGCAACTTTAAGACTTGTGGACTTCAACTCCCAGAAATCTGAGCTGGCTGGAGATTTCTGGGAGTTGCAGTCCACAAGTCTTAAAGTTGCCAAGTTTGGGAACCTCTGATTTAGATGATTGAAACTAATATTTGAACCTGGAATACATTTCTGCCATCAATCATCCCTTCTATTAACTATCATTCATCTCTTTAAGTATTGATCAGAAAACATGTATTTGAACTGATTGAAGGAGTAGGTTTTCAGCATTTTTCTAATTAATAGATGTCCCAGGAGAATTTGGGACATATGTATATATAAGACAGAGCCGTGGTGGTGCAATAGTTAGAATATAGTACTGCAGGCTACTTCTGCTGATCACCGGCTGCCAGCAGTTTGGCAGATTGCATCTCACCAGGCTCAAGGTTGACTCAAGCCTTCCATCCTTCCGAGGTGGGTCAAATGAGAACCCAGATTGTTGGGGGCAATAGACTGACTCTGTAAACCACTTAGAGAGGGCTGTAAAACACTGTAAAGCAGTATATGTCTAAGTGCTATTGCTATATAGGTATATGTCTTATATATGTGTACACATATATACACTGCCCTCCAAGAGCGTGTGCACACACACACACGGTTCTTGGTTGTGTCCATCTTTGACCATGAGGTTTCAGCTCAATCATGGGATTATCCCAACTGGATTTCCCATTGTAAGATTTTCTTTATAAGCACTGTTTGAGAATGGAGATTTACTACAGTGGGTCAAAAGTATGGGACTATGAGTCAATTTCCTGTCCAAATTTGCTTTTTTTAAAAACATGCATATTCATATTTTTCCCCTTTATGAGGGCATTAAGGGGTATTTCTGAGGTTTTGCAGTGTGAGTTACATTGAGAAAATCCCGTAGAATGGAAAGAGTTCGTTTCTAATTATAACCGCATGTGCCACTGTGAGGTTTGCTCTCCCTGATTTCATGTTGTCATCTTTTCATGCAAAGTAGTTTTATTTCCTTGCCTTCCCCAACACCCCCCCCCCCTTAAAGGATATATAGACAAATGGCTATCCAACATCTTCTTAAAAACTTCCAGTGTTGGAGCATTCACAACTTCTGAAGGCAAGTCGTTCCACTGATTAATTGTCCTAAAACTGTCAGGAAATTTCTCCTCGGTTCTAAGTTGCTTCTCTCCTTGATTAGTTTCCACCCATTGCTTCTTGTTCTGCCCTCGGGTGCTTTGGAGAATATATAGGAGCAACGTATTCACTGTCTACTTCAGAAATGTGATGATCACTTATATCTCTGAAAAAATACGACACAGAAAATGTAATTAAGGTGCCTCAACCCTCTTTTGGTTGTTTTAAACTGTGATGCATCTGGGTGTGTTAGATTATAATTCCCATAATCCCAGTTAAACAATTTCTCCCCTCTCAGCCCCAGGGCTATGGTGGTTGGTAGGAGATTGATATTATAATCTAGCTTATCCCCAAAAAGTCAGGTATTGATATTTACTACAGGTGATGCAAATTAATCCTTCTCTAGCTATTCTGCCATTGCCTCTTTTTACTTTGATAATTTTTCCATAGTGATGCTTCATTCCCCTGCTTTAGTTTTTCCTTCAAATTTATACAGATTTAAATACAGATACACCGTCAATTTAAAAGACTATAGCCAGGCTTTTTATAAAGTGCATTTTCATCATCAAAGTCTTTAACTGTCCTTTTGGAAGCTTTAACCAAAACTTTCTCAGGTCATTAATAAGAGTGACTAGGAACAGCAGCCATCTGGCCATGGAAGACAGCTGCCTATTTTTCAGAAGAAAAGCAAAACCTATTTTAGGAAGCCCTCTGAGCAAACATAAAACTTAGGAAATGCAGTGAGTCTCGCTTTGGAATAAATGCACAGTGTTGTGATTAGCATGACTTGTTGGTTTGGGGAAGTTATACATTAGTTCCACACACTGCTTGCATCCATCCATGAAACATATACATTAGCAACATATTCACTCTGTGCTTAGGAAATGTGATGATGACCTACATCTCTGAAAGAATGTGCTTCGGTAAATGTATTTAAGGTGCTATAATCCTCTCTTGGTTGTTTTAGATCAGGGGTGTCAAACTCGATTTCATAGAGGGCTGCATCAGGGTTGTGTTTGACCTTGGGGGCTGGTGTGTGTTAGCTAGGGTGGGCATGGCCAGCTTGACATCACTCCTGTTGGGGGCACCGATTGTGGCCCGAGCACTCAGCCAGTGTAAACAAGCTCACAGCAGTGGTGGGTTTCAATTTTTTTTAGCATCTCTTCTGTAGGTGTGGCCTGCTTTGTGGGAATGGCTTGCTGCCCATGTGACCAGGTGAGAGTGGCTTGCTGCCCAGGTGACTGAGTGGGGGTGGCTTGGCAGTCATGTGACTGTGTGGGCGTGGCCAACTTGTAAAATGTGGTGAAACTCACTTAACAATACTCTTGCTTAGCAACCAAAATGTTGACTCAGAAGTCTGGCATTTGACGCACGCAAGTCTTAAATCTGTCAAGTTACATACAAGACCCTTACACCCCTAATCCTTTAGAAAAAAACCCCAGGGGTGTTCAAACCTGACAGCTTTAAGACTTGTGGACTTCAACTCCCAGAATTCCTCCACTCGCTCTTCATTTTGATGATGTGCAGATGGGCGGTGGGAGGGAGCTAGAACCGGTTCTAAACAGCACTGTAGATTTGTGGAACCTCTTCTATAGAAGAGGCTAGAATGGGCAGGAGCCCACCCCTGGCTTACAAGCTACTTTTTCGGCTGCCACAGCCTCCTGCAACCTTCTGCCAGTGAAAACAGAGCTCGGGAGGGCTCCATTTTTACTGGCAGAAGCACAGCATGGCAGAAGCATGGCAGGCTGGTCCATCACTGTTTCCAGGGCAGCACCATGGGCCAGATCTAAGCACCCCTTCCTGGGCCATGAGTTTGACAGCCCTATTTTAGATCATGATCCATCTGGGTGTGTTAGCGTACAATTCCCATCTCCAGTTAAACAGCTTCTCCCCATCCAACCCCATGACTATGGTGGTAGGTAGATGATGGAAATTGTAATCTAGCGTATACAAAAAATATCAAGTAGTAGTTGGCGATGTCCTTCAACCCTCCAAATACAGGTAGTCTCCGACTTACAGTGGTTTGTTTAGTTTAAAATTACAACAGCATTGGAAAAAGTGACACGACTGTTTTTCATACTTACGACCATTGCAACATTCCCCATAGTCACGTGATCAAAATTCAAACGGTTGCAACTGATTCATACTTAGGACATTTGGAGTGTCCCGGGATCATGTGATCCCCGGGGTCATGTGACCTTCTGACCAACAGAAGTTAATGGGGGAACCAGATTCACTTAACAACTATGTTCCTACCTTGACAACTGCAGTGATTCACTTAACAACTATGGTAAGAAAGGTTGTAAAATGGAGCAGAACACACTTAACAAATGTCTCACTTAGCAACGTAAATGTTGGGCTCAATTTTGGTTGTACGTCGAGGACTGCCTGTAGGCTAAATTACATGTGGCTTAGCTCATAATTGTACTTGTTGCATTCACTCATTTCTGATACTTTTCCCAGTTTCCTCTAAATCTAAACTGAAAGAAGTTTTCTTTTTTGAACTTGTTTTGCAGTTGGGTAGAGTCATGCGTGGGCCCTTTATGAAATTTGTCGCACATGCGGCCTCTTTCACCATTTTCCTTGGGCTCCTGGTCATGAATGCAGCAGACAGATTTGATGGCATCAAACTAAAGCCCAATGAAACCATGACAGATAGTGCAAAACAGCTGTTTCGAATGAAGACGTCTTGCTTCTCCTGGATGGAAATGCTGATCATCTCATGGGTAATAGGTAAAGATATTTCTCGAAGTTCTGTTTTGCAACAGTAGCGGAGGCTACATATGTTTAAAGATTGTTGTGGCCCACCAGTGGCCAGTAGAGCTGGCAGCAGATTCAGACAGTGGGGAGGTTGGGGAGGAACATGGGCCACTCCTGAAGTCTGGGGAAGACTCTGAGGAGGGCTCTGTGTTGGAGGCAGAGAGAGAGCCAGAGCCGTATGCCAGTTATCAGCTGCCTTCAGAGTCAGACATCAGTGAGGCAGAAGAAGAGCTGGAGCCTGTGCACATGCACAGTTACCAGATGAAGGGAACAACTAAAGAACAGGGGTCAACTTGGGAGTAAGGCTAGACGAGGAATGGCTCCTCCCACAGGAAATAATAGAGGAGCAAAGGGGAAGTGGAGTTTGCAGGAGACAATTAGTTTGCTTAATTAGATTGTGACTCTCTGAGACTCCTTGCCAAGTTCTGCAGATATCGGCCTGTCAGCTCTCCAAGCCAGATAAGGTCTGTGACTGTAAATCCCTTGAAAAACATTGCCGACTGTGAATGAGCAGAATTCACAGTAAATTAATAAAAGGTTTTTTTTTTGCTGGGACAAGGAGTTTGTTTCATGCTCTTGGGAAGCCTCAGTCAGAACAAAGGTGCTTTACAGGTAATCCTCAGCTAAGCACAAAAGTTGGGACCAGAATTTCCATTCATCATCATCATCTTCTTTTAACGATCCCATAATCCCTTGCGGGTGAAGTCTGGGCAACTGATTGGAGCTAGCAAAGTGTTTACTGGTTGGATACCCTTCCTGTTGCCAATGAGAAGTTTTGTTCAGCAGATATATTTTCACTGTGTGCAGAGAGAGAAATATCTGCCTCTGCCCAGGATTGAACTCATAGCCTCCTGATTGTGAGGCGAGAGCTCCACCTCTAGGCCACTGCACCACTCTTGGGACCAGAATTTCCACTGCCAAGTGACATTTACAGGTGCAGTGCAAATGGCAGTTCTGGCAGTCCCCAGTTACCATAGTTAAGCAAGCATGGGTTGTTAAATGAGGACCTCATGTGATCACGACTTCCCTCCAGCTTCCCCATTGATTTTGCTTGTGGGAAGCCAGCAGGGAAGGTCACAAATCATAATTAGCTTGGGTGGAAGGTTGACTCAGCCTTCCATCCTTCCGAGGTTGGTAAAATGAGGCAACCAGATTGTTGGGGGGGGGGGGGGCAATATGCTGATTCTTTAAACCACTTAGAGAAGGCTGTAAAGGGGTGTACTCACTTTTGTTGACAGCAGTTTAGACATTAATAGCTGTGTGTTGCGTTATTTTGAGTGGACAGCACATTTACACTGTTATACAAGCTGTGTACTCACTACTTTACATTGTAACCAAGTGTCATTTGTTCAATGTTGTCACATGGAAATATATACTTAAATATTTACAAAATGTGAGGGGGTATACTCACTTTTGTGATATACTGTAAGTCTAAGTGCTATTGCTATTAACGATTAGAAACCCAGGCCAATGGCAAGTACCCTGGTCATCTCGTGGCCATTTGAGATGCTGTGCCAGCTTTGAGGAACGGTCATAACTACCATTCATTCAGCACAATCATTCATTCATTCATTCATTCATTCATTCATTCATTCATTCATTTATTTATTTATTTATTTATTTATTTATTTATTTATTTATTATTCAAATTTATAAGCCGCACACATCTCACCACATAGGGACTCGGGGTGGCGCACAGGGAATATAAAATATAAATACACAGATATACAAAAATACAACGTTCATTAAAACTCAATTAAATTAACCCACCCTGCGCTAAAAGCCCATATCATAAGTTTGAATGGTTGCTGCAGTATTACAACAATGAAATACAAACTAAAGGAATTTACAATTATGTATTAAAGTCCCAAACCAGGAAAAAAGACCAAGCATAGAATGCATTCCTTATTCATACGAGTACCATTTTTGGAGTCAGATTCATTAGAGCTGAACCTATTAAACTGATCTCAATGTCCATATGTTATACATTCATCCCTGATAATACATTTCATAGTTGCATTAAAAAATAGCTTGCAGCTGACATGTTATTAATTCCATTGCAATTTACATTTCACAATCCCAGGAAGAAGAATTCAAGTTTTAATTTTAATATACTTTCTGACCATCTGCTTATTGTATTTTAGCCGTATGCTATGAAAAACAAGGTCAAACATTATCATGAAAGCACTACAGAACTTATTAGTCTGTAGAATGAACAATATACATCAATTGAAAAAGACATTATTTCATTTCTGGCTGTAGTATCTATGTAAATATAGATATTTTGTAGCAATGTTTTAAAAAAAGAATTTGTAGGTTGACATGACATTAATAAGCGTATGAAATACTGTTGGTGAATTCGAGAAAGCACTTGTATGTAACACAAGAGAGAGTCAGCTTGATCTTCCAGATAGCTAAGTACGATTCTTGGTAAATGAATATAATCATATTAAATATTAACAAATATAAAATGCTCCAACCCTGGAAGTTTTGAAGAAGAGATTGGATAACCATTTCTCTGAAGTGGTGTAGTTTCCTGCTTAGGACTAGAAGACCTCCAAGTCGGTTATTCTATTCTATTCTATTTTATTCTACTCTACTCTACTCTACTCAATGTAATGAAAGTAAATAAATTAAGAACTGAGGAGTAAATGAATGAGTATAATAATAATTTCCATGAAATTATTTCTTTTACTTTATAATTAATATTTTTTCATATATAAAAAAGAGGAACATGCACAAATGTGGCATAAGCAAAGTTATTCATTAATGACCTCTGTTTTATCAGTCCTCTGTATGATTACAAAAAACAATGTAGTGTATTTTTCCGAGTATAAGACACACTAAAATTTTGAAGAGGCAATTTTTTAAAAAAAAGCATTTGCACTTTGCAGACCACCCCAAAACGGCTTGTTTTTCCCCAAAACGCCCATTTTTTTGGTCAAAAAATGGAATGCATAGGCTTTAGGAGGCTTGTAGAATGCTCCTGGGGGGGGGGGGGCAAAAATGAGCAAAAAACAGCTCATCATTTGCTCATTTTTGCCCTCCCCAGCTCCCAGTAACACTCTGAAAGCCTCCTGAAGGCTATGCACCGCCATTTTTGCAAAGGGGGTTTCGGGAGGCCAAAAATGCTGTATTCAGTGTATAAGATGCACCCAGATTATCACCCTCTTTTGGGAGGGGAAAGGTGCATCTTATACTTCAAAAAAGTACGGTAGCTGCTTTAAGGAGCTTGACCCGAATAACTCACATAAGAGCCTGAAAAAAGTAGAGTTGCTTGAACGAACAGCAGAAAAGTTCTCTGCTTTGCTTGAGGTTTAAGGGCTTCTTCTGAATCATTTTCAAAGCATACATTGACCCATGAAATGACAAGTCTGTTATACAGTAATATATGCTCATTGAAAAAGCCAGCTTGAACCCAAGGAACCAAATAACAGCTGTACTTTAATGCTTCTCGGTGCAGAAAAAGCTGAGAGATGGCTTGTTCTCCATCTGTTTTTTTCCTTTTTGACAATGCCTTTGTTTGCAGCAAATCATAATGGTTCCACAAGGAACGCAATTCAAAGCAATTCTATGTTAGATTAAATATTCAGGTCAAATAAATCTCAACTGTGCTGAAAAGAGAAAGTTTGTGACTTTTGTAATAAAATAGAGCTGACATCCAGGTCTTGATCTATTCAGTCTGTTCTTTGTCTCGCCCACTTTCCTCCCCCCTCCTTCCTTACATTACAACTCAACTAATTTGACTGCTCAACTAACCCTAAGAAAAAATGTTTTTGGGTTCTGCATAGACAGCTGCACCCCCTTGATTTCTGCACAAACATTTGTACCTCCTTGCTTGCTAAAGCAGGTTCATTTAGCTTTTTCTAGAGGGAGATGCATCCCACCATTAGAAAGTATTAGGAAGCCACGCCATAAGGAAATAGAACAAAATAGGTTATATTAGGTAAATAATTGGTGACAGAACACCTACCTGTTTTGAATGAATCCCAGAGAGCTAAGGAACTGGTGGATGTGACCTTAGAACCTTTGACTGTTCTGTCAAATACAGTAGAAGTATTGGAAGACTGGTGAAGAATGAATATTTTTTCTTATCTTCAAAATAGGAGAAGTGGACTCAGTAAGCTATAGGCCCGTGATGGTGAACCTATGGTACACATGCCACAGATGGCATGCACAGCCCTTTCTGCAGGCACACTAGTCGTCGCCCTAGCCCAGCTCCACTGCACATGCGCGCATGCCTCCCACCAGCCAGCTGGTCTTCGGGTGTCTGCATGGGAAGTGGGGCGCATGCAGAGGATGTGTGCGTGCATGCTTGGGGGGTGGGGCGCATGTGTGTGTGGATACTCGCATTGCAATTTGAGGCCTCGCACAGCACCCCCACGCCCCATTTTGCCTTCCAGGTTGGTGCAGGAAGCCTTCCAGGCCCAAAATGGGACACGGGGGTGCCTTGTAAGCCCCCAAAATGCAATGCAAGTGCCCCCCTGCGCATGCATGCTACAACAAAAAGGTTAATCATCACTGCTCTAGGCTGATCAATCTCATACCACTACCTGACAAATCCTAGAGAAATATAATCAAGCAATACAGATACATAGGATGAAATAAGGATATTGCTAGAAGCCAGTATAGGTTTGTTAAAATATAAACTTGAATTTTCTGCTTTTGGGGGTGGGTTGTTGTACTTCTGCTGGAGGAGACCATTAATACTTCAGAAGACAGAGATGAGACTTAAAAGAAGCTTGATAGAATTAACCATTGGGCCCTTTACATCTTGATTCAAACCAGTCATGAAAAACATGTAGCGTTCATATAGGAACAACGTGATGCACAGCTGACAACATAGATAACAATTGTCTCAGGAATGGCATTTGTAAGAAGGTTATATAGGTGACCTGGTAGAACATAAGTTATCATGAGCCAGAATTGTGCTGCAGTTGTCAAAAGAATTAATGCAACCCTTGGTGCTTTTCCAAAAGGCGACTGGACTTTCTTGGTTTTTTCCCCTTAAAGATGTTTAGCTTGTTATCCAAGAAGCTTCTTCAGTTCATTGAAGTTCACTTCATTGAACTGAAGAAGCTTCTTGTATGTGAAACGAAATGTTTTCATGGAAACCCCCCCCCCCCCAAGAAAGTCCAGTTGCTTTTTGGAAAAATACCTTTGGGACAACTGTGACCTGGATGATTGAGAATCTCATTAGCAGGCTCCAGTTGCATCAACAGGGGTAGAATGGAGACATAAGGGGAAAGGATAGTTCTGCTCTATGCAGATTGGCCCTGTGTCCAGTTCTGATCACTACAATTTAAGCAAGACCTGGAACTTAAGGAACTGAAAAGAATGCAGAGAAAATCCAATTAACATGGTGATGGTTCCATGAAAAGTGATGAAGAACCTAGATGTGCTTACCTAAAGAAGAGAAGATTAAGGAGAGAGATAATAACAGTGGTCAAATCCTTGAAGGTTTGTCACAGACTGCAGGTATTTATTCTCCATAGCTCCCAGAGATTAACTGGCCATGGAGACTTTACAGAGGGAGAGCCAGACCTGAAATAAGAAGCAATTTTTTGACTGTGAGAACCATCTCACTTAATGACCATTTGATGACCAATCAAAGTCATGAAAGCACAGAACATAGGGTACTTAGTCCTCAAAGCTATGGCCACTGCAGGGTCCCCACGGTTGTGTGATCAAAAATTGGGTGCTTGTCAGCTAGTCTGCATTTACAAGTACAGCTCATGCTTCAGCTACCCCTCCCGCCTGCCTATCCGCCCCCATCTCTCTTCTTTTAATCATTGTGCACCGTGTTGTTGTGGCCCCCTGGTGGCCAGCTGAGCTGGCAGCAGAGTCAGGTAGTGAGGAGGTTGGGGAGGAACATGGGTCAGTCCTGGGGGCTGAGGGAAGCTCAGACGAGGGCTGTGCATCAGAGGCAGAAAGAGAGCTAGACAGCAGTGAGGCTGAGGAACAGCTGGAGCCTGTTCCTAGTGTGCGTATACACAGAGCTGCCAGAGGACAAGAACAACTAAGAAAGCAGAGTCAACTTAGGAGTAAAGCCACACCTTGGAGGTGATTGGCCCCTCCCATAGGAAACAAAAGAGGAGCGAACAGGAAGTGGGCTTTTGCAGGAAACAATTTGGTCGTTTGGTCGTTTCAAGAATGGAAAGTTCTGTTTGTGACTATAAGAGACTATGTGCCAAGTGTTGCCTTGCCCTGTGTTTGGAAACTAGTTATCTGGCAGTTCTCCAAGTGAGATAAGGTTCGTGTTGATAAATATTCCTCTGAAAGACTGTTTGCCAAGCCTTGCTGACTGTGAATGAAAGGAATTCACCATCCTGCCGGGACCAAGATTCTGCTTCATGCTTGTTAAGAACGCCTAGGTCAGAACACGTGTTCGGAGTCTTTTGGAGGTAAGGAGCGGCGTGAAGTCTAAAGCTAATGTTCTGTTTTCTTCTTTTTTCTTTTAGGTATGATATGGGCTGAATGTAAAGAAATTTGGTCCCAAGGTCCCAAGGAATACCTGTTTGAGTTGTGGAATATGCTAGATTTTGGTATGCTGGCTATTTTTGCAGCCTCATTCATTGCAAGGTTCATGGCCTTCTGGCATGCTTCTAGAGCCCAGAATATTGTTGACGCTGATCCAGAGATGAAGGACTTGTCAGATGCAACATTAGATCCCAGCATAAAGTACTACACTTTGGGTGAGCAGCTCAGATTTATATTGTTATTCTGAAGTGTACCGTATATACTTATATATAAACCCATCCAGAAATAAGCCAAGCCTCATTTTAAAAAAAAATTAAACTTGTCTTATCTTTGAAATGAAACAGAATAAATGTGTCCTTTTCCTTCTAAAGTAAAAGAGGTTTTACTGACTAGTCATGAAAGTAAATTAAATGCTGTAAAATAAATAACAGCCAGACATAAACAAGCCATTTCCAGAAAATACGCAGCAATTTCTAAAACATTTTTTTCCCCCAAAATATGACACCTTCTGAATCTGATGAAATTGCGGCTCTCAAAATTCTAGCTTTCTTATCCTTCACTGGCTGGGAGTTGCAAAAAAAAGTTGCAATCCCAATTTATAGTAAAAAGCGGCAGGATATAAAAGGTTGGTTTCCCTCTTAATTATGAGATGCCACAATTTATTCACCAAGTTTATCAGCCATCATCTGCAGGAAAAGCGACATGTTCATTGCAAACCTGAATGTAAACAGTATTGAAGCCAAAGAGAAATACTTCTGCAGATTGTCCAATGAACTCAGTTCCAGAACAAATGAAGATCCTCTCATTTCCTCAATTGTTTTATTTCCTACAACGTTAAGTGACACCTAGGCTACAGGTAGTAATGCAATGGTCATAAGTGTGAAAATGGTCATACGTTTCAGTGCTGTGGTAACTCCAAACAGCCACTAAATCAGGGGTCAGCAACTCGTGGCTCTGGAGCCGCATGTGGCTCTTTCATCCCTCTGCTGTCCATCACCGGTCGCTCCAAAATTAGTAGGGCTTTCGGTTAAGACAGGTAGAGGAAAAAGGATACCATGCTAGGAGAAGACTCTATGGTGGGGGAACCAGACTTCCGTTCAGCTCCAGAATTGAACGGGGTTTTTCTGTTTAGGACCTTTGTAGCTCTTTGAGAGTTTAAGGTTGCTGACCCCTGCACTAAATGAACTGTTTTTAAGTCGAGCACAGCCTGTACTGTGGTTGACCTAATGTTTTGAGCAGGCAAGTAGAAGGACCAAAGCTCAACACATTAAACTAAAACTCTTCTATTTCTTTCTCTTTAGCAAGAATAGACTGGGATCCATCGGACCCTCAAATCATATCCGAAGGCTTGTATGCAATTGCTGTGGTTTTAAGTTTCTCACGCATCGCCTATATTTTGCCAGCCAACGAAAGCTTTGGACCCTTGCAGATATCGCTTGGTAGAACCGTGAAAGACATATTCAAGTTCATGGTCATATTCATCATGGTTTTTGTGGCCTTCATGATAGGAATGTTTAATCTCTACTCCTATTACTTGGGAGCAAAGCAGAACGAAGCATTTACTACGTAAGTTAATCCGTATGGAATATGTGCATGATTGTATTGGAAGGCACTTAGCTGGATTAAGTCTTTTTGACTTTGTAACATTCTTAGAGCGAGCAGAATGTATTTGATTCCCTTGTCATAGTTAGCTATGGTTGCTGGCCCTAAAACATTTGTTTGATGTACTGGTTTTTTTATGCTGATAATACCGATGCCTTCAGATCTGTGAAATCAGATTAGGTGAACGTTTTCATGAATGGATTTGAGGAAGGATTATTTCTTTTAATCAGCGTGGGTTTTTTTCATACTACTATATCTTGTTGGGTTGCCAGAAAATGGATTGATAAGATTATTAGAGAAAGTGGAACTAGGATGCCTGTACATTTTCCTAAGAAGAGATATTATGCAGAAGGAAGTTTATGAAATACATTTCATATTCTTTACCCTGTGTACATTCAAAATTCAATATTCTGATGCAGATGTGTGAGCACGCATTTAGTTAGTTTACTCGGTTATTTATTTGTATCCTGCCTTATTATTTTTACTAGCAACCTAAGGCAGTGAACCTATCCAGCACATCTTCCCCCAAGGCAGGGGTCCCCAACCTTTGCAACTTTAAGTCTAAAGGACTTCAGCCCCCCGCATAGTTGAGATTGCTGTTAATGTGTAAAAGGATATTAAGAAAATATCCAACTCAGATCTTGCCAGAGCATGCTTATTTCTTTCAAACACGCTAAGAAAATATAAATATGTAGAAAAAAGGAAGGTGATAATATTTAAAAGAAGGCGGGGAGGGGGAGATGATTAGAAACATTTCTACTTTTGACTTGCCAAAGTAACTGCATTTTTCCTATTTTTTTCTAGCAGCATCTGATCATGCCTCACTTAAAGATTTAAAACTATTGATGTTTATGTTATTGTAATTTTTTTTATTGTTGTGATCCACCCAGAACCATTGAGGCCTAGAAGTTTAATATATTATCAAATGAAAGAAACAAAATATTAAAAAGTTATACAATAGCAGAGTTGGAAGGAACCTTGGAGGTCATCTAGTCCAACTCCCTGCCTAAGCAGGAAACCCTATACCATTTCAGACAAATAATGATATGTATGTAGCTACTTACCAAGCACATCTAAATTCTATTAAAGTAACCAAAATATCTTTACAATCCCCAACGCATGTCACAACTTTTGACCATCCCTAATGTTTGGAAATTGAAAGTTGGAGAATTTGACATGCCCAATTCATTGTGATATTTGTGTGTATTCACAAAGAAGAATCAAAAATGGAAGATGATAGGTATGATGCAGTGGTGGGTTCCAGATCCCGTTGCAACTGGTACGGTGCAATGGGGCCGGGCGTCCACTACACGAACGTGCGTAGCGCATGTGCACACACACGCAGTGCCCGTATGCGTATTTACCGCCTGTGATGCTCCAGCTGCTTGGCAGAGTGTTGCGCAGGCAGCGTAAGTTCCATGCGCATGTGCCTAAGCCCCGAAAACCTCAAATACCCGAGCGCCTTACCAGAATGGTACCTGGTGCTCCCAGCAGGCACTGGTACGCCCGTACCGGGGCATACCGGTCATAACCCACCACTGGTATGATGTCACACCACCTTTGGATGTTAGTACGGCATTGTTATAGTACAGGGGTCTGCAAAGTCGGCTCTTTTAAGACTGGTGGACTTCAACTCCCAGGATTCCCCAGCCAGCCAGGCCGGCTGGGGAATTCTGGGAGTTGAAGTCCACCAGTCTTAAAAGAGCCGACTTTGCAGACCCCTGTTATAGTAGAAGCAGGTAGGTTTCAGATTGAGACAATGCACCTTCATCTTTCAATTTTCTATATACAGGTAGTCCCTGACTTACAACAGTTCATTTAGTGATCATTTGAAGTTACAATGGGACTGAAAAAAGTGACTTATGACCATTTTTCACTCTTATGACCACTGCAGGGTCCCTATGGCCATGCCATCAAAATTCAGATGCTTTGCATTATGATAGTTGCAGTGTCACCTTTTGCAACCTTCTGACAAGCAAAGCTAATGGGGAAGCCAGTGTCACTTAACTGTGTTACAACTGCAGTGGTTCACTTAACAACTGTAGCAAGAACAGTTGTAAAATGGAGCAAAACTCACTTAACAAATGCCTCACTTAGCAACAGAAATGTTGGGCTTATTTGTGCTCATAAATCGAGGACTACCTGTACAAATATGCAACACATATCTTGCAAATACCACCCACGGCATACTACATTTTCAAGTATTATTAATTAAAGATAGGCAGGTTGCTACTACTGCATGTTTTTCTAGAGCTTTTGCAAGATTTGTTCATGCTTCTCTTTATTCTTTTTTTTTTCAGAGTGGAAGAAAGCTTCAAGACTTTGTTCTGGGCAATATTTGGACTTTCTGAAGTAAAATCTGTGGTCATAAATTATAACCACAAATTTATTGAAAATATTGGCTATGTCCTTTATGGCGTTTATAATGTCACCATGGTTATTGTTTTGTTGAACATGCTAATCGCAATGATTAATAGTTCCTTCCAGGAAATTGAGGTAATATTCTGATTAAACTGATATGGGCTTTCTTCAGAGACATTAAAATGTTGTATATATTCTTAATTAGGAACTACAACCATGCTAATAAACAAACACAGGAAACATTGTGGCATAGAAGCAGCCTTTGAGCTAATAGAGCTTTTCTTTAAAATTATTACTGTTTATTAAAATTGTATTTATGGCTCTGCTGATAGTCAAATATGAGTATTCAGCAATAAAACTATAGTTGCATCAGTCTTCTGTTTTGGCCAAGGCCTGTTCTGGAATATTGTCATAAGGGCTATTACCTTCCTGAATACTTCTGGGTGTTGCTTTCTTTGGGACAGAATTATATTCCGGCCAAATCCAGCAAAGACTATTCTGTTACTTTTATATCTAATTCTCAACACTGTGATTTAAGTAAGATGTTGACAGACTAGATAGAACATGTCCAGAAGAAGAGGAAAGAGATGATGCATAGCCTGCACACTAAGACCTGTGAAGAAAAGTTGAAGGATGTTAGCTTGGGGAAGAGGCTATTAAAAATGATGTAATCCTCACCTTCTGAAGCTATAGCCAGATAGTTCTCCACCATTCTAGAAGATAAGACATAAAAAAGCAGGATAAAATAAAAAAGGGATTTTGATTAAATGCCAGAAAGAATCACTTGACAAAATAAGCTAATGGAAAAAGGAGTATTTTCACCACTAAGGAAACCAATTTTTATTTCCTAGCACCAAGAAAAGAAATTTTGTTTGAATTGTTCAATCAGTGTGTTGATTTTTTTTAACCTCTTGCTGCTCAGAAATTTGCACTCAGGCTCCTGCACTTAGTGCTGTGCTCTTTAATAATGGTAGTTAATTATATATTTAATGTATTTGCATTTCATGTGTTTATTTAACAATATTTATAGTCCGCTCCAAAAACCTAACATGGATCACCCAGAGAAAATGTTGATTTTGAAGAATGCCATCTATTTATTTCTTGTTATGACCCTGTAATCCCTTACATCGGGATGGAGTCAGGGAGGCTGAATGGAACTAGGTGTTTCCTGCCCAGATGCCCTTCCTGACACCTACATGCAGTTCACAGCAGATTTTTTTTTCTTTGAGCCCAGAAAAAGAAACATCTGCCGCTGTCTAGAATTGAACTCTCAACCTCCTGAGCGTCTTAACTTCTAGGCCACTGCACTGCTCATACATATATTAAAAAGTGTGTGTGTGTGTTTGTATGTGAGTGTGTGTGAGAGAGACAGAGTGACAGAGAGAGAGATAGCATTTGTAGGCGTTTAGACAAATCTGCAGCTCTTTAAGCAAGTGTATATTCTCTTCTGTTTCCCACTGCTTCACGTAGCCATAATTGTTTTCTCTGCCTTCCAGGATGATGCTGATGTAGAATGGAAGTTTGCCAGAGCGAAACTCTGGTTTTCTTATTTTGAGGAAGGCAGAACACTTCCTGTTCCTTTCAATCTGGTACCCAGCCCCAAATCTCTGCTGTATTTTTCCCTCAGAATAAAGACGTGGATTTTTAAACTACTGTTTTGCCATGCGAAAGGTTTCCAGGAGGATGCTGAGATGAATCAGGTAACTAGCTGCTACATACTAGAATTACATATTTTCTCGTAGTTTGAGTTGGAGGAGGAAGTAAGTGCTATTCGTACACCATTCAACACAATGGCTGCCTCAGGATATGAGTTTTCAGCAAGTAAAATCATGGGCTATTACGCTGCTGCCCTACTGTTTCAGGAAATGAGGCAGCATACTTACCATTGTTTAAAGCCAGTTTTTAGACTATTAGACAA
The DNA here is from genome assembly GCA_039707465.1 of Rhabdophis nuchalis. Lineage (NCBI taxonomy): Eukaryota > Metazoa > Chordata > Lepidosauria > Squamata > Natricidae > Rhabdophis > Rhabdophis nuchalis. Next base: position 51,347,315 of record CM077649.1, read on the forward strand.
TTGAAAAGTGTGCAGACTTTGCACATCCTGCCACCACGTGTCCATAGACTGTAATGCATTGTAATTTCACTTGGGCCTTTTAAAATTTAACAGCCGGTCTTGAAATATTATTACACTGAAACAATTTAATGCAACTACTTAATGAAATCTGCCTTCTGCTTTTTATGTCTTATTTTCAGAGGGACTGAGAATTATTTCTGACTTTCTTTTAGTGGCAGTTTTGAGCATTATTGTAGGAGGTTCCTGCTACTGCTGGTGGCTCTGATCTTTCCATCACTTGAGTTAGAAAGCTCTACATGGAGGAACTTTCCTTATTATGACTTCTTAACGGAAGTGTGAGAAATCGGGAGAAGTGTAGATTGCTGAAGAGATTATTTTATGTGAAAAAATAGGAATTGATGCATGTATTGTGGACTTTAGAACTAAACAGCTGCAAATGCTCCAGACTTCTTTTCTGGAAAAAAAAAATAGAAAGGAAATTCTCTTTCACGAGAGAGAGTTAGAAATGAAAAATAGAGGATACTTTTTCTGTATAACACTAAAAATAACTGTTCCTATAGATCAGTGATGGCAAGAAGGTTGCAGGGAAAAATGTGCATATGCTCACTATTGCACACACTATTATTTGGCATCAAAATTAACAATACCCAGATGCCACACTGTTCATGTATTTAATACTGATATATATTTTAAAATAAAAAAATATTTTAAAAAACTATCATCATGTTTCCAGATAAAAATAATAATACAGAAGACTGGATACAAAAGTCCATGAAAAGAAAGAAAATAAATTGAAATGATATATATATACAGAACCCAATTGTTAGTTGGTGACTAATAAAATTGTACCACTAAATAAAAAGATTCACCTATCTCCTTGGCTTATATTTGGGGGTTCCTTAGTTATCTTCTTTGATATATCCAGCAGGTAGAAAAAAGGAAGAAAAATAAGCTGGAATTATCTAGGAAAACTACTCATTATTTCTTATTTTCAGATGGAGCATAATAAGCTACCAAATATAAGAAGCACAGATGACATTGACTTAAATAGCTCAAATAATTCACAGAGAAAGTACCAGGTAAGTATCAAGTTTGCATCTTATGCTTAACTAGATCAGTTAAAGACTGATCTATTTTTCCCTGTATATAAGACCTCCCTGGATAATAAGCCCAATCAGGCTTTTGAGTGCATGTGTAAAATAAGCCCTTCCCCAAAAATAAGCCCTCCTCAAAAATATTGCAACACAGCATCAGCCGTGAGGTGACCACACTCGCCATCTCCTGCACCTCAAAAATAATAAGGCCTCCCCAAAAATAAGGCCAAATAAGACCCTTATTTCAAGGGTCAAAAGAAAATAAGACCTTGTCTTATTTTGGGGGAAACACAGTAGTTGCAGCATCTGCATAAGAACTTAGCCAAGTTCGGTCCATTGAAAAACTTCTCGCCATGGAACCAATCCCTGGTGTCCAAAATGTTGGGGACTGTTAATATACACAACACGGCAATATTTGTATAAGCATCAGTTTGGTCATAGCAAGACTCTGAATAGTTCCTGGAGGGCAAGCCAAGTGTTAGTCAGCTTGTAGAATTGGGATCCTTTCATCAAAGCTAAAACCATTTTTTTATGCTTCTCTTTTCTAGAAGATCATGAAACGTCTTATTAAACGATATGTACTGAAAGCTCAAGTAGACAGAGAGAGTGATGAAGTCAATGAAGGTGAGATTGATGAATGCCTATAATTCTAATATTAGATAAAATGAGTTTCTTGTTATTTGTATCACCAAGACTTTAGTTGTATCTTTGCTGCCAAACATGCATTTTTAATCTATGGTCTAGAAGTGTCAACTCAAGATCATGTGCAGTTGTAGAAGTTTCAACTCAAGATCATGCTGCCCAAGATTCATTAGCAAACTGATGAATAACAGAAGCAGAGTTTTCAGGTCATGGCTGTAGAAAGCAGAAAATGTAAGAGGTGAATGGGCTCTTGGAGATCACTTATCCCAACCTAATCACCCAATGCAGGAATCATTATTACAGCAAAGTATAGCACAATGAATTTTGGGTGGGCTTAATAAACATAAATATACAGTATTTTTCTGACTATAAGATGCACCGGCGTATAAGATGCACCATGATTTTGAAGAGGTAAATTTAAAAAAAAAAGTTTTTGCACTCTGCAGGCCTCCCAAACCCTCTGCATGCTTTGTTTTTTGCAAAAAAATAAAAAAAATAAAAAAGGCACGCAGAGGCTTTGGGAGGGTTGTAGAGTGCTCCTGGGGGTTGGCGGGGGGGGGGATGCTCCTTTTTACCCTCCCCAGCCCTCAGGAGGACTTTGCAAGCCTCCCAAACTCTCTGCATGTCCATTTTTGCAAAGGGGGCAGGGTTTCATTAGGCAAAAAATGCTGTATTCAGTGTATAAGACGCACCCAGATTTTCACCCTCTTTTTTGAGGGGAAAAGGTGCGTCTTATACTCTGAAAAATACGGTAGGTAGTTCTTGGCTTATGACCACAAATGAGCCCAAAACTTTTGTTGCGAAGTGAAGATTTGTTAAGTAACTTTGGTCTCATCTTACGAGCTTTCTTGCCCCAGTTGTTAAGTGAATATCTGCAGTTGATATGTTTATAATATTATTGTTAAGTGAATCTGGCTTCCCCATTGACTTTGTTTGTCAAAAGGTCACAAAAGATGATCACAGGACTTTAGGACACTGCAGCGCTAGGGATTCGAACCACTGAACTGGCAAGCTCAGCATTTTAGCCACTGAGCCACCACATCCCATCATTACTGTACCTTCATTACTGGTGTTTTATTTATTAGCTTCCCTCTGGAAACAGGTCCTTGCTTCCTATGTTCCTAAGCCTTTGCTCTTTTCTCTTTTACAGGTGAGCTGAAAGAGATTAAACAGGACATCTCAAGCCTTCGATACGAGCTCCTTGAAGAAAAATCACAGAACACAGAAGACCTGGCAGAACTTATCAGAAAACTTGGGGAGAAACTGTGTATTGAACCAAAGCAGGAACAAAGCAGCAGATAACAAGAACTTCTTTCTCAAAAGGAAAAGAAGCAAAAATCCTCCAAGCTGGCAGACCCAATGAAAGCCATATCAGTGTTTACCTCCCCTTCGTTCCCCTTCAAACTTAATTGACACTTTTACAACAGACACAACTTGAATGGATCTTTTTATTATTATTTGTAACCAGGGAGAAACAGCATTTGACTGAGTTGTTCAATCCCACGCGCCAAAGGAGAAAGAGAGAAGGGGAAAAAAAGAACTTTTCAAAAATAGTCTTAAAATTAAAAAAAAAAAAGACATGAAACACAGTCTCGTAAACCACATGACTTTAACTGCTGGATTCTGTTAACATCAAGTTCTTTTTCACATATACGATATGTTGAAACACGCATACCTTATATCTTACGTGTATCTGTAATCATCGTCCATTAAAATAAAGCGAGGTTGCAATAAATTAGCTAAGAACAGAGTCCCGGTCATAAAAAGAAAAGAACTGAACCTCCTTTAACTAAAAAGATAGAGATGCAATTTAATTGTCAATTAACCAAAGAGATGAATTTCATTGTCAGTAGAAAGGCTTAGGGTGGACGAAAGAAAGGTTTCAAAGAATACATCTTTAACAGATTAACAGAGTTGGAAGGGACCTTGCAGGTCATCTAGTCCAACCCCCTGCCCAAGCAGGAGACCCTACACGTGCCTCTATCTAGGATCGAACTCACAACCTCTTGCTTGTGAGGCAAGAGCTCCACCTCTAGGCCACATCTGGAAATTGTTGTAACTCTAGAACTACTGTACTACAACACCGCAGGTATCACCATACTACAATTGTAGTAAGTTTTATGATGTATTATCTAATAACCAATATTGAGCCTGGAATTACAGTCATAAGTCGAGATAGTCATTAAGTGGGTCATCATCAATGTTGGGATTCAAAAAAAATGTACTACCGGTTCTGTGGGCATGGCTTGGTAGGCATGGCATGGATTGGTGGGCGTGGCAGGGGAAGGATACTGTAAAATACCCATTCCCTCCCCACTCAAGAGGAAGGTTCCTGCAAAATCCACGTTTCCTCCCGATCAGCTGGGACTAGGGAGGCAGAGAATAGATGGGGGTGTGGCCAGCCAGAGGTATTATTTACCGATTCTTTGAACTACTCAAAATTTCTGCTGCCGGTTCTCCAGAAGTTGAATACCACTGCTGAATAACTCAGAACCTGCTGAATACCACCTGTGGTCATCACATGATTGTCCCTGATTTTATGACCTTTTTTACAGTGGTGGTTAAGGGCAGGGTTCTCCAAGCTTTGCAACTTTAAGTCTGAAGGACTTCAGCTCCTAGAATTCTCCAGCCAGCTTTGCTGGCTGGAGGATTCAGGGAGCTGAAGTCCTTCAGACTTAAAGTTGCAAAGCTTGGAGACCCCTGGTTAAGGGAATGCGATGGTCGTAAAGCAAATGCTGCGGTTGCTAAGCGAACAAACATTGTGCTTGTTAATTGAATACTGTGCTTCTAATCTTTTGTTCGTAGTGGTTGTTCTTTGTGGTGGGAACTAGAAGCAAACACCAGTTACTGGCCAAAAGTGTCATAAGTCTCAGTCACATAACCTCAGGTTACCGCAAACAATAAAAGCGGTCAGGTTGCCAAGCACCCAAAATGCAAGCATGTGACTGCAAGGAAGGAAGAAGTTCGAATACAAGTCAAGAGTACTATTTAGGGCAGCTCCCTCCCAAAAAACTTTGGGGCACCAGGGACCAGTTCTGTGGAAATAGGTTTTACCACGGACTGGAGGGGGAGTGTCTTCATTTGCCTGTATTCTATGGATGGGGCTTCGCTTGTTTGCACAGCCTATGCACAGGCTGGGGGTTTGAGACCACTGTTTTAGGGAGTCTGTCATAAATGCTAAGCAACCAGTCAGTTGGGGACTGCCTGTATTGTAATATCAAAGCGGAAACTAAGGGGTTTTTTAATTAGATTCTTAATTCATGTTTTAAGGGGCTCCATAGAGGGGGGGGGGAAATTGAGACTAGGGTGGTGGGTGAGGGGGAAAACCTACCGGGGAGTGTCTGCAGGCCGGCTAATGGCTCCGACAGGGAGGGCGTAGTGTCCAGAATTGGGGAGGGGGTGAGAGTCTATTCAACAGAGGGCCACTCTTATCGGGACTGTGTGTGGGAGTGGCAGGTATGGCGGGAGCCGAGGGCCATATCATTTAAGGGGAGGGTGCACCCGCTGCTTTGAGCGGTGGTGCGCTCCGGCCCTCACGGCTCCTCTTGCGACCCAGGGGGTTCAGGATCTCAGGGCCTGTGCCTTCGGCTGATGTTGTGCAATGCCAGGTCCATGGTTAATAAAGCCCCACTTGTTTACGATCTGGTTTTGGAGGGGGGGCGGACCTGGCGGGTATTACGGAGATCTGGTTGGGCCAAGAGGGGTGGGTGCCCCTCACTGAAATGTGCCCACCGGGCTACCGCGCATTTCAGCAGCCAAGAGCCCAGGGTCGGGGTGGGGGGGTGGCGGTTATTATAAAGGAGGGCCTGGATCCGAGGGAGACCACTGTGCCGCAGACAGCCGGCTGTGAGTCTCTATGTGTGAAGTGGGGTCATGGGAGGCAGTTGGGCTTGCTGATTGTGTACCTGGCTCCCCGCTACGTATCAGCAGCCCTACCCGAGCTTCTCAATGTGATAGCCGAGATGGCGGTTGATACCCCCAGGCTGTTAGTCATGGGGGATTTCAACCTGCCATCAATAGGTGAAGCATCTGAGACGGCACGGGAGTTCATCAAATCAAATCAAATCAAATTTTATTTGTATACCGCATCCTCTCCCCAAGGGGACTCGGAGCGGTGCACAGGGAAAAATTTAAAATACTATAAAAAATACATACATAAAATAAATACGATAGATAAAAACAAATTAAATTAAGATTATCCCTGTGCTAAAATCCCCAAGTTATAAAGATAAAATTCCCTAACACCCTAAAGGTAAAGACTAACCTAGGCCGGCCAAGCAGAAAAAGTGTGTTTTGAGTTTTTGATGGAAGGAGCGGAAGTCCATAGTAGTTCTGATTTCGGGGGGAAGGTCGTTCCAGAGGGCTGGGCCCGCCACAGAGAAGGCCCTTCCCCTGGGCGTCGCCCGCTGACAAAGTCTAGTGGACGGCACCCAGAGAAGTCCCTCTCTGTGGGAGCGAATCGGCCGTGAGGATGTGTGGGGCAGGATCCGATCTCGCAGATAACTAGGTCCCGTGCCATGGAGCGCTTTAAAGATGACAACTAGCACCTTGAAGCGCACCCGAAAGACGACAGGTAGCCAGTGCAGCTCGCGCAAGAGTGGTGTTATATGGGTGAACCTAGAGGTCCCCATTATTGCTCGCCTCCATGACGGCCATGGACCTGACCCAGTTAGTTCATGACCCCACCCACACTGGAGGAATAGTGCTCTGGACCGGGTCGTGCCTTTGCGGCCTCTCACCCGGCGCCGAACCACCTTGGCTCCCTGGTTTACCGAGGAGCTGAGGGTGATGAAGCGTCAGAAGAGATGCCTAGAGAGCGGTTGGAGGGCCACCCGCTCCGTGCTTGACCGGACACTGGTAAGGTCTCATTTGAAGACCTACTTAGTGGCGATAGAAGCGCCGAAGCATAACTACTTCTCCGCTCTTATCATGTCTGCAGATAACCGGCCTGCCGCCCTGTTTAGGGTGATCCGCTCCCTTCTTTATCAGAGGGCGCGGGATGCCCCCTTGCAGGGTCGTGCGGAGGAATTTGGGTGTTATCTGCATGATAAAATCGATCAGATCCGGGACGGGCTGGCCTCCAACTGGTCTAGTTCAGATGGGTTGACGGAGGCAGGTCTTGAGTCTGTTATCTGGGAAGAGTTTGATCCTGTGACTCTTGAGGACATGGACAGGATGCTGGGGCGGCTGAATGCCACCACATGTTTACTGGTCCCGTGTCCCTCCTGGCTGATACTGGCCTCCCGGGAGGTGACACGAGGCTGCCTCCAGGGACTTGTCATCGCTTCTTTGAGTGAGGGGTTTCTGCTGGCCGCCTTGAAAGAGGCGGTGGTGAGGCCCCTCCTTAAGAAGCCCTCCCTGGACCCGGCTGTGTTGGCCAACTACCGTCCTGTCTCCAACTTTCGATTTCTTGCGAAGGTTGTTGAGAGTGTGGTGGCGCGGCAGCTCCCTCAGCACCTGAAGGAAACTGTCTATCTGGACTCATGCCAGTCTGGCTTCCGGCCTGGGTACAGCACAGAGACGGCATTGGTCGCGTTGGTGGATGATCTCTGGAGGGCTTGGGATAGGGGATGTTCTTCTATCCTGGTCCTGTTAGATCTCTCAGCAGCTTTCGATACCATCGACCATGGTATCATGTTGCGCCGGCTGGAGGGGCTGGGGGTGGGGGGCACCGTCCTAAGGAGGTTCTCCTACCTCTCTGACCGGTCGCAATTTGTGCTGGCAGGAGGGCAGAGGTCGATGTTGAGGTGCCTCACTTGTGGGGTGCCACAGGGGTTGGTCCTCTCACCTCTCCTGTTCAACATCTATATGAAGCCATTGGGTAAGACCATCCGTGGTTTCGGGGTAGAGTTCCATCAGTATGCTGATGATACTCAGCTGTACATCTCTACCCCGGGCCACCCCAACGATGCCGTGGAAGTGATGTCCCGGTGTCTGGATGGGGAGAAACAGGCTCCGACTCAACCCATCCAAGACGAGTGGCTGTGGCTTCCGGTGTCACGATATAGCCAGCTGGTGCCATCGCTGGCTATTGGGGGCGAGTCATTGGCCCCTACAGAGAGGGCTTGCAACTTAGATGTCCTCCTGGATTCTCGGCTGTCTCTAGAAGATCATATGACAGCCGTGGCCAGGGGGGCTTTTTATCAGTTTCGCCTGATATGCCAGTTGTGCCCCTTTCTGGATCGACGCTTTACGCATGGTCACCCAAGCCCTCGTCATTTCCTGTCTGGACTACTGCAACGCTCTCTACATGGGGCTTCCCTTGAGGTGTATCAGGAGACTCCAGTTAGTTCAGAATGCGGCCGCGCAGGGGATTCTGGGAGCATCTAGATGCTCCCACGTGACACCTCTTCTGCGCGAGCTGCACTGGCTGCCTGTGGCTTTCCGGGTGCACTTCAAGATATTAGTAACCACCTTCAAAGCGCTCCATAGCAAGGGACCTGGTTATCTGCAAGAACACCTCCTGCTACCAAATACCTCCCACCGACCAGTCCGCTCCCACAGAGAGGGTCTCCTCAGGGTGCCGTCGGCCAGGCAATGCCGGCCGGCGACCCCTAGGGGGAGAGCCTTCTCTGTGGCAGCTCCCACCCTCTGGAATGACCTGCCCCCTGACCTACAGACAATCACGGACCTGCGCCAGTTCCGTTGGGCCTTGAAGACCCATTTGTTTCGTGTGGCCGGCCTGGCGTAGTTTTTAAATTGTTTTAGTAAGGGTTTTTAACAGGATTTTAGTCAGGCTAGCTATTTAATAGACTTTAACTGTATTTTATGTTTTATATCATTGACTTTTATTTGTGCCTGTACACCGCCCTGAGTCCTGGAAGGGAGAAGGGCGGTATAAAAATTTAATAAATAATAATAAAATAATAATAATTTTTGTAAGGAATTTAAACAATAGTATTTTAGCTGTCTTGGCCTAACAAAAATGTCTTAGGAGACCTAGTTTTCCTTTTAGGAAATTATCATATGCAGCATTTTTTGAAGAGTGGATTAAACCACTGGTTCTTGGACCCCCCTTTAAATACCTTTTGTGGTCATGTACCAGGGCCTTGGACCCCCCACCCCCAAGAATCAAGATTTAAATCATAACATTTTGTCCATCCTTCGCAGACTTGTGATGATATCAAGGGCCCCCAGGAGTCCATGGACCAGAGGTTGAGAATCACTGGGCTAAATCATATCATGTAGAATTACAATAACCCTCTCTCACACACACAAATTATACTACCAAGTTACAAAAATCTGAATAAGGTGGTATCATCAACAGTATATGTATAAATTATGGCAGGGTTATATTTATACATTTATTATAAAGTGTATGGAGCTGTTTGCATGATGTCATAAGCTGCGTTTATTCATTATCAGAAAAAACACCTTTCTCTCTGGGACTTTGGCATACAATTAAATGAAAGCAAAGAAATGACTTTCTAGGTATGAAACTTAAGGCTTATTCTGTCACATAAATGCAGTATAGAAGCCATAAACAGCTAAGGCCCAAAAGAAGAATGATTGGGAAATACATAGCTGATTCTGAAAACCACTGTTTCTCAACCTTTTGAAGATAAATGGACTTCAACTCCCAGAATTCATTCCCCAGCCAGCTATGCTGGGTCCACATATTTCCAAATGGCCAAGATTGAGAAACTGCTGAAAACCCTAAAATTACTGTTTTTCATGTGAAGAAGTTTATATGTGAGTATTTATATATCTGTCTCACTCTCCACTGGCTTTTAAGTAGCTAGTCTTTCATCATTACTATCTGTGAAGTGGAAGGTACAGATTCAGTCTAAATCTTTCAGCTGGATTTATTTCTACACAGTATTGGAAATAGTGGAAAATATAAATTCATTGTTATCCGCAGCTACACAAAAATACTTTTATTATGCAATCCCTCTGTGGTGGGGTTGGACTAGAACAGGGGTCTCCAACCTTTGCAACTTTAAGTCTGAAGGACTTCAGCTCCCAGCTGGCTAGAGAAGTCTGAGAGCTGAAGTCCTTCAGACTTAAAGTTGCAAAGGTTGGAGACCCCTGGACTAGAAGACTTCCAAGTCCCTTCCAACTCTGTTATTCTACTACTTGCTGTTAAGAACATACAAACAGCCTTTTTTAAAAAACCGTTTTGATTAGCATGCTTGTATGCAACTTCCCAAATAAAGGCAGTCTTCAACTTACGACAATAGCAATAACACTTAGACTTGTACACCGCTTCACAGTGCTTTACATCCCTCTATAAGCGGTTTACAGAATCAGCCTCTTGCCCCCAACAACCTGGGTCCTCATTTTACCCACCTTGGAAGGATGGAAGGCTGAGTCAACCTTGAGCCTGGTGAGATTTGAATTGCCAGATTGCACATAGCTGGCAGTCAGCAGCCTGCAGTACTGCATTCTAACCACTGCGCCACCATTCATCATTTGACCTGACTGATTTTATGACCTTTCTTTGCCAAGATTTAAGCAAATTGTGCATTTATTAAAAGAGTCCAGGAGACTGAGTAGGCCACACCCACCATGGCCACGCCCATTCACCAACCAGGCAGAGAATCCATTGCTAACATTTTAGAATCCCACCACTGGTTAAATTATCCCCATTCCAGTGGTGGGTTTCTGCAGGCTCGCACCTAATCGCGAGAGCCGGTTGGTGAAATTTAGAGAACCGGTGAGAGGGGGTTCCACCGGTGTACCTGGAAGTAAATCTGGCCCGCCGCTGCCAGTGACCCAACGGGAAGGAAAGGAAAGGAAAGGAAGGAAGGAAGGAAGGAAGGAAAGAAAGAAAGAAAGAAAGAAAGAAAGAAAGAAAGAAAGAAAGAAAGAAAGAAAGAAAGAGAATTTATCATCACAATTGAGTCCAAAATTTTGGTTGCTAAGCAAGAGCGTTGTTAAATGAGTTTCACCACATTTTAAAAGGTGGCCACACCCATTCTGTCACATGACTGCCAAGCCACGCCCACAAAATAGGTCACACCTACAGAGTAGGTTCTAAAAAAATTTGAAACCCACCACTGTCCCATTCCCTCTACTAATTCTAATCTGTGGCATTAAAACTAAACAGATTGAAATACACACACCAGAAGTAAACGCTATTCACTTAATACCTGTTGGAATGAGGTTGCACCAATGCACAAAAGGGCTTGAGAAAGAGGTAGGGAAACCTGGCTGGAGAAAACTGATCAAAGATCCCTCTGTTCTACGTCCTTGGCATTGGTTTTGATCTCCAGCATCTCCACCAGCTGTTTTCTCTGAGTCATCCTCTTTGACTCTCATTCAGAGCAAGCAAAGGGATAGATGATTTAGCTATATATTTTAAGCTCTGACCTTTGGCAAAGAGATTTCCTTACAGCGTTCAGAATGCATTTACAATACAATACAATACAATACAATAGCAGAGTTGGAAGGGACCTTGTAGGTCTTCTAGTCCAACCCCCTGCATGGGCAGGAATCTTATACCATTTCAGACAAATGGCTGTCTAACATCTTTTTAAAGACTTCCAGGGTTGGGGCATTCACAACTGCTGGAGGCAAGCTGTTCCAGAGGTTAATTGTTCTTACTGTTAGGAAATTTCTCCTTAGTTCTAAGTTGCTTCTCTCCTTGGTTAGTTTCCACCCATTGCTCCTTGTCCTGCCCCCAGGTGTCTTGGAGAAAAGTTTGACTCCCTCTTCTTTGTGGCACCCTCTGAGATATCGGAACACTGCTATCATGTCTCCCCTGGTCCTTCTCTTCATCAAACTAGACATACCCAGTTCCTGCAGCCGTTCTTCATATGTCTTAGTCTCCAGTCCTCTAATCATCTTGGTTGCTCTTCTTTGCACTCTTTCCAGAGTCTCCACGTCTTTTCTACATCGTGGCGACCAAAACTGTATGCAGTATTCCAAGTGTGGCCTTACCAAGGCACTATACAGTGGCATTAACACTTCACGCGATCTAGATTCTATCCCTCTGTTGATGCAGCCTAGAACTGTGTTGGCTTTTTTGGCAGCTGCTGCACACTGCTGGCTCATATTTAAATGGTTGTCCACTAGGATTCCGAGATCCCTCTCACAGTTGCTACTATTGAGCAAGGTACCACCTATACTGTACTTGTGCATTTGGTTTTTCTTGCCTATATGTAGGACCTTACTTTTTTCACAATTGAATTTCATTTTATTAGACAGTGCCCAATGTTCAAGTTTGTCTAGATCCTTCTGTATCTTAAGCCTATCTTCTGGAGTGTTGGCTATTCCTGCCAGCTTGGTGTCGTCTGCGAATTTGATGAGTTCCCCATTTATCCCCTCATCCAAATCGTTGATGAAGATGTTAAAGAGTACTGGGCCTAAAACAGAGCCTTGGGGGACTCCACTGCATACTTCCTTCCATGTAGATGCAGTTCCATTGAGGACTACACGTTGAGTGCGGTTGGTCAGCCAGTTACGAATCCATTTGGTGGTGGTGCTGTCTAACCCACAATTTTCTACTTTATCTAATAGTAGGTTATGGTCTACTTTATCAAATGCCTTACTGAAGTCCAGGTAAATTATATCAACAGCATTCCTCTGGTCCACTGATTTTGTTACTTTGTCAAAGAATGCAATTAGATTCGTCTGGCATGATCTGTTTTTGACAAACCCATGTTGGCTTTTGGCTATTACTTTGTTTGCTTCTAGGTGTTCACTTATTTGTTGTTTAATTATCTTTTCCAGAATCTTTCCTGGTATTGAGGTCAGGCTGATGGGTCTATAGTTTCCTGGATCTGTTTTTTTTCCTTTTTTGAAGATGGGAACCACATCTGCTCTTTTCCAGTCTTCTGGCAGTTCCCCGGTGCTCCAGGATCTCTGAAAGATATAGTTCAGTGGTTCTGAGATCTCGTCTGCCAGTTCCTTCAGAACCCTGGGGTGTAATCCATCCGGTCCTGGTGATTTGAACTCGTCCAGGGCAGACAGGTGCTCACTTACCATTTTCTTCTCTATTTCAACTTGTGTTCCTAATCTGATATTTGTGGTGCTGTTTTTGATTGATTGGACTGTTTTATCCCTTTGTGTAAAGACAGATGCAAAGAAAGAGTTAAATAGTTCTGCTTTCTCCCTGTTGCTTATCATCTTCTTGCCATTTTCTCCCAGCAGTGGACCAATTGTTTCCTTAACTTTTTTCTTATTTTTAACATGTTGGAAGAAGCTTTTTTTGTTATTTTTTACTTTTTTGGCAAGCCTTTCTTCATTGTGAGCCTTAGCTTTCCTCACTTCATCTTTACAGGCTCGGGCTATTTGCTGATATTTTGCCTTGGTTATGTCCCCCTTTTTCCACTTTTTATATTTATCCTTTTTGTCTTTCAATTTGTCAGAGAGTTCTTTATGCAGCCATGCTGGTTTCTTTTGGGAACTGTTATTTTTCTTCTTCATTGGTATTGCGCTGGACTGGGCTTTTATAATCTCATTTTTCAAAATTTCCCAAGCTTCTTGAGTTGTTTTCCCCTTGAGGATTCTCATCCATGGAATCCTTCCCAAGCTCTCTCTGAGTTTGTTGAAATTAGCTCTCTTGAAGTCTAAGACTCTAGTTTGACTTTGTTCAACTACTTTTGTTTGCATAATGTTGAATTCCAGTATTTCATGATCGCTTGCCCCCAAAGTTCCTGTAGCTTCTACACCTTCTATCATTTCCTCTCTGTTAGTGAGAATTAAGTCCAATATTGCTGATCCCCTTGTTCCCTTCTCTACCTTTTGGGAAACAAAGTTGTCTGCTAGGTTTGTTAGGAACCTGTTGGATCTTCCACTTGGTGCAGAGTTTGTTTCCCAATTGATGTCAGGGTAGTTAAAATCTCCCATTACTATTGCAGTGTGCTTCCTACATACCTTAGTTAGCTGGTTAGCAAAAAGTACATCCACTTCCTCTGCTTGGTTGGGTGGCCTGTAGTATAGACCTATGACAATATCATTCCCCCCCCAACCTTTAATATTGACCCAAATACATTCAAGATAGTTCTCATCATTGTTGTGCTCTATTTCTGTAGAGATGTAATTATTTCTTATATATAGTGCAACTCCACCTCCTCTTTTATTTGGTCTATTTCTTTTAAATAATTTAAATCCTTCTAGCTGTATGTTCCATTTGTGGGTTTCATCCCACCAAGTTTCTGTAATGGCAACAATATCGTATCTGCCCTCATTTACTTGAATTTCTAATTCACCCTGTTTATTCCTCATACTCTGTGCATTGGTGTATAGACATTTGAGTCCATTTTGATTGACCCTGTGTTTTCTGTCTACGAAACCTGTGTTATGCCTGACTATGGTTCTCTTTGCCCCTATTTCTTTGCCACTTGTATGGTTCATGTACATGGTATGGCACCCACTGTTAATTGTTTGGTTTTGCTTGACAGCAGTGTTGATAATATTACCTGCACAATTATCTATGTTACACGCACTGATAACCCTATGAATTTTAGTTTGCTGGGGACAGAAATATTCTTTATCTATTGATTCTCTGTCCCCACTATTCAGTTTAAATGTTTAGCCAGGAAATCTGTGAATTTAGTGCCAAGTAACTCAGTCCCTTTCTTGGATGGGTGCAAACCATCTCTTTTGTACAGTTTATCATTGGACCAGCTGCAGGCATCATGACTAATAAGACCAAAGCCTTCCTTTTTACACCACTCCTTTAGCCACACATTAAACTCTGCTATGCGCTGGCCCTTTCCTTTTTGTTCCTTGTATACTGGTATAACCTCTGAGAAGATAAGCCTACAACCTGTACTACTAAGTTCGTACCCCAAACTCTGGAAATCATTCTGCACAGAAGCTACATCTTTTTGGGACAGATCATTTGTGCCAAGATGTATAATAGCATCAACTTCACAGTCCTTACTTGCATTCGTGACTATCTTAAGAATACGCCTCTTGTCTCTGCTGGCTGTAGCACCCGGTAAACATCTGACATCTTTCAAAACCTCCATATCCTTACCTAAGTTTACATCTCTTACGATTGAGTCACCAATCAGGAGGTGACTTCTCTTTTTGGGTACCTTGCTCTTGTTGTGTGACTGATGCATGATCCCTGGTTCACACATTTAGCCCTGTGATGTATCTTAATGGTGGGGCAAAGCTGGTGGGAGCGAAGACCTTGGCAGCCCCCCCCTCCCGTGAACTGATACTGTTTTAAATAGCCCAATGTTGTGTTGAAGTGCTGTGTTATCTCTTTGTTGACCCTGCTTGACCATTTATATTTCGGAAAGAGGACCAACAATATCTATGCAGAGCATGTCAAGCGTAGTATGTTTTCCATAAAGAAGAATCCAAGGACCTTGACTAAGAGGTTGACTTGAACAATGCAAGTGTATTTTGCCACAAGTATTTATAGAAAGGAGTAGTGGAGTGGTGTGTAGCCTAGAGGTGGCGCTCTCACCTCACAATCAGGAGCCTATGATTCTATCCTAGATAGAGGCAGATATTTCTCTCTCTGGGCACAATGAGAATATATGTGCTAAACAAAACTCCACATTGACGACAGGAAGGGCATCAGGCCAGTAAACCAGTGGTGAAATTCAGGTTTTTTTTTACTACCAGTTCTGTGGGCGTGGCTTGGTCGGTGTGGCAGGGGAAGGATACTGTAAAATCTCCATTTCCTCCCGATCAGTTGGGACTCGGGAGTCAGAGAATAGATGGGGGCGGGGCCAGCCAGAGGTGGTATTTGCCGGTTCTCCGAACTACTCAAAATTTCTGCTACCGGTTCTCCAGAACCTGTCAGAACCTGCTGAATTTCACCCTTGCAGTAAACACTCTGCTAGCTCCATTCAGTTGCCCAGATTCCATCCCTCAAGGGATTATGGGTTATTAAAAGAAGATGACTTATAGAAAGCAGTAGTGAATTAGTCATTATCCTACCAACATTGGATCAGCAGACTGTTACTAATAGAGAGACAATCTGTTAAAATAAAGCTATTTAGGCACCCCAAAACCCATTTAGGCCATTTTTTCGCCAAAAGTGCATGTGTGGAAGAATCTGTGCGTGGGCTCATGTTTGCAAACCAGTAGGAAAGGGAAGTGTATACCACCCCTGCAGGGGTGGGTTTCAAAATTTTTGGAACAGGTTCTGTGGGTGTGTCCTGCTTTGTGGGAGTGGCTTGCCGGCCATGTGACCGGGTAGGAGTGGCTTGCCAGCCATGTGAGCGGGTGGGAGTGGCCAATTTGGAAAATGTGAAATTCACTTAACAATGGTCTTGGTTAGCAACCAAACTTTTGGGCTTAATTGTGGTCATAAGTTCTCTCTCTCTCTCTCTCTCTCTCTCTCTCTCTCTCTCTCTCTCTCTCTCTCTCTCTCTTTCTTTTTCTTTCTTTCCTTCTGTCTTTCTTTCTCTCTTTCTCTCTCTCTCTTTCTTTCTCTTTCTCTCTTTCTGTCTCTTTTCTTTCTCTCTTTCTCTCTCTCTTTTTTCTCTTTCTTTCCTTTCTGTCTCTCTTTCTTTTTCTCTCTTTCTCTCTGTCTGTCTATCTTTCTCTCCCTCCCACTCTCTGTCTCTCTGTGTGTGTCTGTCACTCTCTGGTTCCCCCCTCCCTCCCTGTCTCTCTGTGTGTCTGTGCCTCTCTCTCTGTGTCTGTCTCCCCCCACCCACCCAAGCCTCCTCAGCCTCTCTCACCCATCCACCGGACGAAGGAACCTGGTGTCCGATGGGTGAGCAAGCGAGCGAGCAAAGGCTTTTGAAGCAAAGGCTTCAAAGGCTGCCGGCTAGGAACAGCGCGCTACGCTGCGCGAACCCCCCCCCCCCAGTCGCGGCAAAACTTTCCCTGTTAGCGCGACTGGCAGGGGGTGGGGCGGGGGTTCGCGCAGCATAGCGCGCTGTTCCTAGCCGGCAGCCTTTGAAGCCTTTGCTTCAAAAGCCTTTGCTCGCTCGCTTGCTCACCCATCGGACACCAGGTTCCTTCGTCCGGTGGATGGGTGAGAGAGAGAGCGAGAGTAGCCGGTCAGGCTACTTCCAGGAGCTGAGGAGGTTTGGGGGGGAGGGGAGACAGACACACAGAGAGACAGGGAGGGAGGGGGGAACCAGAGAGCCAGAGAACCCGCTGGCTGTATTTACTCTCTCTCTCACCCATCCACCGGACGAAGGAACCTGGCGTCCGATGGGTGAGCGAGCAAGCGAGCGAGCGAGCAACCGCGGCCAGCGGGCCAGAGGATTTTTGGGGCGCGCAGCAACTTTCCTTACCCGCGGCGGGAAACACGCAAGGAGAATCCACTCCCAGCTGTCTTCTTTTTCCTTCTGCGAAGGGTACTGGCTGCTGGCAAAGCGGGAGGCTCGGGAAGGCGGCACACACACACACACACAACCTACTTCAGGCGGCGGGAAACACGCAAGGAGAATCCACTCGCGGCTAGGCGTAGGGGGGAAGAGGTGGCTGAGCAAAGGGAAGGGGGGGGGAAAAGGCGCTCCCGCCGCCTTCCCGAGCCTCCCGCTTTGCCAGCGGCCAGTACCCTTCGCAGAAGGAAAAAGAAGACAGCTGGGAGTGGATTCTCCTTGCGTGTTTCCCGCCGCCTGAAGTAGGTTGTGTGTGTGTGTGTGCTTTCTTTTTTTTTGGCCGGCGGCTCCTGGCCCGAGCGCTGCTCTTCGGAGTTGTCACGGCAGCAGCGGCAGCAGGTTGTGGGGCGACGAGGTGAGCGGCCCACCCCCACCACCCACCCCCATGGAGAAGGGGAAAGGAGGACCCCTTCGGAGAGCCGGCCTGGCTGTCTTCTTTTTCTCTCAGCGAAGCATGGGCGAGGAGGAGGCGGCGCTTCGCTGAGGGAAAAAGAAGACAGCGCAGTCGCCTTGCTTGCTTTCCTGCCTGCCCGCCCCAGCTGGGAGCAGCAGTTAGCAGCGGCGACTTACTTCCGGGTCCACGATCCAAAGGGATCGCTCGGGATCCGGAAATTTTACGAAAGGGTTCGCCCGATCCCAGGCGAACCCCCAGAAACCCACCCCTGCACCCCTGTGACTACCTACTGTATTTTTCGGAGTATAAGATGCACCTTTTCCCCTCAAAAAAAGAGGCTGAAAATCTGGGTGCGTCTTACACACACTGAATACAGCATTTTTTTGCCCCCGAAACCCCACCCCCTTCACCAAAATGGCTGTGCATTGCCTTTAGGAGGCTTTCAGTGAGCTCCTGTGGGCTGGAGAGTGCAGAAATGAGCAAAAAATGGGCTGTTTTTTGCTCAATTTTGCCCCCCCTCAGCCCCCAGGAACACTCTATAAGTCTCTTAAAGGCTATCCATGCTCTAATTTTTGACAAAAAACGGGCCTGTGTTTGCAAAAAACGGGTCATTTTTTGCTCATTTGTGGCCCTCCTATCCCCCTATAAGCCTCCTAAAGCCTATTAATGCTCCCTCTTTTTTTGAAAAAAAAATGGGCCTGTTTTTGTGAAAAACAGGCCATTTTTGGGAGGTCTGCAGAGTGCAAAACCTTTTTTTCTTTTAATTTGCCTCTTCAAAACCTTGGTGTATCTTATATTCCGGTGCATCTTATACTCCGAAAAATACAGTATATATCATGTAAATAAGCTCTGTTTTCTACTACAGACGTTTCACCCTTTTCAATCGTAGGAGTTCTTTCAGGTCAGGCAGGGAAAGGAAGGGAGGGGAGAGTCCTAAATGTTTCTTCTTCAGCATAGCTATCAAAGTTATGCATGGCCTATTTTCTTTTTGGAATTGAACCTGTTGCCTCTGGAGTTTTGAGTAGGTTTTTTTCCCCTCCAGCCTTATCTGCAAATACAACAGATACACCCTTAAGACGTTTTGCTCAATGTGTTGTAACACTGGAAAGTGTGATACCAGAGTGAGTAGGTGGCTTGAAGGCTTAGAAGACACAGGTAAGTGAGTTCATTTAAGACACTGCCTCTGTTAAAGCATCATGGTGAAAACACAACCCTTCTTTCCACACCCTGCCTCATCATGCAGAATTGATTTTTAGTGTGTGTGTGTGTTTTTGTGGGGAACTGGAATAAATAGCACTAGCACTTAGACATATACCGCTTCATGGTGTTTTACAGCCCTCTCTAAACAGTTTACAGAGTCAGCCTCTTGCCCCCCAACAATCTGGGTCCTCATTTTACCCACCTCGGAAGGATGTTAATTTAAAATACAACATTGTCAGGGCAAATGGCATTTAACTAGGCTATGTCTGATGGCCCTCTTAATGAGTCCTTTCAACAGTTCTTCCCCCACCCTTGTTTTGGTCAATTCTTCTGACTCTTTGCTGTCAATTCAGAATTGTTGTTGTTGTTAGTTGCGAAGTCGTGCCTGATCTATCGTGACCTCATGGATCACATTCCTCCAGGCCTTCCTGTCCTCTACCATCCTCTGGAGTCCATTTAATTTCACACCATCCAGCCACCTCATTCTCTGCCGCCCCTTCTTCTTTTGTCCTCAATCTTTCCCAGCATGAGGCTCTTCTCCAGTGAGTCCTTCCTTCTCATTAGGTGGCCAAAGTATTTGAGTTTCATCTTCATGATCGGGCCTTCTAAAGAGCAGTCAAGGTTGATCTCCTCTAGGACTGACCGGTTTAATTGCCTTGCAGTCCAAGGGACTTGCAGGAGTCTTCTCCAGCACCATAGTTCAAAGGCCTCCATTCTTTGGTGCTCAGCCTTCCTTATGGTCCAACTTTCATACTTTGCAACTGGGAAAACCAGAGCCATACGCACGTTTGTTGGCAGGGGGATGCCTCTGCTTTTTAGTAAGCAACTCAGAATACAGTCGCATATTTTTATCTCACCTCTACATCTCATGGCTTATGCAAAATTCTGAACTCCATCTGGGAGACACTTTTTGATTGCAGAGCAGAAGTTCTCATGCATTTACATTGACAGGTTGGATAAGCTTGGAGAGCTTATCAAAGGAGAGTGGGAAAGGTCCAAAATCTGATGAAAGATTTAAGTCCTCAATTGTATAGCACAAAAGGAGAGTGGAGCACCCATTTGCCTCTGATGGTACTGCAAGGAAGGAGAAGAAAGCTCCTACACAGGGTTACCAGAAATAACAGTCAAAGGAGGACATGGACAACTGGAAAAGGAGAACAGACGGCAAGAAAAGGGGTTAATTTTCTTGGCATCTGCAACAAAATTCACAATGAAAATCTACAATATACATATACACATGCACATGCACATGCAAATTCAATACATACACATACACACATACAATACATACACATACACATACACAGTACACATTCATATATTCAAATATTCTCATATTCATATATTCATATATTCATATTCATATACCCATACCTATACATATATATATATATATATACATATACATCAGTGGTGGGTTCCGGATCCCATTGCAACCAGTATGCTGCAACAGGGCCCGGCGTCCACCACGTGAATGCGGGCATACGTACTTACCACCTGCAATGCTTCAGCTGCTCGGCAGAGCGTTGCGTAGGGGTTGTATGCTCCATGCGTGTGCGGGAAGCCCCAATCAACTCAATTAGTGGTAAGGAGAGCGGGCGGGTGGGTGGGCCCTCTGGAGCATCATACCGGAATGGTACCTGGTGCTCCCAGCAGGCACTGACCTGTAGTAGGGCGTACCGGTCATAACCCACCACTGATACATATATACATACACACCCATGTTTTCTCAAAAATAAGACCAGGTCTTATTTTCTTTTCGGCTCCAAAATAAGCACTAGGACTAATTTTTTGGGGGGAGTGTCTTATTTTACTTCCACGTATGGGAGGCCCACTTCATCTGCTCACGGTGTGGCAAGAGGCCACTTTCCACATCAGTGTTGCCGTTGTGAGGCGCATGGGTGGTGGAATTACCTCAGGGCCCCTGCAGTCAGGCCATCCACACCCTGACACCTGCCTTGCCTTGTGATGGTGGCACCAGCATGCCACTCGGCCTCCAGCTCCATTGAGATCACAACCAAGCAGAAGAAGTGAGGCGATGGCCACGAGGGTTGCTGGTTCTGCCACCATGAGGGAGATGTTGGGTTATGGATGGCCTTGCTGAAAAGGCCCTGAGGTAAGCCCCATGGTCTCGTGGCCACAGCACTGCAAACAACCACATGGGCAGGCAGCCCACGGCTCTTAAGTGGGGCTTATTTTAGGGGTAGGGCTTATATTAGGCCATTACAATATGTATGTATATGAAATTACTATCAAGCTCAAAACCAAGAATTACATATGCCGATACCATGATGACAAATGGTCTTTGTTGCTTTAAGATATTTGAATGCAATTAGAAACTAATTATCTCGGCAATAAGAGGAAGTCAGGAAAGCGCATTCTCTCTCTCTCTCTGCCGATTGCTCTCTACTTCATTGCTCCCTGATTGCTCGACCGTAACTGACTGTGTGAAGAAGGAAGAATCGTGAATTGCGACTGTAAGCAATTGTTTGTTTGTTAAGGACTTTGTTTGACTCACTATCTACTATCACTGCTTGTGAAGCGTAGTTTAGTTTTACAACCCCAGTAAAGCTACTTGTTTTTACTAACAGTGTCTGCTACTCTATTCGTGTGTATACTAGCAACGGGTTTTCTCTAGCTGCACATTCCGCTGCACAACTTTCTGTCTCTGGCTAGTCCAGGCCTCTGCCCAAGTCAGGAGAACATATATTATTGCAAACAAATGTCCATTTTTTAAATTGAAAACTTTCAGTGATGGAACAACCACAATTCCAGGAGGCAACTGTTCCATTGATTAATAGCTCTCACTGTCGGGATATTTCCAGGTAAGCTCTCTCCTTAACAAGTTTTCACCAGTTGCTTCTTGTCCTGCCCTGAAGTGCTTTGGAGAATAAGTCAACCCCTTCATCTCCGTCATCTTCCAAGCTGAGTTCTTTATTGTTTTCACACTACAGACAAAATCTTGTCAGAATGAGGATTCTATTTATCTGCATCTACGATATACTCTTTGGACTGTTAGAGAGAGGCTGTCTTCACTCTCTTTCTCTGACACACAATATCTGGACTGAGTTATCTGAATAAGCATCTGACTGAAAAGGGGCTGAATTGAAGCCTATTACTAGAATCAGGAAATACTGTATTTTCGGAGTATAAAAAAGTGGCTGAAAATCTGGGTGCATCTTATACACTGAATACAGCATTCTTTGCCTCCCGAAACCCCGCCCCCTTCACCAAAATGGCCATGCAGAGCCTGTAGAAGGCTTTCAGAGAGCTCCTGGAGGCTGGGGAGGGCAGAAATGAGTGAAAAGTGGGGCGTTGTTTGCTCAATTTTGTCCTGCCCCAGCCCCAATTGTTTGCTCATTTTGGGAGGGGCACCCCCAGGAGCACTCTACAAATCCCCTAAAGACTATTTGTGCCTTTTTTTGGAAAGAAAATGGGCCCTTTTTTGTGAAAAACGGGCCATTTTTGGGAGGTTTGCAGAGTGCAAAACCCTTTTTTAAAAAATTTGCCTCTTCAAAAGCTTGCTGCGTCTTATACTCCAAAAAATATAGTAAATAATTTCTGGATGAAGAAAAGAAAGAAGCACCCCTTTTATGGAGTGACGTTGCGTAAGCATTTGAATGAGAGCAGTTGTGAAAACGGTTCATAATTAAAATTCACCATTTAAAAAAAGACACTCAAAAAAGCCGGATAATATTTGATTTTAAGGCCGTGCCTGCCTGCCAGAGGGCACAAAGATAAAAATCAGGGTGTGTAGTTGTGAGCAATATCTAATCATTTTACTCTTACAGGAACTCCAAGCTTGTAAACAAAAATATTGGACTTTCGCTATCAGCTCAGCCCCGTGGGCAGAGCTGGGCTTCATATAATTCAACAACCGGTTTGCCTAGTGCAGAACCAAAATTGTGAGCGTGCACATGCGCACATGTGCTTTGCTCTCTCGTGTGGCTTCTGCACTTGTGCACAGCTTCAAACATACGCACGCAGCTTCCAGCACACTTTCTTGGGCAGCTGCGGTGAGTAGAGCAGGCAAGGCACAGAAATCAGCTGGGCTGTGTGGGCGGGGTGAGTGAGCCAGCAGAGAGTGATATATATAGGACGGGATAGCACCGGGGCAGATGGGCAGACCCAGGCGGTGGTTGGAACTACTGATACGTGCGAACCGGTCCAAACCGGCCACAGCCCACCTCTGCCTATAAAGTACCTCTATGGTGCCAAACAAGATCTTCAGAATATTATACAGTATTAAAAACTCAGTAATCATCTATTCTGGATTAGAGTCAAATCAGTTTTTTTCAGTCCTAGTGAAAAGATACTGCATATCTCTTGAGACATTTTAGCTACTGGAACAATACCAAGATCACGTATATTTACAACCTTTGTTGTGGCCCGCCAGCGACCCGCACAACTGGCAGCAGAGTCAGAAAGTGAGGAGGTTGGGGAGGAACATGGGCCAGTCCTGGAGGCTGAGGAAGGCTGGACCAAGGCTCTGCATTTGAGGCAGAGATGGTGCAAACTGCAAAGGCTGTCTCGCAGTGATCAGATGCCTACGGAGCTAGACAGCAGTGAGGCAGAGGAACAGCTAGAGCCTGTTCCCAGTGTGCACACCCGCAGAGCTGCCAGAAGAAAAGAACAACTCAGAAATCAGGGTCGACTTGGGAGTAAAGCCACAGGTGGATGGTGAATGGCCCCTCCCATAGGAAATAAAAGAGGAGTGAAAAGAGAGTGGACTGTTAGATTCATTTCAGGAGTGTGAAGATCTGTCCGTGAATCTCAGAGACTCTGTGCCGGGTCTTTCCTTGCACAGCACCTCATTTGGAAAATATTGACATGGCAGCTTTCCAAGATAGATAAGGTCTGTAGCCATAAATATTCCTTTGAAAGACTGTTTGCCAGGCCTTTGCTGAATGTAAATGAGAGGAATTCATATTCATTTAATAAAAGGGGTTTTGTCGGGACCAGGACTCTGCCTCGTGCTTTTTGGGGAAGCCTCGGTCAGAACCTTTTGGGCAACACAGCTGTATTTATAGACTTTTGCAACATGGCTCCATCATACGGGCATATTTTAAAATGGTTTTCCCGAACCATTTCAGCAAAGCTGTGCCTTAGAGCAGGGGTCTCCAACCTTTGCAACTTTAAGTCTGAAGGACTTCATCTCCCAGAATCCTCCAGCCAGCAAAAAGCTGAAGTCCTTCAGACTTAAAGTTGCAAAGGTTGGAGACCCCTGCAGGCTTAGAGAACCACGGGTTCGTTTAATGACCATGTAGTCTAAGGACTGTGGCATTCATTTTATCACTGCTGCATTTGTTAAATTGCTGCTGCTTTAAAAAAGTCATACAACTGTGTTGATCCCATAAGAAACTTTTACAGCTGTCACAATATATGACTTAATGGCAATGGGCAGAGCTCCAGTATTCTTGTTTCAACATTTCAAATGGAAATAAATTAACCAGAAGCACCACAAGGGGGCAATGTGTCCATTTCCCTTATTTCAAAGAGTCTCAAAATACCATTTCCTTCCTGAAATAGTTTTTTTATTTTAAGTCTATGAGATCTTTTTAATTCCAGTACAACTCTTGTTTGCATAACTAAGTACAGTGGTACCTCGGACCACGAACGCCTCTCATCACGTCCAATTCGCTTCACGACCAAAAATTTCCCAAAAAATGTGCCCCGGTTCACGAACACCGTTTCGCTGCACGAACGGAAAAGTTCGTAAAAAATGCTCCACTGCACGAACTCTGCCTCACTTCACGAACTCTGCCTCGCATCACAAACTCCGCCTCGCATCACGAACTCCGCCCTCGCATCACGAACGGAAAAGTTCGTAAAAATGCCCGGATTCACAACCTCCGTTTCGCTTCACGAACCGGAGCCGCGGACATTTTAAAAACAAGGTCAGAACGGATTAACTGGATTTACATTGAACCCTATGGGAAACTGTGCCTCGCATCACAACCAAAAAACAAGGTCGGAACGGATTAATCGGATTTACATTGAACCCTATGGGAAATTGTGCCTCACATCACAACCAAATCGGATCACGACCAGAGTCATTTCACGAATTAAGTTCGTGATCCGAGGTACCACTGTAACTTTGCACAGGCTGTGACTCCTAGTTTGCAATAGGTAACGGTATGGTAAAGGTTCCCCTTGCACATATGTGCTAGTTGTTCCTGACTCTAGGGGGTGGTGCTCATTTCTG
Source organism: Rhabdophis nuchalis (assembly GCA_039707465.1). NCBI lineage: Eukaryota > Metazoa > Chordata > Lepidosauria > Squamata > Natricidae > Rhabdophis > Rhabdophis nuchalis. Next base: position 51,372,101 of record CM077649.1, read on the forward strand.
TTTCCTTGAATTGGCCCAACTCTAAAATATAATAAATAATATTTTATTTCATGAACACATTTCTATATCCCTTCCCACATAATCACATCTCAGACAACTTTGCAATGGAAAGTGTTTTATTAAAAAAAAAAAAAAACAACAATGCATGCAAACAATTAAAAAAAACACATGGAAAATCAGGAGGAAAAGACCAAACCAAACTGAACCAAACCACTTAAGCAACTAGAAAGGTTTAGGCAAAGATCCATCGTTTGCAAGCACCAACAAGATGTAATGATAGGATCCTCAAAGAAGAACATTTCCAATGGAAGATGTTATCAGGAAAGAAACTCCACCTTTCAGATAACATCTGACACCTGTTAAACTTGGCACCTGCAGCCGTACCATTTCTAATTGGCCTCAAAAACTAAAAGGAACTCCCTGCAATTAATTAACCCCAGCTGTGCATCACCCTGGCCATGCCCACCCCAGCCCCCATGTTCAAAAACAACCCTAAGGTGGCTCAATGTCATTGAGTTTGAAACCCCTGCTCTACAGGGCAGGAATAAAACCATACTCAACAGAGGATTTTTTTCCTAATTCAATATACAACGTGTGTTTAAACTATGAAATGAGCAAAGCAACTACAAAGAAAGCTTCGCATCGTTACGAAACTACATTTCCCAGAATTCTTAGGGGGACAGGGATCCATCAAACTGGTATAAAACTACCCTTGTAAAAATAGAGTCCTAAAACTACAAATGTCTGGTAACGGAGGTTTATTTACTAAGTAAATGTTCACAGACAGAATAACAAATCAGTGCCTCTACTGCTTTATATTGCCACTAAATCTGGGTTTCTTCGTGTTTTATGTACTAGTATAATTCATCTGAAGTTAAACATGTTTAAACATAATTTATTTCATTGGGCAATTTTATTACAACACAGCTTCGACTTCCCTTAACGTGATCACATTTTCCCTAACGTGGGACAGTGGAAGATTTTGCAAACAAATAGGAGTAGGCTTCAAATCTATATGAAAAACTGCCTAGCGACATCTTTTAAAACATAGGTAAGATGATCTGATTGACCTAACTCGAGCCAAAGATGAAGCAACTGGCATTTTACAGTGGGTGTTTTTATACAGTTCAATTTTGAAAGAGTGATAAAACTATAATGTGCCATAAAATGTGTGTCCTTTGACATATTGCTCAGCTGACATATAGGAAATGGTAAAATCCATTTATAACTGCAGAAAACGAAGGTGAACATCACTTATATCTTCTCTATCTTCTCCACCACATAATATTGTCTTTCCTATAATTGGTTTTATACTGCACTCTCCAATAAAACTAAAAATGTCTATACATTCTAAATTGATAAAGGTAAAGGTTCCCCTCTCACGTAAGTACTAGTTGTTCCCGACACTAGGGGGCGATGCTCATCTCTGTTTCAAATCCGAAGAGCCAGCGATGTCCGAAGACATCTCCGTGGTCATGTGGCCAGCATGACTAAATGCCAAAGGTGCACAGAACACTGTTACCTTCCCACTAAAGGTGGTTCCTACTTTTCTACTTTTATTTTTCATGCTTTCAAACTGCTAGATTGGCAGAAGCTGGGACAAGTAATGGGAGCTCACTCCGTTACGCAGCACTAGGGATTCGAACCACTGAACTAAGTACTAGTTGTTCCTGACTCTAGGGGGCGGTGCTCATCTCTGTTTCAAATCCAAAGAGCCAGCACTGTCCGAAGACATCTCTGTGGTTATGTGGCCGGCATGACTAAATGCCGAAAGTGTTTACCTCCCCACCAAAGGTGGTTCCTATTTTTCTACTTGCATTGTTAGATGCTTTTGAACTGCTGGATTGGCAGAAGCTGGGACAAGTAATGGGAGCTCACTCCATTACGCGGCGCTAGGGATTCGAACTGCCAAACTGTCAACCTTTCTGATCGACAAGCTCAGCGTCTTAGCCACTGAGCCACTGCATCCCTGCTTGGGGATCACCTAAGATTGACAGCATAGCAAATACAATTTCAAAACAAGATTGCAAGCTTGAAGTGAAATGGGGTTGATATCCTTTAGAAATTCAACACTTTCCAGTCCAGCGAGTTTTGAAAATGGGAATTGGCTTCTTGCAAATTTCTTATCTTAACTTCAATTGTTTTCCTTTTTGACTGATGATATCTCTTTGGCTTGGAGAACATATAACAGAAGGTTTGCTAGGTAATGTTTCGCTGTTCGATGATGAAAGAAAGGTGTGTAATAGAGTTGACATTCCTGGGGAGGTTTCTAACATGGGAAATGATTTGGCCTTGCTGGAAAATGGGTCAAAACTATGGAGACTGCAATTCAGTGCTAGACAACAAAAGAAAAAGTGTGCCCATAGCAGACGGCTGCAAAAATGAGCAAATACTGGAGCCGCTGTGAAGGCAGAACAAAATTCTCGGATGCATCACTAGAGGGATCACCTGAAGTCCTTCAGACTTAAAGTTGCAAAGGTTGGAGACCCCTGCTCTATAGGGTTTCAGTCAGACCCCATTGGATTACAGGTAATCCCTGGGTTAGCAGCATTCCCTTAGCGAATGTTCAAAGTACAATACCATACAATACAATAGCAGAGTTGGAAGGGATCTTGTAGGTCTTCTAGTCCAACCCCCTGCGTGGGCAGGAACCTTATACCATTTCAGACAAATGGCTATCTAACATCTTTTTAAAGACTTCCAGGGTTGGGGCATTCACAACTTCTGGAGGCAAGCTGTTCCAGAGGTTAATTGTTCTAACTGTCAGGAAATTTCTCCTTAGTTCTAAGTTGCTTCTCTCCTTGATTAGTTTCCACCCATTGCTTCTTGTCCTGCCCCCAGGTGCCTTGGAGAATAGTTTGACTCCCTCTTCTTTGTGGCACCCTCTGAGATATCGGAACACTGCTATCATGTCTCCCCTGGTCCTTCTCTTCATCAAACTAGACAAACCCAGTTCCTGCAACCGTTCTTCATATGTTTTAGTTTCCAGTCCCCTAATCATCTTGGTTGCTCTTCTCTGCATTCTTTCCAGAGTCTCCACATCTTTTCTACATCTACAAGTAACACGATAAGCATCCCTAGCTTTTACGAACGTCTCAAAATTACAAATGTTGCAGCAACCACAGTTGTTGTTCGCCCTTACAAACGACCGCAGAGGCTTTGCAACATTCGCCCTGCCTGTTCACCTCCCCACCAGGTCACTCCGCCTGTCAGCCTCTGCTTCGCCTACTTGCTTTCGGCTGCCATGGAAACGGGGAGGGTGGGGCCTGGTATTTGGGATGGGAATAATTGGTACAGGAGTGATAGTTAAAAAGGGAGGCATTGTTCTCCCCATCTTCTGCACATGCTGATCGCTGATGTTTGGACTTGGTCAAGGCCAACCGTACGGCATACCAACCTGATGGTGCTTCTCGGAGACGCAACCCACATGACACCTAAGGGGCTTGCAGATTGGGCAATGGGGCGGGGGTTGTTGGGGGGAGGGCGTTGGGCCAATGTTTGATATGTAGGATTTCACTCTTTTCTTACTCAGACCTTGCTTTACGTCACTGCTATCTTTTCATAACCAGTAAAAGTACTTTTAATTCCACAAACAACGGAGTTGAGAGGTTTCTTTCTTGGTTGCTGAAGGAGGCACGCCTGACACTCACCTTTGCGAAGGAGGTCTGGAATGGCACACACAGCTCTCCATGTCCCTTCCCACCTATCAAAGTCTTGCCAAAATAGCCAGAAAATGCCACACACTTGTTTAAACATTCCCAAAGAGATGCAATATACTTGAATTTTCATTTTATGCAATGACATTTAAATGGTTTGTTGTTTTTTTCACTTTAAAGCATAGGAAAGAGAATCTGTTCTTTATTTATCCGACTGCATCCATTAGACTTTTAAGTCTGATCATCTTTTTCTCCACTCCAATATGGACGGGAGCCAGTGTGTCGAAATACTTGATTGGGGCCTTGGTTTGTGTCATGTTCTTTCAAGTCATCAAAAATCTTGTGTAAACCATTGCACTTTATTTGCTGGATTGTTTATTAGGTACATAGAGGATTTAGAAATCAAGTACTATCCCTTTAGATAATCAGAACCGAGTAAAGGAGTTGGAAGGGACCAGTGGTGGGTTTCAAATATTTTAGAACCTACTCTGTAGGTGTGGCCTATTTTGTGGGTGTGGCTTGGCAGTCATGTGACAGGGTGGGAGTGGCCACCTTTTAAAATGTGGTGAAACTCATTTAACAACACTCTTGCTTAGCAACCAAAATGTTGGACTCAATTGTGATGATTCTTTCTTTCTTTCTTTCTTTCTTTCTTTCTTTCTTTCTTTCTTTCTTTCTTTCTTTCTTTCTTTCTTTCTTTCTTTCTTTCTTTCTTTCCTTCCTTCCTTTCCTTTCCTTTCCTTTCCTTCCCGTTGGGTCACTGGCAGCGGCGGGCCAGATTTACTTCCAGGAACGCCGGTGGAACCCCCTCTCACCGGTTCTCTAAATTTCACCAATCGGCTCTCGCGAGTAGGTGCGAGCCTGCAGAAACCCACCACTGGAAGGCACCTCTGTGGACAGATGGACGAGTAGATAAAAGGACTGGGAATGAAAGAATCATGCAAAGTTTTCGGAATTCATGCAGACCAACACCGTTGTATATAGTGGTGGAGCTGGTGAGAGCCAGTTGTTGAGAGCAAAGCTGAACCACTAAGCCTAACATGCTGATCAGCTGTTTGGCAGCTCACTGCATGGCATGGCGGAGACAACAGAGTTGGCAGAGTCAGTTATAAGTTTGTTAGCACACCATTGTTTCTATAGCAATGATGGCTAACCTTTTTGTCCCTGCGTGCTGAAAGTGTGCACGTGTACCCATAATGCAATGTGTGTGCGCCCCCCCCGCATCCCCCCACTCCCTACATGTGCACGCAACCCTGTGCTTGTGCTCCCGCCAGATATTAATTTCTTTCCATTAAATAAGTTCTCTCCTTAACTATTCTAAACTGAAGTTCCTCCCTTCTTAGTAATGGCATAATCATGATCAGCTTAAGCCCTATTTCTCTTGAGAGACATTGAATAAGGGAATTGAGAAGCTCTATCTTCTCACCATCACCCATCAGTGTTTCTCTACCTTGTCCTGGCAATTCTTTCGTTTTTATTTCTATCATATGCAAAGAATCATTTTCTGTTATTTTTGATACCTCTCCCAAGTTTCAAGTTATTCTATGCTTTAGCTTTTCTGATTCTGGTCACTGGTGAAGGCCTTGTATTCTTTGGTGATCCTTCTATTTCTTCTACTTCTCTTTGTCTCGTTAGCATTTTAGAGAGCTCCGTTCCTCTACAAATATTGAAACTACGCCATGAATAAGGATATTCTCTAAACTGAAAATAGAACAACAATCCATAGGCTGGGAAACTAAATGAAGAGATTCAGGATCAGATACGTCAAGCCATGGAAAAGTGTCCTTAGATCCATGATGGCAAACCTATGGCATAGTTGCCCAAAGTGGCACACAGAGCCATGTCACCTGGCACATACAGCGTCGCCCATTCTCTTCCAGGTTTCTGGGGCACATGCATGCGTGACAGTCAGCTGGCCTTTGTGCATGCAGCAGTGCCGGAAACTGGAAGAGCTGGTCTTTTGTTTTCTGGTGTGGGCATGTGTGCTGGCCAGCTGATCGTCGTGTGCGCATGCACGCCAGTAACCGGAAGACTAGCTGAAACCGGAAGTTCCTTTTTCAGCATGTGCATGTCCCCTGGGCAGCTCCTCTTTCAGGTTGCGGCCCTAATGAGTGCGCGAGTGTGAAGCACATGTGTGCAGGCCAGTGGTGGGTTTCAAAATGTTTTAGAACCTCTTCTATAGGTGTGGCCAGCTTTGTGGGAGTGGCTGAGTGGGAGTGGCTTGGCAGTCATGTGACTGGGTAGGCGTGACCAACTTGTAAAATGTGGTGAAACTCACTTAACAAAACTCTTGCTTAGCAACCAAAATGTTGGCTCAGGAACTCTGGCATTTGAAGCATGCAAGTCTTAAAGCCGTCCAGGTACAAGACCCTTGCACCCCCTAACCCTTTAGGAAAAAAACTTCCCAGGGGTGTTCAAACTTGACAGCTTTAAGTCTTGTGGACTTCAACTCCCAGAATTCCTCCTCTCGCTTTTCCTCTTGATAATGGGTGGACGGGCGGGGGGAGGGAGCTGGAACCGGTTCTAAATGGCACTATAGATTTGTGGAACCTCTTCTATAGAAGAGCTTAGAACTGGCAGGAACCCACCCCTGCTGCAGGCGCTCCGTTTTCAGCACTGAGTGCGAAAAAGGTTTGCCATGACTGCCTTAGATGATGGATTCCTGTCTTGGGAATTTTTTCAAATGAGGCTGGATGACCAGTTGTGGAGGATGGTTTAATGAATTCCTGCAATGAATAGGTGCTGGGCTATGTGATTCAAAAGATACCTCCCAACCCCTACTTCTTTTGATTCTACTAGCATTCATGAATAAAAGTGGGGTTTTTTTCCCTTCAGTCTAGGAATAAGAAAAGCAACATTTCTCCTATCTGGCCATGAAACATTCTAAATATTATCCTAAATATTTAAAAAATGTGCATTGACTGAACAGCAATAAAGGGGACTTTAGAATTCCCCTTCCTCAAAAGGAGACAGAAACAGCAGCCACTACTCTGAGATAATAATTTCTATTGTTTTAAAATTAGAGTGCATGTTTCTATTTTTGTTTAAGTGGCTGGCCTTGAGTTGTTATGGTCAGAAAGGCGAGATGTTTTCTGTAAAACAAAACAAAATTATGACCCTGGAAGATATTTGCAATGAATTAATCTTCAGAGGCTGGGGCAGGTGTGCGATACCACATGCTTGCAAAGCAACCGTTACAGCTACAAATCCATCTCCACAAAAGTGAGAATATAGAGCAAAATATTGGTGGAAGAGCTTGAAATGTTTTTTTTTTAATTTATTATTTTTATAATGTAAATATAATGCTGGCAGCAATCCACCCCTGAGAAACATCTGCAACCCAGAGTTATAAATCAGGCAGGGTGCCAGAGCACCCTGAGGAATTAAAATAGCTAAAATGCAATGATTTCTTCCAACAACTGGTTCTCCAAATTTCTTAGAAAGTTAGCAACCGGTTCCAGCAAATAGGTGCAAACTGGCTGAATCCCACCACTGGCATCAGCAGGGTGAGACCCACTCAATTTCAAGGGAACCTCATTCCAGAGGGCAAGCCTTTGAGAGTATTGATAGATGCAGGGGTGAAATTCAGCAGGTTCTGACAGGTTCTTGAGAACTGGTAGTAGAAATTTTGAGTAGTTCGAAGAACCAGCAAATGCCACCTCTGGCTGGCCCCAGAGCAGGGTGGGAATGGAGATTTTGCAATATCCTTCCCCCAGGAGTGGGGAGGGAATGGGGATTTTGCAATATCCTTCCCCCGGGAGTGGGGAGGGAATGGGGATTTTGCAGTATCCTTCCCCCGGGAGTGAGGAGGGAATGGGGATTTTGCAGTATCCTTCTCCCGTGAGTACGGAGGGAATGGGGATTTTGCAGTATCCTTCTCCCGTGAGTGCGGAGGGAATGGGGATTTTGCAGTATCCTTCTCCCGTGAGTGCGGAGGGAATGGGGATTTTGCAGTATCCTTCCCCCAGGAGTGCGGAGGGAATGGGGATTTTGCAGTATCCTTCCCCCAGGAGTGGGGAGGGAATGGGGATTTTGCAGTATCCTTCCCCCATGAGTGCGGAGGGAATAGGGATTTTGCAGTATACTTCCTCTAGAATTGGGGAGGGAATGGGGATTTTGCAGTATCCTTCCCCCAGAATTGGGGAGGGAATGGGGATTTTGCAGTATCCTTCCCCCGGGAGTGGGGAGGGAATGGGGATTTTGAACTTTCCTTTCCCAGCCATGCCCAGCAAGCCACACCCACAGAACCGGTAATAAAAAAAATTTGAACTTCACCACTGGATAGGTGGCATTTGCTTCACTGAAGGGGCCCAGAGCTCTTTCAAGAGACGTCATTTTGGACAAACCTTCCCTTGCGGAATTAATTGCCGCAGATGGTATCCAGATGATACTGTGTTTGCAAGAAAGGATTTGGGTAGTGATGAACATTAGATTTAATACCTTGGACGTCAGCGTCATGCTCTTCCAATTTTGGAAGCCTCTGAAAGGAACGCTGATGAAACATTTTCTTTCCTGGCCCTTTTCAATTTTAATCCCCCCCCCCCCAAAACCCTAATATATAAATAAGCTGAATGATAAATAAAAAAACACCACTGGATCATAACTATAAAGATAAAAGATATTTCATTGGGAATAGGTTTCTCCAGTCTAGTAAAATCATGCATCTGCTGGGATCACGTACAAGAAAATATAAAATGTTTTATTCGGTAAAGTCAGAGTCATTTTTCTAGCACCTTTTATTTTTCCTGTTGAACTCTTGAATTAGGAAAGAAACAAAGGATAGAAACCAGGAGGTTGATTCTGAAGTCAATACTTCTATATATTTTTATGATGTTAAAGAGCAAACTCTATGATGCAATGGTTTCTGGGATATTTGCTGGGAGTATTGCAACCGTAAACTTCCAAATCTATCCTTTTAATTGCAACAGTAATTATACATACCATTTCTCTGTCTCTCGATGCATAACCTTTTAATGGTCATTTGTAAATTATCTGAACAAGAATAAGATTTTTTCTCACACATTATTCTTTTATTTATTCGATTGTCAAACATGTACAAGATAGCAGGTATAAGTATGAACATGGGCATGACAAAGGAAATGGGGAAAGAAGGACAGGGATGGTAGGCACGCTGGTGCGCTTATGCACGCCCCCTTTATGGACCTCTTAGGAATGGGGTGAGATCCATGGTAGACAGTTTAAGATTGAAACTCTGGGAGTTTGAAGATGTAACAACAGAGTCAGGTAGAGCATTCCAGGCATAGACCCCTCTGTTGCTGAAGTTGTACTTTCTGCAATCGAGTTTGGAATGGTTTACCTTGAGTTTGTATCGATTGTTTGCCCGTGTATTGTTGAGGTTGAAGCTGAAGTAGTCGTCGACAGGTAGGACATTGTAGCAGACCATTTTGTGTATTATGCTTAGGTCCGACCGCAGATGGCGCAGTCCCAGATTGTCCAAGCCCAAAATTTTGAGCCTGGTGGCATAAGGGATTCTGTTGTGAGCAGAGGAGTGGAGGACTCTTCTTGTGAAATACCTCTGGACCCGCTCAATTGTATTAATGTCTGATATATTGTGTGGATTCCAGGCAGACGAGCTGTATTCGAGAATTGGTCTGGCAAAGATTTTGTATGCCTTAGTTTGCAGTACAATGTTGGCAGAGAAGAAGCGTCGCAACATTAGGTTAACAACTCTTAATGCCTTTTTGGCAATGCTGTTACAGTGAGCTCTGGGGCTTAGATCATTTGAGATTAGTACTCCAAGGTCCTTGACAGAGTGAGGGTTGTCTACAAGGATTCATTCTCTAGTCAGACCTGGGGCAAAGTCCCGTTTCTGTCTTCATTTCGCCTATACATTTTTAGGAGCTTTGCTTTATTTTGAAAATTCCTTCTTTATTTATGTATTTGGAAAACCTCTTTACTTCAGAAGTATGAACTGTCCAACTTCAGAAAAAAATGATGAAAATGTTCTGCTGACTTCTAAGGAAAAATCCTGGAACTTGGGAAAGAAGATGTGTGTTTTGTTAGTTAAGACTTGAATACGTATTTGGAAATATATCACGTTCACAAGATAATAAATCATCGAGATGAAAATCTCTAATAAAACATTTCCTTCAACCCTGCTATGAAGTCTAGTTACTGCTGCAGAAACAGAAAATAGTAGTCCAGCATAGTTATCTGTTACATCTTTGGCTTCTCAAACAGACGTAAAACAAACTGTGATTCTAAAAGGAGAGAATATATGTAGCTCGGGGTTGAAATGTGGAGGCCTTGGTGCTCTCTGAGATCGGTCGCTTTCCAGAATAAATTTTTAAAAAATTAGATAAAGCTTGAACCAAAAATCCTCCAAGTCCAACTCTCTAGAAAGTTCACAAGTTTTCTCTCAAATAGCTTAGGGCAGGGGTCTACAAAGTTGGCTCTTTTAAGACGGGTGGACTTCAACTCCCAGAATTCACCAGCCAGTTATGCTGGCTGGGGATTTCTGGGAATTGAAGTCCACCAGTCTTAAATGGACCCATTTTTCGCCTTCCCCAGGCTCCAGAGGCTCTCTAGGAGCCTGGGAAGGGCAAAAATGGCCTCCTCCCCCCCTCCGGAGGCCCTCTGGGGGCTTCAGGAAGCTTCCCTGAAGCCTCCGGAGGGCGAAAAACAGTTGAAAACAAAGGCCGAATTCAACTGGCCAGCACACGCATGCGCAATGGAGCTGACAAGGCAATGCCTGTGGCATGAGTGCCATAGGTTTGCCATCGTGGCTATAGAACATAGAATCATAGAGTTCAGAGGTCTTCTAGTCCAATCTCCTGCTCAAAGCAGGAGATCTTATACTATCCCAGTCAAATGGTTGTCTGGTCTATTTTTTAAAAAAACTTTCAGTGATGGAGCACGCACAAATCTTGGAGGCAAGCTATTCTATTGTTCTCACTTGTCAGAAATTCCTCCCTATTTCTAGGTTGGATCTCTCTTTAACAATCTTACTTCTTGTCCTGCTGGAGGCGGGGAGGCCGAAAATGGGCCTCGGGGGCAGTGGTGGGTTTCTGCAGGTTCGCACCTACTCGCGATAGCCGGTTGGTGAAATTTAGAGAACCGGTGAGAGGCATATCTGGAAGTAAATCTGACCCAGCTGCCAGTGACCCAACGGGAAGGAAAGGAAAGGAAAGGAAAGGAAGAAAGAAAGAAAGAAAGAAAGAAAGAAAGAAAGAAAGAAAGAAAGAAAGAAAGAAAGAAAGAAAGAAAGAAAGAAAGAAAGAAAGAAAGAAAGAAAGAATTTATCATCACAATTGAGTCCAAAATTTTGGTTGCTAAGCAAGTGCGTTGTTAAATGAGTTTCACCACATTTTAAAAGGTGGCCACTCCCACCCTGTCATATGACTGCCAAGCCATGCCCACAAAATAGGCCACACCTACAGAGTAGGTTCCAAAAAATTTGAAACCCACCACTGCTCGGGGGGCATGCGGCCCATTTTAGCCAACAGAGGCACTGCAGGCTGGCCCTTTAATATTCCCAGGCTGAACCCACGGGCCAGATTTAAGTACCCTGTGGGTAGGATCTGGCCCACGGAAGTTGAGTTTGACACCCCTGCTTTAGATATCTTCTTTGTTTCTCCCTCTGGCTTTCATCTGTAGCCTCCTAATGGTTTGTCAACACTACAATATCTTTGTGAGGGGAAATCACCAGCTACATAAAAATCATTCCAAATATTGTCTCACCATAAATGTATATAAACGTATCAAATTTTCGGTCATATTTTCAGTTTTATTTTTAGTTCCATTCCTGCTGGTGACAAAACTTCCTGTCTGTTGCTAAATAATGAAATTAAAATAGCAATAAAGCAGAATGTAGACAAAAACAAAGGTTAGCAAATTGCAAAACCAATAAAATATAGATGAGCCATGCTGTACAAATAAAAAACCTAGCACATTCTACTTTGCATAGTCTACCGTTACTGCACATGATTTTTAAATATTTCATTTCTTGCAGGTCTTGTCTTTGCCATCACCCGAGAGATACGAGAAGAAGGAAATGAAGAAAGATAAAATTGAAAACAAGTAGAAAAGATGGAACCCTGCCAACAAAAGTGTGTATAGTCAAGGCAAATGTTTTTCTCCCACTTGCAATGGATGGCTGTGAAGGCTGGATCATAAGGAAGGCTGAGCGCCATAGAGTTGAGGCCTTGGAACTATGGTGCTGGAGAAGACTCCTGCGAGTCCCTTGGACTGCAAGGCGATCAAACCAGTCAGTCCTAGAGGAGATCAAGGGCCTGAAGAGAAAACTCAAATACTTTGGCCACCTAAGGAGAAGGAAAGAGTCACTGGAGAAGAGCCTAATGCTGGGAAAGATGGAGGGCAAAAGAAGAAGAAGGGGATGACAGAGAATGAGGTGGCTGGATGGCGTCACAGAAGCAGTCAGTGTGAGCCTAAATGGTAGAGGACAGGAAGGCCTGGAGGAATGTTGTCCATGGGGTTTTGGTCGCCACGATGTAGAAAAGATGTGGAGACTCTAGAAAGAGTGCAGAGAAGAGAAACAAAGATGATTAAGGGACTGGAGACTAAAACATATGAAGAACGGGTGCAGGAACTGGGTATGTCTAGTTTAATGAAAAGAAGGACTAGGGGAGACATGATAGCAGTCTTCTGATATCTCAGGGGTTGCAACAAAGAAGAGGGAGTCAAACTATTCTCCAAAGCACCTAGAACAAGAAGCAATGGATGGAAACTAATCAAGGAGAGAAGCAACTTTGGAGAAACTTCCTGACAGTGAGAACAATTAATCAGTGGAATAGAAGTTGCCTCCAGAAGTTGTGAATGCCCCAACACTGGAAGTCTTTAAGAAGATGTTGGATAACCATTTGTCTGAAACGGTATAGGGCTTCCTGCTTAGGCAGGGGGCTGGACTAGAAGACCTCCAAGGTCCCTTCCAACTCTGCTATTGTATTGTATTGTATTGTATTGTAATTAAGGGAGTAAGGCCACAAGGGGACGATGAATGGCTCTTCCCAGAGGAAATAAAAGAGGAGCAAAAGGGGAGGGGAGTTTTCAGGAGACTTTTAGTTCGCTTAATTGGTTCATGACTCTCCGAGACGCCTTGCCAAGTTTTGCAGCTATCGGCCTGGCAGCTCTCCAAGCCAGATAAGGTCTGTGACTGGAAATCCTCCCTTGAAAGACTTTGCTGGGTGTGAATGAGCAGAATTCACAGTAAATTAATAAAGCGAGGTTTTTTTGTCAGGACACAGAATTTGCTTCATGCTTTTGGGAAGCCTAGGTTAGAACCATTTCCCTCACTTCTGTTGAGGGGTACCACTGTTGCGCTGTGCTTAAGACACCAGTTAGGCTTAACCTAGCCCTGTCTGCCCTCAAGTACGAGGACGGAGAGCTAAGATATGGAAGACACAGCTGTTGACTATGCTGTTTACCATTTCCTCAGGCTGCCCAAATTCTAGTCAGAAGATCGTTTGTCTCATCAGGGAACATTCTTTCATGAATCTGGATTTTCATTTGATGGCTATTGCACAAGAAAATGATTGCTCACAGGTGTCCACCTCACCATCCTTGGGGGGAATGTGTTTGTGGAGGGATTGCTTTCCCTAATGTTTCAACAAAGATTAATGATCACCATGAACGGAAATGAATCCTTTATTGGGTTCATAAAATTTGCCTATGAAACTCAGAAATAAGATACAGATGAGTTTCTGGAAAGTCTGGGAGGTGGGCCTCCTAGCAGCATTGCTTCTAATATCATTTTCTGGCTACGGGAAATTTTAATCTCTAGATCTGTCACTGTATTAAATGTCTGATGTTAAGAATCGCCAGATGTTGAAGCTCGTTTTAGAAAAGGCCGAGGAACAAGAGTTGCGATTGCTGATAGATTTACTTAAGGAAAGTCATTTGAGTGGAGAAATTCAGAAGTACAGAACATTGGGACAACTAATGGAAGTCCATGAACTTGTTCTGACCCAGCCTTAGCAGAACCAAGAAACAGACTCCTTGTCCTTAAAAAAACCCTCTTTATTTAGCTACTTTACGGCATTCACACCCAGAAAAGTCCAGGCAACCATCCTTCCAAGGGTTAATTGCAGTAACAGACCTTATCAGTCCTTGGATAGTTGCCAGGCCGAGAGCTTCCAGTCGCCAAGCTCTAAATTAATTCCTGGCAAGCAGCCTCTGGGGCAGGAATCAAGATAAGCAAATCGTTATTATACCTATGGAGTTGGAAAAGCGTTTCTCTGTTGGTTTCTGAATTTTGCAGCTGTACAACTTTGAGAACTCTGGACTCCTGATCTGCCTTACCAGCCCCACCCTAAAAACGCCATTTTACTGGCACGGATTTTAATAGCTAAACATGGCACAAGAAGCAACGCTCGCAAGCCTTGAACAAAGAATGACTGCCCTTGAAACTGTTATACAAAATTTGGTATCAGAAATTAAGGCTCAGAGGGCAGAAAATGTCAACTTTAAAAAGGAATTATTGGATACTCGAAAACAAGTGCTTGAGAATACACAGAAGAATGAAGAATTGAAAGGGGGGCTGGAGGGGGCTAAGGGAGAGATTAAAAATGTTTCTAATGAGGTTGTGGAAATAAATGTGCATGTGACTAGGATTGATTTGGAAAGGATGACATATTTTTTGAGATTCCAGAATGTTTCTGAGATGGATGGTGAATGTCTCCCTGATCTTATGAGTACAATTATTGCAGACTATTTACATAAACCTAAAGATGAGATCAGAGGGGACATTGACCTAGTCTACAGAATAAATTCTGCATATGCTAGGATGAATGAAGTACCCAGAGAGATACATGTAAAATTTGTTAGAAGGTCAACCAGAGAGGAAATCTTGAAGGCGCAAAGAGGGAGTCCTATGATTTACCAACAAAAGGAGATTACCATCTTGAAGCAGATTCCAAGAAAAGTTAGAGAAGCCAGAAGGAAATTTTCCTTCTTGTCTAAAACATTGTTTGATCATGGGATCTGGTTCAAGTGGGTGATACCCGAAGGGATGCTGGTGTTCTGGGAAGGAGGTAGAGTAAAGATTAAAACAGTTGCTGAGGCGGAAGCCTTTCTTAAAAAACATTCCTCTGTCCTGGGAGAAGATCCAGGGGGGGCAGGGGGAGCCATGGCCCCGCCCGCTGGGGGCCCGGGGGAGAAGGGGGAAGATACAATTGCCAAGAGACTTAGATCTAAAAAATAACTTTGCCCTGGTTTTTCTTTTGAGTAATATTGTATGATATTTGTAATCTGGATTTTTGCAATTGACTGACAGTATATAACTGAAAAATTTAGGAATATGTACTTGCTCCCAGCTTGTAGTGTTATGTGAAATGTTTCTTTTCTTTCTTTTTAATAATGTAATTTGAGGTTCCGGAGGAGCCGACGACTTTGACGTGACCACTCTCAAAATTTCTATGTAACCCTTACCCTACCCCACAAAAAATGTAAACTCAATAAAACTTTTTCAATATAAAGATAAGCAAATCTTCCAAAAGAAATACGAACTGTTGTCTCCTGCAACCACCACTCCCCTTCTGCTTCTATTTATTCCCTAGCCAGGAAGGGGCCATTCAGCATCTATGTCAGGGGTGTGTTCCAGCTGCTGCTACTGCAAGTTCTTTGGGATGTGCTGCATGTGTGTACTCTGCATGCTTGATGCGTGCTTGATGCATGCATGCGCACTACTAAAAAAACCAAGATGGCGGTGAGAGGACAGGTTCAGGGGTGTGGCAGGCCGAGTTACTACCTACTTGGCTGAATCAGTCTGAACTGGTAGGAACCCACCTCTGGTCTACATGTGCCTTTCTTCCCAAGTCAGCTCCTGTTACTCAGTTGTTCTCCTCTTCTCACAGCTCTGTGCATACGCACATCTGAAACAGGCCCCAGCTGTTCTTCTTCCCCACATATCTCTGACTCCAAAGGCAGCTGGGAAATGTACAGAACTGGCTCTATCTCTGCTTCTGGCTCTATCTCTGCTTCTGACACAGACCCTCATCAGAGCCTTCCCCAGACTCCAGGACTGGCCCAGGTTCCTCCCCAACCTCTTCATCGTCTCAGTCTGCCAACAGCTCTGCTGGCAGCTGGCGGGCCACAAGAGGAACTTTGGGGGAAAACGGATATATAAAAAGCATTGATGCTTCGGTGTTGGGCAAAATCTCTGAGAATACCATGGATAGTCAAGGAAACCAACAAATGATCATAGAACAAATCAATCCAGAGTTTTTGTTTCATGTAGAAATGAACAGCCTCCAATGATCAGATTGTGGAATCCTTACATGAAGATTTACAGTAGCTCTCTTGAGAAGTCCATAATGCTGGGAAAGATAGAAAGAAAGAACAAATAACCAGAGCAAGCTACATGGACTTGATTGGCTGCACCTTCGGAAGTCTAGAAAGGGCTAAGTTGGAAGCAATTACACAGCCAAGAGAAGCTCAACATTGGGTCAGAAAGAGTGCTAATGACCAGATGACTGCAAGGAATTAAAATCTTTCTTCCACGATTCATTCAGAATGGAAGAAGCTTCTTGGTTGAGAAGTGAAACATCTTCAAGAAAAAACAAAGTCCAGTTGCTTTTCAAAAAAATCATCTTTGGGACAAACATGATCTTGATGACAGAGTCTCCATAGACATTTACCTGGAATTTAGTTTGCTTACTTAGCTTTAAACCTTCAACTGTGACCCAACCAAGGGCCAGTTGAAGTTCAGCAACATCTGGACTGCTACATTAGGTAAAGGTTCCCCTCGTACATATGCGCTAGTCGTTCCTGACTCTAGGGGGTGGTGTTCATCTCCGTTTCAATGCCGAAGAGCCAGCACTGTCCAAAGACGTCTCTGTGGTCATGTGGCTGGCATGACTAAATGTCAAAGGCACACAGAATGCTGTTACCTTCCCACCAAAGGTGGTCCCTATTTTTTCTACTTGCCCTTTTTACATGATTTCAAACTGCTAGGTTGGCAGAAGCTGGGACAAGTAACGGGAGCTCACTCGGTTACACTGCACTAGGGATACAAACCGCCGAACTACCGACCTTTCTGATTGACAAGCTCAACATCTCAGCCACTGAGCCACCACATCCCTTAGTGCTACATTAACCCCTGATTAATCCAAGTCTGAGAATAATTTGGGGGGGGGGTTGAATTTTTTTCCAGCACTCATTTCCTCACCAGTCAAAATGCAAAGGCCATTTTGGTTGACTTCTGTATATAGAAATCCATGGGGTGAAGGGACGGTGACTTTCCCAGGCAGGAAACTATCTTGAGCCTCATGGGAAGTTTTCCCAACGTTTCATTCCTTACAGCCATAAATTATATAAGCAGAAGCAACGAAATTTAAAAAAAGAACCACATTCTGGGGAAATGCATATTATGCATGTGCAATCCACTGGAAGCTGGAAGCAAAGTGATGCAAAGTCAGGGTACCCTTTTCTGGGAAATGTTATATTCTTGGATGTGAAGCAGCAGGTTCTCTTTGTATGCCAAATATCTTCCATGGTTGATGTGACGCTGATTATGTCTTCCTTGGCTCAAAAAGGTGGACAATCTGGAACTGCTATCCGTCGTGACAATTTAAAGCTATGCTTTGAGGACGATGGTCAGTTAAAATTGTGCATAAATGGTAGATACTATATGAGAGTTTACATGAAATCTGCATATCGGCACCTTATGCAACCACCAAGTGGTACACTGCAAACAGTCAGTATGACTGGCCTCAGCCAGTGGGACCAACCCAACCCTTCCCACGGTTCTTGCATGCCAGGA
The DNA here is from genome assembly GCA_039707465.1 of Rhabdophis nuchalis. Classification (NCBI taxonomy): domain Eukaryota; kingdom Metazoa; phylum Chordata; class Lepidosauria; order Squamata; family Natricidae; genus Rhabdophis; species Rhabdophis nuchalis. Next base: position 51,389,495 of record CM077649.1, read on the forward strand.
CTGCAGCAAAAATTTTTTTGCAACCTTTAGTGTGATCTTGGAGTCAGTGTCCTGGAGTAAAAGACAAAGACTAAGTTTTCCATTTAGTCCAGGGCATCTTTGGCAGAGGGGGGAAATAAGGTGTAGTCTTTCCTCCCGGGTACACACAATTGTCTGCTACAATGTCCTACCTGTCAATGACTACTTCAGCTTCAACCACAATAATACACAGGCAAACAATACAAACTCAAGGTAAACCACTCCAAACTCGATTGCAGAAAATACAACTTCAGCAACAGAGTGGTCAATGCTTGGAATGCATTACCTGACTCCGTTGTTATATCTTCAACCCCCCCTAGCTTCAACCTTAAACTGTCTACCCTGGGCCTCACCCCATTCCTAAGGGGTCCGTAAAGGGGGCATGCATAAGCGCACCAGCGTGCCTACCATCCCTGTCCTACTGTCTCCGTTTACTTGTGTTCATTTTAGTGGTGGGTTTCTGCTGGCTTGCACCTACTCGCGAGAACCGGTTGATGAAATTTAGAGAACCGGTGAGAGGGGGTTCCACCGGCGTACCTGGAAGTAAATCTGGCCCGCCACTGCCAGTGACCCAACGGGAAGGAAAGGAAAGGAAGGAAGGAAGGAAGGAAGGAAGGAAGGAAGGAAAGAAAGAAAGAAAGAAAGAAAGAAAGAAAGAAAGAAAGAAAGAAAGAAAGAAAGAAAGAAAGAAAGAAAGAAAGAATTTATCATCACAATTGAGTCCAACATTTTGGTTGCTAAGCAAGAGCGTTGTTAAATGAGTTTCACCACATTTTAAAAGGTGGCCACTCTCACCCTGTCACATGACTGCCAAGCCACGCCCACAAAATAGGCCACACCTACAGAGTAGGTTCTAAAAAATTTGAAACCCACCACTGGTTCATTTCCTTGGTTCATGTCTATGCCCATACTTATACCTGCTACCCTGTACATGTTTGACAAACTAATAAATAAAACAAAATAAACAAAATAAAATAAAACTAAGCCATTGAGTTGTCTGAATTTCTGAAGGAGTCTAACAAAAAGTGTCCAGTCTTCTGGACACTTCTGGACTCCAAAGAGAACAATTTTCTCTTTAGAATAACGAGAAGAATCCATGACACCAGCAACATGTTTCCAGCAGTAAAGGCTCATAATTTTATGTCTATGCATTAATTTAGAAATCAAACTTCTTTCATTAAGAATTTATAAAGGAAAGCAGTTTTCAGCTGGCCCATGAATGGTGATTTCGAAAGGAAAAAAATGTGGAACAGCATGTCCTCAAAGTTTATTGTTCTAATGGATAAATTAGTAATAAAATCAGGTGCATTTGCGCCATATTATAAATATATTGTCAATGATGTTTCACCCTTCACAGTAAAACATCTGTAGTTTTTTTATGGCTAAACAATGTAAGTGTGACCCTCTCTTTCAACTTTTAATTAGTGCCTTGGGACAAAATCCTTGATGTTTCCTTTCTTTTCTCAGGCGTGCATGACGTAGATTTTCTTAGAATAACGATAATATGTAGTAGAAGCATTGGATCTTTTCCCTGGGCCAACAGGAACATAAATTATTTTGCAAAACTTCAGCTCTCTGGGATTTTAGGAGATTTAGAGAAAGGATATCTGATTTTTTTAAATTTAAAATACTATATGCCAAGATCATTTGGATTTTTGTTCTTTTTTCAACCCTGTAATCCCTTTATTTGGAGTGGAGTCGGGATGACTGAGTGGAGCTGAGTGTTTGCTGGCTGGAGGCCCTTCCTGATGCCTACAGGGAGTTCACAGCAGATATTTCCACTTAGTGCCCTGATAGAGAAACATCTGCTGCTGCCTAGAATTGAACTCTCAACCTTCTGATTGGGAGGTGAGCATCTTTACCTCTAGGCCACCACACTGCCCATCAAGATAATTTGGAATAATATGAATTAAAGTAATACAGAATAAATAGGCAACAAATAATAAAACAAAACTTTTCAAGCTGTAATGCTAAATAAAGAACATTTTTAAAAGTTTCCAAATTATGCTTAAAAGCATACAAGTTAACTGCTGTTGAAAAGGGAATGCTTGCCTCTGTCACAAAATAGAAATTAGATAAAGACCTACCTGCATTCAGTGTTGAGTGATCACTTAAAATGTTGGGACATAGGATTATTGTACATGTAGAATTAGCCTTTTGTTTATGTATGAGTGTGTTTGTTTTACCCAACTAAACTTCACTATTCACTTCAGTAAAACATAAAGGAGAAATCCCAGTCTTATTCATCTCCCATTGTTCTGTAGCAATTCTCAGTTACCCAGATAACAGTTGTCCCAAAACTGCTTTTTTCAAGGAGCCACTGGACTTTCTTGTTTTTCGTTGAAGATGTTTTGCTTCTCATCCAAGAAGCTTCTTCAGCTCTGACTAGATGGTGGGGAATGGAAGGATTTGTACTTCTTGCAGACAGCTGGTCATTTGCATCGTTTCTGAGGGTCACTGAAGCACTTGGTTTTTTATTTGTGTCCTCGGGGTCACATGAGTAATGCTACATACGTACATACATACCAGGGGTGGGATTCAAAAAATTTTACTACTGGTTTTGTGGGCGTGGCTTTGTGGGTGTGGCAGAGGAAGGATACTGCAAAATCCCCATTCTCTCCCTACTCTCAACATGCTACAGGTTCTCCAGAACCTGTCAGAACGGGCTAAATACCATCTCTGATACATACATACATCTTACATATATATAAATGAAATGTCACTCATGTGACATCATGAAATCTCCAGAACTGTAAAGCCTACAAACTTGAAATTTGGTGGGGAAACCGGACTTCCGGTCAGCTCCAGAATTTGAACGGGGGGGCTTCTGGTTAGGACAGGCATGTCCAAACTTGGGAACTTTAAGACTTGTGGACTTCAACTCCCAGCATAGCTGGCTGGGGAATTCTGGGAGTTGAAGTCCACAAGTCTTAAAGTTCCCAAGTTTGGACATCCCTGGGTTAGGACCTTTGTGGCTCTTTGAGTGTTTAAGGTTGTCAACCCCTGGCTTAGCCAAATGCATGTTTGCAGCCTGAATTTTATACACCTCGATAGAAACACTCGTCCTTAAAGTTCAGAGATGTATATATCTCGAAATACGTCCTACTGACTCCGGAAGGACTATTAACAGAATAGATATACTCTGTAGATGGGTAGACTGGGGAATTCTGGGAGTTGAAGTCCACCTATCTTAAAGTTGTTGAGGTTGAAAAACACTGTTGGTCTAAGAGAGGAAAGTTACTCTTCTTTTATGCCAAGAAATTAATATTGCTTTGCCCAGCTAGGTGGCAGCATCTGAACATTCTTGGCTGATCTTTGAAAAGCTAAACAGGCTTTAGTATGTTAGCGCTTCAATGGGAAACCAGCAAAAAATTCCTGGGTTATAATTTAACCTGGGAAGATGAAAAATGTAGAACCATTAGCAGTGAACCACTTCTCAAATTCAAATTAAGATTCAAATTAAGATTTATTAACCGCACCCTCTCCCCACAGGGACCCGGGGCGGTGCACAGGCATAATTAAAAACAATATACAAAATACAAACATTACTTAAAATAAAATTAAATAAATCTACCCATGCTAAAAATATATAATTAAAACCCATTAAAATTTGTAATTAAAAGACAGAGAGAACTATTCAAGGCCGGCCAGTCGAAAGAGATGGGTCTTCAATTTTACCCGGAAGGAGCGGAGGTCGGTGGTCGTTCTAATATCAGGGGGAAGGTCGTTCCAGAGGGCCGGGCCCGCCACAGAGAGCGCCCTTCCCCTGGGCGTCGCCCGCTGACAAAGTCTAGTGGACGGCACCCGGAGAAGCCCCTCTCTGTGGGAGCGAATCGGTCGTGAGGATGTGTGGGGCAGGATCCGATCTCGCAGATAGCTAGGTCCCGAGCCATGGAGCGCTTTGAAGATGATAACTAACACCTTGAAGCGCACCCGGAAGACGACAGGTAGCCAGTGCAGCTCGCGCAAGAGCGGTGTTACATGGGCAAACCTGGAGGTGCCCATAATTGCTCGCGCGGCCGCATTCTGAACTAACTGAAGCCTCCGGGTGCACTTCAAGGGGAGCCCCATGTAGAGAGAGTTGCAATAGTCCAGTCGGGATGTCACGAGGGCATGGGTGACTGTGCGAAGGGCGTCCCGATCCAATAGGGGGCGCAATTGGCGAACCAGGCGAACCTGGTAAAACGCCCTCCTGGCCACGGCTGTCACTTGCTCTTCCATAGACAGCCGGGTATCCAGGAGGACACCCAAATTGCGCGCCCCATCCACAGGGGCAAGATGTTCGCCCCCTATGGCCAGCGTTGGAGAAAGCTGGTTGAATCGGGCAGCCGGAAACCACAGCCACTCGGTCTTGGTCGGGTTGAGCCTAAGTCCGTTACTTCCCATCCAGATCCGCACGGCTTCCAGGCACTGGCACATCACCGCTACGGCATCGTTGGGGTGGTCTGGGGTAGATATGTACAGCTGGGTGTCATCAGCGTACAGGTGGTACTCTACCCCAAAACCACGGATGATCTCACCCAGCGGCTTCATGTATGCATTAAACAGGAGAGGCGAGAGGACCGACCCCTGAGGCACCCCGCATGTGAGGGGTCTCGGGGTCGACCTCTGCTCTCCTGCCCGCACAAATTGCGATCGGCCAGAGAGGTAGGAGGAGAACCACCGCAGAACGGTGCCTCCCACCCCCAACCCCCCCAGCCGATGCAATAGGATACCATGGTCGATGGTATCGAAAGCCGCCGAGAGGTCTAATAGGACCAGGATGGAGGAACATCCCCCATCTCTGGCCCTCCAGAGATCATCTACCAACGCGACCAATGCCGTCTCGGTGCTATGCCCGGGCCGAAAGCCGGACTGGCGCGGATCTAGATAGTCAACTTCCTCCAGGTGACGGGGAAACTGTTGTGCCACCACACTCTCAACAACCTTCGCCAAGAAGGGAAGGTTGGAGACTGGACAGTAGTTGTTCAAAAGAGCTGGGTCCAAAGAGGGCTTCTTGAGGAGGGGCCTCACCATAGCCTCTTTTAGGGAGGCAGGCAAGGAACCCTCACTCAAGGATGCGTTGATAACCTCTTGGAGCCAGCCTCGTGTCACCTCCCAGGATGCCAGTACAAGCCAGGAGGGGCACGGGTCCAATGAACATGTGGTGGCTCGCAGTCGCCCACGTAACCTGTCCATATCCTCGGAAGTAACGGGGTCAAACTCCTCCCAAACAAGATCTCTCTCGTGGCATCCCACTGGGCCATGAATGGGGGCTAGCTCACTCTGTATCTGGGCGGTTTTCTCCTGCTGCATTGTTGCTATAAAAATATGGACATATTGAAGAAGTTTGTCTTGAATGTGTTACTACCTTCTATCAATGGTGGGATTCAAATTTTTTTACTACTGGTTCTGTGGGCGTGACTTGCTGGGCGTGGCATGGCATGGCTTGGTGGGCGTGGCAGGGGAGGGTTACTGCAAAGTCCCCATTTCCTCCCAATCAGCTGGGACTCGGGAGGCAGAGAATAGATGGGGGCGGGGCTAGTCAGAGGTGGTATTTACTGGTTCTCTGAACTACTCAAAATTTCCGCTACCGGTTCTCCAGAACTGGTCAGAACCTGCTGAATACCTCCTCTGCTTCTATAGTGAAAAAGGAATGATCCAAGATGCTGTGTTGAATAACTATATTTTTAAAAAAAAATGTTTCCACAGTACAGCTAGTCCATGACTTGTAACAGTTGTTTAGTGACTATTCAAAGTTACAACGGCACTGAAAAAAGTGACTTATGACCATTTTTTCACACTTACAATTTTTGCCCCATCCCGTTGGTCATGCGATTTACATTCGTAGGCTTGACAAGCTAGTAGATCTCCAGATATGTCCTGGTTGAAGGGCTCCAGCAAAGAGCAAAGGTAACTTGAAATGCTGTAGCAAATCATGAAAATGCTGTGTTTGTGTTTTGTTTAAAAAAAGAACCCCCGTGTGGGGGTGTCTACCAGCGTAACCCTGGAGTTTATCAGAGTCAAATACGACAATCAGGAAGTCACACTCTTGAAACATAAATGTCACTGCAGTTGGGCCAATCATTGCTACTGGCAGCAACAAGGTCAGCAAATGAGGCATCAAGGATGAATTCTCAAGGCCCACAAGAAACGAAAACGGGTTGTTTGTCATGTCCTGTAAAGCTAGTGCAGCTTGAATGGCTGAAGATCAAGGCAATCCGTGCTGGAGACACCAGCATGCAGAAGTGAGCGTCTGAATTTAAGTATGTAAAGATAAAATGGGAGGCGCATAGAGAGATTGCAAATACGTACCTAGCCTGTCCATTCCCCTCACTCTTCGTCATGGAGCAAGCAGGCAGAGAGAGATAAATGTCCTAGCCTCTTTCATAATATGTTGAATAAACATGATTGGCAGAAGAACTCACGTAGAAAGAAGAGAGCCATGAATAGGTAGCACGCTCAATCCATTAGAAGAAGTCCTGCCCAGCCATATACTGTACAACTAATATGATGGCTTGCCACCTTTTAATGCATTTTAGATCTCTTGTTATTAAAAAATACAGAATGCAAAAGTCCTCATGATATAAACAATGAAATCTTAGAAACAAACTATACATTTTCCCATGTTTTTGAAACTATGGTTAGGATAGAATAGAATAGAATAGAATAGAATAGAATAGCAGAGGTGGAAGGAACCTTGGAGGTCTTCTAGTCCAACCCCCTGCCTAGGCAGGAAGCCCTACACCATTTCAGACAAATGGTTATCTAACATCTTCTTAAAAACTTCCAGTGTTGGAGCATTTACAACTTCTGGAGGCAAGTTGTTCCACTGATTAATTGTTTTACATGTCAGGAAATTTCTCTGTAGTTCTAGGTTGCTTCTCTCCTTGATTAGTTTCCACCCATTGTTTCTTGTCCTGCCCTCAGGTGCTTTGGAGATTAGCTTGACTTCCTCTTCTATTTATTTATCCAATAATTGGCTGGATTTTTATAGCTGGTGATTTCTGAGCCAGATGTGGCCACAAGACCCTTTTCTGCTACCTCCTGAATCCTCTTTGACCACAACTGCTAAATATTAGTATTGAGACTTGCTATTATTTAAAGCTAAGAATGCAGAAAACTATAGTGTAAGTTCAGGCATGGGCTCAACGTAGCCTAAAATACAAAGACCTTAATACAAAATACAAAGACCTTAAAACTCTTCACCCAACCCAAGAAACCAAATTAAGAAACCAAAAACCTACTTATCTGTATCTTCATCTTCAGCTACTAAAAGATCATCTACCTTTTAGCTTTCGCATGAGGCTGAAAAAAGGATATCCTGCTTTAATGAATCAGCAGTGCCTCCTTAAATTTACACTTTAAGTTATACTTAAAGTCAGTGTTTTTCAACTTCGGCAACTTTAAAATGCTTGGACCTCAACTCCCAGAATTCTCCAGCCATCATGGAACAAGTTGAAATTGAATCCCAGAAAAGCCAAGATACCGTTCATCCAGAAACATTTGAGTAGTCTGTTTATTCCTATATAGACTATGGCTAAAGCAGTGTAGTCCTGAAAGACCAAGTGTTGTGGTCCTGTTGTGGCCTGAATCTACATAGGGGGATGAGCCAGTGCTGGGGCCAACGGAGGTCAAGGGGGCAGCTTCGTTGGCTTCGGAAGTGCTATATTCTGACGCCGGTTCAAATTCCCCGGCAACAGCCAGTCGCGCCTGATTGGCCAGGACGCGACTGGCTGCGGCCGGGAGCGGGATTGGTTCTCTGTCTGACAGCTCTCATACAAAAGAGCTGTCAGACAGGAGGTGCGCGCTTTTTGTTCTATCGTTGCTCGTTCTGCCTGTTGCTGTTTAACGAAATAAAACCTGTTGAATCTTACCGGCCTGGACCCCTCATTCCGAACTCATCTAACAGGAAGAACACAGGGAGGAGCAGGACGAGCAGTCCCAGGTCCCTTGGGTTTGGGACCGTTTGCCAGCAGGGAAGAATGGGGGCAGGATAACTAAGAAAGGGCAGGCAGTGGAGATGAGGAGCGACGGAGTTCAGGCGACAAGCAAGGACCACCCCCTCCTGATTCCCAAGCATGGAGAGTGGAGAGGAGGCAGGAACAGTGCAGGCCAACCCGACAATTTGGGAGGAGAGCTTCACAGGGCACACCTGGGGACTGAGACTTAAGGAGACACTGTGGGGAGGGATGCTTGTCAGGATCAAATGTTGAATTTGTGGAGTTATGTATGTCGTTGCCGATGTTTGGAGTTCACTGGACTTCTTGCCTGGTTCCTTTGCTGGTGGAACTCGTTGTCTTTTTCCCTTGCTTTGCTGGACTTCTTGCCTTGAAGCCATTGTGCTAATAGCATGTTGCTGGACTACTCATAGCCAGAGGCTGATGGAGCTGTGTGTCTGAGTGTTTTGGTCTGGGACTTTGCCATAAATGTGGGAGCGTTTGGGGGAAAGTTGGCACAATAAAGGGGAATTTGACTTGCCCCAGGTCATCACACAAAGTTTGCAACTGGGAGTCTTGTAAACTCATAGCTACAATTGAATAGGAGGTAGAAGCTTTTTTCCCCAATTTTCATTAGTGAGCTAGTTGCCAGCCTTTCCGGTGAAGATGATTCCAGTAACAATGAATCATGACTGGATCCATCCATACAATTGGCTGTGCATTGTTCAATCTATAAAAATCTGTGCAAGATGCAAAAACATCTCCCTCAAGTAGACCCAACTATCAGGAGTGGGTTCCTGCCAGTTGTAACCTCTTCTGTAGAAGAGGTTCCACAAATCTACAGTGCTGTTTAGAACCGATTCCAGCTCCCTCCCCCCGCCTGTCCGCACATCATCAAGATGAAGAGCGAGAGGAGGAATTCTGGGAGTTGAAGTCCACAAGTCTTAAAGTTGTCAAGTTTGAACACCCCTGGTGTTTTTTCCCCTAAAGGGTTAGGGGTGCAAGGGTAACTTGACAGCTTTAAGACTTGCTTGCTTCAAATATCAGAGTTTCTGAGCCAATATTTTGGTTGCTAAGCAAGAGCGTTGTTAAGTGAGTTTCACCACATTTTACAAGTTGGCCATGCCCACTCAGTCACATGACTGTCAAGCCACTCCCACCCAGTAATATGGCTGGCAAGCCACTCCCACAAAGTCGGCCAAGCCTACAGAAGAGGTTCTAAAAAAATTTGAAACCCATCACTGCTAGCTATGCAGTATGCATATATTGAATGGGTATATTGAGGAAGCCTTCCAATGGTGGGATTCAAATAATTTAAAAACCAGTTCTCTGCTCTAATGACCAGCTGAGTAGGCGTGGCTTGGTGGGCATGTGACCATGTGGGCGTGGCCAACTCACTGTCACTCACGTCGAGGGGTGCTTCATCTTAGCTATTACTGTTGTAGCTTGGACAGAGGGAGTTTGAGCCAGGCAGGTTAGAACCAAAACAGCCGTTTATTTGGCAAGAATACAAGCAAGCAAACAGTAGAAATCAGCTAAGCAAAAAGGTGCGGTAGACAGGGGCTTCCCCGCTTGACAGCTATTTAAACAAGAGCTGTCAAGCGGGGAACCAATCAGGCGGCCCGGCAACCCAAACCCAGCCAGTCGCATCTTAGCCAATCAGACGCGACTGTCTGTTGCCTAGCCTACAAGGTGGAGGTCAAAGACTTGCGGTCGGTCGCAAGTCATGGACCTCAACAGTTACAATGTAACAAGGGTTAACCAGAGAGGCAGCTTCTGTAAGCAGGGCAATAAAGTTTAGGCTAGAAACAAACCCAGAATGTTTCCTTCCTGCCTTCCTTACAGGATTAGCCCTGTAAAGTGGGGAAAAACAAAAGGAGATTTCTTCCAGCAACCAGTTCTGCCAACTGCTTAGGAAGTTAACAACCGGTTCTCCTGAATAGGTGCAAACTGACTGAATCCCACCACTGAAGCCTTCCCTAAGGGAGATCACATGGAGAGTTGCCTTTGATTAGAATAGGTCCATTGCACTCTCTCTCTCTCCCCTTTCATTCCTTATTTCTGGGTCTATGACAACTCTTCATGGCCAACTTGCCACAACCAACTTGCTGCAGCCAATTCGCCGTGGCCAACTCACCAAGGAACAACTTGCTGTTGGGCAAGAGTTACACTAATATGGAAGAAATAGTGGAATAGAATCATTAAAGAAAGGATGCCAAAAGAGGGGCAAAAATGAAATGTGAATGACAAAAATTAAAATAATGTTTTAATTATTTTAAATAATTAAATTGAATTGTTGAATTGTCCTGCAGCGAGTTGGCCATGGTGCATTGTCCCATTTTGCCTATTCCTACCCATCTCTCCCCATTTTTCCTACTGTGACCTCTAGAAAGTTATGCTGATTATGCAATTTGTCTGGAATGCTTGTTTGTTAGTCCGTGAGGTTGGATACATGGATGAATTATATGCTTGATTTTAAATCTAAAGCAGCGTTCATTACAGAGACGTGATTTAGAAATGAAGAAAATATTGCTTCAGCAGCTCTAGGGCTAAAGTACCATCATACGGTTAGAGAGTTTGAAAGAATTACGGTCTATAATTCTTCTCAGGAGGGGAAAGACATTGACTTGACTCTGGCCAGAGCTTCAGGGCTTATTGACATTTGTGGAGTTGAATTTAGTAATCCAAGGGTGGAAGTGGAAATGGGTTTACAGACGGTCTGGGGCTACCAATGCATTTGCATTCATTCTGAATTGGTCAGATAAGATGTCTAATTGCAAATACCCTACACCAGTGATGGCTAACCCTTTTGGTGCCAAGTGCCCAAAGCGCATGCGCGAAACCCCAAAACGCAATGCGAGTGCTCCTGCACATGCGCCTCCCCAGCACATGCATCCTGCCCCTTCTCGCCCATTTATGGCTTGCAGGTTGGCGCAGAACGCTTTCAAGGACCAAAAAGGGGTACAGGGGGCTGTGCATGCATGTGCATGACCCCCCCCAAATGAAATGTTAGTGCCCCCTGCACATGCACCCCACCCCCATGCACGCACGCATGCGTACACCTCCCATTTGCACCCCCGCCCCCTGTGCATGCATGGCAGAGACCCAAAGAGCAGCTGGCCAGCAGGAGGCACATGCACATGCACGGTGGAGCTGGGCTGGAATAATGGCTGGTGTGCCCGCAGAGAGGCACATGCCAACGGTTTGCCATCACGGCCCTACAGCCCAATTTTGAAGCTTACTAGCATTTCAATTTCTTTTTTTTAGAGTGTCTAACTTTTCTTCTCTTGAAACTCTCTCTATTTGTATGACAGGTCAGGTATTGGCCCAAGTGGGATGACTACAAGCACTCACTCATGCAACATTAATTTCTGTAGCTCCATTAGGTCACTGTCATTATTTTGTATCATGTTTACTTCCCATCTTCCTTTATCTTCTTTTGTTGACCACTGTGACACCCAAACCGAGGTCAGCATCCTCAGGTGTTCTTCCATCGCCTTCCTGAGACAGGGTTGAGTCACTGGCATAACACCTGAGGATGCTGACCTTTGTTTCCATGTCTGAAGCGTCAACAATCTGGAGGGTTTCCAGCCACTGTTTATCCCCCTGATCCTTTTGTTTTTGTTTTACAACTTTTGCTTTTTGTTTTTAGTTCCCAAAGTGACCTTATTCTTTCCCTTTTATTACTTGCCACCTTGATGTTTTCCCCGTTTCGATCTTCCCTACTTCCTCTGGTCAGACCTTGTGTGACCTGCCTTGTGGATTGTTCTTTAATGCTATACTATAGTCCAAAAAATGTTGAAATGTTCAACCATTTCGGAATAAATTACTCCTGGATCCCTATGATCATTTTCATTCACTTTTGTCCGTAATCATCCTGGTCACTGACAGTGATTTACTCTGGTTTCAATCATCTCTCTGGCATAATTCTTTTTCAATGACTTTAGAATTAGTTTGTCTACGGGTATATTGCCTTTCAGTGGTTGTCTCCCAAGACTCCTTTTTTTGGTAAGTCTTATTTTTTTTTCTTTGTAAATCTTTTCCCTTGGTTATTTGACGTTACAATGTGGTTTTAAATGCTATATTTATACCAGCGAGACACAGGTTGATACCATTTTTTCCTGAGGTAAATGAGAATGTACAGTTCTCTCTACCAGTATGGCTTTTGGACAGTCATAGATAACTGCACCTCAGTGAAAACTGAATAAGGATAAGGCTGAGATCTTGATATTTCAATCAAATTGTTCCTTTCCGTTAGCTCTCCTCCCCTTCTCCTTCTGGACTGTAAGTTGCCTTTAATGTCAGTGGCAATGAATCTCTGGAGCATGGGTGTTAAACTCAATTGTGCCATATGATGTATCATGGCATTTTTTGCCTTTGCAGAGCCGGGATGGGCGTGGCCTGTGCATGACGCATCGGACCCCCAGGACACCAGGTTCATAGGCCTGCTCTGGAGTCTTGTTGGATGTTGCACTCTGCCTTTAGCTTTTTATCGTAGCAACTATGAAGATATGTTATCTTCATTGATTAGTCTTTGAATGGGGCAGTTCCTCTCTATTGTCACTGTGCATTTATTAGTACAGGCCCCATAGACTATTACAACAGCAGGTCTTCTCTTGACTTCCCTTTATCCATTTGGTGTGGCTTTGTGGGTGTGGCAGGGGCTTTGTGGGCGTGGCAGGGGAAGGATACTGCAAAATCCCCCTCCCCACCCCACCCCACTAAACTGCTTTCCAGCTCCATTCTCCTGTTCAAGGCAACAAAAGAAGATCAGCTGGGAGGCTGTGGGGGCGAGGCCAGCCTATTTGCCAGTTCTCCGAACTACTAAAAATTTCCATTACTGGTTCTCCAGAACCTGTCAGAACTGGCTGAATTCCACCTCTGATTGCTGTGCTGTGTATACATCTTACAATGATCTCTATGCATATATACATCTTTACAAGTATGGCTATTTGTTCCCTCGTGCACAAAAAAAGTGTGCCCTTTTTTTTTTTGAAGTTGCAGGGATTTTATTTTATTTTTTGCACTGCTGAAAGGATGGCATGTCTGCCTGGGCACCCATGTCATCCTAACCTTGCATAAACAAACACTCTTGTTTATTTGATCTCTCGATTAGCCTAAGAGGTTGGAGTCTCCCCAAGTCACTTGAATGTATAATCTCCATGAATCACGGATGCTTCAGCTGGGACACATCTTAGCTACAATTTTGGTTTGCTGATTTAAAAAAAATATGGAAACAGTAGTGTGGAAATGGTTTCCTAATGCAGCACTATTTTTCTGTAAAGGTAAAGGAAAAGGTTTCCCCTGTCCAGTTGCATGCGAAGCTAGAGGACAGTGCTCACTTCCATTTCTTAGCCTGGGGAGCCACTCAGTGGTGGGATTCAGCGTGCAGCGCGCAACTAGTAAAGCACATGCATGAGCGAACTGACAGTAACACTGGCTAGAACCCATCCCTGAAGGATACTGTAAAATCTCCATTCCCTCCCCACTCCAGGGGAAGATTACTGCAAAATCTCCATTTCCTCCCAATCAGCTGGAACTGAGAATAGATGTAGGCGGGGGCCAGTCAGAGGTGGTATTTACTGGTTCTCCGAATTACTCAAAATTTCCACTACCTGCTGAATACCACCTCTAAAGCCTGTTATCTGAAGACATGTCCGAGGTCATGTGGCCAGGGGGCATGGAATGCTGTAACCTTTCTATTGAATTGGTACCTATTTACAGTGGTGGGATTCAAATAATTTAGCAACCGGTTTCCCCAAGGTCAGGTTGGCTGTTGTGGGAGGAGTGGCCCATCCCCATCCTCCAGCTTTGCTGCTAATGCGGGATCAGCCTCCTGCAATGGCCAACCAGACCCAGGTGGTTGTTAAACTACTCCCTCCCCTACTATCAAAATGGATCCAGGACACTGTGCTGCAATAGAGAAACAGGCAATGGAGCGGCCAGCATGAGGGAAGGAGGAGGAGGAGCAGGGAGAAGAAAGAGGGAAAGCGGCCTTCTCATACCCTCACGCCTGCTGTTCTGTTGCCCATTTCTCCATTGCAGCACAGCAACCAGGATCTATTTGATAGCGGGGTGGGTGGGGTGCGATGGGTAATTTTGCACTGGTTCACCCGAACCAGTGCAAACTGGCTTAGTCCCACCACTGCCTATTTATCTACTCGCATTTTCATGCTTTCAAACTGCTAGATGGGCAAGGAACAGCAGCTCACCCTGTCGCGCAGCACTTGGGTCTCGAACCTGGGCTGTTACCTTTTCCAGCTCAGCATCTTTAACTGCTGAGCCATCACACCTGCTATTTCTCTCTATTTATGGCAATAAAATAAACTTTGCAGAATGCTGTTATAAAAGACTTATCAACTGCAGCCTTTAATTCTTAGCTTTTGCTTCATTCATGTTTCAATTCAGAATCCAGAGCTAGGTTGGATGCTGCGTACAGAGTTAGATCTTTTATCTTTGGACCTTGAATAAATATAGAACAGTGGAGACTAATCTGAAAACAGGCTTTGTTTTTACTACAATTCTAATAATCAAACACTATGGGGAAAAGTAGAAATATTTCATGTTTGGAAATACAGGAAGCAAATATAGAGAGGAAGATTGACCTACAATAATACTTGCCTATGTCTAATGCCAACATTCATTCTAGAAGATGTTTTACTTCCTGTAGATGTAATCCTTACCCTAATCCTTTTTACCAGTAGTTGCTGTGATCGGTAAGATGCTTATTTGCAGAGGAAAACAAGACTAGATTAGGGAATATTTTAATTCGATATTTATTGGTTTTAATTATTTATTCAAATTTTAGCACAGATCTAATAATTTAATTGTTTTTTATATTTTGTATATTGTGGGGTTTTTATCTTTCTGTGCACCGCCCTGAGTCCCTTTTAGGTGAAATAGGGCGGTATATAAATCGAATAAATAAATAAATAAATAAATAAATAAATAAATAAATAAATAAATAAATAAATAAATAAATAAATAAATAAATAAATAAATAAATAAATAAATAAATAAATAAATAAATAAATAAATAAGACTAAACAGGTGGGATCAATTGGTGTATTGTTGGAGTTTGTTTGAAGTCATTGTGCACTCAAGAACAGTTTGCAAAATCATCTACCATTAGAGAATAATGGACATGGAGGAGGGGAAAGAATGGATTCTGGAAGGATTAAAATATGAAGGAAGGTCCAGCAGATATAAGATGTAGATGTCTAGTGAAAACATTGTTATTTGGAGCACCTAAGAAATAAGGCCTACTCTTGGAGGGTTCTTTTTTGGAACATCATTCCCTCAGAAATAAGACACCTTATTGCAGAGATGGGATTCAGCAGGTTCTGACCAGTTCTGGAGATCTGGTAGTGGAAATTTTGAGTAGTTCGGAGACCCGGTAAATACCAGTACTGGCTGGCCCTGCCCCATCTATTCGCTGCCTCCCGAGTCCCAGCTGATCGGGAGGAAATGGGGATTTTGCAGTGTCCTTCCCCTGGAGTGGGGAGGGAATGGAGATTTTGCAGTATCCTTCCCCTGACATGCCCACCGAGCTACGCCCACAGAACCAGTATTAAAAAAATGTGAATCCCACCACTGACCATAAGGTGTTGTGAGTTGCTGACATAATGTGCAACCTTTTTTCCATTTTATTTAAGGGTGCTGTGAGCCACCCAGGGTTGCATACAATACAGGCCAGAGTATAAATCTGGATAAATAAATGAATAAAACACATATACATATACTTTAAATTGAGGTGGGATAAAAATGCAGACCATCAACATCGGTTTCGTGGCTCCTTGTTTCTGCTTTTTGTGTGTTTTAACATTTAAAGTTTACAGAGCAAAACTTGTTTTACTCCCAAAAATACTGTGCTGTCTACAAAATGCAGCCAGACCTCACCTGATTTTGATGGGCAGTCACTGATACACTCGCAAAGATTGGCACGGCCATCAGGTCATAGAACATACGTGCTGTTGCAGAATTATTACTAGTGGGTTGTTGACACGGAGTACAATCTTTTTTTCCCCATTTTATTTATCATGCTCTGAGCCTCTCAGGGCTGCATATAAGACAGGCTGGCATATAAATCTGGATAAATAAATGAATATAGCATATACATTAAAACAGGAGTGGGATAAAAATGCAGACACCAATATCAGTGTGGTGGCCCCTTGTTTCTGCTTTTTGTAAGTTCTAACCTTTAAGGGAGTTTAGAGAGCAAAACTGGTTTTACCCCTAAAAATTCTCCGCTGTCCACAAAATGCATCCAGAATGATATGCTGGTGCAACCTTCAAGTCGTAGAATATATGAGCTCTTGACACTGGTGGGATTCAATTTTTTTTACTACCGGCTCTGTGGGTGTGGCATGGCTTGGTGGGTGTGGTAGGGGAAGGATACTGCAAAATCCTCATTACCTCCCCACTCCTGGGGGAAGGTTACTGCAAAATTCCCCTTCCCTTCCCACCGCAAGGATACTGTAAAATCCCCATTTCCGCCCCACCCCCCACTAACCTGCTTTCCGGCTCCATTCTCCTCTGCAGGGCAAAAGAAGAAGACCCAGCTGATCAGCTGGGGCTCGGGAGGCAGCAAATAGATGGGGGCAGAGCCAGGGTTAGGTTCTGGTTGCTGCTAATGCTGGTCTGCTCAGGGATGCGCTGCGTGTGCTTGATGCGTGCTATGCACGCATGCACAGTACTAAAAATGCTTTTGTGCATGTGCAGAAGCAAAACATAAGATGGCGGCGCCTATGATACCAGCGAGAGAACTGGTTTGGGGGCATGGCAGGCCGAATTACTACTTACTCGGCTGAACCTGTCTGAACCAGTAGGAACCCAACTCTGGGCAGAACCAGCTAGAGGTGGTATTTGCCGGTTCTCCGAACTATTCAAAATATCCGCTACCTGTTCGGCAGAACTGGTCAGAACTGGCTGAATACCACCTCTGCTCTTGCATATTTATTATTATTTCTATCAATAAGAAGATCAGAAGTGCCCATGCATTATGGTTAACCAAGGAAACAGTGGCGTGATTGAAGCTGTGTCTATTTATTATGCACATTTCACTTTTTTGTTCACATCCTACAGGTATCTCTGGTAATGGTGCCTCCAACATCTGAACAAAGAAAAAAACCCATTGTCCTTAATTTTTAATTAATATCTTAATTACATTAGTTCTTTCCCTGAACTCCAAGACAGACATAGTAAATATACAGAAGAGTTAAAGTCCGCAGCAAAGGGGCAATGTGACATATTAGAGCTGGATGATGCCAGAACAAACAAATATTGAATAAACACACACAGCACATCGAGATGAACAGCTATGGAAATACACCGGTTTGTTCTGACCGTCTTTTAATTAGATAGCCTTTCTGGAAATTTTGATCCATGGAAAAAGAAAATCTGGGAAGGGTACAGGTTATAGATAGGTGGAGGTGAGTCACTAGAAAAGGCTACCTGGAGCTAATCATTCATATTCAGTATTATATAATAAAAATTGGGAGACTTACAAGGTCAGTGCGAGATTAAAAACAGCCTTGGGACAAAGACAGAGAAAAATGCAAGAATGGTTTAGCAGAGATTTTCTAGGTCAGCAAACAGATATACTCGGAAAACTCATCCTCAACGAGCTCCTGCCAATATAATTTTTCTAATATTATTTTGCTGCATTTAAAATTCAGAATTAAAAGGAGTGTGAACGATTTAATGCAGTCTTGGATTAAAAGACCCAACCGTGAAGCTAGCTAAAAACAATGGGAACAGGACTCTGGCTCAAATGGGAACTATAACGCGGTTGTTAAGTCAATCTTAAGTGCAATCTGCAACAGGATGTAGGAAGTTAACACCTACTCCTCTCCTAGAAAAGTGAAATATTTTAGGAATTATTTAAAAGACAGAATATTATATTTCCCTGAATGAGAAAAGGAGAAACATATTTTAAAGACAAAGCAGCTCTCTGCATCTTCCTCCCCACCCCACACACACCTTTGTCAATGGGCCATTCTATTCTACATAACAAAAATCTACCTCTTTCAGACAGAGCCATAATAGGAATCCCAAAGCCCTTTGATTACATCATCACCCAGCAACAGCTCAACCAAGCTTGGGACTCAAAAGACAGACAGCCTACAAAAGGGATGTCCAAACTTGGGAACTTTAAGAGTTGTGGACTTCAACTCCCAGAATTCCCCAGCCGCCATGGCTGGCTGGGGAATTCTGGGAGTTGAAGTCCACAACTCTTAAAGTTCCCAGGTTTGGAGACCCCTGGCCTACAAAGTTAGCCCCCTGGAGTCTGATAGCCAATGGGATACATTTCTTGTACAGGAACAGGAAACTCTAAGGTGGGGCCCAAGAGAGGGTATAAAACTAGGCCTCTCTTCCCTTTTCTTCTTCTTCACCCAACATCTTCAAACCACGTGGTCCTGTCCAGCGTTAAAAACCATCTTTTCAAACAGCCACCATGTTTCCAGTGTCTTTCTCCCCTCTTGGAACTGAACCCAGAAGGACATTTCTTCCAATGGAACAATTAACTGAAGAAAGCGGCAATTATTACCGTCTTTCCCCCAAAATCTTTTGACCTCCGAAATAAGCGCTTGGCCTTATTTTTGGGGAGGTCTTATTATTTTTTAAGTGGAGAAGGTGGCGAGCGTGGTCACCTCACGGCTGCTGCTGTGTTGCAATATTTTCAGGGAGAGCTTACTTTGGGGGGAGGGCTTAGCACATGCGCTCAAAAGCCTGATTGGGCTTATTATCTGTGGAGGCCTTATTTTCAGGGAAACGGGGTATTTTAGGTAGCAGGGAGAAAAAGAAAGATGCCATTTGGCCCACGCTTTCCATCAGGCAAGATGGAAGGTGAGCAAGAACCAGAATTCCAGGCGTTGAAAGTCATGCTCAGAATTGTAGAAGAAACCCCCACATTCAAATGTTAGTTTGGGTTTTTTTTTTCTCTTCAGAAATTTAGACCATCTTTATGGTTTTTCCTAAACAAAAAATAGTTCCCATGGTCGATGCAGAGAGTCGCATAGCTCTCATTTTCTAGAAAGGTTTTTTCCCCCTCCTCATTTACTCAGTCCCCAGGGTGTTGGCTGTTCAAGTTCAAACAAAATAGAGTATATTTTGAAACATCACAATTGCTGCTACTATTTTTTTTTATTTTTAAGAACTCTCTCTTATGCGGGGCTGAGATGCATTCCCTAATCCCTAGCAGAAACGGAAACCTCTATTATAAAGGCAAAACAGAACACTGTCTTATTGGCCTAGAGCTAAAAAAAAAATCTTTCCCAACTATAAGAACTTCAACATCTGTGGCCTTCAACTCCCAGAATTTTCATCAGTGGCTATGCTGCCTGTGGATTTCTAGTTTTGGAGACTTGTTGTTTAGTTGCTAAGTTGTGTCCGAGTCTTTTTTGACCCCATGGACCAGAGGTGGGATTCAGCAGGTTCTGACCAGTTCTGTGGAACCGGTAGCGGAAATTTTGAGTAATTTGGAGAACTGGTAAATACCTCCTCTGACTGGCCCCACCCCTATCTATTCTCTCAGCCCCTGCATGACACTCCACCAAGCAGCTGGAGCGTCATGGGAGGTAAGTACACATGTGTGCACGCGTGCTGTGTGCATTCATGTGGTGGCCGCCCAGCCTTGTTGCACTACACCGGTTGCAACGGGATCCGGAACCCACCAATGCACCAGATGTACCTTGCAAATAAGTGGTAAAATATAGATCTTGAACGAGTAATATCAGACTGATGGAACAACTTCTAAGGCAATGAATATGTACACATGTTTTTGCTAGCTGTGCTGTTAACATCTTCAGAGTGAAGTTGAGACTGAACTCGGCAACAAATGCCTTGTCCATCATTTTTCCACTCACCTATCTGACAGCTGATTTGACCAATTCTGTGTTTGCATACTTCTGGTCTTTCACCTCAACAATAAAGGAATTCAAAACTCTATCTTAAATGTGGGTGCAGTAATTAGGCTGCAGACATTATTTTGGTCATTTGCCAATATCCTCTCTTCAGCACAATGGAGACGGCGCCTTTATACTGCATGCTGATCTTGGCAGTTTTAAGATTGTAGATACCGCAGCTGTCATGAAAAAAGCAGAAGGATGTAACGAGGGATTTTTCCAATTCATGGATTTTTTTTGGGAATGAAAATTCTATAAATCTTCTATCTCAGGAACGTCCGTTAGAGACCCAGTACAAATTCCACAGGAAGTTGAGGTCAGAGGAAACTGAGAATTTTTATGACCAGGTTTTCTCTTCCTTTGCCTTAATGAAAACGATGCTTAAATAATGAATGCTGAGGGAGGGAATGTGGCTCGCGTTCTCTTGCAAAATTATCCTTTTCTCCTGACTAAACGGGTTGACTCTTAAGGCTTTGTACTTGACATTAAAGAAAAATAACAATAATAACCAAATGCAACGTATTGAGCACGTGGGCAGAGGGCTGACTTGTTTGCAACGTGCTTCGTCCCTGCTGAAAGAGATTGGACATTAAAATGCAAACTCTGTTCCCAAAGAAATTGAGTTGCCACATCAAGTAATTTGGCCCGAGTGATGCATTTAGTCATGTTTATTACGCGATGCCAAAAGCTATTCCATAAAGACTGCAATCAGCCACGGTTTTTTTTTCCCGTCAGCTGTGACAACAGCAAACTGCAGCAGCAGGAAAAGTTTTACAAAACACCACCTTCCCTTTATCTCTGTGAGGAGATAAATACATAGGCAAGATATGCAAAGGAGCACCCTGGTTTTGCCAGCTGCTGCTGCTGATTTATAAGCACTGCTTTCCCATAAAGCTCCAATGTCGTTAATTACGTAAAACACAAGTTAATGTGGCCTCTGAAATCATTGTGGAACACACCAGTCCAAATAAATGAGTCCCTGGATTACTCCCCCCCCCCCCCAGAATTAAAGGAAGGAAGGAAATCCATAATGAAAAATAAAGCTACAGTAGATACATTGACTAGCAAGTTCCAAACATCTCAAGTCCATTCACAGTCCCCCCACCCCCCAATCAGCAGATAACCTTTTTTCTTATCCTTATGGCTTGTTCTCCTGTTTTTTTGGTCTCTTATTCTTTTTCCAAGTCTCTTCCGAGTCTTTCCAACTCCCCCAATACTATGCTCAGTATTACTTCCTAAAGCAGTATATAAAGCAGGCTAAAACATACACTATATTCCAAAAGTATTCGCTCACCCGCCTTTACTCACATATGAACTTACAGTAAGTGAGACATCCCATTCCTAATCCATAGGGTTCAATAGGACATTGGTCCACTGCGCACTGTTCTTGAGCTAATCTGAAGGCCACATGAAGTTTGGAGGTCTGTAGCGATGGACTCGGCAGAACATTGGCGACCTCTTCGCACTATGCGCCTCAGCATCCGCTGACCCCGCTTCGTCAGTTTACGTGGCCTACCACTTCGTGGCTGAGTGCTGTCATTCCCAAACACTTCCACGTTCTTATAATACAACTGACAGTTGACTGTGGAATATTTAGGAGCGAGGAAATTTCATGACTGGATTTGTTGCAGAGGTGGCATCCTATCACAGTTCCACGCTGAGCTCCTGAGAGCGACCCATCCTTTCACAAATGTTTGTAGAAACAGTCTGCATGCCTTTTTATACATCTGCGGCCATGGAAGTGATTGGAACACCTGATTGGTTATTTGGATGGGTGAGCAAATACTTTTGGCAATATAGTGTACGAAGAATGGTTGCAGGAACTGGGTATGTCTAGTTTAATGAAAAGAAGGACTAGGGGAGACATGGTAGCAGTCTTCCAATATCTCAGTATCCAATATCTTTGCCACAAAGAAGAAGGAGCCAAGCTATTCTCCAAAGCACCTGAGGGCAGGACAAGAAGCAATGGGTGGAAACTAATCAAGGAGAGAAGCAACATAGAACTAAGTAGAAATTTCCTGTCAGTTAGAACAATTAATCAGTGGAACATCTTGGCTCCAAAAATTGTGAATGCCCTAACACTGGAAGTTTTAAAGAAGAGATTGGATAACTCTGTCTCAAGTGGTATCGGATTTCCTGCCTAAGCAGTGGGTTGGACTAGAAGACCTCCAAGGTCCCTTCCAACTCTGTTATTCTATATTCTAAGTTTTCAAAATAAAGAAGGTGGCATTCGAAGCAACCTGTGCACTTTGCTTCACTGGGCAGTTCCACCTATTTTATTTATTTATTTATTTAAATAGATAAACATCTTCATTCTTCCCATTTTGTATCTGGTTCCAACAATTGGAGTGAATCCACAACAAGGCCTATCCAGAGATCACAGCAGACATTTTCTCTTTGCACCCTTTTGTAGAAACATCTGTCATTGCCTAGGATTGAACATTCAACCTTCCAAGTGGAAGGTGAACATCTTCACCTCTAGGCCACTGTGTTGCTCTCTTGCCTAGATCTATATATTTCCCCTGTTTCCCCCTATTTCCATATCTAGGTTTGTGTTACATACTGACAGCCAGTATGGTAGGTTCCACCAAGGTCCTCTGATCCGGTGGGAAAATACTAGATGGTGATTGGCTAAGACGTTTGATAGCACCCTATAAAAGGGATTGTTGTCAAACAGAAGGCTCCTGGATTATACATAGTTGTGACTAATAAAGAGTTGTTGTTACTGTTAGTCTGAATCTGCCTCTTCCATTCATTCACCCAACAGTTTGAATACATGATGGAGTACAGAGTAGATTTAGATTCTTCGGATCTTCAATCTGTGCCCAACTCTGACCCCTTGGGCTATTCTGATATTGCATTTGCTGGAGTAGTTTGGAGGAATGTGGAAAAACTGAGATTAGAAGTCGGTTACTATATTTATTTTATTTATTTATTTTATTAAATTTATACCCCGCCCTTCTCCTTGTTAGGACCCAGGGCGGCGCACAGGCATTATTAAAACCACAAAATACAATATCAATTAAAATATATTAAATTAATTAAACCCGTGCTAAAACCCATGTTAAAACCATACCAAATTAATTTATTTTTAAAAAGTCAGAAGTGGGGGCTATCCTAGGCCGGCTTGTTGGAATAGATACGTCTTAAGACGTTGGCGGAAGAGGCGGAGGTCCGAGATAGTGCGGAGGTCGGGGGGTAGGTCGTTCCAAAGGGCCGGGCCCGCCACAGAGATATGATCGTAATTGTAACTTTAGACTGAGGATTACATGTTGATGTCCTTCTTTCATTTCTTAAAAAATTCTCCATGGTTATTGTGTATATGTATGCACTTGTTTTTGTATTCCAGCATGTTTTAAAAATAACTATCTTGTAGGCTTTTCCCAGATTACCCAATAGCTTAAATAAGTGTTGCCACTTTTTATGCATCAATCATGTATTTTGCACAATTGCCCCCAGCATTGTCTGGAATCGGCCGTAGAATGCCAAGATAATGACAGAGATTGTGATCTGGTCAATTGGTCACCACGCTCCGTCGTGACCATCTGTAGAACATTTTGTTGCATGTTCATATGACAATTTAGCACACATCATGAAGCAATAAATATATAAATCAACTCCTTGTTTAAGGAATAATGCTAATAAAGTATGCTACAGAGCTACATTGCCATGCCTACCGCTATCATCTCACAAAGTGGTAATGAACAATTGTGGGCCATGTAACTGACTACCGTATAAGCACTGAAATGCTGGATCCAGTGGTGGGTTTCAAATTTTTTAGAACCTACTCTGTAGGTGTGGCCTATTTTGTGGGCGTGGCTTGGCAGTCATGTGACAGGGTGGGAGTGGCCACCTTTTAAAATGTGGTGAAACTCATTTAACAACGCTCCTGCTTAGCAAGCAAAATTTTGGACTCAATTGTGATGATACATTCTTTCTTTCTTTCTTTCTTTCTTTCTTTCTTTCTTTCTTTCTTTCTTTCTTTCTTTCTTTCTTTCTTTCTTTCTTTCTTCCTTCCTTTCCTTTCCTTTCCTTCCCATTGGGTCACTGGCAGTGGCGACCAGATTTACTTCCAGGTACGCCAGTGGAACCCCCTCTCACCGGTTCTCTAAATTTCACCAACTGGCTCTCGCGAGTAGGTGCGAGCCTGCAGAAACCCACCACTGGCTGGATCATAGCAGTATCATTTGAAAACAACATAGGTCATTATAAAACTATCAAAAGAAACCCATCCAGGTTCCAAGTAATAATCCCATAGCAAACAAAATTCCAAGGTCAGTTGATTCCTCAAAGAATAGTTTTATTGGCTATATCATATTGGCATGCTTCTGGTGAAAACTAACGTGGTTTTCACCTAATTAATAATAAATGTTTTCCCTTTTCCCCAAACAACCAATCACATGGTCCAATCATCAAACTTTAACCAAACGCCCTGGGTCCGTTTGGAGAAGGGCGGGGTATAAATATAATAAATAAAATAAATTAGCTCAGACAAACACCTAGGATTTGTACTTTGTCTATAGAGCCAGCTATGACCCCTACATAACCCCTACATGGCCCCATGGGAGTTTGATAACAGCCAATAGAATACATGGTCTTCCACAGGAACAGGAAGCTCAAATGCAAAGCCCAAGAGAAAGTATAAAAATCCCATACTCTCAACTTCATTTTGTCAGCCCATGTGGTTTTGAGCAGCTGGTTTTGGACACCTAGGATTTGCATTTCCCCTTTTGCCTATAGAACTACCTATGATCCCTGCTTAACCCCTACACGACCCCATAGGAATCTGACAACAGCCAATAGAATATTAAAGGGCATGTTCTTGCACAGGAACAGGAAGCTCAAATACAAAGCTCAAAGAAGGTGTAAAAACCCCTCACTCCCAACTCCATTTTGTCAGCTGCACCAGAACCCTGTGTTCACCCTTAAACCTTCTTTCCAATCAGCTTCCATGTTCCCAGTGTTTTTCTCCCAGCTTGGAACTGAACCGGATGGATATTTCTTCCCACACACATGCACGTCTCCATTCTTGATTCTTTGCACAAAAAATGCTTCCCAACTTTGCGCACTGAATTGTTTTCTAGTTTTCTAGTTTTCTTTCCTGTGACACATTGCACTTTGGGTGTCAGCATAACTACTCTGCTAGGGCCAATATAATAATAATAATAATAATAATAATAATAATAATAATAATAATAATAATAATAATAATAATAATAATAATAATAATAATAATAATAATAATAATAATAATAATCTTTATTGTCATTGTAAAAATTACAATGAAATTGGTTTTAACTTCACTGGTGCAAAATTATAACAGAAACAAAAAAGAGAGAAAGGAAAAAAGAAAAAACTAGCATGTGCATGGAGTGATTGCGGTTGAATTTAAAAGTCTCACAGCCCATGGATAGAAGCTACCTTTAAACCTGTTCGTTCGGCTGGCAATATGAACATTGCTAGGTAGCGTGAAGCCTGAGGCTAAATTTGTTTCTTCATTTTCCTGGCATTAGCAGCTAGCAAGACCCATCTGACAGAAAAATGGTTTCCCTTTTTTAAAATACAAAACCCCAGGGAGCTGAAAGACTGACATATGTAGGTTGAAAGATATCAATTAAAAGAATGCATTCAAGATGCTGACCTAGCAGACAGTTGCCATTGATGTCAAGAGGATGGAGGCACAGTGACATTAATCCACTGTAACAATATGATGATGCTAGAAACATTAACCACAGAATGGGGTTTTTGTTTCTAAGTACCTATGAGCAACCAGGTAAAAAAAAAAGTGAGCTATACCACCAGAAAATTACTTTGTGTATATTTGAACTGTCCTGTGCCTTGAGAAAATCAAGAATGCTGTACGGGCTGTTGGTTGGAAAGCAGCGGTTCTCAACCTGTGGGTCGTGACCCCTTTGGGGGTTGAATGACCCTTTCACAGGGGTCACCTAAGACCATCGGAAAACACATATTTTATATGGTCTTAGGAACCGAGATACCACTGGGGTGTGGGGGGCACCACAACATGAGGATCTGCATTAAAGGGAAGGTTGAGAACCACTGTTGTAAAGGTAAACGTTCCTCTTGCACATACCATATTTTTCGGAGTATAAGACGCACCAAGATTTTGAAGAGACAATTATTTTTTTAAAAAAAGGCTTTGCCCTCTGCAGACCTCCCAGAAACGGCCCATTTTTCATGAAAATAGGCCTGTTCTTTTTTTTTTTTTAAAGGGCATGCATAGCCTTTAGGAGGCTTGTAGAGTGCTCCTGGGGGCTGGGGGGAGGGCAAAAACAAGTAGAAAACGGGCCTGTTTTTGTAAAAAAAAAAAGGGTATGCATAGCACCACCAGGAAATGCATGCTGGCTTACGTCTTGTTGCGTGGCAACCACAGTTTAAATTTCTCTCACAAGGAAACAATATTATATCGTCTCACTCATTCTGAAGAATTTTTAAGGGGAAATAAGACAACTACTGCCTCTGGTTGCCAGTAAAATTCCCAAACCACTACCAAAATGGAGAAGATAGGAATTGACGAAGAGAAATAAATGCGTTTCAGCTCACTGTTACTTGTAAAAGATGCGATAGATTCCTGAATTTCTTTTTTTTTTTCCAATTTGGAAATGAAAAACAAATAAACAAGCAAATGGTGGTTTGCAACGTAGTCATCAAGATATGGATAATTGCCAAAGATCGTAAATGAATGGATTATCTGGAACCATGCCAATCAAATGTCAAAATCCCTCTAATACTGTAGCATTGCCACTCTGTGCTGAACTGAAAATGATGTTGTGAGTCTGAAACGGCTGGAGGTTTGAGCTAAAATACTGGTTACAGTATTTGAGTAAGGTGACCGGATTTTAACATTGGTAAAGCGGAACACCATTGACCTGGTGGGGGGGGGGTTGTTCTTGATTAAATAAATAAATTACTTACCTAAATTATCTGAATAGCTGATTTATTGACATCACTTGTTTAACTAGCACGCAGTACGATGTGTATCGTCTGAGAGACAGTTACAAAATGTTTTCGTCGTTGCCAATATCAAAAAATGCCATTGTTCATGAAGTCCAAACAATGGTGGTCGAATTCTAACAACTGATCAACAATGCGAACTTTGATAACTGGTTCTCGATAATCAGTTCTCAACAATTATTTGTTATTATTAAAGTTTAACATTATAAAATTAACAAAAATAATATAAAACTCATATCCTGGCGAAATAGCAACATGACCGCCGAAAACTGTATATTCCCTTCCCGTTCTCCCGCCGTTCCCT
This sequence comes from Rhabdophis nuchalis, assembly GCA_039707465.1. Taxonomy (NCBI): domain Eukaryota; kingdom Metazoa; phylum Chordata; class Lepidosauria; order Squamata; family Natricidae; genus Rhabdophis; species Rhabdophis nuchalis. The sequence continues at coordinate 51,416,614 of CM077649.1, forward strand.
AGCTTGTCGTGCATTCTTTCCCAAAATCAAGACTTTTTAAAAACGCCGCGGGACATGGGACAAATTGTTTAAAATCAGGACTGTCCCGCCAAAAGCAGGACGTCTGGTCACCTTATATTTGAGTAAGAGGATTTCATGCCTGCCCTATATGTGGTTGCCCGCTTTCGAATTGCTGGCTTGGCAGGAGCTGGAGCATGCGATGGCAGCTCACTGCCCCTCCCGTGGGGCAAGGGGTCTTGAACATGGGCCTGCCAATCAGCAGCCCAGTGTTCTCACCTCATGAGCCACCGTGCTCCCATGCCACAGGGTTGGAGTATTCTGCAACAGACTTATATAGTCTGATTCAGTGGCCCAGGCCTGTCACGCCACCGAACAGGTTCTCCGGGGAGCGCTGTAGGCACTGCCATCTTGTTTTTGGCTTCTGCACATGCGCAGAGCAATTTTTATTGCACTGTGCAGGAGCGCACAAAGCTCACGAGCGAACTGGTAGTAGTGGTATGATTAGTATGAAATATCATTATTTCTATTCTAGAAAATAGCTAATCACAGTGAATAAGAGAACTGGCACAGGGACTGTAATATTCCTTGAGGCTCATAAATATTTTTTGAGCACCTGCTTCCTTGTAAATTCAAGCCTCCCTTGAGTCAATTTTATGGCCACATCCACACTGTTTTCGGGGTGATAATAAGGAAACAAATTGTTGCATTTTTCCAGAACAATTTTTTTTTAAAAGTTCCAGCCTAATTTATAACCCTCCAGTTTCACTGGTCTCATCCCACCTAGTGATTCTGAAATCAATCAAGGAGAACTCAGTGTGAGTGCCTTAAAACCATGGAATACCTGAAATTTCAAAATATAGTTTTATGACAAGTATAGAACAAGAATGGACAATGCATGAACTCCAGACGTTGCCAACCCCCAATTTTCCTTGTCAAGGATGACCAACAACAAGGGGTAATAAGCGGTCTAGTCCAGCAACATCTGGAGATCATATATTATGCATTCATATAATAGAGGATATGACCTGCCAAAGTATTACTCCAAATCCGGAGGCCTCTTTAGTGTCATTTGCCAATGCTTTATGTTTCTGTATCCCAACATAATGTTCCCAGTGTTTTTATATCTACATTCTATATTTTTGTGATATGTTACTTAAACCCCTTTCATGCCCATTTCTCATATCCGGCATCCCCATAGCTAGAAAGTAGTATACCTCCCTAAGAGAAACCCTGAAATGAATAAACTGAATCACCCAATTACAAAACCAAATCTTCTTTTCATGATTTCTAAGGGGTCAAAGAGCCACACTGAACTTGACCATAATTCTTATTCAGAAATAACGTAATTCGTTTTTTGCTCTATAGCCAAATATGACCATAAAACAAGGAGTCTCCATGAAATAATTTTGAGAGAGGGCGAAGAACAGCGTGTCCACCCAGAATTGTCCTCAGGGTGTTATTAGCAAATGACTTTCTATGTTATAGATATGAGTGCTGCGAAAAACATTCAAAAGTCTTTCACAATATGTAGTAGCACAAGTAAGGATCTCCTCAAATTGTCGACGCAGCAATGCTTTTGCAACACTTACTGCTTTGCTTTGAAAGCTTTCCCTAGCTGCTTTTGTCTGCACATACACCCAGCCACTTCCATGCTGCTTCCACCTTCTATTCAATGATACTAATGAGTTTAGCAGACTCCCATTTGCAAATTGCTCTTTCAGGACTAATGCTGCTTTGTTATGGTTAATTGCGAAATCATATCCAACCCGTCGCGACCCCATGGACAACGTTCCTCCAGACCTTCCGAGCCTCTATCATCCTCCGGAGTCCATTTAAACTCATGCCGACTACTTCGATGACTCCATCCAGCCACTTCATTCTCTGCTGTCCCATTCTTCTTTTGCCCACAATCTTTCCCAGTGTTAGGCTCTTCTCCAATGAGTCCTTCCTTCTCATTAGGTGGCCAAAGTATTTGAGTTTCCTCTTCAGGATCTGGCCTTCTAAACAGCAGTCAGGGTTAATCTCCTGTAGGACTGATCAGTTTGATCGCAGTCCAAGGGACTCGCAGGAGTCTTCTCCAGCACCATAGTTCAAAGGCATCAATTCTTTGGCGCTCAGCCTTCCTTATGGTCCAACGTTCACAGCCATACTTTGCAATTGGGAAAACCATAGCCTACACTAAAAGTAACTATACACACTTTTGTTGGCAGAGTATGCTGTCTAGATTTGTTATAGCTTTCGTCCCCAGGAGCAGGTGTCTTTTAATTTCTTGGCTGCAGTCCCCATCTGCGGTGATCTTGGAGCCCAGGAAAATAAAATCTGTCATTACCTCCATTTCTTCCCCATCTATTTGCCAGGAATTGAGAGGGCTGGATACCCACGTAACACCGCTCTTGTGCGAGCTGCACTGGCTGCCTGTCGTCTTCCGGGTGCGCTTCAAGGTGCTAGTCATCATCTTTAAAGCGCTCCATGGCTCGGGACCTAGCTATCTGCGGGATCGGATCCTGCCTCATACATCCTCACGGCCGATTCGCTCCCACAGAGAGGGACTTCTCCGGGTGCCGTCCACTAGACTTTGTCAGCGGGCGACGCCCAGGGGAAGGGCTCTCTCTGTGGCGGGCCCAGCCCTCTGGAACGACCTTCCCCCCGACATTAGAACAACTACGGACCTCCGCTCCTTCCGTCTAAAATTAAAAACACACCTTTTCTGCTTGGCCAGCCTAGGGTAGTCTCTCTATCTATGGTTTTTTTTTAGTAAATTTAATTGGGAATTTTAGTGAACGTCAATTGGGAATTTTAGCACAGGAATAATGTTTAATTTGCCTTTTAATTATGTATGTATATTTGTATATGTATATTTATTGTCTTTTATCTTCCCTGTGCACCGCTCCGAGTTCCCTGGGGGAGAGGGAGCGGTCTATAAATTAAAGTTTATTATTATTATTATTATTATTATTATTATTATTATTATTATTATTATTATTATTATTATTATTATTATGATCTTAGTTTTCTTAATGTTAAGTTTCAAGCCAACTTTTGCACTCTCCTTCTTCACCTGCATCAAGAGACTCTTTAGTTCCTCTTCACTTTCTGCCATTAGAGTGGTATCATCTGCATATTTGAGGTTGTTGATATTTCTCCTCGCAATCTTAATTCCAACTTTTGATTCATCTAGCCCCACCTTTCTCATGATGTAGAGGTGTTCCAAAACAGATTGGACAACCATTTATCTGAAAAGGCCTCCACAGTCCCTTCCAACTCTGTTTTTCTGTTTATCTGCTATTCTGAAGCTTTACATACCATGTTTCCGAAAAATGAAGTACCTCTTTTGAATGCTATATTCAACATGATGTTAATAATGCCACCATGTTAACTTTATAGCCTCTGTTTTTATAACCTGTTGCTTGTACATGCAATAACAAAGCAATAAGTCATAGATCATAGTTACGGTTATTAATCATAAGATACAAGTGATAAATCATGGACACCAATAGGAGAAAGTAGTAGGATAGATGAGAAGATGAGAAAGATGAGACAATGAGGAAGATACTGACGTCATGCCCTTGTGACGTCTCGTCTGGACTACTGCAATGCTCTCTACATGGGGCTCCCCTTGAGATGCACTCGGAGGCTACAGCTGGTCCAGAACGCAGCCGTGCGGACAGTTATGGGAGTTACTAGATACTCCCATGTAACACCACTCCTGCGCGAGCTGCACTGGCTGCCTGTGGCCTTTCGGGTGCGTTTCAAGGTGTTGATTATCATCTTTAAAGCGCTCCATGGCACAGGGCCTAGTTATTTGCGGGATCGTATCCTGCTCCATACATCCCTTCGGCCGATTCACTCACACAGAGAGGGACTTCTCCGGGTGCCGTCCACTAGGCAATGCCAGAGGGTGACGCCCAGGGGAAGGGCCTTCTCTGTGATGGGCCCGACCCTCTGGAACGACCTACCCCCGGATATTAGAACGACCACGGACTTCCACACCTTCCGCCAAAAAGTAAAAACTTATTTATTCCATCTGGCCGGTTTTTGCCCCAGTCTGTTTTTTGCAAATTATCGATTTGGTTTTAATGGGTTATAATTTTAATGTTTTAAATTCTTGTACAGGGTAATTTAATTCATTTTTAACTTTGTATGTTTTGTATGTTTTTAGATAGTTTTTAATTTTCCTGTACACCGCCCCGAGTCCCTTCGGGGAGAGGGGGGCAGTTTATAAATGTAATAAATTATTATTATTATTATTATTATTATTATTATTATTATTATTATTATTATTATTATTATTATTATTATTATTATTGTCCTTGGATGCTGTATTTTTACATAAAGCCATGTGAGATTTTTTTTTCTGGGTTAATTCTGGATTGCTCAGACAATTGTTGGGGGAAGTCTAATTGGGCAATTGTAAAGGAATCCCACATGTTGGAGGGAAGGGCCTGAAGGATGGCATTTGGTCATAGTTATGCATAACATAGACTGAATGGTATGGTGAGTCAGGCCTGCAGCCATCTTTTCTTTTGGATCTTTGGCCTGCCACACTTTCTATTATGCATTTCCTATTGTGGGAAGATGGGAGGGGGGATTGTACGGAGTTAGATGCTATGTAGCCGTAACAAAATTCTTTCTAGAAAGCCAAGGTCATCTTTTGTCTTTGCACCTCTGCACCTGACCGGAACTGGATGGGTGGAACTGCCAGCATGGCAGTGGAAGTACTGGAGCAGATAACACCAGACATTTCACTAGAAGAAAAAAAATTCAGAACTGCATCTCACTTATAATAATAATAATAAAACTTTATTGCGGTCATAGACCAAAAGACAAGATAAACAAATCACATGTGGATGTACAGCCGGGCCCCACTGAAGGGTGGGAGACAACAGACAAAATCGATGGCAAGGACCATTCTGTCAACCGTACCATCTAACCATTATAGAGATCTAAATCTATGGTTTAGGAGTAAGATCAATTCGAATTGAGCATAAATAGAAGATACCATATAAAGATTTACATGCGATCTACATGTCAGCACCTGATGCGGCCACCGAGTGGTACGCTGCAAACAATCAGCACAACTGGCCTCAGCCAGTGGGACCAACCCGACCCTTCCCACGGTTCTTACAAGCTAAGACTGCAGCAAAAAAACTTGCAACCTTCAATGTGGTCCTCGAGTCAGTGTCCTGGAGAAGAAGGCGAAGACTCTGATTTCTGGTTAGTCTGGGAAATCTTTGGCAAATAGGGGAGATGAGTTGTAGTCTTTTCTCCTGGTAGTAGGGGCATGTGAATACAATGTGAGCTAGCGATTCCAAGGATCGACCGTCACATGAGCAGTGGGTGGGCTTTACACCCCCAGAAAGTCTGCTATCTAGGGCATTCGAGGAGATCACGTTAAGGTGTGCCTTTAAGAACTGCACCTCACTTATGTTGGCCATGTCATATGGGAGAATTCACTGGAGAAATCTATTATGTTTGGAAGAGTTAGCGGTAGAAGGAAACCAGGCTGTCAAAGAATACAGTGGCTGGACACTATCAAAGCTGACACCAACCAGAGCATAGAACAACTCAAAGAAGTAGTTCAAGATCAGAAGAAGTGGAGAGGCCAGGCCCAAAGAATTGCTGAGAGCCAGACATGACTGAATGGATTATATCATCATTATTATAGATCAGATCTGTCAGTCACTTGATAATTTGCACCTTTTAACTTGAATACAAAGTGTTCCTCTGTCAGGCCTGCAGCCATCTTTTCTTTTGGGTCTTTGGCCTGTCACACTTTCTATTATCCCACTATGCATTTCCTATTGTGGGAAAATGGGAGGGGGGATTGTACGGCATTAGATGCTATGTAGCCATAACAAAATTCTTTCTAGAAAGCCAAGGTCATCTTTTGTCTTTGCACCTCTGCACTTGACCAGAACTGGATGGGTGGAACTGCCAGCATGGCAGTGGGAGATTGGACCATGTGATGGACTTGTGGATGTGGGGGCAAGATCTTGAACTGTCAACTAGGTGGGGAAAACTGGGAAGCTTTCAGATTCGGGTTTTCCCAGATGTGCCAAGATGATTCTCTTAATAAATTGGAACTTTGAGGAATGCTTTGTCTTGGACTCTGGTTTAATTTTGGACGCTATTTGGAACCCTGACACGGTAACCTAGAGGTGGAGCTCTCGCGTCACAATGAGGAGGCTGTGAGTTCAATCCTAGGTAGAGGCAGATATTTCTCTCTCTGGGCACGATGATATATCTGCTGAATATAACTCCGCATTGGTGACAAGAATGTCATCTGGCCAGTAAATACTCAGTTCCCTTCAGTTGCCCAGGCTCCACCCTGCAAAGGATTATGGGGTCATTAAAAGAAGAAGCTGATGCACAATATAGGCTGCAAGTTTGGAAGCTGGTCCAGTTATATTTTGGGTAAATTCACCAAGATTAATGAAACACAACATGGATTGCGATCAACCTAATCACCCAGATCTAAGTGGATCTAACTAAATATAATTAGTGTAACAAAAGACAATTTCCAATCCGTTTGAGATAACCAAATATTGTCATGCTGTTTTTGGCTGACGAACAATTTGGCCAATGGAATAATTATAAAGCCCAGAGAGGAATTGAGTTGACAGTATAGAGACCTTGCAGAAAACGAGTAAGTATGTAAGTAGGTACAAGTGATCCAAAAATTAGAATTAAATATTCAAGAGGGTTTTAATTTTATGAGCGCAAGCTTGTTGCATTTCAATTATTTTAATTCCGTTTGTTCTCCCATTTATAGAAGCTTTATTATATTGTTCATCTCCCAGGGTTATGCATGTAATGCGGTCAGCCATATAAATTTTTATCAATAACTAGCTATACCCGGCCACGCGTTGCTGTGGCCCAGTCTGGTTAAATGGCCAACCAATCTGTGTGTAGATCTACACCTGCACACATACACCCAACCACCATATAAGCCCCAACCTACCTACCTACTGTATTTTTCTCTATCTATCTATCTATCTATCTATCTATCTATCTATCTATCTATCTATCTATCTATCTATCTATCTATCTATCTATCTATCTATCTATCTATCTATCTATCTATCTATCCCTCTACCTACCTACCTACTGTATTTCTTTCTTTCTCCCTCTACCTACCTACCTACCTACCTACCTACCTACCTACCTACCTATTGTATTTCCCTCTCTCTATCCCTCTACCTACCTACCTACCTACATACATACCTACCTACTATATTTCTCCCTCTCTATCTCTCCCCCTATCTACCTACCTGCCTACCTACTGTATTTCTCCCTCTCTGTCTATCCCTCTACTTACCTACCTACTGTATTTCCCCCCTCTATCCCTCTACCTGCCTACCTACTGTATTTCTCCCTCTCTGTCTATCCCTCTACTTACCTACCTATTGTATTTCTTGCTTTCTCCCTCCACCTACCTACCTACTGTATTTCTCCCTCTCTATCTATCCCCCTATCCACCTACCTGCCTACCTACTGTATTTCTCCCTCTCTGTCTATCCCTCTATCTACCTATCTACTGTATTTCTCCCTATCTATCTATCCATCCCCCTACCTATGTACCTACCTACCTACCTACCTACCTACCTACTATATTTCTTCCTTTCTCCCTCTACCTACCTACCTACCTACCTACCTACCTACCTACCTACCTACCTACCTACCTACCTACCTACCGTCTTTCTTTCTTTCTTTCTTTCTTTCTTTCTTTCTTTCTTTCTTTCTTTCTTTCTTTCTTTCTTTCTTTCTTTCTATCTATCTATCCTGCCTACCTACATACCTACCTTATTTCTGACTCTCTATCTATCCCTTGGGGGTCATCTAGTCCAACTCCCTGCTAGGCAGGAAGCCCTATACCCATGATGGCGAACCTATGGCACGGGTGCCACAGGTGGCACACAGAACCATTTCTTAGGCCACTCGAGGCATTGCCCTGTCAGCTTCAGTTTGTATGTGTGCCCTGGCCAGCTGATTTAGGCCTTCTTTTGAGGCCATCTTTTGCCCTCTGGAGGTGGGGGAAGGCTGTTTTCACCCTCCCCAGGCTCCTATAAACCCTCTGGAGCCTGGGGATGACGTAAAAAGCATGCCAAATGCAGGGGGTCATGCACATAGCATTATGGATGTGGCACACCTGTGCACATCACCCCTGCACTCCCCCTGCTATTGGCACGTGAGCCAAAAAAGATTAGCCATCACTGCCCTATACCATTTCAGACTAATGGCTATCCAACATCTTCTTGAAGACTTCCAGTGTTGGGGCATTCACAACTTCTGGAGGCAAGTTGTTCCACTGATTAATTGTTCTAACTGTCAGGAAATTTCTCCTCAGTTCTAAGTTGCTTCTCTCCTTGATTAGTTTCCACCCATTGCTTCTTGTCCTGCCCCCAGGTGCCTTGGAGAATAGTTTGACTCCCTCTTCTTTGGGGCAACCCCTGAGATATTGGAAGGCTGCTATCCTGTCTCCCCTAGTCCCTCTTTTATTAAACTGTATTTCTCCCTGTCTCTCTATTCCCCTATCTACCTACCTACTGTAATACAATAGCAGAGTTGGAAGGGACCTTGGAGGTCATCTAGTCCAACCCCGCTGCTCAAGCAGGAGACCCTATGCCATTTCAGACAAATGGTTTTCCAGTCTCTTCTCTCTTCAGTGTTGGGGCATCCATAACTTCTGGTGGCAAGATGTTCCACTGGTTAATAGTTCTCACTGCCAGGAAATTTGCCCTCAGTTCTAGGTTGCTTCTCTCCTTGATTAGTTTCCACCCATTGCTTCTTGTTCTGCCCTCAGGTGCCTTGGTGAATAGCTTGACTCCCTCTTCTTTGGGACAACCCCTGAGATATCGGAAGGCTGCTATCATGTCTTCCCTAGTCCTTCTTTTCATTAAACTGTATTTGCTGTCAGATGGGTGATTCTTTGTTACAGTTTGGTTCAGTTCGTATTAAACAGTTTAAAGCAGCTGCCTGTCTCCGTTTTTTTTACCCCAGAGAACAGTCCTGAGCAGAATTTCTCCCCCCCCCCCCCCTCTATGGGCCACCTGGGAGTTTGCTATCCTCTGTGCCTTTTTGGCCCCAAGAGGCCGCTGTATGAGGCCTATTCCAACACTGACAGTTGAAAAGCAGTTTGATGGGCGTGGCTACAGGGTTGTTTACACACATTCTATTCTATTATCGGAAGTCCTTGGCTACGTTGTCTCAAAGTTTCGTGTAAATCGGCCCAGTAGTTTTTGAGATTAGTGGATTCGTACAAACTATTTTACATTTTTATTTATATAGATAAACAGACAGGCAAATAAACCTTTATACACTCTTCCTGCCAACACCACCTTTTTAAATGTGGTATCATGATTCAGCTATCCTGGTTTGCTACAATCCTCAGACAGATTAAACCGAACAACTATAAACTGAGGAAATAAATTTAAAATAAGGAAATAACTTAAATCCCAATAGTCTGGTTACATAATATCTTCTTTCTCTATCTTTTTCTGGACGAAACTAGACATCACAATAATAACTAGTTTCAACCACTTAGAATTTGCAGAGCAGGAAGTCAGGGCATGCTGTGAGTCCCAATTATCAAAAAAGTATATCCGGTGGAACCTAAGAAATAAGGCCTACTCTTGGTGGGTTCTTCTTTGGAACACCATTCCCTCAAAACTAAGAGGCCTTATTGCAGACGTGTCATTCAGCAGGTTCTGACCAGTTCTGGAGAACCGGTAGCGGAAAGTTTGAGTAGTTCAGAGAATCAGAAAATACCACCTTTGGCTGGCCCCACCCCCATCTATTCTTTGCCTCCCAATTCCCAGCTGATTGGGAGGAAATGGAGATTTTACAGTATCCTTCCCCTGCCACGCCCACCAAGGTAGTAAAAAAATTGAATCTACCACTACCTTATTGGTTTTCTGGGAGGTCTTGAAAACATGGTTTTGTTAGCAGATTTGGAGACCCCCAAGCTGACCAAGAAAGTTGTCTAATTGTGTTGTCACCACTGTGGGATGTAATGCTTGGGGGTGAGTGGGTATTAAATTGTGATTTTTTAAAAATAAACTATGCATTTTTAATGTTGTGTGTTCATTGTGAGCTGCTGTGGCCTAGAGGTGGAGCTCTCATCTCCCAATCAGGAGGTTGTGAGTTCAATCCTAGGTAGAGGCAGATGTAGGGTCTCCTGCTTGGACAGGGGGTTGGACGATCAGGGGTCTGCAAAGTCGGCTCTTTTAAGACTGGTGGACTTCAATTCCCAGAGTTCCCCAGCCAGCTATGCTGGCTGGGGAACTCTGGGAGTTGAAGTCCACCAGTCTTAAAAGAGCCGACTTTGCAGACCTCTGGACTAGATGACTTGCAAGGTCCCTTCCAACTCTGTTAATCTGCTAATTCTGTCATTGTGTGTGAGTTGGGTGGCCATATATATATATATGTTTAATAAAAAGTGAATAAATAAAACCTGTAATGGATTTTTCTCAGGATGGTTAGTTTTATTAGGGCTGCCAAACTGTGCTACAAAAATCTAAATGATCACTAGATCAATGGCACCAAAGAAATATATAAAAGTTTCTCTGCTCTCATTTATCAATTACCTAGATTTTTGCAGCTCTGATGTGGCAATTCTCTTTTTATCTAGAGAGGGATGGCTGATTCTGCTTTTGTCACTTTATATCTTGTTCATCTCCCCTTGTTTGGGCAAGTAGACCCAAAACGACTATATATTAAAGTATCTAAGCAACATGACAAAAGCTTTTTGCAGAAGCTTTAAGTAGTGCTGAAAAAAAAATGCTCATATGATCTCTGCAGTGTGCTAAGAGAACTCTCGGTACATAACAACCACCATTTCATCTGTCTATGTGGATCTTGTGAGGATTTAAAGAAATGAGGCACTGAACCACTTTTCGTCAACCCTGAAGCTGGCCTGGCCGAAGCTATCTTGGAGCTTCAGTGCTGCCACACTGGACCTGAGGGAGGGGGGAATTAGAGATAGCTAGGGTTGTGAAATCAAAATAAGATACTTTCTCTTGAGAACCAAGGACGTTCTCACACTTGGCCAGGGGAAAGAGGAGTGATATCACCAGATCATTAGACAGCACCTTGATTGGAAATATGTGACTGATTCAGTGGAGGTATTCAGCCGGTTCTCTCTGGTTCAGATGAACCGGTAGCGGCAACTGCAGGAGGCTCCGCCCAGCCACCCCGACATAATGCGTAAGCATTGCGTGTGCACAGATGAAGTGGATATAAGTGAAGCTGTTCTGCCTTGAGCATTGTAGGCTTGCTCGGGGCATGCAGTTAACTCCACGCTTAGGATTCTTATTCAGATCACATTTATTATCAGGCATTCTTAATAGCAAAACTTACAGTTCAGTGTTAAGATACTTCTGACTTTGCATAATCTGTCCCATCATGTGGTGTAAAAATATGATGGTTTCACTCCCATGCTGAGCGGAGATACAAACACTACTATTCTGGTTCACAAAGGCATTCAAACTGAACGGCTATAAACTTTGCACATGGGCAAAATGTCCCAGTGGCCAATCAGAAACAGAGATGTGACCACATGTTATGGAACTACATTTCCCATAAGGCAGTCTCTGCCTACATTTCCCATGAGGTAGTTTCTTAAAGGAGACATTCTTAGTTCCTACACTAGCTATATACTGCTGGGGCAGCACAGAATCAATAGGGAAGGTAAGTGAATCCCACCCCTGAATGGATTGATTAGGGTCGAGGGAAAAACTTACTTTTAATCAGACACAATTTAGCGACCGAACGACGAAAATAACGGTTTGGAAAACAATTCTGCAGAAACCAGTGATGCCAGTTCTGAATAAGTTGTGCACAATTCCCTGGAGGTGGACTTTGGGATTTGAAATATCTGAGGGGCTGATTCATGTTTTCATCCATAGATATGTAGTATTAACTCAGGGGAAAACATAAAGCCATTTCCCTCTAGAGCGCAATGCAGCCTTTTCAAAGCATCATTAATGGCAAGGTCATGAGTCGTCCTTTTTGCTCCACCGATTCAGACATTGTGTGACCCATGGGAGGTCACTGCCTATGTATAGAGCACAATTAAATCAAGGTTAGACAAGCAGGTTTCATTTAATACAAGATTGAGGTGCCAAAAATCTTAGTTCCTTAAACAGTCAATAGCTTAGAAGGTTTTCTAAGACCTCAGGCTGGCTGGTTATTCTGGAAGCTGAAAACCAATGTGCCATTAAGCCAGCCTCATAAGCAATGCAGCAATGTGTTCACATATTGACCTCTATAGCTGAGCATTTAATTTAAACCCATCCAATTGGGCTTCATTGAATAAGTGATGACTAAACAAATAATGGCCTTGTGCAATATATTAATTTAAGTATGGCATTGCTGGTTAAGTAACCTTCATTGTCAGAAGCCTAGACAAGCAGTTCTGTTCCAGAACTTGAATTTTTCTGGATGGGAAGAGAAGATCTGCCCCATCACATGAAAATAGGAATTTGTTTATAGTCCCTAAAAGGTTAGAACAATAACAGAGGTAGAAGGGACCTCGGAGGTCATCTAGTCAAACCCCTTGCTCAAGCCTATACTATTTGGATTGGATTGATCACTTATGGCATGGCTCTTTCTCTTTTCTCCTCGCATTGAGGTTCCACTGAAAATCTGGAAGTATCTACACTGTTTCCATGAAAATAAGACCCTCCCCATATAATAAGCCCAATTGGGCTTTTGAACACATGCGCTAAAATAACCCCCCCCCCCCAAAAAAAAACCACAAGTCCTCCCAGAAAATATTTAACTGCATGGCAGCCAATCCCCGCCATTTCCTCTGGTTACTTCCCGCACAAACAACATACAGTGAGGAGGCACCGCCGGAGGGGGCGAAAGGGAGGGGAGAACATGCCCTATGCACCCCACATGCCCTTACCTAATGGCCGCTCCCACAATCCTAGCCACCGTGCCCCTTCTGTCATACTAATGGCCACCACAAAAAGAGTGGCAGGCCCAGTGACGCGCAACACAGTAGCAGTCATGAGGTGATCACACTCACCTCCTCCTGCACCTCAAAAATAATAAGACCTCTCCGAAAATAAGGCCAAGCACTTATTTTTGGGGTCAAAAGAAGATAAGACCTTGTCTTATTTTCTGGGGAACATGGTACCATTGCCTAGTCATCAGCCCATTCCTGTATTCAAAATGTTTCTCCTCAGTGCATTTTGGTAATTAGCTATGCCCTCAACAAGAGTTAGGACACAATGTTGAAAGGTCCTTGATGCTCTCTAAGCTTGGTTGTTTTCTTGGTTGTCTCTCTGAGCACCAAGGAGCCCTCATTTGGACCCTGGACAGCATATTGCTATGATATGAAGACACTGTAATGATATAGCAAGGATAGAATGATGCTACAGATCTCGGGTTAATGTCAGGGTTCCAAATAGCACCCAAAAGTAAATCAGAGTCCAAGGCAAAGTATTGCTCAAAGTTCCAATTTATTAAGAGAGCCATCTTGGCACATCTGGGAAAACCCAAATCTGAAGGCTTCCCAGTTTTCCCCACCTAGTTGAAAGTTCAAGATCTTGCCCCCACACCCACAAGTCCATCACATGGCCCAATCTTCCACTGCCATGCTGGCAGTTCCACCCATCCAATTCCAGTCAGGTGCAGAGGTGCAGAGACAAAGGATGACCTTGGCTTTCTAGAAAGAATTTTGTTATGGCTACCTAGCATCTAACGCCGTACAATCCCCCCTCCCATTTTCCCACAATAGGAAATGCATAGTGGGATAATAGAAAGTGTGACAGGCCAAAGACCCAAAAGAAAAGATGGCTGCAGGCCTGACAGAGGAACACTTTGTATTCAAGTTAAAAGGTGCAAATTATCAAGTGACTGACAGATCTGATCTATGATAATGATGATATAATCCATTCAGCCATGTCTGGCTCTCAGCAATTCTTTGGGCCTGGGCTCTCCACTTCTTCTGATCTTGAACTACTTCTTTGAGTTGTTCTATGCTCTGGTTGGTGTCAGCTTTGATAGTGTCCAGCCACTGTATTCTTTGACAGCCTGGTTTCCTTCTACCGCTAACTCTTCCAAACATAATTGATTTCTCCAGTGAATTCTCCCATATGACATGGCCAACATAAGTGAGATGCAGTTCTGAACATTTTTTTTTCTAGTGACATATCTAGTGTTATCTGCTCCAGTACTTGCTTGTTAATCACTTTTGCTGTCCAAGGAATATACAGTATGTAGTAGTAGTAGTAGAAGTAGTTTACTTTATTGTCATTGCACCTCTTACAACAAAACTAAGTGCCCTCTTCAGTGTGCATTATAACTATAAAAATAAAACACAAACACCCACCCTTCACATTCTATACAATTGAATTGAAAACTCCTGAAATTGCATTAACACTGCACTACATAGTAGAATTCAATATAGTTACTGCCCTGGGGTAGAAACTGTTTTTCAGCCCATTTGTCCTTATTTTTTATTATCCTGGCCCACCTGCCAGATGGTAATAATTTTTTTAAAAAGGGGGCCCAGGATAAGATGTTTTGAACTTTCTTAAGGCAGCGGGAGCTACAAAGCTCTTCCAAAGAGTAGAGAGGACATCCAATGATCCTCTGGGCCAGTGATGGCGAACCTTTTTTGCCTCCGGTGCCAAAAGCACACCCTTGCGCAATATTGCACGCACTCGGATGCCCACCCCCATAATTTAATCCTCCCATGCCATGCCCCCTGTGCGTGCATGCGTGACATTCCGCCCTCCTGCCCCGCGCATACACACACAACTTTCTTGGAGCCTGGGGAGGGTGAAAACGCCCCCCCCCTTCCCGGAGGCCTTCCGGGGGCCAGAAACAGCCCATTTTCCAACTTCCGGTGGGCCCGGTAAGTCCATTTTTCGCTCTCTGGACACTTTCCTGAAGCCTCCAGAAGACAAAAAACTGCTGAAAATCAAGGCCGAAAATCAGCTGGCCAGTATGTGCATGTGTGCTGGAACTGACAGGGCAACATCTCGTGTGCCCTCACAAATGGCTCTGCGTGCCCCTTGTGGCACGCGTGCCATAGGTTCACCATCACGGCTGTAGGCAATGATGTTAACCCTCTGGACTGCTGTTCCATCTGCCACTGTGCAATTGGCAAACCATATATGGCAGCCTTCTCCAGCACCACAGCTCAAAAGAGTCAATCTTTTTTTCCTGTCTTGCTTTTTTAAGGCCAACTTTCACAACTGTAGGTAGCTATTGGCAACACGATAGAGAGAACTGACTTATATTTGGTTGTCGGGCTGAGGTCCTTGCTTTTCCATATTTGGCTCTTGTTCATCATTGCAGTGCAATGTCAGTACAATCTGACATTTTTATATGATTTTATTTGATTTTTTAAAATATTTATTTATATCATCCCACTTAGTGTGCAAGAGCTCAGGGTGGTATGCTTAGTAATCCTTCCCTGTTGTTTTCCCATAACAACAGCCTTTTTGAGATAGCCTGGGTTGAGAGACAAGGAATGTTTCTAGACAGCCTTTGAACCCTGGGCCCTAACGAAGAAAATGAAATTCAGTGTAGAGAAAGGTAAAGTCTTACATTTAGGCAAGAAAAACCAACAAGTACACATATAGGTTGGGAACAGTGGTGGGTTTCTGCAGGTTCGCACCTACTCGCGAGAACCGGTTGGTGAAATTTAGAGAACCGGTGAGAGGGGGTTCCACCGGCGTACCTGGAAGTAAATCTGGCCCACCGCTGCCAGTGACCCAACGGGAAGGAAAGGAAAGGAAGGAAAAAAGGAAGGAAAGAAAGAAAGAAAGAAAGAAAGAAAGAAAGAAAGAAAGAATTTATCATCACAATTGAGTCCAAAATTTTGGTTGTTAAGCAAGAGCGTTGTTAAATGAGTTTCACCACATTTTAAAAGGTGGCCACTCCCACCCTGTCACATGACTGCCAAGCCACGCCCACAAAATAGGCCACACCTACAGAGTAGGTTCTAAAACATTTGAAACCCACCCCTGGTTGGGAGAAACCAGGATTAGTAGCAGTACCTGTGAGAGGGATCTTGGAATTTTAGTGGACAACCAATTAAATTGGAACCAGCAGTGTGTGGCAGTAGCCAAAAAAGCCAATGAAATCCTAAGTTGCATTAACAGAGAGATTCAATCAAGAACAAGTGAGGTACCACTCTATAAAGCCTTAGTAAGAACACACCTAGAATACTGCATCCAGTTTGGTCACCACATTATAAAAATGATGTTGAGACTCTAGAAAGAGTACAGAGAAGAACAATAAATATGATTGGGGGACTAGAGGCTAAAACATATGAAGAATGGGCATGGCTAGTCTAGTGAAGAGAAGGACCAGGGGAGACATGATAGCAGTCTTCCAATACTTAGGGGCTATCACAGACAGGAAGGGGTCAAGCTATTTTCCAAAGCACCTAAAGGCCAGACAAGGAATTCAACCTGGAAATAAGGAGAAATTTTCTGGCAGTGAGAGCAATCAATCAATGGAACAGAAATTGCTTTCAGAAGTTGTGGGAGCTTCATTACTGGAAGCTTTCAAAAAGAGACTGGACTGCCATCTGTCAGAAATGGTGTAGGGTCTCCTGCTTGGGCAGGGTGGGGTTGGATTAGATGATCTACAAGGTCCTTTCCAACTTTGTTATTCTATTATTCTGAATAGCCCTTCGTTCCTTTTGTTAGGCATTAGGCTCTTGGACCTTACAGCTGGATTAAATAAATGTCACCAGATCTTGTGGGCCATCGTTCAAACAAGAAAAGTCAAACTTTGCATCCTGTAGGATTTTTTTATTTGCATGTCGATACTTACATCAGAGTCAAAAATGACATTCCTTCTCCAAAGATTTTACTGGTAGAAAGTAATAATAATAAAAATAATGTTATGATAACATTAGCAAATGGCTAGCAAATTGAATATGAGCTGGCAATTTTTGGCTTCACTGTTCATGATATAGGCCAGTGATGGTTAACCTTTTTGGTGCCGAGGGCCCAGCGAAATCCCAAAATGCAAAGCGAGCACCCCTGTGCATGCGCCCCCTGTGCCTGTGCCCTGACCCCCCCCATGTGAATGCACGTGTGCCCCCATGCATTCATGTGCATCGCCGTGCACCCCGTGGCCCATTTTTGGCTTCCAGGTTGGTGCAGGAGGCTTTCCAGGCCCAAAATAGGGTGCAGGGGGACCATGCACAGGAATCCCCAAAATGCAATGTGAGCACCCCCAGCACATGCGCCCAATTTCCTGCACATGCGTGGCAGAGACCCAAACACCAGCTGGCCGGCGGGAAGTGCACATTCATGCATGATGGAGCCGGGCTGGGGCAACGGCTGGAGTGTCCACAGAGATAGCTCTGCGTGCCCCCTGTGGCACGATTGTCATAGATTCACCATCATGGATATTGGCAGAAGGCAAGGCCTTATTACTAAGCTTATTACTAAACACATAGTTCTGGTGACACACGAACATGCAAATAGCCAGTCTTTTTACACCTGCCAAAAGGAAATCAAAACTGTGCCTTTCAAGCATTTACAATGTTTTCTATCTCTGGCAGCCCAAATTAAATAATGTACACTGTTCCTAAAGTCAGGCTGACATTATCCATGTTTTTGTATGCAAACCAAGCTCATAAATGAAACAGGAGCCAGATGGAAAAATCTACTGCTAGATAGGACGTAAATGTGAAATATCCTCCCTTTAAAGAGGAAAATGGGTTACTTTAGATCCTGGGAACACACATGTTTTTATTTTTGTTACTTTTGCTCCCCATAACTGATGACACATTTCATTGTACACAACCCGTTTTTGAATACATCCCTGAAAGATTTCCCTCCACTTAACAAATAAAGATTTTTTTTCAGTTTCCAAGAAAATGAAAAATACTCCCTAAATTGTAGAAAGGCTATGATGTAAGCAAAGATGACTATTTATTTTCCCTTCTGTAAGAATTTACAATAACAGCAGTTTTGAAGGAGAAGCATCAAGAAACAACAATGTGGGGTACATAGAGAAAGAAATAATTTTCAAATAATGAAGTAAAAGCTATTGCTGGTACATCCAAAGGGTACTTTTTCAGGAGGCAACTGAAGTTTTTTGTTTTTTCTTTTGAAGACGTTTTGCTTCTCATCCAAGAAGCTTCTTCAGCTCTCACAGGATAGTGGGGAATGGGAGTCCTTGCAGACATCTGGTCATTTGCATCCTTTTTAGAGGGTCGTTGAAACTTGGAGGTTTATCTGTGTCCTCAGGGTCACCTGAATTAGTGCTCCTGGTTCCTGTAGTCTGCAATTTTTCTCTGGGAATCCATTCCTACTCCCACCCCATTCAAAGGGTGTTCATCCTAAATTGTATAGCTGAAAATCTGTAGAGATTCTCAGTCATCCAGGTCATGGTTGCCCCAAAGATACTTTTTCAGGAGGCAACTGGACTTTGTTTTCTTGTTTGAAGATGTTCTGCTTCTCGTCCAAGAAGCTTCTTCAGCTCTGACTGGATGGTGGGGAATGGAAGGATTTATATTCCTTGCAGACAGCAGGTAATCTGCCTCCTTTTAGTGGGTCGTTGAAAGGTGCAGATTACCAGCTGTCTGCAAGGAATATAAATCCTTCCATTCCCTACTATCCCTACTGCTGAAGAAGCTTCTTGGATGAGAAGCGAAATGTTTTCAAGAGAAAAAACAAGGAAGTCCAGTTTCCTGAAAAAAAGCATCTTTGGCACAATCATGAGTTGGATGACTGAAAATCTCTACAGACTTATTGCTGGTAGAATGTGGGAGTAGCAGACTTTTTTCTCTTTTATTGTAATGTTATAAATCTTAATGCATTTAATGCAAATTTAATGCAATTGACATTTAATGCAAATGTCAATGCAATAATATTTCTATAATATGATTATAAAATTAAAAGTAAAGCTTTCCCCTGCCCAGTTATATCCAACTCTAGAAGGCAATATCATCTCCATTTCTTAGCTATTTATCTACTTGCATTTACATGCTTTCAAACTGCTAGGACTAGGGGAGGACTAGGGGAGACATGATAGCAGTGTTCCGATATCTCAGGGGTTGCCATAAAGAAGAGGGAGTCAAACTATTCTCCAGAGCATCTAGAACAAGAAGCAATGGATAGAAACTAATCAAGGAGAGAAGCAACTTAGAACTAAGGAGAAATTTCCTGACAGTGAGAACAATGAATCAGTGGAACAAGTTGCCTCCAGAAGTTGTGAATGCTCCAACTCTGGAAGTCTTTAAGAAATTGTTGGCTCTTATCAAAAAGATTATATAAAAAGGGGGTCTGGTTCAAGTGGTTGATGCCCGAGGGAATGTTAGTGTTCTGGGAGGGGGGGGAGAGTAAGAATTAAAACAATTGCAGAGGCGGAAGCCTTTCTTAAAAAACATTCCCCAATCCTGGAGGTTAAAAATGGGGGAACGGGAGGGGCCACAGCTCCGCCCACTGGAGGTCAGGAAGAGGAAGACACAATTGCTAGAAGACTCAGATCTCACAAATGACTTTTTTTTCTATATAGTATAACCTTTATTTGGATGTTTATAGAAACAAATGATTGATTGCATGAATATAAAATGATATATTTGTATCTCTTTCCACTTTGTAGGGAAATGAAAAATGTATTGTATTTCCTTTTTTTTTTTGTATGAAGCCTCAGAGGGGGCCGACACCTCCGACATAGATGTCCTCAAAATATCTTTTTAACACCTTATACCCTTTTCCTGATTTTAAAAATTTGTAAAAACCAATAAAACTTTTTTTCACAAAAAAAGAAGAAGAAATTGTTGGATAGCCATTTGTCTGAAATGGTATAGGGCAGTGATGGCTAACTTTTTTCGGCGCGCGTGCCAAAAACGGGGGGAGCGCAGGGGGGTTGTGTGTGGGCGTGCCACACCCATAATGCTATGTGCACAACCTCCTGCTTTTGGCGTGCTTTTTTCTCCCTCCCCAGGCTCCAGAGGCTTTCTAGGAGCCTTGGGAGGGTGAAAACAGCCTCCCCCACACCTTCAGAGGCTTCAGGAGCTTCCCTGAAGCCTCCAGAGGGTGAAAAATAGCCTCAAAAGAAGGCCTAAATCAGCTAGCCAGCGCACTCCAGTGTGCACTGGAGCTGACAGGGCAACGCCTCGTGTGCCCTAAGAAATGGTTCCGCGTGCCACCTGTGGCACTCATGCCATAGGTTCGCCATCACGGGTATAGGGTTTCCTGCCTAGGCAGGGGGTTGGACAAGAAGACCTCCAAGGTCCCTTCCAACTCTGCTATTGTATTGTATTGCTAGATGGGCAGGAGCTGGGGCAAGTAACAGGCACTTACCCCATGGTTTGGTGCTTGGGTCTCGAACCTGGACTGCCAGTTTTCCAGCTGACAAGCTCAGCATCTTTAACCGCTAGGAACATTCTATTTTTTAGACAGCTTAAATAGCATTCAGTGTTGAATATTGAAAGCATAACATTATGACCATGGCATATCATATCAAAGTAATATTTACGTGATAATAGCTTCCGTTTGAAATGAATTACTTCAGCATTAAGATCCCCACTGTATTATTATTTTGTGTGTGGGTGTACAGTATGTGATAAAAAGGAATAAAAGGCAGACAAATCAAATTTCAATAGCAGACTTTCTGAGTCAGTCTGTCCATTTAGAAATTTGAGCATCTTCCAAAAAGGATCCCATGAGACAATGAATTATCTTGCAAAATTGCTGCCATGGAAGGTGCAACCAGATACAAATATTTCTTCACCAGAAGGCATTCTTAAAAAAAAATGGATATCAAAGTCTGGTGTTTTGCTTTGCAGGATGCCCACTTTCCTTTTAATTATCCTTAATTGTATATAAAATACATAAGTAAGTCCTATGGTCCAGGTAGGTTGTGACATGCCAAAGATGTGTCTTTAAGAATCATGATATATTATTATTTTTTGTCTAAGAGGATTTCTTAGACATCACAACTTTGAAGCAAATTCTATCTAAAGTGATTACAGATTGAGACCTGATTAGTACTTTAGGGACACAGTGGCTCAGTGGCTAAGACTCTGAGCTTGTCGATCAGAAAGGTTGGCATTTTGGCGGCTCGAATCCCTAGCGCCGCGTAACAGAGTGAGTTCCCATTACTTGTCCCAGCTTCTGCCAACCTAGCAGTTCAAAAGCATGGAAAAATGCAAGTAGAAAAAATAGGAACCACCCTTGGTGGGAAGGTAACAGTGTTCCGTGCGCCTTTGGCGTTTAGTCATGCCGGCCACACGACCATGGAGACGTCTTTGGACAGCGCTGGCTCTTCGGCATTGAAACGGAGATGAGCACTGCCCCCTAGTGTCGGGAATGACGCACATATGTGCAAGGAGAACCTTTATCTTTTAGAGATCACTGGGAAAACCCAAGATATAGATTAGACCAGAAATGTAAAAGAAATATTAGCAAAAATGAAATGACAATTTCTTTGTGGTTGCAAACGAAAGAGAGAGAGAGAGAGAGAGAAAGAGAGAGAGAGAGAGAGAGAGAGAGAGAGAGAGAGAGAGAGAGAGAGAGAGAGAGAGAGAGATGACATTCTCTATTAGTGCCTCCCAAGGCATTAGGAAAGCCAAACACTCAGCTGTAGAAATACATGTTGAAATTACAGGTTATGTTTAATTTGGCCCTGAGGTGGAAGCCTTTGGTTGCCAGAGTCCATGGTTCAAGGAAGAGATGAGAATCAGCAGAGGATGTTGGGTATGTGTGCGTTCCAAAGTGAGTTGACTTTGATAACATTGTAGTTACACCTAGGATTTATTTCTAGCTCTTGGCCAAAAAAGCATCACTGTCTCGCTGTTGCCATGGTTAATCAATTCAATCCAATCGTTTTCTACCCCTTTTCTTTTCTGCTTTGTGGCTTTCTGCTGCTTTGCAGAACATATATTTGCGAGGATAAGCAAAGGTAAGAGAGGTGAAGGCCGTAAAATAAACTAATTAGATCTGCAGATGAAGTGTGACACACACAGTTGAATCTCCCTTGATTTCAGGAACTGATTTGCCAAGTGATTTTTTTTTTCTCAAATGGGAAGGACAGATCCAAAAAAAACAAAATAAAAGCAGTTTCTTTTAACTAGCTCATTTTTTTTTCTGAGGTAAAACTAAATCTCCCATTTGATCATTTTTATAATTGTGATTAAAAAAAGAAACGAATACTTCAAATAAAAAGAGCCTTACAGTATTTATATGCGTCCATCACAATCCTTAAACATGGGATTTAATCTAGATTATAGAGAAATATCTGCATTTGTTTCTAGATTATAGCTATCTCCATGATTGCATTATCATGATGGTATCATTTCTAACCATAAAATTTCATTAATAAAATAAAGAAAAAAATAATTCAGCAATGACAGTGTCCTTTGGTATAATGACCATTTTGCCATCAAGAAGTTACCCCTGGTATTATGAAAAATCTGATTTATTCGGTGCCTTTAACCCAAGCTGCCTCCTTTTGGAGAACTTCAAATGTTCTAGTAATAAACAAAAAGAAAGAAATTAATTCAAAGATGATCTCAACTGGAATATAAAAGAAATAATGCTGTAACTTAAATTTCAATTTTCTCTCGTTTGTAAGGCAAGAGCATATTCAAAAATGCCGAGGCCTTATTTTCCCCAAAGGGTGATTTATCATATATCATACATAGTCATAGATAAGCCAAGACTATTAGGTGCCAAAATGCAGATGGGCTTATCCACAAGTATATACTGTAATACTTTTTTAAAGTCCCCGCATTTCCCATATATACTAGTGGTGGGTTGCATACCGCCTGCCCAGGTGTACCGGAGTCTGCCCGGAGCACCAGATAACATTCCAGTACGGTACTCTGCAGAACTCACCTGCCCACTCGAGCTCCTTACCGGTCGTTTAAGTCTTCGGCACTTCTGTGCACGGCGCATACAGTGCCTGCGCAACGTTCTGTTGAGCAGCTGGAGCATCGTGGAGACTCGCGGAGGTGCAAAGATGCATGTGTGCGCTGCGCTCATCCATGTGGATGCCGCCGGCTCCAACCGGGGATCCAGAACCCACCACTGATATATACTTACAGATAAGCCCATATCTGGATAAGTTGGCTCCCAAATTTTTAACCAAAATGCAACAAATAATTTTGTGTATCTGTGGGTCAGCTTATCTGTGGGTGGCGTATTTTGATTAAAACTGATATGGGCTTATATGCAAGTAGTAGGTTTGATGGAATTTAATAACATGGATTCCCAGGAGGGTTGGGGTGCATTCCAGAAGAATAGGAGACAACTCAGTGCAGATACTGTGTGTTACATATTGAGGCTGGAGCAATAGGCTCCACCAACGTCCTCTATTCCAGTGGAAAAATACTCAAAGCCGATTGGCTGAGCCATCTGACAGCTCCCTATAAAAAGGGCTAGCTGTCAGACAGGCCAGCACTGGATTTGTACGTAGTTATCTAATAAAGAGCTGTTTGTTGTCACTGAAGCCTGAATCTTGTCTCATCCACCCTATCTAACAATTTGTGTGAGAGAAAGAGAGTGAGACAGCTCCTCCTTAACAGTTGCTTGGTCGGGCCAGATTCTGTCTACAGATATGGAAGCAATAAGGAACTCAGCTTGGAAAGAATCTTCATGTGTCATTCTTGGTTTTTATTAGGCCTGACATAATCTGAAATGGTATAGGTCAGTGATGGTGAACCTTTTTTGGCTCCCATGTGAAAAGCGGGGTGAGCACGGGGGGTGGGGTCATGCGCGGGTGTGCCACACTCATAATGCTATATGAGTGACCCCCACCCTCGCGCACATATGCAGCCGACCATTGCCATCCCTGCTTTTGGTGCAGTTTTTTGCCGTCTCCAGACTCTTTCTACCCTGTTTCCCCAAAAATAAGACCTCCCTGGATAATAAGCCCAATCAGGCTTTTGAACGCATGTGCTAAAATAAGCCCTCCCCTGAAAATAAGCCCTCCCCAAAAATATGGCAACACAGCAACAGCCATGAGGTGACCATGCTCACTGCCTCCTGCACCTCAAAAATAATAAAACCTCCCTGAAAATAAGGTCAAGTGCTTATTTCGGGGGTCAAAAGAAAATAAGACCCTCTCTTATTTTCAGGGAAATACGGTAGGAGCCTGGGGAGGGCGAAAACAGCTTCTCCTGTCGTCCCCCCCCCTGGATGCCCTCCGTAGAGCGAAAAATGGACCTACAGGGAAACTGGAACTTTGGGAATAGGGACCTCCGGTTTGCTCGTAGATCTGTTTTTTGCCCTCCGGAGCCCTCAGGGAAGCCTCCAGAAGGCCCCAGAAGGCTCCGGAGGGCAAAAAACAGATCTACGGAGAACCCAGAAGTTTGGGAATGGTGAATTCCAGTTTGTCCATAGGGGCGCTTCCCTGAAGACTCCGGAGGGTGAAAAGCGGTCCTATGAGCAAACCAGAAGTACATTCCTGAACTTCCGATTTGCCCATAGGGCCAGTTTTTTGCACTCCGGAGGTTTCCTTGAAGCCTCCGGAGGGCGATAAAAGGCCTCAAAAGAAGGCTGAAGTCACCTGGCCAGCGCGTGCATGTGCGCTGGCCAGCTGGCAGGGCAACACCTCGCATGCCCTTAAAAATGGCTCCACGTGCCACCTGTGGCATGCATGCCATCGTTTAGCCATCATGGGTATAGGTTCTTCTGCTTGAGCAGGGGGCTGGATCAGATGACCTCCAAAGTCCCTTCCAGGTATTCTATTCTATTCCAATTCTATACAATTTGAAGGGGACATTTTGCCCATTGATTTCAACCCAGGAATTACAATTAATGAATTCCCCCTAAATGTCTAGCCAGTCTCCACTGGTACAGAGTATGCGTTCATTGAATGGGGGCATTCCACATCTTTCAGTGATTGGTTTCACCATCAAAATTCTTTTACTTTTAGGAGTTTGTTGAATGAATTATTAGGAATAGGCCAGGAGAGAACATGTACAATATGTTCTACAGATGGCATCTCCCACCAGCGAGAATTGCAAAAAATGTTCCCGGAGTGCTCACTTATCTGTTGGAAATGCAACCAACAACATGGAACATACTACCATATATGGTGGACGTGCACATCCGCGAAAAAATATTGGAAAAAAATAAAAGATTGGCTGGAGGAGATTACTACACACCAAATTGTACTAAAACCTGAATTATTTTTGTTAGGAATTATAAAAGGAAATTGTGAAAAACATATTAGATAATTAATTCTACACATAATCACAGCAGTGACAATTACATTCGCACAAAACTGGAAAAATAATTATACACCAACAGAAGAAAATGTGATAAAAAAATATTGGAATGTGCAGAGATGGATAGGCTCATGAAAGAACTAAAAGAGAAAGAAGAATCTGAATATTACTCCATATGGGTTTTATGGTATAAGTGAAAGGGGGGGGCAGGAAAGCAGAAAAGAAAGGAAGAAAGATCAACAAGTTAATAAATAACTACAAAACCAGAAAATGATTAAAAGATAGGCATACGAGATATTCTGTAGCAAATAAGTATTATACAAAATGACTCAAATGTAGTAAAGGTTGTTATACATAGAATATATATATTGATAATTGTTTTCACAACTTCCTGTTAGGGCCCCATTAAGGGAGGAGACATACTGTTTCCCTCTCTGCCTTTCGGCTCATCACCAGAGACCATCTAGACAGAGAACCATGAAATTACGTTGTGTAAATTTTTTAGATATGTGTGTTAGTTTTTATGAGCTGATCAATAAATTTAAATTTGAGAGACCAAGATAGATCTATTTCGAGCTTATTAGCTCTCATCAGTTGACCACACCCCACTGGGATTCGAACTGGGGCTGCAATGCATCCAAGGCAGAAGCCTAGCACTACAGCCTAACCAGGCTCTACCCATTGCATCAGCTAAGACAGGAGTATTTAGTATAGATAATTGTTTTTCACAACTTCCTGTTAGGGCCCCATTAAGGGAGGAGACATACTGTTTCCCTATAATATTGACATACTGTTTCCCTATAATATATACATATAATATATATATATTATATAGAATGAAAAAAAGATGTATGAAATAATATAAATGCGCACACACATATATATGTAAAGTTATAGTTATAAAAGATTTATTTGTATAGATTAAAGAATCACAACAGATATGTAAAAAAAATGTTATGTGTTGCAAAGATGTGAAGCTTGTACAAACAAACTTTTTAAAAAAATTTAAAAAGGAATAGGCCAGGTGTGGGATTTGGGGATTCTCCGAACTGCACAGAATCTTAGCTAGAGGTTCTCCCAAACTCCTGCAAACCCCCATCAGCCCACCACTGTAGACTATAATTAACTCCCTTAACAACACTGTTGCATGAACCTCTCTGGTTTAAAATTACTGTCCAGATGCAAGTCAAGTTTATTTTATTTATTACATGTATTAAAGGCATTAAATAAGTTTAATAATAATTACGTAGAATTAATAAATAACAATCAACTAAACTAACCAGCTAAAAGCACCGAGCAAAGGGGAGGACTTCTGTCTTTCACTCAATCAACCCCCTGTATTCTGTATTGTATCTGTATTGTGTTCTGTAGACACCTCCTCAACAAGCATATCGCTTTTATATGTTCCCCCCTCTTGTAACCCATCTCTCTCGCTCTCCAATATCATCAAGTCCATCTCTTTGGGTTGATGAAAATGACACTCATAATTTACTGTGTGATTCTCTTCCCTTGCTATTGCTTCCTGTTTCATTTCAAGAAACGGCATCCTTAAAATTGCTCTATTCCAGTGAGGGAACTCTCCTCGCTAGATCTTTGTGTAATTGTTATGGTGGATTTGCTTTCTTGTTCTAAAAGGTTCAAGCTCATCTCCTTTATTTCCCCATACTCTGAACGTTAGGGTATAAAACCAAATTCCAGGAGCATTACGAGCCAGTGTTTTTCTGATTCAGTTACTCCAACGGAAGTCATTTCCCCATTCCCTGAACATTGCACAAATCTTTTTCTGAGATGGGTTTCTTCAGGTTTTCTTCTCATCCCTCAGTTGTCTCATTGTCAGAACTTTTTAAAAACTATTTTAAAGCATTTTTTTTACTACCTATTCGCCCAAACCGGTAGTAAAATAATGCTGAAAATAGTTTTTAAAAAGGCCCAACGATCAGCTGTGCAACAATCAGTTGTGCCTGATTGTCTGTGAGGTCCCTGCTTGTTGCAGGGGCCATTTTGTGTCAAGTCCAGCTGCTTTTACATTGTGTGCAGGTCAGTGGTGCCGCTTTTGTGTTATTTTTGTGTAAAGTATGATCGTTTGTTTTTGAGCTCTCTGTGACCCTGTGAGGTTCCTGCTTGTTGCAGGGGCCATTTTGTGTCAAGTCCAGCTGCTTTTACATTGTGTGTGAGTCAGTTGTGCAGGCACACCCATCCGATCACATGACAATCGAGCCACGGCCATCCGGTCACATGACCACCAAGCCAGGCCCACCCGGTCATATCACCACCAATCCATGCCCACCAATCCATGCCCACCAATCCATGCTCACAAAATCACACCCACAGAACCAGTAGGGAAAATGTTTGAATTTCACCACAGCCAAGAACCCACCAAAGTCACTAATGCAGGTGTCCACCAAAGAAGCAAACTGTTCTCAAAATGAATGGGTGATTGGACATCATAATTAGACACTGTGAACATCCGTGGGTTGGGAGAAGGCAAAGCTATTATTTAACCATGCAAGCATCGCGTGGGAAAAAAACAGAGCTGGTTTTCCTTCTTCAGTACCAAAGCAGTGTATCCAATAAAGTTTTGCTTTGGGGATTACAAAGTTCTTGAGAGTGCCTACTTTTTGGGGGGTTCACTAGTCAGACCATTGACAGAATTTAGCAATAGTGTTGCTGGCCCCAATTATAGTTATTAAGTAAGAACTATCTTGCTTGCTGTTGTGTACTCTTTTTCCCTGTCTTCACTATTTTCTTTGACTTTCTTTGTCATGGATGATTCTTCTATCAGCTTCTTTTTTCATTGTTTGGGTGGGAAAACTGTCATCCTCTTGAAAGAGCTGAAGTATACCACTCGCTGTTCTGATACTTTTTCTTTTTCTTCGAGGACCACTATAAGCGTGTACTTGCTAGAGTTGCCAAGTTTTTTGGCAGGAACACACACATGTTGTAAGCATTGCAAGTCACAGCTGCAGAATCCTCTCAATTTTTTTTCGGTTTTGTTACTTCAGGCACCACCAGAAAAAAAAATCTTTCTGTTCCCTGTTCAGTTTCTCAAGTAGTCAAGTACCAACTCAGAACTTAATGATGGATATTTATTAGAGACCACCATATTTCCCTTACAGGAAAAAAAATGGCTGCAATAGAATTCAATTCAATTGAAAATTGCTCATTGCAAATTGAGAATAACATTACCAATAGTTAAGTTCTGCTCATAGGCCATCAACATTCCCATTGCTTTCCTTGGGACAGATGTTGTTAGGGTAGCTTGCACAACTGAAAGAAGAACATCCAGAAAAAAGACAAATTTGGGACTTCTTCTTTAAGAACATTAATAAGGTTGAGGATCTTATTTTAAAAAGAAATGACCACAAGTCTTTGATACTTCCAGAGAAGAAAAAGATTTTACTCCATGAAGATAACCTGGAAGGCGTGACTTAAATTTAATAAGTTAACTGGAATCAAGAGGTTGACAAAATTAGCTCAGACAAGAACCTAGGATTTGCATTTCCCCTTTTGCCTATAGGGCCAGCTATGACCCCTACATAACCCCTACATGACCCCATAGGAATCTGACAACCGCCAATAGAATATTCATGGCATGTTCTTGCACAGGAACAGGAAGCTCAAATATACAGCCTAAAGAAGGTATAAAACCCACCCACTCTCAACTCCATTTTGTCAGCTGCCCAGAATCGCATGTGGTTCTACTTCATCAATAAACCATCTTTCCAAACAGCCTCCATGTTTCCAGTGTCTTTCTCCCAGATTAGAACCGAACTAGATGGATATTTCTTCCCACGTTAGTAAGTCTCACCTACTCAGTCAACAAAGAGATATCGTTTGTGCCTACTACTGCTGTGCAGGCCAAAATAGGTTGGTGGGAGCGACATGCATAAGATGACCAGATTTTAATATTGGTAAAGCGGGACACCATTGCCGGGGGGGGGGGGGATAGGAGAGCTGTGCAGGTGGGGCTGCAGCCGGAGCCTGCGCGTCCCTGAACTTTGCACCGCCACAATGCGCTGAGAGCTGGTGGGGTTCCCGGGCCAGCCACTCTCAGCGCATTGTGGCGGCAGCGGCGGCGGTGCAAAGTTCAGGGCCGCACGGGCTCTGGCTGCAGCCCCGCCCGCACAGCTCTCCTCCTCCTCCTCCTCCACCTGCTGCCTGCCTGCCTGCTGGCTCGCTCCTCCCTCGTTGGCCCGCCCCTTCCGCCTGCCCGACAGCCCGCTCTGGCTGCCGCTTCCTGCCCGTGCCCCACGCCGCTGCCCTAGCCCCAGGCCACCTCTGAGCCCATGCAGAGCGCCTGCGCCCGCCCCGCTCCACTGCCCCAGGCAAAAAGCGTGACTTTTTAAAAACCCCGCGGAACGCAGGACAATTTCTTCAAAAGCGGGACTGTCTTGCCAAAAGCGGGACATCTGGTCAGCTTAGACATGCAGGATATGGCCCCTAACTTGGTCCTCATTCCCCACTTGTTTGCAGAGAAGAAGCTCAGCTTCTTGTCCAATGCATACATATCTCTGGGATTCTGGAGTCTCCAAAACTGTGAGGCCAACTCCCCAATCTTCTTCTGTGACTATTATCAAATGAAGTCATCTTTTTCTCCTGTTTGCTTTTCTGCTGCAAGTTGTTTGACTTGTTTGTCTGCTTCAACTACATCGGGGCAACTCTGCAGTTAAAAACTCTGCAATGTTCTTTTTCTATGCCAGCAAAAAGCCTCTTTTGGGAGATTTCTGGTTTTTGCTCAGAATGAGAAGAGGTCATGTTCACCTCGTTGTCGGATAAGCCATGCCTCTTTAGGAAAATTACATGCATTCTGAGAGAAGGACAAGAAGCACAACCACTGAGCCATACGGATAGCATTGCTGATTTCATTAAGTGTCAAAATCTATATAAAATTGGGGAGGGGAGGAAGTTCTCTTCAATTCCCTCATCCTCAGGGCCAATCCTACCATTAATAATAATAATAATAATCTTTATTGTCATTGTAAAAATTACAATGAAATTGGTGAGATGATGAGACATGGTGGCGCAGTGGCTAGAGTGTAGTACTGCAGGTTACTTCTGCCGGCTGCCGGCTGCCTGCAATTTGGCAGATCGAATCTCACCAGGCTCGAGGTTGACTCAGCCTTCCATCTTTCCGAGGTGGGTAAAATGAGGACCCGAATTGTTGGGGCCAATATGCTGACTCAGTAAACGGCTTAGAGAGGGCTGTAAGAGCACCATGAAGTGGTATATACTGTAAGTCTAAGGGCTATTGCTCTTAAGTGAACTCTACTAGATTCATCGAGTATCTTTATGCTATGGATCTGTGCGCATATAGGGGAGAAAGAATACTTCATTATATCTTAATAATTAACCTACTCAGTAACCTTTGTTGGAGAAATAGTCAGAGGTGTTATAATGATTAATACCTTTTAAACTGCACTAGCAAGCATCTATTGCAGCGATGGCTAACCTTTTTTGGCTCGCGTGCCAAAAATGGGGGGAGCGCAGGGGGTTTGTGCATGGGCGTGCCACACCCATAATGCTATGTGTGTGACCCTCTGCTTTTGGCACGCTTTTTTCGCCCTCCCCAGGCTCCAGAGGCTTTCTAGGAGCCTGGGGAGGGTGAAAATAGCCTTCCCTCCCCACCTCCAGAGGCTTCAGGAGCTTCCCTGAAGCCTCCAGGGGCCAAAAAACGGCCTCAAAAGAAGGCCTAAATCAGCTGGCCAGTGCACACATGTGCGCTAGTGCTGACAGGGCAACGCCTTGCGTGCCCTAAGAAATGGTTCCTTGTGCCACCTGTGGCACCCGTGCCATAGGTTCGCCATCACTGATCTATTGCATGGATCTACTGTCTGAAAAGCTACCAAGAGCAGCTCTAGAGGATCCAATATCTTATCTTGAGAGAGGACCCCAGTTACTGGGGTGGGAGAAGTATTCGTTCCCCCCCCCCCATGTGCCCTCTTCTACTCACCACTCCCTGGCAGCAGATTATCATCTAACCCATAGTTACCCAGTAATTACCATTTCTAGAAGAGTATAAGAATACAGAATAGAGTCAGAAAGGACCTTGGAGGTCTTCTAGTCCAACCCCCTGCTCAAGCAGGAGATCCTATACCATTTCAGACACCTAGCTGTCCAGTCTCTTCTTAAAAGCCTCCAATGATGGAGTATCAACAACTTCTGAAGGCAAGCATTTCCACTGGTTAATTGTTCCCACTGTTAGGAGGCTTCTCCTTAGTTCTAGGTTGCTTCTCTTGATTAGTTTCCATCCATTGTTTCTTGCCTTGCCTTCTGGAGCTTTGGAGAATACGCTGATCCTCTCTTCTTTGTGGAAGCCCCTTATATTACTGTAACGCTCTCTACATGGGGCTCCCCTTGAGGTGCACTCAAAAGCTACAGTTAGTGCAGAATGCGGCCGCGCAGGTGGTTATGGGTGCCTCAAGGCAAGCCCACGTAACACCTCTCCTGCGCGAGCTGCACTGGCTGCCTGTGGCCTTTCGAGTGCACTTCAAGGTGTTGACTACCATCTTTAAATCCCTCCATGGCTCGGGGCCTAGCTATATACGAGACCGCCTCCTGCCCCATACATCCCTTCGTCCGCTCCGCTCCCACAGAGCGGGTCTTCTCCGGGTGCCGTCGGCTGGGCAATGCCGGCTGGCGACACCCAGGGGAAGGGCCTTCTCTGTGGCGGGCCCGGCCCTCTGGAACGACCTACCCCCCGACCTTCGCACTACCTCGGACCTCCGCCTCTTCCGCCAACGTCTCAAGATGTACTTATTCCAACAAGCCGGCCTAGGATAGCCCCCCGCTTCTGACTTTTTAAATATAAATTATAATTTGGTAAGGTTTTAATAATGGGTTTTAGCACGGGTTTAATTAATTTAATATATTTTAATTGATGTATATTGTATTTTGTGGTTTTATATAATGCCTGTGCGCCGCCCTGGGTCCTAACAAGGAGAAGGGCGGGGTATAAATTTGATAAAATAAATAAATAAAAATAAATATATTAGAACACTGCTATCATGTCACCCCTAGTCCTTCTTTTCTCTTGATTAGCCACACCCAATTCCTGCAACCATTCTTCATATGCTTTAGTCTCCAGGTCCTTCAGCATCTTAGCTGCCCTTGTCTGCAACTATCAAGTTGAAACATAGTGTGATATCCACAATGGAGGTGATGTGGGGTTGAATAGAATACAATAACAGAGCCGGAAGGGACCTTTGAGGTCTTCTAGTCCAACCCCCTGCTTAGGCAGGAAAACTTACACCACTTCAGACAAATGGTTATCCAACCTCTTCTTAAAAATTTCCCATGTTGGAACATTTACAACTTCTGGAGGCAAGTTATTCCACTGATCAATTGTTTTAACTGTCGGGAGATTTCTCCTTAGTTCTAAGTTGCTTCTCTCCTTGATCAGTTTCCACCCATTGCTTCTTGTCCTGCCCCCAGGTGCCTTGGAGAACACCTTGACTCCCTCTTCTTTGTGGCAACCCCTGAGATTTTGGAAGACTGCTATCATGTCTCCCCTAGTCCTTCTTTTCATTAAACTAGACATACCCAGTTCCTGCAACTGTTCTTCATATGTTTCAGCCCCCAGTCCCCTAATCATCTTTGTTGCTCTTCTCTGCACTCTTTCTAGAGTCTCCACATTTTTTTTACAATGTGGCAACCAAAACTGGATGTAGTATTCCAAGTGTGGCCTTACCAAGGCATTATAAAGTGGTATTAACACCTCACCAGTTAAGAGATGAGGATGGTAAATAGGACCTTGGCCCTCATTCATATCTCAGTTTGACACTTAAGTAGCTACTCCTTTCCATCTGCTATTGGTCTTCCTATCTCTGTTGCTTTTGGGAGAACGGTCTAAGAGTAATCCAATGCTTAAAGACATAAAGATATATTTTACGTGGGAAATTGCAGTTCTGCAGTCAATTCTTACCCAAGGAAAGAGTAAAATAGGCTTGTAATCTACAGATGAGAACATTATATCACGCATCCCCCCCCCCCGCCCAGGCATTTAGACATCGTATTTGAGGCCTTGGACCTCCCGCTGCTGGCTGCGCTCTAGCAACAGCGATTATATGCATTATTGATCATCGTAACTGGAATTCACTTTTTAAGACTCTTGCTTATACAGTGCATGTTTTCTGTAGCTGGATTGGAACATCAGTGTTGCAAGCAATTCTACATTTGAAAAAGTTTCCACAAGCTCTGCTGCTTTTATTTTTATAAAGACAGCACCTATGAAAATCAGTGGTGCTGACAGTGGTTTCTGAAACATGTGTTTTACTACCAATTCTGTGGGCGTGGCTTGGTGGGTGTGGCAGGGGAAGGTTACTGCAAAATCCCCATTCCCTCCCCACTCCAGGGGAAGGTTACTGCAAAATCCCCATTCCCTCCCCACTCCAGGGGAAGGTTATTGCAAAATCCCCATTCCCTCCCCCACTCCAGGGGAAGGATACTGTAAAATCCCCATTCCCTCCCCCACTCCAGGGGAAGGTTACTGCAAAATCCCCATTCCCTTCCGATCAGCTGGGACTCTGGAGGTTGAGAATGGATGGGGGCAGGGCCAGTCAGAGGTAGTATTTACCGGTTCTCCGAACGGTTCAAAATTTCTGCTACCGGTTCTCCAGAACTAGTCAGAACCTGCTGAATACCACCTCTGATGCAAATATACATCATATGATCCGTATTGAATTGTTTCCCCCACCCCATACCTGTTAGTGTTTAATTTGCCAACTTTCTTTCACAGGAGTATGGTGATCAAACCATTTTAGATTTTTTGCCTTTTCACTGCTGATACTAACTTATACACCACAGAGCTTGGGTTTGGGTAATCCATTCAATGTTTCATTGTTATTTATTTTTTAAAATCAAGTTTCAGAATGTGAGGTAGAAATAAATTTCCATTTGCTTTGCCCAATTTTGTTTGTTTTCCTGTGTTATTTCTAAAGGAAAAAGTAGTTCAAGAAGACACACTCAGTATTACTGTGGGTACTATTTATTACCTCACCAACAAGACTAATAGCCAGTGATCCCCCTGACATCCACAAATTGGTCCAGCCCTTATTTTGAAGCCAGCCAAGTTGGTAGCAAATTCCACAATTCTAAGGCAAATTCCATAAAGCATTCTGTTAAAAAAAAATATAACTTTTTGTTGTGGCCCATCAGCTGCCAGTGGAGCTGGTGGCAGACTCAGGCAGTGAGGAAGTTGGGGAGGAACATGGGCCAGTCCTGGAGTCTGGGGAAGCCTCTGATGAGGGCTCTGTGTTGGATGCAGAAATGGGACCAGGGCTGTCCAACAGTTATCAGCTGCCTTCGGAGTCACAGATCAGTGGGGCAGAAGAACAGCTGGAGCCTGTTCTCAGTGTACGCATGTGCAGAGCTGCCAGGAGAAGGGAACAGTTAAGGAACAAGGGCCAACTCAGGAGTAAAGGCACAGATGGATGGTGAATGGCCCCTCCCATTGGGAATAAAGAGGACCGAAAGGGGAGTGGAGTTTGCAGGAGACAATCAGTTTGTTTCATTCGTGTGAAGATTTGTTTGTGACCGTCAAGAGACTCCTTGCCAAGTATTTTCTTGTACAGCATTGCGTTTGGAAGATATCGGCCTGGCAGCTCTCCAAGCCTGATAAGGTCTGTGGTTGTAAATTCACCCTTGAAAGACTTTGTGCCAGGATTTTGCTGGATGTGAATGAGAGGAATTCACATTAGCTTAATAACACTTGGGTCTACCCTGATTTTTTTCAGAATTCAATTTCATTGGCAAGACTGCTATGTGCTATGGCTAACTTGCCTTCAATCAGATGAACATCAAAGTATTTTTAATCCCCTTCTTAGTGCCCCCCCCCCCATGTTTCATGTTTCTGAAAGAAGAAGAATGTCTATGGAGATTCTCAATCATCCAGATCATAGTTGTCCCAAAGATGCTTTCCAAAAGGCACTTTCTCAGTTTTTTATCCCTTGAACTGCTTTTTCCAGTTAGTGCAGAATGCGGCCGCACGGGGGATCTTGGGAGCACCAAGACACTCCCACATAACACCTCTCCTGCGCGAGCTGCACTGGCTGCCTGTGGCCTTCCGGGTGCGCTTCAAGGTTTTGGTGACCATCTTCAAAGTGCTCCATGGCATGGGTCCTGGTTATTTGCAGAACCGCCTACTGCCACATACCTCCATCCGACCTGTCCGCTCCCAGGGGGAGGGCCTCCTCAGAGTGCCGTCTGCTGGACAATGCCGGCTGGCGGCTCCCAGAGGAAGAGCCTTCTCTGTGGCAGGCCCAGCCCTCTGGAACGACCTGCCCCCTGACCTTGGCCTCTTCCGGCAAACATTAAAGACTTACTTTTTTCATGCGGCCGGCCTGGCAAAGTGTGTTTTTACTATCATTTTAATAGGGTTTCTTATTATTTTAACACAGGTTAAATTTATTTAATTTAATTTTAAATTTATCTATTGACTGTATTTATATGTATTTTATCCTTTATTATTCCTGTGCATCGCCCTGAGTCCCTACGGGAGAGAGGGCGGTATACAAATCAAATTAATAATAATAATAATAATAATAATAATAATAATAATAATAATAATAATAATAATAATAATAATAATAATAATAATAATAGTATGAGAAGCAAAACGTTTTCAAGGAAAAAAAACCCACGAAAGTCCAGCTGCCATTTGGAAAAGCACCTTTGGAACAATAGAAACAGAAATTCCTTTTTCGTTATTCCTTGCTATCCATTAGGCATAGGCAACCTTAATTTCCCTTAGATCCAGGAAAAAAAAAATAACTTTTTAGCACATTCTTGGGGAGGGGAAGGTTTGGACCACGTGTTTTCTGGAATTAAATCCTCTGAACAGGAACATGTTTTGACACGGTGTTCCAGAGGAAATAGACTGGATTTGTGTCCAGATCATGCACAGTACTCTTTAAATGGCTTCTGGTTCAAAGGACTTTGACTTCTGTGAATTCATTGATGCTGGAATGGCACATTATGGCGGGCAACAGGGCAATCTGGAATATTTGCCATCATTAAATATACTTCTGATTTGGCCAGACTCACGATTTTTCTTGG
Organism: Rhabdophis nuchalis; assembly: GCA_039707465.1. Classification (NCBI taxonomy): domain Eukaryota; kingdom Metazoa; phylum Chordata; class Lepidosauria; order Squamata; family Natricidae; genus Rhabdophis; species Rhabdophis nuchalis. The sequence continues at coordinate 51,452,831 of CM077649.1, forward strand.
TGGATTACACAATCTTTGAAAACATCACAATTGTTAAAAACATTTTTGAAAGCATCACAGAATCAATAGTAAAACAATTAGGACAATAGTAAAATAATTAGGACTGAACATCTCGTTGGAATCACAGAATGTATAAATTGGGAAGACTTCTCCGGGTACCGTCGGCCGGGCAATGCCGGTTGGCGACGCCCAGGGGAAGAGCCTTCTCTGTGGCGAGCCCTGCCCTCTGGAACGACCTACCCCCCGATCTACGCATCATCCTGGACCTCCGCCTCTTCCATCAACGTCCTAAAACTTATTTATTCCAACAAGCCGGCCTAGCATAACCCCCGTTTCTGACTTTTATAGGGTAAATTTTAAATTGTAGAGTTTTATTAGTTTTAGCACAGGGATAGTTTAATAGTTTTTAATAATTATGTATTTTTGTATCTTTGTATGGTTTTAATAACGCCTGTGCGCCGCCCTGGGTCCTTTTTTAGGAGAAGGGCGGGGTATAAATTTAAATAAATAAATAAATAAATAAATAAATAAATAAATAAATAAATAAATAAATAAATAAATAAATAATAAATAGAATAGAATAGAATAGAATAGAATAGAATTCTTTATTGGCAAAAAGGTGATTGGACCCACAAGGAATTTGTCTTTGGTGCATATGCTCTCAGTGTACATAAAAGAAAAGATACATTCGTTACGAATCATAAGGTACAATACTTAATGATAGTCATAGGGTACAAATAAGCAATCAAATCAAAAGAAAAGATGTTAGAAATAACATGGACTATTTACATACACTCTGATTATTATACTAGTAGACATTGCAGTGAAAAAATATCCTTCTTGAATATTCCAGCCATGCCATCTTTCAGGATAAAGGAAGAGGGGGACAAAGAGGGGATGAGGGGCAACACTAAGGTGACCAGACGTCCCGCTTTTGGCGGGACAGTCCCGATTTTGAACAATTTGTCCCTTGTCCCACGGCATTTTTAAAAAGTCCCGATTTTTGGCCAAACCCTCAAAATGGCGCCCTAAGCAGGCCCTGAAGTGATCTCTGCCGCTGGCTGCTAAACGGCCCGATTGCTGCCTCAGGGAAAACTGCCTTTGAGGGAAGGCACGCCCCGATGCTTCTGAGGCTCCGACGAGCCAGATGGGACGGGTGCTCAAAGATCTTCACGCGACGTTCGATGCCTTCGCATCGTGCGCACGCCCTTCTCGGCAGGCCCCGGGTGCCTAGACAAGCGGCAGGAGCCGTGCAGCACTTCAAAGAGCCTCAGAAAGGCGTCAGAAGCCGCACGGCGCTTCCAAGAGCTGTAGAGTCAGCCCCGCTGCTCAGAATGCTCCAGCGGTGTTCCGCGGTGCGGCAAGATGGTTGGAGGCACTCCGGGCCGAAGGCAGCTCCTAACGAAGTTATTTATTTATTTATTTATTTATTTATTTATTTATTTATTTATTTATTTATTTATTTATTTATTATTTATTTATTTATTTCATAGACCAAATTTTTAATCAAGACCCCCCCCCCCCACCCCCGGTCAATGGTGTCCCGCTTTACCAGTGTTAAAATCTGGTCACCTTAGGCAACACTCCTCTAGCCCTTAGCACAAATTGCCAGAATTTAAGAAATCTTTAATTCAGCCATAGCCCAAAATCAGTTGGGGAGTGGGTGGGTGGTGGGCAGTGGTGGGCCGAACCGGTAGTGATTTGGCGGCATGGGTCGCTGGAATTGGCAGCGATCCAGGCCTGCCATACCCCCAAACCGGTTCTCGTTTTTTAGCTTCTGCACATGCACAGGACAATTTTTATTGCATTGCGCATGCGCGCGTAGTGCACACACGAGCAAACTGGCAGTAGCGCCCGCGGGAACTCACCCCTGGTGGGGGCTGACATGTTTCCTATGTTTTTTTGTTAATCAGCAGAAGTCTGGGGAGGGAATGATATCACTAAGAGCAGAACATGAGCTGGGAATTTTTGTATTTTAACCTATCATTAATACACCTGTACATTTTATTTATTTTATTTTATTCAATTTATATCCCGCCCTTCTCCAAAAGGACCCAGGGCGGCGGGACATAATTGCTTTCTCGTGAAAATGGCTGGAAAATTGATACTGGATAGTTTGCTGTGAAATATCAGCGACAGGGGAGACATAGGTGAGCTGAAAGCAGAGATGTCGAGAGGTTCAAAAAAAAAATTGAGGCGGTATCATAAGCACATGCTAAAAGTTAGGGCAGGGGTCTCCAACCTTGCAACCTTAAGTCTGAAGGACTTCAGCTCCCAGAAGCTGGCTGGAGAAGTCTGGGAACTGAAGTCCTTCAGACTTAAAGTTGCAAAGGTTGGAGACCCCTGAGTTAGAGCATTAATGTGCATTAATGTATGTACAGGTAGTCCTTGACATATGACCATAATGGGGCCCTAAATTTCTGTTACTAACTGAAACATTTGTTAAGTGAAACTTGCCCAATTTTACGACCTTTCTTGCTGCGGTTGTTAAGTGAGTCGCTGCATTTTTTAAGTTAGTCACCCGTTTGTTAAGTGAATCTGGCTTTCCCATCGACGTTGCTTGTCAGAGGGCTACAAAAGGTGAATCATATGACCGTCATAAATATGAACCAGGTGCCAAAGGTCTGAATTTTGATCATGTGGTCATGGGGATGCTGCAAAAGTCGTTAAGTGAATAAATGGTCATAAGTCACTTTTTCCAGTGCCCTTGCAATTTTGAATGGTCGCTAAATGAACTGTTGTAAGTCAAGGACTATCTGTAAAAAGAATTGGGTCTTCCACCATGAAGTTTTGGTTGCTATCTTTTACTGTTTTGACCCATTGTCTGCAAAATGACTTTCCTCTGTTAAATGACATAGAACATGTGCATTTTATGGCCACTCCTGAAGGCCAATCGCAGGGAAATATATTTTCAAAGTGTGGCTTGGCTCCACAGGAACCCAACAGAATTTTGCTACCGTGCCAGTTGAAACATGATAGCATGCCAGCCCTTATATCTTACTTGACAGTGGCCTTAAAAATCTGCATGCCACCCTCAAATGATCTTTGTAAAGAAATAATTCTTGATGGAAGGCTTCTAAAATTAGATTTTTGATTAAGAAAAGTAAGAGACATTCTCTTCTAAAGTGGAATGGAAAAACGCTGGGAAGTCAGGGTTATTCAATATGTTGCCTATGAAAAAAGTGACTCAACAAGTTCAACAGGCCTGTTTTAGGAGAGAAAATGGCAAAATATGGGTGTCATCCTAAGGCATGTTCTGAGTTTAATTGTGGATTTCATCATTTTTATCACGTAAAATGGGGTTGCACCAGAGGTGGTATTCAACAGGTTCTGACCAGTTCTGGAGAACCAGTAGTAGTGGAAATTTTGAGTAGTTCGGAGAGCACAGGTTATTTAATTAATTATTTTATTTAATTCATTTTAAATATTATCACTGTATGTATTATTTTTGCTGGTGATTTTTAATTTCCTGTGCACCGTCCTGAGTCCATCTCGATGAAGATAGGAGTGGTATATAAATCAAATAAATAAATAAAACCTCTGACTGGCCTCGCCCCCATCTATTCTCTGCCTCCCAAGTCCCAGCTGATTGGGAGGAAAAGGGGATTTTGCAGTAACCTTCCCTTGAAGTGGGGAGGGAATGGAGATTTTATAGTATCCTTCCCCTGCCTCACCCACCAAGCCATACTACGCCCACTAAGCGACACCCACAAAAGCAGTAGTAAAAAAAATTGAATCCCACCACTGGTACACATATTCTAATGCACATGTATACATATTGCAATGCACACATAGTCCATTGAAACATCCACATAATTTAATATGTCTGAGCACATATATATGAGTGCATTTCCCCAATGCTTAACAATAAAAATGCAAGCTTAAGTAGAAACAGAGCAAGCATCCATCTTAATAAATCTTAAGTAAACAAATACATATGTTGGCAATTATTTAAACAGAATCAGTTCTGCCCGCATTAAAAGCTTAATAAGGGGGACAAGAAACAGATTTCCTCTGAAATTTAAAAGATGAGAACTGCAATTTAAAAATGATTAATAACGCCATTAGTATGAAACCGAGAAAACCAAATTTGGGCGGAATTGAGGTTTTGCTAATAGGGCCGTTTGCTTTTAAAGATCTAACGCAGCCTTCTCTATTTATGCCTCTTGTATGTATTCCAATTCTCAGAATTCATGTATGATAGTCAGGTTGGGAAAGGCTGATTTACAATCTCCACTGCCCGGAGGACTCTTTCGTGGATGCTTTTCAAGTAGAATAGAGTTGGAAGGACCTTGGAGGTCTTCTAGTCCAACCCCCTGCTTAGACAGGAAACCTAAAACCACTTCGGACGAATGGTTATCTAACATCTTCTTAAAAATTTCCAGTGTTGGAGCATTCACAACTTCTGGAGGCAAGTTGTTCCACTGACTAATTGTTCTAACTGTCAGGAAATTTCTCCTCAGTTCTAAGTTGCTTCTCTCCTTGATTAGTTTCCACCCATTGCTTCTTGTTCTGCCCTCAGGTGCTTTGGAGAATAGCTTGACTCCCTCTTCTTTGTGGCAGCCCCTGAGATATTGGAACACTGCTATCATGTCTCCCCTAGTCGTCCTTTTCATTAAACAAGACATACCCAGTTCCAGCAACCGTTCTTCATATGTTTTAGCCTATATTGTAGACTCTAAATCAGGTATTCTCACATGTTAAGATGGGTTGATTTCAACAGCCACCCCATATTTTGCAACCAGAAATAATCCTATCTTTGAAAAAGGCTATTTCCTATGCAGGTAGTCTGTACATGATTTACAGCAACTGACTTACAACTATTTTTCACACAACAGTTGCAGCTTTCCCACGGTCACATGATCAAAATTCAGATGCTTGGCAACAGACTCATATTTATGACGGTTGCTGTGTCCCAGGTCACGTGATCACCCTTTGCAATTTTCCGACGAGCAAAGTCAATTGTGAAGCTTAACCACCATGGTACTAACTTAACAATTGCAATGATTCACTTAACATGTGTCAAGAAGATGGGGTAAAATGGGGCAAAATTCGCTTAACAGCTGTCTTGTTTAGCAACAGAATTTTGGGGTGGACAGGTGGTCATAAGTTGAGGACTACCTGTACTAGCTGAATGCCTGAGAAGGCAGGGACTGAGGCAGTAAATGGTCACACACGTAGGAGATAATCAGGCTGGGCGCGAAGGAGGGGTCAAACATGTCATCAGTCTCGAGTCCCTTTGCACCCCCCAGAGATCTAAGCCCAGCCCACCTTGAGTTCCATTCATTTTTATCCACCGCCAATTTGTTTTGTCCTTTAGTAGCTCAGATTCTTGTAGAGAGCTTAAGCTTGCAACAAAACCTATATATTAATTTGAATATATTTCAATTCGTTTGAGCTGCTTCGACTTCCTGATTTCTCCGCTTCACATGATGCAGGGAAGCAAGGCAGAGTCCGTCAGCCGGCTGATTGTGGACATTTATGGGAAAGTGCGCTAAAACAGCAACTGGACTGCTTCTTTCTTAAAGAAGCCTATGATGGATACCTGGGGAATCAAGCATACCTTGAAGCCGGAGTGGCACGGTGGTTAGAAAGCAGTATTGCAGGCAAACTATGCCACAGCCTGGAGTTGGATCCTGACCAGCTCAAAGTTGACTCCACTTGCCATCCTTCCAAGGTGGCTAAAATGAGGACCCAGATTGTTGGCGGGTAATATGCTGACTCTGTAAACTGCTTAGAGAGGACTGTAAAGCATTATAAAGTAGTACATAAGTCTGAGTGCTATTGCTATTGAAAAGAATCATTCCACTTTACTTAGCAATACTGCCCCCCCCCTCAAAATGACGCTGCAAGCAATCGGAGGTCACTTCCGGTTTCAGTGACGCATCATTTTGAGCGCTCCGGAGGCTTCAGGGAAGCCTCCTGAAGGTTGCTGAAGCCTCCGGAGGGCCTGGGAAGCCTCTGGAGCACTCAAAATGATGCACCACCAAAACCGGAAGTGACTCCGATTTGCTTGCAGCGTCATTTTGAGTGCTCCGGAGGCTTCAGCAACCTTCAGGAGGCTTCCCTTAAGCCTCTGAACCACTCAAAATGATGCTGCCAGCAAATCGGAGGTCACTTCTAGTTTCGATGGCGCATCATTTTGAGCGCTTCGGAGGCTTCCCAGGCCCTCCGGAGGCCCTCCGGAGGCTTCAGCGACCTTCAGGGGGTTTCCCTGAAGCTTCCGGAGCACTCAAAATGATGGGCCGCCGAAACCGGAAGTGACCTCCGATTGCTTGCAGCGTCATTTTGAGTAGTCCCGAGGCTTCAGGGAAGTCCATAAAGCCTCCGGAGGGCCTGGGGGGTGGTGGTGGAGAGGGAGGCTCTTTTCGCCCTCCCCAGGCTCCTATAAAGCCTCTGGAGCCTGGGGAGGGCGAAAAGAGCATGTAAAAAATGGGGGGGATCTGTAGTGCGCGCATGCGCACTGGGGGGGAGTCGCACATTGCATTATGGGTGCGGCACGTCCGCACACGAGCCCCCCTGCGCTCCCCCCCTTATGGCACGCGAGCCTAAAAAGGTTTGCCATCACTGGACTAGATGGCCTCCAAGGTCCCTTCCAACTCTGGTCTGGGTCTGGGTCTGGGTCTGGGTCTGGGTCTGGGTCTGGGTCTGGGTCTGGTCTGGTCTGGTCTGGTCTGGTCTGGTCTGGTCTGGTCTGGTCTGGTCTGGTCTGGTCTGGTCTGGTCTTGTATTGTATTGTATTGTATTGTATTGTATTGTATTGTATTGTATTGTATTGTATTGTAGAAAAGGGGGTAGAAAATACCCTACAGTTAACCAAAGTCAGTTCCGTGTTACTGAAAACACAGACCATGCTGGAAAGCAGAACAGAAGGACTCAGAAAAACCAGAAGGCAATAAAGAGAATTTAGTCCCCCCCCCCCTCAAAACACCCCCAACTTTAGCTCTTGGGGATCAATAAAGAAACTTTCAGGACATACAAGTAAAAAAAATAACAGCCTCCTTTTTCTTCACATAGCATTGACATGCTATGCTCCAGTTTTTTATGCTGGCAGAAAAGTAATACAGGCCAAGTTACAAAAGTAACTGGTACAGTCTCCTAATTTTAGATCCCCTACCTTCAACAGCACTGCTGATAAAGGACAATCGCTTGGCTACTATGAAGTAGGGTGGACTTGGCAAGGCTGGCTTGGTGTCTGGAACGATGCGTTGTTTGAGTGACAGATCCCAACTGCTCTCTCCCCCCGTGAACCGTCAGGCGAGCTGCCTCTGAACCCGAGTCTAGCAATAGTCTGGATCTAAAAATAGCCCAGCTGACCGGGACACTGAGATGGACAGTGAGACATCATGAGACTTGGTGGGCAGCAGAAGTATTTCAGGAGAATAGTCCTCTGCTCACAACAGAATCCCTTATGCCACCGGGCTTGAAATTTGGGGTTTGGACAACTTGGAACTACGCCGCCTACGGTCTGACCTAAGCGTAGTACACAAAATTGTCTGCTACAACATCCTACCTGTGAATGACTGCTTCAGCTTCAACGTAAATAATACAGGAGCAAACAATCAATACAAACTTAAATGGTGGACAACCATTTAAATATGAGCCAGCCGTGTGCAGCAACTGCCAAAAAAAGCCAACACAATTATAGGCTGCATAAACAGAGGGACAGAATCTAGATCACGTGAAGTGTTAATGCCACTGTATGGTGCCTTGGTAAGGCCACACTTGGAATACTGCATACAGTTTTGGTCGCCACGATGTAGAAAAGACGTGGAGACTCTGGAAAGAGTGCAGAGAAGAGCAACCAAGATGATTAGGGGACTGGAGGCTAAAACATATGAAGAACGGTTGCAGGAACTGGGTATGTCTAGTTTGATGAAGAGAAGGGCCAGGGAGACATGATAGCAGTGTTCCGATATCTCAGAGGGTGCCACAAAGAAGAGGGAGTCAAACTATTCTCCAAGGCACCTGGGGGCAGGACAAGAAGCAATGGGTGGAAACTAATCAAGGAGAGAAGCAACTTAGAACTAAGGAGAAATTTCCTGACAGTTAGAACAATTAACCTCTGGAACAGCTTGCCTCCAGAAGTTGTGAATGCCCCAACCCTGGAAGTCTTTAAGAAGATGTTAGATAGCCATTTGTCTGAAATGGTATAAGGTTCCTGCCCACGCAGGGGGTTGGACTAGAAGACCTACAAGGTCCCTTCCAACTCTGCTATTGTATTGTATTATTGTATTGTATTGAAGGTAAACCGCTCCAAACTTGATTGCAGAAAATACAACGTCAGCAGCAGAGTGGTCAACACCTGGAATGCTCTACCTGAGTCCGTTGTTACATCCTCAAACCCCCCACAGCTTCAACCTTAAACTATCTACCGTGGACCTCACCCCATTCCTAAGAGGTCCGTAAAGGAGGCATGCATAAGCGCACCAGCATGTCTAATGTCACTGTCCTTCTGTCCCCATTTATTTGTACTCATTTCCTTTGTTCATTCCCATGTTTATACTTATACCTGTTATCTTGTACATGTTTGACAAACCAAATAAAATAAATAAATTAGAATAGAGACTGAGAAGAATTCTCTACCACTTCACCCTAGATCCCTTTCCTGCACCTGAATCCTGGGTGGCTGAGCTGCAGGTAGTTTTTCCCCCCCAAATATGTTTTTTATTTTTACTATATAAGAAAGCAACAATTTCAATGTCTATAAAACAGTGTGTTGTCCGGTTACAATTACCGTATTGTGAGTAAACGACGCACCGGAGTATAAGACGCACCAAGATTTTGAAGAGGCAAATTAAAAAAAAAGTTTTTGCACTCTGCAGACCTCCCAAAAATGGCCTGTTTTTCACGAAAAGGGGCCCGTTTTCTGTCAAAAAAAGGGCATGCATAGCCCTTAGGAGGCCCGGTTTTTGCTCATTTTTGCCCTCCCCAGCCCCCAAGAGCATTCTGGAAGCCTCCTAAAGGCTATGCATGCCCTTATTTTGACCATTTTTGAAAAGGGGCGGGGTTTCAGGAGGCCAAAAATGCTGTATTCAGTGTATAAGACGCACCCTTTTTTCAAGGAAAAACGTGTGTCTTATACTCCAAAAATATGGTAGTTTGAGGAATAGTCATCATCGTCATCATCATGATGTTTATTAGTAGTGATCATATAGCAGCAGTATTTTCTCCACATATTAATACTTAATTGTTAATACTAAATCATATTGATAATAAACATTCAAGTAAGTTCTTGATTTACAATCATTCGTTTAATGACCGTTCAAAGTTACAGCACCATTGAAAAAAGTGACTTATGAACACCAGGAACCGTGGTGGCGCAGTGGTTAGAATTCAGTATTGCAGGCTGACTCTGCCCACTACAAAGAGTTCAATCCTGACCAAGGTTGACTTAGCCTTCCATCCTTCCGAGGTTGGTAAAATGAAGACCCAGATAGTTGAGGAAAATAGGCTGACTTTGTCAACTGCTTAGAGAGGGCTGTAAATGCACGGTGAAGAGGTATATAAGTCTAAGGGCTATTGCTGTCACTATTTTTCACGCGTATGAAAGTGGCAGCATCCCCATGGTCATGTGATAAAAATTTGGGCGCTTGGCAAATGGCAGGGATTGATGACAGCTGCAATGTCCCGGGTTCAAGGGATCACCCTTTGTAACCTTCCTGGCCATTTTCCCACAAGCAAAGTTAGGGGTGAAAGCCAGATTCAATTAACACACTCATCGTACGCCTAACCAGTGCAGTGATTCATTTAACAACGGTGGCAAAAAAGGTTGTAAAAAAGGCCAAAACTCACTTTGTCACTGTCTTGCTTAGCAACTGAAATCTGATGCTCAGTTGCAGTCATATGTAAAGGCCTACCTCTATTTATAGACCCAGGTTTAGAGTGCGAGAGCCACGTTCAGAAAGAGCTGGATTGATAGGTTGCAAAGATTGCAAGGATGATTGGATTTCTTCATCCAGCTTCATACTATGTCTGACACCGGAGGTTTTTAAGAAGAGATTGGATAACCCTTTGTCTGAAGTGATGTAGGGTTTCCTGCCTAAGCAGGGGGTTGGAGTAGAAGTCCTCCAAGGTCCTTCCAATTCTATTCTATTCTATTCCTATTCTATTCTATGCCATTCCATTCCATTCCATTTCTATTGCAGTCCATTCCTATTTCATTCCTATTCTATTCTATTCTATTTTATTCTATTCTATTCCCATTCCATTCCATTCCTATTCAATTCCTATTCCTATTCTAGTCCATTCTTATTCCTATTCCATTCTATTCCATTCTATTCCATTCCTATTCCTATTGCACTTCATTCCTATTTCATTCCGTCTTGAAAGAGGCGGTGGTGAGGCCCCTCCTCAAGAAGCCGTCCCTGGATCCGGCATTATTAGAAAACTATCGTCCCGTCTCCAACCTCCACTTTCTAGTGAAGGTTGTTGAGAGTGTGGTGGCCCAACAGTTTCCACGACATTTGGATGAAGTTGACTATCTAGATTCGCGCCAGTCTGGCTTCCGACCCGGGCACAGTACCGAGACGGCATTGGTCGCATTGGTCGATGATCTCTGGAGGGCACGAGATAGAGGATTTTCCTCTATCCTGGTCCTATTAGACCTTTCAGCGGCTTTTGATACCATCGACCATGGTATCCTATTACGCCGACTGGGGGGGTTGGGGCTGAGAGGCACCGTTTTACGGTGGTTCTCGTCCTACCTCTCTGGTCGGTCACAATATGTGTTGACGGGGGGGAAGAGGTCGACTTCTAGATCCCTCTTATGTGGGGTCCCTCAGGGGTCGGTCCTCTCGCCCCTGCTGTTCAACATATATATGAAGCCGCTGGGTGAGATCATCCGTGGTTTCGGGGTGGGATATCATCTGTACGCTGATGATACCCAGCTGTACATATCCACCCCGGACCACCCCAATGATGCTGTCGAGGTTATGTCCCGGTGCTTGGAGGCTGTACGGATCTGGATGGGTAGTAACAAATTCAGGCTCAACCCGTCCAAGACTGAGTGGCTGTGGCTTCCGGCACCCCGTTTCAGCCAGATTATTCCAACTCTGGTCATTGGGGGCGAAACACCAGCCCCTGTTGAGAAGGCACGCAATCTAGGTGTCCTCCTGGACTCCCGGCTGACTATGGAAGACCAGGTGGCGGCCGTGGCCAGGGGGGCATTCCATCAGGTACGCCTGATGCGCCAATTGCGTCCCTTACTGGATCGGGGAGCCTTACGCACAGTCACTCAAGCACTCGTCACATCTCGACTTGACTATTGCAATGCTCTCTACATGGGGCTTCCCTTGAAGTGCACCCGAAGACTACAGTTAGTCCAGAACGCGGCCGCACGGATAATTACGGGAGCGCCTAAACACTCCCATATAACACCTGTCCTACGCGAGCTCCACTGGCTTCCTGTGGTCTTTCGGGTACGCTTCAAGGTCCTAACAACCATCTTCAAAACGCTCCATGGCTCGGGACCTAGCTATCTGCAAGACCGTCTCCTGCCCCATACATCCCTGGGACCGACACGCTCCCACAGAGAGGGCCTCCTCAGGGTGCCGTCGGTCGGGCAATGTCGACTGTCGGCGCCCAGGGGGAGGGCCTTCTCTGTGGCAGGGCCGGCCCTTTGGAACGACCTGCCCCCTGAAATCCGCACCATTACTGACCTCCGCCTCTTCCGCAAATGTCTTAAGACTCACTTCTTCCAACTAGCCGGCCTTGCGTAACCCCAGCACCGCCAATTATAAACGAGGGTTTTAAAAACGGTTACAACACAGGCATCTAATATCTATGTATTGTATTTTGTATTTATTGATTTAATTCTATGTTCGCCGCCCCGAGTCCCTTGTTGTGAGATGGGAGCGGGTTATAAATATGAAAAATAAATAAAATAAATAAATAAATTCCTATTTCATTCCTTATTCTATTCTATTCTATTCTATTCCCATTCCCATTCTATTCCATTCCTATTCTGGCAAGCAAGGCAATGGGGAAGCCACATTCATTTAACAACTGGGTTACTAACTTAACCACTGCAGTGATTCACTTTGTATACACACGCACACGTGCGTGCGCACACACAAACACACACACCGGAAATAAAACAGAATAGCAAAGTTGGAAGGGACCTTGGAGGTATTCTAGTCCAATTTCCTGCTCAGGCAAGAAACTATACCATTTCAGACAAATAGGTGTTAAATCTCTTCTTTAAAACTCCCAGTGTTGGGGCATTCACAACTTCTGGAGGCAAGCTGTTCCACTGATTAATTGTTCTAACTGTCAGAAAATTTCTCCTCAGTTCTAAGTTGCTTCTCTCCTTGATTAGTTTCCACCCATTGCTTCTTGTTCTGCCCTCAGGTGCTTTGGAGAATAGCTTGACTCCCTCTTCTTTGTGGCAACCCGAGATATGGGAACACTGCTATCATGTCGCTCCTAGTCCTTATTTATACACACACAGACACACACATACAGGATACATACATACATACATACATTCCTGTAGGCCACCTTCATGTGTAAATAGGCTAAATTTCCTTTAAAAAAAAAACCAACTATGGCAAGAAAGGTGGTAAAATGGGGCAAATGTCTCACTTAACAACAGAAACGTTGGGCTCAGTTGTGGTCATAAGGACTACCTACTGCTTTAGACTTAGAGGTGGGGACAATTATGGGGACACAACTGAAAATAGGTACCTGTGACATGTCAGGTGTGAGTAAAGATGGACGAACTACTATAGATTCTCCTGACCTTTTCTAAGCCCTCTGCTTGTTGAGGGAACAGAAACAAACAGTGGGGCCATCCCTAAGGGGATAAACACCCCCCCCTTCCCTCTGTGTCTGATTGCTTCATCTATCTGCTGCAAGTGATGGGTTAGTATCCTGCGTGAGCAAGGGGGGTTGGGCTAGATGACCTCCAAGGTCCCTTCCAACTCTTGTTGCTGTTTACTGTTCACTATCTCTCCTCCATTTCTCACTCCTCTTGATCCATCTCAGGACAAGCCAGAGCAGCAGCGACGCCTGCAGGGTTGTGGGTTGTGAGTCCGAGGGTTGTGACTCCTCGCCCCCCTGCTCCCTTTTGCAGATTTGCACCTTTGAATTATCCAAAGCCTTTTCTGACTTTGCTAAAGTTGCAGCCTGGGTCCCTCGTCCTCCTCCTCCCCCACCCCGTCCCAAATTTGGAAGGGCAGAGAGAGAGAGAGAGGATGCAAAGAAGGGGAGACGTGGCTAGTGATTAGAGGCGGCGGAGAGCATCAGAGCAAAGAGGGAGGAGCCCAAAGGGCGCCCGGGTAAGTGGGGTTGGCCCCACACCGCCGTCTTTCCTAAGATCTGGCCGGGGGCAGGAATTGGCCGCCAGGGGGCAGCAGCGCGCAGAGCCTGCTGAGATTCGGATTCAGGCGGGCAGCAGGTTGGTTTGACTTCCCCACTTCTCGCCTTAAGCGTTCAGTCCGGCGCTCATCCTGAACAGGGCAGAGAGAAGTCGGGACGGCTTGTGCAGCCGCCGGGAGGGCTGAGAGCGGCCGACCTGGGCTTCGGAGGGCAGGGAGAAGCGCTTCCCCCGTTTCCCGCAAGAAGAGCTGGCCGTGGCGAGGCGGAACAGGCGGAAACCCTTCAAAGAGAAAAGTTTGGGGCAGAAGCCAACAGAGTTGGGGCGCTGATCCAACACCTGCGCGCAGGTGTATCTTTTCCCCCCTTCTTCTTCTGGGGGAAGGCAAGCAGGGGCGAACCCCCCCCCCCCCCGAAGCCTCCTTCCGAGGTGTCTGCGGGACTCTCTGCACTCGCAGGACGGGCAGATTCTGGGGACGGACAAGCAGCCAGCCCGGCATGGGGCGGCGACGGCGGCGGCCAGCCAAGCACGCTTGAAGCCTTCTCGGATCCAGCCGCTTTCCTTCCACGAGAAACGCGAGCGGAGGAGCCGAGCAACGAGGCGGCCCGCCTGCCCAGCCGGAGGACCCCTCCCCTCCTTTGCCCCCATCCCCACCCAGGAGTAAGCAACACCCCCCCCCCCCGCCACCCCGTTTGGTTCCGAGGATGTGACGAGCCGAAGAGTTTGGATGTCCACGGTGCAGAGGCTGCGCCGCGCCCGCCCCGTCCAGCTTTAAGGTCTACCCAAGGCGCGCGATCTCGTGAAACGTGTCGGGGTGTTGCCAGGGAAGATGAAAGCCAAGGGAGTGAGCAGGGAGCCGTCGGCTGCCTCCACCTCTTCCACCCAGGATGGGTCAGTCCTGCTGGTGCCGCCTCACCCGTCGGATCGGGATCCTTTCGCTGGACGGGAGAGGGTCGAGGCCATCGATCTGACCCTCGACGGCCTCCTGTACGCCCGGAGCAGCGAAGACGAGGAAGAGGAGGAGGAGGAAGACCAGGACGAGGAAGAAAAGGAGCGAGCCCAGCTCTCCCGCTCCTCCTTGGTCCAGGAAAGCCCCGGCTTGCCGTCGGGCAAAGACGCCCTGGACCGGGTCCTGGATACCTTCCTGACCTCGGCTACCGGCAACTCGGACAGCCCTTCTTCAGCGGCGTGGTCGTCTTTCTTCGGCTCGGAGATCCCCGAATTGGCCTCAGGGCTCCCCGCCCGGCGCTGCCTCGACGGCAAAGAAGAGGGCGCGCCCCCGGACACCGCTTCCTTGCTGCCGCTGCCGCCTCCGCCTCTTTCTCCCCGGGCCACCGCCTCTCCTGCCCTTTGGAAGGCGGCTAAAGATGCGGAGGGAGCTCCTTTTAAGAGCCCGAGGGGCAGGGCCCCGGCCCCGGCAGCCTCGACTGCGCTGCCTAAAGGAGGGCAGAGGCAGGAAGGAGAAGGAGAAGAAGAAGAAGAAGGCGGCGAGCTGGTCGCCGGGGCTGGCCACGCCGTAGAGCCTCCCTCCCCTTCTTGCAAGCTCCTGGCGGGGCGCTCCCCCCTGGCCGCCCCCTCCGTCTGCCCCGAGTTCCTCAACGTGCCCATTCTGCCTCTCAACCCGGTTTACTTGGCCGCCCGGACGCGGCAGCTGCTGGACGTGGACGAGTGCCAGGACTGGAGCCCCGTCTGCGGGCACCCAAACGCCGCCGCCTCGTCCGCCTCCTGCAACCTCCAGGACTTTCCCGGCTTCTTTTACCCGCCCAAACAAGGGCACCCGCCGCCGCCGCCGCTTCCCCCGCCGCCTCCTCCTCCTTACCTCCTGGGCTCCGTCGGGGACTTTCAGCCCAGCTTCAAAATCAAGGAGGAGAGCTTCGTGGCGGCCGTGGCCAAGAACGGCAGCGACGGCGGCGCGCATTTAGGGCCCGGGACTTTGCAGGCCGCGGCACTGCCTTGCCCGGACTACGCTCCGTCCACCGCCGCCCCTCCGCTGCCCAAGAACAATAGCATGAGTAGCCTGGAAGTTGCCGCCGCCGCTGCCCAGTCGTCCAGCCTGGAGTGCGTCCTCTACAAGGCGGAGGTGGCTTCCGGCGCCCTCCCGAGCTCCTACGGACCAGCGCCTTACAAAACCTCCGCCAGCGCCCTGGCGCCGAGGGAGGCTCTCTCGTTGCCCTCCACCTCGGGCGCCCCGCCGCCTCAAGGCCTCTACCAGCCGCTCGGCTTCCAGCAGCCGTTTTATTCGCCTTACCTGGGCTACATCAGGTAAGGGGGGGGGGGCAACGCCATTAAAATGTAAATACACAAGGGGGGGGGGAGAAACGACACAAGTGGAACTAGTCGTAGAAATAAAATGTAAACGGAGAAAACTATTGGCATGAAAGTATCAACGTTGGGTTCGCTGAAATGCCGCCCGAGAACCCATCAGAGAAAGTAAATAAGTAAGTAAGGGCAACAACGGAAAGGAGGAGGGAAAAGAAGAAAGGGTAAAGCAGAGGAAGTAAGGGAGTGGAAGTAAGAGTAGGAGAGAAGGGAAGAAAGAGGGGAAAGAGAGGGAACGAAGAAAGGAGGATGGAGAGGAGGAAAGAAGAAGGATAGCCATTTGTCTGAAATGGTCTAGGGCAGGGGTCTGCAAAGTTGGCTCTTTTAAGACTGGTGGACTTCAACTCCCAGAATTCCCTAGCCAGCTATGCTGGCTGGGGAATTCTGGGAGTTGAAGTCCACCAGTCTTAAAAGAGCCAACTTTGCAGACCCCTGGTATAAGGTTTCCTGCCTAGGCAGGGGGTTGGACTAGAAGACCTCCAAGGTCCCTTCCAACTCTGCTATTGAATTGTATTAAGGCAGAGAAGGGAGGTTGAGAAGAGGGAAGGAGTGAGGTGGTTGCAAAATAAGACGGAGGCACAGGGTGACAAGAAAGTGACCCGAACCGTATTATATATGTGTGTAAAAATGAGTATAGAGTCTAATGATGAACAGATAAATGTTAAATAGCAATTATAAGAATGTACATCTATGAATGAATTTGAAAGGGAAAAATATATAGCTTTTTTTTAAAAAAGGTAAGTGGGACTCCTTCCACCCCACCCTGGCTCAAAGGAGCTTCCCTCGATTGTCATACGATACAACCAATGGCAAAGAATTCTGCACACACAATTCACCCATCTATAATTTCCGATGGATGAGCTTGATGCACCCTTAAATCAATTTTCAATTCTTGGCGGCTATCCTGACAGATCCATGTTCTTTCTAGCTGTAGGGAAAACCGACTTCCAGTAGCTGCTAGACTTCAAAAGCGACAAAGGGCAGGAGAGGTGAACGAATGCAGACCCAAGATTAACTGGCTTTCAGAAACTGTGGGTGCTCTAATACTGGAGGCTTTTAAAGAAGAGATTGGACAGTCATTTGCCTAAAGTGGTATAGGGTCTCCTGCTTAAGCAGGGGGTTGGACTAGAAGGCCTCCAAGTGTCCTCCTTATTCTGTTAATTATAGATTTATTTCCCCCTTCCTCAACATTGTGGTGCCTCCTTTGGGGCTGGTGCCCTAAGCAGGTGCTTACTGCTTAACGGTTAATACACCACTGGATACAACCCTGCTTCTCTGTCTCCCCCCCCCCCCCTCCCCAAAGATGCCCTGTCAGTATGACTGGCACCTGTCAAGTTATGGAGAACCACAGTAAACAAAGAATATTTAGAAGGGTCATTCTGCCTGCTCTGCCCCAGGAGGCACATTAAAAAGCTCAGTGGGAATTTCTTTTAATTCGATGTGTTATCAGTAGGTGCGAAAGATAATGATTTGACTCCTCAAAAAGCTATAATTAACAGAATAAGAAGGAAACTTGAGTTACTTATAAAGTAATGAAGGTGGGATGCAACTCTTAATGAATAAAATAAATAAACGAACTAAGCACAGGTAGATCTCGTAAGGATGGGACTTGGAGGTCTTCTAGTCCAACCCCCTGCTCAAGCAGGAGACCCTATATCACTTTAGACCAGGGTTCTGCAAAGTCGGCTCTTTTAAGACTGGTGGACTTCAACTCCCAGAGTTCCCCAGCCAGCTATGCTGGCTGGGGAACTCTGGGAGTTGAAGTCCACCAGTCTTAAAAGAGCCGACTTTGCAGACCCCTGCTTTAGACAAATGACTGTCCAATCTCTCGTTAAAAGCCTCCAGTGTTGGAGCATTCACAACTTCTGAAGTTTATCTTGAGTCTGGATTCGTTCACTCCTCCTGCCCCTTGTCACTTTTGAAGTCTACCAGCTACTGGGAGTCGGTTTTCCCTACAGCTAGAAAGAATATGGATCTATCAGGGTAGCTGCCAAGAATTGAAAATGACTTAAGGGTACATCATTATCATTAATCAGAAATTATAGATGGGTAAACCGTGTGTGTAGAATGCTTTGCGATGTGCGAAGAGACAGGTTTTTTAAAAAAATTGGCAAATCTGTAAACAAAGCCAGGAGAAGACTCTAACTCTTTCAACGCTCCATGTCTGTGCGTGCACGCATTGCGACACTCCGATATCAGAATAGTTTAAAAATAGCTTTTATTTTAAAAAAAACGATGGCTAGCTTTCCATCCTGGTCAGCTTGACTTTTTAGTGGGCATTTCCACAGGGTGTCCTTGGCAAAAATTACACTGCCTTCTTTTTAGAGGCTTATCAACTTTCCAGTTTCAGCCTTCATATTTTCCTAGTGATGTCCCATCCTTACAAGATCTACCTGTGCATTTATTTATTTTATTCATTAGAGTTGCATCCAACTCTTCATTACTTTGCATCCAACTCTTCATTACTTTATACATTACTTTATAGCTCAAGGTGGCAAACATACCTAATGCTCCTTCCTATTTGCCCCAGTGACAACAACCCTGTGAGGTGGGATGGGCTGAGAGAGAGTGACTGGCCCAAAGTCTCTCAGATGGCTTTTGTGCTTAAGGCGGGATTAGAACTCACAATCTCCTGGTTTCTAGCTCAACCCCTGAACCACTACTTTACTTCCCTAGAAAATCAGGCAGGATCTGCTCAATACTGCCACCTGCTGGGACTGTATTGCACTCTCCTGTTAGACTGCTCTGATTTTACTAGCATGTCTTACTGTATCTCCCAATTCCTTACATGGCTTTCCATTAAAGTTGGACTACAAATCCCATCTTCCTCATTCTGGGAAGTTAGAGAAGTTGTCATCTGGTACTCATTGAAAGATACCAGGTTGGAGAAGGTTGGTAAAATATTAAAGTTATTCAGTGGAGCAGGACAAGTGGACAGCTATGAACCTTATTAAAGTATAGATCATAATAAGGCCTTTGTTTTCCCACTGAAGTGTATTCCAAATGGCCTTTTTCCATTTCTCAGAATTCTCAAACGTTTCATCCCAGCTTATCTGGAGAGCTTCAGGTTGAAGAAATGGGGCTGCCATAAAGATGAGGGGGGTCAATCTATTTTCCAAAGCACCAGAAAGCAAGAGAAGAACCAATGGATGGGAAATTAATCAAGGAGAGAAGCAACCTAGAACTAAGGAGAAACTTCCTAACAGTGAGAACAATTAACTAGTGAGTAACACCTTGCCTCCAGAAATCGTGGGTGCTCCATCACTGGAGGCTTTCAAGAGACTGGACAGCCACTTGGCTGGAATAGTAGGGTCTCCTGCTTGAGCCGAGGGTTGGACTAGATGACCTCCAAGGTCCCTTCCAACTCTGTTGTTCTATGTTACGAAGTCTGGGATAGGAGTCTTATGAATAATAATGGTTATCTGGCTGTTCATTTTAGTTGCTTAAGGCCGTGTGGCTCCATTGTAGGACTCCATTGAATGGACAAAAGTAGGCTGCAGTCATTAATGATTAAATGCACTTTGGCTAATGGCGATAATTCATGATCATGACAACTCATTATTCTGCCAAACCATTTGCATTTTCAGCATGGGAATATCAGTTACAGCTGTTCGTTATCTGATTTCCTCTTTTTTAAAGAACAAAACAAAACTTTTGGTCTTGCTTGTTGATACTTATTGAAAGTTTTGTTCAACTGCAGGTTTTAAAATATTGAATTGATATCCACCTTTGGACTAGCATTGGGATAAATTAAATCAAAACTGACTTTTCCTACGTTTCACATAGTCCTTTGCTGTGTGACCTGAAATTAAAATGTAACTAACAAGATTGTTGTGAGAATAAAAGAGACTAGGTAGGAAAAAAACCATATGCTCTATGCCAGTGATGGCGAACCTATGGCACGGGTGCCACAGGTGGCACGCGGAACCATTTCTTAGGGCACACGAGGCGTTGTCCTGTCAGCTCCAGCACGCATAAGTGCACTGGCCAACTGATTTTGGCCTTCTTTTGAAGCCGTTTTTTGCCCTCTGGAGGCTTCAGGGAAGATTCTGAAACCTCTGGAGGTGGGGGGGGGGAAGGCTGTTTTCACCCTCCCCAGGCTCCTAGAAAGCCTCTGGAGCCCTGGGAAGGCAAAAAAAGCACACCAAAATCAGGGGGTTGTGCACATAGCATTATGGGTGTGGCACGCCCACGCACACACACCCTGCACTCCCCCCCCCCCCCCGCTTTTGGCATGCGAGCCAAAAAAGGTTAGCCATCACTGCTCATTTCCAGCCATCCTGGAAAATAGGCAGTTCTGATATATACTAAAGGATAAATGTGCAAACCCTTTTCCCTATGTCTAGTATGTCTAGTTTAATGAAAAGAAGGACTAGTGGAGGCATGATAACCCTATTCCTCCAATATCTCAGGGGCTGCTATAAAGAAGAGGGAGTCAAGCTGCTCTCTAAAGCACCTGAGGGCAGGACAAGAAGCAATGGGTGGAAACTAATCAAGGAGAGAAGCCACTTAGAACTAAGGAGAAATCTCCTGACAGTTAGAACAATTAATCCGTGGAACAACTTGCCTCCAGAAGTTGTGAATGCCCCAAAACTGGAAGTTTTTAAGAAGTTGTTGGATAACCATTTGTCTGAAGTGGTGTGGGGTTTTCTGCCCTAAGCAGAGAGTTGGACTAGAAGAGCTCCAAGGTCCTTTGTTATTCTATTTATCCATACAATTAATGCCATTAATGAATCTCATTATATTCACTGATGTTATTGTAAGTGTCAACATTTGTTTTTGCTTATTATGAGTCAAGCTTCTGCAATACAATTGATGCTGAAAAAAAAACACAAACAGCTGGCATACAGATAACTATGCCTTGCGAGTTCAATGCAAGCTGTTTCTCCTAAACCAGGGGTCTGCAAAGTTGGCTCTTTTAAGACTGGTGGACTTCAACTCCCAGAATTCCCCAGCCACCTGGGGAATTCCACAGCCAGCTGGGAATTATTATTATTATTATTATTATTATTATTATTATTATTATTATTATTATTATTATTATTATTATTATTATAACAACAACAACAACAACAACAACAACAACAATAATAATAATAATAATAATAATAATAATAATTCTGGGAGTTGAAGTCCACCAGTCTTAAAAGAGCCAACTTTGCAGACCTCTGTCCTAAACCATATTGGTAGTCCTCGACTTACAACAGTTCACTTAGTGACCCTTCAAAGTTACAGTGGAACTGAAAAAAAGTGACAGGACCATTTTTTTTCACAATTACAACCGTTGCAGCATCCCTGTGATCACATGATTAAAATTGAAATTTTTGGGAACCGACTCACATTTATGATGATTGCAGTGTCCTGGGATCATGTGACCTCCTTTTGCGACCTTCCAACCAGCAAAGTCAGTGGGAAAATCAGATTCACTTAACAACCATGTTCCTAACTGAACAGCTGCATTGATTCACTTAACAACTGTGGCAAGAAAGGTCGTAAAATGGGGCAAAATTCACAACACATTTTTCACTTAGCAACAACAATTTGGGGCTCAATTGTGGTCATAAATTGAGGACCTTCTGTAGTTTGCAGAGTTTGTATGACACTTTCACTATTTGTGGTGGTCATTGTTTACAATATACAGTACTAGCTGGATACCCGTGCTTCGCGATGAAACTGTGTGATGGGGCAATGCAGGAGAAATCCGGTTCATTCCGCTGGCTCAGTGGTGGTTAGTGATTGAAACACATAAGGTAATATTGCTCCCACCACCTTGAGTCCAGAAGCAGTTCCATATGTGGAAGGCGTAGACATTTTGGTGACGTACTGACGTTTAGTACTATAAGGATCCCCAGCCCGCTCCTGAGTGAAGGAGCCGAACATCTGCCAGTTTGAACTGAGGTAACAGAATGTGAGGCAACTAGCAGTCAGAACAGAGTTCTTTTGGTGGAGTGGGGGAGTAGAATGTCTAACTCCTTAGCATCACAGTGTTAATATAAGACAACTGGCAGTTGGAACAGAGTTCTTTTCAGGTGGGGAGGGGCAGTAGAACTCCTTAGCATCAGAGTGTGTGGGTGGTATTTGGCTTGTATATTAGATGGATGGATGGATGGATGGATGGATGGATGGATAGATAGATATGGATATGGATATGGATATAGATGGAGATATAGATGGAGATAGATAGATAGATAGATAGATAGATAGATAGATAGATAGATAGATAGATAGATAGATAGATATGGATGGATATAGATATAGATATAGATATAGATGGAGATAGATAGATAGATAGATAGATAGATAGATAGATAGATAGATAGATAGATAGATAGATAGATAGATATAGATGGATGGATATAGATATAGATATAGATGGATGGAGATAGAGAGATAGAGATAGAGATGGATGGATGGATAGAGATAGAGATAGACATAGATATAGATATATAGATAACTGTAACCTCTGTTAAAGACTATGCACCAGATTTTTAAGTAGACCTTTCTCCTAGTTGAAACCTGATAGATGCACAGAACTAGCCCTAGTGATAGGAAACTGAAATTTCTGCTTTATAAGGTAAGTGACGTAGACACTAGATTTATCTGGTGTGACATCAATGCAGAGGTCAAACTCAGTCCAGCTACTGGATGTGTTGATGGAGACATTTGAAGAGATGTGAAACCAAGTGGCAGGTTTTATTTCACCTAAAACAAAGCCATCAAGGTGCGGTTTGATGGTTGATAGTTCATACTTAAGAAAATATCATCAAAGGCCCAGCCGTCATGGATAAATCTGATAACTCCTCTGATAACTTCTAAATGGCAACCTAAAATCTTCATTTCAAAGATTTTAAAATTAAAATGTTGATGTCGTTTCGAGGAAACACCTATTTTTGCACCTATATGTTAGAAGACCAGAATGCAATAAAGCAATAGCACTTAGACTTATATACCGCTTCACAGTGCTTTACAGCCTCTAAGCCTCTCTAAGTGGTTTACAGAGTCAGCCTATTGTCCCCAACAATCTGGGTCCTCATTTTAGCCACCTCGGAAGGATGGAAGGCTGAGTCAACCTTGAGCCTGGTGAGATTCAAACTGTCAAACTTCTGACAGCCAGCAGTCAGCAGAGGTAGCCTGCAGGACTGCATTCTAACCACTGCTTAGAACTAAGTATGGGTTAGGTACTTCCAAATAGACCTCTTCCAATTAAAAAAAAACACCACCTAGTATCTTTTATCAATTAACAGAGAAGTATGCACCCGTAGCTAGGCTATTAAAGAAGGTGTGGATTTACTACTACTACTTATTGGAATAGTACTTATTGGGAAGAGAAAACAGTTGTTAAGTGAGACAGTTAAGTAAAATGGGACCGTTTTGTCCCATTTTATGCCCTTTCTTGCCACAGTTGTTAAGTGAATCACTGCAATTGTTATGCTAATAACAGGGTTGTTTTAAGTGAATCTGCTTTGCTTGCCAGAAGGTTACAAAAGGGGACCACATGACCCCAGGACACTACAACTATCATAAATATGGGTCAGTTGCCAGGCATCTGAATTTTGACCCTGGGGATGCCACAATGGTCCTAAGTCACTTTTTTCAGTGTCATTGTAACTTTGAACGGTCACTAAATCAACTGCTGTAAGTTGAGGACTACCCATACTAAGCAAGGCAATGGTTAAGTGAGCCATGCCTGATTTTATGACTAGTTTTGCCACACAAAAGAATTATTAAGCAAATTGCTGCAGCTGTTAAACGAATCAGCTGGTTGTTAAGTGAATCCAGCCCCCCCCCCCCTTGATTTTGCTTCTTAGAGGGCTGGGAAGGTCACTAGTGGTGATCACGTGACCTCAGGATTCTGCAACCATTGTAAACACAAGCTGGTTGCAAAGCACCCAAATTATGACCGTAGACTACGGGGATTCTGATCGCCTCACAATCAGGAGGCTGTGAGTTCGATCCTAGGTAGTGGCATCTATTTCTCTCTCTGGGCACAACGAGTAAGTATCAGCTGTGAACTCTGTTTATGGTTTATGGTTTATTTGACTTATATTCCGCACCTATCTCCCACGAAGGGACCCAGGACTCTGGGTTGGCGACAGGAAGGGCATCCGGCCAGTAAATGCTCAGCTCTATTCAATTGCCCCGACACCACCCCAATGCAAGGGATTATGAGGTCATTAAAAGAGAGAGAGAGAGAGAGAGGGAGGGAGGGAGGGAGGGAGGGAGGGAGGGAGACCATGGGAATTCTGTGAGGTAAGAGAACTGGTTGTAAATCACTTTCTTAAATGCTGTTGTAACTCTGAATGATTGCTAAATGAATGGCTGCACCTGCATGCAGATATTTTAATCCTTCTAAACCACTTTTCTCCCAGTAAGCTTACTCATTCCGCAGTAAGCAGGGTTAGTGGTTTTATTTTTTTCTCTCTCTTTAGATACATCATTCCCACGCACCCAATTTCTTATTTCATGATGTAATTTGGAGGAGGGAATCACCTGGTGTCATGCTTTCCATGCTGATTCTGCTGCAAATTATGCATACGAACGGGTTAAGGTGGACAACCTACAGCCCGCTTCCTCTGGAACGGTCCATGTTAATTCCCCACCACATTGTTTCCAATAGTTCAGGAAAGTTTTAGGCCTTTCAATCTTGATCAGTAGATGGATGAATGGATGGGCGGTCTGTAGATTGTTGTTCATTTCTTTCCTTCTCTGCTTCCCTCTGCCTTTCTTACTTTTGCTAGTCCACTGTTTTGATGACCGATAAAGAAACACCAAGTGGCATTTTTATGCCAGCTGGACTGAGCGGGCTGGGCACTTATCATGATGTAGAAATCAGGATTGATTGTGTTGGAAGAAATGTCCATCTGGATTCAGTTCCAAGTGGGGAAAAAGAAGATGTGAGGGCGATCTGGCTGCGACATCTGTCACCCCATTGATCGCCAGGGTTGATTCGGCTGATCTGGCTGGCTAGGCGGGTGTCCCCTTCCTCCCTCACCGCTCCATGTGCGTCCCTCCCGAAGCTGCGCGCTCGGTGGAAGAGGACGACCATCCCAGATAGAAGGAGTGTACCGAACTTCGGTCAAGGGTATACGATAGCTGCGCTCCCCTGCTAGAACCTCCAAACTCCCAGAATTCCCATAGCTGGCTTCAACTCTGGGAGTTGAAGTCCACCAGTCTTAAAAGAGCCGACTTTGCAGACCCCTGCCTTAGGGTCATCTCTGTGGGCTGACCTGAGTCCCAGGTTTGGTTGACTCTTGCTAGGTGATGATGTAATGAAAGGGCTTTGGGATTCCTATTATGGCTCTGCCTGAAGGAGGTAGATCTTTGTTATGTAGAATAGACTGGCTCAGGCCTTAATGGTCCATTGACAAAGGTGGGGGTGGGGGTGAGCTTCTGCCTCCCTTTTAGGGGAAATATTCTATCCTTTTAATATTTCCCAAAATATCTCATTTTTCTAGGAGTGGGGTGGGTGCTCACAATTGGAAGTAAGTTTGCTGGGTGCAAAGTTAAACTGGAAATAACTACGATAAAATAAAAAACTTAAACTTAAAATTAAATTTTAATTAAATTAATTAAAATTCAAAAATTTAAAATGTCCATTCAATTTTTATGGCAATAATGTGGAAGTGGTTTGTATTTCTTTTGAGATCCATTTTTGACCTCGCCTTCAATCTTTTGAATTAGCTGATGTCTCCCAACCAAGAACTAGCCAGGACAGGCCCTGCTTAGCTTTCTTTTGTGTTTAGCTTCTGAATGATCCAATTTGATTTCCTGTTGCTAAAGCCTCCTTGCTTCCTTTCGTCTCTCCCCACCCCCAAATAGGGACTTTAGTCTCATATAATAATTCTCTCTTCCTCTGCTATGGATGCCAGCAATGGGAAGAAGTGATTTATCTCCCAGTGCTTAAGAGGTGACTGAACAGCTGAGTGCTGGGAAATAAATAACACTCCAGGAGCTGCTGCAGATTAGCCAGCCATAATTTACTGTGAGCTGAGCTCCACTTCACTCTCCTGTTAGTTTTCTTCTTCCAGCAGCTGGAACTTAAAAAGTGTACTGTATTTTGCACACTTCTACCTTTTTTTTTAAAGGAATATTGCTTTGAATTGTTGGAAGTTAAAACCCATTCCTCTCCTAGAGAAATGAAATATTTTAGGAAATATTTTTTAAAAAGCAGAATAAAAAGAGAAGCAGAAACTCAAGAGAGGCAGAAACACAGCCGCACCCCTCCCCCACTTTGTTAATGGGCCATTAAAAGCCTGAGTCAGTCTATTGTACATAACTCAGGTAGGATTAACCTTATACCGTTTCACCACATGGCACCTGGGAAGAAGCAATGCTCAACCAAACTTGGACTCAAAACACAGCCTACAGAGTTGCCCCTGCATGGCCCCATGGGAGTCTGACAACCAATCGGAATAAAGCTCAAATTCAAAGCCAATAAAACCAGGGATTTACAACATCTCACCCCTTTTTCTTCTTCACCCAACATCTGGAAGCCAGTGATCCCCCTTTTCTGTTCAGGAGCTCAAGCCATGTGATTCTGTCCACCATTAAACCATCTTTCCAAGCAGCCTCCATGTTTCCAGTTTTTTCCCCCCAATTGGAACTGAACCCAGAAGGACATTTCTTCCAACAGAACAATGCTAGTGGGCAGAATACTCGAATGAAGTTTAAAAAATATTGGGATATTAAAGTTGGACGTTGGAGTTGATTTACTCCATTGTTTTTTAACCTAGTTTGTAAAGAGATGGTCTGGGGGAAGGCTCTGAAGCCACAGCTTCTTTTCCAGACCTGTTTATTGACAATGAGCTGTTGGAAAAAATGTCCTTCTGGGTTCAGTTCCAAGTGGGGAAAAAGACACTGGAAACATGGAGGCTGCTTGGAAAGATAGTTTTTAATGGTGGACAGGATCACATGGCTTGAGGTGGGGGAAAGGGGAAGAGATGCTAAGACTGCCCTAGTTTTATGCCCTCTCTGGGCTTTTGAATTTGAGCTTGTATTCTGATTGGTTGTCAGACTCCCATGGGGCGATGCAGGGGCCATTCTGTAGGCTCTCCTGAATCCCAAGCTTGGTTGAGCCTTGCTGAGTGATGTACTCTTCCCAGGTGCCCTGTGGTGAGGTGGATAGAGGGCTAATCCTATCATGTCCTGAGGGCCATGTCTTAATCCCATCACCCTGGAGCTGACCGACAGTGCAGGGAGCTGCTTTGTCTTTAAAACATGTTTCTCCTTTTCCTCTTCCAGGGAAACATAATATTCTCCCTTTTTAATATTTCCTAGAATATTCATTCTTCTTGGACAGGGGTCTGCAAAGTCGGCTCTTTTAAGACTGGTGGACTTCAACTTCCAGAGTTCCCCAGCCAGCATAGCTGGCTGGGGAATTCTGGGAGTTGAAGTCCACCAGTCTTAAAAGAGCCGACTTTGCAGACCCCTGTTCTAGGAGATGGGTGGGTGCTAACATTCTGCAGAGCACAGGAACTGGAAGAGGAGACCGAGTAAATCTATAGAGATGGAGTGTCCTGTTGCTGCTGCTCAACTGAGCAATTTTGCTCTTGGCTTCCTCGCTGGAAACCCTGAGCTGGAGACTTCCTTTCATGATATGAGAATGTGCTTCTGTGCTTTGTTGTAGGGTTCCCTCCTTAATCAAACTTGATGTATTCATTCTTTTTTTTTTAAAGGAATATGCAGACATGTAAGACGGGAAATTTTGAACTGAATTCTTGGATGTTCAAGTATGCCCTTACAAAAATGTCCAGACGGTTCTAATGCTAGAAGTATTTATTCTGCCATCTATTTATTTATTTGACATATACATCCTTTGGGGGCAAGGCTTTAATTTACCTATAACTGTTGTGGTCCGCCAGTGGCCAACGGAGCTGGCAGCAGATTTGGACAGAGAGGAGGTTGGGAAGGAACATGGGCCAGTCCTGGAGTCTGGGGAAGGCTCTGACGAGGGCTCTGCGTCGGAGGCAGAGAGAGGGCCAGAGCCATATGCCAGTTATCAGCTGCCTTCAGAGTCAGACATCAGTGAGGCAGACGAACAGCTGGAGCTTGTTCCTCGTGTGCGCATGTGCAGAGTTGCCAGATGAAGGGAACAGCTAAAGAACAGGGGTCGACTTGGGAGTAAGGCCACAGGTGGACGGTGAATGGCCCCTCCCATAGGGAATAATAGAGGAGAGAAAGGGGAGTGGAGTTTGCAGCCATCGGTTCGTGGCTCTCCAAGACTCCTTGCCAAGTTTTGCAGATATTGGCCTGTCAGCTCTCCAAGCCAGATAAGGTCTGTGACTCTAAATCCTCCCTTGAAAGACTTGGTTGGATGTGAATGAACAGAATTCACAGTAAATTAATCAAAGGGGTTTTTGTCGGGACAAGGAGTTTGCTTCATGCTCTTGGGAAGCCTCAGTCTGAACAATAACCAGATCGTCCACCCCATAGGTATCATAGATGGAAGCAGATGAGCATTTACAAAAGACAAGTTTAACAGCTCCCTGCAAGAGCTGCTATATCTGTCCTGCAACCTAAGAAGGTTGACTTGTGTTCATAACTCTTTGGAAAATCTCCCTTATTTATCAAGCACGTGCTCTGTTTTTTCTAAACCTCTGGGGGTTTAATCGTCCTCTTTAGACTAAGATTTGCTTCCCTCTTAACTTTCAGTTTCTTATTTTTGTCTGTTCGGTCTAGGTCTGATGCCGAAGCTGGTCAGAGTCCTCAGTATGGGTTTGAACCTCTGCCCCAGAAGATCTGCCTTATCTGTGGTGATGAAGCTTCAGGGTGCCACTACGGTGTCCTCACCTGTGGAAGCTGCAAAGTCTTCTTCAAAAGAGCAATGGAAGGTATTCCTAAAGTGGCTTTTCTTCATCTGGTTGTCTTAGTTTTAAACTGATATTTGTTGGCAGACAATGGTATTTCAGCAAGAGATAGAGTGTGTCAGTGGTGGGATTCAAATTTGTTTACTACCGGTTCTGGGGGCGTGGCTTGGTGGGCGTGGCAGGGGAAGGATACTGCAAAAAACCCCACTAACCTGCTTTCCAGCTCCGTTCTCCTGTGCAGGGCAACAAAAGAAGATCAGCTGGGAGGCTGGGAGGCAGCAGGGGTGGGGCCAGCCTATTTGCCACTTCTCCAAAGTACTCAGAATTTCCGCTACCGGAAATTTTATCAGAACCTGTCAGAACTGGCTGAATACCACCTCTGGTGTGTGTGTGTGTGTGTGTGTCTTGGTGGGTGTGTATTTCTAAAAGGAGGGAAAGGAACTCAGCTTTAGCACCACAGACACAGGTGCTGATTGTAGGAAAGAGTAGAAATTGCTTGTGTGGATGAAGAGGGAGAAGGAGAGGGAAGGGAGGGGGAGGAGAAGTTGGAGGGAGAGGTGGTTGGAGGTTGTTTTTATAATATGACCCTGGGCATATGTTCAAGTCATGTTCAAGTAGAACATGGGTCCTCAAATTAAGGCCCAGGGGCCACATATGGCCCGCCAAAGCCATTAATCCAGCCTGCAAGGGACCACAATGCTGCCCCACCTACATTGCCCCACCCACCTTCTGGAGGCCAAAAATGGAATGTGGGGAGGCCAGAGAGAGGGAGGGAGAGAGAGATGCCCCCCGTCCCCAAGGCAGCCACGTCCCTTCACTTTCCACCCCCAGGAGTATAACAAATTAAAGTTTAATTTGTGTGTATTGTTTAATGGACTGCTAAATTGGTCATGCCCACCCAGTCACATGACCACTTAGCCACACCCATTCAGTTACATGACCACAAAGCCCCTTCCCCCTCCCCCGCAGCCAGTCTGAGGGACCATGAATTGGCCACCTGTTTAAAACGTTTGAGGATCCCTGCAGTAGAACCTCAGAAATGGGTTTGAAATCTGAAATCTCATTGCTAGAGAACCAGAGGAACTGGAATAAGCCAAATAAGTCGTTAAGGATAAATGTGAAAACAGATTTCCAAAGATGAAGAAATGGATATCGGAACTACCATATTTTTCGGAGTATAAGACTCCACTCCTTATAAGAGGGTGAAAATTTGAGTGCATCTTATACACTGGAATGTAGCCCCACCCACCCACCGTCCCCCACCCTTTGGCCTCTGACACCCAGCAATTTATCTCCTTGCAGCAAACGGGGGAAATGGGTCTGAAATGTAACACTACAAACAGTGTACATTGTCTGTACTGTTTGCTGTTGGTTGCAAGGAGGCAAATTGTTGAGAGGCAGAAGCAGATTTCCCCCCCTTGTTTTCCTCCCCAAAAGCTAGGTGTGTCTTATACTTTGGAGTGTCTTATACTCCGAAAAATACGGTAATCATGGAAATGATCAAGAAGAGAAGTTAAAGCCAAGAAGGCTAAAAGGCCAAAAGGAAATACTTCATGAAGTATGTCAGAGAGTTGTTAGGATACAAGTAGAAGTATTACGACAACATTTGTCAAGACCTTGAAGATGGAAACAGTTATGGAACAAAAGGAAGTGTTCCAAAAAAATCTCTGAAATGAGAAGAAGATTCCAACCTTAACCTAAAGGATGGCAGTGGACAAACAGTTGATTAAAAAAAATATCAAAGATGGAAGAAATATACCTAAATACTGGTATTTTAGGTATTTTAGAAGATCTTCCCTACTTACCAGAACCTCTAGTATTAGAAGATGAAGTTAATCACTACTCCAATCTTACTGAGTCAGCTGCAGGAGCTGATGGAATGCTCACTGAAATATGGTAAGCAACAGAAGACGAATGAGTAAAGATTCTAGGTAAGCTATTCCTGTAAATTTGGAGAATAACACAATGTTCAAAATAAGCAAAATAAGATCTAGGATCCTACAACACAGATTCGAACCTGGACAACAGACATTCAAGTTTGGTTTAGAAAATGCCAAGAAATACGCAACATAATTTGCAATTGAAGAATCCCAAAAGCCAAAGAATAATAGAAATAAGTCATTCACTGATTATAGAAATTCTGTCAGGCATGCCTCCATCAATAACTAAGAAAGAAAACTCTTGATTATATTGTTCGTGGAAATTAAGATACTTTTACTAGTTATGAAAAGATAGCAGTGAAAGAAAAGCAAGTTCTGAGCCAAAAAGGCGCAAACAAGTACATATCAAATGATTACCCAGCCCCCTCCCTCCAACGACCCCACCCCAGTGTCCAATCTGCAAGTCCTTAAGGTGTCATGTGGGTTGCATCTTCAAAAGGCATCATCAGGTTGGTATGCAAGACGGTTGGCCTTGACCAGACTCAAACACTGGACACCAGCATGCACAGAAGATGGTGAGAACAAAACTCCCTATTCTATATCTCCTCCAGTACCATATAATTCCCATCCCAAATACCATGCCCCCACCCTCTCCGTTTCTATAGCAGCCGATAGCAAGCAAGCAAAGCAGAGGCTGACAAATGCCTTTGGTTGTGTTATAATTGTGTCAAGCTAGGGAATGTACTTAGAGTCACATTCTGCTTGGGAATATGCTTGGAAATTTTAAGATATCTTATTGTCCTCATGTAACATCTATAAATAAGCCAGAGCAGAAATGGCCCGTTTTTTGCTCTTTTTTGCCCTCCCCAGCCCACAGTAGCACTTTGCAAGCCTCTGAAACTCTCTGCACACCCATTATTGCAAAGGGGGTGGGGTTTTGGTAGGCCAAAATGGACCCCTGATTTAGTGCAACATAAATGCAAAAAAAATTTCTGTGAATCATCAACATTTTCTCACGGATCCCCAATGGGCCACTGGTGATCCACAGACAACCAGTTGGTTACTGCTGCTAATAAAGCACTGTGAAGCGGTATATAAGTCTAAGTGCTATTGCTATTCTACTGTATGTAGCAAGGTTAAGAATAGGATTTCTTTATTGCTTTCACTCAAAACCTCACGGAATCTCTTTAGGCTACATTCAAGAACACTATGTTTGATTAAGGAGGACCTGTGCAGTTAACATGTACCCTATTGAAGAGGCAGTGCTTAATTATTTAATTGCATAATTATAAAGATATCTTTAAGAGAGACTTAACATGTACTATATTGGCAAGGCAATGCTCAATTCTTTACTTAATGATGTAATTATTTTTTTAAAATCACTTTAGGAAAGACTTATCTTTCTTTTGTAATACATAGGAGAAAAGCTTATTTTAAGACAATGTCTGATTTAATGTATGAATCTATTGTCTGAAAATGTAGGGTTAGGGGGGGACTCCTGCTTCAGAAAGACTGCTTTTCCCCAGCTGTAAATGTTATTTGACACGCAGTTGAGTACAGTTTTCCAAAGTGTACAGATATCCATTTGGTAGCTGGCTGGCGGTATCGTCCTTCCACCGATGACTGTGAAAGAATTGGTCTGGACTTCAGTAACGGCACGTATTTAGCATGCAGAAGGTCAGAGGTCACTGTCAAGAGCTGTGCGACACATGATAGGAAAGATTTCACTGCAAGAAAAAAATCTTCATTTTATTTTTCTATAGCAGAGTTTCAGCTGTTTTTAGACATAATGGAAGATTGTGCTCACAGGGCTATTTCAACTCCTTTTTAAAAGTTTATCCCTTCCCCAGCTATGTATATTTCACCTTTACGAGAAGTGTGTGCTCCTCAAACTAAGATTTGGATTATTCATTATTTTGCATAATTTTGGTTTCCTGAGACATGGGACAGAAGCAAGCATTCCTCCTCCGTGGCTCACTCCGGATTATTAGAACTTGTACCTAAACAGATCTGTGTGGCTAGGGTTACATTTTACATTCCAGGCATTTTGATAGAAATCAACGCAGTTTACTGTATGAGTGTTGTGAAAAAAAACCTCCTTACTTCAGAAGGATTGGGATGAAGCTTCCTGGTCTGACCTAGGCTTCCCAAGATCATGAAGCAGACTCCTCATCCTGATAAAACCCCTTTTATTTAGGTTAAAGGGAATTCCTCTTCAGCAGAGTCCCGGCAAACAGTCTTTCATGAGATTTCACAACTACAGACCTTTATCAGGCTTGGAGAGTTGCCAGGCTGATATCTTCCAAACGCCACTCTGTAGCAGCAATTACTTGGCAGGAAGTCAGGAACAGATCTTCACCCTAATGAATTGAACTAATTGTCTGCTGCAAACTCCCCTCCCCTTTCGCTCCTCTTTATTCCCTATGGATGGGGGCCATTCACCACCCACCCGTGGTGTTACTACCAAGTTGACCCTTGTTCCTTAGCTGTTCCTTTCTACTGGCATCTCTGTACATGCACACACTGAGAACAGGCTCCAGCTGTTCTTCTGCCCCACTGATCTCCAACTACGAAGGTAGGTGATAACTGTTGGATGGCCCTGGCCCCATCTCTGCCTCTGACACAGAGCCCTCATCAGAGCCTTCCCCCGACTCCAGGACTGGCCCATGTTCCTCCCCAACCTCCTCACTGCCTGAGTCTGCTACTAGCTCCGCTGGCGGGTCACAACACTGTGTGGCTAGGGTTACATTTTACATTCCAGTCATTTCGGTGGGAATCAACACAACTTACTTCAGAAGGATTGTGATGAAGCTTCCTAAAAATATGTGTGTTCCTGTCTGATGCTAAAGGAAAGCAATCAGAATGAAAGGTAGAAATTGTAAAACCGGGGATTTACTAGTGTGGGAATATGTTTTGTGGAATATTATGCGTCTTTTTTAATAAATATGCTTTTGTGCTTTTAAATATAGCACACAAAAATACTTTTAGTTTTTAGCCCATAAATGTACATGTAGTACATTTTTTTAAGATGCCACAAATTTTTCTGTTGTCCTAATGGAAGTAATCATACTCTAATATTACTAGGCAACAATTTGTTTAGTGACTGTTTTAAATTACCATGGCACGGAAACAAGTGATTTGTGACCATTTCCCCACACATACGACCATAATCATAACTTTATATCTGACTATTATGATGATTGCAGTGTCCTGGGTGTCATATGATCACCTTTTTTTGCAACCTTCAAATATAATCAATGGGCTTAACAACCACGATTCACTTAACAACCTGCATTACTAACTTCACAACTGCAATGTTTACCAGAGGTGGGATCCTACTGGTTTAACAACCAGTTAACTGGACGCAGGTGCGCAGTTTAGAGATTTACATTCCAGATTGATGCTTGGGAAGGAAGACAGCTGAGGTGCGGCAATCCACTCTGTTGCGCAACCCAGTTGGGGAACATTCACAGATTAACAAGAGTTGGAAGGGACCTTGCAGGTCATCTAGTCAAACCCCCTGCCCAAGCAGGAGACCCTACATCTGTCTCTACCTAGAACTCACAACCTCCTGATTGGGAGGGGAGAGCTCCACCTCTAGGCAAAGTGCAGGAGCTGGTGCATTGGCCCACAAACTAGTGGGAGCAAACTGGTTCCCTCCCAGCAGATCTTTGGAGCGACTGGTTCGTCCGAACTGGTAGAATCCCACAACTGGTTCTTACTTGACAACGGTGGGAAGAAAGGTGTTAAAATGGGGCAAAACTCACTGGACAAATGTCTCACCGAGCAACAGAAAGTTTGGGCTCAGATGTGGTCGTAAGGCTACCTGTACTTGTCTTACCTGACATGTTTGAAACGAGCGTCCAACTTTGTTTTCCTCTTCCACATCAACAGTATGATCAGAAGATAAAAATTGGGAGGCTTTGCCCCTGGGCCAGCCATTCTCTCCTAGCCCAACTGTTCTAGAGAAAAGAGGAAGAAGAAGGTGCATTAGCTATGGTTGCTGCCTTGAGTTACTTGTTCAAAACAATAAAGGCGGGTCCAGAGATGGTATTCAGCAGGCCTGACCAGTTCTGGAGAACCTGTAGCAGAAATTTTGAGTAGTTCAGAGAACCGGTAAATACCACCTCTGGCTGGCCCCGCCCCCATCTTTTTTCTGCCTCCCGAGTCCCAACTGATTGGGAAGGAATGGGGATTTTGCAGTAATCTTCCTCTGCCACGCCTACCAAGCCACGGCCACAGAACCAGTAGTAAAGATTTTTGAATCCCACCACTGGGCGGGTCCCAAAGGTGCTTTGTCAAGAGGCAATTGGACTTCCTGGTTCATCTTTGAACATGTTTCTCATCTCATCCAAGAAGCTGGCCTCTTGAAAAAGCACCTTTGGGACAACCATGACCTGGATGACTGAGAATCTCCATAGACAAATAAAGGCGTGATGATAGATAGATAGATAGATAGATAGATAGATAGATAGATAGATAGATAGATAGATAGATGATAGATAGATAGATAGATAGATAGATAGATAGATAGATAGATAGATAGATAGATAGATAGATAGATAGATAGATGATAGATAGATAGATAGATGAATGAACTTTAATGAAGTGCAAACTTACTTTTTTTTAAAACCGAAAACAATGCTTATCAGTTTTGAAAGCCAGAAAGTTGGTTGTTTTTCAATAAAACTTCATCAAGATAACCAGGGTCAATTGCATTGATGGATACACCAAAGTACAGTTAATTAAACCGTATGCAGGGTGTGTGTGTTAGAGTTCATTATTTTCTATCTCTCATTATTAGGATGAGAGCTCCAACACCTTTCCAGTGGTTCTGACTTGTATCTTGTGCAAGCCATGGTTTTGCACACTCTTGGCCAAACTAGCAACTTCCTAGAATTCTATCCATGCGTCAAGCAGGGTGTGAATTTTTGAAGATGAGTCCTAGAAGATCTGCAAAATACCGGTTGGGAAAAAGCTGTTTTTAGCACCCCCTGTGATGACTCTGATGATGTTGATATTGATAGTGTGCACATACTGTGTTGTTGTTTGGTTTTGTTGTATCTTTTGACTGCACAGGATTGGAAAGGAAGGTAGGATCCTTGCTGACTTTGTTCCTTAAGGCTACCTTTTGATTTGTGGCACAATTAAGTGCTGGTCTACAGCAGCTTAGGTTGTACATTACTTTTAAACAGCTTTCCTCTAGTGCCATTTTCGTGCCCTATAAATACAAGGCAGGTAGGACTGCCTTAATTGCAAGTGTCCAATTTATTTAACGTCAGTATTTTCTTTTTAATAAATGTCATGCAGTAATGGATAACGTGCGCCTTTCCCCAAAGAAATGGGCTGCATCAATCCTGCTGTTAATTCTCGAGCCAAAACACAATCGTTGGGGGTAAAAGAGTTTAAATGAAAAGTCATAAAGGAGGTAGAAATGGCTAAGAGTGCCAGCTCTCTGAATGAAGGAGCAAATAAATGAATTTAACACATTGGCTACAGAGGAGGTAGTGACAGGGAGATTATTTGTCTCCCCAAATTGGAAGACGGTGAAGCTAAATGTCTGTGGGGATTCTCAGTCATCCAGGTCATGGTTATCTCAAGGTGCTTTTTCAAGAGGCAACTGGACTTTCTGTTTTGTTTTTCTTTGAAGATGTTTTGCTTCTCATCCATCAATGCTTCTCATCCACTCTGAAGAAGCTTCTTGGATGAGAAGCGAAACTCTTCGAAGACAAACAAGAAAATCCAGTTGCCTCCTGAAAAAGCGATAAGGTAAAGGTAAAGGTTCCCCTTGCACTTATGTGCTAGTTGTTCCCGACTCTAGGGGGCGGTGCTCATCTCCATTTCCAAGCTGAAGAGCCAGCACTGTCCGAAGACATCTCCATGGTCATGTGACTGGCATGACTCAACGCTGAAGGCACACAGAATGCTATATTACCTTCCCACCAAAGGTGGTCCCTAATTTTTCTACTTGCATTTTTACATGCTTTCGAACTGCTAGGTCGGCAGAAGCTGGGACAAGTAACGGGAGCTCACTTCATTACGTGGTGCTAGGGATTCGAACCACTGAACTGCTGACCTTTCTGATCGGCAAGCTCAGCATCTTAGCCACTGAGCCACCGTGTCCCTTACCTTTGGGATGGTGAAGCTAAATAATATCAGTAGACCATCCACTAATCTAACTTGGCTTTCACTACTTTAATTATGAAACACTCCTTGGATTAGCACCTGGACTTTTTAATGAATTGATAGGCCCAAGGAAATGAACACAGCATTTTAGTGCAGAATACTTCCTTATCATTAACAGATTCTTAACAGAATACAGGTAGTCCTCAACTTACAACAGTTCATTTAGTGAGCGTTCAAAGTTACAACGCCACTGAAAAAAGAGACTTACAACCGTTGCAACATCCCCATGGTCACTCGATCGAAATTGAATGATTGGCAACTGGTTCCTCTTTATGGCGGTTGCAATGTCCCAGGGTCAGGTGATCCCTTTCTCAATGGAGAAGTCAGATTCACTTAATAACTTAACTACTAACTGAAGAACTGCAGTGATTCGCTTAACAACAGTGGCGAGAAAAATCATAAAATGCGGCAAAACTCATTTAACAATTGTTTCATTTAGCAACATAAATTTTGGGCTCAGTTGGGGATGTAAGTTGAGGGCTACCTGTAACAGAGTTGGAAGGGACCTTGGAAGTCTTCAGGTTTAATCCTCTGCTCATGTAGGAGACCCTTTATCATTTCAAACAAATGGCCATCCAGTCTGTTCTTAAAAAACACCAGTGTTGGACCACCCATAACCTCTGGAGGCAAGTTGTTCCACTGATTAATTGTTGTAACTCTCAGGAAATTTCTCCTTAGTTTAGGTTGCTTCTCTCCTTGATTGGTTTCCATCCATTGCTTCTTGTCCTACCTTCTGGTGTGCTTTGGAAAATAGGTTGACTCCCTCTTCTTTGTGGCAGTCCTGTTGTAGCCCGCCAGCGGCCAGCAGAGCTGGTAGCAGAGTAAGACAGTGAGGAGGTTGGGGAGGAGCATGGGCCAGACTGGGACGCTGAGGAAGGCTTGGACGAGGGCTCTGTCGGAAGCAGAGATGGGAATGAGGCCGTTGGCAGTGATCAGGTGCCCATGGAGCTAGACAGCACTGAGGCAGGGGAACAACTAGAGCCTGTTCCCAGTGTGCGCATGTGCAGGGCTGCCAAAAGAAAAGAACAACTCCGAAATCAGGGTAGACTTGGGAATAAAATCACAGGTGGAAGGTGATTGGCCCCTCCCATAGGAAATAAAAGAGGAGGAAAAGGGGAGTGGGCTTTTGCAGGAAACAGTTTGTTCATTCGGTCATTAGATTCGTTTCAGGAGTGTGAAGATCTGTCCGTGAATCTCAGAGACTCTGTGCCCGGTCTTTCCTTATACAGCACCTTGTTTGAAAAATATTTACATGGCAGCTTTCCAAGATAGATAAGGTCTGTCGTCATAAATATTCCTTTGAAAGACTGTTTGCCAGGCCTTGCTGAATGTGAATGAGATGGGTTCACACTTGTTTTATAAAAGAGGTTTTGTCGGGACCAGGACTCTGCCTCGTGCTTTTTGGGGAAGCCTAGGTCAGAACAAGCCCCTTAGATATTGGACGACTGCTATCATGTCTCCCCTAGACCTTCTTTTCATTAAACTAGACATACCCAGTTCCTGCAACCGTTCTTCATATGCCTCCAATCCCCAATTACTTAAACTTCACACCTTCATCTTCATGTTCCCCAAGTCCCACTTCTGTACTGGCCAACTAGCAGAAGGGAAGGTGAAGGCAGAGTGGTTGGTAGGATGGTGGGATGCATGGATAGCGATTCCCAGCTTCCCATCCTGTTTGTCAAGCCAAGAGGCCAGTGTTTGGAACGAAACAACTATTGATATAGCACAACCACTGCTGAATCTTAGATCATGATAATACAAGATCTAGTGGTTCAGAGGTGGGTTTCAAATTTTTTTAGAACCTCTTCTGTAGGTGTGGCATGCTTTGTGGGAGTGGCTTGCCAGCCCTGTGACTGAGTGGGAGTTTCTTGGCAGTCATGTTACCGGGTGGGAGTGGCTTGGCAGTCATGTTTAATATAGTTTTAATGAGTCTTTGTATTTTGTATTTTTGTATTTTTGTATTTTTAATCTTCCTGTGCGCCGCCCCGGGTCCCTTTGTGGAAGATGGGTGCGGGATATAAATTTGAAAAAAAAAATAAAAAAAAATAAATGTGACTGGGTGGCTGTGGCCAACTTGTAAAATGTGGTGAAACTGACTTAACAATGCTCTTGCTTAGCAAACAAAATGTTGGCTCAGAAACTCTGGCATTTGAAGCACGCAAGTCTTAAAGCTGTCAAGTTACAAGACCCTTGCACTCCTAACCCTTTAGGGGGAAAAACCCCAGGGATGTTCAAACTTGACAGCTTTAAGTCTTGTGGACTTCAACTCCCAGAATTCCTCCTCTCGCTCTTCATCTTGATGATGTGCAGATAGGCGGGGGGAGGGAGATGGAACCGGTTCTAAATGGCCCTGTAGATTTGTGGAACCTCTTCTGTAGAAGAGGCTAGAACTGGCAGGAACCCACCCCTGTAGTGGTTGTACCAGATTCTGTCCCAACCACTGAACAAACAAGTTTATTATCTGTGTTTACTGGTCCAGTTGTCTTGTTGCTGACTTCTACTACTGAAGCGGAGCACTGGGGACTTAATAATATCTCATTTATCTCAATATCAAGCTCTACTTATTTGCGGCTCCTATTTTAAGATTACTGTGGCGTGTAAGGTTTATTGGAAAATTTAAAAGGGCCGCTGTATACCAAGTGAAGTCTAGCTTAATAAAGTGGTGAAATAATGACAATGTCTATACAACATTGCTGAAGTATCTTTCTGTTGATTAATTCTGATTGCATCTTTTTACTTGCCCTTTGAGTTTCTCATCTCTAAGCTTTCCTGGTGATATGCCATCTGAGTACTTAGGTAACTCCTCGGCTTAGGTAAAGGTTCCCCTCGCACATGTGTACTAGTTGTTCCCGACTCTAGGGGGCAGTGCTCATCTCTGTTTCAAAGCCAAAGAGCCAGCGCTGTCCGAAGACGTCTCCGGGGTCATGTGACCGGCAATACTAAATGCTGAAGGCGCACAGAACGCTGTTACCTTCCCACCAAAGGTGGTTCCTATTTTTCTACTCACATTTTTACATGCTTTCGAACTGCTAGGTCAGCAGAAGGTGGGACAAGTAACGGGAGCTCACTCCATTACATGGCGCTAGGGATTCGAACCGCTGAACTGCAGACCTTTCTGATCGACAAGCTCAGCATCTTAGCCACTGAGCCACCATATCCCTTACCTTTGGGATGGTGAAGCTAAATAACACCATACACTAATCTAACTTGGCTTTTACTGCTTTAATTAACAGATACTCCTTGGATTAGCAATTGGCCTTTTTAATGAATTGATAGGCCCAAGGAGATGAATGCAGCATTTTAGTGCAGAATACTTCCTTAGAGATTCAAACCGCCGAACTGCCGACCTTTCTGATTGACAAGCTTAGTGTCTGAGCCACCACATCCCTAGTCCTCGACTTACAACAGTTCATTTAGTGACCGTTCAAAGTTACAGCAGCACTGAAAAATGTGACTTACGGCCGTTTTTCCCAGTTGCAACCTTTGCAGCATCCCCATGCTCAAAAACTCAGATGCTTGGCAACTGGTTTCATATTTATGACTGTTGCTCTCCTGCTTGGGTGGGTGGGTGGGGGTTGACTGGATGTCCCACAAGGTCCCTTCCAACTCTGTTAATCTGTTTTTAAAAATGGTTCTGCAACCTTCTGACAAGCAAAGTCAATGGGGAAGCCAGGTTCACTTCACAACCCGTTTACAAATTTATCAACTGCAGCGACTCACTTAACAACTGTGGCAAGAAAAGCCATAAAATGGAGCAAAACTCACTTCAATTTTTTTTCAGTTAGCAGCATAATTTTTGGGCTCAATCGTGGTCATACAGTTGAGGACCGTCTGTACTGCTCTTTAGGTCTGATCCTGTGTAACTTTTTCAAGCTCGGACATTGAAGACCTCTTCAGTTTTGGTTTCCAGGAGTGGGACATTGGAGCTTGATAGCTTTCTCGTACCAAAGTCCTTGAAACCGCTATTCAAATACAGACAAGCTTTATATTTTATTTGCATTGTTTGTGGAGGAAATAACTTTTAATGAAATAACTGAAATAATGTTATTGCACCTGTTCACTTAAGGTTTGTAATTTTGTTATTCTGAATTAAACTCTCATTCAGAGTTGTTTTTTTTTTGGCATGCTAGTGACTGGAAACTTTGAGAACTGTAGCTGCAGTGCCTCTGGGAAATATCAAGTAGAAAATGCCTATTTAAGCAAGCAAACACTATTAGGCATCCTAAATGTGTTTGTAGGCCTTTGATTGTCACAAATATTTATGCCACAATGAGTTGGAATTAAATTAAAAAACTGAGTGAGTTACCAGACCAGGATAGGGCAAACATACTCCTATATAATCAGATTTATATCATATTAAACTTTGAAATAATTTACTGGGTGTAAACATTCAACACAGCTCAAGCTATACTAGGGCTCTCTTAATGCAGGGGCCTGATGGGCACTTGCCAGAGGGCCCCACGAGCATAGGGGCCCCATACTAATCTGTGCATGTTAACCCTTCAATGCACCTTGTATCATATAAATACAGCAACATCTTTATTACATTTTACTGCATTTTTAAATTAATACTAACATGCAAATATATGTTTAATTTTATCGACCATTTATATTTTTATTCCTGCGAGTAATTGTTGTACACTGCTTTGCCTGGGGCCCTTAATGCTGTTAAGGCTGCCCTGGTTAGACAGTCAGTCATCAGTACTAGACATGTTTCATCAGTACTAGACATGTTGAAGCCAAAAGTATTAACAGAAACTTGAATTATGCCAGCAAATTAAAAGATTCTCTCCCTTTTCTTTCACTTCCCAGCACCTACAACAGGAAGGCAGCCAATTCATGCTGGCTGGGGAATTATGGGAGTTGAAAATCACACCTCTTAAAATTGCTCAGGTTGGGAAATGTTGCTTTAGCCAATTTACAATACAAGCTTGCCAATTAGAGTAGAGTAGACTATCTATCTATCTATCTATCTATCTATCTATCTATCTATCTATCTATCTATCTATCTATCTATCTATCTATCTATCTATCTATCTATCTATCTATCTATCTATCTATCTATCTATCTATCTACCTACCTACCTACCTACCTACCTACCTACCTACCTACCTACCTATCTATCTATCTATCTATTGTGGGTTCCGGGTGGTACGCACTGGTATGGGTGTACAGGTGCCACCCTACCGGAACGGGGTTTCCATTGGGTCCACTCACCCACCCTCGTTCCTTACCTCTTTTTAAGCTAGCGGGCCATTTGCGCCACACTCCACCAAGCAGCTGGAGCATCACAGAGTGGTGGGTGCGTAAGTGCCCATGGTAGACACCCAGCCCCATCGCAGTGTACTGGTTGTGATGGGATCCGGAACCCACTACATATATATATGAGAGGGAGGGAGGGAGCTTACTCTTGGATCTGCAAAAAAAGGATTGTATTACAGATTGCTGCCCTGGGTTAAACAGAAGAATTGGAATCAAATGTTATTTAATTAGTTCATTGTCTAAGATCAGGACCAGCTACACCGTTAGTCAAAAGGAACCAGTTAGCTCAGGGGAGAGAATTTTTAGATGTGTGAAAGGAAGCCAGTTGATCTGTTAATGTTTTATGTTTATTACTACTACTATCTCAAAATATCACTTGGCTGACTTGGGATATTATCTATTTTGACCTGGGGATCGGCAGGGGGAACCATAAGAGTTGGCTAACTACTGCAGGCAGCACAATATCTTGATCTGATCCTGATTGTGACCAAACCTTTACTTTCCGCTAATGAAAAATGGAAATTAATTCAGGCTCCTGACTGGAGTAACGAATATGCCAACACACACAAGCCAAAAAACATTCTGGACAAAAAAAGAACATAGGCTTAAAGTGAAAGCTGTACAATGTCAAACAGTACAAATGTCAGCAAGTGTTTGTGGACAACTTCCTTTTCTCCCTATAATCAGGAATTCCTATGAACCAACGTGGAAGAGCAATGGCATCTTCATGATCTTACAGCAGTGAGGTTGTCCCTCATATCCTCCAAGCCAGGGGTCTCCAACCTTTGCAACTTTAAGTCTGAAGGACTTCAGCTCCCAAACTTCTCCAGCCAGCTTTGCTGGCTGGAGAATTCTGGGAGCTGAAGTCCTTCAGACTTAAAGTTGCAAAGGTTGGAGACCCCTGCTCCAAGCTGTAGCAGGTTCAACCCTAGTGAAAGGGTTCATATGACAGATCTTATCTCCGAAGTTGCCTATCGTGCTTGAAAAAGTGGCAGGAAAGAGAAGAGGATGACCAGAAGCAAAGAGGATGGATCCAAAAAGATGTTGAGGCTCTAGAAAGAGTGCAGAGAAGAGCAACAAAGATGATTTTAAGGGACTGGAGGCTAAAACATGAAGAATGGTTACAGGAATTGGGTATGCCTGGTTTAATGAAAAGAAGGGCTAGGAATGACATGATAGCAGTGATGCAATATTTGAGGGGCTACCACAAGGGATGCGGTGGCTCAGTGGCTAAGACACTGAGCTTCTCAATCAAAAGGTCAGCAGTTCAGTGGTTCGAATCCCTAGCGCCATGTAATGGAGTGAGCTCCCGTTACTTGTCCCAGCTTCTGCCAACCTAGCAGTTCA
The DNA here is from genome assembly GCA_039707465.1 of Rhabdophis nuchalis. Taxonomy (NCBI): domain Eukaryota; kingdom Metazoa; phylum Chordata; class Lepidosauria; order Squamata; family Natricidae; genus Rhabdophis; species Rhabdophis nuchalis. The sequence continues at coordinate 51,495,950 of CM077649.1, forward strand.
AAAGCATGTAAAACTGCAAGTAGAAAAATAGGAACCACCTTTGGTGGGAAGGTAACAGTGTTCACTGTGCCTTCAGTATTTAGTCATACCGACCACATGGCCATGGAGATGTCCTCAGACAGCGTTGGCTCTTCAGCATTGAAACAGAGATGAGCACCGCCCCCTAGAGCCAGAAACGGCTAGCATGTATGTGCGGGGGAACCTTTACTTTTACCTACCACATGGAAGTGGGGGGTCAACCTATTTTCCAAAGCACCTGAAGGCAGGACAAGAGGCAACAGATGGAAACCAATCAAGGAGAGAACCAACCTAGAACTAAGGAGAAATTTCCTGACAGTTGACAGAACAATTGATCAGTAGTATAGGGTCTCCTGCCTATTTCTTCCAAGGTCCCTTCCAACTCTCTTATTCTGTTACTTGACTAAAGTCCTTTGAGAGATCATTTGAACAATATCATGTATGCACTCGAAGGAACTGATCTGTCTTTGTTATTTGTCTGACATGGACCTGAATACTTGGATTTCCTTGTGAATTCGCTTGCGAGGTAGTCCTGAAGCCCCAGCAGGAGGGGAAGGCCATAGGCTGAGAATGTGGGGTTAATATGCGAGTTTTGGGTACAGGTTGAGCTTGGCATTTCACCTTCCTGCCTTTTGTGAATATTTGGCTGCATGCAAGGAAAGCAGAAATAGCAGAGACCTGTTGTGCTTTGCCAGTGGCCAGCGGAGCTGGCAGCAGAGTCGGACAGTGAGCAGTTGGGGAGGAGCATGGGCCAGTCCTGGAGGCTGGGGAAGGCTGGGGCGAGGGCTCTGCGACAGAGACAGAGATGGGGCCAAGGCTGTCTGGCAGTTCTCAGCTGCCTTTGGAGCTAAACAGGCAGAGGAACAACTGGGGCCTGTTCCCAGCGTGCGCATGCGCAGAGCTTCCAGAAGAAAAGAACAGCTAAGAAATCAGGGTCGACTTAGGAGTAAATCCACAGGTGGACGATGAATGGTCTCTCCCATAGGAAATAAAAGAGGCGCGAAAGGGGAGTGGGCTTTTGCAGGAAACAATTCATTCGTTCATTTGTTTCAGGAGTGTGAAGATCTGTCTGTGAATCTCAGAGACTCTGCGCCAAATCTTTCCTTGCACAGCACTGCATTTAGAAAATATTTACATGGCAGCTTCCCAAGCTAGATAAGGTCTGTGATCATAAATTCACCTTTGAAAGACTGTTTACCGGGCCTTTGCTGAGTGTGAATGAGAGGAATTCACATTTGATTGATACAAGGGGTTTTGTTGGGACCAGGAATCTGCTTTGTGCTTTTTGGGGAAGCCTAGATCAGAACAAGACCCTGACATGTTTCTCCCCACCCCTCAACTCCGCCAGAAATTGGTTTTCCCAAGGCTCTTCGTGCTAGTGTTACCATTGGCGGCATGATGCCGCAAGGCTCATGGCCCCAGTGAGCACCTTTATCACCTGTTTTCTAATTCATTTAATTAAAATATGTAAAATTAACACATTTTATCTCGGCGGTTGGTAACTTTCCAAAATTTGTAGACCAGTGTTATCAAACCACTCCAGAACATCGACATAAGATTGCCCATTCAAACGTAATTGCCTTAAAGAAGATTAATAGGCAGAGCTCAGATTGATCTCACAACTAGTTTTGTATCTCCTAGTTGCATGCACAGAATGTGGATTACGTGCTCCTTAAGGCTCCTTGGAGTCTATAAGTGAAAGTGAGAACTTTGATTAGAATTTGAAAGTCTGCTGGACAGACACTGAGTGGATATTACATTAACGTAATGACTCAGGCCTGTTAGCTCTGTGACTCTGCATTCTGCACCAAGGCTAACTTACAAGTCATTTTCAGAGGCAACTCCAAATGGATAAGAGCAGGATTTTTAAAAATTAATTCAGAGCTTTTTTATGATTGCCTTTCTGGAGGGGGAAATACTTTCTCATATAATCTGAGACTAAATGACATGAAATTGGAATTGGAATATATTCTAAAATTACTTGATGGAAGCTCAAATGTGTACTTTTAGTCTGAGAATATTGAGAGGAGGGTGTGTATGGAAAGGAAAGCATTTAACTTTTTCCTTTGATCACTGCAGTTTCTGACTATGATTATTTTATTTGTTTCATTAATTAATATGCCACCCCAAACGTAGCACCCGTGGAGTCCTACAGTGGCAGAAATAGTCACAAAAGTTGGTAAGAACTTTCCTGACGGCGCGAACAATTAATCAGTGAAATGGCTTGCCTCCAATATTTGTGGGTTTTTAAGAAGCGATTGGATAATCATTTGTCTGGAATGGTATAGGGTTTCCTGCCTGAGCAGGGGGTTGGACTAGAAGACCTCCAAGGTCCCTTCCAACTCTGTAATTCTGTTATTCTATTCTACATTCTGCAAAAGCCAGATCAAAAGGAGAGAACCCCCCCCCCCCCTTAGCAACAACAGAAAAACACCTTAGCTTTAGTTACTAAATCAATTGTAGCAGATTGAGTTTGGTCAACAAAATAAATTATAAGCTATTGTCTCCAACCACAACGTGTAGGTTCATAGAACATAAGAAACCAAAACCTAAACAAACTCACGACAGCTTGGTGTAGTTTGTGAATCATAGAACGTGGCACTCTTTTCAACTTAGCAGTAGCTTTACCTGTAGAAAGTTGGTCTGGGGTGAATTTATTTGTTCGTTTGTTTGCTTGTTCAATTTCTATAGCTGTCCAATTCAACCAAGTGACTCTGGGTAGCTTAAAATTCTGAAATTTTAAAACAATTTTAAAAATTGAAACGATAAAAACACCCATAAAAATAAACAGAATAACAGAGTTGGAAGGGACCATGGAGGTCTTATAATCCAACCCATTGCTCAAGCAGGAGACCCTATACCATTCCAGACAAGTGGCTGTCCAATGTTGGAGGCAAGCCATTCCACTGATTAATTGTTCAGGCTGTCAGGAAAGTTCTCCTTAGTTCTAGATTGGATGCAATCATTGATAAGTTTCCATCCTTTACTTCTTGTACTTTTATATAGTACACTTTTAATTTATTTTTTATATAATAATACAATAATATAATAGCAGAGTTGGAAGGGACCTTGGAGGTCTTCTAGTCCAACCCCCTGCCTAGGCAGGAGCCCTATACCATTTGTATGATGACTTATAATTCTGGGCTCAATTACAGTTGTAAGTCATGGATTACCTGTAACCATCAATAGGCTGCTACGGGTTCTCACGGGATCGGGAGAACCTCTAGCTAAGATCCTGCGGAGTTCAGAGAAACCGCAAATCTCACATCTGGCTGGCTCTGTCTGCTCCACCCATCCTGCCCCTCCCAGGAGTCTCCCTGCAGCCCGTTTTGGATGCCAGGTAAGTGCAGGGCCTGCACGGAGGCTTGGGGAGGGTGAAAAACGGCCTCCCGGAGGCTCTGTAAGACCAGAAATGGGCCCGTTTCTGGCCTCCACAGGGCCTCCAGAGCCTGGGGAGGTCGATTTTGCCCTCCTGGAGGCTCGAGAAAGGCCTCCGGAGACCAGGAAGGGCAAAAATGCCCCCCCCATGGTGTAGGCGGCCAACTAGGCCACGCCCACCATTGCCACGCCCACCCAGCAACCAGGTAGAGAACCCGTTGCTAAAATTCTTGAAGCCCACCCCTGCCTGTAGCCATTGATCAATATTGCACATGAACCTGGAGGAATTTTGGCCCATTCCTCTTTATGCAACATCTCCATCTCAGGGATGTTGGAGAGTTAGGAGGGCTGCTAGCTTTAGGTCTTTCCGTGTTAGAATAACATTTTTTTTTCATCTTGTGTTTCTTTGCTGATTCTTTATTAGGTCTGTTTTTCATGACTACATTTTCTTTGAAATGAATGTGTGTCCTGAGTCAGAGCACTGAGCCACTTAGCCACAGCCTTATCCTTGCTGGCAAAACAATTTTTCCAGATCAAAGTTGGCACAGATTATCTCCTTCAGATTAGCGCGAGAGGGCGTGCACCACGGATGTGAAGGCTCACAACATTGCTGACTAGACAATCATGAGAAACAATTTGTAAGAGTTATGGGTGGGCGTGGAGACATGCGACACCAAGGCTTTTAAAAAAAAATTAGCATTAGTTCTCTCTTTAATACCTGAAACCTGAAGCTCATGCTATCAAATAGCAATACCAAAACCACTTAGATGTATATACCGCTCCATAGTACTTTATAGCACTCTCTGAGCGGTTTACAATGTCAGCCCCCCAACAATCTAGGTCAGGCGTGTCAAACTCGATTTCTTTGAGGGCTGGATAAGGGTTGTGTTTGATGTTGGAATGAGGTGTGTGTGTCACATGGCCAGGGGGCATGGCCAGCTTGATGTCACTTGTCAAGGCTCCATTTTCGACCATGACGGCCTCCTGCAGCTCTCTGCCTGCGAAAACAGAGTGTGCTTCCTCACCGGGTCTGCAGGAGGCCATTGTGCCCAAAAACAGAGCCCAGGCAGGCCTTGCATGGCCTCCCTGAGCTCTGTTTTTGCTGGCAGAGGCACCGCAGGCCGGTCCTTCACTGTTTCAACAGTGGCTCTGAGGGCCAGATCTAAGCAGTCCGCGAATCGGATCCGGCCCCTGGCCTTGAGTTTGACCCCCCTGATCTAGGTCTTCATTTGACCAACTTCAGAAGGATGGAAGGCTCAGTCAACCTTGACACCCATCAAAATCGAACTTCAGGCTGTGGGCAGAGTTAGCCTGCGGTACTGCATTTTAGCCACCAAGCTTCCAGGGCTCAAATGATGTTGAAGGTTCCTATGCAGGCCACTTAAAATGAAACAGGCAGTTTTGACAACAGGTAGGTGAAAGAATAAGTGGCATCCGATCCATTTGTCTTTTAAAAGCTACAAGACGCCATGCTAGTGTAGAACATATCTACTTTTAGAATGGATGTAATACTAATCTGTGGTTGCTGTGGAAGATGCCCACCAGGTAGGAGCCAACTATTACATGAAATTATGTACAGTGGTACCTCGGTTCACGAACGCTTCTGTTCACGAACAACTCGGTTCACGAACAGAAAAGTTCATCAAAATATGCTCCGGTTCACGAACTCCGCTTCGGTTCATGAACAGGAGCCGCGGCCATTTTAATGCTATTTCCTGGCTGTCACATGGTTGTGACTTCCTGTAGGAAGATCATGGAGAGAAGGAGACACAGAAAAAAGTACACTGTGAGTGTGTGCCTCGGTTCACGACCAATTCGGTTCGCGACCAGAGTCAGTTCACGAATTAAGTTCGTGAACCGAGGTACCACTGTATTTCGGGTACTTGTATTTTTAATATTTTTTTTAATCTAGCCTTCATTATTTCTGTAAGTAATTTATGGTGACAAACAGACTTTATGTCAGAGTTCCGCAACCTTTCTGGGTTGACAGCCCAGAATGGGGGGGAGGGGAGGGGGGGAAGGCGGGATGATTTTATGAGAAGGGCAAGCACACGTGTGTGTGTGCATGTGCATGAGCGCTCGTGACGTTTGTAGTGACACTCTTGCGAACGGGGCAGCAAGCGCCCGCAACAACACTCACACGTGGAGCTGTGTGTCTGTGCAGAGGTGTGGACCAGCTGACCAATCACGCGGTGGCAGTTAGCCTGCAGCTTGGTGGTGGGCCATGGTCCACAAGTTGGGGGCCCCTACTTTATACTCCTTCCTCTTATTTTCCACACCACGACAACCCAATGAGATGAGTTGGACTCAGCGAGAGAGTAACTGACCCAAAGTCACCCAGCTGGCTTTCACCATTTCACTGGCACTCAATCTTTCTTGATTTCTAGCTCAGTGCCTTAACCAGACCAGACCGGCTTTCTATTTGTATGTTGGCATGTCTGTATTTGTACGCACCTTGTAAGATAGTTTGTATAGTTCCATACTATTTATCAAAATAGGCGGGATCGGATCCTGCCTCATACATCCTCACGGCCGATTCACTCCCACAGAGAGGGACTTCTCCGGGTGCCGTCCACTAGACTTTGTCAGCGGGCGACGCCCAGGGGAAGGGCTCTCTCTGTGGCGGGCCCAGCCCTCTGGAACGACCTTCCCCCCGACATTAGAACAACTATGGACCTCCGCTCCTTCCGTCTAAAATTAAAAACACACCTTTTCTGCTTGGCCGGCCTAGGGTAGTCTCTCTATCTATGGGGTTTTTTAGTATTTAATTGGGAATTTTAGTGAACGTCAATTGGGAATTTTAGCACAGGAATAATGTTTAATTTGCCTTTTAATTATGTATATTTGTATATGTATATTTATTGTCTTTTATCTTTCCTGTGCACCGCTCCGAGTCCCCTGGGGGAGAGGGAGCGGTCTATAAATTAAAGTTTATTATTATTATTATTATTATACACAACAACTCAATACTACAGCGTTCAAACACGGACAAAGACTTTTCTATTCTAATTAAAATGTTTGAAAATCAAATATTCAAATGTAATAGTTGAAAACCAACTAGAGTGCTCAGATAAATTAAGTTTAGAGCAGCTCGAAACAAGTTAGTCAAGGCGTATCTGAAAGACCATCTTAAGTAGGAGAATCTTCCAAGGAATAGGAAGATTCAAGTCCATAAACCTGGGACCAGCAACCCCAGTCCCTGCCTTTATTGTCAAGTAACATATGTAGTTACAAGCATTGTCTCTAAAGTTGATCCTTACAGTCTTAACCAGTTCCTCAGATTTGGGGGCAAGGCTTAGATTCCAGATGGTTTAGGCTTCGATGAAATAAAATTATTTCCTCCTCCTCCTTCTCTTCCTCTTCCTCCTCCTCTTCCTCCTCATGACATTCAGCAAAATAATTCATGAGATTCTGATGGAGTATCAGCCAAACTTGTTAATCAGCTAGATTCATGGCTTTCTTCTATTAAGAAATGAATTTCATGTTCTAGCAACCATCTACATCCTTTTTTAGGAGAAGGGCAGGGTATAAATTTAATTAAAAAAATACATCTGAAATAAATCAGCCATGCATAGTGCATAGTGATTTATGACCTCTTCCTCTGCTTAGTTTCAGTGGTTAATTTGATTAAGAGATATTGCTGTGCTCTGCTTGCTCAAGTGATGCCACTATCATTTCATTTTTATTCAGTTGCTTTTACTTCTACTTTTGTACAATATAGGTTGTAGGTGCCAGGGGTGGGCTGGCTTGCTTGCTTGCTTGCTTGCTTGCTTACTTCTTAAATTTATATGCCATCAACCTCACTAGGCAAATACGACTCTTCCTTTGTTTTCATTAGTGCAGAGAAGCAGTCAGGGCATCTAGGAGCTTGCTTTGACACCAGCTGTGATCCTCATTGGAGAAGCCCAAATGATGCTTTAATGACTTGCTACAGGAATACGTAAAGCACTAAACAGAATCTGAAATGATGGCTTGTAATAGTGACACATAAATTGGGCAACAGAATCAGATTGTCAGTTTATTTAACCTAATCAGTCTAAACTTCCTCAATTTACACACTGAAGAAGTTACCTAGTCACAGTGCAGAACATGTTGTGAAATGATCTTGTCCTTTGCTTGATTTCTTTTACTAGCATTTAGACTATTTTCTCATGTAGAAAGTGGGCAGCATAAAATATTTCCCCTAAAAGAGAAATAAAAATCTTAAGGGAGACGGAAACTCAGAGCCCCAGGTTTCTCCCCCCACCCCTCCCCAAGCAGATATTCAGCTGGGGCACCTTTAGAAATGAAGATTTGGTAATCCATTACTCCCTGCAACAGGTTCTGAACAAAGGTTGGGTTAGCCCTCAGCTACAATAGTAATTGCCCAACAAACCCCTTCGTTGCATCAGCAGTCCAAACTTCAACCAAATGTAGCTCAGACAAACTCCTAGGATTTGTACATGGCCCCATGGGCGTCTGACAACAGCTAATAGAACACATGTTCTTGCACAGGAACAGGAAGCTCAAGTTCAAAGCCCAAGAGAAGGTATAAATGCCCTCCACTCTCAACTCCATGGAGTTAGTTATCCAGAATCAAATGTGCTTGGTGTTCTGCTTCATCAATAAATGCACCCTTTTTCCAATCAGTCTCCAGCCTCCATTTTGTCTCCAGTTCCTTTCTCCTTGCTTGGAACTGAACCATTACTTCCAACACTCGCTAGATAGAAAAAAATATTGAAAATATTGTAAATCAGAAAAAGTACTAAGCAAAGACACTTAGAATTTGGCCCCAAAAAGAGTGTTAAATATATGGCTAATATTAAGTGGCCTTGTGCCACGTTAATACCATTCTCCAAATTTGGAGTTAAGCAAGCGTGTAGCATATTTTTCTCTCTAATAGTCACATATTTTATCCCTCGGAGATGCACTGGAATTTTCATGCAAAGGTCAAAGAAATGATAACATTTCCTAACTTCAGCATTCAGTAAACACAAATATTTAGCCTACGATGATTGTAAGTTTGACCAAAATCCACTCAAGTTGTTCCATAAAACATCTGTTCGGACCAAAGTAAACAGTAACAAATGACCACATGTTTAGAATTAAAGTATGAGTGAAAAAAACAGTCCTAATCAAGTGTGTCAATTTAAGTTTAAGTAAAATCAAATCTTAATGAAAAGTTTCAGTCAATGGAGTAAAAACCACGCTGGATTCAATTGCTCCCACAATGGTGAACCAGAAGCCAGTGCAAAGATTATAAACAGAACATTATTGGCATTGTAGGTAGCAATAGAGTTATCCTTTATTATTGAGTCGATGATGGTTCAGCATCTGAAAGCCCCCAAGTTTGGGTAGAAGATCTTGACAACTATTGTGTGCTTCATGGAGCTGCATGCGAAACTCTTAACGTGTGAATAGTTCTCCCCCTAAAACTGGGCTATGTTTATCCAAGGCTCTTACATCATGGAGGTTGTGATATGGTGGGTAAGCTACAGTTGGCTTAAGAGTTGCGATGGTGAACCTATGGCACGCATGCCAGACATGGCACGCAGAACCCCTCTCTGTGGGCACGCATGCAGTCGTCCCAGCCCAGCTCTAATTGCGTTTCTCCATCATGTTACACTCAATCAATTCCAACTTCTCACAAAAGAAAAAGATCTTGCAAAATTGGAATTCATAGAGTGAACTTTTTCACTCGTGCACTTCACTATGGGGGAGATGGGGTCTGTCCTCCTCCTGAAGCCCATTATGACGTAGAGCCACAATGCGACCTTGCGTTGGCTCGGCTCGGCAAAGAAAAGCTTTTCCTGCAGAGCTTCCTGTGTTGGGATGCCCCCACCTTCCTGCTTCCTGAACTAGCTCCACCCCACCCACCATCTCAACGAGTGGTGTGCAACAATTTAGCCAGGCTCCCCAAAAGACAGAGTTTTCAGGGGACCAATCTAGTACCCCAGCTGGCTACAACACAAACATTCATTCTCGGCTTTGAGATTCCTAGCTGCAATGGGCAGCAAAGCTAGGTTCACCCCCCTGCGCCGATCTAGCAGGCAAAGTGTTGGCACTGTGCGATAAATAAGTGGGTTTGGGGTTACAGTTTGGGCACTCGGTCCCTAAAAGGTTCGCCATCACTGGCTTAGGGGGAAAAGAATAGGCTTTCTTTGATTCACTAGATGAGGGGTGTCAAACTCAAGGTCCACGGGCTGGATCCAGCCTACGGGGTGCTTAGATCTGGCCGGTGGAAAGAGCAAACAGTGCCCACAGTGCTTCCACTAATGAAAACAGAGCTCAAGAGAGCTATGCGTGGCCCACTCAAGCTCTATTTTTAGCTGCGACTGCAGCCTGCAGCCCTCTGCCAGTGAAAACGGAGCTCGGGAAGGTCACACTCCATTTTCGCTGGCAGAGCTTTCGGGCCACCACAGGTGCCCCCGACACAAGTGATGTCGAATTGGCCATGCCCGCCCTGGATACACCCACTTGGCCCCCCGAGGTCAAGCAGAACCCTGATGCGGCCCTCAATGAAATTGATTTTGACACCCTTGCACCAGTGGTGGGTTGCTCCCGGCGTCCGATTCGGTGGGTGGGTGGGAGCGGCCCCCAGATACTTCTGCACATGCACAGAAGCATTGTGAGCACGTAGGAGCGCTCCCAAACTGGTAGTAAAAATATTTGCATCCCACCACTGCCCTGCACTAGATGCTAAATTGAAATGGGAGCATCATTTCCAAAAGAATAAGTTCCAGGGCAGCTGCAAAATACAAGTTGTTCAGCGTTTAGATACTCAGTGTTGATTTCAACCCTGCCTCTACCACCACCATGCAGATCAAGTATCCAATACTTGCATTTCCTCAATGACAGCTTGTTTAATAGATTTTGTGTGAAATGTGGGTTTTCAATTGTTAGAGTTGGCCAAGGAGTCTTTGTTTGGCAACCTTAACAAATTCAACAGTGAAAAGTATAGCTAACACGATTATGCAGTATATGAAACAACTGTAATTTTTACTGCTGTTAACCCAGTAAGCTGGTTTTCATCTCTAAAACAGCTTCAGGTGTTTGAAGACCATAAAAATAAAAGTTCTATGTATTTTGTATAGAAAGGATTTCTTTATGGGAAAATAACCCATTTTTCTATGTGATTGATGTTTTGAATGTTGGGAATTTCCTTCCTTCCTTCCTTCCTTCCTTCCTTCCTTCCTTCCTTCCTTCCTTCCTTTCCTTCCTTCTCCTTCCCAGAAAAATATATTATAAAGATATTATTTCCTTCATACAACTGTTGATGGAGAAAAAAATGTGTTGAATAAAGAGATTCTTGATGGACCTCTGAGGAGAACATTGCAATAGGTGCTTCAGAGATAATAGGATATTAGAGAATTTGGAGATCTTTTATGTTCATTTATTCCCCACATTCAAAATGATTTTGTCTGAGAAAGATGAATTAGAACCCTGCCATTGCAGATTACTGCTGTGCTTATGAAACTCTGTGTGTGTGTGCATTTGTCCATTTTATCTGTATCTACTTATCATCCATCCATCATCTATCATCTGTCCTCTATCAAACTTCTGTCTTCTATCATCTATCATCTATCTTCTATTATCTATCATCTGTGTCTATTCTCTTCTGTTCTATTCTATCTATCTATCTATCTATCTATCTATCTATCTATCTATCTATCTATCTATCTATCTATCTATCTATCTATCTATCTATCTATCTATCTATCTATCTATCTATCTATCTATCTATCTATCTATCTCACATCTCACATCTCACATCTCACATCTCACATCTCAAAATGCAGTGCTGTCCATGGGGGAGGGCATGTCAAAATGGCAGTAATGTTGTCATAGTCCAATCCTTTTTCTTGTTTACTTTATCTGTCAACATTGAGTGTTTTCTATATGTTTCATCATTGCATGTAACATGCACAATTTCAGAGTATAAGACGCACCGGAGTATAAGCACAAATTTTCAAGCACAGACCCTTATTTAATTCTATTTTAAACTGTTATATATTGTATTGTTTTGTATATGTTTTATATATCTGTGCACTGCCCTGAGTCCCTTCGAGGAGATAGGACGGTATACAAATTTGATAAATAAATAAATAAATAAATAAATAAATAAATAAATAAATAAATAAATAAATAAATAAATAAATAAATAAATAAATAAATAAATAAATAAATAAGATGCACTTTGCAGACCTCCCCAAAATGGAACTCCTCCCCATTTTCTTTTTCTAAAAAGGGCATGCATAGCATTTAGGAGGCTTATAGAGTGCTCCTGGGGCTGGGCGGGGGCCAAATTGAGCAAAAACTACCCCATTATTCACTCATTTCTGCCCTCCCCAGCCCCCAGGAGCACTGTGTAAGTATGCATGGCTATTTTGGTGAAGGAGGTGGGGTTTTGGGAGCCAACAATGCTGTATTCAGTGTAAAAGACACACCTAGATTTTCAGCCTCTTTTTTGAGGGGAAAAGGGTGCGTCTTATAGTCCGAAAAATACGGTATATACAGAAGAGGCAGAATTTACCATGTTGCAGATTGGCCTCCAAGTACACTCCTCTGAGGGGAAACATTTGATACCCCATTTGCAGTCTGAATTGGCAGACTCTAGTAACATCTTAAGATTCAGGAGACTGTCATTTCTAATCCTGTCACAAAACCAACTTGGATGAGTCATTCACTCTTCGCTCTAGGAAGAAGAAGGCATTTGCAAATAATTTCTGAAAATTCCGGAAAACTGCAGTCACCAGGAGTCAACATTGACTCAAAACATACACCCAATACATACAAAGCAACGTATATTGTGGAATAGGCTGCTGCTTGATTTGGTTGGGTGAAGGAAATGAGATGTAGAATGCACCTTTGTTTTTCCACTTGCTTTCTGCTTTGATTAGGAAAGCTTCAAATGAACATAGATGTAAATAATCTTCTGGAGAAGGGTTATTTATAAACCAGCCTAGCTGATTGGTAGTACTAACCCATTTGTTTCTTTGTGTATCATAGGCTGTTGAAACTGGTTGAGTTTAATTCATGGGCTGACAAAAGGTCAAAGTCATATGAGGTTTCAGCTGTTGACTATAAACAGCTCTGGGAGAATTGAATGGTGATGCTTTTGAAATATTATAACAACCCGAGAACTCTGGTTTCTTTGAAGGAACCTCATTCATCATAGGATTTGTTATTTCTGCCCCCCCCCCCCCCCCCGCAAACTGGTGGTCTACACCTCCAACCAGTTACGTTCTGTCTAGAGATGATCAAGGGTATTATGATGAGGAAGGTAAGGCTTTACTCCTGCTTGGTCTCCTGCTTGAGCAAGGGGTTGGACTAGAAGACCCCCCAGGTCCCTTCCAACTCTGTTATTCTGTCAAGCGTGATGCTCAACCCACTGTTGGAAAGTCCTAAATGGAAATGGGGAATCTAGGTTTGAATAGAAATTTGAATGGAAATTTGCACCTAGGTTTTCCTAATTCCATAGTAAGAATTAGTATGAATATTGACAACTCAAAGGTGAAAACTGTCATTTCCTACATCGAATAAGGGCACTGTATTGAAAGGTACAAAATGTATGCTTGGGCATATTTTTAGGAGCAAAGGATCTGTTATAAAATATATATTTGTAGTTCATGTCTACGACCAAGCAGCTCACCAATAACAACTGACTGATCATAATAACTCACTTGCAATGTCATGGTGACCCTCGCATTGTTAAAGTCCATAAGATGCTAGGGCTTCCATCGGTTGAGTCATGTTAAGCAGGAACAGACTGGTTTGTTCCTATTTAATATGATCCAAAGCAAGGAAAGGGGAAAAAAAAGAGCAAAATGTGACTAAGAGGCCATGCACTTAGCCTCCAAGTAGTCAAGTATTTCTTCCATTAAACTTCCCACTAAAACAGAGAAGTACCACAGTAGATAATGAAGTTATCGCCAAGGTATATTTAATTAACGATAAGAAGGAAGGAATAGTCAAAGAGAGATTAAATAACAAATGATCTTATATACTTATTATCTTGCCAGAATAAATATGCTCTGCAGTTCTTGAAGTCATTACCGTCATTCATTCTGACTGAAGACCCTTTTATAGCCTGTTCATCTTTTACACCTGCAAAAAGTTCTAAAAGGATGAAAAGAAATTGAGTTACATTGATTTCAGGCTGTATTTTAAAATGGGTGTTATTGCTTTTTCTCTGCATGACAATCTGGTGTGCAGAATAATATGCCGGTAAAGTTTAGTGAAGATGTCTCTGCATCTGTCAGATGTAGATGATTATTGATTCTGTCATCTGCACCTCCATAACTGTCTGGTTTGGCTCTGCAATCCAACAAGACAGACACAGACTTCAGAGGATAATTAGAACTGCAGAAAAAACAATTGCTACCAACCTGCCTTCCATTGAGGACCTGTATACTGCACAGGTCAAAAAGAGGGCTGTGAATATATCTACAGACCCGTCACATCCTGGACATAAATTGTTTCAACTTTTGCCCTCAAAATGATGCTATACAGCACTGCACACCAATACAACAAGACACAAGGACAGTTTTTTCCTGAATGCCATCACTCTGCTAAATAACTAATTCCCACAACACTGTCAAATAATTTACTACGACTGTATTACTATTATTCTTCTCTTCCTTCCTAGTACCTATCTCTTCCCCACGTGTTGCTTGTATCTTTCAATTTATATTGTTTTATTTGTTTACTAGTACGATTTGATAGCTTTAGTAACCTATTGCTATCACTAAGTGTTGTATCTTTTTATTATTGATGAATCTATTTTATTCTCCTTATGTACACTGAGAGCATATGCACCAAAGACAAATTCCTTATGTGTCCAATCACACTTGGCCAAAAAAGAATTCTATTCTATTCTATTCTATTCTATTCTATTCTATTCTATTCTATTCTATTCTATTCTATTCTATTCTATATGTCCTGATTAGAGCTGGTGTCCTTTTATTCTGTCTGGAAGCTTGGCTGAATTGTGGCAGAGCACTTTGACTGAACCACCATACTGTACTTATAAGTTGCTTATCTTTTCCCTTTTCTATTTTCATTTCATTTTCATTTCATGCTGGCTGTTTGGATGGTGTAACAGCAGAACTGGATTGCTGCCATTTCTCTTTTCTTTGCCCAACTGGAGCAATTGTCACTCGGAGCTGCATAAAGTCATCCCAACAGTGTTCAAAACAACCACTAAATTTAAAGAGCAGCCAAGATTTCAATTATATTTTATATTTTATTTATACATTTTTCTTTAGTAAACTTAAGAACTCAATATCTACATGAACAGTGTGTTGTCTAGGTATAGTTAGCTTTGAAAAATAATAGCAATAACAATAATATTCATAGCATTGATAATAATCAAATAATAATTAATAATTAATAATGATGATGATGTTGATAGTATTTGCTTATCCATACTAATAAACATCCCTTGTATAGTTAATCATTCTCTTAAACCTTTGAGTTTCTAACTTCTGTTTCTGTTAGCTAACCATTGATTAAAAATATTCTGTGTCTTCCTTCTTTATTTTGAGTGTTAATCTATTCGTCTCTGCACATTCTAATATTTTTTAAATTACACTTTCATCTGTAAGATTTCAAATTTATAGTACATCTATCCAGGTGCAAACTCCAACCAATTTGGTATTAACCCAAGGAAAGAACCACATTTTTAGTGCCTTTCTAAAAGCCAGCAGTGATGGCTCAATATAATTTATTTGTGTGTGTGTGTGCGCGCGCAGGCACACATATGCCTGCCTGCCTGCATGCATGCATACATACATATATACATACATACATACATACATATTACAGCCAAGGAGGCGCGGCTCACTGGCTTAATATATGCAGGAGAAGTCTATGTTCTGGCAGTTTGAGTCCTAGCACCATATAATGGAGTGAGCTCCTATCATTTGCCTCAGCTTCTGCCAACCTAATAGTTCAAAAGCATATAAAAGAGTGAGTAGATAAATAGGTACTACTTCAGTCAGAAGGTAACAGTCTCCCATATTTCACTGTATGCTCTGTTGCAATGTGATGTCATGCTGGCCACATGACCACGGAATTGTTTTTGGACAGTGGTGGCTCAAAGGCTTACAGATATGTAAGCCCCCCCTCCCCAAAGTTGGGAATGATTAATACAGTAAAACCTGCAGGGACACCTCTACCTTTACCTGAGGTACTCCTAGAATACTGCATCCGGTTTTGGTCACCACACTATAAAAAAGGATATTGAGACTCTAGAAAGAGTGCAGAGAAGAGCAACCAAGATGATTAGGGGACTGGAAGCTAAAACATACAATGAATGGTTGCAGGAACTGGGCATGGCTAGTCTAGTGAAGAGACGGACCAGGGGAGACATGACAGCAGTATTCCAATAATTGAGGGGCTGCCATAGAAAGGAAGTGGTCAAGCTAATTTCCAAAGCACCTGAAGGCCAATCAAGGAATAAAGGATGGGAACTGAACAAGGGGAGATTCAACCTGGAAATAAGGAGAACTTTTCTGACAGTGAGAGCAATCAACAAACAAAACAACTTGCCTTCAGAAGTTGTGGGGCCTTCATTACTGGAGGCTTTCAAGAAGAGACTGGATCGCCATCTGTCAGAAATGGTGTAGGGTCTCCTGCTTGGGGTGGTGGTGGTTAGAATAGTTAGATGGTTTACAAGGTCCCTTTCAACTCAGTTAATCTGAATCTGTTATATATTACAACCATTGTGGCATCTTTTCTACAGTACAATTGTGTCCTGAATAAGTTTGCAATAGCTTGCTTTGCATCTCATTCATTTGGTGGGAGAGCAAAGTATGTGCGTACGTGGCTTGTTTCCTCTACAAATTGATGGGGTTCAGAAGTGGTTCTCTTGGGTGGATGTAACCGCAATTCTGAGCATCTCTTACAGCTGTGCTTCAGATAACTTCATTGCATTGTGTGTTTCTTCCCCTTTCTTTCTTGCAGGTCAACATAATTATCTATGTGCAGGGCGGAATGACTGCATAGTGGATAAGATTCGTCGAAAGAATTGTCCTGCGTGTCGCTTGAGGAAGTGTTGTCAAGCTGGCATGATACTTGGAGGTAGGCACTCGGAAACTTTTTTTTAATATAAATTTCATTGATTTTCTATTAATTACATTTGCTAGCGCTTAATAAACATTGTGTTGTCTGGGTATTTAATTTGCTTAGCAATACAATTTTCATTCTTAATCTCCACCTTTTTCTCCCCAATCACTGATAAAATAAGTTCCACGTTTGTATAATATTCTGTACCTTCTTTCTGTTTGATTTTCAGTGTAAGTCTAGCCATTTCTGCACAATCTAGTATCTTCTTAATTATCTCCTTATCTTGCAGTGTTTCTTCATTTTTCCAATATTGTGCGAAGGTAATCCTCCTTGCTATTAAAATGTGTAATGTTAAATACACACTTTTAAAATCAAAATTTTCTCATATTATGCCTAATAAAAACAGTTCAGGTTTAATAATAATAATAATAATAATAAAGTTGAATTTATTAACCGTTCCCTCTCCCCACAGGGACTCGGGGCGGTGCACAGGGAGAATAAAAACAATAAATATACAAAATACATACAATTTAAAACAGATTAAACTAATTCCTGTGCTAAAATCCCATTAACTAAAAATCCCCACTAAATATAAATAAACATTAAAAAACCCATAGAGAGAGAGACTACCCTAGGCCGGCCAGGCGGAAAAGACGAGTCTTCAATTTCAGGCGGAAGGAGCGGAGGTCCGTGGTCGTTCTAATATCGGGGGGAAGGTCGTTCCAGAGGGCCGGGCCCGCCACAGAGAGAGCCTTTCCCTTGGGCGTCGCCCGCTGACAAAGTCTAGTGGACGGCACCCGGAGAAGTCCCTCTCTGTGGGAGCGAATCGGCCGTGAGGATGTGTGAGGCAGGATCCGATCCCGCAGGTAGCTAGTTAAAATCTACACATCTCCCTATTATCTTTTCTAGCCATCTTTGTATTTTTGCCCATTTTTTTTGTTGCTTTAACGCAAATCTACTACATATGATAAAAGGTGCCCGTATTTTAAATTACATTTCCAACGTATTTTTAAACATTTTAGCTAACCTTGTTGCTAGTTGCGAAGTGTGGCTGACCCATCACGGCTCCATGGACAATATTCCTCCAGATCTTACTGTCTTCTACCATCCTCTGGAGTCCATTTAAGCTCACGCCTACTGCTTCAGTGACTCCATCCAGCCACCTCATTCTCTGTTGTCCCTTTCTTCTTTTGCCCTCATTTGTTCCCAGCATGAGGCTCTTCTCCAGTGAGTCCTTCCTTCTCATTAGGTGGCCAAAGCATTTGAGTTTCGTCTTCAGGATCTGGCTTTCTAAAGAGCAGTCAGGGTTGATCTCCTCTAGGACTGACCGGTTTGATCACCTTGCAGTCCAGGTCACTCGCAGGAGTCTTCTCCAGCACCATTAGCTAACCTAGCAGGTGGTAAATGCCATCTATAAAATATTTTATATAAATTTTCTTTATAAGAAATTGCCATTGTTTATCTGTAGTTCCTTTCCCATAAATTTTGCCATTTCTTTAGTTCTATGTTATAGCTAAAGGTTTTCCCCCTCATTGTACCACTGTGTCTTTTATTTGTTCATCCTCCATTTCTAAATTTAGTAAGAAGTTATACACCTTCTTAATTAGTTTTTCATCAGAGTTCAACAGTGTCTTATCAAAAAGTGTTGGCACTTGGAAACTTTTGATTCATGGAGTGAAATCCTCACAAATGTCTCCTGAACTGAAGGCTCCACTTAACAGGATCAGAATACTTGGGCTAGAAGAACTCTTTGGGCCTTGATCAATGACCCATTCTGTTGTCTCTTACTCTTAATTCTTGTGATTGAGTCCTCAACTTATAACAGTTCAATTAATGACCGTTCAAATTTACAACACTTGCTGTGGCAATGCATATATCGTTCTCATACAGAGGGGAAAACAAGAACAAACGGTAATGTAGAGTTTTTCTTTTGCAGGTGGTTTGTAAACTTCATTTGGTGCAGAATACTCAGCTTAGCTGCTGGTTGGGAAAACAAGTCAGATACAGACTATATTTCTATTCAAAGCTCTGAATAATGTAGCATACATTGTGTGATCTTACCAAAGTTATCCAAACATTAAGATCTAATGTAGAGATGGCTATTCTCTTCTTGCAGAATACTGTGGATATTGTGTCTAGTTATGGGTCCCAAAGTTTAAAAAGGATTCTGACCAATGGGAAATAAAAATTATAAGGATGGTCAGGAAACTGAGAATTGGATCCTACAAGGAGGCTTTGAAGTAGATATGTTTTGTTTTGAGAAGAGAAGAAGATCGAGCAGATATCTATGGAGATTCTCAGTCATCCAAGTCATGGTTGTCCCATGATTGTTTCAGCTCTGAAAAAGCTCCTTGGATGAGAAGCAAAATGTGAGAAAAACCGGAAAGTCCAGTTGCCTCTTGAAAAAGCACCTTTGGGACAATCAAGCAGATAGTTATGGTAGCAGTCTTCATTTGAACAGCAGTCACACGGAAGACTACCATAGTTTGTTCTCTACTTGTCTATTTAGATTTCAGTCATCCAGGTCATGGTTGTCCCAAAGGTCCTAGTGTCAATGGGGCTTTCTGGTTTTTCTTTGAAGACATTTCGCTTCTTATCTAAGAAGCTTTGTTCTCTACAATTCCAGACTTTAGGAACTGGAATCAAAGAGAAAAGGCAGATTCCTGTTGACTGCAAGGAAAGTACCTAACTGTAAAAGTTGTCTGTGAGTGTGATCCATTGAGGGAATATCAAAGAGATGTCTCTAGAAATTGTATTTTGTGAGGTATTTATTGTGTAGTGGGTTTCAGTCGGCAAGAACCAGACTAGCATAAGCTGCAACAGCATTTATTGACTCAAAATGTAACTCATCATTCCCCAACCACTGCTCCCCAATTCTGCTTTTGCAAGGTTGATTTGGATATTGGGCACAGGAGACTGGATTTCCTTCTTAATGGCTTTTGGGTTATAGATAGTCCTCTCCATTAAAACCTGAAGGCTGAGATATTACAAAATTCGGAGTAGATTTTAAACATTGTTACTATGGATTGTCCCTTTAATAGGAAGTTGTTGACTGTCTCTTGAAATGTTTTATTGTGTATTTATCAAAATCCTGACTTCTTTTTTAGTACTGTTTGGAATTGTTGGCCTCTGTTTAAAATAACAATCATGCTGCTTTCTTAAAATGTCTGGGTTAGCTTGTTTCTGAAGGATTATAATGTTTTATGATTACCCAAACTGTCTTCCGAGGCCTACGCCTCAGACTGCAAGTAAGTAAATAGATCAGTCTGATCTGCTAGCTTGAAAGCTGAGCAGTCCATTTTGCGGATTAATCCTAACTAGCACCTCAAGCAAAGCAGCCTTTCTTTTAATGGTTTTTAAAGCTGACAGGTTTAAAATGAAAATGAGGGACGCGGTGGCCCAGTAGCTAAGACACTAAGCGTGTTGATCAGAAAGGTCGGCAGTTCAGCAGTTCGAATCCCTAGCGCTGCCTAATGGAGTGAGCTCCCGTTACTTGTCCCAGCTTCTGCCAACCTAACAGTTTGAAAGCATGGAAAAAGGTAAGTAGAAAAATAGGGACCACCTTTGGTGGGAAGGTAACAGTGTTCTGTGCACCTTCGACATTTAGTCATGCCGGCCACATGACCACAAAGACATCTTCGGGCAACACTGGCTCTTCGGCTTTGAAACGAAGATGAGCACCACCCCCTAGAGTCAGGAACGACTAGTACATATGTGCAAGGGGAACCTTTACCTTTACCTAAAGTTGGAAACAGCGACATTTTCTCTGTCTGGTACAATTTGTCTGAAATCCCCCACCCCACCCCGAACTCAAATAGTTTGGAACTAAACATATAATTTCTGGATGCAGGTAGCCCTCGACTTAGAACCACAATTAAGCTCAACATTTGTGTTGCTAAGTGAGACATTTGTTCAGTGAACCTGATTTGATGATCTTCCTTGCCATAGTTGTTAATTTTGATTCTGAATTTTGATCAGGTGACCATAGAGATGATGTAGCGGTTATAAGTGTGAAAACAGTCATAAGCCATGTTTTTCACTCTCCGTTGTAACTTGGAACAGTCACTAAATGTCACAAGCGCTCTCTCTCTCTCACTCAAGCGCTCTCGCTCTCTCTCCACACACACATACAAACACACAAGATAATTTTTTTTAAAAAATGGCTTCCTTGTAGATAGGTGAAGCTCTATTCTTATATTCTATGGTCAGCAGTTTCTGGATTGATCAAGTGACCCATGTAACTTTGGACAGCCACAATAACTTTTCAAGACTTGAGACAGAGGAGGAAAACCGAAAAATCACACACTCACTTCTTTCTGTGCTGCAAATTGAGCACCAAGGAAAGTGAGAAAAAAATGGACTTCATACTGTATCACCTTTGTCTGTTCCTCAACAGGTGTGTGTGTGTGTGTGTGTATACCCACACATGCAAACACACACATAAATGGTATATGACACTTCAACAAAAATTCTCTCCCCCTTCCCCCCCCCCCCCCCCCCCAACTTCCAGGACATGGAAGAAAAGGGATTGTTGAATTGTTGTTCTTGGTCTCATCCAAAATGAAAATTATGTTGTCAAAATAACACTAACAATCCTAAAACTTTTTCTTGGCTTTTCTCCAGTCATATTTAAAAAATGAAAATAAAAAGCCAGAGATGATTACAAAAGCACAGTTTAATGATGTAATGCCTCTAAATGATAACATGGGTTCATTTGTTCTTAATCTTTCACATTTATCCACTTAATCGCAATTAAATGAACTTCCTTATTATTGGTCATATTTAATAAATGTATATGCTAGCTCAGTCATAAGGTAGCTTTTGGCTTTAAAAAAGGACAACAAAAACTTCAATACAACACTTCAGAGGCGTAGCGTGGGGGGTGCAGGGGGTGCCGGCCGCACCGGGCGCAACATCTGGGGGGGCGCGCTCCAGAGACCTGACTCGGAAGCTCTCCTCCACGGGTCTCTGGAGTTGGCGGCGGCGGCGCCTGGGCGCTCCTGGGCCGGCGAGAGTCGGGGAGCGAACAGCGGCCAGTAGGGGCCAAACCCTCCCGGGCCATCCCCCGGCTGAGGCCAGCGCCGGATCCTCGCGGGAGGTGCATGGGCTCGCCGCTCGACACCACAAGAAGAGCTGCCTCCCCCGAGTGCTAAAATCCACGGGTTAGGGGGCGCAAATTACTTGCCTTGCCCCAGGTGCTGACAACCCACGCTACGCCACTGCAACACTTATCATCAATATGATCATCATTAGCAGTAGTCAGTAACTCATTGTGGAAGAACAATACATAAAATGCAATAACAGGCAAGACCTTAACCTTAATCCCCAAGTTTAATGTTCCTCAAAATAAATTTATGTAAGGGGTTCCATATTATATTTTATTAATATTAGTAACTAAGCCAAATGAAATAACGTAATCATATGATCAAAATTTGGATCCTTGGCAACTGGTTCCTGTTTATGACAGTCATAGTACCCTAGGATACAAAGTCAACGGGGAAACCAGATTCAGTTAAAAACTGTGTTATCAACTTCACAACTTCAGTTGTTCACTTTATAATTGTGGCAGGAAATGTTGTAAAATAGGACAGAACTCACAACTTAACAAGTGTCATGCATAGCAAAGAAATTTTGCTAAGCGAGTTAGCAAACGACAACTGGTTGCTAACCATAACCAGTTGTGGTTGTAAGTGGTTGTAAGTAAAGGATGACTTCACGTAGGCTAGAAACCAGGCCTTGCTCATGAAAGACAGCTGGGGTACCTTGAGTCAATCCTTCTCAGCCCTAGGAAGGAAACTGTCAGGTTTCCAAGTAACACATCTGCAAAATTCAGAACTATGAAGTTAGGTTAGATTCCTTAAAGCAGGGGTCTCCAACCTTTGCAACTTTAAGTCTGAAGGACTTCAGCTCCCAGACTTCTCCAGTCAGCAAAGCTGGGAGCTGAAGTCCTTCAGACTTAAAGTTGCAAAGGTTGGAGACCCCTGCCTTAAAGAACATGTTTATTGGATACAGCATATCAGCACAGCCAGTGAAACTCTAAAAAGTTCCCATGGTTTCCCCCTAATTAAAAGAGCAAATATTTCCCTCCCCAGATGTCCCTGGTCACATTGTCCAATGAAAGTGGGTGGCTGGCTCTATGGTCGCTCCTCTCCTCCTTCAACTGCCACCTATTGGGATGACCTTGGTTTCCACGAGAAAACGTTTTGCTTTGACTATTAGCCAGCCTATCTATTCCCCCTTCCTTCCCCTCTCAGTGTTCATGGCGACTATTAGGCAGCACAGCTTCAGCCAGGTTCGCTACAGAATTGACAGAAGCAATGGCAAACCTCTTCTGAAAAATCTTGCCAAGAAAAGTGCAGGGATTTGTCCAGGCTGTTGTCAGAAATCAACATTGATTTGAACCCCCCTCCCCCCAATGCTCTTTTAGTACATTTTATCAGCCTTGAGATCCTACTAGGATTTTCAGTCTGGGGACTTCAGGGTACATAGCCATTGAAGCTAGGATGTCACGAATAGGCAGAATGAAATTTGTATTTCTCGGATTTTTGAGGGATTTTAAAGCAGAGTTCCCAGTGTTTCTTGCTTTACAGACCTGTGGGGGGGGGTGGTTTGTGCAAGCGGCTGGCAAGCATGCACATGCAGCTTCATTTGTTCAAGTGGTGTGCAGGCGCTTCTGGTGCTCACACAATTGGAGCATGTATACACATACCCACCTGTTGCTCATGCAAGTGAGGATGGGCGTGCATGCACATACGCTCGCCAGCCGTTTCCACAGCCCAGTTGCAATCCCCTCATAGCCCACTAGTGGGCAGTGGCCCACAGGTTGAGGACCTCTGTTTTAAAGGACAAAAATGGCATTTTAATTGAACTAATATTTATGTTTGCAGACGTTGAGACCCCCCCCCATTTCCTGTTTACCCCCTCCAAAATATTAAAAGTGCAAAAAAAAAAAAAGATTCACGACTGCAAACTGTATGTTTACGTGTTTATAAATCCACAGAATTTGTGAATTGGTGTGAAAGCCAATTCTCACACAGGCAGAGGCTAACAGTATGATACCTGACAAGCCCATCTTTTTGTTTCTTTCCACTTTGCCTGTTGGATTATATTTGTGGTAGCATCGTTTTCAAATGCAGCAAACCTCGAATGGTTGATTTTAAAAATCAGTCTTCTGTCTATAATTTGGTCTGAAGATGCGTTAAAAAATATAGATAGCTTCTCCAAGAGATAAATGATTTCCAGCTCACCCATAATGAGACTAATATTTAATTTCAAAAGTAAATTAAGTGTGAATGTAATTACCTATGGAATGTATAACATTAGAAAAGCAATTTCACTAACCTGATTTAAAACTCTCGATTAATGTATTTCCCTAGATATGTATATTTAAACTGCAATTCAGTTACAACATTCACAAATCGTAGTGTGTGCAAGGAGATAAAACCTGTTTTATAGATGGGTTGTTAAACGTCTGTTCAATAGTTAAAATATGAGCTAATAATGCAAGAAAGTGGCTGTAAGCTTAAATCGTTATTAAAGGAAATTACAGCAATTGTGAACAGAGTGGGGGAAAGATTAATACGTTTAAAATATCAGTAGTTCAAATGTTATTTAATACATTTCTCAGCAAGTGGGATTTTAAGAAGCAGAAAGAGGAAATACTAATGCAAAAGATACATATTACATGAGAAATAAAATTGGTTTCTAATTCTAACAAAATAAATTATAGTCTATGTATACATGTAAGCTGGTATCATAGATCAATTATCCATGAATATCCCGTGATTGATTATGTGCCAACAAGTCATTTTTGACTCTTAGCGACCACATAGATAAAATTGTTGTGGCCCATCAGCAGCCAGTGGAGCTGGCAGCAGATTTGGACAGTGAGGAGGTTGGGGAGGAACATGGGCCAGTCCTGGAGTCTGGGGAAGGCTCTGATGAGGGTTCTGTGTCGGAGGCAGAGTGGGGGCCAGAGCCGGAGGCCAGATATCAGCTTCCTTCAGAATCAGACAACAGTGAGGCAGACGAACAGCTGGAGCCTGTTCCCAGTGTGCACATGCCAGACGAAGGGAACAGCTGAAGAACAAAGGTCAATTTGGGAGTAAGGCCACAGGTAGACGATGAATGGCCCCTCCCAGAGGAAGTAAAAGAGGAGCGAAAGGGGAACGGAGTTTGCAGGAGACAATTAGTTCACTTAAAAAAGGGGGTATGAATAGCCTTTAGGAGGCTTGTAGAGTGCTCCTTGGAAGGGCCAAAAATGAGCAAAAACCGGCCTATTTTTCCTTCCTTCCTTCCTTCCTTCCTTCCTTCCTTCCTTCCTTCCTTCCTTCCTTCCTTCCTTTCTTTCTCTCCTTCCTCCTTTCTTTCCCTCCATTCCTTCTTTCCTTCCTTCCTTCTTTCCCTCCATTCCTTCCTTCCTTCCTTCCTGTGGTGGGATTCAATTTTTTTTACTACTTGTTCTGTGGGCGTGGCTTTGTGGGTGTGGCAGGGGAAGGTTACTTCAAAATCCCCATTCCCTCCCCACCCTACTTGCCTGCTTTCCAGCTGCATTCTCCTGTTCAGGGCAACAAAAGAAGATCAGCTGAGAGGCAGCAGGGGCGGGGCCAGCCTATTTGCCTGTTCTCCGAAGTATTCAACATTTCTCCTACCAGTTCTCCAGAATCTATCAGAACTGGCTGAATACCACCCCTCCTTCCTTCCTTCCTTCCTTCCTTCCTTCCTTCCTTCCTTCCTTCCTTCCTTCCTTCCTTCCTCAAAACACCAACGAAGTTCTGGTCTCCATTCTTATTTTATTCCTCAAGTGCTTCTGTTGAAGCTTTGTGTCCTCTTTCCCAATCTGATACTTTCCCAAATCATTCATGTTGCAATTCTCAGAATGTCAAGCTAGCCTGGATTAAAGCTTTGGCATGCTTTCTGGGAACGCAGAGAATTGTAATCCCAATACATCCTCCAGACAGCAAAACAGAGCAAGAATAAAGAGAAGTTGCCAGGGGAAAACCTTTTCCATGAAATCATAACAAGGATCAAATTTCAACCGCCTCCTGTTTTTGACCTGCAGCATATCAATCATTCCTAGTTTAGTCCTCCTTCTTCTAAATTATATTTGAATTACATGCAACAACAAAAAAAAGAGCTAAAGGGGATTAGATAATTGCTTAGGTACTAAAAGTGTGTGCAAAAATGTATAGATCATATAATATTTGTGCGTATATTTAGATGAGCCCTTCTCAAGTCAATTTCAACTGCATATAGGATTGATCAAGCTTACCTTGACATTTATTTGCTCATCAAAACAATATGAAATTGGTTGGTTCTGTGTATTGGGGAGTCTAAAATTCAGAGAAAAACCTTCGGTCAGTTCAGTCCAACCTTTCTGACTGTAATTGAGCAAAGAACAGCCAGCCAACCTGTCATTGCTGCTGTCATTCACAATGGCCAATGAGAATGTGTCTTGGGCTGCTCCTCTGCTTCTATTGGACCTCATCAGGCTGGTGCTCCCTCGTTTCTCTGACGGTGTATTTCTGCATTTGTTTGTCCTTGGTTCTCCAAGAATGATTAGAGTTATTTTGAGTGGACCAGGAGATCGGTTGTTGGAACACATCTGAGAAGGCACCAGCACCCTTGCCAATTATTCTCACACAGGAATCCCCCATTGCTGCATAACCCCAGTGAATTTTTATCATAAGGTCATAATGTTGTATATTTATTTATTTTTACTTATTTAGTTTGTCACTCATGTACAAGATAACAGGAGTAAAAATAAACTTGAATAAGAACACAGGAAATGGGTAAAAAATAAATAGGGACAGTAGGACAGGGATATTAGGCGCGCTGGTGCACTTATGCATGCCCCTACTGACCTCCTAGGAAGGGGTGAGGTCCACACTAGACAGTTTAAGATTAAAGTTATGGGGGTTTGAGGAAGTAACAACAAGAGTCATACATCCTTTCGGCCGATTCGCTCCCACAGAGAGGGACTTCTCCGGGTGCCGTCCACTAGGCAATGCCAGCGGGCGACGCCCAGGGGAAGGGCCTTCTCTGTGGAGGGCCCAACTCTCTGGAACGACTTACCCCCCAAACTGAGAACGATCATGGATCTCCGCTCCTTCCGCCAGAACCTTAAAACTTATTTTTTCCAACAGGCCGGCCTGGCCTAACTTACATCACCTAGCCCACAGTCTGCAGTTAAATTGTTTTAAATTGGTTTTAGGGATATTGTTTTAATATATTTAAATTTTTAACACAGGGATATTAATTTAATTTGGTTTTACATTTTGTATATTGTTGTTTATATATGTTTTTAAATTGCCTGTGCACCGCCCCGAGTCCCTTTTGGGAAAGGGTGCGGTATATAAATTAAATAAACCAGGTAGAGCATTCCGGGCGTTGACCACTCTGTTGCTGAAGTCGCATTTTCTGCAATCGAGTTTGGAGCAGTTTGCCTTGAGTTTGTATCTATTGTGCTCATGTATTATTGTGGTTGAAGCTGAAGTGGTCATTATAGCAGATAATTTTGTGTCCTGCAGTATGTCCAAATTTCTTGGGAAAAGTATTTCTCTCCCTCCTGTTTCTGGAAAGGCTCTGACCTTTTCTGCTTCTTGCCCAGAGCTATTTGCTAGTAACTCCCAATTCTGTTGCTTAGGTACCAATCTGCTGCTGTGGCCTAGAGGTGGAGCTCTGGCCTCCCAATCAGGAGGTTGTGAGTTCAATCCTAGGTAGAGGCAGATGTAGGATCTTCTGCTTGGGCAGGAGGTTGGACTAGATGACCTGCAAGGTCCCTTCCAACTCTGTTAATCTGTAATTCCATCCTTTCCCCACCACTAAGATAGATAAGAAGAAAATCGGCTGATTTACATGGGCGTGTCCTGATTGGGGTTTCCTCAAGAGCTACAGACATCTCTCTGCAAGCAGCCACTCCCTCTGTCCCTGTCTGAATTGGGATTGGCGTGAAGCACGTTAAAATCTTTGCTTCTTTGCTCCCAGGGAAGCTTCCAGACATCCCCTTGCCCCTCTTCTCTCATTCAGGAAATGGTTGTTACCTACTCCCACAGTCACAACATTCTGCCTTGTCACATTCTGCCTTGTTATACACCACCGGCTACCAACAGCAATAGCATTTATACACCACTCCATAGCACTCTATAAGCCAGGGATGTCAACCTCGATTTCATTGAGGGCCGCATTAGGGTTGCATTTGACCTCAGGGCTGGGGTGGGTGTGGCCAGGGTGGGCGTGGCCAGCTCAATGTCCTGGAGCCCTCTGCCACGTGGCCCTCCTGGGCTCTGTTTTTGCTGGCAAAGGGCAGCAGGAGGCTGTTGCAGTCCCTCGCAAGCTTTGTTTTCACTGGCACAGGCAGTGCGGGCCAGTCCTTCACTGTTGCCAGGGCGGCCCTGCGGACCAGATCTAAGCACCTCATGGGCCGGGGCGGGCCCACGGGCCTTGAGTTTGATACCCCTGTTCTAAGCAGTTTACAGAGTCATCATATTGCTGGATCCTCATTTTACCATCTTTGGAAAGATGGAACATTGAGTCAACCTCAATGTCAGGATTGAACTCCAGGCTCTAGACCCATGAGGGCGAACCTATGGCACGGGTGCCACAGGTGGCACGCGGAGCCATTTGTTAAGTCACGTAAGGTGTTGCCCTGTCAGCTCCAGCACGCATGTCCAGTTGACTTCAGTCTTTTTTTTTTTTTTGAATTTATACCCCGCCCTTCTCCATTGTTAGGACCCAGGGCGGCGCACAGGCATTATTAAAATCATACAAAAAACAATATACATTATTAAAAGCATATTAAATTAAATCCCGTGCTAAAAAAACCATTTTAAAACCTGAAGATTAAAATTTATGGATAAAAGTCAGAAACGGGGGGCTATGCTAGGCCGGCTTGTTGAAATAGATATGTCTTAAGACGTTGGCGGAAGAGGCGGAGGTCCGAGATGGTGCATAGGTCGGGGGGTAGGTCGTTCCAGAGGGCCGGGCCCGCCACAGAGAAGGCCCTTCCCCTGGGGGTCGCCAACCGGCATTACCCAGCCGACGGTACCCGGAGAAGACCCTTTCTGTGGGAGCAGATCAGACGAAGGGATGTATGGGGCAGGAGGCGGTCTCGTATATATATAGTCATCTTTTGAAACCATTTTTCACCCTCCGGAGGCTTCCCTGAAGGCTCCGGAGGGCTGAAGGCTCCGGAGGGCGAAAAATGACCCTACGAGCTAACCAGAAGGGGAAAGTGCATGCATGTGTGGCACGCCTGCGTATAACCCCCCCCTGCACTCTCCCCGCTTTTGGCACGTGAGCCAAAAAAGGTTCGCCATCACTGCTCTAGACTGTGTGCAGAGTTAGACTGCAGCACTGCATTTTAACCACTGCGCCACCGGCTCATGTGACTTTGGGTCTTTCAACCCCTCCAGAAAAGCTGTTGAGAGTGCAGAGAAGAGTGACACAGATGATTAGGGGACTGGAGACAAAAACATAACAATGAGCAGTTGAAGGAACTGTGTGTGTCTCATTTAATAAAAAGAAGGACCAGGGGTGACATGATAGCAATCTTCCAATTTTGAGGGGCTGTCAGAGAGAAGAGGGGGGTCAACCAAAGCACCTAACACCAGGACAAAAGCTTAACAAAGAGAGATCCAGCCCAGAACTAAAGAAAACTTTCCTGATTGTGAGAATAACTAGCCAGTGGAATGGCTTGCCTCCAGATGTTGTGGGTGATCCATCACTGGAGGTATTTATGAAATGATTGGACAGCCATTTGTCCAGAATGGTATAGAATAGGGATGGCGAACCTATGGCACGGGTGCCACAGGTGGCACGCGGAACCATTTCTTAGGGCACGCGAGGCGTTGCCATGTCAGCTCCAGCGCTCATGTGTGCACTGGCCAGCTGATTTAGGCCTTCTTTTGATGCCATTTTTCGCCCTCTGGAGGCTTCAGGGAAGCTCCTGAAGCCTCTGGAGGTGGGGAGGGGAGGCTGTTTTCACCCTCCCCAGTCTCCTAGAAAGCCTCTGGAGCCTGGGGAGGGCTAAAAAAGCGCGCCAAAAGCAGGGGGTCACGCACATAGCATTATGGGTGTGGCACGCCCATGCACAAACCCCCTGCGCTCCCCCCGCCATCACTGGTATAGAATCTCTTGCTTGAGGGAGGGTTGGACTAGAAGACATCGAAGGTCCCTCCCAACTCTGTAATTCTGCAATTCTTTACAGCTCAAATTGTAACTCAGAGGAAACTAGATTTCACCAAGCTGTACTTCAAAGCCACCCTGAGCTTATTCTCCCCCCCTTTTTTAAAAATGTATGCTAACCCATACCAGCTCAGTCAGACAATAAAACACACATGCCACACCTAGCATGCAAAGAATTCCACAATTTGGCGCTTTTCCATAGGCAAGCATGGAGTTATTGCCAGAAGTGAAGCGAAGCAAAGCAAAAATCCTCATCAATGGAAATAACATGCTCATATATTTCCATTTCTGAAGCCTTTTTACAGGTCACCATTGCATTGGCCCAATTATGTAATCAGTGGCAGTGCCACTGGAATTATTTCCTCAATAGAAAGAGTGCGCCATTGTCTCCAAGAGTCCTAATAATACTCCCAAGCAAACTCAGATAGTTTCTTCAAATGCATAGAGATCTGTAGATCAGGGTTTCTCAACCTTGACCACGTAATGTGTGAACTTCGACTCCCAGAACTTTCCAGACAGAATGAGTGTAGATCACTGAGGTCTGATGCAGAGTGAATATTTTTCTTTGTTCCTGGATTGGAGAACGAATCGCAATTCTGCTCTTGTAATATCGCAGTGGGTTGAAAATGGTCCAGAACCTCCATGAGTCCAATTGAAACTCTCAGATTTGTTGACTTGATGTTGCCTTGCCTTGTCTGGGTTTTAATATTTTATTTTGGCCGCGCAGCATCTGGATTCAAAGAGCTAGAAGAGATTCAAAATATGAATGGGTATAAATCTAAATAAATTAAATTAAAATTAATATATGTACAGTATATAATTTGACAGGAATATTCTAAAGCAGCTGCATCTCTTCTAGACTCCCAGGATTTCTCAGCCAGCAAGATATCTCAGAATTGCCAAGCTTGAAAATACTGGGTTACCGTATTTTTGGAGTATAAGATGCACCAAGGTTTTGAAGAGGCAAATTAAAAAAAAAGTTTTTACACTCTGCTGACCTCCCAAAAACGCCCCCCTCTCCCCCCCCCCCCAAAAGGGCAGGCATAGCCTTTAGGTGGCTTGCAGAGTGCTCCTGAAGGGTCCCCTCCCCCCAGTGAGCAATAAACAGGCTGTTTTTCGTGAAAATGGGCCCATTTTTTTGTCAGAAAATAGGGCATGCATAGCATTAGGGAGCCTTATAAAGTGCTCCTGGGGGCTGGGTGGGCCAAAATTGAGCAAAAGATGACCCATTGTTCGCTCATTTCTCCCCTCTCCAGTCCCCAGGAGCACTTTGAAAGCCTCCTAAAGGCTCTGCATGGCCATTTTGGTGAAGGGGGCGGGGTCTTACAGAAGGATACAGAAGGATCTAGACAAACTTGAACATTGGGCACTGTCTAATAAAATGAAATTCAATTGTGAAAAAAGTAAGGTCCTACATATAGGCAAGAAAAACCAAATGCACAAGTACAGTATAGGTGGTACCTTGCTCAATAGTAGCAACTGTGAGAGGGATCTCGGAATCCTAGTGGACAACCATTTAAATATGAGCCAGCAGTGTGCAGCAGCTGCCAAAAAAGCCAACACAGTTCTAGGCTGCATCAACAGAGGGATAGAATCTAGATCGCGTGAAGTGTTAATGCCACTGTATAGTGCCTTGGTAAGGCCACACTTGGAATACTGCATACAGTTTTGGTCGCCACGATGTAGAAAAGACGTGGAGACTCTGGAAAGAGTGCAAAGAAGAGCAACCAAGATGATTAGAGGACTGGAGACTAAGACATATGAAGAACGGCTGCAGGAACTGGGTATGTCTAGTTTGATGAAGAGAAGGACCAGGGGAGACATGATAGCAGTGTTCCGATATCTCAGAGGGTGCCACAAAGAAGAGGGAGTCAAACTTTTCTCCAAGACACCTGGGGGCAGGACAAGGAGCAATGGGTGGAAACTAACCAAGGAGAGAAGCAACTTAGAACTAAGGAGAAATTTCCTGACAGTTAGAACAATTAACCTCTGGAACAGCTTGCCTCCAGCAGTTGTGAATGCCCCAACCCTGGAAGTCTTTAAAAAGATGTTAGACAGCCATTTGTCTGAAATGGTATAAGATTCCTGCCCATGCAGGGGGTTGGACTAGAAGACCTACAAGGTCCCTTCCAACTCTGCTATTGTATTGTATTGTATTGTCTTGGGAGGCAAAAAAGTGCTGTATTCAGTGTATAAGACGCACCCAGATTTTCAGCCTCTTTTTTTGAGGGGAAAAAGGTGTGTCTTATACTCCGAAAAATACGTTAGATATTCTCTGAAGTGAACATCTGAACTTGTGTTTTTCAAACTTGGCACTGTTGAGTTGTGGTGCATCCATTCCCACCACTAAGGCTTCAGGCATCCAATATGCTCTTCAAATCACCGTTTGCCTTTACTTTTAACTTAGTAGTTCCCTTCTTTCCACACATATAAAGCTTGAGTTGATCCTTTTAGGATTTTTGATGAATATCCTCATCAAATGAGTTAAGTTACATGGCTGTTGAAAATGTTTTTTTCGTGCCTGGTGCCTTATTTATAAAAAAAGTATTCTTGGAAACGCGGACTCTGGGAGTTTTGCCATTCTAGATGAGGACTTTTGACCTTTACCGGGCTTTAAAAGAAATGATTAAATTGAAAATAAATCTGTACCATGGTGAATATTGCCTGAGAATTTGAAGATATTATTCTTTTCCTTTGCTAATTACTTTATGTTGAATCAAATGTTCTTGTTTACTTATCATTGATGTTTTCATCATTGTAAGCCACAACATTGGGAATAGTGGTGGGTTACTACTGGTTCGGTCGAACCAGTAATGGTATGGTGGCCTGGATCGCTGGAACCGGCAGCAACCCAGGCCTGTTAAACGCCTGAACTGGTTCCCCAGTTGCCATCACCGCCATCTTGTTTTGGAGTTCTGCGCATGTACAGAACAATTTTGATTGCTATGCATCTGCATCCAGCACGCGCTCACAAGCACGTGTGTGCATGAGCGAATCAGCAGTAATGCTGGCCAGAACCCACCCCTGGTTGGGAAATGTCCAGTTGACTTATGACCAGAATTTCCATTGCTAAGCAAGGCAGTTGTTAAATAAGTTGTGCTCAATTTTGTGACATTTTCTGCCACGTTTATTAAATGAATTACTGCAGTTGTTAAATGAATTATGTGGCCATTAAGCGAATCCAGCTTCTTTCATTGACTTTGCATAAGCCAGCTGCGAAGGTTGCAAAATGGCAATCTTATGACCCCGCTCTGCTGAAATAGTGGTCAACAAATGGCAGTTGTCAGGGACCCAAATTTTGATCACATGACTGTGAGGATGTTGCAACAATCGTAATTGTGAGTACTGATCATAAGTCATTGTTTTCAGTGGTGGTGTAACTTCAAACGGTTGCTAACCAAGTGGCTGTAAGGACTGCATGCATGCGAATCAATAAAGGGTGTTAATAGATGCATTTGTTTTCCTTCATACCTCGTTAATTGCATTTTTGTACAACGTTCTGAATGAAAGCATAGTTTTCTTCAGAGAAAGGGACAATAAGAGAGGAAATAATAGTTGGGCTAATAGATGGGAAGATTTGAATTGTAGGAAAGGATGATAAATGATAATGTTATTAGAGATGGAATGAGGAAAGGATGATAAATGATTAAGCTATTAGAGATCGAATGAGGGGTGAGAAATCTACACCAGCATCTGATCCCATCATAACCAAGTCAGCCTGTCAAGAGATGTCATGTTCTCATTGTTCTACTTTCCCTCCTTACCTGATTGCTGATTGGATGCCTCTTTTTGGTTCTAGTGATGTCTACCTGGTACAGCTGTTTCTTCCTGTTCTTGTAGCATCTTTCATGGAGAAAAGTGTGCTTAAAAGCAGTGGTCCCCATGTTTTCCAGCGTGGTAAACTGGGGGAAGGGCTAGGGGGAGAGGAGATGGTTTCATGCGTTTGAGCATGCAAAACTCCATTTGCGCTCGGGGCGGGTATGCGCACCTGGCCACTCTTGCAAATGGAGCTTTGTGTGGGAGTGCATGCATCTGCCACTCATGTAAGTGGAGCTGTGTGTGCGGACATGGTCACCCACCACTTCCACGGCCTGGTTCCAAATGGACAGTGAGTGACTCGGGGATTGGGGACCCCAGCTTAAAAGTATTTTAAATGGGAGTAGGAAGGGGAGGCGAATGAAGTGGAAGGTTATACGCATGAAGACAAAGGCTGATAGGAATTAATCCACCATAGGAAGGCAAAGATCCACGTTTCTGCCTGTATGTATAGAGAAAGGCAACTATGGTCCTTCCATTTTCACCAGCTCTCTTCCAGCTCCAAATCTTACATTGCAGAAAGACGGTATTTATCCAGAAACTCAGCCTGTTCTATTTATGATGCCAGGGCTAGCCAATTGGAGAATAGCTGGATTCAGCACATTATCAAAGATGAGCAAATGCGCTATTATTCCAATCCCCTCCATTTGTTTTCTTCTGCCACCAGAATATTTAATCAGAACTATCTGTGGCTTACTTAGCGTTATCCGACATTGGAATCCCTGTTCTATTTGTCTCTTAACAAGCTAGAGTCACCAACCAAGAACCCATAATTATGGTTCTGACCTATTTGGAGAGGAACAAGCCAAAGATAAGGTTTGAAGCTACACGTACCATGAACATTATTTTCAGCGCTGTTTTCTTACTCTAACAATCAGGCCAAACCAAGTGATCAAGCAGTGTGTATTACCATGTTTGCTATTCCTGGTTGAGATAGGTTTATAAAGAATTGGAAATAATCATTGTGTAGGAATGCAGCAAATGGATCACACTTCCCTTATCAAATGTAGAACAATGATTTCTTCCCACAGCAGTGCTAAACATGTCTTCAAGGTTATATGAATAATTGGTTTTACTACCATCACTGGTTTTGTGAATGTATATCTCCATAATAATCCATCTCTTGGAATGAAGAAGAATTATTGAAAAAAGATTAATGATAATGTCTTTCTCCCTTTTATCTCCATAATAATCCATGTAGTTAGTACGTTTGGTTAAAAGATGATCATCTATGAGTCAGGAATTTGTGCCTACTTAAACATAGGCGGCACCTGCTACCGCTA
Source organism: Rhabdophis nuchalis (assembly GCA_039707465.1). Lineage (NCBI taxonomy): Eukaryota > Metazoa > Chordata > Lepidosauria > Squamata > Natricidae > Rhabdophis > Rhabdophis nuchalis. The sequence continues at coordinate 51,530,677 of CM077649.1, forward strand.
AATTGTTAAGTCCCACATGCAGATAATGGCTGCAAGTAGCGTTGCAATCTAAATGACATAGGACACAAAATAAAGAAAACTAGGGAATAGGAAAACATAGCAAATTCAGTGACCAATTCCTAAGCTGATTGCGTTTACGAAGTTCTTCAAATGAAATTATGAAGTTCCTGAAGAGCTGCGGTGGCACAGCAGTTTGAATGCAGTATTGCAGGCTGAATCTGCTCACTGCCAGGAGTTCGATCCTGGCTGCTCAAGTTTGACTCAGCCTTCCATCCTTCCGAGGTTGGTAAAATAAGGAGCCAGGTTGTTGAGGGCAATATACTGACAGTATCTGACTTTACTTTATAAAGTAAAGTAAGAAGGGACCCAGTGGCTCAGTGACTAAGACGCTGAGCTTGTTGATCAGAAGGTTGGCAGTTCAGCAGTTTGGATCCCTAGCACCGCATAACAGAGTGATCTCCCATTACTTGTCCCAGCTTCTTTGAAAGCATGTAAAAATGCAAGTAGAAAAATAGGGACCACTATGGTGGGAAGGTAACAGTGTTCCTTGCGCCTTCGCCATTTAGTTATGCCAGCCACATGATCACGGAGATGTCTTCAGACAGCGTTAGTTTTTCAGCTTTGAAACGGAGATGAGCACTGCCCCCTAGAGTCGGGAACAACAAGCACATATGTGCGAGGGGAAACTTTACCTTTATAAAGTAAAGCACTACAGTATAAAGCGGTATATAAGTCTAAATGCTATTGCATTTAGTTTTCTCAATCCCCACTGACCTCTCAAGTAACCAGAAGACCCTCTGTTATACTTCTTCTCCCATAACCACATAGATGGCTCTTCCCCACTATTCTACGTAATGATGGTTAGGCTAGTCAATGGATTCTCCAAGAGATTGAATGTTCCAGGGCAGTGATGGCTAACCTTTCACATCACCGCATGCCAAACCGCGTGCCGGAAATGGCACACGAAACCATCCTGCCTGGACCATGCAGCCTTGCTGACCTTTGTGGACACAGGAGTATAGAAACCCTGAAGAGCAGTGTTTTTGCGTGCATGCACGCACCGGCACCCAAACTTCCGGTTTCTGACACGAGCGTGTGCCCGACAGACAGCTGGCCGTTGCGCATATGCACTACAAGAACCCAGAAGCTCAGGTGCTGGTGTGTGCATGTGCGCCAGAACACTGCTCTTCTGGTTCCGGCGCTCCTGTGTGTGAGAAGGACAGCTGACCAGCTTGTGTGTATGCACAGGAATGCGGAAGAGGAGCCAGTGAGGCTGCGCATCCCGCGTAGAATGGCTCTGCATGCCATAGGTTCACCATCACAGTTCTAGGGCAAGGGTGTCAAACTCGCATCCTCACCTTGTCATCACGTGGCGTATCGTGACTTTTTCTCCTTCGCTAAACCAGGCGTGGGCGTGGCCAGCGTGTGATGCATCCGGCCCGTGGGCTGTGAGTTTGACACCCCGGTTCTAGGGTTAGCCATTATAACACAAGTTAATCACATCTTGGGAAAAACGCAGCCATTAGCTACTCCCAAGATAAAATGGGGTGTATTTTGAATCCACTCAGTACCCAGATGAATATCTGTTTTGAACTGTAATGTTTTTACTTGCGGGTAGAGTGGAAAAAGTAGATAAAAGAAGCCAGCTTTACGTGGGAGTGGCTGTTTACATCTGATGTAACTTGCAAGCTACCAGTAAAATCTATTTATGTATTGGTCTGTCTTTTTAAAATTAATTTCTAGCTTTGTTATGCTTACAAACATAGCATGGTGTCAGAACATAATTGAGAAACTTGGACAGTGCCCAAAGCAAGCTCTATTGTGGGAAGGGTGGAGCCAATAGACAGAATAAGAAAATTACAGGCATCCTTGTTTCTTTATGCCGGACAGAAGACAAACAAATGGTTTGATGCATTCCCATTTGAAGAGGAATCTGAATATATATGGAGAACAGCTGGACTGGAAGACAATGAGCATGGCTTATTTTAGCACATGTGCTCTAAAGCAGGGGTCTCCAACCTTTGCAACTCTAAGTCTGAAGGACTTCAGACTTAAAGTTGCAAAGGTTGGAGACCCCTGCTCTAAAGTCTGATTGGGCTTATTATCTGGGGAGGTCTTATTTTCAGGGAATCAGAGTACCTGCAAGGTATCTGCAAGCTTTAGTAGTAGAAGTAAAGGAGCATAATGGAAAAAAATGGGACTAAAACTAAATATAAAGAAGACCAACTAATGGTAACAGATACAAAAAGCAGCTTTAGAGTTGCCTAAAAACCAAGGAAGTCCAGTTGCCTTTTGAAAAGCACATTTCAGACAATCATGACTTGGATGATTGAGAATCTATATAGACATTCTGCCCTATAGGCAGGGGTGAAATCCAGCAGGTTCTGACAGGTTCTGGAGAACCAGTAGCGGAAATTTTGAGTAGTTTGGAGAACCGGCAAATACCATCTCTGACTGACCCCAGAGAAGGGAGGTAATAGAGATTTTGCAGTATCCTTCCCCTGGAATGAGGTGGGAATGGAGATTTTGCAATATCGTTCCCCTACCATGCCCACCAAGCCACACCATGCCCACCTAGCCACGCCCACAGAACCGGTAGTAAAAAAAAAATCGAATTTCACAACTACCTATAGGATCAACCAAAAGTAAACAAGCAGCCAAGAAGTATGCAGCAGACAAGCACTAGATACAATAGCCGTGAAGACTACAGAAAAGATATTCAAATGCGGTAATGAGGCTTACCTACAAAGATCAGAAGTGTGCAAGCCATGGTATTTCCTATAACACTCCAAGGAACTTTAAGGTCAAAAATTAAACATAAAGAAGCAGGCTAGAAAGATTATTCATGCTTTTTAATTTAGGCACTAGAGCAGTGATGGCGAACCTATGGCATGGGTGCCATTGAACATATCATTGAACATATCAATTTAGATATTCCCTTAACAATGGTGTTGCTAACTTAACAACTGCAGGGATTCACTTAACAATTGTGACAAGAAAGATGATAAAATGAAGCAAAACTCACTTAGCAACAAAACATTGTTTGTGGCCATAGGCCAAGGACTCCCTGTGCTTGAATTTGCAACTCAATATCTATAGTAACCAAGATCTAGTAACCAAGATCTATAGTAACCAAGACGTTGGCTATAGGTTGGCTGGTGGACTCATCTGGATTGTTGCGAACATATTATAGTGTGGAGAGTCACGCTTCCTCACAAGAGGCAAAGTGGTGACATCTCTATCACATTCTTAATCCCCCAGCAGACTTTTTTGTAAATGTAAATGTGCTTTCGTAGATTATTGAGCTCTTAAATTTCGCTTTATTAATCTGTACAGTTCATTTATAAGTATAAAAGCATACATTGGCACTAGGCTGCTTCCAAACTCATTGAATTCAGTATTCAACATGTTCTGAAGCAGAAATCTTGTTCCGGCACTTATCTTTCTCCTGTTAGTTGACATGCAAGAAAAAACTTGCTGATGTCAGCTACCTCATGACTGTTGTGGCCCTGGCAGCAGATTCGGACAGTGAGGAGGTTGGGGAGGAACGTGGGCCAGTCCTGGAGTCTGGGGAAGGCTCTGATGAGGGCTCTGGGTCGGACGCAGAGAGGGGGCCAGGGTCCTCTGATAGTTATCAGTTGCCTTCAGAGTCAGACATCAGTGAGGCAGATGAACAGCTGGAGCCTGTTCCCAGTGTGCGCATGCGCAGGGTTGCAAGGCGAAGGGAACAGCTAAAGAACAGGGGTCGACTTGGGAGTAAGGCCACAGGTGGACAGTGAATGGCCCCTCCCATAGGGAATAAAAGAGGAGCAAAAGGGGAGGGGTGTAATCAGGAGACAATTAGTTTATTTTTTATTTTATTTATTTTATTAAATTTATACCCCGCCCTTCTCCTTGTTAGGACCCAGGGCGGCGCACAGGCATTATTTAAAAGACACAAAATACAATAAATATCAATTAAAAATGTATTAAATTAATAAACCCGTGCTAAAACCCAATGTTAAAACCCTTACCAAATTATAAATTTTCTTAAAAAGTCAGAAACGGGGGGCTATCCTAGGCCGGCTTGTTGGAATAAATACGTCTTAAGACGTTGGCGGAAGAGGCGGAGGTCCGAGATAGTACAAAGGTTGGGGGGTAGGTCGTTCCAGAGGGCCGGGCCCGCCACAGAGAAGGCCCTTCCCCTGGGTGTCGCCAACCAACATTGCCCTGCCGACGGCACCCGAAGAAGACCCTCTCTGTGGGAGCGGAGAGGACGAAGGGATGTATGGGGCAGGAGGCGGTCTCGTATATAGCTAGGCCCCGAGCCAAGTATTGCGGCATCTGAAAGATATCGGCCTGGCCACTCTCCAAGCCTGATAAAGGACGGTAGTTGTGAACTATCTTGAAAGGCTGTGGGACGGGACTTTGCTGGAGAGGAATTCACTGTAAATTAAATAAAAGGGGTTTATCGGGACGAGAACTCGACTTCGTGCTGCTGGGGAAGCCTAGGTCAGGACAATGACTCACTATTTTTTCACGCCAAAATTGCAGGTGACATGATAAGTGATGTGGTTTATTTCTCAGTTTTAATGTGTGGCATAACGAATTACCGATGAGGAGCACTGTATTTAATATTCTCTTCTTCTATAAAATAGTATCCAGTTTATGTATAAATGTGCGTTTTGTACCAAACTTGCAACTTTCTTTTGCCTACCTTAATTTTTATTTTGCAAAAATGCCTACAGAGCCAAGGTGAGGCCAAGACGCATTATGCTCAGTGGGCAGTTAGCTTCCCATCATTTTATTTTAATTAAATGATTGAGACAGGGATCCTGCGATAGCCCAAGAGTGCTTGTGTGCCTGTTGGTGCCAAGAGACACCATATTGTGTTCTTCTGGCTTGTATCATAATAAAGTTGTTGGCCAGAATATTTTATTGCTGATTTTTTTTTTCTACAGCAGGCTAATAGAGCCCTTTGGAAGTTATAATAAAACCCGTGCCAGTTAATTACATTCATCCAATTAATGTCATATCTACTTTTATTCAGAGTACATTCATGGTTACTAAGTTTTGCAGGCTACATAAAATTGGATTAGTTGAGCTAAATTTACTGCTGGCAGAAGCTGCTTGTTGAGCTACGTGAGTTGTTACCCAATGAATACTATCCATTGTGCTGGCCATAATATCATATTGGTAAGTTGCTACGTGATTACTTTCCCACAACTCCAACAGGAATCAGATTTAATATAGGGGTACCTTATAGCATCTCCACATTTTGAAGATACGTTCCATTTTTTGTCAATGAATAACAGTAACATCTGCTTAAGGGTGCATAATATATACTACTTGTTGATTGGTGCAGACAAAGCTAGCCAGATTTCAGGATTAGGAATAGAATAAAATCTATGATTCCCTCCTTCTTTCATTGTTTCAAAGGAGATTTGCTATTTTGCTACTATCGCTGGGCGTATTGTTACTCAAAACTCAGGAACAGGAGAGTATGTGTCACAAATAAGTGCAAATTGCTCTAAAAATTGAGCCAAATTAGAAAATGTCTCTGTGTTCAAAGCAGAAGAAAAACCCCTCCTAAGGAACTTTACCGTTGACTACTGTAGAAATTTTGACCACCCGTGATGACCCAGGGCGTGGCACAAAAGCAACACTGCCAGAGAACAGGTCTAACTTCCTTTTATTGATCCAACTTTGCCCCCAAATATCCCCATGTTTACTACAATTCCTGGAGCAAAGCTCTCACATGCACCTTCAGCAGCCTCTCCCTGCGAGTAGTCCAGTAAGCAAGCTTAGCCAAACAGTAACCAGGGCCAGCAGTCCAATAAGCCAAGCTTAATCTCGCCAAAGAGTAATCTCCAGGCGTTGGTAAATACGCACAAGACTCCACAGATTCAACGCTTGTCCCTGACAAATGCTCCTCCCACCAGCATCTCCTTACATCTCAGTCCACAGGCGTGCCTTATGAAGGGGGTGGGGCACTCTCCTCCCTCATAGCCAACTCAGCCTGCGTTGTTCTCGCCTTCTCTCTTCTCTTCGTGCTCTAGGATCAGGAGCGGGTGGTCCTTGCTCCTTGCCTGAGCTCTATCTCTCCTGCTCTGTCTGTAAGCCAATCCTGAAAAGCCTTGTCCGGACTGGCTCTGCCCTTCCCCAGTTTCCTCCAAGGCCAACGGAGCTGCCCTCTTGTTCTCTGTCGTCTCTTGTTTCAGCTCATCTTCCCTCGCAGATTCAGACACCAGCAGGGGCATGACACCTTCATGGACCAAACCAACCAAACAAGCAGCCACCCTGAGAAAAAATATGTGTGTTGTGGTGGTGAATGATTCCCTACTGAGGAGAGGCAGCTATGTATAGAACTGATATAACATTGTGGAAGATGTGTTGACTTCCAAGGTGTGACAGAGAAAAGATTGCTTCCGAAGTGACTATGAAAATTTCACTTATCAAACACTGTCTTCTGTAACTTTTCTGTCTTCTCCTCTAAACATGTTTTGGAAGCTAACACTCCTTCCTGAATCTATGAAGGGATGAATGACATAACTGGAAGAGATCTTGAAAGGGTTTCTGGGGATTACAAAGCTCTTGACAAGGAAGATATATTTCCTCCATTGTATTTGAGGGTCATGATGCAAGAAGAGGATTCTGAAAGTGAATTGGCTATGCAAGTAAAGTCACCACAGAAGAGCTGGAATTCTGCATCAGTTCCCTATTCTGTCTTCATAAAGGACTCCTGGGAAGAGATGGGATACATTTTACAGAATCTGAGAAGGAAATATTGGACAGATGCTTCCCTCTGCCTCGTCAGGAGGATATGCATTCAAGGACAGCAGCCAAGAAAGCAGAACACAATGGGAGAAGCAGAAATGCAGATTTAGGATAAGAAGTCAGTTTCAGAGGAAATTATAGTAAGTGGGAACCACGGATGTTTCTAACCAATACACAAAATATGGAAATAAACAGGAAGAACTAGAGATCCTAATTTAGAAAGGTGAATATGATGAATAGAATAGAATAGAATAGCAGAGTTGGAAGGGATCTTGGAGGCCATCTAGTCCAACTCCCTGCCCAAGGAGGAGACCCTACATCTGCCTCTACCTAGGATTGAACTCACAACTTCCTGATTGGGAGGCAAGAGCTCCACCTCTAGGCCACAGCAGCAAGTTGACTCCCTCTTCTTTGTGGCAGACCCAAATACTGCTATCATGTCTCCCCTAGTCCTTCTTTTCATTAAACTAGACATACCCAGTTCCTGCAACCATTCTGTTGTAACCCTTTGTACTTTGAGTGATTAGTTCAGTGGCCCATTTGTTTGTTTTCTTGGTATTCTTGGTAGCCTTTTCCAATTCAAAATCATCATTTTTAGCTAATTTAAATAAATACAACATCTAAGTTCAGAAGAAGGCTACTGAAGTAACTAGCAGAGATGATCACAGAACGACTGTCATTAACTTTTTGAGACCTCCTGGAGGACTGGTGAGAACCTAAGAAGACTGGAAGAAAGCAAATTTCATCCCCATTTTTCATAAGAGGAAGAAAGAGGTCCTGTGTCTTGATGTCCATACTGGACAAAGTTTTCAAAGATTATCAAGCAGCATCTTGATAATCTTTGAAAGCACATGGATAGGCATGGTAGAATTAACACAATCCAGCATGGACTTGTCACAAATAGTGACAGACTAACCATATTTCCTTGTCGGATACAATGATTGTATTAATAGATTAAGGAAACCTATAGGCATAGTGTACCTCCTTATATATATAAATATATAAAAGGCAAATACCACTCATAGGACATCATGAAATCTCCAGAACCGTGAAGCCTACAAACTTGAAATGTGGCACGTATGTTCCTCTTGGTTACTAGATGCTCGCTAAGAAAGGATTTTTCGAAATGACCTTCAGATCATTAGTATTTCTTATACAGTAATTAACACACTCTGATGCTAAGGAGTTCTACTCCCCCTCCTCACCTGAAAATAACTCTTACCAACTGCCAGTTGCCTCATATTCCATTATCTCAGTTCAAATTGGCAGATGTTCCACTCCTTCACTCAGGAGTGGTTTGGTGCTCCTTACAGTACTAAATGTTGATACCTCATCAAAATGTCTATGACATCAACAGGGGTGGGTTCTGACAGGCACTACTGCCGGTTCGTTCGTGGGCGTGCTGTGCACTCATGGGCATGCAGTGCAATAAAAATTGTTCTGCGCATGCGCAGAGGCAAAAAACAAAATGGCGGCACCTATGGTGCTGCCCAGAGAACCGGTTTGGGGGCATGGCAGGCCTGGGTCACTGCCAGTTCCAGATGCAAACCCACTACTGGTTCAGCCGAACCAGTCCAAATTGCTAGGAACCCACCACTTGCTTTCCACCTATAGAACTGCTTCCGGACTCAAGGTGGCAGTAGTGATATTCCCTTATGTGTTACTATCACCGTCCACCACTGAGCCAACAGATTGTGAACCAAATTTCTCCTGCATAGCCCGATCACATAGTTTCATCGCGAAGCACGGGTATCCAGCTAGTTCTTAATAAAATAGTAACATATGAGCTGGATGTCATCACTGTTAGATTGTTTCCCACTTGCCTCAATGACTATCTCCAAACAATGCTTATTAATAGCTTCTCTTCAGTTTGGAAGGAAACATGGAGCAGAATGCCAAAGGGTTCTGTCCTGGGACCTTTTGTGGTTCAGCATTTAAATCAATGGCTTGGATGAGGGAATTGAGTTGACACACACAGAGTCTGCAGATAAGACAAGACTGGGAAAGAAGATCATAAAAAAAAATCTAGACAGACCTTATCAGCATTATAGCAACAAAGCTGACACCATGTTAAGAGAGGCAGACTTGTCTAAGAATAACCCCAAGGAGAGAGAAATGTGCAAAATAGCAAACAAGCTATTGTCAGTTGAATTCAGACAATTCTACATGCCAACCAACCATGTGACCACCAAGTTCTTCTTAACCTGGTCGTAACAGCACCATGAATGAAGGAAATGATAGCTGATGTGACATGTGATGGAAGACTGCCGTGATGAGATAAATGAAGGACTATACAAGGACTACCCATGCCTGCCACCATAGGGGTGACATGATAGCAGTGTTCCAATATCTCAGGGGCTGCCACAAAGAAGAGGGAGTCAACCTATTCTCCAAAGCACCCGAAGGCAGGACAAGAAGCAATGGGTGGAAACGAATCAAGGAGAGAAGCAACCTAGAACTAAAGAGAAATTTCCTAATCAGTTGGGGGGGGGGGAAAGGAGGCTGTGGTTGGGTTTTCTGAGCGCATTGAAACATAAAGAGCCACAGTGGCGCAGTGGTTAGAATGTAGTACTTCAGGCTACTTCTGCTGGCTTCCAGCTGGCTGCAATTTGGCAGTTCGAATCTCACCAGGCTGAAGGTTGATTCGACCTTCCATCTTCCAAGGTGGGTTGTTGGGGGCAATACGCTGACTGTAAAAGCTTAAAGAGGCCTGTAAAGCACTGTGAAACAATATATACCATATTTTTCGGAGTATAAAATGCACCAGAGTATAAGACGCACCAAGGTTTTGAAGAGGCAAATTTAAAAAGAAAAGATTTTGCATCTCTGCACACCTCCCAAAAAAGGCCCATTTTTCACGGTTTGGGACAGAACCGTGGTATTTGGTATTGAAAGGAATCTCGCCATACCTAGGAGCTGGAAGGGCAAGATCTTGTTGCATTTCAAGAGGGCAGTGCAAGTTCAGAAACAAAACCCCTACATATGCCTCAGTTTCACAATCCATGGCCTTTTGCAACATTCTGCTGGCCAAAAGCGGGCCAAAAAACAGGCTGAAAACAGGCCAAAAATGGGCTAAAATGGCTGGTTTTGGCCGGCAGGAGGCTCAGGGGGGCAACATGTGGACCCCCGTGCCCCATTTTGGCCAGCAGGGTGCTGCAGGAGGCATCTGTCCCTCCTCCCTGCCTCGCCCCCTGCCGGCCCATGGAGGAGGGCTGATGCAGCCCTCGAAGAAATCCAGTTTGACACCCCTAGTATAAGGTCTCCTGCTTGATCAGGGGGCTGGATTAGAAGATCTCCAAGGTCCCTTCCACCCCTATTCTGACTGATTGATTTCATGCAGCAGCACCCTTCAGAATAATGCAACAGGGCATTTGTGTTCCAATTTAATTTGTAGCACCAGCATTGAGCATTCTTCTTTGTTAACTGTAAACCTTGCATTCTTGCACTTTTTTTTGGCGCCTGGTTAACTCTGTCACTGTTTTCCTTACAGTATGGTTCTCTATTGTTCCACCTCTGCTTGGAGACAATAGCTTTCCCCATGAGGTCACTGTAATTTCATTAGTGATCAAAGGGACAAATGAAACGAGTGTTCTTCTCTCTTGATCAGATCATAATTGCACATGATTTTTAGCTTACTTAGTTATATTTATTATGTTATGGCTATGACGCTTTAGGCAGAGTCAAGAGTTAGCAAATGACAAATAAGGACAATCATAAAGGTAAAGGTTCCCCTGGCACATATGTGCTAGTCGTTCCCAACTCTAGGGGGAGGTGCTCATCTCCATTTCAAAGTCAAAGAGCCAGCGCTGTCCAAAGACGTCTCCGTGGTCATGTGGCCAGCATGACTAAAGGCCGAAGGCGCACGGAACGCTGTTACCTTCCCACCAAAGATGGTTCCTATTTTTACATGCTTTCAAACTGCTAGGTTGGCAGAAGCTGGGACAAGTAGTGGGAGCTCACTCAATCATAAACTCTTATAAAAGTCTCTTGTATGGCCAGTTACTCTTATGAAATATGGAACTTCCAGCATAAGTACTTTTCTGCTGCCAGAATATGTTTACTTCTTGCAGTGAACAACCAATTCTGTGTATGCTCTCACATCTAGGTGAAGGGTGACCCCTCTTACTTAGAAATAAAAGGAATGAATCCAAGTATAGAATCTATGTGTGAGTAATGCAGCAAGTATTAGACTCAGAGTGTTATTTTTGAAAATCGTTCCTGTGGAATGAACTGCAACTCAGCTGCACAGATACTGTGACACTTGGAAAATTCCCTAAAGATCTAATGAACTTCAGTTCACTCAGGGAGATTCTAGACTCTAGAAAGAGTGCAGAGAAGAGCAACAAAGATGATTAGGGGACTGGAGGCTAAAACATACGAAGAGTGTTTGCTAGAATTGGATATTTTGTTTAATGAAAAGAAGGACTTGGGGTGACACGATAGCAGTCTTCCAATATCTAAGGCAGGGGTCCTCAAACTTTTTAAATAGGGGGCCCATTCACGGTACCTCAGAGCCGGACCTGCTGGGTGGGCATGCCTAGATGATCATGTGACTGGGTGGGCGTGGCCAATTTAGCAGTCGATTTGCCTTTGTTTTGCTGTACATGCCGCTCCCCTATTCACCCACCGGCCCTGGGTCATATGGCTGTGAAAAACATCCTGAAAGGCTGTTTGTAAGGCATTTTTAAAGTGTTTTTAAAGATTTTTAAAGCACAACTTTGCAAGCTGGCAGCAGAGCTGCTTATCAAGCCAGCAGCAGCCCTTCCCCTAGGATCACATCGCTGCACTGGGGAAATCACCCCTCAGTCAGCTGGCCTCCCCCCGCACTCTTTGACTTTACCTTTGGCAACAGCGGTGTGATCAGAAATGCAGCTCAGCCAGTGAAATAACTAACCAGAAATGCAGCTGAAGTGGATGCTCGCTGAGGGGCAGGGGGAGTGACGGGACGGTGATATAAGGGGTTGACATAAAGAAGAGGGAGTCAAGCTATTCTCCAGAGGACCTGAAGGCAGCACAATAAGCAACGAGTGGAAACTAATCAAGAAGAGAAGCAACTTGGAACTAAGGAGATAATTCTCAACAGAACAATTAGTCAATGGAACAACTTCCCTTCGGAAGATGTGAATGCTCCAACACTGGAGAAGAATCTGAACAACCATTTGTCTGGAATGGTATCGGGTTTCCTGCCTGAGCAGGAGGTTGGACTAGAAGACCTCCAAGGTCCCTTCTAACTCTGTTATTCTGTTAGATGTTTGGAAATCTCCAAGATTGAAAATAGTTCTCCTTGAGAGCTGAGAATAATGGTGCAAGATTAGCTTGCAATACACAATAACCCCTTGGTTGTTTTCTGCTCCTTTTGATCTCTGCCTCCACAGCATTCCAGAATTGCTGACATCAATGAATAATGTAACCAGCCGATTGTGTCGTTTTCCATGATGGTTGTAGTTATCAATAGGTACTCTAATTGTGATCCTATTTAATTAAGTCTATTTTTGCACCCATTTTTCTTCTCCCTTCCTTAGCCTGGGGTAGAATAAGAGCAGTTGAAGACAGGCTGTTTATGGGACAGGTGTCCAGTTCAGTACTGACTTAAAGTTGTGGCCCCAATTGGGAACTAGAATTCCTGTTGCTAAGAAGGGCAGTTGTTAAGCAATGTAGGTACTGCTGTCGTTAAGTGAATCACACAGTTGTCAAGCGAATTTGGCTCCCCTCCAGTGGTAGGTTGCAGGCTGTACGCCCCGGTACGGGCGGTACCGGAGCCTGCCAGGAGCATTGGGTACTGTTCTGGTACGGTGCTCTGGAGGGTCCACCCACCTGCCCGTGTTCCTTACCTATCTTTAATGTCTTCAGCGCATGAGCACGGTGCATACAGCATCTGCGCAACACTCCACCGAGCTGCTGGAGCATCGTGAATGCGTTGCTGGACTGTAAGACGCATACATGCACTGCATGTGTGCGCGCGCATGTGGATGCCCTGGGCCCATTCCAACCGGTTGGAATGGGATCCGGAACCCACCAGTGTCCCCTCCCATCCATTGACTTTGCTTGTCGAAAGCCAGCTAGGAATGATTGCAAATGTTACATGATCCCAGGGCCCTGCAATCATTGTAAATATATGCTGGTTTGTCAGAGTTTGTTGCAGAAATCAAATCTAGAAAGCCCACATAGATAACTGATGCAGCAGGATTCATTAACTTCTCTTTATATACAATATAACACATAAGTAAATATACAGCTGGTTCATAAGCAGAGGAGAGAATATGGTTTCAGTTTCGATTTAGCAGACCAACTAGTTTCATTTTAGAGCTGAGCACAGAGCAAAATGCAGACAAAGAGAACCTCCTCTCTACAGGGCAGTTAAGCTAAATCTAAGCCACACCCAGGCTCCTAGCCGTCTGGCCTGGCTCTCAGTCACCAGATAGTTCCCATTGGCTGGCCCAGTTGCCATGCCTATTCATTGGCTGACCTTGTTACCATGCCCTATTCCAGCCAGTCCCCAATGGCTGGCCTGTTCCTATGACCTATTCCAGTTCATGAATATCCTGACATAGTTGCCTCCAAATTTTGATCTTTTGATTATGGGGGTGCTGAGCGAAAGTCTGAGTCAAGGGCTCCCTATAGAACAGAAGTGGGGAGCTAGAGCCCCTTTAATGATTTGTGGACTTCAACTCCCAGAATTCCTGAGCCTTCAATTCTGGGAGTTGAAGTCCACAAGTCATAAAAGGGCCATTATTCCCCACCCCTGCTGTATAAGGGAAGTTATCCAATTGGAGAATGGTACATCACACTGATGAGCAAAAAATAAATTAAAATAAAATAAAATTCCTGCAAATAGAAAGGAGCTCTTTCAATAAAATACCCATCTAAAACATTCATCCTTTAAATAGATAAATAATGTCTGCTGGAAAAATACAAATGTAAGAGGAATTTCTAGCTTAGTTTCCCAAGTCCGATTTTTAACAAGATGTTACTTCAGATTCCACATTGAAATCTTAATATATCACTCTGCTTTGTTCTCCCAGCCTGAGTACACTCCTTCTGGAATGAACACAAAGCACTCTGCTTTAGAAAACTACAGGGGCAGAGTGACCTTGCAGGCAGAATCATGGTCTTCTGTCAGGAAATAACAAACGGCTAAACATTTTTTTCACCTGCAGGGAAAGATTATGCACATTTAGTTGTACAAGTTTGCTCGGGATGAATTGTCTGATGCCATTTATTTTCACTTCCCTTTCTTCTTGATGGAAATGGGTGGAGGGCTGATGGAGGGAGGGGATGAATCCAGAATGAAAAGACTATTCTCCTTCCTGCCCCTTTTTTTTCCCAGTCACTGTTAAGGAAACAAGCAGATCCCAAATTTGGAATTATCTAAAAGTGAGAACAATTACTGTATTTTCCGAAGTATAAGACGCACCCCCCCCCAAAGAGGGTGAAAATCTGGATGTGTCATACACTGAATACAGCATTTTTGGCCTACCGACCCCCCTCCCCCTTTGCCAAAATGAATGTGCAGAGCTTTGGGGTGCTTGCAAAATGCTCCTGAGGGCTGGGGAGGACACAAAATGGGCTGTTTTTGCTTGTTTTTGGACCCTCCCCAGCCCGCAGGGGCACTGTACAAGCCTCCCAAAGCCCTGCATGCCCCTCTGCATACCCCCCATGAGTTGTGTAGAGGGTTTGGGAGGCCTGCAGAGTGCAAAAACCTTTTTTTAAAAATTTACCTCCTCAAAATCATGGTGCGTCTTATACTCCAGTGCATCTTATAATCCAAAAAATTCGGCAAGCAGTGGAATGGCTTGCCTCTAGAACAGGGGTCTCCAACCTTTGCAACTTTAAGTCTGAAGGACTTCAGCTCCCAGAATTCTCCAGCCAGCAAAGCTGGCTGGAGTATACTGGGAGCTGAAGTCCTTCAGACTTAAAGTTGCAAAGGTTGGAGACCCCTGCTCTAGAAGTTGTGGGTGTTCCATCACTGGAGATTTTAAAGAAGAGAGTGAGCAGCTGTTCGTCTGAAATCACCTGTTTCTCTGAAAATAAGCCCTCCCCAGATAATAAGCCCAATCGGGCTTTTGACCACATGCGCTAAAATAAGCCCTCCCCAAAAATATTGCAGCACAGCAGCAGCCATGAGGTGACCACACTCGCCGCCTTCTGCACCCCAACAATAATAAGACCTCCCTGAAAATAAGGCCAAGTGCTTATTTTGGGGGTCAAAAGAAAATAAGACCATGTCTTATTTTCGGGAAAACACGGTAGTATAAGATCAGGGGACTGGACTAGAAGACCTCCAAGGCCCCTTCCAAATCTCTTATTCTGTTCAAAGTGGCATCCCACTCATTTCAGAAGATATTTCTACCTTGTATCTTTCAGAAGAAAGTTTGAGAGAAAAACTCTAAAATGTGTTAAAAGATGAATATTTCCGTTCTTGCTGTGCGTGTTAATTTGACTGCAATTTTTCTGTCTAGAGCCATCAAAATGGCAGCCGACTGCCATATTTTTTCCAGTGTAGCTGCAGAGAGCTCTCATCAGCTTTTTCCTGTCCAATAATAAAATGGACATTAATACACACCTTAAAACATTAATAGTAAGGCGTGTTCAGCAACACTTGGCAGAATGCCACTTTGGTTAGCCAAGGGAGTGAGAAGCACTGAAAGAAATTCAGGGTTTGGCTGATTGAGATTAATCAAGACTACTTCAATGTTTCTGCTGGTTGCCTGAGCCTGAATTTAAGCATTAGAAATTAAAAGGGTTGTTTGATGGGCCAGTGTAATAGGATGAATGAATAATGTTAAGGATTAAGGAACAGGAGGAAGCATCCCAACAAAGGTAATAGGCAGATAAATGAAATCTGAGTCCTGGGCAGAAATGTAATTTGAGGAAGCATTTCAGTCATGACCCTCCTTAGGTCTCACCAAGATAAAGAGAGACTAACCAGATTCTGTTACTGCAACCTTATATTAAAAGTATTCATAGCTTTGGTTTTAGTAATAATAAAGATATGAGTATTCATAATAATTCGTAACGTAGGCTGGTCTCCTTCAAAAGACCGACAGCTAGACAGAAATCAAGATTTAACAGGTTAACAAAGTTGGAAGGGACCTTATAGGTCATCTAGCCCAACCCCCTCCTCAAGCAGGAGGCCCAATATCATTTCTAACAAATGGCGGTCCAATCTCTTCTTAAAAGTCTGAAGTGATGAAGCTCCCACAACTTCCGAAGGCAACTTCTGTTCCATTGGTTGATTGTTCTCACTGTCAGAAAGTTCCTCCTTATTTCTAGGTTGAATGTCTCCTTAGTCAGTTTCCATCCATTGTTCCTTGTCTGGCCTTCAAGGGCTTTGAAAAATAGCTTGACCCCCTCCTCTCCGTGACAGCCCCATAAATATTGGAAGACTGCTATCATGTCTCCCCTGGTCCTCCTTTTCACTAGATTAGCCATGCCCAGTTCCTGTAACCCGTTCTTCATATATTTTAGTCTCTAATCCCCTAATTATCCTGGTTGCTCTCCTCTGCACTTTTTCTAGAGTCTCAACATCTTTTTTATAGTGTGATGACCAAAACTGAGTGCAGTACTCTAGGTGTGGTCTTACTAGGGTTTTATAGAGTGGTATTAGTACCTCACTTGATCTTGTTTGTATTGCAGTTTAGAATTGCATTGGCTTTTTTGGCTGCTGCTGCACACTGCTGGCTCATATTTAGCTGGTTGTCCACTAAGACTCCAAGATCCCCGTCACAGTCCCTGCTATTAAACCTGGTTTCAACCAGTTTATATATGTACTTTTTGGGTTTTTTTTTTTTTTACCTTAGTGTAGAACAGAGGTTCCCAAACTTGGCAACTTTAAGACTTGTGGACTTCAACTCCCAGAAATCTCCAGCCAGCAGAGCTGGCTGGAGATTTCTGGGAGTTGAAGTCCACAAGTCTTAAAGTTGCCAAGTTTGGGAACCTCTGGTGTAGGACTTTACTTTTCTCTACATTGAATTTCTCTTTGGTGTCTCTTTGAGGACAGAGTGAAAGGCAAAAGAGTATCTGGGTTAGTTGATTTGCATCCCTTCCTTCTCATAAGGTTAAAGGTATTTATTGGTACATATCCATAGATCATTATTCCAATTTTTTCACATTATTTCATGTGCCACTTGAATCTAACATCGTTGTGGGTTTTTTTTTCTTTCTTGCTTTAGACTAGTCCAGCACAATTTCCCCAGAAATAGATGTCACTCTTCGCTTTGCTTATTCTTTGGAAGATTTGTTAAGATCGCAGCCTTTAAAGGTTCAGAGTCCTAGATTAACTGCACATTGTTGCTAACCAAGAGGCGTGGAGACCGACCAGCCATCTAACCTAAGTCTCATCACAACTATCTGGTTATTTGTTCAATTCCATTCCATTTCATTGAATTCACTTCCTATGGTCACCAATCTCACCATGGTGACTCTGGACAGTTAATAGTCTTTAAAAAGCACGACCAACATCACAGATGAAGTATATGAGTAACCGCCAAAGTAAACTTAAAGTGCAAACCAACAATTATTTTGCGCCCAATAGTTTAACTAGTGCTCATTCTGTTCCCTATTCAATGCTTTGATACTACTTGTGGAATCTTCTACTCCAGTGGTTCTCAACCTTCCCAATGCTGTGACCCTTTAATACAGTTCCTCATGTTGTGGTGACCCTCAACCATAAAATTGGTGTCTCGGTTCCTAAGACCATCGAAAATATGGTCTTAGGCGACCCCTGTGAAGGGGTTGTTCGAGCCCCAAAGACCTGTTCGGTTGTTCGACCCCCTTAGACCTGTCCGCTCCCACAGAGTGGGCCTCCTCAGGGTACCATCTGCCGGACAATGCCGGCGGGTGGCCCCCAGGGGGAGAGTCTTCTCTGTGGCAGGGCCTGCCCTCTGGAACAACCTACCCCCTGACCTTCGTACCATCACAGACCTACGCCTCTTCCGCTGGGCACTAAAAACACATCTATTTCATGCGGCCGGCCTGGTATAGTTTTAACTGGTATAGTTTTAATTGGTATAGTTTTAATTGATTTTAATGGTTTTAACTAAATTTTAGCACAGACTCTAAATGTAATTTATTTTAACTGTTTTTGTATGTACTGTTTTTATATTTCTGTGCACCGCCCTGAGTCCCTTCGGGGAGATAGGGCAGTATACAAATATGAAAAATAAAATAAATAAAATAAACCGCTGCTCTACTCTAACTGCTTAATATTTTAATATTTTCCCTAATTGCTCTTTCATGCCAGTGAGCAAACTCGTTCATTCCCTAAAACATCGTTCTTTGTTCCCTCCTCCCTCATTGCTTCAGAGTTGTGAGACCTGTTTCAAACATAAATTTGTTGCCATGTTCGGGAACTTGTATGTAATTTTGTTTCCAGAAAAGAAAATTGTAGTATTTACCACATGTCCTTCTCCAAGGATTGAGACCCCTGGGTCCCCAAATGTTGCTGCACTTTAGTTCCCAACATCTGACCAGGTTACTCATGTTGACTATAGCTGTTGGCCTTCCATTCTAAACCAGGATTATTGGTTGCTGTTCCATATTCTCAGTCTGTGAACAGAATTTGTCTAGATTAGCTTCTGCAATTGGGATGCAGATGACCCTTAATTTCCCAAAATCTCAGCAATAACCAGCTTGCGGAACTCCTGATGGCACGGACACCAAAAAATAGATAAAATAAAAATGTCCTTGGGGAGTGGCCAATGGTAGACGTAGCCTCTTCAACCTTCCTAGTTCTATTGACAATCATAGAATATTAAATGCTCAAGAGATAAGCAACCATTATTAGTCAAGTTCATCCACAATGCTGTTCCTGCAGAGTCCCCTAGCACCATCCTTTTCTCATCATAGTTACTTGCACCAGGTAAGTTTCAAACAGAGAGAAGGAGATGCTGTGGTTTCATGGATAAGTTGAGACAAGGGGCAAACCAGTGGTGGGTTCTAGCCAGTACGGCCCGGTATGGCCGTACCGGTAGAAGTTGGGAGCCGCGGCCACTGTACCGGTATGGTGGCTCATTTGGCCCACCTGCCCGCATGCGTTCCATACCTGTTTTTGAAGCAACTGCGCCAATTGCACACGTGCACATAGCATTCAGTGCCTGTGCAATCTCTGATGAGCAGTTGGGTGTTGCAGGGGCAGTGGACTACACATGTGTGTGCAGCGCACATCATGCACATGCACAGCGCACGTCAGGCACTTGCACAGCACACACCACTGGGGCAAACTATTTATGAGATAAACCCAGAAGGGATCCTAGCTTGGTTTATTATTAACCCACAGCTTAGGGCATTTGGTACACTTTCAAAGTGCATGGTGATGATGTCAATACCTTGCTTATTGAATTAAATGGCATATTCTACAGATTTCGTGACACCTGATTTGCTTTGTGCTTATGTTTCCTCTGACATCCCTGTATCCTTGGATTGCAGGTCGAAAGTTTAAGAAGTTTAATAAGGTCAAAATGCTAAGAGCCTTAGATGTTGTCGCACTCCAACAGCCAGCAGCCCTTCCAAATGAAAGCCAAGCGTTGGTGCAGAGGCTTTCTTTTTCACCGAGTCAAGACATTCAATTTATCCCTCCACTGATCACTGTCTTACAAAGCATTGAGCCAGAGGTTGTCTACGCAGGTTATGATAACACAAAACCAGAAACCCCAAGTGCTTTGTTGACCAGCCTCAATCACCTGTGCGAGAGGCAGCTCCTCTGTGTAGTCAAGTGGTCCAAGTCATTACCAGGTAAGAAGAACCTTTTGATGTTGGAAATTGTGTCACCTGGTTCCATTGTTTTCAGGGCCCTGTGTGCAGTTCTGAGCAACACTGTTTGTGAAGAATGCCGAAGAATCATTGGATGTCATAATAAATTGGGTTTTAAAAAAAATGAAAAATAAAATGTTGTTTCTAATATATTTATACTTATATATACATAAAATTTACATTTTGGGTTCCACATAAGGGTGATAAGCCAAAAGATCAAGTCTGGGAAGAAAGGAGAAAAGAGTTAGGTACTGTATTTTTCAGAGTATAAGATGCTACGATGTATAAGACACATCTAGTTTTTGGGGAGGAAAATAATGGAGGAAAATCTGCCTCTGCCTCCCAGCAATTTGCCTCCTTGCAGCAAACAGCAAACAGTACAGATGATATACACTGTTTGTGGTGTTACATTTCAGGCTATACTTGTACAGATGCTGTTAAAATTATGTGGCTTTCTGGAAGTATACGTTATTCTCTGCTTTTTAAAAAGATACAACAGCACTGGGCCTCTTCAGATCAAGCACTTATCTTAAAAAGCTTCATTTTGTTAAGTTGTCTAGAACAATAATAAAGCAGTCTTTAAAAAAACAAGTCTAATAATTTGAACGTTGCTATGCCTATTCATTGGCTGACCTTGTTCCCATGTCTCTCCCAGTCATGAATATTATAACAGATGGATGTCCCAAGATTTTGAACAGAAATAGGGATGTTGCAACTGGTGGTTGGAGTCACTGATCTTGGGGTTCCATCTGATTGCTTTTGTCATACAGAGTCTTTCCATATCTTCTCTGATCTTTTATCTGTGTATTCTGCATTTTTCCATTTTCAGTATTAAGACTGAAGCAGGAAGACTGGCAGATTCCAGTGATCGTTAAATATTACCTTTTGATAACAAGTTTTAAAAGTAGCATTTAATAGAATCCCACAAAACAGGGCTGATGATGGTGATACCTTATCTGGATAACATCACTCAGCTTTTGATAAAGACCAGTTTTCTAAACTACATAAGTTGGATAAGAATTGCCATTGCCAGCACCCACTGTGGCTAGCTGACATGATGGATAAGGATGGCAAGAGTTATAGCCAGGGTGATATAAATGTTAAAATGCAGGGCCAGTAAACAGAAATTTGATGGGTTGAATTCAACTGTTTTAGTCCATATTTTGACTTCCATGAAACTCTTAGTGATTTGAGCCAAGACAATGTTTTTAAAAACTTCAAGCATTTAAAATCTAAGCTAGTAAGAGATATCCTTATAAAGTATTGTTATGTTTCAAACATTTTATTAATACAACAGTAGGTATATATAGAGTGCTGTTAGGTGGGGTGGGTTAGATTTTTGGAAATCTACATATGATTGTTTGACTTTGATTATATAATTTACTTTAGAACAATGATGGGAAAATATCATATCTTAACCCTATTTGCCTTCATTTGTTCACCTTGGTTTCTTTTCCGATTGCTGCTGTGAATAAGTAAAGAATTGAAGGATTAAATTTGACTTGAAAAATGATTCTGCTACCTGCTTACAACTTTGCCAAAATAGTCAAGTCACATCATTGCTAACTGTAGTAGAAACTTGCTTGCCATCTCATCTTTGCAAGCATTAAATGTAAATCAGAATGACTAGAGGAGACGTCTTATGTAGGAGTTGGGGTGATTAAAAGATATCATTTTTAATTATACAATATTTGATTGTTTCCTGTTGATTCCTGGATTTAATGTCACTCTCAGCTGCACCCTAATTACTTATTTTGGTATGAATTCTGAACCAGGAGAAAAAGGAGATTATAGTTTGGTCCCCTTATTTCCTAAGTGTTGTGATCCGCCAGCAGCCTGCAAAGCTGGCAGCAGAGTCGGACAGTGAGGAGGTTGGGGAGGAACATGGGCCAGTCCTGGAGTCTGGGGAAGGCTCTGATGAGGGCTCTGCGTCAGAGGCAGAGAAGGGGCCAGGGCCATCTGGGAGTTTTGTGCTGCCTCCGGAGCCCTCCAGAGTCGGACATCAGCGAGGCAGAGGAACAGGGGGACCCTGTTTCCAATGCATGCATGCACAGAGCTGCCAGAAGGCAAGAACAGTTAAGACAAAAGGGACGACTCGGGAGTAAGGCTTGGAGGTGGTTGGCCCCTCCCATAAGACATAAAGGAGGAATAAAGGCACATGAGCCTTTGCAGGAAGCAACTTTGTTCGTTCTGGTCGGTATAAATCCTAAAGCTCCTTTTTGACTCTTTGCTCCATGTGGCCTTGCAAGCTAATAGCCAATTAGATCTTTGGCAGCATTTCAAGGGAGACAAAGGTGGGTTCTTATCAGCCTTATCCCGAAAGACTTTGGAAGACTGCTGTCGGACTCTTTACAAACTATTTGCGACTCATTAAGGACTGTGAATGAGCATAATTCACAGGTGTTGAAATAAAAAGGGTTTGGGGGACTAAGTGTGTTTTTTTAATGTATCAGGAAGCCTAGGTCAGAACACTAAGTATGTGCAACTTCTGGGGTAACAATACTGCTTTGCCCATTTTAAGGTATGTAGACTCCAACAACCAGAAGATTCAATTCCCCCAGCATCCTGGCTAGGGAATTCTGGGAGTTGAAGTCCACACATCTTAAAGGTGCCAATACTGAAACTCTAGCCTAGTCTATGCTAAGTGAGGGGAGCCTTCTTGTCATACATGATAGTAAACCAAAAATGTGACAAAAGCTAAATATATATTTAGCACCCCTCTTCCTTTTTTCCCCTTTCTAGGATTCCGGAACTTACATATTGATGACCAGATAACTCTTATCCAGTATTCATGGATGAGTCTAATGGTCTTCGCAATGGGATGGAGATCATATAAGCATGTCAGTGGTCAAATGTTATACTTTGCCCCTGATCTAATATTAAATGAGTAAGTATGTTTCATGGTGTTGTGCATGATCATTTTTTTCAATCAATAGCATGTTTTTTTCAGAGTAAATGATAAAAAATGGCATTCCAATAAAAGCAACCAAAATCATTATTAATGTCTTTTTCCCAAGATGTAGCTCTAAGTATCTGAAATGGTTTAAGAGCACAGCTTTGTCATTAAAGCAATTCAGTCTCCAGAGTAATATTAAGAGAGTGTTAGGAATTAGGGAACTATTATCATGACAAGGAATTATTGAGACAAATAAAGCAGAGTTTTCATTTGTTGATGTGGTAATTTGATCAATGTTTTAGCTCAGGGGTAGTCAACCTTTTTATACCTACCGCCCACTTTTGTATCTCTGTTAGTAGTAAAATTTTCTAACCGGCCACCGGTTTCACAGTAATGGTGATTTATAAAGTAGGGAAGTCAATTAAATTAAAAAAAGGAAAGTGCTTCAGTATCGGACAAAACCCCTACCGCCCACCATGAAAGCTGGAATGCCCACTAGTGGGTGGTAGGTACCAGGTTGACTACCACTGTTTTAGCTGTTTCATTAGGAAAAAGCAGTTTTAAATGAATGAACTGGGATATAAGCACATGGCTATGTAGGTTTTGGAAGTGACTTTGATTTTGATGGGTTATCATATTAATTATTAGCAGCTTATGTGCAGTGCATTGATCATTGACTGTCTCAGACCAGGAGAGATTCTGGTGAGATAACCTGCTTGACTTTAGAAAGAGTGCTGAGAAGAGCAACAAAGATGATTAGGGGACTGGAGGCCAAAACATAGGAAGAAAGGTTTAAAAAAAATTGGGTATGTCTAATTTAATGAAAAGAAAAACTAGGGTGATGTGATAGCAGTGTTTCAATATGTAAGAGGTTGCCGCAAAGAAGAAGGGGTCAAACTATTCTCCAAAGTACCTGACGACAGAATAAGAAGCAATGGATGGAAACTAATCAAGGAGAGAAGCAACCGAGAACTAAACAGAAATTTTCTGTCGGCTGCCAGCCCCTGAAATGAGGAGGAGGCAGGGGAGTCAGGTTCAGCATCAAAATAACCTGAGAGCTTGGGAGGAAAGGAGGGAGAGGGAGGGAATGGAGTTGTTAGAGAGAGAGACACACACACACAGTCTGGAGGTGGCTGATGAGGAAGAGGAGGAACAGCTGCTCCAGTGCCTGATGCATAAGATGCTCAGAAGGCAGAGGAGAGGAGAGCAGTGGAAATCTGTGGGCTGATCCTTGGGACGGAAGAGCCATCGCTGCTAGTGAAACCCCACCCTAGCTCTGGGGATAAAAGACAGAGGGGCGGAGATGAATAGATGTGTCAGAAAACTATTCATCTCCCTGCAAGAGAGACTTGTTAGTCTGTTGTGAGAGAGAAACGTTTTGCCAGGGCTGCTGGCGCTCCTAATAAAGGAATTTTTGAGTTAACCGCAGAGGGTTTGTCGTGTCTGGGGAGGTGGGTCAGAACAAAAACCTGCCTCTGATATTTTGGTACTACAACTTCCAGCATGTCTACATTATCTGCCTGGCACAATAGGCACGAGAGACTACAAAATGTTTTCAGAAAACCCAGAAATACGAAAAGTAAATTGCGACTAACCGATAGTTTATATATTTCAATTCTTCTTATTTTATTAGATGTGTCCTTATTCTGACTTTTTTCCTGCAACTTATTAAAGAATATACAGGTAGCAATCCTCAATTTACCCTTGAGCAAATAATGTTGATCACATAAATACCTGGATTAAGTGTGAATAATGTTCCTAAGTCACTTGTTGGGGGTGCCTTTGTAACTTCGAACACTCACTGAACAAACAGTTGTAAGTTGAGGCGTACCTGGGTTACGACTAACCTGGGAATGAGGATCTATGTAGGTAAACAAACTTGAGGCCTACAAAAACAGATAATGCAGCCTCTTCACCAAGAAAGAAGGCTGTTTCTCCAGATTAGAAAAGGTTGGTACTAGAAATAGTATTAATTGATTCTCAAGTGCAATGTTATTGGAGGCTTTTGGAAATAGTCAAGGAATGCCATTAGGTGGTTATGTTTATAAATGTGACCTATCTGAGGAAAAAGCACATCTAAATAATTGTGGCTAAAGGACAATTTTGGTGTCATGATATTAAGATATATAATGAATTTTTGATTTAAAGTGTATAAGTTAATGTGATTTATAGGTAATGATGGTGGAAGAAACGCATGAGAGTTATATGCAACCAATCGACACGCTTTCTACAGGATGTAATGAAGGATGATTTTTTTTTTTTGTATTTCTGTTTAATTAAAAATTAAAAAAAACATTTTATTAAGAAAAAGAAAAGGTTGGTTTAAGACAGGGGTCTGCAAAGTTGGCTCTTTGAAGCCGGGTGGACTTCAACTCCCAGAATTCCCCAGCCAGCATGGCTGGCTGGGGAATTCTGGGAGTTGAAGTCCACCCGGCTTCAAAGAGCCAACTTTGCAGACCCCTGGTTTAAGACAATCTTCTCAGCTCAGTCTTTTGTCACTGAGTTATGATTCTGGCTTGCTATAAGAATTTTTATTCCAAGTAGTGCTATATTGCAAAGTGAGGATCTTAAAATACCCCACAGGCTTGGTACTTAATTTTTTAGCCTTGGCTTTTCTCTTCTTGGTGATGCGAAAGACAGAGGATGAAAGAATCATCGTTCTATTCCCTGTGCCTGTCCATGTGGCAAATTCCCCAAGAGTTTGTCAAGCTACAAGTAAGCTGTGAAGAATTCCTTTGCATGAAAGCCCTGCTCCTCCTGAATACAAGTAAGCCACACCTGCCTCCACACCTCCTTTTTTTCTTCTGTGTGCAAATTGTTGTTAGGTTGTACCCGTCTCACTGAACCAGGTGCCTGGATGAAAAGAAGCAAGAGTTTTCAATAACATTACAGCAGGGATGTCCAAACTTGGGAACTTTAAGACTTGTGGACTTCAACTCCCAGAATTCCCCAGCCAGCGAATGCTGGCTGGGGAATTCTGGGAGTTGAAGTCCACAAGTCTTAAAGTTCCCAAGTTTGGACACCCCTACATTACAGCATCCTGTTGTGGGGCTGGCCTGTTCCATGCAGAAGTCCTGGGCAAAGCATCCGCTGATCAGTTCATCTCTCTCTAAGACAGGGGTGTCAAACTCAAGTCTTGTGGGCGTGTTTAAATCTGGCCTGCAGGACCAGCCTGGAATTAGCAAAGTACCAGCCTGCCATGCTTCTGACAGCCAAAACCCATTTTCGGCTTGGACAGCCTCTTGTAGCACCGTGCCCACCAAAACTGGTTTTGGCTGGCAAAGTGCTGCAGGAGGCTGTCCAGGCCAAAAACAGGGCATGGGGCGTCCATGTGCGCCCCCCCCCTCCCCATGCCCCATTTTGGTCAGCAGGGCACTGCAGGAGGTGTCCATCCTGTCTTCCCCCCAGCCGGCCACAGAGAAATCCAGTTTGACACCCCTGCTCTAAGATTATCCTGTCTTATTAGGACTTGAGCGAATGTGAAGAAAGGAAAGTAGTGTGCCAGAGTCAACAGAGTGAAACAAAGTCAAGACAAGCGTCCCAGGGCAGCAGAAATATGGGCCTTGGCTCAGCTTTCTGTCTGAAAAATATCTCCGCCAAAAGCAGAGGGGTCGGCAGATGAATGGAAGGATGCATGCATTTGCAGTCTTATGATTCACCCAAAGCAAAGGGTGTCAAGAAGACTAAAAAAAAAAGTGTAAATCCATTAAAAAAAATGCAAGGAAGTGTTGTGTGGTCTATTTTCCCCTAACCAGGGATGGGTTGCTGCCAGCATTACTGCCTGTTTGCTGTGTGTGTGCTTTGCACATTTTGCAAGAAAAATCCAGTTGTTTATTAGGAGCGCCATGTCAGCACGACCTGATTGAAGCCAGCTCTGACCTCCACTCAGTTTGCGCTTTGCCTCTGACCCTGTTTCCCCTTCCACCCAAGGTTTGTCACTCGTCACATTCCCCAATGAAGCAATTTCACGAGTCATAGAAGTCACTCCCATTGGCCGTTGTGAGATAGCCTTTGGCCAGCTAGGATGTGTTTAGGATGTGTTTTGTTTTGACTGAGGTGTGAACTCCTCGGTGCAGCTGCGAGGCGTGATTTCCCATCCCCTTGCCTATGGCAACTCAGGAGCAGGTCAGGAAAGCTTCGCGGGTCGACACTGTCATTCATTCACCTTCTCATTCGCACAGCTTAATTGTGACCTTAACTGTGGTAAAAAATATAATAGCAATAACAGGATTGTCTCTGTTTCGTGACTACTAGGAATCAGTACAGGAGTTTGATTTGAGCAATAAAGTCTCAAAACTTGGCTAATGAAAAATACATGTTTCAAAATGGTTGAATCTGAATATACTGAACGGTATATTTCTGTTGTTTGAAATTTGAGCCTCAGAGGTAAAATATTTTTTGTCCCTGTCCCCCATTCTCCCCCCCCCCCAAATACAGTTCCTTTGGAAGGACTCAGAAGCCAAACTCAGTTTGATGATATGAGATCCAGTTATATCAGAGAGTTGGTCAAAGCAATTGGGCTGCGACAGAAAGGGGTTGTAGCCAGTTCTCAACGTTTCTACCAGCTCACAAAGCTTATGGACTCCATGCACGATGTAAGTTTTCTTTTAAAATTACGTATATTATAATGATGTAATATAAGCTGTGATATTACTCTTGTGCCAGATGATCTGATACTCTAGAGCAGGGGTCTCCAACCTTTGCAACTGGCTGGAGAAGTCTGGGAGCTGAAGTCCTTCAGACTTAAAGTTGCAAAGGTTGGAGACCCCTGCTCTAGAGCAGGGTTATCAAACTCAATTTCATTAAGGGCCACATCAGGGCTGTGGTCGACCTTGAGGGGCTGAGTGAGTGTGGCCAACTGGGTGGGTGTGGCCAACTGGATGGGCGTGGCCAGCTTGACGCCACTCCCCAAACTGCTAGCATGTTTCCTCTTTGCATTGGGTGGACCAGGCCAAAGCTACGTTGGCCTGATCTTTCCTCTTTTGCACTGGGTAGACCAGGATAGCTCCACGGAGCAGATCCGACCACATGTGGCCCGTGGGCCTTGAGTTTGACACCCCTGCTCTAAAGAGAGGAGATGCAAGTGAATCTCTTCCCTCTATTTCATTTCGGTTTTGCTTTTATCAATTGGGAAAAAAACAACAAGAAAAAGTTTAAAAAAGGGAAACACTGCTTGGAGTTACAAAGAAAATAAAAATAAGAACACAGAAAATACTAGAAAAAGAAACAAGCAGGGCTTACATTCACAAAAGTGTACAGGTATAAAAAAAATTCCACATCAGCACAATAATAATATTTCATTATAACCATCCACAGTTAAATTTCAGCATCCCTTTTCTCATCCTTATTCTCTTGGCCTGTCAATTGTAAATCTATTTTCAATCCCATTTCCATTTTGTCAGATACAATTTGTTCTACATCTGCCATTTCTTTAAGAGCATCTTTTGGACATAGTCTACCCATAGAAGCAGACTTCATTACCAACGTTGTTGGTATTGTGACTATTTTCTGATCCCATTCTTTTGACATTTTCCTTCAGTATCTTTACTGTTACGTTTTGCAACATTTCACAGCCATATAAATATTTTCTTTACTGTAAACTTTAATCCCCTCTAGTGTCCGATTTTTGAAAGTCATGCAATTGCCTATTTCTGTTACCTTTTGTAAAAATCAAAACAGGATCTATTTCCCACAAGAAAGTGTTTCTTCTTTGTAACTAATTCCAAAATCTCATTGTAAAAGTTTTGATGCTCCAGTTTTGATGCTCCCTTTGTTCATGTATAAGATCAAAATCCTAATTTGGTTTTTGCTCTTTATTTCAGGTGCTTTAAATTCTTAAATTTGCAATTAAAATTTTCTTTCTTTCAGGATTAGCTAATAAGCAATTTCCAAAAGTGATTAGAAAGTGAGATTTGGGAACTTGGATGTCCTTTAAAAGTCTCTGTCATAGATGCAAGCAAGATTTGTTGCTTCTGTAATCTAGTACTCGAACCCACAGAAATTCACTGTTTGCAGTTTCCTGCAAGGAGCAGCTGTCTGGAGTACATGTGGGCAATATCACATCCTCTTTTTATCCCGAGAAATTTCAAGGAACCTCTTTATTCACTGGTTCCTTGATCTAAGTAGCCATCTTTAGTTCACTATACTTCTCCTAGAAGCCTCAATTGACTGAAGCTTTTGGATACTATTCAAGGGCAGTGCATGAAGCAAACTCCTTGTCCCAACAAAAAAATCTTTTTTGGATGTGAATGAGAAATTCTTCTCATTCACATCCAACAAAGTCTTTCAAGGTAGGATTAACCATCACAGACCTTATCTAGCTTGGAGAGCTGACAGGCCGATAACGGCAAAACCTGGCAAGGAGTCTCGGAGAGTCACGAACCAATTAAACAAACTAATTGTCTCCTGCAAACTCCACTCCCCTTTCGCTCCTCTTTTATTTCCTCTGGGAGGGGACATTCATCATCCACCTGTGGCCTTACTCCCAAGTCGACCCCTGTTCTTTAGCTGTTCCCTTCATCTGGCAACTCTGCACATGCACACACTGGGAACAGGCTCCAGCTGTTTGTCTGCCTCACTGATATCTGACTCTGAAGGTAGCTGATAACTGGCATACGGCCCTGGCCCTCTCTCTGCCTCCGACACAGAGCCTCATCAGAGTCTTCCCCAGACTCCAGGACTGGCCCATGTTCCTCCCCAACCTCCTCACTGTCCGAATCTGCTGCCAGCTCTGCTGGCTGCTGGCAGGCCACAACAGGCAGGCCATGTAGTGTACATTGCAATAATGCTATCTGGAGATCGGTAAGGTGCGACTAACTATGCACCCTGGTCCTGGTATAGATGCAATTGGTGCACAAGATGAACCTGTGAAAAGGACCTCCCAATCGCAGCTGTTCTTCTACGAGAAGCTGCAAGACTGTACACTTTTGCTGTAGTGCAACATTTCTCAGCCTTAGCAACTATAAAATGTGTGGACTTCAACTTCCAGAAGTTCCCAGCCAGAATGCTGCAATTTGGGAAGTTGAAAACTCTACAGTTTACAGAGAAGACCATACAATCCAAGACCAGACTGGAGAGCTACAGAAAAACCACAAATGCCTTGGATGTGGCTCATTCCCACAATTATCTTTGGATTGCAATGTTTAATGCGACTGAATTAGGGAATCCTTCAATATACGTGAAATAACCAAATTAACTGTAGTTACTTTAAAAAAAAAAACTGAATGTTTTTTAAAGGTAAAGAATCCCTTGAGTTAAACTCAACACCTGGTAAATTACCTGGATACCTCATGCAATTTTTCTAGCAGCAATGCAAAAGTAATTCACAATCGCATTCTTTTGAGAGTGTATAGTCCACTTCTCAATTTAGCCCACAGTTCTGAGAATTCCTGCTAGTCTGTCAGTAGATTATTTATTTATTTTTTCCTGATCACGCAAGCTAGGCAGCTTGTCATCATTTTAGCTGGACTCAATTGCATGGCATTAATTAATGTTAAATGGAATTAACAAAGTAGAATATTTAGTGTTTGTTCTGGCCTCATCCATTTCTGGAGCAAGCATGCCCTTTGGCATATACCGTATTTTTTGGAGTATAAAACGCACCTTTTTTCCTCATGAAAAAGGGTGAAAATCTGGGTGCGTCTTATACACTGAATAAAGTATTTTTTTTGCCTCCCGAAACCCCGCCCCTTCGCCAAAATGGCCGTGCATAGCGTTTAGGAGGCTTCCAGAGTGCTCCTGGGGGCTGGGGAGGGCAGAAATGAGCGAAAACCAGGCCTTTTTAAAATTGCCTCTTCAATAACTTGGTACACCTTATACTCCGCTGTGTCTTATACGCCGAAAAATATGGTACGTCACAGAGCAGCATGGCCCTTGACTTCCCCTGATCTCCCCTTTGCTCAAAACAAGTGTTAGGATGAATAATATTGTATTCATATATTTTTCTTGCTCCAAATGGAATTGTATACTATGATTTCAGTATGTCCAAGTGGCAGATCCTGCTTGCATTCTTACGTAATTCAACTCTAACTTTTGGGAGGGTTTCTGGATTCATATCAGGGGTGGGCTGCTGGGGGTTTGCAAGGGTTCAGGTGATCCTCTAGCTAGGAGAATCTGCCCGGTTTGGCGAACCCGCCCACTCCACCCCACCTCTCCCCTCCCAGGAGTCTCCACGCAGTCCGTTCATCATGCAAGGTAAGTGCAGGGCCCACACGGAGGCTCAGGGAGGGTGAAAAATGGGCCTATCAGAGGTTCTGGAAGTCCGTAAATGGGCCTGTTTCCGGGCTCCGGACGCCCTTCAGAGCCCGGGGGAAGCAGTTTTTGCCCTCCCAGAGGCTTGAGGAAAGCCTCCAGAGCCCGGGGAAGGCGAAAAACAGACCTACTGGAAGTTCCGGAAGTCTGGAAATAGGCCGTTTCCGGACTCTGGAGGGCCTTCGGAACCTGGGGGAAAGCAGTTTTGCCCTCCCGGAGGCCCAAAGAAAACCTCCAGAGCTTGGGAGGGCAAAAAAACGCCCCCCTCCCATGGTGCAGGAGGCCAGTTAGGCCACGCCCACCCAGCAACAGGGCAGCGAACCTGTTGCTGGAACTTTAGAAGCCCACTCCTGATTCATATGGCAGACTGAATCAGAAAATGACCATATGGGTTTAGTTCACACAAATCCCTAAACCAGTATTTATTAATTTAGGCAACCAAATTCTCCAGCCACCTGGGAATTGAAGTCCACACAAAGCTACCAAGTTTAAGAAATGCTTCCCTAAACTATGCTGTGCTTGGTTGATTCCGTTTTATAAGCTTCAATTTTCATCAGCCTTTGGTTAGATATCAGATGACTGAAACTTCAAGCAGAATAGCAACAATAAATGACTCTCAGGTTTGTAACAAGCCATTACACAACTTCAGATTGATAAAATACATATTGAACAAATGATTTTATTATATGGTTACTCAGTAGTCAGTTTAGACTGGTAGAGTCAGATCTAACACATTTTTGTTAAGAAACTGCCACTCGCCAATCCATGATTAACAATATGGGAAGGTGCCATGCAGTTCTTTCAGATCACCCCAGTATCTTCACCCAACCCCACTAAGTTATCCTTTGCTTAAAAAAAATTAAAATACACCATGGTTTACAGATCACAAACATGGCATTAATCTACAGCAAGCAATCCAGGGGTGAAATGCTACCAGTTCGGACCAGTTCACCAAACAGGTAGTAAAAAAAATGCTACCGGTTCGGGCGAACCAATATTTTCGATGATCGTCTGTGACGTACGATTTATATTAGCTAGAAAGCAGGATTTCCTGCTTTGTAGCTAATATAAATCACATGGCACAGCGGATTTCCCCCCCACCCCCCTTGCTGTTCTACTTACATTTGGAGGTGTGCTTGGTAGCAGGCTCTGCCCACCCACCCGGACGTCATCACGTCCATTTTTTTATCCCCTGCGCATACGTATGCAGAGGTGACACGTGCATGCTCACATTTGCAAACCGGTAGCGAAGGTAAGTTGATTTCACCCCTGAAGCAATCCCATTTTGGCTCGGCATGATGTTTACCTGGTGTATGTGGCAAAACAATAATGTAGGTTAGGGCAGGGGTCCCCAACCTTTTTGGCACCAGGGACCGGTTTCATGTTAAAAAAATTCTGTGGACCGGTGGCCATGTAGAGGGTGAGCGGGGGGAGGGGGAACAGGCAGCGCATGCGTGCACGGGGGGGGGGGTGAGTCGGCTCACTTGCCCCTCTCGGGCCCCCAAAGGCGCAAGTGGCCGCACCTGCACTCTCCCGCCCCCAGTGCGCACTCTGCCCAGGGGGCTGCCCCCTCCTCCTCCTCTCCGGCCCTTTCTAAGAGTTACACCGCTCACTGCGGCCCAGTTCCTATCGAGCCAACGACCGGCACCGGTCCGCGGCCTGGGGGTTGGGGACCCCTGGGTTAGGGGACCATTTGACCCGATGTGATGCAATTTCCATCTTTTCCCTCTGCCCTCCTCTCCCTCTTATTTTAATGTAGCTTGTGAAGCAACTTCACTTATACTGTCTCAACACATTTCTTCAGTCCCGGACGCTGAGTGTTGAATTCCCAGAGATGATGTCAGAAGTGATAGCTGCCCAGCTTCCGAAGATACTGGCCGGAATGGTGAAACCGCTTCTCTTTCACAAAAAATGACCTGCCTCTCAATCTATCTACAACCCTTCCCACCCCTTATCTCTTCTCTTCCCTTCCCTTCCCTTCCCTTCTCTCTCCCTCCCACTCCCTCCCTCCCTCCCTCCCTCTCTTTCTTTCAACATTTGTAGAGATAACATACAAAAATTGTGTATTTTTAAAAAAAAATGGTTGGAGAATACTTTGGGTGGGTGAGATTTAGCAACGTTGGGAAATCCCCAGCTACTGTGTCATTTTGTATGCCTACATTATATGGATTAGACCTGGATTAAGTCATACTTAGAAGAGACACATTGAACCAGAGAGATGCCAAACATGGATCAGTAATTGACATTGGATTCATGGGCCTCTTTGGTGTCTGGCCAAATCTAAAGCCAGCGTACTTTGTTTGCAAACTTTTACTTGCTGAGCCTATTTCACACATCATGAACTTTCTAAAATTCCTTTGCAAGTATTTTTGGCCCAAGGAATGACCAATACTTGTCACGTGAAGTGTTTTATAATAGGCCTGATTAAATTTCTGCTCAGATAGCCATTTGAGTTTTTTTTTTTTAAAGAACAGGAAGTTACCTTGTACATTTCCCCTTCATATTATTCATTTTTAAATTGCTATAATGGAGTAAAACTTCAGCTTTTATTACGTTTCTGTCTCTCTGTGTGTGGTTACATGTGTATATGTATATAAATATGCCAGAACATGGTACAATTAAAATACAAAATCATCTTCTAAGCTCGGAATATATTCCCTTTACTTTTCGATTCGTCTTACTTTTCAACATCCGGGAAAAGGACATTTGCAAAATGGGATTCTCATTTCTATTGGATTTTTTAATGTGCGCAAATTGCCTGGAATCAATGATCAAACCACAGGTTGGCATGGGCAGAGTGAATTTCCGACTTTGTTCTTCATTTCAGATCTCCAAAACAAAGATCACAACATAGGAATTATCCTGCCTTAAAAGCATTTTTCTCTGAAAGAGCATTGATTTTGGTGGAGTGAATTAACTAACTTTACACATTGCACTAAGCCAGAGGTGGCATTCAGCAGGTAAATACCATCTCTGACTGGCCCTGCCCCATCTATTCTCTGCCTCCCAAGTCCCAGCTGATCAGAAGGGAAGGGAGATTTTACAGTATCCTTCCCCTGCCACGCCCACCACACCACACCCACCGAGCCACATCATGCCAGGCCCACCAAGCCATGCCCATAGAACCAGTAGTAAGTTGTTCAGTTTTATTTTAACCATTTAGTACAGGGGTCTCCAACCTTTGCAACTTTAAGTCTGAAGGACTCCGGCTCCCAGACTTCTCCAGCCAGCTTTGCTGGCTGGAGAATTCTGGGAGCTGGAGTCCTTCAGACTTAAAGTTGCAAAGGTTGGAGACCCCTGATTTAGTACATTGTTCAACTTAGCCATAGTTCCTAGCTTAACGTGTTGTATGAAGCCAGCTAATGGTGGCTAATTCAACAAGCAATCCATAGATTACTGTAACATATGAATGCAGTGATTGATCCTCCTAATAGAATAGAGTAGAATAGCAGAGTTGGAAGGGACCTTGGAGGTCTTCTAGTTCAACCCCCTTCTTAGGCAGGAAACCCTACACCACTTCAAACAAATGGTTATCCAATATCTTCTTTAAAAACTTCCAGTGTTGGAGCATTTACGACTTCTGGAGGCATGTTGTTCCACTGATTAATTGTTCTAATTAATCCTCTTTATTGATTTGATTGAAACTCTGCCTTTCTTCAAGGAGCTGAAGATGGCTTACACAGGGCAGGGATGTCCAAACTTGGGAACTTTAAGACTTGTGGACTTCAACTCCCAGAATTCCCCAGCCAGCATAGCTGAAGTCCACAAGTCTTAAAGTTCCCAAGTTTGGACACCCCTGCTGTAGGGTATAGGCTGAGACAGTCACAGTGAATTGTCATGATTCAACTGGACCTGAATTTGTGTCTCTTCATCTTAATCCAACTCTTTAACAAGCATTGGGTCACAAACCAATGATGGCAACTTCAATCACATGATCTCAATGGCCATCTTGACTTTGTTGATACCGTCATGAATGTTATGCATGTTTAAGATGGCAGCCTTTAATGTCCAGTATGATGTGAAAAGTGAGCATTGGCTCAATAGTCACGAGACATCAGCAAAATATGTGTCTTTATCGCAGAGTGTGTGCTTTTCCTCCACCATTCCCTCTAGTTAGGGCACAAAGGCCAACTCACACTAATCTTAATCTTTTTTTAAGTGTAAAGTCTCTACAGTGTGATATTGACAAAGTTATTTATTTTTATTTTTCATTACACGTGGATTTTATCTTTCCTTCAAGTAATGTCAATGCGTTACATTTATATCCCACTTTGCTACTCGGAGCCAAAGGCAAGATGCTCAGGTATCTGTACAATAGAACAAAATCGGTCATAATTTCCATAAACCCCCAAATAGCAAGGTTGACCATGCTGCCTATGGAGGAGAAGAAATATTCTTTGGTTCTTCTGGAGCACATCAGGTTGAGAAAGGTGACAATTGAATATAAGGGGCTTAACAAATTTTAATTGGCAGGAGTATTTCACAAGATGGGTGCCATTACCACAAAGGCCCTGCGGCAGAGAGTGGATCGCAGTGCTTCCCAATATTGAAATAAAGCAATAATACAATTATTGAGTTGAAAGGGACCTTGGAGATCATCTAGTCCAACTCCCTGCCTAGGTAGGAAGCCCTATACCATTTCAGACAAATATACCATTTCAGACAAAGCAATTTTAATGTAGGTAATCATTCTGGATTTGATTGGCTGTTCCTGCTATCGTCTGTTGCGGTGTTAGGGGTTTCTTCCTTGTTTTCTATGCCTGAAAGAGCCTTACAAGCAGGGGTGGGATTCAGCGGGTTCGGACTGGTTCAGGTGAACCTGTAGCTCCGACGATCAGCTGAGAGCAAACCAGTTTGCTCCGACAATCACATTGGCCCGCCCTTGCACTTTACTTACCTATATCCTCTCAGCTGATTAGCGCAGAAGAGCCTCTGCTGTGTTACTCCCCAAGAAGTAACATGGAAGGTAAGTTTTGGTAAAACTGCATGCGCAAATGAAACCAGTGCACAGGCACGTGAAACAGGCAGTCACCAAACCGGTTGTTAAACCGGCAGGATCCCACCACTGCTTACAACAGGGGTGTCCAAACTTGAGAACTTTAAGACTTTTGGACTTCAACTCCCAGAATTCCCCAGCCAGCTATGCTGGCTGGGGAATTCTGGGAGTTGAAGTCCACAAGTCTTAAAGTTCCCAAGTTTGGACACCCCTGGCTTACAAGGTAGATGAAAGAGAAGGAACGAATAATTCTAGGCAATTTGTTGAAGCCTAGCACGATTCAGGATGTCACATCTACTACATCTCGCCCAGTAAACTTCTGATTTTGTTATCGAGTGGTGCTTTCCTCTCTGGCAAAGAGCTGGTTTCTTGCTCTTGCTTTGCAGCTGACCTCAAGGGCTAAAACCATCCCAGCTTTGCTCACAACTCTGTGGAAACACTGTCCAAATAAGCCTGATCTGTCAGCCTTGTTATATGTGCCTTGAGCTTTTTGGTTTCATGTCAAGATGACCTTGTAGCAAGTACAGTGTTTGCTTCTAATTTAATTCCTCTTTTCCTCTCCTACTCAGGAGGGGAGAGAGATGGACATTCTTTTAAGAGAATCTAAAACCCGAGCCATTACTTTATCTGCAGCCTTTAAAAATATTATTATTATTATTATATTTTTATCCCGTCTTTTCAAATATCGTTTTGGAGAAGGTGGTGGAGGCGGGGTGGTGGTGGAGCCTTGCCTATTTAATGCTTCTCCTATTTTCTCCACAATAACCCTATGAAATGCACTGGACTAAGAGATAGTGTCCAAAGTCACCCAACCAGATTTCATACTTAAGCCTAGAATTCACACTGTCCTGGTTCTAGGTTAGTACCTTTGCCACTAGAACAAGCTGGTTCTGCTTACTTGAAGCGCTTCTTTAGGGTATGTTGTGCCCTTAGACTTATATACTGCTTCACCGTGCTTTACAGCCCTCTCTAAATAGTTTACAGAGTCAGTATATTGTCTCAACAATCAGAATCCTCAGAAGGATGCAAGTCAACCTTGAGCTTGGGGAGATTTGAACTGCCAAATTGCAGGCAGATAGCAGTCAGCAGAAGTAGCCCGCAGTACTGCACTCTAACCACTGAGCCCCTTGAAATAGCTTGAAACAAGAAATGGAAACCACTGAGTTATTTAAAAAAAAAAAAGCATTTCAGAGGACTGAAATTCCTCAAGATTGAAACCAGAATCCTATAGGATTGTTCAAAAGGAGATACGGGAAACCCTGCAATTGTGTAGAATTGAATGAAGACAGGAATTGAAACAAATTCTTACAATTCAACATCATATTTTTATTCATTTGTTAAGAAGAGATGAAAAAGAGACTATAGATTCTTTTAAGAAGAGGTAATGTAAATTACCGCGAGTCCCTTGGACTGCAAGGCGATCAAACCGGTCAGTCCTGGAGGAGATCAACCCTGACTGCTCTTTAGAAGGCCAGATCCTGAAGATGAAACTCAAATACTTTGGCCACCTGACTCACTGGAGAAGAGCCTAATGCTGGGAACGATTGTTGGCAACAGAGGTGAAGAATATGGAATTTAACCTTCTGTTGGAGAGTTTTCAAAATACAGAATTCAGAATTTCCTAGGCAAATATGCCAGTCAGGGGCATATTTTAGTTAACGATGGACCTTACAAAGAGGAGAAATAATGCAAGAAATATTTCAGTCTTGTATTTTTCTTTTCGCTTTGTTGTTGATGCCCATCGCCCAGTATTTTCTCTGCATGTTGCCAATGAGCCATGACTGTGGAATTGACCACGTACAAAGAGTTAAGCTTAAAAAATATTCTTTAGTTTGGGAAGAGTTCATAAGATAAGAAGTTATTTTATTACCCTGCAATCTGGGAAGTGTTACAGAGGCTATTTCCAGGATTTATTGCAGGCTAAACAATATTTATGATGAACAAATCTGACCTCATACAATAACATTCCAGTAGTGGTTTAAGTTGGCTTAATTGGTTTGCATAATAATCACCATTTCATCTCTTGCAGTTCTTGGCATTCTGTAGGTTCTACAATGCAGTGATCTTCGGCTGATTGCATTGTAGTTTAGTGTTACATACTCAGGCTGCTAGGAATTCCCAAGCAATAATTCTTAAATTGCTTGAACCCAACCATTGCAAATATGGTACACTTCATGAAATATCCTCAAGATAATTTGCATATTACTCAACTATTTTTGGGGAAATGCAACCAGGAAATATTGCCTTTCAGACACTAATCTAAATCCATTTTGTGGCTTACGGATTACAAATTGAGTGGGACCTTGTAGGTCATCTAGTCCAACCCACCACCCAAGCAGACCCTACACCATTTTTGACAGATGGCAGTCCAGTCTCTTGAAATCTTCCAATGCCAAAGCTCCCATAACTTCCGAAGGCAACTTCTGTTCCATGGGTTGATTGTTCTCACTGTCAGAAAATTTCTCCTTATTTCTAGGTTGTATCTCTCCTTGATAAGTTTCCATCCATTCTTCCTTGTCTGGCCTTCAGGTGCTTTGGAAAATAGGTTGACTCCCTCCTCTCTGTGGCAGCCCCTCAAATATTGGAATGCTGCTATTATGTAGCAAACTGTTCCTTCTCCTCACTAGACCAGCCATGTCCAGTTCCTGCAACCGTTCATGTATGTTTTAGCCTCCAGTCTCTTAATCATCTTGATTGCTCTTCTCTACTCTCTTTATAGAGTCTCAACATCTTCTTTATAAGGTGGTGACCAAAACTGGATGCAGTACTCTAGGTGTGGTCTTACTAAGGTTTTATAGAGTGATATTAGTACTTCCCTTGATCTTGAGTGTACCCCTCTGTTAATGCAATTTAGGATTGCATTGGCTTTTTTGGCTGTTGCCACACACAGCTGGCTCATATTTAATTGGTTGTCCACTAAGACTCCAAGATCCCTCTCACAGTTACTGCTATTAAGCCTGGTTTCACCCAGTCTATATGTGGTACTTTTGGTTTTTCTTGCCTAAGTGTAAGACTTTACTTTTCCTCTACATTGAATTTCAATGTAGGGACAAGAGAAATTGAACTGGCATTTGTACGGGGAGAAGCTGACAGGCTAACCGAGTTAAAGGTTTTGAGGTGACTGATGTGAGGAAGCTGCTTCATCAAGGTGCAATCATTCATACAGCTGCAACCTTTGAAATGAATGGCATGGCCATCAGTCACCAACTCATTCACTTGCCTCAAAGCTGTATGAACCTTTGTTTGATGCTGTGGGCAGGTTGATTAAGGAAAAGAAAATCTAACCATCCTTGATACCAGCAAGGCAGTAAGTGGAAATTGAACGGATACAGTTGAATTAAAAATAGTACAAGTTTATATCCATCCTGTGATTTATAGCATGAATACAGGTAGCCCTCGACTTACAATAGTTCATTTAGAGACTGTTCAAAGTTATATAAAGGTACACAGAGAGAGAGAGAGACATTTCATTTCACTGTTTGCGTATATTGCTTTTATTTTTGGCTTGTGAACCTTCAGAGTTTAAGATGGATGGCTGTATAATTATTTGAATGAAAGAATGAATGATCGATCGATCAGAGGTTCATAAATATAGACAAATATAGAGAACTGAACAGTAACTCAGTGGCTAAGATGCTGAGCTTGTCGATCAGAAGGTCAGCAGTTCAAATCCCTAGCGCCGTGTAACAGAGTGAGCTCCCGTTACTTGTCCCAGCTGCTGCCAACCTAGCAGTTCGAAAGCATGTAAAAATGCAAGTAGAAAAATAGGAACCACCTTTGGTGGGAAGGTAACAGCATTCCATGCGCCTTCGGCATTTAGTCATGCCGGCCACATGACCACGGAGATGTCTTCGGACAGTGCTGGCTCTTTTTGGCTTTGAAATGGAGATGAGTACCTCTCCCTAGAGTCGGGAATGACTAGCATATATGTGCATGGGGAACCTTTACCTTTATAGAGAACTGAGTATGTTTATCCTTGGGAAGAGCTCTAGGAGAAGATATGATTGCATGCTTCAAATATCTGGAGACGCACTGCAGAGGAAAAAGGCCTTGACCTTTTTGTTTTGTCTTTTTAAATTATCATAAAGACCAAACAATGGCTTAGCTGCTGAAAGGCAGATTGTGGCTGAATGAATAGGAAAGTGTATCCTTATTGTAAAGTCAGTTCAACACTTGAATCACCACGAAAAGAGGTGGGCTCCCATTCCTAGGTCTTTTCCACATTTGTCATGGATGCTCTGGATTTGGACATTCATCAGAAGATGAGCAAAGATTGCCTCATGGGTTTTACAAACCTCGTAAAGCAGTTTACTGTGAACGATTAGGTCTCCAAAGATCGTCCTGAAGAAGCTAAACCAGAATTACCTAAACTAGGTAAATCTGAAACATCAACCCCATCTATGGCGTGTGGGGATTCTCAAAACTTGCACTATGATAACCTCCCCCAGCCTCCGAATGACCCTCTAAATGAAATTGTACAGGAGATACATATGCTATTTTTAATCATGAAATGTTAATCTAGCTATGGAATAAAGCAGTGATGGCTAACCTTTTACACCACTGTGTGCCAACCTGTGTGCCAAAAATGGCGTGCAAAACCATCCCACACGGACTGTGTGGCCTTCGCACATGTGGGAGCTCTGAAACCTGAAAGAGCAGCGTTCTGGTGCGCCGGCACCCAAACTTCTGGTTTCTGGCATGAGCGCATGACTGACAAACAGCTGGGTGTCGCGCATGCATGTTCCGGAAACCCAAAGGTTCGGGTGCCAGCACACACATGTGCGCCAGAATGCTGCTCTTCCAGGTTTCGGTGCTCCCCTGTGCACAAAGGCCAGCTGACCTGCTCACATGTGTGCACAGGAACGCGGAAGAAGAGCCAGCGAGGCTGCACATCCTGGGCAGGATGGCTCTGTGTGCCACTTCTGGCACACGTGCCATAGGTTTGTCACCATGGGAATAAAGTTGTCAACTCCCCACATTGCCATGGTAGAAAGGGGGGGGGGGGAATACATTCCATGCATACTGTCGGTTGATGTTGGGTCTCAGATTACTATAGCT
The DNA here is from genome assembly GCA_039707465.1 of Rhabdophis nuchalis. Lineage (NCBI taxonomy): Eukaryota > Metazoa > Chordata > Lepidosauria > Squamata > Natricidae > Rhabdophis > Rhabdophis nuchalis. The sequence goes on from CM077649.1 coordinate 51,571,383, forward strand.
GGCTTGGGTGGGGCGCATCTTACAGGGGAATGTGATCTATGACACAGACTGCGAGGAGAGAAGGAATGGGTAAAGTTCAGAAGAAAATCAAAACAAAGCACAGGCTTGACTGCAAACAGATATTGCCTAATGAAGTGCCTAATAAATCACTGGTTTTGTATTAAAAAACTTCCCTCGGTAATTATGAATTAATTCAAATTCAAATTCAAATTTATTAACCGCACCCTCTCCCCACAGGGACCCGGCATAATTAGGGCATCGTTAGGAAATTTGACAGACAGTCAATATGGACCCTTAACAATTCTGTACCATGCTGTCTCACTTTTTCCCTCCCTCCCTCCATCCACACTACTGTAAAAAACTAGGGTTTTTAAAGCAATTTTTGTGGGAAAGAATACAATGCAGTATCAGCTTCGTATTATACCAGTTAGGTCCTAATTATATTCTCTATCAAGCAGCCTCTTTCAAAAGCCTATTTCTTTTATGGAAGTTTTTATATCAAAAAGAAGAACTCACTTAGAAATTACTCTCTTCTCATTATAGCTTTTCTTCCACTTACGAGGTAGCACAAACGCCCGGAAAAATACAGAAATGTGGTTCTCCAGCCACTGTTCACAATTGTATGTCATATATAACAGAAAATGAAACTCTTGATTACTCCGTCTTTCCAACCCCATCTATGGGATGTACAGATTCTCAACATGGGCATTACGATAACCCTCCTAAAATGATACCGTAAATGAATTTATACAGGGAATACGCATACTGCTTTTAGTAAGGAAATGTTAGGCTAGCTATGGACTAAAAGCAATGTGGACGCTTAACAATTCTTTAAAATAAAATGGCTTGATTGGAAAGAATCCAACTTTGGAAGCCTCTCTCATTTAAAATCATTTCATTTGAAATAAGCAAGACAGCTGCTTCCCTCAACTTTAAAACCATTACCTTAATAAGAAGCTGGCTTGCTTACAGCTGTATTAATGCCTACAATCTAGGTTTCACTTTGAAAAGGAGGTATCTTGTTCACTAAAGTCAGGGAGGAAAATGCTACTGAATTTTCAAATGGCCAGAAACCTTGCGAATCATCCCAAAGGTGCTTTTTCAGGAGACAACAGGACTTTGTGTTTTTTCTTTGAAGACGTTTCTCTTCTCATCCAAGAAGGTTCTTCAGCTCTGAGCTGAAGATGCTTCTTGGATGAGAAGTGAAACGTCTTCAAAGAAAAAACCCAGAAAGTTCAGGTATCAGGATGCAGCCGCGTGAGCAATAATGGGGACCTCTAGGTTCACCCATATAACACCACTCTTGCGCGAGCTGCACTGGCTGCCTGTCGTCTTTCGGGTGCGCTTCAAGGTGCTAGTTGTCATCTTTAAAGCGCTCCATGGCACGGGACCTAGCTATCTGCGGGATCGGATCCTGCCTCACACATCCTCACGACCGATTCGCTCCCACAGAGAGGGACTTCTCCGGGTGCCGTCCACTAGACTTTGTCAGCGGGCGACGCCCAGGGGAAGGGCCTTCTCTGTGGCGGGCCCAGCCCTCTGGAACGACCTTTCCCCCACATCAGAACAACTACGGACCTCCGCTCCTTCCGTCAAAAACTCAAAACATACTTTTTCTGCTGGGCCGGCATAGGTTAGTCTCTACCTTTAGGGTGTTAGGGAATTTTAGTGTTATAACTTGGGGATTTTAGCGCAGGGATAATCCTAATTTAATTCGTTTTTATTCACTGTATTTATTCTTTGTATGTATTTTTTATAGTATTTTAATTTTTTCCCTGTGCACCGCTCCGAGTCCCCTTGGGGAGAGGATGCGGTATACAAAATAAATTTATTATTATTATTATTATTATCTCTTGAAAAAGCACCTTTGGGGACAACCATGACCTGGATGACTGAGAATCTCCATAGAGTTGGGAATCATCATTTTCTGCAAAGGTGAACATCATCATCCTTCAAAAGTGTGTGTGTGTGTGTGGGAAGAATCAGTGGGGCTTTATTGTGAAGTGTGGATCCACAACTTACATTGACATTTCATAATATGATTTTCCACAGCATATTAATTTACGGTAATTTAGAAGTTGGGTCTTGTTCTCTCAGCCATCCCCATTGTTATTGAGCTAACTTGCCTCTCCGTGAAAGAGGCTGACCTTAAAGCTGCAGGCCACCCAGAGTCATTGGATTCAACATGAGTGGCAAATACATTTTCCAAATAAATAGATAAACAAATAAAACAAGATTTTCAATTCAGATACCGTTGAATATTATGAGCAGCTTCCCTTGATAATAGCTACCAAAGTGATCTGCAACAGGGCCCATCCGAAGCAGAAGAATTAAAAAAAAAATTGACTTTGGCTTTGAGGTGGCATGCCAACCCATGATGCCATCAGAATTGCAAGCAGGATGTTTTATCGGTTATACACCTTCTGGTACTCCAAATTCAGTGGGAATTTGCCAGTATATGTTCTTGCTGGTGCAATTCACAGATGACACAAAAACAGAGGCCCCTGCAAAATTGCGATAGGAAGAGGCGGAGTGGGGGTGAACACCAATCTACAGTGGTACCTCGGTTCACGAACTTAATTCGTGAACTGACTCTGGTCGTGAACCGAATTGTTCGTGAACCGAGGCACAGTTTTCCATATGCTAAAAGCATAGCAAAAATTAAAAAAAGTCACTGAAAGTACTCACAGTGTGCGTGCTGGGGCTTTTTTCTGTATTTTCTTCTCTACGATCTTCCTACAGGAAGTCACAACCATGTGACAGCCAGGAATACATTAAAAATGGCCGCGGTTCCTGTTCGTGAACCGAAGCACATTTTGAGGAAAATTTCTGTTCGTAAACCGAATTGGTCATGAACAGAGGCGTTCGTGAACCGAGGTACCACTGTATTTTTTAAAAAAGCAAATAGACTTTTATGTAGTGTTGAAATATTTGTTGCCATTTTAAAACCAATATTAACGCTTTTTGGTTCTCTTTGCTTCTGAACGCTCAACTGTTCTTGGAGTTCAGCTCTATGGACTTCCCACATTAATCTTTCTGTCCCCTCAAATTAATTTGGGTATTTGCAATGTAGACATACTTCTAAACTTCCCGCTATTTCTGGAGTAGCGCCCCTCTTCCATTCCACTTACCTTAATCATGTACTTTTTTTTTTTTTGCCAAAGGAAAATTTTCTCCTTCACCTCCCCTGCCTAAACTAATTTATCGTTCGCATCCACAGGAGACGATAGATGCCTTTTATTGTGCAAGATGTATGCTTGGATTATGCTTGCTATGATGTCCATTCCTCTTTCTCATGAAAAAGGAATTCCCTACAGAGGTTTTCCACCCAATGTAATAATTGAGTAACAGTTGACCCAATGTAGCAGTGTAAAACACTCTATAACTGGAATTGTATTTTCAATAGCTCAAAGTAGGGCTTTATGAGCCAGTCCTTATTACGGGATATCAAAAGTCTTTCAACATATCTTCCACTTTGGCTCTGCTCCCTACTTGACATAGTTGAGCTGCTGATAATCTCTAAGGGGGAAAAATAATAATATCTAAACTTTGTACTTATTTGGAATTTTCTTCTTGAAAAACATTCCAATGCAAGATCTTCAGGCCAGGAGGGTTTTTTCTTTGAGAAAAGAAAAGGAGGCCATGAGAAGAGCCAGATGAGGAATGAGAAAATATGATTTGCAGTGACAAAGATAGGAAAGATAACCAACTTCTTAGTGGACAGTATCTTGGCAAATCTGAACAAAGGGAAGCAACCAGAAGGATAAATTTTATGAGAGTATGCAAAGTCCTACATGTGGGAAGAAAAAAAAGAAAGAAAGACAAGGATATAGGATGGTGGGGACAATACTGGACAGTAGTATCTGCAAAAAAAGAGCTGAGTATGTTGGTGAACTCAAGATGAACATGAGCCAACCGTATGATCCAGCTGCGGGAAATGCAAATACAATCTTACACTGAGCAAAAAGCAGTATCTAAATCTGGGTGAAATCCAGCAGGTTCTGACAGGTTCTGGAGAACCGTTAGCAGGAATTTCAAGTAGTTCGGAGAATCAGTAGTGGAAATTTTGAGTAGTTCAGAGAACCGGCAAATGCCACCTCTGGCTGGTCCCAGAGTGGGATGGGAATGGAGATTTTGCAATATCCTTCCCCTGCCATGCCCACCAAGCCATGCCTACCAAGCCACACCGAGCCCACCAAGAACCAGTAGTAAAAACATCCCTTAGACCGATACATCCCTTAGACTGATACGCTCCCACAGAGAGGGCCTTCTCAGGGTGCCGTCGGCCGGACAATGCCGACTGGCGACACCCAGGGGAAGAGCCTTCTCTGTGGCGGGTCCAGCCCTCTGGAATGACCTACCCCCTGAACTACGTACCATCACCGACCTCCGCCTCTTCCGCCAATGTCTTAAGACATATTTGTTTCAACAAGCCGGCCTAGCCTAACCTCCCATGGGGACTTTTAGGTAGTTTTAAATTGGGTTTTAAAATGTGGTTTTTAGCGCAGGATAGGATTATTTAATAGTTTTTAAAATTATATTTATTGTATTTTGTATGTTTTTTAAATTTCCTGTGCGCCGCCCTGGGTCCTCTGTGGAGAAGGGCGGGATATAAATTTAATAAAAATAAATAAAATAAAATAAAAAATTGAATTTCACCACTGATCAAGATCAAGGAAAAAATATTTTTATCTCTCTGTTCTGCACTTAGAATATTACAACCAATTTTAGGCCCTGCATTTTAGGAAGGACACTGAAAAGCTGCAACAGGAGCACATCTAAAATGAAACAGGCTGGAGATGTAGGAATAAAGTTAGAAATATTGCTTATGAACATTTAAGTTCTCTTGCTCTATCCTTAAATTGAATCTTTAAATGTTTAAAAGCTGACACAGCCTCTAAATGCAGCAAAGTTAAATATGAACCATTCTTCAAGCCTTAATGAATACTTACTACCATGTTTTTCGAAAAATAAGACAAGTTCTTATTTTCTTTTGACCCTTGAAATAAGTGCTTGGCTTTATTTTCGGGGAGGTCTTATTATTTTTGAGGTGCAGGAATCAACAAGCATGGTCACCTCACGGCTGCTGCCAATGTGTTGCAATATTTTCAGGCAGGGCTTATTTTAGGGGGGAGGGCTTATTTTAGTGCATGCGCTCAAAAGCCTGATTGGAGTTATTATCTGGGGAGGCCTTATTTTCAGGGAAACAGGGTATGTATGCATAGCTGTTTGGTTCAAAATAATAAAATAGCAAATATGGCACATTCAGAAGTTTGAGTACATTTCCAGTTGATTCTCTGCTTCCCCCCCAACCTTTCTTGGTTACTGCATCATTCCTAATAAAATGCCAAAATGTTGGGCCTACCATTAAAAAATTCACAAGATAACAAATGCTCTAATGTTCCTAACAATTTCAGGTTATGATTGTTTGTTCTGTCTACTTTCAACTTGGCACGAGCAGCTCTAAATGGCAAGAGGGGCATTTGAAAATGTGTAAATCACTCTTACAAAACAGAGGGGTGTCAATTTGATTAACAAACCACTTTTCAAACTAAAGCAGGGCTCTCCAACCTTTGCAACTTTAAGTCTGAAGGACTTCAGCTCCCAGACTTCTCAAGCCAGCTTTGCTTCAGACTTAAAGTTGCAAAGGTTGGAGACCCCTGAACTAAAGGTTTCCAGCTAGCCGTTTCAACGGGGAGAAACATTTTTTAAAAAAAGGAAGCAACATACAACTGTTGAAGTCAAGGCGAGACCTGAAGACCAAGAAAAATCGTTGCTTGAACTGCTCCAAACTGCAAAACAGTTCACAGCAAACAGCACACTGAAAAATTCACCTGATCCAGAAGAGCAATGTCGCTTACACAGATCCACATGGCAGATTCTTCCAGAAACCTTTTCTCCCAACTTCAGCACTAAAGTCCTTGTTTAAAATATACAGAAAAAAACCTCTGATAAGTCTACTATGTTTTGGAACAAAGTGCTTTGAACTGATGAAACAACCATGCAAGATAAATTAGGAGCAAAAAAAAAAAAAGCATGAAGCATCAGGAGAACATTTGCCAATGGGTAAGGATGGGTAGGCTTGTATATCAAGCAGTAATTCAGGAAACACTACAAATACAAGAAAGAATGAATTCAACTGATATCACCGCATCCAAGAACCTGATATCAGTGAAGAAAATGAAACTGAAGAGAGGTTGGCTATTTTAGCAAACAATAGAACAAAACAAGCTTCCAAATCAGCCTTATAAAGGAATACATTTTTGGAATGAACTTTACAGTTCCCAGCTTTTAGAATAATTGAAGATCTGTGAGGAACTCTCAAACACGGATTAAATTCAAGGAGACATAAGAATAGTTGTTAGCTACCCTGTTTCCTCAAAAATAAGACCTCCCCAGATAATAAGACCAATCGGGTTTTTGAGCGCATGCGCTAAAATAAGCCCTGCCCTGAAAATAAGCCCTCCCTGGAAATATTGCAACACAGCAGCAGCCATGAGATGACCATGCTCGCCGCCTCCTGCACCTCAAAAATAATAAGACCTCCCCGAAAATAAGGCCAAGCACTTATTGGGGGAGGGGGTCAAAAGAAAATAAGACCCTGTCTTATTTTCGGAGAAACACGGTAGAATTTGTGCAAGGAGAAATGGAAATCAAGAACAGAAAAAGCTCTTAGCTGGGGATAAAAAATATTTAGAAGTTTTATCATTCTTCCACAGAAGGTGGAACAAAGTCTGCCCTAACTTACATTCACCACATTCACTGTGTATATTCTGAATATTATGAATCAGTAAACAATTTTACAAGAGTAAATATGTCTTCAATTAAAAAAGACACCTGTAATTTTACACGGTTGCAAACGACTGAGTTGGTCTTTGTTCACTTAAAGAGTTTCAAGGGAATATACAGTCTGACCAATTAAATTGGTGCTTTTAACTGTCTGTAGCTATCTGTTGATGTGGTGTCTCAATGGCTAAGGCTTGCTGAGCTTGTTGATCAGAAAGGTTGGCAGTTTGGCAGTTCAAATCCTACGCGCCGCGTAACATACTGAGCTCCTGTTACTTGTCCCAGCTTCTGCCAACCTAGCAGTTCGAAAGCATGTAAAAATGCAAGTAGAAAAATAGGAACCACCTTTGGTGGGAAGGTAACAGTTTTCCGTGCGCCTTCAGCGTTTAGTCATGCAGGCCACATGACCACGGAGACGTCTTCGGACAGTGCTGGCTCTTCGGCTTTGAAACGGAGATGAGCACTGCCCCCTAAAATTGGGGACTAGCACATATACATAACTGTCTGTTTAGCCCAGAAAAGAGAAGACTGAAGACAGATGTGTCTCAGAGATCAAAAAGGCTGTCATGCAGAAGAGGTGGCAGAATTATTCTAGCTATTCCAGAAGAAAGTATGAGAAAGAACTTGCTGAAAGAAGAATATTTCCCCTGGTCATCAGGAAAAAACATTCCCAAATGGAGGAACTATTTTGCAAGGAAAAGACATTTCTTTGGCCGATAGAATCTACTTCATTGGGGATGCTTCTATGGTCATCTGTGAGTTATGATGTCGCGCACCCATGTTGGCTGTGGAATTCTGGGAACTGAAGTTCATCTATCTGAATAGAATATTTTTATTTATTTATTCATTTCAAATTTATACCCCACACCTTCTCCGAAAAGGACCCAGGGCGGCGCACAGGAAATTTAAAACATAACAAATATAACAACGTACAAAATTTTAAAAAATTATTAAATCCCTACCCTGCGCTAAAATAATATAAAATCCCCCAAATTAAAACTATCTAGAAGCGGTCACAGCGGGAGGTAACGCTAGGCCGGCTTGATGGAAAAGGTGTGTCTTAAGACACTGGCGGAAGAGGCGGAGGTCTGAGATGGTACGTAGTTCAGGGGGTAAGTCGTTCCAAAGGGTAGGGCCTGCCACAGAGAAGGCCCTTCACCTGGGTGTCGCCAACCGGCATTGCCCGGCCGACAGCACCCTGAGAAGGCCCTCTCTGTGGGAGCGGATCGGACAAAGGGATGTATGGGGCAGGAGACAGTCTCGCATATAACTATAGAATAGAATAGAATAGAATAGATTTTTTTATTAGCCAAGTGTGATTGCACATACAAGAAATTTGTCTTGGTGCAGATGCTCTCAGTGTACATAAAAGAAAAGATACATTTGTCAAGAAACATAAGGTACAACACTTAATGATAGTCATGGGGTACAAATAAGCAATCGAATCATATTAGGAAACAATCAATATAAATCGTAAGCATGCAAGCAACAAAGTTACACTCATACAGTCATAAATGGGAGGAGATGGGTGATAGGAAGGATGAGAAGATTAATAGTAGTGCAGACTTAGTAAATAGTTTGACAATGATGAGGGAATTATTTGTTTAGCAGAGTGATGACATTCGGGAAAAACCTCTTCTTGTGTCTAGTTGTTCTGGTGTGCAGTGCCCTATAACGTTGTTTTGAGGGTAGGAGTTGAAACAATTTATGTCCAGGATGTGAGGGGTCTGTAAATATTTTCACAGCCCTCTTTTTGCCAAGTTTTTAAAGTTGCCAAGTTTGAGAAACATTGGTGCAGTGAATTCCTGTATGGGAAAAGGAAGTTAGATTGCAAGGTCTCTTCCTCACATTATATATGTTGATGTTGTACCACAAATATTTCTATATTTCCCCTTCCCCCCATTCATTTAGAAGGAGAAATCGAATAGATTTACAATGACAGCATAGGAAATGTACCGCAACTGAGTACAATTAACCAATATTCCTCTTAGTTACGCTGGTGATTTTTTCTCAGCCACCAAACTGCTTTCGAAGAGAACCCAAAAAGTCTTCCGGTATAGACAGTGAAGGTCAGTAAAGGCTCCTATGAATTCTTTGCTGTTTATACTAAAAAGTACACCATGATCTTTGGCAAGGGGACTCCTGCTAAGTTAGTTATGCATCCTTACAAACTGTAAGGACAATGGAAAGGCAGCACTCTTGACACTGCATTAAAGAATGCAAAGCAATATTTCAGCTAAAAGACAATCGAACTGCCAGTTAAGTACCTGGATGCAAATTTCGAAGTCTCCCAAGAAGATGGAAACTTTTACATGACTCAAGAAACTTCCTGCAAAGTCTTATTTGTTAATTCAACCCTAAAGACCAGTTGGATTCCCTTTAGCCCGGGGCTTTCCAAATTTAGAAAAATTAAGACTGGTGAACTTCAACTCCCAGAATTCCCCCAGCCAGCCATGCTGGCTCTGTGTTATACCTTTATAGAAATAGTATTTAGCAGCACGAGGGTTTCTGCTTATATATGCTTCATTCTCAAGTAGGCAGGTATTGCAATTTGGCGTGAGAACAACGCTCAAGCAGCCCCTCAGTTGTGATGAACACCTCGAGTTAGTTTTCTGTATATCATAGACTAGACTCCTCATCAACCCTGCCCATGTAGCAAAAAATGGGAAGGACACAGGATGGGGAAGACAACTTTAGGTCCAGGTAGCAGATGACAAAGGTGCTGATCTAAATAATGGAGGGTTAATCCCCAAAAAGGCAGGTTCTTTGACAAGTTGATTTGTTCTAGGTCAACATTTTATATTTCTCAACACATCATGCAAGAAAAATACTTCTTGTCAATTAATGCTTGGGTAGCACAGAGGGAAAATTAGGATGAATAATGAGTGGAATTCATTTATTGTATTTATTTAGTTTGCCAAACATATACGGGATAATAGATATGAGTATAAACATGGACATGAGCACATGAAAGGAGAACAAATACATGGAGACACAGTAGGTCAGGGCCGGTAGCAGTGGTGGGTTTCTGCAGGCTCGCACCTACTCGCGAGAGCCGGTTGGTGAAATTTAGAGAACCGGTGAAAGGGGGTTCCATCGGCGTACCTGGAAGTAAATCTGGCCCACTGCTGCCAGTGACCCAACGGGAAAGAAAGGAAAGGGAAGGGAAGGAAGGAAGGAAGGAAGAAGAGAAATAAAGAAAGAAAGCAAGAAAGCAAAGAAAGAATCATAACAATTGAGTCCAAAATTTTGGTTGCTAAGCAAGAGCGTTGTTAAATGAGTTTCACCACATTTTAAAAGGTGGCCACTCCCACCCTGTCACATGACTGCCAAGCCACGCCCACAAAATAGGCCACACCTAAAGAGTAGGTTCTAAAAAAAATTGAAACCCACCACTGGCCGGTAGGCACACTGGTGCACTTATGCACGCCCCCTTACAGACCTCTTAAGAAGGCAGTGAGGTCCACAGTAGACAGTTTAAGGTTAAAGCTATGGAGGTTAGAGGAAGTAACAACGGAGTAAGGTAGAGCATTCCAGGCGTCGACCACCTTCAAGGTGCTAATTATCATCTTTAAAGCGCTCCATGGCTCGGGACCTAGCTATCTGCGGGATCGGATCCTGCCTCATACATCCTCACGGCCGATTCGCTCCCACAGAGAGGGACTTCTCCGGGTGCCGTCCACTAGACTTTGTCAGCGGGCGACACCCAGGGGAAGGGCTCTCTCTGTGGCGGGCCCGGCCCTCTGGAACGACCTTCCCCCCGATATTAGGACGACCACAGACCTCCGCTCCTTCCGTCTTAAATTAAAAACTTACTTTTTCCGTCTGGCCGGCTTGGGATAGTCTCCCTGTCTTGGGGTTTTATTGGGTAGATTTTAGCTTAGTTAGTTTTATGGAAATTTTAGCACAGGTTGAGTTTAATTTGGCTTTTAAAATTGTTTGTATATTTTTACTGTTTTTTATTCTACCTGTGCACCGCCCCGAGTCCCCATGGGGAGAGGGAGCGGTTTATAAGTATTAAAATTATTATTATTATTATTATTATTATTATTATTATTATTATTATTATTATTATTATTATTATTATTATTATTATTGCTGAAGTCGTATTTTCTGCAATCGAGTTTGGAGAGGTTTACCTTGAGTTTGTATCGATTGTTTGCCCGTGTATTCTTGCGGTTGAAGCTGAAGTAGTCATTGACAGGTAGGACGTTGTAGCAGACAATTTTGTGCACTGTGCTTAGGTCACACTGCAGGGAGCGTAGTTCTAGGTTGTCCAAGCCCAAAATTTGAAGCCTGGTGGTATAAGGGATTCTGTTGTGAGCAGAGGACTCTTCTCGTGAAATATCTCTGGACCCATTTGATCGTATTCATTCTTCTACATAAACTTGTAGAAACTATCATAGTGAAATCTCTAACAGTAAACAGAAGTTCAGGAGCTCACTTCCACTTTTTTCCAAGGAGAGAATCTCATCACTAACATTCAGCAAAGAAGTTACTATCCGATTTACTATTTGAGAGCAGGCATACAATCCTAATGTTGAGCCGCAACACCCTAATGCCAATGGTGCCTAATACTTTGCTGAATGTCTTTAAAAAAAAAATCAATATTTTTGCAAATGATGTGGACATTGTTCTAGGATTGGTATTTCTCAACCTTATAAAACACTGAATTGTAGCCAAAATGCACTGCAGTTGTACCTGCCTCAAACATCTCCTTTGCTAACCATAAATTCAGCATGAATTTTTCTTAACAAGGCTCAGTTCCAATCTTGTTGGGAGTTTCCTTTAGTAAAATCTTGAGGGCCAAGCATTTTTCAGTGATGCTTTTCTACAATTCTCAAGGAGTCATGGATCATCAACTCAGTCATACAAAACCAACAGTGTGGTTGTTGTTTTTTTGCAGTTAAATAATACACGATTACAAGGAAAAGAACAATAAGTCATTTTAATTCCTTTACGTACTTCATTACTGCAGATGGTAGAGGCAGAATTTACCAGGAAGTTTATGCTGATAGTGAGTGAGTTGGTTAGCTATGTATCATTTGTGTATAATTTTTCCCTCCCCCTCCAAGCATCCCATGAAATACCCAAAAAATGTCTATTTATTCGCAGCAGCTTATTTACTGGGTAAAGAATTCAGTGATAAAATATAAAATATTAAAAATACTGTACAAAACCTTTGGGGAGAAATCTGTCAAATTAGGCGGAAATACTATTTGTTAAATCTTACTTAAATCCATTATATTTTGAACATTTAAAAACCTGAGAGTAATTTGAAATCGTTGTTAGAAGGGTTTTCTCCCACCCCCACAGATCAATTAAAATGCTTATAATAAAGAACATAAAAAGTGCCATATTTCAGAGTTATAGCATATGAGCTATTCAATGCTGCAATTTTCAGCACAATATTTATGCTTTGTTTATGGCTACCGACAGCATATATTACAATATATTCATGTTCAGATAATGGAATTGATTATCTTGGGTTAAAAAAAAAAAAGCTAAATCTTATCATTATTTTAAATCAAAAGCATGCTTATTCCACCATTACGCTATTGCGGGGGGGAAATAGGAATACATTGATTTCTTCAGACCTGCAGGAAAAGCACTCACAAAAAGATTGCTATGTGTATACTTATGCAAGCACAAATACAACACATACAAAAACATGTTACTCTAAACAAATATGTCTAGCTGAATAAATGTAGTTCATTACCTCTGCAAACCTTTGGCTTGTGCTTTGAAAGTCAACTGTTCTATTAATCAGCTGTTTTGCTAGGCTATTTTTCTTCCCCTTAGTAAATGCATAGTTGATTTGCTTAGTTTATCTTAGACAGCACTGCCTTGATCCAGCATTAATAGAATAAAACTGATTTATGTGGCATTATGCGGCATTATGTGGTCACTGGCAGTAAAAATGCTCAATGTATCTTAATAAAGAAACAGAAAGCGCACAGAGTTTAATATCCCTCCACATGCAATATTACATTTTTCTCTGTATACATTTACTTTATACGGCTACACTCCCAAGACTCCTGGCAGTTTACAGCAGCAATACATACTCACATGGTACAACATATAACTACAATGAATATTACATCATCATAAGCAAGATGACACTACAGAGAATGGTGGATAGTACCAGGGGTGGGATTCTACCGGTTTAACAACCGGTCCGCTGAGCGCATGCATCGCAATTTTGAGAAGACTTACCTCCTTGTGAAGGAAAACAGCTGAGGCGCGACAATCCACTCTGCCGCCTGACTCAGCTGAGAAGATAAAGATAGGTAAAGCGCAGGAGTGGGTGGGCTAGCCCACTTGAAAGTGGGAGAGAACCGGTTTGCTCCCAGCTGATCTTCGGAGCTACTGGTTCACCCGAACTGGTCCGAACTGGTTGAATCCCACCCCTGGATAGAACCCCATTGACAAAAGCTACATTGAATTCATATGAAATGATACATTTTAGTCACTTTTCTCAATGTTGGAAAGGAGGGCACCATGTGGAATTTGGGGGAGGGAAACCGTCCCCAAAGGATAAGCAATGTGTTCTCCTCAAATATCATCATCACAATGTAACTGTCAGGTTTCCGAAAGATGCCCTAATTGATTCAAGAGCCTCAAGCCAAGTTTCAAAAGAAATCCAGTCATTTATGAGGAACACCGTTTCAGCAATACCCCATTGCAGTCAGATCTGACCTCATTTTAATTATGGCTGAACTTTGCCCATTTCTTCCCTCCCCTCAGTCTGCGTCATAAATCACATTCTCCAACGAGGTGATTTATTCAAAACAATTAAAAAACAATTCAAAACACTGATTGCGATTAGTCTAATCCAGGAATGGGAAATTTAGGACACGTGTCCAAGGTGACACACCACGAGGTAGGTGACACACCAGTATTCCCCAACACACAACAAATATTCACATTCCCCAACACCTAACAACTGTTCTTGAAAGCACGCCCCATGTGATTTTTTTTTTGAAAGCAGCAGAGGTCACTCAAGAATGTGCTGTGCTGTTGCGTGACCTATGGATCCTCTAGAGCAGGGGTCTCCAACCTTTGCAACTTTAAGTCTGAAGGACTTCAGCTCCCTGGCTGGAGAATTCTGGGAGCTGAAGTCCTTCAGACTTAAAGTTGCAAAGGTTGGAGACCCCTGCTCTAGAGCAGGAGTCACCAACCTTTTGGATCTCAGGGACCACTTAATTTATAATTCTAAATCCCACAGACCATTAATATGCTCTGGGTGTGACTGGGTGGGCGGGCGTGGCTAGGTGGTCATATGACTGGATGGGTGTGGCGTGGCTAGGTGGTCATATGACTGGGTGGGTGTGGCCAACTGGGTGGGCGGGCGTGGCTAGGTGGTCATATGACTGGGTGGGCGGGCGTGGCTAGGTGGTCATATGACTGGGTGGGTGTGGCCAACTCACTATAACTCATGTTAAGGGGTGCCTCGCTGGCCTGTACTCCTCTCCATCCCCTCCCAGCTATTCCTTGCCTGCCCACCCGGGCTCCTTAGGGCCCCAACAGGAAGCAGTTGTTGGAGTTAAGCAGCCACTACGAGAAGGAGTTGGCAAAACAGCTGGCTCAGTTCAAATTGGATCCGACCGAGGAGGAGGCAGCTGAGCAGAAGCACCTCACTGTGGATTATGAGCATAAGCTTCCCAAGCAGAGGGAACACCTGGGGGAATGCAAGGGCAGGTACCAGCGCCTGGAGGCTCAGCAGGCTGAGATGGTCAGCCAGTTCCAGGCCATAATGCAATCCCACTGGAACAAGGCCCTCCGGCTCTTCTCCACCAGCGGCACTTCCTTCCAGCCTTCGCCCAAAGCCCTGCACCAGGAGGCTGAAGCAGACCCCAAGTCAGAATTTCTGCCCCCCTCCGACCCATACAAAAAACCTCCGAAGGGGGAGACTCTCTGCAGAAACACAAACATTCATTGCATCTGTCCCAGGGGCCGTAGTTTGAGGACCCCTGATTTAGTGCAATATGAAAAATGCAAATAATTTTTCTGCGGATCAGCAAAATTTTCTCGTGAACCACTAGTGGTCCAGAGACCACCGGTCGGTGACTGTTGTTCTATTCAACAGATAGAGGACACCGCCTTAGTGTAAGTGACAGGTGGCAGATTCCGGGGATCACACATAACTGGACTATTTTTAAAAAAATATATATGTAAAGAATGGTTTCTCTTTTGTTTGGGGAAGGGAGATGCGATATGCCAGAATGTTCAACTTAGGCATTTCCCCAATTTTTGACATGCCAAACCCACAAGATTTGCTGTTTCTGATCTAATTGTTCCATTTCTATATTCAATAAATTGAATATTTAAACAGGATCCCCTCCAGATCCTCTTTCATTAAGCTGGACCTGATCCTGATGACGCCGAGCCAGCTGTGGGTCCTCGACGTCGCTGTGGTTGCCGGCTACCGAATGCAGGAGACGTGGGACATCAAATCTGCCAAGTATGGCCGCCCAGACCGCGTTGCTGACATCTTGCGCTGGGCCGAGAAACCGGATACCACCCCGGTCTACCATCTACCCGTCATCCTGACCAACCAAGGGCTATTTTACCGACCCTCAGGCGAGGGTTTGCGAGCATTGGGCTTGAGCCGCCGGGACATTATGGACTTGTGCCTTCAAGCCATTGGTGGCTCGCACAAAATGTATGATGTTTACACAAAGGGGACGACGACCGCGTAAAGACTCTTCCGTGTGGGCTCCTGTCTGTTGCAACGACTCATTAAATATTCAATCAGATGGTGCTTTAAAGCCCTGAAAAAGCTCTTTGACCAAAACAAATTGCAAATATGTGCGCATCATAAAGGGAGTGGTTTCTTGAAGCACATTCATTCCATTACAACTAGTCCTTGACTTACAACTGTTCATTTAGTGACCGTTCAAAGATACAACAGCACTGAAAATTATATCCAATTTTCACAGTCACCACCTTTACAGCATCCCCATGATCAGGTGACCAAAATTCAGATGCTTGGTAACTGGCCCATATAGATGATCTTTCCTGTGTCCCTGCATCATGTGATGTCATCTTTTGCGACTTTGACAAGCAAAGTCAATGGAGAAAACCCGATTCGCTTAACAACTAGGTTGTTTCATTCAACAATTGTGGCAAGAAAAGTGGTAAAAATGGGGCAAAATTCAATAAATGTCTCACTTAACAACAGAAATGTTGGGCTCAATGGTGATCGTAAGTAGAGGGTTACCTGTATTGTCTTCTCTATTCTTAAATGTTAATTACGTGTGAGGTACCAATGAATGAAAACAAGACACTGATTGGATTCAGAGCAGTTCATGATTAGAGACCAACTGATTCAATTAAATCTTACTGATTTCAATGCACTGGAGAAGCACCTCATGCTGGGAATGATTGAGGGCAAAAGAAGAAGGGGACGGCAGAGAATGAGGTGGCTGGATGGAGTCGCCGAAGCAGCAGGTGCGAGCTTAAATGGAATCCAGAGGATGGTAGAGGACAGGAAGGCCTGGAGGAACGTTGTCCATGGGGTCGCGATGGGTCGGACACAACTTCACAACTAACAACAACAATTCTCAGCATGACTAAATCTACATCCTGCTCTTTATTTTTTGCTTATTTTTTAAAGGAAAAAATAAATAAAACCCTCCAGGTTGTGGAAGAGTTTATTTTTTTATTTTTTTATTTATTTTATTAAATTTATATCCCGCCCTTCTCCAAACGGACCCAGGGCGGCGCACAGGAATGTTAAAATACATACAAAACATATAAAATTTAAAAAACTTATTCTAGTAAAACCTGTGCTAAAAACCGAATTAAAATCCCAAATTTAAAACTGTCTAATGGTCAATACAGGGGGTTACGCTAGGCCGGCTAGATGGAATAAATGTGTCTTCAGACACTTGCGGAAGAGGCGGAGGTCAGAGATGGTGCGGAGTTCAGGGGGTAGGTCGTTCCAGAGGGCTGGCCCAGCCACAGAGAAGGCTCTTCCCCTGGGTGTCGCCAGTCGGCATTGTCCAGCCGACGGCACCCTGAGGAGGCCCTCTCTGTGGGAGCGTATCGGTCTGAGGGATGTATGGGGCAGGAGGCGGTCTCGCATATAACTAGGCCCCGAGCCATGGAGCGCTTTAAAGATGGTCGTCAAGACCTTGAAGCGCACCCGAAAGACCACAGGGAGCCAGTGCAGCTCGCGCAGGATAGGTGTTATGTGGGAGTGTCTAGGTTAATTGAGATTGGAGAACTCATTTCTTATTCCATCCTTCTCTTTCTTTTCTCTTGTTTTTTTCCTCTCTCTCTTCCAGATACAGAAAGATAGGTTTGGTACAGCGATTTTCTTTTCATCAAGAAATAAATTAGCAGTGCATCATTATATTAGAAAGGTAGAGCTGTCCCTCAGCTGAGCTTGTGTTGTAATTACATGAACACAATCAATTTTGCTTGGCAACAATAAAAAAGTCGTGTATCTCATTTTTTAAAATGTTTCTCCAACCTCCTAATAGTAGAGGACATCATATACCAGTGGTAGTCAACCTGGTCCTTACCGCCCACTAGTGGGTGTTCCTGCTTTCATGGTGGGCGGTAGGGGTTTTGTCTGATACTGAAGCACTTTCCTTTTTTTAAATTTAATTGACTTTCCTACTTTATAAATCACCATTACTGTGGAACTGGTGGGCGGTTAGAAATTTTTACTACTAACAGAGATACAAAAGTGGGCGGTAGGTATAAAAAGGTTGACTACCCCTGATATATACCATAAAACACCAGCACTGTTAATTTGTTGGGCCTTTTAATCTGTAAATGTCTGCCATATTAAACGAGAGCTGGTTTCTATATGGGAGATGTGTTAAACAGAATTAAGTACGAGTACCTGAAATGATTCATTAGGATATCCCAGGGGTCTGCAAAGTCGGCTCTTTTAAGACTGGTGGACTTCAACTCCCAGAGTTCCCCAGCCAGCATAGCTGGCTGGGGAATTCTGGGAGTTGAAGTCCACCAGTCTTAAAAGAGCCGACTTTGCAGACCCCTGGGATATACCAAGGATACATAAAGTATTGTCCATATATACCAAGGATGTACTAAAAATCCATATAAAGCAGACAAGAAAGGAGTACAAGAGCTATCATTTTGTAATGCCAACATACTTGGGCATAATAATCTGTCTACATATGGAATTTTCTTGAATTTCCCTTCCATGATCAATGTAAAAAGGATAGTAACCTGGGCTAAGGTTAACGCCATTCTGAATTTAGGATTTATAGAATTGGGCTGCCTTGATTTTTCCAAAAAGACCCATTCACAAACATGTTTCTCAGAAAGGTGGCATGGTGGCTCAGTGGTTAAAATGCCAGGCTTGTTGGCTGGAAAGCTGACAGGTTCGAAACTCGAATACCACGTGATGGGGCGAGCTCCCGTTACTTACCCCTGCCAACCTGGCAGTTCGAAAGCAGGCAAATGTGAGTAGGTAAATAGGTACCACTACGGCGGGAAGGTAACAGCACTGTTGTTGATGTCATGCTAGCTACATGATTGCGGGTCTTCAGACTGCATTGGCTCAATGGCCTTGAACATCGTACCCTCTGGTCAGCAAGGACTAGCAAAGTAAAATTCTCATGGACTCTTTAACTTTTACATCTCAGAAGGAGAAACTTGCTTGTTTTTGGCTTGCATAAACTTTAGACTATGCGGATGGCTGTTCCACTAAGCACTGAATTGATTTCTGTTTATCATTTTCTGCAGCTTGAGGAAAAAACACACACATTGATTTGGAGACATGGATTCACATAAACATGGATCACCTGAATCATTCTGACAAAATAATTTAATCAGCTGCTTTTGTTATTTTGCTATCAAGACTGGAGACTTGTGGTTTTCTCCCTTGTATTATGCAACTTGGAATTAAATTACGCTGCTTTAACCAACCTGGTTCTCAAACCTAGGGTTGCAGTAGTCTTTTATCACTTGGAACTCCTTGTTCTATATGCCCTTTTTTTCTAAATGATGCACACAAAAGGCCAGAAGAATCAGACGTGGTGTCATAAAATGATTCTGAATTTCTTGTTAATGTCACCTTGAAGCGCACCCGAAAGGCCACAGGTAACCTTCGAGTTGAGGTGGGGAGACAGCTAGTCTGCCCGCAGAGAGAGCTCTGCATGCCACTTGTGGCACGTGCCATAGGTTCACCATCTCGGCTACAGGTAGACAAAAGTGCCAAACCCAGTTTGAACATCTGGCTGACTGTGCAATGGATAATAATAATAATAATAATAATAATAATAATAATAATAATAATAATAATAATAATAATAATAATAATAATAATAATAATAATAATAATAATAATTAATAATAATAATAATAATAATAATAATGAAGAAGAAAAAGAACTAGAAAAATCATGAAATATTGCGACCTGGCCATCGAAACCACACAACTATGGATGAAGCATGTCACAGTGACACCCATTGTCATCGGGCACTTGGCACCATGTCCAAGAATTTTACTAAATATATCAGCAAATTGCAGCTTCCTGCAATAACACCAGCGGAACTGCAAAAAACGGCGCTTATATTCTACGTAGATACTTGGTTGATACCTAGGATGCTGGCAGCAAACTGTATCAACAATTAGCACCAGTCAATAGTATTTGTAATATGCATTTTTAAATGTTCAGTTGGCTGAGTTTCATGTTTTATGAATAAAGTAAATAATAAGAATAGCTTATTTATGCAGTTGGCATTCCAATGTATTTTTAGAAAAGCAGTGAGATTTTATAAATATAATTTATTAATAATTATAGGATGAAACATAGAAGTGAAGGAAGAAAAACCACAAACACACATATTCCGCTTTAAAATGCCGTTTGAAACAAAAATATCACTTTGATGAAGTGTTGCTCCAATTAACGCATTTATATCCCTATCCAACCTCCGTATTTCTTTTTACAAACAGTGACATCTGTGAACATTTATTAACAATTTAAATACAAGCTTTTCTTGAAATGATAGGGACCAACTGAGAATCATTCGCTCAGATTATTATTATTATTGGTTGGTGTTTTGTTTTTATAAAAAAAAAGCATATTCATTTTCAGGTGATTTGATTTTGTGCATAAAAGAAAAAAAAATAAAGTGATTTTTCTCGTTACCAACAGTGGAAGACAGAGAAAGTACCATGCTCAGTTTTAAAACACAGACTGAAACAAAACAACAAAAGAAAAGAAAACAAACTCCATCCTCTCGACTGTTTTCGTTAAATTCTGTTCTACATAATCTACATAAGCTACATAACCTGCAGTTGCAGAAACAGAAGGAAGTCAACCATGCATGGGGATAGCTGGCAGACCCTCCATATCTGTGTCAGATTAAAAAAAATATATCACAGTGCTTATTGCTTGTTACCATGGATACCATGAAGAAGCTGCTGTCCATTATTACTATCACTAGAGAAAGACAACGTAGTTTTCTGGAACAAGTCCCGTTTTGCCTTCATATGTCGCTGTTAACCATCCGGGTTCCACAGATGGATATACTGTCAAGAAAGAAGGAGAGCGTATTTATTTATTTATTTATCATATTTATATCCCGCACCCATCTCCCACAGAGATGACAGTTTCATGCAGGGGTAGTCAACCTTTTTATACCTACCACCCACTTTTGTATCTCTGTTAGTAGTAAAATTTTCCAACCGCCCACCGGTTTCACAGTAATGGCAATTTATAAGTAGGGAAGTCAATTAAATTAAAAAAAGGAAAGTGCTTCAGTATCGGACAAAACCCAATATCTCCAATATCTCAGAGGGTGCCACAAAGAAGAGGGAGTCAAACTATTCTCCAAAGCACCTGAGGGCAGAACAAGAAGCAATGGGTGAAAACTAATCAAGGAGAGAAGCAACTTAGAACTGAGGAGAAATTTCCTGACAGTTAGAACAATGAATCAGTGGAACAGAAGTTGCCTCCAGAAGTTGTGAATGCTCCAACACTGCAAGTCTTCAAGAAGATGTTGGATAGCCATTTGTCTGAAATGGTATAGGGCTTCCTGCCTAGGCAGGGAGTTGGACTAGATGACCTCCAAGGTCCCTTCCAACTCTTCTATTGTATTGTATTGTACCCCTACCACTCACCATGAAAGCTGGAACGCCCACTAGTGGGCAGAAGGGATCAGGTTGACTACCACTGGTTTAATGTTTAACATAAATGATAATAATATTTGCATGCCTACACCAGAGGGGGCTCCTGCCGGTTCGGCTGAATAGGTAGTAACTCAGCCAACACGTGACCGTACCAATTCTATCCTGGGTGCCGCCATCTTTATTTTTCTGCACATGCAAAGACCAATCTTCATTGAAAAAGTATATATTTTTTCCTGTTTAAATAGTGTGCGCATACACAGACCTTTTTAAGTGCACATGCGCTGGGCACGTGGAGCAAAGGTTTTTGGGCACCGAACTGGTAGTAAGGCCGACAGGCATTCACCCCTGGTCTACACACACACACACACACACACACACACACACACACACACTCATGATGCGGTGGCCTAGAGGAGGAGCTCTCGCCTCACAATCAGGGTGCTGTGAGTTTGATCCTAGGTAGAGGCAGATATTTCTCTCTATGGGCACACTGAGAATGTATCTGCTGGGGGAAAAAATCCTCATTGGCAACAGGAAGGGCATCCGGCCATTAAAATACTCAGCTCCATTCAGTTGCCCAGACTCCAGCCCACAAGGGATTATTGGGTCGTTAAAAGAGGATGATGATACACACACACACGTTCATATTCCCATTATCACTCACCCTTGAAAAAGTAACATGGGGAAGAATAATTGTGTTGCGATAATGAACCTTACAGCTCTTTAAAGATGAACGGCGGTACTAGAGCAGTGTTTCTCAACCTTGGGGACTTTAAGTCCTTTGGACTTCAACTCCCAGAATCCCCCAGCCAGCTATGCTGGCTGGGGGATTCTGGGAGTTGAAGTCCACAGGACTTACAGTCCCCAAGGTTGAGAAACACTGTGCTAGAGTTAGTAATGTTATTGCTACGAGGACAACAAAAGCTAATTTGCATCTTACCATTGGAAAATACTGCCCCCTGCGGGAAGCTCAGTTCATGACTGTGTTCAGCCTTACAGGAATACATGGCCTTGGCTTGCCTTGAAAACAGTAACAACAAACAATCATTGTAGACTAAAAAGATCTATGAATGGAAGAGCACTCCAGTAGAACAAAATGTTGGAAATGCAATATGGGAAACACATCCGTAAATGAAATGTTTCAGTTAACTAAAGTAAGGCACTCTCTAAAATGTGGTGGGATTGCCCCTACCAAATGCTGTGGCAAGACTACGGGCAGGATCCAGAGTTGCCCTGGATGGGCGGCCAAACAATTTTATGAATAAACAAATCCAGTTACAAGTAGTCCTTGATTTACAAGCCTGACCGTTATGGTCCTACATTGCGACAGTTGTAAAGAGGGTCGATCGACATAATTTTGAGACCTTCTTTGTGGTGGCCATGGACCTTAAGTGAATGTCACGGTTGTTAAACAAACCCATTGCTTAACAAGACCGCCTCCTGCCCCATACATCCCTCAGACCGATACGCTCCCACAGAGAGGGCCTCCTCAGGGTGCCGTCGGCCAGGCAATGTTGGCTGGCGACCCCCAGGGGGAGAGCCTTCTCTGTGGCAGCTCCTGCCCTCTGGAATGACCTCCCTCCTGAACTACGGACTATCACGGACCTGCGCCTTTTCCGTCGGGCCTTGAAGACTTATTTATTTCGTGCGGCCGGCCTGGCATAGTTTTTAACTGGCATAGTTTTAAATGGTATAGTTTTGAATGGCTTTTTAGCAGGGATTTTAACAAGGTTTTAAGACAGGCTATTTATCATTTAATGTATTTTTAAAGGTTTCTATGTTTTTTACTTGTGATTTTATTGTTGCCTGTACAACGCCCTGAGTCCCAGAAGGGAGAAGGGCGGTATAGAAATTTAAACAATAAATAAACAAACAAACAAACCTACCTCACTATGGTATGTTTTTGCACCAAATCAGTAGTAAATGCTGTTTTTAAGCAAAAATGTCATTTAACTTAGTCACATTATCCTGGGACCCTGCAAACAGGTGTAAATGTGGGCTAGTTGCTGAGCCCCCAAACTGTGATTGTGTAACCATAGGCGGGGGGGGGGGGTGTTAGCAACTGGAACTTTAGAATCAGTTCGTAAGTCTCTTTTGGGTGATCGGTTGTAAGTCACATACTATCTACATGTAGTTATTTTGGTTAAAACCATTCTGTTGGATACTAGTCTGCTTCAATGCACAAAGTCTACTATTGTTGTAATCAAGTAACAGACACAAGACAATCAAAACTTTGAGGAAACTGCAGGCATGCTGACAAATTATACTTCCATTTTTCCAGATACATGTTTTTCAAGTTCTTTCCTACCTACTGTCAAGAGTAGTAATATAGAAAACAAAACTCCCAAAGCAGACAAGTTCCTCAAAGAATGGTTCATTGGATACATCATATTGGCACAACTGGTGAAAGCCGACTCTGAAATTTCCTGCAGCTTTCACCTGATTAGTTTCCCTTTCCCCCCCAAAGTCACGCTTTCCAATCCAAGTGTTGGCTGATTGCTTGGTTACTTGCTCCTCCTCTGGCCAGCCACCTGTGAGAATGTCCTTGGTTCCCACAGGAAAACTTTATTGTTTTGGCTACAGAACCCCATCTAACTATTTCCCCTCCCCCCATCCCATCATTGTGTGGCAACCCTGGAGCCTCCAAGATGGCTTCAGCCAGGTTCACTTCAGGGTTGACACCTACCATGGTGAAGAGTCAAGATGCTCTTCACTCTCATTGCTAATCATCTCTCCTCACTATTCACACCTCAAAGGCTCTGATGTTCCATGCAAAGAACTCATTGTATGCCTCTCTGAAGATGGGTTGCTTTCTTTTCTTTCTTTTTTTGCCGTAAAGCTGTCAGTAAAAGAGGATGTGAAAATAACATTGCCAACGGCTGCATGTTCCTGAAGAAGAATCTCACTTCTTTTGTGCAAGAGCTCAAACTCTCTAGGACTCACAAAGGCACTTGCATTTCTAGGAAGTTAATGACTTACTTTGAACCTGGAAGACAAACCTTGTCAGGCCTGGAAGCCATCTTTTGCATTGCGCTTTCAGACTAGCCACATTTAATGCTTTGGGAAACTAGGAGGGGGGATTATATGAAATGGGATAGATATAGTCAAAATAACATTCCTTTCTCAGAGAGTCAAGGACATCTTGCCCTGCACCTGGAGGAGTGTGACTGGGAGGCATCTCCAGTTTTGGATAGTGCCTGATTGGGCCATGTGATGGACATGTGGACGCTGGGCAGGGACTTGGACTTCCTTTTGGGTGGGGAAAACCTGAAGACCTTCAGATTCGGGTTTTCCCAGATGCACCAATATGACATCTCTAATAAAATGGAACTTTGAGGAAACTCAACCCTTGGAAGTCTTCTTTTGTTAGGGATGTTACTTGGAACCCTGACATCTGTCTGCCTCCATAACCCTCTGTTGGAAGGGCTAGAGTGGAATTTAGTTTTCCACATTCCAAGGTTTAGTGACCACTGCTTAAGCAACAGATATATTGATGTTTTGCTGG
The DNA here is from genome assembly GCA_039707465.1 of Rhabdophis nuchalis. Classification (NCBI taxonomy): domain Eukaryota; kingdom Metazoa; phylum Chordata; class Lepidosauria; order Squamata; family Natricidae; genus Rhabdophis; species Rhabdophis nuchalis. The sequence continues at coordinate 51,595,792 of CM077649.1, forward strand.
CAACTGTGGTTGGCATCTTCAGAGGCAAGGCTGTTACACAGACCACTGGCAACAAAGTACAGGTAATCCTCAACTTACAACCCTTCACTTAGTGACTGTTTGGAATGACGACCACCTCAGAAAGGGCATTTTATGGCCTATAAAGCACTTGCCATAGTAAAATGCCACAATGTCTTTGATGGGACCCCATGATATATTTTGGATGTTTGCAATCAGCTCGTAGTCATGGTTGTAGCATCTTGAAGGTAATGTGACTGATTTGTGATATATTTGTTTTCTTCCAGCATTAGGTAGTATCTACATTTCAAAAGAAGTTGTAACTTAGAAGTAAAATGTGACTTAATATTCAATATTATTATAGTTAAGACCTACTTAGCCTGCTTCGCTGAGCAACCACTTTCAAATAGCTGGGCTCTTGCTGCTACCCTGAAATATAGGAAATAAGTCCATGATTACCAATAGTTTCCAATTTCTTTCCAATGTAAGAAATTTAAGCACAGTCAAAATGTGGACAAACTTACACAGACCCTGGTCTCTGGTAGCCATTACTCGATGCTGTATCCAATCGTAATCTTCTGCACATTTTTGGAGGAAGTTCAGGATTTTCTAGCATCTTTGGTACTTCCTTGGTGTCCAAGGAAGCCAAACTTTGCAAGGAGCCTCTGCAGCTTTTGTTACCTAAATAACAAAGTATTACATGAAATTAACTTGAACGTCTCCTAGTTTTGTGTTCAATGCAGGTAGTCCTTGACTTATGATCCCGATGGAGCCCAAAGGTTCTGTTGCTAAGTAAGGCAGTTGTTAAATGTGCTTTACTCCCACTGCACGACCTTTCTTGCCACAGCTGTTAAGTGAATCACTGCAATTGTTAAGTTAGTAACACGGTTGTTAAGTGATTCCGGCTTCCCCATTGACTTTGCTTGTCCAAAGATTGCAAAAGGTGATCACATGACCTTTGGACACTGCAACAGTCATAAATACATGCCAGTTGCCAAGCGTCCAAATTTTGATCACATGACAATGGGAAGCTGCAATGGTCGTGTGAAAAACAATAAAATAATAAAGGTTGGATATAGATAGGTATGGGCTATTTTTTGCTCGTTTTTTTGCTCAGTTTTGCCCCCCCTCCAACCCCCAGGAGCACTTCATAAGCCCCCTAAAGGTGATGTATGCCATTTTTTTGACAAAAAAACGGGCCAATTTTTGTGAAAAACAGGCTGTTTTGGGGAGGCTTGCAGAGTGCAATTTTTTTTAAAATTTGCCTCTTTAAAATCTTGATGCTTCTTATATTTTGGTACGTTTTATACTCTGAAAAATATGGTAATAAAAACCCTTTCTGTTTCATATAAGATTTGTCATCCCAGGTAGTAAAAACTCAATATTACACGTCTTATTACCTTTAAGCTTGGCTGGCAAATATTCCCAATCTTATTATGCTCAAATTCATTCAATATGCCATTCATCTTGCTGACCAAGGTAAAGTAGAAGGTAAAGGTTCCTCTTGCACCTGTATGTGCTGGTTGTTCCCAACTCTAAGGGACTGTGCTCATCTCCGTTTCAAAGCCGAAGAGCCAGCACTGTCCAAAGACGTCTCCGTGGTCATGTGACAGGCATGACTAAATGCCAGAGGCACAGTGAATGCTGTTACCTTCTCACCAAAGGTGGTCTGTATTTTACTACTTGCATTTTTACATGCTTTCGAATTGCTAGGTTAGCAGAAGCTGGGACAAGTAACGGGAGATCATTCCGTTACGCGGCGCTAGCGATTTGAACTGCCGACCTTTCTGATCGACAAGCTCAGCGTCTTAGCCACTGAGCCACCATGTCCCTTTTCCCTCTAAGCATAGCCAGCAACTATTCCCAATTTTATGCTCATTGATTGATTGATTCATTCATTCAATGTATATGCCATCCATCTTGCTGACCAAGGTACCGATATTACGTAAATATTTCTCGGTTTGCAATGTTTAAATACACATGAAAATAATGGATCGTTCAAAGATTACCTTCTGCAGAAGGGATAGACCTTAAAGACAAAGCTGATGACCTCTTCATTCCAGAGAGAATGTACAACCCTCTTTTGGTTGGGTCTCCTGGGGAAGTCACATTGTCTGGTCCAGTAACAGAGGTGACACTTTGACAGTCAGATTCCACATCTGTTTTCGCTGCATCCTCCTTTGAGGAGGATTCAGGGCTGGTGGTCCAAAGCCCTGAATTTTTAGGTCCATTGGAAGATGGGGATGATGATGCAATCCACGGAACCACCCCAGTTTTTTCCCTGGACTGAGAAGACGCAGGTTTCGTAGTGCTGTTCTGTTCTGAAGAGTGAGAGGACAAGGATTCTATGCTGCCCATAGGAGTGCTGTCTGGGCTGCTACTGTAGGAATCACCTGGAAGGTGGAAAAGTCAAGAGAAGGGCATGAAAATGATAAATGGCACTTCTCAAATTTAGCCAGCACTGATGATGTTACTTGGATTGGTAATGAAATGTCAGCTCAGAGAACATCAAGGTGTTCTGACTGAGGCTTCCCAAGAGCATGCAGCAAACGCCTTGTCCCGACAAAACCCCTTTTATTAATTTACTGTGAATTCTGCTCATTCACATCCCGCAAAGTCTTTCGAGGGAGGATTTACAGTCACAGACCTTATCTGGCTTGGAGAGTCTTGGAGAGTCACGAGTCAATTAAGCGAACTGTCTCCTGCAAACTCCCCTCCCCTTTCATTTCCTCTGGGAGGGGCCATTCATCATCCACCTGTGGCCTTACTCCCAAGTCAAGCCCTGTTCTGGAGCTGTTCCCTTTGTCTGGCAACTCTGCGTATGCACACACTGGGTAGAGGCAGAGGCAGACTTTTATTTTCTTGTTTTCCTCCCCAAAAACTAATGTGTGTCTTGTACTCTGGAGCGTCTCATACTCCGAAAAATATGGTAAATATGTTAAATAAGAAAACCCCAAATGAAAAAGTGCAGATATTTAGGTGTTTTGTGAATGGCACAAAATGCTCAGTAGAGAAGCAGCCCTTGTGCTTGGAGCAACACAATTACCACCACCTGTTTATAACCAACTGTGAGAAATCAGTGCTAACAGAATCAAATGCACTTACTATCTGGATCCGCTAGACATGGAGTATATCGTCCTTTGGGCTTGCGAGTACCTGTGGAGAGACAGATTGCTCTTGTCCTTCTTGAACTTGATCTGGATTGAGGCTGCCGAAGAGGAATATTGGGATCTGGGGCCGTGTGAAATATCTGTCAATAAAAGCAATCATCCATATCGTTGAGAATCTTTGGGAATACCTGCATTTACTCAGCCTGAGAGATCGTGAGTCATATTCTTCCAGTAGAAGTTTTTCTGTACAATTTGAGTATCACATTAAATTCTTCAAAATAATTTAATAATTGCAGAATAACAGAGTTGGAAGGGACCTTGGAGATCTTCTAAGTCCTAAACCATTTCAGACAAATGGTTGTCCACTCTCTTTTTACAAGGCTCTAGTGTTGAAGCCCCCACAACTTCTGGAGGCAAGCTGTTCCACTGGTTGATCGTTTCTCCTTACTTCTAGGTTGAATCTCTCCTTGGTCAGTTTCTATCCATTATTCCTTGTCTGGCCTTCAGGTGCCTTGGAAAATAGCTTGACCCCTTCCTCTCTGTGACAGCCCCTCAAATATTGGAACACTGCTATCATTTCACCCCTAGTCTTTCTTTTCGTTAAACTAGACATACCCAATTCCTCCAACCCTTCTTCATATGTTTTAACCTCCAGACCCCTAATAATCTTTGTTGCTCTTCTCTGTATTCTTTCTAGAGTCTCAACATCTTTTTATATCATGGTGAGCAAAACTGGATGCAGTACTCCAATATTGCATATGACAATATACAGCATCCAACTAGCTTCATAGATTGAGGCTTCCCTTTCCCAAACTCACAGAAATTTGGGAAAAATCTGGATATAAGAACATGGAGAAAGCCACTCTACATTATTAAATGATGAAATTCCTGTATGTTGCAGACATTAGACATTCTGAACAATTAGAAAAGTGATTCTAACTTTTGGTGTTCATGGTGATTCTGACGTAACCCTGTTTATTCCAAATTAATTCAGATTATTTCTTCCTTTTCAGAACAAACTGGTGGTAAAGATTTTTCCTTAGCAAATTTAATAAATATCTTACGATGAGCATCTTTTATTTACTGTGTAAATGAAGGTGGCATCACCTAGCTTATCTTAGCTGATTTTTAAAACCCAAAGTTTTTGATGATAGAGTAAGAAAGGACTTTAGATATTTTCTAGTTCAACCTTTGGCTCAGTGCTGGATCCTGTGGAACATGTCCTCAAACTTTGTCATACAGAACTCTAAAAGACTTTAATGCAGGGGCGTCAAACTTGCGTCATCACAGCAGCGTCTAAACTGGGTAGGGGCAGGGCCAGCACATGATGCATCCAGCCCACGGGCCGTGAGTTTGATACCTCTGCTTTGATGGTTCCATCAGAGATGATGGGGTTGAAAAACATTCATATGAATGCAGTCAATTTTCTTTTACTAAAGCTTTGCCTAGATTCCCCCCCCCCCTAACAGTTTCCATAATCTGAAAATGTTTGAAAAACCCTATATTAGAGCATTTTTGAAAGATGATTTTCAACCCTTTGATAATCATATAGTCTATTGAATGAAAACTCACTATGTAATCATATAGTCTATTGAATGAAAACTCACATGGGATAGCTCATTACATTGGCTGACAACAGTCTAGAACAGGGGCGTCAAACTCGATTTCGTTGACAGCTGCATCAGAGTTGTGTTTGACCATGCGGGGGACAGAAGTGTGTGGCCAGCTTGATGTCACTCATTGATGCTCTGTTTTTGGCTGCGAAGGCCTCCTGCAGCCCTCTGCCAGTGAAAATGGAACTATGGGAGGGTGCGTGCCGGCTGCTTGGGCTTTGTTTTCGGTAGCAGAGACACCATGGCAGTTCCAGGATGGGACTGTGGGCCAGATCTAAGCACCCCGTTGGCCGTATCCAGCCCATGGGCCTTGAGTTTGATACCCCTGGTCCAGACATTCCTTCTGATAACTATGCTGGTATCTACTTCTTTGTTATAGTTTTAATTCTATTACTTCTTGTCCTGCTGTCTGGGACCATAAGGAATCTATCTATTGCCTCTTCTACGTGACAACTCTTCAGATATTTGAAGACTATCATCATAGTTCTTTTTGTTATCTCTTCAATAGATTAAACATGTATAGGGATTTTCTCCGTTCTTCTTTTCACTTGACATCCAAGCAGGAGCTATGAGTTTAGGGAGTCCCCCCAAAGTTACAGGCTAGCTTCAGATTGAGAAATGTATGGTGCTGTTGACTGAATAAACTATTCCGTTTATTCACTATTCATTAAAAAACCCAAGGCATTTATATTCCTAGGTATGAAAGTAATACGGTCAAGGTTCCCCTCGCACATATGTGCTAGTTGTTCCCGACTCTAGGGGGCAGTGCTCATATCTGTTTCAAAGCTGAAGAGCCAGGGCTGTCTGATGACAATTCCGTGCTCATGTGGCCGGCATGACTAAACACCGAAGGCGCATGGAACGCTGTTACTTTCCCACTAAAGGTGGTTCTTATTTTTCTACTTGCATTTTTACATGCTTTCGAACTGCTAGGTTGGCAGAAGCTGGGACAAGTAATAGGAGCTCACTCCATTACGCGGCACTAGGGATTCAAACTGCTGAACTGCCGGCCTTTCTGATCGACAAGCTTAGTGTCTTAGCCATGAGCCACTGTGTCCCTTTTGAAATATATTTCTGTAATATAATGAGTTATATTTCATATTTTTTCCACCATAGATTTCAATAAAACTCACGACATTCTACCTTCTCATAATGCTCAATGAGAATCTCAACCACAATATTCTGAAACTTGATGTTCATCATAGCTGCCACTGTTTCCTCCTGGGCTCTCATCAGCGTAGGACCAAAAATAACTCCAAGATTGGAGATTGTCATGAGATTCTGCTGACTATGTAAAGATACCCTGAAAACAAACAATTTAAAAAATGGTAGATTTTAGTCATCATACAATTAGCTTTGCATTTCCACTCAATATAACAGGGCCCTCCAATTATGTTTATGTTAAGTAACATTCATAATTTGTTTTGATAACGTTATGTTGGAAAGACAGAAACTATTTGCCCTTTGGTGAAGAATATATTCATGTAGAAATTTTTGAAACAGGCTTTCCTAGTTAATAATTCAAATATTTAAATGATTCAAACATTCTACATATTTTAAGCAGAGCTTCAAATATTTAAAATATTTGGTTAATTGTAGTTTTCCTCCCAAGCTATTTTGTCACGGAATAAAATTTCTACAGATTAACACAAATACCAAGCAATATATATTTTATGCACACTGCCTCTAAAAACCAGGTTTCTTCGCAATAAATATAAATCCAATATAACACTTTCTTTTATGTGGGAAGTAGAAATTATTTTAACTTTTTCCCCCCTAGCAAGAAGAATCACAAACAAATGTAGCTGACAGGGCTTAACTGAAATCAGAATATATAAAATCATTTCCCCCCAAAATGATAATGGACTTCTATTCAATCTATTGTCACCAAGGGTTTAACTAATTCAAATCGATTCACACAATCCAGTTCCAAACACCAACATTTTGTAGCATGACCACATGGAAAGGTAGGCCAGGCAGAATTTGTCATTTTATACAATCTGTAAGAGGCCAGAAATTTATAAAAGCTTTATTTTAGACTATGGGTGGACCTTGACTTATTATGACTGATTGCTTAACAACTGTTTAAAGTTACGATGGATCCTGAAAAAGCTAATTATGACCTAGATTTGAAGTTCCAACATCTGGCTCCCTCTCGATGTAAGACAGCATTGTGGGTGCTGGACCATATTTAGGGTCACTTGCAGTGTCCTGCAGTCATATGACTGGGATTTATGATGTTTTTGCTGGAAACCAGTACTTACAGGATCTTCAAGGCCGTTTGCTGTGAGAATAGAATGCTACCAGTTTGATACCTCAGAGTTTCTCAAAACATCTTATTGGCATCACATTGGCTGGCTGAGGGACTGGTCATGGGAAGAGGGAGTGGGAAATGAAAGAATAGTTTTGTATTTTGAGATACTTTTACTGAAGGAAACTGTTGTTCCCTTCAGTAAAAGTTCCTTTGCTTCAGCTAAATACACTCATGAGTCTTCCTTTCCTGAGAGAGTAGACTGGGGCAGTAACATTTTGTCACCTGGACTCATTATGGAGTCCATATATCAGAGTAAGTTGTCCTACACATAATATGGGACACAATTGTCACAGGGTGCTGACCTTGGTGATTGTCTTCTACATATTAAAGCGGTTCCAAATTTCATAACTAACCCTATTACATTACTGAATGCAATATTTAAAGTTGGAATATTTTATGGCTTCATATTGTCTAAAGCAGTCACATAACTATGTATCCAACTAGAACGCCTTATAAAGATTTTCAATTCTTTACTAATAAAAGAATATTGAGTAAGTAAAGTTAAAACTGAGGTAATACTGATGTCAGTTTCCATATTACTGTAATTTATTATCTTAACACGGAGAGCTTAGGTTACCTTAGTGACAAATTGAATCTTTTAGATAACTAAAGTGAGTCAGATATTGCCCTGACAAGTAATACATTGGACATAAATCTTTGAAATGGGAACCAAGGCTCAGTTTCTTGAAGAAATTTTAGAAAATAGCTTTTTCATAATACTAATAAGATAGAAACGTTATTGTAATGGTTTTATTTTGGGATAATGAATATAAATAGGCCGAAATAATAAGAGAAGAAAACCTATGTTATTACATTAAAGAAAATATCCATTTCCCGAAAGTCTACTTTTATTGTGCTATATATTTCCAGATAAAATTTTAAATATTAACAATCTTTAGTTTTTCATCATTGTAAAGGTGCAATGGTCAAATTCTGAACAGATAAAATACTAGATCTGATTAGTAATCCTTTTATCAACAAATGACACCACAAATTGTAACTCTTATTTGTGGAATGTCAATCTAATATTTTATCAAAGAAACATATGGCAAGAATTGATGGAAGCATATATTATATATAGCATTTCTTTAGATTATATTATAATACACCTGAATTAGATGAAGACAAGATGAGGGTGGTTATTACTCTACCCATTATGCCAAAATCTAAAGGGGACTTTTATAATTGCCTCTTCCCATTCCCCCCCGCCCCCCCCCCCCCCAACATGTGTGATGTAGAATGAGAGCAACTGGCTTAAAATCACACTTTGAGGTTCCCTAAGTCCTAGTTTAGCACCTTAAGTACCACACCAAAGTGACCCTGACAATTTCAGTGGCATCTTTTATTGTATTTGGCTCCCAAACAGACATAGTCATGGGAAGAGAAATGAAATGTGTGAATCCAATGACTGAATATCATTGCTTATGGCTGAACATTTCCAAGGAACACACACGTTAGCCACACACATATTTACAGTATATAGCAGTGAGGGCTAATCTTTTTTGGCTCGTGTGCCAAAAGTGGGGGGAGCGCAGGGGGGTCGTGCGTGGGCGTGCCACAGCCATAATGCTATGTGCACAACCCCCTGCTTTTGGCGCACTTGTTTTGCCCTCCCCAGGCTCCAGATGCTTTCTAGGAGCCTAGGGAGGGTGAAAACAGCCTCCCCCCCCACCTCCAGAGGCTTCAGGAGCTTCCCTGAAGCCTCCAGAGGGTGAAAAACGGCCTCAAAAGAAGGCCTAAATCAGCTGGCCAGCGCACACAAGCGCTCTGGAGCTGACAGGGCAACGCCTTGCGTGCCCTAAGAAATGGTTCTGCGTGCCACCTGTGGCACCTGTGCCATACGTTCGCCATCACTGGTATATAGAGTTAAATGTAGGGACTGTAAATCGAAATCCATTTGAGAGTTAATTTAAGGTACAACTGACTCCTTTATGTTCCATGATTTCATTCTACCAAGAAATGGTTACAAGCATCAACGGCAGATCCATAACAGATTTCCAGATGTTCTTTAAGTAACACTTTTGAAAAACTAAAGCAAATGAAAGTTTTAAAACACAAACACATATGCAAGACATTTCAAACATACAGCAAAGTGACCTAAATAGCATCAGGAACAAGAGACATATCTGACATTTTAAGTTAGTGTTTTTTCAGAAATATATGAAAAGGGGAATGGTCAGTCAGCTTGGAGCAACCTTCTACAAAGCCTTTTGCCAGAAAGAAATTAGGTGAAGAGATCATGGAATGAATGCAACTTTGCACTGGGAAACTCCAGGGGGCGCTAGTTAATAAATACATTTCCAGTTGTGAATACTTACAATTTCATAGGGCTTAACCAGTGGTGAGATTAAAATAATTTAACAACCATTTCTTTGCCCTAATGACCAACTGGGTAGGCATGGCTCAGTGGTCATGTGACCATGGCCAACTCAATGTCACTCAGGTCAGTGGGTGCTTCGCCTTAGCTGTTACAATGTAATAAGGGTTAACCAGAGAGGCAGTTTCTATAAGCAGGGCAATAAAGATTAGGCTAGAAACAACACCAGAATGTTTCCTTCCTGCCTTCTTTACAGGATTAACCCTGTAAAGTGGGAAAAAACAAAATGAGATTTCTTCCAAGAACCGGTTCTCCAAACTGCTTAGAAAGTTAACAACTGGTTCTCCTGAATAGGTGCAAACTGACTGAATCCCACCACTGGGTTTAACTGTTGCTTTGGGATGTGATTTAAGGCAGCGACACTAAAACTCCTTTCTTTCCTCCCATGATTATAAATAACCCCCATAAAAAGCAATTCTTACTTGACCAAATGCTTTATCAGGATGTCCAACATCTCCCGGTTTTTCTCTGGCAATTTGTGGACAAGGGCATGGACAGCTTCCACTCTGTAATTCTGGTCATCAGACTCTATTAACGAGATAGTAACAACAAGAATAACCCAATGACTTCTCCTGTACCTAAGTGCTTTCAATACAGAAGCTGGAGGTCGTCCTGGCTGAGATGTTCTACCTCAGGGGTGTGAAACCTATGTCCTGTGGGCCGGATGTGTCATAGGCTGGCCATGCCCATGCTGGTTTAGCAAAGGGGGAGGGGAAGTTGAGATACGTCATGTGATGACAACGTGTCATTGCGAGTTTGACATCCCTGTTCTAACTAGAGCAGGGATGTCCAAACTTGGGAACTTTAAGACTTGTGGACTTCAACTCCCAGAATTCCCCAGCCAGCATAGCTGGCTGGGAAATTCTGGGAGTTGAAGTCCACAAGTCTTAAAGTTCTCAAGTTTGGACATCCCTGAACTAGAGGATCTTATGCTGAGGAAGGCATTGATTAAGATGATCTTTAAGATTCCTTCCAATTTTAAGAATTCTATATAAATCTCTGCTACTTCAATCATCATCACTATATCACATGCTACTTATTGTCAGGAACAAAAATGGAATGCATCTTTAAAAACTGACAAAGTATACACCACCAGAAATCTAAACACCACTGATTATTCACCACACAGAAATGCATAAGGCCCTCCACAAATAGAAAGTTTTAAAATGCACGTTGAATCCTTAAAATAGAAATGGATAATAAACATATGAATATCAAAAGCTACCAGCAGGAATGTGATAAAAGAAGTTATTAGCAACACATAGATGAAAATGCTGAACTCACCTCCCACGTCCCCTTAAGCCCAGTTTTAACTTTATTCAATTGGATTCCTGCTCTTTTCAATCATTTTCATCTAAGTGGCTTCCCCTATAAAATCTGTGTTAGGCCATTGATGGGGCACTGTCCTAATTCCATGGGAATATCTACAAGTACCCCCTGACAGATCTCACTTAAAAAGCCACCTCACAAATACACAAAGGTGTGTTTCGTTAGAAAATTGAGCCTTCAATGGCCCTTTCCCTTTTAAATAAAAACAAAAATACAAGGACATATAAGAGAACTACTGAAAGGCCTATTGAATTGTTCACTGCCTGGCTCTTAGGAAAATCGAAATACAACAAAATGCCAACATCAATTAGTTTATATTGACTATTACAAGAAACACAGTAAATAAGAAACCAGGTTTCTTTATAGATTTAGATTGCTGTGATATAAGCTAGGATAGATAGATAGATAGATAGATAGATAGATAGATAGATAGATAGATAGATAGACAGACAGACAGACAGACAGACAGACAGACAGACAGACAGACAGACAGACTAAAGTTGTTAAAATTCCTTTTTTTCTCATTAATCTACACTCAATACCCCATAATGACAAAGTGAAAACAGCATAACAAAATTGAAAGGGTGTCTGATTACTTTCTAAATGCACTGTGTGTGTGTATCTGTGTGTATACTGTGTTTACTGTATGTGGGTATCTACATATACAGATATACACACACTTCCCTCTCTTTCTCTCCTTCTCTCTCCCAATCCCAGGATTATCATCCTTTTTTTTTTCACTTACTAACAGCAATGATGAAATCCTTGTGTAACTTGAAGGTCATCAGTGGCTCTGCAAGACACCTGAGGGAAAAAATAGTGAAAGAAAGAGGCTGAATGTAGTATTTTGAAGATATTCACATTTCATTTCAAAGCTGATACTTGCTTTAGCTTCATTCTAAACTCGTATGGCTATGAGTTATGGATAGTAGTACTGAAATCTTAAATAGTCAGAGAGCTGGAAGGAGAGATGATGAATAAAGCTTCCTGCCGTGCCCTATTGCAGCCTTCTCCAAGCTGGTGACCTCCAGATGAGTTGGACTACAAGAGCTTTGCTCTTTTTCAGCTGTATGATCTTTAGATGATGTTACATAGAGGAAGGATATGCTCATGGAAGCAGAGGAGACAAAACTTTGTGACTAAATCATTCATAGTTCTCAAAGGTAAAAACCTTCTCACATCAAGTTTGGTTTCTTGATTCCATGTAATTTTCCTGGCCAGAGCACAGTAGTGATTGATTACTGCCTTTTCTGCGGGTTTTTTTTTCAGATTTCAGATTTCTAGTGACTTCTCGTTGTCCTAAATGGGTTTGACTGCTTTGCTTGTTTAGACATTGACCAATGTTAGCTTGGTGCTGCAACACGCTATCTTCTATGATTTCATTAAATTGTGGGAAGAAGAAGATTCCAAAGAAGTTGTAGCCTCTTTAACTAAATTCAATCTGCCTCTTTATTTTGGATAAACCATTGGAATTTTCCCCTAGCCAAGAAATTAAAAGGCGCTTGCTCCTGGGGAGGAAAGCTATGGCAAATCTAGACAGCATACTAAAAAGCAGAGACATCACTCTGCCAGCAAAAGTGTGTATAGTCAAGGCTACGGTTTTCCAAGTTGCAAGGCATGGCTGTGAAAGTTGGACCATAAGAAAGGCTGAACGCCAAAGAATGGAGGCCTTGGAACTATGGTGCTGGGGAAGACTCCTGCAAGTCCCCTGGACTGCAAGGCGATCCAACCGGTCAGTCCTAGAGGAGATCAACCCTGACTGCTCTTTAGAAGGCCAGATTCTGAAGAGGAAACTCAAATACTTTGGCCACCTAATGAGAAGGAAGGACTCACTGGAGAAGAGCCTCATGCTGGGAAAGATTGAGGGCAAAAGAAGAAAGGGACAACAGAGAATGAGGTGGCTGGATGGAGTCACCGAAGCAGTAGGTGTGAGCTTAAATGGACTCCAGAGGATGGTAGAGGACAGGAAGGTCTGGGGGACTGTTGCCATGGAGTCCATGACTCGCAACTAACAACACAATTTTTTCCCCTTGATTAGTGTTAAAAATCTAAGAATATTTAAAAAGAGATACTTGGAGTCAAACCCTTGGCTGATCCTATCAAAAATACTACTCCAATCACCAGTTATTCCAAAACAATGGAGAAGTAATTGTGATAGCTTTGCAACCTGAAATCCTATCAGCTTCCTCTAATAGTCCCTCTGAACATTTTATTTTATTTTATTTTATTAAATTTATACCCCACCCTTCTCCTAAAAAAGGACCCAGGGCGGCGCACAGGCATCATTAAAACATACAAAAATACAAAACTCCAAAATTATTAAAAACTAATTAAATATTCCCTGTGCTAAAATTGATAAAACTCTAAAATTTAAAAATTATCCCTATAAAATTATCCCTATAAGAGTCAGAACGGGGGATTATGCTAGGCCGGCTTGATGAAATAGATGAGTTTTAAGACGTTGGCGGAAAAGGCAGAGGTTCACAATGGTGCGTAAATCGGGGGGTAGGTCATTCCAGAGGGCAGGGCCCGCCACAGAGAAGGCTCTTCCCCTGGGCACCGCCAACCGGCATTGCCAACCGGATCGGTCGAAGGGATGTATGGGGCAAGAGGCGGTCGCGAATATAACACATCTGTGCTCTTAACAACTGTCTCAGTAGATTCACAGTCAAAATACTCCAATATTTGGAGGGCTCAAATGAATTCAACATTAGGTTGTCTGGAATGCAAGACAATGGATTTAAAACTAATCTGCTTTCTGAATTACTGGATTTATTAAACAAATGAGATAAGTTGTATTTGTTTTATGTGATTCTAATAGCCAATTAGTGAACCATGCTGCAGCAGTTTCGAATAAATGAATTAACTAAAGAAATGTATTACCCAGTGTTGTAAGCATTAGATACCAACTAAGAAAAGGTCCATTTGAAACGGAAAGATTCACAATGCCCCCAAAATAAGACAAAATAACTAAATCAGTGGCTTCCAACACCACACTATGGTCTCTATGTAACAGGAGAGTTTGAAGAGTACAAGTCAGAGATACTGACAAGCATCTGCCATAAGAGACTGGAATTGCACATGGCTTATGCTTACCTGAGGTAGTTCTTTAGTCCACTTGTTATAGTTTTATTGTCCCAAATTTCCAAATCAATGTCCATATCAGGAGGAGATTTAGGAGCTATTAAAAAGAGAGAAACTGGATGAATCCATTTCCCAGTGGAATTTTAGGTGCCCCTGCTAGTATTGTCATCACTTGAAGCCATGAAAAGCTGTACATATTGAAATATTCAATACAGAGGGTAATTCAATATTAACAACAACTTTGCTAGGGCCAAGACTCTGCTTCTCGCCTGTTAAGGAGGCCTGGGTCAGAACAGGAAGCAAAAGTGAACGAGGGTTTTGCTCTCCAGTCCAACTTCCCATTTCCATTCAGTTGACCACTGCGTGATGTAAAATGATGGACCAGATGAGCTACAGCCTAACTTGGCAGAACTTTTATGCTCCTTCTCTATTGCCAAGCTACAGTTGTTGGCAGTATCACTGGCAATTCTCTGCCGCTGTTTGATTGTCTTGCATAAATACCAAAATGTTCCAGCATTTCAAAAGACTAAACATTTGTGCTAGGTTTTAAATCTGATTACTGAATAACTCTCATTTTTATTGGAAATTTAAGGAAGCATTTTAAAAGTTACAATCATCTGAAATAAATAATTCCCCCATAATTTGCTGTGATATATCTAGCAGCTAATAAAAAGAAATTTAATTTGCTCATGATCTCTTGAGCTGTGCTACTTTATATATCTTGGAGAACATGAATGAATGAATGAATGAATGAATGAATATCATTTCCAAAATGTTTCTCAAATACTATGAACCAAAATGATAAGCAGAATAGGAATTTTGCTACCAGAAATGGTAACATGTATTAATTGGGGTACAATCTTCACAATATAGAAAGACTGATCAATATAATGTGATTTTATGGTAAAATGCTATATCTGAATTATTTTACAATTTTGATGATTTTGCAAAAATAAAAAAAATGTCATAACTTAAAGGATTCCAAACTGACTCATGTAATTAAAAGGGCTATTTAAGTAAGTTTGATTTTGCATAATAACAATGCAGTTCCTTAAATTATAAAGGCTGTAGATATAGGGTTCTGTTCTTGGTTATTAGGATGTCATAATGTTCTTAAATTTCGGTTTGACATTACAAATTTTCTTATATAGATTCTCAAACTATATTATTGTTGTGTCTTTTTATATTGTATTATTTATAACGTTTCATCACAATGAAACTGAAGATAAAAAGCAGCCATAAGAGGTAGGAAACATTATTTTAAGATTTCAGTACAGGTAGTCTTCGACTTATGATCACAACTGAGCCAAAAGTGGGTTGCTCCGATTTGGCCGAACTGGTAGTACTTTGGCCTGGGTTGCAGAACCGGCAGTGACCCAGGATGGACATGCACCCGAACCAGGTCCCTGGTCGCCGCTGCCGGCATGTTGCTTAGTAGTGCGCGTGCATGCACAGTTCACTGTAAAATGTTATGCACATGGGCAGAGAACAATTTACATTCAACTATGTGCGCCCCCGTGAGGGAAGCAATCACACTTGAAGCAAACTGGTAGTAAAACAGGGAGCAACCCACCTCTGAACTGAGCCCAAGATTTCTGTTTTTAAGTGAGACATTTGTTAAGTAAATTTTGACCCATTTTACGATTTTTCTTGCCACAGTTATTAAGTGAATCACTGCAGTTGATGAGTTAGTAACCTGGCTGTTTAAGTGAATCTGGCTTTCTCATTGACTTTGCTTGTCAGAAGGTTGGAAAGGTGATCACATGCAGGGATGGGATTGAAACATTTTAGCAACCGATTCTCTGCCTGGTTGCTGGGTGGGCTTGGCCATGGCAGGCGTGGCCTACTTGGTCTCCCCAGACTCTGGAAACTTTTTTCCAGCTTTTTTCCAGCCTCCGGGAGGGCGAAAACCCCTGGGCTCCGGAAGCCCTCCAGAAGCCGGAAACAGGCCAGTTTCTGGAGTTCTGGTAGGCCCGTTTTTTGCCCTCCCAGAGACTCTGCGTGGGCCTTGTGCCTGGCATGATGAAAGGGCCGTGTGGAGACTCCTGGGAGGGGAGGGGTAGACTGGGTGGAGCTAGTCAGTCCTTGCAACAACCGGTTTGGTGAACCGGATGCAAAATTAGCTTAATCTGCTTGTACACAGAAGTAGATTCTGGTGGAACACACAATAAAACACTGAAGAGCAAAATGAATATCTCAATATTCTTACAGAAGACAGTATTCATCAGCTTCTGCACTTTGGAGTTCACACCCCCTATCCGGTACAATCCCAAGATTGTGATACCTTCAAAGATAAACAAGAATACGGTGCAGTTAGGCTTTATGAATGCTTTAATACCCACATTTGCCGTTCACTTAAAACATTGATCTAACTAACAAAATGAAATTCAGTGTAGAGAAAAGTAAAGTCTTACACTTAGGCAAGAAAAAACAAAAGTACACATAGAGACTGGGTGAAATCAGTCTTAATAGCAGTAACTGTGAGAGGGATCTTGGAGTCTTAGTGAACAACCAATTAAATATGAGCGAACAGTGTGCGGCGGTAGTCAAAAAAGTCTATGCAATCCTAAATTGCATTAACAGAAGGATACAATCAAGATGATGTATTAATACCACTCTATAAAGCTCTAGTAAGATCACACCTAGAGTACTGCATCCAATTTTGGTCACCACACTATAAAAAAGATGTTGAGGCTCTAGAAAAAGTTCAGAGAAGAGCAATTAAGATGATTAGAGGACTGGAGACTAAAACATATGAAGAACGGTTACAGGAACTGGGCATGGCTAGTCTAGAGAAGAGAAGGACCAGGGGAGACATAATAGCAGTGTTCCAATATTTGAGGGGCTGCCACAGAGAGGAGTGGGTCAAGCTATTTTCCAAGAAACCCGAAGGCCAGACAAGGAATAATGGATGGAAACTGATCAAGGAGAGATTCAACCTAGAAATAAGGAGAAATTTTCTGATAGCGAGAACAATCAATCAATGGAACACCTTGTCTTTGGTTGTGAGAGCTTCATCACTGGAGGCTTTCAAGAAGAGATTGGACTGCCATTTGTCAGAAATGGTATAGAGTCTCTTCCTGGGGTGGGTGGGGGGAGTGTTGGACTAGATGACCTACAAGGTCCTTTCCAACTGTTAACCGGTAATCTGCCTTGTCACCTTGCCACTGTTGTGAGGCATGATCACAAACCCACATTGTGAGCGCGTTTGTGAGGCACATTTCCCTCCCATATCCACAGGTAAGCTCCATGATTCTTTGCAACATGGTCACATGACAGAAGAGTCCCAGATCAGAATAGGAATGAGAAGGCCATTGAAGTGTGATGGTCTCTGTGTTCTCAGCAATCTGGCGTCAAATCAGTTTTTGAGTCCAATCTATCTCTTGGGATAAAATTATCATAGAAGGAAGAGGAATAGAAAGAAGTAGGAGAAGGAAAAAGAAATAGCCAATACTCTGAAAATGTACATCCCTATGTCTGGCTTTCAGAAAAATCTCCACCGTGTAGAATATTTTTAGCATCATGCAGATTATAATTAACTGCAGCAAACTGCACCTGCTGCTGCGGCCTAGAGGTGGCGCTCTCGCCTCACAATCAGGAGATTGCGAGTTTGATCCTAGGTAGAGGCAGAGGTAGGGTTTCCTGTTTGGGCAGGGGGTTGGATTAGATGACCTGCAAGGTCCCTTGCACGGCGGCGATATAAAAGTGAAGATTGAATTAATAAATCAATACAATGAACCAGAAGTGTACAAACAAGGTTTAATGGTTTGAAAAGCCAGTATAGCATTGCAGAGTTCAATGTCTTTCTTCTTGGAATCATGTTTAAATCAGTCAACTAACATATGTTGAGTGAAGAAGCCCAAAGAGGATGGTTAAGTAATGACATAACACCATTGAAGACCAAAGGCCCATCATTTTAGATTAATTTAGGATTTTTACTGAGTGAGCCCCCTGATAAAAGCAGCCTAATATTTTTTAAGAGAGGGCATCGCAAAGGTGAAATGCAAGTTATGCATTGCTTTCATTAAATAGGAGTATAGGGAACTACAATAGAATGTGTTTAAAAGTTTCCTATCTGCCAAGAAAACGAAACGAAACGAAAAAAGCAGAGGCAGGATGATAGTTGGTAGTTAATATCATGGGTACAATTAGTATTTTGCAATAGGTTACAGCTACAAGTTCTGACACTTTGAGAATAGTCAAATCTGCAATCCCCTCAAGGCAGCCGTTTTGTTCAAACTGAGAAGTTTTATTTATTTATTTATTTATTTTATTAGATTTATATCCCGCCCTTCTCCAAACGGACCCAGGGCATATTTTAAATATGTTCAGCAGTCCCCAAAGAGTAAGAAGTGATTAATTTAATTGCAGTGTTAATTACTTAGTTATTTAAATTGTTTGGTTTAATTGCAATGTTTTTTATTGCATCAACGGTTTAATACATACCTCTTGTTTCCACTGCATGAATGCATTTTCTTACAAAATTAAAACCAGCTTCATTTAGGAATGCTATCAAAAGAAAAGACCAAAAATAAGATGTTCATTATTCACCAGGCAAACCAGAAAGCCAAATTCATTGCTACCAAAATCACTGAATTGGTGATGAGGCTTATATAATAATGATGAGAAATCAAATGACTTTTGTTTTACGCCACATAATCAGCATTAAAGAAAAGAGCATTCCTTATTTTCATTCAAGCCTATCATCAGCAGAGAGAATTACAGATGTAGACCAAGGCGGCTGATGTACTGGGTGCATCAAATGCAGGCCCTGCCCACCCCCAGGACCGCAAATGGGAAAACTGTTGCGAAACATCACATGACGGCAACATGACGTTGTGAGTTTGACCCCTGTGATGTCGACTAAAAAAAAAATCCCTTTCATCTGTTATCATGAAAACAATTGGACATGCTTGTGATATCACCACTAGCTGAGTTCAACCAGAAAGAAAACAATGGACATTGAGGCCACCATTCATACAATTTAGAAAGAAGTTGTCTTATGCTTCTGTTTTTGCTTCTGAAGTGTGAAAGACAAGGAGTTAAATAGAAAATAGATTTCTTTAAAAAACTAAAAAGTAAGCCATTTTATACGATGCAATGAATTCAACTAGCAACGGACATCTATAATTCCATCCTTAATGATTTGACACACTTTCCTCCCCCCCCCCCCAAATGGAACAAAAGAAGGACAATAGAAGGGTATTGTTTCATACCATGTTGTTTAATTTCAGCTACTTTAAGACCTTCAATTCCCAGAATTTTCCAGCCAGCATACTTGAGAATTCTGGGAGTTGAAATACATATATTTTGAAATGGCAGAGACTGAGCAATAATAATCTAACTGAACTGAGACTTTTTATTAACGCCAGTTTCTGACCATCTTAGAAATCAGACCAACTCAAAACATTTTCCTTCAATCCATTATTTATTCATTATTGCCTTTAAAAAAATCCATTCTCTAAACTGAATCATCTCAATGGGGTCTGAGAGATAACGTGGTTTTCATATTAACCAGGGTAGGATATTGTATTCCATTATATTGTATAATTTTTCTTCTGCATTTGAATGGAGCTTTAAAGGTAAAAGTAAAGGTTCCCCTTGCACACGTGTTCTAGTCGTTCCCGACTCAAGGGGGCGGTGCTCATCTCTGTTTCAAAGCCAAAGAGCCAGTGCTGTCTGAAGATGTCTTTGGGGTCATGTGGCTGGCATGACTAAATGCTGAAGGCGTACAGAATGCTTTTACCTTCCCACCAAAGGGGTCTCTATTTTTCTACTTGCATTTTTACGTGATTTCAAACTGCTAGGTTGGCAGAAGCTGGGACAAGTCAAGGGAGCTCACTTCATTACACGGCACTAGGGATTCAAACTGCCGACCTTTCTGATTGTCAAGCTCAGCGTCTTAGCCACTGAGTCACCGTGTCCCCCCTAAGTATCAATAAGACATCAATTAATTTAGAATGAGGCGCAATAATCAGGAGAAAGAAAGCTACAAGGCAAGAGGGGAGGGGCACATTTTGAAAATAAAATCAAATATATGGCATGTCTGGGGTCCTCATTTCCAATTCTAGCTTCCCTTCAAAACCTCTCATGCGCCATGCAGAGAGAGAGGGGTTCACAGAAAGCCCACCCCCAAAAAAGGACTAATGTAGAGAAATCAAAAGCTCAGCATTAGCCTTGAGACATTTACCGTATTTTTTGGAGTATAAATAGCACCTTTTTCCCTCAAAAAAGAGGGTGAACATTTGGGTGCGTCTTATACACTGAATACAGCATTTTTTGCCCCCAGAAACCCCGCTCCCTTCATCAAAATGGCCGTGCAGAGCCTTTAGGAGGAGGCTGGGGAGGGCAGATATGAGCGAAAAACGGGCTGTTTTTTGCTCAACTTTGCCCCCCCCTGCCCCCGCCCCTAGGAGCACTCTGAAAGCCTCCTAAACGTTATGCATGTCCTTTTTTTGACAAAAAGCAGGCCCGGTTTTGAAAAAAATGGGCTGTTTTTTTCCTTGTTTTTGCCCCACCTCCCAGGAGCACTCTACAAGCCTCCTAAATTTGTCTCTTCAAAACCTTGGTGTGTCTTATACTCCGAAAAAGACGGTAACTTTCTTAAAACCAGGCCCACTAGTTTTACCTTTCTAAAAACTTATCCATCTATGCTGAGGAGGCGTAAGGAAGACAGCCGTGCTTGATAATGTAAGTGTTCTGTTTTAGAATCCAAGAAATGAATCCAGACCATTCAAGAGAAAATGTTGGGGGTAGAGAGTTTTATGTCATGATAAACTAATTAGAAAATATGAAATGTCAGGCTGAACTGTACTTGACATCCATTCACAGAGGGAAAGAAAGCAGGCTATTACCAACTCTCAAAAGGCAAACAGCATTTGCAAACATTTCTTAGCCTTTTCAATAGGTAGATTTATTTCTGTAAGGGATACTTCACAGATAGTTTAAAAGCCTTCTGTGGCTTATTTTGCAAACTAGCTGAATTATAGGAAACAAAACACAATGTTTCTAGCATAAAAAGGACTTCTGTCACAAGCACTAAAACAGTAAGATTTCCTTTCCATAATACATAGACACCATCTTTCAACATTTCCCCCTATTAATTATTTTTTTAAATGTTATTTAACAATTTTTACTGTTAAAAAGTGATCAAAATATTCACCTTGGCATTTATATAAACATTATTTACATTTGGAAACATTTCTAGCTAATCAGTTGTGGAAAGTTATCACCCATCTCTCTCCCAGAAAAATGAAATGCCCTAGGAAATATTGAAAAGGCAGAATACTATTCTACTCTGAATGTGATAAGGGAAAAACATGTTTTAATTCCTGCAGCTTCCTGCCTACTCCACCTTTTGTCAATGGGCCATTAAGATGCCAAGCCAGTCTATTCACATAACAAAAGACCCCTCCCCATCAGCTCCAGGGTGATGTTGCCTTACTGACCATATGGCATCTGAGAACGCAGCCTAGAGAGTTGCCCATGCATTGCCCCATGTGAGCCTGGCAACCAATCAGAGTACAGTTCTTACACAGGAACAAGAAACAGAGAGGTGGGGCCAAACAGTTGATAAAAAGCCCTGCAAGCCCCTTGCTCAGCCCTTCTCTTTCTGTCCACCAACATTAGATTTAGATTTTATTTTTCTATACCGCGTCCTCTCCCCAGGGGGACTCGGAGCGGTGCACAGGGAAAATTAAAACAGCATAAAATATATACATAAATAAATACAATAAAAACAAATTAAATCCACTGTCCCTGTACTAAAATCCCCATTTTAAAATTAACATTCCCTAACCCCTGAGGTAGAGACTAACCTAGGCCGGCCAAGCAGAAAAAGTGAGTTTTTAATTTCTGACGGAAGGAGCGGAGGTCCGTAGTTGTTCTAATGTCGGGGGGAAGGTCGTTCCAGAGGGCTGGGCCCGCCACAGAGAAGGCCCTTCCCCTGGGCGTCGCCCGCTGACAAAGTCTAGTGGACGGCACCCGGAGAAGTCCCTCTCTGTGGGAGCGAATGGGCCGGGAAGATGTATGAGGCAGAATCCGATCCCGCAGATAGCTAGGTCCCGAGCCATGGAGCGCTTTAAAGATGAGGACTAACACCTTGAAGCGCACCCGAAAGACGACAGGTAGCCAGTGCAGCTCGCGCAAGAGCGGTGTTACATGGGTATACCTTGCGGTACCCATTATTGCTCGCGCGGCTGCATTCTGGACCAGCTGAAGTCTTCGGGTGCACCTCAAGGAGAGCCCCATGTAGAGAGAGTTACAATAGTCCAGTCGGGATGTCACGAGCGCATGAGTGACTGTGCGAAGGGCGTCCCGATCCAATAGGGGGCGCAACTGGCGAACCAGGCGAACCTGGTAAAACGCCCTCCTGGCCACGGCTGTCACTTGATCTTCCATGGACAGCCGGGCATCCAGGAGGACACCCAAGTTGCGCACCCCATCCACAGGGGCAAGATGTTCGCCCCCTATGGCCAGCGATGGAGTCAGCTGGTTGAATCGGGCAGCCGGAAACCACAGCCACTCGGTCTTGGTCGGGTTGAGTCTGAGTCCGTTACTTCCCATCCAGATCCGTACGGCTTCCAGGCACTGGCACATCACAGCTACGGCATCGTTGGGGTGGCTTGGGGTAGATATATACAGCTGAGTATCATCAGCGTAGAGATGGTACTCTACCCCAAAGCCACGGATGATCTCACCCAGCGGCTTCATATATGTGTTGAACAGGAGAGGCGAGAGGACCGACCCCTGAGGGACCCCACATGTGAGGGGTCTCGAGGTCGACCTCTGCTCTCCTGCCAACACAAATTGCGATCGGCCAGAGAGGTAGGAGGAGAACCACCGTAAAACGGTGCCTCCCACCCCCAACCCCTCCAGCCGATGCAATAGGATACCATGGTCGATGGTATCGAAAGCCGCCGAGAGGTCTAATAGGACCAGGATGGAGGAGCAACCCCCATCTCTGGCCCTCCAGAGATCATCGACCAACGCGACCAATGCCGTCTCGGTGCTATGCCCGGGCCGAAAGCCGGACTGGCGCGGGTCTAGATAATCAACTTCCTCCAGGTGACGGGGAAACTGTTGTGCCACCACACTCTCAACAACCTTCGCCAAAAAGGGAAGGTTGGAGACTGGACGATAGTTGGTTAATAAAGCTGGATCCAAAGAGGGCTTCTTAAGGAGGGGCCTCACCATGGCCTCTTTTAGGGAAGCAGGTAAGGCACCCTCACTTAAGGATGCGTTGACAACCTCTTGGAGCCAGCCTCGTGTCACCTCCCAGGATGCCAGTACAAGCCAGGAGGGACACGGGTCCAATAAACATGTGGTGGCTCGCAGTCGCCCACGTAACCTGTCCATATCCTCGGAAGTAACGGAGTCAAACTCCTCCCAAACAAGATCTGTCTCGTGGCATCCCACTGGGCCATCAATGGAGGCTAACTCATTCTGTATCTGAGCGATTTTCTCCTGCAGAAAAATCACAAATTCCTCTGCTCTACCCTGCAGCGGGGCTTCCCGCACCCTCTGTTGAAGGAGGGAACGGGTCACCCTAAACAGGGCGGCAGGGCGGTTTTCTGCGGATGCTATGAGAGTGGCACAATGATGACGTTTGGCCACTCTCAGCGCCACAATGTAAGTCCGTAACTGGGCTCTTACCTGTGTCCGGTCAGATTCAGAACGGGTAGCCCTCCATCTTCTCTCTAGGCATCTCTTGTGGCGTTTCATCACCCTCAGCTCCTCGGTAAACCAAGGAGCCAGGGTGTTTCGGCGCCACAAGAGAGGCCGCAAGGGCGCGACCCGATCCAAGGCTCCCGTGGTCGCAATATTCCATGCGGCCACGAGGTCCTCCATCGGGGCGCGGGTCAGAGGTACAGGAAGTGGCCCAAGCGCCGTCTGGAACCCATCAGGGTCCATCAGACGCCTGGGGCGGAACCAAATAGGTGACTCAGGTTCCGCCTCCCCGCGGTGAGGGGCAGCGGTTGAAGCATGTGAGCACCTTTTCTGTTCAGGACTCCAGCCATGTGGTCCTGTCCACCATTAAACCATCTTTCCAAGCAGCCTCCATGTCTCCAGTGTCTTCTTCCCCACTTGGAGCCAAACCCAGAAGGACATTCCTTATAACACAGTGACTTGCATTCTTCACAAATGTGTAGTTATTATCTAACTTATGAACTGTGGTGGCTCATAAGTGGATAGAATGCATTACTGCTGGCTACTTCTGCTGCCTGCTGGCTGCCTGCAATTTGGCAGTTCAAATCTCACCAGGCTCAAGGTTGACTCAGCCTTCCAGGTGGGTAAAATGAGGACCCAGATTGTTGGGGGCAACAGGCTGACTCTGTAAACCGCTTAGAGAGGGCTGTGAAAGCACTGAGAAGCGGTATGTAAGTCTGCTATTGCTAACCTATTGACAAATCTTTCATCTAATTAATTTAAATTTGAAAAAAAATACAAGTGTATTAATAGTTGATCAATTAAATCTGCATTTTAGTCAAACAAAGTTTTTACTTTGTTTTGGGGGAATATGGACATAAGATCAAACATGAGGATAGTAAGGATAGTAAGGTAAGGGTCAAGGAGTCCCTGGGGATTTTACTTTGCTAGTTGTTGCTGATTGTAGGGGTTGGAGCTCATCCGTTTCAGGGGCCATTGAGTCAGCGCTGTCTGAAGACATTTCCGTGATCATATAGCCAGCATGGACCTCCCTTAGCTTCCCACTGAAGTGGAACCTATTTATTTACTTGCGTTTGCATGCTTTCAAACTGCTAGGTTGGCAGGAGCAAGGATCAGGAGCTCACTCCGTCACACCACACTCGGGTCTCGAACCTAGGCTGTCAGCTTTCCAGCCAGCAAACCCGGTGTCTTATATCACTGAGCCATCATGCCTGCCTGAGGTGGGGATGAGTTTGTATAAACTATTTTTAGGACTTGGTATTCATCACAGTTTAGGCCCTTAATCACAATCAACCATAAGAGCCTACTACTCTGTCGTCAACTGTATTTTAACATGTCGCCAAGTGTAATTTCATGAGAGAATTTGTGGAAGATTTTGGTGAGATCCAAATAGAGTAGTCAACATTTAATCTTTATGTAATGTCTCCAGATGGATGCTACTCAGAGATGGGGTGTGTGTGTATATACATGCACATGCGTGTGTGTTTATGTATGTAGGCAATTCAGTGGGAAGATAACAGCATTCCATGTTTCAATGCACATTTTGCTCTGCAGCATATCATGCTGGCCACATGACTATGGAAATGTCTGGCTCAGAAATGAGCATCCCCCTGTCCTGAGACCGATATGACTGGACAGGGGAAGCCTTTACACACACACACACATACACACGAATGAAATGTTATATTTGTATGAAAGCCTTCCCTAAACTTCAAGGTTTATGCCGAAGGGAACAAAAATATGTGAATTACTGAGAAATAGGGCTTATCTTACATGCGTAGAATGGGGGAAAAATATCCATGCCTTATTTTGTTATCTTTTGAACATTTCTTTCAGCAGACAGCTAATATCAAATGCTTACAAACTGAAGTCTTGTTGAGAAAATGTTGGTTTTTCCTCCCATGGGAAGTAAAAGGGGGTGGAATATTATTTAAGGAAAAACATTTAAGACGAAAAGAAATACCTCTGCTCTTTCTAGCCCTGTCCCAAACTGTTTTCAAAGTAAAGAAACTATTTTGCTAAAAAAAAATGAGAAGACTGAAAATAATCTGCATGATACATATGACACATTTCATAAATTTAGTTGTTCCCAGAAATACAAATGAAATATTTTTCCTGCAAAGTTAGAAAGAATCAATAACATTTTGCTCATGAAGTCTAAAAATGTTATTACAGTTCTGTCAACATTTTAGCCATAAAATAAGTTACTCTGCAGGTTCTAAATTTAGTTTATTTTTGACTTATCATGATAGATTAATACAGGTGATGGTAACAGCAAACCATGTTTAGAAACTCTCAGCTTAATGAGATTTTAGCCTAAAGGTATTTCAGTAATAAGCAAGCTATACTCTTAAATATATGTAAAGTAGCAATCAAATGCCTACACTAGAATATTTTATTTTGTTTGTGCTATTTGAGGACTTGAATGGCAGAGGAAGATAATAGTAGAAGAAAATGGGGAAAAAAGCAGGAAATGTGTACAACTTTAAAAAAATCTAAACATACATAATAATTTCGTATAATTAAAATTCAACTTACTTTCTTCTTTCTTGCTAATAATAGCTGGTAGAGTATAAATCTAAAAAGAACAAATTTGTATTATCATAATGTAATTTTCTGAAAATCAGATGAGGCTATTTCACTATTTTCTTATTAGAGTTACTGTTATTTCTGTAGCTGCAGCTGCCCTTTGGAACACCAAACCACTCAAGGTTCAACTACCCTACCTCTGCTCATCTTTTAGAAGGTTTAAAGACCTGGCTGTTTTCCTAGACACGGGTCTAAAAGAGTAACAGAGCCCATGTTGTTAGTTAAGTGTGTTTTAGGGAGCCCATTTATGCTAGTTGGTTGGGAACTGCATTTATATAATACAATACAATACCAGAGTTGGAAGGGACCTTGGAGGTCTTCTAGTCCAACCCCCTGCCTAGGCAGGAAACCCTATACCATTTCAGACAAATGACTATCCAACATCTTCTTAAAGACTTCCAGTGTTGGGGCATTCACAACTTCTGGAGGCAAGCTATTCACTGATTAATTGTTCCAACTGTCAGGAAATTTCTCCTCAGTTCTAAGTTGCTTCTCTCCTTGATTAATTTCCACCCATTGCTTCTTGTTCTGCCCTCAGGTGCTTTGGAGAATAGTTTGACTCCCTCTTCTTTGTGGCAACGCCTGAAATACTGGAACACTGCTATCATTTCTCCCCTAGTCCTTCTTTTCATCAAACTAGACATACCCAGTTCCTGCAACCGTTCCTCATATGTTTTAGCCTCCAGTCCCCTAATCATCTTTGTTGCTCTTCTCTGCACTCTTTCTAGAGTCTCCACATCTTTTCTACATCATGGCGACCAAAATTGGATGCAGTATTCCAAGTGTGGCTTTACCAAGGCATTATAAAGTGGTATTAGCACTTCACGTGATCTTGATTCTTTCCCTCTGTGTATGCAGCCTAGAACTGTGTTGCCTTTTTTGGCAGTTGCTGCATACTGCTGTCTCATATTTAAATGGTTGTCCACTAGGGTTCCAAGATCCCACTCACAGTTGCTACTATTGAGCATATAAATATTTTAATTCTTGTTGGCTGTGCAGAGGTGCATTGGTGTCTGTCTGTCTGTCTGTCTGTATCTAATTTCTATGCCATCCATCTCACCTAAGTGACTCTGGCTGGTTTACAAATATATATACAGCAATATAAAAAAAAATTAACACAGAATTAAAAGCAGTATTAAAAACAAATTAAAATTAGAGGTTACAAATTTAAAGGTTAAAATGTTAAAGAGGAGGTGAGACCACTTGCAAGCCATTAACTACCCTTGGTGTTGACTATTACTTTTAGACCTCATGCCAATTGTCCCAAAGGTGCTTTTTCCAAAAGGCAACTGGATTTTCTTGATTTTTTTCTTTGAAAATGTTTCAGTTCTCATCCAAGAAGCTTCTTTAGTTCTAACTTCAGCTATTTGCTATTTTAATTCCTTTTATTGTCCTGATATTAACTTTATTTCTTAAAATAAATCCCTGAGAGATTTTGATAGTTTGCTGTAAATCAAGTCAGAACAAATAAATTGATTATTAAAAGTATATTTGTATTTTAAAACAGCAGTGATATTTTTAAATGGCATGCAAAACTATTTTGTTTGTTACTTTCAAAAATCTCACAGAGAGGGGGCAGGGGCAGAGGGAGATGGAGGGATAGATGAATGGAGGGAGGGAGGGGGAGAGAGGGGGGAAAGGAGAGAGAGAAATGTTTTTCTTACAGGTTCCTTTCCATCCATAGCTTCTAGCCAAAGTTTTCTGTTGGATTCAGAAAAAGCTTGCAGGGTAATGATCCCATGTCTATTTAAAAAAAAAAAGAACACAATACAAATGAGAAACTTGGTTATTCACTTTGGTCCCACGAATCTGAAAGCTACACTAAATAAAAGTGCAAAACACAGAAGATGAAAAGATGTTGGGTATTACAATTCATCTGAGCATATCTGAAATGAATAAGTAAGAAATAAAGAAGTTCTTATCAGGTTAACTGTTTCTGTTCTTAATATAAAAATCTTCTTGCTTATTGCAAATTTCCCAAGTGGAAATTTTCTAAGGCCATAAGATGAATAAAGTTAATAAGACAGCAATACAGCAGAAATTAACACAAACATTAAAAGTTCTTAAATAGTGAAAAGGAAGGTCAAAGAAGATTTTTCAAGGAGAGCAAATTCAAATTGTACTGTTATTACTTTGTTAAAAACATTATGAAAGAAAATACATTGATAAGAACTTATTCATTTCAGAATACTTTATTTTTACCATTAATTTTAAATTAGTGAGATAGGTTTGCTTTTGTGATAATTGCTGGGAAAACTATTATCAAAGGATGCATAGATGCTTAATATCTATGTAGGAATACACATATATGTACACACAGACACCAATTGATATACACACACAGTAAAATACATTCACATGAATAACTCTGTAATCTTCCAAAATGATAACAGGTGGTGCATTCATGCCTGTCACTCACATACAACCATTTCCTCTTCCCCCTCCCCCACCGATCCACAAATCCAGGAAGTTTGGGGACCACTGCTCTAGGATATCAAATCTGCTAAGAGAAATAGAGCTTGAACAAAAACCAACATGAAAAGATTTGAAAGTCATTGAGGAGATATAAGGGCAGATGCTTGACAGGTAAAATGATTCTGGAGGACTTAACACACCTGTTTTATTTCTAAGAAGTAGAAAACCGTTACCATTACGAATGGGTTTCCATCACATTTTATATAATTTAGAACACGGGTGTCAAACTCTCCACATAATGTTGCCGTCACATGACGCTTTTTCCATTTGCAGAGCTGGGGTGGGCGTGGCCTGCACGTGACGCATTCAGCCCGCAGGCCGCCAGTTTGACACCCCTGATCTAGAGAGGTTTTGGGAATGGGGGGAAAAAAGGTTTCAGGGTTAAGTGGAATGCAGATGGCTCACAAAATGTCCTGATAGGGCACTAAGGCATTTTTTTTTCTCCCTTTAAGAGAATTAAAAAAATCACCCTTTCTAAAATTTCAAACCTTTCAGCAACTTCGATATCAAAGCAGAAGCGCTTGTCAATTGAATCTGTTTTTCTCCGTATGCAGGACTTCAGCTTCAACAATTCTGGTGAATTTGGAACAAGGCCGTTCTACCAAACAATTTAAAAAAAAATCAGAACATTTAAGGTTAGAATGAAGAATCATTCATTGCTCAACCAAATCAATTGCCAACTAAGATAAAGAAACTGTAATTATCAATCACAGGAGCTTTGGTTTTTAACTTTGCCGAGAAAACAGCAGCAGGAGAGACATTATCTCCAGCAATTGCTTAATATTAACCCAGAGGTTTCTTTCTGGCTATGAGACAAAGTTCAGACTTAAAATATGTAAGATCTACCAGATCTATATTTCCCTTCTACATTTATTACATTTGCATAGACATGCATATTTACCTTTGTGTTTAAGCAGTGCCCACATGTTATTTCAGGAAATGTTTTGAATGAGGCATTCATTCATTCATCCTTTCTCTTCAAGAGAATGGAGAATATGTTTTTTGCAACAGACTCTGCAGACATTTGCCTTATTTAGCATTAAGAAACTTTTTCTTAGTTTAACTAATAAATGAGCCAGGGTGGCGCAGTGGTTAGAGTGCAGTACTGCAGGCTACTTCTGCTGACCGCCAGCTGACTGCAATTTGGCAGATTGAATTTCACCAGGCTCAAGGTTGACTCAGTCTTCCATCCTTCCAAGGTGGGTAAAACAAAGACCCAGATTGTTGGGGGCAATAAGCTGACTCTGTAAACTGCTTAAAGAGGACTGTAAAGCACTGTGAAGCAGTATATAAGTCTAAGTGCTGTTGCTATAAATGCTATTATGGGTCTGGAAGAAAACTGGCCTTGAACAATGTTTGTATCTCCCAGAACATTTATTTATTATTTATGAAACAGTCAGGAGAAATAAATTGCAGTGCTGTATTCTAACCACTATGCTACCATGGGTCATAACTTGTCAATATTTATAAATGAATGTGAAGGTTAATCCACTCAAAAATTAATCTTTTTTCCCCTCACTGGAAGACAGATCTACTCCAAAAGAATAATGAAACCCTCCAACCCCGGGCCCCATCTTCCTAATAATACATTAAATACAATTTGCGTAAAGAAACACCATCCTTGGTAAACTTGGTAAGCATATGACTAAAAAGTCATTCGGCCTTTGGGATGATACTCACAACTTTCCCTCCAGATTTGGCTTCAGAAATACTCATTGTGAATGCTTTGGTCCCTTTGTCATATGTACAGTAATGTTTTATCCAAGCAAATCCTAATGGTCCTAAAAAGAAAAGCAAAAAAGTGGGTTTTTTTTGCAGATCACAAGAACGAGAAATTCATAACAAGGAAACCTTTTACGCTAAAATTTATACTACAGTCATATAGATAAAAGTAAAGGTTCCCCTCACACAAATGTGCTAGTCGTTCCCGTCTCTAGGGGGTGGTGCTCATCTCTGTTTCAAAGCTAAAGAGTCAGTGCTGTCTGAAGACGTCTCCGTGGTTATGTGGCCAGCATGACTAAATGCCAAAGGCGCACGGAATGCTGTTACCTTCCCACCAAAGATGGTTCCTATTTTTCCACTTGCATTTTTTTTATGTGCTTTCAAACTGCTAGGTTGGCAGAAGCTGGGACAAGTAACGGGAGCTCACTTCGTTAAGCAGCGCTAGGGATTCGAACCACCGAACTGCCGACCTTTCTGATCCACAAGCTCAACAGCCATTGAGCCACCGCTCAGTCATGTAAAGTAATAGTATAAAGTAATTTTTATTAAAATATAATTTTACTAATTTATTTATGATTCCCATTTCTAAAGCCACCTCACTTGTAGACAGCTCTGTAGATGAAGCACTGATGATGTTACTTAGTTGGGTATTGAAATGTCTGCAAGAAACCACCAAGCTCAGAAAGACACCAAGGACCCCACATGACTCTGGAAAGTACACAAAATTTTAAAAAAAACCAAAGGGACAAAGCTACTAGCACCAAAAAGAAAATGTCCACCCATGAAATAAGTTTTTCATGGGAGATATGCTAAAAGACAATGTTTTTAGGCGTTTCCCCAAAATTAGCGCCAAGTGTTTTTGAGACACATGGGGAAACTTGGTCTATTTTAATCACCCATCTCAAAATTTCCACACAAAGAGCTATATAAATAAAAATGTAACAAGAGTTTGTTCAAAACAGCTAATCTCTGAAAGTAGTGCACCGATCGCTTCCAAATTTTCACACAATGTTCCTTTCAAATACGGCACCAATTATACACACACACACACACACACACACACACACACACACATATATATTGTGTGGATGTCACACCTGTGCTAGTTAAATGCAACAGAAATGTAAAAAATTGTTAAAAAGATAGGTAGATGGATACAGAGAGAGCAGTGGGCCACAGGTATTATGTCATCCTTTATGACATAAAATACTTTGTCTATAAGATTCAAGGAGAAATACATTAGGTAGGTAGGTAGGCAGCTATAGGATAGAGAGAGGGAGGGAGAAATGCAGTAGGTAGGTAGGTAGAGGGATAGACAGAGGGAGAAATACAGTAGGTAGGTAGGTAGAGGGATAGAGAGAGGGAGAAATACAGTAGGTAGGTAGGTAGGTAGGTGGAGAGAGGGAGAAATGCGGTAGGTAGGTAGAGGGATAGAGAGGGAGAGGGAGAAATATAGTAGGTAAGTAGGTAGGCAGGTAGGTAGGTAGAGGGAGAGAGGGAGAAATACAGTAGGTAGGTAGGTTGGGGGTTATACAGTGGTTGTGTGTACGTGTTTGTGTGTGCAGATGTAGATCTACACACAGATTGGTTGACCATTTAGCCAGACTGGGCCACAGAAACGCGTGGCCGGGAACGGCTAGTAATAAATAAATAAGTTAAGCTAGTCTGCCCTACAGGAGGACAAACACACATTCCCATTCACGCTGCCTAGCCTAAACCAAGATGATCAGAGAACAACAATTGATGCTTTTACTGTATCTCTGAGACCAAAATTACATGTGTGTCATCTTTCTCCCATAGCCTAAACAAATGAGCAAATAATTTCCTCCGCTATGACAGTGTGTCATCGTGGCCTTTCACTGCCTAATGGAGCACCGTGTGGGGGCCTGGCATTTTCCTATGTCCTTGCTGTCCTCTTAATAATGTCCAAGGTAATTTCCGCTTAACAGAGACCTTTGGGATGGAGGGGTTGCCTTTTATTATTACCAGTTAATTAAAAGATAGGGGGGAAAAACAGCTCAGAGCAAACTGTCGCTGTTATGAAGCAGGCCAGGCAGCCTTGGAAAATCATCGTGAGGGAAAAGGGTAAAATTTTTTGGCCACTTAGATGCTGTTTAATAGGTGGGAAGGGCAACACATTTCAGTCAGACAATCATAACTTCAAGCTACTTGATCCTTGCTGCTTTTAGGCAGCTGAACATCACAATTCCAGAGTCATTAATTTAACAATCATTTTCATGTGGTCACGCAATATTGAGGGGGGGGGGGGGAAATCAAATGGATATATCTGACAGATGTCCCAGGAACAACCATGCTCTTGCTCTTTAACATGGGATACAATGATGGTAACTCCTAGGGAAGCTAATAAAAACTTCAGCCATTTGATGGCATCTTGAAATATGCAAAGGGCTTGCTTATAAAATCTATTTTGCTATTACAAAATCCCTGTGCTTATTGGTTACTTTTCTCTAATGATTTATAATATACATCAGTTCTAGCATTCGGTCTTTCTACCTCAGTGTGCAGGTGCCTTATCTTTCTAGTAAAATCTGATATTTTTCTAAAATATGGACATCCAATAGTAAAATAGTAAATCTTTCAACAAAAGGTCTTCTACAGGTGCATTGATGTAGTCTGATAATAATAGGAATAATAATATCATAGAACAAAGCAAAGGTAGTACTAATAACAATAAGCACGTTGGGTACAATCCCAAAACAACGGGAATTTGAACACCTTTGGCATTGACAAATTCACCACCAGTCAATTACCAAAGGCAGCTTTAGTCAGAACAGCTTACACCCTGCTATGATATCTCTAACACAGGGCTGGATCCGGTCCGTGGGGTTCTTAGATCTGGTCTACGGGGCCGCCCTGGAAAAAGCAAAGGACCGATCCGCGGTGCCTCTGCTAGCAAAAATGGAGCCCAGGAGGGACACGCGCTGGCAGAATGCTAGCAAAACAAACTACTAGCAAAAGTGGCATTTGATCACATGAGTTGCATCAAGCTGGCCACACACACTCTGGCCTTGTCCCCCCCCCCCCCCCAGGCCCCCCAAGGTCTACACAACCCTGATGCGGCGCTCAATGAAATTGAGTTTGACACCCCTGCTCTAACACTACAAAAACCTCAGCATCTGCCTATCCCAGATCCTTGGGAAAGACTTGATGGGTAAAAACGCCAAATCTAGTCTCAACATCAGGCTGACTGCGCAACTAACCATTATAATGGAAAAGAATATAGACAGTTTTCAACTTACAATCATTATTTAGCGCCTGCTAGAAGTTACAATGGCACTGACAAAAAATGACCCATGACGGCTTGACAACCACAAAACCCACAGGTCATGTGATCAAAATTCGGGAGCTTGGCAACTGGCTTGTATTTATGACAGTTTTGGAATAACTGGAATTATTCCCGTCCTGGAATAATGTGATCACTGTTTGCGATCTTCTCAGCTGGTTTCTGACAAGGGGAACTTGGGTTTCCGTAACAACTGCATGATTCAGTTAACACCGGCAGTGAATCAACTACGACTGGAGCAAAAAAAGGTCGTAAAAATGAGCACAACTCATTTAACAACTGCCTTGCTTAGCAACAGAAATTCTGGTTCTAATAGTATATTGAGGACTGCCAGTACATACAGTATAATGTGTCTTTAACTGTATGATATGTTAACTTGTGGTTAACGTCTTGTGTGGCCTATTGACTACTCACGCTTCTCTTGGATGTAGAGGTAGCCCTCCATAGTCCACTGGCTTGGTGGCCTGTAATCCTGGCTGGCAGACTTCATTCTCTGCATAAGTCGTTCCACTTCCTGACGCGTGCTTTCAAAATTATTCCTGGTCTAAGGAATCAGACAGAGAAAAAGAAAGAGGATTATATCACATTCTGAATAGAATCAATTATATACGCATTCTATTCAGAATGTGATTTAGTACAATTAGTAGTTTACTTCTGCATAAATCATTTCTATCTAAAATTTCTAAAGCAGAACTATAAGTGAGCATTACAAAGGTTTTGATTGTATGTAATGTATTTTTCCCCCTTTTGCATCCATCCCGAACTGATTATGGTCTTCTCATATTCTCTTATAGCTGTCTCTCTTCCCCCGGAAAACATTCAAACATATAACCTACTGCTTGCTATTGTAAGTATTACACAGGGGTGGGTACCTGCCAGTTCTAACCTCTTCGATAGAAGAAGATCCACAAATCTACAGTGCCGGTTAGAACCGGTTCCAGCTCCCTCCCCCCGCCTGTCCGCACATCATCAAGATGAAGAGCAAGAGGAGGAATTCCGGGAGTTGAAGTCCACAAGTCTTAAAGCTGTCAAGTTTGAACACCCCTGGGGGTTTTTTCCCCTAAAGGGTTAGGGGTGCAAAGGTCTTGTAACGTGACAGCTTTAAGACTTGCGTGCTTCAAATGCTAGAGTTCCTGAGCCAACATTTTGGTTGCTAGGCAAGAGCGTTGTTAAGTGAGTTTCACCACATTTTACAAGTTGGCCATGCCCACTCAGTTACATGACTGCCAAGCCACTCCCACCTGGTCACATGGCTGGCAAGCCACTCCCACAAAGCAGGCCACAACTACAGAAGAGGTTCTAAAAAATTTTGAAACCCACCAATGGTATTACAGCCCAAGCAAAGTCTACAGCCGTAATGGTGAACCTGTGGCATGCAGAGCCCTGTCTGCGGGCATGGCTGTCGCCCCAGCCCAGCTCTACCGCACATGTGCATGCGCCTCCTGCCTGCCAAGTGGTCTCCGGGTCTCTGCCATGCATGTGCAAGGGAGGCACTCGCATTGCATTTTGGGGGCTCATGCAGTGCCCCCGTGCCCCGATTTTGCTTCCAGGTTGAGCAGGAGGACTTCAAGGCACAGAATGGGGCACGGGGGGCATGCGGCACCCCATGCCCTGTTTTGAGCCTGGAAGACCTCCTGCACCAACCTGGAAGTCAAAAATGGTCGAGGGTATGGGGGAGAAGGCGTGTATGTGTGTGTGTGTGTGTGTGGGTGTCGCATGCACATTGCGTTATGGGTGCTTTCGGCACATGACAACAAAAAGGTTAGCCATCACTGGTCTACAGCTTGTCAACATTTTTTCCAATTACTTTATGACTTTTCATTCAAGACTTCTTCGTGAGCTTTATTCTTATCAAAGCACACATTAAAAACTGCAAGTGCAAATGATATGGGATAAGTGCCTTCAAAGGCCATTAAGGAAATATGTACAGCTAGGCCTCGACTTACGACCATAATTGAACCCAAAATTTATGTTGTTAAGACAGACATTTGTTAAGTGAGTTTTGTCCCGTTTTACAACCTTTCTTGCCCCAGTGGATAAGTGGGTAAGTTAGTAATACGGTTTTTAAGTGAATCTGTTTTCCCCATTGACTTTGCAAGTCAGAAGAATGGGATCACGTGACCCCAGGACACTTTAACTGTTATTTATTTATTTATTTATTTATTTTAAATTTATATCCCGCCCTTCTCCACGAAGGACCCAGGGCGGCGCACAGGAAAATTTAAAAACATACAAAATACAATAAATATAATTTAAAAAACTATTAAATAACCTATCCTGCGCTAAAACCAAATTTTAAAAACCCAATTTAAAACTACCTAAAAGTCCCCATGGGAGGTTAGGCTAGGCCGGCTTGTTGAAACAAATATGTCTTAAGACATTGGCGGAAGAGGCGGAGGTCGGTGATGGTACGTAATTCAGGGGGTAGGTCATTCCAAAGGGCTGGGCCCGCCACAGAGAAGGCTCTTCCCCTGGGTGTCGCCAGTCGGCATTGTCCGGCCGACGGCACCCTGAGAAGGCCCTCTCTGTGGGAGCGTATCGGTCTAAGGGATGTATGGGGCAGGAGGCGGTCTCGCATATAACTAGGCCCCGAGCCATGGAGCGCTTTAAAGATAGTTGTCAGAACCTTGAAGCGCACTCGAAAAACCACAGGAAGCCAATGCAGCTCGCGCAGGATCGGTGTTATGTGGGAGCATCTAGTGGCTCCCATAATCACCCGCGCGGCTGCGTTTTGGACTAGCTGTAGCTTTCGAGTGCACCTCAAGGGAAGCCCCATGTAGAGAGCATTACAGTAGTCGAGTCGGGACGTCACGAGAGCTTGAGTGATTGTGCGAAGGGCAGCCCGGTCCAGTAAGGGGCGCAATTGGCGCATCAGGCGTACCTGATGAAACGCCCCCCTGGCCACGGCCGCCACATGGTCCTCCATGGACAGCCGGGAATCCAGGAGGACACCCAAATTGCGCGCCCTCTCCACGGGGGCCAGTGTTTCGCCCCCAATGGCCAGAGTTGGTGTAATCTGGCTGAACCGGGGTGCCGGAAACCACAGCCACTCAGTCTTGGCAGGGTTGAGCCTGAGTTTGTTACCACCCATCCAGATCCGTACGGCCTCCAAACACCGGGACAGCACTTCGGCGGCATCGTTGGGGTGGTTTGGGGTGGATATGTACAGCTGGGTGTCATCAGCGTACAGATGGTACTCCACCCCAAAACCACGGATGATCTCACCCAGCGGCTTCATATATGTGTTGAAAAGGAGGGGCGAGAGGACCGACCCCTGAGGAACCCCACATAAGAGAGGCCTCGAGGTCGACCTCTGCCCTCCCGTCAACACATATTGCGACCGACCAGAGAGGTAGGATGAGAACCACCGCAAAACGGTGCCTCCCAACCCCAACCCCCCCAGTCGGTGCAATAGGATACCATGGTCGATGGTATCAAAAGCCGCCGAGAGGTCTAATAGGACTAGGATAGAGGAATAACCTCTATCCCGCGCCCTCCAGAGATCATCAACCAACGCGACCAATGCCGTCTCGGTGCTGTGACCGGGTCGGAAGCCGGACTGGCGCGGGTCTAGATAATCAACTTCCTCCAGGTGTCGCGGAAACTGTTGGGCTACCACACTCTCGACAACATTCACCAAAAAGTGAAGGTTGGAGACCGGACGATAGTTCTCTAATAAAGCTGGGTCCAGGGACGGCTTCTTGAGGAGGGGCCTCACTACCGCCTCTTTCAAGACGGCAGGCAAGGACCCCTCACTCAAAGATGCGTTGACAATGCCCTGGAGCCAGCCTCGTGTCGTCTCCCAGGATGCCAGTACAAGCCAGGAGGGACACGGGTCCAATAAACATGTGGTCGCCCTAAGTTTCCTTGACAACCTGTCCATATCCTCGGTGGTAACAAAGTCAAACTCCTCCCAAGAAGGAACCTCAAGACTAGTCTCGGACAGTCCCACAGGACCACTGTCGATGGAGGGTAGCTCATTCCGAATCCGAGTGATTTTTTCCTGCAGATAAATCCCAAATTCCTCTGCTCGCCCTTGCAGAGGGGCTTCCCGCGGCCTCTGATGAAGGAGGGAGCGGGTCACCCCAAACAGGGCGGCAGGGCGGTTATCTGCGGATGCAATAAGGGTGGCACAATACTCACGTTTGGCCACCCTTATCGCCACTAAGTAAGCCCTAATATGGGTTCTCACTAGTGTTCGGTCGGCTTCGGAGCGAGAGGATCTCCATCTGCTCTCTAGGCATCTCTTGTGGCGTTTCATCCCCCGAAGCTCCTCGGTAAACCAAGGAGCCTGGGTGATTCGCCGCCGCAAGAGAGGCCGCAAGGGCGCGACTCGGTCCAAGGCCCCCGCGGCCGCACTTAACCATGCGGCCACTAGGTCCTCAGTCGAGTCGCGGGGCAGGGTCACAGGAATTGGCCCAAGCTCCCTCTGGAACCTTTCCGGGTCCATTAGAAGCCTGGGGCGGAACCATATAGGAATATCCGGTTCCGCCTCCCCGCGGTGAGGTGTAGCGATTGGAAAGTCCAGCCGAAGGAGAGCGTGATCTGTCCATGACAAGGGAGTGATGGCTAGGTCCCCTATTCCCAGATCACAACTCCACTGTCCCGAGACAAAGATGAAATCCAGTGTGTTTCCTCCCTCGTGAGTGGGGCCTAAAACTACCTGGGTCAGGTCCATGGCCGTCATGGAGGCCATGAACTCCCGAGCTGCTCCAGAGGCTTCGCCTGCCGACGAATATGAGCCAGTCTCCAGCATCTGAATTTTGATCATGTGACCATGGGGATGCAGCAATGTCCGTAAGTGTGTAAAAAGGCCATAAGTCACTTTTTTCAGTGCCGTTGTAAATTCAAACAGTCACTAAATGAACTGTTGTAAGTTAAGGATTGCCTGCAGCTGCATGAGCTGTGGTAGCACAGTGGTTAGAATGCAGTATTGCAGACTCCTGATTCAAGGTTGACTCAGCCTTCCATCCTTCCGAGGTCAGTAAAAAAGGACCCAGATTATTGGGGGCAATAGGCTGGCTCTGACCAAGTGCTATCGCATTTAATAGAACTATTCTTCCTAACATCTAAAGAACTTAAGTGTTGTGGCCCGCCAGCGGCCAGCAGATCTGGCAACAGATTTGGACAGTGGAGATTGGAGAGGAACATGGGCCAGTCCTGGAGTCTGGGGAAGATTCTGATGACGCTCTGTGTCGGAGGCAGAGAGGGGGCCAGAGCCACCTGACAGTTA
Organism: Rhabdophis nuchalis; assembly: GCA_039707465.1. Taxonomy (NCBI): domain Eukaryota; kingdom Metazoa; phylum Chordata; class Lepidosauria; order Squamata; family Natricidae; genus Rhabdophis; species Rhabdophis nuchalis. Next base: position 51,634,608 of record CM077649.1, read on the forward strand.
TCAGCTGCCTTTGGAGTTGGACATCAGTGGGGCAGACGAACATCTGGAGCCTGTTCCCAGTGTGCAGATATGCAGGGTTGCCAGGAGAAGCAAACAGCTAAGGAACAAGGGTCGTCTCAGAAGTAAAGCCATAGGTGGATGGTGAATGTCCCCTCCCATAGGGAATAAAGAGGAGCGAAGGGGGAGTGGAGTTTGCAGGAGACAAACAGTTCAATTCATTAGAGTGCAGATCTGTTCCTGACTTCTTGCCAAGTATTGTCTGCTACAGAGTGGCGTTTGGAAGATATCGACCTGGCAGCTCTCCAACCCTGATAAAGGTCTGTAGTTGTGAAATCTCTTGAAAGACTGTTGGCTAGGTGAGGAATTCACTTTAAACTAAATAAGGGGAGGTCTATCAGGATGAGGAGTCGGCTTCGTGCTTTTGGGAAGCCTAGATCAGAACACTAATATATTAATGTATCTGCCTTTATAACTCCTCTGAGTACAAATGGCTATTAATAAGCAAACTATATGCTGTATCTGAAGGGAATGCTAGTATTGTATATTAGTGTACAAGTAGCTAGTATAGTAGTGTTGCAGATCTCCATTAGTGCGCGTGATGAAAACAAAACTATATTTTTTTCAAGTACAGATATAGAATCTCTGCTCTGCTAATAAAATAAAAAGTGGCCTTGGGGAATATTTATTATTTTTAGCTCAACACCAAATAAGCCAAAAAGAAACCCAGGAATTAATGAGTTTTTCCCCTCTCTCTTTCAACTTACTGTTGAAGATGACATCTTTAACACTAAATGCAGCTGCTTTGAACAAGGTCAGCAACTGGCACTGAATCATTGTGATCTGTAACCAGAGTTGTGGGATTGAGCTAATTGAACAACGACATGTAGATTTTTCCTCAGCGGTTTGGCTAAAATGAATCTCCCCTTTGCTCTTTCAAAGTATAACGTTAGAGCAACAGTGACCCCTGGTGCTTTTAAAATCAACAGTTTAGATGTGATCTTAATACACACTTTCCTTTCGCTCTCTGTGGTCAGATTTTATAATTCTGTTGAGGGGACATAAAATATGCAACAGTAAATATGAAATTTTTGCATCCTCGGTTTTGAATTGTTGACATTTGGATGTTTGTAGGAGGTTCCTTGTTTTCTCTTCCTCTCTTAATTCAGAGATTAAAAAAACTTCTATTTATATGTTCTTTCCTTCTAGGCAGCAATCCCAAAGGTAAGACAGATGACAACACAAGAGTTAAATGTATTTTGAGGACTGATATCCACAATACTTCATTCTCTTCCATCATGTATTAATAAGCTATTCAGCACGAAGCATATTTTCATCCTAATAGTTTTTGTTATACATTCTTATACATTTCAGTTATCTGTCTATGGACATTCTCAGTCATCCGGGTCATGGTTGTCTCAAAGGTGCTTTTTTCAATTGGACTTTCTTGTTTTTTCTTTGAAGACGTTGCGCTTCTCATCCAAGAAGCTTCTTCAGCATCTTGAAGAGAAGCGTCGTCAAAGAAAAACTAGAAAGTCCAGTTGCCTCTTGAAAAAGTACTTTTGGGACATTCTAGTCGTTTTGGGATTAAGGTGGAAGTGTATGTGAGTGGGGTGGGGGTGGGGGGTGGAACTACATTAAACTATAATAAATATAAAATGCATCTTATGGCATATTCACTCCCGTTTATTAAAATTATGTTTCCACATGTCCTGATGTCAATTAAAATTGCTGAATTCAATGTGGAGTCTATAGATTCCAACGGACTCAAAAGCCTCAGAAGCCTCATAAGGATCTGCTACAATGTTTCTCAACCTTGGCAACTTGAAGATGTCTGGACTTCAACTCCCAGAATTCACCAGCCAGCGAATGCTGGGACTTGAAGTCCGGACATCTTCAAGTTGCCAAGGTTGAGAAACACTGATCTACTACAATGATAGTTAACTTTTTTGTTGTCGCGTGCCCACAGCCATAATGCAATGTGCGCGTGACACCCCTCCCGCATGCCTTGCCCCCTGTGCATGTGCCCATGATCCCCACACACACGCATGTGCATCTGCGACCTACTGAGACCAAAAATGGGGTGTCATGGGCGCATGCACAGGGGGCAGGGCATGCGGGAGGGGTGTCACGCTGCCCCCCCATGCTCCCCCTCCACTTGCGCATCCATGGCAGAGACCCAATAATCAGCTGGGCAGCGGGAGGCATGTGCACATGCACGGTGGAGCTGAGCTGGGGCGGCGGCTCACATGCCCACAGAGAGGGCTCCACGTACCACCTGTGGCAGGCGTGCTATAGGTTCGCCGTCCCAGATCTAGTAAATTAAATTGTTAAGACAGACGTTTGTTATGTGAGTTTTGCCCCATTTTACAACCTTTTTTTTTGCCACGGTGGTTAAGTGACTCACTGCCGCTACAGTGAGTGAGTAATACGGCTGTTAACTTTTTATAGAAATCTCATAAAAATGGGAGGTTGGCACGCTGCAGAACAAAATTCTACTCTCAGCATTTTTATTTTCAGAATACATCTGGACTTCTAACAGGTCAGTAAGAAAAAGAAAAATAATAATAATAAAAACGGATGATCAAAGCACATGTTCTGCTTTGAAGTGAGTCCATTTGTGGAGCAAAACAATAAATAGGAAGATGGGTAGCAGATTACATTCCATTTATGCAGTGCTTTTTAGCTGTATATAACCATACTACACGTAGTTTTCAACTTACAACAGTTTATTTAGTGACCGCTTGAACTTACCATGGCACTGAAAAATATACTTATGACCATTTTTCACACTCTTTCGCATCCCTGTAGTCACATGATCAAAATTCGGGGCACCTGGCAACTGGCTCATATTTATGACGACTGCAGGGTCCCAGGGTCATGTTTATACTTTTGCGACTTTTCTGAGCCCAAAATTTAGGTTGCTAAGTGAGAAATTTGTTAAAAGTGAGTTTTGCCCCATTTTACAACTTTTCTTGCCACAGTTGTTAAGTGAATCTGGTTTCCCCATTGACTTTGCTTGTCTGGAGGTTGCAAAAATGGATCACATGACCTGGGGCACAGCAACTGTCATGAATGTCAATCACATGACCATAGGGATGCTGCAATGGTCATAACTCTGAAAAATGGCCATAAGCCATTTTTTTCAGTGCCGTTATAACTCTGAATGGTCACTAAGTGAACGGTTATAAATTGAGGATTACCTGTACTCGCTTATAATTTAGGAATATTAAATTCGATTTTCCAAGGTAGAGACCTGAAATGTCTGTTCCTTGGAATTATAATTTATAATTGGTGGTTTTAATGGTTTTTTTTAAATATTCTAAGCTGTCTAGAATCACGAGATGGGAGGCAAATAAATTTCAAAATAAATAAATGTAAATAAGCAATTGCAGGAAAGTTTGCGCATTTATGCCTGAAACTATTCATTTTATTTTCCAGAGGTTTCAACATTGTAACTGAATTGGGCAGTCATCATAAAGGTATTCAATTATTCAAAAAACGCTAGTAAATGAAATTTAGCCTTACATTCTGCAAATTGAACTGCAACTGTTGCTTGTATGGTGCAAATTCCTGGGCCAGCTCGTATCCCTCATGGTAAAATGTAAATAATCCCTGAAGAAATGCCAAAAGCTGGAAAAAAAGAACAGAAAAACGATAAAAACGAGAACAAAACAAAACAGAATCAAAACCCAAACGAAGCGTTTAAAATTCATTTTATCCATCGTGTAACTGAAAGAACAAGAATCAATGTCTGTGACGATATTAGGAGGACAAAATGTGAAAGCAAAACACGGTTTCTTTCTTTGGCTTTTTCAAAGAAGAAGTGAGATTTTGATGCATCATTCAAAGCATATAGTTTGTTAGTCCACCTTCAAAGCTGGTTGCTAGCACAAAGAGTTGGTGAGCACAAGTATTCTGGTTTGTAGCTATCCAGTGGTGGGTTCCGGATCCCAGTGTCAACCAATACGGTGCAACGGGGCCGGGCATCCCCCACATGCACGTGCGCAGGGCACGCATGCGTACTTACTGCTCGGCGGAGCATCGCACAGGCGCCATATGCTCCGTGCGCGGAAGCCCCGATTGGCTCAAATACAAGTGAGGGGCAGGCGGGCAGGTGGGCCCTCCGGAGCACTGTACTGAACGGTACCTGGTGCTCCCAGCAGGTACCTGGTGCTCTCAGCAGGCACCGTACCAGGGCGTACCGGTATTAGGAAGTAGGACAGCAGAAGAAAATAGAAAACAACAAGGCCAAGCTGCAAGTCAGAGATGTCCAACCTTGCCAACTTTAAGACTTGTGGACTTCAACTCCCAGAATTCCCCAGCTAGCAAGTTGTCAAAGATAACCCTATTGCAGGGCAAGGATAGAATGGAAAATTGCCTGGTCTGAAGGAATTAGGTAAGCCAGGAAACAACATGAAAGGTAAATAGGGAGAGAGAAAAGAAGAGAAAGAGACCCAAAAATAAAAGCTGGAGTTGCACCTTATTGAAAATAATTACCGTAATAACACATTGGGTCCAGTGATGAATTCCTACCGGTTCGGATCAGTTCGGCTGAACCGGTAGTAGTTTGGCAGCCTGGGTCACTGGAAGCAGCAGCGACCCAGTCCTGCCTTGCCCCCGAACTAGTTCCCTGAACAGCACCTATGGCGCCGCCATCTTGTGTTTCAGTTCTGTGCATGCGCAGAACTATTTTAATTGCATTACGCATGCACAGCGTGCACATGAGCGAACCGGCAGTAGTGCCTGCCAGAACACATCCCCGATTGAGTCTGAATATTCACCATAACTACAGAGACCATGCAGCATTGGCTGTGATATTTTAAGTCTTCTATTAACAGCAGATACTTCATAGACCTGTCCCAAAGTGACAACTTGATATCTAAAACTAGTACACAGGTTTACACATGTGGTGGGAGGTATTGCACTGTCTCCAGTCCAGATTGTGGCAAAAGGCTGAGATTCAGGAAAAACATCCAAAGTAAGACCAAAGTTAAGACCAGCTTCCAATTAACCAGAGTATCGTTTTTTTAAAGCAGTGAGCAAGACTTTCATTAAGCCTTTTATCAATTTAAGCATTGTTAATGCTTGTTAATACCGCTAATTTCAGCATCAAGGTTGAAGTTTTGTTTTTATTTTGCAAATGAATTGTAATCTTCCTTAATTTTTCTGCTGTCCATCTTTTGGTAAAACCCACTGTGCTCCTTAGTATCAAGGTGAGATTTCCATGTCAGCTCAGATTATGTATGTGTTATGTTTTTAAATGTCTCCTTAATCTTGGACAACTCCTGACACTAGATGGCAGCCATGGCAAATTTATAGTGAAGATCTGCTACATCTCTTATAAAGAATATATTTTTCAGAAATCCCTACTTCAAACACTTTTGTCAATAAAAGTCCTATACCAAAACATAGGCTCTCAGGGACCTGATACATGCAGAGTCACTTCTAAACAAGAGGGGCGGCAAGTAAATTTAATAAATAAATAAATAATGTTACTCTGGGTCATTATTATGTGAGAAACAGAGCTGTATGAATCATCCAGCAACTAATAATAATAATAATAATTTATTAGATTTATAAACCACCCCCTCTCCCCGAAGGGACTCGGGGCGGTGTACAGGAAAATTAAAAAACCATATAAAAATATACAATACACTCAAAGTTAAAAGCGAATTAAACTACCCTGTACTAAAAATTTAAGAACATTAAAATTACTACCCATTAAAACCCAATAAACAATTTGAGAAAACAGACTGGGGCGAGAAGCGTAAATTAGGCCAAGCCGGCCTGATGGAACAAATAGGTTTTTACTTTTTGGCGGAAGGCGCGGAGGTCCGTGGTCGTTCTGTTGATGCAAGTCCTGCATTAAGGAATATAAATGGTTCTAAGGCAGGGGTGGTGAACCTTTTCAGCAGAAACCAGAAGAGCAGCCAGACGGTGCGCATCTGTGCAGACGCATGCGCACCGGCCACCTAGTCTTCTGATTTCTGGTGCGCATATGCACAAGAAGATCAGCTGGCCAGTGTACATGCCGGAAACCAGAAGAGCAGCCGCCCGGTGTGCACATGCGCACTGGGCGGCTACTCTTTGTGTTTCCAATGCTCCCGCGTGGGTGAAGACCAGCTGGCCCATGCATCAGAACCCAGAAGAGCAACAGGCAACGGTTCACGTGCCCAGCGAGATGGCTCTGGGTGCCACTTCCAGCATGCGTGTCATAGGCTCACCATCAGGGTTCTAAGGTGTCTCCACAGATCTTCCATCAGTTGGAGACTGAGAATTGTGAGGATTTCAGACATGGATCTTGAATAATCTCAGACACCTCTACCTGAATTCATATATAGTCTTAAGATAGGTTGGAAAGTGGGGAAATAAATAACACTGTCACCAGTAAGCAGGAAGAGAAATTAACTTTCTAGCTAGGTCCTATACCAGTAATGGCAAACCTATGGCATGCGTGCCACAGGTGGCACACAGAACCCTCTCTGCGGGCAGGTGAGCCATCACCCCAGCTCAGCTCCACCACGCATGCGCCTCTCACTAAGCAGCTGATTTTCGGGTCTTTGCTGCGTATGCGCTGGGGCGGGGTGCATGTGGGAGCCACGCGTGCATGCATGGGGGCGGGTGGGTCATGCACACATGCACGTGATAGGGTGGGGAGCACAGGGGGGTGCAGCGCTCCCCCTGGCAGCCCGTTTTTGCTCCCAGGAGGCTGCAGGGAGGCCTACTAGGCCCAAAGTAGGGGGGGGTGACACGTGTATGCCTGGGGGAGCGGGTGCACATGCACAGGGTGGAAGAGAGTGCGGGGGGGGGGGTGTCACGCGTTCATTGCATTATGGGTGTGGGCAAGCAAGCACGCGTTGTCGTGCACATGTGTGTTTTCGGCACAGGACGACAAAAAGGTTTGCCATCCCTGTCCTATACAGTGTCCTTTGGTGATGGAATATCGTTTGAATTCCCAGGAGAGGGGGGGGGGGATGCATTTTGAAAAAGTAAAAGTTAGCACAGTTTAGAGCAGGAGTAGTCAACCTTTTTGTAGCTACCGCCCACTTTTGTATCTCTGTTAGTAGCAACATTTTCTAACCGCCCACCGGTTTCACAGTAATTGTGATTTTATGAAAACCTAATGAAAATGTTTTCAAATAATGCTATGAAACTTTTAAAAAAGTCTATTAAATTAGAAAAGAGGAAAGTGCTTCAGTATCGGACAAAACCCCTACCGCCCACCACGAAAGCTAGAACGCCCACTAGTGGGCAGTAGGGACCAGGTTGACTACCACTGGTTTAGAGAATGAGAATTAATAATAATAATAATAATAATAATAATAATAATAATAATAATAATAATAATAATAATAATAATAATAATAATAATAATAATAATCTTTACTGTCATTGTAATAATATTGTAATAAAATTACAATGAAATTGGTTTGAGCGCCGTGCCAACACTTGCACCAGGTGGGATACAGACAGCAGTGACAGTCACAACAGGAATCTCTCCAGGCAAACGAAAAGGCCGACAAATGACATCCCTTCTCTAATGGATCCCAGGATATATGTTTCATGGTGCAAGGAACTGCTTTAGTTTGCCAAGACTTCTGCCTACGGGCGAGGAACCATAAAGGAAACTAGTTAGAAGAGTCTTCATCTTTCCTATTTTTTGGAGCCTGACATACTTTAGACAGAGTTTCTCTGTATCTTGAGTAATGTGTACACGGTTGAGCAGTCTCCCTACCCTACTGTGGCAGCAAGATATTTTTCATTCCATTATTGCCAACCACAGGTGTCTTCAGGAACCAACACATTCACCGAAATGAGAAAAACAGTGTCATGCCATCATGATGCCAGTTCTACTACCCCTTTCATGCATCAACAACGAAACTGCTGTTGCCATCTTCCCCTTTGTTTAGTTGTGCTGCTCCCAACAAAAGTCTGATTTTTGCCACTTTCCAGAACTGATTTCTTTTTTTGGGGTTTCTTTCTTTCTTTCTTTCTTTCTTTCTTTCTTTCTTTCTTTCTTTCTTTCTTTCTTTCTTTCTTTCTTTCTTTCTTTCTTTCTCTCTCTCTCTCTCTCTCTCTTTCTTTCTCTCTCTCTCGCTTTCCTTTCTTCCTTCCTTGCCTTTCTTTCTTTCTTTCTTTCTTTCTTTCTTTCTTTCTCTCTTTCTCTTTCTTTCTTTCTTTCTTTCTTTCTTTCTTTCTTTCTTTCTTTCTTTCCTTCCTTTCCTTCCTTCCTTCCTTTCTTTCTTGTTTTTTCTTTTGAAGACGTTTCTCTTCTCATCCAAGAAGCTTCTTCAGCTCTGATAGGACAGTAGGGAATGGGCAGTGGGTCCTGTCAGAGCTGAAGAATCTTCTTGAATGAGAAGAGAAACGTCTTCAAAAGAAAAAACAACAACAAGAAAGTCCAGTTCCCTCCTGAAAAAGCACCTTTGGGACAACCATGACCTGGATGACTGAGAATCGCTACAGACTTATAAAGAGCACATTCAAAAAGCTTGGGATATCTTTAGAAGACTTGAGTCAATGTCTAATGAGTCATCAAGTAGGCATTTACCATGTAATTACTAAGTTACCATATTTTTCAGAGTATAAGACGCACCGGAGTATAAGACGCACCAAGATTTTGAAAAGGCAAATTTTAAAAAACCCAAGTCTTTGCACTCTGCAGACCTGCCAAAAATGGACCGTTTTTTGCTCAATTTTGCCCTCCCCAGCCCCCAGGCGCACTCTGGAAGCCTCCTAAAGGCTATGCACAGCCATTTTTGCAAAGGGGGCAGGGTTTCAGGAGGCCAAAAATGCTGTATTCAGTGTATAAGTTGCACCCAGATTTTCACCCTTTTTTAAAAGAGAAAAAGGTGCATCTTATACTCTGAAAAATACGGTAGCTTTTAACAAATTTAGGTTCTTAAAAGTAAGCGCCATCATTTTTTTGCTAGAGGTATATCAACAGCAGAATATATTTTATTATATGAGCAATATGATATCTTCAAATTACTCTCAAAATTAACCTAGTTACCAAATTTTAAACCAATTGCCGCATGTTAACACTAGCCCAGAGATTTACTGCAGAAGTTGATCTAGAAATAACCAAGCTGTTTTGAGTCTGATTAATTTATTTTAGAAAAGGATGCTCCTGTGAGAATCCTCCTATGAGAAACTGTGCACTTCTTTATTACAACTTGACCTTGAGATGTTCAGAAAATAATCACTCTTGTTTGCAAATTTAACTTTGATCATGCTTTAGTCTTTCACCTCAACTTATTGCCTTTCTTTTTCTGCTTTGGTCGATAGCATTATTCAGATCTTTAAAACAGGAGATACTTCAAAGTATTTAAATGCACTTTTATTGCATTTGTCCAAGAGATGCTTATTGCATGTTTTCACTTTCTTTAGGCTGTCTGAGCACTTTTTCCAAGCTTTTACCCCGTGGTCAGATGGCCAATAAAAGTGAGTACCGTAAGTAAGTAAATACAGGAAGGAAGGAAGGAAAGAAGGAAGGAAAAAAGAAAGAAGGAAGGAAGGAAGAAAGGAAGAAAGAAAGAAAGAAAGAAAGAAAGAAAGAAAGAAAGAAAGAAAGAAAGAAAGGATTGATTCATGCTTCATCCACATTCTTTTGACATTTTCTCTGCTTTCAGTGAGTTCAATTTTTTATTTTTAGGGCTTTTTTAAAAAAATGCACAAAATTTGTCAAAAAATTACTCCTGTGCTAAGCAAGAACCTGTAGCAATTGGGAGAAATAGTGCTGACTTATGCACCACTTGCCAAGCCTTTATAAAATAGATTTCTTATAGACATTTTTATTTTACAGCTGGGCAACATTTTGGGAATAAGAACTTAAAATTGCAGGTCCCTGAGCATCAATAAATCAACAACTCCATAGGTATTACGTATTATGACTATGGTTTCCTCACTGAATCTTGTGGAGTTATTAAAAAAAAATCAATTCTTATGGCTTCCATATTGAAGGAACTATCAGAGTAGATCCTCCGTCTATTTGCTTCTAAGATTGTTGTTGTTAGTTGCGAAGTCATGTCCGACCCATCGCGACCCCATGGACAACGTTCCTCCAGGCCTTCCTGTCCTCCACTATCCCTCGGAGTCTATTTAAGCTCAAGCTGACTTCTAAGATACGGTGTTAAAATGAAGTGGGTGAGGAAAAACATAAATAAAAAATGGCAAGGTTTGAAAATGTGGTGCACTCTACTTTGATCCATGTGCCATATTTGATTCCAATGGAAGCAGCAGCATGTTGACAGAGAAGATTGAAAAAAAAATGGCATCTTGGATAAGAAACAATACTCCAGATCAGGGCTCATGGGCTGGATCCGGCATACGGGGTGCTTAGATCTGGGCCGCAGGGCTGCCCTAAGACTGGCCTGCAGTGCTTCTGCCAGAAAAAATGGAGCTCCATTTTTACTGGTAGAGGGTTGCAGGAGACCATTGCAGCTGAAAATGGAGCCTGTGAAGGCTGCGCATAGCCCTCCCAAGCTCCATTTTCACTGACAGAAGGCAGCAGGAGGCCGTTGCAGCCGAAAATGGAGCCCGCGAGTGCTGCCCTCAATGAAATCGAGTTTGACATCCCTGATCCAGATGGACTTTAATAGTTTACCAGACCTAAATGAACATGTGCCATTATTTCCTTTTATTTCTTCCTTTTTAGACTTCAGGAAATTATCAGAAACAGAACTGTTTAGAGGTGCATTTGATGTACAGATGTTGCTATCTATTTTTATGGATTTTTGGATGGCTGCTTCAGGATTTTTCATGTAACTTAATTGTGAGAACTGCTTAGTTACGGTTGTATTTGTAGTTATGAAATTGTAATTGTAGTGTGGAAATTTTATTATTATGACTGCAGCCCCCTAGGAATTTCTCAACTCTGGTGGACAAGAGAGCTAATCAATCAATCAGGAAGTAAGCAGGCATTTTGTGTGGAAATATTACCCAAAGGTATTGCCTGTCTTTTGAAACTAAGGCCTCAAGGATGTTGGGAAATATAGCATATTATCATCAAGCATCTCATTGACCGTATATTTAAGAATTGGGGAAGAGGATACCTCTAGTCTAAGCAGATGTGTTTGGATGCAACTATGGATATGGTATGGAAATTTCCATGTCTGCAAATTTCTATCTACCCATCCTAGAGATGCTAACTTTGCTTTAGCAAATTTTATAGTGTCTTGTGTTGCTGTAAAAGGTTCCTGCTGCAGAATATCTATAGCACTAGATATTATAGTGTGGCATCCACAGCTTTCTTTTGATGGATGAATGGCATCTTGTTGACACAATAAGGACCCAATCTGTTACCCATTTGAACACAAAATGTACAGGTACAGTATATGTGATACCTAGCTCAATACTAGTAACTTTGAGAGGGATCTTAGAGTCCTAGTGGACAATCACTTTAATAGGAGCCAGTAGTGTGCTGCAGCTACCAAAAAAGCCAACACAGTTCTAGTTTTGATTTTTTCAAGTATTCTCCACCAATATCCTCCACATAACTGCATATTCCCAGTTAGGTGCAATGCTCCTTTTTGGGCTAAACTCAAGAAAAACCTGTACTAAGGAACCCAGTTTTTCTCCTTTAAAATCCAGCCACATATCTTGATGTGGAGGACCGGACATTTCCATGTCTGGAAATGTCTATCTATCCATCCTAGAGATGTTAATCTTCAAGAAGACAGCAATGGTCTTCAGATTAGACAAATTTAGCACAGGTCAGTCTACATAAATAACTTAGAACTTGCAATACACACAAATTCTAGTACACTTAGTACTTGATATCTAGGACTGGAGCATTTGTAGATTTATCTTGTTACTCATCTTGTGGGTTATTCATCTGTAAAGGATTTCCATGGCCAAATGTTGCAGAGTGAAGTTCCTGCGGTACAGCAAGATGATGTTGGAACTAAGGGTCCCTCTATTTCTGCTCAAGGCAGTAGGAAAAAGTGTCAGAGAGGATCATATTAATTATTTCTTAGTAGACATTCACTAAGTTTTCTTTCATCTGTTGCAGACTTAATTACAAAATTCCTCAGAATCTGACCTTCTTCGGATTTGATCTTGTGGTAAATCACTTAGGTATCTAGGACGACTGCCTCAGAATGTGGAGGGTCTCTTTATCTTCAGCATAACACCAGATGTTCAGCTGTCCAGGAAGCCACCCACATGGTGATCTTGTACAGTACATCCAAGTAAAAAATGTTTACCTTGTTTATCCTACCAACATTTACTGGATCCACATGAATCTCCAGAGACAGTTTCTCATTCCTGATGTCTCCCTATCCTAAGGAACTGACTTCATTTTTAAAAAAATAATAATTCCGCTATCATTTTCCATGAACAGGTGGATTCATTTTTCTAATGTCTCTGAACCCGAAATATTTATGGCCTTGAACCAGAGGTGAACCAGCCAGACCTTATTTTTCACAAGGATAAAGCTGCTTTTTATATTACTAGCCAATAATCTGGCTTTGCCCGGGTATTTATTTATTTATAGGGGGACCAAATGTAATTTCTAATGTTGGATTTGGCCACTTACCAGAGGGAGCCCCCTTTTGGAGTACTGCAAAGCTGTTACCATGGCAACTCCACTGCACTGTACAGTAGAAGCCATTTTACAACAGTACAGTAGAAGTCATTTTAAGACACATCAGGCTGTATCGTAACAGAACACAAACCCCGAGGCTTTAGTGCTGTCTTACCCCTGCAATATTTGTTTTTAGACAGTAAGTCATCTGTGTACCATGTTTGGTTGCTCGAGGTGTTCCAGAGTTATGCTGGAATATACACACACACAAAGAGCCATTTTTGTATATACAGATTTCTGACAAAGGTTGTGCCTATAAACTACTGTAGCCAGGAATTCATTCTACCTCTTTCCTCCTTCCCCCCATATCCGTTGACTTCTTTAAATTTCAAGCAAACTCCATTAGAATATAGAACATAGAGTAACGGGGTTGGAAGGGACCTTGGAAGTCTTCCAGTCAACTTCCTTCTTGAGCAGGAGATCTTATACTATTCCAGACAAATGGTTGTCCAATCTTTTCTTGAAAACCTTGAGTGATAATCTGTTATTCTCCATCAAAAGTAGAATACCTCTGTATTAGATCAACATACTGCTAGGAGGTTTATTGGCACTTCCATAAGCTAAAAGGATCTACTTTCTCTCCATCTGCATTGTTGGGACAGCTGTCATTTTCCTCAAAGAGACGCTACACGTAGTTATCTGAAGATCAGCTCCATGATCCCAAACTTGAGCCTTCACAAAGCACTATAAGTTGGTATTTAGGCTGGAGTATAAATTGATTTCCACAAGCCCGTTCATTCTTCACTTATTCTGATACTACCTGCCCTTGCATTTGTAAGTAACCCACCCATTTATAAGGTGCACAAAGATCAGAAATGAACAAGAACATATTTTCTTCCTGTAATCATGCTTCTTCGAAGAGTCATTATGCTACACCCTACCTTCTATCCCAACACACAGAATCAAAACTTGGCATTTTGTAATGGCTGCCTTATTGCTAGCTGTAGTAGTTCAAGAAACTGTGATAAAAGTGCCTATGTTCAGTGAAACAAATGTCTGAACAATTTTTATGGCAACATCAACTCAAAAACATGGTTGCAGGTCAGCATCCTGTTCCTTACATAGTTTGAAGTCCTCTTGGTGGATCAAGTAGCATTCTTGAACAGACATCCCTAGTTGCTATATAGGCCAGGGTGGCTCCCACAACAACTTGTAGAGCATTTAAACAATAAAAATAAAAAGATATCAGCTTCTCATATCAGAACATCTATTACAGGGGTGGGCAAGTATGGTTCCTTTACAGCCTGCAGACTTCAACTCATATAGTCAAGGCTATGGTTTTCCCAGTTGCAAGGTATGGCTGTCAAAGGCTGAGCGCCAAAGAATTGAGGTCTTTGAACTATGGTGCTGGAGAAGACTCCTGCAAGTCCCTCAAACTGCAAGGTGATCAAACCGGTCAGTCCTAGAGATCAACCCTGGTTGCTTTTTAGAAGGCCAGATCCTGAAGATGAAACTCAAATACTTTGGCCACCTAATGAGAAGGAAGGACTCACTGGAGAAGAGCCTAATGCTGGGAAAGATTGAGGGCAAAAGAAGAAAAGGACGACAGAGAATGAGGTGGCTGGATGGAGTCACTGAAGCACTAGGCATGAACTTAAATGGACTCCAGAGGATGGTAGGACAGGAAGGCCTGGAGGAACATTGTCCATGGGGCCATGATAGGTTGGACATGACTTCACACTTAACAATAACAACAAGACATCAACTCCCAGAATTCCTGAGCCAGCCGTGGAATTCTGGGAGTTGAAGTCCATAGCTCGTAAAGGTACTGTTTGTTCCCAACCTATTACATAATTGAGTTTCCCCTTTTTAGTCTTTAAATGCTCCTCAAATGCTTCAATTCCACAATAATACCCATGCTGGCTAAAGAACTTAAAAGTTAAAGTCCAAACATCTGGAGAATGTCCAGACGGGAAAACACTGCTGGAGAAAAAGCTACCACTTTAAGAGCCACCCAAGTTTCAGCAAAACCATTTCTTGGTTTGTCTTGGCAGACAAACTGAATTGTTAAGACTACCCCTTCTAAAAATATATATGCACAGACTCTTGATAACTATTCCACTTTTTATTGCCAGAGTGATGGTTATCAAAAATCACTTGCCTCTCCTTTCTTACCAGATTAACCACACATTGTTTTAAAACTTGATTGTTCAAATATATTGTGTCGTAGCTGTTACTTTTTCTCTTTCTCTCTCTTCTCTGGTTTTTTTTTTTTTAAAGGAACTAGGAAGATAATAAGTGCTTGGCTGATGAACTGAAGGGTAAAGGTCAAATTCCTACCAAAATTGTCTTCCTGTGAGAATGAGATGGCCAAACAATCTCAGGGTCAACAACACTACATAAAAATAAATACAAGACTACTTGAGGTTTTCAGATGCTATGCTTTGTTGGATGGAGCCTTAAAGTTGCTTAGCACACTCAGGGCTCGAGCTGTGTTAAACTTTGATTTATTGAACTGGTTAATTTAGGGATTCAGAGAAAGGTTAATGTTTGTGGATCTGCATATAATTATCTCCAACAAAACATTAAGCATTTTCATTGCTGCACAGTTGCAGTACCGAGTTCCAAACGAGCCACTACAGATTAATTACCACATTAATTACTTATTAGCTTAAATCCAAGGTTTTTTCCAAAGTGCAATTTTATACAATTGCAACAATCAGGGGACGCATCGTTATAGGCGAGATGGCTCGTAATCTTTTGTGGCTCCACTTAATAAAACAGAACTGTTTATAAAGAGACTTATCGTCAGACATCATCTAAAGTGGTTAAGTACACATCCTCATCTACAGTTGGAGATCTCTTGAAAGTGGCTATAGGGTGAAATTGTGTCACTAGCTGTCGTGCAGTAAAACGTTTAGAGAGAGTTTCTTGTGTTTGTTTCTTGTGAGGTAGACCGGTAATTGCTGCCATCGTTGTGCTCATCAAACCCCACATCCTCTGAACCTGGGCCTATCAATGCAGCCATTGAAGCCATAAATTTTATGGTTTCAGTTTATGTATTTTGCTACATCCAGACTGCTCTGAAAAGAATCAAGAAGAGGAAGATCAGAATTCAATTTGTGGAGTCCTGATCAGTGGTGGGATTCAATTTTTTTTACTATCGGTTCTGTGGGCGTGGCTTTGTGGGTGTGGCAGGGGAAGGATTCTGCAAAATCCCCATTTCCTCCCCACCCCACTAACCTGCTTTCCATCTCCATTCTCCTATTCAGGGCAACAAAAGAAGATCAGCTGGGAGGCAGTGGGGGCGGGGCCAGCCTATTTGCCATTCTCCAAATTACTCAAACTTTCTGCTACCGGTTCTCCAGAACCTGTCAGAACTGGCTGAATACCACCTCTGGCCCTGATGTTCTCTAAGCTTCACGGTTTGCTTTCTGATGTTTCATGTGCAGTTTGCTTGTACAGGTGGTCCTTGACTTATGACCAAAATTTCCATTGCTAACTGAAACATATCCTATTTTATGACTTTTCTTGCCACACTGTCTAAGTTAGCAACAGGGCTGTTAATTGAATCTGGCTTCCCGATTGGCTTTGCTTGTTGGAAATTTGCAAAAAGTGTTCTTATGACACTGCAACAGTCATAAATATGAGTCAGCTGCGAAGCATCTGAATTTTGATCACATAATTATAGGAATGGTACAATGGTTGCAAGTGTGAAAAACGTAAGTCACTTTTTTCAGTGCTGTTTTTCACCAGTAGCCAGCGGAGGGCAGCGGAAGGTCCCGACGGGAGGGGGGAAATAAGAGTCGTCCCGGTGGAGGGCATACCCATCAACAGGGTCGTGGGGAGAGGCAGGTCTGAGGGGAGACAAGTTTCATCCTCCCGGTTGGGGGCACGCGGCCGTTGGTTGCAAACGGTCAGGTGCCACAACCCCCGCAGGCTAGGTGGTCAGGGAGTGCAGAGCCAGGGCCCGCGGCTGATGTTTTGCAACGCCAGGTCCGTTGTCAACAAAGCCCCCCTCATCCATGACCTTGTGTCAGAGGGGGAGCCGGACCTGGTAGGAATTGCGGAGACCTGGTTGGGCCACGAGGGAGGACTCCCCCTCGTTGAAATGTGCCCACCAGGTTACCGCGCTTTTCATCAGCCCCGGGCCCTAGGCAGGGGTGGTGGGGTAGCGGTTATTATTAGGGAAGGTCTTGAGCCGAGAGAGACCATTGTGCCACAGACCACCGGTTGTGAGTCCCTCTGCGTGAAGTGGGGCCTAGGGAGGCAGTTGGGCGTGCTGGTTGTATACCTGGCTCCCCGCTATGTAGCAGCAGCCCTGCCCGAGCTCCTCGAGGTGATCGCTACGATGGCAGTTGAGACCCCCAGACTTTTGGTCATGGGGGACTTTAATCTGCCATCGGTGGGCGAATCATCCGCGGTAGCTCGGGAGTTCATGGCTTCCATGACGGCCATGGACCTGACCCAATTAATTCAAGGCCCCACCCACGAGGGTGGACACACACCGGATCTCATCTTTGTCTCAGGCCAATGGAAGAGTGATCTGGGTACAGGGGATATAGTCATCACACCCTTGTCATGGTCAGACCACTCACTTCTCCGGCTCGACTTTCCAACCGCTACTCCCCACCGCGGGGAGGCGGAACCTGAGTCACCTATCTGGTTCCGCCCCAGGCGCCTGATGGACCCTGACGGGTTCCAGGCGGCGCTTGGGCCACTTCCTGTACCCCTGACCCGCGCCCCGATGGAGGACCTCGTGGCCGCATGGAATACTGCGGCCGTGGGAGCCTTGGATCGGGTCGCGCCCTTGCGGCCTCTCTTGCGGCGGCGAGCCACCCTGGCTCCTTGGTTTACCGAGGAGCTAAGGGTGATGAAACGCCACAAGAGATGCCTAGAGAGAAGATGGAGGTATACTCGATCTGAATCTGACCGGACACAGGTAAGAGCCCATTTACGGACTTACATTGTGGCGCTGAGAGTGGCCAAACGTCATCATTGTGCCACTCTCATAGCATCCGCAGAAAACCGCCCTGCCGCCCTGTTTAGGGTGACCCGCTCCCTCCTTCAACAGAGGGTGCGGGAAGCCCCACTACAGGGTAGAGCAGAGGAATTTGTGACTTTTCTGCAGGAGAAAATCGCTCAGATACAGAACGAGCTAGCCCCCATTGCTGGTCCAGTGGAGTGCCGCGAGGCGGATCTTGTTTGGGAGGAGTTTGACTCCGTTGCTTCCGATGATATGGACAGGTTACGTGGGCGACTGCGAGCCACCACATGTTTATTGGACCCGTGTCCCTCCTGGCTTGTACTGGCATCCTGGGAGGTGACACGAGGCTGGCTCCAAGAGGTTATCAACGCATCCTTGAGTGAGGGTTCCTTGCCTGCTTCCCTAAAAGAGGCTATGGTGAGGCCCCTCCTCAAGAAGCCCTCTTTGGATCCAGCTCTTTTAAACAACTACCGTCCAGTCTCCAACCTTCCCTTTTTGGCGAAGGTTGTTGAGAGTGTGGTGGCACAACAGTTTCCCCGTCACCTGGAGGAAGTTGATTATCTAGACCCGCGCCAGTCCGGCTTTCGGCCCGGGCATAGCACCGAGACGGCATTGGTCGCGTTGGTCGATGATCTCTGGAGGGCCAGAGATGGGGGTTGTTCCTCCATCCTGGTCCTATTAGACCTCTCGGCGGCTTTCGATACCATCGACCATGGTATCCTATTGCATCGGCTGGGGGGGTTGGGGGTGGGAGGCACCGTGTTACGGTGGTTCTCCTCCTACCTCTCTGGCCGATCGCAATTTGTGTTGGCAGGAGGGCAGAGGTCGACCTCGAGACCCCTCACATGTGGGGTGCCTCAGGGGTCGGTCCTCTCGCCTCTCCTGTTTAATGCATATATGAAGCCGCTGGGTGAGATCATCCGTGGTTTTGGGGTAGAGTACCATCTGTACGCTGATGACACCCAGCTGTACATATCTACCCCAAACCACCCCAACGATGCCGTAGCGGTGATGTGCCAGTGCCTGGAAGCCGTGCGGACCTGGATGGGAAGTAACGGACTCAGGCTCAACCCGACCAAGACCGAGTGGCTGTGGTTTCCGGCTGCCCGATTCAACCAGATGATTCCATCTCTGGCCATAGGGGGCGAACATCTTGCCCCTGTGGATGGGGCGCGCAACTTGGGTGTCCTCCTGGATACCCGGCTGTCCATGGAAGATCAAGTGACAGCCGTGGCCAGGAGGGCGTTTTACCAGGTCCGCCTGGTACGCCAGTTGCGCCCCCTATTGGATCGGGACGCCCTTCGCACAGTCACTCATGCTCTCGTGACATCCCGACTGGATTATTGCAACTCTCTCTACATGGGGCTCCCCTTGAGGTGCACCCGGAGGCTTCAGTTGGTCCAGAACGCAGCCGCGCGAGCAATTATGGGCACCTCTAGGTTTGCCCACGTAACACCGCTCTTGCGCGAGCTGCACTGGCTACCTGTCGTCTTCCGGGTGCGCTTCAAGGTGTTAATTATCATCTTCAAAGCGCTCCATGGCTCGGGACCTAGTTATCTGCGGGATCGGATCCTGCCTCATACATCCTCACGGCCGATACGCTCCCACAGAGAGGGACTGCTCCGGGTGCCGTCCACTAGACTTTGTCAGCGGGCGACGCCCAGGGGAAGGGCCTTCTCTGTGGCGGGCCCAGCCCTCTGGAACGACCTTCCCCCCGATATTAGGACAACCACGGACCTCCGCTCCTTCCGCTTAAAATTAAAGACACACTTTTTTCGCCTGGCCGGCCTTGGGTAGTCTCTTTTTAGGTTAGGGGTTTTTAGGGGTAATTTTTAGTTTAGCATATGGGTTTTAGCGCAGGGATAATTTAATTCACTTTTAATTTTGTAGTTTGTATTCTGTATTTTGTTCTTTGTATTTTTAATTGCCTGTGCCCCGCCTCGAGTCCCCTTGGGGAGAGAGAGCGGGTTATAAAATTAAATTATTATTATTATTATTATTATTATTAACTTCAAACAGTCACTATGCAAACAGTTTTAAGTTGAGGACCTACCTGTACTCACTAGCTTGGATGATGTTACCAAGTTGGGTAATGAAACATCAACTAGCAAACAACCAAACTCAGAAACCATGCCTGAGATACATTTATTCTCTTCTTTCAGAGTTCAATTTTTATCTACATTATGTATCCTACAAACTAACTTTGGTCAAATCTGTTTAGAAATTATTTGACTGTGCTAGAAGAACAGGGTTGGAACACAATAGTTCCATTTTTATAAATATTTTCCATACTCTTTTTTATTATTGTTAAATAAAAAGTCAAATAGATTTATTGAAACCTGAAAAACAGTGCCTCTGGCAAGCATTTTAGACAATTTTTACATTATGAAATTCTAGTTGCACAAACAGCACTGCCATTAAAATGGCACACAGATAGATGGCAAGCCATCTGCAATTTTATTCCACAGTCAATGAGAAAACCTTTCTGTGAAAGTTTAAAACATGACTTAATTTAGACTTTCAGTTATTTACAGGAAAAATTCACTTCCTTAATTGAGTAATATATTTTACTTGATTTGCATTCCTTGCATGGGTATAATTCTGGTCATTAAGAATGCATCCACTAGGAATCATAAGGAAGTCTTTAGAATTTCACTAGGAGGTCATTATTAAGGTAATCAATATTTAGGTAGCTTGACTGCTAGTCAGCTTTGAAATATAGAATAACAGAGTTGGATGTTGGATGTTATAGAAAAGGAGCATAGTCAATCCATCCTATGAATTATTTCTATTTTGGTCTGTATGTAGAAGTATGTTGGTTATAGCAACAGCATTATTAAAACTTACAGGCTCAACAAATTCAAACATTGGAGGTCTCCTAGTCCAACTCTCTACATAAGAAGAGACCCTATGTCATTCTGGAGAAATAGTTGTCCAACTCTTCATAAAATTCTCCAGTGATGAAGCACCTATAATTTCTGGAGACAAGCAGTCCCACTGATCATTCTCACTGATAGGAATATCTCCTTAGTTCTAGGTTGGATCTCTTGATAAGCTTCCACCCGTTACTTCCTGCCTTGCCCTGAGGTCTTTGGAGAACAGGTTGACCTCTCTTCTCCTTGACAGCCCTTCAAATATTGGAAGACTACTATCATATCACCTCTAGGTCTTATCGTTAGACTAAACATATACAGTTCTCGTCAATGTTCGTCATGTGGTTGAAACATAGCTTGCTGAACTACAGCAGGGGTGTCAAACTCGATTTCATTGAAGATTCCATCAGTGTTGTGTTTGACCTCGGGGGGGGGGGGCATGGCCAGGGTGTGTGTGGCCAGCTCGACGTCACTCCTGTTGGGGGCCCCTGTGGTGGCCTGAGCACTCTGCCAGTGAAAATGGAGCTCAGAAGGGCCATCCCAAGCTGCCTTTTTACTGGCAGAGGCACCGCACACGGCCATCCCAAGCTGCCTTTTCACTGGCAGAGGCACCGCAGACTGGTCCTTCACTGTTTCCAGGGCGGCCCCGCAAGCCAGATCTGCTTAGCCCACAGGCCACACCCAGATTGCGGGCCCTGAGTTTGACACCCTTAAACTATAGTTTGGGGGGGAAACCCACAAAGTTTTGTGATTAGACAGTTTAAATTTAAATTAAATTTAAATTTAAAATGAACTTGCACTGTGCTTAGCATGAAACATGGCTTGGCATTACGAATCAAATTCGTAATGATGCCTGTCATTTTTCTGCCAAAGAACCCTGTATCATAAAAGACAGAATGTTAAGATTAAAAAAAGCAAATAAGGAGCACAGTACAATCTAATATGACAAGATTTCCGCCCTACTCAAAGTGATCCTTACACAACAGGACATTCTACTCCTCTCTTGATTTTCCATTTTTGAAGACATGGGGGGGAAAAGTGCCTGATGGAGGGAAATCACCCTTCTTCTTTTTTTATGTTTTATTAAATTATAAAATAAAATTCAAAAATACAAAGGCAAATAGTAAGACAGAGGGGGAGGAAAGGAGAAAGAAAAGGGAGGAAGTGGGGGTGGGGAAGTGTTGACTTAAAACTCTCTCTGTTGCCGTAAAATAAAGCATTAACATTGAAACCTCAACTTCTTACTTTTCCATAGTAATATAAACTAGCCAGTTCTATAACAACAATTCAATCGAATTAGTAAAACCCAAAATCAAAAGATTCGTTTTTTCCCACCTCAAGTAGTAAGTCCAGAAACGGTTTACATGCAGGAAGAGGAGTGATTTTCTACATGGAGACCACTTCTATGTAGAAAATCACTCCTCTTCCTCTGGAAGTCAATCTGCTGGCAGGAGAGAACAATCAAATCTCACCTGTACATTTTACAGCGATTCCAGAATTAATAAACAGAGGTTTACTGCAAAATAAAAAAAATATGAACATTTTTTTAAGATAGGATGTTGGAATGAAAAAGTAGCATAGTCAGTCAATCCTGTGAATTATTTCTATTTTGGTCTCTATTTAGAGCAGGGCTGTCAAACTCCCGGCCCATGGGCCAGATGCATCACACGCTGGCCACGCCCATGCCTGGTTTAGTGAAAAAAGTCCCAATACGTCATGTGATGCTGCCGTGACGATGTGAGTTTGACACCCCTCATTTAGCGGTACATTGGTTATAGGAAGTAGCATTATTAAAACTTACAGGTTCAACAAATTCAAACTTCTTTCTTTCTTGCACTTCTTGGATTTTGAAGACGTATTCTAATGATGCTTCATAAAAATTTTGATGTTCTCTGTCAATCTGGGTATCTGCCTAAAATTCAAACATAAAATGATTGTAAAAATATACAATTTATGTTATTAGTATTGTTATAATTGCATCAGGAAAGTCTTCAGTATTAAAAGCTCCATATTAACTCAATATATCCTATAAAAAGTAAACAAAAGATAAATTCTCTTGGTTAGGCATTCTACTGGATTAGGAGAAGCAAATTGTTTCTTGCACGTATAAAAAAAATCTACAGGAATAGATAGATCAGCATGAAAATCTATGTACTGCGAAATATACAATCATCTTGAGATTCATATTTCCATAGAAGGAAATTCAATGACAGAACCACCAGGTTGCTACAGAAAACTACAGACATGATGAATTATTTGGTCTGAGAATTATTCTTAAAAGAAATTGAGAGCAATAAATAGAAAGAAGAAAGGCTGAGTGCCAAAGAATTGACCTTTGAACTATGGTGCTGGAGAAGACTCCTCTGAGTCCCTTGGACTGCAAGGCAATCAAACTGATCAGTCCTAGAGGAGATCAATCCTGACTGCTCTTTAGAAGGCCAGATCCTGAAGATGAAACTTGGCCACCTAATGAGAAGGAAGGACTCACTGGAGAAGAGCCTTAATGCTGGGAAAGATTGAGGGCAAAAGAAGAATGGGATGACAGAGCATGAGGTGACTGGATGGAGTCACTGAAGCAGTAGGCGTGAGCCTAAATGGACTCCAGAGGATGATAGAGGAAAGGAATGCCTGGAGGAACGTTGTCCATGGGGTTACAATGGGTCGGACATGACTTTACAACTAATAACAACAAGTTCATTCAATAGACATCCAGAGGACTTATAAGCAATTAATTTGGGTAACTGCCTATTGAGATAAAGTTCCTTTACTCACAAAAAACCCCAAAACCCTTTAACAACCTTAGAGCACTTCTGGAAAACACGGAGGACAATTTTGGGGTTCAATGCACCAAAAGCATGGGATAAACCATTCTTTTCTATGGCATTATGGTATTTACTAGGTAGAGGTAGTCCTTGACTTATGACCACAATTGAGTCCCAAATTTCTGTTGTTAAGCAAGATAGTTGTTAACCCAGTTTTTACAACCTTTCTTGGTACATTTCTTAATTGAATCACCATAGTTGTTAAGTTAGTAACCCAGTTGTTAAGTGAATCTGGCTTCCCCAATGCCTTTGCTTGTCAGAAGATCAAAAAAGGTGATCACGTGACCACTGCAACCATCATAAATATGAGTCACTTGCCAAGTGTCTGAATTTTCATCACCTGGCCATGGGGATGCTGCAATGGGTTGTAAGTATGAAAAATGGTCGTAAGTCACTTTTTTCAGTACCTGTGTAACTTTGAAGTGTCACTAAACAAACTGTTGTAAGTCAAGGACTACCTGTATGTTGGATTTCCAGTTTCAGAACAGCCAGCACAGCCAGTGCTGTGGGAGGGTGAAACATATTTGCAAAACAACTGGATGACATCATGCTAGAATAGATCATACTAGAATAAATGTTGGGTTTCACCCTATGGATGATGGAAATGTACCGTATTTTTCGGAATATAAGACACATCGGAGTATAAGAGGCACCAAGGTTTTGAAGAGGCAAAAAATTTTTTTTTGCACTCTGCAAACCTTCTAAAACCGGCTCGTTTTTCACGAAAGAGGCATGAATAGCCTTTAGTAGGCTTGTAGACTGCTCGGGGGGGGGGGGGAGGCAGAAAACGGCCCTTTTTTTGCAAAAACAGGCCTCTTTTTTGTCAAAAATAATTGCATGCATAGCCTTATGGAGGCTTATAGAGTGCTGCCAGAGGCAAAAAATGGCCAGTTTTTCGCTCATTTCTGCCCTCCCAGCCCCCAGGAGCTCTCTGAAAGCCTCCATAAGGCTCTGCATGGCCATTTTGGTGAAGGGGGCGGGGTTTCAGGAGGCCAAAAATGCTGTATTCAGTGTATAAGACACACCCAGATTTTCAGCCTCTTTTTTGAGGGAAAAAGGTGCGTTTTATACTCCGAAAAATACGGTATTCCCGATGAAGCAGACTGAAGGGTGGTTATAGGGAGTGGAGGATGATAATGTTCTTGAGGAATAAATTGTTAAAAAATGGCAAAGCCCAACAAAAATAATAAAGTAGTTAAAGATTTCTGATAGTCATACCCTTCCCAACACTTCTCCCCTCCTTTTTTGGGGGGAATGAGTGGGTGCGTCTGTGGGCAACATTCTAGAATCCTCAGTGGGCTATGAAATGTTTAGCTTGAGAGTCTGAAAGTGAATAACAGGAAATAGGTGTAATCTGGTGATTTTTCTACTTGCTGTTCTACTTTCCCGTTGTAACAGCTGGGGGAAAAATGAGACAGATACTGGACCAGGGGTTTGCAATGTTGGCTCTTTTAAGACTGGTGGACTTCA
Organism: Rhabdophis nuchalis; assembly: GCA_039707465.1. Taxonomy (NCBI): domain Eukaryota; kingdom Metazoa; phylum Chordata; class Lepidosauria; order Squamata; family Natricidae; genus Rhabdophis; species Rhabdophis nuchalis. The sequence goes on from CM077649.1 coordinate 51,659,286, forward strand.
ACTCCCAGAATTCCTCAGCCAACCATGCTGGCTGAGGAATTCTGGGAGTTGAAGTCCACCAGTCTTAAAAGAGCCAACTTTGCAGACCCCTGTACTAGACCAAGCAACACTACTAATCTGAATAATTACAAAAAATGACATCAATATTCCATAGGGAACCATTTAGCAGTTTTGTTTCAAATAATTAAAGCTGAAGTTTTAATTGTTGAAACAAAAATTGTTTGAGAAGTCCCTTCCAACTCTGTTATTATGTTATGTTTCGAAATAATGACAAATCTACACATATAAACAGTGCATCCCTGTCTTTCAACCCTAAATTAAGTGGCACGAGGCGATCTAACTTTCATCTGACAAGTAATCATTGTATATTACTTCTTTTAAATTCATTAATCTTTCTTCAATAGCTTCTTGTCAAGGATAACATGAAGGAAAAACATATTAAATCCAGAGCTTAAATATCTTGGTCATAAAAGAAACAAAGTTAGGCTCATATTTAAATTATTAAAACAGACAAACACTCTCCTTTGATAGCAACATCACTTTGACCAGTGGTGGGTTCCTACTGGTTTGGACTGGTTTGGCCGAACCAGTAGTGGTTTAGTAACCTGGATCGCTGGAGCTGGCAGTGACCCAGGCCTGCCACGCCTCCGAACCGATTTCCCGGTCGCTGGCGTCATCTTGTTTTTTAATTGCACTGCGCATGCACGCACGAAGCACGCACCCGAGCAAACCGGCAGTAGTGCCAGATGAAACCCACATCTGACTTTGACCTCATATATTTATTTACATAATACAATGCTTTCCTTTCTGCTCTGCCTAAAACAAGTATGTTTTATATCATCGTTTGCTTTCCTCCTTTTAAATTTGAAAATACAAAATCCCAGTTGCAAAAACTTACATCCTGCAGGTGTGACTCCTTTTTCTTAGCTGATAAATTTAAGTGCTTCTCCAGGGTGGAATAATACTTTTCACTTTCTTTGTCAAACTTCTTCTTTCCTTCCTGGAAAATAAAGACACTTATAAAATAAATGAATTGGAAAATCAAAGAAATGCTTAGGATATAAAGTATCAAAAAAGTTAACCCCCCCCACCCCCGAAACCTAGAAATGATGGCTTAAATATGAGAGATCAAAACTGATCTCTCAATTGCTGTGAAGCCACAGAGTTTAAATGCAAAATGGGTCCTTCACAGCACTTCAATCATTGTTTCTATAATGAACAGACTTTAGAGTCAAAGACAAAAGATTACATCAGAACATATAACTGCTAATTTGTTCATAACTCCTTAAACCAGGGGTGTCAAACTCGATTTCATTGGGGGCCGCATCAGGGTTATGTTTGACCTATGGGGGGCAGGGGTGGGCATGCCCAGCTCAATGTCACTCATGTCGGAGGCGCCTCTGGTGGCCCAAGTGCTCTGCCAGCGAAAACTGGCTCTCGAGCTCCGTTTTCAGCTGCTACGGCCTCCTGCAACCCTTTGCCAGTGAAAACAAAGCTCCATTTTTTGCTGGCAGAGGCACCGCGGGGGCTGGTTCGTCACTGTTTCCAGGACGGCCTCCTGGACCGGACTTGGCCCTCGGGCCTTGAGTTTGACACCCCTGCCTTAAACCAAATGGGTCCCCCCCCCCCCCCCAGGATTGCACTTTAGTTGTGCATGACAGTTGTATGATATTGAGAAAGGATGCAGCTGCTTTAAAGAGTTGCCACTAGGTGCCACTTATGGACCCTGGCATGCTCTGAAATGTCTTCTTCTCCATCAAAGCTGGAGTCTTCCACAGCAAATCATATGACGAGGTTGTTACAGGACTTTCATAATTGGCTCTCCCTATATGTCAGCAAAGAATAGTCGCCCTCTTTGGATCTGGTGGACCCAAAGATCTGATAAGTCCCAAATGAGGAGCATTTACATGCATGGCGGATAACTGCGAGGGATGATGGCAAAGAATGCTAAGTCAATCTGCACATGCTGTCTGCAATTATCAGCAGCAAAAAAAAAAAGGTAAAGATATAATTCTGAATACCTCTCCCAGCCTGAAATTATTCAACGTGGTATTGAATAATTGAGAATGCATAATGATAAAGCATCTCTTTCCATGTCCAAGTCATGCTGGATGCTTTACTAATGCTTGGGTATATTAGGCCCATAGAATAATACTAAATATGCCTTATAAAGATGACATCTAGCAGATGCTTCTCAAGTAGTTAAGCAGGTAAGTTTTACAACGGAAAAAAACCATTAGGTCAGATTTGAAAAGCTTTGATGACTCATTGGCACCACAGCACAGACGTCCCGACAGACAGGTCTGGCTCAGAGCAATGTGGATCATTAAATTTTTCCCGAGTACCCACATCAACCTTTTGGGGAGAAAGGAGGTGGGGACGGGGACAAACAGCTAGTGAGAAATCCCTACTGTTTTTAACTGTCTGAGATTATCCTTTGCCAGAAATATCCAGGGACAACTGGAAATAAATTTCAGTACGGGTTGGCAGGAAGCATAGGATGAGCACTTTTATGGTTCCACATGACACTCATACGCTCCACAAGACCGAACAAGTTGGTTCAAGACCCGACAGCTCACGTTTTTAATGTTTATCTCTTTCAGGAAGTTTTCTCATTTTACCTCCCAGTTGTTTTCAGGTGGAGTCAACAAATTTCGTATGTATTCCAGCTGTATGTTAAAATATACAGAAGCCAAGCAACACACACAGCTGCTGAAGTTTCAACTTAAGTTTACAAACATGACTTTGGAAGAGGGGAATTCAAGGCAAGGGAGACCGTAATACTACAGCACATCTGCATACATACAGAATGCACAATTGTTGATTCTGCTATCAAAACTTCAGAAATTTCAGTTTAATATAAGAAATCCAGAGGAACAATTGGACCTTTGTTTGCAAAGAATTCCAAATGTTGGAAATACTGATTCTACTTATATAAATTGGAAGTATTGTTGAATTGTACTTTCACTACCTATCTACTGTATTTCTCTCTCTCTCTCTATCCCTCTACCTACCTACCTACCTACCTACCTACCTACCTACCTACCTACCTACCTACCCACTCTCTCTACCTACCAACCTACTGTATTTCTCTCTATTTTTCTCTCTCTATCCCTCTACCTAACAACCTACCTACTCTCTCTCTCTCCCTACCTACCTACTGTATTTCTCCCTCTCTCTTTACCTACCTACCTATCTACACACTCTCTCTCCTTCCCTCCCTCCCTACTGTGTTTCTCTCTCTCTCTATTTCTCTCTCTCTATCCCTTTATCTACCTACTTAACTACTCTCTCTCCCCCTCCTACCTACCCACTGTATTTCTCTCTCTTTCTCTCCCTCTCTATCTACCTACCTACTTTTTTTAAAAAAATTGCCTCTTCAAAACGTGGGTGCGTCTTATACGCCGGTGCGTCTTATACGCCAACAATACGGTAATTGTGATCGCCTAGCTATCTGCAGGAATTTGGTGTCATCTTCGCTATCATTGCTGTGGGTCAAGATCAGGGGTACTCCTGTGTCTACTGCCAAATCTATAAATCTAAAATAGCACTTATATGATCTGAACATCTTTTGCCCAAAATTTCTATAGGCGATTCAAAGATCACGTCAATGCAAAGGAAAGATAAGGACCAAACAACAGACATTTTATGTACAGACGAACTCAGACTGTGTGTCTCATAATAGAGGTAGGAAACATTCATCTAATAAAATCCAGAATATCCCTCCTAATCAGTCAATAGTGTAGACAACATGGATCAGTGATGGCTAACCTTTTTATCGCGGAGTATGAAAAGCGCATGCGTGTGTGAAAGCCTGTGTGTGCACCCATAATGCAAAGCGCATGTGATTTCCCCCGTGTGCCCTGCCCGTGTATGAGCAAACAACTACCGTCTGCCCCATGCATGTGTGTGACCTTGTGTCCCGCTCTCACGCATCCCAACCGACATACATGTGAGTGTGACCCCTGTGTGCACCCCACCCCTCGTGCATGTGCTCACATGTCTTGCCTGCGCCCCGCTGCTGTGTGTGTGCGGCAAAGACCCAAAAACCAGCTCGCTGGCAGGAGGCGTGCACGCATGCGCGATGGACCTGAGCCAGGGCGATGACTTGAGTGCCCGCAGAGAGGGCTGTGCGTGCCACCTGTTGCACACGTGCTATGGGTTCACCATCACGGACATAGATAGACTATTAATATTAGTATTTCAACCAGTAGAATCTGGCAGCAGGTAATACATTCTTTGATTATTGTGAGGAAGGAACATGTCTGAATTGTTCAACATGTTAAAATGAATGTTGTCATCTACTAAAAACCAAAATTAACTTATAAGGAAGAAGCAGCTTCATGGTAGGAGAATATAAGTATGGGAGTCTAAGTAGGGGAACAGAAAAAAAATGACTCTCTTTCTCTTTAATTGTCCAGTTTGCCAACATATTTCCTACAAGCCTCAAGAAATAAGAACAGGTCATAATTAAGTCAGTGCAGTGAAACAGATCATAGTATTGTTCAACGATTGATATGATGCAACTGTTGATACCCTGAACTCTGCATGGGAATTTCCCAGTGAAAGCAGAAGTTCAATCATGAATTCTTTCCAGTACTGGGTCCTATTAATCATATTATTTCACTCAATCAACTATTTGTAATACAAGATGCTACCCTGTTGTATAAAATCTGTAGCTCTATTCATAAAAGAGCCTTGCTTGGTGTGGCAAGCCATTTACTTGCTTGCAAATGCCATGAGTTTCACCATTTTCATTTAAGGCCTATCGACTATAACCAATTGACTGAGCCCACATGTGCCAACTCTGAAAGTGTGAATGAAAACGGCATAGATCAGGGCTTTCAAATTTGTGGCCCGTGGGCAGATGCGTCATGTGCTGGCCACGCCCTCACCCAGTTTAGCGAAAAGGGGAAACAGTCACGATACATCACATGATGTTGCCGTGGCAAAGCGAGTTTGACACCCCTGGCATAGATGCATTTCTTTGAAATTTAGCAAGAACATTGCATTAACTGAAAGCCACATTTTTGGTGCTTTTGAGTCAGTCTTGACTTTTGGCAACTGCCTGACCCTGCTGTCAACATTTTTGGCAGATGGCGAACCTATGACACGTGTGCCACAGGTGGCACACAGAGCGGTCTCTGTGGCCATGCGAGCTGTCGCACCAGCTCAGCTACACCATGCATGTGTGCACGCCTCCGGCTGGCCAGCTGATTTTTGGGTCTCTGTCGCATATGCGTGAGGCACGTGCAGGAGATGCACAGGCATGCATGGGGGGTTGTATGTGCATGTGTGAGGGGCGGTAGAGCGCCTCCCCTCCTCGTGGCCCATTTTTGCTTCCAAAAGGCTAAAGGGAGGCTTACAAGGCTCAACATTGGGTGCAGGGGGACACATGCGCATACACAGGGGCCGAGGCACCACAGGGGTTATCACTCATGCATTGCATTATGAGTCCAGGTGCGCATGCACGCTTTTGTGCACGAGCGCGTGGTCTTTTGGCATGTGACGACAAAAAGGTCATCACTGCACTAGGCAAAATTGTTCAACTGTGTTCCAATTTCTAGCCTGTGGCTTTTAACACCTATATCAAACTGGCCCTCAACAGAAAGTATTTTTACAGTATTATTATACTATTTAGTGAACCAGTACAAGTTTGGTTCACTGAAGAAAAAGAAAACCAATGCTTAGAATATAGCATATAGATCATGGGTGTCAAACTCGTGGAGTCAAGTTGCCTTCATGTGATGTATTGCAACATTTGTCCCTTCACGGAGCTGGCGTGGCCTGTGCGTGGCGTATCTGGCCCACGGGCCACCAGTTTAACACTCCTGATCTAGAAGCCCTATTACCATCTTGTAACTTATGCATTCAATGATTAACATCAATAATATTCTATACTGAATTATACTGACATGATAATAAGGACAGTATTACATATGCTGCAGATAAATAAATAATATGTAAAACATCAAATTGGGAAGAAATAATGACAACTTCATCGCTAACTTGCTCACGAAGCTCTATGAATTGCTGATTATTGGGGTTTTTTACAAATAAATTCTCTGTATTAAGTCCCACAAGCCACAGGACTGCAGCCTTGAAATCTCAGTCATGATCTGCATGTAAAAATATACAACCACTAACAAGTTATGAAGTAGGGATGAGCAGATACTCTCTATGGATCAGCAGAGAAACTGCAAGAAGGAAGTTTTCTCAAACTTTCTTTCCAATTACAAGATAATATCATATATACTAGCCTGATGATTTACTAAGTAACACCCAAAATATTTTCTGGATTTGCTTACTAGTTTTTTTCGGTTTCCAGGATCAGGAGCTTGTGAATTTTTTTTATTTATTTTTTGGTGATGAGAAACAGATTGGAAACTAATGGCTTTTGTGGTGTGGGTCTTTGTTTCTGAACCTAGGAGGAATCTGACACCAATTATACTTGCTGCTAATAAAGGCATTCAGTCTGCGAGAACGGCTGCAGATTAAATTATAAAATAAAGGTCATTAATGACTTAACCATTTGGTACAGGAATTTATTCTGTAGACTCCACAAAGAGCAAAAGATAATGATGAAAATTATGTATTGGGAAAAAGCAAAACCCACATAATAGATACACTGGATCCAGAGGTGGGTTTCTGCTGGTTCAGCATGGATCAGGTGAACCGGTAGTGGCAGCGGTGGGAGGCTCCGCCCACCCGCCTGGACGCTTCTGCGTATGCACAGAAGCGTCATGCACGCACACATGAACGAAACGATAGCAAAAAAAAAAAGGGAAACCCACCACTGGTTGGATCCAACAAACTGTCCCACTCTTTGGGGTTCTCCAAAATTCTTCCTCCACTGTGGGGTGCTATAAGGCAGGGGTCCCCAACCCCCGGGCCGCGGACCGGTGCCTGTCGGTAGCTTGATAGTAACCAGGCCGGAGTGAGCAGCGGAGAGAGTAGCGCAACTCTTAGGAAAGTGTAGCAAACGCTCCGCTATCCTGGCAGCTGGCCGGGGTGCTCCCCAGGGGCAAGATGGGGGCAACGGCCTGCATTGGGGGGGTTCAGGGCACCACCGGACCTGCGCGGGGGGAAGGCTCTCCTTCCCTACCCCAGCTGAGGATCCTTCGCCCGGGACTCCTGGCAGCTTTCCCGCCCGGTTGCACTTGACCGCTGAACGCGTGTGTGGCCCACGTGACTCGACTCACCCGCTGGAGGCTCCCACCGGTCCGCGGAATTAGTTTTTACATGAAGCCGGTCCCTGGTGCCAAAAAGGTTGGGGACCCCTGCTATAAGGAACAAGAGGTGCCGTGAATGAGCTGCCTCTGTCCTAATTTTTTTGAGGAGGACACACAACATTCTATCTTTCTTGGCACCTCTTCTTCTTTGTAGCACTCCACAGTGGATGAAGTATTCTGGAGAACCCCAAAGAGTGGGACAAACTCTTCTGTGGGTTTTGCTTTCCCCCCCAATAGATCATTTTCGCCATTATCTTTTGCTCTTTGTGGAAACTGCAAAATAAATTCCTGCATCAAATGGTCAAGTCATTAATGTGCTTTGATAAACTGTAAACCTTTTCCAAATCTACCTACACACAGGACCAGCAGTCAATTAAAATTCCACCCTTCCTCCTAAAGAGGAAACAAAAGATAGTCTGTTACATTAAGGGCAATAGTTCACCTTCCTTAAGATTCAATGTTTTGAAACCAGCTATTTTGAAAAAAAAAACACACAAAAACTTTAACTATGATTTCCTGTTACCAGATCATCCAGTGACCTATGAGGTCCATTTACTGGAAAGCAAGTAATACAGCTTTTTTAATTGTTTCTATTCTTACCACATGCTGGCATTTTTTTATTCCAAAGGCAGAAGAAAATTACTTAGAGGAGCCTTGGTAGATGTCAAAGCCATTTGTCACAAGTTTCATCTGAATTTATATCTTCATTTTTATTGAGACTACGATCTCGCTGTTGAGGATTTCTCAATAAAAAAATTAGCAAGCCAGTCTTTTTTCAGCTTCGAAAATAAAACTGCTTGACAAATATTCCCAGAACACTTCTAAAACAAAAACAGTAACTTTCAAATTTATGGGCTGGCGAGAACAAAATGCCCATCTTTAACTGCCAATAAAAATACATGTTTATTTTTTCATGGAAGCCCCCATTGCAGCCTCTTAAGATTCAAAGAAAATCACAATAAAGGTGGGGGAGACGCAAAGGGCCCTATTTTCTAGCAGCAAAGGGGATTTCTTTTGTGGGAAATCAGAGCATTTTCAATTATGCCAAGAAATCTCCTCTTACCTGCCCCCCCCCAAAAGCAATTACTTGTAGTTTATGGTCAATAAACTAGTAATATTGGATATCGCTCTGGAATACCAACATTCCTTCCATAATCCTTTAAACCCCCTTTTTTTTCAAAACAGCACAAAAAGAAAATAAAACTTTACTCAAAAAACAATTTTTCATCCATTATAACCATTTGCTCTTGCCTGTCAAAATTAATTGCTAACTCTTTTGCATTTGGGACCCGTTTGTACCTTGGTGTGCTGAATTCATTGCTGCATAATTCCTTCTTAGTCTCTTAAAATAATACAAAAGGAAACCTATACCTAATTAAGAGAAGCTGTTTCTTGTGTTTGGGTTTCTGTGTGCATATATATAGACTATGCAAAAAAGACCAACAATCAAATAAACAATACAGTGATCCCTCGTTTTTCGCGGCTTCATGTTTCGCGGCTTCAGTGCTTCGCGGGTTTTTCAAAAATACAGAATAGAAAAAAAATGCATCGGTAGGAGGCAAGCGCTCCCTAGTGCTTGCTTTAAACGATGTCCACCAACTCAACTTTCCGGTGCGAATCCTACTTCGCGGTTTTTCAGTTTTCGCGGAAGGTTCCGGTCCCCATTAACCGCGAAAAATGAGGGATCACTGTACCCCAGTCAAGAAACTGCCAAAGAAGCTAACAGCAAACAACCCAACCAAAGAATTCCTAAGACACCCCCCCCCCAACACTGACAGGCAAGCCACTAGAACAGGGGTGTCAAACTCGATTTCATTGAGGGCTGCATCGGGGTTGTGCTTGACCCTGGTGAGCCAGGGTGGGTGTGGCCGGGGTGGGCATGGCCAGCTCGATGTTACTCATGTCGGGGGCACCTGTAGTGGTCCAGGCCAGGCTGGGGGATCCATTGTCTCCCTCCCTCCTTCCCTCTTCATTCTCCTTTCTTTTTCCTTCCTTGCCCTCTTCCCCATCTTCCCTCCTTTTTTCTTTGTCTTTTCTCTTTCTCTTTCTCCTTTCCTGTTCCTTCTTGGATGCTCAAAAGGGGAAACGTTTTTCCTTTTGTTTTATTTTGTTTTGTTTTTAGCTTGTTTAGCTAGACCTCTGCCAGCAAAAGCTCCATTCCCCATCCCACCCCGAGTGCCCTTTTCTCTGGCAGAGGCACTGTTGGCCCATCCTTTGCTGTTTCCAGGGTGACCCCATGGGGCAGATCTAAGCATCCTGAGGACCAGATTTGGCTCAAGGGCCTTGAGTTGGACACCTCTGCACTAGAATACAAACTGACAGCAAACAGCACTCCTTACTAGCACTGATGGTGTTACTTAATTTGAGTAATGAAAGGTCTACAAAAAAGCAAGAAGTCTCAGAGACCACCAAGGACCCTCAAACTTTGATAAAAATATCAATTTTCCCTGGAAGAAAGAACAAGTCACTAAACAAATAGATCACTAAACAAGTAACCCAAACCACAAGTGTCATCTTTATTAAATATCATCTACGGCGATTTAAGAACTTTAGAATGGGCTAAACCAGAGGTGTCAAACTGGCGGTAAGTGGGCCGGATGCATCACATACAGGCCACACCCACCCCAGCTCCGTGAAAAAAACATTGTGATACATCATGTGACGGCAACGTGATGCTGCCCGAAGTCACATGGAACGCTGTTACCTTCCCACCAAAGGTTTTTTCTACTTGCATTTTTACATGCTTTTGAACTGCTAGGTTGGCAGAAGCTGGGACAAGTAACGGGAGCTCACTCCATGACACAGCGCTAGGAATTTGAACCTCCAAACTGCCAACCTTTCGATCGACAAGCTCAGTGTCTTAACCACTGAGCCACCGTGTTCCTGTTGGTCCAATATAACTACTTACTAATGACATAACAGAGAAGACAGGCATTCCAAATGGAAATAACGGCATAGGAAACTTACAAAAATCCAGGCTATTTAGTCATTAGATTTATTTAACCGTCTACTCTGATTAGCAGCAGCTTTTTCTTCTTCTTATCTTCTTGTCAACTGGAGTCATCAGGGATTGAAACACTGATCTTCATTCTAAACATGTACTCAACCCCTGAGTCATCCACCCAATAGGTAGTTGTGGGTGTAATACTTGCACTCTGCCTGCCTGGACGAAAAAGAGGCAGGCCACCTTCGTAAAAAGGTATCATTAATGGGAAACTTTTTTTTTTCTTACAGGGATCTAACTTGCAAAACATGTTACTGATGAAAGATTGCTTGCTTATCTCAGGAGAAGAAGGAAGTATTACAGACTCCCAAGTCCCCACAGTGATCTTAAATGGCAATAGCACTTAGACTCATATACCACTTTGCAGTGCTTTCCAGCCCTCTCTAAGCAGTTTACAAAGTCAGCACATTGCCCCCAACAATCTGGGTCCTCATTTTATCGAAGGCTGAGTCAACCTTGCGCCTGTCAGAATCGAACTGCCGAACTGCTGGAAACCGGCAGAAGTAGCCTGCAGTACTGAATTCTAACCACTGTGCCACCACGGCTCTAAATCCAAGTTAAATTACGTGGCTGAAGAGTATTGGTAGTGGAAGATGATTTGTTTTGGTTCTCTGGGGATAGCAAAAGAGCTTAATGTTGGAGTAGGGTTAACCAAGGAATCTATCTATCTATCTATCTATCTATCTATCTATCTATCTATCTATCTATCTATCTATCTATCTATCTATCTATCTTTATCCTATCTATCCATCCATCCATCCATCCATCCATCCATCCATCCATCCATCCATCCATCCATCTATGTATATTTATTCTATCTATCTATCTATCTATCTATCTATCTATCTATCTATCTATCTATCTATCTATCAATCAATCAATCAATCAATCAATCAATCAATCAATCATCTATCCCCCTCCTTCCCTTATTTACTTACTTACTTACTTACTTACTTACTTACTTACTTACTTACTTACTTACTTACTTACTTACTTACTTACTTACTTACAAAATTTACTGGCCACCCATCTTACCACAGGGTAAGTCTGGGTGGCTCATAATATTAAAAGGATAAAACTATACAAAATTTTGATGATATCAATAAAATACTACAAAGATTCAAATTACTGAGCCGTAACTAAACAGATGGGGAGGAAGGGAATGGGATGAGAAGGAGGGGAGGTTGGATCTGTTATTAATCTGTTAACCATCCCCGATGTGGAACTCCTCCATTGGAATTTCAAGCCAACTGGCATAGTCAGGTCTTTAAACTCCTGCTTAGTCTTTCTTTCCCAAAGTTCCTGTGTGATGAGGTCAAAACAATATAACATGATTTTTTTAAAAGAAAAAGAACCCCCCCCCCACTGTTTACAGTAGCTAGTTTTTTTAAAAAATTTGAGCTATAACAGGGACTAGCAAACACTTGAAAATCTAAACGTGTATCAAAACAACTGGGGACACAGCTCTTTAAAGCAACTACAACTTTCCCTAACATAGGATAGCTGTCCTTTACAATTCCATCACAATTCCAAACAAAGATACCTTTCGTTTAAAGCAGGGGTGTCAAACTCAATTTCATTGAGGGCCACACATCAGGACTATGTATGACCTTGGGGGGGGGGGATAGTGATGACTCAGGTGGGTGTGGCCAGCTCAACATCACTCATGTTGGGGGTGCCTGTGCTCCCGAGCTCTGTTTCCTGCTGCGACGGCTCCTGCAATCCTCTACCAGTGAAAACGGAGCTCGAAACGGCCATGCACAGCCCTCATGAGCTCTGTTTTCACTGGCAGAGGCACCACGGGCTGGTCTTTCACTGTTTCCAGGGCAGCCCCACGGGCCACATCTAAGCACCCCACGAGCCAGATCCGACCCACAGGCCTTAAGTTTGACACTCCTAGTTTAAACAAACTGGTAACTGGTGTTACATATGAGCCCACAGAAGTTCCAAAAGCTTTTTCTGACTCAATACAGTATAAGGTTGTTGTTGTTCTTAGTTGCGAAGTCATGTCCGACCCCATGGACAATGCTCCTGCAGGCCTTCCTGTCCTCTACCATCCTCTGGAGTCCATTTAAGCTCACCCTACTGCTTCGATGACTCCATCGAGCCACCTCATTCTCTGTCGTCCTCTTCTTTTTTTGCCCTCAATCTTTCCCAGCTCTTCTCCAGTGAGTTCTTCCTTTTCACAGTATAAGGTAATTTTTTAAAATTTCATTTTATCTAATTTGTATTCTCAAATATCTTGGGAGATTCTGGGATTTATAGTCCCAACACATTTCTGGATTGGAAAAGAGTAATTTGAAGTAGATTCGACCCACCAACATTTCCTGAGAGAGCTACGTAATTTCATCTTAATTATTTACTGTATAAAAATACTTATTTTTATGGCTTAAATCTCTTTCCAAAGAATTTCACAGCCTGTCAAACCATCTAGTTATTATAAGAGAAGGAAGCAAATTCTCTATCACTGTTCTACACGTTTTCCCTACAAACAATTATGTCATCTCCTTTATATAACACTCCCCCAAACAGCAAATGTTTAGCTTTTCAAAGAGAAGTATCTCATTCCCTTGATCATTTTGTTTGCTGTTTACATGACCTTAAATTAAAGAGGCTGAAGTCACAAACAGTGGAAAATATTATCCCATAAAGTGTTTGCAGATTTATACTCCTCTTTGCTAACTTTCTCTGGGGTAGAGGCAGAATCCAACCCCCCCCAAAAAAACCATCTATTTAATGCAGCATTTGCTAAATTTAAGTTTTTCCTTGCAGCTATCAAGTGATGTCACAGCTACACTCTCCCTGTAGTTTTGAGCCAGAACCTTTCTATAGGAAAACAATCTCATGCACATCATCAAATAGTGTATACAAATGTTTTCCTGTTTACAGGAATGGGAAAAACAAGGGGGGGAAATAAATGAATTAATCCGAAGGTTAATCACGGCCACCCAGCCCTTAAGTAGACTAAGCAATTACTGTGAGGTTCTGATATAACATAATTGTTTTATGCTTAGTCACCGCTGTAACATCCATAGTTGGGACACAACAACAGAATGCCTCTCTAGCATAGATGATCAAGAGATGGTGGACAATAAAAAGAAAATCAAGATCAGAATCACGCAACAAGCAAAAGAACACTCTTCTCACACTGTCCAGCGGCTGGCATTAGAACTCCAACTGTTTCCTTTAGAAGATATGTAAGATGTTATAAGACATATCTATCTATCATAACTAATGATTTTATTATTTATTAGTTTTATACGGATGCCCACCTTGCAGTACACTACTCAGGATAGTTAAAAGGTAACGGTAAAGGTTCCCCTTGTATATATGTGCCAGTCGTTCCAACCTCTAGGAGGTGGTGCTCATCTCTGTTTCAAAGCCGAAGAGCCAGAGCTGTCCGAAGATGTCTGCGTGATCCTGTGGCCGGCATGACTAAACGCCAAAGGCGCACGAATGCTGTTACGTTCTCACCAAAGGTGGTTCCTATTTTTCTACTTGCATTTTTTACGTGCTTTTGAACTTCTAGGTTGCCAGAAGCTGGGACAAGTGATGGGAGCTCACTCCATTATGCAGTGCTAGGGATTCGAACCACTGAACTGCCAACTTTTTGTGATCGATAAGCTCAGCATCTTAGCCACTGAGCCACTGCATCCCTTACAGCTAACTACAGTAATAAAACCAGAAGCAATAAAACGAATTCCAAAGCAAGAAGAAGAAGAAAACCAAGAAAAAACTGTCCCCAATCCATAACTATACCCTTTCGTCTCCAAAATCCTTAAGATTCCAATCCCACTGTCCTAGTACTTGTGGGAAAAGCCAGCTGTTTATAGTTTTCAATTCAATTTGAACCTTTATTGTTGGAGTACATGTGTACCATGAGATGTGCTGAGCCTCCCTTCGTGCACCCCCCTAACATAATACACATTGCCCATCGCTCCGGTCATGCAAGTCAGTTGTACTATGTTGTTGTAGAGTTATTTTTCATTCAGGAGTCTGACAGCCCCCAGACAAAAGCTGTTCTTCAGCCTGTCTGTGCGGCTGCCTATGCTTCTATATCTCCTTCCAGATGGTAGGAGAATAAAGAAAGGCTGACCAGGGTGTGAGTCATCCCTGAGGATTTTCCTCAATCTTCCAAAGCAGTGATGTAGTCTAGTGGTATCTGGAAAGATAAGAGAGTGGGTTCCTACCAGATCTTAAGGCGAAGGGTCTTCCACAGGGCAGGGACAGCTACAGGAAAAGCATAGTTCCTAGAAGGGATTTAAGGGTAGGGGCCTGGAGTAGGTCCACTATATCCAATCTAGTGGTAATGAGCAAATAACCTCAAGGAGAAGGTAGTCCCACCAAGAATCTGGTCTGTGCCATAGAAGGCCTTAACAGTGATAACCAGCAATTTGAAGGTACACAGAAATAAACTGGGAGTGTTTAATGTCCCATAATCTTCAACAGCGCCCCTTCAATAATGTTATCCTTGTCAAGCCCAAAGAATCAGGACCACACATTAAGCTCCAGTTAAGTTGATTTATTGCACATGTCTATACACAAGAATCTAATCACCTAGTGGTCAGCACTAAATAGGTGCTTAGATAAGAGTCAAGTGAATTCAAGGTATTGGACATAGACTGTTTACTGAAATGTAATGATTCTAGACAGATTATTCTCTTGATCCCGGCTTCAGGCTTTGCCTGTCCTTCTCCTACAATCCCTTAAGCATTTGTCTTAAGCATCCAGGCCCTGAGTTGGAATTCTCTCTCAATTCTCTCATTTTCTGATGAGGAACTGCTAGTTTAGTCTCCAACTTCTTTGGTGTCAATTTTTTGGGTACATTGTGAACCTGCTTGCAGTGAGAATAATAGAAATCAATTTTCTTCACTGCATTCTTTCATCAGAACACTTTTATTTTGAAAAAAGTTGTATTATTTTAGCAGTCAAACTATTTCTACCAGACCAGGCTGAAACTTACTTAATTATTTAAAGCAATTATTTATATCTTGCTCTTCAGTCTGGAAAGCTCTTAAGAGTGACTTACAGTATAAAATAACAATAACAACAACAACAATAATACAGACTATCTCTTTCCCCCAGTCTCCTGATTTAAAAAGACACCATATTGAAGGAACAGGGAATAGAACGGGAAAAGAAAGCTTCAGTTATTTGCCTTGAGACGAAAGTATGTGCTACTCAAAATAATTTGGCAAAATCGCTTTATTCTTTACAGGCAGGCCTGTGAGCCAGAAGTTCTCTGCTAGCTACATGAGAAGAAAAGTTCCTCTCTTATGTGGTGGGCACAGAATCACTGCAAATCATTCTTTTCCTATCTCTAAATTTCTATAGCAAATAGGAGAGTGAATTAAAGACCAAAAGAGTTCTCCCAGCTGTACAAATTGCTTTGCCCCTGTTCTGGCTATTACTTTTAATTATTGCTCTCCAAAGATTGTAATAGCATAATTGTTTCTCAAAACTGTATCAGAGGAAAAGGGTGAACAGGAAATAATAATAATGATAATCACAGTATTAGATAAGTGGACAAAAATGCCAAATGCAGTCTAAACATCTGGCTGACTGTGCAACAAACCATAATAATAATATTTGAACACCATCGGCATTGACATATTTACCATGTCAATTGCAAAAAACAGCTTTAATGGGAACAGCTTACATCCTGCCACGATACCTGTAACACCACCAAATGTAAACATCTACAGGTCCTTGGGAAGGACGTGACTGGCGGACAAAATGCCAATGCAGTCCAAACGCATGGCTGACTGTGTGACCAATCATGATAACGACAACGATAATTGTTGATAAGAAAGACAAAAGAGTCTTTCGTTTGGACATGGGAGTACTTGGAGATAGCTTTCCAAAGCTTTTTTTTTCTTTGCTTCTTGCCGCTGCTGCTTATCTCTAAGCCGATCGCAGCGTTCTCCACTTGGTGGCACTTAAAATGGCCGCTGCAATGAAACCTTGCTGTCATAGGTTTCAAAATCGGCACCGGGCCTTGCTACGAGACTCTGGAGGCTTTGCGGCTCGTCAAGGTCTCCGAAAGTCTAGCGGATGAATTTAAGGGAGCCATGCAACCTCCGCAATTCCAGAGGATTCCTCTGCTCCCTGAGGCTAGCCTAGTCAGGGGATTCCCCTTGAGGGGTAAGACACCCCCACAGATCAGGAGGGCACTGTAGGCTGCCTCTCTATTACTCCCAACTATTTTAGAATTTCAGATGTCCAATTTTGTCAAATTTAAGCTTTCTCCTTAGACTGATAATAATTCAGAAGTGGAGCCAAGGAAATCACTTCTTCTCTTAGACCAGACTGAGTTAAATTGGGCCAAGGAAGAAGAGAGTCATAGGCGTGGCTTCAGAATTATTGACTCAGTCTCTCGATCAATCAGGCCATGAGAATACCATCTTGCTGGATCCATGGAGAAAGAACTGGAGAAAACAACAAAATATAAAGACCCACAAATAGAAAAAGAACGACTGTAGGAAAAGAAAGCTAAGGTACTACCAATAGTAATAGGTACTTTTGGTGCAAGCACTACATGAACACCATCGGCATCGACAAATTCATCATCAGTCAATTGCAAATAGCGGCTTTACTTGGAACAGTTTCCATCCTGCGACAATATCTATAACACCATCAAACATCCATATCTGCCCATCAAAGATCCTTGAAAAGGACTCTATAGTTATAAAAATGCCAAATCCAGTTTGAACATCTGCCTGACTGTGTGACGAACCATAATAATGCAACAGCAAGCTAAGTAATGTGATAGGCAGGTAGTATATGGCATTCTGTTTATAGGGGTGTTTCAGGAATTGCAACAAGATCCTATAGCTTGAAGGTCTGGGAGATTCTGAAATGCCGTGGAAATGTGAGGTTGTGATAATTCAAGATATAGATATGGAGCCAAATCAACAGAACAACAAACAGATCCGTTTCTTTCCGTGCCAAAAGGAATAGCCAAAGCAGAAGGAATGCAGCGCTGGGCGGAAGAGGGGAGGTGAAGAGCAAAGAAGTCTTCATTAATGTCTTTAAAACATCAAGAGTTTGCTCCTCCATCTTCTTTGATGTGATGCAGATTGTTGCAAAGAGGCCAGAGAGCACTTGAACAAATATTGCTAAATACTATTCAGAATGGATAAGACTGAACCACGAGGGAGCTGGGCCCTAAAAGCAGACAACGCAGAAATCCATGATTTCAACAACATTACCAGCTGGGTTCCAGCTAACCACATTGACCAAATAAGGAAAGTGCCTTCATGCCTGGAATCTTTTCCCAGTTAGCTCACTCTACTCCCCCCTCCCCCCCGCCTTACAGTTGGGGAATATAAAAGATAGAGGTCATTCTCCCCACCCCCCATACTTTCTAGCTGAGATAAATTTGATTGCCAGGTTACCCAATGCATATTGGGATTTGCTAACGGTAGGGGAAGGCAAGAGATTCAATGACATTAACAAAAACGTATCATATACCCTGTTTTCCTGAAAATAAGACCTCCCCTGATAATAAGCCCAATCGGGCTTTTGAGCGCATGCGCTAAAATAAGCTCTCCCCCAAAAAACATTGCAACACAGCAGCAGCCATGAGGTAACCACGCTCGCCACCTCCTGCACCTCAAAAATAATAAGACCTTCCCCAAAATAAGGTCAAGCGCTTATTTCGGGGGGGGGGGGTGTCAAAAGAAAATAAGACCCTGTCTTATTTTCAGGGAAGCATGGTACTACTATTCTTCACATATTTTGAATTAGAGTTTCCATTAACTTCCAGCCAGCATGAGCAAAAGATGAAGGATCTGAAAACTGGAATACAGATAGTCTATAACTTAAATGACCATTCGTACTTACAAAGGCACTGAAAAAAATTGGACTTATGACTGTTTTTCACACTTACGACTGTTGCAACATCCCCTTAGTCACATGATCAATATCCAGACATTTGGCAACTGGCGTGTATTGATGACATGGGATCATGGGATCACCTTTTACGACCTTCTGACAAGCAAAGTCAAGGGGGAGTCAGATTCACTTTACAATTGTGTTACTAACTGAACAACTACAGTGATTCACTTAACAACCGCGGAAAGAAAGGTAATAAAATAGGTCAAAACTTGCTTCACTGTCCTGCTTAAAACAAAAATTTAGGATTCAATTGTGGTTGTTAAGTGGAAGATTACCCACATAAAAATAGGTTTTTAAAAAGAGACTGGGCAACCACTCGTCTAAAATGTTATAGCGTCACCTGCTTGAATAGGGGGTTGGACTAGAAGACCTCCAAAGGTCCCTTCCAGCTCTATTCTGTATTTCAGTCTTTGGCAATTTCAAGACAGGAAATCATTAGCTAGCTTAGACTTAATACTTAAGATTGGAAGCTTGGTTAACCATAAACATAACTATTTACTCTCTTTATCTTCCCCATATTCATCAATTTAATAACTTTCGAAAATCATTTTCAAGTTACACAAGACCACCAACCTTATGAAAACTCCCTACCCTATTTATTCTCTCCATCCTAGTGCTATACACAGACCAGATCATCTCAGTTAGCTGAAGGAAGAAGATGCCAGCATATACTACACATGACTAGCTAAACGAAGAGTAAGCTATGTTAAAAATAGAAGTCTAATCTCTTCTACATCTTACTGCAATTTATAATAAATCTTGAAGATATGAGTAGTGTGAAACCTTGAGTTCTCAGAGCCATAAAATTCTTTAGCACATGACATACCCGTAAGAGATAGGTTAATGCAATACTATTTTTTTAAATTCTCATTACAACTGAAACCCTCCAAGAGCATGCTATTGTCACTTTGTGAGTAATGACTTGTCAGTCACTATAACTGAATAACTAGGCAACAGAAATGTATCAATGTTGGCTGATTATTTGTATACCTATCGTTATGGGGGTTTTGCATTTTTTTATTTTGTAAAGGTAAAGGTTCCCCTTGCACATGAGTGCTAGTCATTCTTGACTCTAGGGGGCAGTGCTCATCTCCGTTTCAAAGCCAAAGAGCCAATGCTGTCCAATGACATCTCCATGGTCATGTGGCCGGCAAGACTAAATGCAGAAGGCGCATGGAATGCTGTTACCTTCCCACTAAAGGTGGTTCCTATTTTTCTACTTGCATTTTTTACGTGCTTTCCAACTGCTAGCAAAAGCTGGGACAAGTAAAAGGAGCTCACTCCGTTACGCAGCGCTAGGGATTCAAACGACTCAACTGCCGACCTTCTGATCAACAAGCTCAACATCTTAACCAATGAGCCACTGCGTCCATTTTTTTATTTTATAGCTATCGTAATTGTTATGACATTAGCCACCAGAAGTCTGTACTGATTACAAGATCACACACAAAAAACAACCAATCAATGAAGGCCTTGTTAGAACAAGAATACCTTAAGTTTCCAACCTTGGCAAGTTTACTATTTGTGGACTTCAATTCCCAGAATTCCTGTATGCTGGCTGAAGAATTCTGGGAGTTGAAGTCCACAAGTTGTCAAGTTGCCAAGATGGAGACCCTTGTGCCCGCCCCACCCAAAGTTATTAATCCAGGAGAATGTACATACTTTGAGTTTGAATTTAACAGATGTAGTAGTGATGCAACAATAAAGTAAAAACAGTACTATTCCTTAACAAAAACAGTAGCATTCCTTAACAACTCACCTTTGCTGCACCTATTTGCTCTTTACGAAATTTCTCAAGTGGTGCTATTAAAACATCATCCGCATTCTGGATCTGAAATACCAAACCAAAAAAAAATCATTATTTCAATGGTAGGTATATAATAATAATTCAAAATAATAATATTTTGAAGTAGTCCAGTAGCTTTTACATTTAAAACATTAATTCCAGAAATGGTCAAATAGTCAAGTTAACCTCAGTGACCCTATTAAATGAAACAATTTCTGTTAAGTACAGAAATCACAATCTAGCTAAGAAACATTTTATATAAATCTCAATCCCCACTTACTGGAGACACACCAAAGTTCTAATTTAATTATAACCTGAGTAGGATGAAGCATGCTTCTCTACAAACTCTTCAAGACACTTGTCAGTGGTATTAATAATTATACTCAACATTTCAATTGTTGCTTGCTAGATAGCAGTGATGGCTATCCTTTTTGTTGTTGCGTGTCAAAAGTGCATGTGCACTCACACCCATAATACAATGTGCGCGCAATACCGTCCCGCCTCCCTGAACATGTGTGTGTGACACCCCCCCCCCCGTGCTCCCCCATGCAAGCGTGCACGACCCTGCACTCCCCCGTGTGCGAACCCCCACACCCCGTTTTGGGCCTAGTAGGACTCCTGGGAGCAAAAATGGGCTGTGGAGAATGTGCCAACCCCCATTGCTCCCCACATGTGCATGCACACCTACTCCTTTCATGCATGCGCATGCATCTCCCGCCTGTGCCCTGCTGCTGTGCATGCGCAGCAGACCCCAAAATCAGCTGGCCAGCAGCAGGTGTGCATGCATGCACGATGAAGCTGAGCTGGGGCAATGTTTCACATGCCTGCAGAGAGGGCTCTGCATGCCACCTGTGGCACACGTGCCATAGCTTTGCCATCACGGCTATATAGTATCATGGTTGTTTAAAAACAATTGCAGCCAGCACAATTATTTCAACTGCATCTACATAGATACTCACTATAGCAGTGCTTCCCAAACCTTAGTGAATACCCCAAATACCCCAGCCATCTTGGAGTTAGGGCAGCAACTGGACCTACTGGTACCTAGGTTTGCTGTTGCTAAGTTAAGCAATCATATAATATCATACTTTACGATCAGATTCCTTAGTAACAACAATCTCAGCTCCAATTGTTGTCATAACCTGAGGATGATTTGCATGTGCACCCAAGAATTCATTACACAAATGACAAGAATTGCATACTGTATAGTACATCAGGATGAACATTGGCATGAATTATATTTGAATATCATTATGCATGTCACAGAGGCTTGCATTGGAGATCTAAGTACCATGTCTACAGTATAATGACACTGTACCTGTAGAGCTTAATCTCATTCATTCATTCATTCATTCATTCATTCATTCATTCATTCATTCATTCCATTTGTACTCTGCCAGTCCCACACAAGACCACATTTAACTTCCAAAGAAGTGGATTTCTTGAATAGAAAACATGCATCACCGATTTCTTAAAATACATTCAGTGGCACGACTAAATAAGTATTTGCTTTTAAAATATTATGACTGCTTCTACTATATTTATTACAAGTAAACCTTTTGAATGGAGTCTTAATCATCCCATCTGTCCCCAACTTCTATATTTATACAGCTGAGACTTTTTTCTAAAAAAAAAAAAAACGCTTATGAATATTTAAAGAGAAAAACACTGTAAAACGAAGCTCCCTGGGCTGCAGTTATTTCACAGTAATTAGACTTTAGTGTTTGAACATTGATGCATTTCATGTATTTCAGTGCTAAGTGTAGGATATTAGGGCAAGAAAATTGCCTGAAGCAGAGTTTTATATAATCATGTAGACATCATAAATATCACTCATATTTGGAAGATAAACACTTGGCAAGCCAAATGAGCAAAGACTTACATAAACACTGAGGATGCTTAAGATGTCCTAATGATGTGAGAGATTAAAGTACTGTTCTTAAATGCAATATATAAAATTTATATGTATGGAAATAAAAATCAGTTTGGATTATAGGATATAATTGAGTCTTCTTTGCAATAGGTGTTCAGGATTTGTTTAGGAACTATCTGCTAGACTTAATATAAAGGCATTATATTCCCAGCTGGAGAGACCAAATCCTCACAGGGTTTAAAGAACTCATTTCAAAATATTTGCAATCCTCCTATTATCTGTTCCCAAAGAAAATGCAAACATGTCTCTGCTACTTCATCAAAAAGTGTGTATATAAGGCCCTGAGCCACAAACTGGTAGCTTACCTAAACCTGAATATTTCAAGCAGTTAAATTTGTTTTTGAGTGCAAGTGAACATTGCAGAGGGCTACCTAGCTTGCAATTTCACAAAATGTCAAAGAGATGCTAAGAAAATAAATTGTTAAGTATCTTTACTTAATATGAAAACAACTTCAATATATATATAAACTAAAACACATATCTAAAAAAATTTACACAACAGAACTCTTGGCTTTCTGTCTGGATGGTCTCTGGTGATGAGCCGAAGGGAGGGAAGGGAGGCAGTGTGTCTCCTCCCTTAGTTGGGGCCCCTTAACAGGATGTTGTGAAAAAAATTATCTATACTAAATACCCCTGTCTCAGCTGATGCAATAAGGGAGAGCCGGCTTGGCTGAATTGCTAGGCTCCTGCCTTATATGCAATACAGCCCCGGTTCTAGTACCAGTAGAGGGTATGGCCAGCTGATTAGAGCTAATAGGCTCGAAATAGATCTATCCTGGTCTCTCTAATTTATTTATTGATCAGCTCATAAAACTAACACACACATATAAAAAAATTTACACAACGGAACTCTTGGCTTTGTCTGGATGGTCTCTGGTAATGAGCCGAAGGGCGGGAAGGGAGGCAGTGTGTCTCCTCCCTTAGTTGGGGCCTCTTAACAGGATGTTGTGAAAAAAATTATATATATATATATATATATATATATATATATATATATATATATATATATATATATTCCATGTTACTTGTCTCTGGAACTGTTTAGAGTAGAAATCTTCAACCTTGGCATATTAACGACCTCTAGACTTCAACTCCCAGAATTCTGGGAATTGAATTGAATCTGAGAATTGAATCTGGGAATTCAATTCTGGGAATTGAAATCCACAAGTCTTAAAGTTGCCAAGGTTGGAGACTCTTAGTTTAGAAGACTGCTAGCTGTGGTAGCGACCATGCACTGCTATATTTCTATGCTGGGCAGAGAAAATGGGAGATACATCTACTAATTACTGTCTTCACATGTGTAATTCTTCCATCATTCGTTCACTCACCTCTGAACAATTCTTGGTCATCCAATGATATCTTGCTTATCTTTAAAGGCAACACAACTATTACATAAGCACAGATTCTTTTAGATTCTTGGTGTTCTCTGAGCTTGGTTCTTTTCCTGCAGATGTTTCATTACCAGGCCAGGCAATCGTATCACTGCACTCGTAGCTTGGTAATGAAACATCTGCCAAAAGAACAACCAAGTCTCAGAGAACCAAAGACCAAGAACCAAACTATTGAAGTACCTATGTTCTTTATCACTGGTTCTCATCTCCCTAAGGTCCTCCATTACAGAATCATTATAATTTAGACTAACTTACTGTTGTATTAAAAATATTTACGTCAGTAATAACATCTGACCACACTTTCTCCTTTATAACTGAACAATTCTACCTCTTTGTAACAATAGTCAATTTGTTTTTAGCATAGAGGTAGTCCTCGACTTACAACAGTTTGCTTAGTGACCCTTTCAAAGTTACAACGGCACTGAAAAAAGTGACTTATGACCATTTTTCACACTTGTGACCATTGAAACCAGACTCACTTAACAAACAGATAGAAAAAGAAAGCAGCTTTGCTTCCTCCCTTATTTGGGGCTTACCAGGGTGTTGTGACACAGTACATATACTTGTTCCCCTGGCTCAGCTGATCAGGATGAGAGCCTGTGACCTAGTGGCAATTACAACTGTCTTACATGTATGCATACACGCCTTACATGCATGCCTTACATGTATGTATGTATGTACTGTATGCTGGTATTGCTGTCTTCGGGTATTTTCCCGTGTATATAGCATGAAATTGTTATTGCAACGTTTCGGCAAGATCTCACTTGCCATCCTCAGGTTTCGGTGTGTGTGTGTGTGTGTGTGTGTATATATGTTTCCATAGATTTTCACGGATCTTGGCACTATCAATCTTACATGGGAAAAAAACCAGAATGTGCCAAGATCTGCGTGCGCGTGTGTGTGTGTGTTGCGTGTCTATTCGCAGATTTTCACCAAGACCTGCATACATACATACATACATACTTCAAAACTGCAGTGATTCACTAAACAACTGTGCCAAGAAAGGTCGTAAAATGGTACAAAATTCACTTAACAAATTTATCACTTTAGCAACATAGATGTTGGGCTCGATTGTGGTCGTAAGTTGAGGACTACCTCTACTCCATCTGGGGATATCCATTCACAGTGTTGGTTATGTGCAGACTGTGTTACCAATGAATTGCAAGAATAACTTAAGCCTTAAGTTGCAGCATTTGTCTACAAAGCAGAATGTGGAGTTTCTTGCAGAATAAAGACTAAAAGGGATAGGGGAAGTTATTAAAAATAAATTAAAACCTTGTGGTGAATTCAAGTACCTCTTATCAATGAATCCGGACGTATCCAAATCCTCTACATTTAAATAAGTAAATAAAAGTCAGTTCCTTTATTAAGTCATCTTAAAAAGGGAAACACATACACAAACAACAGGGAGAGAAAGAAACACACGTAGCTTTTGCGGTCACCCAAAACCATGCTCTCAGGAATGGTAAAGAAATGCCTGTAATAAGTTCCTTATGCTGTCATTCCACGCTTTTTTATAGGTTCAAGCATTGCCACAAGCTACACAAACCAAATCTATTCACCATGTATATACCAAACAATTAAAACAAAAGAAAAATGTAATCACAAATGTGAGGTCTCCACCCCAGTGAAAACGATAATTGAATTTTAAAAGCCGTACTTTTTAAAATAAAAAATAAAAATGCAAGCAGTCTTGGAAGAAACCAAAGCATGGTATGGATTTTCTCTTTCATCATCGATAAAGAAGTTCATAAAAGCGGAACCGTGCTATGAAACTGAGCAGGCAGTTTTCAAAGTGCAGAAACTACCATGTGGCTGTGCCCTTCTTGAAGAGTTGAGCCAACTGGTTTCTCGCTGGGTAATGGCCCAACATCATGTTGTCTGAGGGTTTTCCCCGTTTGTGGAAACCTGTTCTGACCGAGGCTTCCCAAGAGGCAAACTCCTGGTCCTGACAAAAAAACCATTTTATTAATTGACTGTGAATTCTGCTTATTCACATCCAGCAAAGTCTTTCCAGGGAGTCCCTATGGGGAGAGGGAGCGGTTTATAAGTATTAAATTATTATTATTATTATTATTATTATTATTATTATTATTATTATTATTATTATTATTATTATTATTATTATTATTATTTACAGTCACAAACCTAGTGCCTAACACTAGTGACCTAGTGCCTTCCAACTTTTTTTTTTTTGAAAAAAGTTTTATTGGGTTTTATAATTTTTTACAAATAGGGTAAAGGGTAAGGTGTCTAAAAGATATTGTGAGAACTTTCACGTCGAAGTCAAAGACCCCTTCCGAGGCTTCATAACAAAATATAGATAATACATTAATTTTCATTTGTACTACAAAGTGAAAAGAAATGCAAATATATCATTGTAGAAACTATGCTAGCAATCATGTATAAACATCCAAACAAAAGTTATATTATACTAAAATAAAGTCACTTTTGAGATCTAAGTCTTTTGCCAATTGTATCTTCTTCTCCCTGGCCCCCAGTGGGCGGGGCCGCGGCACCCTCTGCTCTCCCATTTTCATCCTCCAGGATTGAGGAATATTTTTTAAGAAAGGCTTCCGCCTCTGCAATTGTTTTAATTCTTACTCTTCCTCCCTCCCAGAACACTAACATTCCCTCTGGCATCACCCACTTGAACCAGACCCCGTTTAAATAATCTTTTAGACAAGAAGGAATACTTCCTTCTTATCTCTCTAATCTTTTTCGGCTTTCCAATGTATTGATGCAACACCCCTGCTTAATGGCTTGGAGGGCACAATATTATTACCCAGGCTGGATCCTGCAACAATAATAATAGCCCAATACAGATGGAAGGCAGCAGATTGGACAAAGGGAGGAATTTCAATAACAGTAATATTATTTTGTAAAAAAAGAAATTATTTTTGATCCATTTTACCTATCAGTTTAGTTTTTGTTCAGGAATTATAGTTTTAAGAAGGAAGACGGTAGTGATACGATCCTCAAAGCTGAATGCCTTACAATTGATAAGATGCCGCCTTTAATCCTGTTTAGTTCTTTTTCCTCTTAAAATCAGTCACTGACCATTTTTTTGACAGATGCATAATAGACAAAAATTGCAAACACCGTTCCAACCCACAGTCAGGAAAAAAAAAAAGAAACTAAGTCCAGGGTCACTATGAAATGTTGTTTTGGATAAGACCTGATCCAGCAGAGCAGTGATTTTATCTTCTTTAAAACTGGATCATTTTGTTCCCGAACTGTTTTGAGCTTGCCTTTCTTCTCTCTCTCTCAATATGGGAAGTGTGGGGAGGAGGGGAGGAATAGGGAGTTGAATTAAAGGGAGATGTCCACTACCCATCTCCATTTGCAATCATGAAGAATAAGCTGGGTTAATGGATAAATAAATTAACTTTGCTTGGAAGCAATTGTTCAAAGTGATTATGGGATCCCTACTTTTTGAAAGTGTCCAAATAGCAATAGCACTTAGACGTAGATACTGTTTCATACTCCTTTACAGCCAGGGGTGGGCTTCAAAAATTTCAGCAATGGGTTCTCTGCCTGGTTGCTGAGCGGGCGTGGCCTAGTCAGCCTCCTGCACCACAGTGGCGGGGCGGGGGGGTCGTTTTCACCTTCCTCAGGTTCCAGAGGCTTTCCTTGTGCCCCTGGGAGGGCAAAAACTGCCCCCCAGGCTCTGGAGGTCTTCCGGGAGACCTGCTTCCCCCCCTCCCCCATTCCCAAGCCGCCACGCAGGCCCTGAACTTACCTGGCATCCAAATCCGGCTTGATGGAGACTCCTGGAAGGGGTGGGGCAGGGGTGGGAGGGGCCAACCAGGGTTGGGATTTGGAACCGGCCATAACGTTAGCTACAGGTTCTCCCGAACCTGGATGAACCCATAGCAGCCCACCCGTTTACAGCCCTCTCTAAGCAGTTTACAGTCAGCATATTGCCCCCCAACAATCTGGGTCCTCATTTTACCAACCTCGGAAGGATGGAAGGTTGAATGAACCTTGAGCCATTGGGAATCAAACTCCTGGAATGACCAGGGTGTTAGCCTGCAATACTAACCACCATTCTAACTACTGTGCCACCACGGCTCTGAGCAATGTTCTTCAATCTTGGCAACTTTTAAGATGTGTGGACTTCAGTTCATCAATTGGGGCTTTCTGGGAGTTAAAGTCCGTACATCTTAAAGTTGCTAAGGTTGAGAAACACTGGCACATATTACAGGTGATTTTATGTGGCTTCTTGTTCCAATTAGGAATTTGGACTTATTGGCTCCTTCTTATGCTACAATTCTGTTTTCTACGTTCCACCAGCAAAGCAAAATAGATTCCAATGATCTCATTGTGCGAAAATCTTGTGCAATACAAATTTCTCCCTTTAAAAATATGTCAGTAGAAAAGCGGTCCCTACACAAAGCGCCACTGACCCGTGAAATAACTGTTTGGTGGCTTATGAAACAAGAGCAGAACGCATGCAAGCGTATCTGTTGTACCGAAAGAATATAATTGGAAGCGATGGTTTCAAAAGGATTTCATGAATGAACATGTCCAGGCATCCAGCCAGATCAG
Organism: Rhabdophis nuchalis; assembly: GCA_039707465.1. NCBI lineage: Eukaryota > Metazoa > Chordata > Lepidosauria > Squamata > Natricidae > Rhabdophis > Rhabdophis nuchalis. Next base: position 51,687,082 of record CM077649.1, read on the forward strand.
CACTGCTGTTTGTAATGGTACCATGCCCAGCAACCTTGAACTTGAGACTACTGTGCAACTCTGGATTCAGTAAAGCCAGTACAAAGGTTTACCCACACCAAGCCATAAAGATAAACCCTAGATATAGAGAATGTTAATGGCAAATGAGATATATATTTTAGCTTGGAGCTTCCTTCTCTCCTCAAAGCGGATGAGAGTGTGTACAAAGTTTTCATAGCCATAACGAAGAGGCATATAAAGTCCAAAGTTGAGTGAACCAGAAATTTATTAAGACTAACAAAAACAGCCCTAAGGCAGAGAGAGGGAGGGAAGAGGAGGAGAGAAAGGAGGAGTGGAAAGAGGAGAGAGGAGAAAGGAAGGAGAAGTAGAGAAGGGCGACAGGGGGAAGAAAGGAGGTAGGGAGGCGGAGGAGAGGGAGAAGAAAGGGATGGATAAGGATGGATATTTGTATGGAGAATAGAAGAGCCAATAATTGATTTTGGGAGTTGATGGCAAGATGAATTGATGTAAATATTTAATAATCCAATATGATGTTGGCTATGTAATAGTATACCTGTGGTTATATGTTATGAGGAAGAAAAAATAAAAAAACGTTATTAAAAAATAAATAAAATAATAATAATAAAAATAACACCCCTAAGGAGCACTGAAACTTTGGACTCCTTCTAAAATCTTCATCAAGTTTTTAGAACAAATCAAACAGAAAAGGAATAACAAAGTCTAATAATGAAACCAGATGTTTCAGCCTTAAAGTTTACAGTCCCAAGATGGGAAATATACACGGATAGACTAGTAGGTATTATCTGAGACAGATTATAGCCTTAGGCAAATCTTCATCTCATCTTCTGTTCAGATCAAGCATCCAGGGTTATTACAAGGATTGTATTAAGGTAAATTACATGAAGAACTTTGGTATGTTTCAAAGTACGGGCTTGAAGTCCCAAAGATCATCAATCGCTTTTTCAGGGCAACAAGAATTTGTGGTAAAAAAAAAAAAAAAGGGAAAAGAGGAATGAATTATCTTTTTGAACAAGAAAGAGCAAGTGGCTCTGCGATTTTGGAATCCTACCGTACTATCAGGTTGCACTTTGGCTGAACTCGGCTGAGCAGTATTCCCTCTCCCACTCCCACAAAGCGGGTTTTTCAAGGCAAAGAAGACAAAGCTGTTTGGTACACCGTGAAAAAAAGGAGACGGTTTTTAACGTCCAAAGGAAGCTCCGTTCAGCTGCTTTACTGAGATATCTGGGGTTTCGTTTTATATGAGGCTGTGTTGTTTATCAAGCAAAGTAGATTTTCTAAGGCAGGGGTGTCAAACTCAAGGCTCACGGGCCGGATGCGGCCCACGAGGTTCTTAAATCTGGCCCACCTGGCCAGCCTGGAAATATCAAAGGACAGGCCTGTGGTGCTGCTGGACGCCTCCCTCCCTCCATAGCCCGTTTTAGGCTCCATGGCCTCCTGCAGCACTCTGCTGGTCAAAAACAGGCTCGCAGAGGCCTTGTGGGGCCCATTTCTGGCTGACAGAGTGCTGCTTGGGAGGTTGAAAATGGGCTGCTCTGTCGCCTCCTAGGGCCCCTGCATGGCCCGTTTTTGGCCAGCAGAGTGCTGCAGGAGTCTCTGCCCTTCTCCCTCGACCACCAGCCCATGGAGAACTACAATGGTGATCTGGCCCTCAATCTAGTTTGACACCCCTGTTTTAAGGCACATCATACCTTGAAATGTTATTTCTGGTAGTAATTCTACAAGGGTTTTTGAGTTAAGAATAAGTACCGTATTTTTCGGAGTATAATATGCACCTTTCCCCCCCCCCCCCCCCACCAAAGAGCGTAGATATGTTGGTGTGACTTATACACCAAATACAGCCATTTTTGGCCTCCCGAAGCCCTACCCGGTAACCCGTTTTTGTGAAAAATGAATGAAAAACAGTCTGTTTTTCACCAAAACAGGGATGTTTTTGCCTTCCCCCACCACCTGGAAGCACTCTGCAAGCTTCAGCAGGGCTGGGGGAAGGGAAAAATGCCCCTGCTTTGGTGGAAAATGGGGGCATTTTTGCCTTACCCCAGACCTGCTGAAGCCTTCAGAGTGCTCCTAGGGGGCGGGGAGGACAAGAACTTTTTTTTCTTACATACCTCTTCGAAATCTTGGTGTGTCTTATATATTGATGCATCTTATAGTCTGAAAAATACGATAATTTAAAAAACACATTCCTCCACTCACAGTATCAGGTAGATTCTCTTGTGCTTTGTTTGTGTGTGCGTGAATAATCATCGTCAGAAGTAGTCAGAAAGAATGCACCTTTCTCCTCCTGTTTTGCCAACAACAACCCTGTGAGGTAGGTTGGGCTGAGAGTGAGTGATTGGCCCAAATTCACCCAGGTGACTTTCATGGCTATGATAAGACTTGAATTCACCATCTCCCACTTACTACCCTAGCGCCTTAATCACTAGACCAAACTGGCTCTCGTTTATTTTATTTATAGCCAGTCCTCATAATTTCTCACAATCTTTCTAAATCTTCAGAAATTTACAAAAATGTCTACCATCCCCAGCAAATTTAACAAATAGCTGTATTAACTACAAAGTTGAGTAGTTGAAGACTCAAAATATATGGAGAACAAAGGATTGATCAGTTCAGTATTGGGTCTATTAGTATTCCACATGATTCGTAGGAATATTTCGTGTCATTGTTAAAGCAAGAAGTCCTTAGACAGGAACTGTTTTATAATAATTTATTCTGGGGGGAAAAGAACAGCCAAACACTTAAGAGTATGACGCAGGCATACCTGGCAGACTCTCCATCACGAAATAAATTAGTAAATTCTTGTGCAAGCAACTGAAGAGAGGAAAATCCCAACAATTCCCAAATGGAATTTTACACAAAGCCCACTCTTGTTCTTAGTGGGGCAATGACAGCTCTGTTCTGGATTTCAACTTCTTGGGTTAAAAGCAAGTGCAGTTTTTATTAGCGATTGTTAAAAAGCAGGCCATTGTAACTCTGAAATTATCTCAAGAAACGTCTGCCTTGTGCTTCTGTCCAATGTGCTTTTTCTATTTAAGATGTATTCGTCTAGCTTCTTCTAGTGACCTTGGGTTGTTAGAGGCAAGGGCTTTGGAAATAACATCACACATAATGGCAGACAGCACAACCGTCTAAGATCTGAGACCCTATCAGCAAGTCTACCGTATCTGTGGTAAATGAATGCATTCAATATGCTATTTTTCTCTCAACACTTAGGCAGTCGTGCTTTGTTTCAATGAGCTGATTGCTTCTTAAGGTCCTTGTTTACTCTAGCTAAAGGCTTCCATGAAATCTGGCACAGTGCTCCATGAAGTTTCTGGAAGACTGTGCTGATTGGTAATTATTGGAGTTGCAGTCTAACATAGCATGAGGGTGCCAAGCGGCAAAGGCTAGTCTGTAGTATTGCAAAAACTAGTTGTTCTTGTAATTAAAATTGCTTTTTGTAGTTAATTAAAGATACGTTCTAACACATGATCATTATTTTGCCAGGTTAGACAAATTCTTAACTGGTCAAGTATTGATCTACAAAGCCTTCATTCTTGGAACAAGTTGCTTATTTTTGAATCAAAGCCACATTTTCTTAACTTCGTTATTTCACTATTTTTATGACCAGCATAGGCCTCCTCAATAGCAATAGTACTTAGACTTATATACCACTTCACGGTGCTTTACAGCCCGTCTAAGTGGTTTACAGAGTCAGCATATTGCCCGCAACACAATCTAGGTCCTCATTTTACCAAATTCAGAAAGATGGAAGGCAGAGTCAGCCTTGAGCTGCTCAGAATCGAACTCCTGGAGTGAGCAGTGAGCCCTGCATTTGCATTCTAACCATTACATCACTAGGGGTCATATGTCCATATTGCTAGAAATTCAATGTGTGCCCATTCATCCATCCTTCCATCCATCCTTCCATTCATCCATCCATCCATCCATCCATTCATCCATCCTTCCATCCATCCTTCCATTCATCCATCCTTCCATTCATCCATCCTTCCATTCATCCATCCATGCATCCATCCATCTATGACCTGTGTGAAAAGCCAAGTGTTTAAAAAAATGCTTAACGGGGATCAGGGTCAAAACACTGTGAATACTGTGCAGCGCAGCAGTTTCCATACACATATTGTGTTTGTTTGAGTGCAACGAATATTGCATTATAAAAGACACAATGTGTCAAATCTTAAAAGTCATGAGCAAACCCAGCAGACCATTAGAATTTTTTTTGTTACCAGACTGTGACAGTTCATAATAAAATACACACTCTAAAAGCAAAAGTCTTCTGCTTTCCTTCTAGTGGCATAACTATTATTTTACAGAAAAAACAATTAAAGGTTTCCTGCTGCTTTCGCCCTGTAACTGTTCTTTCCTTTTTTACTGGGTATTTTAATGCCTTTAATTCTGCTTTTCATCCTTCTTTTATTGCTATTGTGGGCAGTGTTGTTTTAAGTCAGCTACCCAGATTGCTTCAGATATTTTAATAGAATAACAGAGTTGGAAGGGACCTTGGAGGCCTTCTAATCCAATCCCCTGCTCAAGCAGGAAACCCTATACCCGTGATGGCAAACATATGGCATGCGTGCTGGAAGTGACACACAGAGCATATCTGCGGGTACGCCAGCCATCGCCCCAGTTCAACTCCACGACATATGCGTGTGAGACTCCCATAGGTCAGCTAGTCTTTGGATCTCTGTTGCACATGCGCAGGGGGCAGGGCACATGCAGGGGGGTCACACGGGCATGGGACATACGGGGGGGGGGGTCACACGGGCATGAGGTATGCAGGGAGGTTGTGTGCACATGTGTGGGGGGACATGCGTTGCATTTTGGGAGTTCTGGCACTTATGCACGCTTGCGTGCTTTGGGCATTCCAACCGGAAAAGGTTAGCCATCACTACCCTATGCCATTTCAGACAAATGGTTGTCCAAACTCTTCTTAAAAACTTCCAGTGTTGGAGCATTCACAACTTCGTGAGGCAAGTTGTTCCACTGATTAATTGTTCTAACTGTCGGGAAATTCCTCCTCAGTTCTAAGTTGCTTCTCTCCTTGATTAGTTTTCCTTTCCATCCATTGCTTCTTATCCTGCCTTCAGGTGCTTTGGAGAATAGGTTGACTCCCTCTTGTTTCTGGCAGCCCCTTAGATATTGGAAAACTGCTATCATGTCACCCGTAGTCCTTCTTTTCATTAGACATACCTAGTTCCTACAACTGTTCCTCATATGCTTTAACCTTCACTCTCCTGATGTCATTGAAGTCTATGAATTCCAACCAGCATGACCAATGGTCAAGAATGATGGGTACCTGTGTCTAAAAGAAGACCAATACCAAGTCACTCTTCAGAGATTCTCCATTTCTTCACAACCTCTATCTTAACCCCATCCTACTGATTATCCGTTTGCTTAAAAAACCATGAAAGGCTGATAGTCAAATGGAAGAATGCTAAGATACAGAAAATAAATTTATCTTAGGTAATTTTTAATGCCTATTAAAAACTCTACTTCTTAAAAAAAAAAGTCAATAAGAGAAAACAGCATCCTCAAATAGGAATGCATCGGGATGGAGAAAGTAATATGAATAATTGTAAGCATTTTGCTATTAACCTTCACAAAGAAAGCAAAAGGAAACGCTACAGATGGCGAAGAAAAGTGAAGTTTGGTCTTTAACAGCAATATTAATATTTTGCAAGTTAAAAGGGGGTTTCATGTGATGTTCAATTTCCGTTCTATCGCCAGACATATTTTTTCTTCTTCTTATTCCACCCTGCAATGCTCTAGACAAAATCTCTTGGCAAGAAGGCTTGTGCTTAAAGCCATTTTTCATTAGCTAGTAAAAAGGGAGTATCCAGAGATTGTGAGCTGTTAGTTATGTCTGATTGGGAATGATTATGACAGAACATTACTTAGATATTTCCATACATCATAGGGCTCTCTTGGACACACACTGTACAAACGCTATTCCAACTAAAGCTTAGACTACAAGACTCTTTTATTGTTGCTGGAGAATTATTATTATTTTTTTAAATCTCAAGAAAAGTAGTCAGGATGTTCTTTGACTAAAAGGCAGGGGTGTCAAGCTCTATTTCATTGAGGGCCGCATTAGGGTTGGGTTTGACTTTGAGGGGCCAGGGTGGGCATGGCCAGCTCAACATCACTTGTGTCGGAGGCGCCTGAGGTGGTCTGAGCATTCTGCCAGCGAAAACGGGCTCCCGAGCTCCATTTTTGGCGGCGACAACTTCCTACAACCATCTGCCAGCAAAAACGGACCATGCGGCCCTCATGAGCGCTATTTTCAGCTGCGACCGCCTCCTGCCAACCTTTGCCAGCGAAAAGGGAGCTCGGGAGGGCTGCCCTCCCGAGCTCCATTTTTGCTGGCAGAGACACTGTGGGCCGGACCTTTGCTGTCTCCAGGGCAGCCCCTTGGGCCAGATCTAAGCATCCTGTTGGCCACATCCGGCCCCCAAGCCTTGAGTTTGAATAAAGGCATGCAGGAGGCAAAATTTTACAATAGCTTTTTGCATGTTTCAAAACACACAAATTTTAAGGAGAATAATCTATCTCTATATGTCCACCCCTAACCCTAACCTTAACCCTAACTCTAACCCTGTTCCCCAGTTCAAAATGGTCTAAATACCTCCTCCTCCTCCAAACAACCCACAGAATAACTTTGTAGAACTGAGGAACTCAAATTAATGTCCTTTTAGACCGTAGGATCCCTGATCAAAGCAGCTGCTTTCCCACTGGCTAAGAGAAAATGAAGTCCTACATCTGGGATGGTGAACCTATGGCACGTGGGCCACAGGTGGCATGCGGAGCCATTTGTTAAGGCACGCCACCCGTTGCCCTGTCAGCTCCAGCCAGCTGACTTCGGCCTTCTTTCTGGGCTGTTTTTTGTCCTCCGTAGGCTTCCTTGAAACCTCCGGAGGGCAAAAAACCAACGCATAAACCAGACGTTTGGGAACAGACTTCCGGTTTGCGTGTTGGGCCGTTTTTCAAGCTCTAGAGGTTTCAGGGAAGCCTCCAGAGTGTGAAAAATGGCCCTACGGGCAACCTGGACGTTCAGGAATGGTGGGTTCCGGTTTTGGCCTCTGGAGCCTCCTGTAGCCTCCGGAGGGCTTCCGGGGGGGGAGGCTGTTTTCGCCGTCCCCAGGCTCCTAGAAAACCTCTGGAACCTGGGGAGGGCGAAAAAAGTGCATGAAAAGCAGGGGGGAGGGGGGGCAGGGAGCTGGTCACGTGCACATGCCGGAGGGGGTGTCGTGCACAAAGCATTATGGGTGTGGGAGCGTGCGCCCCTGCACTCCCCCTATTTTTGGCATGCGATCCAAAAAAGGAGAGCCATCACCGTCCTAGATTATACTATAACCAAGCTGGAGAAGAAAAACATTTCATACAATTCTGATATTTAGGATTTAGCCTCACAACAACCTGAAAATAAATTAAAAAAAATAAATACAGAAGCTTTTTGGTCTTTCCAACCATCAGATGAAAACAGGCCATTCTTAGCTATTTCAAGAAACGTTTCCTATCCTAAATGTCAACAACATTTTTTTTTAATGGAAACTCCAGGCCTCTAGGCACTCTCCTTATCTTGCTCAGCCGGAAATTCATCTAACTTGGTAAACTGAAGTAGCTTAAGTGTGAAGTATTAAAATATTGACACTGAAATCCAGTTATAAAACCCTGTTTCAAAGTACAGAGGCAGATAGAAAAATGGGGAAAGTTAGCCTTCAGGCAGTAGGTTAAATGGAGACCATTTGCACTATGGCTTTCATAGTGAAAACATTTCATTTTTAAATCAAATCAGTCCTGCGATGCGTTTCCAGATAGCTTCTCCTGTTACTAAAGCCTCATAAAATCACTGCATCAATGTGTGCTTCTTTAGTGCAGTATTTTAATTATTCTTCTCCCCCCACCTTTCCTAACAGTTTTCCCTCAGTTAATTATCCTTCCTCCCCCACTTTCCTAATGGTTTCCCCTCATTTCCTATTTGGGATCAACCAAGTGCTGATCTATTGGTGGCAACAGGAACTGACCATCTAGCACAGGGGTGTCACACTCAATTTCATTAAGGGCTACATCAGGGTTGTGTTTGACCTTGGGGGACCAGGGGAGAGGTGGCCAGCTCAACGTCATTCTTCAAGGCTCTGTTTTCAGCTGCGACTGCCTCCTGCAGCCAGTGAAAAACGGAGCTTGGAGAGGCTGGTAAAGGGCTGCAAGAGGCCATCATGGCCAAAAATGGAGCCTGGGAGGGCCACATATGACCCTCACGAGCTCCGTTTTCACTGGCAGAGGCACTGAGGGCTGGTCCTTTGCTGTTTACAGGAGGCCCTACAGGCTAGATCTAAGCATCTCGTGGACCGGAACCAGCCCATGTGCTTGAGTTTGACACCCCTAATCTAGCTTGTCATCTGAGCCTAGGGGATTTTTGGGCTGAGAGTGACTGGCCCAGTCATCCAGCCTGCCCACAGTTTCCTGGTTTTTACCCTGGTGCCGTAACCATTAGACCAAACCAGTTCTGATAATATTTTAATTTATAAACCATCTTCCCTGGAGCAAACAATTTGGCGCAGGTCAATCCTATCCTGTTAAGATTTAACTGGTTTGTATCATTTTGGCAACACTTCTGGGGCACCAGCATAGATGTGTTTAAAGACTAACTGTGACAGTTATTCATTAGACTGTGGTAGAGTGCATGATTTTCCCTTCAGAAAGCCAAAAAGACTAGATATATTCATCACCTCCAGCCACCAACTGAAACTTGACCAAGGAAAAAAAAATCATTTTCTGCATTCTGTTGGATAACAGAGAGGAAAAGGAGTGGAACACTTAGCCTCAGTTCTGCTAATATTCCTCAATTTGGCACATGCCAGGTATATTTCCAGATATCTTCTCTTGCTATTAAAGTGTAATAAATCTGTTGATCCAGCAGGCTTGAGAAGCCTATTCTCTAATCCAGGGATGTCCAAACTTGGGAACTTTAAGACTTGTGGACTTCAACTCCCTATGCTGGCTGGGGAATTCTGGGAGTTGAAGTCCACAAGTCTTAAAGTTCCCGAGTTTGGACATCCCTGCTCTAATCAATTGGAAAACACTAGTTGGCGAAGATTAATCTATAGCAAGGATAAAAAAAGTTTAAGCCACAATGTAATGAGTACAAGGAATTATTTTGAGGAACAGGAGAAAGATATGCTGCCAAGCCAACAAATTCAAGAAATAAACCCCAAGTATGGGACAGAGAAAACAACTCAGACAAAACCTTCCCTAACACTTGGGAAGATAAAGGGAGGAAGGGGGAAAGCACATTCAAATTTGGAAGATTCTGCTATGATAATCTTAAAAGTAAATTATTATTGGTCACTATGATTTTGTTTCCAAGTCTGGTCTATCTTGAAGGGCTGATATACATTTGTTATAAAATGCCCCAATAAAAATGGAAATGGTACAGCCAGTACAATTATTTGTTTTAATTTATTTAAAATTAAACAACATCATCCATTTATCTAACTGTCAGGCCTACCTCAGTCAGGTCCCCTAGGAAAGAAAGATCCTCGACTCCATTTGGGTGAACTGATAGGTTCTTTTACTAAAAGCTGCAGTAAAATCAGGGTAGAACTAAGTTTCTTACACAAAAAGTTACCAATTTCCCCCCACATCACAGCTCTCTACCCGGGACCAGTTCATCTTCAGCCAATGAAGAGCCATGTTTGAGATGTTTTGAGAATGCTGAGATGTTTGGGGTAGTCTACATTCCAATCTCAGGATGTGTGGTCTTGAGTGCTGGCACAAACTGGTCCCCTGCTTCCCTGGTCTTTGTCAATCTGTCAGCTCCCTTATTTCCCATCACACCCTCATACATGTTTATTGCCCATTTGTCCTCTCCCCCCCTCCACTTTTGATGCCAGGATGCCAGAGAGGCGTCAAGCCAAAGACGGCAGACCAGACACTAACATCATAATCTCTGGTCAGGTATTTAATAATTTGCTCCTTCTGATCACAAAAAGCATTATGGGTGTGTGTGCTTTAGGACTACAATGGGGATTAGAATTTATGTTGTTTAACTGCACAGTTGTTAACTGAGATGCCCAGTTTGATGACCTTTTTGCCATGGTTGTTATGCAAATCACTGCCGTTGTATGTGACTCATGCAGTCATTAAAGCAAATCCAATTTCTCCCACTGTCTCAGAAAGCAGTTGGTAAAGGTTACAACTGGCAATCCATGTGATCCCAGGATGATGCAACCATCATATGCCAGTTGCCAAGTGCCCATATTTCAATTTTATGACCAGGGCATGCTGCAATGGTCATAAGTACAAGGACTAGTCACAAGTCACTTTTTTTCCACTGCTATAGTAACTTCAAACAATTACAGGTAGTCCTTGATTTACAACCAAAATTTAAGTCCAACATTTCTGTTGTTAAATGAGACATTTGTTAAGTGAGTTTAGCCTCATTTTATGATCGTAAGTCACTTTATCAGTACCATTGTAACTCTGAATGTTCACTAAATGAACTGTTGTAAGTCAAGAATTACCTGCACTCAAGAAATAATTGTACGTTAAGGACTAATATAGGTTATATTGCAATGGCAACAGCTTTTTCAGGCAAAGGGGTTATGCTGTACTTCCAGTTTCAAGTTATATCTAGAATCTTTGGGCTAAAAAAAGAGAACCAGAACTATAGTTATAACTAACTGTAATAGCTATTGTACAGTAAAAGCAAGAATTCTGAATAAAAAGAAGGTTGGTTTCTTAAACGTGAGAAGAAAAAAAGCAAAATATGCAGACTGTGAAGTACAAAATGATGTATTTAATTGGCATCTGCCAAGTAATTTAAAAAAAATATGGTTAGTTCTTGCTGGGATTTTACAAAACTTGAAATAGGGACTTTCAGGGATGTAGAAACAGAAGTGGAATTTTACAAGTATATTCTCAGGCAGACTTACCAGGCGTTTCCTTTCCTCTTCTACAGCAATCAGTAATCGGGCAAACTCCTTTAATGACTGAGCTATAAAAAGACACAAAAAACACCCCACATTATTTTTACGTTATACTACCATGCTATTCGTCACACCCTTTATAAATTCCTTCAAGAAGAATCATAATCGCAAACTAATATCCCTGGCTGTAACTTGGTAATGTAGGGCTGTGATAGCAAACTTGTTCTCATCCTTCTGTTTCCATGTCATTTAAATCATCATCTACTTGAAGGACACAAAACTCAGAGTTGTTAAGATGGCCAAATTCTTGAATCAAGTGCTCACAAGTTAAATTTTGGAACCATTATTTCCAGCAATAGTTTAAAAGTATGAGTAGAAAGTAGAGACAGAGTAGAGCAGGTTAGTAAAGAAACAGTCTATCAGATAGGAAATCCAGAAAAGCCAATGCAGTCCTAGGTTGCATTCACAGAGGGATAGTATTGGGATCATGTGAAGTGTTAGTACCACTTTATACACCACTTTTAAGACCACATTTGGAATACTGCATCCTGTTATGATCGCCACAATAGAAAAAAGATGTTGAGAAGCTAAAAAGAGTGCAGAGAAGAGCAAGAAAGATTAGGGGGACTGGAGGCTAAAACATGAGGAATGGTTGTGAGAACTGGGTATGTCTAGTCCAGGGATCTCCAACCTTTGCAACTTTAAGTCTGAAGGACTTCAGCTCCCAGACTTCTGGGAGTTGAAGTCCTTCAGACTTAAAGTTGCAAAGGTTGGAGACTCCTGGTCTAGTCCAATGAAGAGAAGGACTAAGGGTGAGATGATTGAAGTCTTCCAATATTTGAAAGGTTGAGAGGGGGTTGACTTATTCTCCAAAGAAAGACAAGAAAAGAAGTAATGGATGGGAGCTTATCAAAGTCAGATCTAACCTAGAATTAAGGAGAAATTTCCTGTCCATGAAAACAATTAATCAGCAGAATGGCTTGTCTCCAGAAGTTGCTCCACCATTGAGATTTTTAGAAAGAGACTGGATAGCCATTTATCTGGAATGATATAGGGACTCCTGCTCAAGCAAAGGATTAGATTAGAAGACCTCCAAGATCCCTCCCAAGTCTTATTTTGTATTCTAATTAACAAGAATACAGCATAATAGTAAAGAGAACACTAACTTCATATTATGTTCCGTTCTTTAAGTTTTTCTTTATACAGATTACATTACTTGAGTGACAAGCTCTTAGCCAAAGTACAAATTAGATGCATAAAATAAGAATGTTTTAATAAAGACGCCCACTGCAGACAAATTATAGATCTCTCAAGGACTCTTATTTTTGCTGTCAACACGAACAGATGCAAAATTATTGCCATGAAACCATCCCAGATAATTCATGCAGGAACTTATAAATACTTCAAAATGACAGTCATATTAATTTGTCATGAAGATGATTAAAAAAACCAATTTGAATTTGCATTTGTATTCAGACAATGGCTTTGGTAAAACAATTGAATTCTTATAAACATCAGTAAAAAACATCACTCTTAAATGATTTCAAGTAGCAGCTACTGTATTCTTCGGAGTATAAGATGCACATTTTTTCCTCAAAAAAGAGGCTGAAAATCTGGGCGCGTCTTATACACTGAATACAGCATTTTTTTGCCTCCCGAAACCCCGCCCCCTTCACCAAAATGGCTGCGCATAGCCTTTAGGAGGCTTTCAGATTTAGATTAGATTTAGATTTATTGGATTTATATGCTGCCTTTCTCCCAAAGGACTCAGGGCGGCGTACAACATAAGAAACACATAATACAAAAGTTAAAAAGAGATTAAATAAAGAATCCAATAAGCAATAAATTAACAATGTATACATTAGATATAAAATAAAATAAATTAGCAATTAAAATTAATAAGTTATTTTGTTCCGGCCAGGCCGGGTTGCTGGAAAAGCCAGCTTTGTAGGGTGCGCCGGAAGGACGGGAGATCAGGAATTATGAGAAGGTCTGGAGGTAGCTCATTCCAAAGGGAAGAAATGATCAAAAAACAGCCCGATTTTTGCTCAATTTTAGCCCCCTCCCCAGCCCCCAGGAGCACTCTATAAACTTCCTAAAGGCTATCCATGCCCCCCCTTTTTTTTTCTTCAAAAAATGGGCCTGTTTTAGTGAAAAACGGGCTGTTTTTTGTTTGGTTTTGGCCCCCACCCCACCTCCCCAGGAGCACTCTACAAGCACTCTTAAGAGCTATTCATGCTCTTTTTTTAAAAATGGGCGATTTTTGGGAGGTTGCAGAAGGCAAAACCTTTTTTTAAAATTTGCCTCTTCAAAGCCTTGGTGCGTCTTATACTCCGGTGCCTCTTATACTCTGAAAAATACGGTACTTCATTTTAGGTATATGATCTGGAGCTGTCATATAATTTCAATGCCTCCCCCCTCCCCATGTTGCTATACTCTTTTGATGGCACAGAATTCCCATGCATGTGTTCACCATGAAAGCAAACATGTGCCTCTCTTCATTATCACTTTAAGTAGAAACATTAAAAGGCCAACACATTCATTAGTCACAAATGAAACCGATGATAAAGTGAAGATCTTCAGCTCAGTGTGTAGTAGCCTCTCCAGGCTCCTGATTACAGTAAACATCCATCACCATATGTGAGAAGAGACTGCAATAGCTGACAAAGGAGCGGAAGGGAGAGGAGACATAAACAATCAAGGTACGGAGTTGGAATTTATTAGTAGGAAACCAGCCGGGGTGATAAGAAAGCTGGAAGAAGCACTTCATTGAGTGTCTGTCGTAACAACTCATAAATGAGTTACAGTTTGCCGGATTCTGTAAATAATCATCAGCATTAACACTACTTTAAAACTCTGTAGGTTTTGCATCCTTGAATTTTGCAACCTTGAATCCTGGATTCACTTTCCAGACCAGGAATATCAAACTCAAGGCGCTTAGATATGGCCGGTCTAGAAACAGCAAAGGACCAGACGGCGGTGCCTCTGCCAGCAGAAACGAAGCTTGGCCACGTATAGCCCCCGTGCCCCGCTTTTGCTGGCAAAGGGCTATCAAAACAAACTAAAAACAAAAGGATAAATGTTTTCCCTTCTCCCTTTGAGCCTGCAAGAAGGGACAGGAAAGGAGAAAGGGAAAGAGAAAGACAAAGAAAAAGAAGGGAAGATGGGACAAGAGCAAGAAAGGAAAAATAAGGAAAGAGGGGAAGGAAGAAGAAAGGAGAAGGAAAAGGGAAAGAAAAAGACGGAGGGAGGGAGGGAGGAGATTATAATGAGAGTGAGAGTCTCAGGGAAGTCCTGCCTTAGCATTTGGTCACCACAGGTGTCACCACATGAGTACTGTGTCACATTGACCATGGCCACACCCCTGGCCACACCCCCAACCCTCCAAGGTCAAACACAACCCTCAATGAAATTGATTTTGTCACCTCTGTTCTAGACCCTTTTGTGAAAATTTACTTTGGATATGTAACTCCTATCTTCTACCAGAAACTTCCCACTACACGTTTTAGGTGTCTCTAAGCTTCCATTCAGAACACACCAAGAAGTCCATTGTTTCTAGTGATACCTATAATATACAAATCATTCAGAGTCGTCAGATAAGCGTACATAGGTAATTGATTTAAGGCTGGCATTTCTCAAGATGCAAATATATACCGTTAAACAGATCAAAAGGACTGGAATGTTGCTTAGGATTAATGCACAACAGTACGAAATAGATCGACAGCACAATCCAATGTTATTGCTTGTTACCTAGAGTTCCCAATAAAATGATGCAGGCATATAACCTAATGATTTACATCTCAGCCTAGACAGTTCTAAACCTTATTTTCATATCTATGAATAGCAAGGAAGCTGTTTGTAGAATTACTAAACTTAAAATAGCTGCTAATCAGCATCGGACCCACCAAAACTCGGAGCACTTTCTGATGCCAATTCTTCCAGCATTAAGATAACAAAATAAAACAAAAACGAATAGGGTACTGTACAGCTGACCTAAAGTTGGCCTTGAAAACAGGCACTGTACAAAGTTTTATCATGAAACAATTAAGTCAGATTTTATTAGAAGTCTTAATATAATTTCCTGTACATTAAAATGGTATCAACTTTCTTATCACAAGACCCGTTTTAATGATTCATTATCCAAGAATGCCTCTATAACACAGGTAACATCTATTCAAATTGTTGATGGTTCCTCTGAGCAATTTTCAGAGTTTCAGATCTTTCTTTTACGATCCAATTACTTGAAAAAGTTAACTGTGGCCCATAAAACCTTATATGATTAAATTTAAGATGTCTCATGATCCCTTGTTGTTTTTATTTGAGTAACAACCTTGCATTAACATTTAAATTAAAAAGTAATCATGGGAGTAGATTGATCTGATTGATTAGATACCATCAAGTTGTGTTAACTCTTAATGACCATCCAGATTGGTTTTCTTCTAGAAGACCTGTTTCCAGTCTCGTTCTTCAATACAGGATGATGTGCAGAATACAATTCTTAAAGGTGTTTTTGTGTGGCTTCAGGTGAATGAATCAAAGCGACCTGCAAAACCTATGTAACTGTAGTACTTCAAGCAACCTCACATATGCACGTGTAGCAATAGCACTCAGATTTAAATACCGCTTCACAGTGCTATACAGCAGGGGTCCCCAATCCTTGGGTTGCAGCCCGCTACCAGGCCGTGGCTTGCTTGGAACAGGGTAGGAGTGCGTGCGCATACATGAAACTCGCCTCATGCAAGTGACAGCCGCATGCACTTACAAGTGAAGCTCCCCTAGAGCAAGCTGCACACACAAATGGAGTTGCACATACTTGCACACATGGGAACTAGGGTGGTAGGAGAGGGAACTATCCCCTCTCCTACCACCACCAGACCACCAAACCAACAGGGTTGGGGACTGCTGCTTTACAGCACTGCGTGGTTTACAAGCCAGCATTTTGCCCCCAACAATCTGGCTCCTAATTTTACCGAACAATAGAAGGCTGAGTCAACCTTGATCCCATCGGGATCAAATTCCTGAAAGTAAGCCTGCAATACGGCATTCTAACCACTGTGCCACCACAGCAATTCAATACCACAACCACATTAAAACAGAATAAGAGCTACACATTTACTGCCTTGTCATTCTTAAATGCCCACTTAAAGAACACACAGGTTTAATAAGTCTATATTGAGGATATTAATCTTATTTCGAAGGGCCACTAATTGTACAAGACCAACGTCAGGCTCAGGTGACAAACTGCTAAGTCAGGCATTTCGTTGTTGTTGTTGTTGTTGCAACCAATAGACTTATAGTAAAAAAAGTAGACATGACACAGATGCTGTGTTTGATTGTGCAAGATGTTGTTTGTCAATCCAAAAAACAGCTGCACCTCCAGAAATAATGAGGAGGAGGAGGAGGTGGTGATGGTGGTGTACAGGATGGGATATCTAACAAAGAAACGTAACCTCTGAATATATTCCTACCATAACTTGCAGGGGTTGGGGATTTTTGTACACTAGTAAGTCTTAGTTGGACAGATTCTACTGCAGTCTTGCAGGTGCCCAGATGTGAAGCCCTGCAGGATTCTGCCTGTTATTACTAGCACCTGAATCTGCAACCAGAAACACACAGGCAACTAATATAACTTCCCAGAGGTGGGCTTCAAAAAATTTAGTAATGGGTTCTCTGCCCGGTTGCTGGGTGGGCGTGGCCCATTTCTGGCCTTCCTGAACTTCTGGTAGGCTCGTTTTTCACCCTCCCCAAGCCTCCGTGTGCGCCCTGCATTTATTTGCATCCAAAATGGGCCATGTGGGGACTCCTAGGAGGGGCGGGGTGGGCAGGGCAAGCCAGGAGTGGGACTTGGTGATTCTACAAATTGCATAGAATCATAGATAGTGGTTCTCCCAAACCCCTGTGATCCCCAGCAGCCCCCCCCCCGCAACGTCCGGAGTATCACTAGAATTGTGGCATTCCTTAAATACCCAGGCAGCTGTATTTTATATGATCTGAAGCTTCCCAGGTGGAAGGGATTAACATAGCCCAGTTGACTGGCTGTGAAGCTACCAGTGATTGTGAATGACTACTTCAAGTTCCTTCCAACTCAGGAATGGCTGTACCTAGTACACTTACTGTGCAAAAGCTTGCCTAAATCATAACTTCCACCTATACATTCAGCAAAAGCTGAAAGTCCAGGAGATGTGCCAGATTGCAAATCAGCTTCTTTTGGGAGACCTCCATTTGTCGTTGTCTTTGAAAACCTGGAAAAATTCCTGCACAATACATTGAGCAATAACCAGGTATATAAGTCTGTCAATGGATTACAGTCCTCCTTCTAAAGAGGAAATAACTTAATCTCAGACTCTTATATTACAAGATTGTTGCAAGGATTTGTAAACATATCTGAGAATACACACATGCAAGTACTACCAAACGGAAATGGTATTGGTGTTACTATATTCTAGCTCTAATTTATATCAGCTATTTTAAAAAGTATAATTAATTATAATTCAACATTTAGCAGTTTCTTAAACTATAGAACAATAGGGAACTATTGTTTCCTTTAATTTGCACTGCTTCAAATCCTTTCCTTTGGGTCCTATATTAAGAAAAGGGAGACAACAAAGATAACAAATGATCTATGGCAAATTTATACAAATTGGAAGATACGGTACCTTGGCTGAAAAACTTTAGGCTAACACTAGTTGGCAGCAGAGTTAGATTTTTACCCCTACGTCACTCTACTGCTCTCTGGTGGTCACCCATTGTTTTTGCAGGAATACGGATGGCAATCTTAAATTGTTATATGTTCTATAATCATCTTTGTAATTAACATTATAAAAAAATACAAATGCAGAACATATTTATACAAAGAATAATAGTTTTAAGTTTTACATTGCATTACATCAAATTGATCCATAGTCTGTTTTCCATACAAAAGCTATTTTGCAAATTAATTGTAATGGAATGTTTACCATTATAATAAGAATAATGTCTTTAAATCAAGATACCACATAGAAAACAATTGCATTTTTCTTTCTATTATGTGTTTGGCAGTTTCTTTCGTGAAAGTTAAAACAATTTTGCAGCTGTTTTCCCTGGAGGTTTTCCAAATCCAGGGAGGAATGAAAGACTGAAAGATACTGAATTGTCTGAAAAAATAAAACAGTTATGTCCTCTTTTAATTTTGTTATAATTTATAATAAACTTTTTATTATAACCCCTTTGCCTTCCATGGAAGAAAAGGATATGATTTTGATTTGCTAGTATTTATGGTTGCTTAATGTTTTTGTCCAAAATAAGGATTCTATTAACTATCAGTGTTATTCTGTACTCTACTCCAGCACTTGGATGATACATAAAATATAACTCAAGAATTGTTCACTTAAAATGTTTGATGGAAATTCATACATATAGGACTGTGTTTACAAAAAAGCAGATGTTATTTTTATTTGAAGCACTTTTCAGATGTGCTTCCTAAATAGTTCTTTAAATAAATCTAAAATGATAGATGGCATTTTAGGACTAACCCATTTCATCAGGAATTTATCAGTGTAATTATTATTCCAGGACTTCTTCATATCTAGGGGATATGAAATCACTCTACTTAATTGAAAAGATTGTAACTTATGGGTGTTATTTTCTACCCATCTGGATTCTGTTTAAACTCCTAACTTCGATGTGTTTGAAACAATTTGCAGTATTAAGGATAAAATACCATAAACAACTATATAAGTGCAGGATATGCAAATACTTCATCTCCTTAATTCTTAACAATGTTCAAATTTTATTTGCTTATTAGGGATTTATTATAAAAACTCTTAAGATGCATTTTACTTTTTATGCTGATACTTATCACTTGCTTTGCAGATTTATTTGGCTGGGGAGAGATTGTGGCTGTGTGTAAACTCCCTTTATGTATATAAAAAATTCTTCAAAAAGGGGAAAAAACAAATCCAGGAAACTACAGAACCACCAGCCTGGCATCAATAAATGGGAGGATCCTGGAGAAGATAATCAAGCAACAGATCTGCAAACACCTATAAGCAAGCAAAGTTATACTGTAACCAGAAGCCAACATGGATTTGTCAAAACCAGATCATGCCAAACAAATCTTATTTCACTCTTTGACAAAGTGACTAAATTAGTGGATCAGCGAAATGCTGTGGATTTCAGTAAGGCATTTGACACAATAGACCACAATTTACTTCTTAGTAAACTAGAAAAATATGGGATAGGCAGAATCAGCAGGATATGGATTCATAACTGGCTGACAAAGCATACGCAATGTGTAGTCCTTAATGAAACTCCCTCAACAGAGGTGGAAGAATAAGATATCACCTATCTCCACTCTCCAACACAGCCCTTTCAGCTGTTCCAAAAAGATTCCACACCAATTGCATCCTGATTTAGATGATCCCAAAGGCACAGATTAACCCACAAGTGGCCTCAACAGTTCTCAGAGAGAGTGCTAATGACCAGATGAATGCAAAGAAATGCAATCTTTCCATCTTCCACCCACCTTCCTATCAGAACTATCATTCCATCCTCCTACCAACACAACTGATGAAGCTTCTTGGATGAGAAGGAAAATGTTTTCTTCTTTCTCAAGGAAAAAAAAAACAACAGTCTAGTTGCCTTTTGAAAAAGCACCTTTGAGACAACTATGACCTGGATGACTGCAAATTTCCACAGACAGAGTTGTAACTATTCATGACATTTTCCAGTGTGAAAGCTATTTGCAGTGCAAAAGCCAGATCTACACAATCCGAGCCACTGAGAAGTTATATTTGAAGGAAATTCTTTTTGGTCAATTTCATGAATAGTCACTGTGTATTATATACTTGCAGTCAGATCCATCCTCAGCTACAGCTCCTTACTAAGTAACCTGTCACTGTCTCTTAGCCCAATAGAGCTCTGAATTATTGTTATTAGTAAAAAAAAAAGCGAAAGAACGAATCTGGACAAAAGATGGGATATAAATATATCACACAAAATATCAATAAGTAAAATTCCAGGGTAAATGGATTTGTACAGACCTAAAAAAGAACATGAAAACAATTCTCAGTATATCATGATTTAATACCAAGATTACCTCGTATTTCAGGTAAAAAAAAGTGGCAGATCAACTTTTGAAGCACAATTCAGAGCATTGTAACTGTTTGCTTTAATACAACCTCTTATCTCAGTTATTTAAAAAAAGGCCAATTAAATGTGAGCATTTTCATAGAATCTAAAATATGGGATTCAATAAGTCATAACAGCTCAGCATTTCCCCCCAGTGTTGTGTGTCTTTTTATTTTTTTAATTTATTTTTTTTTTATTAAATTTATACCCCGCCCTTCTCCAAACGGGCGGCGCACAGGGATGTTAAAACACATATAAAACATATACAATTTTTAAAAACTTATTCTAATAGACCCTGCGCTAAAAACCGAATTTAAAAAAAACCCCAAATTTAAAACTATCTAGGAGTCAGTAATGGGGGTTACGCTAGGCCGGCTAGATGGAATAGGTGTGGACAGCATCCAAATTACTTCAGAGTTACTGTATGGTAAGACGGGCAGCCAATACATTTGTTAAAAATTAATAAATAAATAAGGCTCTTGATATTTGGATCTTTGCAGCAGTTAGATAGCTGTTGTGGCCCAGTCAGCTCCGGATGAGCTGCTGATGGACTCCTCTAGTGAGGAGTCCTATGAGTCTGCTCTGGAGGAGGAGGGTGACCTTGAGAGAGCAGAGCTGGTCATCAGGAGGCACCTGGGTCTTGGAGTAGTGGGGAGGATCAAGGACAGTTTGTCCCTGATGCTAGATTGAGAAGGGCTGAAAAAAGAAGGCTTCCATTGCATCAGAAGTGAACTTAAAGGAGTTGAATTAGTCCCAGCTGCCTAATGACTGGTCCCTCCCAAGAGGGTTTAAAAGGAAGTCTTTGCTAAGAAAGCCCTTGCAGAGAACAACATTGGATTCCTAGGTTTGTGTTTATTTGTGTTGATTTTCAGGTTCGAGTTAGGAAGCTTCATATCTGTTCAGAGTCATTCAGGCAAGCTGCCAAGAGAGTTAGTGGCAGGCAGCCAGTCTTGCGTTAGTCGGAGAAAGGGGGGGTCAGAACAGATAGCTGATGCCATAATAGCAGTGTTCCAGGGGTTCCAGCCAGCTTTACTGCCGGTTCGCTCTTGTGTTCACTCGTGCTTTACTGGATGTACACTGTGTGTGCATGTGCAGTTCAATTAAAATTGTTCTGCACATGCGCAGAACTCCAAAACAAAATGCGACGGCGGCAAACGGGGAACCGGTTCAGGGGCGTGGCAGGCCTGGGTCGCTGCCAGTTCCAGCGACCCAGGCTGCCGTACCACTACCGGTTCGGCCAAACCAGTAGGTACCCACCACTGCAATGTTCCAATAGTCATTTCAAGCCAGGAGAAGAAATGGGAAATTTTTAAAGGTATAGTACCTACAACCTGAATATATCATTTCCTATTCCATTTTAGGAGGGACAGAAGCAAAGCGGTTGTGTTAAATCAATGGCAAGAAATAAAAGATTTAGTTAACAGTAGCAAATGTTCTTTATTCAGCGGGGAATGCGCTAAAACGTGTGGCTTTTACTGCCAATGGTAAAACAATGAACAACATAAGTGAGAACAAACTGCTTAAGTTCCCATTACAGAAAATAAGTCATTCCTTCAAGTATTAATTATCACAGCTGAAAGAAATTGGTCAGGGTTTCTTAAATAACTTTCACCACCTGCATATTTTATCATTAGTTCTATAGGTGACCATTGTGCGATATTGTACTACTATTATAGGCGAGGTTCTCCTTTCCATAACACTTTTAAGCAGAGGTAGCAACTAATATGTAAACTTTCTAGAAAACTATGCAAAAGCATGAGGTGCAAAGGGCAAAACAAATGAAGATGGCTGTTTTTTAAACAGCATAGATGTCAGAAAAAGACAAACAAAAACCTCTAATATTAGGAAAAGTACTAGCAGTTTACCACTACTAAGCCATACTATACTAATATGTTGCTTATGAAAACTATTACTATTGAAATATCAGCTATAATGTAAGTAAAAGATAAAGGTTTCCAGTTATGCCTGACTCTAGGCCATGGTGCCCATCTGTTTCTTGACTGAGGGAGCCAGTGTTGTCCAAAGACAATTTCCATGGTCACGTGGCCAGTACAGCTATACACCAAGGGTGCACGGAATGCTGTTACCTTCCCACCCAAGTAGTACCTATTTATCTACTCGCATTTGCATGTTTTTGAACTGCTAGGTGGGTAGGAGTTGGAGCAAGGAATGAGAGCTCATCCCGTTGTGTGGAGCTCGGGTCTCGTAACCTGGCTGCCAGCTGACAACCTCAGCATCTTTAACCGCTGAGCCATCGCACCCATAATGCAAGTGCATAATGTAAAATGCCCTCCAACATGAGCATCAAACTCAAGGCCCATGGGCCAGATCTAGCATGCGGGGTGCTTAAATCTGCCTCAAGGGGCCGGACTGGAAACAGCAAAGGATTGGCCTGCGGTGCCCCTGCCAGTGAAAATGGTGTTCGGGAGGGCTGTGGATCTCCCGGGCTCTGTTTTTCCTGGCAGAGGGCTGCAGGAGACAGTTGTGGCCAAAAACAGATCCCGGATCCCCCCAGTCCCAGCCAGCCACCACAGGTGCCCCCAACACAAGTGATATCGAAATGGCCACACCCACCCTGACCACACCCACCCAGCACCGAGGTCAAATACAACCGTGATGCAGCCCTCAATGAAATCAAGTTTAACACCCCTGCCCTGTAATGTATATATATTAAGACATAATTTTAAATGAAGTTTTCTATTATTTTTAATCCCAGTTTTAACCATCCTGGCTCTTTGCACAAATACCGAGTTTAGTTTTAACACCTCCAAGTTTCACTTTTTACCATAGTTTTACCTAACACCCACCCTAGTTCACCACTGATTTATAAAGTTAGAAATAAGTGTTATTAACCAGGATGGAATTAATTCCCAAAGGAGAGTACTTCAAGCAGTATTTACATTATCTTGAATTCTACTCCTAAGATCTTTTCCTTAAAGATGTAAACATCTCACACTTCTTCTACTTTCCATACCAACTGATACCTAACTCAGAATGTAAACATTTAACTTGGAGTGGAGGAGCCAAGGAATCAACTTTCTGCTCTTGGAAGATGGATTATTCTTTTGTATGTACATCTCTGCCAAAAAATGTAATAATAGGTTAGTGAGCCATTATATAAATATTTCATATTTTAAAATGGAATCATTAGGGGAGGTTTTGGCACAATTTTGCGCACAATATTTTTTTTGCATGGTTATTTTTTTAGCTGAGTCACTATCAATCCATCTGAATAGAGCTGGAAGGGACCTTGGAAGTCTTCTAGTCCAGCCCCCTACTGAAGCAGGAGATCCAATACCATTTCAGACAGAGATGAAGCACCCACAACTTCTGAAGGCAAGCTGTTCCACTGGTTAATTGTTCTCACTGTTAGGAAGTTTCCCCTTCATTCGAGGTTGCTTCTCTCCTTGGTTAGTTTCTGTCCATTGTTTCTTGTCCTGCCCTCTGGTGCTTTGCAAAATAAAAGGATTGCTCTTTGTGGCAGCCTCTCAAATACTGGAATAATTCTATCATGTTGTAATCTTCTTTTCTCTAGACTAGCCAAATCCAAATCCTGCAACATTTCATCATATGTTTTAGTTTTCAGGCATTTAATCATCTTAGTTGCGCTTCTTTGCACTTTTTCCAAAGTCTCAACATCTTTTTTGTATTGTGCTGATGGAAATTGGATGCAATATTCCAGGTATGGCCTTATTAAGGATATCTGAAGCATTAGTCGCAGGTTAAAAGATGGACTTGCAAAAAAAAGATATAATTATGAAAGAATACAATGGCCATAAAGTAAGGATCGCCTGGTCTTTGCCTACTAAAATAATATTTCTCATTAACAGAGTTGGAAGGGACCTTGCAGGTCATCTAGTCCAACCCCCTGCCCAAGCAGGAGACCCTACATCTGCCTTTACCTAGGATCGAACTCACAACCTCCTGATTGGGAGGCGAGAGCTCCACCTCTAGGCTCAGGGTTTTTTTACCACTTTATCAGAGAAATATTTCTTATGATAATTGCTGAGGCGCCTTTTTTGAATTGCTTAGCTAAACACAAAGGAGATGGGTGTAGATGTTATTTCATTAATTCACTGTGACGCAAGAGATATCTTGCTTTTGTGCTTCTGGAAATACATCATTTCATAAAGTAAAGCAGAATGTAAATTAGTCGAAACAATGAATATGGATGCAATTGAAATTTAAAATTAAAATGTTATTAACTTTTTCCAGCTGACTGCTTCTAAAAAGATATATATTCACAGATGCAAGCCTTTAGCTATATTAAGCAGTTTCAGTGTATTCATTCTTAACAATGATTCTAAGTGAAACAAACATTAGTTAGTTTAGTTAGTTTAGTTAGTTTATATGATTTGTATACCGCACCCTTTCCCAAAAGGGACTCGGGGCGGTGGCAATTTTAAAAACATATATAAACAACAATATACAAAATATAAAACCGAATTAAATTAATATCCCTGTGCTAAAAATTTAAATACATTAAAACAATATCCCTAAAACCAATTTAAAACAATTTAACTGCAGACTGTGGGCTAGGTGATGTAAGTTAGGCCAGGCCGGCCTGTTGGAAAAAATAAGTTTTAAGGTTCTGGCGGAAGGAGCGGAGATCCGTGGTCGTTCTCAGTTCGGGGGGTAAGTCGTTCCAGAGAGTTGGGCCCTCCACAGAGAAGGCCCTTCCCCTGGGTGTCGCCCGCTGGCATTGCCTAGTGGACAGCACCCGGAGAAGTCCCTCTCTGTGGGAGCAAATCGGCCGAAGGGATGTATGGGGCAGGAATATTACTGAATATTTTTTTTAAACTGTGTATAAGTAGGTAAGATGCTGAACTGGTTGATCAGAAAGGTCAGCAGTTCGGCGGTTCGAATCCCTTGCGCCACGTAATGAAGTAAACATCTATTACTTGTCCCAGCTTCTGCCAACCTAGCAGTTCGAAAGCACATAAAAATCCATGTAGAAAAACAGGAACCAAGTTTGGTGGGAAAGTAACAGCGTTCTGTGTGCCTTTGGTGTTTAGTCATGCTGGCCACATGACCATGGAGACATCTTCGGACAGTGCTGGCTCTTTGGCTTTGAAACAGACGAGCACCGCCCCCTAGAGTCGGGAATGACTACCACATATGTGCAAGGGGAACCATTACCTTATAAGTATTTCAATAAAAATGAATTTCCAGTAAATGTTGCAATTTGCTACTCACTTTAAATAAAAATGAGGAAAACAAAAACAAGTTAGTTTGCTCTAATATAGAAAAGGGCTCAGCTGTTTGGATAGCAGGAGTATGCTACGTTTACCATAATAGTTTTGGAGGAGTCAGCAAGAGTTTCAGAAAAGGGCAGATGTTGTTCAGATCAGGCTAACACAAGTTTATATCCAAAGGAAGATTTGGATAAACAACTTCGTTCTCTGATTATCTAAAGTGGGAAGAACAAAAAAAATAACTGTTTTACAGTTTGAGGTTTTATTTTAAAGAAGAATGGGTTATAATTTGCAAGAAAGCTAATTAGACAGAATGAAGCTTCCTAAACATTGGGGAACACGGTGCAGATGATTTTGATATGCCTCTTCAAAAGCTGAAGTGGGATAACAATCCCTACTTGCAACAATTTGCAATGAAATTTGCAACTTTTATTAAAAGTCTCTATGTGAAAGTATTGTTGCCAAATCTTAGGCAAATGTACTGAGTCACTTCTGTAAAGGAAGATAATGTCTCTTCTGAATGAAGTAAGAGTTAATTGACAAGGATGGGACCAGAGATAATCTCACTAAAGATTAGATTAAATAAATCATTAAAAGAAATCTTACTATAATAAAATAGCAGAGTTGGATGAGGCATTGGAGGTCTTCTAGTCCAACCCCCGCCTAGGCAGGAACCTTATACCGTTTCAGACAAATGGCTATCCAAAATCTTCTTAAAGACTTGCAGTGTTGGGGCATTCACAACTTCTAGAGGCAAGCTACTAAAATCGTAGTTCTTGGTGACTTGACTTTGTCCAGGTGCAGGGGTGTCAAACTCGATTTAATTGAGGGCCACATCAGGGTTGTATTTGACTGGGGGGGGGGCAGTTCAACGACACTCATGTTGAGGGCGCATGTGCTCCACCATGCATGCGTGCGTACCTCCCACAAGCCAGCTGGTCTTCAGGTCTCTGCCACGCATGTGTGGGGGCAGGGCACATGCAGGGGATGTGTTCGCGATGCACGGGGGAAAAGGTACATGTGCAGGGGGCGCTTGCACTGCATTTTGGGGGATTGCGCACTTGCATGTGCGAACCCCCACATCCCGTTTTGGGCCTAGAAGGCCTCCTGCACAAACCTGAAAGCCAAAAATGGGCGAGGTGGGGGAAAGGCGGATACACCAGGGGCGCATGTGCAAGGGGGGTGGGGTGCATGCATGGGGGTGCATGCATGGGACGCTCACATTGCATTTTGGGGTTGCACACGTGTGTGCTTTGGGCACTCGGCACCAAAAAGGTTAGCTATCACTGCTTTAGACCAAATTGGCTATAATCACATGCAGGCACTCTCCTATTAATTGCCTAGCTTCCATGTGTGCACCTGGATTTCCACCCTTTAGACCAGGGGTAGTCCACCTTTTTATACCTACCGCCCACTTTTGTATCTCTGTTAGTAGTAACATTTTCTAACCGCCCACCAGTTCCACAGTAATGGTGATTTATAAAGTAGGAAAGTCAATTAAATTTAAAAAAGGAAAGTGCTTTAGTATTGGACAAAACCCCTACTGCCCACCCTGAAAGCTGGCACGCCCACTAGTGGGCGGTAGGGACCAGGTTAACTACCACTGCTTTACAGTATCTAGCTGGGGATAATTATCCTGGTATCTAGAGCAGGAGTATCAAACTCAAGGCCTGTGGGCTGCATCCAGCCCACGGGGTGCTTAAATCTAGCCTACAGGGCAGACCTAGAAATAGCAAAGAGCTGGCCCGCGGTACCTCTGGCAGCCAAAATGGGAAGTGGGGCATTTTTGCAGCCTGTTTGCAGGCTCCCCCACTCCACTGGCCCATGGAGGAGAACTACAGTGCTGATCTGGCCCTTGAAGAAATCCAGTTTGACACCCCTGATCTAGAGGGTTAAAGTTTAGGAATGCTGGTCTTCTAGCTTGACCAGTGTCCTTATTGGTCATAGGCAAGTCACTGTTTAATCTACATCAAATTTAGATTGAAAATTCAATTTGGAAAACTTGGATGTTATTACTCTGAACTTGTTTGGGAAAAAAGGAGGAAGGTGTGGAGAAGAATGATGACAGAGAACGACAGAAGCCTTACCAATCATGCGTAGGCACATTAGAAGCCTCTTTTTAAAGTATAATTTTGGTTTTGTCTAAAGGCTGCTTCCTGGCTGTTAAAGTATACTTACCATCCTTGAGACTCTTCTCTCCCCCTTCCCCCCCCCCCCCCACTTAGCTGAACAGAGTATTACAAGGAGCCTCCTTATCCAATGTTTAAATTAGAGGGTGAGAGTTTCCCACCAAGTTTAACAAAACCATTATCTTGCTGTCTTTAAATAGCACTTAAGAAAACCTTCACAAAAACATAAGGAAGCGGATTCTCTGGTTTACTTGTTTTATCTACGCAGTTGCTTTGTTTCAGTTCAGACCATTGATCAACAGTAAGGGTGTTGTTTTGGGACTGGATAAGTTTATTTGATCTCTTTGCTGCCGTCTAAATCAGGGGTCTCCAACCTTTGCAACTTTAAGTCTGAAGGACTTCAGCTTTGCTGGCTGGAGAAGTCTGGGAGCTGAAGTCCTTCAGACTTAAAGTTGCAGAGGTTGGAGACCCCTGATCTAAATGATCCTATTTTTTTAAACTGAAATCACGTAACAGTAGTGATATATAAATTCATTGCCACGTGTTTAACTTGCTGAATGTGCTGTATATTGGGCTGCTTACTAAGATGATTTGGAAATACAGGTAGTCCTCGACTTACAACCTTTCATTTTGTGACTATTCAAGGTTACAACGGCATGGGAAAGTGACTTATGACTGTGTTTCACAGTTACGACCTTTGCGGCATCCCCATGATCATGTGATCAAAATTCAGATGCTCGGCAACTGGCATGTACTTATGACAGTTGTAGTGTCCCAGGGTTATGTGATCCCCTTTTGCAACCTTCTGACAAGCAAAGTCAACAGGGAAGCCAGATTTGTTTAACAAACAGATTAATAATTTGTCAACTACAGTGATTCACTTAACAACTGTGGCAAAAAATGGTTGTAAAATTGGGTGAAACTCACTTAACAAATGTCTCAGGAACAGAAATTTTGGGCTCAATTGTCATAAGTTGAGGACTAACTGTACACTTGGTCTAAAGCAGTGGTAGTCAATCTGGTCCCTACCGCCCACTAGTGGGCGTTCCAGCTTTCTGTAAAGTCATATCTGAAAGGGCCAGTTAGTAAGACAGGGAGAGAAAGATGGCTATTCCCAGATGCAGTTTGCTTTCTATACTTTGTATTCATATTTGTATAAACAATTAATGTAAGAGCCATGGTGGTGCTGTGGTTAGAATACAGTACTGCAGGCTGGTTAGTGGTTAGAATACAATTGCTGACTGCCAGCAATTTGGAAGTTCGAGTTTCACTAGGCTCAGGGTTGACTCAGCCTTCCATCCTTCCGAGGTCGGTAAAATGAGGATCCAGATTGTTGGGAGCAATAGGCTGACTCTGTAAAACCGCTTAGAGACGACTGTAAAGCACTGTGAAGCGGTATATAAGTCTAAGTGCTATTGCTCAGTGCTATAAGGGAAACAATTCTGCTATCTAGTTCTTAACTAAGAAGAAAGCACCTGATATTTCCATGACTGCAGTTACTGTATATCATCTTTAAATGTGGATGGCCCTATGTAGGTGAACAAGAAATGAGAAGAACTTGGGATTTAATCTATGCTTTATGCAAATCTAGATAGCTTTGAAAATCTCAATTAATACATGTGAGGAACAAAAATTTAAAATAAATAAAGATTTTGAAGGTTAGTAGCTAACCAGATGCTTCTGGATTCTTAGCAAGTAAGAGAAGTAAATATGAAGCTCTCCCTGCAACTGGCATTTTGGGGACATGCTGGCCCATTTCAGAGGTTAACCTGAAATTAATAGCCCTTAGTAGAAGTATCGCCCATAACGTAATCCAGGCTCTCTTTAAAGTTGTCCGATTTATTAGCCATCATGACATTTTGTGGCGATGAATTTACAGATTAATTATGCACAGTTTTAAAGTTCCTTCTCACCAGGTTCATTGGATGCCCTCATAATATAGATAGCAGCCTTTCTCTGGATTATGCATGGTTCACACCCCACAGGCATGTCACTTAAGTCCCTTTTATTCAACACTAGTTGATAACCCGGTATTTATATGGAGAAAATGTCCGGATCAAATGTAATTTCTAATGTTGGAGATCCCCCCTTAGCAGAGGGAGCCCCCTTGTGGAATATTGTGAAGCCATTACCATGGCAACTCCACTGCGCTGTAAAGTAAAAGCCATTTTATAGCAGTACAGAAGAAGCCATTTTAAGGCACAACAGACTGTATCTTAACAGAACACCCCCGAGGGGTTTTAGAGGTGTCTTATCCCTACAGTATTTGTCTCCAGATAGTAAACCATCTGTGTACCAACTTTGGTTGAAATTGCTTGAGGTATTCCAGAGTTATGCTGGAACATACACACACACACAGCCTTTTTTATAGAAGAAGGAGAAGGAGAATAAGTTTTAAGACTAGTTTTCTCTCAGATTTCTACACTCAACATTTTCCACATTAAAACATAGTCTTTTCTTATGTGAAGGTGTTTGAGTACCCTGAAGATTTTGAATACCCTTGCTTTCACTTTTAATGGCTCTTACATCCTTTTTGAACTGCAGCAAGCAGAACAATAGACAAAATTGTAGATACAGGTATTTTCTAGATCTTTTCTCCTTTTCCCCCCTTCCAAAATATCTGCCCAAGTTGAAAGACTCAGGAATGGGCTAAATTCAAACACTATATCAGCCATAGTGGCCAAGCCATTCTGTTTTGTAAATCATGAATTGTGACTCTCTGTATTTAACAAGCTCAGCCAAGTCTGGTTTGCTCAATACCATGATTTGTTAGCTGACATATTAAAGTTTGTGTTTGAATTCATGTACAAGAACTCATATTTTCTATGAGTTCTAGAGAAGAGAAAAAGAAGGTCCTAAAACATATCTCAACTTATAAAAGGAACCTTCTTTATCAACTTAGCATTTAAGAAAAGGTATTCAGCATCAAAGGTTAACCCAGAGAAATAGCCTGAGGATCATTGCCATAGGTAATTACGAGCCAGCAATGTATATTTTAGTCGATGATAGTTGATCAAAAAGATCTAATTCCATGACCATAACAAGCGTTAATGTTCGGTGATCCCTACCAGAAATCTTTCCACAATATCACAGGGAATGAAGAATTCTACTATTGTGTAACTCAAACAGCTCACATTCTCCCAGCTCTATGATCCGTAGGTGAGTACAGGTTTACTAGGTAACTTATTCAACTCCTTGTAATTTACAGCTTCAGACTCTGGAATGCTTTATTGCTTAACTGCAATAAAAATATTTAGAAACCTGATGCAATAATTTTCTATCTTACTGTTAACAGCAGAACCTGCCTTAAATACTAGAAAGGTGTTCAAAATCCTTTTAGCATGACCTTTCCTGGCAATTATCCAGAATGCTTACTAGATGATTTACTTTTGTTATTCTTCAAATAAACTGATGTCTGGATGAATGTGATGAATTCTAATCCTTTGACCCCTTTTGCCATCCAGTTAATCCTTTCCACTTCTCCCAACTATCAACTCTCAGCCATATTTCCTTCTTCCCATCAATCCCTCCTTCCACTAACTTTTAACATCTCATACACAAACAATTAACTTTTCTCACCACATCTGACCTTAAGCCTAATCAGTGGCCATGTTATTTTTCATGAATGGGTTAAACTGATTGACAATGCCACACAGTACAGGAAAACAATTTAAGACTTGTTAATCAATTGAATCTATTTAATACAGTATTGCAGCCATATATAAAGAAAACCAGAAATGCATTCAGATCATATATCAAATGTTTGTTTCTCTTCACACTTGCAAAAAAAAAATTCCTTGCTATGGTAATTTTAATTAATGTTTACACAAAAATCAGAAAATACAAGGACATACTAATTAGTAGCGGTTTGAACAACCCTATATTTATAATCAGTTAAATACTTGGACTCACAATCACTCACCTTTCTTGCTCATTTAAAGGTCTTTCTATTCCAAGGTTGTATCAAGATCAGAAAAACAACTGAAATTCATCAGTGGTGTCCTTAGCATGTGTTCCTCTCATACTGTCCAAAGATCTAAACATCATCAACTGCATCTTTTCCACAAGTGATAATGGCAAGTAAATGAGTCCTTCGTCAACTTCATCGGCAAGTAATGGTGTCATACTGTTGTGTTCTCTTTTTAGTTTTCAGTGGGAGATATATATCACAGAAGTGAGTAAACCCCCTCACATTTTGTAAATATTTAAGGATACCTTTTCATGTGACAACACTGAAGAAATGGCATTTGGGTACAATGTAAAGTAGGGAGTATGCATCTTGTATAACAGTGTAAGTGTGCTGTCCCCTCAAAATGGGGCTCCCCTTGAGATGCACCCGAAGGCTGCAGCTGGTCCAAAATGCGGCCGCGCGGGCAGTTTTGGGAGTTTCTAGATACTCCCACGTAACACTGCTCCTGCGCAAGCTTCACTGGCTGCCTGTGGCCTTTCGGGTGCGTTTCAAGGTGTTGGTTATCATCTTTAAAGCGCTCCATGGCACAGGACCTAGTTATTTGCGGGATCGTATCCTGCCCCATACATCTCTTCGGCCGATTCGCTCTCCTAGAGAGGGACTTCTCCGGGTGCCGTCCACTAGGCAATGCCAGCGGGCGACGCCCAGGGGAAGGGCCTTCTCTGTGATGGGCCCGACCCTTTGGAACGACCTTCCCCCTGATAGCAGAACGACCACGGACCTTCACTACTTCTGCCAGAAACTCAAGACGTATTTATTCCATCTAGCCGGCTTGGCCTAATTTCATGCTGCTCGCCCAGTCTGTGATTTTAAAATATTTTATTCGGTTTTATGGGGTTAGTTTTTAACTTTTATAAATTTGTACAGGGGATTATTTAATTCGATTTTAACTTTGTTTGTATTGTTTTGATTTTAGTAGTTTTAATTTCTACCTGTACACCGCCCCGAGTCCCTTCGGGGAGAGGGGGCGGTCTAGAAATCAAATTAAATAAATAAATAAATAAATAAATAAAATAATGCAACACACAGCCATTAATGTCCAATGTCATTTCTTCAGTGTTGTCACATGAAAAGATATAAGTAAATATTTACAAAATGTGAGGGGGTGTACTTCTGTGATATAGTATGTGTAATTTTTAACTGTAAATGGATCTAAATGCTCCAATTCCTATCAATTTATGTTTAATATTCAGTTTCTGTTATAAAACATCATTTTATAATAATTTGCCTTCAATAGCTAACACCATTACTTTATAGGTAGTTCTCCATTTACAACTACAATTTGGCCTGGAATTTCCATCATAGATAGGGGCAGTCGTAAAGCAAGCCATCCCGTGACTGTGACTGATTTCACTTTCACTTTATTTGCATTTATATACTGCCCTATCTCCCTAAAGGGACTCAGGGCGGTGCACAGAAAGAATAAAAAGGTGATACAACAATGACAGTATAAAAGTTAAGAATAAATTAAATAGGTAAATCCGTGCTAAAAGTTATACTTAAAAATTTTAAATTATTAAAATCAGGACTATATCATTAAAAACTATGCCAGGCCGGCATGATTTTACGACCATTTTTAGTTCCAAAGGTGATTTTTGGAATTTTTGGATTCAGGAGGAAACTGGACTTCCTTGTTTTTCCTTGAAGACTTTTCATTTCTCATTCAAGAAGCTTCTTCAGCTCTGACTGGATGGTGAGGAATGGAAGGAATAAGAAGCAAAACGTCTTTAAAGAAAAAAACAAGAAAGTCCAGTTGCCTCCTGAAAAAGCACCTTTGGGACAACCATGACCTGGATGACTGAGAATCGCTACAGACCATTTCTAGTGCAATTGTGAAGCAAATCCAGCTTCCCCAATTGACCGTTGCTTGCTGGAAAATAGCTGGATAGGTCTCGAATCACAAACATGTGACCAAAGGATGCTGCGACTGGACGCAATTGTGAATCAGCTGCCACGTGCCCAAACTGTGATCCCATCCAAGTAATAACAAAACCCGAATGAGACAAGCTAGAAGTTGCTGCCTGTTAGGCTTTCTAATTTAATCATCTTTCAATAGTTCATTGATTGACTGTAGCAAGGTAAGACCTGAATCTGATGCCTTCTCGCCCTGCGATAACTATGCTTGAATTCACACAAGTTCACAAAAATCCACAGCATTAACATTCTGGTAATCCCGGGTTTGAACGCCGAGCCAACTTATTTATTTGCAATAATGAATTTCATAGCTTCTGCATGTTGCTCAAGAGATTCGGAGCAGTGAGGCAGAACGGTAGCTATGAAAAAGATTAGGTTCTTAATATTCACAACCATGGGAGAAATGTAGCATAGCAATCTAAATCCAAAGTGTAATGCCGCAAGTTACAAAAGCAGCATCCTGAAACAGAAGGATTAAAAAGCTTTAACGCTGTGTCCTTCCTTTGAAAGGAATCTTGGCACAATGTTAACAAGAACTCATCTTTCCTGTGATAATATCCACTAATTTAATTATGGAATTTGCATTAATAATTACCATATTTTTCAGAGTATAAGATGCATCTTTTCCCCTCAAAAAAGAGGGTGAAAATCTGAGTGCGTCTTATACACTGAATACAGCATGTTTTGGTCTCACAAAACCCTGCTCCCTTTGCAAAAATGGCTGTGCATAGCCTTCAGGAGGCTTCCAGAGTGCCCCTGGGGGCTGGGGAGGGCAAAAATGAGTGAAAAATGGGCCATATTTTGCTTGTTTTTGACTACCCAATCCTAGGAGCATTCTATAAGCCTCCTAAAGGCTATGCATGCCCTTTTTTTTGACAAAAAACGGACCCGTTTTCGTGAATGAAACTGGTCCCTCGTACCTAAAAGTTTGGAGGCCACTGGTTTAGAGTGCGCAGTAAAACACTGGAAATGTATATACATTCTATTGCCATTGCTATTAACAATTACCTTGCTTAATAGTGGAAATTCTGGTTACATTCATGGCCATAAGTCAAGAATTACCTGTACTAATTTCACTAAGTACTGTGTTTCCTCGAAAATAAGATAATGTCTTATTTTCTTTTGACCCTTGAAATAAGCGCTTGGCCTTATTTTCAGGGAGGTCTTATTATTTTTGAGGTGCAGGAGACGGCGAGCATGGTCACCTCATGGCTGCTGCTGTGTTGCAATATTTCTGGGACGGGCTTATTTTTGGGGAGGGCTTATTTTAGCACATGCGCTCAAGAGTCAAATTAGGCTTATTATCCGATGAGGTCTTATTTTTGGGGAAACGGTAGTTAAATTGTTTGATGAAGCATATGAGAGCCATTATGATATAGTTAAATGGGATTTTATAGTTGATGTGATGTATTAGGACTCAGAAAAATCACAGATTCAACTCGGTCAAAGTGAGTGATTGGAGCTTATTCCGGAGAAAGATTTGGGCATGGAGGATGGGGATTTAATATGGGAATGGAAGACAATCATCTTTTTTTAGGTTTGTCATGGACCATTTTTCAGGGACTGGAAGGAATTTTAGAGGTCTGGATACAAATTTACTTCCTACTGAATTCCTATTTCCATTTCTATTCTTGACCCCCCACAACCAAGTAAAAGAAAGAGATGAAAGCAACACAAACACACACAAGCAACTATTTTGGATTGTTGAGGACTTAACACTCAACTCTTTGCACTCT
This sequence comes from Rhabdophis nuchalis, assembly GCA_039707465.1. NCBI lineage: Eukaryota > Metazoa > Chordata > Lepidosauria > Squamata > Natricidae > Rhabdophis > Rhabdophis nuchalis. The sequence goes on from CM077649.1 coordinate 51,722,080, forward strand.
TTATGTAATAAAGCATTTGCCATTGAAATTTGGTGGCAGAATCTCAAAGGGCTGCAAACTGAATGGTTGAAATAAAGATAATTCCAGAAACTAACATTTTGCAGCCTACTGGCTTCCCAGTTCACATTTTTTTAAATAAAAAAACCCCTTAAAAATAGAACTGAGAAATATCAGTACAGATATTTTTCAGAGTCCATCTTTCTTATATTGATCATTTCACTACATAAACTGAAATTAAAAAGTAAAGATTATTATTATTATTATGCCAGATCGCTAGCATAGGATCCATTTTTCTTAGTACATTTGTTGTTGTTTTCACTTTTTCTATGCATGCAAAAACCAATGTAGCTTATAAAGGGGCAATCCCTTGTTTGCTGTTTCACCATTAAATTATATCAATAACCAAGATTACTTTTTTGTCACATGTCATTGTGTGTTTTGGCACATGTCATTGTTCGGTAGTATGAAATAAAATGTATTATGTGAATTTTTTATATCAGGAGAACTTCTTTGTATCAGGAGAACTTTTGCCAAAAATAAAAAAAAAGTATTGCAGAGGAGTTTGAAGCAAGACAAAGAAGAAAGCCATGGGAATCAATGTTCCTTAAACTAATCACATCATATCAAAGAACTACAAATACACTGACTAGAAAAGAGTCCTGAGTAAAGCAACAGGTGAAACAATAGGTCAAACAATATTTTAGGTGAGAAGCATAAATCCATGTTAGGGAGTAAAGAACACACAAATCAACCATTTGAAGCCTGCATTTGTGAAAATGATATATAGTCTTTTCACAGTAAGTGAGGTAAGATGGATCATTTAAATAAAAGTATTTTTTATTTCTCCTACATATTGACGTTGATAATCATGGGTGCTTATGCGCACACCCATTCACCCACATGCGCTTGCCCTGCCCACAAAATCTTCCCCTCTTTTCCCCTTTGCCCACCACTTCGGACTGCAATCCGGAAAGGTTGGGGAACTCTGCTTTAAAATGATAATAACCAGAACCGTTGATCTTCTGAACTTCAGGAATGACCTTCTCCTCCTTGCCTCATGATGACTTCTCAAATCCGTCAGAACTATCATGCTGAATGTGAGGCTGCCGTAAACCACTTGGTAAACATTGAACTCCATGCTAGCTATGTCTACTTGTTCATGGCCCATCACTCTGACCGTGATGATGTAGCCTTAAGCCATCTGGCCAAGTTCTTGAAGGAGCAATCCCAGGAAGAGAAAGAACATGCTGATGAGTTTCTGAAGTACCAAAACAAGCGAGGAGGACGTATTGTGTTGCAAGTTATCAAGAAGCCAGAGAAAGACAAATGGGTCAACAGTTTAGATACCTTGGAGCACACTCTGCAGCTGGAGAAGGAGATCAACCAGGTTTTGCTGGATCTACACAAGCTAGCAACAGAGAAAGTAGACCCTCATCCCTCTGACTTTCTGGAGAATGAATTCCTGGAGGAGCAAGTGAAGGCCATCAAGCTCCTGGGAAACCATTGTACCAACTTGAAGTGCTTGGGGCTGCCCCAGAATGGCATGGCCGAATACCTCTTTGACAAGCTCACCTTAAGCGGGAGCAGCTAAACCTTCTCCCACTGATTCTTGCAGTTTCTCTTGGCAGGAAAAAAATTAAATAAAAATATATGAAAAAAAAATGATAACCATTCCTGGCTTCCTTCCCATTGGCAACTGATAGTAGTAAACTCAACAGGGAGAGAATTCAATTACAGCTGATTCTGAGACTTTATTATCGGCAGTTCTCGACTTACAACGCTTTGTTTAGTACCTGTTCAAAGTTACAACAGCACTGAAAAAAGTGACTTGCGACAGGTCTTCACACTTACGACTGCTGCAGCATTCCCCGTGGTCTCATGATCAAAATTTGGGCACTTGGCAACTGGCATGTATTTATGACCGCTGCATTGTTTCAGGGTGATAGGATTGTTGTTTGTAATCTTGCTAGGCGGTTTCCGACAAGCAAAGTCAATCGAAAAAGCCAGATCTGCTAAATGCCCACAGGATTCACTTAACAGCTGTGACAAAAAAAAGTTTGTAAAATGGGGCAAAGCTCATTTAACAAGTGCCTTTCTTAGCAATGGTAATTTTAGGACCATTTGTGGTTGTAAATCAAGGACTACCTATAGTCAGTTAAATTCAAGTTACCACAAAGTTCAACTCACCAATGCTAATTTCATCGTCTGTTTCAGCATCTCCAATGCATTCAAACTGAAAATCTTGAAGTGACTGGGAAAATTTTTGCACCGCCATTGAGAGATCTGTAGAATAAAAGAACAAAAGTCAGTCTCGAGTTTCTACTTAAAACGCAGCATTTTACCGATACAATGAAAAATTAAGAGTTTCAAAATGTAAAACACTGGGCAGGACTTGGAAAAGAAATAGGTAGTCTATCTACTGGAATTTCATAGCATGCTGAGTCATCGGTGGGAATAGACACATTTTTTTCACAAATAACTTTCCAAGTTCCATGTTTAAAATGTAATTTACATTTCCAGAACTATAATAAATACCATAGATATACCTCATGTATAAATTTATCTCTGGATAAGCTGAACCTTGGATTTCTAACGAAAATACCATGAAAAATGCACCAGCAGATAAACTGATCTTTAAAGTTGATCCGTAAAAGTTTGTATATTTTAATTTTCACCATTGGCTTATCCATGGTAATGCCCTGATTTTTTTCATGGCATTTTTTTCATGGCATTTTAGTTAAAAAATTGAGGGTCAGCTTATACACAAATGCATAAGGGATATATGAGTACTACCATATATACCTGTGGATAAGGCGACACAATTTTTGGGTGTATATTGACACCTAAAATTTTTAAATTGATTTGCAAGTATATATGGTCGGTTTCTTCTCCTGTTATTTTAAATTTTCTTGTTTCTTGTATTCTAAATATGGAGATTTTTGAAAGATGGGGAAGAATACAATGAATTATCATGTATCATAAGATAGGCATTTATTCATGCTTTGTAATTTGGAGATAGGAGATGGAAAGAAAAAAAAGACTATATTAAAATGAGCTTTTTAAAAAATCTCCCTAACATTTTCTCACAATGCAGGGTCTACTTTATGGGGGAGGATCAATGAGTGTTAATTGATTGAATATGACAGGCATTGATTGACCAGCTTGTCACCCAAGCCTAATGTTGCAGCTGAGAGTAAGTGATTGGGCCAAAGTTACCTAGCTGGATTCTACAACTAAAGTAGAACTAGAACTCACAGCTCCAGTTTTCTAGCTGGTACCTTAGCTGGATTCCACAACTAAAGCAGAACTAGAACTCACAGCTCCAGTTTTCTAGCTGGTACCTGAACCCAGGGGTCCCCAACCCGTAGTCTGAGGCCGCAGCTCATTTGGAAGCAGTTCACAGAAGTGGTGGGCGAGTGCATGCATAGCTGCATTTGTGAAACCGGCACATGCGTGTGAAACCATCTCCTCCACATCCCACTGCTGCCACCACTGCCAGTCTGCCAAGCTGGAAAAAATTGAAAACCACTGCCTTGACCAGTAGGCCAAACTGTCTCTTTCCGTATTAAATTGTCTCTTGCTAATAAGGACAGCAGGAAGCAGAAATACCACTTGTACCGTCTTGGCATTTTTACAGAGCATAAGCAGATTCTCGTGCTGTATAGTTTTATGATCTATAACTCTACATTGGAAAACAGGTATGGACAGGAGGGGTTTTTTTTTAATGGGTCCATGTTTTAAGTGTGTACTCTTACACTTCCTCCCTTACCACGAGACCTTCTCGTTCACCTTTAGAGCAAAGCAGAAACACCTATAAATTCACCCCAAAGCTTTGCTCTCTGTGCCTCTGCTTTTAGAAATCCTGAGAAACTAGCTGTGAATTGAATTATGATGATTAAAAACAGAAGTCCATCTAGTAGGCTTCTTGACGTCTTGAGCTACTGTACTATCTCTCTCTCTCTCTCTCTCTCTCTCTCTTTTTTGTAAAGGTACGTTTTCCATTAATAAAAAAAAGGCACTGAGTGAATGTTGGACAAAGTTAGCGGATACCTTTTCTTGTTTAAATGGTCAAAGACATGCCCTGAAGGAATAGATCATTTTTATTTTGCAACGAGACATCTGAAAATTGACAACCAAGTGTTCAGTTTGTTTTGGCAGGAAAAGCTGAACTTCATTCTTTCCCACTGCGATCCAGAAAGAAGTGTGTTTTCCCTTAAATGCCCATATGAAGGATTCTTCAAATTAAAAATCAAGTTAGTTAAATAGTAGCTTTGCACTTGTTCTACTCTGCCACCCCTAATAAGTCCTGCTTCCCAAGGCCACCCAGAGTTAATTTGCGATTAAAAGAAGGGGGAGGGGAGGGAAACCTGTTTGGTCCCATAATTCAATTCGCAAGGTCACAGTCAGCTGAGAAGATGGTTTAACAGGCTCCCACTTCACTTCATGTATAATTGGAACCCTGAGTTTATCCTCCCTCAGGAATACATTGCAGGTAGTCCTTGACTTACGACCACAATTGAGCCCAAAATTTCCATTGCTAAGTGAGACATTTGCTAAGCAGGTTTTGTCCCATTTTATGACCTTTCTTGCCACAGTGGTTAACTGAATCACTGCAGCTGTTAACAACATGGTTGTTAAGTGAATCTGGCTTTCTCCCAATGACTTTGCTTGTCAGATTCCGCAAAATAGCAATCATATGACCTTGTTCCGACCTAGGCTTCATCGAATCACGAAGCAGGCTCCTTGTCCCGATAAAACCCTAAAGGTTCTACATTTAGGCAAGAAAAACAAAATGCACAGGTACAGTATAGGTGGTACCTTGCTCAATAGTAGCAACTGTGAGAGGGATCTTGGAATCCTAGTGGACAACCATTGAAATATGAGCTAGCCATGTGCAGCAGCTGCCAAAAAAGCCAACACAGTTCTAGGCTGCATAAACAGAGGGAGAGAATCTAGATCACGTGAATTGTTAATGCCACTGTATAGTGCCTTGGTAAGGCCGCACTTGGAACACTGCATACACTTTTGGTCGCCATGATGTAGAAAAGACGTGGAGACTCTGGAAAGAGTGCAGAGAAGAGCAACCAAGATGATTAGGGGACTGGAGACTAAAACATATGAAGAACGGTTGCAGGAGCTGGGTATGTCTAGTTTGATGAAGAGAAGGACCAGGGGAGACATGATAGCAGTGTTCCGATATCTCAGGGGTTGCCACAAAGAAGAGGGAGTCAAACTATTCTCCAAGGCACCTGGGGGCAGGACAAGAAGGAATGAGTGGAAACTAATCAAGGAGAGAAGCAACTTAGAACTAAGGAGAAATTTCCTGACAGTTAGAACAATTAACCTCTGGAACAGCTTGCCTCCAGAAGTTGTGAATGCCCCAACCCTGGAAGTCTTTAAAAAGATGTTAGATAGCCATTTGTCTGAAATGGTATAAGGTTCCTGCCCACGCAGGGGGTTGGACTAGAAGACCTACAAGGTCCCTTCCAACTCTGCTATTGTATTGTATTGTATTGTATTGTATTGTATTATTGTATTGTAAAACCCCTTTTTATTAAGCTAATGTGAATTCCTCTCATTCACATCCAGAAAAGTTCCGGCAAACAGTCTTTCAAGAGCGAATTTACGACCACAGGCCTTATCAGGCTTGGAGAGCTGCCAAGTCAATAACTTCGCAAAGCTGTACAAGAAAGTAATTGGCAAGGAGTCTCTTGGAGTCACGAACAAATCTTCATACTAATGAAATGAACAAATTGTCTCCTGCAAATTCCCCTCCCCTCTCACTCCTCTTTTATTTCCCATGGGAGGGGACATTCATCGTCCACCTGTGGCCTTACTCCCAAGTCGACCCCTGTTCTTTAGCTGCTCCCTTCGTCTGGCAACTCAGCGCATGCGCACACTGGGAACAGGCTCCAGCTGTTCTTCTGCCCCACTGATCTCTGACTCCGAAGGCCCTGGCCCCATCTGTGTCTCCGACGCAAAACACTCATCAGAGCTTTCTCCAGATCCAGGACTGGCCAATGTTCCTTCCCAACCTCCTCACTGTCCGAATCTGCTGCCAGCTCTGCTGGCGGGCCACAACACGGATACAACTGGACAGGGGAAACCGTTATCATCATTATACTTTCATGCTGCTTAAGATTCATCGCCAAATCCAGCTTTTTAAAATGCTGATTGCAGCATGATTTTTAAATATGTGCTCGTTCAGCCCATGCTGAATATATTCTGTTGTGTACATCTCTTCCCAAAAACCCAAACACTGAAACCAGCAATTGGATGGAAGCAAGATTGCATCAGAGATTATACCTCTTCTTACAAAACCTCAACCCACAGACACCAAGTTAGTTACACCAATTTAGAAACCATAGGGTGGATGGAAGGTTTATAAAACAGAAATGGTACCCTGGCTGTCAAAATCCTAGACCCCGTTTGCTAATCAACATAGCGACAGATGAAAATACTGAAAAATATGCATTCCAAAATAACTTTAAAGTGGTTGCGGTTTTGAAAAGCTTAATGCCTTCAGGAAATCCTTTTTACATCAATCCCTGCATGTCTACTCCGCAATCTATAAATATTGCAAAATGCAAGGCATGTTTTATGGTTCCCAATCCATTCATCATAGGCCCTAGTCAAGCTTGTTGGGCTCTGCTCCAATCCCCATGTGAACCCCAAATTAAGCATATTATATTCATATTACTGTACAGGGATCAAGTAGGCTGTTTAAGGGAGTTTCATGACTAATTCTCCAATTGAAAGTCCTGATCAGCCTTCTGAATAAAGTTTGCAACATTAAAACAACACAAAGAATCTTAAAAACAGATAGCGAATCTGGAAAAGGAAGAAAAAAAAAGACATTCATATCCTTCTTGCAAGTTAAAGATTGAAAAATCATTTTTCTCGACTTCACTTGTGACGTGAGTGGCAGAGAGCAGGGGTCCCCAACCTTTGCAACTTTAAGTCTGAAGGACTTCAGCTCCCAGACTTCTCCAGAATTCTGGGAGCTGAAGTCCTTCAGACTTAAAGTTGCAAAGGTTGGGGACCCCTGGTTAATAGTTTAGGTTCCGTTACTTTGATGGGGCGTGGGAGGCTGATCTTAAAGAATTTAAAGTAATGTTAAAGTATTTATTAAATTTTTATCTGGTTTTTCTTACTTTGGAGTTCCTGGGACTCTCTCGGCTTGGTTGTTTTTATGCAGATGTTTCATTATCCAACCAAGTAACATGCTAGACAGGAAGTGGGGTTTGCTCTTTGTTTATATAGTATGGCTTGGGCTTGTCAATATTGGTGGGAATGTTCTCGGTGGTTCCTTGGTTAGACTGTTGTTTAATGTTTGACTGTTTCTCTGAGTTGGTGGTTTCTTTTTTTTTTTATATTGAAAAAGTTTTATTGGTTTTACATTTTTTCTATAGGGTAGGGTAAGGGATACAAAGAAATTTTGAGAGCATTCACGTCAGAGTCGTCGGCCCTTCCGAGACCTCAAAATACACAGTAATAAAATAACAAAAAAAACCATTTTTCATAACACTACAAGGTAAAAGCAAGTACATATACCTAAATTCTCAATTCCATGCTGTCAGACATTTACAAAAAATCCAGATACAAATATTATGCAAAATTGTTCAGAAAAATCAAGGCAAAGTTATTTTTTCGATCTAAGTCTCTTGGCTATTGTATCTTCTTTTTCTCCTCCCTGGCCCCCAGCGGGCGGGGCCGCGGCCCCCTCCGTCCCCCCTGGATCTTCCCCCAGGGCAGAGGAATGTTTTTTAAGAAAGGCTTCCGCCTCAACAACTGTTTTAATCCTCACTCTTCCTCCTTCCCAGAACACCAGCATCCCTTCGGGTGTCACCCACTTGAACCAAATCCCATGATCAAATAAAATTTTAGACAAGAAGGAAAATTTCCTCCTTGCTTCTCGAATCTTTCTAGGGATCTGCTTCAAGATAGCAACCTCTTTTTGTTGGTAGATTAATGGACTACCTCTCTGCACTTTCAGGATTTCCTCTCTGGTTGACCTTCTAACAAATTTCACATGTATCTCTCTAGGCACTTCATTTATCCTGGCATATGCTGAGTTAATTCTGTAGGCTAGGTCAATGTCCCCCCTGATCTCATCTTTAGGTTTTTGTAAATAGTCTGCTAAAATTGTGCTCATAAGGTCAGGGAGGCATTCACCAGATTCCTCAAGAACGTTCTGAAATCTCAAAAAATATGTCATTCTTTCCATATCTATCCTAGACACATGCCCATTTGTTTCCCCAACCTCTTTAATAACCTTTTTAATCTCTCCCTTAACCCCCACCAACCCCCCTTCCAATTCTTCAGTCTTCTGTGTGTTTTCCAGCACTTGCTTCCGCGTGTCCAATAGCTCCTTCTTGAAATTGATGTTTTCTGCCCTCTGGGCCTGAATTTCTTTTACCAAAGTTTGTATAACAGTTTCAAGAGAAGCCATCCGTTGTTCTAAACTTGCCAATGCTGTTTCTTGAGCCATGATTAACTGTTAAAGTCAATGCCACCAAAATGGTGTTTTCAGGGTGGGGTTGGTGAGACTAACCGGGAGCCAAAAGTTCTGATCAAGGTTGAAATGTTGTAAAATTCAGGAACCAAGAGAGAGACAATTTTCCAACTCAATAGTTATAATAACGAAGGTACTCCAGAAAGGAAATCACAAATCCAGCAAGAGAAAAATTCTTCATCAATATCCAGAGAGAGTCCCAATTGTAAAGAGACGCTGGGAATTTTCCATAGTTGAAATAATCAGGCAGGGACAAAGAAAAGCCACCTTCCACCGCCCATCTCAGAGCCCAGAGGAGAGAGTAGAAAAATAATTTTTTTTAATCCAGCCAGACCTAGAAACAATGTTGCAAGTAGCCGCATACCACTTTCCCTTGTTAGAGACAGTCCGGATTTAAGATTTCCGCTTTCTCTTCCAGAGAAGCCATTTTAAAGTGCCGCTTAAGTCCGAGGGTTTTTTTTTAAAAACAAACACCCCCCTCCCAGTCCGTTCAGCCTGGCTGGCAGCAAGGAAAAAAAGTCTTTTTTAAACTCACTCTCCCTCGCAGCTGAAGCCTCGGCAGACCTTCCGATCTCTCCGCTCAGCCCTCTGCATTGAAGTGAATGGCGCCGACAGCCGTTGGCGAAGGGAGAACCCCCCGCAGCATGTTCCTCCTCACCTAGGTCGCGGAGGGGAGCGCTCTCCCCACCGCCGTGAGGAAGAACATCCCCTCCGAGCCGACCCTACGGGAGACCTCCGGTAACCGGAGTGTCTCGCCCCCGTGGGGGGGCAGAAAAGGCAACAAAGCGGCGAGCGAGCGCTAGGCTCGCCCGTCGCCGCTGGAGCCGGAACCGGAAGCCCTTGGTGGTTTCTTGATGGGGGTATTGTTGATTGTTGGTCTAGTATTAATCTTGGTGTTAATCTCTGTTTATCTGGATTTGGATTGCTCACAAAGAGGTGGGTCTTTTTAACGTTTGGATTGTCTGTTTTGAATAGTATGTACATGTTGTTTTATCTCTGTGCCTGTTAATGGCTGATTTGTCTGAGTGGCAGAAATTCTTCAGTGTTTTTGGACTTAGTTTGTCCATCTCATCACTGACAGGGCATTGGTGTATTTAGGAACTCACATTTGATAGTACCCTCCTCTACCACCTTACTAGAGTTTTAAAAACAAACAAACTTTACTTAGTTTATGCAAACTTCACATCTTTGCAAGACATTACACTTCTTCTGATTTTCTGGTGCTAGTCATTATTTACTGAAAGCCATGTGTTAAAAAAGATAGTGAATCTAGAGATTCTAAGTGTTGCCACTTTAAAAAAAAATCACAATTGATTATTACAGTTAGTCCTCCACTTTTAGTGACCATTCAAAGTTATTACTACACTGAAAAAAAGGATTGACACCCAATCCTCACACTTACGACCGTCATAGTTTTTCCACAGTCACACGATCAAAATTCGGGTGCTTGGCAACTGGCATGTATTTGGGATGGCTGCAGGATCTTAGGATCATGTGATCACCATTTGCGGCATCAGCCAGCTTTCAAACAAAGAAAGTCAAAGAAAGAAGCTGAATCACAACAGCACATTGATTTGCTTAACAACTGTGGCAGAAAGGTGGCAGAAAGGTGGTAAAATTGGGCATGACTCACTTAACAACCACCTTGCTTAGCACCAGAAATTCTGGTCCCAATTGTGGTTGTAATTCAAGGACTACTAGCAACTTAGGACTGAGGAGAAATTTCCTGACAGTTAGAACAATTAATCAGTGGAACAACTTGCCTCCAGAAGTTGTGAATGCCCCAACACTGGAAGTCTTTAAGAAGATGTTGGATAGCCATTTGTCTGAAATGGTACAGGGCTTCCTGCCTAGGCAGTGGGTTGGACTAGAAGACTTCCAAGGTCCCTTCCAACTTTATTGGTATTGGTATTGGTATTGGTATTGGTATTGGTTTGGTATGGTATTGTATTAAATATTAGGGTTTGTTGAAAAATATAGTAATAGCACTTAAGAGTTATATACCGCTTCACAGTCTCTCTAAGCAGTTTAGAGTCAGTATATTGCCCCCAACAATCTGGGTCCTCATTTTACACACCTCGGAAGGATGGAAGGCTGAGTCAACCTTGAGACAATGAGAATCAAACTGCTGTCACATTCTAACCACTAGGCCACCATGGATCGACTTCCTTTCTTGGATGCTAAATCCTATCTGCATCTATTGCTTGTGACAGCTAAATACAGGTTCTGATGATATATGTCAAGATGCCAGAAACGAAGACAAGAACATCTTGCTAGATCCTGCCAAAAAAGCTGAATAATGCATCCAACCGGCTACTTACAACCGATCTTATATTCTGCTTGCTTATTTAGACAAAGCCATTCAATTTCACAGAACATGGTTTTCTCAGCGCTCCATCCATCTCTCTTTGTTAGCAAAAGCTTATCCAAAGCTCATCCCCAACTCAACGTCTTCCTTTCCAGCAAGCACTGTCTGACGGCACTTGTTTCTCTTTCTGGCCAATTTTCTAAAGAACGTATTAACCAGATGATTTGCATAATAAAACCAGGGTCTGGCAGTGGGGGAAGGGGGAAAAAAACCCAGATACAAGCAAATGCAGAAAAAGAAGATGAATCTGATCAGCAAAGAAAAAAAAAGGAAAAAAAAGAAAACCTACACGGTCTAATCTTCTGGCCAAAAACTTTACAAGCTGATTAGCCTGCATCAACAGTAGAACTACTGTCTACTATAATGAGTGGCTGTTCACATATTCTGTATTTCTGCTCTGTGCCAGCATGCAAGTTGTGGAACAAGCCAAAATATGTAACTGCGTTTTGGGGGAGGCGGGGGGGGGGGAGATACTGATTGTTCTTCTCATAATAAAACAGCAGTGACAAGAAAGAAGAGTGGATTAACCCTAATTAAACCCACATCTCCCCTTAATAACTAGGACACTCAGTGCTAGGAACTGGATAATGAGACTCCATGCAGTATTTCATACCCTGTTTCCCCGAAAATAAGACCTCCTCGGATAATAAGCCCAATTGGGCTTTTGAGCGCATACGCTAAAGTAAGCCCTCCCCGGATATATCGTAACCCAGCAGCAGCCATGAGGTGACCACGCTCGCCGTCTCCTGCACCTCAACAATAATAAGACCTCCCTGGAAATAAGGCCAAGCGCTTATTTTGGGGATCAAGAGAATATAAGGCCCTGTCTTATTTTCGGGGAAATGTGGTACTTCCTCCCTACCAACATCCAAGGTAATCGCATGTGAAAAATTATTACTTCTAAATTTAACAGCATCTGAACAATGCAAAGACTCGGACTTGAAGACATGGCTTTGCTCCCTACTTGTTCCTTTTTTAATTTATTAGATTTTGAAAAACATGCCAAAATTCAGAAGGAGATAAAAAAAAAAGAGCCAAACTATTTGGCCTCAACCTTTCTGAGAAGATGCTCTGGATGACAAAAAGGAGGGGTGTTTTCATCCTTCTGACCAAGAACAATTAAACTAGGAAAAGATTTTAATCATCTAGTACGCCGTTTCTCAAACTTGGCAACTTTTAAGATTGGTGGACTTCAACTCCCAGAATCCCCCAGTCAGCATGGGAGTAGAAGTCTATCTTAAAGCTACCAAGTTTGGAAAACACAGATGTGGTAGGAAGCTCTTAAAGAAGATACAAGTGGAGTCTCTTCAGAATGGGATTGCTAGCTCCAATGAAGCAAATTTCCAAGCACAAGTGGACCTCTCAAGATTATTTTAGTAGCATAAAGAGCTTTAAAGATCTGAGAGTCCATCGAAGTATTTCAAATATTTTCTCTTGCATTACAGAGCATTATTCTTATTTGCAAACCTGAGTGCAGATTTTACTTCTGGATACAGCACTCTACAAGGGCTCTACATAAATGCTAGGATAAAATTGGACTAGATCCAGCATTTGTCGTCTGGCTTGACGTCAATGTTTTTGGAAGGCCTTTATTTTCATCAGATTTCAATCATGCTTCTATCAAACCCAAATGGTTGGATCTTCAGGTACACAAATTTATTTTCAACCTAGTGTTTCAAAGTCAGAAGAACATTTTCATAATATTAATGTTGATGACGCTATCATTTGGCAATTTTGTGATAAAATTCATCAACAAAAGCTATTTTAAAAGAATATAACGTCTGGTGGATATGGTTTCCTTGGAGTTGCAAGGACAGGCATGTAACAGAACAAAACTACATAACCCTGTGTCACTACATGTCTATTGCCATATTAATGTCGATGTGGTATAGGTAGGTAGGGATGGGCAATGCTTCGGATTCCGTTCTAAAATTTCCATCACTATTTTTCTTGGAAACATGCAAGGGTGTTTTATTACTACCGTGTTTCCCTGAAAATGCCCCCGTTTTCAAAACAGGGCACTTTTTCCTTCCCTCAGCCCTACTGAAGCCTGCAGAATGCTTCTGGTGGGGGGCGGAGGGAAAAACACCCCATTTTTTGTGAAAAATGGCCCGTTTTTTGCCCATTTTTCACAAAAATGGGGTGCAAGGGCAGGGCTTCGGGAGGAAAAATACGGTACTAATTGCGTCCACCTGGCTGCTGATCTTAACTGGGGCTTACTTTATATTACAAACATTCTGAAAAATAATGATAGGGTTTATTTTCTGGTTCCGTCTTATTTTCGTGGAAACAGGGTAGGTTCTGTAACTAACATTATTGCTATGTGTTCAGGAGCATATAGCTAGCAGACACGTGATACTGGAAAAAAGACATAGCTAATGACTTTAATATCATGCAAATACTTGTGCTACGGCCATTCAGCCAGCAAATATTCAAAGTTACAACATCTCTGAATAAGGGATGGTTCCTCGGAGTTCAAGCCATCGCATTGGCCCCTACAGTCATGTGATCACAATTTCCATGTTCCCTGCTGACTTCCCACAAGTAAAATCAATGGAGAAGCTGGCAGCTGTAATCAGAACCACCTGACCTCCTTACTTAACAACCCACATGATCCTCATTTTAACGATAGTGTTAGGGACTGGGAACTCCATTGCTAAGCGATAGAGTCACATGATGTTGCACTGTATGACTGCCCTGCTCAACCACGTTCCTAGCCTCAATCACCATTGCAATCAAGAACCACTTGCCCATAGGCTGCATCTGAACTCACGCCTCTGCCTAAAAAAATCCAAAGCACTGCAAAATGTAAATATAGTAAGTCTTCGACTTACAACAGGTCATCTAGTGACCGCTCAAAGTTACAGCAGCACTAAAAAATGACTTATGATCCTTTTTCATGCCATTGCAGCATCTCCATGGCCACATATTTATGACGGTGGCAGTGTCTCAGGGATCCTCTTTAGCGACCTTCTGACAAGTAAAGTAAATGGGGAAGCCAGATTCACTTAACAGCCTTGTTACTAACTTAACACTGGCAATGATTCACTTAACAAATGTGGCAAGAAAAGTCGTAAAATGTCTCAGTAACAGAAATTTAGGTCTGAATTGTGTTTGTAAGTCAAGGACTTCCTGTATACAAATATGCATACACACCGCACACACACCTGTATTTACACAGGGGAATGATAAACTGACACATGATGCATGTGTTCGTTTGTAAAACATACCATAAACGTTTTGTTATAGCTTGTAATGATGATTGTTCCCAAATGGACTAAGCTCAGGTGTAACAGGAAAATCATGGGAGTTTTCTGAGTTTAAAAAGTTGTTCTTTAGCTTATAGGCTGGGATCCAAATAAATTTTGGCACACCCAGGAATTTGCACACACCTAATGAGTTTTTTTTTTTTAAGTTTCTTACTTTTGGACAGCAGATAACCCCATGAACTATCATTTCTATATCCTGAAGTTCCTTATTCCCTTTTTTTCTTCAGTTTCAGAAATTATTCCTCAGTCAGAAGAATATTCATAACTATCCTTGAATGAATGGAAGCAGTCCAGTGGTGGGTTTCAAATTTTTTAGAACCTACTCTATAGGTGTGGCCTATTTTGTGGGCGTGGCTTGGCAGTCATGTGACAGGGTGGGAGTGGCCACCTTTTAAAATGTGGTGAAACTCATTTAACAACGCTCTTGCTTAGCAACCAAAATTTTGGACTCAATTGTGATGATAAATTCTTTCTTTCTTTCTTTCTTTCTTTCTTTCTCTTTCTTTCTTTCTTTCTTTCTTTCTTTCTTTCTTTCTTTCCTTCCATCCTTCCTTCCTTCCTTTCCTTCCCGTTGGGTCACTGGCAGCGGTGGGCCAGATTTACTTCCAGGTACGCCAGTGGAACCTCCTCTCACCGGTTCTCTAAATTTCACCAACCGGCTCTCACGAGTAGGTGCGAGCCTGCAGAAACCCACCACTGAAGCAGTCCTAATACTGCTCTTTAGCTCCAGGCTACAAAGCAAAAGAAGGCAACTTTTCCCTTCTTCACCCAGTTCTTGAAACGCACTACGTCATTACACCCACTTCTCTAAGCAAAATACCTATGAAATTAAATACATAACTACAATAAATGTGGACACAGCAAATTCTTACAAATGTAAAGCGCAAGCAACCAATGAATGTCAGGAGTGGGGGAGGGAAAAGGCAACTGTGTGAAAACACATTTATCCAGTATGAGATCTATTTCAACATCATCTGAAATGAGGAATCTGCTTACATTTTATTACTTATTGATTTCAAGCAAGATTCAACAAGTTTCTTGGTTCACATGAATTGCAGGACTGTGGTGTAAAGAAACCTGGAAAGACAGAATTAAAATGCAAACATGAACCGAAGAGGGAGCATATAGGAATAATGTTCAATCTTGACTTAATAAATCATGATTTCATCATGTCAATATGTAACAACACAACCCTATGCAGAAGATCATAATGCCAAGATTCATTTTTTGATGGAGATTTTTTGTGGCTGCCTAACAAAAACACTATAAAAACAAGCCAAAATAAGCAAACACCGAGAATCTAACCAAAACAATGTACAGCATAAACCACAAAAACAAAGTACCAAAGACAGGTGAGACAATTCAATGAGATCATCACTTGTTTCCCTGCTCTGCTTCCTTACTTGAATGAACCCATTGGACTGTTCCTATATAATTGTGAAAACACCCAATATACAAACAGAACACTTTTATAAGTTACGTAATAAGAAACGGCACCCAGAAATAAAAGGTGAAAGCCATGCCACCAATCAGCAATGACATTTTAGATATCCATTTTCCATTTCAGCTAGGTTAAAAAAAATGGTTGAGGTCAGATGGGTATTTTTTTACTGCCTTCTCTAGGCGGACTGGGACAATTGAAGACGGCTGCCTTAACAGACCCAATTCATCGGGGCGGGGGGCACC
This sequence comes from Rhabdophis nuchalis, assembly GCA_039707465.1. NCBI lineage: Eukaryota > Metazoa > Chordata > Lepidosauria > Squamata > Natricidae > Rhabdophis > Rhabdophis nuchalis. Next base: position 51,737,918 of record CM077649.1, read on the forward strand.
ACAGCTTACCAAACGCTGGCATTCATACTTGGGCCAGCTCTCCGCCAATGCTCTTTTTCCACCATTGGTCTGCTGGGGCACTTTCCCTGCCCCTTCATCCTGGGCAATTCACAGAGGGAAACGTTTCCCCCTGGGCCATTGGCTATATGGGAGATTACAATGTGCATCCGGGCAGCCAATCCATGCACCGAGAGAGAGAAAGAGAGGGAGGCAGGGAGGGAGGGAGGGAGGGAGGGAGAGAGAGAGAGATGTCACCATAAATTTGGAGAGAGAAAAAATGCATCACCAATGGATTTGGAATGCATAGGTATGTTTAGGATGGCACTGACTTTTCCAGCCTGCCTTATCTATTTTTCCTGGCAAAATATATAGGAAAATCTCAATGGGTAAAAATGCACTTAGAATTAGGTTACCATGAATTTGAAGAGCTAAAAGGACATTGGCAATGGATTCACACAGCATGGATAAGCTTAGGAAGGCGCTGACTTTTCCAACCTACCTTCTCTTTGTTTCCTGGTAAAATACATGGGAAAATCCCATTGGGGGAAAATGCACTTAGGGTTAGGTTACCATGAATTCAGAGAGCAAAACGGACATTGGCAATGGATTCGCACAGCACGGATAAGCTTAGGAAGGCACTGACTTTTCCAACCTGCCTTCTCTTTGTTTCCTGGTAAAATATATGGGAAAATCCCATTGGGGGAAAATGCACTTAGGGTTAGGGTTAGGTTACCATGAATTCAGAGAGCAAAACGGACGTTGCCAATAGATTCAGAGCGCAACACTATGCTTAGGAGGGCCCTAACTTTTCAAGGCTGCCTTATCTACATTTCTTGGTAAAATACATGGGAAAATCCCATTGGGGAGAAATCCATTAAGGGTTAGGGTTAGGTCACCCTGCACTCAGAGAGCAAAACAGACATCATCAACCTCGATTTTTGTGGACCTCAAAGCAACACACTTTCCATCCAACAAAACAAATCCCATTGCAATTTATATCCATGAAGTCATTACACAAAAATGTAGGCCTTTTTGCATCAACTGTGGTTATTTGCATAATATACCAACCCCCAAACATAAATGATGCACATGATATTTCCACAATGATGTATTCAGATTGACTAGACTTTCTGAAATTACAGCCTTCTTCTTCTCTAATTAGTTCATGAAGAGCGTTTGCTACATAGAATTGGAACAACTTAATTGGGCTAGATTATTCAAATGAGAGGATGTGGGAATTTTAACACATGGAGGGTATTTGTGCCATGTTTTTCTGCAGCAGTTGCAACATTTCAGTGGGTACATGCTTTAGGGGAGCTGTGCAAATCCACCAAATTGTGAGCTGCATTAAATTAGGAATGCATCATATGCATAACAATTAGCCCTTCCTACAGACAGAGCAAGCATCTGCATGTAAACTTTGCCTTGAAGAAAGTCACTCTATAAGCCGAAAAGTAAATTGCTTGCTACAGGATTGTGATTTATTTATTAGATTATGCTCATGTGTATAAAACTATCCACGCATTGCCTAGCATAGTCGTATTTTAAAATACTATTTCAACCACAGCAGGGGTGTCAAACTCGATTTCATTCAAGGTTGTGTTTGAGCTCGGGGGCCGGGGTGAGCGTGGCCAGGGTGGGCATGGCCAGCTCGACATCACTCGTGTTGGGGGTGCCCGGAATGCTGGAGCGCTATGTCAGCGAAAACGGGCTCCCAAGCTTCATTTTTAGCTGTGATAGATCTTGCAACCCTCTGCCAGCTTGCAATGAGCTTGGCCCTCCCTAGCTTGGCCCTCCCTAGCTTCATTTTCCCTGGCAGAGGGACCATGGCAGTGGTGGGTTTCTGCAGGCTCGCACCTACTCGCAAGAACCAGATGGTGAAATTTAGAGAGCCGGTGAGAGGGGGTTCCACCGGCGGACCCAGAAGTAAGTCTGGCCTGCCGCTGCTGGTAACCCAATGGGAAGGAAAGGAAGGCAGAAAGTAAGAAAGGAAAGAAAGGAAAGAAAGAAAGAAAGAAAGAAAGAAAGAAAGAAAGAAAGAAAGAAAGAAAGAAAGAAAGAAAGAATTTATCATCACAATTGAGCCCAAAATTTTGGTTGCTAACCAAGAGCGTTGTTAAATGAGTTTCACCACATTTTACAAGTTGGCCACTCTCACCCTGTCACATGACTGCCAAGCCACGCCCACAAAATAGGCCACACCTACAGAGTAGGTTCTAAAAAAAATTGAAACCCACCACTGGACCGCGGGCTGGTCCTTCACTGTTTCCAGGGCAGCCCCACCAGCCAGATCTAAGTACCCTGCGGGCCAGATCCGGTCTCTGGGCCTTGAGTTTGACACCCCTGAACTAGAGTCATATCTAGTTGAAAGGAAGGGAGAGGAGGGGGGGGGGAAGTGATGTGTAATATCACCTCTCAGAAACAGACACCTACTAAATTTTAAATTGACAAAACAGACATGCTATGCCTCATATTAATCACCCTAAAGGTTCCAAGAAATATAAACAGGAAGTTACAGACAGTAACCTCATGTTGAAAGTGAAACACTTTCAGCCGTCATTTTGGACCCCCAGATGTAGAATAAAAAGCAGATGCACAGTTCAATACATTAGATCCGACAGTGACTTATGGAACACACAGACAGACAGCTAAACAAATGGAAACTTCTAAAGCTACTTTTGAGAGGATTTTTTTTTTAATGTTAAAAAGGTAGAAATTCTGAGCTGAACTACCAAGGCAAGAATGCCTCTAGGAGTAATAATAATCCTTATTATTGAGAATCCTACAAAGTCAGGGTAAGCCTGGGCAAACGCATACATTCCACAAAAGAGGAATATTTCAACTTTATACTCAGATTTCCTCAAAAAGTCCCAAAGGAGTTTAAAAAGAAACAAACTCAACGTGAAAGAACTACAAAATATTGAAAACTTTGTTTTTTAATCACTCAGAAATGTTAAGGGAGAAGAGTCGCAGAATACATAAACAGCCTGTTAAAAGTTCATTGGCACAAAAACCTAGTTGATCTCTGAATTTACAAAGGAAGAAAGTAGACAATTTCATAACCCTGTTCATGTCTACTCACCCATTCCACTGAGGTCATTTCAGCTTCTCCTAGGAACAGGCAACTTGATGCCCTCCAGATGTTTTAGTTCTCAGCTTCTATCAGCCTCAGCCTGTGTAACCAATGACAAGGCACTGTGGGAATTGTCATCTAAAACATCTGGAGGCCACCATGATGTTTTCCAGAGCTTAAGTTTATCAAAGATCAGTAGCTATACATATTAAATAGAATCCCTCTCCTCTTCCTGAATGGCGGAAATATTAAAGCATTGTTTACAAGGGGTCAGAGAGGAATATAGACACAGCCTTCATTATTTTGCTAAGAAAAGTCTCCTTTTTCATATCCGGCTACATATAGTCCCTCTAGGAATTCATCAGAGAGAAAAATGGAACTTGTGGCATGTTGCTTCCTTAAGAAGCCAGAATTTGAAGTTGGTATGCTTGGGAATGACAAAATATGAGTCTGATACAATATTAAGTTCTTTTTTTTTCTGATTGGTAAATTTCTGGATACTGAAGTTGGTTCCACTGGCAGTAAAGATTGAAAAACGGTTGGACATCTGTTAATACATTTTTTTCATCTACTCTCATGAAAGAATCTGGGTGTAACATTTTGTGCAGGGTGTTAAACAATTGTGAATGCATGTAAATAATGGTGGCACTTCTCGAAGGTCTAATCATTCTCAAAATTTTATTTAAATAAATTTTATGTATTTACTTTCACTAACTTAAGAGTAGATCTCATAGAATTTAATGGGGATTTTCCCTCTGTTTCTTCCTAAGACAACACAAAGTATTTTTTGTTGCTCACTCACCCAATAATTTTGCTATATAAATCATATATCAACTAGAAATATAGCTAATACCACTGGTAGTACAGTTAATTGGTAATTAACTACCATATATAGGTGGTCCTCAATGTATGACCATGATTGAGCCCAAAATTTCAGTTACTAAGTGAAATATATGTTAAGTAAGTTTTGCCCCATTTTATGACCTTGCCACCGTTGTTAAGCGAATGACTGCAGTTATTAAGTTAGTAACATGGTAGTTAAGTGAATCTGGTTTCCCCATTGACTTTGCTTGTCAGAAGGGCGCAAAAGGTGATCACATGACCCTGGGATATGGCAACCGCCATTTATATGAATCAGTTGCCAAGCATTTGAATTTTGCTCGTGTGACCCTGGGGATGCTGTAATGGTCATAAGTGTGAAAAACGGCCGTAAGTCACTTTTTTCAGTGCCATGATTATTTTGAATGGTCATTAAATAAACTGTTGTTGAGGACTGTCTGTATTGTTTTTGGGAGAGCAATAAAATCTTTATGTTGAACTTGACTTCTGGTGACTTCTATATTTGCTGTTATAGGTAACAATACAGATTACCACTGGTATTTAATGAGAGGTTCTCTCAACATTTCTATGGTTTCTAAGTTTTAAATTACAGACTATCCTTGATTTAAATGTATATGGTTTTAGACCATTTTTTGTAACAATCATATACAACAGTTGAACGTTTCGTCCAAATAAAAACATTGGCTTTCCTTGCAGACTTAAATATGTCTGAGCTTTAAATCGGATCATTTGCTTCTTCGAGGCAACTTCTTGTCTGACTTGGTGGCTCAGCGGCTAAGACACTGAGCTTCTCGATGAAAGGTTGGCAATTTGGCAGTTCGAATCCCTAGTACAGGTCTCCTGCGTGGCCAGAGGGTTGGACTAAATGATCTCCAAGTCCCTTCCAACTCTGTTGCTGTTACTTACTTGTCCTTTAAATGTTTGCAATATAATTCCCATAATTTTCATAAGTTTCCTATCCAGTCATAAGTGATAGACAATGTGAGATAAACAACTCAAACTACCTGCTGCTGTGGCCTAAAGGCGAAACTTTCGCCTCACAACCAGAAGGTTGTGAGTTCGATCCTAGGTAGAGGCAGATGTAGGGTCTCCTGCGTGGGCAGGCGGTTGGACTAGATGACCTGCAAGGTCCCTTCCAACTCTGTTAATCTGTTAAATAAACCAATTCTTGACCTCCAACTGGTAAGAACTTTCACAAGATTATTGGGAAACAGCTTTTACACACCTATTTTCTAAGCTGGCAAGTCTTTAGCTAGCAGCCTCAGCAGGCTGTCCTTTGACAAAGAAAGAAAGCAGAACATCTTCCCGAAATAAATAATAATAGTTTTTTGTCCTTGGTTTAAGCAATCAAATATAAACTCATGGCACAAAGAACAGATAAAGCAGAAAATCATTTTGAACTGTGAAAAGAAACTGTCAGTTGGAGACAACAATTTCCAGCCTATAAAACCCAAGCAGATAACACAGATTCCACTTTAATAAAAGAACAAAATTCACGAAGCTATTTTCTTCTGAACTGAAGCAATACGTCTTACTCATCCTGTGTGAGCATCCAGTAAAATGAATGCAATATTGCAGGCTGCAATCAAGAATCCTTCTCAATGGGACTTCTTTCTATCTCAAGAGTGAGGAAACTGGTCTATATCAGATACTGCTTTGCTTGCAATTCCCGTTATTCATCGCCATTGACCATATTGTCTAGGGGTTGATGAGAAACACTACTTGGACGATTTGAATACCATTATTTTTGCACATCAAGCACAAGTCCAGCACTTCCATTCTAATATCACACTATACAGGATGAAAATTAAGAGGTAGTTTATGAATTTAGGAATTCTTCCACTTTCCATTTATTCCATGCAACTTGTCCTATTCCTTCCCCACATTGGTTATGCTTTGCACTATAAGAAATACAGAATAACAGAGTTGGAAGGGACCGTGGTCTTCTAGTCCAACCCACTGCACAAGCAGGAGACTCTATGCCATTTCCGAAAATGCTGCCCAATCTCTTCTTAAAAGTCTCCATCCAGTGATGGAGTACCCACAACTTCTCAAGGCAAGCCCTTCTATTGACTGATGGTTCTAACTATCAGGAAATTTCTCCTTAGTTCTAGGTTGCTTCTCTCCTTGATTAGTTTCCATCCACTGCTTCTTGTTCTGCCTTCAGGGCTTTGCGGAATAGCTTGACTCCCTCTTCTTTGTGGCAACCCCTGAGATATTGGAACACTGCTATCATATCTCCCCTAGTCCTTCTTTTCATTAGGCTAGCCCATGATGGCAAACCTATCGCACGTGTGCCACAGGTGGCACATGGAGCCATATCTGTCAGCATGCAAGCTGTCAGCTCCAGCGCACATGCACATGCCAGCCAGCTGATTTTCAGCCTTACGGAGGGGCAGGGGAGGTCATTTTCGCCCTCCCCAGGCTCCAGGAAAGCCTCCAGAGCCTGAGGAGGGTGAAAAATGGAAGTTCAGAAATGAATTTCCAGTAGGCCTGTTGAGCCCATTTTTCACCCTCTCCAGGCTCCAGAGACTTTCCTACAGCTCGGGGTGGGCAAAAACAGCCCCCCACCCGGTGGAAATACCAAGCTCAGGTTGGAGGCGAGCAGTGCAGCATGCATGGGGGGGGGGAGAGTGTGTGTGGGGTTATGCACATATGCGCATGTGGGGGCAAGCTTTGCATTATGGGTCCTGGCACGTGTGCGCACTATCGTGCGCGCGCACTCGCATTTTTGGCACCCAGCAACCAAAATGTTAGCCATCACTGGACCTGACATACGCAATTTTTGCAACTGTTCTTCATATGTTTTAGCCTCCAGTCCAAATCGTGGTTAAAACTAGACTTCGCAATAATATCTCTAGGTTTTTCCGGAGTCCCAGCATTTCAACAAAGGCCACCAGACTAGTGCCAACCTATCTTAGTTGGCTCTGATTTTCTGAAGAGCAGAAAATGGACCTAGAAGCTACCCTCATATAAACCATTTAACCATGCACACAATTGCTTAACAAACCCGAATGCTTTCTAAGTTTTGCCTCTCTTGTAAATGAAACCTGTAAGTTGAGAAGGTCCTTCATCAAAAGGAAAATCACAAGCAGCTATGGTAAAGTTCAAATGCAGAGAACTAAGGCACCCAAACCTATGAGTGGGTTTCCAAGCACAGGTTTGGCCTAACTATGTTTAGAGGCCCAAAAAGGCACATGATTACTATTTTGTGCTTATATAAAGATTTCATTTTCATAACAAATAGCCAAATGTATACTATTACATAACCAACATCATATTATATTGTTAAATGTTTACGAGTACATCAATTCGTCTTACCATCAATTCCTAAAAACAATTATTGGCTCTTCCGCTCTCCATATACCATATCTGTACACTTTCTTCTCCCTCTCTCCTCCTCCTCCCTACCTCTTTTCTTCCTTCTGTCGTCCTTCTCTTCTCTACTTCCCCTTCCTCTCCCTTTCCACTCCTTCTTTCTCTCCTCCTTCCCGGCCCTCTCTCCTATCCCTCTCTTCTTCCCTTACCTCTCTCCTCTATTTCCCACTCTTCATCTCATCTACTTGTTGTATTTCAGCCTCTGAGCGAGCTCCGTTTTATGTTGATGGTATTTATAATTCCTTTTCAATATACATATTTAATTTTAGCAATTAAATTTTAAATTAATTTTACAATTACTATATATGTATACTTTCTTTCTTTTAAAAAAGGAAGAGGAAGGCACCTGATTACTATTTTTCATAGCTGCAGTGCTATCAGGCAATTTGTAAATGCATAATGTTAGTGTAATCACAGTAGGACTTTTCTTGCTGTTATCTTAAGGAAAGGAGAACCTTTGGCATACTTCAGTCCTCCAAACAGAGAAACAAATTTAAGAAAAAAAATAGCTGTGACGAAAGAAAAGAGCATTTTGTTAACTTTGAGTGTGCTAACTTCCAACATCCAAATATATTCAAGTTCTAGAATACAAGACTTTATTAAAGAAAGTACTCTATTTACATTACATTAGATCAAATATTTGCTCAAGGAAAAGCCAGCTACTAGAAACAGTTTACTTCTCTGAAATCCCGCAAAAGCTACAAAGCTTGGAAAAATACAAGACTCTAATGACGCTTGAATTCTGAATAACGTTCTGCCCAGTTTAATTATTTACTCTCAAGTGCCTTATTCTTGATGGAGGTGCAATATTTTAAGAAACCTTTTGCCCAATTTATTCCTTAAGTCAGTGCTTCTCAATTATTTTCTGTCATGCCCCCCTAGGAAGAAGAAAACATTTCGCGCCCCCCGCGCGATTGTAAATAGTATCATCCGGGTCTAAAAGTCACACGGGCGGGTTTGGCTAATCAGGATAGAGCATCATGTCTATCCAATCGGGTCTGTTCTCCTCGAAAGGGAGGAGCATGCGCAGTCACATGTACTGGCTTAATGCTCACTATCGATGCAAATGTCAGCAGCGGTAGCCCGATTTCTTCAGCAAGTTTGATTAATTGGGGCAGCATTATGTTTCACAGGAGAAGGTCCTTGTCAGCATCTGACTGGATACAGAGACATAAACACGGGGCTTGGCTTGTTATGACAGTGTTTGCCGAGGTCAAACGTGCCCCCCTTTATGGAGCCTCGCGCCCCCCCTGGGGGGTGCGCCCCACTATTTGAGAAGCACTGCCTTAAGTTAAGAAGGGGAAGTATAAAAAGAACACACCATATACCTTTTCAATGTTTCCACATGGAGTAAAGATTACTTGAGGTTATTTAGGGTAGAGGCAAATGGAGGAGAAAAGCGTGCAAATGAAAAACTCAGTGCGCGCAACATTATTCCAGAGAAAGTGATACAGGTGGTACTCAACAACCATTCACTCATTATTGTTCATAATTACAATGGTGCTGAAAAACACGATTTAAACATGACCTCACATATATGATTGTGCAATATCTCTGAAGTCACTTGATTACAATTCAGGAACTTCGCAATCATTTTTACAATATATTCCAGAGTTCCAGAGTGACGCAATTGCTACCGTATTAGCGAGTTTCCCAGGGACTTCCGGCAAGCAAAATCAACGGAGGAAGCCAGATTTGCTTAACGACTGCACGATTCTCTTCATGACCACGATAATCTCTTTAACCACCGTTGCAAAAAATTGGGCACAACTCACGTAACCATCACCTCCCTTAGCGATAAAAGTCCCAGTCCCAATTGTGGTTGTAAGTTGAGGGCTCCCTGTAAATCAATATTTCCAAATTATAAAGTCGCCAGCCATCAACTCTGCAAGTTTTTTTTTTTTTTTGACTGGAGCTCAGCTGGCACACTGACTCTGAAGAATTTCAAAATTACGGGTGCAAAACTGATCAGCAAAAGAAAACAACCCATGAAAAGTACACGAGGAGAGTGTGGTTCACGCAATGTGAACTTGAAAGAATTTTGTCTACCACACAGAAAACCAGAGTTACTGCCAAAAATGCTCCAGAAGGTAGTTTCCGCTGAAATTCAGTGGAATTTCTCAGGCTTGGAGAAGAAACCATCCCCCCCCCCTCCCTTCCTTTCAAGCAAAGGCCTATCAAAGTAAACAAATTCTGCAGAACCGTGAGAAATATGTGCTTTTCCTAAGCTTAGATTTCAGAGTATTTTTAACTGTAGCAAAGTGTTAGTATTCAGATGTGAGCTAAAGTTTAAACACAGTGAAATCCATCACTATATTTGGTGCAAGCAAGCTACACCACAATCAACATTGGGAAGAAGAGCCCAAATTTTAGCCTGGGAAAGGAAGGAGCAGGGAGCTGGGTAAATCCACAGGGCATTCTAAATCTCTTAAGCATATTTAAGAGATTGGAAAACATATATAGGCAAGGAAAAACAGATCACAACCTCTTGTTTGGTCACAAATCTCACTTTGTGATCGTTTTTTGAACTAACCTTCTTCTGCAGACTGTTTGCAAAGATAGAGAAATCATGTGTAATTTAACATCACTTAAAGCTATTTAGATTAGAAGTGAGATTAAGATAATGGTTTTTAGCAGACGTCTTGCTCAGGGGATAAATGGTTTATAATATTCAACATTAGCTTAGTACAAGGTAGATTGTTCCCTAGTTTTATATATATATATATATATATAAATTGTCAAGTCTACTTCAAACTTCATTGTCAAGTCTACTTCAAACATAACCGGCTATGTTTTCCAGATTTTTCTTTAAAAAAATCATTTATTTTCACTTGTTTATAGAATAATAACCCGCTCCATCGGTTTATAGCGGAGTAGACTACAGTCATGAAAGTTTATATGCATAATAAAAATAGTATTTCTCAAACTGTCTGAAGATTCTTTGATGGCTTTGCTGTAGCAGACACAATCAACCTCCAGAAACATTCTGAAATATCCTTAGGTCTGATAAAGCCATAATCTTTTGTTTTATGTCATTATTTCAGAAGTTGTAAAGAAATAAAAGCCAGTAAACCATTTTACTGTTTTCTTGAAAAAAAAACCTTGCCTGATGCATTTCTCCAAACTAAGAAAAGATTTTAAAGACCTATTTCTTAAAATGCCTCTCATGATATTCCTCAAAATGTGACATTAATACTAATGATGGAATTATGGACCATCCATTGCAATAATAAATTCTAATATTAACCTAATAACAATAAACTACTACAAGGAACCCTGTTTTTCTATGTAATCACGATTATTTTTAAAAATGTGACATTGGTATATTTCCCTAAGATCCTGCAAAATCAGGGGATGGATAACAATTTTATTCATGCAAACTAATCAATAACCCAAATATTATCTTTTTTTTTGAAGCACTCTTTTGATGAAAAAAAGTATACCTATAAATAAAAATATCAGATTGACAGATGATGCAATTAGAAAAAAGGCCCACATTTGATAAATAAGCTTATTATGGCACCTGATTTTGTAGTCTCAATGCAAAGATTGAACTAGATGAATGCTATGTGTCTGGGACACCCAAGTAAGGTTACCTGATCCTATGAACTAACAGAGAGTTTAAATTTTCTACAGATGTGCAGTGCTTTGTATATGAGTCTAGGAAAAAGAAAAGCTGCAAAGATATAGCTGTTTTAAAGAATTGGAGACAGGTTCCATATTTGCTAATCTTCCGTGTATCAAAGCACCTTCTTAAAACTGAGTCCAAAGCGCTTAACAAATCTAAAATTTAAATTAGTAAAGTATCACTTTACCCAGGTTAATACCAACTATTTAGAAATGCCAATTCCTATTGTAAGAACACATAACTCAACCGTCTAAAAAAAAACCTTAGTCTCTCAACGCACAATCAGATATAAATTTAGCAGCATAGCAATCTTTCAAATTTTGGTTGCCATTACCGATTCATCCAAACCGGTCCGGACCAGCTGAATACCACCACTAGTCACCATGCATGAGGATTAAAAGAATTCAATGGTCCAAGTTTTAAAACTATCTTAACAAATCCCTCACAACATGCCAATTCTCTATGAATTTTCACTAAACTGAATTAAAAGATGCCACAGCCTTAATACTTGACTCAGACTCAACCCGACCAAGACCGAGTGGCTGTGGTTTCCGGCTGCCCGATTCAACCAGCTGACTCCATCGCTGGCCATAGGGGGCGAACATCTTGCCCCTGTGGATGGGGTGCGCAACTTGGGTGTCCTCCTAGATGCCCGGCTGTCCATGGAAGATCAAGTGACAGCCGTGGCCAGGAGGGCGTTTTACCAGGTTTGCCTGGTTCGCCAGTTGCGCCCCCTATTGGATCGGGACGCCCTTCGCACAGTCACTCATGCTCTCGTGACATCCCGACTGGACTATTGCAACTCTCTCTACATGGGGCTCCCCTTGAGGTGCACCCGGAGACTTCAGATGGTCCAGAACGCAGCCGCGCGGGCAATTCTGGGAACCTCCAGGTTTACCCACATAACACCGCTCTTGCGCGAGCTGCACTGGCTGCCTGTCGTCTTCCGGGTGCGCTTCAAGGTATTAGTCATCATTTTTAAAGCGCTCCATGGCTCGGGACCTAGCTATCTGCGGGATCGGATCCTGCCTCACACATCCTCACGGCCGATTCGCTCCCACAGAGAGGGACTTCTCCGGGTGCCGTCCACTAGACTTTGTCAGCGGGCGACGCCCAGGGGAAGGGCTCTCTCTGTGGCGGGCCCAGCCCTCTGGAATGACCTTCCCCCCGACATTAGAACGACCACGGACTTCCGCTCCTTCCGTCTAAAATTAAAAACACATCTTTTCTGCTTGGCCGGCCTAGGGTAGTCTCTCTCTATGGGGTTTTAGTTACTTATAATTGGGAATTTTAGTAGTTTAATGGGGTATTTTTTAGCACAGGTATATGTTTAATTTGTTTTTAATGTGTTTGTATATTTATTGCTTTAGTTTTCCCTGTGCACCGCTCCGAGTCCCTATGGGGAGAGGGAGCGGTCAACAAATTAAAATTATTATTATTATTATTATTATTATTGTTGTTGTTGTTGTTGTTGTTGTTGTTGTTGTTGTTGTTGTTGTTGTTGTAACCAAGTTCTGTTCTTTTAGGCAGCACAAGATGGCAAATGAGGACCAGGCAACCCAAACAGCATACCAGATGTTTAGACTACAGAATTTGGGTAAACACTAGATGGCAGCAAAAAGTTCGTTTTACGGATTTCTTTATTGCCAGCTAGTGGTTCTTCTAGGTTTTACAGCACAAACATTTGCTCCTGGATTATTTGTGAGCTCTACACAAATTTGAATATGTGAATAATTATTAACTGTGTGTATGGGGGGAGAGAGAGAGATACTTATTTTAGCCTTCTGACAGAACATTTGCTGACTATAAAGATCTACGCAATAAAATAAAGCTCTTGTTCCCCCTACCCTTCACAACATACTACAAGAAAAACAAGGGTTTCCCCCCCTCTTTCCTACCATGTATCTCTGTATTTTAGATAAGGGTCAAACCAACAATACAGGAAGTTAAAAACTCCCTGCCTTTATTGCACAGGTTAAAAGAAAATGTAAATAACATTGTGGAAGGGAGACAGCAGCTGCCAGAGAAGGAGTTTAACTAGTCTACTGTTGTCTGAAAGAAGAATTAATTCTCCCAAGCTAATAGCTGTTTTAAGGGGAAATCTTCCCAGTTTTATCCCAATGATGCTTTTTCAACAGGCAACTCGACTTTCTGTTTTTTTCTTTGAAGACGTTTCACTTCTCAGAGCAGAAGAAGCTCTTTGGATGAGAAGCGAAATGCCTTCAAAGAAAAAACAGAAAGTCCAGTTGCCTCTTGAAAAAGCATCATTGGGATAAAACTGGGAGGATTTCCCCTTAAAACAGCTATTAGCTTGGTAGGATTGATTCTTCTTTCAGACAACAGTAGACTAGTTAAACTCACCTTTGGGACAACCATGACCTGGATGACTGAGAATCTCCCAGTTTTACTGGGAAATATCCTTTCTATGAAAACATTTAGCTTGGAGGAAAAAAAAATTCAACAGCATCACCGCAAGGTGTGTGGGGGTGGGGGAAACCTGACCTAGATAATTATCAACACATCAACCCAAAAGTTCTAATTTAAGGCGCATATAACCAAGCTCTAATTATCTTTCTAACTTGCAGGCTGACACACTCTTTCTCAGAATAGAAGGCTGGAAAAGGTAGAAGGAAACAGAAGAGGAGGGCAACCAACACCAACACAGACGTACAGAATTACAACAAGGTCACATCACTGAAAGATCTGAAGGACCACGTTGATAACGGATTCTTTTGGGAAAAAAGTTGTTTCTAAGAGTTGATGGTTCTAAGATGACTTGATGGCACATAATCAATTATGTGAATTACCTGATAAGTTTATTGTGGTGCCTATACCTATCATGTTAATGTTGAAACTCAACATTAGGAAAACTAAGATCATGGCATCCAGTCCTCTCAATTCCTGGCAAATAGATGGAGAAGAAATGGAGGTTGTAACAGTTTTTATTTTCCTGCGCTCCGAGATCACCGCAGATGGGCACTGCAGCCAAGAAATTAAAAGACGCTTGCTCCTGGGGAGGAAATCTATGGCAAATCTAGACAGAATGCTAAAAAGCAGAGACATCACCCTGCCAACAAAAGTGTGCATAGTCAAGGCTATGGTTTTCCCAGCTGCAATGTATGGCTGTGAAGGTTAGACCATAAGAAGGGCTGAGTGCCAAAGAATTGAGGCCCTTGAACTATGGTGCTGGAGAAGACTCCTGCAAGTCCCTTGGACTGCAAGGCGATCAAACTGGTCAATCCTAGAGGAGAGCAACCCTGACTGCCCTTTAGAAGACCAGATCCTGAAGATAAAACGCAAATACTTTGGCCACCTAATGAGAAGAAAGGACTCACTGGGGAAGAACCTCATGCTGGGAGGGCAAAAGAAGAAGGGGATGACAAAGAATGAGGTGGCTGGATGGAGTCACTGAAGCAGTCGGCGTGAGCCTAAATGGACTGCAATTCGCTGCAGTTAAGTGAATCAGGCAGTTGTTAAGCAAATCCCCCACAAAATTGACTTTGCTTGCGAAAAGCTCCTTAGGAAGATTGCAAATGACTATTCTAGAACGCTGGGATGCTGCAGCCATCATAATAAATACATGTTGCTTCCAAACCACCTGAGGTTTCATCATATGACCTTGGAGATGCTGCAGCGGTCACAAGTGTGAGAAGTGGTCATAAGTCACTTTTTTCAGTGCCACTGTAACTTTGAATGATCATTAAACAAACGGTTATAAGCAGCAATGGATTTCAAGTAATTTTACCACCGGTTCACCACACACTGAAAATGTGAGCACACACAGCTTGTACGCAGGCATGCGGCTTAGAGAACATGGTTAAATAGGACAGCATAGCGCCGGGGCAGGTGGCAGGGCCCACCCACAGGTCGCCACTACTGGTTCACCAGAACCAGTCCAAAACGGCTGAATACCACCACTGGTTATAAATCAAGAACTACCTGCATACCCAGAAATCAATTGTAATATACACAAGCTTAGGCCTAGATCAGAGGTCCCCAACCCCCGGGCCGTGGACCGGTCCCGGTCCGTGGCTTGATAGTAACTGGGCCGGAGTGAGCGGCGGAAAGAATAGCACAACTCTTAGGAAAGTGTAAGCAAACGCTCCCCTATCCTGGCGGCTGGCCGGGGCACTTCCGGGGCAGGATGGGGGCAACGGGCTGCATTGGGGGGATTCGGGGCACCACCCGGCCCTGCGTGGGGGGAAGGGGCTGCTCGGCCCTCCTGCCCAGGAAGCAGCCCGTCCTTCCCTGCCCCAGCTGAGGATCCTTTGCCCAGGACCCCTGGCAGCTTTCCCACCCGGTTGCACGCAAGGCGCCCTCCCCGGGTCGCATTTCAATGAGACATGGGTTCCCGCCTCGGATTCCACGTGACCGACAAACGCATGCGGGGCCCACGTGACTTGACTCACCCACTGGAGGCTCCCACCGGTCCGCGGAATTTTTTTTACATGAAACTGGTCCCTGGTGCCAAAAAGTTTGGGGACCCCTGGCCTAGATGACAGTTGCAACAATCCACAGCCTCACCTTTTTGTGAGTTTTAGGGAATCCATTTTTCAGGCCTTGTCGCAGACATGTCTGACATTAAAATGTTAACTCTCCTGGTGCCACCCCATGGAACAAAACAGGCTATATAGCTGAGGAAGGGACCAAATCTATATGTATTTCCCTCTGCGACGTGCTTACTGTTTTTCCTTTGTAAGTGTTTTACAATTGTTTCGGCTTTGCTTTAGCTTTTACGGACATTGTTATTGCTTTTATGTAAGCCACCCAGAGCTGTTAAGGGAGTGGGTAACATTAAAAAAAAAAAGTTCCTAAATGAGATAAATAAATATCCTGGGAAGACAGCCAGGCCTGCTTCCCTAGCGTAATTATGCATTTCTAAACATGTATTTCTTACATACAGAGAGCGCAGGCCCACACAGCGTTTACGCGCTCTGTCCTACGTAACCCCAGCTGAACTTGCTGCCAGCAATCACTTCCAGGTAAAATGGATAACTGAAGCATCATTTAGCAGTCTTAATTTCTGGCTGCTTTTATAGGCTGCCTTAGGGGTGGGGAATCTAGAGCCCCACAAAAATATTACTGTACTCAATTAACCTCATGGTGTATTTTGTGGCCGTATCATTTAGGATAGCGGGAGTTGCAATGCACATTGAAAAGGGTCAGAATATTTCTAGTATAGGTGACTTACAAACTTTCATTTTGGGATTGTTCGAATTTAGCAAGCAACAGCAACAAAGATGATTAGGGGACTCGAGACTAAAACATATGAGGAACGGTTGCAGGAACTGGGTATGTCTAGTTTAATGAAAAGAAGGACTAGGGGAGACATGATAGCAGCGTTCCAGTATCTCAGGGGTTGCCACAAAGAAGAGGGAATCAAGCTATTCTCCAAGACACCTGAGGGTAGAACAAGAAGCAATGAGTGGAAACTAATCCAGGAGAGAAGCAACTTAGAACTGAGGAGAAGTTTCCTGACAGTTAGAACAATTAATCAGTGGAACAACTTGCCTCCAGAAGTTGTGAATGCCCCAATACTGGGAAGTCTTTAAGAGGATGTTGGATAGCCATTTGTCTGAAACGGTATAAGGTTCCTGCCTAGGCAGGGGGTTGGACTAGAAGACCTCCAAGATCCCTTCCAACTCTGCTATCGTATTGTATTGTATTAAATTGTAAAAGGGACTTAGGAGCATTTTTCACACTTACGACCTCTGCAGCATCGCCATGGTCACAGAGTTCAGATGCTCGGCAACTGGCTCATACTTATGACAGTTGCAGTGTCCCGGGGTCATGTGATCACTTTTTGTGGCCTTCAGACAAGCAGTCTATGTGGACTCCAGATTCACCTCTACAACCGTGTTACTAACTTAACCACCATAGTGATTCACTCAACAATTGTGGCAAAAAAAAATTCATACCATGAGGCAAAATTCACCTCACAACTGTCTTACTTAGCAATAAAAATTTTAAGCTCCTTTGTGGTGGTGGATTTGAGATAGGTATTCCCTTTGTATTTTACTACGTATTTGGAAACTTTTCTTCAGTGTCTCTCCTCCGCCATTTAGTTATACACCCACAAATGTTCAGGCATCAAAGCGACTAATCCCCAGCTTGTATCTCTTTGAACCTACTTCATAGGCGGAAAAAAATAAATAAACCGAACATACCATCTACCACGTGTTTTAGCTTCCGAGTAAAGCCACAGACAGTTTCTTAAAGATTGTAAACACCTACGAGGGGGAGCAGCTGTACAGGTAGTTCTCGACTGATGACCACAGTTCTGCCTAAAATTTCTGTTACTGAATGAGACAGATGTTAAGTGAGTTTTGCTCCATTTTATGAGCTTTCTGGCCACTGTTTTGCAAAGGGAATCACTGCAGTTGTTAAATTAGTAACAAGGTTGTTAAACGAATCTGGCTCCCCCGGTTGACATCGCTCGTCAGAAGATCGCAAAAGGATCACATGACCCCGAGGACACTATCACCGTCATAAATACGTGCCAGTGGCCAGCATCTGAATTCTGATCATGTGACTACAGAGGATACTGCAATGCTGATTAAGTGTGAAAAGTGGTCATAAGTCACTTTTTTCAGTGCTGTTGCAACTTTGAATGGTCACTAAATGAAATGTTACAAGTCAAGGACTACCTGTACTTCGGTAGATCGGTATACACAGCCAAATAAGCACACACATACACATACACACATCTTCAGTTGGTTTTTATCTTGCTCTTTTCTGACTTGATGGTTGTAATAAATGACTTGATTTGATACAGGATTTCCCCTCACCCTCTGATTCTTTCATCAGTGACCGTACTTCCTTTGAAATTGTATTTCAATACTGGTGAAAAGCAACCAGAAAAGACTATTTAAAAATATGATGAAAAAATAAGACCTTTTTTTTTTTTTTCACCACTGAATTTCATTTTGTTAAGATAGTTTGGATAGTGTGATTTAGGGTTGGGTTTTTTTTCCCATCTCCTGGCTCCTTTTTTTCTTTGAAGGTGGTCCAGGATGAGACAATGAAGTGATGGGCCCTGGCAAAAGTGGGATCTGAGGGATGGGAATTTGAATTGTATCGAAAAAGGTAGAGAAAAGAGAACAATGAAGTTTTAACTGAGATTGTAGAAGGATTTATACTCTGCAGCTATCTAGTCATTTGCACTGCGAAGGTTGGTTGTTTGCTCTCTGAGAATCATGGGGGCTACTCGGTTTTATCTTTTGAGGTCATAAAATGAGGACCTGAATCGGTGGTTTATCTGTACCTGAATCAGAGTATAAATGAAGCCAGGCAAAGAATAACAGATGGAAACTGAACAAGGATAGAATCAATCTGGAAATAAGGAGAAACCAATGGAAGTTGCCTTTGGAAGTTGTGGGAACTTCATCCCTTGAGACTTTCAAGAAGAGATTGGACTGCCATTTGTCAGAAATGGTATAGGCTCTTCTGCTGGGGGGTGGGGGTGGGGTTGGGTTAGATGATCTACAAGGTCCCTTCCAACTCTGTTAATGTGATAAGTTCCTCACCCGAGATCACCCACCCAACATGGTCAAGAGTCACTTTTTTCCCCAGTGTCCTTTTAACTTCGGTCACTAAACGAACCGTTGTAAGTCCAGAGCTACCTGCAAAAGGGGGGGGGGGAGGAAAAGCTGGTATTGTCCAGCATCCTATAAGTCTCGTCTGCAAAAGGGGGGGGGGGGGGGAAACCGCTCAGGGCAATAGGATCTCACAAGTCAGACCAGGGTTGGAGGAAAAAAGGTTATTATTTCTTTGGACTAAAAGCCCAGAAAAGACATTTTAACCTTTTAAGCCAAGGCTACTCTGGCAGGAGATGCTACATTAATACAAATAATACAATTAATTTTTTTTTAAAAAACCACCAATAACAGTTGTAAATAAAACAATACGTAGGAAAATAATAAAATAAAATAATGTAGTGGTAAAGATATCAATTATAGAACCCAGAAGTCCTGAGTTCTACTCCTAGCTTTAAGCACAAAGCCAGCTGGGTGAGCTTGAGGCTTTGCGTGGGGACCCCGAAAATACGCGCGCGCCCCTAACCCACCCACCCACCCACCCAACCCGCGCGTGGAATGCGAAGCCCACTCCACGCCCCCCCCCCTTTTTAATTAAAAAAACATTTATTTATTTATTTGTTCTCCGGCGGGTCCATTGAAACAAAAGAGCGGCCCTTTTCTCTCCCTTCTCACAAGCAACTCCCAGCGTCGGCTCGGCTTCCACCCACCCACCGTCCCCAGCCTCTCTACTCACTCCGGAGCGCCCCAATAAGGAGGCTGCCGTCCTTGATCAGCTCCTTAATGAACTTGTTGGTCCTCTCCAGCTCCACCTCGTGACATTTCAGCCTCTCCCTGAAATCCGGACCGTCCAAGTAGGAATCGCTGAACTCCAGCGTGGGCAGCCCCATGGCTGCGGCTGCAACAATCCTCCCTACAAATCCCGGGCGGAGGAGAAGCGAAAGCAGAGCAAGCAAAGCAGGCAGGCAGGCAGGCAGAGGAGCGCGCTTGGATCTTCCGCCCGCCTCGGGGGCGGAGGCTCTCCCGACTCCCGAGAAGACGCTGTCAGCTGCTTACACGCTCCGGCCGGCAGGACATCGCCGGCTCAGAGAGAGAGAGAGAGAGAGAGAGAGAGAGACGCCTTCCGGCCGAGGGCAAACTCTTCCCCCCGTTTCCCGCGGAGCCTTCTTTTTTTTTTTCTCCTTCCCTGGGCCGGCCGGGGCGGCTCTTCTGCCCGCAACGCGAGCAGCTGTGCTGGGGTGGAGGCAAGAGCCCGCCTCCGGCCCAATCAGTAGAGCCTGCACTATCCGCCCTTTCTTTCTTTCTTTCTTTCTTTCTTTCTTTCTTTCTTTCTTTCTTTCTTTCTTTCTTTCTTTCTTTCTTTCTTTCTTTCTGTCGTTCCTTCTTTCTTTTTTTCCACGCCCCCCCACGCCTCTCCTTTAAGAGATTGGAGAGGGGACCACCCACCCACCTCCTCTCTCGCTCCCCAAAGTTCGCCTGGAGAAGGCGCGAACTTCGGCCGGTTTCGCCAGCCCACCTTTCTTGTTAAAAGCCTCCAATCAGAAGCGGCATTGGTTTAAAGTCAAAACTCCAGCAATAAAAGAGAGCGAAGACAATAAAACAATGTAAGTAATTAGATTAGAGCCCTGATGGCAAACCTGTGGCATGCAGAACCCTCTCTGTGGGCACACCAGTGGTGGGTTCCAGATCCCAGTGCAACTGGTACAGTGCAACGGGGCCCGGCGTCCCCCACATGCGCGCAGCACACACAGGCATCCTTAACTCTGCGCCGCCTCCGCGAAGCTCCAGCTGCTTGGCGGAGCATCGTGCAGGCGCCGTACGCTGCGTGCACGTATGTGGAAGCGCCGAAGAGCTCAAATACAGGTAAGGCGCTCGGGCGGGCAGGTGGGCCAGGAACGGTACCCAGTGCTCCCAGCAGGCACCGGTATGCCCATACCAGGACATACCGCCTGCAACCCACCACTGGGGCACAGGCACCATTACTACCTGCTAAAGTGGGTGCTAAAGTGCCTGAAAAGAGCCCGAAAAATGGCCTGAGAACCCCCCGAAAAACAACCTGAAAACAGCCCGAAAAACAGCCTGAAAATGCCCTCCAAAATAGCCGAAAAACTGGCATGTGTGTGCTGGCCAGTTGGTTTTTGGGTTTCAGGTGCTCTGGCGCACACGCATGCATGCGTGTTCCTGTTTGGGCATTTGGTGCTAAAAATGTTCGCCATCACTGGACTAGAAAATAGCTGAGTTTCACTTTTTTCCCTCAGCTAAGGATCGATGTGGAACATGGTAAACTTGCTTTGAGTAGGAATATTCCCTTCCTTTTCCGCTGTGGTGATTTAATAATGATTAGCAGACAGATTAACCTTATAGGGATCTTATAGGTCATCTAGTCCAACCCCCACCCCCACTCAAGCAGGAGACCCTATACTAGTGGTTTCCAACCTTTTGTGGCCCGTGACTCACCTAAACATCTCTTAAAATCCTGATTCCACCACTGTGACATCTTACTATACTCAAAAAGTGAACTCTACTCACTGGGAGGTACCCTAAAAGGCCATTAACCTGGTTTAAACAAGGTTCAAATTGCTCCTCTTAAACATAAAATTGCCCCCCCCCTTGTGGGGTGTGGGCCCCACATTGGGAACCACTGGTTTAAAGTCATATCCCAGCAATAAAAGAGAGAGGAGACAGTAAAACAATTCTAGTAATTAGAGTAGAGAATAGCTGAGTTTGACCTTTCCACACACACCCCTCAGTTAAGGATCTATGTGGACCTTGCTTTGAGTAAGAATATTCCCTTTCTTCTCCACTGGATTGATTTAATAATGATTAACAGACATAGTTGGAAGGGACCGTATAAGTCATCTAGTCCAACCCCCACACCCCTCAAGCAGGAGATCCTATACCAGTGGTTCCCAACCTTTTTTTTAGCCATGCCCCACCTAAGCATCTCTAAAATTGCGACATCCCTCCCCCATATAATTCTTACTTTACTCAAAAAGTGAACTCTACTTATGTGGTGGAAGACGCCTAAAAGGCCATTAACCTGGTTTAAACAAGGTTCAAATTGCCCCCATTACAAATCAAATTGCCTCCCGTGGGGCGTGGACCCCACGTTGGGAACCACTGCCTCATACCCTTTCTGATAAATGGCAGTCTGATCTCTTCTTAAAAGTCTCCAGTGATGAAGCTCCTGCAACTTCTGAATGCAAAATCTGTTCCATTGGTTGATTGTCCTCACTGTCAGAAAGTTCCTCCTTATTTCTAGTGTGAATCTCTCCTTGATCAGTTTCCATCCGTTGTTCCTTGTCTGGCCTTCAGGTGCTTTGGAAAATAGCTTGACCCCCTCCTCTCTGTGGCAGCCCCTCATATATTGGAAGACTGCTCTTATGTGTCCCCTGGTCCTTCTCTTCACTAGACTAGCCATGCCCAGTTCCTGTAACCGTTCGTTGTATGTTTCCAGTCCCCTAATCATCCTGGTTGCTCTCCTCTGCACTTTTTCTACAGTCTCAACATCTTTTTTATAGTGTAGTGACCAAAACTGGATGCAGTACTCTAGGTGTGGTCTTACTAGGGTTTTATAGAGTGGTATTAGTACTTCACACTTGATTGTATCCCTCTGTTAATGCAATTTAGGATTGCATTGGGTTTTTTGGGTTGTGGCTGCACACTGCTGGCACATATTTAATGAAAATAATCCAGTATTTTTAAAAGCAGACCTGGGCATTTTCTGCCCCCCTGGGCCACATCCGGCCCTTTGGCTGCCTCTGTCTGGCCCACACGAGTACAATCAGAAATTAGAAATGAAATGTAAATGAGGCATATCATGTCTTCTTACCGGTAGCAGCTGATCAATACCATATAACTTACTGTTTTTTCTAAAATTAATACTGAGCAGAATTAAGTATAACCTCTTAGTAGTTCCACTCTATGCAACAGTCTGGGTTTTTTTCCTGTGGCCCCTTGGAAAAATTAATTGCCCACCTCTGTGTTAAATCAATTGATTAATTGTTTTAAAAAGTGCAGCTTAGATTCATGGGTTTTCCCCAAAAGCAAGCTTAGGTAGGCAAAAGCTCTTTTGAAGTCTTCCCATCCTTTTTAAAAGCTGGGAGGAGTTCTGAGAGGAAAACAAAAGTTTAATAATGTATAAACCACTCTGTAATTAAATGTATATCTTTATGTATTTAAATTTATTAGCCACCCAACTTGAATAGATCCTGGGCAGCGTCTAAAGCTGAAAAATGTAAGGAAATGTTTACAGACTTGATTTGTAAGTGATTTGATTTGATATAGGATGTAGGAAGTTAGCACTCACCCCTCCCCTAGAAAAATGAAATATTCTAGGAAATATTAAAAAGGCAGAATATTGTATTTTCCCTAAAGGAGAAACATGTTTCTAAAGACATAAATTCAGAGCCTCAGCTCCGTGCACGCGTGCGCGCGCGCACACACACACACACACACAGATATTTTGATGCCATCCTATCTACAAAACAAAAGACATGGCCCTCAGGACATGATAGGATTAGCCCTCACTCAAGATCCAAACCAGGAAAAAGCCATTAAGCCATAATAGGAATTGGCCAAAGCCCCTTCATTACATCATCACCCAGCAAGATTCAACCAGGCCTGGGACTCAAGACAATCTACGAAGTGACCCCTGCATGGCCCCATCGGAGTCTGACAACCAATCAGAGTACATTTCTTACACAGGAACAGGAAGCTCCAAGGTGAGGCCCAAGAGCACACCAGCGTGCCTATCATCCCTGTCTTACTGTCCCCATTTATTTGTACTCATTTCCTTTGTTCATGCCTATGTTTATACTTATATCTGTTATCTTGGACATGTCTGACATGCACATGTTTGACAAACTAACTAACTAAATAAAATAAATAAAGAGAGGGTATAAATCTCTCTCCCTCTCTCACCCATGTGATCTTTTTTTGCCCAGGATCTCAAGCCCTTTGGGCCTGTCCACAATTAAACCATCTTTCCAAGCAGTCTCCATGTTTCCAATGTCTTTCTTCCCACTTGGAACTGAACCCAAATTGATATTTTTTCCAAAGAGGATTTTTCAGAATTCAAGTAAAATACAGAACAACAAATATGCACTCCTTATTTTTAAGGCCTAAAAGCAAAGCAATTTATCTTCGGCATCTTTGCACAACTACCACACTAAATAGGGCGGTGTGGTTATAATTATGGGTAAACTCAGTTGAACCAAATCTTGCTGATTCATAGCTTGGGCTCAAAGGTGTCCGGAAGGTATATAAATAACCCTGGAAAATTTTGCCCACACAGATATCTAATAATTTATGAAAAGCTTTATCAGTTGGATTTCTGCTTGACCTATTGAGGTGTAAGGCATCCAGAGCAGGGGTGGGTTGCTACCGGCATTACTGCCTGTTCAGCATGCAAAAAATGCTGCACATGTGCAGAACCGAAAATCAAGATGGCCACCGACGATAGGACTGGTTTGTGGGGATGGCAGGCTGAGTTACCAACTACTTGGCCGAACCGGTCCGAACTGGTAGGAACCTACTTCTGACCCAGAGTCACTGATTGATATAAAATTTAAGTAGAAATTATATACTGTAAATTGAATGGATAAATGAACAAAACTTTCCTTGACTAGTGGTTCTCTGTCTCACAATCTTATATTCTCAAATCAATTTATTAAAGAATCTGAGTCTCGCCAAGATTAAATTTATCACATCTGGTCTGCATAAATTCACACAGCTATTAAATGGTAGCCACAGGTGCAAAACACTTAACTCTATTCTGACATCTAGTGGTCATCCAGCTTTGTACTTTAGGTATGGTAAATCTACCTAAGATTTACCTCATTTTTTCTGAGAAAACCATTATGTTCTCTGGCATTACTATTACTTTTCAAATACAGTATGTCCAAGTTTCAACAGCCAAAAATGCAATAATTCTGCCGATAATTTTACTGTAACAATAACCAGTGAATGATAATTGCTGGAATTTGGGTATATCTATTTTAATGAAAAGAAGGACTATGGGTGATATGATAACAGTGTTTCTATGTATATCTAAGGGGCTGCCACAACCTATTCCCCAAGGCACCTGAAGGTAGGAAAAGAACAAATGGATGGAAACTAATCATGGAGAGAAGCAACCTTGAACTAAATTTCTTGACCGTGAGAACAATTAATCATGACTTGCCTCCAGAGATTGGAGATGCTCCAACACGGGTAGTTTTTAAGAAGAAATTGGACAACCGTTTGTCTGAAATGGTTTCCTGGCTGAGCAGCGGGTTGGACTAGAAGACCTCCAAAGTCCCTTCTGACTCTGTTATTCTGTTGTAATTGAGACTAGATCTGTGGAAAGTCCCAACCAAGAAGTAAATTCAAATGATTATTTTAATCTAAGTGGAGTTGGAACAGGCTTGGTAGTTTTCGGCAGTCATTCTCTAAAACTAAACCAAGAAATTAGAGTAAACAATGAGAGTTAAACCACACCATACAAAACATTTGCTAGACCAATTCTCGAATGCAGCTCATCTCGCTGGAACACGCACTGCATATACAATTGAGAAACTCCAGAGATATTTCACGAGAAGAGTCCTCCACTCCAGGGGTCTCCAACCTTTGCAACTTTAAGTCTGAAGGACTTAAGCTCCCAGAGTTTTCCAGCCAGCTCTGCTTAAAGTTGCAAAGGTTGGAGACCCCTGCTCGCAACAGAATACCTTATGCCACCAGACTTGAAATGCTGGGCTTACACAACTTAGAACTACGCCACCTTCGGTCTGACCTAAGCATAGTACATAAAATTATCTGCTACAAAGTCCTACCTGTCAACGACTACTTCAGCTTCAACCACAATAATATACCAGCATACAATAGATACAAACTTAAGGTAAACCGCTCCAAACTCGATTGCAGAAAATACGACTTCAGCAACAAAATGGTCAATGTCTGGAATGCTCTACCTGACTCTGGTTTCTTCCCCAACGCCCCAAAACTTTAACCTTCGACTGTCTACTATCGACCTCCCCCTATTCCTAAGGGGAGTGCATAAGTGCACCAATGTGCCTACCATCTCTGCCCTAATGTTTCTTTTTATTCCTATCCATTTCATGTATCCAAAATCTTGTTTATACTTTTGTATGTTATCTAATACATGCTTGATGAAATAAATAGAATAGAATAGAATTCAGTTTCCTGCTTTCTAGCCTGGTGAAACCAAACTCTCTCCAAAGAGATGCAAATATACATTTTTTTAAAAAAATGCAAAAAGAGGCACCAGAGAAAGTAATTTAACCACACAGCAGAAAAATACAAGGCCTGAATTTAACAGTCACCACAAGCCCAGCTTTTAGATGCACGCTGAGCAAAAGAGCTCAGAAATGCTTGGCATACCAGCTCTTACTGAACAACTCCCAACAGGCCTGGCCTGCAGAGCTAGGAATGAGGGATGCTGGGAGTTGTAGTTCAATTACAGCTGGGGATGTGTGGATACAGTGATTTTGAGACTGTTGAGGAACTCTAATGCTTCCAAACAAATAGCACCTCTGTTTTCTTTCTTAATGAATGTTCTCTTGAAAGGAAAAAAAGAAAGAGAAAAATTCAAAAGCTTTTCAAATAGAGATCAAAGGCCTCTGGATCCCTTGTAACATTACTAGTGGTTATGTAACAACAATCTCATCTGGAATCAAGCTTAGTAAAATTAATTAAGGACCTTTTAGTAACATCTGGACTGGTAGATTCTTTTCCTCTGAAGAAAACTTAGCCATCCCTCTTGATTTCTTCTCACAGATTAACAGAGTTGGGAAGGACCTTGTAGGTCATCTTGTCCAACACCCCCCCTCAAGCAGGAGACCCTATACCATTTAATACAATGCAATACAATAGCAGAGTTCCTGACAAATGGCAGTCCAATCACTTCTTGAAAGTCTCAAGTGATGAAACTCCCACAACTTCCAAAGTCAAGCAGTTCCATTGGTTGATTGTTCTCACTGTTAGAAAATTCCTCCTTATTTCTAAGTTGAATCTCTCCTTGATCAGTTTCCATCCATTATTCCTTGTCTGGCCTTCAAGTGCTTTGGAAAATAGCTTGATCCCTTCCTCTCCATGGCAGCCCTTCAAATATTGGAAGACTGCATTCATATCTCCCTTGGTCCTTCTCTTCACTAGACTAGCCATACCCAGTTCCTGTAACTGTTCTTCATATGTTTTAGTCTCCAGTTCCCTAATCATCATAGTTCTTAGATGTTCAGCAATGGTAGAGATATTTCAAGGACAGTCCCTGTTCACATGATGTAGAGGTGAATCCTACTTTCTCCAATAGCAATCTTTAAAAATTCAGTTAGTCCACAACTTATAACCATGTTTAACAACTGTTCAAAGTTGCAACAGCACCAAAAAAAGTGATTTACAACCATTCCTCACACAACTGTCACAGTATCCTCATGGTCATGTTATCACAATTTGGGCGCTTGGCAATTGGCATGTATTTACTACACTTGCAGTGTCCTGGGATCATGCGATCACCCTTTATGATCTTCCAGCTGGCTTCCAACAAGCAAAATCAATGGGGGAAACTGAATTTGCTTAACAACCATAGTATTCACTTAATGATTGCAGTGATTCACTTAACAGCCATAGCAAAAAAAAAGCCATAAATTCAGATGTAATTCATTTAACAACTGCTTTGTTTAACAATGGAAATTCTGATTCCAATTTTGATCTACCTGTACAGGTATCCTTCCCCCACCTCCCCAATAAGACATATTCTGAAAATAAGGCTTAGCATGTTTTACATGTGCATCTAATATAAGCCCTACCCCCCATAATAAGACCTACTTAAGAGCCGTCTGGTTGCTCACGGTGCTGCAGCCACTAGGTGAGGTGGGAGGGATGGAGCTGCCCCACGTGCCATGCACCAGATTACCTCAGGGCCCCCGCAGTCAGGCCATCCACACCTGCCTTGCAGCAGCAGAACTAGCAACCGTGTGCAGCAGTAGCCCACGTGGTCACCGACCCATTTCTGCTTGCTTATGGCTGCAACGGAGCAAGAGGTCAAGCGGCATGGTAGTTTCGCAGCTGCGAGGCGAGGCGAGGCAGGTGTTGGAATATGGATGGCTTACCTGCAGGGATCCTGAGGTAAATCAGTTCAAGGCACGTGGGGCAGTTCCACCCCCTGCCTCACAGTGGCAGCACTAGCACACCATGCGGTTTCCTCCCCCATCATGACCAAGCAGAAGAAGTGGGCCTCTCATACATTGGGGGGGGGGAATAACACCCCCCCCAAAATAAGCCCTAGTGCTTATTTTAGGGCCTGCAGGTATTTCGGGGAAGCACGGGTAGTCGTCAACTTACAATCACAATTGGGGCTCGAATTCTGGTCGTAAATTGTTGAGTTGTAGTCCAAGGCACGTTGGACTACACGTCAGATTTTTTTGATGGTTTTTTTATGGTGGTGGTTAAGCAAAGCTCACAGTCATAAGTCAAATCCATGGATGGATGTTTTTTGTTGTTAGATGATTGTAAATTAAGGACTACCTGTATTTCATAGGACATTGTTCAGAGAGTAGATGGTAAATTTTTGATGGCAATTCAACATATAAGGAACTCAAGAATAAAGGTAATGGTAAAGATTCCCCTCACACATATGTGCTAGCCGATCCCGACTCTAGGGGGCAGTGCTCATCTCCGATTCAAAGTCGAAGAGCCAGCACTGTCCGAAGACGTCTCCATGGTCATGTGGCCAGCATGACTAAAAGCTGAAGGCGCACGGAACGCTGTTACCTTCCCACCAAAGATGGTCCCTATTTTTCTACTTGCATTTTTACATGCTTTTGAACTTCTAGGTTGGCAGAAGCTGAGAGAAGTAACGGGAGCTTACTCCATTATTATTATTATTTTTATTTTTTTATTATTCGTATTTATATCCCACGCCCATCTCCCACAGAGGGACCCGGGGCGGCGCACAGGAAAATTAAAAACAAATACAAATGTACAAAATACTCCTAAAAACTACATTAAACTCAACCCTGTGCTAAAACATAATTAAAACCCCCAGATTAAAACTTTGATCAACTAATGCTCAGTTCGGTATCGGGTAGTTCATGCCAGGCCGGCTAGATGAAAAAAATGCGTTTTTAAGCGCTGGCGGAACAGACGGCGGTCCAAGATGACACGGCGTTCGGGAGGTAGGTCGTTCCAGAGGGTTGGGCCCACCACAGAGAAGGCCCTTCCCCTGGGCGTCGCCAACCGGCACTAGAGATTTGAACGCTGAGATTTTTACGTGGCGCTAGAGATTTGAACCGCTGAACTGCTGACCTTTCTGATCGACAAGCTCAGCATCTTAGCCACCGAGCGTCCCTTCTTATATTCTTGAATTCAAGAAAAGCTAACAAAAACATGATGCAAGAATTCCTGTGACTGCTTGTTATGAAATGCAAAGCATTGGGGTTGTTGTTTTTTTTAAATGAAATCAGGCTTCCCATTTGTGCGATATTTCCCTGCTCTTCTTGCAATGGATGGATGGATGGATGGGGAAGTGCGAAAGAAAGATGCTACATTGGAGCAGGAGAAAGCATTCTCCCAGTTTGTTTTATTTTGCCTACGGCAACAACATCTGCATGAGTGGTCCTGCCATGGAAACAATCCCAGAAACTTTTTCGACATACAGGATTGTTTTCAGCAAACAACGCCGTGGTCAGGACCCACTTAACAATCTCGTCATGTTTGGAGGATATAAAGACCTGGTGCTTCGTATCTGTTTTCCAACTCATCAAATCGAGCGCAAAGAGTGTCGGTGTTCAAATTAAAATCTCTACTGCTCCAATCTCAACAACGCCTAAGCAGACGTGGCAAATTACCCTAAGGAAGAAATGTCAAATGAACTTTTCTTAAGAGGAGTGTGGGCGTATATGTTGGGGGATGTTGAGGTGGACGAGGAGGGGGAAAGGCCAGGGGGAGGGGGGTAAAGCCCTCCCTAGTTTCATATGTGAAGCTAGTATTAATGGGGAAAATGTCCTTTGCTTGACTTCTTTCTATCCTTGTTATTTTTCTCAGTTCCTGTGTTTTTATTGTATTATGAGAGCAACAGTTCTCAGTCTGCATGCCAGTGCACTCAGTTCAGAGAATGCTGGTTTTTCTGCTGATACATGTATTTTTTTTTTATACATACTCCCTGTATTGTTTTAAATTGCAGATGTTTTCTTAGGACCCTAATGGTTGTATCTCTGAGCATATTCGCCTTCAAAGTCCATTACTTTATTAGAAATATATATTGTGCAAAGCACCCAACCCAGTCTTCTTCGTCTTGTCTTTTTCTTTTAAAAAGAAGATGATTAAATTTTTGGTCAATTTTTTTTTAACACTCATAATCTGAGAAGCGAGAGCCTTCAAGGCTTTGGAACAATAAACAGAAGTATAATGTAGCCTTAAGGTGGAAATACTTTGGGCGCCTGCTGTTTGAGTGGAAGGGGTGCACGACGGTGCTAAAAATGAAAAAGTTCAATAATTAAAAAAGCAAAGTGGCAAAATAAGGCAGAGTTTTGCATAACATTTGTACATATTAAAGTATGTATACTGGCTGTAGAAAGATCGTGGTGGCTCAGTGACTAAGACGCTGAGCTTGTTGATCAGAAAGGTCAGCAGTTCAGCGGTTCAAATCCTTTGCGCCATGTAACGGAGTGAGCTCCTGTTACTTGTCCCAGCTTCTGCCAACCTAGCAGTTCGAAAGCACATACAAATGCAAGTAGAAAAATAGGGACTACCTTTGGTGGGAAGGTAACAGTGTTCCATGTGCCTTTGGCATTTAGTCATGCCGGCCACAAGGCCACGGAGACGTCTTCGGAAAGCACTAGCTCTTCGGCTTTGAAACAGAGATCAGCACCTCCCCCTAGAGTCGGGAATGACTAGCATTTATGTGAAAGGGGAACCTTTACCTTTAGGGGCTATAGAAAAATGATTTAAATAGAAATATAGAACATCACTTCCTAACCACTGCCAAGGTCATTAAGTGGTTTGTCTGAGCCAGGGGTGTCAAACCTAAGGGCCGTGGGCCAGATCCGGCCCACAGGGTGCTTAAATCTGGCCCATGGGGCTGGCCTGGAATTAGCAAAGAACTGGCCTAGGGTGCCTTTGGCAGCCAAAATGGGAATCGGGGGGCACGTGCAGTCATCTCCACCCTGTTTTGGACAGCAAAGCACTGCAGAAGGCGGTCCAGTCCGAGAATGGAGTACGGGGGGCCTCGTGTGGCCCCCTCGGTGCCCTGTTTTGGCTGGCAGGTTGCTGCAGGAGGCATCCATCCCGTCTCCCCCCGGCCGGCCCGCAGAGGAGAACTACAATGCTCATCTAGCCCTGGAAGAAATCCAGTTTGACACTCCTGGTCTGAGCCTACAGGGACTCAGACAGACCTAATCAAGGAGAAAACGAACCTAGAAAAAAGGAGAAATTTCCTAACAGTGAGAACAAACTCGCTCAAAGAATGCTGCAATGAAAAATGGCCATAAGCAGTGGTGGGATTCAGCCAGTTCGCACTTAGTCGAGAGAACCGGTTGTTAACTGTCTAAGCAGTTTGGAGAATCGGTTGTTGGAAGATATCTTTTGTTTTTTTCCACTTTCCAGGGCTAATCCTGTAAGGAAGGCAGGAAGGAAACATTCTGGTGCTGTTTCTAGCCTCATCTTTATTGCCCTGCTTATAGAAACTGCCTCTCCGGTTAACCCTTATTACATTGTAACAGCTAAGGCAAAGCACCCATTGACGTGAGTGATGTTGAGTTGGCCACACCCACCCAGTCATATGACCACCAAGCCATGCCTACCCAGCTGGTCATTAGGGCAGAGAACCTGTTAAATTATTTGAATCCCACCACTGGTCACAAGTCACTTTTTTCAGTCTGATGTAACTTTGAATGATCACTAAACAAATGATTGTAAGTCGAGGACTAACTGCAGGCATGTCTTCCATGGAGCCGTTTTCTCCGTCAGTGTCATATCTCAAAACAGTAATGTGTGCCTGCTGGCTTTAAAAAACTGGGAATCATTACAATAAAGTGCAGACAATGCAAATAATCCAACATTATTATCAGGCAGTGCAGCCAATAGTCAAGTTATGGGAAGAGACCTAAGAATACCAATTTTTCAGCCAATATATTCTGGGTTAGCTTTCCTCAACACAGTGCCCTCCAGATACATTTGACTTGTTGACCTGCAGGTTGTAACTATGTTCCAGCACATCTAAAGCTATCAAGTTTAGGAAGGCTGGTCGATATAGGAGGCAAGGTAATAAAACCACTCTAAAAATCCAGTGCAAATAAGAATGTTTTTAAAGGTAAAGCTTCCCCTCGCACATATGTGCTAGTTGTTTCTGACTCTAGGGGCTGGCGCTCATCTCCGTTTCAAAGCCGAAGAGCCACTGCTGTCCGAAGATGTCTCCGTGGTCATGTGGCTGCCATGACTAAATGCCGAGAGAACACTGTTACTTTCCCACCAAAGTGGTTCCTGTTTTTCTACGTGCATTTTTACGTGCTTTCGAACTGCTAGGTTGGCAGAAGCTGAGACAAGTAACGGGAGCTCACTCCGTTACACGGCGCTAGGGATTCGAACTGCTGAACCTTTCTGATTGACAAGCTCAGCGCCTTAGCCACTGAGCCACTGCGTCCCTCTATGAAGGTTTTTACCCGGTGCCCAAAAGATTATGAGCTTACACCATCTATACTTCCTTAAGGATAGTGTGCCAAAGGCCTTCTGAGAAATAGTCTGGGTGTATGCTGATATTGTATCTCGGAGTAATATTTTGCATTTTAACAGAGACCAAATGTAATTTTATTTTATTATCCTGCGTAAGCCACTTGGGGGATACTTCTGGCAGGTTAGCCAGTAATTGAGCCAAGATTCTCACATAACAAGTTTTGACTTGAATTTGGGAATGAAATCCTTTTCACATGGAATAGAATAAATTCTGCTGGGAGGAGGAGGAGGAGGGATATAGTAGTTATAGACTAATAAAGGAGAATAGTTGTAGCTCAGGGTTATAGTGTCCTTAGTGATCTCTAAGCTTGGTTGTTTTCTTGCAGATGTTTCATTACTCAAACTAGGTACTGATGATGCAAACTTAGAGAGCACAATACTGGACACAATAAAATACACAATACAGTACAGTTTACAAACTCTACAAGACATAGAGGACACCAAGGGCCACTCATAGTTGTAGATTGCTTAGTCAGTTGACAATATGGCTCGTTTATTACAACAGAACAACATATACAATCAATAATACAATGGTCACTCAGAAACATACCAAGGTATATTGTACATAGGAATAGAATGGTCTTAAGGAGCATGCAAAATGCATAAGTGCCGAAGCCAATTTATGTGGTGGCACAGTGGTTAGAATACAGTATTGCAGGATAATTCTGCCGATTGCCAGAAGTTCGATCCTGACCGGCTCAAGGTTGACTCAGTTTTCCATCCTTCTGAGCAGGGTTGAAATCAACTTACCTTTGCTACCAGTTCATAAATGTGACCGCATGTGCCATGTCTGTGCATGCACACGACCTTCCGCGCATGTGCAAAGCGTAAAAAATGGGACGTGGGCGGAGCCTTTCTGTCACCACTGATACCTGGGTGGATGGGTGGGCGGAGCCTTTCTGTCACCACTGATACCTGTTTGCTCGAATCGGATAGAACCACTGCTTCCAAGGTTGGTAAAATGAGGACCCAGATTGTTGGGGGCAATATGCTGATTCTGTAAAACGCTGAGGAAGAGTTGTAAAGCAGGGGTCCCCAACCTTTTTGGCACCAGGGACCAGTTTCATGTTAAAAAAATTCCGTGGACCGGTGGCCATGGCTTGGCTGGCGTAGAGGGGGAGCGGGGGAACAGGTGACACATGCATGTGCAAGTGTCGGCTCACTCGCCCTTCTTGGGCCTCCAATGGTGCAAGTGGTGCCTGCACTCTCCTGCGCTCGGCTCGCACTCTGCCCAGGGGGCCGCCCCCTCCTCCTCTCCGGCCCTTTCTAAGAGTTGCGCCGCTCACTGCGGCCCGGTTCCTATCAAGCCACAGACCGGCACCGGTCTGTGGCCCTGGGGTTGGGGACCCCTGCTGTAAAGCACTCTGAAGCGATAAATCAGTCTAAGCACTGTTGCTATTTGTGAAAATGAGTAAAATTAGAAATGGGTAGGATGTGTTCTCTGCCCGGTTGATGGGGAGCATGGCCATTGGGATGTGGCCTATTCAGCCTCCTGCATCATGGTGTGTGTGTGTGTGGGGGGGTCATTTATACGCACCCCAGGCTTCAGAGGCTTTTTTTGAGCCTCCGGGAGGGTGAAAACGTCCTCTCCTAGACTTCGGAGGCCCTCTAGAGGCCAGAAACAGGCCTGTTTCTGGACTTCTGGGGAGCCCATTTTTCACTCTTGCCAGGCTTCTAAGGATTTCCTTGAGCCTCCAAGAGGGCGAAAATGGCCTCTCTCAGGCTCCGGAAGCCTTCCGGATGCCATTTCCAGACTTCCAGAACTTCTAGGAGGCCCATTTTTCACCTTCCCAGAGCCTCTGTGTGGGTCCTGCACTTACCTGGCCGCGTGGAGACTCCTGGGAGGGGCGGGGTGGGGTGGGCGAGGCCAGCCAGCCCTTCCAACTATCAGATCAGTGAACCAGGTGTAAAATTAGCATCTGGTTCGCCCAAACTGGTCCGAACTGGCTGAATCCCACCCTTGTACTGTACCAAAGTGATAGATAACCACGATGTGCTCATAAAGGGATACATACAGAACACTCTACTTCTCAGCTGCTATATAGTGAGCATCTAGATATTTGCAGATATTTTCTCCTAATGGAAACAAACAAACAAACAAGGAAGATAGGAAGGAAGGAAGGAAGGAAGGAAGGAAGGAAGGAAGGAAGGAAGGAAGGAAGGAAGGAAGGAAGGAAGGAAGGAGAATAGCAATTGGTCATCTTTTGATCAAGCCTCTGATAAATAAATATTATTTACAGTTTACTTGCTCTGTATGACTTATTTCTTTTTAATCCCATACCTGCTAGAACTTTACGCCAATTGGTAAAAATACCGTATTTTCAGATCAAGGTACTCTCAAGGCCTTCTCAGCTCAGCAGTTTATAACTTAGGAAGTTCTCATGCATTGTCCAGAAGAGTAATCATTCCCAATTGAGCACTCTCTTGCCAGATCTAATATTATGGAAAAGAAGATTTGTGCTAGATCGTGCTATTCAGGTGATAAAACTGTATTGGTTTTGGAAGCTATCCTGGAATTGGAGCCTGGAAATCTGCGCATTGGCTGAGGATCAAATGTATACATGTCATAAAATCACGTCTCTGTTTACACCCGCTCTGATCAGTTCAAATC
Organism: Rhabdophis nuchalis; assembly: GCA_039707465.1. NCBI lineage: Eukaryota > Metazoa > Chordata > Lepidosauria > Squamata > Natricidae > Rhabdophis > Rhabdophis nuchalis. Next base: position 51,772,708 of record CM077649.1, read on the forward strand.
AGTATAAGAATGTGTGATTTTATAGGACAGTAAAAAGCAGCTAGTCTTGCTTCCCTCAATGTTGTTATCTCTACATTTGATTTCATTAGAATTTGGCAAGGTATTTTTAACTGTTTCCTGACAGAGATCTGCAGGTCAGTTAGTATGCCATTCTTATAAGGGGGACCAGCTAAAATGTTGCAGGATGGAGTTTTCTATTTAGCATTCCAATCAGCTTCCCAATTGTGGAGGATGACAGAATCAATCTTGGTTAACAGTTACGATCCATTTCAAGTTTGTGCACATATGAAGTTCCTTTTTGTCAGTTTCTTCCTTTTCCAAATATGACATTTTGGATTTTCCTTTTAGCTTAATTGATGGTGCACGCTTGCATTTTTGGTTTATAATTTTATTTAAGGTCTATAGATTTTGCAGATTGTTTTTTTATTATTATTTAGGAAATCTAGATACAGTACCTTAATATAAGGTACCTTATATGAATAGGATGCATTTTGTGCATTTGTTTTTGCAAAAGATTCATAGTCAGATGCTCTGTGTGTGTGTGTGTGTGTGTGTGAGAGAGAGAGAGAGAGAGACAGACAGACAGACAGAGCGAGCGTGCATATATGCAGACAAAACACTCTCAGGGCTAGACTCCAGCTTCCAGATATAGAGCAGTAGATGATAAAGGAGTTGCAATCTGAATCAGCAGCAGCTTTGGCATCCTAGGTCCTCTTCTTTTAATCAATAGCATTGTAGCAATAGCACTTAGACTTATATATCGCTTCACAGTGCTTTACAGTGCTCTCTAAGTAGTTTACAGAGTCAGCATATTTGCCCCCAACAATCTGGGTCCTCATTTTACCAACCTCGGAAGGATGGAAGGCTGAGTCAAGCTTGAGCCGGTGAGAATCGAACTGCCAGCAGTTGGCAGAATTAGCCTGCAGTACGGCATTCTAAGCACTGCGCCACTGTGACTCATATGGACTGTATGTATGTACCATAACACTTGTCCATTTTATTACTGCTAATTTTATTAACTCAACTTTCCCATAACTGGCAACTTTTCTGTTGTATGAACTTCAATTCCGAGAATTCTCAGCAATGACTATGCTTGCTTGGTAATTCTGGGAGGCGACACCATTATTCTGAGAAGAAATCTGGTTTCGAAAAGATTGCATTAACGCTCTCTCTGTCGAGGTGATGCATATTCCTATGTGATTTAGTTTAGCAACATGCCAAAAGACATCAATTTTTTTCTTGCAGTACGATGAAGTCATGGTTTTAATGAATTCCAAGTATAAAATCTTATGCTCCGGATGTCCGCTCCAGGTTCTGATTATGCTGATTATGGGCTTGATATTCCCTGTGACACTTTATGGAAAGTTGGGTTTAGAAAAAGCACAATTGGCAGAGTATTGATGCCTTTGAACCTTGATGGGGAAGAAGATGAGAATACTGTAGACAGCCAAGAAAAGAAACCAAGGTATCAATAAATAAATCAACCCAGCATTCTCATTCAAGACGTACAGGATCCGCTGAAATTATCCTACTTTGGATACATTATGTGAAAAATCATCTTCCCATCTCTGGAAAAGGCTTTAATGCTGGGAAGGATGGAAGGAAAGAGAAGAAGAGGGTAACCATCATCAAGTGAATGGACTCAGCTACGGTGGTGATGAGTCTTCTATCAGGAGAGTCAAAAGACGTTGGAGATAGATCATTGTTGTGGCCCAGCCGGCTCCAGATGAGCTGCTGATGGACTCCTCTAGTGAGGAGTCCTATGAGTCTGCTCTGGAGGAGGAGGGCGACCTTGAGAGAGCAGAGCTGGTCATCAGGAGGCACCTGGGTCTTGGAGTAGTGGGGAGGATCAAGGCCAGTTTGTCCCTGATGCTAGATTGAGAAGGTCTGAAAAAAGGAGGCTTCAATTGCATCAGAAGCAAACTCAAAACAGTTAAATTAGTCTCAGCTGCCTAATGACGTGCCCCTCCCAAGAGGGTTTAAAAGAAAGTTTTTGCTAAGAAAATCCTTGCAGAGAACAAAGTTGGACTTCTAGGGTCGTGTTTATTAGTGTTGATTTTCAGGTTCATGTTTAGTCGAGTTAGGAAGCTTTGTATCTGTTCAGAGTCATTCAGGCAAGCAGCCAAGAGAGTTAGTGGCAGCCAGCCAGTCTTGTGTTAGTCGGAGAAAGGGGGTTGGGGCATTTGGAACAGATCATCATAGAGGATGTCTATATTGGGGGTGTCAAACTCGATTTCATTCTGGGCCACATTGAATTTGACCTCGGGGGGTAGGTGTGGTCAAAGTGGGCGTGGCCAGCTAAACATCACATGTGTCAGGGGCTCCTGCGGTGGTCCGAGCGCTCTGCCAGAAAAATAGGCTCCTAAGCGCCACCTTAGGCTATGATGGCCTCCTGCATCCCTCTGTCAGTGAAAACAGAGCTTGGCAGGGCCACATGTGGCCCTCCCAAGCTCCGTTTTAGGTTGTGACTGTTTCCTGCAACCCTCCACCCGCAGCCCTCCTGAGCTCCATTGGTGCTAGCATAGGTACCGCAGGCCGGTCCTTCGCTGTTTCCAGGGTGGCCCTGTGGGCCAGATCTAAACATCCCACGGGCCGGATCTGGGCCTCATGCCTTGGGTTTGACACCCCTGATCTACATGGTCCCTAGAAGCTGAAAAACACTTGACGGCACATAATCAATTAAAAGCTGAGTGAGACCATCCTCTTTGAGGGACAATCTTGTCAGAACATTCAGTCCTGAAATTAAACATTACCTAGGTAACCTTCTGATCCAGGCATTCACTGTAAGATTGCATTAAAAAAAAATTGCCAAACAAAGTTGGATTTTTTTTTTTTAACGTTGTAGTCTGACACCCTCTACTGTTAACTTTTCCCAGCCTTCTTTTTCTTCCCATCTTGGGTATTCTTTTGCCTCTCTTTTTAATTTCAGATTGGGTACATGCAGTAATAGGTAATAAAGGGATGAGAACTAAAGGGAGAAAAAGTGAGATTCGGGCAATGGATGACTTAGAAGCCAATCAGGAAGCTAAGAAGTTAGAGGAGAATGGGTAACTATTTCTGTTTCACAAGAATGTAAATAATTTTTTACATTCTTTGTACTTCACCATGTTAGCAAAGCAAAATTATTCCGTGATGCCAAACTGTTGAATCCAAATTGGTCTGTACTTAATTGACACTTTATCTTAAAAGAAATAAAGACAGCAAGATAATTATCACTAAATCCTTTATAATGCCTTTGAAATCATAACCTTTATGAATTTTGGTGCAATTCTGTGTACCGCCATCAAATTTACATTATATCTTTGTACAAGATACATGATAAAATCAAATATTTTGGCTACAGGGCATTAAATAACACAACATTTTGTGCCGGCTGAATTTGGCCTCCTTTTTCGTCCATTTTTCGCCCTCCGGAGGGTGAAAAACGGCCCTACGGACAAACCGGAACTTCTAGGTTGCCCATAGGGCTGTTTTTCTCACTCCGGAGGGCCTCTGGCGACTGGGGAAGGTGAAAAATGGGTCCATCGCACCCCAAAAGTGTGTGTGTGTGTGTGTGTGTCACACGAGCATGCGTGCAGGGCCCCCTGCGTACATAGCATTATGAGTGTGGGCATCCTTGCCCACGACCCTCCTGTGCTCCCCCCGCTTTTGGCATGCAATGGGAAAAAGGTTAGCCATCACTGCTATAGGAAGTACATTTGTAATTAGAATAATGATTTTTTTTTTTACAATTACTTGATATCTGACTACCGGTTGTCCTTTACTTCCAGCAGTTCATTTAGGATCGTTCAAAGTTACAACAGCACTGAAAAAAGTGACTTATGACCGTTTTTCATACTTATGACCATTGCAGCATCCCCATGGCCATGTGATCAGAATTCAGACGCTTGGCAACTGACTCATATTTATGACGGTTGTGATGCCCCAGGATCATGTGATCATTTTTTTACGACCTTCCGAAAAGCAAAGTCAATGGGGGAAGCTGGATTCACTTAACAACCGTGTTACTAACTTAACGACTGCAGTGATTCACTTAACACCTGTGGCAAGAAATGTCGTAAAACAGGGCAAAACTCACTTAACAACTGTCTCGCAAGAGCAAATTTGGGCTCAGTTGTAAGTCAATGGCGACCTATGTCGATAGGTTGCCGATCCTTCACCCAGAGGATCACTGGTCTATGGAACTCCCTGCCAGAAGAAGTGGTGATAGCTATCAGCCTCGACATCTTTAAGAAAGGATTAGAGGAGTTCATGGAGAACAAGGGTATCAATGGCTATCATTGCGGATGCCTAAGGACACCCTACGGGATGGAGAGATAGGCAGGATATCTCTCAATGCCATTTGCAGGGAATCATAAGCAGGTGAAGACATCTGTTTGGGAAGACCCTGAAGCAAATGGGGAGCCACTGTGTGAGACAAAATGCTGGACTGGATGGGCTGTGGCCTGTTCCAGCAAGACTGTTCTTATGTTCTTATGTTAGTCTGTAGACATTCTGTCCTGTCAGAGCTGAAGAAGCTTCTTGGATGAGAAGTGAAACGTCTTCAAAAGAAAAAACAAGAAAGTCCAGTTGCCTCCTGAAAAAAAAAACACCTTTGGGACTACCTACATTAGTGTTCATGTTTGCTTTTCATATCAACTTTTTATACTGGAGTGTTAAACATCAACATTGAAGACGTAGTAGACCCAAAAGAGTAAGATTCCAAGATCAATTAAAATTTAAAATGTTGGAATTTAAACTAGGAGGGAAAAAAATGACACAAAAGTATTTTAAGTATGCAACAAAAGAAAAACAAATGTAATAGGCTAATCAAAAATTAGAATGAAAAATCATTATATTATTGCATGTTAGGCTTTTTTAACCAATTTTTTACATTTGAAAGATAATTTTAAATAGCTAAAATAGGGGATTTATGTACATAATGTTAGTTTGAGAAAGAAACAGTGATATTTTCAGCTGATTCCCAGAAAAGGAAAAATTGCTACTATGGGTGACAAGTCTATAAATAATTAGCTCAAATATTCATTCAGTGGCAAGTGAAAATGCAAAACACTATGGGGAAAAAAATCCTATCTCCTTGGGTGAAATTGGAATTTTTTTATTTGTATAACTCGGTCTTGAAATGCCCTCTAGTGGTTATATATTGGATAAACTTCATCCCCATTTACTGAGCCTCTTCAAAGCATTTAAAGGGATGTGTTGAAAAACTGAATTATAGCAGCAGATGGCTGACTGGTTGGTACTGATGCATAACAAGACAGCCCTTCCTAAAGGACTCCCCATCTCTGAGAGTTGATTGAAACAAAGCAGGTGAAGATCAGCGCAAAGAGAAATCAGTAACATTTCACTGCAAAGAGGAAGACACGCCAAGTTACTTGCTTGTCAAATTTTGATATTAAAAGGTAGCGATGCTGGAATGTTAGCATCTGTTTTAGATTGAGAGCAGATGCAGGGAGATGCTGTGGCATTCCAGATGTTGATAAAGTGGCGGTACAGCCAGTCTTCATCGTTAGAGGAAATAAGAATTATAGAGTTCAACATCTGGAGAGATAAAAATTCTCCATTCTTGACCTGAAGTTAGTGCAATTTAATAAAGGAAAGGTATGCATAATAAAGGAAAGGGACGTGGTGGCTCAGTGGCTAAGACGCTTGCCGATCAGAAAGGTCAGCAGTTCGGCAGTTCAAATCCCGAGCACTGCATAAGGGAGTGAGCTCCCGTTACTTGTCCCAGCTTCTGCCAACCTAGCAGTTTGAAAGCACGTAAAAAATGCAAGTAGAAAAATAGGGGTCACCTTTGGTGGGAAAGTAACAGTGTTCCGTGCGCCTTTGGCATTTAATCATGCCGGCCACATGACCACGGAGACGTCTTCGGACAGCGCTGGCTTTGAAACAGAAATGAGCACCGACCCCTAGAGTCGGGAACAACTAGCACATATGTGCAAGGAGAACCTTTACCGTTACTTTTATGCATTTGGCAGCCCTGGGTAGTAGTTTCTCTGTGGATTAATAATCCCATGCCTTTTGCTCATCCCCATGTTAAAAAAAAACCATGAGTTTTCTCTTTGGGTCCTGCATCTGCAAAGTTCTCTGTAGAAAACAGAGAAAAAGGGATAAATTAAAGGAGAATATTTGTACATCAAGGTGAAATGAGGAGTCCTTGGTGTTCTCTGAACTTGGTTTTTTCTTGCAGACATTTAACCACCCAAACCAGGTAACTATTGTTTGGATAATGAAACATCTGCAAGGGAAAAAAACCAAGCTCAGAGAGGACCACGGATCACTCAGAAAGAGGTATGATTTGAACACGCTCGACGCATGATGTCAAAACTCCTCACAAAGCTTCATTTGCTGAGTTATGGAAATTAAAGAGCCTTTTACTCCATCTCGATTTCAATCATTCCCTTTGAACTCTCGTGTCAAATGTTCAGATTACCTCATCTATACTCTTGAGTCATATTGGAAAGTTGGCCAGGAAGGCAGCCATTCTGAGGAGTAGTTGGAGAGCACATGGTCAAGAGCCACGGTGGCGCAGTAGTTAGAGTGAGGTACTGCAGGCTACTTCTGTTGACTGCCGGCTGCCTGCAATTTGGCAGATTGAATCTCACCAGGCTCAAGGTTGACTCTGCCTTGCTATTGCAAAATATTGCTATTTTGGGAAGTGTGGAAAAAGGGGATCAATTTCTATAGGGCCGTGATGGCGAGCCTATGGCATGTGTGTAACAGGTGGCATGCATAGCCATATCTGCGGGCTTGCTCGAGCACGTACAGTATGTGTGCGCTGGCCAGATGATTTTCAGTTGGCCTGCCCACACTGGCCTTCCCTTCCGAGGAGTCTCCACATGATGCCACGTAAGTATAGGGTTTGCACAGAAGCATTTTTGGCCACCAGAGGGCCTCGGGGGGTGGGTGGGTGGGTGGCAGGGGAGGCCGTTTTTGCCCTCCCCAGGCTCCTAGAAAGCCTCTGGAGCTTGGGAAGGGCAAAAAACGGCCCTACCCCGCCCACCAGAAGTTGAGAAATGGGTCATTTCTGGCCACCAGAGGGCCTCCGAGGACGCGGGGGAGTCTGTTTTCACCCTCTCCAGACTCCTAAAAAGCATCTGGAGCCTGGGGAGGGTGAAAAACAGGCCTACCGGAAGTTCGGAGGTTTCAATTTTATTTTATGTATTTTATTTATTCGATTTATATCCCCCCCTTCTCTAAAAGGACCCAGGGCGGCGCACAGGAAAATTAAAAATATACAAAACAATACAAAAATATAAAATTTTAAAAGCCTATTAAATATGAAATCCTGTGCTAAAACCAATTAAAACTCCCTATTTTAAAACTATCTAAACTAGTCAACAGCGGAGGCTATGCAAGGCCGGCTTGATGAAACAAATGTGTTTTTAAACACTGGCGGAAGAGGCGGAGGTCAGTAATGGTACGGAGTTCAGGGGGTAGGTCGTTCCACAGGGCAGGGCCCGCCACAGAGAAGGCCCTTCCCCTGGGTGCCGCCAGTCGGCATTGTCCGGCCGACGGCACCCTGAGAAGGCCCTGTCTGTGGGAGCGTATTGGTCTAAGGGACATATGGGGCAGGAGACGGTCTCGCATGTTGCTAGCCATGGAGCGCTTTGAAGATGGTCGTCAGGACCTTGAAGCGCACCCGAAAGACTACAGGAAGCCAGTGCAGCTCGCGCAGGATCGATGTTATGTGGGAGCATCTAGGGGCTCCCGTAATCACCCGCGCGGCTGCATTCTGCACTAACTGTAGCTTTCGAGTGCACCTCAGGGGAAGCCCCATGTAGAGAGCAATGAGGCCTACAAGGCTCAAAAGGGGTCACGTGGGGGGTCGTGCTCACATGCGTGGGGGAGGGCAGGGGTCGTGCACCCATGCATGGGGGGCGAGGCATGGGGGGGTTGAATTATGGGTGTGGACACACATGCACGCACAATAGCATCCACGTGTGCGCTTTTGGCACTCAAGGGAAAAAAGGTTCGCCATTCCTGCTATAGGGAATAGGCAGTGGACAGGGAATTTTTGCTGTAAAAGGAAACATCATCCTAGTGTACATTTTCCAAAGTAAATGTGGAAGGAAAGTACCATAAAGAACCCATAACATGCTTGTCCAGAACAGTGTTTCTCAACCTTAGCAATGTCAAAACAGTAAGAACTTCAGCTCCCAGAATTCCTCAGCCAGCTTGCTGACTACAGAATTTTGAGAGTTGAAGTCCAAATGTTTTAACATAGAGCTGGTATTCAGGAGGTTCTGATCAGTTCTGGAGAACCAGTAGTGGAAATTTTGAGTAGTTCAGAGAACCAGCAAATACCACCTCTGACTGTCCATGCCCATCTATTCTCTGCCTCCCAAGTCCCAACTGATTGGGAGGAAATGGGGATTTTGCAGTGTCCTTCCCCTGCCACGCCCACCAAGCCACACCCACATAACCGGTAGTAAAAAATAATTGAATCCCACCACTGTTTTAACATGGTTGAGGTTGAAAACCACGGATCCAGGTAATGTATTTAAAATGCAGGCATAGCTTTTCAATATCAGTATCAATATCTTTCATAACAATCCTATTTACAAAAATTCTATCTCAGTTTCACTATCCTGAGTTACATGCTTATTTAAATTATAATAGCATGTTATTATATAGTAACATCAAGTTGATATCATATATTTCTCATATCTTTTACATTATATATATCATAGTTTAACATTTTATGCCCTAGCTTTTATGTTTACTCTCAATCCAGGAATACCATCTATTCCAAATTTGATAGTACTTGGTTTCCTCCCTGTTAAAAGTGTAAATTTGTGTTTTGTGTTTTGTCTTTTAAATGTTAGAAAATTCAATAAATATGATTTTTTTTTAAAAATGCAGAAATAAAATGCATGAGCAAAAATCTATTCAACAAAACAGAATGTGAAACAGATAAATTTAGACTTATATGGACCTCCCTACAATGATGTAATAAAAATGATATATTTACCCTCAGTAGCAAAGCAATGGATGATTCTTGTCACTTTCAAAAAGGGAAACTTTTATTCATGTATCAGGACATTTATTTCTACAGTTTGAGAAGTAGGAGCCTGTTTTGTTCTTAAAAGAAATGATCCCCCCTCCCCAATACAACCAAATTATGTTCTCTTCTAAGCAATGAATCTGATTATTCTCCTTAATGTTCAATATCTTTGCCTTAAACCCAGTAACCCCTACTGTGAAAAAAAATTATTTTCAGCAAGATAATAAAGGAATCTGATGCTAATAAGCTGTTAATGCTTTCTCTTTACTAGGCTAATCTCTGTTTATTATTAAAAGTCATGCCTGTTGCAGCTTTACTGGAGGAGTTAACCCCAAGAAGTCTTCAGATAGGAATGGAGTATTGATTAGATGTAGCAAGAAGTTGATTAATTGTCTACTATCTTTAAGAAGTGATGGGAACTGGCAAACTAGTTAAAGGAACATAATTGTCTTCACAGGTGTTCACTTACCTTCCCTACTGGTTCACAAATGTGAGACTGCACTCGTCAGCCTTCTGTGCATGCGCTTCGCTAAAAAAAAGGGCCTAAATGGGATGGCTTAGAGCCAGGGTGGCTGGGCGGGGCCAACCAGGATTTCCACTACCGATTCAGGCGGACCAGTTCGAACCGGCAGAATACCACCACTGTGTCAAATTTCCTAACAATGCCATAATTGATTCATAATAATCTAGCCAATGTTTTAATATAAAAAACAGTGATTTATTAACAGCGTCATTAGGCAAGATTTATTCTCAGCCAATTCTTTTGCTCTGTTTATCTGCTTCTGAACTTTCCCCTGTTCCTTTCTTCCCCTCAGTCTGTGTCATAAATCACGTTACCCAATAGATACACCCATCTCAAACCAGCTACTGTAATCTGACAGTATGCATGGAATGTCAACATGGAGAGTTGACACACTGATTGTCTTGTCTCTGTACATAACAACCATGTGATAACCTATTCCACCTGCAACAGGTAGATGCAAAAACATTCACTGGGTACAGATTTGTATTTTCTCGGAGCCTTTAACAAAACAAGTGCTTTTTCTGAATTTTTTCATCTTCTAGAGCTGGGGTCTCCAAACTTGGTAACTTTAAGTCTTGTGGACTTCAACTCCCAGAATTCCTCAGGCAGCAGATTTCTGGGAAGCCCACAAATCATAAAGTTACCAAGTTTGGAGACTCCTGTTAGAGGCATCACCAAGCAGTAGGGATAAATATTTGACTTTATTCACTCACCCCTGCAAGTATATACTTTAGGCTGGAATAACATCAGAGGATTTGTAGGATGAAGAATAAGCAAAGAATGGACATGAGATCTGTATATAATTTGTGCCTACTTAAGTATAGGATTTTCTTCTACTTTGTAGAAATATCCTCAATCAGGATCACACCCTGAAAATTTGTTCTCTCTTTCACCCATCTGCTTCATCTCATTTCAACGAGAACAACTTCAGAAGAGAGTTGAGGCCTTGGCTTTAGGTTAACCTGGAATCAAACCTTTTAATGTTGATATCTTAATAATGGGAAACCTCTTTCCAAAGATGGAAATCTGGTTTATATTACTTACCCTGAAATTAAGTAGTGATGAGTACACATGTAACACCAACATCTTTGCCTGGCTTTTGGCATATACAATGCTCTAATATATTTGACTTGTTTCATCTGGTTATCTTAGTGTTCTGTCTGTCTGTCTGTCTATCTGTCTGTCTGTCTGTCTTTTTCTCTCTCTCTCCCTCCCTCCATCCCTCCCTCCCTCCCTCCTACTTGTCTGTCTGTCTGTCTGTCTGTCTGTCTGTCTGTCTGTCTGTCTGTCTGTCTGTCTGTCTGTCTGTCTATCTATCTATCTATCTATCTATCTATCTATCTATCTATCTATCTATCTATCTATCTATCTATCTACTTACTTACCTACCTACCTACCTACCTACCTACCTACCTACCTACCTACCTACCTACCTGTCCACCCATCTATTCTCTCTCTCTCTCTCATCTATCTGTTATCTGTCTATCTATCGTATGAAAATTCCATCTCCTTCCTTTGTCTTTTGAATTCCCTATCAAGCTCCACGCAAGTTGTAAACTGATATAATGCTCCTGCAAAAAGCACACTGCTCTTTTCCAATGATGTTCCAATGCTGGAGCCTTAAGCTCCCCATTCTGCTTACTCAAGGATAAAGCTGATGTTTTATTGCACTCCAGATATGGGCTCATTTGCACCATCACTGGATCTCATAACTCCTGCAGTGATCTAGCTGTCAAGAGGGATTATGCTAGGGAAGGAGGGAGAGAAAAAGTTCCTGCAGTCTGTCATCTGCTTTGTTTTTCATCTTCTCTGATGGGATATATATATATATTTTTAAGGTTCTTCTCCCCCCCCCTTTTACTTAAAAAAAACAACAAAAAACCCCAATGCAGGTCTTGTAATTTAGGGCTGCTCCTAGCTTTATTCTTTGAATACCAATCTACAATAACCACTTATGACAAAGGGAAAGAATCTCTAATAATTAGAAGAAGAAAACTGCCTGCCTGTGGCCTTTCGGGTGCGTTTCAAGGTGTTGGTTACCATCTTTAAAGCGCTCCATGGCACAGGACCTAGTTATTTGCGGGATCGCATTCTGCCTCATACATCCCTTCGGCCAATTCGATCCCACAGAGAGGGACTTCTCCGGGTGCCGTCCACCAGGCAATGCCAGCGGGCGACGCCCAGGGGAAGGGCCTTCTCTGTGATGGGCCCGACCCTTTGGAATGACCTACCCCCTGACATTAGAACGACCACGGACCTCCGCTCCTTCCGCCAAAAACTTAAGACCCATTTGTTTCATCAGGCTGGCTTGGCCTAATTTATGCTTCTCGCCCCAGTCTGTAATTTAAATTGTTTTATTTGATTTTAATGGGATATAGTTTTAACGTTTTATAAATTTTGTACAGGGTTATTTAATTTGATTTTAATTATGTATGTATTGTTATGTGTTTTAGATGTTTTAATTTTTCCTGTACACTGCCCCGAGTCCCTTCGGGGAGAGGGGGCGGTCTAGAAATTTAATAAAATAAATAAAATAAATAAAACTTTCAATAATATTTTTAGGCTGATTGTAACCTATTTCATGATAATTTTGGTTCTGTTCTTATTAGATATCCCTTAATAATTCTCTATAGCCTTCAGTATTAATCCTGTTGTTCAACTACAAAATGTAGTAAGATGTTAATTAACTCTGTCTCTCTTTCAAAATGGCCCAACTAAGAGTTATATTTGGGGCAACCTTATCACATTAAAAAGATATAAAACATAAAGAGGGGGAAGTCAACCTATTCTTCAAAGCACCTGAAGGCAGGACAAAAATCCTGCAGGATGGAAACTAATCAAGAAGAGAAGCAATCTAGAACTAAGGATAAACTTCCTGACAGTTAGAACAAATGATCAGTGGAACAACTTGCCTCCAGAAGTAGTGGCAGGTGCTCCAACACTGGAAGTTTTTAAGAAGAGATGGGACAACCAGTTGTCTGAAGTAATATAGGATTTCCTGCCTGAGCAGAGGGTTGGACTAGAACAGGGGTCCCCAACCTTTGCAACTTTAAGTCTGAAGGACTTCATCTTCCAGACTTCTCCAGCCAGTCTGAAGTCCTTCAGACTTAAAGTTGCAAAGGTTGGGGACCCCTGGACTAGAAGACCTCCAAGGTCCCTTCCAACCCTGTTATTCTATTATCCTGAGATTCTTGAATCCATTTCAAAGACAGGAAAGGAGAAGGCCTAGCCAGGGAGATCCCAGAGAGGGAAACAGAGATTAGAAGCCCTAATGGCTAAGGAGCTGCTACCCAAAGTGATTCCACGGGAAGCAGTAGAGATATCGAATAAAAATAATAAACAACATGTTTTTAGCAGTGCAGAATAAAGTCCCTTCCTTATGGTTTCAAGAGATGACAAAATCAATAAGGGAACCTTAAAGAAAGCTCATAAATATAGTTAAACTCATAAAATGGTGAACGTTTGTGTTTAACATGTTATTTATTCTGCAATAAACTTTTAACGGGTATCTATTTGCTTGAGAAAAGAAATGAATGCTTTTATTTCAGCAAAGGATAAAGTGTGCAGTCTAAAGACCTGTTGGACCTTCAGTAAGAATAAATATAGATTGACTCTCTCTCTATGGAGCAAAACGTATGAGGCGTTTAACTGAGCTGCACATATCTGCAGTGATCTGTCTCAACAAGGTGCTTTGGATCAATGAGGCATATCTCTTCTGCAGGTGGGCTGATCCAACTCAGTCAGATACATTGCTTGCACAAAAGGCATTTCTGTCCATGTGCAGAGTGGCTACAATTGCTACTTCATGATCCAGCTCTACCCCAACCAAACATTGAGACGACCAGTAGCACGTCTAACTACTTTATTTATTTATTTATTTATTTATTTATTTATTTATTTATTTATTTATTTATTTATTTATTTATTTATTTATTTATTTATTTATTTATTTATTTACCGCCCTATTCTCCCGGGTGGGACTCAGGGCGGTGCACAGAAAAGATAAAAACCCACAACAAGTAAAAACAATGTAAAATGGAATTAAATAATTAAACTGTGCTAAAATAGTTTAAAATTATTAAAATTCAATTTAAAATTATTTATTAATCTATCTATGTCAGGCCAGCCAGGTGGAAAAAATGTGTCTTAAGTGCCCGGCGGAAGAGGCGCAGGTCCGTGATGGTTTGGATGTCGGGGGGGGGGGGGGAGGTCGTTCCAGAGGGCCAGACCCGCCACAGAGAAGGCCGTTCTCCTGGGGGTCGCCAGACGGCATTGACTGGCAGACGGCACCCTGAGGAGGCCAAATAGCAATACAGCCATTTAATATGGCTGTATTGCTATTATCCTTCCTATCTTTTCTACTTCCTTCTTTTATTGGTATCAATGATTATTATTACTATGTTGTTTGAATGTACCATGAGAGCTGAATCAAAGACAATTCCAGCAATTGTTGGAAAATGGTGGAGTGGAGTGGAGTGGAGTGGAAAGTGAAGTGGAGTGGAAAGTGGAGTGGAGAGTAAAGAGTGGAGTAGAGTAGAGCAGACATTAAGGACACATGATCAAATAAAGCACTCTACTCTCTCTACTCTACTCTACTCTACTCTTATCTACTCTACTCTACACCCATGGTTGCTGGAATTGGGTATATCTAGTTTAATGAAAAGAAGGACTACGGGTGACATGAGAGCAGTCTTCCAATATCTCAGGGGTTGCCACAAAGAAGAGGGAGTCAAGCTATTCTCCAAAACACCTGAAGGCAGGACAAGAAGCAATGAATGGAAACTAATCAAGGAGAGAAGCAATCTAGAACTAAGGAGAAATTTCCCTGATTGCTGGAACAATTAATCAGTGGAATGAAGTTGTGGATATTCCAACACTGGAAGTTTTAAAGAATAGGTAGAATGATCATTTGTCTGAAGTGGTGTAGGGTTTCCTGCCTGAGCAGGGGATTGGACTAGAAGACCTCCAAAGTCCCTTCCAATTCGTTCATTCCATTCTCTACTCCACTTCACTCCACTCTTTTTAATTCCATTCCAACTCATCCCAAAGGTGATTTTTAAAGGGGGAACTGGACTTTCTGGTTACTAGAAAATCCAGTTGCCTCTTGAAAAAGCATCTTTGGGACAACCATGATCTGGATGAAAGTAAATGTAAATGTTCCCCTCACATATATGTGCTAGTCGTTCCCAACTCTAGGGTGTGGTGTTCATCTCCGTTTCAAAGCCGAAGAGCCAGCGCTGTCCGAAGATGTCTACATAGTCATGTGGCCGGCATGACTCAATGCTGAAGGCACACGGAACACTGTTACATTCCCAACAAAGGTGGTTTCTATTTTTTTACTTGCATTTTTATAAGCTTTCAAACTGCTAGAGTTGGCAGAAGCTGGGACAAGTAACAGGAACTCATTGTGTTATGCGGCGCTAGGGATTCGAACCACTGAACTGCCGACCTTCTGATCAACAAGCTCAGTGTCTTAGCCACTGAGCCACCTGATAGAAAGTCACAATTGCATAGTTTTTACTGAATGCATTTGGGATTCATTGTAATTATTAATAAATAATAGCAGATGCTTAATGCTACTTATTCATAATTAAAATTATTAATAACGAATAACCAGTTGGACTGAGCTACAAATGGACGGCAAGCTGCCTCCAATTTTAGTGAAAGGTGATTCAAGCGTAAATCATGTTTGTGATTCTGACCTAGGATAATTCACAGAAACACACACATAATAAGTGGGTCTATATGTTTCCTGGAAAGTTTTGAAGTAAGTGGAAACAATTAGTCAGGCTAATTATGTTTGGCTTATAAACCTCTTCTGAGCTGATCTAACTAATTATAGAACAATGCATTAAAATCAAATTCATACGCACCACCAGCCCAGTGTATAATGTTAGCTTTGGTTGTTTACCATTGTAAGTCCACCAGGACTTTGTTCTCCTAATTACCCTCTGCATAATAGGAGACCTCATAATTACTAGCTGGCTGTTCCTTCGTAATGTTTAATGCATGCAATCTTTTAATATATGCAACTGCGATGATGATTTAGTCACCTTTCATGGAGCAATAGGGAGCGTTTTCGGGATTAAAGATGTGAAATCGCAACATGATGGTCTGTCCAGCCAGAAAGGTTCTTGGTCAATAACTATAGTGTTCTTGAAATAGTATGCAAGTAATTGAATGTGTTCTTGAAATAGTAGGTAAGTAATGAGTTGGGAGTTTTCAGTAGCATTTGGTGGTGCTTTGTTTCAACCTATTTAAAGTTGCAGTTATTCAATGTCAGTTCTTGTGTGGTTAGCACTGTTCATGATCAATGTTGACGATAGCTAGATTGATTATGTGCCATTAAGTCCGTGTCAATCCTTAGCAACCAGATAGATAGATCTCTATCTCTATCTCTATCTCTCTATCTCTATCTATCTCAATCTCAATCTCTTCTCTTATCTCTTCTAAATCTATTTATAAGGTAAAGGAAAAGGTTTCCCTTCATGCATATGTGCTAGTCATTCGTGACTCTAGGGGGCGGTGCTCATCTCCATTTCAAAGCCAAAGAGCCATCGCTGTCCAAAGATGTCTTCATGGTCATGTTGCTGGCATGACTAAATGCTGAAGGCGCACAGAAAGCTGTTACCTTCCCACCAAAGGTGGTTCCTATTTTTTCTACTTGCATTTTTACATGCTTTCGAACTGCTAGGTTGGCAGAAACTGGGACAAGCAACAGGAGCTCACTCCATCATGCAGCGCTAGGGATTCGAACCGTGGAACTGCTGACCTTTCTGATCAACAAGCTCAGCATCTTAGCCACCGAGCCACTGCATCTCTCTCTCTCTCTCTCTCTCTCTCTCTCTCTCTCTCTCTCTCTCTCTCTCTCTCTCTCCTATACTGTCTGTCTAGTTCTTGAATTACATCCACAACTGAGGCCAGAATTCATGTTGCTAAGTGAGAAATTTGTTAAGTGAGTTTTGCCCCATTTTATGACCTTTTCTCGCCACATTTCTTAAGTGAAACTCTGTAATTATTGAATTAGTAACATGGTTGTTAAGTGAATCTGGCTTTCCCATTTACTTTGCTTGTCAGGAGGTCGCAAAAGATGATCATGTGTGATCCCAGGACACTGGAACCATCATAAATATGAATCAGCAGTTAGGCATCCACATGTAAATCATGTGACCATGAGGATGCTGCAATGGTCATAAGTGTGAAAAATGGTCATAAGTCACTTTTCTCAGTGCCGTTGTAATTTTAAATGGTCACTAAATAACTGTTGCAAGTCAGGGACTACCTGTATATATTTTCAGGGCGCTCTGTCCTTCAACTTCATCCTTCAAATTATCCAATGGCTCATCTTTTTAAAAAAAAATTCTAAACAAGTCCTTATTCCTTGCTGCCTTCTTTCTCTCTTTCCTTCTATATTTCCTAGCATGATAGATTTCTCCAGAGAAATAAGTCTTTGCATAAAATATCCAAAATATAATAATTTGAACTTGGGTATTTGTGCCTCTGGACTGATTTACTCTAACAATTGCTTTTTATTTGTTCTAGCACTGATTTGATTTGTTCTACCATTTGTTTGGCTTGCTTGTTTTTTTTTGGCTGTCTATGGTGTTCTCCAGAATTCCCTCCAGATTTAGAAATGCTAATACTTTTTCTGCTTCTTCAAACTTTCACTTCCATAACATGTCCCTGAGGAAGTCAATTGCCTGCATGATTCTGATTTGTTTTGTTGCTATAGTAACATTTCTATAGTAACATTACAGCTTGCCTTCAGAAGTTCTGGGAGCTTCACCACTGGAAGCTTTCAAGAAGAGACTGGACTGCCATCTGTCAGAAATGGTGTAGGGTCTCCTGCTTGGGCGGGGAGTTGCACTAGATGACCTATAACAGCGGTTCTCAACCTATGGGTCGCGACCCCTTTGGGGGTCGAACGACCCTTTCACAGGGGTCGTCTAAGACCATCGGAAAGCACGTATTTTCGATGGTCTTAGGAACCGAGACACCAATTTTATGGTTGGGTCACCACAACATGAGGAACTGTATTAAAGGGTCGCGGCATTGGGAAGATTGAGAACCTATAAGGTCCTTTCCAACTCCGTTAATCTGTTATCTGTTACTCCCTCTGAATAATTTTCTAAGGACTTCATGGCTACTCTACCAAGTGCTAACCTACAACATATTTCTTGAATTTGGGTTCTTACTTATGATAAATAAAGGTTTCCTTCGCACATATGTGCTAGTTGTTCCTGACTCTAGAGGGTGGTGCTCATCTCCGTTTCAAAGCTGAAGAGCCAGAGCTGTCCAAAGATGTCTCCATGGTCATGTGGCCAGCATGACTAAATGGTGAAGGCGCCTGGAACACTGTCACCTTCCCACCAAAGGTGGTTCCTATTTTTCTACTTGCATTTTTTACATGCTTTTGGACTGCTAGGTTGGCAGAAGCTGGGAGAAGTAACGGGAGCTCACTCCATTACGCGGTGCTAGGAATTCAAACCACTGAACGGCCAACCTTTCTGATCAACAAGTTCAGCATCTTAGCCACTGAGCCATCGTGTCCCTACTTATGATAGTTGATCCTAAAAAGCAGATCCTAAAAGCTACTCACCACAGCAATATCCCCACTGTCAGTTTTTAAGAATGATTTATGTATTTATTGTCATTAGTTTGTTTGTTTGTTTTCTTAATTTTATTTCAGTTTGTGGCAATTCAGCTCTGGGATGACTCTTATTTAATCTTTGTCACAATTCTCTTTTTTTCTCATTTTGCTCTCCACATTTATCACTAGAATGTTCAGATCATTGCATGATCAGCTATCAGAGTAATGTGGCCAGCAAAGCTTAGGTTATTGATTTTGTTTCTCCTGCTTGTCTACTTCTGATTCAGGTTCCCTTGATAGACACCAAACCGACATGCTGAATAAATAGCATTTATTGTACCCTGTGGTGGGATTGTTGTTATTTGTGTTTTTAAAAAATTATGACATGCTCTGAATAGGCTTCATTTTCTCCCATTTCACTACTTAACATGTAAACAATCTAGAACAGGGGTGACAAACTCAAGGCCCACGGGCTGGATGCAGCCTGCGATGTGGTCGGACCAGCCCATGGAGCTGTCCTGAAAAATGTAAGGTTGCTGGCTGGCCGGGCTATGTTGCTTTGGCCCAGTCTACCCAATGCGAAGAGGAAAGATGCCAGCAGTTTGAGGAATGGCGTCAAGCTGGCCACACCCACACAGTTGGCCATACCCACACAATTGGCCACAGCCAGTGAGGGGTGTCAATCTGGACACACCCACCCAGACAGCCATGCCCCCCCAGGTTAACTACAACCCTTATGTAGCCCTCAATGAAATTGAGTTTGATACCCCTGATCTGGAAGATGTTTCCCCCACTCAAAATTAGATTTGTTAGCCTGTAAAGATACTAGCTTGTTGTGGCCCAGCCGGCTCCAGATGAGCTGCTGATGGACTCCTCTAATGAGGAGTCCTATGTGTCTGCTCTAGAGGAGGAGGCCGAGAGTGAGAGAGCAGAGAGCCTGGCTAGGCATCAGGAGGCACCTGGGGCTTGGTGTAGTGGGGAGGAGCAAACCCAGTTTGTCCCTGATGTCAGGCTAAGAAGGATTGAGAGGAGGCAACGTCAATTAGCAGAAAGATGCAACTGGAGGAGATAATCAGTATCAGCTGCCTAATTGACTGGCCGCTCCCAAGAGTCTTTAAAAGAAATCCTCTGTGAAGAGTAGGTTTGCAGGAAACAACAGAGAATCTACAGAGTCGGAGAGTTTGTGTCGTGGTGTAATCTTTCAGTATAGTTCAGGTTAGTTCAGGCAAGCTGCCAAGTAGCAGTCCATCTAGTTAATCATCTTGTGAAGGGAGTGAGTCAGAACAGTAGCTTATAGCCAGAAAGTATGCAGAGAAGAGCATTAAAGATGCTTAGGGGACTGGAGGCTGAAACATATAAAGAATGGTTTCAGGAACTGAGTATGTCTAGTTTAATGAAAAGAAGGACTAGGGGAGACATGATAGCAGTGTTCCAATATCCCAGGGGCTGCCACAAAGAAGGGGGAGTCAAGCTATTCTCCAAAGCACTTGAGGGCAGAACAAGAAACAATCTATTTTTATTACTGCACATGCGTGTATAGCATGCATCAAGCGTGGGTGTGCATGTAATGCATGTGCACGCGCAAAATGTCCCTGAGCAAACCGGCAGTAGCAGAAGTCGGAACCCACCCATGGCTTGTTGGTATGTTGTATGCAAATATTAAATGTTTGTGTAATCAAGGTCAGAGAAAGGAAGGAAGGAAGGAAGAAGGGAAGTGTAGAAAATTAGCACCCACCCCTCTCCTAGAAGAATGAAATATTTTAGGAAATATTAAAATGGTACAATATTATATTTCCCTGAATAAGAAATTGAGAAACATGCTCTTGGAGACAGAACTCTGCCCCAGCTCCCTGACCACAGCAAATATTTTGGTGCCAGTTCATCTACAAGACAAAAGACCTTCAGCTCCAGGATAATGGGATGATCCTTCAGGGCAAAACCATTCAGCCACAATAGGAATTGCCCTTGATTGCCTCACCCAGCAAGATTCAATCAAGCCTGAGACACAGACAGCTTACCAAGTTAGCTATGACCCCCACATAGTTCCCTGGAAGTCTGACAACCAATAGAATACATTTCTTGCATAGGAACAGGAAGCTCAAGGGCAAGGCCCAAGAGAGGGTATAAATATATATCTCACCCATGTGTTCAGCTGCACCAGGACCATGCGTTTAATCGTTCTGCTCCATCAAACCATCTTTCCAATCAGTCTCCATGTTTCCAGTGTCTTTTTCTCCACTTGGAACTGAACCCAGATTTCTTCCAATAGAAGGAAGGAAGGAAGGAAGGAGGGAGGGAGGGAGGGAGGGAGGGAGGGAGGGAGGTTAGGAAGGAAGGAAGGAAGGAAGGAAGGGAATCCAGACTTGGGATTTTCTAATTACTAGGATTAGTTTCTATTTTACCTGCAGCCCTTCTGTTCCTGGTTTTCCTGTCTAGATAATGAAAAAAGTGTTAATGGCACCAATTAAAGGGTGTAAACATGATTGATCGGTCTTTGTAACTTTCCAGATCACTAAAGATGCAACGGGAAGACCTGCCTCCTGCAATCTAAAGACAATTTAAACTAAAGCAGTTCTTTCCAATTTAGGTATTTAATTAAATATTTTTAAAGTTTAATTAAAAAGTCAAACTATTAGTCTAATTCTGGAGAGGGCTGCCCCTCCCCCCATAGCACAAAGCAAGGAAAGGGTTACATATTTATGATAACAAGATTTTACAGTTTTCCTGTTCCACCCATTGTTGGCTGGGGATTTCTGGGAGTTGAAGTCCACATATTTTAAAGGTGTCAAACTTGTGGCTTCACATTGTCGTCAAGTGATGTATCATGACTCCCCCCCCTTTTGCTAAACCGGGGGTGGGCGTGGCCAAGGTGTGATGCCCACTCTGACACCCCCTGACACCAAAGACTCTTGAAAGACTTTGTTGGAATGCATGAGAAGAATTCACAGTAAATTAATAATGGGTTTTTTGTCGGGACAAGGAGTTTGCTTCACGCTCTTGGGAAGTCTCAGTCAGAACAATGATTCGAATCCTTATGCTTCTATAAATTGAAGTATTTTTTGTTCCATTCTTAACTTGGCACCCTGCCTTGGCTTCCCTCCATATTTCCAGTAATGCTGGTAGGGAAGGTAGGTCAGGAGAAGGAGCAAAAAACAAAAAACAAAAATAGAGATGAAGGTGAAATGAGGGAGGAAGTCCTAGAAATTTAATCAAGGAGAGAAGCAACTTAGAATGAAGGAGAAATTTCCTGACAGTTAGAACAATTAATCAGTGGAACAGTTTGCCTCCAGAAGTTGTGAATGCCCCAACACTGCAAATCTTTAAGAAGATGTTGGATAGCCATTTGTCTGAAACGGTATAGCTGGCTGGGGAACTCTGGGAGTTGAAGTCCACCAGTCTTAAAAGAGCCGACTTTGCAGACCCCTGGTATAGGGCTTCCTGCTTAGGCAGGGGGTTGGATTAGATGACCACCAAGGTCCCTTCCAACTCTGCTATTGTGATAGTTGTGTAAAGGTGCCAAAATGCAGCAGCAGACAGAAGAAGAAAGAGGAAAGGGATACACAAAGAGATACAAGAAGTAGATAAACGATTTCAATATTCCATCAGCTTTTGGGGTTTGAGGTGCGGATCACAGGGCTGCTGTTTTTAATTCTGTTTTAATACGTTTGCTTTCAACTTATTTGTCTGATTTACAAGTAGTCCTCGTCTTACAACCACAATTGAGCCCAAAATCTATGTTGCTAAATGAGAAATTGGTTAAGTGCGTTTTCCCCCAGGCAATTGATGGACAAGAGACCTAGAAAGGGCTTTCCTTGAAGATCTTGCAAGTAGTTCGGCTGATAAAGTGAAGGATTGTGTTGTAACATTTGTGGTGGAACACTTGGCCAGCGTGGGTAGTTGTCAACAGACTTGTGTTTCTACTTTGCTGATATTTCATCTGCTGGTAAGGATATCCAGGAAGGGCAATTCTCCTTCCTTTGCGACTTTTATTTCTTTGGAGATGTTGTTGATTGTTTCTTGTGTCTCCACCAGTTGTTCCTTTTTTATTCTGACAAAGATGTCATCTACATACTGTATCCAGACTTTTGGTTGTAATGTGTGGGGATGTTAGGGTCTCTGCTATGAGTCCTGAGAATGGTGATCCCATGGGTGCGCCTCTCATTAGTTCGTCCACAAAACTTAAAGTAAGTTGTGAGTCACAGGATGATGAAATCCATTATTCTAGGTCAGGGGTGTCAAACTCGTGGTGGCTTGTCATCACATGATGTATCACAACTTTTTTCCCCTTCGCTAAACTGGGATGGGTGTGGCCCAGGGGTGGGATTCTACCAGGTGAACCAGTAGCTCTGACTGGGAGTGAACTGGTTCTGATGATCAAATGAGCCCGCCTACCTGCCCCTGCGCTTTGCTGACCTTTATCTTCTCAGTTGAGTCATGCAGCAGAGCGTATTGCTGCTCTTCAGCTGTTTTCCTCCCCAGCAGTAATGTGGAAGGTACCGTATTTTTCAGAGTATAAGATGCACCTTTTTCCCCTCAAAAAAGAGGCTGAAAATCTGGGTGCGTCTTATACACTGAATACAGCATTTTTTGCCTCCCAAAACCCCGCCCCTTCACCAAAATGGCCATGCATCACCTTTAGGAGGCTTCCAGAGTGCTCCTGGGGGCTGGGGAGGACAGAAATGAGTAAAACACGGGCCGTTTTTTGCTCAATTCCACCCCCCCCCAGGAGCACTCTACAAGCCTCCTAAAGGCTATTCATGCCCTCTTTATGGAAAAAAATGGGCCTGTTTTCACAAAAAAACAGGCGGTCTGCAGAGTGCAACAACTTTTTTTTAATTTGCCTCTTCAAAACCTTGGTGTGTCTTATACTCCGGTGTGTCTTATACTCCGAAAAATACGTTAACTTTTCTCTATACTGCACACGTGTGTAATCACCAAACTGGTTGTTAAACCAGTAGGATCCCACCACAGGCGTGGCCAGTACGTGATGCATCCAGTCCACGGGCCACAAGTTTTACACCCCTGTTCTAGATAGAAAAAATATAACGATAAGCAGAAAAGTAGGCTCCTCAGGTCACTGCCAAAGAAAACTACACAAACTTAAGCTTGTGTTAAGATCCAGCTGACCGTGGAAAGCAACAATTTCTTATTAACATATTTTATTTCATGAACTTTTTTACTGACACATACCAATGCTTTAATCATAAATGTGTTCTTTTAATCTGTATTTTATAGTTATCTTGACTGTTTGGGGTTGAATAGTAAGATATACGTTTAATAACTAAGTAAACAATAGTGTGGACCGGAGTAGAAAAGACAGAGGACAAAGATAGAAAAGTTTATTTTAAACTCTGTGGGGGGGTGGCAATAAAACAGAGTTGATAATAATAATAGAAATAAAAAAGTAATGCGGATTTGATGTAATTTTGCTATTTTTAATTTTAATATGTAATTTAATTCTTTCTAATTGAAAATAAAGCAAGAAGCAATTTGAAATGAGCTTGAAGAAAAATTAAATACTGGTTATCTAGTTATTAGCATGTATACATTTGAGGAAGGGGGTTCATTGTGCTTGAAAGTAGTCTGCTTTGAAAATGTATTTACTTCCACAGCTTTAAAATTAGCTTAGAAACTTGTGCTATCTTCACCCTGGAAGTTGGGTACTAATTTAATAGGATATTTTCCTTCCTTCCTTCCTTTCTTCCTTCCTTCCTTCCTTCCTTTTTTCCTTCCTTCCTTCCTTCCTTCTTTCCTACCTTCCTATCTACCTACCTACCTACCTACCTACCTACCTACCTCTGGGAATTTCTGCTCTAAGCTATGCAGGTTTGTACACTATTAGACAATTATGAGGTGTTTCTACAAGAAGTTTTCTACTTTAAAGTCCACGTTATCTACTTTATTCCTCTTAATGCATACGAAAAGTACCATATGGGTACCATAAGAGCTATATTGTTTCCTATAAAGTAATATGATTTAATATCAATGTTTTATCCATCTCCCATGTACCATTCCTGGTAAATGGCAGCCTAACTGACCTTGCTTAGATTAATACCTGCATTACCAAATAAATCCAAAGCTATATGCGAATGTCATTAGTTGAATTTATTGGATTTTTGATGTCATCCAATTCAAAGCAACTCTGGGTCAAATAAAATTCTCAGGACTCATAGCAGAGACTATAACGCAGTATCTAGAAATGGTACCGTTCCCATATATACAACCAACAGTATGGAATCGCTGTGTAGATGACATCTTTCTCAGAATAGGTCAACTAGAAGAGGCACGCAAAACAATCAACAACATCTTCAAAGAAATAAAAGTCACAAGGTAAGGAGAGAACAATCACGCATTACCCTTCCTGGATATCCTTACCAGGAGAGAAAATGTCAGCAAATTAGTAACACAAGTCTGTTGAAAACTACTCACACTGGCCAAATATTTTACTACTAAAGTTACAAGAACCACCCGCCGCAAGAGGAACGGTGTAAGAACATTATTCAGACAAATACAAATGCACTGCTACAACCCTGAACAACAGAAAAAGGAATCAGAACTTCCACATAACATCTTCCAACCAAATGGATACCCAGATAAGTTTATCAAAAGGTATCTAACCATTCAAGTCACTGCAGTTTAAGTTGGGAAAAGGATAACATTGCTATACATCAAGAGTTCCCAAACTTGGCAACTTTAAGACTTGTGGACTTCAACTCCCAGAATTCTCCAGCCAGCTAGTCTTAAAGTTGCCAAGTTTGGGAACCCCTGCTATACATCAAAAACATACCAGAAACAATGAATAGACTATAGCACTATAGCAAACCAACCAACTTGAAACATCTTATGTAAACCAAAAGACCCAATAGTCCAAGAATTAAAAACAGGAGTAAACTACGACCTACAGTGTAAGGACTATAACAGCCACTGCGTAGGAGAGACAGAAGACCATCAGAGCACATCCAGGAACATCAATTAGCAGTCCAAAAATGAAAACTTGTTAATCTCACAATGAACAGATTGACTACTGTTTAAAGTGAGAAACTGTGAGCATCCTATCTAAATTAAAAATGCTGGGGAGTTCCTGGAAGTCTGGCATTCAGACAAACCATTCATCAGTAGACACATAGAGATAAATCACATGTACCCACCATTCAAAGAGACAATTAAAAACCTAAAATGAACACAAAAGGACCAGGACATATCCTCTCCACAACCAACACCCAGATAAGACGGGATTAACACCAGACAAATAGTTGAACAGAAAACAATTCCTAATCAAGGAACTACCAAGGAAAAATCCACACCCCAACCAACACTGGCAGTGCAAGCTACAGCATTAACACTGGTGACGTTATCTATCTGGTAATGAAGCATCTGCAAGCAAATAACCAAGCTCAGGGAACCCCAAGGACTCCACTTATCCTTCTCGAAACAGCTGTATTACACACATTTTAGCAGCACCTAAATCTATTAGCAATTAATAGGAAATACGGAATAAATGATGGGATACCAAACTAGTATTCATTTTAGGAGGCTTTAGAGTGCCAGAAGAGACTGAGTATGTTTGCCACATGTTTAATTATTTCAATGGCATTTTATGGCTTCCTGTTCATCTGACAAACATAAATATAGTAATGAACTATTTGGTTTAATTAAATCTTATTTTTTTCCAGAACTCCCTAACCTTCCCAAGCTCTTTATGAGAGAAATGGTTTTTAGAACATGTGATAAGAACATCAGCAACAGTTGGCATTTTTTGTTCATGAAGTTGAAGTAAACTTTCTTTTTTACAAGCTTGCCCTATGCAAGTGTTTCATCTGGTTATACTGTTTATTTCATTTAGTTTGTCAAACATGTACAAGATAACAGGTATACATATAAACATGGACATGAACTACAAAAATGAGTACAAATAAACGGGGACAGTAGGACAGGGATAGTAGGCACACTGGTGCGCTTATGCACACCCCCTTTACAGACCTCTTAGGAAGAGGGTGAGGTGCACGGTAGACAGTTTAAGGTTGAAGCTGTGGGGGTTAGAGGATGTAACAATAGAGTCAGGTAGAGCATTCCAGGCATGGACCACTCTGTTGCCAAAGTCATATTTTCTGTAATCGCGTTTGGAGTGGTTTACCTTGAGTTTGTATTGATTGTTTGCCCGTGTATTATTGTGGTTGAAGCTGAAGGTGTTATTGACAGGTAGGACATTGAAGCAGACAATTCTTTGTACTATGTTTAGGCCAGACCATAGACGGTGTAGTTTCAGGTTGTCCATGCCCAAAATTTCAAACCTGCTGGCATAAGGGATTCTATTGTGAGCAGAGGAGTGGAGGACTCTTCTCATAAAATGCCTCTGGACCTGCTCAATTGTCTATGTCAATAGAGCTATGCCTACATAGGTGAATTACTTCTCTGACAACAGTCATGGAGCTGTTGCCAGAACTCAACTAAGAACACAAAACAACATCACTGAAAGCCACACCATAAAGCTATACATATTCAAATCACACGTGAATAATCTCCTTTACACATGTGATACCCAACTGAACTAACGGCGGACAACCATCTGGATTGGCCATCTGTTCTTCCACATCAAAATACTGACTCCCAATTTGGCCTCCATGCAAAGACTGTAAATTTGTAAATGCAATTCATCCCCAAGCATCTCGAGAGCGGTGCTGGAATTAGCCTTTTGACACGATGGTTTGGACAGAGTCCAGCATGCTAGCAGAGGTCTCTTGAGATAGACCATCGTACCACTTGGATGGCTACATCAGAGAAATAGCCCATAGGGGTGCCTCAATAAAATCTCTGAGCCATATGTTCCTTTGGTATTCTCTTGACAAGGGCTCTTGGCTGTTCCTCATCTACCCCAGTCTGAAACAAAATATTCAGGATTGTGTCTGGTGAGAAATCAAGTGTGTTTCCCCAGGTTTCCCAGCTTTGCACCTTTTCCGTTCATTTTATAGCTGAATATTTTATCTTTCCTCTGCTTACTTGTATTTTAGACTAGTGCTGATAACCCAGCATTGCCTGGTAGGAGGGAAATGTCTGGACAAATGTAATTTCTAAGGTTGGATTTTCCCCCCTTACCAGAGGGAGCCCCCTTGTGGAGTACTGTGAAGCTGTTACCATGGCAACTCCAGTGCGCTGTACAGTAGAATCCATTTTATGGCAGTACAGTAGAAGCCATTTTAAGGCACAACAGGCTGTATCATAACAGAACACACACACTGAGGGGGTTTAGGGGTGTCTTACGGGTGTCCAGAGAGTAAGTCATCTGTGTATCAAGTTTAGTTGAAATTGCTTGAGGCATTCCGAAGTTATGCTGGAACACACACACATAAACACACACGCACATGCACACACAGCCTATCTATCTATCTATCTATCTATCTATCTATCTATCTATCTATCTATCTATCTATCTATCATCTATCGATCGATCGATCGATCGATCGATCGATCTATCTTCCTTCCTACCTACCCCCCCCCACACACACACAAACACACACACACTGTACATACATAGCCTTATTTTACTTTTATTTATTTGTTATAAAATTTACATCTTGCCAATCTAATCGTTGAGTGACTCTTTTTACCATTATTGCCCACATTTTCTTGTATTCGTATTTTATTAACATACTTTTATATTTTGTATTTACTTTTGGTGGACAGATACACGCACACAAATATACACTCTCATGTACACACATGCATATGTCGCAAGTTTTATCTTGCTCTTTTGTGACCTTATGGTTGTAATAAACGACTTAATTTGTTTTGATACGGGATGTTTGCCTTTCATCGGTGATTGTTCTTCCTTTGAAATCCTACTTCAATATTTGGGAAAAGTAAGCAGAAAAGACCATCCCTGTTTCTGAATGGAGACACCCCTCAATGTTCTTCTTCCTCTCATCTTTCAGTTACTTCAATGAAGTTTCTTAAAAAGGAAGCCTCTAAGATAGCTTGCATGTCTTAAGCCTCAGAACCTCTTTCTCCTCTTCTTCAACTTTCAAAAGTAACCATCTTATCCCCAGAATATCTTGGACCAGCACTCCCATCATCCTTGCCCAACTCAGCCTTTGTGTCTAAAGATACTTACAATACAATACAATAGGAGAGTTGGAAGGGACCTTGGAGGTCATCTAGTCCAACTCCCTGCCTAGGCAGGAAGCCCTATACCATTTCAGACAAATGGCGATCCAACATCTTCTTGAAGACTTGAAGATCATTGGAGTTGGAATCCCATTGGTTGATAGACTATCATTCTACATTTTCTACAAGCTTTTCATGCACACCCCCTGAGTTGTGGTGGCACCTGTGGTTACAATTCAGTATGGCAGGCTAACTTTGACCACAGCCTGGAGTTCGATCCTGACCGACTCAAGATTGACTCAGCCTTCCATCCTTCCAAGGTGGGTAAAGCGAAGACCCAAATTGTTGGGGGCAACAGGCTGACTCTGTAAACCACTTAGAGAGGGCTGGAAAGCAGTGTGAAGCGGTATATAAGTCTAAGTGCTACAGCTACTGCTGTTTCCAACCTGAACTGCCATATATTTTCAGCATCCTGCATGGCTTAACTTCCCTTTTCAAACTTTATAGCATTGGGGACCTTCCCATAATGCCGTGTGGCAGTCTCTGTTGACCACACTGCAACACTTTGGTGTCACAATATTACACATACCTCTTCAATTATACAGGTTCATCTAATCCTCCCAATGAGCTGAGACACGATAGCCAAAACATGTGGGATTGTTCCTGCTTTGTATATTAATAGCAATGTTTGGCAATTCTGACAGCATTTACCTCCTTTTCAAGCAATGGTGCTGTCAGGCGATACACTTCCTAATAAAGCATGTAAGGCAACAATAGGGTGTAAAAGTGCACCACAAAACAGAAGAATAAAGTGGTGCAGCGACCTGGTTTTTTGATGTCTTTTTTATGCAAAAAAGGAATAGAATAGAATAGCAGAGTTGGAAGGGACCTTGGAGGTCTTCTAGTCCAACCCTCTGATTAGGCAGGACCACTACACCACTTCAGACAAATGGCTATCCAACATCTTCTTAAAGACTTGCAGTGTAGGAACATTCACAACTTCTGGAGGGAAGCTGTTCTGATTAATTGTTCTAACTGTCAGGAAATTTCTCCTCAGTTCTAAGTTGCTTCTCTCCTTGATTAGTTTCCACCCATTGCTTCTTGTCCTGCCCTCAGGTCCTTTGGATAATAGCTTGAGTCCTTCTTCTTTGTGGCAACCCCTGAGATATTGGAACACTGCTATCATGTCTCCCCTAGTCCTTCTTTTCATCAAACTAGACATACCCCTGTAACCATTCTTCATATATTTTAGTCTCCAGTCCCCGAATCATCTTTATTGTTCTTCTCTGCATTCTTTCTAGAATATCAACATTTCTTTTTGTTAATCTTTAAGGAAGATGAACAGTTTTCACCCCTCTTGCTAAGGCTGTCAAAGTCAGGGGCTCTGAAGATACAGAAGTAGATTGAATGAGGGGAAAAGTCAAATGTCTTCCACAAATTGGCTTTTGCATAAAAAACAACAACAACCCTGTACCATTTGATGCAGATGGGATGTTCCAGCAACATGCATTGAAATGGGGTGGTTTACAAGACTGCAATTTCAATTTTTCAAAATGAAAATAATGAGTATTCTCATTGGATTGTTTTAAAATATGAAAAAGTAAATCGGCATCTATAGCATTAGATAAAGATAAAGGTAAAGGTAAAGGTTCTCCTCACACATATGTGCTAGTCGTTCCCAACTCTAGGGGGCAGTGCTCATCTGTTTCAAAGCCGAAGATCCAGTGCTGTCCGAAGACATCTCCGTGGTCATGTGGCCAGCATGACTAAATGTCGAAGGCACACAGAACGCTGTTACCTTCCCATCAAGGTGGTCCCTATTTTTCTACTTCCATTTGTACATGCTTTCGAACTGCTAAGTTGGCAGAAGCTGGGACAAGTAACGGGAGCTCACTCCATTACATGGCACTAGGGATTCGAACCACTGAACTGCCGACCTTTCTGATCGACAAGCTCTGCGTCTTAACCACTGAGCCATCGCGTCCCACCACATCTATAGCATTACGATGTGCATTTCTGCCTCCTGTTGTACCTGCCTTTTCTCCATATTCAACTACATCAACAGAGGGATAGCATCAGGATCACAAGAATGGAGATAGTACTACTCTATTTTTATTATATTTTTAGGCCTCCCATCTCCTCTACATGGTGACTCTATACTTGAGTTTGTATCGATTGTTTGCCCATGTATTATTGTGGTAGAAGCTGAAGTAGTCATTGACAGTTAGGGTATTGTAGAGTTAAGTTAACTTAACCTTAACTTAAACTTAACTTAACCTTAACTTAAAGAGATATGTGAAATAACTAAGGTTTACTTGATGTCTGCCATTCTGAAAAATAGTTTTGTTGTTATGGTGTGTATATGTATATATAATTTGTTTAGAGCTGACTCGACAGAACCTAAGCATTAAATGCAAGAAGTCAAGCTAATTTCTCTTCTCCCTATTAAGTTTTTGATTTATGCTTTGTTTGCAAACAGCTGCTGATGCCGCTTGCAAATGTGCAGAACAGCTATCCCTATAGATAATTTTGCTAATATATTCTGTAACCGTGCAAATTCACTTCTTTTTTCCCTAATCTGCATAAAAGCAGGGACTTGGAAACATATCCAGCAGAAAAATATAGCTAGTGCATTTCTGAAAAATGCTAAGCCAGTGGTTAAAAGCATTGGCTTTTGGGAGGTCTTATATTTAGATGAGCACCAACATATCTTTTCTAAGTCTTGGCTTTTGAAGGAAGGACCTGGATCATTGTCTCTAGTATTTGAGTAGACTTATATGTTAGTTCTGGAAATGGTAACCTTCTGAGAACAGAGTACCAAACTTAACATTTGAAGAGGACTGGCCTATCAGCCCTGAGTTGCAAAAATCAAGATAATTACTAGATGGCAGCAAAGAGCATGATTCACCTATTTTCCTTTGCTGCCATCTAGTGGTCATCCCCCCAAAAATTGTACAGTAGTCCACAATGACAGCTTTAAAAGAGGCAAGTGCTTTTGGGGACAAACCAATGTTCCAGTGTCAAGGGAAAGTTCCCTGAATAGTAACTGATTAATTAATATTAGGCATTTCTTTTTTATAAAGTTTTTAATTGGACACAAATTAAAACATTGGACACAATGTAACCACCCTGGCAAAGTCTTTGCCATACAAACTAAGATATAAAGTTATATGTTATAACCACCATGCTTATTTACATTTGGTCTCTTCAGTATTTACAAATATAAAAACATCGTAATTCCAACCATGTTGGTTTGTATTTATCTTATACATGTTCACTGTTATAGTTTCATACATAATTCTAATCCCCATTCTATAAATCTTAAGTCATTGCTTATTTTGGGTCTTTCCTTTTTTGTTCCAACCATCGATAACATTTGTCCCAGATCTTATAATATTCTGATTTGTCCTTATTCTTCAACTCCCATGTCAATTTATCCATTTCAGCACAAGTTAGTATTTTCCTAATTACTTCCTCTTCACTTGGAATTTCTCTCTTTTTCCAGTTTTGAGCAAAGGCCATTCTTGCTGCCATTAGGTAAATTACCCCTTGTTATATTTATTGTTTCGGATTCCCCAAAGAAATGGGGTGGGAGATGCTACCTATAAAACATGTTATATACGGTAAGATTTCTTTATACGATATTATTTTCCTATTCCTTTCCCATAGTTCTTGAATTTTCGGCATTTCTTACGTTGTTCTTTACCGTACTGAAAGAGAGTCCCCAAATGGCTTATATAGGACCAGTGAAAACAAGAATAATAATAATAATAATAATAATAATAATAATAATAATAATAATAATAATAATAATTTTAATTTATATCCCGCTCTCTCTCCCCAAGGGGACTCGAGGCGGGGCACAGGCAATTAAAAATACAAATAAACCACAAACAAATACAAAATACAGAGTTAAAAATAGATTAAATAGATCCTGCGCTAAAACCCATAACTAAACTAAAAATTACCCCTAAAAAACCCTGACCTAAAAAGAGACTACCCAAGGCCGGCCAGACGAAAAAAGTGCGTCTTTAATTTTAAGCGGAAGGAGCGGAGGTCCGTGGTTGTCCTGATATCGGGGGGAAGGTCATTCCAGAGGGCTGGGCCCGCCACAGAGAAGGCCCTTCCCCTGGGCGTCGCCCGCTGACAAAGTCTAGTGGACGGCACCCGGAGAAGTCCCTCTCTGTGGGAGCGAATCGGCCGTGAGGATGTATGGGGCAGGGGTGGGGCTGCTGGAGGTTCGCAGGGATTCAGGGGAAACTCTAGCTAAGATTCTATGCAGCTCTGAGAACCCCCAAATCCCACTCCTGTCCACCTTGCCCCTCCCCTCCCAGGAATCCCCACGCAGCCTGTTTTGGATACAGGCAAGTGCAGGGCACGCATGGAGGCTCAGGGAGGGCAAAAAACAGGCCTACCGGAAGTTCAGGAAGGCCAGAAATGGGCCCATTTCTGGTCTTCAGAGGGCTCCGATGTCCTCTGGAGGCTCGAGGAAAGCCTCTGAAGCCTGGAGAGGGCTAAAACACCCCCTCCCCGCCATGATGCAGGAGACCAACTAGGCCACGCCCACCATGGCCACACCCAGCCAGCACCCAGGCAGAGTATCCCTTGCTAAAATTTCTGAAGGCCACCCCTGAATGTTAAAGTCACAATATAAGAGAAACCCAGGATGAAACGAAAGAGTTAAAATAAGCAAATCCAGGCACCAAACAAGCTGTGAAGATTTCTTGGCTGTGTTCTTACGACATATTGAGCCTCTGATCAGCAATTGGATTTTTGGCTTAGTGTGTTGTCCAAAATCCAATCCAGACAGTGGATAATGGTTTGCATTGTATGAACTTATAAAATCAGTTCATTGGGTAACCAGAATGCATTTGATGCAAACATAGCCAGGGTATCCTTCGGTAATCAAAGCAATTCAAGGAGAGGAAGCCAAAACGAAGCTGGTCATTAAGCCGAATGGCCTTGTTGTTCATTTTAACACAACTGTAGCTTAATTAAATCCTCTTTTCATGCTTCGCTAGGAAAGCTCTCTGCAATTAAAAAATTAGCAACAGGTGGATTGGATTGGACCTTGTTTGGGGCTTGTAAGAATTATTCACTAGTTGTACTGCAACATGAGTCATGTACATGAAACAGCTTTGAAATGGCATCTAACTGTCAGAGGTTAGAATATTTTAGGAAATATTAAAAGGGCAGAATATTTTCCCTAAAAGGGAAGCAGAAACTCAGCCCCCCACCTTTGCCATTGGGCCATTAAAGTCTGGACCAGTCTATTCAGACCGATACGCTCCCACAGAGAGGGCCTTCTCAGGGTGCCGTCGGCCGGACAATGCCGCCAGGCGACACCCAGGGGAAGGGCCTTCTCTGTGGCGGGCCCAGCCCTTTGGAACGACCTTCCTCCTGAACTTTGCACCATCACTGACCTCCGCCTCTTCCGCCAGTGTTTAAAAACACTTTTCCATCAAGCCGGCCTAACATAACCTCCGCTGGGACTAATGTAGATAGTTTTAATTGGGGATTTTAATTGGTTTTAGCACAGGGTTCATATTTAATAGGTTTTTTAAAAAAAAATTGTATTATTTTGTATGTATTTTAAATTCCTGTGCGCTGCCCTGGGTCCTTCTGGAGAAGGGTGGGATATAAATCAAATAAATAAATAAAAATAAAATAAATAAATAAATATTCTACATAATAAAGATCTATCTCCTTCAGGCAGAGCCATAGGAGGAATTGCCCAAAGCCCTTTCAATACATGATCACCCAGCAAGAGTCAACCAAGCCTGGGACTGAAAGACAACCTACAAAGTTGCCCCTGCATAGTCCTATAGGTGTCTGACAACCAACCAGAATAAAGGCAGGGAGTGACAAAGGCAGGGAGTGGGGGAGTGGGATGAATTTCTGCCTCCCTTTTAGGGGAAATATTCTGCCCTTTTAATATTTCCTAAAGTATCTCATTTTCCTAGGAGGGGAGTGGGTGCTAACTTCCTACAATACCATTCCAGACAAGTGGCTGTAGGAAGTTAAAACCCACCCCTTTGCTAGAAAACTGAAATATCCTGGAAAATAGGAAGAAGGCAGAAGGCCTGGATGTGAAAAGTGAGAACCATGTTTTTAAAGACTGAGTAGCTCCCTGCAGCTCCGTGCCCCCTCCCCCTTTGTCAATGAGCCATTACAGCCTGAGCTAGTCTACTTTACATAATAAAGGTAGTGTTTTTATCTTATACACCAGTTGCAACAGGATGTGGAACCTACCACTGCCTTCATCAGGGGTGGGTTCCTGCCAGTTCTACAGTGCCATTTAGAACCGGTTCCAACTCCCTCCCCCCGCCCGTCTGCACATCATCAAGATGAAGAGCGAGAGGAGGAATTCTGGGAGTTGAAGCCCACAAGTCTTAAAGCTGTCAAGTTTGAACACCCCTGGGCGTTTTTTTTCCTAAAGGATTAGGAGTGCAAGGGTCTTGTAACTTGACAGCTTTAAGACTTGCGTGCTTCAAATGCCAGAGTTTCTGAGCCAACATTTTGGTTGCTAAGCAAGAGCATTGTTAAGTTAGTTTCACCACATTTTACAAGTTGGCCACGCCCACCCAGTCACATGGCTGGCAAGCCACTCCCACCCAGTCACATGGCCGCAAGCCACTCCCACCCAGTCACATGGCCAGTAAGCCACTCCCACCAAGCAGGCCAAACCTACAGAAGAGATTCTAAAAAATTTTTTGAAACCCACCACTGGCCTTCCCCTATATTTAAACCTTATTCTACCTCTATTGGAGTTCAGCATTTGCTTCCTCTGGAATCTTCAAAATTAAATTTAAGCAAATTAAAAATATCCGCAGGTATTCAAATGAGATATTGTGGATTAGTTCCTAATAAGAAGCAGCTTTGGAGTTGGCATTTGAAGAGCTAATCAAATATTTACTTCACCGAATTTCTGCTTATATACCTTTCTGTTTTCCAAAGCAAGCAGCTGTAGAGTGGAAAGGAGACGGGGAGGGGGGGCAGGAACCTTCTCCGTTTAATAAAATAAAGCAATACTCATTAATTTTGTAGATAAAACACGACTTGTGTTTATCCGTGTTTGTTTTTTCTGCAGGAGGACTCCCAAGTAATCCTGAACCTGCCTTTCTACAATTTGCATTGAAGGCTTCTCAAAACAAGTCTATTTGATATGCAGATGACTTCATTGTTTGATTATGTATATGTAGTTCGGCGAGGAGACAAATGTCTGTCACCCTAAGCTTGATGTATTTGCGTCAGCCCTGTTTGTCCCAACATTATTTGCATGAGAAAAAAACCCTCCCAATACCGGAGTTTCAATAAAAAGCTTACTTTTGAAAGATTAACAAAAGGCATACGATTTGCCCCAAACCGTTTGAATGGCATTGAAAAGCATCTGCTACGTTCCTGGTTTGATCCAAATGAATTACCAGCCTCTGAAACACTGGCAGCTTTGTATGAATCGGATTACATTTTTACAGAGGGTAACTTTCCAATCCAATAGTAGCAACGATAAATTTGCTTTTCACAAAAATAATTTGCAAAAAATGTAGAGAATTGGCGTACTATGTCAGAGTTCCAAACAGCATCCAAAATTAAATCAGAGTCCAAGGCAAAGTATTGCTCAAAGTTCCAATTTATTAAGAGAGCCATGTTGGCACATCTGGGAAAACCCGAATCTGAAAGCTTCCCAGTTTTCCCCACTCAGTTGAAAGTTCCAGATCCTGCTCCCACACCCACCAGTCCATCCCATGGCCCAATCTTCACTGCGATGCTGGCAGTTCCACCTATCCAGTTCCGGTCAGGTGCAGAGACAAAGGATGACCTTGGATTCTAGAAAGGAATTTTATTTTGGCAACATCACATTCTACTCCTTACTATTCCCCCTCCCAATTCCCCAGTAATGAAACAGCATAGTAGAATAGAATATTAGTGTGGCAGGCCAAAGATCCCAAAAGGAACCGGCTGCAGGCCTGACATACTATGTATTCCAGTGGAGGGGTTCAAGAATGATTCTGTGGGTGCGGCTTTGTAGGTGTGGCATGGCTTTGTGGGCGTGGCAGGGGAAGGATACTGCAAAATCCCCATTCCCTCCCCATCCCACTAACCTGCTTTCCAGCTCCATTCTCCTGTTCAGGGCAACAAAAGAAGATCAGCTGGGAGGCTGGGAGGCAGCAGGGACGGGGCCAGCCTACTTGCCAGTTCTCTGAACTACTCAAAATTTCCACTACTGGTTCTCCAGAACCTGCCAGAACTGGTTGAATACCACCTCTGATGTATTCCATGATTATTACATGGCTTGCCAGAGAGATCTTTGTAGAACCCCAACTGACCCATTTTACCTTTGAAACTTGGCATAAGCTACTTATTGTTCCCATTTCTGTGCTGTTTGGTGTGGTGGAAGCTCAGAGACATTTCTTTTTAGCGGTACCACCTATTTTATGAAACAGCCTCCCTGTTAAAAATTTTCTGATATTCTGGAAATTGTGGAGAGTCTAGTTCAGGGGTGTCAAACCCATGTCGTCACATGACATAGTGTGACTTCCCCCCTTCACTAAACCAGGGGTGGGCGTGGGCACTGCCTGATGCATCCAGCCCGCAGGCCGTGAACATGACACCCCTGATCTAGTCCAACTGGTGTTGGATATTTTTATGATTCCTCCTCCTCCTCCTCCTCCTCTTCCATCATCATCATCATCATCTCTGTTAATGTCAGAAGCACTTTTTTCAAGGCACTTCCCGGTTGAAAGGATTAGATAATGACATCACCATTGCTCAGGGGATGCCGGAGGAGGCTCCTGTCATATCCTTGGTATTTTCCCACTGAAGTGGTGCCTATTTATCTACTTGCATTTGCATGCTTTTGAACATGGGCAGGAGCTGGAACAAATTGACAGAAGCTCATTCCATCTTACTCTCGTATTTTAAACCGGGTAGCTGTAGACCTCTCAGTGGTCTTCTAACTCAGTCTTCAAATTATATGAACCTCTGCAGCCCCTTTGATTCCTACTTTGGACATTTTATTTAAAAACTTTTGTTGTTTCTAGTAAATTTTAAAAAACTTCACAATTATTGTGGAAATGGATGGATGGATGGATAGTAATAGTTTCAGGCTTTAAGAAAGCTTAATATTAAGAAAACCTAGTATTTGATAATGTTTGCACCTTATTTATATACAATAGTTTGCCCTGTTTGTAGGGATATGGCTTTCTCTGTTGCATTATGACACTTCATCACGTGCTAGGCATTTCTGTTAGTGTAGACTGGTTCTTACCGGTCGAACATAAACAAGGAGGCCAGCATGGAAAATTACCAGTCAACACCCTCTGACACCCAACACCTTGGAGAAAAGTTCCCACCCCTCTGCAACGTGTTAAGTATCAACAAAGGACACGTGATTCTTTTCTACTGTGTGTATTGCCATATATGGTTATGAATTGTAATTGTTTACATGACGTATGCTGTGCTTAACCCTGCCTTCTGATTGAGTTAATAAAAGAGGCTTGCAGGCTTTTGTCTGCGCGCTTTCATCCTCCCCGAAGAAGAACTGGTGTGGTGTCTTCTTTTCTCTTGTTCGTGGTCCGCCCGCTTGATAACTGCGACAATGTTATTATTACATCTGGTGACCCCGACGTGATTTGAACACGCAGCCTTCTGATTGAGTTAATAAAAGAGGCTTGCAGGCTTTTGTCTGCGCGAAATGTAATAATAATGTTATTATTACATTTCTCCTTGGTAATTCCTTGACTGAGGTATTGTTTTCTGCTTGCTTGCTTGTTTGATGTTTAAAACTAACTTACTGGGATTTCATTGCTTGTTTGAAACTAAACTTTATTGGAGTGACCAGTAGATGGCACCAGTGTTTGCATGTTGCGTGTGTGTCCCTTTGCTGCAATCTAGTGGTACCCTAAATTTTTGCAGGCCAGATCCAACTGTTTTCTTTAAATCTTAAGTCTCTGTTTCAGGGCTGTTTCACTCAAACGCCATGCATTTATCTCTTTCGGCCCCTCTCCTTTGCGCCAATCCTCTCAAATATCTTCCTAGGAATAAACCTAATTCATCTTAAGGGTTTTTTCCCCCTTTTAAATAAATGGGTGTTGCTGTTTCTGAACTCTGCACATGGCGAAGAAGCAACTTTTAACTCATTTTAGGCTCCCTTGCAGATGAAGCTGAAAAGTCAGAATAAATTCCAAATTCATAACCAAAGGCAGTCTGTCAGCATTGACTGGCAAGAAATTAATTTGATTTTTTTTATTATTCTAGAAAAGCTTTATCTTAATTAGAATACACAACTGAGTACCTCTTGGCATCATTTCCAGTTATTAAAAAGAAGATCAAATACTCAAATCATATTCCATACTATATGCCCTTCCCCAAAAATAACCCTCTCACCTCCAAAGCACAAATTAAAATAGCTAAAATGCCAATAAGATAAAGGTTCTCTCACACATATGTGCTAGTCGTTCCTGACTCTAGGGAGCAGTGCTCATCTCTGTTTCAAAGCCAAAGAGCCAGCACCGTCTGAAGATGTCTCTGTGGTCATGGGGCTGGCATGACTAAACGCCAAAGGTGCACGGA
Organism: Rhabdophis nuchalis; assembly: GCA_039707465.1. NCBI lineage: Eukaryota > Metazoa > Chordata > Lepidosauria > Squamata > Natricidae > Rhabdophis > Rhabdophis nuchalis. The sequence goes on from CM077649.1 coordinate 51,811,501, forward strand.
ATGCTGTTACCTTCCCACCAAATGTGGTCCCTATTTTCCCACTTGCATTTAAAAAAAATATATTTACAAACATGTAAAATACACACACACAAAACTTAGACGTACACCACATTTACACAATAGAGTACACACAGGAGCTTCCTATTCTTTCTACTAGCAATTGTCAATCGATACTGCTCACTTTATATTATTTCCCCTTCTATTATATTTCGTTTGAATTTCCCCATTCTCAACCCTCTTATTTTACTCATAACTACTATTTTTGAGTTTTGTTGTATTCCTTCATTGGTTCTTGTTTCTTTCCTCCATCCACCTATACCAGGGGTCTGCAAAGTCGGCTCTTTTAAGACTGATGGACTTCAACTCCCAGAATTCCCCAGCCAGCCTGCCTGGCTGGGGAATTCTAGCAGTTGAAGTCCACCAGTCTTAAAAGAGCCAACTTTGCAGACCCCTGAGTCCTATACCATTTATCCCATATCTGATAGAATTCTGATTCTTCTTTTCCCTGGATTTCTTTCGTTAATTTGTCCATTTCAGCACAATCCATAACCTTTCTTATTATTTCATCTTCGCTTGGAGTTAATTTGTTTTTCCATTTCTGGGCAAAGGCAATCCTTGACGCCGTAATTATATGTGGTATTAAATATTGGATTATTTTTTTTTGTATTTTGCAGACATTATTCCTAATAAAAAACCTTCAGGTTTCCATTCTATTTTAACCCGTTATTGTCTCCAGCCAATTTTTGATCCTTTTCCAAAAACTTTTAGCCTTCTCACAGGTCCACCATAAGTGGTAATATGTTCCGTGTATTGATTCACATTTCCAACATTTTGGGGAGAGTATTTGTTGAGATTTTAGCTAACCTTGTTAATGCCAGGTGCCATCTTGTAAAATATTTTGTATTGGCTTTCCTTGTATGCAACTGGTAGTGTCATTTTTAAATTGCATTTTTTATGTGCTTTCGAACTGCTAAGTTGGCAGAAGCTGGGACAAGCAACGGGTGCTCAGTCTGTTACGCAGCACTCGGGATTCAAACCGCCAACCTGCCAACCTTACTGATCAACGAACTCAGCGTCTTAGCCACTGAGCCACCGCCAAGTGCCAATACGTCTCCGGTTTAATGCTGTCCTTTAAAAGAATCTTTAGAAAAATAATCATAACAAAGTGCTATGAAACAGGGAGTCTAGTGCTGTGCTCTTTCCTTATTGCTTCCCCAGTTAAAGCCTTTTGGGATGGTAAATTTGAAATTCATTAAGACCCCTGGGTGTTATAGTTAGTTAAAACCTGACAGCAATAGAACTACAGATCTTCGGAGGAGAGCATCAATTAAAAAGAGCTTACAGGTGACCTAGGTAGGCTGTTCACGGTTCACAGAAACTACCTTTTTTTTAAGTGGCATTTGATTAGTTCTTTTGATTAAGCATCCCTTGAGTCTACTCATTTGACCCTTTTGCAAGCTGATTGTTTTAATTGGGCTATCAGCTTTGAGGAGTCCCCTTGTACCCATTAAAAGAAACTGCCAGGCTCACCTTCCCTGGTTGTCCCAGCCCATCTCATTTAGCCAATGATTTCTTTTAAAAGGCGGTAGTTTATATCTCCATTTCATTACTCCAGGTCTCTAGGAGATAATTTAACCCCAAAATGGAAGCCATTAGCAAAACCTGCTTTAGCGATTGTTAAGGGATTCACTTGGGAATGGGAAGGGGATTATTTGAACTGGGAGAGCAGAATGGTAAATGGCTTTACAGCACTGCAGAAAGAGGCATTCACTAAAGGGTGAGGGAAGTCTCTGCATTGCCAAAGGGGGGTAACATTTTCTGTGTTTGATCCCATTGGTTCCTGGGTGTCAGAGATGATTGAGTGCTTCTATCTTTATCATTTTTATTGAAGTTTAAAAATGGGTAAAAAAAACTTCAGTAAAAAAATATTATGAAGATGAAAACACTCAATTGTCTCTGACATACAGGAATCAGTGAGGTGGGATGTAGGAAAAAACCTATAATTTGGCAAGATGGGACTTCACATATTTTTCAGAGAATGCCCTTTTCTGTTTCCATTTGATAGATAGATAGATAGATAGATAGATAGATAGATAGATAGATGGATGGATGGATGGATGGATGGATGGATGGATGGATGGATGGAGAGAGAGAGAGAGAGAGAGAGATAGATAGATAGATAGATAGATAGATAGATAGATAGATAGATAGATAGATAGATAGGTGGGTAGGTGGGTAGGTGGATGGATGGATGGATGGATGGATGGATGGATGGATGGATAGATAGATAGATAGATAGATAGATAGATAGGTGGGTAGGTGGGTAGGTGGATGGATGGATGGATAGATAGATAGATAGATAGATAGATAGATAGATAGATAGATAGATAGATGGGTAGGTGGGTAGGTGGATGGATGGATGGATGGATGGATGGATAGATAGATAGATAGATAGATAGATAGATAGGTAGGTAGGTAGGTGGGTAGATGGATGGATGGATGGATAGATAGATATAAATAGATAGATAGATAGATAGATAGATAGATAGATAGATAGATAGATAGATGATAGATAGATAGATAGATAGATAGATAGATAGATAGATAGATAGATAGATAGATAGATAGATGGGTAGGTGGATGGATGGATGGATGGATGGATAGATAGATAGATAGATAGATAGATAGATAGATAGATAGATAGATAGGTGAGTAGGTGGGTAGGTGGATGGATGGATGGATGGATGGATGGATGGATGGATAGATAGATAGATAGATAGATAGGTGGGTAGGTGGGTAGATGAATGGATGGATAGATGAATGGATGGATGGATGGATAGAGATAGATAGATAGATAGATAGATAGATAGATAGGTGGGTAGGTGGGTGGGTGGATGGATGGATAGATAGATAGATATAAATAGATAGATAGATAGATAGATAGATGGGTAGGTGGGTAGGTGGGTAGGTGGATGGATGGATGGATGGATGGATGGATGGATAGATAGATATAAATAGATAGATAGATAGATAGATAGATAGATAGATGGGTAGGTGGGTAGGTGGATGGATGGATGGATGGATGGATAGATAGATAGATAGATAGATAGATAGATAGGTGAGTAGGTGGGTAGGTGGATGGATGGATGGATGGATGGATGGATAGATAGATAGATAGATGGGTAGGTGGGTAGGTGGGTAGATGGATGGATAGATGAATGGATGGATGGATGGATAGAGATAGATAGATAGAGATAGGTGGGTAGGTGGGTGGGTGGATGAATGGATAGATAGATAGATATAAATAGATAGATAGCTAGATAGATAGCTAGATAGCTAGATAGCTAGATGGGTAGGTGGGTGGGTGGATGGATGGATGGATGGATGGATGGATGGATGGATGGATAGATAGATAGATAGATAGATAGATAGATAGATAGGTAGGAAGGTGGATAGGTGGGTAGGTGGATAGGTGGGTAGATGGGTAGATGTATGCATGTATGTATGTATGTATGTATGGATAGATAGATGGATGGATGGAAGGAAGGAAAGATAGACAGATATACGGATAGACAGACGGACAGATGGATGGATGAATAGATAGATAGATACAATACTGTGAACTCTACATAGGTGTTAGGAAGGGCATCCAGCCAATAAATGCTCAGCTCCACCCAGTTGCCCTGACTTACCCTGAATTAAGGGACTACAGGATTGTAAAAAGAAAAGAAAAAAAATAGAACGATAAGAAATGCTGATTAAGATTGGATGAAACAGTCCTTGGACACAAAGATGGGCCACATATAAATGTAATAAATAAATAAAATAAATAAATAACCACAGATTTTATTAGCTCCTTCTCCTTCATTTCTTTGGGCACAGAAGATGATGAAATGGCTTTTCTAGAGAAGGAAAAATTTATTCGGCCACTGTTAGCGCTGACAGCAATTCCTTCCGTGTTATCTTCCTTTCAGATTTAACAGAAGCCTAGGAAATCCGGGAGGCTATGAACAGAGGACCTTACAGTGAAAGGATATTCACGTGTTTTGGTCATTTTCTTACCAAGTAGATGCAAAAAACAATCTCCCGTGAAAATGTTTGTGTAATTTCCTTCCCTGAAAATAGAAATGAAAGGAATTTCTCTGCCTGGTGATTGAACCCCTTAATGCAGAAGCTCAGGATAGTTTACAGATTTAAATCGTTTTGGGAAGGGTTGGTTTGGATGGCTCGGGACCTAGCTATCTGCGGGATCGGATCCTGCCTCATACATCCTCACGACCGATTCGCTCCCACAGAGAGGGACTTCTCCGGGTGCCGTCCACTAGACTCTGTCAGCGGGCGACGTCCAGGGGAAGGGCTCTCTCTGTGGCGGGCCCGGCCCTCTGGAACGACCTTCCCCCCGATATTAGGACGACCACGGACCTCCGCTCCTTCCGTCTCAAATTAAAAACTCATTTCTTCTGCCTGGCCGGCCTAGGATAGTCTCTCTGTCTTTGGGGTTTTATTGGGGTTTTGTAATATTGCTTAGTTTTAATGGGAATTTTAGCGCAGGTTTGGATTTAATTTATTTTTAATGAAATGTTTATATGTATTTATTGTTTTACTGTGCCTGTGCACCGCCCCGAGTCCCTGTGGGGAGAGGGCGCGGTTTAGAAATATTAAAATTATTATTATTATTATTATTATTATTATTATTATTATTATTATTATTATTATTATTATTATTATTATTATTATTATTATTATTATTATTATTATTATTATTATTATTATTATTATGTCCTTTTCAAGATATACTTGATTCCACTGCAGCATCCACGATGATAACAATCAATGAGGTCTCACTTTAATCATTATCATTGAGTACCTGGATGGACCCAAAACAATTAACCAGTTCACAAAAGAGAAGAGAACCTCTAGAAGAATCTCTTTGCTCCTTGAGATTTTTGCACTCAAGGTGCTTCTGGATTGAAAGCATTAGCCAGTGATATTATTGTCGCCCTAAGGATGCCCAATTGGGGGGGAACGATGCAGTGGTGGGTTTCAAACTTTTTTAGAACCTCTTCTGTAGGTGTGGCCTGCTTTGTGGGAGTGGCTTGCAGGCCATGTAACTGAGTGGGAGTGGCTTGGCAGTTATGTGATTGGGTGGGCATGGCCAATTTGTAAAATGTGGTGAAACTCACTTAACAACACTCTTGCTTAGCAACCAAAATGTTGGCTCAGGAACTCTGGCATTTAAAGCATGCAAGTCTTAAAGCTGTCAAGTTACAAGACCCTTGCACCCCTCACCCTTTAGAAAAAAAACACCCCAGGGGTGTTCAAACCTGACAGCTTAAAGACTTGTGGACTTCAACTCCCAGAATTCCTCATCTCGCTCTTCATCTTGATGATGTGGAGATGGGTGGGGGAGGGAGCTGGAACTGGTTCTAAACAACCCTGTAGATTTGTGGAACCTCTTCTATAGAAGACCCTAGAACTGGCAGGAACCCACCCCTGGATGGATGAGCGCTCAACCCTGCCTCACTGCACCTCTCGGGTGTATTCAGAAATGTTGGTATTCAGAATTTTGGTATTCAAAAAAGGGGTGGTATTCAGAGAACTAGCTGGTGTTATTCAAAAGTTTCACCAACCGGGGCTCTGCCAGCTTGCTGGGTGGGTGTGGTCATGGTGGGTGTGAACTACTCAGCCTCCTGCACTATGGTGTGTGTGTTTGTGTTTTCGCCCTCCCCAGGCTCCAGAGGCTTTCCTTGAGCCTCCAGGAGGGAGAAAACAGTCTCCCCTGGGCTCCAGAGACCCTCCAGAGGCTGGAAATTGGCTCGTTTCCGGACTTCCGGAACCTCTGGTAGGCCTCTTTTTTGCCCTCTCAGAGCCTCTATGCAGACCCTGCACTTACCTGGCATCGAATTGGGCCACATGGAGACTCCTGGGAGGAGCGGTGTGGGGTGGGCGGGGCCAGCCAGTCCTAGCAATTACCGGTTCGGTGAACCAGATGTAAAATTAGCATCCGATTCACCCAAACTCATCCGAACCGGCTGAATCCCACCCCTGAACACAAGTTGCTAACTTCCTGCCCAGCATTCCAACCATTCAAATCATGTGCTCCTGCTCTTTGAGAAGAAAATTTAGGATAATCTGGAAATAATTTGTTAAGGTGATCCCAATGTAGCTCTTCTTTAAAGACGTGATTGAATACCAAGCAAATTCTCAGAAGGTACATGATGCGACTCACTAACACAATCCATTATTTATCATTCCTATAGAGATGCATTTTTCATGTATGCTAACAGGGTGGTTGATTGGATTTTACTCATTAAGTGGGCAGAGTCAAAAGGAGTCTTACAAACTGCTGTTCAAGTTAATTGTGGACTACTGTAATACTTGCAAGCTGAAAATTAAAGTTTTAAAATTGTTGCCTATATCAGTCATTAAGCTAAAATCAATCTGTTTAGTGTATTCAGCATAAAGGCCTGTTTGTTTGTGTGTGAATTAACTTTGAATTTATTAACCGCTCCCTCTCCCCACAGGGTCCATGTGTGTATGGTTTGTAGTATGTGTACATGTGGGAGGGCAGATCTGGCTTGCTAGTTTTGCTTTGTTAGAAATAACCCCTGTGCAAAAAGGAAGCTTTTACTACACAATCTGTATTTATTTAATCACATTTTGACAGATGGCTTATGTATAAAAACAATATATGTAAGCCAAACTTAATTGTCTGGAAGAGCAGAATACCAACTGTGAACAAACCATGACAATAGTGAGGGAAGGGGCTATCTTGGTTTTTTTTTTTTTAATTTTCTCTTTTTTCTGGTTATTCTTTGCAGGAGAGAGGGAGGAATTGAGATGTTTGATCATAAAATCATAAAATACAAAGACAGTATAATTTTTTAGAGTTGGGAATATCTTCAACTTATGACCACAATTGGACCCAGAATTTATGTTGCTAAGTGAGAAATTTGTTAAGTGAGATTTGCCCCATTTTGCAACTTTTCTTGGCACATTTGTTAAGTGAATCACTGCAGTTGTTGTATTAGTAACACAGTTGTTAAGTGAATGTGGCTTCCCCATTGTCTTTGCTTGTCAGAAGGCTGCAAAAGATGATCACATGACCTTGGAACACTATAGCCATCATAAATATGAACCAGTTGTCAAGCATTTCAAGAAACTGTATTTTTCGGAGTATAAGACACACCAGAATATAAGACGCACCAAGATTTTGAAGAGGCAAATTAAAAAAAAGTTTTTGCACTCTGCAGACCTCCCAAAAATGGCCTGTTTTTCACAAAAATGGGCCCATTTTCCACAAAAATGGGTCCGTTTTTCATTTTTAAAAAAAGGGCATGCATAGCCTTTAGGAGACTTATAGAGTGCTCCTGCAGGCTGGGAGGCGAAAAATGAGCAAAAAACAGCCTGTTTTTTGCAAAAGCGACCCGTTTTTTGTCAAAAAAAGGGCATGCATAGCCTTTAGGAGGCTTATAGAGTGCTCCTGGGGGCTGAGGGGGGAGGGCAAAAATCAAGCAAAAAACAGCCAGTTTTTCACTCATTTCTGCCCTCCCCATCCCCCAGGAGCACTCTGGAAGCCTCCTAAAGGCTATGCACAGCCATTTTGGTGAAGGGAACGGGGTTTTGGGAGGCCAAAAATGTGTATAAGACGAACCCAGATTTTCACCCTCTTTTTTGAGGGAAAAAGATGCATCTTATACTCTGAAAAATACGGTAAAGCACATGACCATGGGGATGCTGCAATAGTCATAAGTGTGAAAAATGGTCCTAAATCACTTTTTTTAGTGTCATTGTAACTTTGAACGGTCACTAAATGAACTGTTGTACTGTAAGTCAAGGACTACCTGTACGGCTTTCTTTACAGTGTGCTTTGGACTAATTTTTTTTCTAGATAATAAGAGGAGAGGCTTCCGGTTCCGGCTCCAGCGGCGACGGGCGAGCCTAGTGCTCGCTCGCCGCTTTGTTTCTTTTTCTGCCCCCCCCGCGGGGGCGAGACGTTCCGGCTTGGAGGTCTCCCGTAGGGTCGGCTCAGCGGGGACGTTCCTCTTCACGGCGGTGGGGAGAGCGGTCCCTTCCGCGACCTAGGTGAGAGAGAACATGCTGCGGGGGGTTCTCCCTTCGCCAACGGTCGTCGGCGCCATTCACATCAATGAAGAGGGCTGATCGGATCGGTCGGAAGGCTTTCCGAGGCTCCAGCTGCGAGGGGAGAGTGAGTTTTTAAAAAAACTTTTTCTTTCGCTGTCAGCCAGGCTGAATGGACTGGGAGGGGGGTGTTTGTTTCCAAAAAAAACCCCTCGGACTTAAGCAGCACTTTAAAATGGCTTCTCGTGGAGAGAAAGCGGAAATCTTTAATCCTGACTGTTTGTTACAAGGGAAAGTAGTCTGCGGCTATTTGCAACAATGTTTCTAGGTCTGGCTGATACAATTTCTTTCACTACTCTCTCCTGCGGGCTCTAAGCTGGGCGGTGGAAAGTGGCCTCTGTTCCTGATTGACTATTTTGTTTATGGAAAATTTCCAGCGTCTCTTTGCAATCTGGACTATCTCTGGCTTTTAATGAAGAATTTTTTTCTTTTGGATTTGTGATTTCTTTTCTGGAGTACCTTCGTTATCACACCTATTGAGTTGGAAAATTGTTTCTCTCTTGGTTCCTGCATTTTACAACGTTACAACCTTGATCAGAACTTTTGGCTCCCGGTCAGTCTCACCAACCCCACCCTGAAAACGCCATTTTAGTGGCACTGACTTTAACAGTTAATCATGGCTCAAGAAACAGCACTGACAAGTTTAGAACAAAGGATGGCTTCTCTTGAAACTGTTATACAAACTTTGGTACAAGAAATTCAGGCCCAGAGGGCAGAAAACATCAACTTCAAGAAGGAGTTATTGGACACACGGAAGCAAGTGCTGGAAAACACACAGAAGAATGAAGAATTGGAAGGGAGGTTGGCGGGGGTTAAGGGAGAGATTAAAAATGTTACTAAAGAGGTTGGGGAAACAAATGGGCATGTGTCTAGGATTGATATGGAAAGAATGACATATTTTTTGAGATTTCAGAATGTTCCTGAGGAATCTGGTGAATGCCTCCCTGATCTTATGAGCACGATTTTAGCAGACTATTTACAAAAACCTAAGGATGAGATCAGGGGGGACATTGACCTAGCCTATAGAATTAACTCAGCATATGCCAGGATAAATGAAGTGCCTAGAGAGATACATGTGAAATTTGTTAGAAGGTCAACCAGAGAGGAAATCCTGAAACTGCAGAGAGAAAGTCCATTAATCTATCAACAAAAAACGGTTGCTATCTTGAAGCAGATCCCTAGAAAGATTAGAGATGCAAGGAGGAAATTTTCCTTCTTGTCTAAAACATTGTTTGATCATGGGATTTGGTTCAAGTGGGTGACACCCGAAGGGATGCTGGTGTTCTGGGAAGGAGGAAGAGTGAGGATTAAAACAGTTGCTGAGGCAGAAGCCTTTCTTAAAAAACATTCCTCTATCCTGGGGGAAGATCCAGGGGGGACGGAGGGGGCCACGGCCCCGCCCACTGGGAGCCAGGGAGGAGAAAAAGAAGATACAATTGCCAAGAGACTTAGATCGAAAAAATAACTTTGCCTTGATTTTTCTTTTGATTAATTTTGCATAATATTTGTATCTGGATTTTTTGTAAATGTCTGACAGCATAGAACTGAGAATTTAGGTATATGTACTTGCTTTCACTTTGTAGTGTTATGAAAAATGTTTTTTTTATTCTTTTTTTTATTGTGTATTTTGAGGTCTCGGAAGGGCCGACGACTCTGACGTGAATGCTCTCAAAATTTCTTTGTATCCCTTACCCCACCCTATAGAAAAAATGTAAAACCAATAAAACTTTTTCAATATAAAAAAAAATAAGAGGAGAAACTAAGCAACACACTCACGAGTCAACATTTAAAACAGTTCAATTATCACTTGCATGGAAGATGTCCAAGGATGAGTGTTTTAGCCCCAATCCACAGGCAGCCGCTTTTACGACAAACTATTTTTGTGTTCAAGGAGAACACAAGGCCCCTGGATTGAGTCTGAAAGGTGAAAGGGGAAGCAGTGTGCTCCGTCCCAAAAATTGGGTAGACCAGGTTGTCCTGACAGACTGGTCTCACTGGAAAAAAAAACACTTAATCTCCCTCCTGGTACAGCTGACAAAGCAAGGAGAGCCTGTGGCTTAGAGGTTAATACATCTACTTAATATGCAAGTAGCCAGGGTTTCAATCCCTGAATGGTATGGCTAGCTGATGACAGCTAATTAGTTTGAAATAGATCTATACTAGTCTCCCTTTATGTCTTTGTCGGTAAAATATCAAATTCTGCCCAAGGATGGTTCCTCAATCCTATGTCAAATAATTGTGAAACCCTGAGATCATAAGTCCGCCTTGTCTTTTTTTAACATAGATCTCAGAGCCATGGACATAACGTGCCAAGAAAAAACAAACATATTTCACTGATGGTATTGCCTAGTTGGGTAATGAAACTCAGTGTATTGAGAATTAATGACTGGAAGAAACATGGCAACAAGATCAGCCAATGAGGGTTGTTTGGAAACTGAAAAAGTATTTGCTGTGTGAGCAACAGGGAGACAGCAAGGAGCCTGGGTGCAACTTAGCTTTGTAGCTCTGAGTCTGTGCTGAACTCTAAACTAGTCTGCTGCTCGAAACGGAAACTGTTCTCTCCTCTGCCTGTGTTTGCTTATACTTGCTACCGCGTTGGAAAAACCTGCTTTTGGTATTGTATATTTACTTCATGTGTTATATAATATATAAAGAGAAGTTAACGAATCCTGCTGAATCAGTTACCTGTGTGTGCTTTCTGGCCCACAAGCAGAGAACAAGGTTGCTACCTGGCCCCCCTTCCCTCAGTCTCCGCATTGCTACCTGCCAACACAGAGCAGACTGCGGAGAGTGCCATAAGCCCAGAGAACCAGTTCGGGGGCATGGCCAGCCTGGGTCACTGCCAGTCTGCCAAGTTACTACCAATTCAGCCAAACCAGTCCGAACCAATAGGAACCCACCTCTGGGGCAGACTTAAAAGAATGTTTACCAAAGATAATAGGTTGGTTGGCACTCCAGGATTGTGGCGTTGAAAAAGAAAACAAGGGACACCAGAAGGGACTGTTGGTTTTCTCCAACACAAAGTGTTTACTGTGTTTACTTCTAGATAAGATGCCATATCATTAGGAAGCGCTTGCTCAGCCAGGCATGAGGTTAGCAAAATAACATGCCGCTTGCCAGGGGTTTGACATAGACATGCCTGGCAAAGCTTTCAGTGTCATTTTTAAAAAGCCAGATTGTTTCTGTTTGGGAGGGGGGGAAAAAGAATGCATTTTTTAAAAAGAAAAACACAAACAACATAAGGAACTCAAAATATGCCAAGTATCATCATTGCCTAAATGACAAGTGACTACCTGCTGCCTTTGAATAAGTGTCAATCATGCGTTTGGCTTTTGCCTTATTATTCTGTGCTCAATTCTAAAATAATTGGGAAGGGTTTTCGGACCGCCTGTAAACACAGGACCGTCTGGTAAATATTAAAACCAGCTCTCTCTTATTTCAGGCTTCCCACATAATGCTCTTTTAATTGCTTTTATGAATAGCAGATTCATTATGTTCACATGAGGTCCAAAGTAGTTTTCTGAAGCATTTTAACAACCTGCACAGCCTTAACATATATCCGGTGTATATTCCTACCATTGGTCATTGGCAATAGCATTGCTACCTCACGTCAGTATTGTCACATATCCTTCACAGGGCTAACTTTGAAAACCTTTCAGAAAATAAAATCGGTCCAAATTTGGCCTATCTGTTAACTGGCACTGCTATATGATGTCTGTGCTTCCAGACATTAGCTGCCATTCAAAGTGCAGATTTTAACTCATAACGCCAACATGGCTTGGCTTCTAGATATCTTCAGGACAGCCTCCTTGAATTCGACTCAAAATTGACCCACCTGGAACATATTCTCTATCAAATTCTATTCCCAATGCCAGAAGTGATCTGGGATTGAAGTCAACTTTTGTGACTTCTATACTCTGGAAATACCTCTCCCTTAAGGCAACATAGTACCTACCACGATGGCCTACCTGTTAAGTCCTCGGATTTACGATGCTGTCAAAAGCCAGAGACCCCTGCAGGACACCCCTGATTGGCTAAGACATGAGCAGCCTTTCAGCGGGAAAATGCAGCCTTCTGATTGGTTCAGTCGTCTGACAGCTATTATATAAAGAGCTGTCAGATGGCCACTGTTGTTTGCACCGGTTCGGGAGTTGCCTTGCACTTTGCGCTGTTAGCTGTTACAATAAAGGCTGTTTGTTACCGCAACCTGCCTCGTCTCAGTTCCTGCGTGCCTACTTCTCCATACAGAGAAGTTAATGAAACCTGAGTTATATTGGAGAGTCTTTGTAGAATGATAAGTTGAAGCCATCCAGGGGTGGGATCCTATTGGTTTAACAACCGGTTCACTGAGCGTACGCTTCGCACAGTTTAAAGAGAAATCACCTTCCGCATTACTGCTTGGGAAGAAAACCGATGAGGTGTGGCAATAAACTCTGCTGTACCTACCAGCTGGGCTTCAGAGAAGAGAATATAGGTGAGTATATCCAGTAAGGGGCGCCAATTGCGCCCCTTACTGGACCGGGATGCCCTGCGCACAGTCACTCAAGCACTCGTGACGTCTCGACTCGACTACTGTAATGCTCTCTACATGGGGCTTCCCTTGAGGTGCACTTGAAAACTGCAGTTAGTCCAGAATGCAGCCGCGCGGGTGATTACGGGAGCGCCTAGACACTCCCATATAACACTGATCCTGCGCGAGCTGCATTGGCTTCCTGTGGTCTTTCGGGTGTGCTTCAAGGTTCTGACGACCATCTTCAAAGCGCTCCATGGCTCGGGACCTAGTTACATGCGAGACCGTCTCCTGCCCCATACATCCCTAAGACCAATACGCTCCCACAGAGAGGGCCTTCTCAGGGTGCCGTCAGCCGGACAATGCCGACTGGCGACACTCAGGGGGAGAGCCTTCTCTGTGTCGGGCCCAGCCCTTTGGAACGACTTACCCCCTGAACTTCGCACCATCTCCGACCTCTGCCTCTTCCGCAAGTGCTTAAAGACACATTTGTTCCATCTAGCCGGCCTAGCGTAACCTCCAAAATGACTTTTAGATAGTTTTAAATTTTGGGAATTTTAATCTGGTTTTAGCGCAGGGTTTTTTATCAAATAAGTTTTTTAAAAAAATTTATGTGTTTTTGTATGTATTTTAATATTCCTGTGCACCGCCCTGGGTCCGTTTGGAGAAGGGCGGGGTATAAATGTAATTTAAAAAAAAAGTATAGGGCAAGGGCAGGAGGGCGGGGCCAGCCGATAGTCGGAACTACCGGTTCGGCCGAACCGATCGGAGCAAGTAGCATCCCACCCCTGAAGCCATCTCTATTTAGAGCTAGTCACTTAAATGAGGGCCGCATCAGGGTTGTGTTTGACCTCGAAGGGCCAGGGGGCATGTGGGGTATGGCCATGGTGGGTGTGACATGGGACCTGTGGTGGATATGACTTCCCTGAGACCCACTCTCACTCTCATTATGCCCTTCCTTCCTTCTCTTCTTTTTCCTTCCCTCTTCCTTCTCCTTTCTTCCCTTCTTTCCTTATTTTTCCTTCCTGGCTTTCTTCCCATCTTCCCTTCTTTTTCTTTGTCTTTTCTCTTTCCCCTTTTCCTTTCCTGTCCCTTCTTGAAGGCTCAAATGCAAAAGGGGAAACATTTCTCCTTTTGTTTTGTTTTTAGTTTGTTTTGATAGCCCTCTGCCAGTGAAAACAGAGCCCGGGAGGGGACATGTCCCCCCCGCTCCATTTTTACTGGCAGATGGCTGCAGAAGGTCGTCCTGACTGAAAATGGGGTGTGGGATGGAGCGCACAGCCCTCCCATGCTCCATTTTCATTGGCAGACACACCGCGGGTCTTGAGTTTGACACCCCTGATCTAGACCCTCAGTAAATTACCTGGAAGATCTCAAGCAGCTGAGGAGACTGTCTCAACATTTTTGTTAGATTATTCAGGCATTTGGAAGAGCGATATCACTTGTATTCCTGATAGAGAAATGCTACAGCCAAGAGCAGAGGTTCTTGATATTATTTGACTCCCAGAAACTACGACTCCATTGCCAGTTGGCTGCTATGTCCAAATGCTACCAATTGTAATTTTTAATGTAACAAGAGTGGCACATGATTAAATATATGATGGGAGAATAATCAGATCAACCAGCTTTAATTAAATTTCAATGGAATGAATAGAATTTATTGTCCATCGCTGCCTCTGGCACATCATTCAAAGTCAAACATTGCCATGGATAACGTGCCGTTGCAGAAGCCTCAGAGCTGAATGGACTGGATTTCTTGCTCTGTTGAGCAAAGCCCTGGACAGACACTCCAGAGAGGTTCTCTAGCTGCATTTCTAATATGACCATGTACACCAGAGTTCTTGTCAAGCCCAACATCTTGCTTTTGGTTGTTGAGGTTGCTTAGTGTAACCTTTGCATGTTCCCAGCCACTGAAGGTTGGCAGATGTTCAGTTCAAATACTTGATTGCTCATTGATTTCTCTGTCTGTCTGTCTCTCTGTCTGTCTCCCTTCCCCTTCTCTCTGTGTCTATCTCTGTCTCTCTGTCTCTGTCTGTCTGTCTCTGTCTCCATCTCTGTCTCTCTCCATCTCCACCTCTCTCCTTCTCTGTCTCTCTCTCTGTCTGTCTGTCTCTCCATCTCTCTCCGTCTCCATCTCGCTCTCTCTCTGTCTCCATCTCCGTCTCTCTCCATCTCCATCTCTCTCTGTCTCTGTCTTGGTCTGTGTGTGTGTGTGTCTGTCTGTCTGTCTCCATCTCTGACTGTCTGTCTCTCTCCATCTCCGCCTCTCTCCCTCTCTGTCTCTATCTATCTGTCTGTCTCTCCATCTCTCTCTCTGTGTCACCATCTCCATCTCTCTCCATCTCTGCCTCTCTCCGTCTCTGACTTGGTCTGTGTGTGTGTGTGTGTGTGTGTGTGTGTGTGTCTGTCTGTCTCTCCCTGTCTGTCTGCCTCTCTCCATCTCTGTCTCTGTCTCTGTTTCTCTGTGTGTCTCTATGTCTCTGTCTCTGACTCTCACTCTTTCTCTGTGTGTACCTTTGATTCAATTTTTGACTCCTAGCAACTGCCAGGACTAGACCCTGCAGTTTTCTTGGCAACGTTTTTCAGAAGTGATTTGCCCTTGCCTTCTTCCTAGAAGAAGCCCTCTCTCCGAGAGAGTGACTTTCTCTAGTCGCTCTAGGCGGAACTAGAACTTACGGTTACCCAATTTCTAGTCTGATTCTTTAACCATCACATCAAACTTGTTCTGCAGTGCTTCCTCTTGAGTGGCAAAAAGTACTTTGAATGGCATGGGGGCAATTTATGTAGCATTAATCTGCAGCTGAATCTTTTCTTTGGATTATAGTATATGCATCTTGCAAGTGCTCGGAGGAATAACAGGACCATAGTTTTTTGACATGATCATTGAGGTTTATTCTCTGTTTTCAAACTTGCATAGGTCTGAACTATCTTCCCGACCATGCATATTGTTTTAAAAAGATAGAATTATTTGCCTTTTGGCAAGGGGATGTGAAGGAAGAGTTGGGAATTACATGCACCTTCAATCCCACTCCCCATATCTAAAAACAAATTAACATTTGGTGATGTGGTTATTTTAATTTATAATGGGAATGGTGTCTTCTTTAAAATCTTGATGCAATTTAGAAGCTATCTTTTTGGGAGACAATGGTTCAGATCTCTTTGGGGCCAGGCGGATCCTACTGATGTGAAATTATTTGTTGAGGTTTTCAGAAAATGTTGCTAAATAACTTAAGATTGGGACAGTTGTCACCTTAAACAGATACAGAATTCACATGTAGCAGAGATGATGGCCCCACTTAAATACCGTATTGTTCCATTTATAAGGCACTACTTTTTCTTTAAAATATTTATTTGAAAATGGAGGGGTGTCTTATACACAGGCGGCCGAGAGGAGAAGGCAGTACATGCCGGATGAGCCTCTATCTTATATGCAGCTCTATCATTCCTGTCTATGGTAGTTGTTTCCTGTATCACGTTGCCACTCTAGGTTTCATCTCTATTGTTCCTGTTCATTTCCTGTTCTTGTTGCATTACTCACTCTAATAGGATGGCTTCTGCATAGTGATGGCTTATAGGTGGAGGTGGGTTCCTACCAGTTCAGATCAGTTCGACTGAGTAGGCAGTAACTTGGCCTACCATACCCCCAAACCAGTTCTATCAGATGGTGCCGCAGGCAACATCATCTTGTTTTTTGCATCTGCGCATGCGCAGAAGCATTTTTCAATATTGCGCATGCACACATAGTTTCCATCAAGTGCACGCATGTGTGTCCCTGAGTGAATTGGCAGTGGCAGCAGCCAAAACCCACCCCTGATTAAAATGTGCTTACTACAAGAAATTACATGAAACATGGGGGCGTCTTATATACATAGAGGCATCTTATAGATGGAAAAATACAGTTAATTACCCTCTCAAATACTTTCCCCCAAATAATCTGCATTTACTTTGGTTCTGGACATGGACAAACGCAACCACATGATTTAGCATCTGACAGGACATAAGATAAAAGTCAATAAAAAGAGAATAATTTATTAAAAAGATCTAATGTTACAAGAACAGTACACAGGAACCAGGATTTTACTGTGTCTTTCACATAGTATATACCATTATATATAGTAAATATATACAAGTTGTATACAAGTTTTCTAACATTTTTGAGTTGGATCTTGTTTTTGGTTTCTAAGCCAAGATTGTGTCTTTTTCTCCTTTCCAATCACTTTCAGTTATTAGGACATTATACAAAAATACAGTCTTTCTTGTTATGTTGGACTGTTTTGTTACACAGTAATCCAAAGAAACTTTAATAAATGAATGAATTCATATTTGCAGTCAACAAACCCACCGTGACAATATTATCAACAAATTAGGATCAGGGGATAGAGATGTTGTCTTTGATAAAGTAATAAATATGGTAATATGGCAATAACTAAAAAGATATTGTTGCTTATTCATAGGCTGTAGATGCAAAATCTAGCTTCTGTCCAGGCATATCATATACCTGCCTAACTTAGTAGTGACCCTACGTGAGGCTGACTTCAGGGCCATTGAATAAATCATGGCCATTCGGTTGTATCCTGTTAACTAAGGCAGGGGTCTGCAAAGTTGGCTCTTTGAAGACCGGTGGACTTCAACTCCCAGAATTCTCCAGCCAGCATAGCTGGCTGGGGAATTCTGGGAGTTGAAGTCCACCGGTCTTCAAAGAGCCAACTTTGCAGACCCCTGAACTAAGGTAACTTGTACTGCTCTGCTTGTGGTAGTCTGCTGCAGTAGATCTTAACTAATGACAGAAATCCAAAATATTATTGGTCATGAACAGGGATGCAGTAAGCGTGTGAATTCACATTGATGAAATGCCAAACATGCCTATCAAGGATGCTAGTTCTAGTCAAAGAGCTTTTCTTTTCAACATGCCACTCACCATTATCCTGAAAAATAAAAACAGAAAACACGGGACTGATCGCGATGGGGAATCTCTAGTGTGGTGTCATTAGGAGGTGATTTATGGGCAGAGGCCATAAGACTCTAAAGAGCAGAAAAGGTGGCGACTGCTGAAATGTAACATGGCTGAAGCAAGCCCTAGATAGCTTGACTTGATTGTACTGAGACCTATTAAGATCGCAGGGGGGTCAAATTGGCGGGCCACAGACCAGATGCGTCACACATAGACCACGCCCACCTCAGCTCCATGAAGGCAAAAATGTCGCGATATGTCATATGACATCAAGGTGACGCAGCAAGTTTGACACCTGTGATCTAGAGTCAAACGCTGGAAATCAGTGGAACTTGTTACTTTTGTTTAACTTAACTGATTTCAACGGCTCCAGTTTTCATTTGGATTTGATGACATGTTTTTTATCTAAAGAACCCTCTTTCTATATTCAAATTCATTGTCTAAAATGAATTAATTTACTGGCAAGTTAAGGGACTTCTTTTAAATATTATTTGGAAAAAAAAACCCTCCACAAATTCATATATGATAAAGTCTTTATGCTGATAGTAATGAAATATTTTGAGCTAAAGAGGAATAATGTTGATATGGACAGTTCTTCCATGTGCTGCTTTATACTGCTACCGATGACTGTTCAGCCTATTTTCAGAATACTCTTCTAAATGCAACTTCTAAGTGAAAAGCTACATAATACAGGCAAGCTTCACTGCTAAACACTAAGAAGAATGGAAAGCTGTAGCCCATCAATAATTAGCAACAAAGTTGAGAAGGTATATAGATATAGTGGTCGCAGGCTTCCCCACTATAGTTTGCATTTTCCAATCAAATTGTAGAATTGGTCACTCTATGTGCATCTCCATGTAAATGTTACAACGTGTAGATTTTAGTCATGTGTAAGTTACTAACATAGCCCTGGTTTTATGGTTATGTTTAAGTAAGGCACTGGTTATGATACCTAGTTGGGTAATGGATGAAAACAACCAACCAAAGTCAGAGAGTATCAAATACTCCAAAGTCCAACCCTGAGTAAAAATATTCTCATGTTGGTAATGGTTAAGTGACCGCTACATGTTGGGAAGGATGCAATAAGATCTAGGATTTTCTAATAATCTCATCAGAAATCTAGTATAACCTAATAACTTCTGGCTTTGTCATCCACCAATCCCATCTGACAGTTTTGAGAGGCTCTAAATGAAAATCTAATTTTCATTGTAGGAGTGGTAAGCTTCTGATATACTTTGATGACATTTCTCCTTTCATATTTTTAAAGTCACAACTGGTTCAACATCAGAAATGGTAAGAGGGATTTTGACATCCTACTGGGAGTAAGTAGGAGCCAACAATGTGCCGCAGCTGCCAAAAAAGCCAATGCAGTCCTAGGCTGCATCAAAAGAGGGATAGTATCGAGATGACATCATTGATAAGACCACACTTGGAATATTGTGTCTGATTTTGATCACCATGATACAAAAAAGATGTTGAGATTCTAGCAAGAGTGCAGAAAAGATCAACAAAGAAGATTAAGGGACTGGGGGGGGGGGTGTTAAACAGTCTCGCCCATCAAAGAGAAAGTTTAGGGATGATAACAGTCTTCCAATATTTGAGAGTTTGTCACAGAGACAAGGTGGTCTACCTCTTATCTTAAGCACCTGAGGGCAGGGTAAGAAGTAACAGGTGGAAAGTTATCCCAGGAGAAAACCAAGCTAGAACTAAGGAGAAATTTTCTGGCACTGAGAACAATTAATCAGTGGAATGGCTTGTCTCCAGAAATGGGGGGCGCTCCATCACTGGGAGGTTTTATGACCGAACGATCATGGTACAGGTCTCTTGCTTGAGCAGAGTTTAGACTAAAAGTCACCCATAGTCCCTTCCAACTCTATTATTTTGCATTCTGTATTCAAAAGCAAATTCTAGTAAGAGTGGAATGTGCTGTCAATACAAATTATTGGTTATGCAAAGCCAAGTCTCTGTGCCTGTGAGCATTTTCCACAACCTGCATTGGGAAAACATTTCTCTTCTAAAGTAAATTTATTTTACTAGTTTAACACCATAGGGTTCTCCCCCATCTTGTGCCCCTCTGTCTCTTGAAATAGGATGGTTGAAGATAATAGTAAGCAAAGGACGGGAAGACCACTGTTAAAAACAAACAAACCTCAGGGTGCAAATATTTGGGTTGTGGTTGAGAAAAAGAGAGAGAAAAAGTTTCTTTTAATGTAAAGTTTCATTACAGTACATGTTCTGGAAGAAAGAAAGCATAATGAAGCTACCTCTAGATCTCATAAGTATGGGCAGGGAAGCTTTATATTAGTATTCATTTATTCAAATTCTCTGGCACTATCCATTTTCTCATGAGCCCTTTCCAGCCCCACTGTGATAGAATGCCTTGGTACAGAAGTAGTTGCATAGGAGAAAATGATAAAATAACATGCAGGGGCACAGGGGCAGGAGGCAGGGGCAGCGGAGGAGGAGGAAGAGAAGGAGAAGGAGAAAGGGGAGGCGGTAGAGGAGGAGTACAGAAAGAGGAGGAGGAAGAGAAGGAGGAGAAGGAAAAGGAAGAAATAGAGGAGGAGGAAGAGGAAAAAGGAGGAAGTAGAGGAGAAGAGAAAGAGAAGGAGGAGGAGAAGGAGGAGGAAGAGAAGGAGAAGGAAGAGGAAGAGGGAGAGGAGGAGAAGGAAAAGGAAGAAATGGAGGAGGAGGAGGAGAAAGAGGAGGAAATAGAGGAGAAAGATAAAAAAAAGAAAGAGGAGGAAGAGGAAGAGGAGGAGGGGGAGAAGGAGGAGGAAGAGAAGGAGGAGGAGGAAAAGGAAGAAATGGAGGAGGAGGAAAAAGAGGAGAAGGATAAAAAGAGAAAGAGGAGGAGGAGGAAGAGGAGGAGGAGGAGGAAGAAGAGAAGGAGGAGGAGGAGATGATAAGAACTAAACGTTGATCCAACACTACAGGCTGTTTTGAAGCTATACCTTGGATATGGAAAAGTTAAAGGCTTTGACTCTTAAGCCTGAGAACCATAAAAGCTTTTGCCCAACCAAATCCCTTTTCATTTTTGGACATTAAAAAAAAATGTCCTTGGTTCATTATGAAGGACAATCTAGGCAACACCACATTGTTCCAATCTTGAAATGCTTATTGATACCATTTTGCTAAATCACCAAATATAGACAGTACAGTACCATACAAAAAGGAACTACAAAAATAAAGGTCTAAAGACAGGAAGCTGTTTGAGGAAGGACAGCTTCGTCTCTCTTCATTAGTGTCATACTTGCAGTTAGCAATGGCTGAAGACTCTGATTCAGTGTCCAACAATGATTTCAGGATCACCTGGGCTCCCTTGTCATGTACAGTTATGCTATTAAAAAATAAGCCATTTTTATTTCTCCCTTATTGTAGTGGACAATATCTAGTACAAAATGAGAGGCCTCAGTTTTAGTCTCAGTTCAATATGCTTCAGATTTACTTCGATTTGGAAAAGTGGTTGATGGTGGACATGGAGGATACAAACGGAGAAGCAAACAGAAGAAAAATTACCATACTATACCAAAGATCATAACTATATCATTTTTTTTTCTCTTAAAGCAGGGATGTCCAAACTTAGGAACTTTAAGACTTGTGGACTTCAATTCCCAGAATTCCCCAGCCAGCTATGCTGGCTGGGGAATTCTGGGAGTTGAAGTCCACAAGTCTTAAAGTTCCCAAGTTTGGACATCCCTGTCTTAAAGGCAACATTAGCTACAGTCATTTTTGAAACTGGGTCACATCATGGCATTTTTGTCTTGATAAGTAAAAAAGTAAAACAAAACTCCAAAATCTGAGAAAGGGAGGGGATAATTCACTAGAATCCAAATATTTATATATATATATATATTTTCTTAAAATTGTTAAAATCCTTCACAGCGCAAACAAAATGGATGCACTGTCCCAGTCATTTAGTTTATTAAGGGTATAAGATTTGATGCTAGCTAATATACAAACAATTAAAAAGGTAAATAAAATTGGACGTAATTCCCATTTGTTTACAAAAGTTTATATCAAAGAATCTGCATATTTTCTATTGGGCAAAAACATCCCTCTCCCAAATACGACATTTATGGAAACCAAAGAGAAGACACCTAGTGGATTATTTTTGTGTTTTTCCTTCTATCTTCTTCCTGATTCACTAGATGCATTTCTGGAACATTCCTTTGATAGGTCTGTGGAGATTTTCACTCATCCAGGTCACAATTGTCTCAAAAGGTGCTTTTTCAAAAGGTAAATGGACTATTTTTGTTTTCCTGAGGAAAAAAAGATGTTTTGCTTCTCATCCAAGAACCGATGAAGCTTCTTGGATGAGAAGCGAAACCTCTTTTTCTTCTTCCTCAGGAAAAAAAAACTAGCGCAGTTGCCTTTTGAAAAAGCACTTTTGAGATTCCTTTGATAATTAGGCTTCTGCTTTCTCCGTGGTTGTAGAACTCCATCCGTTGGTGTTATCATGCTAAAGCAACCAGAGAAGTGAGAAAAGTCTTCCATCCTTCACCATGACGTTGAAGGGACCATCAATACCAATAGAAATGTTACAGTTGATGAAGAAGTGGTAAAAGCATTTAGCCTGGATTGAGAATTTGTGACTTTTCCACCTGATGGAATCGAAACAACAGAAGAAGAAAAGAATGAATTACTATAACATTTAGGAAATGGTATTCTGGATCATCAGATTCATTTATTATATTCTTCTGTCTCTGAATCAGACAGATACAGGGTGGTTTAATGAGAACATCAAAATATAGTAACATTACAGAGATGATGTCGGTGTATAAGTATTTATGAACTGGAATAGCCATAGAAACAAGTAAGCCAATGGGAACTGTTTGGTGAGTGAGACACAGGATTTGTTGTATGAGCCATGTGAGATGGCTTGGAGCCTGGGTGTGGCTTACCTTAACTGTTGTGTGTTGTGTGAGAATTCGTTAGTCTTTGCTTGAGAGTACTTGCCAGCGGTGGGGTTCCAAATCTTTTCCTACCTATCTTTTCCTTTTCCTATGAGAGCACGCTTTGCGCTTAGCTCAGTGGAGGCGGGGCAATCTGCATGAATCAGCTGAGCTAAATAGCAAGGGAATATAGGACAAGGAATGCCAGGGGCGGGAGGGCGGGGCCAACCAGAGGTTGTATTTGCTGGTTCTCCAAACTACTCAAAATTTCTGCTGCCAATTCACCAGAACCGGTCTGAACCAGCTGAATACCACTTCTGGTACTTGCTATCTTCCTCTCCCTACCATGTCGCAAGAGCTGCATGGGTATCATATACATGCATCATGTTTTATATTACTGTATATAAAGAAGTTTCTTCTATATAATGAATCCTGCTGAATTGTTTGCTTGTGTGCTGGCTGGACCGCTACAAACTCCGACAGATGAAACTACCAAGCAAAGCAATAATCCACAAAACATAAATATAACAAGACAATAACCCTAGCCACCAGTCCTATGGCTATAGAGACAATAATTACACCATCACTTCCATGGCAAAGATCTGTTCTAATGGCCTTCAACTCTAACTGTCTATGGAGATTCTCAGTCATCCAGCTCCTAGTTGTCTCAAAGGTGCTTCCCCCTCTTCTCATGGCAACTGGACTGATTTTTTTGAGGGGAAAAAAATCTCAATTCTCAGCCAGAATTGCTGAAGCTCCAGCCAAGTTGCCTTTTGAGGGGGGGGGGGGAAGCACCTTTGAGACTTCAACCCTAACATGTCAATATCGAGGTGTGATTCAATGACAGCCTGCGATGAATAGCCTGTGATATAGAACTTGAAACAGAGACACGGGTAGTCCTCGACTTATAACTACAATGGAGCCCAACATTTCTGTGGTTAAGTGAGATATTTGTTAAGTGAGTTTGGCCCCGTTTTACCACCTTTCTTGCCATGGTTGTTAAGTGAATCACTGCAGTTGGTAAGTTAGGGAACAATACAATACAATACAATACAATACAATAGCAGAGTTGGAAGGGACCTTGTAGGTCTTCTAGTCCAACCCCCTGCATGGTCCAACCCCCTGCATGGGCTTATACCATTTCAGACAAATGGCTGTCTAACATCTTTTTAAAGACTTCCAGGGTTGGGGCATTCACAACTGCTGGAGGCAAGCTGTTCCAGAGGTTAATTGTTCTTACTGTTAGGAAATTTCTCCTTAGTTCTAAGTTGCTTCTCTCCTTGGTTAATTTCCACCCATTGCTCCTTGTCCTGCTCCCAGGTGCCTTGGAGAAAAGTTTGACTCCCTCTTCTTTGTGGCACCCTCTGAGATATCGGAACACTGCTATCATGTCTCCCCTGGTCCTTCTCTTCATCAAACTAGACATACCCAGCTCCTGCAGCCGTTCTTCATATGTCTTAGTCTCCAGTCCTCTAATCATCTTGGTTGCTCTTCTCTGCACTCTTTCCAGAGTCTCCACGTCTTTTCTACATCGTGGCGACCAAAACTGTATGCAGTATTCCAAGTGTGGCCTTACCAAGGCACTATACAGTGGCATTAACACTTCACGCGATCTAGTGGTGCTATTTAGCCGGTTCTATCCGGTTTGGGCGAATTGGTAGCAGTGGCGGTGGGAGGCTTTGCCCAGCCACCTGGACATCATCACATCCTGTTTGTGATGCTCTGCACATGCGCGGAAGCACGCGGGCACTCCCATTTGTGAACTGGTAGTGAAGATAAGTTGATTTTACCCCTGGTTAGCAACTCAGTTGTTAAGTGAATCTGGCTTCCCCACTGACTTTGCTTTGTCAGAAGGTCACAAAAAGGGACCACGTGATTTTGGGACTCAGCAACGGTCATCAATACGAACCCAGTTGCCAAATATCTGAACTCTGATCACCTGATCATGGGGATATTGCAAAGTTCTTAACTGTGAATAATGGTCACAAGTCACGTTGTTCAGGGCTGCTGTAACAGCTTTGAACAGTCACTAAATGAACTGTTGTAAGTCGAGGACTAACTGCGCTTCGAATAGCTAAACCAGGGGTGTCAAACTCATGGCCTCTGGGCTGAATGCGTCACGCCACGTCACGTCCAACCCCGGTTTAGTGAAGGGGAAAAAAGTCACGATACGTCACGTGACAACAACGTGACACCTTGAGTTTGACACCCGTGACCTAAACATACTGTATTAACAGTGTATCAAGTCTGATTGGCCATTAGTACAAATACACAGGGAATTCAGTCTGATAGCCCAGCATTTTATAAGGGCGCTAAGAATGGCAGGAGATTAAGGATGTAATTACTGAGAGCCTAATTGTGATAATCGCCTTACCTGAAAAAGATGGTATCCTGATTTGGCTGCTTGGGGTGCCATCTCCTCCTTCACTCACTGCACAGACTTCTATGATGTAGACACCTATGTCAGGGAGAAGCACCACTGCCGATGTTTTCTGTGTTTCAATTACTTGGCTATTGCTGTGTCCTTCTTGCCTAAACAAAACCTGTTGGGGAACAAGGAGAATTGTAGAACTCTAGTATTCAATCAGTATCTAACTCAAATTCAGAAAAACAGTAACAGAAGAAATACTAAGTAATTTAGGATTTATTTGATTTAACGAAGGGTCTCTTTTAGTGACTTCTCCAACAGAATAACAGAGCTGGAAGGGACCACTTCAGGGAAACAATATACAGTAATCCCTCGTTTTTCGCGGCTTCATGTTCCGCGGCTTCAGTGCGTCGCGGGTTTTTCAAAAATACAGAATAGGAAAAAAATGCATTGGTAGGAGGCAAGCGCCCCCTAGTGCTTGCTTTAAACGATGTCCACCAACTCAAGTTTCCGGTATAGATATACAGAATCCTATTTCGCGGTTTTTTCAGTTTCCGCGGAAGGTTCCGGTCCCCATTAACCGCGAAAAACGAGGGATTACTGTACAATATATTCCAGGGATAGCGAACCTTTTCAGCACTGAGTGCCGAAAAGGGAGTGCATGCGCTCATTGCGGAAATGACCGAGAAGAGGAGCTGCTCGGTGTGCATTAGCTTCCGGTTTCCGGTGTGTGCATGCTCACCCAGCAGCTTCTCTTCCAGTTTCTGGCACAAATGCCTGCGCAACGATCAGCTGGCTGGCACTCATGCCAATACGGAAACCGGAAGAGCAGCTCTTCCAGTTTACAGAACTGCCACGCCGCAAAGGCCAGCTGATCCTCGTGCTTCGATGTACGCCAGAAACCCAGAAGCGCAACGTGCAAGGCAACATGGCTCTGCCCCACAACTTCTGTAGGCCGCCCTGGGTCCTAACAAGGAGAAGGGCGGGGTATAAATTTAATTTTAAAAAAAAGAGTTTCCATGATTAATTGTTCTAATTGTCAGGAAATTTCTCCTTAGTTCTAGGTTGGTTTTCTCTTTGATTAATTTCCATCCACACAAAAAAAACCAGCAAAGCATTTGTTGCACCATTGGTTGGCTTATCTTGTCATGCTACACACTATTGTCTATTTTTCCTGTCATAAAAATATATAGGCAGGTTTCACATATGGGCCTATTGAGAACCATAGTTTGCTAAATAAGCCACAACAGGATGTATTCTACTAGATGTATAAGCTAGAAACCATATTTAAAGTTGTAATAGCTTTATTCAACTCCTATTCTATTCTATTCTATTCTATTCTATTCTATTCTATTCTAGTCCAGTCCAGTCCAGTCCATTCCATTCCAATTCCATTCCATTCCATTCTATTTATTCTATTCCACTCCACTCTACTCTACTTTACTCTTTTTGGCTGTTTTGAAACCACACACTTTCCATTTTGGCTGTGGTTTACAGTGTAGAAAGTGGAAAGTCTTGAAAGCAAAAAGAAAATATGGACACAAAGCTGCACATTAAAAAAAAAAAAACCCACCAGTAATTGTGGAATTTATAAAGAGGATTAGAACTGGATTTGTTATTAGGATTATTTTATTCCTTAGCTTGGTTTGGCTGCTGCAGTAATTGCTGTAGTGTTTTTTTGAGCCTAGTTGCTGGGAGATAAAAAGCAAATCCAACAGAAAGAAGAAATAAAATTCCATCACCCATGCACTATTCTCTTTGCCAAAAAAAAAAAGGAGGAGGAGGGGGGAATGTCAATTTTTGCTTTCATGCTTTCTGATAAATCAGGACTCAGGTCTTGAAACATACGGTTGTTATGGATTTGAAAAGTCTACTGCAGTGTTTTTTGAACTTGGCAATTTTGAGATGCGAGACTTCAACTCCCAAAATTCCCCAACCAGCATGCAGAATTCTGAGAATTGAATTCCACGCATATTTAAAACTGAACATATTTAAAAACACTGTTCTAAAGGCAACAATTTGGGATGGGTGCAAGGAGTACATGAGAAACATCCTATATATGTCCCATTTAATTTGGAAAATAAATGTGCTGATGAATATAATATCTTTCTCTCTCTCGATAGTATAGTCTTTATTGTCATTGTACAAAATAAATACAATGAAATTGGTTGTATATCTGCCATCTATTGAACATTACTGAAATAACAGGTGTTAAACAAGAACGGGCAAGAGGCAAAATGAAATAAAAAAGGGAAACCCAAGAGAAGATACATAACCAAATATATCACTTATAATAAATTCTAGTAAGAATGCATTGTAATTCTTCAGTAGAAGTATTGACACCTTCCCCCCCCCCCACCACCTTTTATTGATTTTATATATCCCACCTACTTGAGCCACTAACATTTAGTGGCACAATTTTCCAGGTTTTCAAAAAAGCAAATTAAAAAGCCAAACAGATATGTGTAGTTTCTAAAGGGCTTTTTTCCCTTCAGTATTGCTTAACCAACCTCAGACTCTGAAGCGAAGCGAAGCGAAGCGAAGCAAAGCAAAGCAAAGCAAAGCAAAGCAAAGCAAAGCAAAGCAAAGCAAAGCAAAGCAAAGCAAAGCAAAACAAAGCAAAGCAACAAACAAACTGATTTTTTTAGCTTAATCACCCTATCACCACGATGCCTCTTCGGCCTTAGAAATGAAAGAAAAACAAGGGTCCCAGAAGGAAAAATAAATGTCAGAAAATAAAGGAATAAATCTACCAATAACACTATATATATATATATATCTAGACAGAAAGCCATGAGTTCCGTTGTGTGATTTTTTAAAATATGTGTGTTAATTTTATGAGCTGATCAATAAATAAATCAGGGAGACTATTATAGATCTATTTTGAGCTTTTTAGCTCTCATCAGCTAGCCATACCCTTACTGGGATTTGAACCGGGGCTGTATTGCAAGTCAGGCAAGAGCCTTAGCCATTCAGCCAGCCAGGTTCTCTTATTGCATCAGCTGAGACAGGAGGATAAGTATCTATAATTGTTCCACAACACCCTGTTAGGGGCCCAATTAATGGAGGAAGCATATTGCTTTCCTTTTCTGCCTTTCGGCTCATCACGAGAGACAATTAATATATATATATATATATATTCAAGGAAGTTGAAATTTTGGAAAAGACCCATTTTTTTTGGAAAAAGACGAACAGATGTTTTGAGCACAGATTGCTGGATATCCCCAACACAATCATAACAAATCTCTGTGTTTGCACTTCTGCTCTATAAAGAAAATATTAATTTTAATGGCATTTATGGCATCCCGTGCTTCTGCATTTCCTTAAATCCTACTGCAAATATTGTCAAATTGAAGTGCTGGCATGGCTTTTGCTGCAGTCTGCTCCAATTAATAGCCAGATGGGGTAGTGTTAACAGCATCAAACAGCACATATTGCCCTGTTTATAGTCCCTGGTTGAGGATCAGTCTATGCAAAGTATAGTCACAAATTTCATTCAGTTTTAGTCTCTCCCTCAAGTACAAGTTGCTGCTTTGTTTGAAGTCTGTGATTCAATGAAAAAGCTCTGCATTGGGAGGACAGGATTAGTTAGACGCCGTGACATTGATGGACATGATTAGAACAGAACAGAACAGAACAGAACAGAATAGATAGCAGAGTTGGAAGGGACCTTGGAGGTCTTCTAGTCCAGCCCTCTGCTTAGGCAGGAAACCCTACACCGTTTCAGACAAATGGTTATCCAACATCTTCTTAAAAACTTCCAGTGTTGGAGCATTCACAACTTCTGGAGGCA
Organism: Rhabdophis nuchalis; assembly: GCA_039707465.1. Taxonomy (NCBI): domain Eukaryota; kingdom Metazoa; phylum Chordata; class Lepidosauria; order Squamata; family Natricidae; genus Rhabdophis; species Rhabdophis nuchalis. The sequence goes on from CM077649.1 coordinate 51,840,160, forward strand.
AGTTGTTCCACCGATTAATTGTTCTAACTGTCAGGAAAATTCTCCTTTGTTCTAAGTTGCTTCTCTCCTTGATTAGTTTCCACCCATTGCTTCTTGATCTACCCTCGGGTGCTTTGGGGAATAGATTGATTCCCTCTTCTTTGTGGCAACTCCTGAGATATTTGAACACTGCTATCATGTCTCCCCCTAGTCCTTCTTTTCATTAAACTAGACATACCCAGTTCCTGCAAAAACGTTCTTCATACGTCTCCAGTCCCCTAATCATCTTTGTTGCTTTTCTCTGTACTCTTTCTAGAGTCTCCACATCTTTTCTACATGGTGGCAACCAAAACTGGACGCAGTATTCAAAGTGTGGCCTTATGAAGTGGTATTAACACTTCACGTGACGTTGATTATATCCCTCTGTTTATGCAGCCTAGAACTGTGTTGGCTTTTTTGGCAGTTGCTGCATACTGCTGGCTCATATTTAAATGGTTGTCCACTAGGACTCCAAGATCCCTCTGAGTTGTTCAAGGGAAGAAAGAATAGGGAATAGGATTGCATCCCCATGTTCTCTTAATAGAAATCAAAGTTTTGGTGCATGTAGATTGAAGTTGCCAAAATATGGGTTTTGCAATAGGTTTTAAATGAAAATATCCTGAGTAAACTCTATTTTTACATGTATCTTTGTTAGTAATCATTGAACAAAAATCCAGTATTAAACTCTTCATTAAAATTAAGATTTGATGTTTTTCTTAGATGTCAGGGTATATCATAAAGAAGACTCTGGCCTAACTGATAGTTGTCAATAAAACTAGGAAGACAGTGGGGAAGGACATAGAAGCTGACAAAGAACTTCAACGTGGTGCCTTTTCCTACCCTGGAACTCTTGCTTTATCTAATTTAGATTTATTCAATTAAAAAAGGGGGTGGAAGGAAAAACAGCATGCAGTGAAACAGCACTAGCTAGTCTTGTGTTTATTTCCAAGAATGCTTCCCACCAAACCTGGTGAGATATTGAGTGAAAATAAAAATAGAAGATTGCTCCAGAACTTGACCAGAAATAAAACAAGCTGGTGGGAAACATGTTTCGATAAAGTGAAAGTTCTTGGACTGGACACCTCTGCTGATTGGAACAACTTCATGGGAGTTCTTGTGAGATGCTTTCAAAGATGCTATATCTACCCACTAGTCCCAAAAGTTTAGAGACCCTAAAATAGAATCACAAAAAACATATATTTCCTGATCACAAAATGTTACTGCTAGACTTAGCTCACAACATTTATTTATTTATTTATTTTATTTATTTTATTACATTTATATCCCGCCCTTCTCCGCAGAGGACCCAGGGCGGCGCACAGAAAATTTAAAAAGATATACAAAATAGAAAATAAATAAATAATTTAAAATATATATTAAATAATCCCAATCCTATGCTAAAACCAATTATTAAAAACCCAATTTAAAACTTTTCTAAAAGTCCCCATGGGAGGTTAGGCTAGGCCGGCTTGATGAAAAAAGTATGTCTTTAGACATTGGTGGAAGAGGCGGAGGTCGGTGATGGTCCGGAGTTCAGGGGGTAGGTCGTTCCACAGGGCAGGGCCCGCCACAGAGAAGGCTCTTCCCCTGGGTGTCGCCAGTTGGCATTGTCCGGCCGACGGCACCCTGAGAAGGCCCTCTCTGTGGGAGCGTATCGGTCTAAGGGATGTATTTACATTGGAATCAATGAAAACATTTGTTTCCCATTTAGAATCAATTCAGAAGTATTCTTTCAGAGTTTTTCCAGGGCTGGCCTTCACATTCTCATAAAAAAAAGAAAGGTAAAGTTTCCCCTTGTTTAAATGTCCAGTGACGTCTGATCCTAAGGGCCAGCACTCATCTCTCTTTCCATGGTCATGTGATAGGCACGACTATATGGCGAGGTGTACAGAATGCTGTAATCTTCCCACGGAAGTGGTACCTATTTATCTACTTGCAGCACATGGTTTCGAACAGCTAGATTGGCAAGAGCTGGGGCAAGTATGGGAGCTTATCCCATCCTTGAGTCTTGAACTGCCAACCTTCAGGTCAACAAGCCCAGAATCTTAATCCCTAGGCCACCGTGCCCCACGTTCACTTTGTCTCTATCCCTGTGCCACCATGACCATTCCCATCTGTTGCAATGCCAGCAGTTTTCTGGGCATTCGTTCTTCCAAAACTCCTTGAATGCGAAATAGTGTTGGCGCTGCAGTTGAGTGCTAAGCATTGCATGCGTATTCGTTATTGCAGAAACAAAAGAAAAGGATGAAGGAAAACCAGAGAGGGAGATAGTTAATTTGGGATTCATAAACTGACCTTATACCCCATGACGTCTGACTCATTGGCTAAAGGCTTTACAGGCTCCCATCCCAGGGAAATATGGGGACCATCTTGAACCCACATGATGTTTGGTGCTTGACTAGGTGCTGAAAAATAAATTGAAAAAAACAACACATGTTAGAGGATTTTGAAGTATTTTTTTTTCCTCCAAAAAGTCACAGGGAGGGCGAAGGCAAGAAGAAAATTTAACTGCTTGCTCCAAACTTAACAGCTACTGGTGAATCGTTACATTTCCTTTTGCTGTTGCAGGTTAAAAAACAAACAAACATTTAGCTATGTTTTCCAGAAAGATAATTCTTTGTCGCTCATGAATAACGATAATAACTATATTCTTTTTTTTTTTTTTAAGAATTTGTGTACCTTGAAATGGGATTATGGATTATGCTAACAACAAGCCAAGAGTCATTTTCTTGGTCTCGTTATTTAGTAGGTAGCTAAAGAAAGGAGAGGAAAAAGGAGAATTGGAAGGCAAAGATTGGTAGCCTACGAGATTTCTTAGTGGCCACATGGACAATGTTGCTTGGTGGTCCATAGCCTGCGGAGTTGTATGCCTTCACTCTCAGGTGGTACAAGGTGTTGCCTTCTAGCCCTGTGAGAATGACAGAGGACTCATTCCCTTCTGACCTGGCCTTCTCAGCTGCTTCTTCTTGATCCATATCTTTCCAGTAGCCAACCTGCCAATGAAAGACAACGAGTTGAGTAGAGATCATTTGTAAAACGCTCCTTCGCACTTAGGGTTAATCTCACTATTTATAGCCTTTCCCAAAGGTGCTTTCTCAGGAGGCAATTGGTCTTTCTTTCTTTTTTCTTTGAAGGCATTTTACTTCTCATCCAAGAAGCTTCTTCAGCTCTGACAGGGTAGTGGGGAATGGAAGGATTTATATTCCTTGCAGATAGCTGTTAATTTGCATCCTTTTAGAGCAGGGGTAGTCAACCTTTTTATAGCTACCACCCACTTTTATATCTCAGTTAGTAGTAAAAGTTTCTAACCGCCCACCTGTTCCACAGTAATGATGATTTATAAAGTAGGGAAGTCAATTAAATTTAAAAAAGGTATGTGCTTTAGTATCAGACAAGACCCCTACTGCCCACCATGAAAGCTGGAATGCCCACTAGTGGGCAGTAGGGACCAGGTTGACTACCACTGTTTTAGAGGGTCATTGAAGCACTTAGAGGTTTATCTAAGTTTATCTATGTACCGGCCTGACATAAACTAGGGAATAATTTTAAACTTTGATATTTATTGGTTTTAAATTTATTTATCCAAATTTTAGCACAGATTTAATAATTTAATTGTCTTTTATATTTTGTATTGTATTTTTGGGTTTTTATCTTTCTGTGCACCGCCCTGAGTCCCTTTTAGGTGAAATAGGGCGGTATATAAATCGAATAAACTAAACTAATCTGTGTCCTGAGGGTCACCTGAGTAATGCTCCTGGTTTCTGTAGTCTGCAATTTTTCCTCTGGAAATCTATTCCTACTTCCACACCATTCACACCAGGAATTCTTCCTTCCTTCCTTCCTTCCTTCCTTCCTTCCTTCCTTCCTTCCTTCCTTCCTTCCTTCCTTCCTTCCTTCCTTCCTGCCTGCCTGCCTGCCTGCCTGCCTGCCTGCCTGCCTGCCTGCCATCCATCCATCCATCCATCCATCCATCCATCCATCCATCCATCCATCTATCTATCATCTATCTATCATCTTCCTGCCTATCTATATGAACTGCTGGGTGGGGCCATCTTGACCCTCTTCCGCCTACCAAACTTTCTAAGTCCTGCTGCCTCTTTACCTCTGGGAACCAGACCCTCCCCTTGGGACTCCAGACCACATTCCACCCTACCCAATACTACGCAACACTATCAGTGCTAGTGAGTGTGGGGCTTGCTCCCTATTTAGCTAGAAAATAGCTAGTCCTAGACTGCTGAGTAAACTGAATGGTGACACAAAATTGCAGGTTCTTTTAGCTCACTGTTCTAAGCACTACCTCATCCCTACTCTTCTTCTTCTCCAGATTGCTGTCTACATTCTGCTCTTCCTATCATTTATCATGCTTTCACTGCTGCCTCCTGCACACAGTAGGTAGCCACTAAAGAGGGATGAACCAGAATGAGTGCAGTCAGGAATTCCAAAGCAAATTCGAAGTCTCAAGGGTATCCCACACAGGAAGGTCTTCAAAGAAATCAACTATTCATCCTTAGCCCTCTTTGACTGAATTCAGTGAGGGAATGACAGAAACAATATTTCCTTCCCCGTCAACCATAGTGCGCAGAAGAGGAAACTCTTCATCCATATAATGAATTGGAGATGACAGAACACCTGAGGAAACATTGCAGTGGTCTAATCATACCGAACCAGCATCGCTGAGGGACAGAGAAAAGGCAAGAGGATTTGATTTGTATTACTCTGAGAGGAACTGGTTTGTGTTGAATGTAATTCTGGGAAAAGAACCTCTCTCTCTGGAATACTTTCTCTTCCTTTCCACACAAGGCCGAAATGGTTTTTGATGTTTACAAGTCGGGCTGTCAGTGCGCCTTTTCTGAGCTTCTCCTACTCTTGGGATTATATGCCTGCAATGTATGAATACAGAAGAGCTCCTTTGTAATTCATTCAGGGCAGCTACGCTCTTTGTACTACCGTATTTTTCGGAGTATAAGATGCACCGGAGTATAAGATGCAGCAAGGTTTTGAAGAGGAAAATTTTAAAAAAGGTTTTGCAGTCTGCAAACCTCCCCAAAATGGCCAGTTTTTCATAAAAATGGACCCGTTCCCACCCCCAAAGGCATGAATAGCCTTTAGGGGGCTTGCAAGTGCTCTTGGCAGATGGGGGGGAGAGGCAAAAATGAGCAAAAACTGGTCCGTTTTTTCGTGAAAACTGGCCCATTTTTCGTTAATAAAAAAGGGGGGGGGGGCATGGATAGCCTTTAGGAAGCTTATAGAATGCTCCTGGGGGCTGGGTGTAAAATTGAGCAAGAAACCGGGCCATTTTTTGCTAATTTCTGCCCTCCCCAGCCCCCAGAACTCTCTAAAAGCCTCTTACAAGCTATGCACAACCATTTGGGTGAAGGGGCGGGGTTTCAGTAGGCCAAAACTGCAGTGTTCAGTGTATAAAATGGACCCAGATTTTCAGTCTCTTTTTTGAGGAAAAAAGGTGCGTCTTATACTCCGAAAAATACGGTCGATGTTATGCAAGGTTCGTCTCTATGTCTGCGTATTGCAAAAAGAAACATTCTTATTTTAGTATGAGTCTACTCCTATCATATGCATTCAATACCACTGCCATTAAATGATCCATGTCTCTACCTACATTACGCCTAGACTAGTTTTCGTTGGATATCTAAATTATCGAGAAGAGAGTAAAATGGAAACCATTCCAATAAGGTGGCCAAGGAAACAGCATCAAAGCTGACATTGAGAGCTCAGCTCAAATTTAAAAAGTCAAGATGGATAGCTGCCAGAGGGCATGAAAAACGGGGAGAGGTGACTGTGATGCTCCATTCTGTAAGTGTCGCACATCTGCAGCACACTTCAAAAAAGGCGGAATTTGGCTGTGGGTTGCAGGAGGCCGTTGAAGCAAAAACGGAACTTGGGAGCCTGTTTTTACTTGCAGGGTGTTCGGCAGGCCTGAAATGCTCTAATCTTCACTGCAGGTTCGGAACTGGGAGCTTGTGCATGACGCTTTTGTGCATGTGCAGAACCTTCAGAGCATCTTTCATGACTGGGTGGGTGGGTGGAGCCTCCTGCCGTTGCCACTACTGTAAGGTGACCAGATTTTAACATTGGTAAAGCGGGACACCATTGACTGGGGAGGGTGTCTTGATTAAAAATTTGGTCTATATGGAGCAACAACATTTTTCATAGAACGCAAAAATAGTACTCATATTCTGGCGAAATAGCCACATGGCCGCCGAAAACCGTATATTCCCTTCCCTTTCTCCCGCTGTTCCCTAGCTTGTCGTGCATTCTTCCCAAAAATCGGGACTTTTTAAAAACGCCGCGGGACACAGGACAAATTGTTACAAATCAGGACTATCCCGCCAAAAGCAGGACGTGTGGTCACCTTTCACTACTGGTTCACCTGAACCAGGGCAAACTGGCAGAATACCACCTCTGGTGCTCGCCCCCCCCCACAGGTGCCCCCAATACAAGTGAGTTGACCTGGCTATGCCCACCCAGGTCTGTGGGGTCAAACACAACTGTGATGCAGCCCTCAATGGAATCAAGCTCGACACCCCTGTTCTAAAGACTTAAATCTTGATTTCAAACAATGCTTTTAGCAGATCAGGGAGAAAAGGACCGTCCCGTCCCCCCATTTAGACAGCCCAGATTATATTTTATATGAATACCTCAAACCCCTGAGGTCTTCCCAGGCTGTCTTTGTTGTGACTCCACGCAACGAGAATCTCTGATACAGACAGTCCTGTAGCCTTGACATCGGTAGGGGCAGCACTTGGTTCTGCAGTAAAGAAGAATCAAAATGATAACGTTTGGTTAAAGCAGTTTGTATTTAGACAAGTAGATTTACTCTTCCCCATCCTCTCTATTATTGTTAAGGATAAAACCTCATAGCGCATCCGGCCAGTAAATGCTAGTGTCCATCCAGTTGCCCTGACTTTAACCTGGATTAAAGGATTACAGGGTCATACAAAGGGAATTTACTGTAAAGATAACGAAGATGGCCTTGGACCAAGAAGGACCCAAATTTAAATTCTCATTCAACACGCAGCTTAAGGAGTGATTTTGGGTTACTTGTCCTCTCTTAAACCAACCTACCACAAATAAAAGAAATAAGCAAGGAATAAAAAGGGCTGCAGTTTCCTCCCTGATGAATTTTAATTTTCAAAAAACGGTTCAATGCAGAAAAATTGCTGGTCTTTATTTTTTAATCCAAGCTTTCTCGCTGAACTGAACATCTTGCCTGGGGGGCTGGTATCTCTCCTCACCTCTGCGGTGTAAAACATTTGTTTTTCCATGATACAGTAAATGAATTCCCCTGTTTTCATAGCAGAAAACAAGAAAATGTTATGCAGTAAAATAAATAACGTGGTTCAATATTTTCCACCAAGGTATGATTTTCCGGGCAGCAGGAACACCCTGTTTGCTATTTATACCTTTAAACTTTGTGCACAGTGAAAGTAATTTTATATTACTGAATCAGTTACTTTGCCGTCAGGGAGGTTGCAGTGGGATAAATAATTTGTGACCTAGACAAAATGATGGGTGGCAGTTATCTAAAAATGTAGAAATCATTTCCCTTCAATACAACCGTATTGTTCAGAATTTAGGTAAATTCTCTCTCTCCATTTCTCCCTCCATCTCTCTCTCCCTCCCTCTCTCTCCATTTCTCCCTCCCTCTCTCTCTCCATTTCTCCCTCCCTCCCTCCATATCTCTCTCTCTCCATTTCTCACTCTCCATCTCTTTCTCTCTTCATTTCTCCCTCCCCCTCTTTCTCCATATCTCTCTCTCTCCATTTCTCCCTCCATATCTCTCCATCTCTCTCTCCATCACTCTCTCTCACTCTCTCTCTTCTTAATTGAAACAGTATATTTCTTGGCTATGGAGATTCTCAGTCTTCCGGGTCATGGTTGTCCCAAAGGTGTTTTTTCAAGAGACAACTGGACTTTCATAGTTTTTCCTTGAAGGTGTTTTGTTTTGTTTTTGTTTTATTCAGATTTATACAAAAAGGACCCAGGGCGGCGCACAGGAAATTTAAAAAACATAACAAATATAACAAAGATACAAAATTTAAAAAATATTAAATATACCCTGTGCTAAAATTGTATAAAATCCCCCAAATTAAAACTATCTAAAAATGGTCAAAACAGGAGGTTATGCTAGGTCGGCTTGTTGGAAAAGGTGCATCTTAAGACGCTGGCGGAAGAGGTGGAGGTCTGAGATGGTACTTAGTTCGGGGGGTAAGTCGTTCCAGAGGGTAGGGCCCGCCACAGAGAAGGCCCTTCCCCTGGGTGTCGCCAACCGGCATTGCCCGGCTGACGGCACCCTGAGAAGGCCCTCTCTGTGGGAGTGGATCGGACGAAGGGATGTATGGGGCAGAAGACGGTCTCGCATATAACTAGGCCCCGAGCCATGGAGCGCTTTGAAGATGGTCGTCAAAACCTTGAAGCGCACTCGAAAGGCCACAGGCAGCCAGTGCAGCTCGCGCAGGAGAGGTGTTATGTGGGAGAACCTAGAGGCTCCCATAATCACCCGCGCGGCCACGACTGAAGAAGCTTCTTGGATGAGAAGCGAAGCATCTTCAAGGAAAAACAAAGAAACTCGTCGCCTCTTGAAAAAGCCCTTTTGGGACAGTATATTTTTTCAATGCATGCATGCGTATTTTTCACATGGCAAGTATTTACTGAAGTTTCATTGATATTAGATACTAAATTGCAATTTTTATTGGAATGCACTAATCTATGAATAAGATAAAATATAAGCATCTGAAATTTTTTATTGATTTGATATATTGAAATAGCCTGCAATTCCATATACTGCTTGACACTAAAAATGAAACCGATTGATTAATTAGGTTTTTCTATAATTGTTGCTAGTGTAATAACCATATTTTCATAAAGTTCATAAAGAATGTAAATTAGCAGAAGCAAATAAGCAGGAAAAGGAAAGGGAAGGTGCTTTTAAGATAAGGGAAGTTATAGGAGAGTGTACATTTGAAGGTTATCATGGAAAAGCTCCAATGGAAGCCAAGGAAGCTAAATCAGATGGAAAGCTTACACTGAAATAATTTACAAATGGCATTATATCACCATTATATCATATGATAGACAATTTGCAAAGGAAGAATATTTATTCAGAATTGATTCCACTGCAAAGTGATGTATGATAGGCAATAGACCTGCTGTCAAACAGGAAAGCACTGGAAGCAGATGAAATATTCACTGATCTGCTTAGTGCTGTAGAAGAAGAGGCAATTAAAGTGCCGACAACTCAATGTCAACAAAAAATAAAAGAAGATTGTGTAAGCCTACAAATTGGAAAACACCCACACACACACAGACACACACACACAGATGCATACCTATGCAGGATAGAAAGTGGGATTGTTATCAATCTAGTAGCCACCTCCAGTGTGGTACTCTCCCATAGAAACATAGTTTATAGGGTGTAGAAAGTTAGCCACCACCCTCTTCCTAGAAGAATGAAATATTTTGAGGAATATTTAAAAAACGCAGGATCAGTGGTGAAATTCAATTTTTTTTACTACCGGTTCTGTGGGCGTGGCTTGATGGGCGTGGTGTGACTTGGTAGGCATGGCAGGAAAAGGATACTGCAAAATCTCAATTCCCACCCCACTCTGGGGCCAGCCAGGGGTGGCATTTGCCGGTTCTCCAAACTACTCAAAATTTCCACTACCAGTTCTCCAAACTAATTAAAATTATCACTAATGGTTCTCCAGACCTCTCAGAACTGGCTGGATTTCACCCCTGGGCAGGATAAAATATTTCTCCTAAAAGAAAAAGAAAAATCTTAAGGGAGACAGAAACTCAGAGCTCTGGCTACCTTTCCCCAGCAGACATTTGATGCCCATTAAGAAATATTGGGTCAGCCTATCTATGAATAAAAAAACCTTCAGCTCCAAGGTGAAGGGATTAAGACATGACGCTCCCAGGACATAATAGGATTGACCCACTAAGACACAGAGCTCACTACATTGCACAATCTCCTAAGGACATTGCATCACCCTCAGAAACTTCAACCAAACCTGGGAGCTAAGGCAACCTACAGAGCCAGCTATGACCCCTACAACAACCAGTAGAATACATGTTCTTGGACAGAAACAGGAAGCTCAAGTGCAAAGCCCAAGAGAAGGTATAAAAGACACCTACTCTCAACTCCATGTGGTCTAGCCTCCATTTTGCCTCCAGTTCTGCAGTGGGATTCCAAATCTTTTCCTACCAGTTGTATGACAGCACGCTTCACATGCTCACACACTTAACGTGCACTTCGTGCATGCACGCAGCCCTCAAAGACCGCCTTCGGTGTCAACGTTGGTGAGCTGAGCTGTTGTTTAGCTCAGCTGAGGCACAGCAATCTGCTCTGATGCGCGAATCAGCTGAAGTAAAAAACAAGGGAATATAGGACAGAGAATGGCAGGGGCAGGAGGGCGTGGCCAGCCAGAGGTGGTTTGCTGGTTCTCTGAACTACTCAAAATTTCTGCTTGGAATTGAACCAGATGGATATTTCTTCCGATGAGAGAAAAAGTAATGTCTGACTCAAGCTGCTATAGTAATGAAGATTTGGCTGTAAGGAAATGCAGATCTATGTGGCAAAACGCATGCCCAGGTAGTTGTAGATGACACACTGAGAGGTGAACTTGTTGAACTAAATGTTAATGGGATAATGCTTGCTGTACATTTTGCTGAAGACCATGCCACGTTGGCTGGCGAAGACATTAATTATCTCCCCAACAGCTCTCTTACAGTGGAGGTAGGAAGTAGACAGGCTGATTGATCGAATGTGGGCTTGATTAGATTAAAAGCTTGAAAAGACATTTTCAGGTTCATGAATATAAATGGCGTATTTGTAATGAACTGGCAGAGCAGCTGGAGTTTTGTGAATAAACAGGGAGTGGTTGATGATGATGGAACGGGATGGGGGAATAGGCCAGAGCTGTATAGATTATACAACATCCAAGGGCCTCTGGGTACTAATCAAAGAAGATAGTCTCCATTCTATTTTAGGTTTTTTTTAAAGGAGCCATTGAAGAAAGTACAACTTTTTAGCGAATTGGCAATTTAAATTTAAATGTTGTTGCTATGGATGGCAGGGGAGGGACAACGGATGATAATGTACCAGTAAATCAACTATTATTGTTGTGTTGAAAGACAGATGGAAGAGAAATGACTAGTACCAGGCAGATAATTCTTTGGCATTTTCCCCCCTACCTTTCAGATTAAGGAAAGGAAATTTGCTTTGGTATAATTTCATCCAGATGAGACACATGTTCTTCTTGCAGTTACTTTGCAAACCGTTCTGTGTGAATATTCTGCCTTTCAGTATATAATTCTTACTCCAGAATCCTGCATGCTCTTATTAAATTCAAGAGCATCATGAAGGAATTCCTCCTCTGAAGTTTTTTTCCCCAGGAGATGCAACTGAAGAGATGGAGACAGGTAGAAGTTCATGTCTCCAACTCCTTCCCAACGCTCTCTATGGCAACTCGAGAGCAGGTCGGGAAGGTTTCGCGAGTTGACACTCAAATTCTGAGAGCTCGTGATGTAGAATGTTTCATAAAAGGTAAAATGCAAGGAAGAAAATAGGTAATACTGTTTATATTTCCTGTACTATTCTTTCTTTCTTTCTTTCTTTCTTTCTTTCTTTCTTTCTTTCTTTCTTTCTTTCTTTCTTTCTTTCTTTCTTTCTTTCTCTCTCTCTCTCTCTCTCTCTCTTTCTTTCTTTCTTTCTCTCTCTCTTTCTTTTTCTCTTTCCCTTCCTTCCTTCCCTTCCTTTCTTTCCTTTCCTTTCCTCCCTTCCTTTTTCTTCCTTCCTTTCCTCCCTCCCTCCCTTTTCTTTCTTTCTTTCTTTCTTTCTTTTTTCTTTCTCTCTCTCTCTCTTTCTCTTCCTTCTTTCTTTCTTTCCCTACCTTCCTTTCCTTCCCTTCCTTTTCTTTTCTTTTCTTTTCTTTTCTTTTCCTTCCTTCCTTCCTTCCTTCCTTCCTTCCTTCCTTCCTTCCTTCCTTCCTTCCTTCCTTCTCTGTTACTTAATATTTTGAAATAAGTTTAAAAATAAAGGCAAACACATACATTCATAACTTTAAAACAAATTACAATATAGGTAGTATAGGTATGACTTTTCATAGACCATTGAATCATAGGACTGGAAGGGACCCGGGAGGTCTTCTAATCCAACCCCCTGGTCAAAACAGGAGCTTTATATTATCCCAAATGGTTGTCCGATCTATTTTTGAAAACCTCCAGTGATGGAACACCTGCAACTCTGGAAAGGCAAGCTATTCCATTGATTAATTGTTCTCAATTACAGAAAGTTTCTCCTTACTTCTTGGTTGGGTCACTCTTTAACTAGCTGCCACCCTTTATTTCTTATCCTGCCTTCTGGTGCTTTGGAATTCTTAACCCAGGTACAGTACTACCTGTAGTAAGCTAGTTTTCTGTTCAACTCCATGAGGTGTTTCTTTTTTTAAAAATTGAATTAAAATATAGGGGATCTACATTCCATTTGTTGAAATCTGTGACCCTGGACAGAGACATCCAAGGCCAGTGGTGGGTTCCTACTGGAATCGGCAGCGACTCAGGCCTGCCACACCCCCGAATTGGTTTTCCGGGCTGTGCCGTAGGTGCTGCCATCTTGTTTTTCCTTCTGTGCATGCGCAGAACAATTTTTATTGCACTGTGCATGTGCATGCAGCGTGCATCAAGCATGTGTGTGTGCCCATGAGTGAACCAGCAGTAGTGACTTCCGGGAACCCACCCCTGTCCATGGTGCTGCTTTTGTTTCCAGTGCCCCACTAAATAAGCCTGAATCCAGGAAGACTCCAAAATCAACTGCATCATAAATTAGGGGACCATCCAGTTTGCGCCTGTTCCAACCATCACTTGATAACAATGAATGTTGAATTTATGCCAGTGGTGGATTCAATTTTTTTTTACTACCGGTTCTGTGAGTGTTGCTTGGTGGGCGCAGTATGGCTTGGTGGGCATAGCTTGGTGGGCATGGTAGGGGAAGGATACTGCAAAATCCCCATTTCCTCCCAATCAGCTGGGACTCGGGAGTCAGAGAATAGATGGGGGTGTGGCCAGTCAGAGGTGGTATTTACAGGTTCTCCAAACTACTCAAAATTTCCACTACCGGTTCTTCAGAACTGGTCAGAACCTGCTGAATACCACCTCTGATTCATGCATAAGGTTTTTTTCCTGTTCGCTTGCCTTTGAAACATTTCATTCTTCTAGAAAATTAGTTGGCAGTATGGATGACAAGCAGTAGATAAAAGGATGAGATAATCTTAAGCGGTTGGATCACTTTTAAAGCCACACTAAGAACGTTTTTAAAAGATCCACTTTCCACAGGAGAAGTTTTAGTTTAGTTATCATTGGGATATTATTTTCAAAGTTGGTACAAAGTGCAGGGAAGGCAGACAGTTAGACTCCAGTAAATGCAAAATAGTCAGGAGGGGAAAATTATCTTTGAAATAGCAACAACCTGATTGCTAGGAACAGGTAATTTGAGATCCTGTAAAATAGTCGGAATATAAGCACAAAGAAGAGAAAATTGTTTACTAAAAATGGCTTCTAATGGCTGCCCAATAATGAAAGTTGCTAAGATTTATGGAGCCTCACTACGTGCAGTACTGCAGCTAGTGAATTTAACTGTGTATTGTGTGAAAGTCCAAATTGCAAGGTCACACATACTTTTAATTTTCTCTAGGTCCTGAAATATCACTAACGGTTCATCTTGCGAATAAAGCTGTGAAGTGTACTGATGACAAATTAAATGGACTTTCTTATAACGGGGAGGGGTGCGTGATGGCTCAGCAGTTAAAGATGCTGAACTTGCCAGTCCCAAAGGTGCTTTTTCAGGAGGCAACTGGACTTTTTTGTTTTTTTCTTTTGAAGACATTGTGCTGCTCATGCAAGAAGCTTCTTCAGCTCTGACAGGATAGTAGGAAATGGAAGGATTTATGCTCCTTGCAGACAGCTAGTCATCTGTATCCTTTTAGAGCAGGGGTTCCCAAACTTGGCAACTTGAAGACTTGTGGACTTCAACTCCCAGAATTCTGCAGCCAGCAGAGCAGAGCTGGCTGGAGAATTCTGGGAGTTGAAGTCCACAAGTCTTCAAGTTGCCAAGTTTGGGAACCCCTGTTTTAGAGGGTGGTTGAAGCATTTGGAGGTTTATCTGTGTCCTCAGGGTCACCTGAGTGGTGCTCCTGTTTCCTGTAGTCTGCCATTTTTTCCTCTGGAAATCCATTCCTGGTGTGACTGGTGTGGGAGAAGGAATGGCTTTCCAGAGGAAAAATGGCAGACTACAGGAACCAGGAGCACCACTCAGGTGACCCTGAGGACACAGATAAACCTCCAAGTTCTTCAGTGACCCTCTAAAAGGATGCAATTCACCAGCTGTCTGCAAGGAATATAAATCCTTCCATTCCCCACTCTCTTGCCAGAGCTGAAGAAGCTTCTTGGATGAGAAGAGAAATGTCTTTGGAAGAAAAAAACAAGACAGTCCAGTGTCTTCCTGAAAAAGCACCTTTGAGAGAAGCATGACCTGAATGACTGAGAATCTCTACAGACTCTGGGCTCGAGTCCCAAATGCTGCGTAATGAGGTGAGCTCCCATTCCTTCCTCAGCATCTGCCCACCTAGCAGCTCAAAGGCGTGCAAAATGTGAGTGAATTCATAGGGGCCACTTTTGCGGGAAGGTAACAGCATTCCATGCGCCTTTGGCATATAGCCATGCTGGCCACATGACCACAGAAAGTGTCTTCGGAGAAGGCTAGATTCCTCAGCCAAGAAATTGAGATAAGAACTGCGGCACTCCATACAAGGGATTACAAGGCCGTCAAACGAAGAAAAATATATATATTCCTTTTGGTCTCAAAAAGGGAGTAAAGAAATGAGTGTAATATTCATTCAAGGCTGTTTTCACAATCATGTTCTCAATCAACAAACCTCTGTTGTGACTACAGACATTCTTTAATGTTGTAGAAAGTTAGTCCTCACCCTTCTCCTAGAAGAATGAGATATTTTGAGATATATTAAAAAGGCAGAATATTATATTTCCCTAAAGGGAGAGACAGAAAGCAGCCCCCATCTTCCTTAATAGCCCTCAGCAGATGTTAGCATTTAAGAGGTAAGGCGATAGATAGCTCTATTCATAGGAAAAGCAAATACTGCAGGCAGGAATCCATTCAGGACAGGATATTTGGAAATTCCCTGTAGCAAAGTCTGGACAAAGGCAGAGTGATAGGATTAGGCCTCACTCAAGATCCAAGCCAATACAAAGCCATTAAGCCATAACAGGAATTGCCCAACATCTTTTCAGAAGACAAGCCCCTTCATTGCATCATTTCAGCAGCCCAAACTTCAACCAAACCTGGAAGCTTAGACAACCTGCAGAGCCAGCTATGACCCCTACAACAGCCAACAGAGTACATGTTCTTGCGCAGGAACAGGAAGCTCAAGTGTAAAGCCCAAGGGAAGGTATTAATCCTCCCTCCACTCTCAACTCCATGTGTTCAGCTGCCCAGAGCCATAAACCCATGTGGTTCTGCTTCATCATTAAACTATCTTTCCAATCAGCCTCCAGTCTCCATTTTGTCTCCGGTACCTTTTCCTCCTGCTTGGAACTGAACCAGATGGATATTTCTTCCAGCAATGTAAACACATTAAAACAACCAAGATTGTCCAATGTTGATTCGATTAGTTTTCACCCATGCTTTGATTCCATCATCAAACACCCTTGTAGTATTCAGCAAGCGACTTTGAGTGCCACGTGGTGTCATTTTCCCTTTTGCAATAGGCAAGGTCTACATGGCTAAGACTTAGGAGATGCAGCTGGTCTTTGGGCTTGGTGTACTCACCTCCCTCAGCAGAACTGATGACAACAATTGAACTGAACGGCCCATCGCCTTTGTTGTTATATGCTCCAACCTTCACCTCAAATGGAGTCAAGGGAGGCACGCTTTCATCTCTATAGATGAACTTGGAGGCATCAGAAGATGTCACCATTTTTTCTTTCCAGCCTCTTGTCCCATTCGGTCGGAAAGCCACGATGTATCCAAAGCTTTCCCCATTCTGAAATTCTTCAGAGACTGGCTAAAGAGAAACATGTACATTTATTATTATTATTATTATTATTATTATTATTATTATTATTATTATTATTATTATTATCATCATCATCATCATCATCATCATCATCATCATCATCATTATTATTATTATTATTACTATTATTATTATTAGTGTGTATTTTGATACACAGATGACTTTTCCTCTAGAAACAAATACTGTGGGGGTAAGACACCCCTAACACTCTCAGGATGTGTGTTCTGTTAAGATACAGCCTGTTGTGCCTTAAACTGGCTTCTACTGTACTGTTGTAAAATGGCTTCTACTGTACAGCACCATGGAGTTGCCATGGAAACAGCTTCACAGTGATCCATAAGGGGGCTCTCTCTGGTAAGGGGTAAACATTAGAAATTGCAGCGACGTTCATGGAAGGAGAGTTGGGATAAGTAAATATCTGGGCAGCGCTGGGTTATTAGCTGGTTTATTAAAAAAAAATCTGGCTATGCTCCCAAGTCTAGGGCACTACATGTGCCAAAGGTCCTCCCTCCTGCTACATTGTTCAGATATTTTGCTTTTGTATGTACTTCCAATTAGATCTTTTTACT
This sequence comes from Rhabdophis nuchalis, assembly GCA_039707465.1. NCBI lineage: Eukaryota > Metazoa > Chordata > Lepidosauria > Squamata > Natricidae > Rhabdophis > Rhabdophis nuchalis. Next base: position 51,856,856 of record CM077649.1, read on the forward strand.
GTTTTAATGCTTTTTACTCTTTATTTTATTATTTTTATTTTTTTCCTAAATTTTATTTTTAATTACGAGCCACCCAGTTGTTTGCTGAGATGGGCAACTATAGAAATCAAATCAAATCAAATCAATCAAAACAAATAAAAAATCCTTAGGATGTGACCAATTCACTCAAGAGAGGCATAATCTGAACAAGTTGGTTAGCTTTAACAGATGCTGCTTCTTGTCTCTGTTCTCCCCATGGAGGAAAATATATCCTATTTTTTGGAGTATAAGATGCGGCTTAGTTTTTGGGGAGGAAAATAAGAAAAAAGAATCCTGCCTCTGCCTACCAACATCCATGGTATTCATCTGACTAGTGTCCTGTCAGTGTGTGAGAGAGTTGAGGGCTGTTTGGAAACAAACAGTATTTGCTGTGTGAGCAACAAGGAAGGAGATAGCAAGGAGCCAGGGCGTGGCTTGTTCTGTAGTAAAGCCTTTGCAAAGAATTCTGGGAGTTGAAGTTCACAGGCTTGTAGAGCATCCAAGTTTGGAAAGCCTGCTTAAATTGAAAGCCTGCCTAGTTCGTGTTTGTTTTAAATATGAAGATTCCCAAAGAAAAGAAATAGCTGATTAAATCACCTAGACTCTAATTTGTAAAATTGATTCAAAACTGTTGCATTAAACAGATTTGATTCTGTCAATTTGATTTAATAAGCAATATTTGAGCGTATGTGCAAAAATCCACTGAATAAAAAAATTGACTGCAAGGCTCCTGATTCAATGCACTGATTCAATTCAGCAATTCAGTTTGGCTCTATAATGGTGGTACAATTAAATCACCTTCTAATTGAATTTTGACTCAAAGCTTTACATAGCCTTAACATTTAATAATTAACCACCTGGCAAGCTGAGCAAACATCCTGTTCAAGGAGTCAGAGGTCCCTTCACAGTATGCAAAGTTCTCCTCCTCCTCCTCCTCCTCCTCCTCCTCCCCCTCCTCCCCCTTCCCTCCTCCCCCTTCCTCTTCCTCCTCTTCTTCCTCCTCTTCTTCCTCCTCCTCCTCTCTCTTCCTCTTCCTCCTCTTCATCAAAGAGATGAGCAACTTAATTTGCCTTCTGGATGCCATCCTCCACTTTTGCCCAATGATGTAAACATCTTGTCACTGCTAAATTCTGTTTCTGCATTGAGCCTTAAAATATGAATCATCTTAAAATGTTGCTTAAAATAACAGGAGCGTATAGACTTTTATATGAACCTTGCAGCGAAAATGTCACTGAAACAGGGTAATTATTTGTTAGAAGAGCCTTCCTTTTCTTCCTTGTTCAATTCCTATTAAAATGTTCAATGTTTATCTAGTAATTGGAATTTTGCTTTTTTTTAATCTTTACTTTTTTCAGCAACAACAGGAATTCTTAGAAGGCCCATTAAAAAGAAATTAAATAATTCCTGGCATGTGTGTAATTATTGCCTGACATTTCAAAATGTGATTCCAGGATAGGTATCACACAAGTTACAAGGTTCTTGGTAGTAGGCAGCATAATTTTGAGGTAATTCTCAAAGGCCTCCTTGATAGGCATTATACTCCTACAACCATTTGCAAGGACTACCTGAGATCAATGTAGATGTAACATTTTTCAGTCATGTGGATGGAAACTTTCCTCCTACAGCAAATTGTAGGCTGGGGAAAAGAGGAGACAAATTCCAGTCTAAACAGCCAACCAATAATGTCTAGGGAAAGGTGGATAATTGAAGGTTCGAGGCCACCACTTGAACTCCAACTTTGTTACGGTGATAATGATATGACATCACTGGAAGGATTTTATCTGGTCTTCCAGGGTTTGAGAGGGAGGGATAAAATGGGAATGGGAGACCTCCAAGAACCAATTCATTTATATCTACACTCTTACAATTCTCCCAAAGCAGCCAAAATAACAATTTTGAATGCACAAACTGGAAGCGTTGAAATATCAACATGTGGCTCATAGGTTGTGGATGTAGTTTAGGCACAAACCCTGCTTATTTCTTTTGCATTGTTATCCCATTGAGAAAAACCCTTCTTTCCCACTCTGGGGCTATCCAGTAGGTCACTGGTGAAATACAGGGCCTAGTTAGCTTCTTTAAACCACAAGGCTGGAAAAAGTTGGTCAAGATTTCATCTGATAGGACTTAATGATACAGTATTTTCTTTGTGTGTATGTGTGCTTGTGTGTGTGTGTGTGTATGCGTATTTGTATGTCTGTGGTGGGTTCCTAACCGGTTTACTACCAGTTCACTCGTGCTCGTGTGCATGCTCACACACATGTGCAAGGCTTCTGCGCATGTGCAGAAGCATCCGGGTGGATGGGTGGAGCCTCGCGCCACTGCCACTACCAGTTTGCCGAACTGAGAACAACAGTGGTGGGTTGCTAACCAATTTATAACCAGTTTGCACATTCTCGCACATTTGCGCAACACTTCTGCACATGCAGAATGCTTCTGTGCATGGGCAGAAGTGTCTGGGTGGGTGGGCGTGGCCTCCCACCACTGCCACTCCTGTTCGGCCGAACCAGGCCAAACCGGAAGCAACCCACCTCTGATGTATGTGTATGTATATGTCTATAACTATGTCTATGTATAGGGTGTGTATTAGTGTGTGTACACACACTCACCCCCCCCCCTCACACCCACTCATGGACAGTACCTGATTTCAGCCATGAGATTGTTAAAGGTTTTCTGAGTGTTGAAAAAAAAAGATAACTATTAAACAGTAATTCAAAGGCCACTCTCTGTGAGAGTAGATAGGCTTCTACCAGGAAAGAAAGAAAGGAAGGAAGGAAGGAAGGAAGGAAGGAAGGAAGGAAGGAAGGAAGGAAGGAAGGAAGGAGAAAAAATTCACGACTCCTTAGCTGTCAAATCTCTTATGTTTGACAGCTGGAAACCTCAAAAACGTAGATGTTGCAAGATTTTAATAAAATGACACTATATATGTCAGAATACAAACTGAAATGTATTTGAATGCACTCTGTGAATGCATTTATTTAATATAATTTTATAATGTCTTCTTTGTGAACTGGTAATAGAATTCACGGAAAGCATTTCTACTGAATCAGTTATGTAAATAAATCCCATTAAAATTAATAAGCTGAAGTTAGCTTAAATAAATGTCTATTTTACATCACTTGAATTTCTAATAAGTGATATTTTTTTTTACCAATAAGTAATAATAAGCAACAATTTTAAAAAACAGCATTAAACCAAAGAGAGCCAATCTCAAGTAATCTAAATAATTGGCAGGTTAAATTAACGGTTCTTTTTACATTCACAGTGTTAACTGTCTTAAAGGGGGAAAAAACAAAGAAAAAGAAAAGAAGCAAGAACGTTCTTATTAACTTAAAAGGAAATGCCATCGGTATTTTAATCCTAGATAAAAAACAGAAACTTAAAAGGTGGAATAGATCCAGAGTAACCTTGAAAATGCCATTGGTCCTTCTTTTAAGATAATAAAAAGAGTTAAATTATCTCCTTGCTTTGGGTCTTTAAATTAGTCCTCAAATGATCCCTCTGCATTGCTTTGCTGACATGCCTTTTTCCCTACTTTTTTCTTGTTCTCTTTTATCTCTAAGCCTAAGAGTCACTCTTTTAATTTCTCATAGTCTGTAATTGAGAATGCCCTGACATATGGCATTCTTGCATGGTATGGGACAGTGGTGGGTTTCAATTTTTTTTAGAACCTACTCTCTAGGTGTGGCCTATTTTGTGGGCGTGGCTTGGCAGTCATGTGACAGGGTGTGAGTGGCCAACTTGTAGAATGTGGTGAAACTCATTTAACAATGCTCTTGCTTAGCAACCAAAATTTTGGGCTCAATTGTGATGATAAATTCTTTCTTTCTTTCTTTCTTTCTTTCTTTCTTTCTTTCTTTCTTTCTTTCTTTCTTTCTTTCTTTCTTTCTTTCTTTCTTTCTTTCTTTCTTTCTTTCTTTTTTTCTTTCTTTCTTTCTTTCTTTCTTTCTTTCTTTCTTTCTTTCTTTCTTTCTTTCTTTCTTTCTTTCTTTCCCTTCCTTCCTTCCTTCCTTCCTTTCCTGCCTTACTTTCTGCCTTCCTTTCCTTTCCTTCCCATTGGGTTACCGGCAGTGGCAGGCCAGACTTACTTCTGGGTCTGCCGGTGGAACCCCCTCTCACCGGCTCTCTAAATTTCACCATTCGGCTCTTGCGAATAGGTGCGAGCTTGCAGAAACCCACCACTGGTATGGGAGCAGCTCTGCAGTGGATAAAAAAGGTCTATAGAGAATCATTAAAACTGCCCAGAATATCACCGGGCTCCAGCTACCAGCCCTGGGTGACATCTTCGCATCTCGCTGTTTGAAGAAGTTGCATAACTTTCTCAGAGACTCTTCCCATCTTGCTTACAATCCTTTTAGACTGTTGCCTTCTGGCAGAAGATACAGAACAATTAAAACTCGGACCGCACGTCTTCTGAATAGCTTTGATCCTAGAGCTATAATTGCATTCAACGATGAATTCAACCACCAGTGAGCTATTGGACAGCACTACTTGGTCTGTTGTGTGGGTGGATGGGTGGTTTAGGGGCAGGGAATTTTTTGGGTGGGTGGGTTGGGGGTGTTTGGATATTGTTATGTGTGTTGGGCCTGGTCTCTGGGTGTTATGTGAATTTTGTTATATGTGTAAACTGTGTATATATGTACAATGACAATAAAGTAAAGTTAGTAATGTACTATTGCTGGAAATAAGAGAGGCAATTTCTAATATAAACTTGGAACAGTCTCTAGTGGCTGCCAATACTTATCCTAATCCCGTGATGGTGAACCTATGGCATGTATGCCATAGGTGGCACGCAGAGCCCTCTCTGCGGGCACACAAGCTGTCATCCCAGCTCAGCTCCACCATGCATGCACGCACGCCTCCTGCCAGCCAGCTGATTTTCAGGTCTCTGCCACGCATGCGCGAGGAGCGGGGCACATATGGGAGATGTGGGTGCACATATGGGGGGCATGCAGGGGGAGCACCCCCAGTGGCCCATTTCTGCTCCTTGGAGGCTACAGGAAGGCCTACTAGGCCCAAAATAGGGCATGAGGGGATGTGCCCCCTGTGGCCTAATTTTGCTCTCAGGAGGCTGCAGGGAGGCCTACTAGGTCCGATATGGGGCACAGAGGTAGGGTTGCATGCACATTGCATTATGGGTGCAGATGTGCACACTTTCGGCACACAACAATAAAAAGGTTAGCCATCACTGCCGTAATCCATCAAATGAAAAAAAAAATAGTAAACTAACTCCCATCTCAAATGCAGATTAAATTCTCAAAAAAATGGGGGAAAATATTTAAAGTGAAACGTTGCAAATATCAGGTACTCTCAACTATTAGTAGGCGTTTTTTTTTTAATATATTAAATTAAGACCTGAAGGGAGATTTTAACTGACATTTAATACACGCTCTTCTTGTACCTACATTGACAAGTTTTACTATGGGGAAACTTCAGTGTTGACCTACAATGTCTAACTTGCCCTCAAAGAAGTCAACATGAAACAAAGAATTTAATCAAAAGAGTTTGTTACCTCCCAGGCTATTACTAATTCATGCCGTCTTCCACTTCTGCCACTGACATTAGCAGGAGCCGTCTTTGGCACTGTGGACAGAAAGAATAATTAGAGAAAAGAAAATCAATCAGAACATCCAAGTTAGAACATAGAATAATAGGGTTAGAAGGGACCTTGGAGGTCTTCTGGCACAACTTCCTACTTGAGAAGGAGACCCAAACAATTGCTGGTTGTTGTTTTTTTACAAGTTTTAATTTTTTTCCTCTACTGCAAATAGTACCACAAACACACACACACACACACACACACACACACACACACCTTCCCCATAACAATTCACTCTATTTCTGGAGTGATTCAAATGTGAGGACATTTCACAAAACTTCTCCATTTCCGTAAGGAAGAGAAAGAAAAGTTACTATTCTGTGATTTTTTTTTTAGAGCAGTAACATTAAGTTGCATTCTCCAGCAAATACACAGCGCTATGACTTAATGCAGGGGGTGTCAAACTCGCGTTGTCGTGGTGGTGTCACATGATGTATTGCAACTCCCCTCCTTCGCTAAATTGGGCATGGGTGTGGCCAGTGCATGATGCATCCAGCTCGTGGGCTGTGAGTTGGACAGCCCTGATTTAATGGGATGGGCTGATTCATCCAATGAGGGCTGTATTTCCATTACACTTTGGATTTATTTGTTTATTTTGATATCTTCAGACAACGATAAGTAGGTACCCAGGAGGTCTAATGGGAAACGGAGATACTAAAAGCACAAGAAATGCAACAATTCTGATAGAGGAAAGAAATGGAGGTCAGAGGAAGAAAACGTTTACACAGTTTTTAAAAACTTTTTACTCACGCTATATTTCTATGACCTATTTTATATTTATTTCACTTGCTCAGTGTGAATGTTATAAGTCTATAAGCTGAATGTACTTCTGACATGAATAAAGCAGAAGAAACCAATATGGCTACCCTCCTCTCTCTTCCTCTAAAAAAAGTAAAGATCTGAAACAAACAAATAAACAAAAAACCCCATACAGGACATGGAAAGAAGGATAGATCACAAAAGAAGATTTCAAATAAAAAAGTTAATCTCATAGAGTTTGCTTTAAGCAAATGAAATCTCACAATGAACTGCCCAAATCCTGAAAAGTTATAAGAAAATACAAAATGAATGAAAAAAAAAAGACTTAACTAACAGCTGCTTAATGTTAATAGGGCTCAGTGGGCTCTGAACTGGTCGATCAGAAAGTTTGGCAGTTCGGCGGTTTGAATCCCTAGCGCTGAGTAACGGAGTGAGCTCCCATTACTTGTCCCAGCTTCTGCCAACCTAGCAGTTCGACAGCACATAAAAAATGCAAGTAGAAAAAATAGGGACCACTTTGGTGAGAAGGTAAAAGCGCTCAGTGCAGCTTCGGCATTTAGTCATGCCGGCCACATGACCACAGAGACGTCTTCAGACAGCACTGGCTCTTCAACTTTGAAACAGAGATGAGCACTGCCCCCTAGAGCCAGAAACGACTAGCACATATGCGTGAGGGGAACCTTTACCTAATGGTAATAGATTCCTAATAGATCAGAGGTGGGTTGCTGCCGGTTTGACCCGGATTGGGTGAACCAGTAGTAGCGGTGGCGGGAGGCTCCACCCACCCACCCGGATGCTTCTGTGCATGCACAAAAGCATCGTGCACGCACGCCTGAACAGGTAGTAGAAAAATTGGCAACCCACCTCTGTAATAGATGCTACCTGATGGACTTATATAACCTTTTTGAAAAACCTTGTGAAATTTATGAAACAGCACACAATTGGAGAAGAGTAAATTTTTGTCAAAAAGCAGAAAAAAAACATACCTGAGAAGATTCTAAAGGAAGATTAATCTGCAAACATCTTATAAACAACGCCCTAAGTACCAGAAGGCAAACATATTATTTGTCATGAATGACTCTCTAGCTGATTCAAAACGGGTGGGCTTGCTAATATCCAAAATGAAAGAAACAACATTGAAAATGGTTTTGATAGATTGGGGAAATGGTCTGAAAAAAACAGAATGTAATGCAAGGGCAAAATTGTTCACATCAGAAACAAAAGCCGAATGGCCTGGCTTTTGTAAGAGTTGGGGTACTCAGCTTGCTAATGTTATTTGTGCAAAAAATTCCTGGTAGGGTAGTGATTGCAAACTGAATAGGAGCCAGTAATGTGATTAGGCTGGGGAAAAAAAACCCTGACAAATGCATTTAGACCACCTACTAAAATACATCTGGTATCTATTGTTAGGTTAGTCTACATTTAGTCATTCAACATAAAGGCAGCTTTTTAGTCTTCTGATATCTGAGGGTCTCTGTGGGGTGCAGAATGGCATCAACTACTGGGAAAACTATTGACTCATTAAGGAGAGAGCTGGACATATAAACAAGTCTGCCTGATACTTTAGAAAGATATAAGCTAGATGTTATGGGGAAAAACATGGAAACACTTGGAGGTTTATCTGTGTCCTTAGAGTCACCTGAGTAGTGCTCCTGGTTCCTGTAGTACTCAGGTGATCCTGAGGACACAGATAAACCTCGAAGTGAATCAACGACCCTCTTTGTTGTTGTTGTTGCTAGTTGCAAAATCATGTCCAACCCATTGCGACACCATGGATAACGTTCCTCCAGGCCTTTCTGTCCTCTACCATCCTCTGGAGTCCATTTAAGCTCACATCTACTACCTCGGTGACTCCATCCAGCCACCTCATTCTCTGTCGCCCCCTTCTTCTTTTGCCCTCAATCTTTCCCAGCATTAGGCTCTTCTCCAATGAGTCCTTCCTTCTCATTAGGTGGCCAAAGTGTTTGAGTTTCATCTTCAGGATCTGGCCTTCTAAAGAGTAGTCAGGGTTGCTCTCCTCTAGGACTGACCGGTTTGATCGCCTTGCAGTCCAAGGGACTTGCAGGAGTCTTCTCCAGCACCATAGTTCCAAGGCCTCAATTCTTTGGCGCTCAGCTTTTCCTATGGTCCAACTTTCATAGTCAAACATTGCAACTGGGAAAACCATAGCCTTGACTATATGCAATTTTGTTGGCAGGGTGATGTCTCTGCCAATGCAAATGACTATCTGTCCGCAAGGAATATTAATCTTTACATTCCCCACTATCCAGAGCTAAAGAAGCGTCTTGGATGAGAAGAGAAACATCTTCAGAAGAAAAAAACACAAGACAGTCCATTTGCCTCCTGAAAAAGCACCTTTGGGATAACCATGACCTGGATGAGAATCTCTACAAACTATTGCTCTTGATCCATCCATGATATCTTCAGGGTTTTGTTTCGTGTGCCTTTGAATCCATCTTGACTTCTGGAAGCTGCATTTTTCCAGAAGTGGTTTGCCATTGCCACCTTCTTCCTAGGGCTGAGAGGGAGTTGGAAGCCCAAGGTCACCCAGCTGGCTTTGATACCTAAGGCAGGACCAGAACTCTTGGCCTCCTGGGCAACTTCTAACTCATTTCCTTTAATCTCTTTGTCAAACTGGCTCCAGTAGAGATATTAAATATAACAAGCCTTCCTGATGCATTCGAATTTGAAATATTGTTTTCTTTCCCTCTCTCTGCCTGTATCTCCAGCTGCATGCAGCTTTAATAACTTGACAGCATTAGTCATATCCCATATTGTGACATGTAAACCACTGTCTCAGAAGATACGTATCCTTGATGCTATTTTGCTAGGGGCACCCTTGCGACCTTGGTCAAGTCACTTTGGCCTCCATTTACCCTGCTGTCCTTTAGCCTGCCTTGGTGATTGGATATCTCGGAGGTATTTTTGTCTTTAATTGTTAATGTGGCTTTCATCATGTCTGAGATTAGACAAGCTCCTGAAATAGAGGTGAGGTTAATCGAGAGAATACAGTTCATCTGCCTGGAATCCACACTGTATCTCAGACATTAATACAATTGAGCGAGTCCAGAGGTATTCCATGAGAAGAGTCCTCCACTCCTCTGCTCACAACAGAATACCTTATGCCACTAGGCTTGAAATTTTGGGCTTGGAAACTAGAACTACACTGCCTATGGCCTGACCTAAGTGTAGTACACAAAATTGTTTGCTACAACATCCTACCTGTCAATGACTACTTCAGCTTCAACCTCAATAATACTCGGGCAAACAATAGATACAAACTCAAGGTAAACCGCTCAAACTCGATTGCAGAAAATATGACTTCAGCAACAGAGTGGTCAATGCCTGGAATGCTCTACCCAACTCGGTTGTTACATGCTCAAAACCCCAAAACATTAACCTTAAACTGTCTGCCATGGACCTCACCGCTTTCCTAAGAGGTCTGTAAGGGGGCATGCATAAGCACACCAGTATGCCTAACGCCCCTGTTCTATTGTCCCCATTTATTTGAACCCATTTCCTGTGTTCATGTCCATGTTCATACTTATACCGGTTATCTTGTACATGTTTGACAAACAAACAAACAAACAAACAAACAAACAAACAAACAAATAAATAAATAGAAAATGAAAGTAGCAAAGGCAATGAAATGATAGTGAAGCAGGAAGCAAAGGGCAACTGTGTGTGTGTGTGTGTGTGTGTGTGTGTGTGTGTGTGTGTGTATAACTGTTAAAGCCTCATTCCTCTATAGCAGGGGTGTCCAAACTTGGGAACTTTAAGACTTGTGGACTTCAACTCCCAGAATTCCCCAGCCAGCATAGCTGATTCTTGCGGTTTCTTTTCTTAAGGTTCTTTTTATTTTATTGTTTCATTCTTTTTACCAGTATTCATTGGAAAAACCAACAAGCATTAAGTGAAAATCCATTTACCATAAGCAAAGGACACCTCTAGGAGAGTTCAAACTCTCCTAGAAACATATTTCATATCCCATCTTTACTGGAAATAACACTAAAAATGCGAGTCAGCTCTTTTAAAACAGTTGTTGCAGTATATTTCATACATCAGATGCCCATTTAGGAATTTTGTCTCCATGTGAGGATAACTTTTTAGCACAGGTTATTTAAAATGCACCCTTCCTCATCCAATATCAGATATGCCTAAGAATAGTGTTATGACTATTAGAAGGATGTAATAAATATTGATTAATTGAAAAATGAAGGAATATGTGCCAATATCAATATATAAAATACAGGAATATGGCTGTTACAAGGATGTGGTAAATATTGATTAATTGAAAAAATGAAGTAATAAGTGCTGACATTAATATATACAACACTAGACTATGTTCGTTTGATTAATGTAGTAATATTTATTTGTATTAATATTGGTTTGGTACCAAAATGAATGATACACAGATGCTACATGGTGTGTGTAATGATATTGATGATATTGGTGTATGTATAAAAAAACTTTATCCAATAACAATAACAAAAACAAGAAGATTGGCTGTATTAAGAATTAGACTAGATTAAATAGAAAAAAAATAGAATTAGGGAGAATATTGTTATACATGATTCTGTATAACATATCTAAAGTGAATGTCAGAGGTAAGATTTTGAAAAAGGATGATATTAGATATGCCCAAGAACAGTGCTGACTATTAGAAGGATGTAGTAAATATTGTTTAATTGAAAAAGGAAGGAATTTGTGCTGATATCAATTCAAATAATAATTCTAGAAGGATGTAGTAAACACTAATTGAAGGATGTAGTAAACACTAATTGGAAAATGAAGGCTAGGTGCTTTGTTCTCTATATAATAACATTAGACTACGTTTATTTGATTAATGTAATAATATTTCCTCTCTATTAATATTGGTTTTGTACAAAAATGAACGATCTCTGACGCCACACTGTCCATGCAATGATATTGGTGATATTGGTGTATGTTTAAAAATAAAAACATTTCTCAACCTTGGCGAGTTTAAGACAAGTGGACTTCAATTCCCAGAATTCCCCAGCCATTACAAGGACAGAGGCTGTGTTTCAAAGACCTCAGATATCAATTGATATCCCTGTTGATATTTGCCAGGCTCCCCGCCAATGTGATCTGAGTTCAATTTAACTTTATATGAAATGAAATTGGATTGAATTAGTCATATTGAAAGTTGGCATTAAATGGGATGCCAGCATGCAGCAACGTAGAGTGAGTAGATAGCTTTTATATCTCCTATTATTTACAATATGCCTTTATGGACTCGCTTAGAAAATGAAAAGGAGAGAGGCTACAGGTCTGAGATTTATCAGGAAGGCGGGCAAGTAGAATGACCTCTGCAAAATGCAAAGATTTCTTTATTGCTTTGCCTCCATCGAATAGTTGTCATGGTTTTTTCCAGCCCACATGTCGTAACCGCACTGATCAAAAAGGCAACTGGAGCAGGCAAAGGGGATATCAAGGAAGAATTCACCAGTTGGTGTTGTAGTCAGTGGGTCATCCAGGCAACCATTTTGTGAGAGCACCCACAAAATAAGTTGTCCTATCTATAGAAATAATTTCATATAATACAATCCAATAATAATTAAATCTCTAGGGCAGGGGTGTCAAACTCAAGGCTCATGGGCCAGATCCAGCCCTTGGGGTGCTTAGATCCGACCCATGGGATTGCCCTGGAAACAGCGAAGGACTGGCCCGTTGTCCTTCTGTCAGTAAAAATGGAGCTTTGTTTTCACTGGCAGAAGGCTGCAGGAGGCTGTTGCAGCTGAAAACGGAGCCTGGGAATGCTGCACAGACCGCTCCCGAGTTCCATTTTCACTGGCAAGAGGGCTGGAGGAGGCCATCCCAGCTGCTCTCCCTGGTCTTGTCTTCCCCTGCTGGAGACAATGGATCCCCCCAAACAGTGGTGGGATGCTGCCGAGTCAGATGGGTTAAGGTGAACCAGTAGTTCTGACTGCCCCCACACCACTTTGGCCATATAGTGCCACGTGTGTGTGTGTGTGTGTGCGTAAGTCTGTGCGCATGCTCAGATGGCACGAGTGCAGTGAGCATGTGCACATGCACACACTCACATTTCCAGCGCTGGGTGAACCATTTGTTACATTATGTGATGTACCCACCTCTGCCCCCATCCCCACTTAGGCCACCACAGGTCCCCCTGACCCAAGTGACATCGAGCTGGCCATGCCCACCCTGGCCACATCCACCCTGGCCATGCCTACTGCCCCCCTGAGGTCAAACCCAACCCTCATTGCGGCCCTCAATGAAATCAAGTTTGACATCCCTGCTCAAGGGTCTCAATTTTCAGATACTTTAACCTGACACCCAATATACTTCTTCTTCCCCCCATTTGGTGGCAGTCATCTACTATCCAAATGAGAAAAGAGATGGTAGAAGATGTTGCACTGTTAGACTTGCAAGACTGATGACAACCCACCCCGGTAAACCAGAAAAAACCAGATGAACTAATTCTACTTTATTGTGAGGCCACATTAATAGAATCTTGCAAGTCTGAAAGTATAAATCTCCCACCATCTCTTTTTGCAGCCTAATCGATCAACCCTAACCCTCCCTAAATTTTGTTCTCTGTCCGTTAAGCAACTGCAGGCTCCCCCTCCTCCTCCTCCTCCCCACTCCCTCCTTATCTGAGCATTCCCCAGGCAATTCCTCCCCTCATTCCCCCAAGGTCATTCCCACACACCATTAAACTAACAAGTCAACGAAGTGTGATATACAGTATACAGCAGGAGTGTCAAACTCAATTTCATTGAGGGCTGCATCAGCATTGTGTATGACCTTGGGGGGCTGGTGGGCGTGGTCAGGGTGGCCATGACCAGCTTGACATCACTCATATCAGGGCATCTGTGACTTTTAGCATATTTATTGGATTATTGGATGTTTTATTGTGGTTTCTTTTATTATCGCCTGTTCACCGCCCTGAGTCCCGCAAGGGAGATAGGGCGGTATATAAATGTAATTAAATAAATAAATAAATGGGCCGAGCACTGCCAGTGAAAACTGAGCTTGGGAGGGCCATGCATTTTCGCTGGCAGGGGGGTGCAAGAGGCCATCACAGCTGAAAATGGAACTTGGGCGAGCCATGCATTCATTTTCACTGGCAGAGACACTGCAGGGTGGTCCTTTGCTGTTTCCAGGTCAGCCCCGCAGGCCAGATCTAAGCACTCTGCAGGCCGGATCCAGCCCCCGGGCCTTGAGTTTGACACCCCTAGAACTTTATATTCTGAAAGCCAGAGATTGATTTTTGACACAGAGATCTGTGCTATCACTGAGCTACGGCGTGTCTGTTGATCCTAAAATAAGTGTTAATTAACTTTTATATAAATGTGGTTCTCTGAAAAAAATGGAGAGATAAGGAAGAATTTACTCCCAGTTCAACTAGCTTACACCAATATGACTTTACAGCCCTCTTTATTAATTAAAATCTGTGGAAAAATGGTAACTTTCTGATCAGATTAAAAAATGTTAATTTGAAGCATTGCATTATTCTTTAGAGGATCCAATTTTGAATCCGCCCTTCTCTTTGCCCTCCTTAATTCTTGGACACACGCTGGTATTGATAAATGTCACCATCTTATTAGCTCAAGGAATCTGGTGTGCATGCATGATTAGCAGGGCAAACTGTGATCCTACTCAATTCTGAATGTTACTTCTCCATGAATAGATAATGTAATTGATGCCGTGCCCCAAGGCCACAAATGGCCAGCTGCTTCAATGGAATGCCTTCTGTGTTAAAATTCATGTACTATATTGCCTGTTTTGCAACTGGTACACCTGCGAATATGAATCACTAGGAGAATGACAAGTATAGTGGAAGAACAGAATAACAGAGTTGGAAGGGACCTTGGAGGTCTTCTACTCCAGCCTCCTGCTCTGGCAGGAAACCTTATACCATTTGGGACACATGGTTGTCCATTCTCTTCTTAAAAGCTTCCAGTGTTGGAGGATTCACAACTTCTGGAGGCAAGGTGTTCCACTGATTGATCTAACTGTCAGGAAATTTCTCAATTCTAAATTGGTTTTCTCCTTGATTAGTTTCCATCCGTTGCTTCTTGTCCTGCCTTCAGGTGCTTTGGAGAATAGATTGATATCCTTTGTGGCAGTCCCATAGATACTGGACCATTTCTATCATGTCGCCCCTAGTCCTTCTTTTCATTTGACATACCCAATTCCAGCAACTGTTCTTAATCTGTTTTAGTATAAAACTGCCTATGCTTAAAATAGGGACTCTTGTTTGATAAAATGGCCATTGAACATAACAAAAACAGCAACAACATCTAACAGGTTGCTTTTAATTAATAATTTTAATTGTAGCTCTCTCTCTCTTACTTGATCTCTCTCTATCTCTCTGCATACATAGCACATCATCACTTTTGTATTAGCATGATCTATGAACCAAAATTGTGAACGTGTAAATCTGTGTTTCTTTAACTTAACCTACCCAAACTGACTTCTAAGGACTTTTTTACTTTTACCTTTTTTTACATCTTCAAAAATTACCCCCTACTTAGTTAATGATTGATAGCTAGGTTGGGATAGAGATTGAGATGGTCTAATAATTAGACTACTCTTCTGGATGTTTGCTAGCTTACTTAGAAAATAGTTAACGCAGTATTTTAAAAAAATCTAACAAACCAACCAACCAACAAACAAAGAAATAAAAGGCTGTTAATTATCTGTTCTCCATCTATAAAGGGAATTGTTTGGTTGCCAGTAAATGGAGAGGTGTTAA
Source organism: Rhabdophis nuchalis (assembly GCA_039707465.1). Taxonomy (NCBI): domain Eukaryota; kingdom Metazoa; phylum Chordata; class Lepidosauria; order Squamata; family Natricidae; genus Rhabdophis; species Rhabdophis nuchalis. The sequence continues at coordinate 51,871,972 of CM077649.1, forward strand.
TTGAAAAGTAGATTGTATATTTCCAAAAATGGATAACTAACCATTGTTTAATACTTTACTCATCTACATTACTTTCTGGAAAGTCCTAGATATAAATTTATTTATTTATGTATGCAGTTTGTATAGCTGCTTATCTTACACCACTCACTTTGCCAATCTGATGCCATTCTTTCATCTTATAAGACCATGTCGGAATAGGTGCAGATTGCCCTCATGTTCCACTGAAAACTCTTAATTTCAATCAATCAGAATAGAGTTGGAAGGGGACCTTGGAGGTCTTCTAATCCAACCTACTGCTCAAGCAGAATATCCTATACCAATTCAGGTAGGTGGCTGTCCAATCTTTTCTTAAAAACTTCCAGTGATGGAGCACCCACAACTTCTGGAAGCAAACTGTTAATTGTCCTCACTGTTAGGAGGTTTGTCCTTAATCCCAGGTTGCTTCTCTCTTTGAGTAGTTTCCATCCATCGTTTCTTGTCTTGTCTTCTAGTACTTTGAAAAATAGGTTGACCCCCTCTTCTATCTGGCAGCTGCTCAAATACTGGAATACTGTTATCATGTCATCCCCTAGTCCTTCTTTTCTCTAGACTGGCCACAACCAATTCTTGCAACTGTTCTTCATGTGGTTCTTTCTCCAGGCCCTTAATTGTCTTTGTTGCTCTTCTTTTCACTTTTTCCAAAGTTTCAACAACTTTTTTGGAATATGGTGACCAAAACTGGATGCAGTATTCCAAGTGTGGTCTTACTAGGGCTTTATAAAGCGGTGCTAATACTTCACATGATTTTGATTCTGTCCCTCTGTTTATACAACCAAGGATTCAAGCCATTTAAAGATTCTAGGTCACATCAACCTGGTGAATTCATCAAGTATTCCATGTATGTGTGAAGCTTTTTCGAAAATACCATGAGAACGACACAGAATTTTGTTACAAAAGAGAAAAAGCAAGTTTTGAAATGGCTTCCCAATATGAATTCTCAGAACAACAATAAACAAGGAAAGTTAAAAAGGCATTCATTTACTGTCCTTTAAAAAAAAGAAGAAACTTCAAAAGATTATGAATCCATCAATCTGGATACTTAAAAAGCTAGGATAAAAATGAATCTAACCCTGAACTTAAACAATGGTTAACCAGGCTGTCAGCAAGAAATACGTTCAAAGACAAACTTCACAAATCTGCCACTTACTTCAATGGATTTCAACAAATCCAGTGACTCAATTTATTGTCATTTATATAGACTATAAGCTACTATGCTCCAAAACACACATTAAGGTCTAAAGCAATTATGTATTTAGAGCATTTACAGCATGTATGCCTGCCAACTGAGGGGTGAAAACAAATACAAGTTGGTTGGTTTTTTGTGTGTGGACAAATTGCCAACAAAAATTAGGGTCGATGCCATTCTCCCCTTATGAAACCATGAGTTCATTAAAATTCATTCTATTTTACTGCCTGCCTTATGCAGATAGTTTTCCACTGCAGTTCTCTCTCTTAAAAATTAAGGCATAAATGAACAGTCCCGCTTAAGAGCTTATCATACTTATTTTATGTTGTTTGCAAGATAAATAGATGTCTTCAGTTGTCAATTCAAGCATGTCAATTATGTAGACTGGTTGTTTTTTTTTTAAATAGATTTTTATCAGCTTTCTGGCTTGTCCAGCTATACAATATCACAACTACAATGATAGATCTAATTCAGTATTTCCAGAAAGTAGAGCTGTTATCTTCTACCTGCTCTAGCTGGCATGGGCAGTGACAATAGATTGGAAAATGATTAAATGCCCTGATTCTATTTATTCTCCAGGTTTCCCTTTCTTTTTACCTTCTTTTTTTTAAAAAAAGTTTTAGCTTTTCATCTTTTACCAGATTTTTTTTTGCTCTTTCCAACCCATCAAAATGTTGAAAATAAATTGTGCAAAATGGTGAGAACGCTGTCTTTTTGTAGGATACCTTTATGAAAACTCAGCTCCAATGGAGCAGATTTGGAGAGGTGGAAGAAGCTGGGGAAAAAGAAGATTAGGCTAAATCTCAATTTCATTCTGTTACATCTCAGTTGGATTTAACTGGGGAAAATGAATCCTGATGGGACAATGCAGTTCGACAGTGATTTAGAATGCTGAATACTTCCCCATTCAAAACCCAGAGTAGAATATATTCAGCCTTCCAAAATTTTGGAAACTAGGCAGTGGAAGAGACGGGAGAAATACCTAGATTGAACAGCCAAAAAGTAGATGCAGACAGAGAGAGAGAGGAATATGGGAGGCAAGTCAAAAAAAGCATAGCAATTAAAGTATTGACGTGGGCAAGAGACAATGGATAGATGATTTCTCTTTATTGCTGTTGTTCTGATTTGCTTTTCTTTTTCTCTCTCATTCCTTTCTTTTTTAAGGTAGGTAACATGACTAGAAGTTAGGTAGGATAGAAAGAAAATGTCTTTTCTTTATATGCAGTTTTTTCTATGCTTTCTATTCAGAAAAAAAAACCCCACCAGAAACAACATAGTGGGAGAGTAGAATCATTCCAGGCTTTTATATGATTTACGCATTGTGTCAAATATGTGGTTGGCACAAAATTGCATTCTACCCTAACACCCAAAATAATAGAATGAGATTACAATAGTATGGACAGGTTGGTTGGAGAAGAGACGTGAAATCCTTTTTTTCTCTGTCCTGATGAACACTTGGAACAGATTCTACAGACATTTCCATAAAAATATTAAGAGGTTAGAATATATTTAGTACTTGTTAACCTACCTCACAGGGCTACTAAGAAAATAGAATTTTATTTTTTTATTTTATTAAATTTATACTCCGCTCTTCTCCTTGTTAGTTTACATATTTTTTACATACAGGGTTTTATTTATTTTATTTATTATTGGGTATTGGGTATTTGGGTTATTGGGTATTTTAGTTATAATTGGGATTTTAGCACAGGAATTGATTTAATTCGTTTTTATGTAATGCTGTATATTTATTGTCTTATTTTCCCTGTGCACCGCCCCGAGTCCCTGTAGGGAGAGGGAGCGGTTTTACAAATTAAATTAATAATAATAAATTAATATTGTAAGTATGTATGTTTCTAAACCTCTATAAAGATTCTGAGTCCAAATTACAAAAGCAAAATAGCAATAGTACTTAGACTTATATACTGCTTTACAGCCCTCTCTAAGTGGTTTACAGAGTCAGCATATTTGCCCCCAACAATCTGGGTCCTCATTTTACCCACCTCGGAATGATGGAAGGCTGAGTCAACCTTGAGCCTGGTGAGATTTGAACTGCCGAATTGCAGGCAGTCGGCAGGCAGCAGAAGTAGCCTGCAGTACTGCCCTCTAACCACTGTGCTACCATGGCTCTTGACAAACAGTGTAAGAGTAAAACTATGAATTGAATGGACCAGTAACGAAAATAATGTGCTATTTTTAAACAATGTTCCTGTGAAGAATACAACAGGCTGGAGCATTTGTTTAGACCAGGAAACATCTACACACAATAAGACATTTTGTGTTGTTTTTATGTGGCAAGCATATCATGAAAACCAGCCGTTGATGATTAAAATCTTGTTAATAAGTCACAGTAATAAACAAGAGAGCCAGGGTAACATTGCATTTTAATTTGCCAGGTGGCAAACCTGACTAGGAGCAAAACAAGGCATAAAACAACAACAACTAAAGTAACACGATATTACTGAGAGGTCACTAATGTCCCAATCAACTTTTGGAAGAGTTCCATAATGCTTTTCAAGTCCATCTGGAGAATGATCCATTCGACCTAGATTAATGGGCTTGTTTCACAGCAAAGCATTTAAAGAAGCCTTCAGACAAATAGATTCAGACAAGGACCATAAAGGTGAACAGGGGACTAGAAAATAAGTCCCATGATGAGAGATTAAAGGAACCAGAAGAGATGATTAGATATGTCACTACTTGAAAGGACATCAGACAGGATAAGGTTAAGTTTGTTTCTCTATCATTCCAGGACATGGACTTAAGATACAGGAAGACAGATTCAAACTGAATGTTAGGAAAAATATATCTAATACCGGGAGTAAAAGCATTTTGCCTCTAGAACCAAAAACTCGTGGTTTCATCTGCTGAACATGATTTAATTTGGATCTTTGGACTGAACAAAGATTGGACTTCGTAACCTAAATAGAAACATAAAAATATATGATTCTATAGGAATAGCAACAGCACTTAGACTTATATACTACTTCACGGTGCAGCCCTCTTTAAGCCGTTTACAGAGTCAGCCTATTGGGTCCTCCTTTTACCCACCTTGGAACAATGGAAGGCTGAGCCAACCTTGAGCCTTGTGAGATTTGAACTACCAAATTGCAGACATTTGGCAGGCAGCAAAAGTAGCCTGCAATACTGCATTCTAACCACTGTGCCACTGTGGCTCATAATGAAGATAAACGAAATGAAGAATGAAGATAAATAAAAAACCATAGAGTGTTTTAACTGATAATCCAAATGGAAAAGATGTTTCCTGCCTTTCAGACACAAAGGTGTTTTAAGTGGAGACTATTTAAAATCATAGAAAAGCAAGAAATCAGAGATTCAGTGAACAAAAAAGAGGGTTATACAGTACATCCAAATGCCAGTGTAAGGACGGTCATTGTTCTCTAAGATTCTACAAACTTCCACAGCTAATATTTGATCCTCTATCTGAGGTTTCCATAAAACCTTGCATCCAGGGGTGGGCTTCAAAATTTTTAGCAACGGGTTCTCTGCCCAGTTGCTGGATGGGCATGGCCATGGTGGGTGTGGCCTAATCACCTCCTGCACCATGGTGGTGTGCAGGGGGTGTTTTTACCCTCCCTAGGCTCCGGAGGCTCTCTGGAGGTCAGAGACAGGCCCATTTCCAGCCTTTCAGAACCTCTGGGAGGCCCGTTTTTACCCCTTCCCAGGCTGCGAAGGTTTTCCTAGAACCTCCAGGAGGGTGAAAATGGCCTCCCCAGGCTCCGGAGGCTCCCTGGATCCTGGAAACAGGCCCATTTCTAGCTTTCCAGAGCCTCCAGGAAGCCCGTTTTTCACCTTCCCCGAGCCTCCATGTGGGCCCTGCACTTACCTGGCATCCAAAACTCATGGAGACTCCTGGGAGGGGCAGGGCACAGTGGGTGAGGCCAGCCAGGAGTGGATTTTGGGGTTCGCTGAACCATGCAGAATCTTTGCTAGAGGAGTGCCCAAATCCTGGAGCAGCCCCCCCCCGCCCTGTTTGCATCACAGCGGTGTGTTACACTTCAAGGTACTTCCAAATTCTCAATCATTTCAAAATTGTCATGTCTAGAAGATGGTCTTACCTGCTTCTTTGGTTCGGATCACTTTAGACGGTGTGCTTGGATCTCCTGTTCCAATTTTGTTGGTTGCTACAACTCTAAATTCATACTCTACCCATGGGTTCAGTTCAATTGCGGTTGCAGATTCCAGGTCACCGCCTATGTGTTCAGGAACTGCAAAGAACAAAGGATGAAAGCATGCTACCTAGAATTTCTTTCTAATCACTAAACTGAAGCTGGAGGAAACAACCCAGAGTTAGTGGCACATTTAACAATTTGGCCTTTGCTAATTTGCTTTTTCAGATTCATGATAAAAAATCCAACAGATTCAAAATTTCTTCAAATGCTGCAGTGCAGGTGTTTCAATTTAACTATGCTCAAATAAATATGTAAATACTATTTGTTATTGTTGTTATATATTATTTCATACAGATTTAGTTTAAATTAGAGGCAGAGTTCTCTTTTAGCTTCTCTCCATTTTTTCTTTTATGCTTTAAAGATATGTAGGTATATGTTGGTGGTATAGCATCAGACAAGAATCTCTGAATACTACCTCTGCCTAGTTTTATTCTGAAACTAGTTGATAACCTAGCGTTGCCAAGGTATTTATTTATAGGGGGGAAATGTCCAGACCAAACATAATTTCTAATGCTGGATTTTCCCCCCTTACCAGAGGGAGCCCCCTTGTGGAGTACTGTGAAGCCATTACCATGGCAATTCCACTGAGCTGCACACTACAAGCCATTTTACAGCAGTACAGTAGAAGTCATTTCAAGGCACAACAGGCTGTATCTTAACTGAACACACACCCTGAGGGGTGTTAGGGGTGCCTTACCCCCACAGTGTTTTTTTCCACTCATCTGTGTACCAGGTTTGATTGAAATTGCTCGAGTGTTCTAGAATTATGCTGTATGTATGTATGTATAAAGAATACATACATACATACATACATACATACATACATACATACATACAGACAGACAGACACACACACACACACACAGACATATGTATGTTAGTATGTATGTATGTATGTATGTATGTATGTATGTATGTATGTATGTATGTATATATTTTTAATACACTCTTATCAACCTTATAAGGAAACCTTAGACTTGACTTTTGAATATCCCTCCTGAAAAGAAAAAAGGAACAAAAAGGATCCAGTAGAAAAGAGAGAACCAACTGTGGAAGACTCAGTGGTCTTCCAGCATTGAAACTTAAAACTCAAGTGATATAGAAAAAAGAAACTATATATTGATGTAGGCTATCATGGCCAGTAGTTATTAGGTGACTTCAGGATTTAGCGACTGTGGTCTAGAAAACAGATTTCCTGATGTTTTGATTGCAACTTATGGCTGGCACTTTCAGAAGCAAGGTGATATGCTTTTTAGACCACAGGCAATTAAGCAGGGACCCACTGGACACTGTCCTTGTAACTAGGTCCTCATTGGCCTTTAGCCAAGTTGGTTTCTGATTGGTGCAGGTTAATGAGGGCTGGTCTCTGAATGGCTCTTTGCGCTTTATATACATTATAGGCATGTTTTGCAAGAAAAAATTATGGGAACCCAGACAACAAACACTTCTGTGTCCATGCGATGTTGTTCATAGAACCTGCATAAAAGAACGATGCCAGCTTTGGACTGCTGTAGTTCATTTCAATGTAGATTCTCACAAAAGAAAATGTAGATTTTTCTCACAGCAGAAAATGGTCAGAAACAATAGGGGAGAAAAACAACAGCTTGCTAAATTCCCAAACGCGGGTGTGAACTGGAAAAGACATTAGGAAAAAAAAGAAAGAAAGATCCTGCTTCACTTTTCCATATTAGGAGTCTTCTGCTGAAGCAACTAATGAATCTAATGAACCTGCCTGATTGATGTTAAATAATAATAATAACAATAATAATAATAATAATAATAATAACAACAACAACAACAACATCTTGCCTGTTTTCACAGTCTGCCAGCCAAGCGAAAACGGACTTCGCGCTTGCAAGTTGTAAGAAGTGATAGGACTGTGATTGTCTGCTCCAGGAGTCCATGAAAGAGTTGCAGTGGCCTCTGTGATTTCTTCAACAATGACAACCCCAGGAGGGCCAGGTGGACCTGGAAGGAAAGAAGGAATGAAGCAAGGAAGAAAAGAAGGAGAAAAAGGAAAGAAGGTAGGTAAGTAGGTAGATTGAATGTATTGATTTTAATTCACCATTATTGCACTGCACATATACTTGGAAGTATGCAGTCATCTGGACTGCTAATTTATCCAGATTGACTAGCATAATTTGGTGACTAGCAACTTTACAGATATTTTAAGGGACTATGTCATGATTACGGTGCCAGACGTGGACCAGAAAAATATTCAGATTCAAACCCTTTCTCGGTTAGGAAAGTCATTGGATATTTTTGAGCCTACATCTTTCAACATGATTCAACCTAGCAGGTAGACACACCATTCACAGAATTAAAGATTTAAAACATGTAGGAAAATATACTTATAAGTGGAACTTTGAGGAACATACCCTCATATTTTCCCCAAAATAAGATCGTATTATTATAATTTATAATTTAATTATAAATTTAATAATTTTTTGCCACCAAAAAAGACACCAGGTCTTATTTTTTGGGGGAGGTCGACCACTGACTCACCTCACTTATGCACGTTGCCCCCGGCCTCCTTTTTGCTATCATAGACCTTCAGGAACTTCTTCGGATTTGGATAGTTGTAGCCAGGCCTCGCACACCTCAGGCCATTTCTTCTGCAGCCAGCAAGGCTTTCTTGAAGGCCTCTGTAGCCAATAAAGGAGCTCTGTTATCAGCTACAGAGGCCTTCAGGATAGCCTTGCCAGCTGCAGCAAAAGAAATGGCTCGAGGTGTGTGAGGCCTGGCTGCAACTATCCGAAGGTAAGTAGTAGGGCAGCTCCAACCCCCCCACCCCATCTCACCCTAGCTTAATTTTTACCTGTGCACCCTGGAGTGGGCTGAATCTTAATTAGGGCTTATTTTGGGCGCACTTGTAAAAATCAAGCTAGGACTTTCTGAGTATTTTGGGGAAAACACAGTACTTAAATCTAAAGATGAGTCATTAGAAAATATAATGTTTGCCATGAAGCAATCTGAGATGATGCCAAAGAACTAACGGTCTTAAAGTCTTCCATCCATCTGGGAAGCTAACACTGTGAAGAATCTCTTGGCCACTGAATCTGGGCTGAGGATTAAAATAAAAAATGATAAGAATATTACAGAGATATGATCGCCTATCTGAGAAGGTTAACACTTAGTGTCCATTTCATTGGAACCCATTGTAGTCACTGAACGAGTACTACCTGTACAGTTGAGTATGCAGATGGCCTTGAAGAAACGATTAAACTTTGTCCAGATATATAGGCGGAGTAAGGAAAAAAACCCTCAAGATTTATTTTGCCTTGATTCTTGACTCAACAAGGGAGTTTCCTGCCAGTTTTTAAGATTCTGTTATTACACCCTACAATAAGATAGACTTCCAGTAGTTGGTGTGGTATCTGTTTTGTGACCTGCTTTATCTCAAAAGGCTCCGACAGTAGGAGAACATGCAAATAATAGTTTTACATTCATTTTACTCCTTTAAAAGTAGTTACACTCTAGGTCAGGGGTGTTAAACCTGATTTCATTGAGGGTCGCATCAGGTTTGTGTTTGACCTCGGGGGGCTGGAGTGGGTGGGCATGGCCAGCTCGATTCCACTTGTGTCAGGGGCACCTGTGGCAGCCCAAGTGCTCTGCCAGCAAAAACAGGCTCCCGAGCTCCGTTTTCAGCTGCCTCCTGTTTTGGCTGCTGCGTGTGGCCCTCCCAAGCTCCCTTTTCCCTGGCAGAGAGTTGCAGGAGACCATGGCAGCTGAAAACGGAGCTCGGGAGCCAGAGCACTCTGGGGCAATCCTTTGCTGTTTCCAGGGTGGCCCCATGGGCCAGATTAAAGTACCCTACGGGTCAGATATGGCCCCCGAGCCTTGAGTTGGACACTCCTGCTCTAGGTCTTGTGACTGGGGAATGACTGAGAATGCAGAAGATGACCATATCTGCCCCCCCTCATTCCCTTCTAGGGATGCATGTGGGATTTTCTTCTGGATGGATTTATTTTTTTTGAGAATTATCAGGCTGACCAACAGACAGACAAGAGTGCTGATGTTCTCCCCATTAAACATTTCAGATTACCGGCATAGGAGATTCTAAAACTCCAAAATAGAATTGACTAATATATATACAGATTTGTTTTAATTGGCCAAGGCCCAGTTGGTTTGCAGTATATTTCCTTCATTTGTTTAAGCTACATATGGTGTGATTTTATTTATTACATTTGTAATCTGTAGACAGTGGGTCTCGATGGCTCCTCTTATTCATTTCAAAAGAGTTTGGGCAGAAAGTGGTGCTCGGGGCTTCATTATTTCTCTCAACAGGAGAGAATTTTAACCCTTAAAAAAAAGCCTCAGCTTCCAGGTAGATTTTTGATCTTTAAATTCAACTGATGTACAGGTAAGAATTGAAAGAGGCTCTGGCTAGCTTTAGTTGCAGCCTTGCATTCATCTTTGTATTGAAAGCAGGATTTTCTTTTTAATAAATACGTCCTGTATTTTGAGAAGGAAGATGGTGCATCTCTCTCTATCTCTCTCTCTCTCTCTCTCTCTCTCCCTCTCTCTCTCTCTCTCTCTCTCTCTCTCTCTCTCTCTCTCTCTCTCTCTCTCTCTCTGTGTGTGTGTGTGCAGTGCGCACGCTCACAGCCACTATCATGAATATGTTACCAGGAACTGTCTGATTGAAAATATTTTTTTTAATGAACTTGGGTTGTTTGTCCAATTCTTCAAACTTGCTGAAAGAGCCCCGATGGTCCATCAACAAGATTTCATGTTAAGTAGGAACGATGACAGAATACTGATATAAAGCAATCTATTCTTGAGTCACATTCTATGAATATTGATTTTCATCCTGCTGTTTGTTTCATGAATTGCACCAAATCCTAACGTAGCTGGCTAGGGTATGGCTTACTGTCTCGCCTGAATCCAGCCGTTGTGGTTTGCAAAGGATGGTTTGTTTGTCACTTGCTCCCTTCTTTACGCTTACTTACAAAGTACTGCACAAACGTCCATTAAAAACAACAACAGCAAAGCAATAGAATTTTGAAAGCCTGGGAAAATAAATATGTTTGAATCCCTTCTAAAATTGTAATAAGGGCTTGCTTCAGCTTCTATAGCATTGCCATTCATAAGGTAACCAAATCAACCAAGTAATACTAATAGCACATATATTTCACAGGGCTTTCCAGTCCTTTCTAAGCAGTTTACAGAATCAGCCTATTTCCCCCTACAATCTGGATCCTCATTTTACTCATCTCGGAAGGATGGGAGGCTGAGTCAACCTTGAGTCACTCAGAATTGAACTCCTGGAGTGAGCAGTGAGTCAGCCCTGCAGTACTGCAGTCTAACCACTGCACAGCCATGGCTCTAACTAACAAGATTTGGTAGTTGCTGAGAAAGAAGATTTGGTAGTTGCTGACAAATGTATGTGTGGCGGGGTTGCAATCTATTTGAATGGGCATTTTTGCAAGTAGCTTGACTTAATTTAAAAAAAAAAAAAAATCTCACAATGCATATCCAGCCCAAAGAACTAGAAGCTGTGGTTGCTGACAGTACCTGCTGGTAAGTCTTATTGCTATGAAGCCTACACCAGCTTTGAAGACAGAGACTACCAAAAACTGACGGAAAACCATGAGCAACATCATACAATTGCCCACAGCAATTGTAACAATGGTGTTGCAGCCTGTTGGCCGCTGGCCCCTCCAGCAGCCAAACCACAGGAGGAGGAGGCGTGGGAGTCAGGGTCAGCATCATGGCAGCCTGAGAGCTCCAAGGGGGAAGGGGAGCTGGCAGAGAGAGAGACAGAGACGGAACCTGAGCTGCCCGTCATGTCTCAGATGGAGTCAATAGCCCCCAGGTCTGGAGGTGGCTGATGAGGAAGAGGAGGAACAGCTGAGTCCAGTGCCTGATGCACGGATGCACAGAAGGCAGAGGAGAGGAGAGCAGTGGAAATCCATGGGCTGATCCTTGGGAAGGAAGAGCCACCACTGCTAGCGAAGCCCCACCCTAGCTCTGGGGATAAAAGGCAGGGGGCAGAGATGAATAGATGTGGCAGACAACTATTCATCTTCCAGCCAGACTTGTTAGCCTGTGGGGAGAGATAAACTTTTTGTTGGGATAGGGTTAACCCTAACTCTAACTTCAGAACCAACAGTAGCTGGATCTTTATGAGGGCCCTTGGGATGTCATGGCTTATTATTGGAACAGTGGGAGTAGAGGGAAGCCAGCCCCAAACTTGTGCAAATAGACGTGGCGGTTTCATTTTAAGCCTTTCCAGCATCTGTGAAAATCTTAGGTGAGGAAGAGTCCTCAGGCTATGAAGCATTTGAGAAAAAAAAAGAATAATTGCAAGAAAATAGCTGGATCTTAGGAGCTCCCATATGTAACTGGGATGCCCTGTTGCCCCCAAACTAAAGATTCAATGAAAGCAAACCTATGATTGTCAACAGGCAAAAGCAGAGCTCTTATTTGTAGAAATAAAGGAGGCCTGAAAAAAACATCCCTGCAATTAGTGCATTCAGTTTTGGTCGCCATGATGTAGAAAAGATGTGGAGACTCTAGAAAGAGTGCAGAGAAGAGCAACAAAGATGTTTAGGGGACTGGAGACTAAAACATATGAAGAACGGTTGCAGGAACTGGGTATGTCTAGTTTGATGAAAAGAAGGACTAGGGGAGACATGATAGCAGTCTTCCAATATCTCAGGGGTTGCCACAAAGAAGAGGGAGTTAAACTATTCTCCAAAGTACCCGAGGGCAGAACAAGAAGCAATGAGTGGAAACTAATCAAGGAGAGAAGCAACTTAGAACTGAGGAGAAATTTCCTGACAGTTAGAACAATTAATTAGTGGAACAGCTTGCCTCCAGAAGTTGTGAATGCCCCAACACTGCAAGTCTTTAAGAAGATGTTGGATAGCCATTTGTCTGAAATGGTATAAGATTCCTGTCTAGGCAGGGGGTTGGACTAGAAGACCTCCAAGGTTCCTTCCAACTCTGCTATTGTATTGTATTGTATTGTATTGTATTGTATTGTATTGTATTGTATTGTATTGTATTGTATCACCGCCCTGAGTCCCGTAAGGGAGATAGGGCGGTATACAAATTTGAATAAAACCTAAACCGTATTGCATTGCATTGCATTGTATTATGGCAATGGGAAACCACTTCTATACCACTGCCAAGATCAAGCCATGAGAACATCCACGAAGTTACCAGAGTCAAGTTGAGCACTGTACTCTGGAGCAGAAAGGTAATTTCAATAACATATATGATACGGCTTGCAACTTTATTATGCTGTGATCTGAATGCACACAATTTTTTGTTAGATAAGGTTGATTATTGGGTTAACTGTCTGTTACCTTATAGACAATGGGTTGCTAGATTCTGCTCTTCAACCTTACCCACACAGGCCCAACAGGATACAATTTTCACCTGTGAAATGTTGGAGAATACCCACAAAAGAAAATATACAACACAGTACCCTTGCAATTTACACATTTGTGAAGAAGGGGTCATGGAGCAAGATCTTGCAGTGAGTTTTGAGGAAACAAGGAAATACCTATGGAGAAAAGTTCCCATCCGTTCTTGACCTGTATCCACATAGAAAGCGGGATACAGCTGAGTTTAAACAGAAATGAAATGATTTCTGATCCCTACCCATGCTAAATGATGAGGCACCAAATTCCTCACTAATGTCCTGCAAATCTTTTAAAAGAACTCCTTTAGGACAAAAGTACAGACCTGCAGAATTTGAAAGGAAGGTCTGTTAAGTCCTCTGAATCCTGTTTTCTACTCTGTCGAAAGCCTGTGGAAATCCACTTTTCCTCCAGGAAATTAGCAAACACAATGCTGCATGTAATACAAGGCTAGCAAAGTGAGGTTATTAGTATGAAGAAACTATCGAATTATTAAGAACCAGCAAAATGCATAAAAACGTGTTGCAAGCTTTGGAATTCTCCAAAGCTCTTTATCAGGCAAACTATTACAGAAAGCCCTAGATATGGAAGAAAAGTTTCAACATGACGTCTGCTTTTTTCAGCTGCAGGGTCTAATTCATTCTCAAGAAGATTTGAGATTTAGTTGAAGTCTTATCCCTGTCAGGTCACTCTTAGAGGACAGCGAATAATGTCTGCAAAGGCTATAAAAAGAGATAAGCGCTGATAATCCTCAATTTGTCTAAAGCATGTAGACATCTAGCATGGCAGAAATCTGTAGAAGAATCACAGCTCCCCTCTAATCAAAACCGGAAGGAAAGATTTAAAAAACATCACCTAAGCCAAAGTGTCCTATATTAACTAGTGATTGCAGGGGACTGGAAGCTGAAAATATGAAGCTTTTCTTTGGGCAAGAGTAAAATCAACATGAAAGGTCCTTCGTGGAAATCCAGTTTTACACGAGGAATGTGTGGTTTGCAAGAAGAGGATGAAGGGAACAAACCACAGGGCGTCTCCTAAGTTAGATCCACTTTTATAATCTATGTTGGTCATGTAGTCATCCAGACGTTTAGCCTGGATTTGGCATTTTTATCCACCTAGAGTTCTTCCCAAGCCCTGGGGATGCTGTTTTTGGATGGTGTTGCAGATGCAAGCTGTTCTAAGAAGAGCTGCCTTTTGCAATTGACTGATGGTGATTTTGTCAATGCCAGTGGTGTTTGTGTGGTGCTCCAGATGTTTGGAGATGGCATCCAAGGCACTATCACCGTTGTTGCTATCTTCAAATTAACTTTGTCAAACTTGTTCTACTTCAAAATGGAGCTCTTTGCATTTTGTGATTTTTCTCCAACTCTTTCTCATCTGCTGTCTCCACGTTCTACAAAGTCTGCTATCCAGACTTTATTGTCTTTCTTATCAGCAATCATTGGTGTGTTAAGGGACAGGTGCTTGTCTGTTTGAATTCTAAAGTCGCAGAACATTTTAGCGTCTTCATGTTACGTGTATTGCTTGGAATATCTTGTGGTCCCACTGCGTAGTGGTGCAATGGTTAGAATGCAGTATTGCAGGCTGACTCTGCCCACTGCCAGGAATTCAATACTGACTTGACTCAGCTTTCCATCCTTCCGAGGTGGGTAAAATGAGGACCCAGGTTGTTGGTGGCCAACATGCTGACTCTAAACTGCTTAGAGAGGGCTGTAAAGCACTGTGAAGCGGCATGTACATCTAAATGCCATTACTATTTCTTGCAAATATTTCAATTCACCATTGTGGCTACTTTTTCATGCTGTTGTTTATAGTCAATAGCGACAGCACTTAGACATATAGACTGCTTTGTAATGCTTTATAGTCCTCTCTAAGTGATTTACAGAATCAGCATGCTTTCCCCAACAATCTGGGTCCTCATTTTACCAACCTCGAAAGGATGGAAGGCTGAGTCGACCTTGAGCCAGTCAGGCTCGAACTGCTGGCAGAGGGAATGCAGAGTCAGCTTGCAATACTGCATTCCAACTACTGCACCACTATGGCGTTACGCAAGATCTTTCTGCTCTTGTAGCAGCTTACTAAGTGGTCCACTGTTTCTTCAGCTTCTTTGTATGGGTGGCATTTGGTATTTGTTGTTGTCTTCTCCATTCTGGCTTTGTTCAGTATGCATTTGTTGTTAAGGCTTGGTCTTGTATAGCCAGAATGAGCCCCTCTGTCTCTTCAGTTTACTTCCTAGCTATTCCTAGTTATTGGCAGATCTTGCTGTTATTTGCTTTGCCATATAGTATTTTATGGCTTTGACATGTCTCTTTTCTATCCTTTATTTGGTCTTTCTGGTAATCCAGTTTGATCTCCCGGGAAGCCTTCGCAGTGTACAAGCTTCAGTGCAGAGGTGGTATTCAGCAGGTTCTAACCAGTTCTGGAGAACTGGCAGTGGAAATTTTGAGTAGTTTGGAGAACTGGTAAATACCACCTCTGACTGGCCCCGCCCCCATCTATCCTCTGCCTCCCAAGTCCCAGCTGATTGGGAGGGAATGGAGACTTTGCAGTATCCTTCCCCTGGAGTGGGGAGGGAATAGAGATTTTGCAGTATCCTTCCCTTGGAGTGGGGAGGGAATGGAGAGTTTGCAGTATCCTTCCCTTGGAGTGGGGAGGGAATGGAGATTTTGCAGTATCCTTCCACCGGGGGTGGGGAGGGAATAGAGATTTTACAGTATCCTTCCTCTGTCACGCGGACCAAGCCACGCCCATAGAACCAGTATTAACATTTTTTAATCCCCCCACTGCTTCATTGCAGCGTCTTCATAGTCCTTCAAGTATTTTTCCAATGTCTTTTTTTCTTCCTCAACTGACTCTGGTGGACTACGATTATTATTACTATTTAAAAAGAGTATGGACTCTTCTGACAAACACTTTTTTGTCATTTTCCAGTGGGATTTCTGGGAAAACAACTCATTCTCTGTGGTTTGCCCTTTGGGTGTGCTTTGTAATCTCAAACATAGTAGATGGCCCCAAGCAGAGATATGGAGAAAGCAATCTAAACCCCATATAGAGACATCAGTCAAGCTTTTGAGAGTAAACCTGTTTGAATAAGAAAGAAGTTATCATGTAAATGGACTTGGAGAGGAGGGGAGGGGAAGGGAGGAGAGGAGCGGAGGGGAGAGGAGATAGTAGCAACTTTATCTAGAAATGGAGAATTTAAGCAGAACAAAATGAGGGGAATTATCTGATAATTTGTTACAAAAGCATAAGGGTATGAATAGATTCACATAAATAAAGCTCTATAATTCTTAACTGTCCCACACATTTTCAATTTGCAGTTGGAAAGGAGTGTCATTCATTTAAATACAATACTTTGTGTGCAAATTACAGGTGTGGAGATTTGAAAAAAAATACTTGTAGGGCTGCACAGTACATACATAGAGATTATAAAGACTTTGTGTAAAAGGGAGTTGCCAAAGGTTTTGTTGAAATCTATATAAATAAAAATGTAACAAGAGTTTGTTCAAAACCGCTAGTCTCCGAAAGTACTGCACCAATCACTTCCAAATTTTCACACAACGGTCATTTCAGGTACAGCACCAATGGTATATATATATTGTGTAGCTGTCACACCTGTGCCAGGTACATGCAACGGAAATGTAAAGAATTGTAAAAAAGGTAGGTAGATGGATACAGAGAGAGCAGTGGGCCACAGGTATTATGTCATAAAGGATGACACAATACTCTGTCCATAAGATTGAAGGAGAAATACAGTGGGTAGGTAGGTAGGCAGCTAAAGGGATAGAGAGAGGGAGGGAGAAATGCAGTAGGTAGGTAGGCAGCTATAGGGATAGAGAAAGGGAGGGAGAAATCCAGTAGGTAGGTAGGTAGGTGGATAGAGAGAGGGAGAAATACTAGGTAGGTAGATAGGTAGGGGGAGAGGGAGAGGGAGAAATACAGTAGGTAGGTAGGTAGAGGGAGAGAGGGAGAAAGGGAGTAGGTAGGTAGGTTGGGGGTTATACGGTGGTTGTGTGTACGTGTTTGTGTGTACAGGTGTAGATCTACACACAAGATTGGTTGGCCGTTTAACCAGACTGGGCCACAGCAACACGTGGCTGGGAACAGCTAGTACAGAATAAAAAGGCAAGAAAATTGCCAAATTTAAGCATTCTGGAGAAGTTAATACAGCTGACTATGAAATGGATATTGATTTAGTGTATCAAGTTTTTACTGTAGTAATAAGGGAGTCCTACATTCATATAATGAACTGATAAGAATGTTATGTTCTGAGTTATCCTGAATTATAGATTTTTGCTCTATTTATTCCACAGGGAAGGAAATCAAGAAACACTAGGCAACAAACGTTACTGCATGTGTATGTCATGCCAAATGAAAAACACAGGAAGCTGATAAGATGTGCAAATAAATAAAAGTTGGCAGGGCTGAATCCCAATAGCAACAGCAAATTTGTTCTGGATCAGTATCAAAAATTGAGCTAAAATTTTTGATTCTTCAATAATATATAAAGGGATTACCTATACCTCATTCTTATGCAAGCTATGAAGGTACACCTCAACATTGCTAGTCTGTTCAGCTACAACTGACTTTTTAAGGGCAGAAGGCAGATTTTTAGCAGTACAAGTACTCCTCAATTTACAACAGTTCATTTAGTGACCGTTTGTTCTCACTGAGGCTTACCAAGAGCATGAAACAAACTCCACTCCCCTTTCGCTCCTCTTTTATTTCCTCTGGGATGGGCCATTCATCATCTGACCCTACTCCCAGGTCGACCCCTGTTCTCCACTCCCCTTTCGCTCCTCTTTTATTTCCTCTGGGATGGGCCATTCATCATCTGACCCTACTCCCAGGTCGACCCCTGTTCTTTAGCTGTTCCCTTCATCTAGCAACTCTGC
Source organism: Rhabdophis nuchalis (assembly GCA_039707465.1). NCBI lineage: Eukaryota > Metazoa > Chordata > Lepidosauria > Squamata > Natricidae > Rhabdophis > Rhabdophis nuchalis. The sequence goes on from CM077649.1 coordinate 51,889,655, forward strand.
GCATGCGCACACTGGGAACAGGCTCCAGCTGTTCATCTGCCTCACTGATGTCTGACTCTGAAGGCAGCCTATAACTGGCATATGGCTCTGGCCCCCTCTCTGCCTCCAACACAGAGCCCTCATCAGAGCCTTCCCCAGACTCCAGGACTGGCCCATGTTCCTCCCCAACCTCCTCACTGTCCGAATCTGCTGCCAGCTCTGCTGGCTGCTGGCGGCCCACAACAGCAGGAGACCATGAGTTCAAGTCCTTGCCTTAGCCATGAAAGCCAACTGGGTATTGCTGGCTAATAACATTTCACAGGATTGTTATTGCTGTTGTGGTGAAAATAAGAGGAGAAAGTGTTTTGGATATGTTTTCTGCCTTGAGTTATTTGTAAAAATAATAAAGGTGGGATGCAAGTGAACAATAATAAATAAAACCATTGCTTAGCATCAAAGTGCCAACACCCTTTGAATGGTGTGGGAGTATGAATGGATTTCCAGAGGAAAAAATTGCAGATCACAGGAACCAGGAGCACCACTCAGGTGACCCTGAGGACACAGATAAACCTCCAGGGGGCCTCAACAACTCTCTAAAAGGATGCAAATGTCCAGCTGTCAGCAAAGAATATGAATCCTTCCATTCCCCATTATCCTGTCAGAGCTGAAGAAGCTTCTTGGATGAGAAGCAAAACATCTTCAAAGAAAAAACAAGAAAGTCCAGTTGCCTCCTGAAAAAGAACCTTTGGGATAATATTTACCATATTTTTTGGAGTATAAGATGCACCTCCCTACCCCCTCCAAAAGAGGGGGAAAATCTGGGTGCATCTTATATACTGAATACAGCATTTTTGGCCTCCGAAACCCCACCCCCTTCACAAAAATGGACATGCAGAGGCCTGCAAATTGCTCATGGAGGCTGGGGAGGGCAAAAACAAGCGAAAAACAGTCTATCTTTTTGCTCATTTTTGCTCCCCAGCCTCCAGGAGCACTCTGCAAGCTTCCTAAAGGCTATGCAGGCCCTTTTATTGGCAAAAAATGGGCCTGTTTTTGTGAAAAATGGGCTGTTTTTTGCTCATTTTTGCACATACACCCCACCCTCAGGAGCACTTTGCAGGCCTCTCAAACTCTCTCGCATGCCCTGGTTTTTCACAAAAAAATGAGATGTGCAGAGGGTTTGGGAGGTTTGCAGAGTGAAAAAACTTTTTTTTTTAAAAAATTACCTCTTCAAAATCTTGGTGCGTCTTATACTCGGGTGCAATTTATACTCCAAAAAAATATGGTATGTTGTTATTTCTGATAACTTGTAATGAACTCTAATTGAATATAATATAGAAAGATGAGGTGGTAGAGTTGGGCTTATCAAGAATGGGGTGAGATATGAAATGAAAAGGAGGGTATGGTTGTAGTCTAAGACAGGGGTCTCCAACCTTTGCAACTTTTAAGTCTGAAGGACTTCAGCTCCCAGACTTCTCCAGCTGGCTGGAGAAGTCTGGGAGCTGAAGTCCTTCAGACTTAAAGTTGCAAAGGTTGGAGACCCCTGGTCTAAGAGACTGTGATAAGTTAGTGTTGATTATAGCTGCTGGGAATGAAGTTTCTTCTTTTTTCCTTTCTTCCCTTTCTTCCTTTTTAATTATATATATATATATATATATATATATATATATATATATATATATATATATATATATATATATATATATATATATATATATATATATATATATATATATACATACATACATACATACATACATACATACATACATATATATATATATATATATATATGTTTTCGTAGGTTTTCACGGGTATAGGTATGTAGATTTTGGTTTATTCGGGTCTTTTCCCGTGTAAAATTAAAGGTGTTTTTGCAACGTTTCGATGGGATCACCCCCATCATCATCAGGCTTCGGCTTCTGCCTTTTTTGCAAAAGGCAGAAGCCAAAGCCTGATGATGATGGGGGTGATCCCATCGAAACGTTGCAAAAACACCTTTAATTTTACACGGGAAAAGACCCGAATAAACCAAAATCTACATATATATATATATATATATCTTTATTATCTATTTAGCAGTATCAAGTTTTATTTGTATAACATAATTTTTAATAAAGTTTTTTTTTTAAAAAAACAACCCCACGGCCATGAGATCAGCGTCAATGTCTATATTTCAACTGGGTTGCGCAATTATTTATGCTGATCTTGTCTTCTGTGATTAGTATACTCACCCCTAACAAGAAGTTCTGCCTCATCTGATACACTGTCTGCTGTAGATTGCACCCTGCAGCCATATCTTCCAGCATGCATCAGAAGGATGTTCCTGATCATTAAATCCGCAGAAGATGCTTGCTGTGGGGGAAAAAAAATAAGCAATACAATAGCATCTGCTCAAACACATTACGAATATAGATTTGCAAAAATGGAAGAGCTGCTTCCCTTGAGCATTTGGGATAGGCCACAAAATCCTCCTAGTAATCTATTCCCACCAGTGTTCTCAGTTACAGGTAGTCCTCCATTTATAACTGGTCACTTAGCACTTGTTCAAAGTTACCTCTTTCCATTTTTTTATTTTTATTGCATAAAATACAAAAAAAGAAAAGAAGAGAAACTAGGAAATTAAGGAAAGGGGACGGGAAAAGGGGGTGTAACCCTGGCACGCCAGGAACTGGCTTAATTAACTCTGAACAGCTGGCCGAAACTATTTTGGGTGGAGACAGTTTGCAGGTCAGTAAACAAGAGGAGGAGGAACTGCATTCTATAGTAGACCCGAAAGCACACAGGGGAGAGAAAAGGCAAGAGCAAAGGAGATCTGCCCTGATGGGCTGCACCGGAAAGCTATTTATCATGGTGGGCCGAGGAAGGCATTGCTGAGAACAACATGTTTGGTTTATGGCTGTGTGGTTGTTCGTGCTTCCAGCTTGTGCCTTGGAGACTCTGAACCTCTCTTGCCAAGTGAGCTCTTGTGGATGTACTTTCAGTTTTTACCTGGTGAATTTTAAGTTTATTTGGTGGACTTACTTGTTGGAGTAACTTTCTGTTGTTTTATGGACTATTGGCCATAGCCTTGTGGATGTATCTTGGCCTGCTTGTATCTGGTTTTATTTGGAACAGTTCTGAGTCTAAGTGAAGGGGAACATTAATAAACTCTAAAAAAATGCTTTAAAACAGGAGTCCCCAACCCCCGGTCCGCGGACAGGTGCCGGTCCGTGGCTTGATAGGTACCGGGCCGCAGGGCTGGAGAGGAGGAGGAGGGAGGAGGGGGCAGCCCCCTCGGCAGAGCACGCACCGGATGCGGGGGAGCGCAGGCACGGCCGTTCGTGCCGTTGGAGGCCCTAGAGGGCCGAGTGATCCGACTCCACCCCGCATGTGCATGCGCCACCTGTCCCCCCCCTATGCCAGCCGGTCCGCAGAATGTTTTTAAAATGAAACTGGTCCCTGGTGCAAAAAAGGATGGGAACCCTTGCTTTAAAACACACACACACACACACGTGTGGGAGGGGCAGAACATAAACAAACAAACAAACAAACAAACAAACAATGGACTCTTGATATTTGGAGTAAAAAAGGCAGCTGCAGATCTGGGACCGTTGCATGTACAACACATGTACGGAGGTACTGCTGTGAGGATAATCCCAAAAATATTTGTGATGACATTTCAAAGTATTCTGTAGCCTGATGTCCAACAATCACTAACATCTCTATTCCATAGTTGTTAACAAATACTTCCCGGTCTTTATGCATCCATTACACCAGGGGTCTCCAACCTTTGCAATTTTAAGTCTGAAGGACTTCAGCTCCCAGACTTCTCCAGCCAGCAAAGCTGGCTGGAGAAGTCTGGGAGCTGAAGTCCTTCAGACTTAAAGTTGCAAAGGTTGGAGACCCCTGCATTACACCATGTCTCTGTCTCATACAGAGGTTTTACAGGGCAGTGATATCACAGCCATTTGCCGCTGCTTCTAATATTTTGTTAGACCCTTAGGAGAGATTTGAACTTAGGTCTTTGAAATCCACTCAGATGCACATTTTATAGGTCAGCAGTCTGATGTAAGTACTGAAGATAAATAGATGAGTTGTATTCCAGAATAATTCTCATGCTGGGCACTGAATGTAGCTTTACGCTGTGTAGCTACTCATGGTTCATTGATTGTGTTAATATCCAGGCTCCCAGTTCCTCTGCAACAGTAGATTCTTTTACGTGTCTCATTTTACAAGAAGAAATAATAATGAGAAGAGGAGGACGAGAAGTATTAGATAAGGGTTGGAGAATCATTTTTGTATTTCCAAAACTACAGTATTTTTCCTATGACAAATCTTCCAGGGCTATGGATAAGTCCTGAGGAGAAAGTAGGTGGAATCAAATAACCTTTTTTTCCCCTTACCTCACCCAAGATCTGTTTCACAGTAAAAGAACTAAGCTAAAATCCACCAATTCATCAACACTATGCCCAAGAATTAAACAATAAAATGTAATGGGTTAGCTGATTCCATTGTCTGCATCACACTTAACTCTGTTTTCTAAAAGTCACTGTCTTTACCTCCTGCCTTTCATTTTTCCTGACTACAGTAGAGGTAGTCCTTGAATTCTGACTGTAATGGAGCCTGCCCATCAAGTCATGAAGGTTATAAAAATGGGTTGGTTACGTAACCGGGACAATTGTATGACCTTTCTTCGTCGGTCATTAAGTGAATCACTGTGGTCATTAGGCAAATCCACAGTTTTTAAATGAATGCCACTGTTCTTAAGTGAACCAATGGTATGCTATGAATTTGGTTTTGCTAAAATCCAGAAGTACTGGGGTTCAGCAAAACTGAGGTAAAATGTGATCACATGACCACAGGATGCTACGGATATGACTGTAAATGTGATTGTGTTGCCAAGTGCCCAAAGTTTAGTCACATGAGCACAGCAGAGTGGGATGCCTGTCAGAATTTCAAATTTGGACTCTAAGAAGTCCCACTGTTGTACCTTTGAACAGTTGCTAAGCAGCGGTTATAAGTCAAGGCCTACCTACTTGTATATTGTTTAATCAATCAATCAATCAATCGATCAATCAATCAGATTAGAGCTGGAAGGGACCTTGGAAGTCTTCTAGTCCAACCCCCTGCTCAAGCAGACTCTGTACCATTTCAGATGGCTGGCTGTCCTGTCTTTTCTTAAAAACCTTCAGTGATGGCGCACCGACAACTTCTTGAGGGAAGATTAATTGTTCTCACTTTTAGGAAGTTTCTCCTTAATTCCAGGTTGCTTCTCTCCTTGATTAGTTTCCATCCATTGTTTCTTGTCTTGCCTTCTGATGCTTTAGAAAATAAGTTGACTCCGTCTTCTTTGTGGCAGCTCCTCAAATACTGGAATAATGCTATCATGTCCACCCTCCAGTAGTTCTTCTTTTCTCTAGATTAGCCATACCCAATCCCTGCAACCGTTTTTCAAAGAATGGTTTTTTAATCTTTCCTCCCTTCTCTAGACTTCCCATGAATAATATGGCATGCATTGGGTGATGTAGTTAATGATACCCATTATAGAAATTTTTTTTTTAGTATAAACGTGGTTAGCTTTTATGATGCCACAAAGTTTATCATCATTTTTAAACTATCTGTATTTGATAGCCATGCACAATTTAATTGGTGGTATATTGTCTAATTGAACCAATGACAATTAATTGCAAAGCCATGTAGAAATGTAAACTGAAACAAGAATTTAGATATAAATATATACAGAAATCAACAATAAATGTCCCACTAGACACAGATCTGGGAGAATAATAATAATAATAATTTTAATACTTATAAACCGCTCCCTCTCCCCATGGGGACTCAGGGCGGTGCACAGGCAGAATAAAAACAATAAGAAATATACAAACAATTCTAAAACCAAATTAAACTTAACCTGTGCTAAAATTCCCATAAAACTAACTATACTAAAACTACCCAATAAAACCCCCAAGACAGGGAGACTATCCCAGGCCGGCCAGACAGAAAAAGTAAGTTTTTAATTTAAGACGGAAGGAGCGGAGATCCGTGGTCGTTCTAATATCGGCGGGAAGGTCGTTCCAGAGTGCCGGACCCGCCACAGAGAGAGCCCTTCCCCTGGGCGTCGCCCGCTGACAAAGTCTAGTGGACGGCACCCGGAGAAGTCCCTCTCTGTGGGAGCGAATCGGCCGTGAGGATGTATGAGGCAGGATCCGATCCCGCAGATAGCTAGGTCCCGAGCCATGGAGCGCTTTAAAGATGATAATTAACACCAGAATGCAATGAAATCATTTTCAGCACAGTGAGAGTGACCAATTCGGATACAGCATAATTTGCTCAGTTTTGCATTAAAATTCTGTTGCTTTGCTAGATATTTTTTTTTTAAATATTCACTGCTGAATTTGTTTCTCAGTTTATCATAAAAGAATGCTGCTTTAAAAATACGTAAAAACTGAGTCAGGATAACTGTGTGCTGGCTTGCTTACTTTTTAAAAATGTATAGTGGCGGGTAATAAATTAATCCTAAATTGCTCTTGCCGTTCTTAAGACTGCTGTGCTGTACTGAATGACAATTGCCTATTGTCCCTTTCAGCATTTAAGAAAAAATTGTTGAGGATTTTGCTGGCCTTTTTTGCTGAACTGCATCTTGATTTATATAACGGTCACACAATATCATTATAGCACTGAAAGAGTCTTAATGTTTTCAGCTTTATCTACTTTTATTAGTCACATTCTATGACAGGCTGTCTGGAATTCCTAAAACTTTGCTTTTTCCTCTAGTGATAGAAAATGCACTCAGTGGCCTAAATGGCAGTTTGGAATTCTAACATTTCTAAAAACTGGCTAAAAGGCCATATTGTGGCTTGACCCAGCATTCAGTTCGTTAGATAATTGTCTACATTTCTACAATTCCCCTTCCCCCGTCATTTTCAATCAAAAGATAGAATGGAATAGAATAGCAGAGTTGGAAGGGACCTTTGAGTTCTTCTAGTTCAACCTCTTCTTTGGCAGGAAACCCTACACCACTTCAGACAAATGGTTATCCAAAATCTTCTTAAAGACTTCCAGTGTTTGAGCATTCACAACTTCTGGAGGCAAGCTGGTCCACTGATAAATTGTTCTATGTCAGGAAATTCCTCCTTAGTTCTAGGTTGCTTCTCTCCTGGATTAGTTTCCACCCATTGCTTCTTGTTCTACCATCAGGTGCTTTGGAGAATAGTTTGACTCCCTCTTCTTTGTGGCAACCCCTGAGATACTGGAACACTGCTATCATGTCTCCCCTCATCCTTCTTTTCATTAAACTAGACATACCCAGTTCCTGCAACCATTCTTCTTGTGTTTTAGCCTCCAGTCCCCTAATCATCTTGTTGCTCTTCTCTGCACTCTTTCTAGAGCTCCACATCTCTTTTACATCGTGGCAATGTAAGTGTGGCCTTACCAAGGCATTACAAAGTGGTATTAACACTTCATGTGATCTTGATTCTATCCCTGTTTATGCAGCCTAGAACTGTGTTGGCTTTTTTGGCAGCTGCTGCACACTGCTGGCTGATATTTAAATGGTTGTCCACTAGGACTCCAAGATCCCTCTCACAGTTACAACTATTGAGCAAGTACCACATATACTGTACCTGTGCATTTTATTTTTCTTGCCTAAATGTAGAACCTTACTTTCATTCATCTTAAGATCACGCCATCCCTGGCTATTGGGGGCGAGTCATTGGCCTCCACAGAGCGGGCTCGCAATTTGGGTGTCTTCCTGGACTCTCGGCTGTCTTTAGAAGAGCATATGACGGCCATGGCCAGGGGGGCTTTCTACCAGGTTTGCCTGATACGCCAGTTGCGTCCCTTTCTGGATCGTGATGGCTTACGCACTGTCACTCAAGCTCTCGTCATCTCCCGCCTGGACTACTGTAACACTCTCTACATGGGGCTTCCCTTGAGATGCACCCGGAGGCTCCAGTTAGTTCAGAATGCGGCCGCACGGGGGATTTTGGGAGCATCTAGACGCTCCCATGTGACACCTCTCCTGCGTGAGCTGCACTGGCTGCCTGTGGCTTTCCGGGTGCGCTTCAAGATACTAGTGACCATCTTTAAAGCGCTCCATGGCAAGGGATCTGGTTATCTGCAAGACTGCCTCCTGCTGCCAAATACCTCCCACCAACCAGTCCGCTCCCACAGAGAGGGCCTCCTCAGGGTGCCGTTGGCCAGACAATGTTGGCTGGTGACCCCCAGGGGGAGAGCCTTCTCTGTGGCAGCTCCTTCCCTCTGGAATGACCTACCCCCTGAATTACGCACGATCGCTGACCTACGTCTCTTCCGTCGGGCCCGGAAGACACATCTATTTAGTGCATCCAGCCTGTCATAGCCTTTTTAATTGGGTTTTAGTATTGGGCTTTATAATAATGGGCCAAATTATTTAATATTTATTAATTTGTCATTTTAACTTTTGTATTTCCTCTTTTTACTGTGGCTGTTCACCGCCCTGAGTCCCGAGAGGGAGAAGAGCAGTATATAAATTAAATAAATAAATAAATAAAATGTGAAGTACTATAAAACCTTAGTAAAACCATAGTTAGGCATCTTAACTGCAACTTAACACGTGCTCCTAATTCTTCATGTCTGACAGAAGGCGTAAAACCACGAATAGCATGGAGAAAATAGTGAGTGAAAATTGTTCTCCTTGTCTCAAATAACTGGGACTGGGGTGATCCAAATTTTATTGAAGCTCATAGGAATCAGATATAGAACAGAAAAAAAGAAATCGTGTCTTTTCCCAGAGCATCGTTAACCCATGGAATTAATTACCACAAATGTGGCTTTGAATTCTATGAAAGGAAGTGGATATACATTCATGTAAAAGAGGTCTATTAAGGTCTGGCAAACTTGGCGACTTAATGTAGAACCTTCCCCCTCCAGATGTAGGGGAGCAATGGCCAGCTGGTGGTCATTCTCCAATGACCATGGAGTCATTGAGCACCCATGGTCATTGAGCACCCATGGTCATTGAGGACCCATGGTCATTGAGAAGCGTAGAGTTGGATTAAGATGGGACCTTCATCTAATTCAGTAGGACTATTGTCATGTTCTTATGGTCACGCACACCAGACTATACTTGTCCCCTCCATAATCTTCCTCCATAAATCTACTTTTATTTGCATAAGAAGGGGCTTTTGTTTGGAATGCAAATCTGGAGACGGGTGTTCTTCTCTGACACAGACTGGAGTGGGTCTGTGTCCCCCCACACCTACTTTGAATTCAAACAAGCAAAATCTACTTAGAAACCATGGGAAAAAATTCAAAGTATTCGTTAAAAAAAACCCCAAAAGCCTTCTAATAACGTAATTCTTCCTTGTGCACATCATTGATACTTTCCTAAGCCAAATGTGCAGGGGAAAAAAAAAGCACAATTCCAATGTTTTTGCCTGCGAGGTTTTAAGATCTCAGGTACTCAGCCAACTCATTGTGTCTCTGAAGTTGGACGATGTGATTAATTGTATTTCTTTTCAATAAGGTGCCAATTTGGGATTCAAAGTTTGCAACGTTGTCTACTGCTACAATACTTATTAGCTGTGAAATATGGTGTATTCAGAAAGATTTATGCTTTTGATATAAAACCATGGATACAGAAAGGGTAAGACCAAATCAGTTGACATTTCTCTTCCCCTCTGAGAATAATTTACATTTAATGTTAGCTTTGTTGTTAAAGCAAATAAAAATATCATATAGACAGTAACTGCCTGGTCTAACTCCCTCAGTATCTGATGTATCGTGATGCTCTAAGAAAGGATCCACAATTATTGTATCACACTGTATTCCCCAGGAAAGGAAATATGTCTATAATCTAAAAATCTAAATAGCAGAACCAAATTGGATGAATTTCATTTTTGAGAGGAAGAAGCATGACCACTACATAAGCACCCCACTGAAATAGATTACAAAAGCTTGACCAACACATGGTTAGAATCATTCGTAGTCATGATTGGGGACTTAAGACTTAGTCCCGTAACACTACAAAGTGAAAGCAAGTACATATACCTAAGTTCTCAGTTCTATGCTGTCAGTCATTTACAAAAATCCAAATACAGATATTATGCAATATTATTCAGAAAAATCAAGGCAAAGTTATTTTTTAGATCTAAGTCTTTTGGCAATTGTGTCTTCAACCTCTTCCTCCAGGCCCCCAGCGGGCGGGGCCGTGGCCCCCCCTGCCTCCCTGAATCTTCCCCCAGGACAGAGGAGTGTTTTTTGAAAAAGGCTTCCGCCTCAGCAACTGTTTTAATCCTCACTCTTCCTCCTTCCCAGAACACCAGCATCCCTTCGGGTGTCACCCACTTGAACCAAATCCCGTGATCAAACAATGTTTTAGACAAGAAGGAAAATTTCCTTCTTGCATCTCTAATCTTTCTTGGGATCTGCTTCAAGATAGCAACCTCTTTTTGTTGGTAAATTAACGGACTTCCTCTCTGCACTTTCAGGATTTCCTCTCTGGTTGACCTTCTAACAAATTTCACATGTATCTCTCTAGGTACTTCATTTATCCTGGCATATACTTCATTTATCCTGGCATATGTTTTTTTATTGTTATCAATGTATTTTGAAGTCCCGGAAGGGCCGACGACTTTGACGTGAATGCTCTCAAAATTTCTTTGTATCCCTTACCCCATCCTATGGAAAAATGTAAAACCAATAAAACTTTTTCAATATATAAAAAAAAAAGACTTAGTCCCATACTTGGAATTGCAATAATGCAAAGCAAAGAGATGCGGTGGCTCAATGGCTAAGACGCTGAGCTTGTTGATCAGAAAGGTTGGCAGTTCGGTGATTCGAATCCCTAGCGTCGCGTAACAGAGTGAGCTCCCGTTACTTGTCCCAGATTCTCCCACCCTAGCAGTTCAAAAGCATGTCAAAAATGCAAGTAGAGAAATAGGGACGAAGGTAACAACGTTACCTTCTTGGTGGGAAGGTAACAACGTACCATGAGCCATCGGCGTTTAGTCATGCCAGCCACATGGCCACAGAGATGTCTTCGGACAGCGCTGACTCTTCAACTTTGAAACGGAGATGAGCACTGCCCCCAGAGTCGTGAACCACTACTCTGTTACTACTAACAGAGATACAAAAGTGGGCAGTAGGTATAAAAAGGTTGACTACCCCTGGATAAATTGGTGCTAAAGAGTCTGTGGGTGAATGACTCATTTTTATGATCCTCTTTCCAGCAGTTTGCACATTCTTTGGCTTCCTAGATCTATGAATGACAGCATGGAGAAACTCTTCTTGGGTTTTTCTCAGAGGGTAAAAAGTAAACAACTTGAATTGATGGAAAATGATGTGACAGAAAAAAAACTTATCAATATCAGCATAGCACCCTTTATCATCTCCAACAAACTTAACTGTTTTTAGGGTTTTTTAGGGGTTGTTTTAGTTTTAGTTTTAACATGGGATTTTAGCGCAGGGTTTTAGTTTAATTCTTTTTTAATACTGTATTGTTTATGGTTTTTATATGTATTTTTAATTTCCCTGTGCCCCGCCTCGAGTCCCTTTGGGGAGAGAGAGCGGGTTATAAATTAAATTAAATTATTATTATTAACAACCCCCCCTCCCCGCCGAAATAGAGTTGGAAGGGACCTTGGAGGTCTTCCACTCCAACCCTCTGCTCAAGGAGGAGATCTTATATCTTTCTGAACAAATGGCTGTCCAAGCTCTTCTTAAAAACTCTCCAGTAATGGAGCACCCACAACTTCTGAAGGCAAGCTGATTAATGGTCCTCACTGTCAAAATGCTTCTCTTTAGTTCCAGGTTGGGTATCTCCTTGATAAGTTTCCATCTATTACTTCTTGTCCTGCCTTCAGGTGCTTCAGAGAATAGGTCAGGTGTCAGCAACCCACGGCTCTGGAGCCGCATGTGGCTCTTTCATCCCTCTGCTGCGGCTCCATATTGCTGGTTGACACCACAATATTGAGAGGAGCTTCCGGTTGGGGGAGGGGGAAAGCAGGGCCTGCCAGGGGCAGACTCTATGGTAAGGGGTGGGTTTTCCGGTCAGCTCCACAATTGATAGGGCTTTCGGTTAGGACAGGTAGAAGAAAAAGGATGCCGTGCTAGGAGAAGATTCTATGGTGGGGAAACCGGACTTCTGGTCGGCTCCAGAATTGAACGGGGGGTTTCCGGTTAGGACCTTTGTGGCTCTATGAGTGTTTAAGGTTAATGACCCCTGGAATAGGTTGTTCTCTTCTTCTCTGGGACAGACCCTCAAGTACTGGAAGGGTCATGGTCAGGAGAAACTGGGAAGAAATTCTCAAGCTTCCTGAGAAAAAATGGGAAATCCTCTTTTGCTTTTCTGACAAATACTGTAGCTTGGCAGATTTTAGTTTGAACATCCACACGGGTGATATCTAGTGCTGGCTTCCCCCCTACCCCACCCTCACACTATTGTACAATGCTTTGCTTTAAAATATGGTTGGGATTCATACCCAGCATCTATAAATTAGCATAAGAAGTTTTTATTTAAATCGGCACCTTATTAGTCTTTTGTTTGTTTCCTTAGGGAGTTTCCTTTCTTTTATATATCTTACATGGCTCTGTGTTAATATTTAACTCAAATTTACATTTAGAATGGAATCAATTTTAGGCTAGTAAAAACCAATCATATCCCTAGCTCCTTTAGGAATTCTTGCAACATTGTCTCTGGTGATTAGATTTTGCAAGTGCCATTATCTGTGCAACAAAAGGCAGTTTAAGTTAATTTTTGGGATGCTGTAGGTTTTTAAACACTGCTATTCTTTTGTCATCTTCATTATCCAAGATTCTGAGTTTTGAATAGAGATTCAACACATTTCAGTCTGTATTTAAAGGTTTGTCCTATATGCATTCTCCTTCATCAAGCAACATCCTTACAGAGGGATATAAATTGGAAAGTTTAAGGACCCCCCAAAGACCCAAGAAATTAACTATATATATTTAATCTGCCCATTACACTCTCCAACAATAAAGGTAACGATAAAGGTTCCCCTCACACATATGTGCTAGTCATTCCCGACTCTAGGGGGCAGTGCTCATCTCCGTTTCAAAGCCGAAGAGCCAGATATGTCCGAAGACGTCTCTGTGGTCATGTGACCGGCATGACTAAATGTCAAAGGTGCATGGAACGATGTTACCTTCCCAACAAAGGTGGTTCCTATTTTTTCTACTTGCATTTTTCTACTTGCTTTCGAACTGCTAGGTTGGCAGAAGCTGGGACAAGTATCGGGAGCTCACTCTGTTACGCTAGGGATTTGAACCACTGAACTGCTGGCCTTTCTGATCAACAAGCCCAGCCTCTTAGCCACTGAGTCACTGAGCCAACATTAAAGCTGTGGAATTCTCAGTAAAAAAAAAAAAATCTTAAATAATAGACCATAAGGATGGCTGGAATATCTGTCACAATCCAAAATTTGTTAAATCTGAATTTGCATTATTGTCAATTGTTGCTATATATTAATCGTGTTGATTAATGTGAAATGGCCAGAATAACTGAGATAACATGGGTTTTCTCTGCTATTCTGAGACAATATCCAGATACAGATTGTGTCTATTGTATCATCGTAAGTTCACTAACTAGGATTTTTAAATGGTGGGTTTTACTGTTACTGGCATATTTGTCACTTTCGTCAGAACTTTAGAGATTTCAAATGTAGGTTTCTCAAAACCATAAGGAATATTCATAGGAATCTTTATTGTGCCATGTATTGCATGTGGAAAACATATTATTTTCCTCAACAAAATTACATCAATAATAATTTTTAAAAACCATGCAGTATCTTTCTCCACTTCCAGTGATGGTCAGAATATTTTTGGAACATCTGAATAACCAGGTTACAGGACCAGGTGACTTTAGGCTGGTTACTCTATCTCAACCTAAATCACCTCACAGGGTAGTTATTATGGGGAAAATAGAAGGATTGGGTATGTTCATTGCTGTGAGCTATTTATAAAAATAATAAAGGTGGGATATAAATAAAATAAATAATAAATGAGAGATGGGACAAGTGTGTTCACCAATGAGAAACAGCTCGGAAGGAAATATCTCAACCAATAGATCATCCTGGAGAAGATCTATCTATGTGGTCCTAAGAGTCAACAGTGACCTGTTACCACATAATTAACCAAACAACCAACCTTCCATCTATGTTTATGAAAAAAGAAGCCCTTGGTTTAAAATACTATCCATTTTATAAAAAGAAAATGGATTTTAACGGATGCTCACCGCCCTGATGCTTTCAAAATGTCCACCTTCTTTTTCAAAATCGATAGGCTGCCCATTCAGAGTCCAGTGAAAGATGACGTCTAAGGTTGGGTCATGGAAAGCTTTGCAGCTGAGGACAATGCTTTCTCCCACCGTGAGCTCAGTTCTCTTGGGGGACAGGTCTATCCTGGTAGGCTCTAGGAGACAAAACAAATCAATGACATCAACTGAGAAAGATCCGTGTATTTGTTGTTTTTACAAGTTGGGCTTGCACTGATTGACAGAAAAATCAGGAAAATGTAGACCGTGATAGTTTGAGTTGTACAGGAATTTCTCATTTTGTTTGCCCTTTTCACAGTCATTATAAAAGTGTAGAGGGGACAAAGATCACTCAAAGAAACCCTTCAGCCATAATTGTAATTTTGAGACATTTCCCCCCCAAACACACATCCATTCCTTCCGTCCTTCTTTTATCAATTTTCTCAGCCCAATGCTTTGTGTCTGTGGTTGAGAAAAAGAAAAATTATTTAGGCACAATTTTGGTTTGTAGGATGTTTAGAATACAGGGTTTTAAATTCTGGAATGTTGTCTGTTCCTCTGATATTTTTAAAATGCTTTATTGATTCCCTTTGTGTTTTTAATTAATTTTTAAGACGCAATGATTTTATTCTTATTGGTAGTTCCTTCATGACCATTCTTTGGAAGATGGGCAGGGGAGAGAGTGTGTGTTATGTGTTGGATTGCAACTTCCACTTGCTTCTTCCGCTTATATTATAGTCCAGTGATGGTGAACCTTTTTTGGCTCACGTGCCAAAAGCGGGGGGGAGTACAGGGGGTTTGTGCGCAGGTGTGCCACCCCCATAATGCTATGCACACAACCCCAGCGTGCATGCACACACAACCAGTGCTCCCCCCCCATTTTTGGTGTGCTTTTTTTCGCCCTCTCCACACTCCAGAGGCTTTATAGGAGCATGGGGAGGGCGAAAACAGCTGCCCCCCCCAAGGCCCTCTGGAGGCATCAGGAGCTTCCTGAAGCCTCCAGAGTGTTCCAAATCGGCGCTATGGGCAAACTGGAAGTTCAAGAACAGACTTCCGGTTTGCTTGTAGGTCTGGTTTTAGCCCTCCGGAGAATTCAAGAGCCTTTAGGAGGGCGAAAAATGGCCTCAAAAGAAGGGCGAAGCCAGCTGGCCAACACGCACATGTGTGCTGGCCAGCATCGGGCAACGCCTCGCGTGCCCTGACAAATGGCTCTGTGTGCCACCTGTGGCACGCGTGCCATAGGTTCGCCATCACTGTTATAGTCTAACATTTCTGCACACTTCTGGATTTTTGAAAGGTTGCATAATATAATTATTACAGAACAATACTATAAGCCAAAAATGGTTTTCATACCGCTAAATATGTTGGACCACCAAACTCATAGCAGAGTATGGCTGCTATTTTGGATGTAAGGATTTGCTATGAACGTGTTCTAGTATAGTTCCAAGGAGACTGTAATTACTCAAGGTTAGAAGAGAGACTTTGAATCCAAGTGGTCCAAGGGCTTCACTATCCCCTCCCCACTATACCTGACTACAGGGAGAAGAAGAGGAGGAGGGAGGAGAAGGAGGAGAAGGAAAAGAAGGAGGAGGAGGAGGAGGAGGAGGAGGAGGAGGAAGAAGAAGAAGAAGAAGAAGAAGAAGAAGAAGAAGAAGAAGAAGAAGAAGAAGAAGAAGAAGAAGAAGAGGAGATATAGTACTGATTTTTGTTGGAGTTTTGTTGGCGTACTCTGCTTTACCTGGTGCAAAGCTATGCAGATCGATCACTTTCCGGTTATATCTCACCTTTCACAAATACCGAAGCTGTAATTTCTGCTGAACCAAATATATTTTCTCCTCGGCATATGTATTTCCCCTCATCAGATTTGGAGGCATTCAGAATTTGCAGGCTTCCATCAGGAAGAACAGTTACCCTGAAAATTATATATAAATAAAGTTTTTATCCTGAAATTGCATATTATATTATCTCAAATGAAGGTAATTTCTCTAGTGCCATTTCTTTTTAAGTTTCGTAAGTAGAATTGTGAAGTCTGGCCATGTTTCTTAAGTATGAAGAAAAGGAATTGAATTTTCCATGCTTTCAAATAAGGTTAAAATAAACTTTTCTGATTTAAGGAGCCAGATTTCTCAACCAGCAGACAAATTCCTTTATTAAAAATGTACTCATACTGTGCTTGTTTTAGCAAACAGTCAAGCATAATGAGTTTTTAAAATGACATCTGTCTTTCACTGTATCTTTATCATCCAATGATCTTTCAATATTAAGCACCAGCTGTTCAAGTGAAATGTGATAGTGATCTTAAAAACAAATGTAACAAAAACATGGTAAAAAAGAAGAAGCAGATGGGCAAAGAAGAGAAAATTAATTGTATAGAGTCCAAAGATGATTTATAGTATACTCTCTGGCAGGGCAGCAGGAAGATGGAAATGAATTTTGAGTACAAATGGATGTTATTTCCCTGTATTATAGTTGCATAGCATGTTGTCAAAATGAAGTTGAAAGGTGGAATTAAACTTCATGAGAACGGTGATGCTACTTCTGAAAATGGAAGCCGCATAGGGTATCACCTCCCATATCATACTAATGCATATATTATTATTTTTTCCTGACATCATGATACAGGTTGTGACGATAGCAGCAGCAGCAGCAGCAGCCAATGAAGTAAAATTTTACAAGTGAACTTCATATCACCAAACTATGGAATATTAGAGTAAGAATTGGTCTAAATCCCAGGTTTAGTTGGGATGTTATCACTGCCCCAAAGATCAATCAAATATAGGAATGGGATTCATTGGACATAAGTGAAAAGAGTAAAAGAAGCTGAAAACAAGAATATAGGTTTCTAAAAACAATAATAATAATAATTTAATAATAATAATAATTTATTAAACTTGTTGACCGCTCCCTCTCCCCGAAGGGACTCGGAGCGGTGCACAGGGCTAATAAAACAATAAATACATACATATAGTTAAAAAACAAATTAAATATTTCCCTGCGCTAAAAATCCAATTAAAAACTAAAATCCCCATCTAAAATTTCTAGCAGCCCCATCGAAGAGAGACTATCCTAGGCCGGCCAAGCAGAACAGATATGTTTTTAGTTTTAGACGGAAGGAGCGGAGGTCCGTGGTAGTTCTAATGTCGGGGGGAAGGTCGTTCCAGAGGACTGGGCCCGCCACAGAGAGAGCCCTTCCCCTGGGCGTCGCCCGCTGACAAAGTCTAGTGGACGGCACCCGGAGAAGTCCCTCTCTGTGGGAGCGAATCGGCCGTGTGGATGTGTGCGGCAGGATCCGATCCTGCAAATAGCTAGGTCCCGAGCCATGGAGCGCTTTAAAGATGATGACTAAAACCTTGAAGTGCACCCGGAAGACGACAGGCAGCCAGTGCAGCTCGCGCAAGAGCGGTGTTACGTGGGTACACCTTGCGGTTCCCATAATTGCTCGCGCGGCTGCATTCTGGACTAGCTGAAGTCTCCGAGTGCACCTCAAGGGGAGCCCCATGTAGAGAGAGTTACAATAGTCCAGTCGGGATGTCACGAGAGCATGAGTGACTGTGCGAAGGGCGTCCCGATCCAATAGGGGGCGCAACTGGCGAACCAGGCGAACCTGGTAAAACGCCCTCCTGGCCACGGCTGTCACTTGATCTTCCATGGACAGCCGGGCATCCAGGAGGACACCCAAGTTGCGCACCCCATCCATTGGGGCAAGATGTTCGCCCCCAATGGCCAGCGATGGAGTCAGCTGGTTGAATCGGGCAGCCGGAAACCACAGCCACTCGGTCTTGGTCGGGTTGAGCTTGAGTCCGTTTCTTCCCATCCAGATCCGTACGGCTTCCAGGCACTGGCACATCACCGCTATGGCATCGTTGGGGTGGTTTGGGGTAGATATATACAGCTGAGTATCATCAGCGTAAAGATGGTACTCTACCCCAAAACCACGGATGATCTCACCCAGCGGCTTCATATATGTGTTAAACAGGAGAGGCGAGAGGACCGACCCCTGAGGCACCCCACATGTGAGGGGTCTCGAGGTCGACCTCTGCTCTCCTGTCAACACAAATTGCGATCGGCCAGAGAGGTAGGAGGAGAACCACCGTAAAACGGTGCCTCCCACCCCCAACCCCCCCAGCCGATGCAATAGGATACCATGGTCGATGGTATCAAAAGCCGCCGAGAGGTCTAATAGGACCAGGATGGAGGAACAACCCCCATCTCTGGCCCTCCAGAGATCATCGACCAACGCGACCAATGCCGTCTCGGTGCTATGCCCGGGCCGAAAGCCGGACTGGCGCGGGTCTAGATAATGACTAGAAAACTTCAGGAATGAAGCTCCCACCAAAATTTGAGTGGTTCCAGGGGTGGGTTGGTTCCTGCCAGTTCTAGCCTCTTCTATAGAAGAGGTTCCACAAATCTACAGTGCCATTTAGAACCGGTTCCAGCTCCCTCCCCCTGCCCGTCTGCACATCATCAAGATGAAGAGTGAGAGGAGGAATTCTGGGAGTTGACGTCCACAAGTCTTAAAACTGTCAAGTTTGAACACCCCTGGTTTTTTTTCCCTAAAGGGTTAGGGGTGCAAAGGTCTTGTAACTTGACAGCTTTAAGACTTGCGTGCTTCAAATGCCAGAGTTTCTGAGCAAACATGACCAGAGGAGGAATTCTGGGAGTTGAAGTCCACAAGTCTTAAAGCTGTCAGGTTTGAACACCCCTGGGTTTTCCCCCCTAAAGGGTTAGGGGTGCAAAGGTCTTGTAACTTGACAGCTTTAAGACTTGCGTGCTTCAAATGCCAGAGTTTCTGAGCAAACATGACCAGAGGAGGAATTCTGGGAGTTGAAGTCCACAAGTCTTAAAGCTGTCAGGTTTGAACACCCCTGGGTTTTCCCCCCTAAAGGGTTAGGGGTGCAAAGGTCTTGTAACTTGACAGCTTTAAGACTTGCGTGCTTCAAATGCCAGAGTTTCTGAGCAAACATGACCAGAGGAGGAATTCTGGGAGTTGAAGTCCACAAGTCTTAAAGCTGTCAGGTTTGAACACCCCTGGGTTTCCCCCCCTAAAGGGTTAGGGGTGCAAAGGTCTTGTAACTTGACAGCTTTAAGACTTGCGTGCTTCAAATGCCAGAGTTTCTGAGCAAACATGACCGGAGGAGGAATTCTGGGAGTTGAAGTCCACAAGTTTTAAAGCTGTCAAGTTTGAACAGCCCTGGGGTTTTTTTTTTCTAAAGGGTTAGGGGTGCGAGGGTCTTGTAACTTGACAGCTTTAAGACTTGCGTGCTTCAAATGCCAGAGTTTCTGAGCCAACATTTTGGTTGCTAAGCAAGGGCGTTGTTAAGCGACTTTCACCACATTTTACAAGTTGGCCACGCCCACCCAGTCACATGACCGCCAAGCCACTCCCATTTGGTCGTATGGCTGGCAAGCCACCCCCACCCGGATTGTTTTTTATTTTCTTCTACTTTTAGCCTTTTCTTTCATTTTATTCGTTTTTCTCTTCCTTATTTCTGGTTAGTTGATGTTTGTTTTCATCTTCCTTTAAAAAAAAACTGTTAATATTGTTTGGGGTGGAGGGTGGGGCGCGTGAGTGCAAAATCCAGTAGAAATAGTATTTTCTTTAAGGAAAAAAAACCATACTTATACAAATAGCTTCCTCGGTTTTTGATACTGACAGACAAGGACCAATAGCTAAACTGGCACCTGTCATGCATAAAGGTGAAGCCCCAGGTTTTTGCTAAATACAATGAAAAAATGACTATGGAATGAAGTAAAGGGAAAACAGGTGGAAGGGGGTAGGGGGTGGAAGGGGGTTCAGCAGACTAGGGGAACACGACAAAGGAATAATGCTGTGACATTTTGTTGGTGGCCCTGAGGGATAGGTATTTTACTTGGTACTAAATCTCCGTGACAAGCCTGCCTCAAAGGAACAGTATTTCATATATACTGCACCATAACTGGGAAAGTCACATGCCATTCAGATAAGTTCATATGAGCGAAGATGTTTCTTTAGAAGCTAATCATTATGTCACCCATATATAACAAGATCTTCATCTCTCTCGCTCTCTGTCTCTCTCTTTCTACCCCCAACCTGACACATGCTCATATGCCTTAGATCAGGGGTCTGCAAAGTCGGCTCTTTTAAGACTGGTGGACTTCAACTCCCAGAGTTCCCCAGCCAGCATAGCTGGCTGGGGAATTCTGGGAGTTGAAGTCCACCAGTCTTAAAAGAGCCGACTTTGCAGACCCCTGCCTTAGGTGAAATTGTTTGTGTAGATATAGGAGCTTTTTCAAACCGAACCAAACCAAACCTAGATCAATTGATAGGAAATAAATGACCATTTCTGGGGTCAGATTAACAGAATTGGAAGGGACCTTATAGGTCAGGGGTAGTCAGCCTTTTTATACCTACCGACCACTTTTGTATCTCTGTTAGTGGTAAAATTTTCTAACCGCCCACCGGTTCCACAGTAATGGTGATTTATAAAGTAGGGAAGTCAATTAAATTTAAAAAAGGAAAGTGCTTCAATATTGGACAAAACTCCTACCACCCACCATGAAAACTGGAACGCCCACTAGTGGGCGATAGGGACCAGGTTGACTACCACTGTTATAGGTCATCTAGTCCACCCCTCCTGCTCAAGCAGGGGACCCTACACCATTTCTGACGAATGGCAGTCCAATCTCTTCTCGAAAGTCTCAAGTGATGGAGCCCCCACAACTTCCGGGGGCAAGCTGTTCCATGGGTAGATTGTTCTCACTGTCAGAAAGTTCCTCCTCATATCTAGGTTGAATCTCTCCTTGGTCAGTTTCCATCCATTATTCCTTGTCTGTCCTCCAGGTGCTTTGGAAAATAGCTTGACCCCCTTCTCTCTATGGCAGCCCCTCAAATATTGGAAGACTGCCATCATGTCTCCCTTGGTCCTTCTCTTCACTAGACTAGCCCTGCCCAGTTCCTGTAACTGTTCTTCATATGTTTTAATCTCCAGGCCCCTAATCATCCTGGTTGCTCTCCTCTGCACTTTTTCTAGAGTCTCAACATCTATTTTATAGTGTAGTAACCAAAACTGGATGCAGTACTCTGGTCTTTATAGAATGGTATTAGTACCTCACTTGATCTTGATAATATCCCTCTATTAATGCAGTTTAGGATTGCATTGGCTTTTTTGGCTGCCGCTGCACACCGCTGGCACATATCTAACTGGTTGTCCACTAGGAATCCAAGATTCCTCTCACAGTAATTGCTGTTAAGCCTGATTTCACCCAGTTTATATCTGTACTTTTGGTTGTTTTTTTTACCTAAGTGTAGGACTTTACTTTTCTTTACATTGAATTTCATTTTGTTAGATAGGGCCCAGTGTTCAAGTCTGTCAAGATCCACCTGGATCTTGAGCCTATCTTCTAGGGTGCCAGCTATTCCTGCCAGTTTAGTATCATCTGCAAATTTGGTAAGTTCCCCTTCTATTCCCTCATCAAAGACATTTATGAAGATATTGAAGAGTACTGGGCCTAAGACGGAACCTTGTGGTTGAACAAAATTATCAGGCAAATGGTTCCCGATTGTCATGAAAAACGTGCTTCAATTTCTTTGTGAACTCAGTCTGTGCTGTAAACAATTCAATCAGTTAGGGCAAGAAAGAAAAAATCTCAGGCATCGAAAGGTAAGACAAGCTGCTTGCTAAACGCCGGACGGGGAGAGTGAAAAATTACAACAGGCAAGTTAAGTGTTCACCACTGAATTCCTTCCATCCGCACGTTTCTTGCTGAACTCCATTCTGTGGAATACAATTGTAACCTCAGATCTGTGAAAGCGTGATTGATCATCGCCACATTTAAAAGTGAAGCAAGAGCGAAAAAACAGAGAGGGAAGTTAATAGCTTAATGGGATAACACATGCTGTGACTCTGTCTCTGTCTCACAGAATACCAGAAAGTTGCCTGAATAATAATAATAGTCTCGATAGTGAGCATTGCAATACCTGGAGACAGCAGCATAGAAGAGAAAGAACTGGAGACAATCACAAAATGTAATGACTTGCAAACAGAATATGAATGACTGTGGCAAAAGAAAGCAAAGGTCGTTCCAACAGGAATAGGTGCCTTGGGTGCAATTTCAAAACATTTGGAGCGCCACTTGAACACCGTCTCGACATTGACACGATCACCATCAGTCAATTGCAAAAGGGAGCTTTATTAGCACAGCTTACATCCCGTGACAATTCCTTTAATCCCATCAAACAACAACATCTGTCTAGGCCAGGTACATGGAAAGTACTTGATAGATTTGGCAAAAATGCCAAATAGACTCAAAACATCTGGCTGACTCTATGACCATCCATAATAGTTTAGAACCATGATGGTGAACGTATGGCATGCGTGCCGGAAATGGCACACAGAACCATCTCTCCGAGCATCCCAGCTGTTGCACTTTGCTTTTCTGGATTCCAGTGCACACATGTGCACCAGCCAGCTGATCTTCACACATTTGGGAGCACCAGAAACCAGAAGAGCAGTTCCCTGTTGTACATGTGCACGCTGGGAAGCTGAGCTTCCAGTTTCCAGCACACACATGCACGCTGGCCAGCTGGTCTTCACGCACACATTCACACCAGAAACTGGAAGACCAGGTGACTGGCATGCATGCACACACCAGAGACAGAAAGCTCAGCTTTCCAGCACGCGCATGTGTACCAGGGAACTGCTTTTCCAGTTTCTGGCACTCCTGGATGTGCGCGCCAGGGAGCTGCTTTTCCGGTTTCTAGTGCTCCCCTGCACACACGGTCCCATTTTGGCACTTGTTGCTGAAAAGATTTGCCAACACTGGTTTAGGAAATGACCTGGTCTATACATTAATCTATGACTTATATCAATATGGTTTGTTGAGTAAGCTCTATATACCTATCCAATTAATTCATAAACTTCTATTTATAAATAGCTGTGTTCATGCTACCTGTAAAATTAGAAAACTTTGAACCTTAGTTTGCCCTTTGAGGTGCAGAGGGGGTATCTGAGATGGATGATGATGTTGACAGATGGGCAAATTTCTAGGCTTTGTTGGCAATCTAAAAAGATGGATATGCTAAAATCGGGTAGCTGATGGCCACATTCTACCCATAAGCTACCTGTTTCTGTGCAAAGATATTCAATCACTCAAGCCAACCAGAGGCACAGAGCTTTTATAGGAGAATTGAAGGAGAGAAAAGTAGGTACATAGCTTGAACTCCTGGAAGGAATAACAGAATATAAATCTAACAAAAATTCTAAATAACTTCTTGTTTTTCCAGTGCTAGGTACACTTCATTCAATTTCTACAACCAATTCTGTTTTCTTTTTAAGTCTGCCCAAAGTTTTGCACGTATTCCCATACACAATTTCCTTGCTATATACTTCTGTTCTCACTTTTCATTATATTTACTTTAATGTAATGCTTTTGGGTATGCTGTTTTACCAATGTATGAGCTTTTATATGCATTTTCCCTCAATATGCACATTTTTCATTTGAAAGACCACTTTGCAAAATTGGAAAAAGAAAAGTGGAATAGTGATTAATTGGCTTCCAGTTCATGAGTAATTTTAAGAGCTGGCTATCTGGCAATTTCACAATAACATGCAAGTCAACTAAATTTATCCCGATTCCTGGGCCCAAACATATAAACAATACAAGCCAAATAACAAGTCAGTTAGGAGTCAACTTATCTTTCACACTCTCACAGGAATAAGGGTTAGTATTAAAATTTAATTTTAAACTTACTTGTTGTCTGTTTATTTATATTTTATTTTTATTCCTGTGCACCGCCCTGAGTCCCATTTGGGAGAGAGGGCGGTATAAAAGTATGAATAAAGTAAAGTAAAGCCCAACCTGTTGCAGGATAGTGGTGGGACATGTCAGGGCAGTGCCAGCCAGCCGCTCGGCCAGCATGAAGAATAGGGAGGGGAGGCAACAGGGGGCAGGGTCCCATGCTCACCGCCTCTTGCACCCCCAAAATAATAAGACCCCCCCTCCCGATAATAAGGCCAAGGCCACATTTCAGGGGTCAAAAGAAAATAAGACCCTGTCTTATTTTTGGGGAAACATGGTATCTAATCTATAACTGTTTCATCTATATACAATACAATACAATACAATAGCAGAGTTGGAAGGGACCTTGGAGGTCTTCTAGTCCAACCCCCTGCGTGGGCAGGAACCTTATACCATTTCAGACAAATGGCTATCTAACATCTTTTTAAAGACTTCCAGGGTTGGGGCATTCACAACTTCTGGAGGCAAGCTGTTCCAGAGGTTAATTGTTCTAACTGTCAGGAAATTTCTCCTTAGTTCTAAGTTGCTTCTCTCCTTGATTAGTTTCCACCCATTGCTTCTTGTCCTGCCCCCAGGGGCCTTGGAGAATAGTTTGACTCCCTCTTCTTTGTGGCACCCTCTGAGATATAGTGCTATCATGTCTCCCCGGTCCTTCTCTTCATCAAACTATATCTGTTTCATCTATGTATTTATATTATCTATGTCTATATCATCTACATCTCAATTTTGCCCTAGATCAGGGATGTCCAAACTTGGGAACTTTAAGACTTGTGGACTTCAACTCCCAGAATTCCCCAGCCAGCATAGCTGGCTGGGGAATTCTGGGAGTTGAAGTCCACAAGTCTTAAAGTTCCCAAGTTTGGACATCCCTGCCCTAGATGATCTAGACTGCTTTATATACATCAATGGTTAGTTTATAACAACAATTCTCTTGCATCCTAAAACGAGAAACTGAAATCAAAACGAGGAAATTAATATAAAGCATTTTTAAATCACAGGAGGGAGGGAGGGAGGGGTGCAAAGAAATAGCTCCAAAAAGCCCCAAATCAGTAAGTGGGTTAAAGAGAAAAACATGTGGCTTAAATGGTCCAGTTCCCTACTTTCCTCAGCTGACATGGCCACTGGGGGTATGAAATGAGTTTGTGCTGAATGTTCACAGGGGAGCTTTTTAGATGCAAAACAGGTTGGAAAGCTGCACTGGCTGGCTCTTATTACCCTCAAGCCTTTCGCAGAGGTCTGATCCGAGCAATCTGTCTCTTCATATTAACTCAGATATAGAAGCTGTCAATATCCTTTAATGTAGATTACGGGGAACGAGGGCAAGTATTTGTAAATACAAAGCTTTCTTTCTCCTTGAACGTCTTCTGGGTCCTCCGTCTTTTTCATCGTAGGCTCATAATAAATGCATTTTAGAGCAGCGAGGACAGTGATGGCTAAACTTTTGGCCGTCGCGTGCCGAAAGCACACCCGCATCCGTAATGCAATGCGCCCGTGACACCCCTGCCCCCCCATCTGAGCATGCGGAACCCCCTGCACTCCCCCACCCCCATGCATGAGTGTGCAACCCCCCGCATCCTGCAGGGAAGCCTTAGTAGGCTTCCCTGCAGCTTCCTGGGAGCAAAAACAGGCCAATCCCTGCATACACTCCATCCCCTCCACGCATGC
The DNA here is from genome assembly GCA_039707465.1 of Rhabdophis nuchalis. Classification (NCBI taxonomy): domain Eukaryota; kingdom Metazoa; phylum Chordata; class Lepidosauria; order Squamata; family Natricidae; genus Rhabdophis; species Rhabdophis nuchalis. Next base: position 51,915,306 of record CM077649.1, read on the forward strand.
GCGGCAGAGACCAAAAAGTCAGCTGGCTGGTGGGAGGCATGCGCACGTGGTGGAGCTGAGCTGGGGTGATGACTTGCGTGCCCTCAGAGCAGTGGTGGGTTTCAAATTTTTTAGAACCTACTCTGTAGGTGTGGCCTATTTTGTGGGCGTGGCTTGGCAGTCATGTGACAGGGTGGGAGTGGCCACCTTTTAAAATGTGATGAAACTCATTTAACAACGCTCTTCCTTAGCAACCAAAATTTTGGACTCAATTGTGGTGATAAATTCTTTCTTTCTTTCTTTCTTTCTTTCTTTCTTTCTTTCTTTCTTTCTTTCTTTCTTTCTTTCTTTCTTTCTTTCTTTCTTTCTTTCTTTCTTTCTTTCTTTCTTTCTTTCTTCCTTCCTTCCCTTCCCTTCCCTTCCCTTCCCGTTGGGTCACTGGCAGCAGCGGGCCAGATTTACTTCCAGGTACGCCGGTGGAACCCCCTCTCACCGGTTCTCTAAATTTCACCAACCGGCTCTTGCGAGTAGGTGCGAGCCTGCAGAAACCCACCACTGCCTCAGAGTGGGTTCTGTGTGTCACCTGTGGCAATCTGTGCTATAGGTTTGCTTAGCGAACCTATGCCACTGTGTCATCGGACAAACAGGTTCCGAAAGGTACGATAAATTTTACAAACGGGTACACGAATACCGGTGCGTACCGGGAGAAACCCACCCCTGGTTCACTATCACGGAGCTAGGAGGTTGGTACTGCTTTGCTAAAAGGTTTTGTGTAATTGGGATAACAACTCAACCTACTGTATTTTATTTTTATTTCAGAGGAAGAGAAGTGAGCACACTTCTGCTATTTATTGAGTGTGGCTATTTTCAGGATTGGCAAGCTAATTAGAAGGAAATTGATGATGGGTAATAACAGAGGTCAAAAGGACTGTGTGGGGACTTTTGTACAGCTGATTCTTGTCTCGTCCTTCCCCTATTTAAAACAGATTATAATGATTGAGGTTACTGGTAGTTCTCAACTTAAGACCACAATGGAACCTGCTCATTACAGTCTTCAGTCATGATGATTGTAAAATGGGTCATAATGTGACCGACCCATTTTATGGTCTTTTTTTGGGTGGTTGTTAAACAAACCCATTGTTTGCTCACAGGCATTTTTGCCAGAAACTGAAAATAAATGCTGTTTTCTGGCAAAAGACATTATAAATTGAGGTTGCGTGACTGTGTGGTCATAAATGGCCATAAGTGGCTGCATTCACTACCAACAATGCTTAAATCCCCCACTAAATATGGACTGGTTAAATTGCATCAGGTCACGAGAATCAGGAAAGAGGGGTCCTTGGTGACTTGCACTGATGATGCTACCTAGTTGGGTAATGAAATGTCTGCAAGAAAACAGCCAGGCTCAGAGAGCACCAAGGACCCATCATTTCAACCCTGAGCTACAAATATCCTTTTTTATTGGAATCAAGAAAGACACAGAATTACTTCTGAGTAGTTTCTTTCACTCAAAGGTGGGTTTCCCCCCCCCTCAAAAGGCAACTGGATTGTTTTCCCTGAGGAAGAAGAGAAGATGTTTTGTTCCTCATCCAAGAAGCTTCACCAGCTAACAGAATAGAATAGAACAGAATAACAGAGTTGGAAGGGACCGTGGAGGTCTTCTAGCCCAACCCCCTGCTCACCCAGGAAACCCTATACCTTTTCAGACAAATCTCTTCTTAGAAACTTCCAGTTATTGTAGTTTCTTTTACTGTTCCTCACCTATGGATAGGAATGTTGCCAAAGTAAAGCAATCACTATAGTATAGATCAGTGGTAGTCAACCTGATCCCTACCGCCCACTAGTGGGCGTTCCAGCTTTCATGGTGGGTGGTAGGGGTTTTGTCCGATACTGAAGCACTTTCCTTTTTTAAAAATTAATTGACTTCCCTACTTTATAAATCACCATTACTGTGGAACCGGTGGGCAGTTAGAAAATTTTACTACTAACAGAGATACAAAAGTGGGCAGTAGGTATAAAAAGGTATAGATATACCATGGGAATCACTAAGGAGGTACTGTTTTAACTGTCTTTCTCCAGTCCAAACTTTCCAAGCTTTGCTGCCTCTTTGCTCTCTGAAGTGCAGCCCCTCCTTCCTGGGAATCCAGACTGCATTCCACTACACATCGTAAAAAAAACATTCAAAGCAAGCTAAAGTAACAACTAGGCTTTTGTGGATCTCGTGACAACCTGTTAGCTGGAAATGCTACATGTAGTAGATGTACAATTAAGGCTGGAGATCTAGTCTACACCTTTTTTATGTTACAAAAAAAAAAGCATTTTATCACACTTTCCTGCAAGGTATTGGAACACTTGTTTTGATCCTTAAAGACCCATTGACTCATTTCATTTTTATTCGATTTTTATTCGACTCAGGAGGCATATCAAATGAAAGAACCCCCGCCCCTCCAAGCGGGCTGAATGAGGGAAGATAGTAGGCCTAGCTAGGACTATTGGCTCAAATTAAGAACTCGCATCATAATTGATTGGCCAAAGTGGCAGTCATGGTAAGTATACTCAGCAAAGATTTATGAACCATTAAAGTACAATTTCCCCAAATGAAAGAAACATATCATTTAGTCTTACCAAGGGGAGACTATATACAGAGCTAAATCTTTCCCTGATGGCTTTCTGATTTTTTTTTTTTAATCTCTTTTGAAGCCTCAGCTCTGATGTCAAAGAAGAGCTTCAGTTGGGATCATCGGGGAATGGATATCTGAAATTGAATGTGTTCCTCCAGGGTTTTTTTCTCTCTCTATCCTTTGAGAGGTTATCTGATTTATCCTGTGAGCTCCTATGATGCTCAGAGTTACCCATGGATCGCAACTTAATCCCTTCTATAATTGGTTCCCCGATTGCTAATTTTGGTTCTTTACAGTTTGGCTGCCACTTTAAGCTTGACACATTAAAAAAAAAAAATGCCGGGTATTTTAAAAAGGCTCTTGAGACTTTCCTTTCCTGGACACAACTGGATATTAATTTATAACAGCACCAACAACAGGGACTGTTGGCAATATAATAACCTGAGCAATTGCTATCCAAAATAGAACCAGGCCAAACTAACATAAAATATAACACACACACACACACACACACACACACACACACGACTTTAGTACTGCAAACAAGAACACAAATGCAAGCAAAACTAGTTTTTGGAACTTATATATAAATTTGGCTTAGAATCAATTTCTATCAATTTTATAACAAGGTCTATAAAATATGTTTTGAAGCTGATGGAATATTTAATATTTATTTCCCTTGGCATCAATTCCTAGATTAGATTCTGAGAACAATAGATTTAGGATGAAATGTGAATTATCCTTTCGCCATTGTAAATCTCTCTTTGGGTTCATGACTGACAAATGGGAAAAAAAAGAGCTCATTCACAAACAAGTCGATTTAAATCATGCATAGGTGCATGCATATTCTATGATAAACTTGGGATAGTCCTCTTCGTTAAGACTTTAGAAGAAACCACCTCCCTATTCTCCACATTATTCAACTCTCAAAGGCTTTGCAAGAACCATGGAAACTTGCTATCAAAACCTGATTGATAAATAAAGGCATACGAGTGGGACCTGCAATAAAAATGTTGCAAGATGTAATGTTGTACTCAGAATTAAACAGGGGTGAAATCCTCCTGGTTCGGCCTGGTTCAGCTGAACCGGTAGGGATGATTGTCATTGGTTCTGAGAACCGATAGTAAAAAAAAAGCGCTTTCGAGGATCGCACAGCTCAGCTGTCAGTCGTGCGATCCTTGGAACATTTTTCCCCACTTCCCCCCCCCCCCTAATTTTTTTTATTTTTTATCCTCTTACATATCATTTTAAGTATACATTCACATAATTGTTCTTCTGCTTTACCTTTGTCATTCTTATGCATTTATTTTATTTAATAGATTATAATATACAGTTTGGATTGCTTTATTTACCATCCCTTCTGCCTGTTGTAACACCACCTTATTTTCCCTTTCTTTTCTCCCTCCTTCTCTACTTCCTCCCTTCCTCCTCTCCTTCCCCTTCCTTCTTCCCTTATCTTTCTCCTACTCCTACTCTTCCTCTTCCCCTTCCTACCCTCTCTCCTTCTCTTCCTCTCCCTTGCATCCTCCTCTCCTTACTTCTTTCTTCTTTCCCCTGTCTTCCTTTCATTCTCTCCTCCTCTCTCCCTTTCTTTTCCTGTTGTTATCGGTGTCTCTTTCAAATCTCAGTTTATGTTTCCTTGGGATGGTATTTCCGCAAACCCAAATATAATTTAGTATCCTTTCTTATTCCTTTACCTTCGCTAATCTATTCTAACTTTGTAACCTTTTATATATCGCTCTTGAATATATACTTATATATTTAATATTTCCTTTTCTGTTTTCCCTTTCCCCCCCACTTTTTAAAGCATTTTTTCCTTCCTATTCGCCTGAATCAGCAGGAAAAAAATGCTTTAAAAAGTGAAAAAAAGTTGACCATGCCCATCCAGTCACATCACTCCTCCTCCCCAAGCCATGTCCACAGAACTGGTGGTAAAAAAAATTAGATTTCACTGGAAATCTGGAATTAAGATATAGTCACTCAGTAAATTCAAGGCGACATCAAGAAAGAAAAACAAAACTTAAAGACAAAATTTAAGTTAGATACTTGCCTAATTCTTGCCCAGGCTATTCTATTATAGTCACCTGTTCATTCAACTCTCTATCAACCACCTCCATAATAGTCAGTTAGATTTCTGATCTTAGGTAGGTAATCTAACTGTATTATTAATATTAATAGTGTGTTAAAATATATTGCGAATTTAAAATAGGAAGGATTAGAAATGGTGGGGACTTTGAGGTACACTCCCCTGATGGATTGAATATTGTTAATAATTGGTGTTATTAGTAATCCCACACATTTGGAATATTGATGCTATGGTGGAATAATGAGTGATTTTAAAAAAAATATTGAATGATAACATTTAGTAAGGGACTAACAAATACAGGGTGCAAAGAAATGTTATTTATGTTTAAATGAATTAATGGGAAAATGTAAAAGGAATATGAAATGAGACTAGTATTGTTGAAGTTGGAAGATTAGAACTATTTGTATTATTATTGTTAGCGTTGTTTTAAAAAGACTTGATTCAGTCAATGTACTGTCTACAAAATATCTATGTTTATATTGGAAATAATTAAAAAGTAATCATAGATTTCTGATTTTTGGAAGCTCAGTTTTTAAAACATTTTTATTGGGTGGGGATACTTCAAAGTTCAGCGGTTCGAATCCCTAGCACCACGTCATAGAGTGAGCTCCCGTTACTTGTCCCAGTTTCTGCCAACCTAGGAGTTCAAAAGCACGTAAAAATGCAAGTAGAAAAATAGGAACCACCCTTGGTGGGAGGGTAACAGTGTTCTGTGCGCCTTTGGCGTTTAGTCATGCTGGCCACATGACCATGGAGATCTCTTCGGACAGCACTGGCTCTTCGGCTTAGAAATGGAGACGAGCACATCCCCTAGAGCCGGAGATGACTAGCACTCATGTGCGGGGCAGTGGTCGGTTTCACATTTTTTTGGAACCTACTCTCTAGGTGTGGCCTATTTTGTGGGCGTGGCTTGGCAGTCATGTGACAGGGTGGGAGTGGCCAACTTGTAAAATGTGGTGAAACTCATTTAATAACGCTCTTGCTTAGCAACCAAAATTTTGGGCTCAGTTGTGATGATCAATTCTTTCTCTTTCTTTCTTTCTTTCTTTCTTTCTTTCTTTCTTTCTTTCTTTCTTTCTTTCTTTCTTTCTTTCTTTCTTTCTTTCTTTCTTTCTTTCTTTCTTTCTTTCTTTCTTTCTTTCTTCCTTCCTTCCTTCCCTTCCCTTCCCTTCCCTTCCCGTTGGGTTACCGGCAGCGGCAGGCCAGACTTACTTCTGGGTCTGCCAGTGGAACCCTCTCTCACTGATTCTCTAAATTTCACCATCCGGCTCTTGCGAGATGGTGCGAGCCTGCAGAAACCCATCACTGGTGCGGGGGGAACCTTTACCTTTAGCAATAGCACTTAGATTTATATACTGCTTCACAGTGGTGTAAAGCTCTCTCTAAGAAGTTTACAGAGTCAGTATATTGCCCCCAACAATTTTGGGTCCTCATTTTACCCAACCTCAGAAGGATGGAAGGCTGAGTCAACCTTGAGCCGTTCAGAATTGAACTCGAGATACTGGAAGACTGCTATCATGTCTCCCCTAGTCCTTCTTTTCATTAAACTAGACATACCCAGTTCCTGCAGCCGTTCTTCATATGTTTTAGCCTCCAGTCCCCTAATCATCTTTGTTGCTCTTCTCTGTACTCTTTCTAGAATTTCAGCATTTTACTGACTTTGGAAGGATGGCAAGCTGAGTTAATCTTGAACTCTGTCAGGATCAAACTTATGATAGCAGTATTCTAGTATTTGAGGGGCTGCTTCAAAGAAGAAGGGGTTGTAGCATAGCAAAAAGACAGAGAACAGATCTTTGTGGTATTCCACAGCTGAAAACATATTTCTCCTCCCATACTGCCACCCAAAATATTGGCTGGGGAAAGAACAGAACAATCGCAGAGCTATATATTTCACGTACCCAACTACGTATAATGAATATCAATCTTTTCTTTTTTCCCATGAAATGCAAACCAATGTTACCATCAGTGGCTATGATGAGAGTTTTCTTAACTTTAAAGCTGGCAGTTGAATATTTACATGGAAATTTTCCTCTCTTCCTGGAATAATGATTGTTGACTGGAATCATATTTGTTATTAAAATGAGCCTTGAATGTAGTCCATTCAATTGGAACCTATTTCTTTGCAAGGTTGTTTTATTCAGAGTAATGCTGCTGGAATATTAACTTGCAGATAACACAATCTATTTATTTTCGATTGGCTGACCATTCTGTTTGAAAACCCGTGCTATCGTTCCTGGTAATTAAGGCACACCGATGAGATAAATGTGCTTCTAAAATGGCCAAAGTAACATTTAAAGTGAAATTGTGAATTCCTCATTGGATAAGATACATTGTAGATTTTTAAAAAAAGAACAGTATATTTAAAACTTAGTCCAACCAAATATTAAAGCTTTCTTCAAGCTCCATGAAAATGTATTAATATTCCCCAAATTTATCTGATTTATCTAGTCAGTGGCATAGCTAATGGCAAATCTGACTTTCTGATGAAGTTTTAGTTTGCAAATTCCAAATTGTTTAGACACATGTTCCATTTCAACTAGGACTGATTGATTGTTCCAATGAGAAATGCCATAAATAACAATGACAAAGTAGGTGAAGCCGGAGGGCTTCAATCTGAAGTTGTTTTGAATCAAAAATAGAAATGTCAATGATTTCTTTCAGATTTTGGAAGGAAAACTGCAGGAGGCTCATAATTATCACTTCCTGGGCCCTACATTCTTTTTTGGCTAAGAGAAAAGATTTCAATCCCACTTTTCTAGTTTCCCCACCTCAAAACCATTTAATCCCCTTTTAATTTGAGAGTGATGATAGAATCTTAACAGATGGAAACAAGCATTTGTTTGTTTGTTTGTTTTCATTATTGAAAAACTAAACTGACAACAGACAAAATAACAGCCTGTCTATCTCCAGGAAGGCTTTTAACTTGGATTCCTAGATCTAGCTCCATTTTTAATCTTCTCTTCTTGGAAGCCGCTGATCGAGAATCCAAAAAGTACTCTTTGTGATTATTGGTTGCTCTCTCCCCTCTTTGGAAGAGCTTTATAGTTCCAGCTGCCTTAAGAAAGTTCAAAACATTCTTAAAGATCCATCTCATCCTGGGCACCCTTCTTTTGAACTATTACCACCTGGCAGACGGTACAGGATAGTAAAAACAAGGACAAATAGGCTAAAAAACAGCTTCTATCCCAGGGCAGTAATCATATTGCATTCTATGGTATAGTGCAATATCGGGTTTTCAGTTTCAATTATATAGAAAGTATAGGATGTATGTTTGTGTTTTTGTTTTTATAGTTATAAATGTACACCAGTGGTAGTCAAGCTTGTTCCTACCACCCACTAGTGGGCATTCCAGCTTTCATGATGGGCGGTAGGGGTTTTATCCGATACTTTATCCGAAGCACTTTCCTTTTTTTAATTTAATTGACTTCCCTACTTTATAAATCACCATTACTGTGGAACCGGTGGGCGATTAGAAAATGTTACTATTAACAGAGATACAAAAATGGGTGGTAGGTATAAAAAGGTTGACTACCCCTGATGTACACAGAAGACAGCATTTAATTTTGTTGTACCATGTGCAATGACAATAAACTCAACTCAACTCAACTCAACTCAACCTGTGACCAAAGAAAGAATTGCAAAGACTTCTGTCCACCTTCCAGGGAAACCACTTTGATTAATAAAAATTCAAGATGACAGCTTCAATTGTGCAGTTGAATCAGAGAACAGGAGTTATTTGCACAGTTGTGGCTGCCAATTTTTTCTTTATAACACTGTTTGTTATTTTGGTGTTATTGTCTGCTTTCAGTAGTGGTTTGCCACTGCCTCCTTCCTAGGGCTGAGAGAAAGTGATAGGCCCAAGGTCACCCAGCTGGCTTTGTGTATAAGGCAGAGCTAGAACTCCCAGACTCCTGGTTTCTAACCGGATGCCTTAATTACTACAGCACACTTTTATACTAAGAATTTGCTCAAGGAATGTAAGTTAAGGTAAATTTTCAGGTAAAGTGAAGGAAGTAATTTTACTGATTTATATTTAGGTTTCAGTATGTTGAATGCCATTATTCTCTTTCTCCACTTACAATGAAGTTATCTGTGGCAATAGCTCTGTTATATTGTTTTAACTTTCTGAATCATTTAGCAGCTTATTTTATTCTACTCCACCCTTGTTTTAACTTTAATAAAAAGTAAAGCAGCTGCCCAAAAAGCCAACACAGTCCCAGACTGCATAAACATAGGGATAAAATCAAGATCACATGAAGTGTTAATCCCACTTTATAACGCCTTGGTAAGGACACACTTGGAATACTGCATCCAGGTTTGGTCGCCACAATGTAAAAAAGATGTGGAGACTCTAGAAATAGTGCAGAGAAGAGCAACAAAGATGATTAGGGCACTGGAGGCTAAGACATATAAAGAACGGTTGCTGGAATTGGGTCTGTCTAGTTTAATGAAAAGAAGGACTAGGGGAGACATGATAGCAGGGTTCCGATATCTCAGGGGTTGCCACAAAGAAGAAGGAGTCAAGCTATTTTCAAAAGCACCCAAGGACAGGACAAGAAGCAATGGGTGGAAACTAATCCAGGAGAGAAGCAACTTAGAACTGAGGAGAAATTTCCTGACAGTTAGAACAATTAATCAGTGGAACAACTTGCCTCCAGAAGTGGTGAATGCTCCAACACTAAAAAAATTTAAGAAGAGATTAGTCATTTGTCTGAAATGGTATAGGAGACATGTCCTTATAGCTTCACTGAATGTTTACTAAAGATTAAGGTGACCAGATTTCAACATTGGTAAAGTGGGACACAATTGACCAGGGGGGGGGGGGGGTGTACTTGATTAAAAATTTGGTCTATATGGAGCAACAAAAATTTTCATAGAACTTTGATAAGCAGTTCTCGATAATCAGTTCTCAACAATTATTTGTTATTATTAAAGTTTAACATTATAAAATTAACAAAAATAATATAAAACTCATATCCTGGCGAAATAGCCACATGGCCGCCAAAAACCATATATTCCCTTCCCATTCTCCCGCCGTTCCCTAGCTTGTCGTGCATTCGTTCCAAAAATCGGGACTTTTTAAAAACACCACGGGACACGGGACAAATTGTTAAAAATCGGGACTGTCCCGCCAAAAGCGGGACATCTGATCACCTTGCTAAAGATGGAGAAGTGGATGAAGAAATTTTAAGAAGTGGTAAGGTGGGTAGAAAGAAAATGAGTATGTCATTGTTGAGAAGAATGTTGGTAAGAAAATTAATTGTATATAACAGGATGCTTTTATTTAACTTTATTATGTGTGGGAGTGAGAGTTGGATATGTCAGAAGGAATATAAAGGTGAGGTAAATGTAGCTGAAACGTGTGTGAACACAAGAGAAAATTAATGGTCTCTGAATGAATGTGGGCTGTATAAAAATTGAATTACCAATATGAAAGAAGGATGAGATAGAATAAATAAAAATTGACTCTTAAAGCAACTTTATGAAGATCTCTTTTCGGCTAATATTACAAGAGGACTTCTGAGTCTACATTTAGCAAAAAGGGGGAAAATGTATATTTTCCTGTTTATTGCCAGAAATATTAGAGTTGAAAAAGACATTCATTGCTACTTGCAAACAATCTATTGATTATAAGTCTCCAGGCCTTAGAAGCTATGATTGATCCTTCTGGGGCTTTTAAACCTGAGTAATCAGTTCAGAAGTCCTGATGGTGAACAGAATTGACAGTTTCCATTGGACATGCCTTCTTCTTGTCAAAAAAGGGAATTGTCCCTGAATACAGAAGAACAGAGATGAAATTGGATGCCATCGCTTTTTTAAAAAGTACAGGTAGAAACAAATTAAAGCGATATCTTTTTTGGACTGACATAGAAAGTATCCAGCACTCAAAGTATTATTTTTAATCAAGTGTTTATATTAAAAAGTAAACATTCCCGTGAGTCCAGCTCATTTCTGACTGTATTGACATATCCATGTCATTTCTTAGCAACAATACATAAATGTCACTGCCTTCTTCTGAGACACTTTTGTTTAAATTTCCAAACGTATTTATTTTTACTTATTAGTTTGTCAAATTTATATAGCCACCCATGTCACCAACAAGGGACTTTGAGTGGTATATAGCAAACCTAAACAACAATCAGTTCACTTATGTTTTGCTGCTGTCAAGACATGTAATATATAATAATAATAATAATAATAATAATCTTTATTGTCATTGTAAAAATTACAATGAAATTGGTTTCATAATATCAAATATACATTCCCTTTATCGTATTTTTCTAATAGAAATAGTTCTGACTTATAGTCTATATGCTGTCTTAACATTCTTTCTAACTACGTATGCATTTTCGTCCATTTTCTTTTGCGTTTGAGCACGTCCAACACATGTGACAGTATCTGTCCAATATTTGATTACATTTCCAACCCTTGGTGGACATGTTTTGAAACAGTTTGGCTCTTCTCTGCACTCTTTCTGGAGACTCTAGAAAGAGTACAGAGAAGAGCAACAAAGATGATAAGAGGACTGGAGACTAAAACATATGAAGAACGGTTGCAGGAACTGGATATGTCTAGTTTAATGAAAAGAAGGACTAGGGGTGACATGATGGCAGTGTTCCAATATCTCAGGGATTGCCACAAAGAAGAGGGAGCCAAACTATTCTCCAAAGCACCTGAGGGCAGAACAAGAAGCAATGGGTGGAAACTAATCAAGGAGAGAAGTAACTTAGAACTGAGGAGAAATTTCCTGACAGTTAAGACAATTAATCAGTGGAACAGCTTGTCTCCAGAAGTTGTGAATGCCCCAACACTGCAAGTCTTTAAGAAGATGTTGGATAGCCATTTGTCTGAAATGGTATAGGGTTTCCTGCCTAGGCAGAGAGTTGGACTAGATGACCTCCAAGGTCCCTTCCAACTCTGCTATTGTATTGTATTATCTTGCCAGTGGCAAATGCCACCTATAAAATGTTTTATACAAATTTTCTTTATATGTAGTTGCCATCGTCAATTTATAGCTTCTCTCCCAAAGTTTTTGCCAATTATCTATTGGACCCAGAAACAAGCTGATAACCAATGCAGCTCATGGAGCAGAGGTATAATGTGTGTTCTTTTAGAAACACATAATTTCCCATGCCTCTGCATTTTGTACCAGCTGAAATTTCTGGATACTCTTCAAGGGCAAACCCATGTAGAGTGCATCACAGTAGTCCAATAGGGAGATGGCCAGGACATGAGTGACTGTAAGTAGAGCCCCTTGATCTAGCAATTGGTGCAACTGGCACACAATACAAAGTTGAGCAAAAGCACCATGTAGCACCTCAGCTTTGGGAGTTCCTGGTGATTTTTTATCCAGATACTAACCATATCATTTCAGCTAGCAGCACATTTACAATACAATACAATAGCAGAGTTGGAAGGGACCTTGGAGGTCTTCTAGTCCAACCTAGGAAGGAAGGAAGGAAGCCTAGGAAGGAAACCCTATACCGGTTCAGACAAATGGCTATCCAACATCTTCTTAAAGTCTTCCAGTGTTGGGGCATTCACAACTTCTGGAGGCATTTGCTACCTTCAAACTTTTATTTATGTTAAAGAACTGATTTAGAATCATTTGGGTTTTCTTTCTCTCTCATTTGGGCAAGTCTCTAAATATTGAAATGAACAAAATGAATCTTAATAATGGGATTAGATGTCCAGGGCTGACTTTTCCTCAGAGACATCAATGTTTTTCTCTTGAGCCATTTGCAATTCACTCTTGGCTTCAGTCAACTTTACCCCAAAACTAAATTTAATCCAATTCTGTTCTGATATCCTGCTGACTTATAGAGGCAGAAAAAGCCACAGGTGCTATTTCATATTCCCCTCCTCTCTCCAAAATTACATAGCATTTCAAAAATAAAATCCCAAAACAGAAGGAAAACTGTTCCCAGTGAACTCTGTGTAGCCTATTGTATTATTTATTTATTATTTCGATTTATATACCGCCCTATTTTCCCTGGGGGGGACTCAGGGCGGTGCACAGAAAGATAAAAATCCCAACAACACATACAAAATATAAAAAACAATTACATTATTAACTCTGTGCTAAAATTTAAATACTATAAAAGATTAAAACCAATAAATATTAAAATTTACAATTATATCCTTGGTCTATGTCAGGCTGGCTAGATGAAAAAAATGTGCTTTTAACATCCGATGGAAGAGGCGTAGGTCCGTGATTGTACGGATATCGGGGGGCAGGTCGTTCCAGAGGGCTGGGCCCACCACAGAGAAGGCCCTTCCCCTGGGAGTCGCCAGCCGGCATTGACCGGCTGTCGGCACCCTGAGGAGGCCCACTCTGTGGGAGCGGACAGGTCGAAGGGAGGTTTGTGGCAGGAGGCGATCTCTCAAGTAACCAGGACCCGTGCCATGGAGCGCTTTAAAGATGGTTACTAACATCTTGAAGCGCACCCGGAAGACCACAGGCAGCCAGTGCAGCTCGCGCAGGAGAGGTGTTACCTGGGAGTACCGAGAGACTCCCAAAATCCCCCGCGCGGCCGCATTCTGCACTAGCTGGTGTCTCCGAGTGCACCTCAAGGGGAGCCCCATGTAGAGAGTGTTACAGTATTGTGCATTCAGAAAATTTGATTTTTCAGAAAAGATGGGGCGGAATGGTCTGTGACCTGTCTCCTGTCATCATGGTGTGTCTTGTTATTTGTGTCTATCTGTTGTTTTTAACCATGATGTTTGTATTTTGTAAAATTCCTAGAGTTGCCATTTCAACTGAAAACCTCTAGAAGTGTGATGAAATTAACATAAATAGATAAAAAAACTATTTGCCCCCATCCTTCTCTGTGAAGTCATTCGGCACACTTTTATCAACAACTTGCCTTAGTTGCCTATATAGTTTCCAAAATGTGAAAGTTGACCCTTTATTACAAAAAACATTGCTTACTCCTAGGTTACTTTGTGAACCAACCTGATATCTACTTTTCTTTTATCCGAAACTTAGGAACACCAAATCTATCTAACAAGTCTCTGGAAGACTTTCATGTGGTAACCAATGCTTGAAAGTCTTTTGCGTTGCTGGAAGTTAGTTGAAATTTTGCAACTCAGATGACTAGCAATAGGTTTAGCTCTGTGAAATGCTCCAACAGAGTTGGAAGGGACCTTGGAGGTCATCTAGTCCCATCCCCTGCTCGAGCAGGAGATCTTATACCAGACTTCCCCAATCTTTTTGGCTTTGTGCACCAGCAAGGAGGAGGGAGGGAATTGGGCAGCATGCATGTATGCATCTCTGCAGCTACATTTGCACACCTACTGCTCTTGCAAATGGAGCATGCATGGAGCATGCTCGCCTGCTGCTTGCACAAGTGGGGATGTGTATGTGCATGTGCATGCTTGTCCTCTGATTTTGTGGCCCGGCTGTAAATAGCTCATGGCCCACAAAGGGGCTGTAGCCCAGAGGTTGGGGACCTCTGCCCTATACTATTTCAGACAGGTGACTGCCCAATCTCTTCTTAAAAGCCTCCAGTATTGGAGCACCCGTAACGTCTGAATGCAAACTGTTCCACTTCATTGATCTCACCGTCAGGAAACTTCTCCTTAGTTCTAGGTTGCCTCTCTCCTAGATTAGTTTCCATCCATTGTTTCTTGTCCTGCCTTCAGGTGCTTTGGAAAATAGGTTAACCCAGTGGTGGGTTTCAAATTTTTTAGAACCTACTCTGTAGGTGTGGCCTATTTTGTGGGCGTGGCTTGGCAGTCATGTGACAGGGTGGGAGTGGCCACCTTTTAAAATGTGGTGAAACTCATTTAACAACGCTCTTGCTTAGCAACCAAAATTTTGGACTCAATTGTGATGATAAATTCTTTCTTTCTTTCTTTCTTTCTTTCTTTCTTTCTTTCTTTCTTTCTTTCTTTCTTTCTCTTTCTCTCTCTCTCTCTCTCTCTCTCTCTCTCTCTCTCTCTCTCTCTCTCTCTCTCTCTCTCTCTCTCTCTCTCTCCTTTCCTTTCCTTTCCTTTCTTTCCTTTCTTCCTTTCCTTTCCTTCCCGTTGGGTCACTGGCAGCGGCAGGCAAGATTTACTTCCAGGTACGCCGGTGGAACCCCCTCTCACCGGTTCTCTAAATTTCACCAACCGGTTCTCGCGAGTAGGTGCGAACCTGCAGAAACCCACCCCTGGGTTAACCCCTTCATCTTTGTGTCAGCCCGACAAATATTGGAACACTGCTATCATTTCATCCCTAAGTTCTTCTTTTCACTAGACTAGACATACTCAGTTCCTGGGTATGTCTAGATTTCAAAGTAGTTTGGGAAATAACAAGGTCAGTTGCTGAAAGACAAGAAAAAGTTAAACAAAAGTGCTGTGCACTAGCACCTATTCTTTGCAGAGTTAAAACAGTCCCATGAGATCTCAGCCATAATAAACAAGTTAAAACACACTTAATAAACGGAAAAGAAATACGGGGTGAGAAATAGATCACTGTCCCATTCAAACAATGATAAAGTTAACGGCCCCTGATTAAAGACACTGGGAAAAAGAAAACATTGCTGATCTCTCTATTCACTACATAAACAAGGGGGAAAAAATGTGCCAGCAAAAGACAAAGAGCCCCTGGCTTAAATTCTTATCTCTGCTATACAAATTATTTGTTCATGATACATTGTGTAGCAAAGGACAATGCGCTTCTGCAATTAAAACAAATGTGTGGGCATTTATTGGTTCACATGAAGGAATCAATTACTGTGCTACAGTGGCAAAAATAGAAGAGCGTGCTTGCACCTACTAAATCATAAACAGTAATGAACTGAAAACTGAAGTTTGCAGAAGAGTCAGCCAAAGTATCTGACAAAATGAAGGAAGCATCATTATCTGGAAACAATTAATTGGGACATAATAGAGACAAGTCATAAATCTAGAAGGCCCAAGGTGATATAACACAATCTAATTGGCATCAAAGACTGTAAAAGAAAAGAAATGGGAATGAGACATAACAGAGCTATGGAAGATTATTTTCAACAACAGATGGAGATATATTCTGGTATAAAAATGGTATGATGGCTGCTTGTTTTGACTTCAGCAGAAGGTGACTCGGTATATGCAACTGAGAACATAAAACGAACCATCTGGAGCATCCTAAGGATTTAAATACTCCAGCATTTAGATTACTAGATACATCTTGAAAAATCACAAAACATACAAATAAGTGTAGCAGGGTAATACTTCTTTTCCACTATTATTCTCTCACATTTGGAGAATGTCACTTAAACTTTACAAGTAGGCCTCAGGGGACACAATGACTCAGTGGCTAAGATGCTGAGCTTTTGTCGATCAGAAAGGTCAGCAGTTCAGCGGTTCAAATCCCTAGCACCGCATAACGCAGTGAGCTCCCTTTACTCGTCCCAGCTTCTGCCAACCTAGCAGTTTGAAAGTAGGTAAAAAAAATGCAAGTAGAAATATCAGGACCACTTTGGTGGGAAAGTAACAGCCCTCCATGCACCCTCGGCATTTAGTCATGCCAGCCACATGACCCCGGAGACATCTTCGGACAACATGGCTCTTCGGCTTAGAAATGGAGATAAGCATGGCCCCCTAGAGTTGGGAACGACTAGCACATATGTGCAAGGGGAACCTTTACCTTTACCTCATTTAGCAGCTACCTCATTTAACAACCGTTTGCAGTTATGACGGTGAAAAAGTAATCTTACAATCAGTCCCAGTAAAGCAAAAGAAACCTTAAGTAAGATCGTAAGCATAATCATGGTTTCTCTTAGTGACTTTACTTAACAACCAAATTGCTGGTCCCAACGGCTGTCACAAAATGAGCACTATCTGCACACAGATGATTTATATATACATTCCATAAGTTTAAAGGTTATTTTGACTCTCAAGCTACAAAAAAGTGTTGCTGATGTGGACTTTTAACTAAAATGACAAAGGCTAAGAAGGCAAACTCCATATTTGGAACATAGAAAAATAGAATTGGAACGGACCTTGGAGGCCTTTATTCCAACACCTTGTTCAAGCAGGAGACCCTATACCAGGGGTAGGCAAACTTTGCAACTTTAAGTCTGAAGGACTTCAGCTCCCAGAATTCTCCAGCCAGCTCTGCTGGCTGGAGAAGTCTGGGAGCTGAAGTCCTTCAGACTTAAAGTTGCAAAGTTTGCCCACCCCTGCCCTTTACCATCTTGCACAAATGGCTGTCCAGTCTCTTCTTAAAAACTTCCAGTGACCTATAACTTCCAGAGATAAGCCCTTCCACTGATTACTGTATTTTTCATACTATAAGACACTTTGGACTATATGATGCACCTAGCTTTTGGGGAGGAAAACAAGAAGAAAAAAAAATCTGCCTCTGCCTCCTTGCAGCAAGTAGCAAACAGCTTCAGCACAGGTTTATTTAGCAGCTGATTGGCGGTTGGATAGGCCTCCCAGAATATAACTTATCAGGCTGCAGGGGTTGCCATTTCCCATCGCTGCCGCCACCTATTGCCACCTTCGCACCTCCCATTTTCGGCCTCTGCATTCCTCATTTTTGGCCTGTTCCAGGCAGCAGGGATCAGCAGTTGCAGTGGCAGGGATAAGCAGCAGTGGCAGGGAAAAGCAGCTGCAGTGGCAGGGATAAGCAGCTGCTTATCCCTGCCACCTGGAACGGGTCAGAACCAGGGTGTGCAGAGGCCAAAAATGTAGCACACATAGGTGGCGATGTGTGGTGGTGGCGATGGACAACAATGGCAGCGATGGGCAGCAGTCATCTCTAGCCTGGAACAGCTGATAGGTAGTATTCTGGTAGCTAGCTCCAACTGCTAATCAGCTGCTCATGCTGAAGCTCACCAGGCTGTTTGCTTTTTGCTGCAAGGAGGCAAATTGCTGGTAGGAAGAGGCCAAAGGAGACTGCTATCATATCGACCCTAGATTTGTGTTTTTTAGACTAAATATACCCAATTTCCTCAATCATTCATCATATGATTTAGCCTCCAGATTCCTTATCATATTTGCTGCTTTTCTCTAACCTCTTTCTAGAGTCTCAATATTGTTTTTGTATCATGGTGACCAGAATTGAATGCAGTATTTCAAGTGTGGTCTCGGCAGAGCAGTATAAAGTGGCATTTTCACTTCACATGATGTTGAAACTATACCTCTGTTGACGCACCTAGAACCATATTATCATTTTTGGTAGCTAGCCCATTCTTTAATCATGGTCTACTAGGACATGTAGATCCCTCTCACAGCTATCTCACTGTGGTGAAAGGTGCTGGCTGATTAATCCTCAGGAAAATTAAGCTGAAAAGGGATTCTCTGCAGTGATTTTGCTCCTACCTACAACCTTGCACAGCTTACACACAATCAGCATGCTAATTTATAAAGTGTAAAGTAGCTGTTGGAATTAACTTTTCTGAAATTTCGGGAGGAAAATGCTACAAGCTGAAGAGAACCAGATTGGAGTATCAAAGAACTTTCTCTCTCCCATCTACACCATTAAAAAAGCCCAGTTTATCATGAATAAGCTGGGCATTCAGCTTTTCAATTGGGTGATTCCTCAGTGTGCTTCTACTTAGACTGATTTTAGTAGGAGTTAAGAATCCAAGGGATGCAGTGGCTCAGTGGCTAAGACACTGAGCTTGTCGATCAGAAAGGTCGGCAGTTCGAATCCCTAGCGCCGCGTAATGGAGTGAGCTCCTGTTACTTGTCCCAGCTTCTGCCAACCTAGCAGTTGGGGAACCTTTACCTTTAAGAATCCATGAACTGGAGTAAATTCATTTTGTCCAATTGCCCATTTTTATCCCAACATTTTTAAAACTATGATTCGGGGTAAGTGGGATAGGTACTTTCTTTTTAACAAGTACCAAAAACCATCAAGGAGTCTCTTTCCAAATAGAGCAGGGGTGTCCAACTCAAGGCCAGATATGGGGATGCCCTGGAAACAACAAAGGGTGGCCCACAGTGTCTCTGCTGGAGAAAACAAAGCTCCATTTTTGCTAGCAGAGGGTTGCAGGAGACTGTCGCAGCTGAAAACGGAGCTTGGCAAACCATTTTCACTGGCAGAGTGCTTGGGCCACCATAGGTGCCCCCGACACAAGTGTTGTTGATCTGGCCACGACCACCCTTGCGACACCAACCCTGGGCCCCAAACACAACCCTGATGCGGACCTCAATGAGATCAGGTTTGACACCCCTGGAATAGAGCATAATACTGAAATTTGCTCACTGCCGTTAACCTAACACAATGCAAAGAGCAGAAAGACTCTGGGGAGACGGACTGCAGTCTGATCTAACTGCTGCAGATTTACAACCAATATTTTGATTCATGGGGAATAGCTGAAGAAAAGGTGGCAAATGAACCCAGGTGGTTTCAGATTAGATCTAGTTCTTTTTTCTTCTCATTACTATTATCACAATTACCATTATCATTATTAATTATTGTCAAGGCTGACAGATCATGATCAAAGCTCACTCACACACACACACATACACACACACACACACAAGAGGGGGAGAAAGAGAGAGGGGGAGAGGGAGGGAGAAAGTGAATGAGAGTGGGAGGGAGGGAGAGAAAGAAAGAGAGAGAGAGAGAGCAGAAATTCACAGTGAGATGTGAGATGTGAGATGTGAGGGAGGACAAGAGGAGGTACACAAAAATGCTCTCTTATTCATGTGTTTGAGAGCTGTAATTTTCTCACATTTTGGGTGATAGCGATATCATTTTAAAAAATTAAAAATGGATGATCTCTTACACAATCGCAAACGCTTGCAGCATTCTTGCTCTAAATTCCAACCAGAAATCTTTTAAGAGTTCAAACGAGAGCGCTTGCATTTTATTCTATTCTCTGGGCCTTTTCCAATCCCTTCCAGTGGTGGGCATCAATCTTATTGAAATGTTATCAATCATTTGGGGAAGTAAAATCTAGTACTGGTATATCATTTAGTCCTGTAAATAATAGGAAGCATTTCCTTATCTCTCTCTCTCCCCTCTCCTCATTTCTCTGGCTATCGGGGGCGAGTTACTAGCTCCCGCGGAAAGGGCTTGCAACTTGGGCGTCCTCCTGGATTCCCGGCTGTCGTTGGATGACCATCTGACGGCTGTGGCCAGGGGGGGCCTTTTATCAGGTTCACCTGATACGCCAGTTGCACCCCTTTCTAGATCGTGATGCTCTACGCACGGTCACTCAAGCCCTCATCACCTCCCGCCTAGACTACTGTAACCCTCTCTACATGGGGCTCCCCCTGAGGTGCGCCCAGAGGCTCCAGCTAGTCCAGAACGCAGCCGCGCGGGGGCTTTTGGGAGTGTCAGATACTCTCATATAACACCTCTCCTGCACGAGCTGCACTGGCTACCTGTGGCCTTCCGGGTGCACTTCAAGGTGTTAGTGACCACCTTCAAAGTGCTCCATGGCATGAAACCTGGTTATCTGCGGGGCCGCCTTCTAGCACATACCTCCCTTAGACCTGTCCGCTCTCACAGGGTAGGCCTCATCAGGGTGCCGTCTGCCGGACAATGCCGGCTGGCGGCCCCCAGAGCGAGAGCCTTCTCTGTGGCAGCTCCTGCCCTCTGGAATGGCCTACCACCCGACCTCCGCACGATCACGGACCTGAGCCTCTTCCGCCGGGCTCTAAAAACATATCTCTTTCACGAGGCCAGCCTGGCATAGCTCTAAATTTTAATCTTATTTTAGAAATGGGTTTTAATTGACAATTTTAGCACGGGTTCAATTTAATTTAATTTATTTTTAATATTCTGTATTTATTGCTTTTTACATTTTATTCCTTTCCTGTGCACCGAGTCCAATCCGGAGATAGGTGTGGGATATAAATTTGATAAATAATAATAATAAATAATTTCTCCAATTTGGGGATGAGGATGAAACAGAAAAGATGTTTAAAAGGGAAATCAGTTTCTTGACCGCTTTGTATTCCTACTTTATAGATTGGTCAGCCATTATATTTGCCTCCTGAAATTGATGTATGGTACACACAAAACAGCACAGTATAGTACTTAAGTGTTAAAAGGGAACTGCAGCTCTGTATCTTCAAATATAAAATATGAAATCAAAAAGAGAGGGGCCTATTAGCCATCTGGACACAGGTAAGAGCTTCGCCATCCATCCAAGTCGACATGTACCTGCATATTCATTGCGGGCAACCATTCCATACAACGGAAAGCTAAAGAGGAATGTTGAACCCTCAACCACAGCGGATGATTGATGGGAGTGATGTCTACCTTTTATTATATCTGCAGGTATCTAATTGCTTAGCTCAGTCAAATGGCACTTTGTGGGCCAGATCACTGTGCCAGGCATTTCTTCATGACTGGTGAAAGTGATTCATTTTTAAGTGATACGCATCCCTGCTGTGCAGGAGGTAAAATTAAGATAGTGATGGAATGACTTATGGTTAATGCAATTGCTTCTTTTCTACATCATTCTTAATATATGTATATTTACTATGAAAGTTAAATCAAACTGTGCATGTTGAACTTGTTTTATGCTGCACTGTGGATGCTCAGACTAAACCAGCTTGGGTTCACATACTACTTGGAAATTAGATATTCTGGGAACAAGGGAGGTTTGTGTTTGAGCCCAGCTTTCTGTTCAAGTAAAGGAGATATATCTAGAATTGAATGTTTAACCATTTGGTGGGGAAGGTAGAAAAGGGTTCTGTTTAATTTTCTCTGCTACCCAGATGGAACCAATCTTCTGTGCCAAATTAGTCATTAAATTTGGCAGGTGAGAATAATGTCCCTCAAGATGTCCTTTAGAAGAAAGTATTCCTGGATGCCAATGCTGTGTGGACTCCAAAGGTCTTACTGAGAGAGGAGGAGGAGAGCTGAACCTGTCCTTGAAGTACCACCTGTATTTTCACCAGTAACATTGGATGATATGATCTCCGGCACATCCTCCACATCTGCCGTCAATCTGGGGCCAAAATCAGCTCCAAGCAATGCTTGGATTTTAATTATGCCATTGAAATAACAGCCTTGCATTATGTGTGGATGAAAGAACCTCAGAACATTTGACTTCCCCATAGGCCTACCCTTAAGTCTACGCTGACTGCTCCTTAGAAGGCCAGATCCTGAAGAGGAAACTCAAATACTTTGGCCACCTAATGAGAAGGAGAAGAGAAGAGCCTCATGCTGGGAAAGATGGAGGGCAAAAGAAGAACGGGACGACAGAGAATGAGGTGGCTGGATAGAGTCACTGAAGCAGGAGGTGTGAGTTTAAATGGACTCCAGAGGATGATAGAGGACAGGAAGGCCTGGTGGAATGTTGTCCATGGGGTAGCAATGGGTCGGACACGACTTCGCAACTAACAACAACAACAATAAGTCTACTGCAATTATTGTTCATATACACTGTACTTATTATGCACCTCTGCTGAACTGCATAACCTTGTTTTGCTTTAAGAGGCCTGTAATTTGAAGCAAAGGAGGTATCAATGAATAAACCATACTTGATGTGTATTGGGCACAGTAAAGATGCAAATGACCATGACTTTCACTTGAGTGGAGGTATTTGGAAGCTGATCCCTAAGCTCTGAAGGCAGTTCTGAATTTAAAAAAAACCAACAGACTTGTACTATAATTGACATTTATTCTGAACTAAGGATACTATGGCACTATTTTTAATCATTGTGGTTCGAAATGTCTTCTGGAACTACAAAAAGGGATTTGAACTTCATTTACAGGCCAGAGATCAGACTGCAGGATCAATCGATTAAAGTGAGATGAAATAGTGCACTACCTTATTTATGTTTGTTTGCTCATTTGTTTTTGAACTAGGACATTCTAATGATTGCAACTGGAATTCATTGCAGAACATATGGAAAAATAAATCCAAATCCTTGTGTTATTGGTATAACGTTGCCTTGGTTAAAGTTTCTTTTCTTTCAAATAAACTCTGAGTTTATATTCTATCTAGGTGGTCTGGATTTATTATTTATGAATTCAGTTCCTCCCACTGCATAAAATATTAAGAGCAGCTATATATAGTGCAAAGAAAACGGGCTGAATTTCATTCTAGGTGCACTGTATACTATAGCTGAGTGAATTCCAGAAAGCAGCCTATAGCTTAAGGCTCAAAAATTATGCCGCTCTGCTGTATTGCACATGTTGAGGGAAAAAAACACACTTTTTATTCAAGGAGCAGCTGTGTGTGTGTAAGAGAGAGAGAGAGAGAGAGAGAAACAGAAAGAGACAGACACACACACACACAGAGTGACACAGAGAGACAGACACAGAGATACACTGAGAGAGAGAGAGAGAAACAGAGAGAGAGACACACACACACACACAGAAACAGAGACACAGACAGACAGACACACAGAGAAACAGAGACACAGAGAGAGAGGGGCAGAGAGGGGGTGAGGGGGAGAGAGAGAATATATATGTATAGAGAGACAGAGAAAGAGAAAAACAAAGGGGAAGAGGAGGGAGTTGGGGAGAGAGACAAGTCTTTTTCTGGCTGGTAAATTATTGAATTGCTAAAATGGATTGATAGCAGAAAACAACACAACCTGAATCTTATTTCCAAGGTGGCCCTGCAGCTCTCTGTCAAGTTCTGCAAGCACAAATATTGACCAATGGATAAAGGGACGCAAGCAATGTGAACTTGCAAGGGGATTCAACCTGGATTCACCAAGCAGCTAAAAGCAAACTATGATGATTGTCAAGCACCATCTTGAAATGGGCTCCAAAAGGAATGTCATTTTTATATTACTATACATACTCCACATTCAAGAGCCACGGTGGCATAGTGATTAGAATGCAGTATTGCAGGTTAATTCTGCCAACTGCCAGCAATTTGATTCTGACCGGCTCAAGGTTGACCCATCCATCCTTCCTTCTGTGGTTGGTAAAATGAGGACCCAGATAGCTGGGGGAAATAGACTAATTGTGTAGACCGCTTAGAGAAAGCTGCAAAGCGCTATGAAGTGGTATATATGTCTAAGTGCTACTGCTATTGCTACTTATACCCTCTTTTATCTTAAAGGTGCAACAAAAAAATAACAAAACAAGAATGATATATAGCTGGTTTGGGAATGGAGAATACAATGTGTGGGTCACAAACTCCAGCTCTGGATGGGGCTGGGACACCCTCATCTTGTTCATTTTCTCTCTCACACACACACATACCCTCTGCTTTTGGCTACATTCATTATGAAACGTTCTCCTCAAAGCCTCTCCTTCCACGCACCCCATCAGTGGTGGGTTCCAGATCCCGTTGTACGCTGCAACGAGGCCCGGCGTCCACTACAGGCATGTGTGCAGCACACGCGCAGTGCACGCATGCGAACTTATCATGCGCATGCATGAAAGCCCCAATCGGCTCAAATACAGGTAAGGAGGGCGGGCAGGTGGGCGGGCCCTCCAGAGCACCATACTGGAACGGTACCTGGTGTTCCCAGCAGGCACTGGTATGCCTGTACTAAGGCGTACCGGTCGTATCCCACCACTGCACCCCACCCTATTCATATCCTTACTAGAGCATTAATAGCTTTATGGTTTGATCAACCTGTCATGGCCAACTTGAATTGCACAAGTCTTCATCTTCAATATGCCAACCAAAGTTCAATGGTTTTCTCCTACTTCAGATTATGCTTTCTGCTGCTAGCTGCAAGATTAACGTAAAATTCTTCTGAGCATTTTAGGGAGATCAAGCTGGCTGAAGGCCAAGAACGATAGTGGAATACATCTACTGAAGACAAAATGAACCTTGGGAAAACAAGAAAAAAAAAGATTAGAGAAGCTCTGGAAGAGTAGACGTTTATTGACATTGCTGACTTTGAGCACTAAATCGATTTCCAAAACCACTAAGCAAGCATGTCCTAAGATAGTAAAGAAAAGTAATGACAGTTAAGAACTGAATATTTCTTGCCTAGAAAAGGGTGCTTTGGGAAGATTCTAGAAAAAGACAAGCCACCACTGCCTTAGAAATAAAGAGATGACTATCTAGCATGACCTGAGCAACTCTGAAAAACTGTTTTTTTTCATGTGCCTCATATTACCCTGTTTCCCTGAAAATAAGACCTCCCTAGATAATAAGCCCAATCGGGCATTTGAGTCCATGAGCTAAAATAAGCCTTCCCCTGAAAATAAGCCCGCCCTGAAAATATTGCAACACAGCAGCAGCCATGAGGTGACCATGCTCGCTACTTCAAAAATATATTCAAAACAAAGATAAGACTAACAAGTTTAAAATAGCTTATGAATGAAGTGAAGTGGAATGTATTTATATTTATATATAATTGAAAAAAGGAGAGTTAAAGGATTAAGAGAGGGATTGGGAACTACAGATAGTTAGCTAATGTTAGCAAATGATTATTAGATGTTATATCCTGTATTTTGCGCTGGGAAGTCAGGGAGGGGGGTGGGGGGAAGGGAGGGAAATATTTGTAAAATGACAAAATGAATAAAATTTGTTGAAACAAAAACATAATAATAATAAGACCTCCCCAAAAATAAGACCAACTGCTTATTTTAGGGGTCAAAAGAAACTAAGACCCTGTCTTATTTTTGGGAAAACATGGTATACATTTGCATATCCCTATAATAAGAAAATATATTTTTCTTCAAGACATGGGCACCATTTTCACTGAACAAATAAAGTTCTAAGCAATGTTGAGGGAATGCTACACCACAGAGATGAAATATCCAAGGAAAGGAAGGAGCCAAGGAAATAAGTAAGTGTTATGTCATAGGACTTGGTATGCCCAAGAGCCTGTGGCTTAGTGGCTAATATAACTGCCTAACATGTAAAACAGCCCAGGTTCAAATCCCAGTAAGGGTATGGCTAGCTGATGAGAGATAAATAGCTTGAAATAGTCTCTCTTTATTTATTTATCAGCACAAATGCAACACAAAAATGGTTTCCTGCCTGGAAGGCTCCTAGGGTAGAGCTGAAAGGCAAGATGATGCTGGTATGTTACATTCTATGATTTATTATCACAATAGCTTTTATCACATTCTGAAATTAGAATGTTATAGGGATAACACAGAATAGCAGTGAGTCTTCTGGGGCCGCCATGGGACAAGAGTCAAATATTCAAGACGGTGTCCATTTTCAATATTCAATATTCAAGACCATTTGAACTTTCCTGGAACTGATTGGAGGCTCTTTTGGAGGGGGGATTTAAAGACACAAAAAGGAGCAGTAAGTAGTGGCTGTTTCATTTGAACTTTTCCTGGAACTGATTTCTGGCTGTGTGCAGGGGGAAAGAAAGGTAAAGATTTCCCCATTTTGAACCACTTGAGGCTAAAGGGAGGAGTTTCTGGCTGTGTGCAGGGGGGAAGGAAGGTAAAGATTTCCCCATTTTGAACCACTTGAGGCTAAAGGGAGGAGTTTCTGGCTGTGTGCAGGGGGGAAGAAAGGTAAAGACTTCCCCATTTTGAACTACTTGTGGCTAAAGGGAGGAGTTTCTGGCTGTGTGCAGGGGGGAAAGAGAAAGGTAAAAGAAATAATACATTCTAGATTTGTGCGCTTAAGACTGTGATTGTATTTTATTTCAAAATGACTGGCTTAGTTCAATGTAATAACTGTTTTGCACCTGTCTTCCGCAGTACTCTTTTCAAATTTGGATACTGTCCCCCTTGCAGACAAATTAATAGATTACATAGACACATAACATATCTTGAATCTGTAATTTGTGATCTCCAGGCAGAAATTAAGTGTCCAATTCGGCCACTCCACCCTGTGGAGATGCCACACTACCAGCCTCCCCTACCGCAAAGATCCCACAGAAGAAGAGCAGCCTGGACAACTGTGGGATCTGGCAGGGTGAGAGCTGTGACCCACAAACACAAAACTTTCGCTGTGTCCCAGCATAACAGATATAGCGCCCTTGCTGATCTTAATGGGGACACTAAAGTGACAGGTCAAGGTAATAATGACGACTCAAATAAGCAGCGGATTGTGGTCCAAAGTGAAGAACCTACTTCAGAAATGCAAAAGTGTGAACCAGGGATCATGCATCAGTCACACAACAAGAGCAAGGTACCCAAAAAGAGAAGTCACCTCCTGATTGGTGACTCAATCGTAAGAGATGTAAACTTAGGTAAGGATATGGAGGTTTTGAAAGATGTCAGATGTTTACCGGGTGCTACAGCCAGCAGAGACAAGAGGCGTATTCTTAAGATAGTCACGAATGCAAGTAAGGACTGTGAAGTTGATGCTATTATACATCTTGGCACAAATGATCTGTCCCAAAAAGATGTAGCTTCTGTGCAGAATGATTTCCAGAGTTTGGGGTACGAACTTAGTAGTACAGGTTGTAGGCTTATCTTCTCAGAGGTTATACCAGTATACAAGGAACAAAAAGGAAAGGGCCAGCGCATAGCAGAGTTTAATGTGTGGCTAAAGGAGTGGTGTAAAAAGGAAGGCTTTGGTCTTATTAGTCATGATGCCTGCAGCTGGTCCAATGATAAACTGTACAAAAGAGATGGTTTGCACCCATCCAAGAAAGGGACTGAGTTACTTGGCACTAAATTCACAGATTTCCTGGCTAAACATTTAAACTGAATAGTGGGGACAGAGAATCAATAGATAAAGAATATTTCTGTCCCCAGCAAACTAAAATTCATAGGGTTATCAGTGCGTGTAACATAGATAATTGTGCAGGTAATATTATCAACACTGCTGTCAAGCAAAACCAAACAATTAACAGTGGGTGCCATACCATGTACATGAACCATACAAGTGGCAAAGAAATAGGGGCAAAGAGAACCATAGTCAGGCATAACACAGGTTTCGTAGACAGAAAACACAGGGTCAATCAAAATGGACTCAAATGTCTATACACCAATGCACAGAGTATGAGGAATAAACAGGGTGAATTAGAAATCCAAGTAAATGAGGGCAGATACGATATTGTTGCCATTACAGAAACTTGGTGGGATGAAACCCACAAATGGAACATACAGCTAGAAGGATTTAAATTATTTAAAAGAAATAGACCAAATAAAAGAGGAGGTGGAGTTGCACTATATATAAGAAATAATTACATCTCTACAGAAATAGAGCACAACAATGATGAGAACTATCTTGAATGTATTTGGGTCAATATTAAAGGTTGGGGGGGGAATGATATTGTCATAGGTCTATACTACAGGCCACCCAACCAAGCAGAGGAAGTGGATGTACTTTTTGCTAACCAGCTAACTAAGGTATGTAGGAAGCACACTGCAATAGTAATGGGAGATTTTAACTACCCCGACATCAATTGGGAAACAAACTCTGCACCAAGTGGAAGATCCAACAGGTTCCTAACAAACCTAGCAGACAACTTTGTTTCCCAAAAGGTAGAGAAGGGAACAAGGGGATCAGCAATATTGGACTTAATTCTCACTAACAGAGAGGAAATGATAGAAGGTGTAGAAGCTACAGGAACTTTGGGGGCAAGCGATCATGAAATACTGGAATTCAACATTATGCAAACAAAAGTAGTTGAACAAAGTCAAACTAGAGTCTTAGACTTCAAGAGAGCTAATTTCAACAAACTCAGAGAGAGCTTGGGAAGGATTCCATGGATGAGAATCCTCAAGGGGAAAACAACTCAAGAAGCTTGGGAAATTTTGAAAAATGAGATTATAAAAGCCCAGTCCAGCGCAATACCAATGAAGAAGAAAAATAACAGTTCCCAAAAGAAACCAGCATGGCTGCATAAAGAACTCTCTGACAAATTGAAAGACAAAAAGGATAAATATAAAAAGTGGAAAAAGGGGGACATAACCAAGGCAAAATATCAGCAAATAGCCCGAGCCTGTAAAGATGAAGTGAGGAAAGCTAAGGCTCACAATGAAGAAAGGCTTGCCAAAAAAGTAAAAAATAACAAAAAAAGCTTCTTCCAACATGTTAAAAATAAGAAAAAAGTTAAGGAAACAATTGGTCCACTGCTGGGAGAAAATGGCAAGAAGATGATAAGCAACAGGGAGAAAGCAGAACTATTTAACTCTTTCTTTGCATCTGTCTTTACACAAAGGGATAAAACAGTCCAATCAATCAAAAACAGCACCACAAATATCAGATTAGGAACACAAGTTGAAATAGAGAAGAAAATGGTAAGTGAGCACCTGTCTGCCCTGGACGAGTTCAAATCACCAGGACCGGATGGATTACACCCCAGGGTTCTGAAGGAACTGGCAGACGAGATCTCAGAACCACTGAACTATATCTTTCAGAGATCCTGGAGCACCGGGGAACTGCCAGAAGACTGGAAAAGAGCAGATGTGGTTCCCATTTTCAAAAAAGGAAAAAAAACAGATCCAGGAAACTATAGACCCATCAGCCTGACCTCAATACCAGGAAAGATTCTGGAAAAGATAATTAAACAACAAATAAGTGAACACCTAGAAGCAAACAAAGTAATAGCCAAAAGCCAACATTGGTTTGTCAAAAATAGATCATGCCAGACAAATCTAATTGCATTCTTTGACAAAGTAACAAAATCAGTGGACCAGAGGAATGCTGTTGATATAATTTACCTGGACTTCAGTAAGGCATTTGATAAAGTAGACCATAACCTACTATTAGATAAAGTAGAAAATTGTGGGTTAGACAGCACCACCACCAAATGGATTCGTAACTGGCTGACCAACCGCACTCAACGTGTAGTCCTCAATGGAACTGCATCTACATGGAAGGAAGTATGCAGTGGAGTCCCCCAAGGCTCTGTTTTAGGCCCAGTACTCTTTAACATCTTCATCAACGATTTGGATGAGGGGATAAATGGGGAACTCATCAAATTCGCAGACGACACCAAGCTGGCAGGAATAGCCAACACTCCAGAAGATAGGCTTAAGATACAGAAGGATCTAGACAAACTTGAACATTGGGCACTGTCTAATAAAATGAAATTCAATTGTGAAAAAAGTAAGGTCCTACATATAGGCAAGAAAAACCAAATGCACAAGTACAGTATAGGTGGTACCTTGCTCAATAGTAGCAACTGTGAGAGGGATCTCGGAATCCTAGTGGACAACCATTTAAATATGAGCCAGCAGTGTGCAGCAGCTGCCAAAAAAGCCAACACAGTTCTAGGCTGCATCAACAGAGGGATAGAATCTAGATCGCGTGAAGTGTTAATGCCACTGTATAGTGCCTTGGTAAGGCCACACTTGGAATACTGCATACAGTTTTGGTCGCCACGATGTAGAAAAGACGTGGAGACTCTGGAAAGAGTGCAAAGAAGAGCAACCAAGATGATTAGAGGACTGGAGACTAAGACATATGAAGAACGGCTGCAGGAACTGGGTATGTCTAGTTTGATGAAGAGAAGGACCAGGGGAGACATGATAGCAGTGTTCCGATATCTCAGAGGGTGCCACAAAGAAGAGGGAGTCAAACTTTTCTCCAAGACACCTGGGGGCAGGACAAGGAGCAATGGGTGGAAACTAACCAAGGAGAGAAGCAACTTAGAACTAAGGAGAAATTTCCTAACAGTAAGAACAATTAACCTCTGGAACAGCTTGCCTCCAGCAGTTGTGAATGCCCCAACCCTGGAAGTCTTTAAAAAGATGTTAGACAGCCATTTGTCTGAAATGGTATAAGATTCCTGCCCATGCAGGGGGTTGGACTAGAAGACCTACAAGGTCCCTTCCAACTCTGCTATTGTATTGTATTGTATTGTATTGTATTGTCCATCAACATGCAGTCAATCCCTACACAACCACAATCGTTAACTTGATTTTTTTTACCCCCATCACTTCAATTCCTACACTATATATGACCTTTTCCTCCCTTTTTCCTGAGAGTTTTCAAATTTCCATTTGTGATAAAGGCAGGGTTGGATTCAGCTGATTCAGACCGGTTCAGGCAAACCGGATGTTAACCTGGTTCACCGAACTGGTAGTTGCAAGAACTGGCTGGCCCCACCCACTCTCCTCTTCCCTCCCCTCCCCTCCCAGGAGTCTCCACATGGCCCGTTTTGGATGCCAGATAAGTGTAGGGCCTGTGTGGAGGCTTGGGGAGGGCAAAAAACAGGCCTCTTGGAAGTTCTGAAAGTCCAGAAATGGACCTGTTTCTGGCCTCCGGAGCCTTGGGGAGGCCGTTTTCGCCCTCCCGGAGGCTCAAAAAAAAAGCCTCCATAGCCTGGGGAAGGTGAAAACGCAACCCCCCACCATGGTGCAGGAGGCTGAGTAGGCCACACTCACCATGGCCACACCCATGCAGCAGCCGGGCAGAGAAGCGGTTGCTAACATTTTTGAATCCCACCCCTGGATAAAGGGTAGTTAATCATCAGTCTGGCCACAGTAAGAACAAGAATGAAACAGCAAACCTTTTGAACAGGAGCTTTTCAAATGCATTGGACAACTGTCATTATCCCCAACTAAAATGTCTCTCTTAAAGCCCTTTCTTAATTGTGCAGGTATTAAAATAGCTATCAAATTTTCAGTATATGCATTTGTGTCTCCACTGTGTGTGTGAGAGGGTTAAGGGGACACTCACACACACACACTCTCTCACACACACACGTAGTGATTGTTTCCTCATGGCATCACCCAGCCATTGATTACTGCTTGTTAGTCATCCACAACGTTGTTAGGGTTATTAGGAGGAAAGGGCCCTAAATGAATTAGTTTTGTATGCAGAAGGAACTCCATAAAGAGCTGGCAGCAAATAATTTTAGGATCTACCCATATTTTTCGGAGTATAAGATGCACCTTTTTCCTTCAAAAAAGAGGCTGAAAATCTGGGTGCCTCTTATACACTGAATACAGCATTTTTTTTTGCCTCCCAATCCCCCACCCCCTTCACCAAAATGGCCGTTCAGAGCCTTTAGGAGCTTTGCAGAGTGCTCTTGGGGATTGGGGAAGGTAGAAATGAGCAATAAATGGGCCTTTGTTTTCTCAATTTTGCACCCCCAGCCCCTGGGAGCACTCTGCAAGGCTCCTAAAGGCTACCCATGGCCTTTTTTTGAAGAAAAATCGGCCGTTTTGGGGAGGTCTGCAGAGTTCAAAACCTTTTTTTAAAAAAATTGCCTCTTCAAAACCTTGGTGCGTCTTATACTCCGGTGTATACTCTGAAAAATACAGTATTTATTGCCATCTTGGAATGTTGCAGCTTCTGTAAAGCAATAGCCTATGCCAGGGGTCTGTAAAGTTGGCTCTTTTAAGACTGGTGGACTTCAACTCCCAGAATTCCACAGCCAGCTATGCTGGCTGGGGAATTCTGGGAGTTGAAGTCCACCAGTCTTAAAAGAGCCAACTTTGCAGACCCCTGGCATAGGCTATTGTACAATAAGAAATTATTTCGCCCTAAAAATTTTCTGACATGATGATGATGATGACAACTTTATGTTATCTTTTTAAACAACTTCCAGATAGGAGATTATTGTCCTTGGAGATTCTCAATCATCCAGATCATGGTTGTCCCAAAGGTGATTTTTCAAGAAGAAACTGGACTTCCTTTGTTTTTCCTTGAAATTGTTTTGGTTCTTTCATCCAAGAACTTTCTTCAGTTCTGAACAGAAGAAGCTTCTTGGATGAGAAGTGAAACATCTTCAAGACAAACAAAGAAACTCCAGTTGCCTCTTGAAAAAACAGCTTTGGGGTAGGAGATTATTAGACTCTCCTCAGCCAAGTGAAGTTAGAGAAAAAGAAAAGCACTTAGGATAGTTATGATGAATATATTCCATTACATTCTGTTGAATTTTGCACATTCACTAAATGGAATCTACTACTAAAGTTATTTTTTTCCCCAAGGGAAAAAAAATCCTATTAAAGGCTGCAAGCTTTAAGAATTCCATGAAAGTCAAAAGATTGAAAGGGTCTTTTGAAACTCTGTTTATGAAATATTTAAACTAGTGATGCATTACTGAATCTCTGCCTAAAACTGGTTACGTGAATGTTGTGGTTTTTTTTAAAAAAGATATTTTTCTGTGGGAGATTACCATACCAATTACCATAGTAAGCAAAGTCTCCTTTGATTTGAGCTCAAGACTAGCAGTTTCATTGATGTAGCCATGCGCTACTTTTGGCAACAATACAGATCTGATTCCTGTGCTCTGAGTTTCTGTATAGACCTAAAATGGACATCAAAAAAGTCATCAAAAAAAGCACAACAAAAAATATTCTTTCTGCGCCAACTCAGAAAGCTCAAGCTGCCCAAAGAACTGCTGGTTCTGTTCTACAGAGGAATGATTGAGTCTGTCATTTGCACCTCCATAACGGTCTGGTTTGGTCCTGAAACTGAACAAGACAGACACAGACTTCAGAGGATGATTAGAACTACAGAAAAAACAATTACTACCCACCTGCCTTCCATTGAGGACCTGTATACTGCAAGGGCTGTGAAAATATTTACAGACACAGGGACATTCCCCCCCCCCCCCAAATGCCATCACTCTGCTAAACAAATAGTTCCCTCAACACTGTCAAACTATTTACTACATCTGTATTACTATTACTATTAATCTTCTCATCGTTCCTATCACCTATCTCCTCCCACTTATGACTGTATGACTATAACTTTGTTGCTTGTATCCTTACGATTTATATTGATTGTTTCCTAGTATGATTTGATTGCTTATTTGTACCCTATCACTATCATTAAGTATTTCACCTTGTGATTTGTGACGAATGTATTTTTTCTTTTATGAGAGCATATGCGCCAAAGACAAATTCCTTGTGCGTCCAATCACATTTGGCAAATAAAGAAGCCTGTCTGTCTGTCTGTCTGTCTGTCTGTCTGTCTGTCTGTCTGTCTGTCTGTCTGTCTGTCTGTCTCTGTCTGTCTGTCTGTCTGTCTGTCTATCTATCTATCTATCTATCTATCTATCTATCTATCTATCTATCTATCTATCTATCTATCTATCTATCTAGTCTACATTTCTTCCTTTTTTTTGTTATTTCCATAATTTCTGCGAAGGAGGGAGGGAAAAACAAGACAATAGAAATGTCATTCTGATGGAAGCCCACTTCTACTTAGCTTCTAAGCTCTCAGATAAGGTCAACCGATGACGCCACGTTTAGGCTCTGATAGACTAGAGAAAGCTATAATTTTGTAACATTATTGGAGTATCTGAGTCGACTCCCATCTGTTGGAGAAAAACACGATCGTGGAACTATTGATTGTGCAAACCTGCTGTATTTTGGTTCAAAACCTTGAAAATCATCCCACATCAAACAGGTGGTGAGAGTACTATGCAAGCCAACACCCCACTTAATCTTTCCACACCCATAATAAGCAAAGATGATCATAAGGTTCAAAATCCAGGTGACAATATTTTAAAGACAAAAACACAGGGCAGCCAAAGGTACAGCAAGCTGCAGTTTTAGCACTTATACAAAGAGGAGTGTAAATCACAAGTAAATAACCCTCAATTGCATTGGCGTTTGAAATTAGGCAATTACTAAAACAACCAGCATAGTAATAGAGGATTGCATGAAAAATGGCTAATTCAAAATACAGTAACAATTTCTTTTTTTTTTCTTTTGAAAAAACTGAAAATTGAACCCAAGAGAAATATATTAAGCATATGGTTGTTGGTAGTCCCCCCTCCCCCTTGTTCAAACTTGCTGAAAGGGACAGGCTCAAAAACATATTATTAATTTACCAGCCTGGTGACATAAATTCTGCTAATGGATTGAGTTAACACTGTGGATTGCAACAGTTTGAGGAAAATAGCAGGAGGTTGGGAGCATAGAACCAGACTCCAATTATGACAAACACCTTAATTGGGCTAAGCCTGAAAGAAAGGAAGCTAAAATATACAGCATTTATAAAGAGTATTCAGATTCCATTATCGTATTTCGATGCTGCTCTGAGATGCTGCTATTGATAGTGGACAAATGAAAGAAAGTTGCTTAATCTTAGCTTTAACGTGTCCTTGCCATTTAGAATTAATTTTTCCTCCTTTCAGCATGCACCAAAAATAGTTTTCTTAGCTCTTTTGTTTGGGAGCTGTTTCTTTGTTCAATATCTCAGTTTGAACAGTGGATCTTGGAGATGGGGGTGGAAAGAAGCTATACAAATAAGCCAAAATCATTAATTAATTTGTTCAGATTCTGCTACCTATGACTTCTCTTTCAGAATCCATTGAAATATCTCACTTCTTGAAGCTGGAATATACTGTATTTTCTGGAGTATAAAACACACCTTTTCCCCCCAAAAAGGAGGGTGAAAATCTGGGTGCATCTTATACCCTGAATACAGCATTTTTGGCCTCCTGAAGCACTGCCTGTATTTTGCAAAAATGGATGCAGAGCCTGGGGGCTGGGGAGGGCAAAAAAGAGCAGATAATGAGCCATTTTTTGCTCATTTTGCATCCCCAGCCCCCAGGAGCACTCTACAACTCTCCCAAAGCCTATGCATGCCCTGTTTTTTGAAACAAATAGGCCAGTTTTGTGAAAAACGGGCCATTTTTTGCTTGTTTTTGCCCTCTCACAGCCCTCAGGAGCACTCTACAAGCTTCCCAAAGCTTATACATACCCTGTTTTTTTTGAAAAACATGAGTCATGCAGGGGATTTCAGAGGCCTCCATAGTGCAAAAACTATCTTTTAAAATGTACCTCTTCAAAATCTTGGTGCGTCTTATACGGGTGCGTCTTAGCGTCTGAAAAATATGGTACTATACATATGTCTATTATTGCTGAATTTAATATGTGGTTTATACTACATAAACCCTAGGAGTTGAACTGTGGTCATGTACAGGAAGTCCTCAACTTACAACAGATAGATTAGTGACTGTTTGAAGTTACAACGCCACCGAAAAAAGTGATTTATGACCATTTTTCACACTTATGACCATCACAGCATCTCCATGGTCATGTGATTTACATTTGGATGCTTGGCAATTGGTTCATATTTACGATGGTTGATGTGATCACCTTTTGTGACTTTCTGACAAGCAAAAGTCAATGGGGAAGCCAGATTCACTTAACAACCGCGTTATTAATTTAACAACCGCAGTGATGAACAAATGTGGCAAGAAAAGTTTGTAAAATGGGGAAAAACACAACCAATTTCTCACTTAGCAACATACATTTTGTGCTCAATTGGGGCCATAAGTTGAGGATTACATGTAGTTGCTACTTGCTTTCTGCAAATAGACAAAGATACTTTTCTATTTTTCATTTTCAAAGGGAAAAAGGCGTTTTGTCCTTTTTTACGTTTATTTAACTACTAGTGCTGATAACCTGGCGTTGCCTGGGTATTTATTTATAGGGAGGGAAATGTCCAGACCAAAAGTAATATCTAATGTTAGATTTTTCCCCTTACCAGAGGGAGACCCCTTGTGGAATACTGTGAAGCTGTTACCATGGCAACTCCACTGCGCTGCCCAGTAGAAGCCATTTTACGGCAGTACAGTAGAAGCCATTTTAAGGCACAACAGGCTGTATTGTAACAGAACACACACACCGAGGGGTTTTAGTGCTACCTTACCTCCACAGTATTTGTCTCCAGAGAGTAAGTCATCTGTGTACCAAGTTTGGTTGAAATTGCTTGAGGCGTTACAGAGTTATGCTGGAACACACACACACACACACTTTTATATACAGTATATATAGAAGATTAATCTGAATAGTTTATTTATTTAACAGGTAAAGAGTTTAGGCTTTACCTTTATTGTGTTGCCTCTTAAAATCAATGTCACATTGTAGGGTCTTGTGTGGAAGAAGAAGAGATGCATTGATATATTTAAAGGTCAATCCACCACCATTTTTATGTTTCAGTTGGTTATATGCAGACAGATATTTTTTTTGTCATTGACATAATTAAGACAAGAAGGTATCTGGTTATAATAAACTGATCCCAATGAAAGGAAAATAACCTGCTCTAACATCTGACAGTAAATTTAATTAAACAAATTAAACTGCCACTGGATTTGATAGAGTTTTTGAATCATAGCACCAGGGTAGATCTGGGTTGAACTGATAGGGAACTCTGGGCAGCTCCTCTTCTGGGTAGCATCCAGATGAGTGTACATCGGCTCCCTTTTCGGCATTCGGTCACACCATCACTGCTGTAGAGTGCTACCTTGTGGCAAATTTAATAAATAAATAAAATTTAAAAAGTGATGGATATCTAAGAATTTGGAACAAAACCAAATCCTGATTTAAATGCTTTTCCAAATTAGACCAGTTCGGCAAGAGTTTATTGCAGTGATGAAATTCAAATTTTTTTACTACCGGTTCTGTGGGCACGGTTTGGGAGGTGTGGTGTGGCTTGGTGGGCAATGGTTTGGTGGGCATGGTAGGGGAAGGATACTGCAAAATCTCCATTCCCACCCCGCTCTGGGGCCAGCCAGAGGTGGCATTTGCAAAATGCCAGTTCTCCAGAACCTGTCAGAACCTGCTGGATTTCACCCCTGGTTTATTGGGAGGCAATACATTGCTGTATTATAAATTATCTGTGTGACAACATTAGTGTGGATGAATGCTTTATACATGTGCAAAATGTCCAGTAGTCGTTGCATATTGATGCCACACAACAGAATTGCACACATTTGTATGCAGAGGATTATCCCCCCTCCCCCCTGTGTTAATGAGGAATATCTATATAAGAAATAAAAACAGTTTGTGTGCATCCTCTTGAAAACAAAGGCCATGCATACTGTGCCAAAGCGTGCAGGTGCCAGGAATTTTTGTTATCAATGACAAACCAGCTATGAGACTGCAGGTGTTTGGGATGAGCTCAAGGACAGATGACAATGTATTTATACACTTAACAAGTGACGATGAAAAAGTTGGCACTAAATTGACTTTAAAATGCAAGAACAAAAGAAAAAAAAGTTCTTCAGATTATAAAGAACGGTGTTAGTGGAGACGTAGGCGAGGAAATACTATAGATCAGGGGTCCCCAACCTTTGCAACTTTAAGTCTGAAGTCCTTCAGACTTAAAGTTGCAAAGGTTGGGAACCCCTGCTATAGATAGTTTCCTACTGATTGCATATATAAAATATGTCAAGTTTGGCCAAAAAACAAAAACAAAAAACAAATGGTATTGGGAAGGTTTTGTTCAGAAAGACAATAAGGTGACGATGGGAAGAAATGACAATAAATTCAGATGCCTCAGTGTCAGGTTTCACAAAGCAAATGAACTGCCACAAATATATTTTATTCACCCAAGTGTTTTGAAATATATAAAGATTTTTTTCTCATAAAACTAGGACTAATGGAAGTGGGCAAGATTTTCCTTTTTCTCCATCCCCCCCGCCCCCAGTGGTGGGATTCATCTGGTTTGCACCTATTCGGGAGAACTGGTTGGTAACTTTCTAAGCAGTTCAGAGAACCGACTGTTGAAAGAAATCTTATTTTGTTTAGAGGGCTAATCCTGTAAGGGAGGCAGGAAGGAAACATTCTGGTGTTGTTTCTAGCCTCATCTTTGTTGCCTGGCTTACAGAAACTGCTCCTCCGGTTAACCCTTATGACAATGTAACAGCTAAGGCGAAGTGCCCATTGACTTGAGTGACGTTGAATTGACCATGCCCACCCAGTCACATGACCACCGAGCCATACCTACCAAGCTGGTCATTAGGGCAGAGAACCGGTTGTTAAATGATTTGAATCCCACCACTGCTCCCCATCCCCCACCCCAAGCTATTTTAAGTGTCTATGGAGATTCTCAGTCACCCAGATCATAGTTGTCCCAAATATGGCTGGCGAATCCAGTGGCTATAGATTTTCAGGCTCTAGGATGGGAGGGATAGACTTCAAATGGAATTCCTTCAAGATGGCGCGGCTTTACAGCCCTCGTGATTCCACAGACATTTCACTTTTGCCTGTGAAGGAAGTTATACTTCCATATTTAGGGATGGTTTGCAATTTGATTCGATTCACAACTTCTGCCTGAGGAGCAGTGGTGGATGTGGATGGGAAGCCCTTTGCATAGTAGCCATAGCACCAGTGGTGGGATTAAAAAAAATGTTTTTTTACTACTGGTTCTGTGGTCGTGGCTTTGTGGTTGTAGTGTAGCTTTGTGGGCGTGGCTTTGTGAGCATGGCAGAGGAAAGATACCGCAAAATCCCCATTCCCTCCCCACCCCACTAACTTGCTTTCCAGCTTTGTTCTCCTGTTCAGGGCAACAAAAGAACATCAGCTGGGAGGCTGGGAGGCAGCGGTGGGGGTGGGGCCAGCCCATTTTCTGGTTCTCCCAAATGCTCAAAATGTCCCCTACCAGTACTCCACAACCTGTCAGAACTGACTGAATACCACCTCTGACTTCATACTGCTTTACTTCATAGAGCTTTACAGCACCCTCTGAGCAGTTTACAGAATCCCAACAATCTATTATTTTTTTTTTAGAAATTAGAATAAGAGTTAGAAGGGATCTTGGAGGTCTTCTAGTCCAACCCCCTGCCTAGGCAGGAAACCCTACACCATTTCAGACAAATGGTTATCCAACATCTTCTTAAAAACATCCACTGTTGGAGCATTCACAACTTCTGGAAGCAAGTTGTTCCATTAATTAATTGTTCTAACTGTCAGGAAATTTCTCCTTAGTTCTAAGTTGCCTCTCTCCTTGATTAGTTTCCACCCATTGCTTCTTGTGCTGCCCTCAGGTGCTTTGGAGAATAGCTTGACTCCCTCTTCTTTATGGCAACCCCTGAGATATTGGAACACTGCTATTGTGTCTTGCCTAGTCCTTCTTTTCATTAAATTAGGCATACCCAGTTCCTACAATCGTTCTTCATAGGTTTTAGCCTCCAGCCCCCAATCATCTTGGTTGCTCTTCTCTGCACTCTTTTTAGAGTCTCATCATTTTACTGACGTTAATTTAATTTTAATTTAATTTAATTTAATTTATTACTTATAAACCGCACCCTCTCCCCACAGGGACTCGGGGCGGTGCACAGGAGGAATAAGAACAATAACTATATACATATTTCATTAAAAATACATTAAATTAAGTGACCTGTGCTAAAATACTCATTAAAACTATCTAACTAGAGATCCCCAATAAACCCTAAAGACAGAGGAGTAGCTATCCCAGGCCGGCAAGGCAGAAAAAGTGTGTTTTCAATTTAAGACGGAAGGAGCGGAGGTCCGTGGTGGTCCTAATATCGGGGGGGAGGTCGTTCCAGAGGGCTGGGCCCGCCACAGAGAGAGCCCTTCCCCTGGGTGTCGCCCGCTGACAAAGTCTAGTGGACGGCACCCGGAGAAGTCCCTCTCTGTGGGAGCGAATCGGTCGTGAGGATGTATGAGGCAGGATCCGATCCCGCAAGTAGCTAGGTCCCGAGCCATGGAGCGCTTTAAAGATGATAATTAATACCTTGAAGCGCACCCGGAAGACGACAGGCAGCCAGTGCAGCTCGCGCAAGAGCGGTGTTACATGGGTGTACCTTGTGGTACCCATAATTGCTCGCGCGGCTGCATTCTGGACTAGCTGAAGTCTCCGGGTGCACCTCAAGGGAAGCCCCATGTAGAGAGAGTTGCAATAGTCCAGTCGGGACGTCACGAGGGCATGAGTGACTGTGCGAAGGGCGTCCCGATCCAATAGGGGGCGCAATTGGCGTACCAGGCGAACCTGGTAAAACGCCCTCCTCGCCACGGCTGTCACCTGATCTTCCATTGACAGCCGGGTATCCAGGAGGACACCCAAATTGCGCGCCCCATCCACAGGGGCAAGATGTTCGCCCCCTATGGCCAGCGATGGAGTAAGCTGGTTGAACCGGGCCGCCGGAAACCACAGCCACTCGGTCTTGGTCGGGTTTAGCCTGAGTCCGTTACTTCCCATCCAGATCCGCACGGCTTCCAGGCACTGGCACATCACCGCTACGGCATCGTTGGGGTGGTCTGGGGTAGATATATACAGCTGGGTGTCATCAGCGTATAGATGGTACTCTACCCCAAAACCACAGATGATCTGACCCAGCGGCTTCATGTATGTGTTGAACAGGAGGGGCGAGAGGACCGACCCCTGAGGCACCCCACATGTGAGGGGTCTCGCGGTCGACCTCTGCCCCCCTGCCAACACAAATTGCGATCGGCCAGAGAGGTAGGAGGAGAACCACCGCAAAACGGTGCCTCCCACCCCCAACCCCCCCAACCGATGCAATAGGATACCATGGTCGATGGTATCGAAAGCCGCCGAGAGGTCTAATAGGACCAGGATGGAGGAACAACCCCCATCTCTGGCCCTCCAGAGATCATCCACCAACGCGACCAATGCCGTCTCGGTGCTATGCCCGGGCCGAAAGCCGGACTGGCGCGGATCTAGATAATCAACTTCATCCAGGTGACGGGGAAACTGTTATGCCACCACACTCTCGACAACCTTCGCCAAAAAGGGAAGGTTGGAGACAGGACGATAGTTGTTTAAAAGAGCTGGATCCAAAGAGGGCTTCTTAAGGAGGGGCCTCACCATCGCTTCTTTTAGGGAAGCAGGCAAGGAACCCTCACTTAAGGATGCGTTGACAACCTCTTGGAGCCAGCCTCGTGTCACCTCCCAGGATGCCAGTACAAGCCAGGAGGGACACGGGTCCAGTAAACATGTGGTGGCTCGCAGTCGCCCACGTAACCTGGCCATATCTTCGGAAGTAACGGAGTCAAACTCCTCCCAAACAAGATCTCTCTCGTGGCATCCCACTGGGCCATGAATGGGGGCTAACTCGTTCTGTATCTGAGCCGTTTTCTCCTGCAGAAAAGTCACAAATTCCTCTGCTCTACCCTGTAACGGGGCTTCCCGCACCCTCTGTTGGAGGAGGGCGCGGGTCACCCTAAACAGGGCGGCAGGGCGGTTGTCTGCGGATGCTATGAGAGTGGCACAATGATGGCGTTTGGCCACTCTCAGCGCCACAATGTAAGTCCGTAAATGGGCTCTTACCTGTGTCCGGTCAGATCCAGATCAGGTAGACCTCCATCTTCTCTCTAGGCATCTCTTGCGGCGTTTCATCACCCTCAGCTCCTCGGTAAACCAAGGGGCCTGGGTGTTTCGCCGCCGCACGAGAGGCCGCAAGGGCGCGACCTGATCCAAGGCTCCCACGGCCGCACTATTCCATGCGGCCGGTGAGATCCTCCATCGGGGCACGGGTCAGGGATACAGGAAATGGCCCAAGCGCCGTCTGGAACCCATCCGGGTCCATCAGGCGCCTGGGGCGGTACCAGATTGGAGACTCTGGTTCCGCCTCCCCGCGGAGGGGATAAGACGTTAAAAGGATAGCAGGCTGAGTTAACCTTGAATCTTGTCAGGCTCAAACTCACGTGCGCCATAGGTTCTCCATCATGGCTATATAGTATTTGCATTGGTTGGCATTTATTTAGTAATACTTTTATCTGTTTGCTTTTTTAAAATATGTTTATGCTGCTAGCTGCCTAGAACCTGTGGGAATGAACAGTATACTGTATATGCAACAGAAACAACAGTTCTGAGAATTATCACAATACCAATAAATTGACAGATTTACAGTATTTTAAGGCATATATCCTGATAGAACTGCATATATTCACCTTACACCTTATGTTAAAGGACACCCAGCCTTTATAATGAAATCCAATTCATTGTTACAAGAAGCCTAAGAAGTTTTCTTATTTTTTTATGTGAGTATTGTCTGTTAAAATGGCATGTATAAAATCCATCAAAATTGGTAGGCAGTTCTCTTGAGTCCTTCCCTGTTCATAAATCACAATCTATGAAGATGTCCCCAGGCAATCAAATTCACTGAAAGATATACAATTATATTAGAAGCCCTTTCAATTGCCATTTAAAATAAACCCGTGTCATTTTCTCCTCAACTATGGGGAATTAAAAATCTAGATTAGGATATATGAATTATGTCAACAGACGCTGTCTTAAAATGACATGGTTAACACAATGAATTGTCTCGTTTTTGTTTTCTTTTGGAAAAAAAAAAGAATGCAAGTGTAGAATTAGGTTTTTAAAATGCCATTTTGAATCAAATCCTAGCCAGAAAGAAATTGTCGATTGGCCTTTTTTCAACTTAGTGCTCATCATATGAGTTGTAACTACAATTTCCAGTAGTCACAGTTATCTATCTACTGCATGGGTGTCAAATTCGATCATGTCATGTGATGTACTGTGACATTTTTTGCCTTTGTGGAGCTGGGGTGGGTGTGGCCCATGGGCCATCTGGCCCAAGGGCCACCAGTTCAACACCCTAGAAATCTACTTGATTGGAATATGCGTCAATAGATGTAGATGATCAGAGTTAGCCTTGGCCCTTAGTTAAATGTGAAACACTAACTTCACATTTAGCTTCAGAAGATGTCCCTATTTTTAGTATTATTACTGCAGTTTTATCAGCGAATAGAATTGAATAGAATAGAATAAAACAGCAGAGTTGGAAGGGATCTTGTAGGTCATCTAGTTCAGGGGTGTCAAACTTGCAGCCCATGGGCTGGATGTGTCACACACTGGCCATACCCACTCCTGTTTTAGCGAAGGGGGAAAAAGTCACGATACATCATGTGATAACAATGTAATGCCATGAGTTTGACACCCCTGATCTAGCCCAACCTGCCCAAGCAGGAGACCCTATACTATTTCTGACACATGGTTGTCCAGTCTTTTCTTGAAAGCTTCCAGTGATGAAGTTCCCACAACTTCTGAAGGCAACTTCTGTTCCATTGGTTGATTGTTTTCACTGTCAGAAAATTTTGCCTTATTTTTAGATTAAATCTCTCCTTGATCAGTTTCCATCCATTATTCCTTGTCTGGTCTTTGGGTGGTTTGGAAAATTGGCTTTTGTGTGACAGCCCTTCTGTCACATAGAAGCCGCATATATGTGCTAGTCTTTTCCGACTCTAGGGGTGGTGCCCATCTCCGTTTCAAAGCCGAAGAGCCAGCGCTGTCTGAAGATGTCTCCATGGTCACGTGGCTGGCATGACTAAACATCAAAGGCGCATGGAACGCTGTTACCTTCCCACCAAAGGTGGCTTCTATTTTTCTATTTGCATTTTTACATGCTTTCGA
Organism: Rhabdophis nuchalis; assembly: GCA_039707465.1. Taxonomy (NCBI): domain Eukaryota; kingdom Metazoa; phylum Chordata; class Lepidosauria; order Squamata; family Natricidae; genus Rhabdophis; species Rhabdophis nuchalis. The sequence continues at coordinate 51,958,829 of CM077649.1, forward strand.
ACTGCTAGGTTGGCAGAAGCTGAGGCAGGTAACGGGAGCTCACTCTGTTACATGGTGCTAGGGATTTGAACCCACCAAACTGCTGACCTTTCTGACCGACAAGATCAGCATCTTAGCCACTTAGCCACCATGTCCCTATTTGCAAGCATAGCGTTATATAAATACAACATTGCAAGATATTTCTCTCCCCACTTTTTATTAGAAAGTCTGAACTTCAATTATACCTGCTATCACTGACATATCTATATCAAGTCTTAGTTTTGCATGATTCCAGGTAAATGCATATTGCTGAAGGCATAGACAAAACAGAATCTTTACCCTGTAATAGGTGATCTTGGAGACAGAGAACAAAAATTAGTAAACCCCTGGCAGCCACTGCTGAAGATGAATTCCAATTTATTAAAAATCATTTCTTTCTTAGCATGGGACCATTTGTTCTGTCAGAAATAATTTTCTAAATAGAGCTAATGAAATAATTTTCATTGCATAAACATAATATTATAAAGAAGCAATTCTCACTCTTCTGACTAAATCCCAGAGTGCTAAGAATTGTACAAGTGTAATTGGTTATGCATGGAGGAGATAACACAAGCTTTTAGTGCTGAATAATTGGTATGTAGAATGAAAAGGCCCCTTGATTTCTATGTTGTGGAAACCATCGTTAAATTGTTGACAGTTTCCTTGCGAAGGAATGTTTAGTCTATGAGCTCCTGAAAGTTTCAGAATGTCTTCTCTGAGTGACATCATGCAATAGAAGAGACTATCTGTTGCTCAGATTGCATATTATCCAATTAGGTAATGAAACACCTGCAGGCAAACAACCAAGCTTAGAGCACTAAGAAGTCCACAATATAATGTAATATAATATAGTGCAAATATATGTAAAGTTTACTTTTCTTGTAGCACCTCATTATGAGAGAGTGGTGATACTTATCATCCTCCCCTCCCCTCCTGTCCTCTCCCTCTCCTTTCCTCCCCTCCCCTCCCCACCTCTCCCCTCTCCTCCTCCCCACCCTTCCCCTTCCCTCCCCTCCCCTCTTTTCCTCTCCCCTCCCCTTGTATCCTCTCCTTTTCTCTAATCTCCTCCCTCCCCTCCCTCAGATTTTTCATGATGGTCAGTTAGTCATTTAAGTGTGAACCCATTCTTTGAATTTGATATTTCTTTTCTGGAAACTGGAAAAATCATTGCATACCGCAGTCGCACAATCTCGCAATTGGTCAAAAAAGCGAGTCAGTTTCCAAGCTGACACGTGACTGCAAGGAAAGATGGCATGAGATTTCATGATGGCCAGAAGTGCTTTAACAGGCCTATTAGAATTTCGACTGGTTGTTTAGCAATTGATAATAAGTTGGGGACTGTCTGTAAAACTACTAATATTATTTGCTGTACAGCCATAATTAATATTTAGCATTGGTAATAGAAAAGTTGTCATGTTTGTCTACCAGGGTGGGTGACTCTGAGACATATAAATCAATATATCAAATAAATCACTTAATCATCATTGTCAATTTTTTCTCTGCTGTCTGTAACCCCCTAAAACCTATGTTGATCTGAGCTGCAGCAAGTTATCAGAACTGGAGGCAGCAAAGAGTCAGGCCTGGAAGCCTTTTTTTGCATTGGGCCTTCAGGCCTGCCACATTGAGTGCTGTGGGAAAATAGGAGGGGGATTGTATGGAGAATGGGAGATATATAGTCTTAATCACATTCCTTTCTCAGAGAGTCAAGGACACCTTGCTCTGCACCTGGAGGGGTGTGACTGGGAGGCATCTCCAGTTGGGACAGTGCTTTGATTGAGCCATGTGATGGATATGTGGATGCTAAGCAGGGGCTTGGACTTTCATTTGGGTGGGGAAAACTTGGAAACTCTCAGATTCGGGTTTTCCCAGATGTGCCGATATGGCACCTCTAATAAAATGGAGCTTTGAAGAACTTTGAGCCTCGGATTCTTCTTTCGTTGGGGGTGTTACTTGGAACCCAGACACAAAGTATTAATAGAATCATAAAACTGTGTGGCTTGAAGTCTTTTTAGGGTATTCCGGTAATACTGAAAGAATAGCTTTTTATTCATCCTTGTCACTCAGTAAATCTTCATATAAAAGTCAAACGAAGGGAGAGCAGCTTTTTTTTATGGGTTTTAAAAAAACTATCATAATATGCAGACCACTGCTTGCATCCTCAACTGATATTAGCTTGCTTTTATGGTCACTGCCACACAACTCCCGGAAACTTTTGGCCTCATGCTTCTTTCTCATAACCCACTATGCTTGTTCGTTTGTATCCCACACAAAGACTCCTTATGTTAGCATGTAGATCTAACACAAAAGAGGAGACACTCAAATTAAAGCAGCAACATTTTGATAAAAATAGTTTCCGCTCCCCAAGGGGATTCAGAATCAATGCTGCAGCCAGAGTATTAGGGCTGATTAATAACTTGCGTCTAACCAAAATAAGGAAATTATTGTGGAATTTATTTTCACGTCAATGTCAAAGTTGTCCCGGTTTTCTGTTCCTCGTTGATACCCAGATCTCTAATTTCCATTATAAACTAAAAGAGCTCAATTAAGCTGTGATTGATGTGAGAAGGAAAAAAGAACAGCAGCAATGACACAATTCTCAATACAACTTATTATTGAATACTCTCCTTATTTTCCCTCAACTGTTCTCTGAAATTGCCTTCTCTCTTACATTAAGGCTATCTATAAACCACCACTTGGGTATCAGGAGAATCCGCTAGTAATGTATTCCCAGAAATTTATATAACATATTTCAGGTAGTTAGCAGCTTCTACTGTGGAGAAATAAAGCCAATAGTGATTGTTTAGGCCAGGGGTTGACAACCTTAAACACTCAAAGAGCCACAATGGTCCTAAATGGAAGCCCCCCCCCATTCAATTCTGGAGCTGACCGGAAGTCCGGTTCCCCCACCATAGAGTCTCCTCCTAGCGCAGCACCTTTTTTCCTCTGCTCACTGGAAGTGTGGTTCCCCCACCACACCATCATGAACAAAGAAACCTTTGAAGATAAAGATCCACATTGGTAACGAACCTTTGGGATTGGGAAACTTTGTCTCTAATGGGGTAAAATGTATATAATATTCTGAGCCATTCTTGCAGAGGTATGGCTATTCCTTACATGCATTTTGTCTGTATATTTTGGAAATAGTTTACACCTAGTTCTTAAAAGAATAGAATAGAATAGAATAGAATAGAATAGAATAGAATAGTTGGAAGGGACCTTGGAGGTCTTCGTCCAACCCACTGCTCAGGCAGGAAATCCTATACCACTTCAGAGAAATAGTTAGCCAACATCTTCTTAAAAACTTCCACTGTTGGGGCATTCACAACTTCTGGAGGCAAGCTGTTCCACTGATTAATTGTTCTAACTGTCAGGAAATTTCTCCTTAGTTCTAAGTTGCTTCTCTCCTTGATTAGTTTCCACCCATTGCTTCTTGTTCTACCCTCAGGTGCTTTGGGGAATAGCTTGACTCCCTCTTCTCTGTGGCAACCCCTGAGATATTGGAACACTGCTATCATGTCTCCCCCAGTCCTTCTTTCCATTAGACTAGACATACCCAATTCCAGCAACCGTTCTTTATATGGTTTAGACTCCAGTCCTCTTATCGTTTTTGTTGCTCTTTGGCCTTTTTAAACTTTGGCGAAAAATAAAGAGCTTATATTTTTGCAAGCCTCATCTCGAGCCACACTCTCTTTGGCATCTTAGTGGCTCAAAGGAAACTTCAGGGACCTTACATGCTGAAAGTGCTGAAAATTGGGGGTACAATTTTTGCATTGCTTTTCTACTTTACTCTAAAAAGCAAGAGAGATAGGTACCAAAATGCTCATATCATTCCAATTTCCCATGGCCCTTCAGAAGGCAAAGTTCTAGTCTCAAATTCAATGGTCATCCTTGCTACAGAGCATTACTTAGGTTAGTTTTCAACATTTCTTGTGAATTTATTGAATTGGAAATCATTAAAAGGGGGGATTTGTTGGGCGCTGATATAGTTTAGTTAAATGTTTGAGGATTGGCAATCAGCTTGTAATCATCCACCATAAAATTGAAGCACACGTCCTGAAATGCAAACAGTTTTGGTCTGATATTGCCATTCATTTTCAGAAAAGACTAATAAACCAAAGCAAACCCATTACATTTTTCCAAAAGACACTGACTTTCTAATATTAGGTTTTTGTTAGCTAAAAGCAGATAATTAAGCCCCATTCTTTTTTTTTTCTTCTGCAGAGCAAAGTAAGTAATAATAGAATCTTAATAAGATTTTCCTTTGCTAAACTCATTTGGGATCATTTTATTTTAAATATAATTAATGGTCATGTAATGAGCTGGTGTGAAAGCTTAGTAATGAGAAGACATTTGGGCATGCATGAAAGTTGTAGGTTAGCAGGGGGGGGGAGAGAGAATAATCTATTCATTGATTTAAACTCTATATTCAGTTATCGAGCAAGTAGATCTATTACCTAAATCTACCCTGTTTCCCTGAAAATAAGACCTCCCTGGATAATAAGCCTAATCAAGCTTTTGAGCGCATGCACTAAAATAAGCCCTCCCTGAAAATATTGCAACACAGCAGCAGCCATCAGGTGACCATGCTCGCTGCTTCCTGCACCTCAAAAATAATAAGACCTCCCTGAAAATAAGGCAAAGCACTTATTTGAGGGGGTGTCAAAAGAAAATAAGACCCTGTCTTATTTTGGGGCGAACATGGTAGATCTTTAAAAAAAGTTCTATCAAGTTCAGATAAATTAGTGTAGAGTTTCTGCTAATCCATAACAAGACATCAAAAGCAACATTGGTCTATTTTTTCATTTCAAATTATTTAATTTCAGCTACAGCTCTCTTATTTTTCTGATTTACACACTTCTAGATCATATGTAGTTGAGTTTCAGGTGCATGCAGCAAACGATAGTGTAGATCAGGGCTGTCAAACTCCCGGGCCACGGACCAAATGCGTCACATGCTAGCCATGCTCATGCCCTGTTTAGTGAAGGTGGGAAAATCCCGATTCATCATGTGATGCCACCGTGACAACATGAGTTTGACACCTCTGGCATAGATAATATGACCACTTCAAACTGAAGATTCTCGTATTAGAAATAGGGCTTGTGTACTGCAATTATTTTCTATGTGTAAAAAAATAAGCAACTTTTCTCCTCATAGCAAAATTGAATTCTCAGCGCTACATTCGCAAAAATATGTTTTCTTGGAACAAAAATTAAACCTCTAATAGTAATTAACATTAAATCAATACAATTACTCCAAGCATATCTTAAAACATCTTCCCTTTTATCATATCACAATTTAGTAGCAGCATTCAGAGGGTTATTCAGAAGATCTTTTGGTGGGGGGAGGTGAGGCAAAATTACACACATCTTAGAATAAAATATATTGAATATTTGAAGCCCAGTTTCAGGTTTCCTATTAGTATACCTTCCTAAATTTGGGTGCTACTTATTTGCCTGGTCTTCATCTCTCAGGAGTCCTAATCTAGCAGACATTATTAAAATTAAGCAGTTAAAGTCTAGAAATCTGGAAGATATCCATAATGTACCATAATCTGTAAGCCGCTCATTGCCATATAAGGGAGATGAGTGGCGCAAAAAAATTAAGAGATAGATAGATAGATAGATAGATAGATAGATAGATAGATAGATAGATTAGATAGATAAATAAGTATAGACAGATGATTGATCGATCAATCGATCAATATAGATGATAGATGATAGATAGGTAGATAGATAGATAGATAAATAGATAGATAGATAGATAGATAGATAGATAGATAGATAGATAGATAGATAGATAGATAGATAGAATGAATAGGTGGACAGACAGAGACAGACAGACAGACAGACAGACAGAGACAAATATAGGTGATAAATTTAAGGTGTCAGGAAACATGACAAGGTTAACTATTTCTAATTTATTGCAAAGCTATATTAACGAAATCGAGTATAGAACATAATAGAATATTCTTTATTGGCCAAGTGTGACTGGACACACAAGGAATTTGTCTTTGATGCATAAGTTCTCAATGTACATACAAACAACAAAGTAATATAATCTTAAAGATAAAGCAAAAGATACAATCATAAATCATAAGATACCAATAGGAGGTAATAGAAAAGAAGAGGAGAAGAATAACAATACAGCCCTACTACATGGGTACATATCCTTAGGCATAAGACAGTGCTGTGGGAATTAGGTATTTAGCAGAGTGATGGAAATTTGCATGTGTGAAAGTTCAAACTCCCCACTGCCACCTTTAACTACTTAGAGCCAATACTTTTGGTCCTTCCTAAATTTCTTTCTCTGTCCATTAAGCCACTTGGGGCTCCTCCCTCTCTGTCTGATGGCTTCCTTGGTGGCATCTTTTTCCCTTATCCCCCAAGGTCATCCAGAGATCCATTACAGAAGGGCAGTGTAGAAGGGATAAAGAGGTTTAGATCAACACGCTAGGCAAGGAGGAGAGAGAATATCATATGCACAGAGATGGAAAAACACTGAACTCCCACAACGGAAGAGTAGATAGTGAAGATAATGGAATTTGTAGAAATGGCAAAATTGGTGTGTTCCACGAGAGGTAATATATCAAGGATTTTTTAAATAAAAGACTGGACACCTTTTATGGATTTTTTTTTGCTGAAAATGGGAAAAGAATCAACTGGTGATTTATGGATTTGCTGATTAAAAAGGATTAATTATGGGAAGAAAAGAATCATGTCGAATTTTACACTTATTATAGTTGTCCCCTATCTGTATCACTTTTTGCATTTTTTTTTCTTTTCCTTTTCCTTTCCTTTTCTTGATCTTACAGACAATTTGAAAATGCCAGGGAGCTATTTTGGGTTAAAAAAGGGATTAATTAAAAACCATGGAGACAGGTAACATCATAATATGAAGTGAGAAGGTTAAGAAATGTAGGAGAAAGGGGACGGGATTGAACAAATAGATTCAAAACCTGCTTAGGACCTAATGCGCAAGCATAGAAATAATGGCAGGCACTGAATGCTACTTGTGCGTGTACCAATGGCCCTGTTGGGTCAAATACAGGTAAGGCAGGGGTCTCCAACCTTTGCAACTTTAAGTCTGAAGGACTTCAGCTCCCAGACTTCTCCAGCCAGCAAAGCTGGCTGGAGAAGTCTGGGAGCTGAAGTCCTTCAGACTTAAAGTTGCAAAGGTTGGAGACCCCTGAGGTAAGGTATGTGGGCAGGCAGGTGGGCCCTCCAACGCACCATACTGGAACGGTACCTAGTGCCCCCACCAGGCACTAGTATGTCCATCCTGGGGCATACCAGCCATAACCCATCAGTGGATTGAAGCTAGGGAAACAGGCATTTTGTCAGTAAACAGGAGCCAGCTTATCAGATACTTAGGAGCCGAGGACCTGGCAACACAAGGAAATAACCGCCAATAGCTGGCCATCAACACACCAATCAACCAATAGGAAGCCACACCCAACAAGACACTGCAAAAATATGCCTCATGGAAAAGCACATTCAGGCAGAGAAAATTTCCCTGAAAATGGGCTCCAGCATGAGTCCAAAAGCTTAGAAGACTAAGCCTCTGGTCCTAAGGACCAATCCTAATTGGATCTTGCTGTCAATATTTGCTGGAATGAAATGTCTGCATTGATTGTTTAGAATTGATTGTTTGGAATTTCTAAAAATTCCAAATAAACTTCTTCCCTTGAGAAGGCCCCTTGAGAAGAAGATCCATGCCTTCCTTCTAAATCGAGACTCCTGCCAATCATGAACAATATATATGAAACTTCATTATCATAATGACGAGACCCCGTTTTCATAGATAATGTAAAATATCTCATTAGCCCAAACTTGCTGATGGAATATTCTTGTGCTTTATCTTTTTCTTGCAAACACTGATGGAAGTCAAAGGTAAACATGAATGAATGGACATCTGACCTTTTATTTTCTCGCACATTCTTTTCTCCTTTCTTCCACCCAATGGTTGGTTTTGGAGAAGCTTGTGGTTTGCAGTCCACAGTGACTTCTTGGCCTTTGGTAATAATAATGGTCTTCTTCAGTTGACTCAGGGGAAAAATTGGAGCAGAAGCTATTGAGAAAAGAAATCAATCTCAATGGAACCATCCAAGCCCATTACGCCAAGAAATATTTTCAAAGATGGCATATCACCTTGGTTGGTTGGTTGGTTGACTCTCCCATATGAAATGTCTTTATAATGCAAAACCATATACAGTAGCTGTTAAACAAAGTATATAATATATGAGGATGGGCTGAGACCCATTAATCTTACCAACCTTACCTTACCCATTAAATATTCTTTCATGCTATAACTGCATTATTTATGAGCGAAAGAAAGACATGAAAGATTGGTCAAGAATGACAGGATGAAAAGATCTAATAACATCTATTCCAATGGACACATTTCATAGCTAGTACACTTCTGTAAACTTAAACCCGCTTGCAGTTTAATACATAATTTCTATGTGTTGATGAGAATGGTTTTTTTAATTCCATATATTGTATATCTCCATCTTTATAAATCTTAGTGCTATTGAACAGTTTTGATTGATGAAAAGTTTGCAATGTTTATCAGATTTGTTGATATAAGGGCAACAAGATAGCTCTTATTTTTTCAATATAGCTAGCTACTTTGTACTTGCATTTCATTAAAATGCCTTTATTTTTAAATCAAATGTATTGACTGCTCTACTCAGGGCAACTTTTGAATTTATATTTATTTCTGTTCCACACTGTTTTTAAGTGTGATGTAATAATAACAATAATTTATCCCCATTCATATATATTGGAAATGTAACTCAGCTTGGAGCATTGACTCGGCTTTCAGATGGTTGATTTGTTTATAACATTTCCATTTTACCTTTTTTCCCCCCTATAAAGAACTGTCAATGGATGTGCAGGTAGTCCTTGACTTACAACTATTCGTTTAGTGTCCATTTGAAGTTATAACAGCATTGAAAAAAATGACATATGAACAGTGATGGGATTTAGCCGGTTTGCACCGGTTCAGGTAAACTGGTTGTTAAATTACCCATGCCCGCTATCGAAGTGGATCCTGGGCAATGGAGCAATGGAGCTGCAATGCTGCAATGGAGAAATGCGCAATGGAGCGGCCGGCGTGAGGGAAGGAGGCCACTCTCCCTGTCTCTTCTCCCTGCTCCTCCCCCTTCCCTCATGCTGGCCGCTGCGTTTGTTTCCCATTTCTCCATTACAGCGCAGCATCCAGGATCCACTTTGTTAGTGGGGTGGGGAGGGATGGATTTAACAACTAGTTCACTCAGGGTCAGGTTTGCCATCATGGTAGGCTCATCCCACATGCGTGGTGGAGCTGGAGGATGGGGATGGGCCATGCCTCCCACGACAGCCAACCTGACCCTGGGTGAACCGGTTGTTAAACTATTTGAATCCCACCACTGCCTATGACCATTTTTCACACTTACCGCCATTACAGCATTCCCATGGTCATGTGATCAAAACTCGGAAGCTGGGCAACTGGCACGTATTTGTGACAGTTGCAGGGTCATGTGGGGGTCACGTGATCACCTTTGGTGACTTCCTGGCATGCAGAGTCAATGGGGAATCTTGATATTTGCAAGAAAGATTGAGAAGCAGGGCAAAACTCAACTCCCTTGCTTAGCTGCAGTGGCGCAGTGATTAGAACGCAGTACTTCAGGCTACTTCCGCTGCCTGCTGGCTGGCTGCCTGCAATTTGACATTTCGAATCTCACCATGCTCAAGGTTGACTCAGCCTTCCATCCTTCCGAGGTGGCTAAAATGAGGACCCAGATTGTTGGGGGCAAGAGGCTGACTCTGTAAACCGCTTAGAGAGGGCTGTAAAAGCACTGTGAAGTGGTACATTAGTCTAAGTGCTATTGCTATTAGCAACAGAAAGTTCGGGCTCAGTTGTGTTCATAATAATAATAATAAATTTTATTTATAACCCGCTCTCTCTCCCCGAAGGGACTCGAGGCGTTGAGGACTACCTGTATAACTAGATGGACACCTTCATTTCATTCTTTTGGGACTCTGGATCAACACTGTAGTCTTAGCAAATGAATGGAAAAAAGAATAACAGCCTTAAATACAAACCTAATATCTTCAGTTCAGCACTGGCATAGATGGCTCCATGCTTGTTTTCTGCTACGCACTGATACATTCCAGCATCTGACTGATTAACACTGTGGATCATCAGTACACCATTAACCATCTCAATCCTGCTCTGTAATGGAATAGAAACATAATTCTACAAAAGCAAAGAACATCAGGAATATTTATAGGCTTCTCAGCTTTAGCTCAAGCAAGGATGGCAGAAGAGGGAATGGCATAGTTATCTGCTTAACATATATTAAAGGACCTTACTGATCGCCATGTTAACAGTCTTTCCATTGTTTTATCTTTCTTTTAACTTTGTGGTCATGTTAAAATGTTTTTGAGTGCTTAAAACTGCATACGATTAATGTTGGTGAGGATTATCCTTGCTCATGTTTAAAAATGAGACTTTGGTGGCTATACGAAATCTCACTGCTCTGATTCTTTATTGCTATCAGCAATTATTCAGAGCTACTAACGTGCTAATCTTGAAGAAAAAAATGTATAGGACTGTCTTATGGAGTTAGTGAGCCAAACCAAGCATAGACTATTAGGGTAGTTGAGTGAGGATTTGATTTTTTATTTAGTTTGTTCCATTTGTCATTACTGTCCAGAATTGGAAAGACAACAACATTGTCAAGCAGACTGTAATATATAACTAACATGATGCATAATGTTTTGGTATTGTAAGTATTATAGAACTGGAACAAATTTGAAACAAACTTGGAATAAGCAAGGAATCCCTACCGAGTGACAATAAAAATATGAAATTTTGCTTTTTTTGTAGCAGAGCACTCATCTGAGCTAAGAAAATAAGCCTTTGACTTCTTGGTTAGTGTTCCGTCTTGCCAGAAAATAAATGATATACAGTAGGATTTTAAGGTATGATGTTTTCTCTTCAATAAAGCTGGTGCTACATAGATGCCTTTTCATTCGAGATGGCACACAGTTTTGAGGGGAGAGAGAGAATCATCCTTGAGATACCATTATTGTGAAAAAAGGAGTTGAAGAAAACATTTTGCTACCTCTGAAAAGCTGAGAAAATGATACTTCAGAATGAGTGAAGTGAGTTCATTCTTCATGAGTATTTAAACACCTTGCTTTGAACACCTTGCAATAAAATGCAATGGGATACAAGAGATGGATTTCTAACAATATTTATACCTGCGGGTGAAACTAAATGCTTCTGTAATATAGGATTACAATCCATTTATAGATAGGTGTTGTGGCCCAACTGCCTTCGGATGAGCTGCTGACGGACTCTTCTAGCGAAGAGCCCTATGAGTCTGCTCTGGAGGAGGAGGAAGACATTGGGGAGTGCTCAGAGTCAGAGCAGGAACCAGAGGGCTTGGTTGGCCACCAGGAGGCGCCTGGGTCATGGTGCAGTGGGGAGGATCAAGGGCAGTTTGTCCATGATGCAAGAGTGAGCAGGGCTGAGAGGCAGAGGCAGCAATTACATTGTAGGCAGGCTCGCAGACAATGATTGAGAGCCAGGTGGTTGCTGAGTGGCCCCTCCCAAGAGAGCTTATAGGTGAGATGTTGGGAGGGGACATTTGCAGGATGCAACCATTTGAAATTGAATATTCAAGAAAGTCTGTGCCTTCTAGTCGTGTTTGGGATTACGCGATTCGCTTATCTCGTAATTTAGCAGTGGCAAGCAGCCAAGCCTGTTTGCTGAGTTATTCAGGCCATGAGACAGAACAAATACGGGTATCTATAAATGGATTGCAATCATTTACTACAGAAGAATGTAGATAGAGATAAGCATAACCAACCATTTTTTGGACAGGAACTGATTTTATTAAGAGTTGTGAAGCGTACAACAGATGACACTTTTGATGCCACAATATAATGGAAATCTTAACATTAAATAATTAGTTCAAGATAAAGAAAAAAATACTTTTTAAAAAAAAAGTATTTGCTTGCAATAAGACTTGATAGTGCAACTAGTAGTTTCTGTTTTATTAGTGATAAGGAAGAAGGAGGAGTAAATGGTTGTTGAGTGGCTATTTTCTTGATTGCTTCTCATCGTGATATTTATGACACAGGGCACCTAAAATAATAAAATATATAAAAGGAAATGCACAAATTAAAAAAGTGGCTCTTCAGATTCTTGTGGGTTTTCACACAGAAAGAAAGAAAGAAAGAAAGAAAGAAAGAAAGAAAGAAAGAAAGAAAGAAAGAAAGAAAGAAGATACAGATTTAGGATGCCACAGACCTAAAGCTCAAACAAAAAGAAATATGGATTCATAACAGGTGATACAAACAAGCCATAACAAAAATATATGTTAGTCTTTTTAAAAAAGGAAACTTAATTAAGGCCCCTAAGCTACTTGAAAGATCAGAGCTCTTCCAACAGCTGCCAACAAATTAGAATGCTAATATGAAAAATGAGAAGAATTCTTAAATACATGGAAGTAATCATATTCCCTATAATTAATTTATGTTAATGTTATTTAAATCAAAGCTTTTTTTTGGTGATCATCTCATATATTTTCCCCATCTACTTCAAATATCTCCGCTTGGGAAATGTTCTGCCTCCTGCTCTAGAATGACAGTAAATGTATCATTGTTTTACTTCCTGATTAATTGGCATCTGAGCCCAGGACCATATTTTAAGACAGGTCACTCCAAACTTGGCAACTTTAAGACTTCTGGACTTCAACTCCCAGAATTTCTCAGTCTGCCATGCTGGCTGGGGAATTGTGGGAGTTGAAGTCCAGAAGTCTTAAAGTTGCCAAGTATGGAGTCCCATGTTCTAAAGGCAACCTGAAAGCAAATAAAACTACAGCATACTTACCTCTGGCCGTAGAGTATTCCCATTTTTGAGCCAGCGATAAGTTGGCCTTGGCTTCCCAGAAGCTCTACACTCCCACCGAAGTTGATCCCCGCTGTCTAACTGGGTATCGTTCAGCTTCTCTGTCCAGTGTGGATATGCTGCCAACAATAACAATAATGACAGAAGATCCCAGCGATTAATATTGTGGAACTTTTAACCAATGGTGAAATTCATTTTTTTACTACTGGTTCTGTGGGTGTGGCTTGGTGGGCATGGTGTGGCTTGGTGGGCATGGCAGGGGAAAGATACTGCAAAATCTCCATTCCCATCCCAATCCATGGGGAGAATACTGCAAAATCTCTATTCCCACCCCACTCTGGGGCCAACCAGAGGTGGCATTTGCTGGTTCTCTGAACTATTCAAAATTTCCGCTATCGGTTCTCCAGAACCTGCTGGATTTCACCCCTGTTTTTAACTGATACGTTAAAACAGTGTTTCTCAACCTTGGTATTTTGTTGTGTGGCCTTCAATTCTCCATGGGTGGCCTGGGAACTCTGGGAGCTGAAGTCCATGCATCTTCTTGTAAGGTTGAGAAACACTGCTTTAAACCAATTAGGTGATCAAATATGACAAATTTAGGTGATCAAATATTAGTGGTGATAAGGATGGGTGGTACTTTTGTGCATTTTTCCAGCAATGGGTCAGACACAAGCTGATCAATCAGAAGTAGCTGAACTCCATGAGGTAACAAAGTGAAACTCAAAATGTTCTGGCATGATGGGGATAGTGCTGATTAAATATCTTTGGGTGGTAACATCATTATTGTAGGCAAGGGACAGAAGAGCAAAGATATCATCACTACATGAGTTATATGGATACTGTTAACTGTGATATGGATTTCAAGCCAGAAATAGCATATTCCATGCTGTTTCAATTGTGTAAAGCAAAAAAACCCTCCCCATTTTGTCATGCTGCCTCTGCCCACTGTGAGGTCTGCTTGGTTTTGAAGCACTGGGAAGTTTCAAAATAAGGCACGAGAACAATAGCACCTATTGGCAAATATTATGATGGACTAAATTTAGTCCACTTAGTGACTGCAGGTAAATTTGTTAGCTCAAGCAGAAATGGGGATAAGTAGAACTCTAAAAGAGAATAAAGAGGAAATGTGCTTAGGGCTTAGTACTTTGTACTCACTGGAGAAGAGCCTAATGCTGGGAAAGATTGAGGGCAAAAGAAGAAGGGGACGACAGAGAATGAGATGGCTGGATGGAGTCACCGAAGCAGTAGGCGTGAGCTTAAATGGACTCCAGAGGATGGTAGAGGACAGGAAGGCCTGGAGGCACGTTGTCCATGGGGTCGCGATGGGTTTGACACGACTTTGCAACTAACAACAACAACTTTGTGTTTTGATACAAAGACCGTTGAATGCCAACGCTATCCAAGACAAATTGTTGCATTATTTGGTACCTAAAGTCTGATTTCTCCTTTAGGGTGTTCTTATTTAATCATAATATGTACATTACACTTCAGGGTAAGGTAAGCCTAACTACTCTCTGAAGTTTAGCAGGAGTGAAGGTGTAACATAGCAGCTCCCTTTGTTTTTACACCTAGTTGTTTAACAAAGGTATGTTTTGCACGAATCTTGATCAAAGAAAATCACTCCTTCAAAGGTCTGCAGATGCTTCCCCCCCCCCCTTGATTTGCTATACGTGGAGACTCTGGAAAGAGTGCAGAGAAGAGCAAACAAGATGATTAGGGGACTGGAGACTAAAACATATAAAGAACGGTTGCAGGAACTGGGTATGTCTAGTTTGATGAAGAGAAGGACCAGGGGAGACATGATAGCAGTGTTCCGATATCTCAGAGGATGCCACAAAGAAGAGGGAGTCAAACTATTCTCCAAGGCACCTGGGGGCAGGACAAGAAGCAATGGGTGGAAACTAATCAAGGAGAGAAGCAACTTAGAACTAAGGAGAAATTTCCTGACAGTTAGAACAATTAACTTCTGGAACAGCTTGCCTCCAGAAGTTGTGAATGCCCCAACCCTGGAAGTCTTTAAAAAGATGTTAGATAGCCATTTGTCTGAAATGGTATAAGGTTCCTGCCCACGCAGGGGGTTGGACTAGAAGACCTACAAGGTCCCTTCCAACTCTGCTATTGTATTGTATTGTATTTCCTCCTTTCTTATCCGTTGCCATTTTTTGTAGTTAAGATTCAATTCTACAGTAAAAAAAAGAAAAGGATGCAGACATCTGAATTACTTTAATTACTTGCCTTCCTTTTGCTCTGGGAGATGGGAAAACTAACAGATTAAGAGAGTTGGGAGAGACCTTGTAACAGGGATGGGATGCTGCCCCCATTGCTGCTGGTTCAGTGCGCGTGCAATTTTGCATCATAATATAAAAATAATTTAATAATAACATTTACTCGAAGTAGTAATTTATCCAAAATGGAACGAAGAGCTTTTCATTATTGCATGCACAACAAGAAAGATGCAAAGCATATGACTCTGGAAATGTCTTGGCTCATCATTGTATGGCTAAATAGGGATTTAGAACAGCGGTGAAATTCAATTTTTTTTACTACTGGTTCTGAAGGCGTGGCTTGGTGGGAGTGGCAGGGGAAGGATACTGCAAAATCTCCATTCCTGTCCCACTCTGGGGCCAGCAAGACGTGGATTTGCCTCAACATTTGTGCTACCGGTTCTCCAGAACTTACAATACAATACAATAGCAGAGTTGGAAGGGACCTTGTAGGTCTTCTAGTCCAATCCCCTGCATGGGCAGGAACCTTATACCATTTCAGACAAATGGCTATCTAACATCTTTTTAAAGACTTCCAGGGTTGGGGCATTCACAACTTCTGGAGGCAAGCTGTTCCAGAGGTTAATTGTTCTAACTGTCAGGAAATTTCTCCTTAGTTCTAAGTTGCTTCTCTCCTTGATTAGTTTCCACCCATTGCTTCTTGTCCTACCCCCAGGTGCCTTGGAGAATAGTTTGGCTCCCTCTTCTTTGTGGCACCCTCTGAGATATCGGAACACTGCTATCATGTCTCCCCTGGTCCTTCTCTTCATCAAACTAGACATACCCAGCTCCTGCAGCCGTTCTTCATATGTTTTAGTCTCCAGTTCCCTAATCATCTTGGTTGCTCTTCTCTGCACTCTTTCCAGAGTCTCCACGTCTTTTCTACATCGTGGCGACCAAAACTGTATGCAGTATTCCAAGTGTGGCCTTACCAAGGGACTATACAGTGGCATTAACACTTCACGTGATCTAGATTCTATCCCTCTGTTTATGCAGCCTAGAACTGTGTTGGCTTTTTTGGCAGCTGCTGCACACTGCTGGCTCAACTTGTCAGAACCTGCGAGATTTCACCCCTGATTTAGAATGATCCAACCAATCTAGTTTCACAGCTGAATCTCTGGATTCCATCTCATTTACAAAACATTTACTTAAGCAAAATTTCTCAGTCTTAATTTTATGTTTTGTAGAAATCTCTAGCTATGAGGCTAACTGCAACTCTATTCACCTCATAAGGCTTTAGCAATGACAGCTGATGGTGCAAGCCACAGAACAACTGTATGTTATTGATACTAGCTGCCAAGGGGGGAAAATCTTTTTCAAATTAATAAGGCTTAACTCATTAATCCAAATTGCTGAAGAGTGTTTAAATCTCTTCTATATGACACTGAAGTACAACAGGTTCAGAGGCCTGAATATCATGGAGTGCCAAATAAGATATTTGGCAGTGTAAGTCGGTAATTGAGAACCAACACAGCAAAAGATCTATTTTGGATAGAATGAGATTACTGGAACACTTTAATAACTGTTATTACACTGGACTGAACTTAAAAATGAATCACATAAGCTATTTGATATTTGGCCAGTCTTTAATTAGTGTTTAAATAGCTTCAAGAAAGCCATTGCTATTCTGAGTGTCTGTCAGGGTTATAACAAATAGAACAGCCTTACCTAGATGGGAATAAGGTCTGTTGAACTATGGATGTTTATATGCACTGATTTGTCCAACAAAAACTGTAAGAACATATTGATTGGTTTCAAAATCTTGCTTAAAAAATCCACCATGAATTGGGTTTGTCTAGTTTAATGAAAAGAAGGAGTAGGAGTGATATTATAGCAATGTTCCAATATCTAAGGAGCTGCCACAAAGAAGAGGGGGTCAACCTATTTTCCAAAGCAGGACAAGGATGGAAACTAACCAAGGGAGAAGCAATCTAGATGTAAGGAGAAATTTCCTGAAAATTAGAGCAATTTAATTGGTGGAACAATTTGCCTTCAGAAGTTGTGGGTGCTCCAACACTTGGAGGTTTTTAGGAAGAGATTGATCAACCATTTGTCTGAAATGATAACGCGTTTCCTGCTTGAGAAGCGGGTTGGACTAGAAGACCTCCAAGGTCCCTTCCAACTCTGTTATTTTGTTATGAATCTAATATAGTAGCAGATCGGTCATAAGTCACACCACTTTTTTTCTGCTACCAAAGATTGATATCTGGTTATATTAATTAAAATCATGAAATTAGAAAGAAAAATCTCATCCCTAAGTAACATTTGTACTCATGTACATTATAATAGGCACCATTAAATTGTTTTGTGAAGAAAAAGAAAGAGAGAAAGAATAGGGGGTGGTGTGCAAAGAGAGCAGGCTGGGCTACCTCAGGGGTGTCAAACTCACATCATCATGGCGGCGTCACGTGATGCATCAGAACTTTTCCCCCCTTTGCTAAACCAGGCAGGGGCGGAGCCAGCACACGACGCATCCGGCCTGCAGCCACGAGTTTGACATCCCTGGGGTACATGATGCCTTATTTCTAGGCATTCAAAAGTCTTAAAACTTAGGAGAGAAAAACGAATGTACTAATTTACCTTCCTAAATATTGTTGCCTTTGACATAGTTTCACGAAACCTGGAACGGGTTAATTAAATCTGATGAAAAACGTAACACTAATGAAAAGCACAAAAAATGGATTGGATTCTATGTCAGTCATTCTTAGACTAGGTTGGCCAGTTGAGAAGAAGTTGAAAAGGGAAAATGAGAAAAGCATTTTTGATAAAAGTCTGTCATCTGCACCTCCATAACTGTCTGGTTTGGCTCTGCAACCAAACAAACACAGACTTCGGAGGATAATTAGAACTGCAGAAAAAAACAATTGCTACCAACCTGCCTTCCACTGAGGTCCTATATTCTGTGTGCATAAGTGTGCATAAGCACACCAACATGTCTACCGTCCCTCGTCCTAAAGTTTTTTTTTATTCATATCCATTTCATGTATCCAAAATCATGTTTATACATATATATGTTGTCTAATACATGCTTGATGAAATAAATCTATATAAAGAAAAATGTAACAAGAGTTTGTTCAAAACCACTAATCTCCGAAAGTACTGCACTGATCGCTTCCAAATTTTCACACAACGTTCCTTTCAAGTACGGCACCAATGATATATATAGATTATGTAGATGTCACACTTGTGCCAGGAACACACAGTGGAAAGGTTAAAAATTGTAAAAAAGGTAGGTAGATGGATACAGAGAGAACAGCGGGCCACAGGTATTATGTCATCCTTTATGACATAGGTAGGTAGATAGGCAGCTATAGGGATAGAGAGAGGGAGGGAGAAATGCAATAGGTAGGTAGGTAGAGGGATTGAGAGAGGGAAAATACGGTAGGTAGGTAGGTAGGTAGGTAGAGGGATAAAGAGGGAGAGGGAGAAATACAGTAGGTATGTAGGTAGGTAGGTAGGTAGGTAGGTAGAGGGAGAGAGGGAGAAATACAGAAATATGTGTTTGTATGTGCAGGTGTAGATCTACACACAGATTGGTTGGCCATTGAACCAGACTGGGCCACAACAATGCGTGGCCAGGAATGGCTAGTAAATTAAATAAATAAATGTTTCACATTCTTCTTGACCTGAAGACATTCAGGTTAATGAACAAGGGACATGTAATTCAAATAATTGGGGTAAAAATCAAATTGAGAGTATAAATAATTTGTTATGCTCAACAATAATAATAGTCAAATATTCTCAAAACAAAAAAAACATACAATAGAGAAATTGTTTACATAATTATGGTAAATTGCAAACATTAAACAATTTTCTTCTTATATGAAAGACTGCTCAAGCAAACACTTCTGTCTGGAAAAAAAAACACACATTATTCACAATTTAAGACCAAGCAAAAATTAATGAGACTAAACATATCAGTCAATTGTTCAGTTTAATTAAATCTATTTGAGAACATTAAGTTAGTCCTGACAAAACATTCAGCCTGGACTATTTTCTTGGCATGGCTTTACTAAAATACCGTTTGAAATAATTCAAAGGTACCAACCTTGAAATGAGTTTTGTAGTGGCAATTTTGACTGCTGGTTTTTTTTTTTAAAGGACCATTATTGGCCTTGGAGTATGGATTTAGAACTTGCGATGACACATTGTCGTCACGCAATGTGTTGCAAATTTTCCCCCTTTGCAAAACCAAGGGTAGGTATGGCCAGCGGGTGACGCATCCAGCCCACGAGCCGTGAGTTTCACAACCCTCATTTAGAGGATCCCTATGGTAGATTGGATCCACCTTTGAGAGTTAGTGGAATTTAGAAACCTGACTCATTTTCTGCTCAAGTATTTTATCAAGGAGTTCATTTCACCCATATGACTCTGGTTTTGATTAATAGATCATATTTCAATACGTTTTCTCTTTGCTTTGTATTGCCAATACAGTAGCCATGTCATTCATGCAGATATGGACATGTTAGAACTTAATTTGCACACAAAAGCTGACAGTCATCCAGACGTCTGGCCTGAACTTAGTTTATGCCCTGCCCAGTTAAAGAATTTCTCAATCATTGATAAATCAGTAGAAAACTATAACAGCATTGAAGTTTGTGGTCCCGCACTTCGGATCCGTATTCTGCCACTATTCTCTCTGTTACAATTCCCTTAACTTCCCTTAAAAGTTATGTGTGACAAAACTTAGTCAATGCTATACCTTTTGAGCATGTCCTTGGTTAATGTTGGAATCAATGAGAATATCTAACATCAGAACAGCTAAGGATGGTTTGAGTCTGTCTGACTCAAAGGCTGGAGGGAGGAATAAGCAAAGTTATGGCAATAAGGCAGAAAAAAAGAAGCATATAGTTTTCCTGTTTTTAATGGTCAGGCAGGGAAGGCCTCTGGGTGGTTCAGTGGCTAAGATGCTGAGCTCGTCGATCAGAAGGTCGGCAGTTCAGCGGTTTGAATCCCTAGTGCCACGTAATAGAGTGAGCTCCCATTACTTGTCTCAGCTTCTGCTAACCTAACAGTTCTAAAGCATATAAAAAAATAGAAAAATAGGGACCACTTTGGTTGGAAGGTAACAGTACTCCATGTGCCTTCAACGTTTACTCATGCCGGCCACATGACCATGGACAGTGCTGGCTCTTCTGCTTAGAAATGGAGATGAGCACTGCCTCTAGAGCCAGAAAAAAGTAACACACGTGTGGGAGAACCTTTAGCTTTACCTAAGGGAAGGCTTCTAACATATTTTCTAGAAACTTTCATCTGAAATATAGGCATAGAATAACATAGAATAAGAGAGTAGGAAGGGACCTTGGAGGAGAGCCTCCAATGATGGGGCAGCCACATCTTCTGAAGGCAAGCCATTCCACTGGTTAATTGTTGTCACTTTTAGGAAATTTCTCCTTAGTTCTGGGTTGCTTCTTTCCTTGATTGTTTTTCATACATTGTTTTTTGTCTTGCTTCCTGGTGCTTTAGAAAATAGGTTGACCCCCTCTCATCTTTGCAGTATCTCCTCAAATACCGGAAGACTGCTCTCATGTTACTCCTAATCCTTCTTTTCCTTAGACTAGATCCCTGCAACTGTTCTTCATAGGTTTTAGCCTCCTGCGGCATAATCATCCTAATTGCCCTTCTCTGCATTCTTTCCAATGTCTCAACATCTTTTTAAATATTGTGACCAAAACAGGCATTCAGACATTCAATGAGGTTATTTAAAAGTCACTTATTGGGGCACAATTGATCAGAGTCTGAATAATGGGGGAAGGGAACACAAATTCAGGGGCTGCCACAAAGAAGAGGGAGTCAAGCTATTCTCCAAGGCACCTGAGGGCAGAACAAGAAGCAATGGGTGGAAACTAATCAAGGAGAGAAGCAACTTAGAACTGAGGAGACATTTCCTGACAGTTAGAACAATTAATCAGTGGAACAACTTGCCTCCAGAAGTTGTGAATGGTCCAACACTGGAAATTTTTAAGATGATGTTGGACAACCATTTGTCTGAAGTGGCATAGGGTTTCCTGCTAAGCAGAGGGTTGGACTAGAAGACTTCCAATGTGCCTTCCAACTCTGGTATTGTATTGTATTGTATTGTATTGTATTGTATTGTATTGTATTGTATTGTATTGTATTGTATTGTATTGTATTGATTTGATTTGATTTGATTTATTTATATTTATATCCCGCCCTTCTCCACAGAGGACCCAGGGTGGCCTTGTATTGTATTGTATTGTATTGTATTGTATTGTATTGTATTGTATTGTATTGTATTGTATTGTATTGTATTCCAGGGGTCACCAACCTTTGCAACTTTAGGTCTGAAGGACTTCAGCTCCCAGAATTCAGCAAAGCTGGCTGGAGAATTCTGGGAGCTGAAGTCCTTCAGACTTAAAGTTGCAAAGGTTGGAGACCCCTGTTCTATTCTATTCTATTCTATTCTATTCTATTCTATTCTATTCTATTCTATTCTATTCTATTCTACTCACTGTTGTTGAAAGAAACAAATATGATGGGGAGGGCGGATTTGAATGGACAAAACAGAGCAGGCCTAGCAACATCCGATAGGAAGTCGTTTTTTATCACTAGTAGGGAGGCATGTCATGCCAAGTGGGTGAGACAGATGAAATGATCATTCCAAATTGTCAGCTGCATTGAGCAATCTGAATACATCTGGTTTTTTGCATTAGATATGATGGGGAATCAAATTAACCTGTGATTACAGAAAAACAGACAGGGCCGCCTCGGTGCATTCCAGGCATTGCCGAGAGCATCCCCAGTGAGCTGGATCAAATCCAGCTGACAAACTGAGCATGACTGAGGAAGATGGAAGAGCTAGTACCGAAGGAGGAATGCAAAGCAGAGCGCTTCTC
This sequence comes from Rhabdophis nuchalis, assembly GCA_039707465.1. NCBI lineage: Eukaryota > Metazoa > Chordata > Lepidosauria > Squamata > Natricidae > Rhabdophis > Rhabdophis nuchalis. The sequence goes on from CM077649.1 coordinate 51,980,871, forward strand.
CCAATGCCAGCTGTAATCCACAAACCCAGTTTGAAGCTACCCAGAGGGTAAAGGGGTGGTTGATTATTTACAAACCAGTGGCCGTAAGGCATGGAGATATGATATAACGCCCATGGGAGGCTGTTAACTCAGTTTTATTTGAAAACCAAAAAGATCGAGATGCAGCTGCATGGAAAGGAAGCAGAAATGGAAAGGAGGAGAGAGGGGGAAGCAAGGGAAAGGAGGTGGTTAAACAAACAAATAAATAAATGAGGGAGGAAGGATTGAAGTTCAGCCTGTTTTAGAAGAGCAGGAAAGATTACATATTGCGAATATTGATGGCAGGGCATCCTCAACTATCACTGAATAGACAGGTTGAGGCTGTGATATGGAATATCTTTGCCCAGTTATGCTTAGTGCCTCATTTTCAACGCTTTCCACAGACTCTATACTGTGGTTGTATCCCATCCTGACTACGTATTCTATATCAGGGGTGTCAAACTAAAGGCCCGGGGGCTGGATGCGGCCTGTGGGGTGCTTAGATCTGGCCCACGGAGCCACCCTGGAAACAGTGAAGGACTGGCCTGCGGTGTCTCCGCCAGTGAAAATGGAGCTTGTGAGGGCTGCGGGCAGCCCTCCCAATCTCAGTTTTCACTGGCAGAGGGTTTCAGGAGGCCATCGTAGCTGAAAACTGAGCTCAGGAGCCCATTTTCACTGGCAGAGCACTCGGGCCACCACAGGCGCCCCCGGCATGAGTGACGTCAAGCTGGCCACACCCATTCTGTCCCCCTGAGGTCAAACACAACCCTGATACGGCCTTCAGTGAAATTGAGTTAGACACCCCTGTTCTATGTGATCTGTTCTTGGAAAGCATAACAAAGACAAAATGCAGAAGGTAAGCTGCTAAATAAAAGCTAGTTCGATGTGGTTGGTAAGGCGCCAGCCAGAAACCAAGAGTAGATGGGTTCTACTTCTGCCTTAGGCTCAAAATCAGCTGGGTGACCTTGGATCAGTGACTTCCAACCCTAGGAAGAAGCAAGTCACTTTGTTCAAGAAAACTTCAGGAGCTCCTCTGCACGGTCAGCCCAGTAGTCAGCCCAGGAGTCAGCCCAGTAGTTTTACTGACTATTGACTTGGAGGCCTCCGCTTTCCTAAGGTTTCTAATTGGTATAGGATACACAAAGATCATATGCTGACTAAAAACATCTGCATTGGTTGCCACGCTGAGTTCAAAGTGGGGAAACTAATTATTAAAGCAGGGAATAGAGTCCCCAGAGGTTGAGCTGTAGAAGATTTCAGTTCTAATCACCATTTTATTATTTTAATAAGTTTTAATGTGATATATTCTATTGCTTGATTCTGGTTTTCTTTCCCTTTCCATATTGCAGAGAATCAGATGTCCTGAGTAACCTATTCATATAAATTCTTTCTTTCTTTCTTTCTTTCTTTCTTTCTTTCTTTCTTTCTTTCTTTCTTTCTTTCTTTCTTTCTTTCTTTCTTTCTTCTTCCTTCCTTCCTTCCTTATTCCTCCTTCCTCCTTTCCATCCATCCATCCATCCATCCATCTTTCTTTCACTTCCTTCCTTCCTTGCTTTCTCTTTCTTTTTCCTTTCATCTGTCTGTCTGTCTATCTATCATCTATCTGTGTCTGTCTGTCTGTCTGTCTGTCTATCATCTATCTGTGTCTGTCTGTCTGTCTGTCTGTCTATCTATCTATCATCTATCTGTGTCTGTCTTCTGTCTGTCTGTCTGACTATCTATCATCTATCAGTGTCTGTCTATCTGTCTATCATCTATCTGTGTCTGTCTGTCTGTCTGTCTGTCTATCTATCATCTATCTCTCTGTGTGTGTGTGTGTGTGTGTGTGTGTGTGTGTGTGTGTGTGTGTGTGTCTGTCTGTCTGTCTGTCTGTCTGTCTGTCTGTCTGTCTGTCTGTCTATCTATCTATCTATCTATCTATCTATCTATCTATCTATCTATCTATCTATCTATCATCTAGCTAACTGTCATTTGTAACATAACCAACTTTTTTATTATGACTCATTGGGTCATTCGGATGTGTAGGAAGACTTGTTTTGATCTTTCTTAGCATATCTTCTCCTGCACTCTTATTCAGCATTTAGCATTTCACTATGCTTCTAATAGTATACATTTCGTATTTTTAATCTTTAGCATTGCATTTTATATTTCCGTTAACTGACTTGAGGCTGCTTGTCTGAACACAGTGAAGGGGTGTAAATCAGAGCAATAATAAATGTGTATCTCCATTGAAACAGTAGAAATGATCATTGACTTGTCAAAGTGAACAGCCAGAACCGGGTTCTTTAATGTCCTAGTTCAGCCTTCTTTCACTTGTTATACCTTCCCTCCAGGTTAAAAGAAAATGTCATTTTGGAAAAGAGACAGCAGTAGGAGACAGTGCTTAGGAAGCATCTCTTGGGGCTTAGGATGAGATTATTATTCTCATCGAAAATGATATATGCTATCCGGCAAAACTATTTCTGCAGGATCCAATCTGAGTTGATCACTAGGACCAGAGGTTCTACTCTTTTGAGCTTTTAGACTTGTGCTCGAGTCCATCCCTGGGGAACATCTTTCTACTGCAATATGCGCTTTCAGCTATTCTGTGAGTCATATTTATGTGGTGCCTTCCTATTGGTTAATTGGTGTTGATGGCTGTCAGTTGGTTATTTTTTCCTTCTAGTGTCAAGCCCCCAGCTCCCAAGTAGCAATAGCAATGGCACTTAGACTTATATAGTGCTTCATAGTGCTTTTATAGCCCTCTCTAAGCGGTTGACATCATCAGCCTATTGCCCACAACAAGCTGGCTCCTCACTTTACCCACCTCGGAAGGATGGGAGGCTGAGTCAACCTTGAGCTTGGTGAGACTTGAGCTGCATACAGCAGTCAGTTGAAATAGCCTGCAGTGCTGTACTCTAACCACTGCACCACTTCGGCTCTTAAAGTACCTTCATTTAACATTTTTACTAAGTTATAAAATAAAATAAGATATAAAATAGGAAAGTAAATAGGAAAGCAATTGGGGGAGGGAGAGAAGGGGAGGAAGAAAAGGTGGAAAGAAGGATTGGGAAAAATAAAAATAAATGTTGACTTCTGACTCTCTTGGTTGCAGTAAAAGAAGGCATTAACATCCAGCCACAATTCCTTGTTTTTCCATAATAATATAAAATAGCCGTTTCTATAGGGATTTATCAATCTGATCGGTGAAACCCAAAATCAAAGTTTCATTCTTTTCCACTTCAAGGACAATGATCAGTAGTGGCCTACATGTGGAAGCAAAAGTACTTATATTCTTTTCTTTAACCAAAATAGTCAATTTTGCCATTTCAGCCAACTCCATCAGCTTCTGCAGCCATTCATCCTTGGTGGGAATCGAAGTGTCCTTCCATTTTTGTGCATATAATATTGCGGTTGTCAACATATATAGTGTCAAAGTTCCAGTTTTTTCATCCAAGTCTTCTTCCATTAGCTCCCCCCCCCCCCCACGATGAAATTCTGGTTTCATCTTCATTTTTAAAATTTTCTGCATTAAAATATGAATCATGCTCCAATTTATTTATTTTTTGCTTTATCACATGCCCGCCATAAATGATAGAAAGCGCCTTATTTACTTTTACACTTCCAAAGTACCTGATAAGGTGGTGGTAAATCAGCCCTCCAGTTGACCGATAAGGGGCAGCACAAGGAAACAGCAGCCAATTGCTGGCCACCAACAGCAATCAACCAATAGGAAGGCACCAGATTGGATCTTTCAACATTATCTCAGCACAAGTATATTTGCTTTCATTCCCAAAATTATTTCTGGCTGAAATGCACCCAAGGTTAAAACAGATTCCATCAAATGTCAGAGGTGATGTCTGAATGTCCCAATGGTGCTTTTTCAGGAGGCAACTGGACTTTCTTGTGTTTTTTTTCCTTTGAAGACATTTTGCTTCTCATCCAAGAAGCTTCTTCAGCTCTGACAGGATAGTGTAACTACTGAATAGTGGACTACTGTAACGCTCTCTACATGGGGCTCCCCTTGAGGTGCACCCGGAGACTCCAGCTGGTGCAGAATGCGGCTGCACGGGGGATTTTGGGAGTCTCTCGGTACTCCCATGTAACACCTCTCCTGCGCGAGCTGCACTGGCTGCCTGTGGTCTTCCGGGTGCGCTTCAAGGTGTTAGTAACCATCTTTAAAGCGCTCCATGGCACGGGTCCTGGTTACTTGAGAGATCGCCTCCTGCCACATACTTCCCTTTGACCTGTCTGCTCCCACAGAGTTAGCCTCCTCAGGGTGCCGTCAGCCGGTCAATGCCGGCTGGCGACCCCCAGGGGAAGGGCCTTCTCTGTGGCGGGCCAGGCCCTCTGGAATGACCTGCCCCCCGATATCCATACAATCACGGACCTACGCCTCTTCCGTCGGATGTTAAAAGCACATTTCTTCCATCTAGCCGGCCTGACATAGACTAAGGGTATAATTTTAAATTTTGATATTTAATGGTTTTAACCTTTGTATTTCTAAATTTTAGCACAGATCTAATAATTTAATTGCCTTTTATATTTTGTATGTGTTGTGGCTTTTTATCTTTCTGTGCACCACCCTGAGTCCCCCCAGGGAAAATAGGGCGGTATATAAATTGAATAAATAAATAAATAAATAAATAGTGGGGAATGGAAGGATTTATATTCCTTGAAGATAACTGTTCATTTGCATCCTTTCAGAGGGTCATTGAACCACTTGGAGGTTTATCTGTGTCTTCAGGGTCACCTGAGTAGTGCTACTGGTTCTTGTAGTCTGCAATTTTGAATGAGAAACTTCTTGAATTAGAAGTGAAATGTCTTCAAAGAAAAAAAATACAAGAATGCCCAGTTGCCTCCTGAAAAAGCACCTTTGAGACAGCCATGATCTGGATGACTGAGAATCTCTACAGACTTTTTGCATGCCTGAATACTTGGTATGGAAAGATTCTGCTAGAGATTAATTATAAAACTTACTGTATACTTGCAACTGTCCTCGGAAGACATTCCTTCCCCTGGAATTCTCAGCTTTGCATTCGTATGTCCCTCCATCTTCTAGCTGCACGTTTGGGATTTCGAGCACGGCTTGGGACTTCCGCAGGCGGGCTTTGCTCGGATTGGGTCCATTAACTTTCCTCCATGAGATTGTTGGAACTGGGCTGAAATATTTAGCGAAGGCATGATTAGCTCTTCCTTGCCGTTAAGAATATAGATCCTGTTACCTGCTAATTTAAGCACTTAATGGTCTAAGCAGCAATAAAGCGTAATCACAATTAAGGCTCATGAACTGCTTGATCTATTTCACTTTCAGCTGAGAATATTTAACTAGTGCTGCCGCTGTCCTTCTTGCTTTCCGAAAATTAAGTCTTTCCCAGTAATTAAATCATACAATTGGAAGGAAGATATTGTGTTGAAAAGAAAGCACAACTGGACAGAAGTAAGAACTGATACAAACCTTTCCACTTGGATAACTAGATTGATTTCTCATTAGAGATTAAGGATTCTGAAAGATGCCAAACCGACTGAAATGTTGAGTTGGGTCAGTGGTGGGATTCACATTTTTTTACTGCTGGTTCTTGGGCGTGCCTGAACTACCACCTGCAGAATGATTTCACGAATTTTACCCACCCTTGATACACATATACATCGTGTCAACTTGTAAGGCGTTTCCATGACTATTATCAAGTTGACATAGAAAAGGGAGGAGAATTCCATGCATACATTTGGCCAGAGTGGAATCTCATATTTCTACAGCTGGCGTGTGAAGTGTGCAAGTTCATAGCCTGCCACCTCGTTGGTGGATGTGATTTATGACACAGACAGAGGGGAGGGGAGACACAAGGGTAAAGTTCAGATGCCATTAAGTGGAAATCAGATTTGGCTCTGCAACAGAAGAAAATGCCAAAATGTTGCCCCTACATAAATGGATTTCTTTTGAATTTTGTCTCGAGGCTCGTAATTTACTTAGGGCATTTTTTGGAAACTTCACACATCGTCTCTTTCTAACTGGAGCAGGGGTGTCAAACTCAATTTAATTGAGGGCTGCATCAGGGTTGGTTTGACCTCAGGGGGGGTGGAGTGGCCAGCTCAACATCACTCCTGTCAGGGGCATCTGTGGTGGTCCAAGCACTCTGCCATAGAAAACAGGTCGTTTTCGGGTGTGATGACCTCCTGCAGCCTTCTGCCAGTGAAAATGGGCACCGTCTGAAGACGTCTCTGTGGTCATGTGGCTGGAATGACTAAACGCCGAGGACGCATGGAACGCTGTTACCTTCCCACCAAAGGTGGTTCCTATTTTTCTACTTGCATGTTTTACATGCTTTCAAACTGCTAGTTTGGCAGAAGCTGGGACAAGTAACTCATCCCGTTATGCGGCACTAAGGATCTAAACTACTGAACTGCTGATTGACAAGCTCAGTGTCTTACCCACTGAACCATATCCCCATAGGGCAATGGTGAGATTCTATTTTTTTTTACTACCGGTTCTGTGGGCCTGACTTGGTGGGCGTGGCATGGCTTGGTGGGCGTGACATGGCTTGGTGGGCGTGGCATGGCTTGGTGGGCGTGGCATGGCTTGGTGGGCATGGCTTGATGGGGCATGGCAAGGGAAGGATACTGTAAAATCTCCATTTCCACCCCATTCCAGAGGAAGGATACTGTAAAATCCCCATTTCCTCCTTATCAGCTAGATCATAAGTCACTTTTTAAAGTGATGTTGTAACTTTGAACTCTTGTAAGGTGAGGATTATCTGTACATCTCTCCCGCTTCACTATTACAATCCAAGACTTTCTTTGTTGTTTGCCACAGTCACATTCCTTCTGCGGGCTCTGTTGCCTCTTATCTGACCATTTTCAACCTGTGGGTTTTCCCCCCTCTTGTCTCCCAAGGCCATTCTCACACACTATTACAACGACAATAGAGGAAGAATACTGATAAATCATGCAGATGATTATCAGATTATGGGCAGGTAGATGCCTGCATTATTTTACTGATGTACAGTAGATCATTTGTGCTAATAAACTGGTCTTGAGTATAAACTACAGTGGAAGGTGGGATATATAACAAATTAATAAACAGAAAAATACTCAGCAAAAACTACAGGCTGGATGATATTAGGAAAGTCAATATTTCTTAGGCTATTCTTCATGAACAGGGTTTTTTTCCTGAATAGGAAAGGAGGTTATTTTTTTTTCCTTGTAATTTTCTTTCAAAAGCCATCTCTACTAGACTTCCTAGGCGGATGGCTGTCTGATTGTAATATAAATCACATTATCAAATAATTCAGTAGTGCTGGTATGGGTTTCTCCTTCAAATAAATCTACATGACTGTTTTATATATTGCAAGAACATGTTACATTATACTTAAAAAGGCTTCCTGTGGCAGTTTCTGGCAATTGCTTCAGAAATTCTTTATAGAATGAAAAAGAAGATCAGATTCCTTTGAACCAGGAGGAAAACATTCTGCCTTACTCCTAGCCACACATTTCAATATTTTCAGAAAACAATAGGTACAGAAATTCAGCTCCTAAATTATGAAAGGATGGGGTAGAAAACTTTTGTTTGAATCACGAAAAAGCCACCACCAGTTATAGAAGACAAGGCTATACAGACCCAAGGAATCTGATTGTTTGTCAGATCTGTCAGCTTCAGCTTTGCTGATATCCTGCCATAAATAGTTAGAGAAATGGGAGGAAGGAAAGTAAGTAGACAATTGGCATGTAGAGGGTAGAGATGAGCAATTAGGGGGTAGGGTGATGGCCTGATGGAAGTCAGAGGTTGAAAAACTGGCCAATTCCAGTCTTCAAGGTGGCTGAGTCTGGGAAAGTAATATGAATTGCAACAAGCCCAATGATGGGTTGCTACCAGTTTGGACTGATTCGGCTAAACTAGTAGTGGTTTGGTGGCCTGGGTCAAAAGGACCCATGTCTGTCAGCCAACTGGTCTTGGTGCATGCATGTTTACTGTAACACTCTCTACATGGGGCTCCCCTTGAGGTGCACCCGAAGACTACAGCTAGTTCAGAATGCAGCTGCGCGGGCAATATTGGGTACCTCTAGGTATTCCCACGTAACACCACTCCTGCGTGAGCTGCACTGGCTGCCTGTGGTCTTTCGGGTGCGCTTCAAGGTGCTGGTTACCATCTTCAAAGCGCTCCATGGCATGGGACCTAGCTATCTGCGGGATCGGATCCTACCCCATACATCCCTTCGGCCGATTCGCTCCCACAGAGAGGGGCTTCTCCGGGTGCCGTCCACTAGGCAATGCCAGCGGGTGACGCCCAGGAGAAGGGCCTTCTCTGTGGCAGGCCTGACCCTCTGGAATGACCTTCCCCCCAAACTTAGATCTATCCCGGACCTCCGCTCCTTCCGCCAGCAACTAAAAACCTACTTTTTCCAACAGGCCGGCCTGGCCTAACCTAGCGTTTTTAGCCTTTGTTGTTTAGTAGAGAAATTTTAAATTGGGCTTTAGGGATTTTAACGGGGAGTTTTTAGCACAGGGTGTAATTTAATATAGTTTTAATGTATTTATGTATTTATTGTGATGTATTGTATTTTTATATTTGCCTGTGCACTGCCCCGAGTCCCTTTGGGGAGAGGGGGCGGTTAATAAGTCGAATAAATGAATGAATGAAATGAATGTTTGGCAGAAATAGGAAGACAAGGTGACTGAAAACCAAAAGCTCAGCTACCTGGTGTGCACATGGGCACCGGGGAACTGCTCTTCCGGTTTCTGGTGCTCCCCCCCTCCGTACGTGCTCCCGTTTTGGCACTCAATGCTAAAAGGTTTTGCCAACACTGGTTTAGGATCATGCTGCCTGTTGAACTACCTTCTTCATTCACAAATAAGTAGAGAACCTTCTCTGAGCCTTGTGACTGCTTCAGTGTCGGCAGGTTTCACATATTTTATCATCCCTTCCAGGTAAATCAGAAAGGAAATGGTGGCAAGATGAATGAATCCGAATTTGTTGTTGGTATAACAACAAAATCTTGCAAGTCTGAATGTACAAACTTTTCACTGCCACTTTTAACTGCTTGGTCCATTGGAATCCTTCCTAAAAAATTTTTTTTCTGATTATAAAGTCACCAGGGGATCCTCCTCCTCCTGTTTGATTGCTTCCTAGGCAACATCTCTTCTTCTCATCCCTCAAGGTCTTCCACACTTACCTTATTTTTTGGAGTATAAGATGCACCTTTTTCCCTCAAAAAAGAGGCTGAAAATCTGGGTGGGTCTTATACACTGAATACACCATTTTTTGCCTCCTGAAACCCCGCCCCCTTCACCAAAATGGCCATGCATAGCCTTTAGGAGGCTTCCAGAGTGCTCCTGGGGGCTGGGGAAGGGCAGAAATGAGCAAAAAATGTCCCCCCTTTTGCTCAATTCCCCCGCCCCAGCCCTCAGGAGCACTCTATAAGCTTCCTAAAGGCTATCCATGCCCCCCCCTTTTTAACAAAAAAAGGGCCCGTTTTCACAAAAAATTGGCTATTTTTTGCTTGGTTTTGCCCCACCCTCCCAAGTGCACTCTGCAAGCTCCCTAAAGGCTATTCATGGCTTTTATGGGGGGGAAAACAGGGCCGTTTTCACGAAAAACAGGCCATTTTTGGGAAGCTGCAGAGTGCAAAAGCTTTTTTTTTTTAAATTTCCTCTTCAAAACTTTGCTGTGACTTATACTCCGGTGCATCTTATACTTCAAAGAATACGGTATTTGTAGGTTCTTATTTGCTGGTGTTATTCCTGCTGCGGATACCTGAGAATTCCAATTCTGGTATTTTTATTTCCATCCCAGCTGTTTTTCCTCTCTGATTCTTGAATATACATGGGTGTGTTTTGGTTTGCTGTGAACTTTGAATGGCGTCAGAAAGGGCATCCAGCCAGTAAATGCTCAGCTCCATCCAGTCGCCCCAACTCCACTCCAATTTAAGGGATTAGAGCAGAGATGGGTTCCTACCAGTTCGGATGAGTAGGTAGTAGCTCCGGCAGACACACACCCGAACCAGATCTATGCTCAGTGCTGCTATCTTGATTTTCTATTCTGCACATGTGCAGAACAATCTTCATAGGAAAATGTAATTTTCTTTTCTATTCTAATGTGCGCATGAGCAGACATTTTACGGTGCAAATGCATATGTGCACGCAAACGAAACTAGTGCGCACACGCAAAGAAATTTGTACACCGAACCGGTAGTAATGCTGGCAGGAACACACCCCTGGATTAAGGGTACAAAAAGCAAATTATTTTGGTGTCAAAAGCCAGAATAACATTACGTATTTAATTAATATGATATCTTTTGTATTTTAAATTATTTTTCCCCCACAACATTTTAAGGATCCCCCTTGAAATGGGAAGTAAAATAAAACAATTTATTGACAAATCTGTATATGTATAGATAAATAAAGATCATAGCTTAATGTTGCTGCTTGGTAATGCAGAGTTGTTGGTTTTTTTAAAAAAACAGTTGGCTAGGTGGGTTGTTTTTTAATTCCTTTTCTTACTAAGAACAATTGAACAAAGAATGCCTCTGAAATATCTGCAGGATTTGGGCTTTTCATAGGTTTGACAGACACATATGGCCTTTTTTCTCCTTTGGTTTTTAATTCCAGGAGCCCGGGGTGATTGGCAGTTCCAAATAAACACCATTAATAAACCATTAATGTGTAACTAAAAGCCCAGGTTTTTTTTTCTAAGGAATACTTGCCAACTGCTTACCACAGAAAATCTCTCAGGAATATTTGTCATTCTCACAGTTACAATGGAGCAGAAGCTCTTTGCGAAATCATAAGGAAAACAAAACTACGGAGCCCTACAGCAAGCAATATTTGGCAATTAGTGAAAGCTGGCATTTGTTTACCTTCACTGAAATGCTGAAAAAATTAAAGCGTTCCTGTTCCCTAATGATTTGCCTGGTGAAAAGCAACAATAGAAACATTTGTAAATGCTAACAAGGCAGGGAAGAGGGAAAAGAAGTAGGATGAAAAGAAAGAAGAGGAATTTCATGCATATTTTACCTCTTGACACAGCCTCAAGGTATCAGATGAAGCCTGAAATATCATTCATCTAATTGCCTCAGAGAAGTCGAACAGAGTTTGGGTAGAACTGACCCCAGTTGTGCAACGAAGACTGGAAAAAGAGCGATAAGGACTCCCAGAGCTAAAATATCTGCCTGGTTCTCTATCTGTAGAGGACATGAGTTGCTAGATAGAACTTTCTTCTGCTCGGCAACAAGAACTGAGAATCTGAACTTGAATTCAAAGACCACTTTTGCCACCAACCGTGACTTCCTTTTGCTTGACAAACCTCAAGAAGATGTTTTTTTTCCACTGAGAAAGCCCTAAGCAGTTTTTCCTCCCCTTTGCTCAAAGGTCAATCTTCACTGATTTAAGAGTCCTGCTGGTGGAATGGTTAGAAAGCGGGATGGCAGGCTAATTCTGCCCACAGCTAATTTTGATGGGCTCAAGGCTGACTCAGTCTTCCATCTTTCCAAGGGTGGTAAAACGAAGACCCAGATTGTTGAGCACAATATGCAAATAATGCTTCCACATTGTAAGCTCCCCCAAAGAGTGCTATAAAGCACTACAGGTAGTGGTGGGTTCCTACCGGTTTGGACCGGTTCGGCCAAACCGCTAGTGGTTTGGCAGCCTGGGTCGCTGGAACTGGCAGCGACCCAGGCCTACCACATCCCTGAACCAGTTTTCCGCGCAGTGCCATAGATGCCGCCATTTTGCTTTTTAGTTCTGCGTATTCACAGAACAATTTTAATAGCACTGCGCATGCGCGCACGGCGTGCACCCGAGCGAACCAGCAGTAATTCCTGCCGGAACCCACCCCTGACTACAGGGCAGTATGTACCATAAGCCTAAGTGCTATTGCCATCGTTAATTACCTTTATGACTTCTTCAGATATTGAACCAACAAAATCATTAAGGACAGATCAGGAGTATGGGCTCTTTTCTCTGTTTCACGTTTATTGAATGGGAAGCAAAAAGAACAACAACAACAACAACAACAGGAATCATGCATCCATGTTTGGATGAAGGTGCTCAAAGTGATGATTGCCCATGACAGTGATGTTGGCCTACGAATTCTGAGAGCTGCAATCCCAGCACATCTGGAAAGTGCAAGAAACGTAGCTTATTCTGTGTGATTGCTTGCAAAATGGGATAACTCGCCGTAGCCAACTTGCTGTGGCCAACTAACCATGGCCAACTTGCTGTGGGACAATTTAACAATTCAATTCAATTATTTAAAATAAATAAAACATTGTTTTAGTGTTTGTCATTCACATTTCATTCTAACCCTCCTTTTGCGTCTTTTCTTCAATAGCAATAGCACTTAGACTTATATACCACTTCACAGTGCTTTTACAGCCCTCTCTAAGCAGTTTACAGAGTCAGCATATTGCCCCCAACAATCTGGGTCCTCATTTTACTGATCTCAGAAGGATGGAAGGCTGAGTCAACCTTGAGCCAGTGAGATTAGAACTGTCAAACTGTCTGGCAGTCAGCAGTCAGCAGAAGTAACTTGCAGTACTGCATTCTAACCACTGCACTGCCGTGGCTCTTGATACTATTCCACCATTTCTTTGATATTAGTATAAGGCTTTTCCCACAGTGAATTGTCCCATGGAAAATTGGCTGTGGTGAGTTGGCCCATGGTGAGTTGGCCCATGGTGAGTTGGCCCCAGCCAGTTGGCCATGATGAGTTGGCCATGGTGAGTTGGCCATGGTGAGTTGGCTGTGGCGAATTGTCATGGACCCAACTGCTTGTGCAGGGGTATTTTGAGCCTGAGTTCATGTTCAGTTGTCCCTTATCCCTGACTGCAGTTATTTGCAGGAGAAAATTGCTAAATACTATGCCATTGGCTGATTTGGTGGTGGTGGGACTACGACGGACAATTGCCATTAATGACAAAATAACATTGATGATATTCTTGTCTTCCAGTTAAGCAGGTAGGCAGTTGAATATAACTATCCTAATTTTTCACTTTCAAGCCAGTACACAATTCCAAACATTAACTTAACTGTTACAGTTTTCACCTTTCTAAATTGATGCTGCCATCCTCAAATTCAAGGCATATGTTTTATAGGAATGTTCAAAGCACAAGAAAAGTTACAGCTTCTTTAAGGGAGCTGCCAAGAGGTATGACATGGCCACTCTTAAACTGCTTCAAGTCCATAACCCAGCACAACCACAGAAAATTGTTTGCAAGAAAGATGTAGTTGGAGGCAAAATTGTATAAAATAAGTCCATTAGAAGAAATGAGAAAAAGATGCAAATAATTTGTCTGAAGAAAATTCAAATTGAGCCAGAAACATGATAAATGATAAACAGGTTTTGAGATCAGAAAAAAAAGATAAAAACTGAGAAATTTATAACCAATGCATTTTTATTTCTTAGCTAACATTGGATGCAAACAGTGGAACAGATTTTTAATTAAATGCTTATTCCTTATTATACAGATATACTCATATTTTTGGAAAGGTATATTATAAATCATACTGGAATAGATTATATTATGTTTTCTTACTGATATGTCTGATTGGGCAGATATCTGCATTCATTTTTATGTATATTCAAATCAATGCAATGAAGAGAATTTATGCCCAGAATGTGGAAAACAAATCTTTCACATTTATTAAAATCTGAATCTTTTAAAGAGTTTAGATATGGTTCACAATTCAAAGGTAAAGCAACCCCTAAGAAGCATGGTAAGATACAAATGTCAAGATAATTGTGCATGACGATGCATGTAAATATTTATACATACCGCTTTTATTTTTAACTCATACATTGATGTGAAAAGAAACTGAAATGAGCTCAAGACAATTGATAGCAATTACAATCAGCAGATGTGCCAGTCCTCCCAATAGTTTCATTTATGAAGTTATGGAAGAAGGAAGCTACTAAGACCATGATGACCACTGTGGGCATGCAAGCCACCGCTCTAGCTCAGCTCCACTGCACATATGCAGGTGCCTCCCTCCCTCCAGCTCATTTTCAGGTCTCTGCCGTGCATGCACGGGAGCGGGGTGCATCCAGGAGATGCATGTGCATGCATGGGGGTGGAGAGCATGTGTGCATGCATGGGGTGGGGGGAGCGCAGGGGGTGCAGCACCTCCCCCCCATGGTCCATTTTTGCTCCCAGGAGGCTGCAGGGAGGCCTACTAGGCCCCAACGGAGTGTGATGGGGGGGTTGCATAGGCATGCACGAGGGGCAGAGATCACACGGGGGTCATGTGTGCATGCTCAGGGGCGGGATCACACGTGCATTGCATTATGGGTGCGGGGGCATGAGGGCACTGCCGCATGTGTATTCGACAACAAAAAGGTTAGCCATCATTGCACTAAGACATTTAGCTTCAGAAATCAGCTGTTTTATGAAATCTTCTCTCATCCCCTCCATTAATCAAGGACTGTTGTCAGACCTTGTTTATTATGATTTATAACATACAAGCTCCATTTTTATTCCTTTGGTCCATTTCTCTGTTATCCAATAATGCTAGTTATATTTGGATAGCGTTCAAAATAGCAACAGAATGAAGAAGACACTGATCAGGCTTGCTGGGTTTCATCACTGCCCTGCTGGGGACACTTTACTCATCACACAGTATGCTGAGCCTGCAGGAGTAATATGGGTAGGAAAGGTCAACCTGTCTTTCAATAAACCTTACAGCTATTATTGACCTTTCCATTAAGAACTTCCTGAAAAGTTTCAAAATAAATTATCTGGATTTTATTTGGAAGACTGAAGTAGGAGTAGGTAGGAGGTAACTCCTACTACCAAAGAACAGTATTCGAGATACATAGAAATTAATGTAGGACATGTATTTATTAACACAGAGCATTCTGGATTGTTTTTGTAGTTAAAAAAAACACCTCCTCTCAGAATGACTCATAAGAATTAAAACAAGTCCAGTGGCCCTAAGCAAAATTAGTAGTAGCAAAATTAAAATAAAACAGCAAAAAGTAGAATAGAATTTTAGCTTAGTCTATAATGCAGTATATCCTCTTGGTTCATCCTCTAAAAAACAGCCTTCAATCCTTGAAAAGACTGTGTGTCATCTCACTTATTGAAAAGGCAAGGTTTAAAAAGTCTTTAAATAATTATCTCTGGGTAGCTGGTTTTATATTGAGAAAATAGTTTTATTCTACAAAAGCTGTGCTTCTTATTTTAGGTTTGTACATATTTTTTTCCTATTTACAATTGTGGCATTTTATTTCTCTGCCCATCCGTAAATTGTTTCTAGCTTTATTGAATATGTGAGCTAGATTGTACTTGATGGAAAAAAGGTATGTATTTTTTGTATACAGCTATATATATGGAAGCCATTTTGCAGTGTGTAAGTATTACACATGCCCCAAACTGCATAGAGAATTCTGTATGGAGAAAGGGATGGATGATACATATAATATCAGTACTTTAATTCAATTTTTTTACTACCGATTCTGTGGGCATAGCTTGGTGGGTATGGCAGGGGAAGGATACTGCAAAATCTCCATTCCCACCCCACTCTGGGGCCAAGCAAAGGTGGCATTTGCTGATTCTCCGAATTACTCAAAATTTCCGCTACCGGTTCTCCAGAACCTGTCAGAACCTGCTGGATTCCACCCCTGCTTCAAACTATTTTTTAGTTTACTGCTTCTGTTGTCAAACTGTCTTTATGGTTAACGACATTCAAATGGAAACTGCCTTTCTAGAACTTCAATCCATTATTCTGTACCCCAAAATAATTAAGAATAAGTTTTGACTTCTACACAGCATACTTTTAAGTATTTCAAGAATGCCACCATATCTGTTCTTAGTTACTCAAAACTAAATATTCTTAGGTCTATTAATCTCTCTGCATAATACTTTGTTTCCTTGTCCACTATGCCACGTACTGTATATGCATGTATTAGTACAGTGATGGCAAACCTTTTGTGGCTAGCATGCCAAAAGTGGGGGGAGCGCAGGGGAGTAGTGCACAGGCGTGCCACACCCATAATGCTATGTGCACGACCAGCGCTCCCCCCCATTTTTGGCATGCTTTTTTCACCCTCCCCAGGCTTCAGAGGCTTTATAGGACCCTGGGGAGTGTGAAAATAGTCCCCCTGCCCCTCCGAGGCCCGGAGGCTTCAGGAGTTTCTCTGAAGCATCCGGAGCACGAAAAACCAGCCCTACAGAAAACTGGAAGTTCAGGAAAGGACTTCTGGTTTGCTTGTAGGGCCGGTTTTAGCCCAGAGGGCAAAAAATGGGGTCAAAAGAAGGCCGAAGTCAGCTGGCCAGAGCGTGCATGTTGCACTGGTCTGCTGACAGGGCAACGCCTTGCGTGCCCTGACAAATAGCTCCATGTGCTACCCGTGGCACACGTGCCATAGGTTCGCCATCACGGTATTAGTATGTTTGCATTTCTAAACACACACACACAGCTCTCAGGATATAATGGTATATAAATCTAGAGCATTTCCTAATTTTCTAATCAATACGATGCATTTCATTTGCTTCTCTTACTCTTTCATCAACCTATTCTTATGGTATACTAAATTATTTACTCAGAATTGATTTTATAGTTATTATTCAACCATAAGGAACACACACATACACAAACATATACAAGCACAGAGTCTGTAGTTTTCTTTAAATATTGTGCAAATGGCATTCAGTGTGGTCACAAAAGCATTTTCACAATATTTCTATCCCTTTGTACACATCTGAACACATCTGAATCAGAGTAGATACTGAATCAGACAAGAGATTATGGTTTTCAGGTTTATATTTCAGTTACCATGCATTATCCTTCTGCATACTCAGAATTGGAGGTTTACTAATATATCAAATTGGGAAGCTTGATTACATATTTCCCATGGACAAATAAAATGGTATGGATATGTGACCTCAAAAGGTTTTGCAAAGTAGGAGGTTGTTTTGTTTATTTATATATCAAACTTCCTAACCTCATACAGGGAGGTTAAAAAAATAAACCCCAAAAGAAGAATTTAAGGACAAGATTGCTTTATGAATCTTTGTCTGTCAGTCCGTCCATCCATCCATCCATCCATCCATCCATCCATCCATCCATCCTCCCTCCCTCCCTCTCTCTCTCTCTCTCTCATTATCATCTATTTTTTATCATTTATCATCTATCGGTTGGCATCCTTCAGTCTCAAAAGACCTTGGTATCATGCTCTGGAAAGAGGTCCTAAAGTAGCATCTAGTGTGGCTAAAAAGGCCAATTTGGGAGTGACAATCCCTTCTACACTGAGGGCGGATACATTCTGTCCCCTGCCTACCCCTCAGTTTTCACTGGTTCCGGGACTGCCTCTTTGCCTCAGTCTGCTGAACAAGTGTTTCTTCGAATTGGAGAAGGCCATGCTGCATTTTTAGTCTCCAAGCTGAATGATCAGAGGTCAAAGTTTCCCAGCTGTTAAGGTCCATTCCCAAGGCCTTTAAATCCCTCTTGCAGATATCCTTGTATCGCAGCTGTGGTCTTCCACTGGGGCGCTTTCCCTGAACTGATTCTTCATACAGGAGATCTTTCAGAATCCGACCATCGGCCATTCTCATGACATGTCCAAGCCAGAGTAGACAACGCTGTGTATAAATGCTAGACATTCCAGCACATTCCAAGACTGCGCTATTTGGAACTTTGTCATGCCAGGTGATGCCAAGAATACATCAGAGACTGTGCATATGAAAGGTGTTCAACTTTCTCTCCTGCCGTATCAGTCTATCAGCCATCTGTATAACATCTATATATCATGTACCTTATTTTCAAAGTATAAGACGCACCTTCACCCCCCCCCCCATGAGGGTGAAAATTTGGGTGCATCTTATATACTTAATGTAGCCCCACCCACCATCCTCCACTCTTTGGCCTCCCAGCAATTTACCTGCTTGCAGCAAACGGGGAAATTGGGCCTTGTGGAGGCTGCAATAGGCTATAGCAATCCCTGTAGCCTGAAACTGTTGATCGGGAGGCCCTACTTAAACTGAAAGTGAAACTTGCTGTTCGCTCCAAGAGGCGAACTTCTGGGAGGCAGAAGCAGATTTTTTTCTTGTGCCAATCAGGCTGTTTGCTGCAAGAAGGTAAGTCAATAACTATAAATGCCTATAGAATGTTCAAATGATTAGACTTATTTTTTTAAAGACTGCTTTATTATTGTTCTAGACAGAAGCTTTTTAAAATAAATGCTTAATCTGAAGAGGCCCAGTGCTATTGTATCTTCTTTTAAATATCAGAGAATAACTATACTTCCAGAAACCACACCAATTTTAACAGCATCTGTACAAGTATAGTCTGAAATGTAACACTACAAACAGTGTATATTGTCTGTACAGTTTGCTGTTTGATGCAAGGAGGCAAATTGCTGGGAGGCAGAAGCAGATTTCCCCCCCTTGTTTTTCTCCCCAAAAGCTGGATGCGTCTTATACTTCGGAGCATCTTATACTCTGAAAAATACGGTATATAGAGTATACTGATTGATTGGCTATGTATCATCAAGTTAATGGCAACTCTTAGTAGCCGTATAGATTTTTTCCAGGAGTTTTTATGTATATAATATACTGTATATTTCTTTTCTGTTTGTTATCAGCTAAATGAATGATCTCAGATTTTAATAATCAATTATGAAAGAATGTATACTTACTTTCCCAGTGCAAAGCATTCCATCCTAACAGTAGATCCCTTAACAGCTGTAACTGTGAATGGAAAATGGATCTCAATTTTTGGTTCATATTCCCCCATCACTCCTGGAAAACAAAGAAAGATCTTTACAAGTAAAATAGCCATCATTGCCATTTGTAAGTGAGATTGTCTAATAGCTAGAGAAGAATGATATGTTTATGAAGAAAAATGCTCATAATTAGGGATATATCTCCAATGTAATCTAAATAGTTAGGAATTTTTAAAGCCAAAAATTCTTTTAATATTAAAAAAGAGAGAGGGAAAGGGGTCTCTACATGAAGCATGACTTTGCAACACTCTAGGTTCCATGTAAAATAACTCTTATAGCTTCAATTTTTCCTTAACGCATGCCATATACAAACACCTGTTACCAAAGAGCAAAAAATAAACCAATGTTCTTTTGTAAAGAAGAGAACTCTTTAAAGGGAGCTTCATTGGAAACACGTTAGTCTTTATAGTAGTTTATTGTCATGTGGCCCTTTTGATTCATACCAACAAACATGATGCACATTTAACTCATTATCTTCATTGGCCCCATTAGACTGATCACTCACATATAAAAAGAAGAGCTTAAGCACAGCTTATAATGTGAAACTTATTCAGGTGTATTAGAGATGGCCTCTCCACATGTAATGCACACTGTTCATAAAGAGGTCACTTCAGTGGGCTCATGAATGATGGGATATGACACGTTAGCCCCAGCGCCACTATATATCTCATGCCAGGTTTTCAGGGAAAGCTGCCAGACAGTTTCTTACTTACAAAGCTTATAAGTGGAGAGGTAAACAAATATTTAATTTTCTATCTGCCATCGTGCCTGGAAATCGGCTGCATATTGGTTTTTGGGAGGACGTAATTGAGCATCCTGTCAACCTAAGGAGCTGCTGGAAGAATTGGAAAGAGCCTTTCATGGCTAATATGTTTCCCAAATTTAAAAGCTGATCATAGAGGGAAGCACAGGTAGGTATCTTATCTGGCAACTGAGGTTAATCAGCTCTCATCATTGCATGTCAAAGATCTTGTTGTGCAACCATATAAATCTTTTGGCATGTCATTAACAAATAGATTAACATAGCCTTTTCTTCTTCATCAATGACAACCGTCATTTGCAATCAAAGAAACTTAATCAGTGAGTCTAACTGCATTTTCAGTAAGCTATAGGTAGTTATTTCTTTAACACAGACCATAGATCAGACGCAAGATCACGTGACGGCCGTGGCCAGGGGGGCTTTCCACCAGGTACGCCTGGTGCGGCAGTTGCGTTATTGGATCGGGACGCCCTTCGCACAGTCACTCACGCGCTTGTGACATCCCGGCTAGACTACTGTAATGCTCTCTACATGGGGCTCCCCTTGGGGTGCACCCGAAGACTACAGCTGGTCCAGAATGCGGCCGTGCGGGCGATCTTGGGAACGTCTAGGTATTCCCATGTAACACCGCTCCTGCGCGAGCTGCACTGGTTACCTGTGGTCTTTCGGGTGCGCTTCAAGGTGTTGATCACCATCTTTAAAGCGCTCCATGGCACGGGACCAAGCTACCTGGGAGACCGCATCCTACCTCATACATCCCTGCGGCCGATCCGCTCCCACAGAGAGGGACTTCTCCGGGTGCCGTCCACCAGGCAATGCCAGCGGGTGATGCCCAGGGGAAGGGCATTCTCTGTGGTGGGCCCAACCCTCTGGAACGACCTACCCCCCGACCTCAGAACAACCACGGACCTCCGCACCTTCCGCCAGAAATTAAAGACACTCCTGTTCCATCAGGCCGGTTTGGCCTAAGTTAGTTACCTAGCCTTCAGTCTGTATCATAAATTGTTTTAATTGGGTTTTAAATGAATTATGTTTTAACTTTTTAATTTTAGCACAGGGATAACTTATTTAATTTGATTTTAATTATTTATATTTTATATTGTGTGTTTTAACTTCCTGTGCACCGCCCCAGGTCCCTTCAGGGAGAGGGTGTGGTTATATAAATTCGACAATAAATAAATAAATAAATAAATAAAATAAGTTTGACTTCTCTTGCAGGACGCTGAGTTTGGAAGCAATTCTTACAAAGGCCAACACCTTAAAGATTTGTAACTAATTGTTCATGACTTCCTTCCAATACCCAAACAAAGCAATTTGTAGACTTTGCTCATAAGGTCCTTAAAAGTGTTTATTCCGATATGAAATAGTTCACAAGGAGAAGGGCACACATGGAGTGATAAAAGAAAAAATGTGTGTGTGTGAGTGAATCTAAAAGCTAAAATGACTAATACAGATGTAGACAACTCAGTATCTCAAACAAGGAACGACCAACTCAAACAAATAATCCAACAGTAAACCACAGCTTAATTAAGGAACCACCAAGAACACTTCTACCTCCACTAACCCTGACAAGGTAAACCATATGTAAATAAACATAAAGCAAACCCATTACTTTCTGTCACTGATGTTGTTACCTAGTTGGGTGATTAAATGTCTGAAAGAAAGCAGCCACATTCAGAGAGTACCAAGGACCCACAGTGGTTATTGAAGATGGATTGCTGCACCTCACTGCGGGGAGGCGGAACCGGACATTCCTATATGGTTCCGCCCCAGGCTCCTGATGGACCCGATAAGGTTCCAGAGGGAGCTTGGGCCAATTCCTGTGGACTTGCCCCGCAACTCGACTGAGGACCTAGTGGCTGCATGGTTAAGTGCGGCCACGGGGGCCTTGGACCGAGTTGCGCCCTTGCGGCCTCTCTTGCGGCGACGAACCACCTGGGCTCCTTGGTTTACCGAGGGGCTTAGGGAGATGAAGCGCCACAAGAGACGCCTAGAGAGCAGATGGAGATCTTCTCACTCCGAAGCCGACCGAACACTAGTGAGAGACCATATTAGGACTTACTTAGTGGCGATAAAAGTGGCCAAACGTGAGTATTGTGCCACTCTTATTGCATCCGCAGATAACCGCCCTGCCGCCCTGTTTGGGGTGACCCGCTCCCTCCTTCAACAGAGGCCGCGGGAAGCCCCTTTACAGGGTCGAGCAGAGGAATTTGGGATTTATCTGCAGGAGAAAATCACTCGGATTCGGAACGAGCTACCCTCCATCGACAGTGGTCCAGTCGAGCAGGCCGAGGCTGTTCTTGTGACACCATCCTGGGAGGAGTTTGATTTTGTTACCACCGAGGATATGGACAAGTTGTCAAAGAGACTTAGGGCTACCACATGTTTATTGGACCCGTGTCCCTCCTGGCTTGTACTGGCATCCTGGGAGACGACACGAGGCTGGCTCCAGGGCATTGTCAACACATCTTTGAGTGAGGGGTCCTTGCCTGCCATCCTGAAAGAGGCGGTGGTGAGGCCCCTCCTCGAGAAGCCGTCCCTGGATCCAGCATTATTAGAGAACTATCGTCCCGTCTCCAACCTCCACTTTTTAGTGAAGGTTGTTGAGAGTGTGGTGGCTCAACAGTTTCCGCGACACTTGGAGGAAGTTGATTATCTAGACCCGCGCCAGTCCGGCTTCCGACCCGGGCACAGCACCGAGACGGCATTGGTCGCGTTGGTTGATGATCTCTGGAGGGCGCGGGATAGAGGATATTCCTCAGCGGCTTTTGATACCATCGACCATGGTATCCTATTGCACCGACTGGGGAGGTTGGGGTTGGGAGGCACCGTTCTGCGGTGGTTCTCATCCTACCTCTCTGGTCGGTCGCAATATGTATTGGCAGGGGGGCAGAGGTCGGCCTTGAGGTCCCTCATATGTGGGGTTCCTCAGGGGTCGGTCCTCTCGCCCTTACTGTTCAACACATATATGAAGCCGCTGGGTGAGATCATCCGTGGTTTTGGGGTGGGATATCATCTGTACGCTGATGATACTCAGTTGTACATATCCACCCCAGACCACCCCAACAATGCCGTCGAGGTTATGTCCCGGTGTTTGGAGGCCGTACGGATCTGGATGGGTGGTAACAAACTCAAGCTCAACCCGTCCAAGACTGAGTGGCTGTGGCTTCCGGCGCCCCGGTTCAGCCAGATTATTCCAACTCTGGCCATTGGGGGCGAAACACCGGCCCCCGTGGAGAGGGCGCGCAATTTGGGTGTCCTCCTGGATTCCCGGCTGTCTATGGAAGATCATGTGGCAGCCGTGGCCAGGGGGGCATTCCATCAGGTACGCCTGATGCGCCAATTGCGCCCCTTACTGGACCGGGGTGCCTTACGCACAGTCACTCAAGCACTCGTCACCTCTCGACTTGACTACTATAATGCTCTCTACATGGGGCTCCCCTTGAGGTGCACCCGAAAGCTGCAGCTAGTCCAGAACGCAGCCGCGCGGGTGATTACGGGAGCGCCTAGACACTCCCACATAACACCTATCCTGCGCGAGCTGCACTGGCTCCCTGTGGTCTTTCGGGTGCGCTTCAAGGTTTTAACGACCATCTTTAAAGCGCTCCATGGCTCGGGGCCTAGTTATATGCGAGACCGCCTCCTGCCCCATACATCCCTCAGACCGATACGCTCCCACAGAGAGGGCCTCCTCAGGGTGCCGTCGGCTGGACAATGCCGACTGGCGACACCCAGGGGAAGAGCCTTCTCTGTGGCGGGCCCTTCCCTTTGGAACGACCTACCCCCTGAACTCCGCACCATCTCTGACCTCCGCCTCTTCCGCAAGTGTCTGAAGACACACCTATTCCATCTAGCCGGCCTAGCATAATCCCCATTACTGACTCTTAGGTAGTTTTAAATTTGGGTTTTTTAAATTCGGTTTTTAGCGCAGGGTCTATTAGAATACGTTTTTTAAAATTTTATATGTTTTATATGTGTTTTAACATCCCTGTGCGCCGCCCTGGGTCCGTTTGGAGAAGGGCGGGGTATAAATTTAATAAAATAAATAAATAAAAAATAAATAATTCAGTCCAGAAAAAGGATTGTTAGCATTGTTACAGACTTGTTAGTTCGTGAATGGTCCATAATCCATGAAGCATTGAAGGGTAAAGTTCTGGGGATAATGGCTGAAGTGAAAGAGGATTAGTCTGATCCCTTAGCTACCCATCATAACAGAAACTTTTACTTGCCAAAAGATCAAAAGTTAGATCAAGATCAGTGGAATGAACCAGAGAACGAATAAATCTTGTCATAAACATTCATAAAGGGACACGGTGGCTTAGTGGCTAAGATGCTGAGCTTGTTGATCAGAAGGTTGGCAGTTCAGCCGTTTGAATCCCTAGCTCTGTGTAACACAGTGAGCTCCCGTTACTTGTCCCAGCTTCTGCCAACCTAGTAATTCAAAAGCATGTAAAAATGCAAGTAGAAAAATAGGGGCCACCTTTGGTGGGAAGGTGACAGTGTTCCGTGTACCTTTGGCATTGAGTCATGCCAGCCACATGGAGACCTCTTCGGACAGCGCTAGCTCTTCAGCTTAAAAACAGAGATGAGCACCGCTCCTTAGAGTCGGGAACAGCTAGCATGCTTCTGCGTGGAACATTTGCATTTACCTTTAATATCCATAAGCCATCATTAACTTAAGTATAAGGAAGAATTGGCAGGTGTAGAATGAGAATAGTTAACGTATAATACAATTAAATGTCTAATTATATTTGCACTCAGATAGCTGCTTAATGTTGATCGGAGTGAAAACTGGAGTTCAGAAAAAATGTTCTGAATTCTACTTGTGAAACACCACCTTATCTACAGGGAAAGGGAAACTAGATATACAAAGCAATTAGAGGCTGTAAATTGTACTTGAAAAGCTTGAGGCTGAAAAAAGAAAATTGTTACTATTGTATAATTATCAGCCGTTTGTAGGGGGGAAAATAAGGAAAAACTCTGGCCCGCTACTCTGTGTTTCCTTTTTCTTTCAGAACATTTGAACTCTTAAAGGTAGATTTAAGATTTTCCTTTATGAATTGACTATCTGATAACCTGGCAGTGCCTGGGGATTTATTTATCCTAATCCTGTATTAGACAGGAAAAGCCCTGGTTTTGGTTGAAAATGTCCAGACCAAACGTAATTTCGAATGTTGGATTTTCCCACTTACCAGAGGGAGCCCGCTTGTGGAGTACTGTGAAGCCATTACCATGGCAACTCCACTGTGCTGTACAGTAGAAGTCATTTTACAGCAGTACAGTAGAATTCATTTTAAGACACAACAAGCTGTATCTTTACAGAACACACACCCCGAGGGGTGTTAGGGGTGTCTTAACCTCACAGCATTTGTTTCCAGACAGTAAGTCATCTGTGTAGCAAGTTCGGTTGGGATTGCTCGAAGCATTCCAGAGTTATGCTGGGAAGGTGACAGCGTTCCGCGTACCCAAGTGCCATCTTGCATGATCAAAGACAGTATCTGTGTCCAACTGGGGCATTTTTTGTATCTGCATTTATTGTATCTTGCCACCTTCCCTGCAGGCACTTTCCATCTATGTTATAGTGGAAGGCAAATTCCATCTTCCTAAAACTATTATTTTGGAATGCACCTGTTGGAAGGATAGAGAACAGGCCTTGATGTTCCGGTTGTCACCCTTCCAGATATTTCAAGAGCACTAAGATACCCTTCCCGGCAGCATCCTTTTCCTTACAAGATTAAACGTTTCCACTCCCTAGAATTTATCTTCCTAGGACTGAGTTTCAAGTCCTCTGATCACCCTCATTCTCCTCCTTCGAACCTGTTTCAGTTCTTTGAATCTTTGTTATAATATTGGTGCCCAGGGCTTCCCTGTAGTAGTCCCGGACCTAGAGGTGCACATAGTAAGCATTATTAGTTAGGTGGATGTAACTCACTTGATTGTTTACAATCTGTTCACTATTACCATATTTTTCGGAGCATAAAACGCATCTTTTTCCCTCAAAAAGGAGGCTGAAAATCTGGGTGTGTCTTATACACTGAATACAGCATTTTTTTGCCTCCTGAAACCCCGCCCCCTTTGAAAAATGGCCATGCATAGCTTGTAGGAGGCTTTTGGAGAGCTCCTAGGGGCTGGGGAGGGCAGAAATGAGCAAAAAATGGGCCGGATTCTGCTCAATTTGCCCCCCCCAGCCCCCAGGAGCACTCTATAAGCTTCTTAATGCTCTTTTTTTTGACAAAAATGGGGTGTTTGTTGCTCATTTTTGCCCCCCCCTCCCAGGAACACTCTACAAGCCTCCTAAAGGCTATTCATGCCTTTTTTTCTTTGAAAAAATAAAAACGGGCCCATTTTCACAAAAAACCGTGCTGTTTTTAGCAGGTTTGCAGAATGCAAAAACCTTTTTTTAAATTTGCCTCTTCAAAACCTTGGTGTTTCTTATACTCCAAAAAATACGGTACTTGGACTTTTGCATCACCTGTAGTGTGCTATCACAGTGTTTCATCCCTGTAGGGAGAGTTATTGCTACATGCTGCCAGGTAGCCTCAATCGCTAACAGGCGCACTCTAAAAATAATGGGGAAATGCAGAATTAAACTTTGCAACCCAAGAGGTCTATCAGTTGGAATTTATTATTGTGGGAGGGGAGGTGTTTAAACCTCTGCTGGGAAGCAAAACAATGCAGCCCATGAAATTGATTGCATGATGATATCATAATATCTTGCATGCGGCGCAAACTAATGAGCACTGCCATGTGGCTGCTGGGACTATGGAGGCACTATGGCAAGAGTCTGAAAATGTCTTTCAGGGAAGGACATTTGGTAGGAAAACTTAAACTTGACATATATTGTAGCATGAAATCTTCGTAATGGTTTAAAAGAGGAGGAACCATTAAAGCAGGAAATAGATCATAATTCTGAGGGACACCAGAACAACATGGATTAGAAACTCGGTTATAGGGTCTAAACTCTCTGCAAATCTATCCCTCTGTATAGACCCCCAAACTCCTACCCTCAAAACTACGCTATAGAGCACTGCACACCAGTGGTGGGTTTCAAAATGTTTTAGAACCTCTTCTGTAGGTGTGGCCTGCTTTGTGGGAGTGGTTTGCCGGCCATGTGACGGGATGGGAGTGGCTTGCGAGCCATGTGACTGGGCGGGCATGGCCAACTTGTAAAATGTGGTGAAACTCACTTAACAATGCTCTTGCTTAGCAACCAAAATGTTGGCTCAGGAACTCTAGCATTGAAGTGTGCAAATCTTAAAGCTGTCATGTTACAAGACCCTTGCACCCCTAACCCTTTAGGGGAAAAAATCCCAGGGGTGTTCAAACTTGACAGCTTTAAGACTTGTGGACTTCAACTGCCAGAATTCCTCCTCTCGCTCTTCATCTTGATGATGGGCGGACGGGCGGGGGGAAGGGAGCTGGAACCGGTTATAAACAGCACTGTAGATTTGTGGAACCTCTTCTATAGAAGAGCTTAGGAACCCACTCCTGCTGCACACCAAGCCAACTAGACCCAAGAACAGTTTTTTTCCTGAATGTCATCACTCTGCTAAACAAATAATTCCCTCACCACTGTCAGACTATTCACTAAGGCTGCATTACTATTACTATTAGTCTTCTCATCATTCCTATCACCCATCTCCTCCCACTTATGACTGCAGGACAGTAACTTTGTTGCTTGTATCCTTACTATTTATATTGATATTTATTGTCTCCTGATTGCTTATTTGTACCCTATGACTATCACTAAGCGTTGTACCTTAGGATTCTTGATGAATGTGTCTTTAGAATAGCTTCTGCATCTCTTGGTCAGAAAAGGGTTTGAAAAAAACCTAAAGAGCCCAGTTCACTAAAAATAAAACTTTTTGCTTAATATTCTGCAATAAAAATATGAGCATTATATTATGCTAATGAAATCCTCATCCGAATGATTAAAGGTACTCAGAATTGGAGTGTCTTATTCTGAATTGGAATAAGAAAGTGAACTAAAGGAGAAAAGGCATATAAGAAAGAGACATGTATTTCAAATTCACTGCTCTCACATATATACATTCTTGATGAATGTATTCTATTTTATTTTTCTTTATGTATACTGAGAGCATATGCACCAAAGACAAATTCCTTGTGTGTCCAATCACACACAATAAAGAATTCTATTCTATTCTTCGAACAGATACTAAAACTGAATCACTCTTTGCTCCCATCACATGACGTTTTTTCTCTCTTGGAAAAATATTTTTGTTTCATTGTTTGACATTCAACAAAAGTGGATTGAAGAAGAAGACAAGCTACTCAACCACTTTGGCAAAGCCTTTTGGCTAATATCCACAAACTTGTAGTCAACATCCGCAGCTTCTGAAATTTTCCAATATGGGGAATCAAAAGCTAGCAGCGTAAGAGTATTTGCTGATGATCTCTTTCTTACTGGGGAAGGGTATTCTGAAGCTGAAACAATAAGGGGCTTGTTATTAGCAATAGCTAACGCTGCCACCTAAAGTTAAGCCAGCTAATAAAATAAATTTGACTTTAAGTTTGAGCTAAAGTACTTTCTGCTTGAAACGAAGACAACTGGAACAGTTCTCTGGAACAGCTTGCCTCCAGAAGTTGTGAATGCCCCAACCCTGGAAGTCTTTAAAAAGATGTTAGATAGCCATTTGTCTGAAATGGTATAGGGTTCCTGCCCACGCAGGGGGTTGGACTAGAAGACCTACAAGGTCCCTTCCAACTCTGCTATTGTATTGTATTAACTGGTGGAGAACCAAGCAGAGCTAAAGAGGAGAACAAACAGGGAACTTAGCTTGTTTTCTCTTCTGAAAACGATTAACAGGATAAAAGATGTAAAGGACTGATTGTGCTATCTATCTATCTATCTATCTATCTATCTATCTATCTATCTATCTATCTATCTATCTATCTATCTATCTATCTATCTATCTATCTATCAGTGTCGCCTGGGTATTTATTTATTGGGGGGGGATGTCCACACCAAATGTAATTTCTAATGTTAGATTTCCCCCCTTACCAGAGGGAGCCCCCTTGTGGAGTATTGTGAAGCCGTTACCATGGCAACTCCACTGTGCTGTATAGTAGAAGCCAGTATGGCAGTAAGGCACAACAGGCTGTATCTTAACAGAACACATACCCTGAGGGGTGTTAGGAGTGTCTTACCACCATAGTATTTTTCTCCAGAGAGTAAGTCATATGTGCACCAAGTTTGGTTGAAATTGCTTGAGGTGTTCCAGAGTTATGCTGGAACACACACACACACATGCACACACACGCATATAGATACTGCATCTATTGACTGAAGACTGGAAAACCATGGAAAAGCTTGGAAACATCATGGAAAGATATATCTTTCTGCATATCCTTGGGAAATGTTGACCGAAGACCATACAAAACAACCTTTCAATGCCTTTATTGCTTAGTTTGAAAGAAATCGTTTATTGGCTACATTCCAGAATGGGGAAAACAATCTCATAAAAATATATGAACTTGAAAAGTGCACTTTATGATCAAACAGCAAATGTTGTAAGCTCAAACCACATTTGTATTTCCTTATCCTTTGCAAATTTTCTGGGTTTTTTTTTGCCCCCCAGTAAAGGCACTTTAACTGCTTCCAGTTTGGTAATAGGGATTTCCAAAAAGTCTTCCAAAATGTTCTTGGAACTGCTTGCAAACACTTATTAAATAATTCCTCCGAGTGTCGAACTCATTGTAAAAGGCTGTTAATGAAATGATGCATGATCCATTTTTTTTCCCTGATGAAACTTTTTATCTCTTCAGATGGAATTTAAAATTGTTTTTTTTTAGGTCTGCACAAAAAAGAAATTGAATCGTGAGAAAGGACTGATTGTCAAGGACATCTGCACAAATGAGGTATTCATTTTATTCAGAATCCATTCAAGGATTTCTTGATGTTTTTATTTAATTTGGTTCATATCAAGAAGATAAGTTTCCCTTTGCGGCACAGCTCTGAGGAAATAAAAGATTAATATAAAGGCAAGCGAATGTCTATACTTGTAGGATTTGACATAAAACTATAATGTAATTCAGTCAATGAAGATAAATATATAGATATGTTGTCTCATCAGCATTCTTGTCATAAAATACCAAGGCCTAACCGCATTGACTACAACAGAAAAGTAATTCCAGAAAGAATGTTGTCATCCGTGACAATTCAAACTCACAGAAGAAAGGATTATGATAATTGGATGTTTCTAAATTTAGGTCTCTTCATTTTTGTGAAAAGACTGTTTGATAAATATTCTGTTTGCAAACATTGACACGATTGCCTTAAAAGAACTTTGCTTTATGTTTGTTTGACAGATAGCCCTGTCTCATGTCTGTATTCTTTTCCCAGCTTGTTTTTCCCTCCATTATTCCTCTTGTTCTATGGAAGACTTTCTTCTTGTTGTGCTTCTTGTTCTTGTTCTTGTTCTTGTTCCTCCTCCCCCTCCCCCTCCTCCTCCTCCTCCTCCTCCTCTTCTCCTTCTCCTTCTCCTTCTCCTTCTAGTCCTCCTTTCTTCTCCTCCTCTCTCCTCCTCCTCCTCTTTCTTCTTCTTCTTCTTCTTCTTCTTCTTCTTCTTCTTCTTCTTCTTCTTCTTCTTCTTCTTCTTCTTCTTCTTCTTCTTCTTCTTCTTCTTCTTCTTTTGCTTCTTTTCCTTCTCCTCCTTTCTTCTCCTCCTCCTCCTCACCTCCTCCTCCTTCCTCCTCCTCCTCCTCCTCTTCTCCTCCTCCCCCTCCCCTCCTCCTCCTCCTCCTCCTCTTTCCTTATTACTTCTTTTTCTCCTTCTCCTCCTTCTTCCCCTTCCCCTTCCCCTTGCCCTTCTGCCATATCCATCATCGGATGTTGGCGATCATGTTGGCAATCCCATTTTTGTCAAAAAAAGTGCTGCCGAGCTTTGTCCAAACCAGTCCTTTAGGTTTTGAAGCCATGACATTAATACAATTGAGTGAGTCTGGGGATATTTCACGAGAAGAGTCCTCCACTCCTCTGCTCGCGAAAGAATACCTTATGCCACTAGGCTTGAAATTTTGGGCTTAGACAACTTAGACCTACTCCACCTTCGGTCTGACCTAAGCGTAGTACATAAAATTATCTACTACAATGTTCTACCTGTCAATGACTACTTCAGCTTCAACCACAACACTACATGAGCACACAATAAATACAAACTTAAAGTAAACTGCTCCAAACCCGATTGCAGAAAATATGACTTCAGCAACAGTGGTCAATGCCTGGAATGTGTTACCTGATTCAGTGGTTTCTTCCCCAAATCCCCACAACTTTAACCTTAGACCAGGGATGTCCAAACTTGGGAACTTTAAGACTTGTGGACTTCAACTCCCAGAATTCCCCAGCCAGCTATGCTGGCTAGGGAATTCTGGGAGTTGAAGTCCACAAGTCTTAAAGTTCCCAAGTTTGGACATCCCTGCCTTAGACTGTCTACCGTGGACCTCACCCCATTCCTAAGAGGTTTGTAAGGGGCGTGCATAAGCACACCAGCGTGCCTACCGTCCCTGTCCTAACAACCCCATGTATTCATAATCTTGTATGTACTTCTATCTATCTTATACACACTTGACAAAAACAAATAAATAAAATGAATAAATGATGTTCTTCTTCTTCCTGGACATTGTTTGCCTTCAATTTTTCCCTGGAGGATTAAGTGAAGCAGACCATATTTTTCTGTGTGTTGCATCACATGTCCAAAATACTCTAACTTTTGCTTTTTAATGCCTTTGATGATTTCCCTTGGCTTTCTCAGGTTGCTTATCATCTCATTTGTGATTTTGACAACTGAGTTTATACGCAATAGCCATCTGTATATCCACATTTCAAATGCTTCTAGTTTCTTCAAGTGGTTTTCTGTCAGAGATCAGCTCTCTACTCCGTAGAGCAGGATAGAAAAGATGTAACATCAGTCTTAGGCTTATGTTGTGACTGATTGAAGCCTTTACTAACATTCAATTCTTAGATGCTATTGGCTAGGCTAGCTGGAATGATAGAAACTACCATGCCAATGAAAACTGGGATAAAACATTGGGAATTGCAGCTATATCTTTTCCTTGGCTCTGTGGACTCATCTTATTTCCGTCTTTTGAAAGAAAAGTTTTAAAAAAAATAACTCAGAGAATTCCTCTTTATATATTTCAGACTTTGCAGTAGTCTTCACCTCTGGAAGGCAAAAATCCAAAGTTAACTTTTGTTAACTTGACAACTGTCAACTACAGATTGACAGACTGAAAACAAAGTTAATAAGAAAAAAAATACTAAAGTTGCAATTTTGAAGTTACAGTTTTCTATATGTTTATGGACGATATAAAGAGGTGTTTTCTATAGAGTAAAATGCATTTACTGTACAGTACAATGCCAAAAAGAAACTAGACCAGAATTTGAGATGGTTCCACCTGCATCCAAAGGAAGATTAGTTGGCAAACATGCCTCCTGCTACAGCAATGGGTTGAATTAGAAGAATTCCAAGGTCCCTTCCAACTCTCGTTATTCTGCATTCTTTAACGTTCTGTATATTGCTTTCTTATCTTGCCAGCTACAGTAGGTTGATAGTTCTTAGTAAAACCAATTATTGATGGGCATTGTATATATGTGTACCTATAAATCTATTATTAATGGGCATTGTATATATGTGTACGAGTGGCAGGGTGGCCTACAGGTGGCGCTCTCTCCTCATGATCAGGAGGCTGTGAGTTCGATCCTAGGTAGCGACAGATATTTCTCTCTCTAGGTGCAAAGAGAAAATATCTACTGTGAGCTCTGCATAGGTGTCAGGAAGGGCATTCGGCAGTAAATGTTCAGCTTCATTCAAAGCACCCTGATTCCACCCTGGTGCAAGGGATTACAGGGTCATTAAAAGAAAAAAAATGTATGCGTGTGTGTATGTGTGTGTGTGTGCATACATACATATACACATATACTGTACACACACACACACACACACACACACACACACATATACTTGTGTCACAACACCCTGTTAAGCCCCAATTAAGGGAGGAAGCATACTGCTCTCCTTTTCTGCCTTTTGGCTCATCACCAGAGACCATCTAGACAGAAAGCTATGAGTTCTGTTGTGTATTTTTTTTTTATATATGTGTTACGTTTTTGAGCTGATCAATAAATAGCTTTCTGTCTAGATGGTCTCTGGTGATGAGCCGAAAAGGAGAGCAGTATGCATCCTCCCTTAATTGGGGCTTAACAGGGTGTTGTGACACAAGTATATACTTATCCTCCTGTCTCAGCTGATCAGGATAAGAACCTGGTGGCCTATTGGCTAAGGCTCCTGCCGAGCACGTAATACAGCCCCGTTTCATATCCCAGTAAGGGTATGGCTAGCTGATGAGAGCTAAAAAGCTTGAAATAGGTCTATACTAGTCTCCCTGACTTATTCATTGATCAGCTCAAAAACGTAACACACACACACACACACACACACACACACACACACACATATTTGTAGATTTTCATGGGTGTAGGTATGCTGGTCTTGTTGTATTCGGGTCTTTTCCTGTGTAAGATTGAGATTGTTTTGGCAACGTTTCGGCGAGGTCTCCCAATGAAATTGATTTTGAAGGAACCAAATTAATCTCCAAAACTGAACAACTTATCAAGGGAATAACCAGGGAAGCCATCGAAATAAAGAAACACCCCCACAACATGAATAAACGTGATGATACCTCCCGCCTACCAGGCATCTGGAAACCAGCACTGGCCAACAGACGAGCCCTACCCACCACCCAGGTCGTTACAATACCAAAGAACAACGAACACACAGATAGCACCAATAGGCACCAATCTACCAATCATAATACAACTACACAGCCAATCAAACCACTCACAGCAACAAAACCAGCACTCCACCACTCCCACCAAGATTTATAGAAAGATGGCAGCTCCGAAGCCACAGACGCCAGGGAAATGACCCGAATACAACAAAACCAGCATGTGTGTGTGTGTGTGTGTGTGTACACAGACACACACACACACAGTATAAAGGTTAACAAACACATACACATATACTTTCTTTCCACTGCTCTGAGCATTATAGACTTATAGACCTCTCCAGAGAACTAGCTTTGGTATAATGTATCTAGATAGGATCACTTGAACTTAGTTATTGGTGCCTCATAGGAATAAGCGGATATCATACGTTTTGTTTGTGGTTTGTTGGTATTGTATAATAAAGTCTCTCTTGTCACAAAAGGAATAAGAACTTTAGATTTCTGATCTGTGGCCTGTACCATTCCTGCAAAAGGATATGTCGAAATGGCATTCACCCCGGGGAATGAAACTAAAAATACCATTAACAAATCCAGATGAATTATCATGCTATTTTAGCTGCCTGAGCTAGAAAGCGAGTTTTGTTTCCCAGTAGAATTTTGGACATGTTTTATAACAGGGTCTCTTCAAGTTACGGATTGATGAAATTTATTCTTTCTTTGATATCAGTTGAAGGAACTGAGACAATCTTGGAGGGCGGGAAAAGCTTTTCTTTAGACAAACCGGAGATCCTTTTGCATTTAAATGCAGTGTTTTAATGAGATCTATTGCTGTCCCAGTGTTAGGCGAATAAAAACAATAGAAAAAAATTGCATAATCAGAACAGTGGACTATTAATATTAGGAATATGCTTTCTAAGGTCTTCTGGCCTTGCAATATTAAGTACGATTTTATTATGAAATGTAACTTTAATAAAAAGAAGGATTAGAGGAGACATGATAGCAGTGTTCCCATATCTCAGGGGCTGCCACAAAGAAGAGGGAGTCAAGCTATTCTCCAAGGCACCTGAGGGCAGAACAAGAAGCAATGGGTGGAAACTAACCAAGGAGAGAAGCAACTTAGAACTGAGGATAAATTTCCTGACAGTTAGAACAATTAATCATTGGAACAACTTGCCTCCAGAAGTTGTGAATGCTCCAACACTGGAAGTTTTTAAGTAGATGTTGGATAACCATTTGTCTGAAGTGGTGTAGGGTTTCCTGCCTAAGCAGGGGGTTGGACTAGAAGACCTCCAAGTTCCCTTCCAACTCTGTTATTGTATTCTAAGGTTTGGTAAACCTTCTTCTCAAAAAAGCTTGATAGATATTTTTTTTATAATGCTGAAATAATAAAGTTTTTTTTTAATTCCCAGATACTGGTGATACTAAATTTAAGAGAAGAGTTGTCAGATCAAGAATTCCCTTGTCATCTCATGTCAAAGAGAGCCTATGAAACAAATCAAGTTATATGGCAATGAAGCTTGAGTAGCCCCTTATGGACATTCATCAATGAACAACAGGATATTTTGGTAAATATTTTTTTCATTTAAATATTGCATTTTGGTGTAATTTACACCTAAGGTTAAGCACATGTCCTGCCTTAAGGGAGGAGTAATACTGTGCGACATTCATATTTTCTACCTATTTAGAACATAGAATCAAAGACTGCAAGGTACTTCGGTGGTCTTCTAGTCCAAACCCCTGGCCAGTGCAGAGACTTTAAACCAGGGGTGTCCAAACTTGGGAACTTTAAGGCTTGTGGACTTCAACTTCCAGAATTCCCCAGCCAGCAGAGCTGGCTGGGGAATTCTGGGAGTTGAAGTCCACAAGCCTTAAAGTTCCCAAGTTTGGACGCCCCTGCTTTAAACCATCTAGGTCAAACAATTTCCAGTTTATGTTTGAAAACCTCCAGCGATGGAACATCCACCACTCCAGGACCGCCAGCTGTGGGATTCACTTATCTTCCCTAGCAGTTCGCAAATGTGAGCGTGTGCAGTGTCTGCACATGTGCACCACCTTCTGTGCATGCGCAGAAGGTTGCACATTATGTCGGGGCAGTTGCCTTTTAGTCTAGTTGTGTTGTGGCCCACCAGCAGCCAGCAGAACTGGCAGCAGAGTCGGACAGTGAGGAGGTTGGGGAGGAACATGGGCCAGTCCTGGAGTCTGGGGAAGGCTCTGATGAGGGCTCTGGGTCGGAGGCAGAGAGGGGGCCAGGGCCATCTGGTAATTATGTGCTGCCTCTGGAACCTCCAGAGTTTGACATCAGCGAGGCAGAAGAACAGTGTGAGTCTGTTCCCATGGTGCACATCCGCAGGGTTTCCAGAAGGCAAGAACAATTAAGACCAAAAGGGCAACTCAAGAGTAAGGCTTGGAGATGATTGGCCCCTCCCATAAGACATAAAAGAGGAGAAAAATGTACATGATCCTTTGCAGGAAGCAACTTTGTTCATTCTGGTCAGTTCAAACTCTGAGAAGCTCCGTTTGATTCTGTGCTCCGTTTGGCCTTGCAAAAAAGTAATCGGCAATTAGATCTCTGGCAGTGTTTGGAGAGAGATAAAGGTGGGTGCTTATCAGCATTACCCCAAAAGACTGCGGGGGACTTCTGTGGGACTCTTCACAGACTGTTTGTGAATCATTACGGGCTGTGAATGACCATAATTCACAGCCATTGAAATAAAAGAGGGTTTTGGGGACTAAGCATGTGAGTTATGCTTTATCAGGAAGCCTTGGTCAGAACAAATTGTCCTTTGGGACAACCATGACCCGGCTGATTGAGAATCTACACAGACAACAATCCTTATACTTCTACACAGCTTTCCCAATACATTTTGATTTTGAGAAACAGCCAACTTACCATCCGTTCGAAGTGTTAATGGAGTGGGAGGACTAAGGACCCTGGCATTTGTCACAGTGTTCTTCACGAGGCAGATATAACTCCCAACGTCTGATGGTTGCACCTTGGATATATAGAGGTTGCCTGTTTCCTGGGAGATGAAACGCCTGCTGTCTTCTGCCACAAAGGAGGGGAACGCATTAAATACCCAGCTGTAGATGATCTCTGTAAAATAAAGAGGTGGATACTTTGAATCTCTTTGTGGCAAGACCACTGCACTCAAGACAGCAAATTACATATCTGTATTTTTCGGAGTATAAGACGCACCCTTTTTCCTCAAAAAAGAGGCTGAAAATCTGGGTGCATCTTATACAATGAATACAGTATTTTTTGCCTCCTGAAACCCTGCCTCCTTCACCAAAATGGCTGTGCATAGCTTGTAGAAGGCTTTCAGAGAGCTCCTGGGGGCTGGGGAGGGCAGCAATGAGAAGAAAAATGGGCTGGTATTTTGCTCAATTTTGCCTGCCCCCCCCCACAGCCCCCAGGAGCACTCTATAAGCCTCCTAAAGGTATCCATGCCCTTTTTTTGACAAAAAACGGGCCAACTTTCATGAAAAATGGGCCGTTTTTGGGAGGTTTGCACAGTGCAAAAACATTTTTAAAAAATTTGCCCCTTCAAAACCTTGTTGCGTCTTATACTCCGGTGTATCTTATACTCCAAAAATACGGTACGTTTGAAAAAGGGAATTGCCAGAAATATGAACAAATACTGGGCACCTACTACCACACGTGGTGGACATGTAGCAAGATAAAAGACTACTGGCAAAAGATTCAAATGTGGTTGAAAGAAATGACCGGACAGAAATTGGAATTTAAACCAGAACTATTCCTATTAGGGATTACAAAAGATGGTCAAAGTAAAGGGTTTACATATTTAACATTACATATCACAATAGCAGCGAGAACAGTTTATGCCCAACAATGGAAGTGTGAGAACATACCTCTAGAAAGGGAAATAATAAAGAAAATATTAGACTGTGCAGAATGTGATAGACTAACGCTGGAATTAAAAAAACAAAGGAGAGACAGAATACTATGAGATTTGAAATAGATTTTACCAATGGTTGGATTTGAGGAATTGAAGTCAGAACAGAAAAGAACAAGGATGTATAGATCGGAAGAAGATGTAAGATATGTACTACATTATGTAAATATAACATTGATAAGGGGTTAAATATGTGTATATAATTAGTAATGTATGCGGAAAACCTAAGATATTTGTGTTATACTTTAGTATGGCAGAGATAACATCAGGATGGGTGCACAATTTCCAACTTTTTCTTTTAACAATAAAGATTTTTTTTTTAAAAAGGGAACATATCTAACTTCAGTACTTTTCTCCATGGACCAAGGCAGATATTCAGTGATTATGAGACAGCTTTTTTTTTTTTTAAAAAGACATTGGTTTATTTATCATTATTATTTTTAATGAATTTGGAAAACATGCTTGCTTAGCTATGGGTAAATATTTTCAGCACATGTAAATATAAAGAATTTTCACGCCAAATAAGGTTTCCAATAGATTCCAATGTTCTACAATCTGACTAACTCCTAGTGTGAGGAATTAAAACTCAATGATTTAAGATTAGTTGTGGAGAAATTTATTACTAATCACTGAGCTATGCTGAACAGGAAGCAATAAAATATGCCAAACCCTTAAGAGGGAATTAGTATTAACATTGCATGGACTTTTGCTGAACAGCACTTGGAAATATATTATACCGTATGTTAAATGCCATATGAAACCACCGTATTTAATTTTACTTCCCAGAGATGACAGAAAAGCAAAATGCACCTCATATTTCCAGAACTTAAAGAAGAACTGAGCAATGTACAGTTCTCTGTCCCTCCTGAGATTATGTTATAAAGCTTGAGTGGTGCAATTTTTCTCATCCTTATTAATTCAGAAATAAATTATGGTTAGGGTTAGGGTTGGGCTTGGGCTAAGGGTTGGGGTAAAGGTTGGGGTTAGGGTTGGGGCTAGGGTTAGGGTTGGGATAAGGGTTGGGGTAAAGGTTGGGGTTAGAGTTAGGGTTAGGGTTGGGATAAGGGTTGGGGTAAAGGTTGGGGTTAGAGTTAGGGTTAGGGTTGGGATAAGGGTTGGGGTAAAGGTTGGGGTAAAGGTTGGGGTTAGAGTTACGGTTTGGGTTGGGATAAGGGTTGGGGTAAAGGTTGGGGTTAGAGTTAGGGTTGGGATAAGGGTTAGGGTAAAGGTTGGGGTTAGAGTTAGGGTTAGGGTTGGGATAAGGGTTGGGGTAAAGGTTGGGGTTAGAGTTAGGGTTAGGGTTGGGATAAGGGTTGCGGTAAAGGTTGGGGTTATGGTTGGGGCTAGGGTTAGGGTTGGGTTGGGATAAGGGTTGGGGTAAAGGTTGGGGTTAGAGTTAGGGTTAGGGTTGGGATAAGGGTTGGGGTAAAGGTTGGGGTTAGAGTTAGGGTTAGGGTTGGGATAAGGGTTGGGGTAAAGGTTGGGGTTAGAGTTAGGGTTAGGGTTGGGATAAGGGTTGGGGTAAAGGTTGGGGTTAGAGTTAGGGTTAGGGTTGGGATAAGGGTTGGGGTAAAGGTTGGGGTTAGGGTTGGGGCTAGGGTTAGGGTTGGGTTGGGTTGGGGTTGGGGTAAGGGTTAGGGTCAGGTCGGGTTGGGGTTAGGGGTTAGGGGTTAGGGTTATGGTTAGCAGTTGGGGTTAGGGTTATGATTAGGGGTTAAGGTTGTGGATGGGATTGTGGTTGGGTTGGGTTATGGTTGGGGTTAGGGTTTAGGTTTCAGCTTTCCCATCCTTATTTATTCAGAACTATTAAGGCTGGGAATAAAAATGTGAGTCCTCTAAGAGGTAATTCCTTTGATTTGATTTTGATTTTATTGGACTTCTATACTGCGCCACTCTCCCAAAAAAGGGACTCCGGGCGGTGCTTTATTGTTACTACCACCACTTCCCCCCCCCCTTCTTTAAAGAGGTTTACCTCTTCATTTATAACTTTTTAAACCCTCCCAAAAATTAGACACAAGCAGCTTCTGAATTTTTTTCTCCTATCACTGTGGCTACCTGCAGCCAGGGGTGGGTTCCTGCCAGTTCTAACTGCTTCTATAGAAGAGGTTCCACAAATCTACAGTGCCGTTTAGAACCGGTTCTAGCTCCCTCCCCCCGCCCGTCCGCACATCATCAAGATGAAGAGCGAGAGGAAGAATTCTGGGAGTTGAAGTCCACAAGTCTTAAAGCTGTCAAGTTTGAACACCCCATGATGATAAGGGTTCATTCGGTTAATTCAGCTTTCTGACTATGCACAATAACCATAGGTGGTATTCAGCCAGTTCGGACCAGTTCGTCCGAACTGGTAGCAGAAATTGCAAGGGGACCCCCCCCCCCCACCCCATCTCCATGCTGTCCTATTTAGGCATGTTTTTGAGGCCGGGCACATGGGCGGAAGGCTGGGCACATGCACAGAGCAAGCGGGTGCATGAAGCAAGTGTGTGTATGTGTGTGTGTGGTGAACAGGTGGTAACAAAATGTGAAACCACCACTGACACTGCTAAGTTTGCTCAATGTACTGGGCCAAAATAGGTTGGCTAGCGATCAAAGTGTCATGTGAACAAAAACATAACTCATAAAAGCAGGGGAAAGTAAAGCTGTTCTTTGGAATAAGTAGCCTAAGCAGTATTTCCCAACCTCAGCAAGTTTAAGATGGCCGACTTCAACTCCCAGAATTCCCCAGCCTTGCTGAGGTTGGGAAACACTGGAAAGGATGTCTAAAAAGACCCTCTCTATCCATAGGCCACCATAACAAGTCTCAGTGATAGCAAGATGAGGACAAACACCTCATACAATCATACAAATATTGCAACTTATATTTATGTAGTGAGTAGTAACTTACGTAGTAAGATGATCAGAAGCTTTTGTGGATCCATGGGGTTTGATTCTCTCTCTTTCTCTTTGTGTACAGCATCTATGTGTGTGTCAGTGTGTTTATCAGCACAGTAAAGCAGCTTTTAATTTTAACTTTACTTTCTGACGAACACCAAGCTGGGATTTATTTACAGCTAGATAAAATAAATTCCTCTCAAGCAAGTTCCCATCTCTCTCAATTCTACCTAAACTAGAAGTTTGACTCTGGCTAAGCAATTTTGTACAATTACCTATTGTACATGTATGCAACTTGGAGAGTTGAGTAAATATAAAGGAGAGCTATTGATCGATTAATTATGTGCCATCAAATCCTTGTTGTCTCTCACAGATAGATCT
This sequence comes from Rhabdophis nuchalis, assembly GCA_039707465.1. Lineage (NCBI taxonomy): Eukaryota > Metazoa > Chordata > Lepidosauria > Squamata > Natricidae > Rhabdophis > Rhabdophis nuchalis. Next base: position 52,021,247 of record CM077649.1, read on the forward strand.
ATGTCTCATTGTCCTAGCTAGGTGACCTTCTGTCTCTGGCATTTTCTTCCCACATCTTATTTCATTCTCTTTCTTCAACATTCCCCTCAAAGTCATCTGGGAGAGCTAGAATTGTTTTTTGTCTTCCTCTCCAATTTCTCTCCCCCCCCTCAACATTTTTCTTTGTAAATATTACTCGTGGTCTTCCCCAGCGTTTTCCTCATACCCATAAATTCAAGCATCTAACACTGCCTAGCATCCATTTTTACTTGACAGTCATTAATTTATCCTGTTCTATCTCCCAGAAGACTTTAACAGAATAACAGAGATGGAAGGGACCTTGGAGATCTTCTAGTCCAATCCCTGATTAGGCAGCAGATCTGTACCATTTCAGACAAATGGCTGTCCAATGTCTTCTTAAAAACCTCCAGTGTTGGAGTACCCACAGCACTGATGGCAAGCTGTTCCACTGGTTTCTAATTGTCAGGAAATTTCTCCTTAGTTCTAGATTGTGTTCTGACTTAGGCTTCACAAAAATAATGAAGCAGACTCCTTGTCCCTGTTTTATTAAGCTAATGTGAATTCCTCTCATTCACATCCAGCAAAGTCCCAGCAAACAATCTTTCAAGGGTGAATTTGCAACTACAGACCTTATCAGGCTTGGAGAGCTGCCAGGTCGATATCTTCCAGCCTTTTCACCTTTACCTTTTCCAGAAAATACTTGGCAAGGAGTCTCTAAAGAGTCATGAACAAATCTTCACATTAATTAAGCAAACTAATTGTCTCCTGCAAACTCCCCTCCCCTTTCGCTCCTCTTTATTCCCTGTGGGAGGGGCCATTTACCGTTCCACCTGTGCCTTTCCTCCCTTTTCCTCCCCTATTTTACCTTCAGCTTTCTTTATGTTTTTGTATTTTATGCTTGGTTAAAATTAATACACTTTTTGAATCACAGATGATGTCATTGATAACCAGGGATGGGATTCAACCGGTTCTCTGCCCAGTTGCTGGGTGGCCATGGCCATGGTAGGCGTGGCCTATTCGGCCTCCTGTACCATGGTGTGTGTGGGGGGGGGAATGTTCACCCTCCCCAGGCTCCAGAGGTTTTTCTTGAGCCTCCAGGAGAGTGAAAACAGCCTCCCCCAGGCTCCAGAAGCCCTCTGTAGGCCGGAAATGGAGGGGCTTCTGGAACTTTTGGGAGACCCATTTTTCACCCTCCTCAGGATGCACAGGCTTTCCTTAAGCCTCTGGCAGAGTGAAAATGGCCTCCCCTGAGCTCCAGACTCCCTCTGGAGGCCAGAAATGAGCCTGTTTCAGGACTTCTAGAACTTCTGGGAGACCAGTTTTTCATCCTCCCAGAGTCTCCGTACAGGCCCTGCACTTATGTGGCATTCAGAATGGGCCACATGGAGACTCGTGGGAGGGGGTGAGGTGGGGCGAGCCAGTCCTTGCAGCTACCAGTTTGATGAACCAGATGTAAAGTTACCATGCGGTTTGCCTGAACCGGTCCAAACTGGCTGAATCCCACCTCTGTTGATAACTGACAATCATACATTAAGTACTTTCACAATGGATGTCATTTGTCATCACTAGGATCCCCCTCTCCCAAATAGATCCACCCTTCAAGTAAATTAATATTCTCAATACTATTAGCAGCTCTTCAAGATTTGAAGCAGAAATCCTGTTCAGGATTACTATATATTTCACCTAGGTGTAACATGCTGATTCTCTCCATATTCTGCCTGCAATTCCTTACAGCTACACTGGAAAAACAATAAGAAAGGAGAGAACTGATAGAGGCTGCTAAAGACTGTCTTTTTCTACAGCTATCATAAAGGTTTCCAATCCAAGTTCATATTCATATTTTCCATTTCTATTATCTCATCTCCTCCTCCTGATGTTTCCATGTTGCTGAACTTTTAACACCCAATATTAGCTCCCAGGCAGCCTCACTCCAGTTCCCTGACAGACTTGTCACTTCTGACTCTAAATATAGAAATGTCAAGGTTAGTTCTATAATAGAAAAATCCACTGCTACTGTTCAAAAACACAAAATGTTTCGCTTGTCCAGCCTTGGATGGAGACATTAATTATCTGTAATGGCCAGAAAGAATAACCTTGAGGAACAGTGGGTAGAGCTGAAACCAAGACAAGGATCAGACAGGAGAAATCTGAATCGGGGCAGAAATCTAATTTGAAGAAGTGTCTCAGATTTAACCCTTGTTAGTTTTTTTAAACATAAAGACAGGGAAGACTTTTAACATTCTGTCACAACAGCTTTGTGGAGCATAAGCTTATTTCCTTTTCATTTCAAGAAATACCCAGCTACTATATACATATACATATACACACACACACACACACACACACACACACACACACACGGGTGTGTGAATGTGTGTGAGTGTGTACACCAGTATAACTCTGGAATGCCTCGAGCAATTTCAACCAAATTTGATACACAGATCACTTACTCTCTGGAAACAAATACTGTGTGGATAAGACATCCCTAAAATAACTCAGGATCCGTGTTCTGTGAAGCCTGTTGTGCCTTAAAATAGCTTCTACTGTACTGCCGTAAAATGGTTTCTACTAGGCAGCACAGTGGAGTTGCCATGGTAACGGCTTCACAATACTCCACAAGGGGGCTCCCTCTGGTAAGGGGGAAAATCCAACAATAAGAAATTATGTTTGGTCCGGGCATTTCCCCCCTATAAATAAATACCAGGTTATCAACTAGTATATTATATTTTGACAGCTACCTGCTAGATTTCTAATCTCAAAGAGGTGTCAACAAATTAGCACAGAGGTCTTCACCAAAAACCACAAATATAAATGTCAGAAAGGAATCTTTAATGTGCAACTTATCTAGCATTTATGGGAAAAATCCTGACTGGTAGAATTAATTGTTAATTGGCATCCTCATGGGATGCTATGATGGAGCCATAGTACCTCCCAGTTAACCTTGCTATTTACAACTTTGGGGTGTTGAAGTGATTAAGGCACCATAGTCTTTAGCTTTCTTTTGAAGTATAAAGATCTACTGAAATTTAGAAAGTGATTGATCAGCTGCATAAGGTTTCTTTTTTTTTTTTTTTTGAAAAAGTTTTATTGAGTTTTAACAATTTTCTGAAGGGTGGGGTAAGGGTTACAGAAACATGGGCCAAGGACTCTGACGCAAAGGTTCTTAAAATGTTTCTGTAACCCTTACCCCACCCTTCAGAAAATTGTTAAAACTCAAAGCTGCATAAGGTTTCTAATGGAAGGGAGAAGTGTGCATGAATCCCTGTCCATCACCATGCCTCGAACTACAGTATAATAAATGGACAATCTGGAACTGCGCTGGCTGCGGTATGATCTAAGCACAGTACACAAAATCGTCTGTTACAACGTCTTATCTGTCAATGACTTCTTCAGCTTAAACCTCAATAATACACAAGCAAACAATCAATGCAAACTCAAGATAAACTGTTCCAAACTTGATTGCAGAAAATACGACTTCAGTAGCAGAGTGATCAACGCCTGGAATGCTCCACCTGACTCCGTTGTTACAACCTCTAACCCTCACAGCTTCAACCCCAAACTGTCTAATGTGGACCTCACCCCATTCCTAAGAGGTCCGTAAAGGGAGCGTGCATAAGCGCACCAGTGTGCCTACTGTCCCTGTCCTATCGTCCCCATTTATTTGTATTCATTTCTTTCGTTCATGTCCATGTTTATATTTATACCTGCTAACTTGTACATGTTTGACAGACTAATAAATACAAATACAAATTAGGAGCTCAGCTCTTTTTGATGCAAACTGTAGATTACTTTTGTGAAAAAACATTTATTTTTTCTGAGTCCAAGAAACTGCACATCACATTCCAAAATCAGGGCGAAACCTACAGCAGAAGGATTTAACATTTTCTCTTATGCCCCATATATCCATACTCCCCACCTTCTGTGTACAGTAAATGGTATATTTTCACATACAGCTTATTATCAATATTCATTAATCCTCCATGCAAGTCTTTAATGAAAGCAATTTATTTGTTGCGCTGGAATATTCCACGTAGGAGGAGGTGATACCATCTATTTATTACCTAGAAATGAAATTGCTTCCTTTTGAGCTCTTCGTTGTTCTTGATCTATCACATACATACCTGCCCAAATAAAACCACAGACTGTGTCTTTGCCTTTATTCAACTTTAATTACTGCGATAAATCTTTGGGATTTCTTTCTCTCTTGCTACTTTGCACAGAGCTACCAAAGATGAGTTAACGCGGTAGACTCGCGAAAAAAAAGCTGATCCTGCACTTATGAACTGAATGGCTCTGTGACTATCACAGAATGCCTCCTCTCCACATTTGCTATCCTAGTTCAAAGGATAGTAAACATAGAATCCATAAATCTAAGGGGGCACATTTCTTTCAGCTGGAAAGAGATTCAAAACAGGGGAAAAAAACAAAGTACTATCAACTTCATGAGTTTTGGTAACCCTAAGGGTGTAGGATAAATATTTTAACAAGAATGAATGCAAGCCTAGATGGCACATTTGAAAAAGGTTGGTCTCCATAGATAGGTAGCATGGGTTCCAGTACTGACATTTTTTATGTAATGCGGTTGAAAGAGCTGGATATGTTTAGCCTGCAGTGATAAGGTCTAAGGGGACACCGTATAACATTAAGAAGTGTTTTGAAAGTGGAAAAAGCTGCTTTGAAAGCCAAGGAGCATTCATGTGCTAGAGGTATTTAGGCCACGTTTCCCAAATCTGGTTTCTCTGCCTCTCTACAGTAAAGTTTTACCACTTCTCATACAGATACCTCATGAAACTGCACAAATTCTAGAAACCACTGAATGAAAAGTCCACAGCCATAAGTAGCTTTTCATTTGGGGAATAAGATTTGTCTCCTTGTCTCCTCGCCCTCTCAATATGTTCTAGGTGTCCCTTCCTAAATCATTAGGGCAGAGGTTGAGGGGAAAGGATTTGCAGAAGCAAGAGAAATTGCCAGTTGCCCCAGTCTTCTCACAAAAGATGTTCTGATGGATAGAACAGAACAGAATTCTTTATTAGCCAAGGGTGATTGGACACACAAGAAATTTGTCTCTGGTGCACAAGCTCTCAGTGTACATACACAAAACAGAGTGATAGACCTTTTCGGCACCAAGTGAGGAAAAGGTAGTGCGGAAATGTTGCAAGCTGGTCGGGGTCACACTCAGGAAAAGCTGAACTTCCAGGTTGTAGTATGCATGCACGCCCGACAATCAGTTGGCCAGCACGCATGCACACACTGGTTTTCGGCACTGCCATGTGTGCAAATAGATCATGCTCCAGAAGAGCCGCGTTTCTGGTGCACATGGACACCCGATAATCAGCTGGTCGGCGCACATGCACACACCAATTTTTGGCACTGATGCATGCGCAGAAAACTGATCATTGCGCACACATGCATGCCAGAAACTCTGAAGACAAACGGGCAAGGCCACGCATGCCAGATGACATAGCTTTGTGTGCCACTTTAGGCAGGCATACCATAAATTCGCCATCACAGTCATAGACTATAAATAATAAAATACAATCATAAATTGTAAGATACAAACAATAATTGATAAATCATAATATACCAATAGGAAAAGGTAGTAGGTGAGAAAGATGAAAGAAGATGAAAAGGATAATAGCAATATAGCCTACTACATGGGTAGATATTCACAGTGCCACGGGAGTTAGGTGTTTAGCAGAGTGATGCCAAGGGGGAAGAAACTATCTTTGTGTTTGGTTGTTTTGGCATACAATACCCCATAGTGGCATCCTGAGGGGAGAGGTTTAAATAGATTATGTCCTGGATGTGAGGGGTCTGTAGATACCTTCTCAGCTCTCTTCCAGGGCCATTCAGCATATAGGTCCTCAATAGAAGACTGGCTGGTTGCAAATCTGAAGGAATGGAATCCTGCTACCAGTAGTGTTCAAAATGGTGCACCAAGAGCAATGATCTCAACCAAGTGTAAGAATACCACTCTATAAAGCCCTAGTAAGACCACACCTACAGTACTGCATCCAGTTTTGGTCACCACATTATAAAAAGGATGTTGAGACTCTAGAAAGAGTGCAGAGAAGAGCAACCAGGATGATTAGGGGACTGGAGACTAAAACATATGAAGAATGGTTGCACGAACTGGGCATGGCTAGTCTAGTGAAGAGAAGGACCAGGGGAGACACGATAGCAATGTTCCAATATTTGAGGGGCTGCCATGGAGAGGAGGGGATCAAGCTAATTTCCAAAGCATCTGAAGGCCAGACAAGAAATAATGGATGGAAACTGACCAAGGAGAGATTCAACTAGAAATAAGGAAGAACTTTCTGACAGTGAGAACAATCAATCAATGGAACAGCTTGCCTTCATCACTGGACTCTTTCAAGAAGAGATTGGACTGCCATTTGTCAGAAATGGCGTAGGGTCTCCTGCTTGAGCAGGGGGTTGTTCTAGATGACCTATAATGTCCCTTCCAACTCTCTTAATCTGAAAACTGGAATTCTGTGTGGGGAAGGACACTTACAGTTTGCATCAGTGAGGTAGTTTGATTCATTCTGTTGGCTTTGTCCATTATTTAAGTAACAAGTGCAGAAGTCTTTCCCAAGTATGGAAGTGCTGGAGGATGCCAACAATGGATGAGAAAGGAAAAGTGCTTTTGAGTTTGGGCACCTTGCTCACAAATTGAACTGAAAGAATTGCTTCCTCAAAACATCAATGAAGTGAAGCATTCCTTTGAAGCTTTGCATGGGACTAATCTCTCATAGAACAACCCAAATGGTTCTTTCAAGTGTCACCTACATTTGAGCGATTCAGAAGTTCAGTCTAAGGTCAGCTTGCCACCAGTAATATTGATACATGGACAATTAACCTGAGTCTTCTTTCATGGGCATCCATGGAGGCTTCCATGGTTTCATCAAAATGACAAAAAGTCGACACCCTGTATATCCTCTTCTGAGGATGGAGCTACAAAGAATATCGAGAAAATGTACATCGAGTATTATAAACCCTCCAGCGGAAAAATAATACCATGTGCATTTTTTAATATTGCTTTTCCCCCCAATGCCATATAAATGTAAATGTAATGTATTTATATCTATTAATCTAATAAAGTTCTCCACAAACACAAAATATCAAGACGTCCTTCGACACTAACCAAAAAATAGCCAACATCTTAAGAAACCCCAAAGACAAGATCCAGCTAGAAAACCAAGGAGTCTATGAAATACCATGCAAAATTTGCCCAGCCACATACATTGGACAGACTAATAGGAGAATAAATGCACGCATTGCAGAACACAAGAACGCTGTCAAAAAAGAAGAAAAAACTTCCTCCCTTTTCCAACACCTTAAAGCAACAGGACATGAAATTGATTTTGAAGGAACCAAATTACTCTCCAAAACTGAACACTTCAACAAGAGAATAATTAAGGAAGCTATCGAAATAGAGAAACACCCTCACAACATGAATAAACGTGATGATACCTCCCGCCTACCAGACATCTGGAAACTAGCCCTGGCCATTAAATGAGTCCCAGCCACAAAAACTGACAGCAGATCCAGAACAACAGGATACCATCACCAATCACCCTCAACAAACATCAACTCCATCTACCAATCAGGATGTGACAAAACAGCCAACCAATCCGTTTAAAGCAGCAAAGCCAACATTGCACCCCCCCCCTATATTTATAGAAAAATGGGCGCTCCGATCACAATTTGCTCACACAAGCAAGAAGCCAAAGGCACCAGCCTGATGATGATGATGAGTGTGACCTCGTCGAAACGTTGCCAAGATACTTTTAATCTTACACGGGAAAAGACCTGAATAAACCAAGACCTACATAATCTAATAAATGTATCTATTTAGTTATTACTACTTTGTCAAACATGTACAGGATAGCAGATAGAAGTATGAGCATCGACATGGACATGGACAAAGGAAATGAATACAAGTAAACGGGGACAGTAGGACAGGGACGGTAGGCACACTGGTGCAATTACGCACGCCCCCTTTATGGACCAATGGGGAATGGGGTGAGGTCCACGGTAGACAGTTGAAGGTTGAAGATGTGAGGGTTTGAGGATGTAACTACGGAGTCAGGTAGAGTATTCCAGGCTCTATGTATGTTGCCACTGATAATAGCAAAGGATCTCACATGTATAGTAAGCTGGACCTGAGCCACTCTTTGGATGGTGTCCCATCGTTCTGGCCTTCAACAAATGGCTGAATAGGAAAACAAAACTGCCCTCACCAAAGATTATTCTGCAGAGCACACAGAGCAGTTAACCAGAATCAGCAAAAGACCAAATGGCAGCACTCAGATAAATAGACTGTACTTGGATAATATTAACCTTCACACCTTGTGGGGTTGTGCTTGTGTTAGTCTGCTGTATGCTGTCATCCAGCCAGCCAGCTGGGCTAGCTTAATATGTAATAATTCAGTAAGCAAGTTAAATATGCTGTGAGCATGTAAGGTACGAGAACACTGGACATTCAGGTGCCCTTCAACTACAGAACACTTCCAATTATGAAAAGCCGGGCCCTAAAACTTGAGATATTGGGGGGGGGGACTTTTTCTGAGTGGAGAGGTGTGGGAGGCAATTAAAATAATTGGGAACACAGGTAGGAAAGTCAGACAACCCAATTTATCAAAAGTTAATCAGCTGCCTAATGATGCCAATATTTCTGTTTAGCCATGTGTTAGACTAATAAATCATGATCAGCCTCACTCTTATCCAGTTATTATTCACACAGTTCCTTACTGAGCAAAATCTGACTTTCTCACCTGATCTTACATATACATAAAATGCAGCTGAGTCTCTGTTATCCTATATATCATGGGGAGCTACTGGGAAACCAGCAACCTGCTCCCATTTATCTTCCTCTTGTCAAATAATTGTTATTTAGTGATCATGCCTAGCCATCTGTTGTCTTACTTTCAGTCCAGGGCTGCATCCCCTGATTATACACAGCTTCTCTCCAAACTCTGGGCTGCAGCAGCTAATATTTGATGTTCACTTCCTAGGAATTACACTTTCAGCAAAAGAGACGATGCATCACCAATGCTTCCTTTTAATTTACTTGTTTGTTTACACATACCATCCTGAGATACCTTAAATAATCTGCAAATATCCATGTAGTAGGCCATTTGTCTCTTCATGGGCAGCCTGATAATTTTTCACAGCTCTATTCCATTTAATGATACAGTGCGCTAATCAAACAGTCTACAACCAGTCGTACACTCACAAATATGGGATGTCGGTTTGTTATGCATGCAAGGCAAAGGTAGGGTCCCAAGGGTTGATCGCCAGGAATCTTGAGTAGGGAACAGTGTTACTAATACTTGTAAGGTATTGAGGGAAGAAGGAATGACCTTGAGAAACAAGAGGAAGAATTGCTACCAAGAAGATGGTTAGAGACCCATCTTCCTAAAAGGGCCCAGAATCCAGGATAAGAATATAATGTAAGTTTCTTAGAGATTCACATGCAGATAAAAGGTTACTGTTCTGACCTAGGTTTCCCAAGAGCATGAAGCTCCTTGTCTCGACAAAAACACGTTTATTAATTTATTGTGAATTCTGCTCATTCACATCCAGCAAAATCTTTCGAGGTAGGATTTATAGTCACAGACCTTATCTGGTTTGGAGAGCTGACAGGCCAATATCTGCAAAACATGGCAAGGAGTCTCGGAGAGTCACGAACCAATTAAGCAGATTAATTGTCTCCTGAAAACTCCACTTCCCCTTCGCTCCTCTTTTATTTCCTCGGAGGGGGGGGCATTCATTGTCCACCTGTGGCCTTACTCCCAAGTCGACCCCTGTTCTTTAGCTGTTCCTTCCATCTCGCAACTCTGCATGTGCACACTGGGAACAGGCTCCAGCTGTTCTTCTGCCTCACTGACATCTGACTCTGAAGGCAGCTGATAACTGGCATACGGCCCTGGCCCCTCTCTGCCTCTGACACAGAGCCCTCCTCAGAGCCTTCCCCAGACCCCAGGACTGGCCCATGTTCCTCCCCAACCTCCTCACTGTCCGAATCTGCTGCCACCTCTGCTGGCTGCTCGCAGGCCACAACAGACACAGAAAGAAATCACATTCAACCTTAATAAGATTATGCTACTACAGTTCTACAATAAGAGAGTACTGACTGTAAGTCTGAACTCTGAAACTTTTTGAAGGGCTGACACAAGATGAAGGAATTCAAAAGGTTCTCAAGACTGAAATTCTCCATTAAGTTCCGCTAGAGCAGGGGTCTGCAAAGTCGGCTCTTTTAAGACTGGTGGGCTTCAACTCCCAGAGTTCCCCAGCCAGCATAGCTGGCTGGAGAATTCTGGGAGTTGAAGTCCACCAGTCTTAAAAGAGCCGACTTTGCAGACCCCTGCGCTAGAGGGTCCATATCAGCAAGACAGTAGGTGGAGCATCAGATATCAGTACAACATGGATATTTATAAGGGATGGGGCTTATATTGCAGAGTGGTGCAGTGGCCTAGAGGTTGAGCTCTTGCCTCACAATCAGGGGGCTCTGAGTTTGATCCTAGGTAGAGGCTGATATTTTTTCTTTCTGGGCACTATGAAAATATATCTGCTGAAAAAAATTCCGCATCGGTGACAGGAAGGGCATTCGGCCAGTAAACACTCAGCTCCATTCAGTTGCCTAGATTCCGCCCTTCAAGGGATTAAATGAAGATGATGATGATGGGGTTTATATTACAACCACCATCTGGCTCATTTTGCCTCTTTGCATGGGTTTTCTACTGAAACTCCCCAATTACAAAAAAAAATGTGCATTCAATCACCTGTGGGATTTACCGAGGCATTGGCTTTAATTGCAATTGCAAATGATAATCAACTTAGCCAGGTAAGATGTTTGTGTTCCCTCCTAGAGTCATCAGAATAATTGGCATGCTTGTTTGCAAGAAAATTCTAAAACTGATGGGATACCTGCCAAAATCCTCATGCAGTGGTGTAAGAACTTTGCTAACCTGGAAAGTGATTAGTTTGCTAATGAGCAGCTTGGAAATTAATATTCACAATGCTTGGAGTTCTTGGAGGGTTTGAAACAGACAAACTACCGGCATTGGAAGATCCATAATTATCATATTGATGAGAGTAATCCATGCTGTCCAAAGGGAAAAATAGGGACAATTGAAATAAGACTCCTACTGAAGAATGGTGTGGGAGCTGTGGGATGATGGAAGTATGCAGTTTTTAACTAGAAAATTCATATAAATTCATAGCAATGCAACTTTCACACCTATTCAGTTGTGCTGTCATCACAGATTCATTTTCTCCAAAGTTGAACTTTCCCCCCATTTTTCCCCCCTAGTTAGAGCTTAATAATCTCCATTTCACTAGACTCGAGTCAGTTATAAAGATACTGTCAGGAATGAGGAATTGGAGTTGGAATTAATAAGATGGTATCTATTATGTTGGAATGTACGTATATTTTAGTGAAGGAAAAGTTCCTTCATATAAATCTCCCTCTAGAGCAGGGGTCCCCAACCCCCGGGCCGTGGACCGGTGCCGGTCCATGGCTTGATAGGAACCGGGCCGCAGGGCCGGAGAGGAAGAGGAGGGAGGAGGGGGCAGCCCCCTGGGCAGAGCATGCACCGGATGCGGGAGAGCGCAGGTGCGGCTGTTCGCGCCGTTGGAGGCCCTAGAGCAGGGGTTCCCAAACTTGGCAACTTTAAGATTTGTGGACTTCAACTCCCGGAATTCTCCGGCCAGCATAGCTGGCTGGAGAATTCCAAGAGTTGAAGCCCACAAGTCTTAAAGTTGTCAAGTTTGGGAACCCCTGCCCTAGAGGGCCGAGTGAGCCGACTCCCTCCCCACGTGCGCATGCGCAGGCACAGCTTTTCACGTCGTTGGAGGCCCTAGAGGGCCAAGTGAACTGACTCCCCCCTGCGTGCACATGCACCGCCTGTTCCCCTCCCACCCGCTCCTCCTCTACGCCAGCCGTCTGCAGAATTTTCTTTAAAATGAAACCGGTCCCTGGTGTAAAAAAGGTTGGGGACCCCTGCTCTAGAGCAGTGGTGGGTTCCTACCATTTCGGACTGGTTCAGCCAAACCGCTAGTGGTTTGGCAGCCTGAGTTGCTCGAACCGGCAGTGACCCAGGCCTGCCACGCCCCTGAACTGGTTCTCCCCATTTTGGTTTTTATTGAACTATGCATGCTCATGCAGCATGTGGCCATGAGCAGATAGACAGACAGACAGACAGATGAGGTAAAGATTCCCCTCGCACATAAGTGCTAGACATTCCCGACTCTAGGGGGTGATGCTCATCTCTGTTTCAAAGTCGAAGAGCCAGCACTGCCCTAAGATGTTTCCGTGGTCATGTGGCCAGCATGACTAAACGCCGAGCGTGCACGGAACGCTGTTACCTTCCCACCAAAAGTGGTTCCCATTCTCCTACTTGCATTTTTACATACTTTCGAACTGCTAGGTTGGCAGAAGCCGGGACAAGTAATGGGAGTTCACTCTGTTACATGGTGCTAGGGATTTGACCCGCCAAATTGCCAACCTTTCTGATCAACAAGCTCAGCATCTTAGCCACTGAGCCACTGTGTCCCCTTGATATCTATCTATCTATCTATCTATCTATCTATCTATCTATCTATCTATCTATCTATCTATCTATCTATCTATCTATCTATCTATCTATCTATCTATCTATCTATCTATCTATCTATCTATCTATCTATCTATCTATCTATCTATCTATCTATCTATCTATCTAGAGATTGAGACCGTATATTATCCTATTTACTCCATATTGACAGTACTTTTCAGAATTGGTATCACTCACTGATCTTTTTTTTTTTTTTTAAAAATCAGGATTAAACCTGAAAGTTTTTCATGCAAATGCTATCTAGGTATCGGTAAATCAAGGTTTTTTTAAATGTCATTTCTTTTATAAATCCATTAGTTGGCAAATTAAACCACAAAATTTCTCATGTAAGTTATTCTAACATATTTAAAATCTACACAATTTTCACAAATTATGCATTTTATATGCATTTTTTCTCTTTTTATTAGATAACTCAGAGCTCTTTTCTGGGCCGTAGAGTCCAAAGGTCCAAATGTTGGGGTCTTTTTAAATTTGTTTGTATCATTATACATAAATGCCTTTGAGTCCTATACAGATTCTTGTGGAACTTTCAAGCTCTATGTCAGTTCCTGGCTCAGTATGACAAGTCGGTAGACAAGGGAAATGGAAACATTTTCTAAAATATGTGGAATGAAAACTACTCAAAATATATATAGCTCATAAGGCTGGAATGAGGAATCTATTATGGCGCCAGTTATTTTATTTAACCCAAAGAAGAACATTCTATCCATATCCATGTGACACCTTATGCCTCCTTAGAATAATTCTATCATTTATCATTATTATGACAGATGAGCAATGCCCTCAAACTGAGCTCAACATCTGGCGACCATCTGAGTACATCCATGTAGTTCATCATGCATCATTTGCCATTGTCTTCTAGGATATTTTTAACCCTCTAATTTAGTCGAGAATCTTGAAATTCATGGCTAGAAACCCATCCATGCAATAACCAAACTTAATTCTGCTTACTGTTTAACCTAGACAAGGTCAGCTCAAGGATGAGATATATTTAGAATAGAATAGAATAAGAGTTCGAAGGGACCTTAAAGGTCTTCTAGTACAGGGGTCTCCAACCTTTGCAACTTTAAGTCTGAAGGACTTCAGCTGCCAGAATTCTCCAGCCAGCAAAGCTGGCTGGAGAATTCTGGCAGCTGAAGTCCTTCAGACTTAAAGTTGCAAAGTTTGGAGACCCCTGTTCTAGTCCAACCCCCTGCTTAGGCAGGAAACCCTAGACCACTTCAGACAAATGGTTATCCAACAACTTCTTAAAAATTTCCAATGTTGGAGCAAGTTCTGGAGGCAAGTTGTTCCACGGATTAATTGTTCTAACTGTCATGAAATTTCTCCTCAGTTCTAAGTTGCTTCTCTCCTTGATTAGTTTCCACCCATTGCTTCCTGTCCTGCCCTCAGATGCTTTGGAAAATAGTTTGAACCCTCTTCTTTGTGGCAACCCCTGAGATATTGGAAAACTGCTATCCTGTCTCCCCTAGTCCTTCTTTTCATTAAACTAGACATACCCAATTCCTGCAACCGTTCTTCATATGTTTTAGTCTCCAGTCCCCTAATCATCTTTGTTGCTCTTCTCTGCACTCTTTCTAGAGTCTCCACATTTTTTTTACATTGTGGTGACCAAAACTGGATGCACTATTCCAATGTGGCAGTATTCCATTTGTTAATGGTCCACTGAATTTTATTGTCTACAGTAGAAGCATAGAAGAACCAAGAGATGATCTTTGAGAAAATAAACAGTGACTGCTTATAAAGACACTGTGGAACTTTCAAGATTCTGCTACTAACCCTATATTGATAAAGTACAGTTCTAGCATTATTTCTGGTGTTTGTCTCCAGACCTGACGTACCACAAAGGATTGGCATTAATAAAAAATCTAACAGTATTTTCCTTTCCCTTTCCTTCTTAGGCCAAAGAGAGCCATGTAAGACAAAGTTTAGTTTCTTCCCCACATGTTCTTGTTTTTCCTCAGTGCACTTGATGCTTTACTAATTAAACCAGCAGAAAGATAAAATACAAAGTAATAAAAAAGAGATTTAAAAAAGGGCAAATGGAATCATAGTGGAAAGAACTTAAAAAGTGACCAAAATAAAAAAAGAAATTTGACTCCTGACTTTCTTCAATACAAGTACAAATATATAATAAGAATATAGATGAAAATATCTACAGACCCCCCCTCCCCGCATCCAGGACATAAATTGTTTCAACTTCTGCCCTCAAAATGAGCTATAGGGCACTGCACAACAGAACAACTAGACACAAGGACAGTTTTCCCCCCAAATGCCATCACTCTGCTTAACAACTAAGTCCCACAACACTGTCAATAATTTACTAAGACTGTATTTCTATTCTTCTTCTTTTCCTTCCTAATATCTCTCTCTCTCCACTTATAACTATAACCATGTTGCTTGTTTCTTTCAATTTATATTGTTTTATTTATCTCCTAGTACGATTTGATAGCTTATTGTTAACCTTGACTATCACTAAGTGTTGTATCTTTTTATTCTTGATGAATGTATTTTATTCTCCTTATGTACACTGAGAGCCTATGCACCCAAGACAAATTCCTTGTGTGTCCAATCACACTTGGCCAAAAAGAATTCAATTCAATTCAATTCAATTCAATTCAATTCAATTCTATTCTATTCTATTCTATTCTATTCTTATTCTTATTCTTATTCTTACTCTACACTAATATTTTATTCTAAATTCAAACAAAAACATCATATAAACAATATGCAACTTTAAGACTCCAAAACATTCTCTAAATTCATATAGCAAAATAATCACTCATTCTAAGTATAAACCTTAATAATGTTATATAGACACACATACACATGGCACACACATGTACACATTATGCACAATATTTTCCATAATCATAACAAATCCGATTATCAAATACGTTACTCATTCAAGGTCATCTCTATGCTGCTCTATAGGAAACCTGAAGGGAAATTTCACATTGATGCATTATTCCCATTATTAAAGTATATTTTAATACAACTTTTCAACATGTTCCATCTAAGGCTTTGAGACTTAGAAAAACATTTTCTTTGAGTCCTAAACAGATCCCTGTGAATCTTTCAATTTTTATGTCAATTCCTGACACTAGCTCAGTATGACACGTCAGTCGGCAAGGGAAATGGAAACATTTTCTAAAAGATGTTACCCCACGCCGGATTATTCTGAACGATTCCTACGTGCTAAAATAAATATATACGGTACATCAGAAAGCAGAGAATTTTCTTGACCCACTTATGATATAGGGAAAGGGAAAGAAAGAAGTTATGTTACAAAGTACCGAACCTATCTAGGAGCATCTTTATTAGAAGTGCTTTATGTAGTAGGAACTAACAAAAAACCATTAGCTTGCTTCTGGCTAACATTTCTCTTTCACAGGCAGCCTTCTTCTCTTGTGGCATTTTGAGAAAGTTCCCGTAATATCCTCAGTGCAAATGTGCTCAGTGGCCCAGAGAGGTTGTCAACTCCTGACATAAATAAAACATACGTAATAGAGAAGAGCTACAGTACGCCATCTCTTAGGCTTTGAGCATTTGAATCACTCAAAGCTGAACTTGCAATCAGAAGTGGTAGAGATCATTTCAGAGAAAACTAGGGCTGTAACAAGTAAGGGCTTCATAAAAATTATCTAGGCCTTTAGCCACTTTTCCCAGGACTCCTACAGCAGATAAGAAACCTGTTGGTAAATGACTGTGGGTAATTTCTAGTTTTATTTGTTTCCATCAGTCATAGTTGCTCGTGGGATCGAGTGGTGCGGTGGCCTAGAGGTGGAGCTCTAACCTCACAATCACGAGGATGTGAGTTCGATCCTAGGTAGAGGCAGATATTTCTCTCTCTGGGTACAATGAGAATTTATCTGCTGAATAAAACTCCTCATTGGTGACAGGAAGGGCATCTGGCCAGTAAACACCCTGCTAGCTCCATGTGCCCAGACTCTACCCCACAAGGGATTATGGGATTGTTAATGGTGATGATAGTTGCTTGTGGGATGTTTGTGGGAATGTAATGACTCCAGGCTGATTCCTCTTTTATCTCCAACCCCAAGCTCTGTCTGTCCTTCTCCTATGCTGTGGCTTTTGTATAGATAATCCCAAAGGGAGTGGCCTTGGCTATTCTAACCAATATATCCATACCAGAGCAAGCTCGCACACCATTCAGTTCAGCTATCAGAAAATAAAGCCTGATGTTTATTTATCAAAAACCAGCAAACAGAAGCTACAGCTGGCACACAAAGCAGCTGCACAAACAGGCCTTAGGGTGGCCCGTGTAACAAGCCTGTTGCATAAGCTGCACTGTTTGTCAACTTGCTTCTGGGTCCAATTCAAGGCATTGGTTATGACCTTTAATGCCTTTTATGGCATAGGTACCTGAGGAACCATCTCAGCCAGTGGTGGGATTCAAATACAATACAATACAATACAATACAATAGCAGAGTTGGAAGAGACCTTGGAGATGTTCTAGTCCAACACCCTGCCTAGGCAGGAAGCCCTATACCATTTCAGACAAATGGCTATCCAACATCTTCTTAAAGACTTCCAGTGTTGGAGCATTCACAACTTCTGGAGGCAAGTTGTTCCACTGATTAATTGTTCTAACTGTCAGGAAATTTCTCCTCAGTTCTAAGTTGCTTCTCTCCTTGATTAGTTTCCACCCATTGCTTCTTGTTCTATCCTCAGGTACTTTGGATAATAGTTTGACTCCCTCTTCTTTGTGGCAACCCCTGAGATATTGGCACACTGCTATCATGTCTCCCCTTAGTCCTTCCTTTCATTAAGCTAGATAAACTAAATAATTTAACAACTGGTTCACTCAGGGTCAGATTGGCTGTCATGGGAGGTGTGGCCCATCCCCCTCCTCCAGCTCCATCACACATGGGGGACGAGCTTCCCACGAAGAAGATCTATTAGGTGTGTAAGTCCAAGCTGGCAGCCTTGATGGTACGAAAGCTCCATCTAAGTTTTTAATGTATGATTCATGAGAAGTTGAGGCATGAGCTCACGTCTATATAGGATATGATAGAACAGGGGTTCCCAAACTTGGCAACTTTAAGACTTGTGGACTTCAATTCCCAGAATTCTCCAGCCAGCATTCTGGCTGGAGAATTCTGGGAATTGAAGTCCACAAGTCTTAAAGTTGCCAAGTTTGGGAACCCCTGTGATAGGAGGTTATCTGAACAAATTTCAACCGAGCTTCTCTCTCAGGAGTAACATTTAGATAGATCTGAGACAAGGGAGGGATGGCAGAAAGTCCTTGGACGATCTCCTCTCTACTGTCTGCTATTGCTGTTTCCATTCACTGAGCAAAATGGATTGGTTTAACCTTATTTCAAAAATGCTAACTCCGGTTCAGAAGCTTTTACGAGACACAGACTTTAATTATCCTTTTGATAGCTCAGGTATCAAAGCATTTACTGATCCACCATCAAGATCACGGCTGAAAATTATGAGCCCACAGAGTTGCTTTCAATATAACTTTCAGCCAACCTTACCTGGTGAGTGAAGTGGAGGAGAGCATATTAGCACCACACCTTGACCTTCCCTCACGGACACAGCACTTCTCGTTCGTCCGCTGAAATTCCCCAGATCTGTGAACACAAGATTGCAATTTTGATTCGCAAGGAGAACGTTTTCAAGATTAAGTGTCCATGCAGAGTTATTTTCCATTCTCCCTTTTTTCTTATGCTAAAAGAAGAAAAAAAACCATTGCATTTGCTATGCCTCAGAAACATGAACGAGAACAAAACATCCGTTTCTTTTGAATTCAGTGTATTCTGGCTAATTGCAACTAGTAAATAGAGATATTCCATCTGACATTTTTATCATTTCTTAGGGGAGGCAGAAACGTGTCAGCCAAAAGCCATTGGGTGATATGCCGGTTTATAACAGGTATCTAATAGCTCTTTTACAATTTCTCACTTATTGATTTCTTCCCTAATAAAAAGTCATTCTGTGTACAGTTGAAAGAGATGCAAAGGGAGGTGAGGAAGCTTTGCATCTTACCCGTATCCTGGATCTTGAGTGTTATAAAAAAGGATACTCCAATTTAACTAATAAACTACACAAATATCTGCCATCCTGGCTCTGTTGGTCTGTAGAGATTCCCAGTCTCCAG
Source organism: Rhabdophis nuchalis (assembly GCA_039707465.1). Taxonomy (NCBI): domain Eukaryota; kingdom Metazoa; phylum Chordata; class Lepidosauria; order Squamata; family Natricidae; genus Rhabdophis; species Rhabdophis nuchalis. The sequence continues at coordinate 52,039,995 of CM077649.1, forward strand.
GTCATGCTTGGCCCAAAGGTGTTTTTTCAGGAGGCAACTGGGCCTCCTGAAAAACTGGGAATAATTCTTTATTTTTCTTTGAAGACGTTTCGCTTCTCATCCAAGAAGCTTCTTCAACTCTGACAGGATAGTGGGGAATGGAAGGATTTATATTCCTTGCAGACAGCTGGTCATTTGCATCGTTTTAGAGCAACGGTATTAAACTTGCATCGTCATGGCGGCATCATGTAACGTATCATGGCTTTTCCCCCTTTGCTAAACCGGGCGCGGGTGCGTCAGTTTGATACCCCTGTTTTAGATGGTCGTTCTTGGATGGGAAGTGAAATGTCTTCAAAGAAAAAAACAAGAAAGTCCAGTTCAGTGGTGGGATTAATTTTTTTTTTAATACCAGTTCTGTGGGTGTGGCTTGGTGGGCGTGGCATGCCTTGGCAGGCGTGGCTTGGTAGGCGTGGCAGGGGAAGGTTACTGCAAACTCCCTATTTCCTCCTGATCAGTTTGGACTTGGGAGGCAGAGAATAGATGGGGGCGGGGTCAGTCAGAGGTGGTATTTACTGGTTCTCCGAACTACTCAAAATTTCTGCTACCGGTTCTCCAGAACTGGTCAGAACCTGTTGAATACCACCTCTGGTCCAGTTGCCTCCTGAAAAAGTACCTTTAGGATTGGCTCTACTGGGAAATCCTGTTGAGAAGATATTATGATTCATGGCATTCAAATTCGAATATAAAGCTCTGAACCAGTGGTGAAATTCAATTTTTTTACTACCTGTTGTGGGCGTGGCTTGGTGGGTGTGGCAGGGGAAGGATACTGCAAAATTCCCATTCCCACCCCACTCTGGGGCCAGCCAGTGGTGGTATTTGCTGGTTCTCTGAACTACTCAAAATTTCCGTTACTGGTTCTCCAGAACCTGTCAGAACCTGCTGAATTTCACCCCCGATCTGAACATTATTAAAAAATATTTTAAAAGTTTGAATTCTTTAATTCTGTCAAATTCCTGTTGTGGGAAGATCCTGCTTATGATCCCAGCTATGGATATGTCTCACACTCTCGTAAATTAGAGTAGAGGACCTTCTTGGTTATGTTGAGTTGGAGGTAGTGAGCTTACTGCCATAAAATCTACTTTTAAAAGACAGTTGAAACCAGGGCCTGTTTTCTGATCATTTGAAGAGCATACAATAGTTCAGGTTCAAGGTGTTTTTTTAAAAAAAAAAAAGAATAATGTTTTAATTCTCGCATAGACTTAGAACACATTTTTATTGTTTTTTATTGTCTTGTTCTTCTGTCAATGGGGCAATGTTTTACATTTTAATCGAGAAAAAAATTACTATTTTTACAGATTTCTCTTCCTTTCCTTTTTTATGCTAAACAGCACTTTAAAAAAAAAAGAAATATGAAAACAAACAAAAAATCACTCCTTACAAAATAAATGATTTCTGGCTAATTTCAATTGGAAACACACGCAAAGTAGAATAATACATTACATTCATGTAATTTATATGTTTACATAGGATTTAAAATATGCAAATTGTTTCTTATGTTTGTCTCCCATAAAGTCTTTTGAGGCATGTTACTAATTATTTTCTCGACAAAATTGGACTTTTCCCTGTTTCTAAAACTAAGTATAGTACATTCTTGATGTGGTATGTACACACACGCACAAATACAGACACATATAATATACAGCTTAGTCTAAGTAAACATGTTTATTTTTCTCATCCAGGAGTCTGACAGCCCACGGGTAGAAACTGTTCTTCAGCCTGTTTGTGTGGCTGGCTACACTTCTATATCTCCTTTCTGATGGTAGGAGGATAAAGAAGTGCTGACCAGGGTATGAGTCATCCCTGAGGATTTTACTCACTCTTCTAAGGCAGTGAGCCCTAGCGATCTCATCTAGTGGTATCAGGGCAGTGGTGGGATTCAGCCAGTTCGCACCACTTTGGAAGAACCGGTTGTTAACTTGAGCAGTTTGGTGAACTGGTTTTTGGAAGAAATCATTACGGCAGAGAACCGGCTGTTAAATTATTTGAATCCCACCACTCTATCAGGGGGAAGCCCACCATGTTTTGTGCTGTGCTCACCACCCTCTGTAATGTGTTTCTGTCCGTGGCTCTCAAACCGGCATACTGTATTGCGATGCAATAATATTTTTTCTATCTTAGTGTTTTTATTAACTAGGATCAAGGGTGAAATCCAGCAGGTTCTGACAGGTTCTGGAGAACTGGTAGTGGAAATTTTCAGTAGTTTAGTGAACCGGTAGTGGAAATTTTCAGTAGTTCGGGAAAACCAGTAGCGGAAATTTTCAGTAGTTTGGAGAACTGCTAGAGGAAATTTTCAGTAGTTTGGAGAACTGATAGCGGAAATTTTCAGTAGTTTGGAGAACCGGCAAATGCCACCTCTGGCTGGCTGCAGAGTGGGGTGGGAATGGAGATTTTGCAGTGTCATTTCCCTGCTATGCCCACCAAACCACACCCACAGAATTGGTAGTAAAAAAATTTCACCAGTGACTAGGATGCACTCAAATGGATTCTCTTCTTTTGCAAAAGTAAGGGATGGCTCACAATTCAGGGAGAAGCAACAGTTTTGCTTCCAGAATAAGCTAACATCAATAGTTTAAAAAGCAGAGATGAAGGAAAATGAGGTCATGGACACAGTCACTAAAGCAGTACAATTTAATCTACTGCTCATTGAAATATCTGTTTTGTATGAGTTACAGGTCATTGAGAGAGCAACTGGAAATTTGTTCTCCAGGCAGCATTATAGAGACCTTATCTTTCTTTTGCACAAATAATTTGATTCTTGTTACTGCTGTCACTACCACTATTACCACTACTACTTGAGATGGTTCCATTTTGGTTAAATATTTGCTTTTTTTAACCATTTAGTACTGAAAAGAGAATGCAAGCTTAAGTATAGGAATGGAATGTTAAATTACGTCCCAAATAGTAGGAATTTGTTGATATCACAAGAATTTTGAGAATAGCAGACGTCGAATGTGGCAAAGAAGATAGATCCACGTTGCAATTGTATTTGAAGCATATTATGATGCATTTTAAAATTATTCATTTGGGGGGATTTTTTCAAAGAAACGAATATAAATATATTAAAATTGCAGGAAAGTAGAGAGTCTAGCAGCAGCAGTGATATATTTGTAACTAATTTTAGTCACGATTATCTACTGTGTACTCAGCTTGGATGAAAAGAAAGGTGTAACAAACACAATACAATATAAACAATAGGTTTCCATCTCTTTCTATCACCTGCAACTGAAGTATGTATAATGACACACACCCTTTTTGCAACGTTGCCTAATCACTTCATTTGTACCCTACAGTAAAGTTTGTTGTTTGTGTGTTCAGTCTAAACAATATAAAAAGAAACATATTGAAACAAAGCAGGAGGAATCATCACTGACTTCAAAATACTGGGGCAAGGAATTAAATTGGGTAAATTGTAGGGGGGAAAATGTCCTTATTTTGTAATCTATCATCAAAGACAATTCTCTTATCTACAAATAAGCCATCTGTTATCTGTTTTTTTAGCAGCATTTGGAACAGGAGTCTTCTTTGCCCTGACGGTAAGTCTGTTTTCAATCAGCTGGGTCATGTTTGTCCCAAAGGTAATTTTTTTTAACTAGTTAATAAGCTGGTGTTGCCTGGGTATTTATTTATAGGGGGAAAATGTCCAGACCAAATGTAATTTCTAATGTTGGATTTTCCCCCTTACCAGAGGGAGCCCCCTTGTGGAGTACTGTGAAGCTGTTACCATGGCAACTCCACTGCGCTATACAGTAGAAGTTATTTTACAGCAGTACAGTAGAAGCCATTTTAAGACACAACAGGATGTATCTTAATAGAATAGTCTTATCTCCACAGTATTTGTTTCCAGGGAGTAACTCATCTGTGTATCACGTTTGGTTGAAATTCCTCAAGGCGTTCCAGAGTTATGCTGGAACATACACAGGCACAGCCAGATAGATAGATAGATAGATAGATAGATAGATAGATAGATAGATAGATAGATAGATAGATAGATAGATAGATAGATAGATAGATAGATAGATAGATAGGGGCACTTGACCCTCCTTGGTTTTTTCCTTTGAAAATGTTTCACTTCTCATCCAAGAAGCCTGGAGAAACTTGTTGGATGAAAAGCTAAATGATTTCAGAGGAAAAAAAAACAAGAAATTTGCCTATAGGAAAAAAGCACCTTTGGGCATCTTTTTGGAGATCAGCTCTTACACTCAGATGGGGAGCACATTTGGCTTATTCATTTAGTTAATAGATTTAGATCTTCTCTCATACATTCTGTTGTGCAGCCTTCACCCTGTGGAAAAGCAATCCCCAGAGATAAGGATAGTACCACATCTCCTAGGGTTTCAGAAAGTTCTTAAAATCTGATTTTGGCCCTAGGCCTCAGGGTAATGTATTGTTATATTGAAGGCCCCTGTTGTGTTTGATTTGATTGTGTGATTTTTTTTAAAGCTCATTTTAGCCTGGGCTGTCTAGGTAGCTTTAGATTTTATCTATTTTTATGGATTTTTGTTTTGTTTTCTATGCTGCCCTATTTTAAGGGAGTCCTATAATAAAGGAGGCTATTATACATTTAGACAAACAATCATCATCATCATCATCACCACCATCATTATGCTTTTTGTTCAGGAGCTCAAGGTAGAATGTGTAGTGCTACCTCATCCAATTTTCTTCCAAAATAATCTTCTGAGGTAGATTAATCTGAATGGTGCGAAGTCATTCGGGGGGCTTCTGTGGTTGAGGATAAATATGAACTTGGATTTTGAACTTGTCAAGTGCACCACTACAGTAACAGTGATTAGGTTCTATTGGTCAAAATTCAAGAGTTACTCCTAATTCCTTGTTACCTTTTAATCTCCTTACTTCTGTCCTACTATTTTTTGTGCTTGCCCTTGAACCTGTAATTTAGATAGTTATCATCTTACATAAGGAACAATGGCTTCTTACAAAACATTATCCAGTGCAGGCAAGGATTAATAACACCATTCACAGAGGAATAGAGTGACAGGACTTGTACAGAAATATTTTTTCCCCATGATTTGATATTATTAGCCTGGTAGTTTTAGATGCTTATTTTTAGAAGGTGAAATAGGTTAGCAACATAAGAAAGCTGAAGGAAAGAGCTGGAAAATATATTTCTGCAAGAAGAATGAGGTCAGCAACAGTAGGATTCCAAAATGAACTTTTGTGAAGAAAAAAAAATTAAACAGGCTGCGTGTTTTCTTGCTGAAATCATTAGAGAATTTAAGAACAGAAAATTAAATTAACCCCTGACTGGGTTTTTACAGTATATGAAATATGTGAAAGACTTTGTGTGTATGTGTGTGTGTGTGTGTGTGTGAGAGAGAGAGAGAGAGAGAGAGAGAGACAGACAGACAGACAGACAGACAGACAGACAGACAGACAGAGAAGGAAAGAGTGTTTGTGTCTCAATTTTTGTGTGTATGTGAGAGAAAGACAACCTATCTGCCATTCTGAAATTTGGATAATTAAAAGCAAGGAGATCTTAATGTTATATGTAAGATTCAAATATTATCAGACTCGCCAGCATCAATCAATTCTGAACAGGATCTGTACCCAATATGGTGTCTGCCACTACTCATTGTTTAAGTGGGGTCTTGTCTCTACTCCCCTCCTCAGTGTGACTGTGATGCTCCTTGACAAAATATTCACCACATTGTGTCCAAATGTCAATCAAGAGCTCACACCCCAATGTCTGATTTCTTCAACATAGACCTGTCCTTGAATGGCTCGGTGGACTGGACATTGACATTTGAACTACTATAAGTCCATGTACTTGCCATATGCTAAATAAATAAATAAACTGTGACACTTGGCTTTTCAGATGTTTAATAAAGAGATAAACTGTTATTTATAAGCCTTATAAACATCCAATCTAACCCCAAAGCATGTGCAAAATATTACAAGGATTTTTTAAAAAAATATTCAAACCTCCACATGGCTTGATATTTGAATTCATCAGAAGTCGGCACCTGAATATAAGTGCAGTTCTGAACGAGTACTAAATTTGTTGCATTAAAATGCTCACATTACAAAAAAAAAAAGGTGGAAGAATAGAGGCTTTTTTCAGTTCCCAGTGAATGCTAATATGCAGCCATTATTTTTGAAGCACAAGTTTCATTAAGAAATACTTAAGAATAGAGAAATTCATTTCTACCTAAACTATATCTCAAAGAGAGGGAAACATAAGGAGCGATAGAGAGACAGAAAAGGAAACAGCTTTCATTTTGTTTAAGCATAGATACTTATTTAACTAACTAGACTACATGGGGAAATAGATATAGGGACAGCAAATGAGGATTTCCACCCCCCTCTTACTTTTCTCTTGCCATTTGGAGAGAGAGAGAGAGAGAGAGAGAGAGAGAGAGAGAGAGAGATGTCAATTGTAAGCTCCTTGGGGCTGAGAAGAATTGCTGCAAAACTGAGTTTCCTGAAGGGGACCACTGGTCTCCTAAACGAGGGGTCTCCAACCTTTGCAACTTTAAGTCTGAAGGACTTCAGCTCCCAGAATTCTCCAGCCAGCTTTACTGGCTGGAGAAGTCTGGGAGCTGAAGTCCTTCAGACTTAAAGTTGCAAAGGTTGGAGACCCCTGTCCTAAACAACTGAAAAAAGGTTCTAGTAAAAAGAAAAGGCAGCCAAAAGAGCAACATGCAAAGAAAAGCAAATAAAACACCCCTAGGAGCATTAAAGTTTAATTTGTGTGCAGTATTTAATAGACTATTAAATTGGCCACACCCACCTAGTCACATGACTTAGCCATGCCCACCCAGTCACATGACCACCTAGCCATGCCCACCCAGCTGGTCCAGCCCCCCCCCCCCAAACAGTCTGAGGGACAATGAATTGGCCCCCTGTTAAAAAAGTTGGAGGATCCCTGGTCTTGTTAATCAAACCACTCGAATGCAAAGAAATGGGATTTAATTAAACCCCATTCAAGAACAATGAATATATCCAACACTCCTTCCTTCTCCTATTGTTCCCACAACAACACAATGAAGTAAGTTGGGCTGAAAGAGGGTGACTGGCCCAAAGCCACCCAGTCATCTTCCATGCTTGATGTGGGACTAGAACTCACAGTCTCCTGGATTCTAGCTCGGTGCCTTAATCACCAGACCAAACTGGATCTGGACAGATGCAGTTTGAATGGATATCTAGCAGAACTAGAACTCAATCTCCAAGTTAACACTGAAAGGCAAAATTCCTGATGACCCAATCCTGAGGACATCCGCTCCTTCCGCTTGAAATTGAAGACTCATCTTTTCCGCCTGGCCGGCCTAGGGTAGTCTCTCTCTCTATGGGTTTTTAAATGTATATCAATATTTAGTGGGGATTTTTAGTTAATGGGATTTTAGCACAGGAATTAATTTAATCTGTTTTAATTTTGCTATGTATGTTGTATATTTATTGTTTTTATTCTCCCTGTGCACCGCCCCGAGTCCCTGTGGGGAGAGGGAGCGGTCAATAAATTTAGCTATTATTAAAATTTAGCTATTATTATGAGTGGAGACCATCTCACCTGCTTCAGACCAGTGCTGAGGACAGAATATAAAGTTCTGCCTACTTAAGAAGGGTGCAAAAAACTTTTATAGAGATGTATAATAAATACTGTCCAGTAAAGATGTCAAATGCCAATCTTTGACAACATGGGTTAGCTTTTCTGCTTATAATGAGAATTCACAGTTAATTAATCAGGGGTTGGTACAAGTCAGTTTTTGTGGTTGGTTATTTCCTAGTTCCCATTTAAACATAGAAGTGCTGATTGAAGATAACTCTTGAGCCAGCATCTGCAAATGCCTAAACGAGCTATTAAGGAAACTTACTTTGTGATTTTAAGGTCTTGGTACAGGTATTTGTTTTCCTTCGACATTCCTTCATTTCACCTTGGATATCGACTCATAACTTCCATGTTACAATACAATAATACAATAGCAGAGTTGGAAGGGACCTTGTAGGTCTTCTAGTCCAACCCCCTGTGTGGGCAGGAACCTTATACCATTTCAGACAAATGGCTATCTAACATCTTCTTAAAGACTTCCGGGGTTGGGGCATTCACAACTTCTGGAGGCAAGCTGTTCCAGAGGTTAATTGTTCTAACTGTCAGGAAATTTCTCCTTAGTTCTAAGTTGCTTCTCTCCTTGATTAGTTTCCACCCATTGCTTCTTGTCCTGCCCCCAGGTGCCTTGGAGAATAGTTTGACTCTCTCTTCTTTGTGGCACCCTCTGAGATATCGGAACACTGCTATCATGTCTCCCCTGGTCCTTCTCTTCATCAAACTAGACATACCCAGCTCCTGCAACCATTCTTCATATGTTTTAGCCTCCAGTCCCCTAATCATCTTTGTTGCTCTTCTCTGCACTCTTTCCAGAGTCTCCACGTCTTTTCTACATCGTGGTGACCAAAACTGTATGCAGTATTCCAAGTTTTCTCAAAGCATCAAGAACCAATCTTTGGTTAATGGCTATCTATTCCATAGCAATAGGATCTGTTCCACTGTATAGTTTTCTATACTGCTAAATCCTTGCTTCTAGGTATTCCATGTAATAATACATAGCAATAGCACTTAGACTTATATACCGCTTTGCAGTGCTTTACAGCCCTCTCTAAGCAGTTTAGAGTCAGCCTATTGTCCCCAAGAATCTGGGCCCCCATTTTACCCACCTCGGAAGGATGGAAGGCTGAGTCAACTTTGAGCCTGGTGAGATTTCAACTGCCAAATTGCAGGCAGTCAGCAGAAGTAGCCTGCAGTACTGCACTCTAACCACTGTGCCACCTCGGATCTAAAGTCCCATTTGGTGTCAGTGAGTCTTACTCTTGCATTAATCTTTTCTTTAGAAACAACTTATTGTTTCCTCCAAACATTACCAAAAAGCTAGTTTCAAAGTCTTCCAGTGAGCTGACTAGTCATAATTCCATGACTAGCTTTATTAAATGAAATGTACAGTGTCTTTCTCCCAGCTTGGAACTGGACCTGGATTTTTCTCCCAACACCTCAGTGGTGGGTTTCTGCAGGCTCGCACCTACTCGCGAGAGCCGGTTGGTGAAATTTAGAGAACCGGTGAGAGGGGGCTCCATTGGTGTACCTGGAAGTAAATCTGGCCCGCCACTGCCAGTGACCCAACGGGAAGGAAAGGAAAGGAAGGAAGAAAGGAAAGAAGGAAGGAAGGAAGGAAAGAAAGAAAGAAAGAAAGAAAGAATTTATCATCGAAAGAATTGAGTCCAAAATTTTGGTTACTAAGCAAGAGCGTTGTTAAATGAGTTTCACCAGATTTTAAAAGGTGGCCACTCCCACCCTGTCACATGACTGCCAAGCCACGCCCACAAAATAGGCCACACCTACAGAGTAGGTTCTAAAAAATTTGAAACCCACCACTGCAACACCTTCACTACTAGGCCTCCACACTGCTCAAACAGACAGATACCATAAAGGTGGAAAATACAAGAGCTCTAAATCCTGTTTGGCTTTCAGTACTTTTTATACCCTGTGGCTCTCCAGAATATAGTGGTACCTCGGACCACGAACGCCTCTCATCACGTCCAATTCGCTTCACGACCAAAACTTTCCCAAAAAATGTGCCCCGGTTCACGAACACCGTTTCGCTGCACGAACGGAAAAGTTCATAAAAAATGCTCCGCTGCATGAACTCCGCCTCACTTCACGAACTCTGCCTCTCATCACGAACTCCGCCCTCGCATCATGAACGGAAAAGTTCGTAAAAATGCCTGGATTCACGACCTCCGTTTCGCTTCACGAACCGGAGCCGCGGACATTTTAAAAACAAGGTCAGAACGGATTAACTGGATTTACATTGAACCCTATGGGAAACTGTGCCTCGCATCACAACCAAAAAACAAGGTCGGAACGGATTAATCGGATTTACATCGAACCCTATGGGAAATTGTGCCTCGCATCACAACCAAATCGGATCGCGACCAGAGTCATTTCACGAATTAAGTTCGTGATCCGAGGTACCACTGTATTTCCTATGTTAAGCATACCAAATACCATTGATTGGCACATTTTCAGTATGCACTTTTGAAGTTTATGGCCCATTCTTGCCTTTGTCTTTTCCTGACTTCTGCCTCCCACTGACCTAATTTTCTACGCCAAGCTTTCGTGCGATTTCTCCCTTAACATTATTTTGCTAGCTTTAAAAGGTCAGCTTGTTTTCTCTTATCAGTGGATTCACCATTGTGAATTCAGTCTGTAAAGGCCAGATTATAATGCTGTTCTTTTCAACCGCAGATCTCCATCCTTATTTGTAACCGAGTAAACTTGCATCAAGAAATTCAACTCCATGCCTCTTTCTGACTGTGTGACTAAAACTTCGTAAATTGGAATCTAAATCTGGAATTGCACAGTGCATTCTTAGCACTGTACAATGGTCTCTTCAATATTCCGTCTGCACTTTTATTACTGTACTACTGTACTTTAGCTCTACAGTTTGGGATGAACTCTACAGACTCTACCGGCTTTTAGCTGAGGACGCAGATAAATCTCCAAGTGCTTCAACGACCCTCTAAAGCAGTGGTAGTCAACCTGGTCCCTACCGCCCACTAGTGGGCGTTCCAGCTTTCATGGTGGGCGGTAGGGGTTTTGTCCGATACTGAAGCACTTTCCTTTTTTTAATTTAATGGACTTCCCTACTTTATAAATCACCATGACTGTGGAACCGGTGGGTGGTTAGAAAATTTTTACTACTAACAGAGATACAAAAGTGGGCGGTAGGTATATTGGTTTTAAAATTGAATTAGATTTTATTGGGGTTTTAACCGGTTTTAGCACAGGCCAGGTTAATTTAATAAGTTTTTAATATTTATATATTTATTATCGGTATTTTATGTATACGCGTGGTTTTAATTTTTCCTGTGCACCGCCCCGAGTCCCTTTTTGGGAGAGTGGCGCGGTATATAAATTTAATGAAATGAAATGAAATGAAAAAGGTTGACTACTCCTGCTCTAAAAGGATGCTAAGAGTATAAATCCTTCCATTCCCCACCATCCTGTCAGAGCTGAAGAAGCTTTTGGATGAGCAGCGAACAAGAAAGTCCAATTGCCTCCTGAAAAAGCACCTTTGGGGCAACCATGACCTGGATGACTGAGAATCTCTACAGATTTTTAGCTATACAATTTAGGGTGAACCCCCTTTGAATGGTGTGGGAGTAGGAATGGATTTCCAGAAGGGAAAAATTGCAGACTACAGGAACCAGGATCACTACTCAGGTGACCCCGTGGACACAGATAAACCTCCAAGTGCTTCAATGACCCTCTAAAAGGATGCAATTTACCAGCTGTCTGCAATGAATATATTCCCCATTATCCTGTCAGAACTGAAGAAGCTTCTTGGATGACAAGTGAAATGTCTTCAAAGAAAAAACAAACAAGAAAGTCCAGTTGCCTCCTGAAAAAAACACCCTTGGGACAACCATGACCTGGATGACTGAGAATCTCTACAGACTTCCGTCCATGCATGAGGTCAGATTGTCACTATCTTTAGTGGCTCTGAGAGGCTTCTTTGAGGCATCTCCATTTCTTTCCCAGAATGCATTTTTCCTTACCTTTCCCCACTTTTGCCTTTGGAGTGAATATATATATATATATATCTACCTTAATTATTTTCCTTTCATTTGTAAGTTCAAAAGGCTTCCTAGGGTTTTGATTCTTTGTGGACAAAACACCCTCAAGGGTGATTTGTTTCTATTGGTACAATGGGATTTTTCAATAGTTTTAAAGACAGGGTTCTCTCTTGTTATTCCCATTAGGGGTTTCTGCTCATATATTTTGCATATTCTCTGATCTAAAGCCAGACTCTTGGGATGCACCACTGTTTCTTCAGTATATCAAAACAGGGGCAGAAATATATCAGGAAAGCAACCAGACTTCATGTTGCAATTTTACTCCATTACTTTTAAGCAGTCTTCTTAGATTGAGTAATTGGCTCATGTAACCTGAGGTACTTGTTTATGCTTCATTGTTAAAACATGCATTCTAGCAGACGTGTAGTAAACCTTAAGGTCTTCTTATAGTAAGTTTTCTTTAATTTGGGCCAACTGGTCCTTTATGTCTCTCCATTGTTTAATACAGTGGTTCTCAACCTTCCCAATGCTGGGACCCTTTAATGCAGTTCTTCATGTTATGGTGACCCCCAACCATAAAATTGGTGTCTCGGTTCCTAAGACCATAGAAAATATGTGTTTTCCTATGGTCTTAGGTGACCCCTGTGAAAGGGTCATTCGACTCCCAAAGGGGTCCCGACCCACAGGTTGATAACCACTGGTTTAATAGGAACAAACATGTTGCAAACATGTTCTCTGTTTTAAGCTTCTCAAGATCTTTTCCCCTCACCTTCATTTTCAGAACTTGAGAACTTGTCAGAGGCTAAGTGTGTCTAAACATGTCCCTGTGACCAGGGATGGGCTGCTGGCGGTTCACAGGGATTCAGGAAAACATCTAAGTAAGATTCTGTGCAGTTCGGAGAACCCCCAAATCCCAGTCCTGGCTGGCCCTGCCCCACCTCTCCCAGGAGTTTTCACATGGGCCGTTTTGGATGCAGGTAAGCGCAGGGCACATAGGGAGGCTCGGGGAGGGCAAAAAATAGGTCTACCGGAAGTTTGGGACGGTCAGAAATCTAGCCTGTTTCTGGCCTCCAGGGGCCCCCAGAGCCTGAGGAAACAAACCCTGGTTCCTAATTGAGGATTTCTCCCTCTCCCTTTCCCTCTTTCCCACTCTTTCTCTTTCTGCCTGTTGATAGAGAATCATTTTCCCAATACTTAAAAATCAGCGATGTTGCAAACAATCCCTGGTTCCTAATTCTCCCTCTCTCTTTCTGCATGTTGCTAGAAAAACACACATTGTGTATTCATATCTAGCTGTGATGGTGAACCTATGGCACACGGACCCATTTCTGAGGGCACGCGAGGTGTTGCCCTGTCAGCTCCAGCACGCATGCACATGCTGGCCAGCTGATTTTCGGCCTTGATTTTCAGCAGTTTTTTGTCCTATGGAGGCTTCAGGAAAGCCTCATGAAGCCTCCAGAGAGTGAAAAATGGACTTACTGGACTGACCCGAAGTTGGAAAATGGGCCATTTCTGACCTCCTTAGGGCCTCTGGGAGGTGGGCATTTTTGCCCTTCCCAGGCTCCAAGAAAGTTGTGTGTGCATGCGTGGGGCAGCAGGGTGGGGTGCCATGCATGCATGCACAGGGGGCATGGCATGGGGGGATTAAATTATGGGGGTGGGCACCTGAGTGCATGCAATAGGGCGCAAGTCAATGATGGGTTTCAAATTTTTTAGAACCTACTCTGTAGGTGTGGCCTATTTTGTGGGCGTGGCTTGGCAGTCATGTGACAGGGTGGGAGTGGCCACCTTTTAAAATGTGGTGAAACTCATTTAACAACACTCTTGCTTAGCAACCAAAATTTTGGACTCAATTGTGATGATAAATTCTTTCTTTCTTTCTTTCTTTCTTTCTTTCTTTCTTTCTTTCTTTCTTTCTTTCTTTCTTTCTTTCTTTCTTTCTTTCTTTTCTTCCTTCCTTTCCTTTCCTTTCCTTCCCGTTGGGTCACTGGCAGCGGCGGGCCAGATTTACTTCCAGGTCCGCCGGTGGAACCCCCTCTCACCGGTTCTCTAAATTTCACCAACTGGCTCTCGCGAGTAGGTGCGAGCCTACAGAAACCCACCACTGGCGCAAGTGCGTGCTTTTGGCACCCAAGACAAAACAGGTTCGCCATCACTGCTGTATAGGATTTCCAGATAACAGCAGAACAACCTGAAGTGCACTTATGTGTTTTTAGTTACATGCTTGGTCTTTTCACGAATTGGCTTCTGTCTTCAGTTTCTTTCTGCCTCCAAAATATTTGCTTCCCATTCTTCCAAAGAGCCATTATGGCATCTTTACACATTCCAAAGTGTGGCTGTAAAATATGGAAATTTATAGCGTTTCCAGTCTCTACTCCATCTATCATCCTCTTAGAAGGCATCTCTGAGAAAGAGAAGCAATATCCTAAGGAAACTAATGAAACCTCTGTGGCTGGATAATTGCATTCTTGGAGAATACAAGTGTTTGGAAGAGATGCCATAAGCAGCAACAATTCACAAAATTGCTCTCAAAATTGTCCTCACTGAGTGTAAATAAATTATAGATCATTAAGAGCAATAAGATGGAAATCTATTTTGCTGTCGTTAAAACCAATTTGCACGTTTTTTGAAAGTCTCAAGACAGTACGGTTGTTAATTAAAAAATATATTTAAAAAGAATCCAGCAAGGGGAAACATGTCATAACAAAAATTTATGCACTCAGAGACATCTTGCAGCAATTATCACTCTTCTTCTTATTTTTTTTAAAGATAAATATGCTTCTCTAATAGCTGCTAGAGTAGAAACAGATTTGAAGAAAGAGACAAAATAGAAGCGGTGTAAATTGCATAAATACATTAATACTTAGGGGTTTGTAATGTAAATAATTAACTGCTGTATGTGTGGCAGGACAAACAGCTAGGACTGTAGGAAAGAGGGATTTTATATTCCATTCTGCTAGAGGAATAAAAGCATCTCTTAATTTTCTATTTCACTGACCTGCACAGGATCTTCCCCTCTTCTCAATGGTTTCACTAAAATAATTTTATTTCAATGTCAGAAAAAAATTGGGAGGGCTATTAAATTCTCCCTAGTGTACTCCTCCTATAAACAGACACTTAAATTATGAATTATGGATGTCATATAATTGAAAAGTAAGTATTACCTTGTATGAGCAAGCATGTGGAACAGAAAACATGAATTCCAAGCTAAACACTCTTAAAGGATGTAATCTCATTTCCTTTTAAATTCCTAAGGAGCAAAGGGACAATGAAGTTTTCTATTCTATTCTATTCTATTCTATTCTATTCTATTCTATTCTATTCTATTCTGTGTCCTGTATCCCACCCCACCCCATGCCATGCCATGCCATCCCTTCCTAAAAAGGCGTCATGTTTCATTCCAGGCATCGCAAATTAAAGATATGTAATGATATGATATGACAGACTGGTAATTTGGCTCACTGGCCCAACAAACAAATAAACAATGAAAAATAATTGTTTACAAGTCAGGTATGCTAAGAAGAATGGAGTATAAACCTAGCACAGGCTGAAACATGCACGCATGCACACATACACACACACACAGAGGCATAAAAAATCCTCAGTGTTTTGTCTTGGCAATGAGATTCAATGGAGGGTGAATGCAGGGATTCAAAACTTTAGAATGCTATTTCAGAATAGAAGTGACAAAAGATATCTCCTGAACCAGGGGTCCTCAAAATTTTTGAACAGGGGTCACTCTGTTCAATTCATGGTCACTCAGACTGTTGGTGGTGGTGGGGAGGTTGGACTGGCTGGGTGGGCATGGCTAGGTGGTCACGTGACTGGGTGGGTGTGGCCAATTTAATAGTCCATTTTGCCTTTGTCCTCGCTGTACTTGCCCCCCCCCCCCACTCACCCACTGGCCCTGGTTCATATGGCTGTGAAAAACATACTGAAAGGCTGTTTGTAAAGACTTTTGGTCATGGGGGACTTTAACCTGCCGTCGGTAGGCGAAACCTCTGGTGCAGCTCGGGAGTTCATGGCTTCCATGGCAGCCATGGACCTGACCCAGGTAGTTTTGGGCCCTACCCACGAGGGTGGACACACCCTGGATCTCATCTTCGTCTCGGGACAGTGGAGTCGTGATCTGGGAATAGGGGATTTAGTCATCACACCCCTGTCATGGACAGATCACGCTCTCCTTCGGCTCGACTTTCCGATCGCTACACCCCATCGCGGGGAGGCGGAACCGGATATTCCTATATGGTTCCGCCCCAGGCTTCTGATGGACCCGGTAAGGTTCCAAAGGGAGCTTGGGCCAATTCCTGTGGACTTGCCCCGCGACTCGACTGAGGACCTAGTGGCCGCATGGTTAAGTGCGGCCACGGGGGCCTTGGACCGAGTCGCGCCCGAGCGGCCTCTCTTGCGGCGACGATCCACCCGGGCTCCTTGGTTCACCGAGGAGCTTAGGGAGATGAAGCGCCACAAGAGACGCCTAGAGAGCAGATGGAGATCCTCTCGCTCCGAAGCCGACCGAACACTAGTGAGAACCTACATTAGGACTTACCTGGTGGCGATAAGAGTGGCCAAACGTGAGTATTGTGCCACTCTTATTGCATCCGCAGATAACCGCCCTGCCGCCCTGTTTGGGGTGACCCGCTCCCTCCTTCAACAGAGGCCGCGGGAAGCCCCTCTACAGGGTCGAGCAGAGGAATTTGGGATTTATCTGCAGGAGAAAATCACTCGGATTCGGAGCGAGCTGCCCTCCATCGACAGTGGTCCAGCTGAGCGGTCCGAGGTTGCTCTTGAGACACCATCTTGGGAGGAGTTTGATTTTGTTACTACCGAGGATATGGACAAGTTGTCAAAGAGACTTAGGGCTACCACATGTTTATTGGACCCGTGTCCCTCCTGGCTTGTACTGGCATCCTGGGAGACGACACGAGGCTGGCTCCAGGGCATTGTCAACGCATCTTTGAGTGAGGGGTCCTTGCCTGCCGTCTTGAAAGAGGCGGTAGTAAGGCCCCTCCTCAAGAAGCCGTCCCTGGATCCAGCATTACTAGAGAACTATCGTCCCGTCTCCAACCTTCACTTTTTAGTGAAGGTTGTTGAGAGTGTGGTGGCCCAACAGTTTCCGCGACACTTGGAGGAAGTTGATTATCTAGACCCGCGCCAGTCCGGCTTCCGACCCGGGCATAGCACCGAGACGGCATTGGTCGCGTTGGTTGATGATCTCTGGAGGGCGCGGGATAGAGGATATTCCTCTATCCTAGTCCTATTAGACCTCTCAGCGGCTTTTGATACCATCGACCATGGTATCCTATTGCGCCGACTGGGGGGGTTGGGGCTGGGAGGCACCGTTCTACGGTGGTTCTCTTCCTACCTCTCTGGTCGGTCGCAATATGTGTTGGCAGGGGGGCAGAGGTCGGCCTCGAGGCCCCTCGTATGTGGGGTACCTCAAGGGTCGGTCCTCTCGCCCCTACTGTTCAACACATACATGAAGCCGCTGGGCGAGATCATCCGTGGTTTTGGGGTGGGATATCATCTGTACGCTGATGATACTCAGTTGTACATATCCACCCCAGACCACCCCAACGATGCCGTCGAGGTCATGTCCCGGTGTTTGGAGGCCGTATGGATCTGGATGGGTAGTAACAAACTCAGGCTCAACCCGTCCAAGACTGAGTGGCTGTGGCTTCCGGCACCCCGGTTCAGCCAGATTATTCCAACTCTGGCCATTGGGGGCGAAACACCGGCCCCCGTGGAGAGGGCGCGCAATTTGGGTGTCCTCCTGGATTCCCGGCTGTCCATGGAGGACCATGTGGCGGCCGTGGCCAGGGGGGCTTTCCATCAGGTACGCCTGATGCGCCAATTGCGGCCCTTACTGGACCGGGCTGCCCTTCGCACAGTCACTCAGGCCCTCGTGACCTCTCGACTCGACTACTGTAATGCTCTCTACATGGGGCTTCCCTTGAGGTGCACTCGAAAGCTGCAGTTAGTCCAGAATGCAGCCGCGCGGGTGATTACGGGAGCGCCTAGACACTCCCACATAACACCTATCCTGCGCGAGCTGCACTGGCTTCCTGTGGTCTTTCGGGTGCGCTTCAAGGTTCTGACGACCATCTTTAAAGCGCTCCATGGCTCGGGGCCTAGTTATATGCGAGACCGCCTCCTGCCCCATACATCCCTCAGACCAATACGCTCCCACAGAGAGGGCCTCCTCAGGGTGCCGTCGGCCGGACAATGCCGACTGGCGACACCCAGGGGGAGAGCCTTCTCTGTGGCAGGTCCAGCCCTTTGGAACGACTTACCCCCTGAACTTCGCACCATCTCTGACCTCCGCCTCTTCCGCAAGTGTCTTAAGACACATTTGTTCCATCTAGCCGGCCTAGCGTAGCCTCCTATACTGACTTTTAGATAGTTTTTAAATTTGGGGATTTTAATCTGGTTTTAGCACAGGTTCTATTGAATTAGTTTTTTAAATTTTATATGATGTTTTGTATGTATTTTAATTTTCCTGTGCGCCGCCCTGGGTCCGTTTGGAGAAGGGCGGGGTATAAATTGAATAAATATAATATTTTTAAAGCATTTTAAAAAACTTTTAAATAACTACTTTACAAGCTGGCAGTAGAGCTGCTTTTCAAGCCAGCAGCAGCCCCTCCCCTACTCACCCACCGGCCCTGGATCATGTGCATGCACTGGCAAGATCAGCCCTCATTCAGCCAGTCTTTGGTAGCAGCGGTGTGATCAGAAGTGCAGCTCAACCAGTGAAATAACTAACCAGAAGTGCTGCTGGAATTGATGCTCACTGGAAGATAAACCAATGGTGAGGGGCGGGGCTGAATCCCACCACTCCGCTGGCCCGATACTTTGCATTGGCGGACCATATGCGGCCTGTGGGCCATAGTTTGAGGATTGATGCCCTGAACTGGATTGAACAATACAAGCCCCTCCCCCTTTGAGTGTGCATCCCATGCAGATTCAAAAGGGGTGGGGCTTAGATTGTGACTTTCTTTTCATTCTCTTCCCAATGTTGCAATTTTGACCTTGCTACTGGAATTGTGTTAGCAACTCTGGGTTCAGAACCAGTGTTACAACTCTGGTCCCGTAACCAGTGTTAGGGGTAACAAACACCCCCGTTTGAAAATAAATGCGGAATAGTGTAATACACCGGACAGTAAAGAGATACGTTGCTTTAACCACACACAAACTCTAAAACTCTGATAGTAATAAAATAAATAGTCTTTACTTTGTATTTATTTATTTTTATTTATTTTATTAAATTTATACCCCGCCCTTCTCCTTGTTAGGACCCAGAGCGGCGCACAGGCATTATATAAAACCATAAATACAATATACATCTATTAAGAATATATTAAATTAACTCACCCGTGCTAAAACCCGTTATTAAAACCGTAACCAATTATAATTTATTTAAAAAGTCAGAAGCGGGGGGCTATCCTAGGCCGGCTTGTTGGAATAAGTACGTCTTAAGACGTTGGCGGAAGAGGCGGAGGTCCGAGGTAGTGCGTAGGTCGGGGGGTAGGTCGTTCCAGAGGGCCGGGCCCGCCACAGAGAAGGCTCTTCCCCTGGGTGTCGCCAGCCAGCATTGCCCAGCCGACGGCACCCGGAGAAGGCCCGCTCTGTGGGAGCGGACCGGACGAAGGGATGTATGGGGCAGGAGGCGGTCTCGTATATAGCTTGTGCGTTGAGAACCAAACAAACAACGAGTACCGAGACAAAATGTTCATGCCAAAATGCATTGAGTACCAAATTCAATGAGTTTCAAAGCAGTTGATTACCAAGGTATCACTGTACTTGTTAATTTGATCTGGTGGTTATGGCACATGCTAGAATCCAGGAGACTGAGAGTTCTAGTTCCATTTCAGGTATGAAAGCCAACTGGGTGACTTAGGGCAAGCCATTCTCTCTCAGCCTCAGTCGTCTCACAGGACTGTTACTGTAGGGCAGGGATGTCCAAACTTGGGAACTTTAAGACTTGTGGACTTCAACTCCCAGAACTCCCACAAGTCTTAAAGTTCCCAAGTTTGGGCATCCCTGCTGTAGGGAAATAGGAGGAGGAAGGAATATTAGTTATGTGGAGTCTTTGCTCTATTAGCTTAGTTGCTTTCTTGCAGACATTTCATTACCCAACTGGGGAACAAGTTCAGTATTGAAGGAAATGGGGTTTGCTCTCTGTTTATATATTGTGGCTTGCCCTGTCAGTGTTGATGGGAGTGTTGCTTTCTTCTTGGCAATTGCTTGATTAGGCTGTTATTTACTGTTTGATTGCTTGTCTCAGTTGGTGGTTCCTTGATTGGAGCATTGTTTACTGCTTGATTGTTGGTCTGGAATTAATCCTAATATTAATTCCTGCTTATCTGGGTGTTGATTGCTGTCATGGAGGTATTTTGGTCTTTTTTTGTTTCCCTTTTAGCTGTTTGATTGTGTCTTTTGAAAGGTATGTAAATGTTGTTTATTTCTGTGTGCCTGCTGATGCCTGATTTATCAAAGTGCTGGGCTCCAGGAATTCTCTAGCATTTTTTGGGCCAAGTCCAAAACTGTTCAATAGAAAATTGGATACAATTTTTAAAAAATACAATGGTTTTATTTAGATCGAGCGGATTACAAATTCAGTGCAGGGGAAAAAAAGTAAAGTATAGTGAGGACAAGACTGTTCTTGCAAGTAAATCAAAAGTATTCCATTCTAAATAGTTCAGAAAATGAATGCTTTGAGTGCACCAACGGAGAACCAAAGTTTATGGGCCAGACCACAGGTGGCTCTCCTACTACGAGGTTTAAAAAAATCTTTTAGCACAAAATAACAGCTGCTGAGGGTCAGCCAGCTAAGAGACAGACAGTTCCTGGGTAAAGGCAGGAATGTGAAACAGGCGAGGGAGAAAAAACATGAAAAACCCAAAGCAGAACCTGGGATATTGGGGTTAAAGAATGAAAACCTGTTTTGCTGTAAGTGTGACATTCAATGCAATGAAGAACTTCTGAAGAAACTTGTGAAGCAAGGGGACCAGAGTAGAATAAACTGTGATTATTTTTTATCCTTTCACGTTTATCTTTTCACATTTGGCCAATTTAAAATGGAAGCTGGAAAAACAAACAAAAAAACCAAAAACCACCAGCACAAACCATCCTCCCCAGCTGGTAGGTGTTATTGATCGCTTATCATTTAATATAATAATAATAATAATAATATTTTTATTTATAAACCGCGTCCTCTCCCCAAAGGGACTCGGAGCGGTGCACAGGGAGAAATTAAAAATACCGATATAAAATACATAAATAGATAGATAAAATACGAATTAAACCAAATTATCCCTGCGCTAAAATCACCCTATCTTAAAATACACTAAAATCCCCTAAAAACCCTATTAAAAGATGGAAGACTAACCTAGGCCGGCCAAGCAGAAAAAGTGTGTTTTTAATTTTTGACGGAAGGAGCGGAGGTCCGTAGTTGTTCTGATCTCGGGGGGAAGGTCGTTCCAGAGGGCTGGGCCCGCCACAGAGAAGGCCCTTCCCCTGGGCGTTGCCCGCTGGCATAGCCTAGTGGACGGCACCCGGAGAAGTCCCTCTCTGTGGGAGCGAATCGGCCGCAGGGATGTATGAAAATTGTTTACTGAAAATTGTTTTTAAAGTTATCTTGTTCAGCATGTAAGTGAAGAACACATGCAATATTTACTGCAAATTTGATAAACGATGCAAGAGGAGGCTGAAATCAACAGCAACAGAGTCTTACTCCAAAAGTGAAATTTTTGGAATGAAATTTCAAATACTAGCTTTTCTGATTTTTTTACTTTGTTCTTGATCTTTCTTGGAATGCTTTGAACCATTTAGAAACACTTTTGATGGGGAATTTGGTTTCTTGCTACTGTTGAATATAGCAATAGCACTTAGACTTATATGCTGCTTCATAGTGCTTTTACAGCCCCCTCTAAGTGTTTTTACAGAGTCAGCCTATTGCCCCCAACAATCTGTGTCCTCATTTTACCCACCTTGGAAGGATGAAAAGGTGAGTCATCCTTGAGCCTGGTGAGATTCGATCTGCCAAAGTGCAAATAGCAGTCACCCGAAGTAGCCTGTAGTACTGCAGTCTAACCACTGCGCCACCTCGGCTCAATATAAACATATCAACAATATCAACATTGTAAGATAAGCTTTTTTTAAAAAAAAATCTCTATGCCATAGTTTAAATTAAGGATCTTCCCCTGTTTTCATGTAATCATGTCAGAAACATGAATTGCCGACATTTCTTCTTCTTCTGCCATGTCCTCATGACCTTGCTTTCATCTTGACAGAGTAATGTTTTGTCACAGCTCTAACTAAACTTTATTTTAAGTTCTACTGAGCTAGAGGAACAAACTGAACTAGTGTTTTTGACTGAGTGTTTATATTATGCATTTTTATGAAGCTGTTACAAAACTCAGAATTCTACTCAAAGATATGGATTGAGATTTCGTGATGCTTAAGAAACTTTCCAACGATCTCAAGGAGTCCAATTTAAATACGTCAAAAATATAAATTAGTCAATTATTAGAGATGCCAATTTCTCCATAAACAAATCTATGAAACTTTCTGGAATCCAGCTTAATTTCTGTAAAAGCTGATGTGCAACTTTGACACTTGAAGCATTAGTTTATAATAACTGACTTGTAAAGCAGATACTTTATATTCTTTACACTGAGAGTATTTTGGTCTCCTTTACTTTACAAGTCAATTTTACGCTATCCTGGATATCAGGCATCAATTCAGGCTAATTATTAATCCTGTTTTCTGGATTAATCTGAATCTGGGAATTACAAATATAGCCTTTGTTTTAAATACATCAGATTTACTAGAATCCCAAGTCTGGAGGAAAAAGAAAACCTCTTATAATGGATAGAGAATCAAAAGGTTTGTTTTAGTATGTGCTTAGAAATTTGGATTTTGTGATGTACACAATGAATTAAACACAATTTGAAAAATTCAACAAAGATAACATTCAAAAAACAGTTTTGCCACAAGTAATCATTTTGCCACGCCCTGGGTCCTTTTGTAGGAGATAGGTGCGGGATATAAATATAATATAAATATAATAAAATAAAATAAAAATAAAAGAAAAGAGATCTGGATGAAAACAATTATGCGTCCCCATTTTTAAACCAATCAATTACATTTCAACATATCCTTTTTATAATATGAAGATCATACAGATAAAAAGTTAAAATCCTATTAGAAAAGTACAGCAGAAATTATTTCAAACATATTTCTGCTAGCTATTATTAGAGAGCACATTTGTGAAGTTCCCAATACCAAAGCATAAATAAAACAGAAACTATTTCAAACTGAAATGTATGGAGTTTAGTTTTTATATCAAGCAATCAAGATGGCATTAATTTTTCCACATCAAAATAGCATCACTAAATTTAACAGATTCAAAGCTGAAATATTATGTGTGAAGTGGCTGAAGCTGTTTTAACATTAAAAAAAAAACCTATTATATTTTTTTGCTTGGGAAATTTAATATATGGCTGCCTTCATTATGCCACCATTTATATGCCCTGAATGCCAAATAGCTTAAGTGCAGGACTTTATCTAAGCTATTGCAAAATTATTTATAAAAACAACTGCTTGTAGAAATGGGCATTTATTTTATTAAATTCAATTACCCACAGTAAAGGTCTTATTTTCAGTAAACAGCACAAGTCTTATTTGCAAGTGAGAATTAATTGGCATTCAGGTGTTTTCAGGCTGGCAAGGATAATACTACCCACAAGGGTACTGAGAGACTCAGCTTCCATTAGTAGCAGAAAGGTTTGCAACATTAATCCTAATTTAATCAAAACACTTAATCATGTGTAAAACAAAGGCCGAAGATTTAACTCTTTTGATATAATACAGGGCTTAGTATACACGAGTAGTTTATTTTCAAGTCTTTAGTTCTGGAGACAAGTATGGGACTTTGATCTTACAATTGTGACTGCGGTATTAATTCTTCTGCCACCCCTGAGACCACCATATCACAATGGGAGCACAATATCACAGTAACAAATAAAGGGAATTGATTTTAATTTAATGTAATTTAATTTAATATTTAAATTTCTATACTGCCCTTCTCCCTTCCGGGACTCAGGGCGGTGTACAGGCAGCAGTAAAGTCACGAATAAAACATAGAAAACAATTAAAAACCTATTAGATAATGAGATAATACATTAGCTAATGAGTAGCCTGTCTAAAACCTTTTTATTTTATTTTTATTTAATTTTATTTGATGCATTTGTGACTCCAACAGAAGAGAATATATGCAGGTCTGATCGTGTCTGCTTACATTATGCAACTAAGTAAACATCAACCACACTGATTATGTTATGTAGCTGGGCGGCGAAATGTCCGCAAACAATCAACCAAGCTCAGAGAGCATCAAGAATATCCCTTTTTTTTCCTGCATCTAATAATTTTTAGGCAGGGATGTGTTTGAATATGTGTGCCTTTGAGTCAGTGTTGACTCCAGATTAGTGCCTGGATTAGTGCTAATAATATTATTATTGTTAAGTTGAATGGCTCATTCTCCAAAGCTCAATATTTGTTTGTAGCCATTACTCATTTCCTTTTAATGGCCCGTTAATCCAGTGGTGAAATTCAAAATTTTTAACTGCCAGTTTTGTGGGTGTGGCTTGGTGGGCGTGGCAGGGAAAGGATACTGCAAAATCTCCATTCCCACTCCACTCCAAGGGATGGATATTGTAAAATCTCCATTCCCACTCCACTCCAAGGGATGGATATTGCATAATCTCCATTCCCACTCCACTCCAAGGGATGGATATTGTAAAATCTCCATTCCCACTCCACTCCAAGGGATGGATATTGTAAAATCTCCATTCCCACTCCACTCCAAGGGATGGATATTGTAAAATCTCCATTCCCACTCCACTCCAAGGGATGGATATTGTAAAATCTCCATTCCCACTCCACTCCAAGGGATGGATATTGCATAATCTCCATTCCCACTCCACTCCAAGGGATGGATATTGCATAATCTCCATTCCCACTCCACTCCAAGGGATGGATATTGTAAAATCTCCATTCCCACTCCACTCTGGGGCCAGCCAGAGGTGGCATTTGCCAGTTCTCTAAATTACTCAAAATTTCCGCTACCAGTTTCCAGAACTTGCCAGAACCTGCTGAATTTCACCCCTGCCATAATCCCTTTCGGGATGGAGTTTGGGCTATTGAATGGAGCAGAGTGTTTACTGCCCGGATGCCTTTCCTGTCGCCAATGCGGAATTTTATTCAGCAGATAAATTCACATTGTGCCCAGAGAAAAATATCTGCCTCTACTTAGGATCAAACTCACAGCCTCCTGATTGTGAGACAAGAATTCCAGCTCTAGGCCACCGCACCCCTCGTTTGCAGTCTGTAAAGTTTGTAAATGCTGATGTAATAATAAGGAGGAGGAGAACCTTCGTGTCTTGCCAAGTTTTCTTCTACTCCAACCATAAAATGCATTCAAATGGTTTTCCCCTAGGAACAGGTTGGGATGTTGCCAGGAAAGGAGAAAAGGGAATAATCGAAACAACAGCTTCTCCAGCAATGCCAATAATAGAAAGTGAGGCCTCTGTTATAAATTGCATAGATTATTCCCAATTCAGGCACATCCTGGCACAGCACATGTCACAGCTGCAACTCCTGTGTTTTCTCTATTTGTCCTTCCATGAGCTTATGGGAAAATATATTGCTGCTCTGGTGAAGCTTGTAACACATCTTCTCATT
Organism: Rhabdophis nuchalis; assembly: GCA_039707465.1. Classification (NCBI taxonomy): domain Eukaryota; kingdom Metazoa; phylum Chordata; class Lepidosauria; order Squamata; family Natricidae; genus Rhabdophis; species Rhabdophis nuchalis. The sequence continues at coordinate 52,065,360 of CM077649.1, forward strand.
GGCTTTAACTGAAGGATACCATAAAGCACCCACAATGTGGGATACACAAATGCAGTAGCATTCACAATCGGGGGTGTATAACCAGAGCTGAGGCTTGACGTATTATCTCAGAACTCAGTTTGCCTATTAGTTTTCCAGGAATCCAATGCCCGCTTCAAATGCTCAGTCGATACAAATGAAAATTACCTTTCAAAACCTATTTACTAAGAGATGCCAAAGGCTGCCTCTGCTCCACAGAGAGGGGGATACTATTCCCATAGTAAGAGAAGAAGTGTGTCATATTTAAGGAACAGCGTATACTTGGTTCATAGATTTCGAAACAAACCTTATAAGAGCAGGGGTGGGATTGAAAATTTTTAGCAACCGGTTCTCTGCTCAGTTGCTGGGTGGGCGTGGCCATGGGGGCGTGGCCTACTCAGCTTCCTGTACCACGGCACTGGTGAAGAGGTGTTTTCACCCTCCCCAGGCTCTGGAGGCTTTCCTCAAGCCTCCGAGGGAGGGGGGAGGGCACGCCAAGGCCAGCCAGTCCTTGTTAACATCTGGTTTGCCCAAACCGGTCCAGACTGGCTGAATCCCACCCCTGTACAAGAGGTATAATTCAAATCACTGATCTCCCTACTCGAGGGGAAGGACACTGTACAATCTCCATTCCCTCCCCACTCAAGGAGAAGGACATTGTAAAATCCCCATTCCCTCCCGATCAGCGGGGACTCAGGAGGCAGAGAATAGATAGGGGTGCAGCCAGTCAGAGGTGGTGTTTACCACTTCTCCAAATTACTCAAAATTTCTGCTAGCGGTTCTCCAGAACCGGTCAGAACCTGCTGAATACCACCTCTTGTTATAATCCTTCTTGTCTAGAATGTCTTCTTAGCCAAGAAATCCTGGACATATTTCACTGTCTAAGAAGAGAATTATATACCTCAAGACAAGGAAGTGAATTTTCTGCTATTTTATTTGTAGTGGTTCATAACATCTATTCTTAGTTTGTAAAATGCACATATATCCTGAGGTAGGGTAAGTAAGACTTCTAAGAGAAATCTGATCAAACTCTGCGTATAAGATGTATGATTTTCAAAAGTTAGTCAACCTTGCTTTGATGTTGGATTGTCATTTTGGCCTGGGCTGAGATGACAAAATGGCTGCATGTCAGTGCAAAGAAATGAATTGTGACATGAAGGGTGAGCTATAACATTCATATTAATATTTCCTAGAGTAAAGAGGAACATGTGCTGCTACCCTCCTGTAGAAAGGTCAGTTTTTGACAGTTTTGACACCTCGAGCAGCATAGCATAAACTGAAAGCTCAGAGAACTTCAACAGCCTGGAGAAACACATATAAGCCAAGCTGTCATTGAACTTTTAGCACATGTGATCAAATATAACAGAGCTTTATATTATTGATGGGTGGCTAAACCTGCCTCAGAAAGGACAGCTCAGGTACTTTGGATGCAAAAGGAAGTCCATTACAATAGCATAGACCATTTTAAGGCTTTTAGGTTATCTGTGTCACCGTTACAAATGGAAAGAAGATGGAAGCAAGCAAATTCAACATTCAGTTTTGGTCGCCATGTTGTAAAAAAGATGTGGAGACTCTAGAAAGAATGCAGAGAAGAACAACAAAGATGACTAGGGGACTAGAGGCTAAAACATATGAGGAACGGTTGCAGGAACTAGGTATGTTTATTTTAATGAAAAGAAGGACTAGGGGAGACACGATAGCAATGTTCTAATAGCAGTGCCACAAAAAAGGGGGATTCAAGCTATTCTCCAAAGCACATGAGGGTAGGACAAGAAGCAATGGGTGGAAGCTAATCAAGAAGAGAAGCAACTTAGAACTAAGGAGAAACTTCATGACAGTTAGAGCAATTAATCAGTGGAACAACCTGCCTCCAGAAGTTGTAAATGCTTCAACACTGGAAGTTTTTAAGAAGATGTCGGATAACCATTTGTCTGAAGTGGTGTAGGGTTTCTTGCCTAAGCAGGAGGTTGGACTAGAAGACCTCCAAGGTCCCTTCCAACTCTGTTATTCTAAATTCAGCATTGCTATTATAACAACTAGTCGAACCACTTGTTCTAGATTACGGAGAAGGGAACCAAACAGCTGTTGACTCCAGCTGTGTGGAGTCTCTTTCTCAAGTGCAAACAACTAGAAATAAGACTGGGTTAGTCAATGCATAATGCTTTTCTTCCTCACATAGGGACTTCTTTGGGTTATTTTTTAAAAGACATTTATATACTCTTTAAAGCAAACAAATGCCAAATTCGAAGGACATTTCTTTCAATGTACCATAACTTCTTCAGACTTGCCTTCAGTTGCACTTATAGATAAAAATATGAAGGGCAACCTTCACAAAGATCCCTATAATATTTATTTTAGTGCAAAATCTATGCATATTATGATTTCACCAAATAAACTTTGCACACAATCCGCATAAGCGGTAAAGAAGAATCCTGTAAGAGTCTTGTATGTAAATTTTTCAGTGCTTAATCACATTTCCATTACCAGCTGCATTTCAAAGGGTGGAAGGCTACTTTTCTCAGCCATTATAATATAAATCCCAAAGCTTGTACATCTTCTAATATAATCCCTTTTCATAAAAATCTAGATTTGATATAGCTTTCTCACAGCTTGAAGTATCCACACGCATCCACAAACTGAAGCAATACTTTAAAAAAGATAAACATACAACTCCTTCAATTACCTCAAATCAAACTCTCTGTCAAACTTGAAGAAAACAGGATGACGTAAAGTTATCAAAATGCAACTTGGGGTTTGTCTAACTGATGAAAAGTTGGGTTTGCAAAAATGTGAAGTAAACTATTCCATATTTTAGAACCTGGATCAGAAATTCTTGAGGGTTTCCCCCCATCTTTATAAGTAACAGGAAACAAAACCATAATGACCACAGATAGCTTTAGGTGTTTATCGATAGGTATGTACAAAACCTAGAGATGGAATTTGTTACCATTTATGCTTTCCCAGCTACAAGTAGGAGCAGATCTCCCTGGGAAATTTAACTGCCAATTTAAATTCTAAGCAGACCTCTTTTCACTTCTGCTTCTTTGAAATTATCCGCTGCTTGTTTGATCCAAAACCCCTGAAGAATTTTTCACGTGTGCGAGTATGAACACTGCATAATTGATGCAGAATATCCACATAAACAGCTACATTAGATTAGGTTCAGTGGTGGGATGCTACCGGTTTAACAACCGGTTCGGTGAGCACATGGGCGGGGGCGGGTGGGCGGAGCCAACTAATCATTGGAGCTAGTTTGCCCAAACCGCTCCGAACTGGCTGAATACCACCTCTGATTAAGTTGATTTTTATTTAGATCCAAAGAATATAAATGCATGCACCACTAAAAAAAAAAAGGAACCTTAATGTTACACATATAGTATTTTGCAGTGGAGGGTTGCAGGCAGTACGCCCCAGTACAGGTGTACCGGAGCCTGCCTGGAGCACTGGATACCATTCTAGTATGGTGCTCCAGAGGGCCCACCCACCCGCCCTTGCTTCTTACCTGTCCTTTATGCCTTTGGCGCTTCTGTGCACGCGCATGATGCGTACGGTGCCTGCGTGATGCTCTGCCAAGCAGCTGGAGCATCGCAGAGGCTTGCGGAAGCATCGCAGGCAAGTGTGACGCATGGGGTCGTACCCACGCACGTGCATGTGGGTGACGCTGGGGCCATTCCAACCGTGCCGGTTGGAACGGAGTCCGGAACCCACCACTGGTATATTATACAAGAACAACTGTAATATTACTGCAGAATAAGGACAATTTAATGGAATCTCGGGGCTATCTGCAAACAGCTATTGGCCTGTCAGTTAAAAAGGAAAGAGTAATTTTCTCTTCTGAACTTCCCTGGAAGTTGATTAATAAGGGCTTATTAAAAACTTCACAGCATGTCATAAAAAAGGACAGTGAAGAAGGACATGTACAATAGATTCAATTTCCCCACTGGGCAGAGGGAAAGGCACTCTTCCAAAGGAGTATTACTAAATCTTCCAATAGTGATGACAGCACAAGATCAAATTTAGTTAAAGTAAAGCTTTCCTTTGAGTCATGCAGAAAATGTTAGCAAAGAAAGTATCAGTTGAAAGTATCAGGAGCAAATGTGACTTACACAATGGTAGGAACAGAGCTTAAATCTTTCTGCAGATCTACCTCTACATAAAGAAATCTGCTGTTTCAGCTCAGAGGAAGCTCTATCTCAAAGCCAACTGAAGTCAGATATCGGGCGCGTAGGCTGCAAAATGTTAGGTTTGAATTAATACCAGTCATCCATGATGATGTGAAATTGCTTTAGAAGGTTAAGGAGGCCAAGGAGCTCTGAAAGAAAATTAAATCAAAGCCACATTTTCAAGCAGCAAAGCAAGATATATTCTTCTATGGGCATTAATCCAGATCCCAGCCTCACCAAGGAGCTGCGAACACATGGGGAATCTGTATCTAAGAATTTAGACTGGACAACTTCAGCAACAACCAAATTAATGGTCATTACAGAGCTTGGTGCTAAAAAGCCAAATACTATAGTTCGTCCCTTTATTCCATGTGTGTCAAACTTGTTGCAGTCATATGATGTTTTTCCCCTTTGTGGAGCTGGGGTGTGTGTGGCCTGCATGTGACCCATCCGTTGTGGCCCGCCAGCTGCCAGTGGAGCCGGTAGCAGACTCGGACAATGAGGAGGTTGGAGAGGAACTTGAGCCAGTCCTGGAGTCTGGGGAAGGCTCTGATGGAGGCTCTGTGTCAGAAGCAGAGAGAGAACCAGGGCCATCCAACATTCCCCAGCTGCCTTCAGAGTTGGAGATAGGTGGGAAAGAGGAACAGCTGGGACCTGTCCCAGATGCACATATGCGCAGAGGTGTCAGGAGAGGAGAACAACTGAGGACAAGTAGACCATTCGTGACGAAAGGCACACATGGATGCTGAATGACCCCTCCTTGGCTGGGGAATAAATAGAAGCAAAAGGGGAGTGGTGGTTGTAGGGGACAACAGTTCGTATTTCTTTCAGAAGATTTGCTTATCGTGGTTCCTGCCTCAGAGACTGCTTGCCAGGAATTAATTTACAGCTTTGCAACTGGAAGCTCTCAACCTGGCAACTATCCAAGGACTGATAAGGTCTGTTACTGCAATTAACCCTTGGAAGGATGATTGCCTGGACTTTTCTGGGTCTGAATGCCATGAATTCAAAGAAACTAAATAAAGTTACTTTGAGACAAGGAGTCTGCTTCTTGGTTCTGCTAAGGCTGGGTCAGAACAGTATCCAGCCCATGGGCTGCCAGTTTGATACCCCTGCAAGTTTATTCTATCATTTGTTTACTGCAGCCCATGATAAGTACCATAAGATTTGCATAACGTAGAATAGTATTTGCAGTACTATCCACCCAGCTAGAGACAGATCTTAATTGTTTCTTTTTCCAAACAGTTGAAGCATGAACAGATACCCATGTATCTAAATGCCTTAGATTAATTAATGCAGACACCATCAATTTTCCAGGAAAGGTGGCAGGTGTCAAGGTTTATTTATTGTTGTTGCTATTATTATTGATTAGTATGTCCTCTCTATAGAAAATAGGGGATCTTGTTTTAAACCTACTTTAGTGTTATTATCTAGGTACCAAAGGACTTACGAAGGTCTAGAGGCCAGGCTATGGGGATAAAATCCCAGTTTGGGGAAATCTTACAGTGCATAAACAAATAAGAATAAACAGGTCTAGATATTTCTGCAGCTGATAATATAAGCACAAAAACCAGACTAACATATAGCAAAAGAATTATTAATGTTCATTGCCCTCACTTTAAAAGATGCTAGAGTTTTGCCTGGGTGAACAAACAATTTACAAAATTGTATTTTCCAGTCATCAGAAACCTGTCAGCTTTTTAAGAAAATGATTGCAGTTTTCAGATGGTGGTTGGCAGCAATCAAATAAATCAATGAAGAAGAATTGTTTTTACAGTTGAAGATTTCTAAATTAGAGTTTCATAATTATGGTTGAATAGGGGTAAACTAGGAATATCACATAGAATTCACTTCTGACGTTCAGCGTAGGCAGCATTCAGCTCTCCCAAAGCCTTTGAATTGAGCCCTCTCAATGAAATAGTGAAATAGTCAAAATAGTTTTGAATAGTGGCAAATAAAAGTTAAACTTTTGGCAATACTTTTCACATCCCTCAGAGAATAAGGTATATGAGAACGAAATGTGGAGGAAAATCTAAAAAGATTCTTTTAAAAAAGCTTTGCAACTTTTACCATTTTCATACCAGAGGTGGGTTTCTGCCGGTTTGCCCTGGATCAGGCGAACCAGTAGTGGTGGTGGTGGGAGGCTCCACCCTCCTGCCCGGACACTTCTGTGCATGCACAGAAGCTTCTGTGTATGAGGAGAAGTGTTATACAAGCATGTGCGTAGGAGCGAACTGGTAGTAAAATAAATTGAAACCCATCACTGCTTCATACCAAATCTGGAACCTTCAGATAAGCTTCCAAATCATACCAAAAGTCCTCAAAGACACAGTGTGGAAATAAAATAAACAACTGTTCCCAGATCAGAGACTCATAAGTTTACAAATTCGTTAAAAAAGATTAAGAGGGAGTGCAATCTGCTGTTCCAAGATCACGTGATGTGTTAGTACTACTTTAGAATGCCTTGGTAAGAGAGGCCACACTTGGAATACTGCATCCAGTTTTGATTGCCACCATATAAAAAAGATGGTAAGACTCTAGAAAAAGTGCAGAGAAGAGCAACAAAGATGATTAAGGAATTGGAGGATAAAACTTATGAAGAAAGGTTGCAGGAATTGGGTATGTCTAATTTAATGAGTCACTAGGAGTGACATTAGTTTCCATCCTTGATTAGTTTCCATCCATTCTTGTCCTACCCAAGTAGTCGCTGCCAAGAAGAGGGGGGCATCTTCTCCTCCAAAGCACATGAAGGTAAGACAAGAAGCAATGGGTTGAAACAAATCAAGGAAAGTATCAACCTAGAACTAAGGAGAATTTTCTTGACACTGAGAACAATTAATCAGTAGAATGGCATGTCTTCAGAAGTCGTGGGTGCTCCAACATCGGAGGCTTTTAAGAAGACAACCGTTTGTCTGAAATAGTATAGGGCTTTCTGCTTGAGCAGGGGGTTGGACTAGAGGATCTCTAAGGTCCCTTCCAACTCTGTAATTCTCTTATTCATCTAATTCATGGATCGAGACTCCACAGTTTACATGTACAGTGCAAATGTACAACATTTCAGACTGTACAGTCTCCAAATGTTATAATATTTCAACATTAAAATTGCTTCTACTCATTCCAGCTACACAACATAGCTCTATAATACCGTAATCTTTCTTTTTGACTTATGGAACAAAGAACCCAGCAGTGCAGGAAGTTGCTTTGTGGTGAGCCAGCTTACGGAATGCTATGTCTTGGTATTGTAACTGGCAACAGCTTTTCATCATTTCAGATTTTTCTAACCCAACTGGGAGAAAAAAGGAAATGAATCAAGCACTTTTTGCATACAAAACATGGGCTCCGTTGTTCCTCTGAAGCCTTAGCTGCTTGATTTGGGGAAAGCCTTCATATATTTCATGTTTTAATGTGCTATATTTAACAAAAGAATACACAATAACAGAGTTGGAAGGGACCTTGTAGGTCATTTAGTCCAACCCCCTGCTCAAGCAGGAGACCCTATACCATTTCTGACAGATGGCAGTCTAATCTCTTCTTGAAAGCTTCCAGGGATGAAGCTCCCACAATTTCTGAAGGGAAGCTGTTCCATTAGTTGATTGTTCTCACTGACAGAACATTTCTCCTTATTTCTAGGTTGAATCTCTTGGCCAATTTCCATCCATTATTCCTTGCCTGGCCTTTGGGTGCTTTGGAAAATAGGTTGACACAAAAATGATGTCCTTCAGATATTGGACCAGGATTATGAAAGGCCCAGGTTCAAGTCAAATCTTGGCACAGAAACTTTGAAAAGTGTGTGTGCGTGTGCGTGCCTGTATGTATGTATTTATTTATATCCAATCTTTGTTATTTTTTACAAATAACTCAAGGTGGCGAACAAACCCAACACATCTTCCTCCTATTTTATCCACAACAACAACCCTGTGGTTGGGCTGATAGAGAGCAACTGACTCAAAGTCACCCAACTGACTTTCAGCGGTAAGGTAGGACTAGAACTAGAACTCCCAGTGTCCTGATTTCTAGCCTGGTGTCACAACAACTAGATTAAACTAATATATACTGTATATATATGCATGGATGAATGAATGAACAAATCACATGCCATACCTCAGTTGTACATTGTCACAAAGCCCCAGAAATAATTTCTAGAACAACTTGGACATTTCTTGAACAACAAGAATTAATTTGTTCACAACAAATGGTAAAGCTCTCTCTTTCTCTCTCTCTCTCTCTCTCTCTCTCTCTCTCTCTCTCTCTCTCTCTCTCTCTCTCTCTCTCTCTCTCTCTCTCTCTCTCTCTCTCCTCTCCCTCTCCCTCTCCCTCTCCCTCTCCCTCTCTCTCTCTCTCTCTCTCACACACACACACACACACACCTCTGCCCTTATACTGTCTGTTTGTCTGTCTGTCTGTCTATCCATCCATCCATCCATCCATCTATCTGGCTCTGTGTGTGTGTGTGTGTGTGTGTGTGCGTGTGCGCGCAATTTCAACCAAACATGGTACACAGATGACTTACTCTCTGGAAACAAATATTGTGGTGGGTAAGACACCCCTAACACCCCTCAGGGTGTGTGTTCTGTTAAGATACAGCCTGTTGTGCCTTAAAATGGCTTCTACTGTACTGTTGTAAAATGGCTTCTACTGTACATCACAGTGGAGTTGCCATGGTAATGGCTTCACAGTACTCCACAAGGGAGCTCCCTCTGGTCAGCGGGGAAATCCAACATTAGAAATTATGTTTGGTCCGGACATTTGTAAATGTCTAATACAGGATTGGGATAAATAAATACTCTGGCAACATCAGGTTAACAGCTAGTAAAAATATAATCTGTGACATTGATATAAGAAGTAGCTGAACACTCTCTAATGGCAACGTGGAATACATGTTACAATGCTTGGATGTGATTTTAACAGACTGCTCTATTCATTTTGTTTATTAGGATTTTTCAAATAGCGAAGTCTTTTCTATTATTTTTTGCTTAAGAGCTATCTGTCATAATTAGAATCTGGAAGCACATCTGCTAAGTGGGTAAGACATCTTTAGCTCATCTTTAGCTGAGTGTTAATGGGCTTAAACCAAAGCCATCATTTCAATATTTCTTCCATCTTTTGTATTTGCATTTGCTAACTCACAGACTATCTTTTTCATTTTAAATTATGTTTAATTTATGATTGTACTCATTTGCAATAGAGGTTGTACGTTTCCATTATCAAAGCAACTAAAAGAGTAATAGATTAATGGCAATTCTATTTAAATGTGTGGGGCTTTTTAAAAAGCACGTACAATATATAAAAGTCACTAATTAAATGGAAGAGACTATTAAGCACTTGATAATTCTGTGTTGTCACAGACCACTGATCTCAAAATCAGTTAAATGTAATTAAATGTAAGAATTCTTGCAACATCTCAAAAGCTGAAATGACTACCACAAAAATTATTTGTACATCTCTCCCTACTTACCGATCTGTAAATATAACATTTTCTCAATTACAACAAGAAGATGCTTTTCTTGCAGATTAATGAAAATTGTTTCACTTATTTAGCCGTACAAAGATATCCAATATGATGTTGTCTCATGGAACTAAGTAACAGATACACGCAATAAAAGAAAGTTACACACTGAAGAAAAATGCATATTGAAGTGCAATGAGCTACATTCTTATTTTCAGATTGATCTTACACAATTCCAGTCTAAAACAAATAACCCTTGATAATGCATGTGCTGTATATATGCATATACGGGTATCTACTATATTTATATTTACAAGCAGGTATCTTCAAAAGACACAAGCTCTATTTGTTATCTGTTTCAAAGTTGTTGAGTCCCCCCTCCCTCTCAGTCAGAAGAGGGAGAAACTGTACTGTGGTAAGACCCAATATTCATAAATTCTCTTTGTCTTCATCATGAATTTAATTTCACAAGGATTATGGCTACTTAGTTTGATTGAAAAAGTGGATCCTTGTTGATGTCTTGCTACAAGAAGTCGTCTGAGAATTCTGCAATTTTCCCTTGGGGTTCACTTCTCTTATAGCTGTACTAAGAATGAGGCTTTACTGCCATTTTCATAGTGGTTCACATCTGTTAGCTCATTTTATTAAAGCTGTTTGGAAAACAAAAGGATTGACCAATGCCTGAGGTTAGGATTCAGTTCTTTCAACCCTCATTTTTTTTCAGTCCAAGGAAAGACATTATTTATTATATTTACTCAGACGTAAGCCTTGAGGATGGAGGAACCTGGCTGTTCCTAAGCCACATCGCCTTTATATATATTAATTTTGTCCATCCCTTTTATTCCCATCTTTAGTTGAGAATGTTAAAGAACATCGCTCCAAACTGTTAATGTTCTGGTCCACGGTATGGAGCTGTTCTGACCTAGGCTTCCTGAGACAATAAAAAGCACACACTTAGTCCCCAAAACGCTCTTTTTGTTTCAATAACTGTGAATTATGTTCATTCACAACCCGTAATGAGTCACAAATAGTTTGTAAAGAGTCTGACAGAAGTCTGCCAAAGTCTTTCGGGATAAGGCTGGTAAGCACCCACCTTTATCTCCCTTGAAACACCGCCAAAGACCTAATTGGCCATTAGCTTTGCAAGGCCACACGGAGCACAGAGTCAAAACGCAGCTTCAGAATTTAAACCAACCAGAACAAACAAAGTTGCTTCCTGCAAAGGCTCACGTGCCTTTGCTCCTCCTTTATGTCTTATGGGAGGGGCCAAGCATCTCCAAGCCTTACTCCTGAGTTGTCCCTTTTGTCTTAACTGTTCTCGCCTTCTGGCAGTTCTGCGCATGTGCGCACTGGGAACAGGTTCCCCCTGTTCCTCTGGCTCCGGAAGCAGCACATAACTCCCTGATGGCCCTGGCACCCTCTCTGCCTCTGATACAGAGTCTTTGTCTGAGCCTTCCTCAGACTTCAGGACTGGCCCATGTTCCTCCCCAACCTCCTCACTGTCCAACTCTTCTGTTGGCGGACCACAACAGGAGCTATTCCCAAATACCGTGTTTCCCGAGAAATACGACATGGCCTGAAACTAAGACCACGCCGCATATTTCGGGTGGGCAACAATATTAGCCCCCCTGAAAATAAGGCCCCTGGAGAATCCCTCCTCCGGCCAGGCTGGTACGGTTGGAACGGGCCCAGCGGTGTCTACATGGACGCCTTCAGCGTGTGCCTGTGTCTTGACACTTCTGTGAGCCTCCGCGATGCTCCAGCTGCTCAGTTGGGCTGTATGCGCTGCGCACATGCATGGAACTGCTGAAGATGTAAAAGGACAGTAAGAAGTGAGTGAGGGCCCTCCAAAGCACTGTACCGGAACGGTATCCGGTGCTCCGGACAGTCTCCAGTACGCCTGTATCGGGGTGTACCACCTGCAACCCACCACTGCTTCCAGATATTTTTTTTAAAGAAGAATAAGGGTGTGAGGGAAATGGAAGGGACAATGTATCAATAGCAGCATGGTTTACCAGTGATTTTTGTTATTTAATGGTGCTTAGTAAAGTTAATCCTCTAATTTCTACAACCAAATATTTGGTAGCTATAATTATGTGCAGAAATACGTATGTTTTTGTTTTAAACCTCTGCTCCCTTATCGAATCTATCTGGTAAATCAGTTCTACTGTTGGAATTATTTAATGTATATTGTTGCATTATATACAGATTTTTTAAAAAGAGATTTTCTTTAATGAATGACATTTGTTTTTTGTCTTTTAATGACCCTGTAATCCCTTGGATGGATTAGTCTGGGCAACAGAATGGAGCTGAGTGTTTACTGGCCAGATGCCCTTCCTGTCGCCAATGCAGAGTTCACATCCGATAATTACTCATTGTGCCTAGAAAGAGAAATATCTGCTGCTACCTAGGATCGGTGATTGTGATTGTGAGGCGAGAGCATCACCTCTAGGCCACTGCACCACTCTCTTTAATGAATGGCATTGTTATCAGAAAAATACCTAAGAAAAATGCATCCAATCAACATCCACCAGTTACGAATCCATCTGGTGGTGATGTTGTCTAACCCACATTCTTTTACTTTACCTAGTAGTAGGATATGGTTCTACCTATCAAATTCCTTACTGAAGTCCAAATAAACTATATTGACGGCATTCCTCTGGTCCACTAATTTTGTCACATTATCAAAGAATGCAATAAAATTAGTCTGGCATGATCTGTTTTTCAGTCTTCTGCTTTCTAGCCCAGTGCCTTAACCACTAGACCGAACTGAGTACTGATACTGAGAATCCAAAAGGAGTAAACAGAAGGGTAATTAAATTAAAATGAAGAGCATGCAGCAGAAAACAGAAGTATTTGCAGACCTTTTCCAAATTCAATCCTAGAATTTCTAGACAAGGGAAGATTCATGCAGCCGGTGTTCCAATATTGTCGTGACATCTCTTGCTCCTACAAAGAAGGCTCATCTATGGTAACTATTATCATGTGCTTGTGTGTAATGTGTTTTCCTTCAACACCTTGCATGCTACACTTATTTTGACTGTGTTTCCAAGATTCATGGTCCTTTCTTCAGCAGACATAAATCTGGATTCAGAAATCTAACCAACTGTCTATGTGCTCGCTAAGGGTTGATAAGAACGGGACTGGGTCTAAAGTATGTAATTATCATGACCCATCAAAGACAGTAAAGCTCATTAAAAGCAGTTTGCAGGTGATGCCAAGGACTGCAGCAAACTGTCAGTAGTATTCCGGATGAAACATGCAGCATAAAGGCTGTCTCCCAGTACCTATTGATTTATTTGTCTGTGTCACTGAGGACTTCTTATCCTGCCTGTCAGTGAATAGTTATTATGCTGCAACCATTGGCAAAGGGAGATATGAGTTATAGCTAATCGGTACTTGTCTCTCTGTATCCTAAATGGAAAATAGATTTAAGGAGCCAGAAACAATCAACAGAATAAACTTGGGGGAAGAAAGTGAAATTGAGATATCTGCTGGAGAGATTTGGAAGGCAGCATCTAAATCATACCGTCATACCAAGACTCAAACTGGGACAAAATAATTTATGAACAGAAGACATTTTACTTCATTATAAGAGGAGAGTCATCACGAGGATGTTAATTAACAAACCAGCCCAGACTGGGTAATCAGTCCTGTTCATTGTCAGACATGTGTATTGGATACATCTAATGAATTGCAAATAAAGCCACTCTCCTTTATGGCATTAGGAAAAATAAGTCTAATCGCTTGTTTTCATAGAGATGATTTCCTGTTTTCCATTGATCTTCCTTAAAGTAGAAATCGCAAATTGTCTTATCAGCACAATTTTTACAATTCCTGATTGAACTCCATGCATTGCTAGGCCATAATTTTCCCCCCCCAGGCATCACTTTAATTGCACTTCATTCTTCTTTCAAAAGGCATAGAGGCAGTATTGACTTCGGGCTTAAGTGAATTATGCTCATGCCCTCGGCAAAAAGCGTTGACCCAAGCAGTTGTAGATCTGAATCATTCTGGTGTAATTGACTTGATTGCTCAAGAGGTATCTCATCAAGGTGCCTCTTGTATCTCGTGGGCATGTAATTATGGATATTCACGAAGCTGATAAGTCTTGACAAATATGTGCTGCTGGTAGAGGCATCGCTATGTATTGATAACTTGTCATTGACCCATGTTTAGTCGCCTAAAACTGTTGTCATCATATTGTCCCTAAAAGTTGACCAAATCTTAACCATTTTGAGACAGACTTCCTTTATCAGTCTGTTCATTTTAATTATCTGCTGATACTCCTATTCAGTTGGGTTCCCACTGAAAGTGAACGGAGCACACACTTTGGAGCTAAAGAAAGACGGATGAAATATCATTCTGCAATGTTACAGCAGCCGCCATACTAGCAGCTGTCTAACATTGTTAATATTTTAAGACCATAGCATCCATGTCCTGAGCATTTTGGATATTTTCTCACCTTCTGCTATTAGTGTCACTTAGATACTGTTAGCTTTTGCAGACAGCTTCATGCTTGGTCTCCTTTTCGCTAAGCAAAATAAATAAATGAATCTCTATTTGCACATCTAAAACAGATGGGCTCTGGAATACAGAGAGTAGACCACACTCTACGATCTGCACTCCTGTGGTAGCTGTTGTGGCTGACATATACCAGGTGCCACAGGATGGTGAGTTGTGAAACTCCCTCTCTCAAAAGCATTTGGTTGGTGTTCTGTCCCTGGCTTGTGAATAGACTGGAACACAGGCTTGGCTGTTTGCCACTATTTAAGTAACAAGATAACGAGTCCTTTGGCTGAGGGCCCAGACAACTCACGTTAGCTCTGCAGCAACCTTTCACACAGATATTCCAAATGAACAGACATGACTAGAATTCACAGACAGACTTTCTTGACTACTAATTGTGAATGGTTGTTTCCTGCCAATGTCCCCTCCCATCGCCTCACCTATAAGCTCTCTTAGGAGGGGCCACTCAACAACCACCTGGTGCCTAATCACCATCTGTGAGCCTGCCTATGATGTAATTGCTGCCTCCGGCTCTCAGCTCTGCTCACTCTTGCATCATGGACAAATTGCCTTTCATCCTCCCCACTGCTCCATGACCCAGGCGCCTCCTGGTGGCCAACCAGCCTCTCCAGTTCCTTCTCTGACTCTGAACACCCCCCAGAGTCTTCCTCAGCTTCCAGGACAGACTCATATGGTTCCTCGCTAGAAGAGTCCATCAGCAGCTCATCCGGTCCCTGCGGAGCCATAACAGGTTGGCATCAACCCTGATGTATTTGATAAAACCATCTCATTGTCAACTCTGAAGCTGGCCTGACTGAGGCCATCTTGGAGGCTTCAGTGTTGCCACAATGGTGCTGAGGGAGAAGGAGGGGAATAGAGATACCTGGGGTTTATAACCAAAATTAAATAGTTTCCCCTGGGAACCAAGGACATTCCCACAGGGGTCTGAAGAGAGGAGGAGTGAAGTTTCCAAGGAACCAGACAGCACCTTGATTGGACCATGTGACTGATTGTTTGGGAAAGGGGGAAAATGTTTACTTTTAATTAGGTGAAAACCATGGGAACCTTTAGAGTCGGTTTTCACCAGTCTGTGCCAATATGATATGTCCAATAAACCTATTCTTTGAGGAATCTGCTTGTCTCAGAGTTCTGTTTGCTACAGGTAGATTACTTGGAACCCTGACACTCATCTTCCAAAGCCTGTTGAGAACGTATCTATGTATCCCACTCTACTCCTTATTTCTTAAATTTACTAGATTATTATTTGGGAACAGAAGTCAAATGAGTCTGGGGAAGGCTCTGAGGAGGGCTCTGTGTTGGAGGCAGAGAGGAGGCCAGAGCCGTATGCCAGTTATCAGATGCCTTCAGAGTCAGACATCAGTGAGGCAGACAAACAGTTGGGAGCCTGTTCCTAGCGTGCCCTTACAGAGTTGCCAGATGAAGGGAACAGCTAAGGAACAGGGGCCGACTTGGGAGTAAGGCCAGATGATGAATGGCCCCTCCCAGAGGAAATAAAAGAGAAACGAATGGGGAGTGGAGGTTGCAGGAGACAGTTAGTTCGCTAAGTTGGTTCATGACTCTCTGAGGCTCCTTGCCAACTTTAGCAGATATCAGCCTGTCACCTCTCCAAGCCAGAAAAGGTCTGTGACTGCAAATCCTCCCTTGAAAGACTTTGCTGGATGTGAATTAGCAGAATTCATAGTAAATTACTAAAAGGGGTATTTGTTGAGACAAGGAGTTTGCTTCATGCTCTTGGGAAGCCTAGGTCAGAATAGCTGCTAGCATCGTAGGTCCTTTGGATTCCTTTATCTCAGAAAAAAAATTATATTTCAGATTACTACCCGAATCATCCAAATCCACTAGAAAGCATCACACTGTGTATTTAAATGTACCCTATCAATTCAATTGTGTGGCAATATTGAGATAAAGCTGAGAACAGCATGGGATTCTTGCTCTAAATTCATTTTGCGTCTGATACAAATTTGCAAGAATTAAACTTTTGATCGATGGCTTGCAGTTTCCAGGTTCTACACTCAGCGGGCTTGTGAGGGAAGTCAGAGATGTCACATTATCAATTCAAATGCCTTGTCAGCATGGCAATAAACTCAAATTACCACATCTTGAGAGGGTATTTCTCATTTGGAGGAAACTTTAGAGATGCAATGAAGTTGTTGCACACATCTTCTGGTTCAAGAGAAGGAAGGCAAATGCTTGGCTTGAATAAAATAATTCTGACATTTTTACTGCTCTAGAGAAGATTTTAATTCTGGGAAAGGTGGAAGGAAAGAGAAAGGGACAAGTAACAGGAAGGTGGATTGATTCAGTTTATTTTATTTTATTTTTTATTATAGCCAACTCTGGGCGGTGTTGAATGCAACCCTGAAAGACCAGGTTAGGAAAAGACCATCATGGAAAAAAAAAATCTACTTATTTGGTCGCTAAGAATTAACAATGCCATTATAATGTATAATGAATCAATGAATGAATCAACATATTAGCTAAAACAGAAGAGTACAACAGAACCCATTGTTTTATAACAGGGGTGTCAAACTTGATTTTACTGAGGGCTGCATTAGGGTTGTGTTTGATCTTGGGGGGCTGAGGTGGACGTGGCCAGTTCAACATCATTCATGTCAGGGACATCTATGGTGAAGTGCTAAGGCAGGACTTTCCTCAGACCCTCTCTCACTTTTATTATAATCTATCCTTCCTTCCTTCCTTCCTTTTCTTCTTTAAAAGATGGCTTCCTACATGAAAATTGAGCTCGGGGGGGGGGGGCTGTGTGCAGTCCCCCTGAGTTCCATTTTCGCTGGCAGAGGGCTGCAGGAGGCCATCACAGTCGAAAACAGGGCCTAGGGGATGCGTGCAGCCCATCCCAACCTCCATTTTCACTGGCAGAGGCACTGTGGACTGGTCCCTTGAGTTTGAGCCTTGAGTTTGACACCCCTGTTTTATAACCATACATACATACACGCAATACTCCACCAGGATTGTTGGATTTATACAAATTATGAGGGGATCAGTTGTAATTGAATGCACTCGCTAAATTGTTAGCAAGAAAGTTCATCGTCTGCATCCTAGTACCAAGATCTTGATGCAAATATCTATTTTCTCAGACTGGGTGATTAAAAACTTTTTGTTCCTCACAAGGACAAGCGGGATCAAAAGGAATCTGGCCTCATCTTTTCATTTAAACTTTATTTAAAGCCACTAACACATTTTATCAAAAGGCATAAGGTTTTATAAACTACAGCTCACTTTGTCAGCTTCATACAAGGGCTGAACTGATGCAAGATTTAAATTTGGATGGGTGAGGTGGGTTTGATGGGGAGGGGGAAATACTATTATGCAAATACAGGTTGCAGGCAGAGGTGGGTTGCAAATACCGGCACTACCGGTTTGCTCATGCTCATACATGCGCACAATGCTTCTGCGCATGCACAGAAGTATCCGAGAAGGTGGGTGGAGCCTCTCGACGCCTCCACTACTGGTTCAGCCGAACTGGGCTGAACCAGAAGCAACCCATCTCTGGTTACAGATGAGGCAGAAAGACTGAGGAGATATCTCATCAATGAGCAATTCCAATTGTGTTAAACACTCATTGTGTTCAATAAGTTATGTTGAGATAAGCCTAAAAACCTTTCGACTTGGGTCAGTTTGGCAGTCTCTTGCTCTGTAATGCTGGGGTGCAGTAATTTCTTTCTTCATCAACCTTGGGAATTTGTCATCCAGGAAAGTAAACATAACGTGGGGATGAATTCTTTGTCCTTGTTTTCAGTCAACTAATGTCAACTTTGTGACTTTAACTCTTTGTTTTTTTTGCAAAGTCTGGTTGGGTTGCCCAATATTGCTTGAACTCATCACTCCAGCAGATCTGATGAATATAGCTCAGAAAGTATTTTCTATTTTTAGTTCACATTCACACTCCCTTGATGGAACATCATTTGTTTGCCTTTTTTTGCCCAAAGGGGCAAAATAAACAATTAGTTAAATTCTTGCCAGCCGATCTAGGAGTTTAGAACTTCATTAATTAGGGGGAAGCTGAGGGATGTTTATGCTTGTCTTTCCTCATTTGCATCTGTCTATTGCCTCTCTAGATTTTTACACTTTAACTGAGTTCAGAGGAAAACATCAGAAGGTCAGTTTTAATTTAATTTATTTCGATTTATAGAACCGCCCTTCTCCGTCGAAATGGACCCAGGGCGGTGCACAGGGAGTTAAAATCAATAAATAACAATAAATACAGAGTAACTAAAATAGATTAAACTAAAAAACCTGTGCTAAAACATCCCATTAAAATTCTAAAATACATTTACTCATTGGCTAAGCTAGACCGGCTTGATGGAAAAGATGTCTTAAGTGAGCAGCGAAAGAGGGGAAGGTCTGTGATAGTCCGAAGTTCGGGGGGGAGGTCGTTCCAGAGGGATGGCCCAACCACTGAGAAGGCCCTCCCCCTGGGCACCGCTAGCCGGCATTGACCGGCGGATGGTACCCTGAGGAGTCCCTCCCTATGGGAGCGGATCGGACGGAGGGAAGTATGCGGCAGGAGACGGTCCCGCAAATAACTAGGCCCCGTGCCATGGAGCGATTTAAAGATGGTAACAAGCACCTTGAAGCGCACCTGGAAGGCCACCTAGGAAAACATCATACACTTCTTGAGGCTTTTTCAGATCAGGCATCTCTCCAATGGAGAGTTGGTTAATATGGAAAACAAACAGACAAAAGTACTCTGGACAAAAACAATGAAATACAAGGTACTTCTCTAAGTACTATCACAATTCAGTTTAAAGTTTCCATTGCTAAGCAAGACAGTTGTTAAGTGAGTTTTGTCTTTAAAACCTTTCTTGCCACACAACACTGGAAGTCTTTAAGAAGATGTTGGATAGCCATTTGTCTG
The DNA here is from genome assembly GCA_039707465.1 of Rhabdophis nuchalis. Lineage (NCBI taxonomy): Eukaryota > Metazoa > Chordata > Lepidosauria > Squamata > Natricidae > Rhabdophis > Rhabdophis nuchalis. Next base: position 52,084,393 of record CM077649.1, read on the forward strand.
GAACGGTATAGGGCTTCCTGCCTAGGCAGGGGGTTGGACTAGAAGACCTCCAAGGTTCCTTCCAACTCTGCTATTGTATTATTGTATTATTATAGTTGTTAAGTGAATCACTGTAGCTAAGTTAGTAGAATAGAATAACTAAATTGGAAGGGACCTTGGAGGTCTTCTAGTCCAACCTCCTGCTGAGGCCGGAAACTCTACACCACTTCAGACAAATGGTTATCCAACCTCTTCTTAAAAACTCCCAGTGTTGGGGCATTCACAACTTCGGGAGGCAAGTTGTTCCACGGATTAATTGTTCTAACTGTCAGGAAATTTCTCCTCAGTTCTAAGTTGCTTCTGTCCTTGATCAGTTTCCACCCATTGCTTCTTGTTCTACCCTCAGGTGCCTTGGAGAATAGTGCGACTCCCTCTTCTTTGTGGCAACCCCTGAGATATTGGAAGGCTGCTATCATGTCTCCCCTAGTCCTTCCTTTCTTTAAACTAGATAAACTAAATAATTTAACAACTGGTTCACTCAGGGACAGATTGGCTGTCATGGGAGGTGTGGCCCATCCCCCCTCCTCCAGCTCCATCACACATGCGGGACGAGCTTCCCATGAAGAAGATCTATTAGGTGTGTAAGTCCAAGATGGCAGCCTTGATGGCACGAAAGCTCCATCTGTGTTTTTAATGTACGATTCACGAGAAGTCGAGGCATGAGCTCACATCTATATAGGATATGATAGAAGGTTATCTGAACAAGTTTGGGAGCTCTGGAGAATAGCTTTACTCCTTCTTCATTGTGGCTATCATGTCTCCCCAGTCCAGTAATATGGCTGTTAACTGAATCTGTTTTCCCCATTGACTTTGCTAGTCAGAAGTCACAAAAACTGATCACACGATCCCAGGACATTGCAACCATCAGAAATATGAGCTACTTGCCAAAAGTCTGGATTTTGATCATATGGCCATGGGGATGCAGCAATGGTTGTAAGTATGAAAAACGGTTACACAGTACGTCATTTTTTTGTTGTAAGGTTGCTAAAGGAATGGTTATAAGTCGAAAGCCACCATTTGTATAAAGCAAATTCCTATATTCATAGATATGAATATAATTCTCTGGTTCTTCATGACACAATTAGACTTTTTTTTTTTGCATTGTTTCAATGTGACTTCATTATCTCTATCCAAACGGTGATAAAGTGGGGTAACAAAATTGTTACTTACATGCAAATTGAAGCGATGCTTCCCTGCTCAAAATGCTACCGTAGACATTGGTGGTAAAACACTGGTATTGCCCAGCGTCTTTTAATTCACTGGGATTGTTGATAATAAGGCTTCCTTCTATTACACTGTAGCGGTAATCACTTTCTATGTCTAAGTCGGTTCCATTCTGCAGCCACCTTGGAAGGAAAATAAAATAAATAGTTTAATAAGTTTCAAGAAGATATGGACAGCTGAAAGGAGGATTTGATGTAATTAATGGGTTCACTTTTAATCTGGCTTTCAGTTTAGAAATTTGCATATCATTCCTACGCAAGATATTCAGATGCATAGGTATTTTTTAGAATATAACTTTTTAAAGAAAACATTTTGCATTTTTATTTCCAATACACATTTTTCCCCAGCATATTTTTTCCTGGTGTACCCAACGGTGTCTATATTTCTCAGATACAAACTGTGTATAATATTGTGAAAAGTATGTATTCAACCATTCTCTTGTACATTCCGTCAGTTTTATCTTAATTCTGATATTTTTTCGTTTCTTATCCAACCTATATTCAGAAACCACATATAGGTATTTGTTTCTCTATCTGGCTATCAAAACTTTTGTTGATTAATTAAACTGGGAAAACATCAAAAGAAATTTAATCACTTGTCTCTAGTGCCATAATTATGTACCATAATTGCAATTCGTCCTGCCTCTTGCAGCTCCATTTGTTTATTATATATTTGGCAATGATATTTACCGATCTCATTCCTCTTTGGGATTCCTTAGCACAGAAGAGCAACAAAGATGATTAGGGGACTGGAGGCCAAAACATATGAAGAACAGTTGCAGGAACTGGGTGTGTCTAGTTTAATGAAAAGAAGGACTAGGGGAGACATGATAGCAGTCTTCCAATATCTCAGGGGTTGCCACAAAGAAGAGGGAGTCAAACTATTCACCTGAGGCACCTGAGGGCAGAACAAGAAGCAATGGGTGGAAACTAATCAAGGAGAGAAGCAACTTAGAACTGAAGAGAAATTTCCTGACAGTTAGAATAATTAATCAGTGGAACAGCTTGCTTCCAGAAGTGCTCCAACACCTGGAAGTTTTCAAGAAGATTTTGGATAGCCCAAACTGTATTATACAGTATATATGTAAGAATGTGTATAGAGATTAATGATGAATAGATAAATGTTAAATAGCATTTATAAGAATGTATATCAATGAATGATTTTGAAATGGGAAAAATAAATAAAAAAACTATTTGCCCAAAAGAAGATTTTGGATAGCCATTTGTCTGAAATGGTCTAGGGTTTCCTGTCTAGGCAGGGGGTTGGATTAGAAGACCTTCCAACTTTGTTATTCTATTCTATTCTATTCTATTCTATTCTATTCTATTCTATTCTATTCTATTCTATTCTATTCTATTCTAATGTTTAAATAAATAAAATAAAAAGAAATAAACCATATGTAGGGTTACTGACAGTTCCCCTGCTATGTTAGCTTCAGGGAAGAGTTAGAAATAAGTTTCTTTTTAGTCTCTGGAATAATTTTCTGCAAGAGATTAGTATCACTTCTTCTCTCTTCATGAAATTTTAGAAGCCTTGTGTGGAAGAATTTTTAAAGGTTAAAATAATAATTCAGGAATTTTTAATAATATTTTATTTTAATAATTTGCTATATTGTTTTATTGAATGCTTTTATTGTGTTACTGTCTCTTGTAAATTGCCAGGAGTCCTAAGGGAGAAAGGCAATATAGAAACAAAACAAATTAACAAATAAAGGTCAAAACCTGACAAGCAGATCTATGAATTGATCACCCTTCAAATTATTTATCTGAGATATAATGTTCCAGATCTAAAAAAAAGATTCCTTCTTTCACAATAAATGATGAAGGTGAATGTCATATTACTAACCTGCAGTTAAAAAAATAAAATAAAATGCACTTTACTTTGCATGGATGGTCCTTAATTCAAGTCTTTCTATCAGACAAATAAATGGAATTTAAAAAAAAATCGAAAGCAGAATTGAATCTTCATGATCAAACTGGACATAATAAATAGTGGAAGCAGTAGGAATGGACCAATTAATCATGTTACATTTGGAGAAAAAAAATAGTTGATTTTGCAGTGAATAAGAACTGATCAGGGATGGGCTGCTACGGATTTGGCCAGGTTTGATTTTGATTTTATTCAATTTATATCCCGCCCTTCTCCAAAAAGGACCCAGGGCGGCGCACAGGAATTTAAAACCACATACAAAAATAGTACAAAATACATAAATTTAAAACCTATTAAATAACAAAAAACCTGCGCTAAAACCAATTAAAACCCCCCATTTAAAACTATCTAATATTAGTCCCAGCGGAGGCTATGTTAGGCCGGCTTGATGAAATAAGTGTGTTTTTAAACACTGGCGGAAGAGGCAGAGGTTGGTGATAGTGCGGAGTTCAGGGGGTAGGTCGTTCGACAGGGCAGGGCCCGCCACAGAGAAGGCCCTTCCCCTGGGTGTCGCCAGCCGGCATTGTCCGGCCAATGGCACCCGGAGAAGGCCCTTTCTGTGGGAGCGTATCGGTCTAAGGGATGTATGGTTCAGGGGAACCCGTACCTAACATTATGGTGGGGTCAGAGAACCTCCAAATCCCACCCATGGCTGCCCCTACCACCCCTCCCCTCCCAGGAATCTACAATTGGTTTTGTGAACTGCTTAGAAAGTTACCAACCGGTTCTCCCAAATAGGTGCGAACCGGCTGAATCCCACCACTGAACGATACGTATATTGAAAGTTGCTTCAGGTTGTGAAATTCATGTTTGGAAAAAAGACAGGTACATAAATGAATACATTAAGATAATTTTACAACGGAATCTTTTAAAATAACCATGGAATAGATTTTAGCTTAAAATAAACAGAATACAGGTAGACCTTGACTTATGACCACAAATGAGCCCAAAATTTCCACTGTTAAGCAAGACCACTGTTAAGTGAGTTTTGCCCTATTTGATGACCTATCTTGACACAATGGTTGAGTGAACCACTGTAGTTGCTGCTTTAGTAACACAAGTTGTAAAGTGAATTTGGCTTCCCCGTGAATTGTGCTTGTCGGGAAGTCGCAAAAGGTGCCCCTGGTCTACTGCAACATCACAAACACAAGACAGTTGCCATACCTCTGAATTTTGATCGCATGACCATGGGGATGCTTCAATGACCATACATGTGGTCATAGGTTACTTATTTCAGTGCCATTGTAACTCCAAACAGCCACTAAACGAAAGATTGTAAGTCAAGGACTACTGTACACAGACTTGGAATCAAAACAGGTGGCTCAGCTCCATTGCTAAAACATGTTAGTTACCTGTAGGTTGGGGCAGGATTTCCTCGGGCTTGACAACCGAGAGACACTTTCTTCTCCTCTGAATCCATGGGGAAGATCACAGGATCAGGTTCTTGAATAAACATCGGCCCATAATCGACACCCTCTATGAAGACAAAAAAGAAGATCTCCTTCAGAGATTACTACTGAAAGTTCTTGTTCAGAGCTATGAATTGTGAGTCTTGTTCAGCATAATTTTTTGAAATTTTTGGGATTTACTTCAGAAACAATTCATTCTCTTCCCAATCATCAAATCTTCTATATAAATAAAAATGTAACGAGTTTGTTCAAAACCGCTAATCTCCGAAAGTACTGCACCGATCGCTTCCAAATTTTCATACAACGTTCCTTTGAAAAACAGCACCAATGATATATATATATAGATTGTGTAGATGTCACACCTGTGCCAGGCACATGCAACGGTAATGTAAAAAATTGTAAAAAAGGTAGGTAGATGGATACAGAGAGAGCAGTGGGCCACAGGTATTATGTTATCCTTTATGACATAAAATACTCTGAGGGAGAAATACAGTAGGTAGAAAGGTAGGTAAAGGGATAGAGAGAGGGAGAAATACAGTAGGTAGGTAGGTAGGGGGATAGAGGGGGAGAGGGAGAAATACAGTAGGTAGGTAGGTAGAAGGAGAGAGGGAGAAATACAGTAGGTAGGTAGGTTGGGGGTTATACGGTGGTTGTGTATACGTGTTTGTGTGTGCAGGTACACATAGATTGGTTGGCCATTTAACCAGACTGGGCCACAGCAACGCGTGGCCGGGAATGGCTAGTGATATAAATATAGATGTATGTAGAGTCATCAAATACTCAGGAAGGTCCTTTTTATCAGTATGCTACCTATACCTGCCAAGATGTAGTATGACTCTAGTAGCACCACACACCAGGGTTGGGTTCTGGCTTCTTCTACTGCCGATTCGCTCAGAGACGTGCTTTGTGAGCATGCATGCTTGTTACGCTCTTCACACGCATGTGCAGTAGGTAAATAATTGCCTCAGCGGATGTGCAGAAGCAAAAACCAATAGAACCAGTTTGGGGGTATCGCTGGCCAAATTACTACCTACTCGGCCAAACCAGTCTAAACCAGTAGGAACCCACCTCTGCCACACACATACCCATTTGAGTCATTGCTGTAACATGCCACCTAGATTAACCTATATTTGTGCTGAATGGCTATGTGCTTAGACTTTGACTAAGAATAACTTTATTGTTTCTTTGAATGTACATTAATGGGCATACATTAAAATGAAATTTCATTGCATGCAGCTCTCAAAGGATCACTACCTCCAATATACACTACATGAACACAACAAAATAAATGAATAAATGCAAAATTATATGTATACTCACATATATTATATTACACAGAGAAACAACACAGTCTAGTTAGGTTGTATACATGTAAAGTAAAGTTAAAGGTTCCCCTTGCATATATGTGCTAGTCGTTCCCAACTCTAGGGGCTGTGTTCATCTCAATTTCAAAGCCAAAGAGCCAGCGCTGTCCGAAGACGTCTCCATGGTCATGTGGCCAGCAGGATTAAATGCTGAAGGCACATGGAATGCTGTTACCTTCCCACCAAAGGTGGTTCCTATTTTTTGTACTTGCATTTTTACATGTTTTCGAACTGCTAGGTTGGCAGAAGCTGGGACAAGTAACGGGAGCTCATTCTGTTACACGGTGCTAGTGTTTCGAACTGCCGAATTGCCAGTCTTTCTGATCAACAAGCTCAGCATCTTAACCACTGAGCCACCCTGTCTCCTCTTGTATACATGGTGAGAAAAATGAATCTTGTGAGTTTACCTGACAGATGGCATAAGGAACAAAGCTGTTACAGAATCTGGAACTCCTGCTATAGATACTTTGCAACAAACAGAAACAGACCATAAAGTGGGTGTGTGTGTGGGTCTCTAACAATGCTTTGAACTCTAAGCACATAGCACTTCCAAGCTTATGAAAATTTGTTCACTAAATAAATGGAAGCTTCTGGCCATCTAAATTGAAGATGGTGCCTCAACTCAGAACGCTGAGTCATTCAATCTTGATGCCTCAAAGTGAAGTGGAAAAGCGGGCACTTCAACATGATTGAAAGGCCCATGAACAGAAATTGTTTTTAGCATCCAAACTGATCTTGAGTGAGCCAATCCTGCCCAAAATTTGAAAGAAAAGGACTTCTTAGATTGCCTTCAAAAAGCTACTTCCAACAAAACGTCGTGCAGCAGATTTTATTAATTTCAAAGGTCAGTGTGGGAAAATTTACAGGATCCATTTCAGAGGTTATCAATCCTTTTCCCACACCCCTCGGACATCAGATTTAATTTTCTATCAAGGTTTGTGTTTTCAGAGGCCAGTTATTAAGGGGACTTCAACAGCCATTTGCTCGGGGTTTTCAAAATCAATCACAGCCAATTTTCAAAGACGAAATAAGTACTTGAATTACTTATTAAGCTAAACCGCCTGGTTAATCCAAATGTGTGCCTGGCCATGTTATTCATCATTTATCTCTTTAACTAAGTCTTCCATCCATTCTAAGTGAAATATGGCTTTCCCATAAACCAAGGAAAGGTACACTGTATAAAATACAGGACTGGAGATGCTGAAGTAGAATGAAATTGCTGTTTAAGGAAGATAGAATTATATGTATAAACAGGTCAAGTTCTGTTCTGACCCAGGCTTCCTTAAAAAGCAAGAAGCAGAGTCTTGGTCCTGGCAAAACCCTTTTTATTTACACGACTGTGAATTCTTTTCATTCACAGTCAGCAAGGCAAATAGACTTTCAGAGGAATGTTTATCCACACGAACCTTATCTCATTTGGAGAGCTGCCAAATAACTAGTTTCCAAACGCAAGGCAGGGCAAAACCTGGCACAGAGTCTCTTATAGTCACAAGCAGAACTTTCCACTCTTGAAACGATTGAATGAATGAATTGTTTCCTGTAAAAGCCCACTCCCCCTTTGTTCCTCTTTTTGTTTTCTATGGGAGGGGCCGATCACCTCCAAAGTGTGGCTTTACTCTTAAGTCAACCCTGCTTTCTTAGTTGTTTTTGTTTTCTGGCAGCTCTGTGCATGCACGCACTGGGAACAGGCTCCAGCTGTTCTTCTGCTTCACTGCTGTTTAACTCCCTCTCTGCCTCTGACCCAGAGCCCTCGTCTGAGCTTTCCTCAGCCCTCAGGACTGGCCCATGTTCCTCCCCAACTTCCTCACAGTCCGACTCTGCTGCCAGCTCCACTGGCCACCGGTGGGCCACAACAAGCTCTGTCGTACATATCAAATGACTATGTAGTTTAAATTAGCACTTTGTAGAAAAAAAATATTGTCTTCTATTTTTCCCTCCTCTTTGGTTTGAAAGAGAATCTGCTTTCATGATGCACTTCAAATGTATTTGAAAGAAAACACGATTGATGAGTTATTTAATTAAGAAATGGGCAGAAGTTGAATATCTGCATCATGTCTTTTATTGTATATGCATCTCTCTAGTGGTCTTAGGAGCATTCATGTAGGGAGTTACAAAAAAACATGATGATGGCCTTGCCAAATTTAAGTTTGTGGCGTATCTTTTGATTTCATGAAAACATCAAGGGAGATTCTCAGTCACCTAGGTAGGTCATGGTTGTCCCAAAGATGCTTTTTCAAGAGGCCACTGAACTGTCTGGTTTTTCTCTGAAGACGTTTCATTTCTCACCTATGAAGCTCATTCAGCTCTTCAGAGCTTCTTGGATGAGAAGCGAAACATCTTCAAAGAAAAACCAGAAAGTCCAGTTGCCTCTTGAAAAAAGCACCTTTGGGACATGATTGCATGGAACTTTGATAAGGTATCTGCAGGAAGAGTCAAGAAAGCCAATATGGCATCTAGAACAGTGATGGGTTCCTACCAGCTCAGACCAGTTTGGCCAAACCAGAAGTAGCTTGGCAGCATGAGTTGCTGGAACTGGCAGAGACTCAGGTCTGCCATGCCCCTGAACTGGTTCTCCCAATGGTGCTGTAGGTGCCGCCATCTTGTTTTTGGCTTCTGCGCATGCGCAGAAGGATTTTAATAGTACTGTGCATCTACGCGGAGCGTGGGCCGCACATGAAGCGCGCACATGGGCTGCATCCTTTAGTGAACCAGCAGTAGCGACTGCCGGAACCCAACACTGATCTAGAACCATACAGTCAAAGACCTTTCTCCTTTTTTTACTTGTACTGAATGTGCAAAAGCAAGCATATTGACTTTTGACACTCCTACGGAGACCCCTGTCTGCGAGGAAGTTTGAACTATAAGAACGACTCACTCAAAGTAACCAGTCAATTAGCCAATATATGCAATACAGGGCTGTTGTGGCCCGTCAGCTGCTATCCCTTCCTGGGGGAAGAGGGAATGGAGCTGGGAGAGAGAGAGAGAGAGAGAGGGAGGGAGGGAGGGAGGGAGGGAGGGAGGGAGGGAGGGAGAGAGGGCGGAGCCTGGGCCATTCATCAGCCCTAAAATGGAGAGTCAACAGCCCCCAGGTCTGGAGGTGGCTGATGAGGAAGAGGAGGAACAGCTGGGTCCAGTGCCTGATGTGCAGATGTGCAGAAGGCAGAGGAGAGAAGAGCAGTGGAAATCTATGGCCCGATCCTTGGGATGGAAGTGCCACAGCTGCTAATGAAATCCCACCTTAGCTCTGGGGATAAAAGGCAGGGGGGCGGAGATGAATAGATGTGGAAGACAGCTATTCATCTTCCGGCCAGATGGACTTGTTAGCCTGCCTTGAGAGGGAAACTTTTTGTCAGAGCTGCTGGCGCTCCTAACAAAAGAATCTTTGAGTTCACTTCAGTGGGTTTCTCGTGTTTGGGGAGCTGGGTCAGAACACATCCATTGATTTTCTGCTTGTCCTGATCCAGCCCAGAAGAAAAAGAAATTGAAAATGTTAGCTTCCTGGAAATTAGTGAAAGGACTTGTAACATTTTGCATAAACACTGCTCTCCATAAATAAACGACAGTGTAATTTGCTTTGTGTCTTTCGGTTCCTAATTCCCGTGATTGAATGCTCTTAAACAAACCAATGGTTTTCATCCGCTAATTTGACAGCTTTTTGCACGCACAAAAAGACACTTTGGTGCCTAAACATTGGCATGATTGTGGTTCTTCTCAATAGACATAATGATTCCGATCAATCCTTGTCAATTTGGTTTCTCAGAGGAGCACAAAAGGGATTCCTAGCAAATCACATATGTGACTATTGGCAATCTATCTCTGGGAGATTTATCCGAACACATCTGTGGATATTTATTTTTCATTGGATTGCTACACCACCCAACTTCAAAAGATTAGAGGGGTTTGCGGTAGATAAAGACAGCACTGCCAGTAGAATATATCAGAGGTCCCCAACCTTTGCAACTTTAAGTCTGAAGGACTTCAGCTCCCAGAATTCTCCAGCCAGCAAAGCTGGCTGGAGAATTCTGGGAGCTGAAGTCCTTCAGACTTAAAGTTGCAAAGGTTGGGGACCTCTGGAATATATAACCATGCCAAAGAAACAACAACAAGCAACTAGAAATCATTACATCATTTAAAACAAAAATTGCTGACATTTCAGTTGGCAAAGATTTTCAGAAATAAATGCCATTGTGTTCAATGGGGCTCACTTCATGTAAATGGTTAGAGACTAGAGCGGTAGAGACTGTAACCTCAACTTTCTTTTCAGACCTGAAAAGAATCAAATGATCTGAAACGTGTCTAGAATCCTACAGAAATCACAACAGGATTTAAAGATTACACTAAACCGCGGATGGCTGCGTACGGCAGCCTTAGACATCTTAGCATTGCGATATAAAATATGGTTTTACAAATCACCATTTCTGACTCTTAAAGGGTTTTAGGATTACAGCCTTTCAACTGTCTTGTTTCTGTGCTCGTGGAGAAGCTGGTAAGATGCGTTAAGTATATTTTTTACTTTTTTTTTTTACTTTTTTTAAGCTAACAGTAAAGCCAAGATGTGGGGCTTGTGACACATTCCAAGCCCCAGGCTATAGTCCACAGCCAGGTTTCTAAAGCCCTATGAAAGAGCTGGTGCCATTCTAATGTCTGAATGAATCCGCAAACAGGATCTATAGCAGAGATGGCCCATCTTCTTGTTCCCATCAGTTGGCTCTCTTTAGCTGATGGGATCTATAGTATGTCAAATTTGCTGGATTGAATTAGACTACCATATTTTTCAGAGTATAAGATGCAACTTTTTCCCTCAAAAAAGAGGATGAAAATCTGGGTGCGTCTTATACACTGAATACAGCATTTTTGGCCTCCTGAAACCCTGCCCTCTTTGCAAAAATGGCCATGCAAAGCCTTTAGAAGGCTTCCAGAAAGCTCCTGGGGGTTAGGGAGGGCAAAAGTGAACGAAACCAGGCTGTTTTTTGCTCATTTTTGCCCCTCTAGATCCCATGGGCACTCTATAAGCCTCCTAAAAGCTATGAATGCCATTTTTTTTTTACAAAAAACAGGCCAATTTTCACAAAAAATGGGCCATTTTGGGAGGTCTATAGAGTGCAAAAACTTTTTTTTTAATTTGCCTCTTCAAAATCTTGGCGCGTCTTATACTCCTGTGCATCTTATACTTCGAAAAATATAGTAATTGGAAAAAGACGGTCCCTAAGGTAGCCTGGTCCCTGAATATAAACATATATATTACATTTTTGCTGATAAATAAATCTATTTCAAGCTATTTAGCTCTCATCAGCTAGCTATACCCTTGCTGGGAACTTGGGCTGTTTTCATATATTAGGCAACTGTATTAACCTCTAAGCCACAAGCTCTCCTCCCTTATCAGCTAAGCCAGGGGAGTAATTAAGTGTTTTTTTCCCCTTTTGTCAAAGCACCTGGTGTGGCCAAAAAGGAAGCAGTATGCTCCCTCCCATATTTCATATGTCAGGTGCTTTGACAAAAGAAAACACACACACACACACACACACACACACACAGAATTATGTGTAACAGAATGGAGTTGAGTGTTTATTTATTTCCTATCGCCAATGCAGAGTCTGCAGCTGATTGTGACTAGAGAGAGACATACCTGCCACTACCTAGGATCGAACTCACGAGAGCTCCACCTCTAGGCCACTGCACCTCTCAAAATTGATAATATATGTGCATGATTTAGTTAGTTAATTATATATTAATTATCAATTATTATTAATAACGATTAATTTTCTAATATAATAGAATTAATAGAATTATTAATTATCCAAACATTTTCTAGAGAAAGAATCATAGTAGATTATTATTATTCACACTGGTGGTAGTAGCCATATTACTATTTCATCTCACTGTTGATCTAGATATCCTTAAAGCTGTGCCTGGCATTTTTAAATGCAAACCATAGAAAACAATAAAAGCAGGATTGATAACCAATCAAGAAGGGGGGGAAAGCTCAGCAAAAAAAACAAACCCAGCCAGGGTTGGATGCTTCAGTGTTGAGAGCTGCAGAATCCATAGTTCTAAATTCCCAAAGGTCAAAATTTCTCTAAGCTGACTCCAGACCAAGTTGTGTTTTTCTAACTTTAGTCATAATTTGTAAGCAAGAACATAAAAGGGGAGGAGAAATTAATAGGTTATAACGAATCATGACAAGGATGTTGATACATAATAAATCAGTGACTTTCCTTAACAAAGACAGATCTATTGAGACATAAATGCAGACAAGCATATGTTATCACTTAATACCATTAATTTCCCAAGGGCAACATTACTTTTCGCCTGCTTTTCATCAAGATTTTAGTAACACCTGTCAGTTGTCAGCCCCCTGCCTTTATGAACTTCAGCAAGTTTCTTACAAATTCTAAACTGCCATATATGTTATTGAGCAGTACCGGTATTTCTCAACCCTGACAGCTTAAAGATATGGAACACTGTTACCTTCCCACCAAAGATGGTCCCTATTTTTCTACTTGCATTTTTACATGTTTTAGAACTGCTAGGTTGGCAGAAGCTGGGACAAGTAACGGGAGCTCACTCGGTTATGCGGCGCTAGGGATTCAAACCGCCGAATTGCCGACCATTCTGATCGACAAGCTCAGCAGCCACGGAGCCACCATGTCCCTTTACTGTGTGTATGTATGTATGTATGTATGTATGTATGTATGTATGTATGTATGTATGTATGTATGTGTATGTGTGTGTATATATATATTAAATATTTATTCTTTATTCAAAGCACCGTGAACTGCTTCGGAGCAATTGAACAGGAAGCTAGATATAAATATTCAAAAATCTATATAAATAAAAATGTAACAAGAGTTTGTTCAAAACCGATAATCTTTGAAAGTACTGCACTGATCGCTTCCAAATTTTCACACAACATTCCTTTCCAATACGGCACCAATGATATATATAGATTGTGTAGATGTCACACCTGTGCCAGGTACACGCAACGGAAATGTAAAAAATGTAGGTAAATGGATACAGAGAGAGCAGTGAGCCATAGGATGACAATACAAAATGTCATAATACCTACTGTATTTCAAGGAAATATATAGTAGGTAGGTAGGTAGGCAGCTATAGGGATGGAGAGAGGGAGGGAGAAATGCTGTCGGTGGGTAGGTAGGTAGGTAGGTAGGTAGGTAGAGGGATAGAGAGAGGGAGAAATACGGTAGGTAGGTAGGTAGGTAGGTGGAGGGAGAGAGAGGGAGAAATATGGTTGGTAGGTAGGTAGGTAGGTAGGTAGAGAGAGGGATAGAGAGAGGGAGAAATACGGTAGGTAGGTAGGTAGGTAGAGGGATAGAGAGGGAGAAATACAGTAGGTAGATAGGTAGGTAGGTGGAGAGGGAGAGAGAGGGAGAAATACGGTAGGTAGGTGGGTAGGTAGGTGAATAGAGGGAGGGGGGGAAACTCCACCCTCGGGTTGTGTTCCTCCTGACTGGGCCACAGCAACGCGTGGCCGGGAATGGCTAGTAATAAATAAAACATTCATGTAAAAAAACAACCAATATGTTGCAATACGATTTTCTTTCTTTCTTTTTCTTTTTACTGGAATCCTGTTTTAATACAACTGTTCAACTTATCACATTTTCTTGGCCTTGCAGGGAACATACGCAGGCTGGGGTTTTTTTTCTCCAAAGGGGGCAATTCTACTATGTACTGAAAGGGCCTTGTTGGTGTTAACAGAGAATTGGATTGACTGCTCAACGCCGTTGATTTAAACGGACTAGTCTAAGTATGCTGAAGCCTGAACTAACCGTGATTCAGTTTTAGAGCCTGCTGGGAGAAAATTGAGGTAATCAGTTCTGCTACCTCTCTTGGCAACTGGTTGTTTGAACTGCTTTTGCTGTTAGGTTTTTCTTGAAGCTCCGATGGATTTCCCCCCTCCTTCGTGTAACTCAAACATCCTGAAGAGGAAACTCAAATACTTTGGCCACCTAATGAGAAGGAAGGACTTACTGGAGAAGAGCCTTAATGCTGGGAAAGATTGAGGGCAAAAGAAGAATGGGATGACAGAGAATGTGGTGGCTGGATGGAGTCACTGAAGCAATAGGTGTGAGCTTAAATCAGGGATGTCCAAACTTGGGAACTTTAAGACTTGTGGACTTCAACTCCCAGAATTCCCCAGCCAGCATTCTGGGAGTTGAAGTCCACAAGTCTTAAAGTTCCCAAGTTTGGACATCCCTGGCTTAAATGGACTCCAGAGGATGATAGAGGACAGGGAGGCCTGGAGGAATGTTGTCCATGGGGACGTGATGGGTCGGATACGACTTTGCAACTAACAACAACAACAACAACAATTTTAAAATATTATTTTGTGTTCTGCATTTTGGAACAGGAGAGAACACTGTGGGTCCTTTTGTTGTAGGTGACACCTTTCAGGTAAATCATAAGACGATGACATCTCATCCCTACTCAATCTCCTTTGCTCACATATCCACTTCCCTTCATCTGTGTTAATAGGACTTTTTCTGGTCCCTGAGTCATAGCAATAGCGCTTAGACTTATATACCGCTTCACAGTGCTTTTCATAGCCCTCTCTAATCGGTTTACAGAGTCAGCCTATTGCCCCCAATAATCCTCATTTTACTGACCTCGGAAGGATGGAAGGCTGAGTCAACCTTGAGCTTGGTGAGATTCGATCTGCTAAATTGCAGGCAGCCGGCAGTCAGCAGAAGTATCCTGCAGTATTGCACTCTAAGCACTGTGACACTGTGGCTCTTCCTTGTTGTCCTTCCCTGAATCTCTGCCAGTTTGATTCTGGTTCATTTTAAAGCACAATTTCCACAACTGAACACAATCCTTGAGATTGGCTGATTTAATAGTAAGTGAAGTGTTGTGATAGTTCCCCAAAGCAGTTATTATTCATTAATCTGGACATCGCTTTTCACTTTTGTATTTATTGTTTGACTGTTTACTTTCAATTTACAATTGCTATGTACCAACTTCAGATTATGAGTGCTCATGGTCTTTCATGGATGGGTAGTAACAAACTCAAGCTCAACCCGTCCAAGACCGAGTGGCTGTGGTTTCCGGCACCCCGGTTTAGCCAGATAAATCTAACACTGGCCATTGGGGGCGAACATCTTGCCCCCGTGGAGAGGGCGCGCAACTTGGGCGTCCTTCTGGATTCCCGGTTGGCCATGGAGGACCATGTGGCGGCCGTGACCAGGGGGCGTTCTATCAGGTTCGCCTGATACGCCAGTTGCGCCCCTTACTAGACCGGGGGGCCCTTCGCACAGTCACTCAAGCGCTCGTGACATCTCGGCTGGATTACTGTAACGCTCTCTACATGGGGCTCCCCTTGAGATGAACTCGAAGGCTGCAGTTAGTGCAGAATGCGGCCGCGCGGGTGGTTATGGGTGCCTCAAGGCAAGCCCACGTAACACCTCTCCTGCGCGAGCTGCACTGGCTGCCTGTGGCCTTTCGAGTGCGCTTCAAGGTGTTGACCACCATCTTTAAATCGCTCCATGGCTCGGGGCCTAGCTATATACGAGACCGCCTCCTGCCCCATACATCCCTTCGTCCGGTCCGCTCCCACAGAGCGAGCCTACTCCGGGTGCCGTCGGCTGGGCAATGCCGGCTGGTGACACCCAGGGGAAGAGCCTTCTCTGTGGCGGGCCCGGCCCTCTGGAACGACCTACCCCCCGACCTTCGCACTACCTCGGACCTCCGCCTCTTCCGCCAACGTCTTAAGACGTACTTATTCCAACAAGCCGGCCTAGGATAGCCCCCCACATCTGACTTTTAAATATAAATTATAATTTGGTTACGGTTTTAATAATGGGTTTTAGCACGGGTGAATTAATTTAATATATTTTTAATTGATTGATGTATATTGTATTTATGGTTTTATATAATGCCTGTGCGCCGCCCTGGGTCCTAACAAGGAGAAGGGCGGGGTATAAATTTAATAAAATAAAATAAAAAATAAATAAATTAATCTTCATTACTGTGGAAACAGACATTCTGAATTTATTTCTGAATCTTTTTTTGCAAATTTCAGGCTAGTGTACAAGGACAGCAAATACAATTAAATTAACAATTGTTGTTTCTCCTCCTCCTCCTCCTCCTCCTCCTCCTTCTTCTTCTTCTTCTTCTTCTTCTCCTCCTCCTCCTCCTCCTCCTTCTCCTTTTTCTTCTCCTCCTCCTCCTCTTCCTTCCCTCCTCCTCCTCCTCTTCTTCTTCTTCTTCTTCTTAATTTTCTTTTTCTTCTCCTTCCTTTCATCCTCCTGTTCCCCCTCCCCCTCCTCCCCTCCTGCACCTCCCTCTCCTGTTCCCCCCCTCCTCCTCCTTTTCCTCTCCTCCTCCTCCTCCTCCCTTCCTTCCTTCCTCTTCCTTCTTCCTTCCTCTTCCTTCTTCCTTCACATGTTCTTACCATTGGCGTTGGATGAGATCAATAGTGCCTTTTGATTTAAAACTGAAAACATGAAGCTTGCATCAGTTTTGCAAAAGCTCACAAAGGGGACCAAAAGTATTTCGATGTCATACTGCAGTTGCAAATGCTGGAGTGTTGTGTGAAATTCAGCCAGTTTTCAGACTTCTATCATCCTTGTGGGGAAAATAGGTGCAACGGAAACCTGAAAGATACTCTAGTAGCTCGAGCCTGGGGAAATCTGTTTTTATATTTCATAGAAAAAGATAACAAAATATTTGATTGCACATAGCAGAACAGACGATAAAACACTGTTTTGATGCAGTGTTGTGAGCTTTTCTGACATCAGTGGTTTTTTACTTGATGAAAAGGACTTAAGCAAGAGCCAAGGGTCATGTACTCCAGGCCCAACAAGGGAGAAAAGATAGACAAGGAGATGTTGCTCGCTAAACTACAAGACTGGAACTGATAGTTTTTTAAAAACCTGATAGTTTTAAGCTTGATAGAAGCCTTGGAACTAATACCTTGAAAACTCATGGCTTTACACTCATGAGGGGTTAGGCTTCCTAGATAAATGTCTCTTCGCTTGTCACAGAGCTCAGCACTGAGAATTGCCAGATCTGGGATGCAAAAATGAGGCAACCACAACTCAACAGTGAAGAGACAATATTTACTTTAGAAAAAAATAAAACCATAAACTGTAGGTGCGTTTATGGGTTTTGAAATAAAGTAATACGAATGCTAAATATCTGAATAATTTATTCTACTGTATAGGTTTTCTGTACAATTGTTGTTGTTAGTTGTGAATTCATGTCTGACCCATCGCAACCCAATGAACAACACTCCTCCAGGTCTTCCTGTCCTCTACAGGAAGGACTTAAATGGATTCTTAAATGGACTCTGTCTGGAGTCCATTTAAGCTCACACCTACTGCTTTGGTGACTCCATCCAGCCACCTCATTCTCTGTCGTCCCCTTCTTCTTCTTTTGCCCTCAATCTTTCCCAGCATGAGGCTCTTCTCCAGGGAGTCCCTCCTTCTCATTAGGTGGACAAAGCATTTAAGTTTCCTCTTCAGGATCTGGCCTTCTAAAGCAGGGGTCTCCAACCTTTGCAACTTTAAGTCTGAAGGACTTCAGCTCCCAGAATTCTGGGAGCTGAAGTCCTTCAGACTTAAAGTTGCAAAGGTTGGAGACCCCTGTTCTAAAGAGCAGTCAGGGTTGATCTCCTCTAGGACTGACCAGTTTGATTGCCTTGCAGTCCAAGGGACTGGCTTCTCTCTCCAGGATGGTTCCAATCCACAAAGGACCTCTTGCCGGCTGGGTTTTTACGTAGTTTGACGGAGCTCGCTATTTCCCCAGCCGAACTCACCGCGATACTTCCAGCGTCTCCTGCGCTCAGCCTTTCTTATGGTCAAACTTTCACAGCCATACATTGCAGTTGGGAAAACCTGATCCTTGACTACACACACTTTTATTGGCAGGTGATGTCTCTGCTTTTTAGCATGCTGTCTAGATTTGCCATAGCTTTCCTCCCCAGGAGCAAGCCTCTTTTAATTTCTTAGCTCTAGCCCCCATCTGCGGTGATCTTGGAGCCCAGGGAAATAAAATCTGTCACTACCTCCACTTCTTCCCCATCTATTTGCCAGGAATTGAGAGGACTGGATGCTATGATCTTAGTGTTTACACACACACACACACACACACACACACACACACAACTGCATATACATACATACATACATACATACATACCATTTCCTCCTTGGAAAACATTTACAAAATATAATTGATGATGAAATATATTTTGGTAAATAGAGCTTCACAGCTATAAGTTTCAACACATGACTAATATTATGGAGTCAGCTGTAAAAATATTGGGCCAATTGGAGCAGAACTAGTTTAGTGTTCTAGGGCCCACTATATTGGTTTTCAAAGGTGGAGATATAGCCACCTTTTGTATGGCTGTAGTATTATCATGATCCTTCTCATCTTCTCGACTACCCCCTCATATTATATTTTATATATCATATATAAAAATAAAAATACATAATATAATACCAGTATATAAATAATAACAAATTATACCTATATAACATATAATTATATATTATGAGTATTACTCTTTTGCTCTGCATGTACATTTAAAGCTTCTGCATCAAAGACAAATTCCTTATGTGTCTAATCACACTTGGCCAATAAAGAATTCTGCTCTGCTCTGCTCTGCTCTGCTCTGCTCTGTAATATGGACAGTAATGCAGTTTTACTTCAAGTCTAGCTTATTAGGGTTACCTTCGCATGATAAAAGGACCATAGGAAACACATTGCAAGGGCTTATTTTAATGTTTATGAAAACATGGCAGAGGGTGGAAGTGGTTTGCTGAAGTTGGGTGGGAAGGTGCCAAAAACACAAATCATTTCTGAACATGTCACAATCTCAGATCTCTTCAGTGTGATGGATGGAGAAAGGGGTGGGAGGGTGGGTGAGGTAGGGAATCAAACATACCCTCCTGTTTGAAGGCCTCTGAGAATGGCTCATGGTTTGTTGGTGGGTGATAGGGCTGCGATGAACCATGCCAATCCGGAGAGGAGATGCTTCCCATGGCAGGGTAACTTGGTCGTTGCCTGCTCTTTGAGTTAATGGCAGAGGAGGAGTAAGATGAACTGGCAGATCTGAGTCTTAAAAGAGCAGCGTATGTGGCATGGATTCCAGGAATAGCTGCAGAGCATTCTGGGTAGGTTGGAAACAAAACAAAACAAAAAGAAACAAAAATGCAGTTCGAACTGGAGATAAGAACACTAAACCTTCCATGGATTCAGCTTCTTAGGCAACACAAATGGGTCTTCCCCATCAGGATATGCATACCTTTCATAACCAGAACCTCTATGAAGGTTCTAGGATAGAAATGGGATTCTGATATTTGCTGGAAAGAGGGAAACAATTCAGTGTGGATCTGCTCTGGGGAGGGCAGAGAAAGAAACTGGGGTCTTATGTGAGATAGCATCCTTCCCTTGTGTCAGTATTGATCTGAAATGTATACAGGTAGTCCTCAATTTAGGATTGTATTGGAGCTCGCCCATCATAGTTGTAAAGTCATAATGGTAAGTTTTAACTGACCTGCCAAAACTACTAGATCAAAATATTTGCAACCCACCACTGGGCTTCAGGTGTGGGTCAAGTGAGGGTCTTGTGATGGGCCAGTTATGAGTCATTGTTGGGGGATATCTCTGTTGGGAAACAGAAAAGTTGTGCAGCGGAATGTGCAGCTAGAGAAACGTTGCTAGTAAACACACAAATAGTATCTCAGACACTGTTAGTAAAAAACAGGTAGCTTTACTGGCATTGTAAAACTAAACTACTGCTTCACGAGCAGTGATAGTTGATATTAGTCAAACAAAGTCCTTAACAAACAAACAATTGCTTACAGTCGCAATCTACGATTCTTCCTTCTTCCTTCAGTCAGTCACAGCGAGCAGAGAGCAATCAGCAGATAGGTCGAGCAGAGAGAGAGTATGCACTCGCCTGACTTCCTCTTATTGTGGAGATAATTACAGTCTCTAATTGCATTCCAACATCCTTAAAGCAACAAGGACCATTTGTTACCATGGTATTATATATTGCCTACCCAACACTAGGAGTCTACTCCTAACATTCTCCCCTTTGGGTAGTCTAACAGTCATCAATGAGCCTTGTGATGGTTCTTGTGATAAGGTTATACCAGGTCAGTGTCATCGAACTGTTTTGTTAAGTTTTAGCATGCATGATTTGGGTTGCCTTTAAAACTGCCTTTAAAACTGCCAAGATGCTTCCTTAGTGTGAGTTGATTTATTGAGCATTTTGTGTGCACTCTGGGAATGTTCTTGTTTAGTGTTAACATTATGAATACAGTTAAGAAGCATCAGTCATTCTTATTTGCTTGTTAATTTATTTTGATTTTGCAGCTGGCAGCTACTTCTATGTGGAAGCAACAAAGGAAGGCTAAAATGATTAGTTACTACCTTTGTCCTGCATATTCTCGGCTGAACCATAGATAGTTTATTTATCAAAACTATAAAGACTTCTATTGATTCTTTCAACAGGGAAATGGGAAGGCTTTTTGATAATGGATTTTGATTTAAAGAGATTATAGAGTGGATAACTGCAGGACTGGGCTCCCAATGTTTTCTGCAGGCATTTATTTAAATGTTTTAAATTTATTTTACGAGCCACCCACTAAACCAAACTATCCACTTTTTGTTTTACTTTAAAACAACTCAATATTTTTGTTTTTGTTTTATCACCATCATCTAAGCAATCTTCTTAACTGCCAATTTCTTGACTCTTATCCCTTTCTCACATCTTTGAAAACCGGTTTTGTTCGATAAACAGGAGACAAAATAACAGCAGATGAGGTTGCTTAAAGCCATTCCCCCCTTAGGAATGAGTATTCCCAGAACTTCCATCGCAAATAAAACTTTACGCTTATTAACTGGAAAAAAAATCAACAGTTGGTGCTCCTAGATTTCATTTTAAGGTTTAAGGTATGCTAAAAACGTCAGCAATATCTCACCAGCACCAAAATTATTTTCATCATGATTAACCGCAGACCAAAATGTAAGAAATAAAGCAACTAAAGAGAAATATAGTCGTGTATAAAACTTAAAATGTATAAGGAAACATTACATGTAAGGAAAACTGCACTGAAAAGAGAAAACCTGATGCCCACAGAGAGGGTCGTGGCACGCGTGCCATAATTTCACCATCACAGTCCTAGAACATTAAGCATGCTTAATTAAACCTGCTTCTTGCTAAATCAACCATCATTTTGATTTTGTCTGTCCTTCTACCAAAAACTTATTTCCAGGCTGGAAAGAGGCAAAGCATAACAGAACCCCATACAGCAGGGGTGTCCAAACTTGGGAACTTTAAGACTTGTGGACTTCAACTCCCAGAATTCTCCAGTCAGCATAGCTGCCAATTTTGGGGACTCCTGATTTAGATTGTCTAGCCCCCCCCACCCCACCCCCATGACCGCACCAGAGTTCTGCCAGCAAATAGGAGAAATAGCATTTTTCCTACCTGAATTTCTTTAGCTTCCCAGACACCAAAATTCCCCAGCCAGCTGGGGAATTCTGGGAATTGAAGTCCACAAGTCTTAAAGTTCCCAAGTTTGGACATCCCTGCCATACAGGATTGTGTGTCTCATTGAGTTGACTACTTTCTTGGATGCAAGAAATGAGAGGTAGAATGTTCCAATTTCTCAAGGCTGACCAATTATTCTGCAATGTTTCCTACCAGCTCCCACTGAACTCGATGAAAAATTATTCGCTTTAGGATTGTCTCAAAAGAAAAAGAAATCCACATTGGTGAAGTTTGGTTGTCTTGAACTTGCTCATCTACAAATTGATACAGCGAGAATTATGGTCATGCCCTAACATCCGCTATACAATTTTTTTCCAGATGTTCCATGGCTTCCCAAAGACCAAGAATAGTTAGAGAGAAGCCATTCACACACAGTTCTTCTTGCAAAGGAATAATCCAAATTAAAGGATAGACAAGCTTTTGTGTCTAACTGTGCTGCTTTGTACCATTGTTTCGATGGTATTTCCTTATCTAAACAGAGATAAGTGGAGCAGTGGTGGGATTCAAAAATTTTTTACTACCGGTTCTGTGGGCATGGCTTGGTGGGAGTGGCATGGCTTGGTGGATGTGGCAGAGGAAGGATACTGTAAAAACTTCATTCCCACCCCACTCCAGCAGAAAGATATTGTAAAATTTCCATTCCCTCCTGACTCCAGGGGAAGTTTAATGAAAAATCCCCATTTCCTCCTGATCAGCTGGGACTCAGGAGGCAGCTAATAGATGGGGGCGGGGCCAGTCAAAGGTGGTATTTACCAGTTCTCTGAACTACTCAAAATTTCCACTACCAGTTCTCTAGAACTGGTCAGAACCTGCTGAATACCACCTCTGAAGTGTGTGTGTGTGTGTGTGTGTGTGTGTGTGTGTGTTGGGGGGGGGAGCAGTGAGAACACGAACAACTTTCATCGTCCAGTTGGCTTCCCTATTGAGTTTCCTTTTGGGAAGCTGGCAAGGGAGCATCAAAAACCTTCCTTCCTTCCTTCCTTCCTTCCTTCCTTCCTTCCTTCCTTCCTTCCTTCCTTCCTTCCTCTGAAGCAGCCACATCTTCCCCAAATTTCATTTGCTTGAGAGTTATGGGACCCAAATTCTTTAACTTAGCCCATTTGAGGTACCCCATTTTTGGTTCCAAAAATGTCGCCCTTCGTTTTACCGTTTCTTTCAGTTAAAGGTCAAGACAAAGAGAGCTTTAGTAGTGTATAAAGAGATGGCCATATTTAACATTCTGAAGGCATAAAAAATATATTTGGTGATTTTCTGGTGGGAGGAAAAATTTAGGAATCTCAAGTTTAGCTCTCCTCCTTTTCAATGTCATGAGTTGTGGAGAGAGGGTGGACACAATCTAGAGACCTCTTGAGGCCCACCCATGCATTAGAAATGGTTCTGCAAAACAAGGACACCTTCACCCTCCCCCCAAAATGATACAAAAGGAGCTTTGATCTGCCATTAAAAATAGAAATCTCTTCTGCAGATCAAAAATAGCTTCTCCCTTGGCATTGGACTGATATGGGAATATCAAAGTGAATCAAGAGTAACTACTATGTTCAAAATCCAAATTTGGAAACTTATCCTTTTACAAGCTTCTATGTGATGACCACTCAGGCTTGAAATTACAACCTATTTTTCTATATAGCTTTTATTTTCAGCTTTGTTTGCTTCCCAGCAAAATGAATTATTTAGTTTCGTAATGTAATATTGTTGGACCAAGAAAAAGGCCAAAAAACCCAGAAAGAAACTAAAAGTAGTCCATCATGTTAAGCTAAAAATTAAAACGAAGCATGCCGCATCTAGTAGACCTAACAACATTCTCTACCCAGCAATATAATGTGGTTTTCTTTACAATATTATCTTCCACTGTCTCTTGATAGCTTTCTTATCATACGTTGACAAGATATACACAGTTCTAGAATGCAGTGAGACTAGATGAGTAATAATTTTGACAAAATATATGCTGTTCTAGAATGTAGTGACAGTAGATTTATAGTAATTTCTACTTGGGATTTGGAAACTAAGTAAACATTTTCTCCCAAATGACCCTATTTCATTTTCTGTTTGCACATTAACACTTTCAGGGCAAAAACAGCTCATCCTCTATGCAACAAAGACTATATTGTGGCTTTTATGCTGAGTTCAAAGAAGCTGATATTATTCTAAGTTCTATTCCTCCAGAAAATCAAAACAAGAATAAGAAGAGAGAGAAAAACCCTGGAATAGCAGGGAAACTGGGTCTAGGTTTGGACTGCGGAGTAATTAATATATATATATTAATTTGAAGGAACCAAGATTTATAGAAAGACGGCAACTCTGAAGCCGAAAACACCAGCCTAAAGATGGCGAGTGAGACCACGCTGAAACATTGCCAAGACAATCTCAATCTTACACGGGAGAAGACCCGAATACAAGACCAGTGTGTGTGTGTGTGTGTGTGTGTGTGTGTGTGTGTATTCGAACCGAATCCCCGGTTCGAATCCCAGTTAGAGTATGACTAGCTGATGAGAGCTAAAAAGCTCAAAATAGATCTATCCTAGTCTCCCTGATTTATTTATTGATCAGCTCATAAAACTAACACACACACACACACACACACATATATGTATGTATGTATGTATGTATGTATGTATGTAAAAGATCTGAATAAAAATCTACAAAAACAAATTTATTTATTTATTTATTTATTTATTTATTTATTTATTTATTTATTTATTTATTTATTTATTTATTTATTTATTTATTTATTTATTTATTTATTTATTTATTTATTTATTTATTTATTTATTTATTTATTTATTTAACCCGCAACTCACTCCTGATTTAAAGTCTTGGTAATAATGTCTCTCACTATACTGACTTTTCCAGCTGCTGAAGTGCTCCTCCATTTGAAAGAAATTAATGTTACAAATGCCATTTAATTGAACAGGGCCCGTTTTATTTATTTTATTTTCATTTATTTATCATATTTGTTTGCCACCCATCCCTGGACAGCTTTCAACATTAAAATCTCTCTCTCTCTCTCTCTCTCTCTCTCTCTCTCTCTCTCTCTCTCTCTCTCTCTCTCCACACACACATACGTATAAAATTACAATAAAATCATAATCTTAATTGTAATAGTTTTATGCCACTCAGGAGGATTCTATGTTCCTAGTGATACTGATTCTTTTAAAGGTAGTTTTAGAAATATTCAATAAATGAGCAAGAAGAAATTTTTAGGTTTTCATAATTTTAGAGACTGCACTGAACATCAACAAAGGTTGATGAAAAACGTGGATTTTCCCCTAAGCAAAATAATTTCCTTTTCTCTTTCCAAAAGACCTGATTCAATTCTGCTTTTACAAGTCATCTAAGTCAGGGGTCCCCAATGTTAGATCAGACAAAGGATTCCGACTCAGGCATGGTCAAAACAACAGGAACGTTTATTCACACTATTTACAACACACACAAGATTCAACTGGCAAGGTTTCTTCTCTGGCAACCTCTTATATAGAGTTACCAGGCAGGAAACTCCTAGCAATGCAATTGCAACATTGTAACTCCTTTCCAGACAGATTCCAGACAGCTTGTCTCTGTTAATCACTGCAGCTGCTGGCTCAGCTCCGGAATGCGGTGACTCATAGGTTACCAGACGAGCTGTCTGGGACATAGGCTTGGGGACTCAACACTCCTTCCCCCATAGTCAGTGCGCATGTGTCTAGGTTCTCTGTCCAACACAGTACATGCGCACGCGTAGTCGTTCAGATAGGCGGGGCGGTGTCGGGTCCGCCCTGACCGCCTTAGTTCTTGAGGAGGCTCCTCCCTGTGGGACACGGAGCCTTCGCCTACGTCATCGCGGCCTGCCCTCGGAGGTGGAGTCGCCGTAGGCGGCAATGGCGACCCTAGCAAGTCCGGGTGAGGGGGCGTGGCGACCGGGCTTGAGGTAGTTGGCATTTGCTGGCGAGTATTATTCTGGTAGGGTGGTTCCCCGATGGGCGAGGCCCCCAGCTGAGAGTCAGATTGGGCTGTGAGGTCCTGGCGGTCTCCCCGTGCTGTTCCCGCCGATACGAGGTCTGGACCGGCTAGGGACTCCGGGGTTCCAAACAACTGCTCGGCTTGAGCAGAGAACAACGGCCCAACGGGGGCCAACGGGCAGGAACGGCCTGGTGTGGTGACTGCTGTTTCGGGCAGGCGGCGCCTCAGTTGATCCAGGTGGCGCCGCCACTCGGATCCATCCTGAAGGCCGACTCTGTAAGAACAGGGTCCGGTTACGTCCAAAATGGTTGCGGCAATCCATCGCGGCTCCCCTGAAAAGTTCCTTGCCCAAACCAGGTCCCCAATTTCAAATAAACGAGGAGTGGGAATCTGCAGGTTGCCCCTCTGCAACCCGTCGTATTCGGGGTGCAGTCTGTCCAGAGTGGTCCGCAAGCGTCGGCCCATTAAGAGCTCCGCGGGGCTTTTCCCTGTGGCTGGGCAAGGTGTGACATGCTGTCCCAAAAGGTACGCGGCCACCCTTGCCTGCCAGTCCCCTTTATCCAAACGGGCCAAGGCTTCCTTGGCTGAGCGCACGGCTCGTTCCGCGCGTCCATTAGACGCCGGGTGATAAGGGGCGACCGGCGCGTGGCGGATCCCTTGGGTGGCCAGAAAGTCCAAGAAGGTGGAGGATTGAAATTGGGGTCCGTTGTCGGACACAACGACATCTGGCAACCCGTGGGTCGCGAACAGACGGCGCAAGGCACGCACCGTGCTCTCCGCTGTGGTGGAAGCCATGAGAATCACCTCCACCCAGCGTGAGAACGCATCCACCACCACGAGGAAATTCTGGCCATGGAAGGGACCCGCGAAATCCAAGTGGAGCCTGGACCATGGGCACCTGGGGGCGTCCCACTCCCTCGGCGGGGAGACCGGCGGGGCCGGCCGGGACGATTGGCAGGAGGAGCAGGCGGCCACCCATTCCGCCACTTCAGCGTCCATGCCGGGCCACCAGACAAGCTCCGGGCCAATGCCTTCATACGGACGATGCCTGGGTGGTTGGCATGGAGCGACTGAAGAACCATGTGCCGGAGAGGGGAAGGGACGATGACCCGATCTCCCCAACACAAGCACCCGCAATGGAGCGAGAGCTCCAGCTGGCGTGACTTGTAAGGCCGAAAGTTTTCAGCCACACTGCCCGAAGGCCAGCCCCTCAGCACCCATCGGCAGACCTGGGCGAGGACGGGGTCTGCGCGGGTGTGAGCAGCAACGGCGGAAGAGGACAGGGGCAAGTCCGACTCCGCGACCATCAGGACAGAGAGAGCAGGCACAGGGGCCGGATCCGGCCCCGGGAGAGGGCAGCGGCTTAGGGCATCAGCATGCCCTATCTGCTTGCCAGGACGGTATAGCAGCGTATAGTCATACGCTGCCAGGAATTCCGTCCAGCGGGTCATCCTGGGCGACAGGATGGGGGGTGTCGGACGGTCACCGGCCAATAGCCCAAGGAGCGGCTTATGGTCCGTGACAACAGAAAAGGTCCGCCCATAGAGGTAATTGTGGAACTTCTTAATCCCGGACACTACAGCCAAAGCCTCCTTGTCGATTTGGCTGTAGTTTCTCTCCGTTTGAGACATTGTCCGGGAGTAAAAAGCAATGGGGGCTTCCGAGCCGTCTGGAAAGACGTGGCTAAGGACAGCCCCCAGGCCAAAAGGGGAGGCATCGCACGCAAGCGTCAGAGGAAGCCTGTCATGGTACTGGACTAGTACCGCATCTGACGTGAGCATGGCTTTGACAGCCGCGAACGCGTGTGCTTCGCGGCTGCCCCAGTGCCAGGCCGCGGATCGGTCGAGCAACCGATGCAGCGGCTCGGCTAGCGATGCCTTATGGGGAATAAACGGCGCGTAGAAATTCAAAAGGCCGAGGAATGCCTGCAGCTCCGTTTTGGAGGCAGGAGTGGGGGCCTTTTGGATGGCCTCGACCTTGGAGGGGGTTGGGTGAATTCCTTGGGCATCAATCATGAAACCCAGGAATTCCACCCTAGGCACAGCAAACGTACATTTGCTGCGTTTCAACTTTAAACCCGCGCCCCTGAAAACTCTGAGGACCTTCCGTAACGTTTTGGCGAGTTCTGATATGCTGGAAGCAGCAATCAGGACGTCGTCAAAATACGGTACAACGCCAGGGAGCCCATGGAGCAGTCGCTCCATGAGGCTCTGGAAGATCCCCGGGGCTACGGACACGCCGAATTGGAGACGGCGACAGCGGAAAGCCCCACGGTGGGTCACGATGGTCTGCGCTTCCGCAGCCTCGTCATCCACCGGGAGCTGTTGGTAGGCCTGCGCCATATCCAGTTTCGCGAACACTCGACCTCGTCCCAATGAGTGGAGTAGGTCTTGCACCACCGGAACCGGGTATGGGTTCGCCTGAAGCCCGAGGTTGATCGTCGACTTATAGTCGGCGCAGATCCTCATGGACCCGTCGGGCTTAATGGGGACCACAATTGGGGTCTCCCATTTCGCCTGATCGACGGGTTCGAGCACGCCCTGCGCCACCAATCGATCCAATTCCGCTTCAACCTTGGGCTTCAGCGCGAACGGCAGCCTGCGGGCCTTCAAGCGGACTGGAGCAACCTGGGGGTCCAAATTTAGGGAAACTGGAGTGCCTTTGTACGTTCCTAAGCTGCCATCAAAGATGTCGTTGAACTCTCTGATTACTTCGTCTACCGGAGAACTGGCTGGCACGCTGTGTACTCCTTGGACTGACAGTCCCAAGGCTGGAAACCAGTCCAATCCGATCAAGGCAGCTAGGGGTTTGGCCACTACCAGGATGGGAAGGGATCCGTGGAAGGGGCCGTAGTCTACTCTCACTCTGTGCAGACCTAGAATGGGAATTTGTGAGCCCTGGTAATCTTTCAGGATCGTCGCTGTGGGGCCGAGATCCCGCTTCCTGAGCTTGGGGCAAAGCTTAACTAAATGCGCCCAGGACATGAGTGATCTAGAGGACTCTGAATCTATTTCCATTTTTACCCCCACCCCCTCTAAGCAAACCACTGTTGACAGTCTCCTACTCTCTGCCTGGTCGTAGCTTAGAGCTGGGGGCATCTCCGCCAGCGCGAAGCAGTCGGTCGGCTGTGGCTGGTAGCGTCCTGAACACTTCTGCCACCCTCGTTGTCCTGGTGGAACGGTTCTGGAGGCGGCAGCTGGCGTTGTCGCTGGAGTGGCAGCACGGCACACAGCTGCTAGGTGTCCTTTCCTGCCACATCTGCGGCACACCGATGCCTTGAATGGGCACTCTGGTCTCTGGTGGGCCCCTCCGCAGCCTAGGCAGTTCCCGGACTTCTGCTGCGGTGTGAATGCGCGATTCAGCACGCACCCGGTCACCCTCATGCAGTCCCCACGGTCTTCCTCCTCCAGCTCATCCAGCGGCGCTATTTCGTCTACCAGACACGCTCGCGGAGTGGGGAAAAGAGGAGGGCGCGCGCGGCCCATGTCGGATGTGGAGATCTCCGACAATTCTGTCGCGCGTGCTTCTTCCACCGCTTGCTCGAGAGTCAGGACAGTTTTTGAAAGCAAGCGGCGCTTTAGGCGGATGTCTCTTACGCCGCATACAAACTGCTCCAGTAGGGATTCCTCCAGGAAGCCAGCAGGGAACTCGCAGGGGATTGCGGTCGCTCTCAATTTCTGCAGGAACTCGGCTACCGACTGTTGCGGCTGTTGCACACATTGCCTGAATGCATAGCGATGCGCTATGCGGGAAGGCGCCGGCGCGTAGTGTGCTCTCAGGCAGCCCAGGAGATCGTCCCACGGCACTTCGTGCACCGCTGCGGGTGCTGCTATGGTTCGGGCGGTAGCAAACAATTCAGGGCCGCCGCACTGGAGGAATAGGCTCAGCTTCCTGGCAGGCGCGAGTTCGCCGTAGTCGCTGGCTATCAAGAAGCACTCGAACCGGGCTAAGAAGGAAGCCCATTGTTCCTTCATCGGGTCGAACGGTGCAAACGGAGGCATTGTCGCCGTAGCCATGGTGAGGCTGTGCGTCGCGCTGCGCTCTGTTGTTGAAGTATTCGTTACCCGTTGCGTTCTAAGGCCACGGCCTGAATCCCATCTTCGTCGCCAGTGTTAGATCAGACAAAGGATTCCGACTCAGGCATGGTCAAAACAACAGCAGGGGTGGGTTTCTGGGGGTTCGCCTGGGATCGGGCGAACCCTTTCGTAAAATTTCCGGATCCCGAGCGATCCCTTTGGATCGTGGACCCGGAAGTAAGTCGCCGCTGCTAACTGCTGCTCCCAGCTGGGGCGGGCAGGCAGGAAAGCAAGCAAGGCGACTGCGCTGTCTTCTTTTTCTATCAGCGAAGCGCCGCCTCCTCCTCGCCCATGCTTGGCTGAGGGAAAAAGAAGACAGCCAGGCCGGTTCTCCGAAGGGGTCCCCCTTTCCCCTTCTCCATGGGGGTGGGTGGTGGGGGTGGGCCGCTCACCTCGTCGCCCCACAACCTGCGGCCGCTGCTGCCGTGACAACTCCGAAGAGCAGCGCTCGGGCCAGGAGCCGCCGGCCAAAAAAAAAGAAAGCACACACACACACACACAACCTACTTCAGGCGGCGGGAAACACGCAAGGAGAATCCACTCCCAGCTGCCTTCTTTTTCCTTCTGCGAAGGGTACTGGCCGCTGGCAAAGCGGGAGGCTCGGGAAGGCGGCGGGAGCGCCTTCCCCCCCCTTCCCTTTGCTCAGCCACCTCTTCCCCCCTACGGCTAGCCGCGAGTGGATTCTCCTTGCGTGTTTCCCGCCGCCTGAAGTAGGTTGTGTGTGTGTGTGTGCCGCCTTCCCGAGCCTCCCGCTTTGCCAGCGGCCAGTACCTTCGCAGAAGGAAAAAGAAGACAGCTGGGAGTGGATTCTCCTTGCGTGTTTCCCGCCGCCTGAAGTAGGTTGTGTGTGTGTGTGTGCTTTCTTTTTTTTTGGCCTGCGGCTCCTGGCCCGAGCGCTGCTCTTCGGAGTTGTCACGGCAGCAGCGGCCGCAGGTTGTGGGGCGACGAGATGAGACCTGAACATTATTACTTTTCTATGTTCCTTCAGGGCAAAAGAAAGAAGCGCAGCCTCGCAAGCGCAGTGCTCCGAGGGGAAGGGAGGGAGACCTTTTTTCCCCTGGGTTGCTTTCGGAGCGGATCGTGGGGGCTGCAGGCCCTACGCACCTTGGGGGGGGGCACCCCAGAGACTAATCCGGCACACGTGGCAGCCGTTCTCCCCCCCCCAAGGCAGGCGCACTGGCGCTTTCGCTTTGAAGTCAGCTCTGTCTCTTTAATGCGTGCTCCCGGAGCTCGGCGCGCCCACCCCGCCTGTATAACTGGAGTCCATGGAGTTGTATTGAGTTCAGAGGGAGGAAGTTGCCCCGGGTGCTGACAACCCATGCTACGCCACTGGGTCCGAGTGAGTGGCCGACTGGCCGGCGGGCGGGTAAGGAAAGTTGCTGCGCGCCCCAAAAATCCTCTGGCCCGCTGGCCGCGGTTGCTCGCTCGCTTGCTCGCTCACCCATTGGACGCCAGGTTCCTTCGTCCGGTGGATGGGTGAGAGAGAGAGCAAATAAATACAGCCAGCGGGCTGGCGGGCCGGTCAGGCTACTTCCTGGAGCTGAGGAGGTTTGTGGGGGGGGGGGGGAGACAGACAGACAGACAGAGAGAGGCACAGACACACAGAGAGACAGGGAGGGAGGGGGGAACCAGAGAGTGACAGACACACACACACAGACAGAGAGGGAGGGAGGGAGAGAAAGAGAGAGACGCAGAAAGTGATTTAAGTGCGTGAATGCGAGACAGACACACACACACACAAACACAGAGTGATAGAAGGGCGGATGAAGGGGAGAGAGACAGAGAGAGAAAGAAAGAAAGAGAAAGAAAGAAAAAAGTGAGAGAGAAGAAAGAGAGAGAGAAAGACAGAGAAAGAGAGACAGAAAGGAAAGAGAGAAAAAAAGAGAGAAAGAAAAAGAGAAAGCGAGAAAGAAAGAAAGAGAAAGAAAAAGAGGGAAAGAAAGAGAGAAAGAGAAAGAAAGAGAGAAAGAAAGAAAGAGAGAAAGAGAAAGAGGGAAAGAGAGAGAGAAAGTGGGAAAGAGAGAGAGAAAGTGGGAAAGAGAGAGAGAAGGAAAGAAAGCGAAAGAAAGAAAGAATGTATGACCACAATTGAGCCCAAAAGTTTAGTTGTTAACCAAGACCATTGTTAAGTGAGTTTCACATTTTCCAAGTTGGCCACTCCCACCCGGTCACATGGCTGGCAAGTCACTCCCACCCAGTCACATGGCCAGCAAGCCACTCCCACAAAGCAGGCCACACCCACAGAACCTGTTCCAAAAAATTTGAAACCCACCCCTGAACAACAGGAACGTTTATTCACACTATTTACAACACACACAAGATTCAACTGGCAAGGTTTCTTCTCTGGCAACCTCTTATATAGAGTTACCAGGCAGGAAACTCCTAGCAATGCAATTGCAACATTGTAACTCCTTTCCAGACAGATTCCAGACAGCTTGTCTCTGTTAATCACTGCAGCTGCTGGCTCAGCTCCGGAATGCGGTGACTCATAGGTTACCAGACGAGCTGTCTGGGACATAGGCTTGGGGACTCAACACCCAACCTTTGCAACTTTAAGTCTGAAGGACTTCAACTCCCAGAATTCTGCTGGCTGGAGAAGTCTGGGAGCTGAAGTCCTTCAGACTTAAAGTTGCAAAGGTTGGGGACCCCTGATCTAAGTAATATTAAATCAGAGCTTTTGGAACAAGCATGCTTATCATTTATTCTTCCTTCTTAAAATTTGACAGCTTTTTTGACCCCCGAGCATTGACGTGTTTGTGAATATGCTGTGTTAAGATAACTTGAGGATTCCTTATCACAAACCCTGCACAAGAGAGCGACTTCCTTCACAGAGATACAATTTCTACGGTATCTGTGCTATTTCCCCAAACCCAGGCAGACACCAAACCCTTCTCCCAATTCCTCTTCCAGGGTGACTATTTTCCTCACCAGCTGAATTAAAATCCTTGAGCTGGCAGGAAACTATGCAAGATAGACATGATTCCAATCCTACTACAGAAATATTGTTGGCAAATAGAGCTGCCTGATAATTTATTTAAGAAGAGGGATTAGTGAATTCCCCTGGCGTTTTCCTCCCTGCTCCACTGAATATCACCAGGCAATGGGGAATATCCAGCAATAGTGCTAGGGTTGGGGGGGGAAGTAGAATTTTACAACTGGCAGATTTAGATTTCTTCCCAAACTTGGTCTGGTTTTGACTAAGGGAGTCCAAAGGGATTGTTATTACTGCATTGGTTAACAGGGATTTTTGGAGAGAGGTTTAGTAACATCCCAGAATAGTATTATAAAGGTAAAGGTTCCCATCCACATGCATGCTAGTTGTTTCCGGCTCTGGGAGGGTGGGACGCTAATCTCCATTTCTAAGCCAAAGAGCTAGCGCTGTCCGAAGACTTCTCCACGGTCATGTGGTCAGCATGACTAAACACCAAGGGTGCATGGAACGCTATTACCTTCCCAAAAAGTGGTTCCTATTTTTCTACTTGCATTAGGTGCTTTCGAACTGCTAGGTTGGCAGAAGCTGGGACAAGCAACTGAGCCACCGCATCCCCCAGAGTGTTATACCGATATTCAAATGCAACTCAGAAAAACACTAGCTGGTGCAGAAGCATTGTGCCTGGTCAAACTTGACAATACTGTACGCTTGAGTAAAGAATTTCTGGTTTTCTAACTGCAAGATAGGACTTTTAAGGAATAGTTGGTCAGTGGCTAGGATTCTGTGACATTTACTGGGTCTCTAATTAGAAAGGACTTTTGCTTATAATACTTGCAAATGTGACCTTCACTTGATACAGGCATTTTCTCCATATCTCTTCCCCACACACATACACACACTTTACTCCTAGCATGTTGAGCTAAATGTCACTAAAAGTTTTTCTCCGTGTTGCAACTTTTAATTATGTTGTTTTCCAAGGAAGTGTCTATAGTGCCCTTGCTGCTTCAGAACGATCGATGCGACATGAGAAAGCATAGAGCTGAATACTGCAGATCCTCACCAGGGGTGAAATAGATATTGTAGGGCAGGGATGGCGAACCTATGGCACGGGTGCCACAGGTGGCATGCAGGGCCATTTCTTAGGGCACGCGAGGCGTTGCCCTGTCAGCTCCAGCACGCATGTGTGCGCTGGCCAGCTGATTTAGGCCTTCTTTTGAGGGCGTTTTTCGCCCTCTGGAGGCTTCAGGGAAGCTCCTGAAGCCTCTGGAGGTGGGTGGGGGGGAGGATGTTTTCACCCTCCCCAGGCTCCTAGAAAGCCTCTGGAGCCTGGGGAGGGCAAAAAAAGCACGCCAAAAGCAGGGGGTCACGCACATAGTATTATGGGTGTGGCACGCCCACGCACAACCCCCCCGCGCTCCCTCCGCTTTTGGCACGCGAACCAAAAAAGGTTCGCCATCACTGTTGTAGGGCAATGCAAAGGTTCCATGATTTATGCAAAGCCTTTCTTTCCTCAGTTTAACTTTTTTATTAGTTTATTGAAGTATAAAACACAAAGGGGAAAAAAAACCATGGAAAAGTAAGAAGAGAGGAAGGGGGAAAGTGGGGGTATAGTGTAACGGGCAGAGGTGAGCTTCACGTAATTCAACATGCGGTTTGACTATTCCAGAAACGAAAATGTGAGCACACGTGTGACTGCTCGTTTCGCTCACATATGTGCCTTCCACGCTTCATGCGGTTTCAAACACACGGTGATTCCTTGCACGCATTCTCAGGCAGCTGTGATGAGTAGAGCGGGCAAGGCGTGGAAATCAGCTGGGCTGCGTGGGTGGAGCGAACGAGCCAGGAAGTGACATATTTGAGGGCGATCTGGCTGCGACATCTGTCACCCGGGATTGATCTCCAGGATTGATTCGGCTGATCTGGCTGGCTAGGCGGGTATCCCCTTCCTCCCTCACTGCTCCATGTGCGTCCCTCCTGAAGCTACGCGCTCGGTGGAAGAGGACGACCCATCCCAATTTCAATTTATTTCAATTTATATACTGCACCTATCTCAATCAAGATGGACTCAGGGCAGTGCACAGGGAATTAAAAATCACAAATAAATAACAACAAATACAATAACACTAATTAAAATGAATTAAAATGAAACCTGTGCTAAAATTCCCATTTAAAATACCAACATCCATTTACTAATTGGCTAGAGCTGTATCGCACCAGAGTTCTAAACTCTAAGCTAGACTGGCTTGATGGAAAAGGAACGTCTTGAGTGAGCGGCGGAAGTGGGGAAGGTCCGTGATAGTACGAAGTTCGGGGGGTAGGTCGTTCCAGAGGGCTGGCCCTGCCACAGAGAAGGCCCTGCCCCTGGGCACTGCTAGCCGGCATTGATCAGCGGTAGGCACCCTGAGGAGGCCCTCCCTGTGGGAGCGAATCGGTCGGTGGGAGGTATGTGGCAGGAGACGGTCCCGCATCTTCTATCTTCTATCCCAGATAGAAGGAGTGTACCAATCTTCGGTCAAGGGTATATGATAGCTGCACTCCCCTGCTAGAACCTCCAAACAAGCTCAAGTGAGATATATGGATGCTTGGTAACTGATTCATATTTATGATGGTTGCAGTGTCCTAGGGTCACAAGCAAAATCAATGGGGAAGCCAGATTTTTAACAGATTAGGAGTTGGAAGGTACCTTGTAGGTCATCTAGTCCACCCAAGCAGGAGACCCTACACCAGTGTTTCTCAACCATGCTGCCTGGGGAATCCTGGGAGTTGAAGTCCACTCGTCTTAAAGTCGCCAATGTTGTGAATCAATCAATCAAATTTTTATTTGTATACTGCTCCCTCTCCCCGAAGGGACTCGGGGCGGTGCACAGGGGAT
Source organism: Rhabdophis nuchalis (assembly GCA_039707465.1). NCBI lineage: Eukaryota > Metazoa > Chordata > Lepidosauria > Squamata > Natricidae > Rhabdophis > Rhabdophis nuchalis. Next base: position 52,119,697 of record CM077649.1, read on the forward strand.
TATAAAACATACAAACATAAAACAATATGAATATCTAAAATCAGATTAAACTACTATAACCCTGCGCTAAAACCTGAAATCCTAAAACACTAAAAACCCCTAAAAACCCAATTAAAAATTTAAATATACAGACTGGAGGCAGGAAAGATAGATTAGGCCAGGCCGGCCTGCTGGAAGAAATAAGTTTTGAGCTTTCGGCGGAAGGAGCGGAGGTCCGGAGTTGTTCTGAGGTCGGGGGGTAGGTCGTTCCATAGGATAGGGCCTGCGACAGAGAAGGCCCTTCCCCTGGGAGTCGCCCGCTGGCATTGCCTAGTGGACGGCACCCGGAGAAGTCCCTCTCTGTGCGAGTGAATCGTGAAGTGAGAAACACTGCCCTACACCATTTCTGACAGATGGTAGTCCAGTCTCTTCTTGAAAGCTTCCAGTGATGAAGCTCCCATGTGTTTCACTCAAGATTCACTCAACCATCATGCTACTAACTTAACAACTGTGGTGCTTCACTTAACAACTGTGGCAAGAAAGATTGTAAAACGGGGCACAACTCACTTCACAAACGTCTCACTTAGCAACAGAAATATTGGGCTCAATTATAGTCATAAGTCGAGGACTACCTGAATTTAGAAAGAATGAGACAGTCATTCTTACTGGATATATATCATTCTCATCCTTCACAATGCAGAATAAAGAAGGAATTCACTGTTGCCTTAGTTCGCATTGCTACTCTGATGAATTAAATAATCTATGAACAACCAAAGACCACTCCTTTAGGATCAATACAATACAATAGCAGAGTTGGAAGGGACCTTGGAGGTCATCTAGTCCAACTCCCTGCCTAGGCAGGAAACCCTATACCGTTTCAGACAAATGGCTATCCAACATCTTCTTGAAGACTTCCAGTGTTGGGGCATTCACAACTTCTGGAGGCAACTTCTGTTCCACTGATTAATTTTTCTAACTATCAGGAAATTTCTTCTCAGTTCTAGGTCCCTTCTCTCCTTGATTAGTTTCCACCCATTGCTTCTTGTTCTGCCCTCAGGTGTTTTGGAGAATAGTTTGACTCCCTTTTCTTTGTGGCAACCCCTGAGATATTGGAACACTGCTATTATGTCTCCCCTAGTCCTTCTTTTTATTAAACTAGACATACCCAGTTCCTGCAATCGTTCCTCATATGTTTTAGCCTCTACTCTCCTAATCATCTTTGTTACTCTTCTCTGCACTCTTTCATACGTATTATTTTTACAATATTCTTTCCATCGGATCTGGAGACAAATTCTTGCATCTTGTTCATGTCTCTCACTCTTCCTGTTCTTGCCTGCTCTTTCCCCCACCTGGTGTATTTGTTGCAAGCTGAACAAAGTGGTGTGGATTTTGTCCAGATCTTGATATGGTCTTGATTATGACCATCCTGAATGCAAACTTGACTGGATATCCCTCACCACAATTTTCCAATATTTCTGGCATCCAATACCGAATTGTAAGAAATATTTTAGATTACTCAAATAATATTGTTGATAAGAGCCTCGGTGGCACAGAGGTTAGAGTGCAGTAGTGCAGACTACTGTACTTCTGCTGACTGCCGGCTGCTTGCAATTTGGCAGTTCAAATCCCACCAGGTTCAAGGTTGACGCAGCCTTCCATCCTTCCGAGGTGGGTAAAATGAGGACCCAAATCGATGGGGACAATAGGCTGACTCTGTAAACTGCTTAGAAAGAGCTGTAAAAACGGTATATAAGTCTAAGTGCTATTGCTATTGTGTCATTATATTTTTGCTTGATAGAATCAAGATCACAATTGGTTAATACCAATTTATAATTGGTTAATACCAATTTATAATGCCTTGGTAAGGCCACACTTGGAATACTGCATTCAGTTTTAGTCGCCATGATGTAGAAAAGATGTGGAGACTCTAGAAAGAGTGCAGAGAAGAGCAACAAAGATGATTAGGGGACCGAAGACTAAAACATATGAAGAATGGTTGCAGGAACTGGGTATGTCTAGTTTAATGAAAAGAAGGACTAGGGGAGACATGATAACAGTGTTCCAAAATCTCAGGGGTTGCCACAAAGAAGAGGGAGTCAAACTATTCTCCAAAGCACCTGAGGGTAGAACAAGAAGCAATGGGTGGAAACTAATCAAGGAGAGAAGCAACTTAGAACTGAGGAGAAATTTCCTGACAGTTGGAACAATGAATCAGTGGAACAGCTTGCCTCCAGAAATTGTGAATCCCCAACACTGGAAGTCTTTAAGGGGATGTTGGATAGCCATTTGTCTGAAATGGTATAGGGCCGTGATGGCGAATCTATGGCACAGGTGCCACAAGTGGCACACGAAGCCATTTCTGAGGGCACGTGAGGTGTTGGCCTATCAGCTCCAGCGCACATGAGCATGCTGGCCAGCTGATTTTTGGCCTTGATTTTTGTCCAGTTTTTGCTCTCCTGAAGCCTCCAGAGGGAGAAAAATGGCCCAACAGGCAACCTGGAAGTTCATTCCTGAACTTCCAGTTAGTGTGTTGAGCCTTTTTTTACCCTCCCCAGACTCCAAATAAGCCGTGTGCACATGCGCAGGGCAGCAGGGGGTGTCCCGCATGAATGCTCAAGGGACATGGCATGGGAGGCATTAAATTATGGGTGTGGGCACATGAGCGTGCACAATAGCACGAACGTGTGTGCTTTTGGCACCTGAGGTGAAAAAGGCTCGCCATCCCTGGTATAGGGCTTCCCGCCTAGGCGGGGGGTTGGACTAGAAGACCTCTAAGGTCCCTTCCAACTCTGCTATTGTATATATTGTATGTATATGCTCTAGGCAAATGTCTTTGGGCACACATTTTCCATGAGTTTTGAAAGGGTTTTGAATAACTTGGATTCTTTTGGCAACTTGCACAGAGAGTATGGCTACCGCCACAATATATTATATAAATAAGCAACAACTATTACCCTATTACGCAAAATCATCTCATTTAGTTTAAAAAATGAAAAAGCAATAAATGCACTTTATGAACCAGCTAGGTAATTGGCTAGTGATACAGCGAAAATTAAAATGGAAGAGATGGTTTCATATAAATTTAGCTACGAATTTGTGTATGCCTTTGCCAGGTGTCTATCTTCTTTTATTGTTACCAGGAGATTTGTGTGATAAAAATGAAATGCAAATCCTCCTGTTTGTACATATGATGAGGCTATAATTTTGCCCTGGTGTTTTAATGGCAAAGAAAATTACCCAAATGCATTTCTTAAGGATTATATTGAGCCTTTTAGATGTGTTGTTGATTTTTTAAAAAATATGTTTGAGCGGACATAAAAGTTGCTGGAAGTTTTTTTTAGCCTCTCTCTCTCCCCCCTCCCCCCCATTCTCTCTCTCTCTCTCTTTAAATACTTTAAAACTCCAAATTTGGAGCATTTGAGGCTCATAAGTGATCAGGAATGAGACCCAAAACAATTTGACAACCATTGGATATAGGAGAGGCAACACCAGAGATGTTAAATTGGTTGTTGGAATTAATTATGAAAGTAATAACTCCAGTTCACAAGGAATTAATCACTGGGCATGTCCTGAGGTAATGAATGAGGAAAAGAATGGTTAGATTACCATGCTATGCCTGAGGAAATTGAGGTTTAAATCTTTCTCCAACTATGAAGCTTCAATGACCTTGGACCTATGGGAAGGCTATTTATCCACTAATGACTTAGAGCATTTTTTAATGTCAATAGGCCATCCTTGAAGTGATGTAATGCTTGTTGTTATTTTGGCAAAGCAATAGCTGGATGACTGCGGCAGACAACATAAGTCAGTGGTGGTGATACTGCCTTGGTGGACTGTATCTTGTAGGTTGATGGAAATGTAAATTGTGGGTTGTTCTGATTTAATAGCTCACGTGTGAAGCTGCTTCTCTTGAAGAAACTCCTGGATACAGATTGTCTAGTCACTGACTAAACAAGAACATAGAATAATGGAGTTGGAAGGGAACTCAGAGATCTTTTAGTCCAACCCCATGCTCAAGGCAGGAGAACTTATATCATTCCAGTCAAATGGTTGACCGGTCTTTTTTTTTTTAATTTGTTGCAAGCTGAACAGAGTTGATGATACTTTAAAACTAGGTCCTCGGGCGAGGACTTGGCTTTGTGCTGCTGGGAAAGCCTAGGTCAGAACAAAACCCTTTTATCATCTTTGTTCAGTGGTGGGATTCAAATAATTTAACAACCGCTTCTCTGCCCTAATGACCAGCTGGATAGGCGGGGCTTGGCAGTCATGTGACTGGGTGGGCATGGCCAACTGAACGTCACTCACATTGATGGACGCTTCGCCTTAGCTGTTACAATGTAATAAGGGTTAACCGGAGAGGCAGTTTCTGTAAGCAGGTCAAGAAAGATGAGGCTAGAAACAACACCAGAATGTTTCCTTCCTGCCTTCCTTACAGGATTAGCCCTGTAAAGTGGAAAAAAACAAAAGGAGATTTCTTCCAACAACCGGTTCTCCGAATTGCTTAGAAAATTAACAACCGGTTCTCCTGAATAGGTGCGAACTGGCTGAATCCCACCACTGTCTTTGTTGCACATTTTCTAGGGTACACACACACACACACACACACACACACACACACACGTCACATGGTGACCAGAACTGTGTGCAAGATTCCAAGTGTGGCATGATCACACCCTGTGAACTTGATGTTATCCCTCTGGCTTTTTTGGCAGCTGCAGCACCTGGGCACAAGAGACGTTGGGCTAGTCACTTTCTCTCCATCCCGAAGAAAGAGGCGATAGCCAACCACTTTTGAAAACCACTGTCAAGAGAAGAGCAGAGACGAATCCAGAAGTCAAAAACTGACTTGAAGGCACAAGCGCACAAAGTTTGTGTGCAACTTTGTGTAACGTGTAACTTTGTGTAATATCAAAGGCAATAAATTAAGTGGGTATAAATTATTGGTGACTGAGATAATGCAAGCATTATGCCCAAAATGAAATATCCAGAGGTTCAGAAACAATTGACCTTTTCTGATTTAGCCTCTTTCTCTCCCTTTAAGACTTGTGTTCTTTTGCTCTAAACAAATTCCCCTGTACAGCCTGGACTTTAAGTAACTTTCCATGCTGTGGTTTGGTGTGTGCTAAATATTTCACCATGTTCCATTCACCTTGGTGTGTATTGTTAAGACCTTTCTGTGGCTTAGTTTTCCCCCCAGGAATCCTATAAATTAATCATTGGATGTGTTGTCAGCACTGTGGGAGATGCTTGTAAACAGCTTTTGCTAACACTTAATTAAACTAACCTTTTGCTTGTGAAGGTTGAAATCCATTCCAGTCCATGGGACCAACATATCAACCCAGTCTGTTCATTTCAGGTATTTATACAGATCTTATTTCTTTAGGGCCTGGACAACCTCCAAATCATGCAGCTTTGTGGCTTTAAGAACATTGTCTGAGAGCGCTGTACTTAAATTATAGCAAAGGTGATATGATTGTGGTTGTTTTTTTTCTAGTAGGGCAGCATGAGGAATTTAATATATAAGAATCAAAGTGACACCAAATGGACAGGAGACAGAAAATGATTGAGAGAATCACATATAGGCACAAGAGCCAGGAAGCTGATATCAGTTGAAGCCAGACAAGGCCCAATGACAGTTGATAAGGAATGAAAGAATGACCATGCAGCGAGTTTTACTTAACTCAGTCATGGCCACAGCCAGTGAACATATAGGACATGATAACTGAAGAGTTGAATCAGCAGGGATATCCTCTGAAGTCTGCTACCAGTTCGGTGAATCTGAAACCGAGCACATGGTTTGCATGCATGCACACCTGAGGTGGGCCCGCACAGTGCTAAAAAAGGAACATTTTAAAGCCTTCCGAGTCTGCAGAGGTAAGTATAACAGCGAGGGGGGGGGGGAGGGGAGATCTGCTGTGTCATGCAATTTAGATTAGCTAGAAAGCAGGAAATCTGACAATTCTAGCAAATATAAATTGTGTGTCACAATTTAATCGTTGGAAATACCAGTTCACCTGGACCAGTAGCATTTTTTTATTTTTTTATTTATTTTTATGTATGTATGTATGTATGTATGTATGTATGTATGTATGTATGTATGTATGTATGTATTTATTTATTTATTTATTTATTTATTTATTTATTATTCACATTTATACCCCGCACCCATCTCACCACAAAGGGACTCGGGGCGGCGCACAGGGAATATAAAATATAAATAAACATATATACAAAAATAACATTCATTAAAACTAAATTAAATTAACCCACCCTGCGCTAAAACCAGTTAAAAACCCCTAATTAAAACGTTGATAACTAAAAACAGTGCAGTGTCGAGTCAAATCATGCCAGGCCGGCTTGATGGAAGAAATGCACTTTTAAACGCTGGCGGAACAGGCGGAGGTCCGAGATGACACGGAGTTTACTACTGGTTCAGGCAAACCGGCAGCAATTTTTACTACTGGTTCAAGCGAACCATTCTGAACCGGTAACATTCCACCCCCTGTGTTGGATGATGGAGGACTTCTGGCACAAGGTAAAAGATGGTCTGTAGAAGAACCTGTCAGAAGATATCACGTATGCACCCAACCATTTTAACAAGTGTTGTGTCGTCTCCAATATTCCTTACATTACCTGGTCAACACTGTAGCAGAACTTGGTGATTAAGAAAACACGAGTACGTTTAGTAATTGCTATAAATAAAGATAAGAAGTTAACCAAGATTATCTTCTGTGCTTTGTTTCGGAGTTTTTCCTTATTGCATAAGATCCCAAAGCTCAAATCTGTAATAAGAACAAATCTGGAGCTTTCATTGTAGTTGAAAGACACCTCTGGACAATTTGATGGACAATAACACTGCACATTAAACATTTATACAATTGAGAGAGTCCAAAGATATTTCACGAGAAGAGTCCTCCATTCCTCTACCCGCAATAAAATACCTTATGTCACCAGACTTGAAATTTTGCGCTTAGACAACTTAGAACTATGCCGCCTTCGGTCTGACCTAAGCGTAGTACATAAAATTATCTGCTACAACTTCTACCTGTCAATGCTTACTTCAGCTTCAACCACAACAATACACAAGCACATAACTGATACAAACTTAAGGTAAACCACTCCAAACACAATTGCAGAAAATATGACTTCAGCAATAGTGGTCAATACCTGGAATGCTCTACCTGACTTTGTGGTTTCTTCCCCCAAACCTCAAACCTTTAACCTTAGACTGACTACTGTTGACCTCACTCCATTCCTAAGAAGTCTGTAAGGGGCGTGCATAAGCACACCAATGTGCCTACCGTCCCTGTCCTAACATTCCCTTTTATTCGTATCCATCCAAAATCTTGTTTATACTTTTATCTGTTATTTTATATATATGCTTGACAAAATAAATAAAATAAAAACAAAAAATGAAATTAATAACTGATGGACACTCCTGCCTGTACTTCTGTCTGCTGCACTCTCAGGCCCATACAAAATCATTGTACGATTCTTGCATCTTCTAGTCTCTGTCCAGCTACAAAATTGCTGATGTTCTATCATTTTATCTTCACAGGGTTTTCAAAATCGCTTTATGAAACCTTCCTTTCATTCTAACACTGATTCTGAACCCTCGTGACAGATCTGATAGGCAGAAGAATGTTCTCTGTTGATACATTGTGCATCATGTGCAAATTGTCCTCCAAATCTTCTGATCAGCTTTTGAACCTGATGGTCAGGATTTCAAAGTGGCAGGAAGGAGCCTACCAGGCTAGATTCAGTCCACCTCATCTGACTGTTCATATCATAGGAATCTGGTACAGAGTTATTATTATTATTATTTTTGTGGTGCATAGGAAAAAATAGTCTTTTAACAGAGGATGGCTGATTAAAACTAAAACTGTAGAAGAAATATTGATTTCTATTTCTTCATTGATTTTAAGTGATAAAATATAAGGTGTGCTGCTGGAGTTCTGCTGACTTAGAAAAAGGAACAAAATCTAAATCATGTTGGTGCAATTGCCTCACCAATTAGAATTGTGGAAAGGCTCTCCTAGCCATAGTTCCTACCTCCTTGGGTAGGAACCATGAATCTAGGAAGACTGCCAGATTGCTGGTAAATTCTGACAGGGAAAGTACATTCCTGTTGGGAAGTAAGATGGAACATCTCTGGAATATGGTGGCCCTCAAATTTAGAACCACTTGATCTTGTGAGGACAGTGGTGCAAACAGCCACATCTTGTAATTTCATCTTAATTTGAGATTGCTTAACCCACAAAAATACAGATCTGTGCTAAAGGTAAAGGTTCCCTTCGCACATATGTGCTAGTCGTTCCCAACTGTAGGGGGTGGAGCTCATCTCTATTTCAAAGCCGAAGAGCCAGTGCTGTCCAAAGACATCTCCGTGGTCATGTGGCCGACATGACTAAATGCCAAAGGCGCATGGAACGCTGTTACCTTCCCACCAAAGTTGGTTCCTATTTTTCTACTTGCATTTTTACATGGTTTTGAATTGCTGGGTTAGCAGAAGCTGGGACAAGTAACGGGAGCTGACTCTGTTATGTGGCCCTAGGGATTTGAACCGCTGAACTGCCAACCTTCTGATTGACAAGCTCAGCATCTTAGCCACTGAGCCACCGCGTCCCACCCACGTGTTAGACCTATGCTAACACTGGCTAAACAGCTTAGCCCAGGGGTCTGCAAAGTCGGCTCTTTTAAGACTGGTGGACTTCAACTCCCAGAGTTCCCCAGCCAGCATAGCTGGCTGGGGAATTCTGGGAGTTGAAGTCCACCAGTCTTAAAAGAGCCGACTTTGCAGACCCCTGGCTTAGCCCAACCCTCTCACCAAGTCATGAGACCACGCTCCAATTCCTTGTCATCTCTTAGCATTACTTTATTTCATAAGAACATCCGACCACTCTAATCCGATTGAAGGTGGAAACAGGTACTCTTTGAACCAATTTAAAACTAGCTTTAGAGGGCAATTTGGAGTAGCAGTTAAAGCCCCAGGCTTGAAAGCGGGAGACTCTAAGTTCTCGTCTTGTTTTAGGCATGAAGCTAGCAGAGTGACTTTGGACCAGTCACTCTCCCTTAGCCCTTGGAAAAGGCAATAGCAAACCATATTCAAAAATATTGCCTAGAAAACGTCAGGAATTTGTTTTTGCTGTTGCTAGGAGTCATGACTGACTTGGCTGAACTCGAAATCTCTATTTGGACACGATGACATATCTGCTGGTTCCTAGTTTAAAAAACACTCAATATGCTCATATTCAGCCACCAAAAACCCTCAATATGCCCATATTCTTTTTTAAAAAATATTTCAATAGCAATAATATTTAGATTTATAGATTACTCCCCAGTGCTTTACAGCAGTCTCTAAGCAGTTTACAAATGTCAGCATATTGCCTCCAATGACTTGGGTCCTCATTTCACCAACCTCGGAAAGATGGAAGGCTAAGTCAACCTTGAGCCAGTTAGGATCGAACTCCTGGCAGTGGGCAGAGTTAGCCTTCAATACTGCATTCTAACCACTGCGCCACCAGGGCTCTATAAAATTACATGGTCCTGCTGTGAAAGAGTTAATATGCCAGTTCCTTTCAATGAAGTTTTTAAAAGATAGAAAGGGGACAAAAGAAATGTGATGTTATTGGTGAAAAACCTGAAATTTACCTATGCTTCTAGTTCAAACAGCCTTGCAACAGAAAAGGACATTGAACAAATAGCTTTTTCTCTGTTTGTTTTAGGAGACAACTCAAGTTCCCCAAGCAATCTCAAGAAGTAAGAAAAAAGCCTTATTAAATACTTATTTTTGTTGTAGCATGGATCATGAATTTCTATTCAATTTGTTTAAAAAAAAACCAGTGGAAATATATGAGCACACGGAGGAGGCTGAGTTCACGCTTAAACCAAGATATGCTTTGTTAAATCAATAAATGATGACTGCCCGGACCAGATACAAGCTTCAAGCAATCAATAGCCCCATTTTAAAATGGCTGCCATGGGGAGGGTGGTATGTTCAAAATGGTTGCCTTGGAGGGTGCAGCCAGTCACACAAGGAAAATCAATGGGGTTGCTCGCTGTAATTTACATTTTTCTCCCAGGGTATTGTGAACCATCTCAGTCTAACTTTTTCTTTCCCTAAAAATTGGAATAATCCCAAGGAAAACATTGGGCTAAAGCCAACTACCCTTTAAACATTTATGCACTTTATACGTTTTTAGCTATAGTATATATTACTAAAACTCTCATGTATGTTCAATGCTTTGCAACTTTCCATTAGATGAAACAATGCAGCCCAGAGCAATCTCTTTTGAATTAATGTACTTCAAATGAGATAACTCACAGGATGTTTCCAAAATCTGGAAGCCCATAAGACTGAAATTTGGCAAACTTGTAGCCAATTCGGTGCCACCATACCTTCTACCAACTATTTTTCCTAGAAACCCATAGGTTGCATGGTGCAAGAGAAGATGGGAAGGACCTATCCCCATTGTCTTCCCCCCCTTCCTCTGGCTCCTGTGCCCAATAGGCTGGCATCCAGGTCCAAGAGACAAGTAGCTATTGGGCGCTTTGGAACTGAGGCCAAAATTTGAACTTCCTTAAAGGTGGTGGCCAGTGAGAGAAGAAGGAGAGAGTGACTCAGATGCCTGACGGCAAGGTAGGACTGTTTGGGGGATGCTGGTAATGGGACCTCTTCCTTGATGGAGGAAAGAGGCCCCTGGGGGAAATGCTGGAATGGGGTGAGGGGTGCAGATCTCCCACTGTTCCAGTCCCTATTCCATGGGTCAAGAGGGGGAGGAGGTGGTAGAGGCTTCATCAGGACTCTGCAAGCCTATATTATGTGCAGAAAGAAGAATGTCCAAATGGGTCCAGTGTTTTCTAGGACAGGGGTCCCCAACCTTTGCAACTTTAAGTCTGAAGGACTTCAGCTCCCAGAATTCTCCAGCCAGCTTTGCTGGTTGGAGAATTCTGGGAGCTGAAGTCCTTCAGACTTAAAGTTGCAAAGGTTGGGGACCCCTGGTCTAGGATATTCCGTGAACAATTCTAAATTGAGCGCAATATGGTGGCATATACATTTAATTAATTAATTAAACTGAAAAACTGGTGATCCACTGAGGCAAAGAATCACAGCCATCCAAGGGATTCTCTTTCCACTCATCATCCATTGATTCATTCCCAAGTAGAATGGAAGAGAAAGGGATATTTAAGGAGACATCATACAAGATTTGTTCATTTTGCTACCCCTTAATGCAGGGCTGTCAAACTCACATCGTCACAGTGTTATCACATGACGTATCAGGACTTTCCCCCCATTCGCTAAGCCAAGAGTGGGCGTGGCCAGCATGTGACACATCTGGCCTGAGGGTCGTGAGTTTGACAATCCTGCCTTAACTCATATAAGCTTGTCTTATCACTTAGTCTGCTAGCAAAGAAAGAATCAGAATGTCAAGAGCAATTTTCAATTAATGAGGCAACTGAATTGATTCTGCATGTGACCAATGATTTGGTAAATTCTTTGGAAGGTTGGTGTCAACCCTGAAGCCATATTGTTGCATCTTCAGGGCTGCCACAGTGAGGCTGGTGGGAGTTGTGGGAACGGGAAGGGGAAATAGAGACAGTTGGGGACTTGTAGCCAAAATACATTTTTTTCTTCTGTGAGCTAAGGACATTTCCACCAGGTGCTGGGGAGGCATGGAATGAAGTCAACTGGAGCTGGGACTATGACCTGGTTGGACCATATGATGGACATGTGAATTGGGGGGGAAAATGTTGGACTGTGATTTGGGTGGGGAAAACTTTGGGTCCTTCACTCGAGTTTTCACTGGCTATGCCAATATGAAATGCCTAATAAATTCATATTTGGGGAAACCCTAGGCCTCGGAGTTTCAAATGAGTTGGGTCTGTTACTTGGAACCTTGACAGTTGAATTAGTAGAATAATGTTTCCAGTGAAAGGGGCTACATCGGATAGCAATGTCTCTCTTGGGACACCATTTTTAACCGTTTTTCAGCTGAATTCCAACAAGTGACTTTCAGAGGTTTTGAAGACCACACATTGGGCTCTTGGAGGAATATGCAAGTTTTAAGTTGCCCATCCCAAAAAGGCAAGCAAGCAATTTAACTTTAAATATTCAGGTGCTTCAGTTGGTTAGCATGAATATTCTGACTTTCTCTCAGTTACCCAATGAGGACAAAACAAAGGTCTATTAGGAAGATAGAAAAAGAAAAATGGGAGATGAAAAAAGCAAGAAAGAAATTAAGAAAATAAGAATAATCTATGTAATAGGATTACGAGAAGACAGAAAGCGGAAGTCAGTTATCCATCCCAGAGTGCCTAGCTGGAATATAAATATGGTAGGAAGAGAAAAACAAGAAGAAATAACAGTTAATAAAATAACAAACATTTTACTAATTTAATCCAAACTATTCTTCATGGGATAAAGAGTGTCTCCATTATTCATTCATGTGAGAAAGAAAAATTCCAGAGAAAGGACTTTAAGGATTAGAAAAGTTCAACATAATATTAGTACTGAAGACGTTTCTGTTCAAATTCTCCCTTAAAGAAGCTGAACAGCACAACTGGATTTAAAAGTCTGCAAGGATGTAAAATATAAAAAGCTCATTAATCTCATGCAAGAAACCGGTGGTTATTATTCATAATTCCAATGTCTTAACGTTCATAAGGTATATATTTATGGAATAATGCCAGTCAGAAAAATGTGCAATAGCTAGGATAAGAACATCAAACTCTTTCATTGCTGCCCATTGTCTTTAGCTCTGCAGGAAATAAAAGAAATCCCCCAATTATGACTTTCCGCACTCTTTCTTCTTCTTCCCAACTAAGCAGAAGGACTCTGTGAATGATGCTATGCCCATCAGGCCTCTTCCTTTGAAAAGGGAATGATTATCGTAGAGGCCATGGGTTATTTCTCACATTAAAGCTTGTAACTGTGCTTTAGCCTATTTGTTGCACTAGTATTCATGCTGCATCTGCAATTTTAAAACTTTCATGGACAAATTTGGAAAAATATGAAAAAGGAAAGTAATATTTAAGGTTGTCAGATCAGAGTAAAATGTACATAGTTTTGGTTGTGGTGTTTAAAATTGATCTGTAAAATCATGCCATTCCAATTCAGTTTTGGAGAAGAAGGCCAAGCTGCTTTCTGGAGGACAGACAGAAAGGTTAACATGTTATAGTTAAAAGTAAGTGAAGTGACATACATCTGAAGAGATGTCATGCTGAACACATGTGTTCAATAAAGCTAGAATCTAAAATTACTGGAGTGCCACATATTTAGAAATGCGTTATCTTTTTAGCTGTTTTCTTTCTCTCCATTCTTGGATTTTGCTTCCAATTCATAACAGAGCTAGTAAAAAAAATGGATTAAACTTGCTTTCTCACCCTTTGTAATTGATCAAACGCCTACTTTTATCCTTGTTCTTCATCTGTTGTGGCTGCCAGTGGCCAGCAGAGGTGGCAGCAGATTCGGACAGTGAGGAGGTTGGGGGAGGCTCTGATGAGGGCTCTGTGTCGGAGTCAGAGATGGGGCCAGGGCTGTCTGCCAGTTATCAACTGCCTCCAGAGTCAGACAGCAGTGAGGCAGACAAACAGCTGGAGCCTGTTCCCAATGTGCACATGCACAGCGTTGCCAGATAAAGGGAACAGCTAAAGAACAGGGGTCGACTTGGGAGTAAGGCCACAGGTGGACGATGAATGGCCCCTCCCAGAGGAAATAAAAGGGGAGTGAAAGGGGAGGGGTGTTAGCTGAAGACTATTAATTCATTCCTGCATTCTTGCCAAGTATTGCAGTGTCTGAAAGATATCAGCCTGGCCACTCTCCAAGCCTGATAAAGGTCAGTATCTTGAAAGACTGTGAGCGAGGAAAGAGTTTGCTGGAGGGGAATTCACTGTAGATTAAATAAAAGGGGTTTATCAGGACAAGGACTCGACTTTGTGCTGCTGGGGAAGCCTAGGTCAGAACATCATCCATTTATTTATTTTATTTATTTATTTAAATTTATATCCCGCCCTTCTCCACAGAGGACCCAGGGCGGCGCACAGGAAATTTAAAAACATACAAAATACAATAAATATAATTTAAAAACTATTAAATAAACCTATCCTGCGCTAAAACCAAATTTTAAAAACCCAATTTAAAACTATCTAAAAGTCCCCATGGGAGGTTAGGCTAGGCCGGCTTGTTGAAACAAATATGTCTTAAGACATTGGCGGAAGAGGCGGAGGTCGGTGATGGTACGTAATTCAGGGGGCAGGTCATTCCAGAGGGCTGGCCCCGCCACAGAGAAGGCTCTCCCCCTGGGTGTCGCCAGTCGGCATTGTCCGGCCGACGGCACCCTGAGGAGGCCCTCTCTGTGGGAGCGTATCGGTCTAAGGGATGTATGGGGCAGGAGGCGGTCTCGCATATAACTAGGCCCCGAGCCATGGAGCGCTTTAAAGATAGTTGTCAAAACCTTGAAGCGCACTCGAAAGGCCACAGGAAGCCAATGCAGCTCGCGCAGGATCGGTGTTATGTGGGAGCACCTAGTGGCTCCCATAATCACCCGCGCGGCTGCGTTTTGGACTAGCTGTAGCTTTCGAGTGCACCTCAAGGGAAGCCCCATGTAGAGAGCATTACAATAGTCGAGTCGGGACGTCACGAGAGCTTGAGTGACTGTGCGAAGGGCAGCCCAGTCCAGTAAGGGGCGCAATTGGCGCATGAGGCGTACCTGATGAAACGCCCCCGTGGCCACGGCTGCCACATGGTCCTCCATGGACAGCCGGGAATCCAGGAGGACACCCAAATTGCGCGCCCTCTCCACGGGGGCCAGTGTTTCGCCCCCAATGGCCAGAGTTGGAATAATCTGGCTGAACCGGGGTGCCGGAAACCACAGCCACTCAGTCTTGGCAGGGTTGAGCTTGAGTTTGTTACCACCCATCCAGATCCGTACGGCTTCCAGACACCAGGACAGCACTTCGGCGGCATCGTTGGGGTGGTTTAGGGTGGATATATACAACTGAGTGTCAGTTGTATGTCTCTACTGCAATCAAAACTCAACCCCTTGCTTGTATGCATTTATGCACATAATTAGAGATGAGACTTCAATCATATGGTCATAACCATTATTTTTATTTCAGAACTATGTTTTCAAAGCCATTCAAAAACTGACTTGGCATTCCACATATTTGAAGGCAAGCTGCTTCAAACAAGGAGGGCCATGACTGAGAAGGTCTCATTACATGGTTCTTGCAGGTAGAATTATTTTGGGGAAGGTCACCTTCAGCAGGTCTTCTCTCTAAGGTCTCAACAGATGAACAGATTCAAGTTTATTTATTTATCATATATAGGGACCTCCCATCTCTCTCCTAGAGTGACTCTGGGCAGTGTACAAATAGCCAGAATAAGCATAAAAGCTATATATAAATATTATAATAAAATCAGCTAAAAAGAAAAATTAAATAATTAAAAATCAGAATGCAGCTCGCGCAGGATCGGTGTGCTCTCCATCCTCATAAAGTGAATTTAGTGTGAGTTGCTGATTCCATCCATCATATTCTGGACATTCTGAAACTTTTCTGGGTATACTTGGATTTAATGTTAAAAGGTAAAGGTTCCCCTTGCACATATGTACTAGTTATTCCCGACTCTAGGGGGCAGTGCTCATCTCCATTTCAAAGCCAAAGAGCCAGCGCTGTCCAAAGACATCTCTGGGGTCATGTGGTCTGCATTTATTTATTTATTTATTTTTTAAAAATTTATACCCCGCCCTTCTCCTTGTTAGGACCCAGGGCGGCGCACAGGCATTATTTAAAACCACAAAATACAATAAATATCAATTAAAATATATTAAATTAATAAACCCGTGCTAAAACCCATGTTAAAACCATTACCAAATTATAAATTATTTATTTTTAAAAAGTCAGAAATGGGGGGCTATCCTAGGCCGGCTAAATGTCAAAGGCCACAGAACGCTGTTACTGTCCCATCAAAGGTGGCTCCTATTTTTCTACTTTCATTTTTACATATTTTCGAACTGCTAGGTTGGCAGAAGCTGGGACAAGTATAATGGGAGCTCACTTCATTACACAACACTAGGGATTCAAACCGCTGAAATGCCAGCCTTTCTGATCTACAAGTTCAGCATCTTAGCCACTAGCTATCACGTCCCTTTTTGATTTAATGTTAGGGACTGCCAATGTATCCACCACATTTCTCCTGTAGTTTGACAACATATTTTTCTTGGCATATGCAAGAAGTTTATTCTGAACCTGATGCTTCTTTATGCTAAAAGAAAGAATTTCAAGTTGGGTGTTTTGGAGTGATATTAAAGCAAAACGCCTACTGGTTCGTTTTAAAGTCAGAAAATGAACCCTAGCTTAGAACAGGAGATTTTCAGATATGAAGGCTTATAGGATAAACTTACATATCTCATGTTTTGTTTTATTTTTTTCTTATTCATTTTCCCCTGGGTGCTTTTTTGATAACAAAAATATTATTGGGCTCATAGAAAATATACTGGATCCTGAACTTTGTCAGAAGGTGTAAAAGTTTGATCTCCATATCTGTTAAGAGAGCTCTTCTTCTTCTTCTTCTTCTTCTTCTTCTTCTTCTTCTTCTTCTTCTTCTTCTTCTTCTTCTTCTTCTTCTTCTTCTTCTTCTTCTTCTTCTTCTTCTTCTTCTTCTTCTTCTTCTTTTTTACTATCTTCTTTTTCTTCCAATCTTTGCAGGATTCTAACTTGTTAATGCCAAAAAGCATGAAAAATTCAGTGATCAAAGCATCTCCCCAGAGACGTTATTCACTTGGGGCCTTCTTCCCTATACCTATTCTGCAGAGACACATTTTGTTCTCTCTGTGTCCTGAGGAGATACCTTCTTTTGAAAAGCTGTACTTGAGAGATCAGGAAAAACCTTAAAACCTAGCTGTTTGATGTCTTGGATGCAGGTTATGATTCTGACAGACTTTTCATCCCTCATATTGAGAATATTGAAATCAAACAAGCCATTATACCAATTGGTCTTATAAAGCAGGGGTCTCCAACCTTTGCAACTTTAAGTCTGAAGGACTTCAGCTCCCAGAATTCTCCAGCCAGCTTTGTTGGCTGGAGAATTCTGGGAGCTGAAGTCCTTCAGACTTAAAGTTGCAAAGGTTGGAGACCCCTGTTGTAAAGCACCTTAAAAAAATTAATAAAAATAATAAAGCAATTTTGTCAGATATGCCAACCGGCTTCAGTGATGCTTATGGCATAGAGATGTAAAGGAGGATTAAAAACTTAAAAAGGAGACATTATTAGGCATAGTTTGAATTCTACAAAGAGAATAATAAGCCCAACAATTTCACCTATAGCTACTTCCACAAAGGCTTTTCATGTTGAAAATAATTACAACAAGAAAAATGTAATTACATATGCAGATGTGATTCATTCAGATATTATGAACAGAGTGAACAGACAGCAAAAACCACTCAGCGAAGCCTGGAACGTAACATGGTTGATGTATTGTAATGCTCTCTACATGGGGCTTCCCTTGACGTGCACCTGGAGGCTCCAACTAGTTCAGAATGCGGCCGCGTGGGGGATTTTGCGGGCCTCGAGATGCTCCCATGTAACATCTCTCCTGTGCGAGCTGCACTGGCTGCCTGTGGCTTTCCGGGTGCGCTTCAAGGTGTTAGTAACCACTTTTGAAGCGCTCCATGGCAAGGGACCTGGTTACCTGCAAGACCGCCTCCTACCACATACCTCCCTCCGACCTGTTCGCTCCCACAGAGAGGGCCTCCTCAGGGTGCCGTCGGCCGGGCAATGCCGGCTGGCGACTCCTAGGGGGAGAGCCTTCTCTGTGGCAGCCCCCGCCCTCTGGAATGACCTACCGCCCGACCTACGTACAACCACGAACCTGCGCCTCTTCCGCCGGGCATTGAAAACACAGCTATTCCATGCGGCCGGCCTGGCGTAGTTTTTAAATTTGGCTTTTAATAGGGGTTTTACTGTGATTTTAGTACAGGCATTTTAGTTTAATCCATTTTTAAGACGTTTTTTATTATATTTGTTGTTTATTGTCGTTTTATTAGTGCCTGTTCACCGCCCTGAGTCTTGCAAGGGAGATAGGGCGGTATATAAATACGAATAAAATAAAAAAAATTTTTTACAAATAGCTTGAAAAGAAAAAGAAATAGATCTCAAGAAGGAAGGAGGGACATTAAGAAAATAAAACAAAATCGATTCTGAAATGCCCATAGTACAAACCAACACCATCTATTATGCTGCACATATAAACTTTACTTAGATAGGATATGGAGACACAACAAATAAAAAACTCAATAATCAAATGGATGCAAAACTTTAAGGAAAAGTGACAACACACCACTAAGAAGAATTATGGATTAAATCTATAAAATTTACCCTAATTAATAATCTAAAGGAAAATGCTTTACAGATGGTATTACTGCTCCATCAATAATATCAAAGAAAGACAAATTATACAGTAATAAATCTTGGAAGTGTCATGAAACAGAAGGAATATTTTACTTCATGCGGTGAACACTCCACTTAAACTCCACTTAAAAATATTGGAAAGACATTCATACATTGGAGTATTGTGTACAGTTCTGGTCACCATACCTTCAGAAGGATATTATGGAAATGGAGAAGGTGCAGAGGAGGGCAACCAGAATGATTAGGGGGCTGGAACACCTTCCTTACCATCTGAGGCCGCAACGGCTGGGCCTCTTCACTCTAGAACGACGGTGCCTGAGAGGTGACCTGATTGAAGTCTATAAAATCATGCACGGTGTGGACAAAGTAGAAAAGGAAAAACTGTTTTCCCTATCGCACAACACTAAAACTAGGGGGCACTCCATGAAACTTTTGATAGCTAGACCTCAAACAAATAAGAGGAAGTACTTTTTCACCCAGAGGATCACTGGTCTATGGAACTCCCTGCCAGAAGAAGTGGTGACAGCTGTCAGCCTCGACACCTTTAAGAAAGGATTAGACGAGTTAATGGAAAACAAGGGTATCAATGGCTATCATTATGGATGACTAAGGACACCCTCCGGGATGGAGAGATAGGTGGGATATCTCTCAATGCCATTTGCAGGGAATCATAAGCAGGTGAAGACATCTGCTTGGGAAGACGCTGAAGCAAATAGGGAGCCACTGTGTGAGACAGAAGGCTGGACTGGATGGGCTGTGGCCTGTTCCAGCAAGGCTATTCTTATGTTCTTATCTGCAAGGTATTGCTCCTCTTTCTCTAAAGCTTTTAACCTAACATTATTTCTAAGGAAAGTATCAACTTATCGAATAGATTTATACATGAATTTATACATACCACACATTTCAAGATGTGCCCCATGCAGAGAGTAGGGATCTACAGGGTAGGTATTCTCCCTGAAATATTTATGTCCAGATTTTTAATAAATTATCTTGCCATACATTTGCTGAAGTGCACAGATCAGGGATTTTACTTAACAGCTGAAAATGTGTAAGTTAGTCGGGGCTGTTGGTTTTTCTTTTCATAGCAAAAAGACCCCAAATGCTCACAGCGATTTGGAATTCTCCTTTGTAGCCCTTTCTGGAATTATCACGTCACAAGGCAATGTTGTATAATAACAAAATTGTCTTAAGAAATTCTGCAAAGACTCATTAGACTCCACAAAGCATCCTTAACAGCTCTTAGCATGGGGATAGCATATTTGCCCCCAAAGGTTCATTAGCAATAACAACAAATCCACAGCACCAGTAATCTTACACATTTAGAAAAGCGAAACTTTCCTTTTCCTGGAGAAGATTGAATACTCATCAAATTCCATGCCGATCAGCATTTGTTCCACCATGGATCTTCTGGGAATGAAAACTATGAAGTGTTCCCAGGAGCATCCATGAAAAATCATTTTACATTCCTAGAAGAGAACGGGAATAGGCACTCCTCCCAAGAATGAAGAGCATCAGCAGTTTCATAATTGCATGGTTAAGTCTGTGAAGGTGTGGATTTCCTCCTTAAGTAATACCATTCACAGTCATCATTCAGTTAAATTGATCTTCCCAACTGATTGCACCATGTGCTTTTATTGTATGTCTGTGACTGTAAAATAGAGCTGGGGAAAAAGGAGACCGCATTCCATAAATTTGAAGATCATTCTGAAACTTTTAAAACAATCTGTGCAATGTCCTCTATTCTTCAAAAAAGAAAAAAGAAGAAAAGAAGCTTTGAATGGATCAGAGCTATTATGAGTAAGGAAAGAAACAAAACGGCAAATTTTTTTCAGAGCATTCACTGACCATGAGTAAAAGAAAGAGCTTCATTATGACTCCTGCACTCATACTGACTGCATTTAGGTGCCATTCAAAGCAATGTCTTAACTACCAATAATTGCACAACAAAAACTTGACTTTAAAACCCACAACATTAATCCAATACATCACATATCTAATATTTATATTTCCCAAGTGAAAATCTGCTGTTGTGGGGAGCAAAATGTGTATTTAAACTTGTTTTACATTGTCCTCCAAAATTAAATGATTTTCAGCTCTGTATCTGCATTTCACAGACTGTCGGATGTTCAAATATAAAAGTAAAGTAAAGGTTCCCCTCATACATATGTGCTAGTCGTTCCCGACTCTAGAAGCCAGTGCTCATCTCCGTTTCAAAGCCAAAGAGCCAGCGCTGCCCGAAGATGTCTCCATGGCCATGTCGCTGGCACGCAAAATGCTGTTACCTTCCATCAAAGTTGGTTCCTATTTTTTCTACTCGCATATTTACATGTTTTAGAACAGGGGTCTCCAACCTTTGCAACTTTAAGTCTGAAGGACTTCAGCTCCCGGAATTCTCCAGCCAGCAAAGCTGGCTGGAGAAGTCTGGGAGCTGAAGTCCTTCAGACTTAAAGTTGCAAAGGTTGGAGACCCCTGTTTTAGAATTTCTAGGTTGGTAGAAGCTGGGACAAATAATGGGAGCTCACTCCATTATGCGGGGCTAGAGATTTGAACCACTGAACTGCTGACCTTTCTGATCGACAAGCTCAGCCTCTTAGCCACTGAGCCATTGCATCCGCAAGATAATACTGCAAGATAGAGAAACTATAAGCAATGCATGGAAGAGGTTATTGAGAATATATATACTTCTCATTTGCATATAATGGGTCAGCAACTATGGCCCCTTTACGACCTATGGACTTCAACTCCCAGATTTCCTGAGCCAGCATGGATTTCTATTCTCCCTTCAGAGTCTCTCCCCACCTTTGGTTTGCAAGCCTGATGGGAGTATAACACTGCTTTTAATAAACCAGACCTTTAGAATTTTTGGATTTTCATTGCCACAATTTTCAAGTAAATTGTCTTTGTGTCTGAAATATACTTGATTGTGGATAGCTGTACATTGTCCAGTCTAGGCATAAGAGGAAGATGTAAGAAGCATCAACATTTCAGATGTTCATACAACAAAATGCGAAACAGTGGTTTTGGTAGGGCAGAAACCCCTTTTGGGCAACTCTGCCACATAATAGAATTGTACAAAACTTTCTAATTCTTTGGGATCAGATCAGAAATGATCTCCTGTACAGTAACTGAAATGAAATATAATGAATATATTTACCTTCAACTACGTATGTAATACTTTATTTCCCATTCTGATACATTAAAAATTTATAGCAACTTTTGGAAGCCTTCGTTGATTGCACTGTAGTTTAAAAGATATCCTCTAATAAGCCCAGTAGCTAAAATAATCTACTAATGACTATTTTATCTTCATCAAGAGCATATGAGTGAGTCTTGCCCCTGCTGGGTAGAGTCAATCTTACAAACAATTGTTTATGATTTTACAATTCAATATTTTGCCAATAGTTTAACCAGACTTAATGAGCTTTGAAATTCTAGCTATAAAACATCCATAGATCTAAGAGAGAGTCTCCCCATATGTAGCATATTATAATAATAATAATAATAATAAATTGGGATTTATTAACCGCACCCTCTCCCCACAGGGACCCGGGGCGGTGCACAGGCATAATTAAAAACAATATACAATAATACAAATATTTCTTAAAATCGAATTAAATAAATCTACCCGTGCTAAAAACATAAATTAAAAACCCATTTAAAATTTATAATTAAAAGACAGAGAGAACTATTCAAGGCCGGCCAGTCGAAAGAGATGGGTCTTCAATTTTACACGGAAGGAGCGGAGGTCGGTGGTCGTTCTAATATCAGGGGGAAGGTCGTTCCAGAGGGCCGGGCCCGCCACAGAGAGCGCCCTTCCCCTGGGCGTCGCCCGCTGACAAAGTCTAGTGGACGGCACCCGGAGAAGCCCCTCTCTGTGGGAGCGAATCGGTCGTGAGGATGTGTGGGGCAGGATCCGATCTCGCAGATAGCTAGGTCCCGAGCCATGGAGCGCTTTGAAGATGATAACTAACACCTTGAAGCGCACCCGGAAGACGACAGGTAGCCAGTGCAGCTCGCGCAAGAGCGGTGTTACGTGGGCAAACCTAGAGGTGCCCATAATTGCTCGCGCGGCCGCATTCTGAACTAACTGAAGCCTCCGGGTGCACCTCAAGGGGAGCCCCATGTAGAGAGAGTTACAATAGTCCAGTCGGGATGTCACGAGGGCATGAGTGACTGTGCGAAGGGCGTCCCGATCCAATAGGGGGCGCAATTGGCGAACCAGGCGAACCTGGTAAAACGCCCTCCTGGCCACGGCTGTCACTTGCTCTTCCATAGACAGCCGGGTATCCAGGAGGACACCCAAATTGCGCGCCCCATCCACAGGGGCAAGATGTTCGCCCCCTATGGCCAGCGTTGGAGAAAGCTGGTTGAATCGGGCAGCCGGAAACCACAGCCACTCGGTCTTGGTCGGGTTGAGCCTAAGTCCGTTACTTCCCATCCAGATCCGCACGGCTTCCAGGCACTGGCACATCACCGCTACGGCATCGTTGGGGTGGTTTGGGGTAGATATGTACAGCTGGGTGTCATCAGCGTACAGATGGTACTCTACCCCAAAACCACGGATGATCTCACCCAACGGCTTCATATATGCATTAAACAGGAGAGGCGAGAGGACCGACCCCTGAGGCACCCCGCATGTGAGGGGTCTCGGGGTCGACCTCTGCTCTCCTGCCCGCACAAATTGCGATCGGCCAGAGAGGAAGGAGGAGAACCACCGCAAAACAGTGCCTCCCACCCCCAACCCCCCCAGCCGATGCAATAGGATACCATGGTCGATGGTATCGAAAGCCGCTGAGAGGTCTAATAGGACCAGGATGGAGGAACATCCCCCATCTCTGGCCCTCCAGAGATCATCTACCAACGCGACCAATGCCGTCTCGGTGCTATGCCCGGGCCGAAAGCCGGACTGGCGCGGATCTAGATAGTCAACTTCCTCCAGGTGACGGGGAAACTGTTGTGCCACCACACTCTCAACAACCTTCGCCAAGAAGGGAAGGTTGGAGACTGGACGGTAGTTGTTCAAAATAGCTGGGTCCAAAGAGGGCTTCTTGAGGAGGGGCCTCACCATAGCCTCTTTTAGGGAGGCAGGCAAGGAACCCTCACTCAAGGATGCGTTGATAACCTCTTGGAGCCAGCCTCGTGTCACCTCCCAGGATGCCAGTACAAGCCAGGAGGGGCACGGGTCCAATGAACATGTGGTGGCTCGCAGTCGCCCACGTAACCTGTCCATATCCTCGGAAGTAACGGGGTCAAACTCCTCCCAAACAAGATCTCCCTCGTGGCATCCCACTGGGCCATGAATGGGGGCTAGCTCACTCTGTATCTGGGCGGTTTTCTCCTGCAGAAAAATCACAAATTCCTCTGCCCTACCCTGTAACGGGGCTTCCCGCTCCCTCTGTTGGAGGAGGGAACGGGTCACCCTAAACAGGGCGGCAGGGCGGTTTTCTGCGGATGCTATGAGGGTGGCACAATGATGACGTTTGGCCACCCTCAGCGCCACAATGTAAGTCCGTAAATGGGCTCTTACCTGTGTCCGGTCAGATTCAGAGCGGCTAGCCCTCCATCTTCTCTCTAGGCATCTCTTGCGGCGTTTCATCACCCGCAGCCCCTCAGTAAACCAAGGAGCCAGGGTGGTTCGCCGCCGCGAGAGAGGCCGCAAGGGCGCGACCCGATCCAAGGCTCCCACGGCCGCACTATTCCATGCGGCCGTGAGGTCCTCCATCGGGGCGCGGGTCAGGGATACAGGAAATGGCCCAAGCGCTGTCTGGAACCCATCCGGGTCCATCAAGCGCCTGGGGCGGTACCAGATTGGTAACTCTGGTTCCGCCTCCCCGCGGAGGGGAGCAGCGGTCGGAAAGTCGAGTCGGAGAAGTGAGTGGTCTGACCATGACAAGGGTATGATGTCTATGTCCCCTGTACCCAGATCACTCTTCCATTGGCCCGAGACGAAGATGAGGTCCGGCGTATGTCCACCCTCATGGGTGGGGCCATGAATTACTTGGGTCAGGTCCATGGCCGTCATGGAAGCCATGAACTCCCGAGCTACCACGGATGATTCGCCCAACGATGGCAGGTTAAAGTCCCCCATAACTATAAGTCTGGGGGTCTCCACTGCCACCGTAGCGATCACCTCCAGGAGCTCGGGCAGGGCTGCTGCTACATAGCGGGGAGCCAGGTATACAACCAGCAAGCCCAACTGCCTCCCTAGGCCCCACTTCATGCAGAGGCAGTCATCAACTTTCAACTTTATGGAATGTTTGAAGTTACAATGACACTGAAAAATTTGACTTATGAATGGTCCTCACACTTACAACTGTCACAGTGTCCCTGCTGTCACATGATCATGATTTGGGTACTGGGTATGTATTTATAATTTTTGCAGTATCCTAAAGCCATTTGAGATCTTCTTGTGTAGCTTCCCTCAAGCAAGGTCACTAGGGAAGCTGGATTAATTCAACAATGGTGAGATTTGATTAACAACCATGCCAAAAAAAGGTTGTAAAATCGGTTGCAACTCACTTAATGACACCATCTCTTAATGACAGAAATTCCAGTCCTAATTATGGTCATAGGTCGAGAACTACCTTTATTTATACAAGGCATAAGGCAATGCTGGTACATTTTGCAGTAGTGGAATCAAGCCATCAATAGTTTTTGTAAAGCTACATGGAGAATTTGAGATTCTCCTATAAGAGACCCATTGATAAGTAAACCTTCTTATTGGTAGTTCAGATTTGCTGAAAAACACTGTGGGAAGCCATCACCACCCTCCTGGAAGAATGAAATATTTTGAGGAATATTTTAAAAAGGCAGAATAAAATGTTTCCCCTAGGTTTAGGGTTTAGGTTTTATTCAATTTATATACCGCTCCTATCTCCCCAATGGACTCAGGGCGGTGCACAGGAAATTAAAATGCCACAACAGACAACAATAAATACAATACAACATTAAAATATAATTAAATTAAATAACCTGTGCTAAAAAGTTAACTAAAAATCTTTAAATCCCCTATAAAATCCAGTTAAAATTTTATCTAAGCTAAAATCTAAGCTAAAATCTAAGCTAGGCCGACTAGGTGGAAGAAGTGCGTTTGACAATATTATTACAATGACAATAAAGATTATTATTATTATTTAAGTGATCGGCGAAAAAGGAAATAGAAATAAAAAAATCTTAAA
Source organism: Rhabdophis nuchalis (assembly GCA_039707465.1). Taxonomy (NCBI): domain Eukaryota; kingdom Metazoa; phylum Chordata; class Lepidosauria; order Squamata; family Natricidae; genus Rhabdophis; species Rhabdophis nuchalis. Next base: position 52,145,262 of record CM077649.1, read on the forward strand.
AGTGACAGAAACTCAGAGCCCCAGCTCCCTGCCCTCAAGTAGATACTGAGCTGGGGCAGCTTTAGAAATGCAGATTTGGTATCTGTTACTCCTTGCAGCAATGTCTGAAGAAAGACAGATTAGCCTTAAGCCAAAAGCTACAATAGGAATTAATGCATCACCCTCAAAAACTTCACCCAAACTTAGCTCAGACAAACACCTAGGATTTGTACTTTGTCTATAGAGCCAGCTATGACACCTACATGGCACCATGGGAGTTTAACAACAGTAAAAAGAATACATGCTCTTGCATAGGAAGAGGAGGTTCAAGTGCAAAGCCCAAGAGAAGGTATAAAAACTCTCAACTCCATGTGTTCAACTGCCCAGAACCATCCATGTGGTTCTGCTTCATCATTAAACCATCTTTCCAATCAGCCTCCATTTTGTCTCCAGTGCCTTTCTCCTGACTTGGAACTGAACCAGATGGATATTTCTTCCAAAATACATTATATATCAACCTTCCAAATGCTAGTGTCTTTTCTATGCGCTAGGCGAGGGGTCTGCAAAGTTGGCTCTTTTCAGACTGGTGGATTTCAACTCCCGGAATTCTGGGAGTTGAAATCCACCAGTCTTAAAAGAGCCAACTTTGCAGACCCCTGCACTAGGCCATCAAGAGTTTCTCACCAATGTGGAAAACACTAATTCTAGAAATCTGTTAAATAATATGTTAGAGGTGGCTGATGTACTGAGTACTTCCCCCTCCCAAACCTATTGGAATAGAATAGAATAGAATAGAATAGAATTCTTTATTGGCCAATAGTAGCAACTATTATTGGCCAAGCTCAATAGTAGCAACTGTGAGACGGATCTTGGAATCCTAGTGGACAACCATTTAAATAGGAGCCAGCAGTGTGCAGCAGCTGCCAAAAAAGCCAACACAGTTCTAGGCTGCATAAACAGAGGGATAGAATCTAGATCACGTGAAATGTTAATGCCGCTGTATAATGCCTTGGTAAGACCACACTTGGAATACTGCATACAGTTTTGGTCGCCACGATGTAGAAAAGACATGGAGACTCTGGAAAGAGTGCAGAGAAGGGCAACCAAGATGATTAGGGGACTGGAGGCTAAAACATATGAAGAACGGTTGCAGGAGCTGAGTATGTCTAGTTTGATGAAGAGAAGGACCAGGGGAGACATGATAGCAGTGTTCCAATATCAGAGGGTGCCACAAAGAAGAGGGAGTCAAACTATTCTCCAAGGCACCTGGGGGCAGGACAAGAAGCAATGGGTGGAAACTAATCAAGGAGAGAAGCAACTTAGAACTAAGGAGAAATTTCCTGACAGTTAGAACAATTAACCTCTGGAACAGCTTGCCTCCAGAAGTTATGAATGCCCCAACCCTGGAAGTCTTTAAGAAGATGTTAGATAGCCATTTGTCTGAAATGATATAAGGTTCCTGCCAACGCAGGGGGTTGGACTAGAAGACCTACAAGGTCCCTTCCAACTCTGCTATTGTATTGTAAGTGTGATTGCACACACATAAGGAATTTGTCTTTGGTACATATGCTAAGTGTACGTAAAAGAAAAGGTACATTCATCATGAATCATAAGGTACAACACTTAATGATAAGATACAAGTAAGCAATCAAATCATACTAGGAAACAATCAATACAAATCGTAAGGATACATGTAACAAAGCTGCAGGCATACAGTCATAGGTGATGGGTGATAGGAATGATGAGAAGATTAATAGTGATAGTAATGCAGACTTAGTAAATAGTTTGACAGTGTTGAGGGAATTATTATAAATATATTCTCTTGAAAAGTACATTCCCAAGGTATTAAATTTTAGGAATCAATCAAGGGAAGCTTTAGTTGATGAAGGTTCACATCCATATATAACAAAGCAAACCTTTATTATTTGGTTATTTTTCCCCATTGAAAACTCACGTTTAAAGCTCATATTAGTTAAAACTTAAAACAAGATTATTCATCTTTCTTCCAATACAGGAAACGCTTTAGTTCTGTCTGTTAGAACAAGACATATTAAAGAAAATTATGTCTTGCTTTTTTAATATGTCCCAAGGATTCTGTACTAAGCTATTAATATCAGCTTACTGAAACTACTGTATTAAAAATAGCCACAATTAAATAACTAAAAATAGATACACCCAGTAAATACTGTACGTTTATGATGATGATGATGATGATGATGATGATTATGGTTCTGTAAAAATAAAAAGCTTGCTTTTTATTAGCATTGATTGAAGAGCATTAAAGGGGGGAAAAGTGATAGCTTGTAAAGACGATAAAAGAAAAACATAAAAAAATTGCAGCTTCTTTTTTGAAGTTTTTACAAACAGCTATAAAGTGAAATTATTTTTTCAAGTCCTACAGTTTTATGTGAGCATGAAGTAAACATATTTGTTTTAGTATTGAAAAATATGTTTCTCCTTTACTGCTAACAAGTCGTAATAATTAAATACGTGTTTTAGACGGCTGCATACTATAGTTGATTCAAATTGTCTTTTTACAGCACTGAAAAAAGGGACATAACTATTTTCACACTTACAAATCATTGCAGCATCCCAATGGTCATGTGATCAAAATTTGGATGTGATCAAAATATGACAGTTGCAGTGTCCCAAGATTATGTGATCACTTTTTGTGACCTTCTGATAAGCAAAGTGATTGGGATAGCCAGATTCACTTAACAAATGTGCTACTCACATAACTGCAGCTATTCACTCAACAACTGTGGTAAGAAAGGTCATAAAATAGGGCAAAATTCTTAGGTTTTCCCATTTCAAATACCAAGTACTATCTTAGTTTTAAAAAACGCTTTCCCTCTTTTACAGAAAAGGCATTGCTGTGTTTATATGTTGGATAGCCATTTGTCTGAAGTGGCATAGGGTTTCCTGCCTAAGCAGTGGGTTGGATTAGAAGATCTCCAATGTCCCTTCCAACACTTCTCTTCTCTCCTCCTCTCTCCTCCTCTCCTCTCCTCTCCTCTTCCCTTCCCCTCCCTGCCCCTCCCCCCTTCTCTATTCCATTCCATTCTTTTATATATTAATGTGCAGGTCTTTTCTTTACACACACACCTGCTGAGGTAAATGTTCCAAGAAGGGCAAAGAAAAAAGGCTGGCTATTACCTCTGCAGATCAGGCAAGGTCACAGGTGCCTGACTAACAGCATCAGCTTTTTAAAAGGAAGGACAGCAGCACTGAGTCCCAGAATGAGGGGGGGGGGGAAATATCTGTGAAAACTGATCAAGAACCAGGGACCCAGCTGCACGTTTTGCCATCTCAGCTTTCAGTAGAGGTGACTAAGCTGGCAGAAGGAAAGGGAAAGAAAAGACTTGTCGAACAGCACATTCATAGTTGAGGAAAAAAAGATCTTGGTTTGTCAGCAAACTTTTTTTTTTTTGCATGAATGAACAAACCATTTATTTATGGTCCAAGTCCAGATCAAAGATGTTAGGACAATCTGAAAATGCAAATACCAAACTCATTAATTTTGTGAACGGCCTGCTTCTCTAATCTGAATGCAACTCAGCCGGATGGCTTGCAAAAGTAATTTCTCTTTTGCAAGTACTTTAAATATTCTATACTAGCCGTTCCCAGCCACGCGTTGCTATGGCCCAGTCTGGTTAAATGGCCAATCAATCTGTGTGTAGATCTACACCTGAACACACAAACACGTACACACAACCAGCATATAATCCCCAACCTATGTACCTACCTACATACTGTATTTCTCCCTCGGAGTATTTTATGTCATAAAGGATGACATAATACCTGTGGCCCACTGCTTTCTCTGTATCCATCTACCATTTACCTACCTTTTTTCCAATTTTCTACATTTCCGTTGCATGTACCTGGCACAGGTGTGACATCTACACAATCTATATATATCATTGGTGCTGTATTTCAAAGGAACGTTGTGTGACAATTTGGAAGCGATCGGTGCAGTACTTTCGGAGATTAACGGTTTTGAACAAACTCTTGTTACATTTTTATTTACAGTATATAGATGGGTCAGAACGGCTAAGTATTTTCCACTAGTAATTCTATTACTTTTTTTTTTTATCTTTGAGAGCAAGGAGGGCTGAATAGTGCAAACAGAATTTCTCTTCTTTCCTCGTTTTTCAGCCTCGCCTTTTTGTATCGTATTTTGAATTACACCCGATGACACATGGGAAAACCAGAACATGTGCTTGGGTGCATTCATCTTCCTGCACACATCTTCAGCTGTGTGTGGTTTTCCCAAATGCAATGCTTTTCTGCGAATTCTTTTCCCTAATGCAAACGCACACGTTTCTGCATGCCATTCCCTTTACACATACTTCGGCATATGCTCATGTACTTTCTTTCCCCTCCCTTCCTTTTTTGTTGCTGTTGTTGCATTTAGGGCTAATTTTGAATAATAAGTTTATTTATGGGGAATACCGAGAACTTGGGAAATGCAACTCTCCTTGGAGAAACACATTTCCCAGGTAATTCTGCATGTCACAATGCACTCCACAGAATGATTTTCATTTCTATAGTGACACAAGGAGACATTCCTGCAGTGACCTGTCTCAAAACCTCTCTCCTGAGGGCAGGACAAGAAACAATGGGTGGAAACTAATCACGGAGAGAGGCAACTTGGAACTGAGGAGAAATTTCCTGACAGTTAGAACCAGAGGTTCTGGTTTGGCCTGGTTCAGCTGAACCGGTAGTAGAATTCAGGCCTGGGTCGCAGAACCGGCAGTGACGCAGACTGGCCACGCCCCTGAACTGGTTCCCCAGTCACTGCTGCCATTGCCACCATGTTGTTTAATAGTGCGCTTGCACTTCACTGTAAATTGTGCTGTGCATGCACAAAAAACAATTTACATTGAACCGTGCCCACACGCGCAAAGTGCACGCTCAAAGCACACACGAAGCACGCACGAAGAAAGCCAGTAGTAAAACCAGGAGCAACCCACCTCCGGTTAGAACAATTAATCAGTGGAAGAAGTTGCCTCCAGAAGTCGTGAATGCTCTAACACTGGAAGTTTTTAAGATGATGTTGGATAACCATTTGTCTGAAGTGGTGTAGGGTTTTTTGCCTAAGCACTACACTGGCTTTCCATCAAGTTTTACCTTTGCTCAGTCACGTTTCTGCAGGAGTTCCTGATATGGATCTTTGAGCAGCTATAACAAACCAATGATCTGTGCAATTGCACTGCACTTCCTGCCTATCTTAAATGTAGGCTGTCATTTAAGATAGAGTGAGAAGACCATGCGAGGACACGCTCACCCATTAAATTCAGCTAATGATATGTTTCCGCTCTTATTTATATCTTTGGGAATTATTGTACCTGGGATGGGTGTGTGTGTGTTTTTGCCCAGTTCTTGATATCTGTGCTGATGCATCAGAATAAAAAAGTAGAAGAAATAAGGTATAATATGTTTAAGGAGGAGGAGAGACTTGTAAACTGCTTTTGAATGGACCTCCTTCTTTATAATCTCTGACTGCAGTGGTATTTCAGAAGAAACTAGAAGAGGGTATTTATGGCAGGTGCAACACTACTTAGCAACTAATCTCACATGCCTGACTGTTAACATGAAATATGGATTTTAATAATCCCAGCTTGGTGAGAAATGTGAGCCTGCCTGGTGGGGATGTGATTAGCCACAGTCTGTAAGATTAATTGAGATGTACGGTGCAAGCTTCCATCCTGAGAGCTCCAAGCTGGTCTGATTATGCAAGAGACCACATCATAACAGCTGTATCTTTCACAGTATATGACAGAGATAAATCACGTCCTCTATCTTGACTAACAATAACCCTCTCTTGGTTATGAGTCAATGGTAACAACAATGACAATAACTACAATAATGATCTCCTGCTCCAACCTACAGTCCTCAGAGCTACAAGACTAGTAAGTCCCATCCTCCTCGACCAACAGTATCAAATAGCATTCCGTGTGTGGATGATGGGAAGGGTTTCCAGTTGGAGATGTCTGCTACAATCAATCAGTCAACCAATAAAGAGTATGTGGCCCTTTAAATTCACTGATCTGGTTATACAACAAATGGACATTTCTAGTATTGAACTGCGTTGTTGTTCCTTCAACAAATCTGGAAAATCATCAGGTAGGAATGCTTTAATTTAATTTACAATACAATAGCAGAATTGGAAGGGACCTTGGAGGTCTTCTAGTCCAACCCCCTGCCTAGGCAGGAAACCCTATACCGTTTCAGACAAATGGCTATCCAAAATCTTCTTAAAGACTTCCAGTGTTGGGGCATTCACAACTTCTGGAGGCAAGCTGTTCCACTCATACTATCATAGTCAAAGACTATCTACCTCCAATATAATATTTTTGATAAAAACAATTGACATAATTCATGGTTATTCTAATTCTAGGTCTCATAAGTACAGTCCATGCATCATTTTAGAAACTTTTAGAAAGTTTTAAATTGGGTATTTTAAAATTTGGCTTTTAGCATGGGATAGAATAGTTTAATATATATTTTAAATTAATGTATTTATTTTTGTATTTTGTATGTTTTTAAATTTCCTGTGCGCCGCCCTGGGTCCACTATGGAGACGGGCGGGATATAAATATAAATAAAATCAAATAAAAGACTTCCTGGAGATTGCTAAGTGAAGCTGTTTCACTTAGTGACTGCAACCAGGACAGCCATCTGCTAAGCAGAGCACTCATGTGATACTTTGCTTAATTATCGCTTCACTTAGTGATAGAATTGCTTGTTCCAATTAAGGTAATTAAATAAGGACTATCTGTACTAATATTTATATGTGTGAGACAATGTGTATATGTAAAATGCATAAAATTTGACAACTCATGGAAAAGCAGAATGATAAGACTTTAAACATATACACTCATTTTCCACATTTCCTGGTCTACAGCTAATAAATAGCATGACTACATTATAGGTTTAAACAGGTTTGATTGACATTATGTATAATCCACAATAACTTTGGTTGAAGAATAACAGTAATTCCACACAGTAAATAATTATCTGGTTTACAGATTGATTTAGTCCATTTTAAACCACCTGACATACTTACACATTTATTACAAACACATGTATGCTATTTCGATGCTAAGCTCATCAAAGGCAAATTACAAAAGGCTAAATTAGCAGTATTGTGAAATGGAAGCAAAATCATCAAAATACATCATAACATTTCAAATGCTATGGTAGCAATTTGTAACCCTATAAACACAAACATCATCAGATCCTTTCATCGCATCTCTCCGGTATCTCTTAACTACTCACAGTCCCTGGATGTACATTGGTTGGCAAAGACACATTTTCAAACATTTTTTAAATAGCAGGAGTGAGATTGCAAATCTTATATATGATGGGGTCTCATCAGAAAAGACCCCTTACAATCTAGGTATGAAAATGTATTAATAGTCAATATAACTAATAGATTTAAATAAATCACAATGGGATTGTTATAATATTAGATACTTAAGGTATTAGAAATTAAGCAAATATGAGATTAAATAATGAATAAGAGTGTATATTTTAATGTTGGCACAAGTTATTTATACCCAGACGATATACTGGCTAATGGAAAATGGATTGTTTATATAAAATAAAATAAAAAAGGAAAAGATCCCTTGAAAAAGTTCTTGTCTCCAATAACATACTTAGCAGGAATTGCAGATTTTTCAACAAGAAATCTTTTGCAGGTCACATTTTTGGGGTAACCTGCCAACCTTATAGGGGTCCATATCTCATGTAAATTGCTAAAGTAATAACTTAGAATTACATCTTCCTTAACTTGTTTTCTCTGCCTTGAATAATAAACAAAACAGGCTGAATTTATACAACATGCAGAGCCATACACACACACACACACACACATACAAACATCAAATGTATACATATTAAGCTTAGTATGTGGACAAAAATTACCTTCCACCTATTTCACTGACGTGGCTAAGTGGCATTGCCTCATTGAGTAATGAAACATCTTTAAGCAATCAACCAACCTCAGAGAACAACTAAGGTAGTGGTAGGATTCAATTTTTTTATTACCGGTTCTATGGGTGTGGCTTAGTGGGTGTGGCAGGGGAAGGATACTGTAAAATCTCCATTCCCATCCTATTCCAGGGGAAGGTTACTGCAAAATCCCCATTTCCTCCCAATCAACTGGGACTCTGGAGGCAGAGAATAGATGGGGGCAGGGTCAGTCAGAGGTGGTATTTACTGGTTCTCCGAACTACTCAAAATTACCAGTTCTCCAGTTCTCCACTACCGGTTCTCCAGAACCACTTCTGAACTAAGGACTCTACCGTACCAAGCATGAGCTACAGATACTGAGTCTCAATACTTACTTAGTCTCTTCTATTGTATATAAACAGACACCAAATTTTAAAAAATGCTTTTAAATTAAAAGGGGTGGATTGTAGTTGAACATTAAGAAAAAGTTCTTAACAGAAAGAGTTCTTCAACAATGGAGCTGGCTGACTTGGAAGTGGTGAATTATCTCTCATTGGATCCAGGCTGGATGGCTTCACTGTGTACCAAGGATAATATAGTTAGCAGATTCTGCAGGGGACAAAAATTTAAACTGTGTAATTTCCAAAATCCTTTTCAACACTTACATTCTATGAATCTGTAACAGTCTAAATTGGCTTTTCTATGTACTCATGGTACTCTTTCATTATGTACATATAAATGTGCTTTAAATGCCTGTTTCTGGTAAGGGGATAATGTGCATACTCAAGCAAGTCACACCACATCACCTACCTTGGGAAAAGAGTATGGTATTTTTTGGAGTATAAGATGCACCTTTCCCCCCTGAAAGAGGGTGTGTCTTATACATTGAATGTAGCCCTGCGCACCCACTGGCCCCCACCCTTTGGCTTCTGTCTCCCAGCAACATACCTCTTTGCAGCAAATGGGAAATTAGGGCTTGCAGAGGCAGCGATAGGCTATGGCAGGGGTCTGCAAAGTTGGCTCTTTGAAGACTGGTGGACTTCAACTCCCAGAATTCCCCAGCCAGCTAGGCTGGCTGGGGAATTCTGGGAGTTGAAGTCCACCAGTCTTCAAAGAGCCAACTTTGCAGACCCCTGGGCTATGGCAATCCCTGCAGCCTGAAACAGCTGATCATTGGGAGGCCCGTACTGAAATTGAAAGTGAAACAGGCTGTTTGCTGCAAGGAGGCAAATTGCTGGAAGGCAGAGGCAGATTCCCCCCCCCCTTCTAATTAGGCTAAACTGAAACCTGCTGTTTGCTGTTTGCTGCAAGGTGGAAAGTCAATAGCTATAAATGCCTATTAGACTTATTTTTTAAAGACTGCTTTATTATTGTTCTAGACATCTTAACAAAATGAAGAAGCTTTTTAAAATAAATGCTTGATCTGAAGAGGCCCAGTGCTATTGTATCTTCTTTTAAATAGCAGAAAATAACATACACTACTTCCAGAAAGCCACATCAATTTTAACAGAATCTGTACAATATACTCTGAAATGTAACACCACAAACAGTGTATATCATCTGTACTATTTGCTCTTTGCTGCAAGGAGGCAAATTGTTTTCCTCCCCAAAAGCTAAGTACATCTTATATTTTGGAGTGCTTTATATTCCAGAAAATATGGTATCTTGTTAAAATTCAAATTCACTCAGGTAATATCACATTCTTGGTTTTATTGAAAATAGTTATTTGGATCTCAACTGGTCTTTCTGGATAATTCACTCGGTGATTTATGAGCATAATAAACTGTAACTTCATTTTTTTTTAAAAAGATTTTATTTTATTTTTTGAATGTAGGAAGAAGACTATAAAATGGAGAACAAAATTTAACCCTGGCTCTTTATTTGCAACCCCCCCCCCAAAAACACGAATTATCGGAGTGTGAGAAATTCTTATGAAGAAAGACTAATCAGGGATGTTTATGCTGAAAGAGAATAATTGCAAGGTTATAATACTGTTCTTTAAATCCATGAGTGGAGATTGTACTGGAAAAGATCGTGAGCCATTCTGTCTCAATTCAGAGGCCATGTGATACAAGGATCCAGAGTAAGATGTAATTATGCATTGAAAGGTGTCTTGAACAGCAATAACTATGATGTATAATAAAGCGAATTGGGTACAATAATCAGTAGACCATTCATAGACCTGTACACACTTGTCAATTTCCAAGTGAATATGGAGCTACAGATTCCTGTTTTATCATTCTGAAGAGTTCATTATAAAACCTTTGCCCCATTTTCATTCTTTTTATGATAAATATTGCTACTCTAACTTTTTTATTATTATTTTTTTAATTGAAATTTTTATATTATTTTACAATATTTCACCCAGTGCTGTACAAAACAAAAGGAAGAGTTGGTTTCAAGTGTCTTCTGTTATCTTTAAGATCTCCAAAATCCACGTTCTCTAGGTACAGGCGTCAAGGCATCCAAAGTTCCAAGTGCATAGTCCACAAATGGCTTCCAAGTCTTCCAAAAAATATCTTTTTTATAAACCCCCTCTCTAAATTTAATATCACACGTCATTTTATCATTTAAGGCTAATTTCCACATTTCACAGAACCATTCTTCTATTTTAATATTTACCTCTATTTTCCAATATCTTGCTATTACAATCCTACCCATTATAATCATAATTCTAATCAATTCTTTCTCCTGTTTTGTTAACTCAGGTTCATTAATTATCAATAACAATATATTTTCTGATCTCAATATTATTATTCTTTTCATCATTTCACCCATCATTTTTTCTAATTGCTGCCAAAACTTTTTAATTTTCACACATTTATACCACATATGTTCATAAGTTCCCACTTCCATATTACATCTCCAACATTTATCGCTCATTTTTTTATCTATCAATGATGCTACTCTAACTTTTTAAAGGCAAGCGTTGCATGAATCCAAATCCTAATCACAACTTAACACTGTGTTTGCAGGTTATAGAAATATTTTTCCTTCTTATACTTTTCACAATTGGCTTCTTTTTTTTTAAATATATAAAAATGGCTGTGTACATGTGTGTATGTTCCACCATAACACTGGAACATCTTGAGAAATTTCAACCAAATTTGGTACACAGATGACTTACTCCCTGGAAACAAATAGTGTGGGGGGTAACACACCCCTAACACCACGTGTGTGTGTGTGTGTGTGTGTGTGTGTGTATCCATGTGTGTGTCCAGCATAACTCCAGAATGCCTGGGCCACAGAAATGAAAAAGATTGAATTATATCTATAGTGTCAAGTCACAGTACCTTTGACAGTGATAGTGTGCATTTTGGATTCAGGTTCTGTTAAGATACAGCCTGTTGTGCCTTAAAATGGATTCTACTATTCAGCACAGTAATGGCTTCGCAGTACTCCACAAGGGGACTCCCTCTAATACAGGATTGGGATAAATACACACCCGAGCTATGCCGGGTTATCAGCTAGTTTTTAAACAAGAAAGACCGATTCTAGTCTGCTGCATTCCGAACTGCCTTGGTTGTATCTGGGACTGGAAAGCAAGGCATTTCTCTTCAGCATTGGGGTGGGAGATTATTTATTTATTTATTTATTGTCCTTCTAAATCAAGATTTAACAGGCACTGATTGTCATGTTGCATAATTAAGTGGTTAAATCCATTTGGCAGCTTCAATGTTTCTATAGCATAACAGGAGAGATTTTGCCTTATAGGGCTGTTAACAATATATTCAATTAAGCAGGGTTATTTAATTAGCTCCATGGTGCACTTTACGCTGCTCTTCAGGCAAAGATGCAAACATTACATGGTTCCATTACTTAGTCTGCTGAAACTTTGAGTCATAATATACAAGCTTGTTTATAGAAAATTAAACAAACAAAGAACAAACTGCCTACACTCATCACTGAGTAATTATGCTGGGTAAATAAGAATCAAGTCTGTCTCCAGTAATCCTGCACCATTGTCATAAGTCTGCTTATCAAACAAAGCCAGCCATTTATATTTCATAAACAATATAAGAGCAGGACAGGAAAGGTGGGGAAGAAATGCTAGAAAAAGTCTCCAATTTGTCAGGGTTCCAAGTAGCACCCAAAACTAAATCAGAGTCTGAGGCAAAAGATTCCTCAAAAGTCCAATTTATCAAGAGAGTCATGTTGGGACATTTGAGAAAGCCTGAATCTGAAAGCTTCCAGGTTTTCCCACCCAGTTGAAAGTGCAAGTTCTTGCATATACACACACATCCGCCCACACAAGTCCATTACATGGTCTAATCTCCCACGGCCATGCTGGCAGTTCCACCCATCCAGTTCCGGCCAGGTGCAGAGGTGCATAGACAAAGAAAGACCTTTGCTTTTTAGAAAGAATGTTATTATTGCTACATATCACCCAACTCTGTATAATCCCCCTCCTATTTTCCACAATAGAAAATACATAGTAGAATAATAGAAAATGTGGCAAGCCTGAAGTCCAAAAAGAAAAGATGGCTTGTAGGCCTGACACAATTCTGTTCTTTGGTGGCTTATACAACTGCTATAAACCTTCAACAGTAGAGTTAAAAAGTAAGTACAGCAGGTAATCCTTGAGTTATGACCACAATTGAGCCTAAAATTTCTGTTGCTGAGACATTTGTTAAGGGAATTTTGCCCCATTTAATGAACCTTTTTGCCACCATTGTTAAGCGATCACTGCCGTTGTTAAATTAAAAACATGGTTGTTAAGTGAATGTGGTTTCCCCATTGTCAGAAGGTCATGGAAGGTGTTCTCATGACCCTGGGACATTGCGACTGTCATAAATGTGAGTCAGTTGCCATGATCATGGGGATGCTGTGTGAAAAATCATCATAAGTCACTTTTTTCAGTGCTACTGTAAACTATAACGGTTAATAAGTGAAGGCACCTGAAGGCCAGACAAGGAAGAATGGATGGAAACTGATCAAGGAGAGATTCAGCCTAGAAATAAAGAGGAATTTTCTGATGGTGAAAACAATCAGCCAATGGAACAGAAGCTGCCTTCAGAAATTGTGGGACCTTTGTCACTGGAGACTTTCAAGAAACGATTGGACTGCCATTTGTCAGAAATGGTTTAGGGCCATGATGGCGAACCTATGGCATGTGTGCCACAGGTGGTATACGGAGCCATTTGTTAAGGCACACAAGGCATTGACCTGTCAGCTCCAGCACACTGGCCAGCTGACTTTGGCCTTCTTTTGAGGCCTTTTTTCACCCTTGCAAAATACCGGCCTTATGGGCAAACTGGAAATTCAGCCCTCCGGAGGCTTCAGGGCAAAAATTGGCCTCAAAAGGTGGCCGAATTGCACGCTGGAACTGACAGGGCAATGCTTTGTGTGCCCTAACAAATGGCTTCTGGTTTGTCCGGAAGGCCCTTTTACGTCCTCTGGAGCCTTCAAGAAAGCCTCCTGAAGGCTCTGGAGGGCAAAAAATGGCCCTATGGTGGTGTAGGCTGTTTTTGCTCTCCCCAGGCTCCTAGAAAGCCTCTGAAGCCTGAGGAGGGTGAAAAAAACATCGTCAAAAGTGGGGTGGAGCACTGGAGGCGCGCACATGCAGGGAGCGGCATGTGCATAACATTGTGGGTGTGGCATGCCTGTGCACAACCCCCTTCGCTCACCCTGCTTTTGGTATGTGATCCAAAAAAGGTTAGCTATCACTGGTGTGGTTACTTGCAGGACCGCCTTGTACCACACACCTCCACTCGACCTGTCCGTTCCCACAGGGAGGGCCTCCTTAGGGTGCCGTCCGCTGGACAATGCCAGCTGGTGACGCCCAGGGGAAGACCCTTCTCTGTGCCAGGTCCCACCCTTTGGAATGACCTCCCCCCCAGACCTCCAGACTATCACCGACCTTCGCCTCTTCCGCCGGACTTTAAAAACCTATTTCTTCCATATGGCCGGCCTGGCATAGCTGCTACAACCATATTTTATTAGAGCTGGGTTTTAAATTAATTGTTTTCTCTTTTTAGCACGGGTTAAACTGTTTAATTGTAGTTTAAAATTTTGTAGAATTTTTATTGTTTGTATTTTTGGTTTTTAAGTTCCTGTGCGCCGCCCTGAGTCCCTTTGTGGGAGATAGGGCGGGATAGAAATTTAATAAAAGTTAAAGTTAAAGTCTTGCATGGGCGGGTGGTGGTGGTGGTGGATTAGATGACCTACAAGGTCTCTTCCAACTCTATTAATCTGTAACTTGCTATAAGCCAAGAACTATCTGTATGCTGGAAGGTAAGATTCAACATTAGGCATCCCGTCAAGATAATTCTTCTAGTAAGATTGGTAAAATACAATTTTTATTACTGAAAAATGAGGGTGGATGGATGGAACAGGGCTTTTTTTTTTTTAAGTAGAGCTTTGTGTTGTAATAGAGAAAAATCAAGTTCTTACTCAAAATAAAATATTTAACAATCCCCTCAACCCATACTTAGCTTTTGACTGAGCTGAAAGATCTATGACCTGTGGTGGTCTTTTAATGCAGTTCAAAAGCCACAGGACTTGAATTTGGTGGGAAGGCGCACACATTGTATGCCTTAATTTAATTCTGACTGGTTATTTATATATGAAGTGGAATAGCTGTGGGACAGAAGATTGCTAAGAGCCGTGAAGTGTTAGAGCTTAATGTGGAAGCTTTAGGCTAGTGTTTAAACTTTCCATAATTGTGGACCTTTAAATAAATATTCCAAAACCGCATGGTCGCCTTAAACTTTTCATCTTTAAGAATTTGGCAAATAAAATAATAATTGTAAATGAATTTATCTTTCCATATCTCCATTTTAAAAATCATTTTAGATTAAATGTAAAAATAATCTAACATGAAATAATTATTTAACACTTGAGGCAGGGACTGAAGTAATGAGTGAAGTTCATTTCATGAAGCACATTTTGAGAGTGTTAAGGAATGGTCTCACCCAACAAAGAAAGAGAAAGGACAAACTATTCCTTCCGGGTTCATATCCTAGTGGTTGCAACCTGTCTCTGAGATTATTGTTTAATTGTTGAAGGACAATTAGGGTAGATGTTTGATATTTCTTTATTACTTTCACATATTATTTGCAAAGGTTGGAGGCAACTTTTTTTAGATACAACCTGTTTTATAGAATTTTTAGAATATTTAGTATATTTATTGAATTATTGGATGTTTTATTGTGGTTTTTTATTATTGCCTGTTCACCGCCCTGAGTCCCGCAAGGGAGAAAGGGCGGTATACAAATGTAATTAAATAAATAAATAAATAAATTTCGTAGGCATGGACTTCCCTATTTTCTACCTTATGAAGGTGGGTAAGTTGTCTGTCTTGTGTAGGTGGATATATTGTCATCTTCAATCAGCTGATGTTATCTCTAAACAATGGAGTGGTGGACAAGGGAAGAAGGTCTAGATTTGGAAAAAGGATCAATGGCATCACTAAACAGGTTGTAGACCAAATCTTTCTGGGATTGGATTGGGTGCAGAATCTTCTGCCGATATTGTTGATACTGCCATTGTGCTTACACCAGGGCTATGCTCAAAGCTCAATAAATCAGCTCAAAGGCCACACCAGGCTCCAAGAATGAGCAAAGTCGTGATCCACTTTGAAGAATCATTCACGTCTACAAGGCTTAAAGCATCTATTATTTCATAAATCCTCCCAATTTTTTAAGGCTGAAATGTTGGACACTAACCAATTCAAGTTTCAACCACTTGGAGATTTATGAAACAAACTGAAGTAAGGAGGTAGAACATTTTTTTCATGCATGCACAGACTGGCTTGGCATAAGTTATATTTGGAATAAAGTCCAAAAGGCCAAGAATCGTGTTTGTGGGTTAGGGTTAGGGTTAGAGTTTGAGTCTTCTTGATCAAGAATCTTGACCATGTGACTGCAAGAATGCTTGGGTAGACACACTATTAGCACCAGTCATGTTTCATTTTTCAAGTGGCCACTTCGAAGGGTAGCTAAACAAATTGTCAGTAAGTGAGGACTACCTGTACATATACTGTATGTGTTTCTGAAATAGATCTTGAAAGGCGGCCAAATAAGAGACATGCTAAAAAGGAGGAGCACCGGTTAATATAAGTGAAATGGAAATCTCAAAGAGAATGAGAAATCTGGTCTATTAATACTAAGTAATATTTTAGATTGGTAATGATGAGATCACAATTACAAAAGCATGGCATAACATGTCAGCCAACATCCTCTGTGCACTTGCAAAAATTGTCACAAATCTAACACTCTCCCTTTTGCTGCCACACCATAATTCATTAACATTTTTAAAGTTCCTTAAATATGTTTGGTGGCCATTTTTGCCTCTAGCATTTTATCTGAACCATAGTGACATTTCTATGCCCTTTATTTATCTTTCATATCTATTACTACAAGAAGCTTTCAACCACTTCTTTGATATCATCAACAGGAAGAGGGACAGTGGTTCTAACCAAGGCCTTTTCCTTAAATCAAGGATGTTTGGGTTTTGGCATATTGTTTTAGAATTGTTGAAAGTGTCAACCTTGGAAACAAGATAAGAGATGTCAAATGTATTTAGCAAGGTGAGAAAAACAATGGAAGTCAATGATAAATTCCTTTACAGAAGTCAGAATGCTAGAAAGATTGCTGGTGGTGACTTGTGTTTCCTCTTAAAGAAAACTTCTGTGAGGATTGTGTGAATTTACTACTCTGACTAGCTTGATAGAACTCAAGATAATGCTATTTGATTGCTTTTGTGACAATATAAAGGTCAGGTTATATGTTGCAATTCTATTGGCTTGGTTATACTGTGCTTCACAATGACGTCAAAAATGAAAATATATAAGAGGTTCACATCGCCTTAAGCTACACAATAAATAAATAGAGAAATGAAATGAAATACTCATGAAGATAGCACAAATATACCAGAAGACGTTAAAGGAAAAATTGCAAACAGAGATATTTGTCTTGGCTATCTGAAGTTATTGGAGTATCTCTCCGACCGCTGCTCCCCTCCGCGGGGAGGCGGAACCTGAGTCACCAATCTGGTTCGGCCCCCAGGCGCCTGATGGACCCGGATGGGTTCCAAACGGCGCTTGGGCCAGTTCCTGTACCCCTGACCCGCGCCCCGATGGAGGACCTCGTGGCCGCATGGAATATTGCGACCACGGGAGCCTTGGATCGGGTCGCGCCCTTGCGGCCTCTCTTGCGGCACCGAAACACCCTGGCTCCTTGGTTTACCGAGGAGCTACGGGTGATGAAACGCCGCAAGAGATGCCTAGAGGGAAGATGGAGGTCTACCCGTTCTGAATCTGACCGGACACAGGTAAGAGTCCATTTACGGACTTACATTGTGGCGCTGAGAGTAGCCAAACGTCATCATTGTGCTACTCTCATAGCATCCGCAGACAACCGCCCTGCCGCCCTGTTTAGGGTGACCCGCTCCCTCCTTCAACAGAGGGTGCGGGAAGCCCCGTTACAGGGTAGAGCAGAGGAATTTGTGATTTTTCTGCAGGAGAAAATCGCTCAGATACAGAACGAGTTAGCCCCCATTCATGGCCCAATGGGATGCCACGGGACAGATCTTATTTGGGAGGAGTTTGACTCCGTTACTTCCGAGGATATGGACAGGTTACGTGGGCGACTGCGAGCCACCACATGTTTATTGGACCCGTGTCCCTCCTGGCTTGTACTGGCATCCTGGGAGGTGACACGAGGCTGGCTCCAAGAGGTTGTCAACGCATCCTTAAGTGAGGGTTCCTTGCCTGCTTCCCTAAAAGAAGCTATGGTGAGGCCCCTCCTTAAGAAGCCCTCTTTGGATCCAGCTCTTTTGAACAACTACCGTCCAGTCTCCAACCTTCCCTTTTTGGCGAAGGTTGTTGAGAGTGTGGTGGCACAACAGTTTCCCCGTCACCTGGAGGAAGTTGATTATCTAGATCCGCGCCAGTCCGGCTTTCGGCCCGGGCATAGCACCGAGACGGCATTGGTCGCGTTGGTTGATGATCTCTGGAGGGCCAGAGATGGGGGTTGTTCCTCCATCCTGGTCCTATTACACCTCTCGGCGGCTTTCGATACCATCGACCATGGTATCCTATTGCATCGGCTGGGGGGGTTGGGGGTGGGAGGCACCGTTTTACGGTGGTTCTCCTCCTACCTCTCTGGCCGATCGCAATTTGTGTTGGCAGGGGGGCAGAGGTCGACCGCGAGACCCCTCACATGTGGGGTGCCTCAGGGGTCGGTCCTCTCGCCCCTCCTGTTTAACACATATATGAAGCCGCTGGGTGAGATCATCCGTGGTTTTGGGGTAGAGTACCATCTATACGCTGATGACACCCAGCTGTATATATCTACCCCAAACCACCCCAACGATGCCGTAGCGGTGATGTGCCAGTGCCTGGAAGCCGTGCGGATCTGGATGGGAAGTAACGGACTCAGGCTCAACCCGACCAAGACCGAGTGGCTGTGGTTTCCGGCTGCCCGATTCAACCAGCTTACTCCATCGCTGGCCATAGGGGGCGAACATCTTGCCCCTGTGGATGGGGCGCGCAATTTGGGTGTCCTCCTGGATGCCCGGCTGTCCATGGAAGATCAAGTGACAGCCGTGGCCAGGAGGGCGTTTTACCAGGTTCGCCTGGTTCGCCAATTGCGCCCCCTATTGGATCGGGACGCCCTTCGCACAGTCACTCATGCCCTCGTGACATCCCGACTGGACTATTGTAACTCTCTCTACATGGGGCTTCCCTTGAGGTGCACCCGGAGACTTCAGCTAGTCCAGAATGCAGCCACGCGAGCAATTATGGGGACCGCAAGGTCTACCCACGTAACACCGCTCTTGCGCGAGCTGCACTGGCTACCTGTCGTCTTCCGGGTGCGCTTCAAGGTGTTAATTATCATCTTTAAAGCGCTCCATGGCTCGGGACCTAGCTATCTGCGGGATCGGATCCTGCCTCACATCCTCACGGCCGATTCGCTCCCACAGAGAGGGACTTCTCCGGGTGCCGTCCACTAGACTTTGTCAGCGGGCGACGCCCAGGGGAAGGGCTCTCTCTGTGGTGGGCCCGGCCCTCTGGAACGACCTTCCCGCCAATATTAGAACGACCACGGACCTCCGCTCCTTCCGTCTTAAATTAAAAACTTACTTTTTCTGTCTGGCCGGCCTGGGATAGTCTCCCTGTCTTGGGGGTTTTACTGGGTAGTTTTAATATAGTTAGTTTTATGGGAATTTTAGCACAGGTTTAGTTTAATTTGGTTTTAGAATTGTTTGTATATTTCTTATTGTTTTTATTCTGCCTGTGCACCGCCCCTAGTCCCCATGGGGAGAGGGAGCGGTTTATAAGTATTAAAATTATTATTATTATTATTATTATCTAAATAAATAAATAAAGCTAGCGAAAAACAGACCTAGTGGGGAACCTGGAAGTTTGGGAATGTCAACTTCCGTTTTGTCCGTAGGGCCAATATTTGACCTCCGGAGCCTCCTAAAGGCCCCTGAAGGCTCCGGAGGGTGAAAAACGGACCTAAGGACAAACCGGAAGTGACTTCTGGTTTGCTCATTTTTGGGCTGGTTTTTGCCCCCCCGGAGCCCTCAGGGAAGCTTCCTGCATTCCCCTGAAGGCTCTGGAGGGGGG
The DNA here is from genome assembly GCA_039707465.1 of Rhabdophis nuchalis. Taxonomy (NCBI): domain Eukaryota; kingdom Metazoa; phylum Chordata; class Lepidosauria; order Squamata; family Natricidae; genus Rhabdophis; species Rhabdophis nuchalis. The sequence goes on from CM077649.1 coordinate 52,164,772, forward strand.
GAAATGGACCTTCGGGGAACCCGGAAGTTCGGGAATGGTGACTTCTGGTTTGTCCATGGGGCCGATTTTTGAACTCTGGAGCTGCAGCAGTTGTAAGCGTGAAAAACGGTAAAAAGTTACTTTTTTCATTGCCCTTGTAATTTCGAATTGTCATTTAAGAAATTGTTGTAAGTCAAGGACGATCTGTATTTTATTTCTTTGCAGAACAGCTCCAAATCTAATGTAAGAGCATCTCTCCATATGTTTCTGATCTGAGACTTCCAGAAATAGAAGCAGGTATGACCCAGAGTAAGGAATGATAGGTGTCATGGTTTAGTAATAGCTGGAGAATTACAAGTTGACACCCCTGTCTAGGCTAATTACCAGGAAGAAGGATACAGTTTGATAACTGTGTCATCTGGGAATTCCATGCAGATCCCGTTACATTCACTTTCCAACCCTGCACAGCAAAAAGTCCAAATGGATATTTAACTCATATGTCATTGACGTAGGCTTGGTTTTCAAACATTTGCAACACAATGAAACTTAATCCAGGGGAACAGCCAAGAAAATAACTCAACAGAAATTCAATATGTTTGTTAAGAAAGAAATCCAGTAATCCTGATTCAGGCAAAAAGGTTTGATTGGATTTAAAGGGATTATTTATTTAAGAGTGGTTAAGTGTTAAGCAGTGCTTCCATAATGAGATAGGGTGGAAAGGATAAATAAGTGATGTAGCAACTAATTAGAGATTGGAGTTTAGGGTTTAGATAAGCCATGAAGTTTTCAGGGCTGGATTTTCAGGTTGTATTTAAAGTAAGTTTTGTTTTAAGTACTCAGCTTAAAAAAAAAAAGCCATTTTCCAAGTGAACCAATGCGTTCTTACTCAGAAACAAATCCCACTGAGTTTAATTTTGCATGGGCTTTATAAATTCAACACTACTGCAAAACTCACCCACTGGCAATATTTTAGAAGCTCCCTGGAGATACATTTTCAGAGTTTGTTGCAATCTTGCAGGGGATACGTGATGCAGAACTGTTCCCTATCTTGTCCATATCATTTGACGATTAGAAGTCGTCTGATTTTGAGCAATGCTGTGGTTGTTTTTAAATCAGCATTTACTAAGAAAATAACCCCAAAGATAATCCTGGAGACGTTTCTTGGAAACGGTGCACTGCCAACCTCATGCCAATTTACTTAAAACTAAATTCTCTTGAATAATTTGACATTTATTCCCATACGAGTGCATAAAATGAATCTCCTATACTTAATATGGGAAAATTCTGGTTTGGAATCTTAATCTATCTAGCCTGCAAACTCTTTGGAAGGTTCAGAGCAGAGTGAAATATTAGAGGCAGAAGTTGGCGGCACATAAATTAACAACCAGTTCACCTAGTACAGAAAATATGAGCGTGTGTTCCTTCCGTGCCTTCGGTGCATGCGCTTTGCTCGCTCACACACCTTCTGCAAATGCGCCTCGCTCACATGCCTTCTGTGCAGGCGCTTTGCTTGCTTGCATGTGGCATTAATGCATGTGGCATTAATGCATGTGGCATTAAAAACAAGGCTCAATAGGACAGCATAGTGCCAGGGGAGGTGGGCGGCTCCACCCGCAGGTTGCAACTACCTGTTCACCCAAACCGGTCCGAACCGGCAGCAGCCCACCACTGATTAGAGGGCATAGCAAACAAGGCAATTTAACTAATTGTAGAGCTGATTTTGGATGGAACACAGAAGTCATCATTTCCTACTCCAACTATCAAAATGAAACCTGGCTACTTTTAAGCAAAGGAGAAAGCAAAACTTTACTTTGATTTCTTTTATTTTCTTCCCTCCCTCCTTGGCAGTTGCAGAAAAGTACCAACAGTGTATTGATGGAGTTTTACCCCAAACCAAAGTTGGATGTGTGGCTGAAAGGGTATTAATGAGGATTTAATTTAACTGCAATTTAGTGTTGAGCTGATGTCCTTCACCCCCTCTGATTACACCGCTTGATGCATTTCGTCGTTCTGCTTTCTTCAGCCTTGACTTAATATTTTTATCATTAAACCATGTTGAGTTGCTAATCATGGAACAACACCAGCATAAAAATGTTTTCATAAACACCTAAGTAAACAAATAAATAGGTCAAGCCTGTCTCCCCATCGCATTTCAAGGCATCGCTGATTAATTTTATGCTGAGCTTTAAGTGAGAGCAATAGGAAAGTGAAATAATTTCTCATTGGGGCAAGCGACTGGCGTTTGATGGTTTAAACTGGGTTAGATAAGCCAAGGGACTTTTGTTTTTAGCTACCTATCTCATAATTAATTTCTAAGCAGTATGCATGCGACAAAGGCCTATGAAAGCCCTACACTTTTTGACGAAGTGATGAATGTGCAGTGGGTCTAGGTTTCTGAGTTGTGTTTTTTTGTGTGTGACTGTGAGTCTCCAATGGTGTGTGTGTGAATAGTGTCTCTGCTATCAATGTTGCACTTGGGATTTAATTCATGTAATTTCCTCCCAAAACAGGATATGTTCTGTCTTTACTTTTACAAAACGGCTGTTTAATTTGGTCAAGATTCATTTAAAATCCACCCATTTTGTTGACTAATTAATTTGTAGACCTAAGGCATTCTTAGAAATAGAAGTGATTCACGGCTGTCCTTGGACGACCATGTGACGGCCGTGGCCAGGGGGACCTTCTATCAGGTTCACCTGATAAGCCAGTTGCGCCCCTTTCTAGATCGGGATGCCCTACGCACGGTCACTCAAGCCCTCGTTATTTCCCACCTGGACTACTGTAATGCCCTCTGCATGGGGCTCCCCTTGAGGTGCACTCGGAGACTCCAGCTAGTGCAGAATGCGACCACATGGGGGATCCTGGGAGTGTCTCGTTACTCCCATGTAACACCACTCCTGTGCGAGCTGCACTGGCTGCCTATGGTCTTCCGGGTGCACTTCAAGGTGCTAGTTACCATCTTCAAAGCGCTCCATGGCACGGGTCCTGGTTATTTGAGAGACCGCCTCCTACCACATACCTCCCTTCGACCTGTCCGCTCCCACAGAGTGGGCCTTCTCAGGGTGCCGTCAGCCAGTCAATGCCAGCTGGCGGCTCCCAGGGGAAGAGCCTTCTCTGTGGCGGGTCCAGCACTCTGGAACGACCTGCCCCCCGATATCCGTACCATCACGGACCTACGACTCTTCCGTCGAATGTTAAAAACACATTTCTTTCATCTAGCCGGCCTGACATAGACTAAAGGAATAATTTTAAAATTTGATATTTATTGGTTTTAAATTTATTTATCTAAATTTTAGCACAGATTTAATAATTTAATTTTTTTTAATATTTTGTATGTATTGTTGGGTTTTTAGCTTTCTGTGCACCGCCCTGAGTCCCTTTTAGGTGAAATAGGGCGGTATATAAATCGAATAAATAAAATAAATAATTAATAAATAATTGGTTTGGTCAGCACTAAGATGCTTCTTTGTTTGGATGCTTCTTCACATTAGTCACCGCAACAGATTTGCAAAGAAATGATTTTTCATGTTGGGAGCAAAATTACTTCCAGAGGGAGGAACAATTCAACAGTACAGCCAATTAACCCCAAAAGGTGATTAATTAGTGAGATAGTCTTCATTGTGTGTACTCAAGAGGTAGCTAGATACTTAAATCTGAGATACTTAAGTTTAGATTTCTGCACTGGGCAAGAGATTGGATTTCTGATTCAATGGAATCATAAATCAATAGTTATTAAATTTCCCACCCATCTCATAGCAAACGTCTCTGGGCAGCTTACTTACTGAATACATTTGGTGGTGCAGGTAGTGATAAGATTTTGTTTCACAATATTGTTGTGCAATATATGGTTTGGTATGATTATTCCTATCTCGCTTTCAGCAAATGAATGGCAGTGAAATCGTATCTCTCTCTCTCATCAGCGGTAAGCTCCATGAAGTGCAGTAGAATTATCAGAGTTCAATATCATTTAACCTTGCATTTAATCATATAGTTATTTCAATCACTAAAGAAGCTGCTGAATTCAGGAGGCAATTATAAGGTAGTGTACAATTTAACAAGATATTTGCTCATAATTATATACAATTATTAAAAAAAAAAACCTGAGCGACACTGTTGTTAATAATGTGCAACGTAGAGCGCAGCCTCTCTCATGCATTTTCTTACATAAATAAAATAGTAAGATTAGATTTCTCCTATGTATTTGTTTTAAAGGTTCGGCCTTCAGTCCTGGAGGGCGTTATGTGCATAATTTTATTGCAGAGATAAAACTTATTTGAGGAGATACCTTTGGCCAATGTTAATTAGAGATTCAGGTGCAAGCTTTCAAATTTCAGAAAATCTGTGCCTGGACATGTAAGTACACTTCAAAAGAAAGGTGTAATGACTCCCCAAGATGCTTCTTCAGATGCCTCTTCAAATGTCAGTTCGGAAGAGGATGAACCAGTCCCAGGCACGTCAGGAGGGAAGTTGGTCAATGGCTCCAAGGCAGGGGCTGTGAGTTCAAGTGAGGGGGAGTGATTGATGCGAGAGAAACTGATGAGCAGCTGGCAGACACTTGGCTGAAGCACAGCTGCAGCAGGACAGCCCTGAGGCTTCCGGTGGGGAAAGCACACAGCTGCGGCTAATCAGCAAGAAGGAACTGGCCAGGGATGAAATCAACTTACCTTTGCTACTGGTTCAGTAGCAATGTGAGCATGCATGCTTGCTTTGCCACCTCCGCACATGCGCAGGACCTTCCGTGCATGTGCAAAGCATCAAAAACGAACGTGATTCATGTCCGGGTGGGTGGGCGGAGCCTGCTATCGAGGGCGCCTGCCCCAGATTGACCCATGCCTGCCATGCTCCATTACCATTGTTGGGCCAACACCATTTTGGTTTCTAGTGACTGCGCATGCGCAGTTCACTCTAAATTGTTCTACGTATGCATGAAGAACAATTACATTGAACAGTGGCCCAGTGGGATGCCCCGAGGCAGATCTTGAGACAGTTTTGTGGGAAGAGTTTGACTCTGTTACTTCCGAAGATATGGACAGGTTACGTGGGCGACTGCGAGCTACCACATGTTTATTGGACCCGTGTCCCTCCTGGCTTGTACTGGCATCCTGGGAGGTTACACGAGGCTGGCTCCAGGAGGTGGTCAACGCTTCCCTGAGCGAGGGGTTCTTGCCGGCCACCCTTAAAGAGGCGATGGTGAGACCCCTCCTCAAGAAGCCCTCTCTGGACCCGGCATTATTGGTGAATTACCGTCCGGTCTCCAACCTTCGCTTTCTGGCGAAGGTTGTAGAGAGTTGTGGTGGCACAGCAGTTCCCTGTGCACCGCCCCGAGTCCCTGTGGGGAGAGGGAGCGGTTTACAAATTAAAAGTTATTATTATTATTATTATTATTATTATTATTATTATTATTATTATTATTATTATTATTATTATTATTATTATTATTATTATCTGGAGGAAATTGATTATCTGGACCCGCGCCAGTCCAGCTTCCGGCCCGGGCACAGCACCGAGACGGCATTGGTCGCGTTGGTAGATGATCTCTGGAGGGCCAGAGATGGGGGTTGTTCCTCCATCCTGGTCCTATTAGACCTCTCAGCGGCTTTTGATACCATCGACCATGGTATCCTATTGCATCGACTGGAGGGGTTGGGGGTGAAGGGCACCGTGTTGCGGTGATTCTCCTCCTACCTCTCCGGTCGATCGCAATTTGTGTTGACAGAAGGGCAGAGGTCGACCTCTAGGCCCCTCACTTGTGGGGTGCCGCAGGGGTCGGTCCTCTCACCACTCCTGTTCAACACATATATGAAGCCGCTGGGTGAGATCATCCGTGGTTTTGGGGTAGAGTACCATCTCTACGCTGATGATACACAGCTGTATATATCTACCCCAAACCACCCCAACGATGCCGTAGCGGTGATGTGCCAGTGCATGGAAGCCATGCGACCCTGGATGGGAAGTAACAGACTCAGACTCAACCCGTCCAAGACCGAGTGGCTGTGGTTCCCGGCACCCCGGTACAACCAGTTGACTCCATCACTGGCCATAGGGGATGAACACCTAACCCCTGTGGATGGGGCGTGCAACTTGGGCATCCTCCTTGATGCACGGCTGTCCATGGAAGATCAAGTGACAGCCGTGGCCAGGAGGGTGTTTTACCAGGTCCGCCTGGTCCGCCAGTTGCGTCCCCTATTGGATCGGGGTGCCCTTTGCACAGTCACTCATGCCCTCGTGACATCCTGACTGGACTACTGCAATGCTCTCTACATGGGGCTCCCCTTGAGGTGCACCCGAAGGCTTCAGCTTGTCCAGAATGCAGCTGCACGGGTAGTTATGGGAACCTCCAGGTTCTCCCATGTAACACCGCTCCTGCGCGAGCTGCATTGGCTGCCTGTCATCTTTCGGGTGCGCTTCAAGGTGTTAGTTACCATCTTTAAAGCGCTCCATGGCACGGGACCTAGCTATCTACGGGATCGCATTCTGCCCCATACTTCCCTGCGGCCGATTCGCTCCCACAGAGAGGGATTTCTCCGGGTGCCGTCCACTAGGCTGTGCCAGCGGGTGACGCCCAGGGGAAGGGCCTTCTCTATGGTGGGCCCGACCCTCTGGAACGACCTTCCTCCCGAAATCAGAACAACTTCGCTCCTTCCGATAGCAATTAAAAACATACTTCTTCCGCTTGGCTGGCCTAGGGGAATTTTAAATTTTAGGGGTTTTAGGGATAGCCTAGTTTATAGGAGTTTTTAGCGCAGGGCAAGTTTAATTTGTTTTTAATTTTGTATTTTGTCTGTTTTAACTGTTTTTAATTCCCTGTGCCCCGCCTCGAGTCCCTTCGGGGAGAGAGAGCGGGTTATAAATAAAATTATTATTATTATTAGTATTAGTGGACATGTGCGTGTGAGTTGCGAACCAATAGTAAAACCAGCAACAACCAACCCCTGACCTCTACTGACATTGGCAGGAAAAGCTACTGTATATAAACAGGGAGCAAATCGCACACTTACTGGCACTGATGATATTACCTAGTCAGATAATGAAATGTCTTCAAGCAAACAACCAAAGTCAGAGAGCACCAAGGGCTCCACTAGTTATGCAGAATAGTCCCATTGGGGGGAAAAAAGAGGATTTAATTACTACAAAGTTATTCGTTGTTGGTCAACTTAAATTGCAGTGCTGTCTAAAGTTATGAACGTAGAATCTTCTTATTCAGAAGCATAACAAAGTTTCCACTTTGCTGCTCCAAAGAATTATGATCAGGGAAGATATAGGAAAAGTGATTGTTCAGGTGTAGTGTTTCCACCCTCATCAGCTTCTATTTCTCATTTCCGAGACAAATGGCTCCTAACACTTTCATTTCATTAATCAGATGTGCACGAAACTGGCTGAAGAACTGCCAAGGATGTTTCATTTCTCTCTTGTGACTTGTGGAGTGGAAGGCAAACTTTTCCATCTGCTTTTAAAAAAATAATAATAGCCGAACTCTATTTTTCTTGGGTTTAAAAACAAAATGCCGAAGAATGTTTTGTAGCAAAATATACATCCTGATTTAAAAAAGAGAGAGGTTGTTTAGTGTTATCTGTCGAGTTTCAACCCAAGATAATTTTATATTATGGCAAGCCGATCAATAACATGTTGCAGCTCTCTCTTAGATATGACTTTCTGTCTTTCGTTTTATATTGTATTTTTGTTGGAACTAAATATTGAGCTTACATCCATCTTTTTTTTCTTTTTATACGAACGTATTTCAGGATATTCAAGCATAAATATAGGGCGAATGTACAATGTAATGTACATTGTTTTCGTCTAGTTTATAGCCACGGAAGGAAAACCAAAAGAAAAATTGATGGAGATTTCATGTCTTTCCTTATTTCCAAAATAAAAAAAAGATTATTACCAAAATGCTCATAGAGATATAATAAATAGTAACGCTCATATTTGCTCTGTTCCCACCACAACCTTCACCAGCTCAAATATAGATCTAACTTGTGCATTCGTGAAAAATGTTAACCTTAGAGATGGTAACCTTGATGGTCCTTTTAGCAGGTTAAGTGCATGGCGTGCCCCAGAAATGGGATAATCAAAAGCCGAATCAAACATATTATCTTATCTTATAAGGTTACACAGTGCTAATCTACATATAATGTGGCTGCATATACAAGACTTTTGATCTAATTTAATATAAGCCTTGGCTGTGATAATTGGTGCTGGCTACAGCAGCATATGTTAACACCATGACTTTGTAAGCTGCACTGACTGATGGTGTGTTTCCAGGTACAATTCAAGGTGCTGGTTAGGACCAGGTCACCTTACCTGACCTGATCTGACCATCCAACTTGATCTCACAGATTGGGCATGGTGAAGATCCCGTCACCAAGAGTGTTGATTGGTGGAAACCAGGGGCAAAATCCAATAGGTTCTGACAGGTTCTGGAGAACCAGTAGTGGAAATTTTGAGTAGTTCAGAGAACCAGCAAATGCCACCTCTGGCTGGCCCAGAATGGGGTGGGAATGGGGATTTTGCAGTAACCTTCCCCTGCCACCAAGCCATGCCATGTTCACCGAACCACGCCCACAGAACCAGTAGTAAATAAAAATTGAATTTCACCACTGGTGGGAACTAGAAGACTTATGTGCTGTATTTGAATTTGAATTTTATTCGATTTATAAACCGCACCAATGTCCATCGAGACGGACTCTGGGCGGTGCACAGGAAATTAAAACAACAATAAATAAATAACAACATTACAAAAGTTAAAAAGAAATTAAATTATATACCTGTGCTAAAATACCCAATAAAACTATCAAATCATTGTTCTAATGTAACTGAGCTCTATCGTGTCAAGACCTAAGTTCTAGGCTAGTCCAGCTTGTTGGAAAAGATGTGTCTTGAGTGAGCGGCGGAAGAGGGGAAGGTCCGTAATGGTGCGTAGTGGCAGGTCGTTCCAGAGGGCAGGCCCTGCCACAGAGAAGGCTCTATCCTGGGCGTCGCCAGCCGGCATTGACTGGCGGTCGGCACTCTGTAGCCTCTGCTTTATGGACTATTCGCCCCTTGGTGATTAGAATGGCCTCCAACCCTATTGGCCTTTCCCAAAGATTTAAAAACTCATAAACAAATTTTAAAAAATGCTTCCAACTTTCAGGCTAAGTCTAAACTTCCCCACTACATAGAAATGGAAACAGGCAGTTCTACCATCTTTCTGGAAGAAAAAAAAACCAGGAGAACCCCAGGCATGAGAAACTGTGGCAATAAATAAGAAAACTCAATGAGATAGTTTGCCATTTAAATTTCCATAGGATTGGCCTAAGGGTTCATTCCATTTAATAAGCTTTTAGCACTGAAGGAGTCCAGCATTATCAAGAGACCATGGGGGAAAACCATGCAGAGTTCTGACTACAGTCTGCTTTGCTTTGATTGATATTCTATGTAAAAAATGCCTGTAAATTTTTCTGTGCCAGAGGGAGCAACGTTTGAACTGCTCTGCGTTTACTTCTGTTCCAAACATCTGTCAATCCTGCATCTGGTCAATTTCCCTATTATTGCGATCATTCAATATTTTGCACAATATTTAAAGAGGCCTGAAAGTCAGGGACATTTTATTATCTTGGTTTTCCAGAGCTTGTCTAGAGAAGCAAGTTAAATTTTTCTAGATTGCTTTAGGGCAGTGTTTCTCAACCTTGGCAACTTGAAGATGTCCGGACTTCAACTTCCAGAATTCCCCAGCCAGCATTCACTGGCTGGGGAATTCTGGGAGTTGAAGTCCGGACATCTTCAAGTTGCCAAGGTTGAGAAATACTGCTTTAGGGGATGTCTTAAACAATAGTTCAGCGCTAACCCTTTGAGAATCCTTTCTTCATCCTTCTTTGGCCACCCATATTGAGTAGTGAAATGGGTTTCCCATGCAAAGGCTTGCTTAGTTAAATAATAGCTTCCTTTTCTCTCCACCCCTGGGTGTTCACATTGTCCAATTATGAGACATCCTTTTGTTTTGGGAATAGTCCACCTCCTTCTCAGGCACCTGCAGTGGTGACCTTGATGGTTTCCAGAAGGGATGGGTTCTGGCTTCTGCTACTGCTGGTTTGCTCAGGAACACACTTTGGGTGCACGCACACTATACGCACATGCACAGTAGTAAAAAAACAAGATGGTGCCGCCTATGGCGCCGCCGATAGAACCCATTCGGGAGTGTAGCAGGTCAAGTTACTACCTACTCGACTGAACCGGTCCGAATTAGTAGGAACCCACCTCTGGTTTCCAGGGTCTCATGATTTGTGAGCAAAACCCTTCCCTCCACCCTCAGTTCAATGGCAAGTTGAATTGCGATAAGATTCGAAAGGAGCAAAGCAGTTTGATCTTGACAACATTCTGATTTTAGCAGAGACCTGAGAAGAATGAGAGATAATGTTGACGAAGGAATGTAGGAACATTAAGAGATAATAAAAGAGAACAGTCAAACTCAGTCCTGGAAGAAGAGGAAAGATGAGAAAGAGATTCAAAATAACTATCCCTTAAAACACTGACAAGTTTTCAGGATTCTGTTATTACATCCAAAGAGCAATAAATGAAGTCCTAGTAGTTCACTCTAATACAGAGGTGTCAAGCTCAAGCTCAGATCCAGTCTGTGGGGCTATCCTGGGAAATGTAAAGGGCCAGCCTACGTTACTTCAGCCTGGTCTACCCATGTTGCTTTGGCCCAGTCTACCCAATGCGAAGAGGAAACATCAGGCCTGCATGGCTTCAGCCCAGTGTCACCAATACAAAGAGAAAACATGCCAGCAGTTTGGGAAATGGTGTTAAGCTTGCCGTGCCCACCCAGCTGGCCACACCCACCCAGTCCGCCATGCTCAGTGAGTGGCATCAAATTGGCCACACCCACCCAGTCAGCCACGCCCCCCCCCAAGGTCAACCACAGTCCTGAGGTGGCCCTCAATGAAATTGAGTTTGACACCCCTGCTCTAGTAGGTAGCTTAGCCTATCTTAAGAAGACCTGTCAGGCACAGAATTCGGTGTTTTTCCGCCAAAAAGGCGGAAAATGGCGCTTCTTTGTTCCCAGCAAGAAACTTTTTTGTTTACTTTTTAAACGTTCCTTCATTTTTACAGCACTGCAAAACTTATACACATGCCATCTCAGTGACTCTCGGGATTTCTCCTATTGTGTGCCTTCTTTTTTCACTGGACTTGATTGTAAATTTTTTCTCTCTGGACTTTATGGAATTTATATTTTGAACTTAGACAAGACTTTTCCCTTTTCTTCGATCTCACGGACTGCCAGCTCTTCAGACGTCATCTTAATTACAAGAACATAAAACTTTTACCATGGCATCAAAAAAGCCTCCATATGGAAAAACTCTTTCCACTCCAGCCTCATTGAGAGCCAGTATGGACACACAGCAGCCTAAGATTAGTGCAATGTTGCAAAAAGAAACACCGGGAGAGGCTTCTCAACTATCAACAATAGAGAAAACTCTACAAGATATAATGAAAGAAATAAAAGAAATTCGGAAAGATATGATGAGTTCAAGATTGGAACTTTTGGAGACACAGAGAACATTAATGGAAAATAAAGAAAAAAATGATGGTCTGGAGGGTGGGGCAGTTGAGATGAGGGGGGAGATGAGGGATTCTAAAAAAGAAATAGTAGAACTTGCTGGTCATATGTCTAGAATGTATTTTGAAAGCATGTCTTATTTTTTAAGGTTTCAAAATGTTCCTGAATTACCTTCAGAAAATTTAAAAGATTTAATGTCCCCGCCTCGAGTCCCTTTGGGGAGAGAGAGCGGGATATAAAATTAAAAATTATTAATTATTATTATTACAATTTTAGCAGATTATACTAAAAAGAGTAAGGAATATATTTGGGGGGACATTGACCTGATTTACAGAATTAATTCAGCATATGCCAGAATAAATGACGTACCCAGAGAGATACATATCAAATTTGTAAGAAGGTCAACAAGGGATGAGATTCTGAGAGGACAGAGAGATGGCGCTCTGATATATATGCAGAATGAAATTGCTATTTTGAAACAGATCCCAAAAAAGATTCGAGAGATTCGGAGGAAGTATTCCTCCTTATCCAAAAAATTATATAAAAAGGGTGTGTGGTTCAAATGGTTAATGCCTGAAGGAAAGTTGGTGTTCTGGGAGGGGGGAAGAGTAAGAATCAAAACAGTCGAAGAGGCGGAAGCCTTTCTTAAAAAACACTCCTCAACCCTGGAGGACGAAAATGGGGGAACGGGAGGGGCCATGGCTCCGCCCACTGGCGGGAAGAAAGAAGAAGACACAATAGCTAAAAGACTCAGATCACAAAAATGATTTTCTTTTACATAGTGTAATCCTTACGGATGTCAATAGAAACAAATGATTGAATGCATGTAATTTATGATATGATATATATGTATTCCCTTCCACCTTATGCCAAAGAAAAAACCTTACTCTTTGTATGGAACCCCGGAGGCGACCACCACCTCCGACATGGAAGCCCTAAAATATCTTTCCTATATCCTACATACCTTTTTCCCTGTTATAAAATTTGTAAAAACCAATAAAAATTGTTATTAAAAAAAAAAGAATTTGGTGTTTTCCCTCCCCTCCTAGAGTTTTACCTGAGTAATGAAAAAAAAATCCCCCCCCCCCCAACTTGCTGTATCACGGACATTTCTAGCATTTGAAATGCTTGTCCTTAATTCCCGAACAACACGGGAGAAAATTAAGAAAAGATGCTGCAGTATTCCCTATTTTCCTTCTCAGTTTCCCTCCCTCTCTCTCCACCATCCCCAGTGCCTTTATACGCCTTTCTCTCCTTCCTTTATATGAGCTATAAATATACAGAAATGGAATCTATCTACACTAAAATAAACAAATAAAACAAATGCTTTCAGCTGCAAATAATTCTTGCTCCTGGCAATGTATTGCCCAGATAGAAAAATCAATATTGAAAAATGGACTCAGCAAAAACAAATTAACTGTGGTAGTGGCTTGGACTTGTTCTGCAAACTTTTATTCTGATCTTTAAAATCCCCTAAGGTATTCCACTTACAGCAGGCACAAAGAAAGGAAAAGAGGGAAAATAATAGACAGAAAGGATAAGTTTAACACGGGCTTGCTATTAATTCTCCATAAAATGATTTGTTTAAAGTTATTGCTGATTCCTGTATGGGAAACCTTATATTGTCACTGCATCAGAAAGCTCTTTTGTCACTGGAGACATGACTTTTCATTTATTGCTAATATTACACAACAGGAAACTATTAATAGTAGCCCATGCATTTGTGTTTACTCCTTTTCTTTATCTTTACTGTAATAAATTGCGGTAGGGATCAAAAACTTTCTGTTATCCTTGTAATGGGAGGAAGCTTGAATATTATGGTTTAAAGAGAAAACACAATTTCTTGAGGAAACGTGCTTTCACCTTCTAAAATATCACTGTCAGATTGTAAGGAAAGATCCTGTGGGAGGTAGTATTGAGGTACTATTGTGTCTGGGAGTATGAAGAAGTGGTGAGAAAGCCATTTGCCACGTTAAAGTATGTACTAGATAGGACAGATAATAGGACACCACACAAGGAATTTTGTGGGATCCTTGGTGTCCTCTGAGCTTGGTAATTTTCTTGCAGATCTTTTATTACCAAACCAGGTAACATCATCAGCGCTAGAAAAGGATAGGGTTTGCTCTCTCCATATTAGTGGCTTGCCTTCTAGTGTTGATGGAAGTGTTCTTGGTGGTTCTTTGATTAGACTAGTGTTTACTGTTACACCAGGGGTGTCAAACTCGATTTCATTGAGGGCTGCATCAGGGTTATGACTGATGTTGGGGGGGCTGGGGGGGCGTGACCAGGGTGGCCATGGCCAGCTCAACATCAGTCATAGCAGGGGTGCCTTTGGCAGCCTGAGCTCTCTGCCAGTGAAAATGGGCTCCCGAGCTCCATTTCCGGCTGCAATGTCCTCCTGAAATCCTCTGACAGGGACAAAGGAGCCTGAGAGGGCTGCATGCGGTCCTTCACTGTTTCCAGGGCAACCCCACGGGCCAGGTCTAAGCACCCGACAGGCTGGATCCGACCCCCAGGCCTTGAGTTTGACACTTCTGTGTTAGACTGTTTGTCTGCATTGGTAGTTTCTTGATTGGCTCAACCTTGAAACTACAATTATTCTCTTCTATCAGTACAAGGAATTCTGTACATCAATCTTCTCCAAGCTGGTACCCTCAATACCTATCATATCAAGTCATGTGGGAGGTATCAGTTGTGGAAAGCTTCTGTACTTGAATGTCGGAATACCCATGATAGTCAACTTTAGGTCGCATTTGTCTTCCTTTGCAGAATTAATAACCCTGGTCCATAATGACTGCGCAACTTCAAAAATGTCAAGTCGTAGCAGTATTTTAACAATGGAAAAGAAATTCCAATTGTGCAGCAGTCCTAATGAGTTTATCATCCACAACCTTGTCATTCCACTGGGACTTGATCACTTGCAGTTCTTACTCTGTTTTTCAAAGCTGTGTTGTACATGTGAAACAATCCAAGTTAAAAAGCCATCATCTGGCAAATGACATTGGATCTCTGCACGCATGCCATCAACACCACTTCGGTAATTCCATCCAGCGCAAAAGAAATGCAAATGTTATTTCAGCGGCTGCTAATTTGTACAATTATTGTGGTCAGTTGCCTGCATCATGTCTGAACAAATTGGACCGGACAAAATTATTCAAAAATCATTCCCTAATTATTATCTCCCTGTAAACAACTCGTCTGTCAGGAATAATCAGGCATTTAACATGGACAAATGGAAAATTCCACAAGGACAACCATTCAAGCTCTCAGTCATGCTTTTTGCACTTTTGTGGAAAAAAAATACAGATCAAATAAAATCTAAAATATTTGTCTATATTCAAAATGAAGACGAAGCAATAGAGGGAAGTATTCCCATATTCAGATATTTGAAAGGCGTTATATATTTTTTTCAGAACGGGAAAAATTAAGACTGGGCATCATACATGTGTGGTGATCTCTAAATAGCAATAGCATTTAGACCAGGGGTGGGCAAACTTTGCAACTTTAAGTCTGAAGGACTTCAGCTTTGCTGGCTGGAGAATTCTGGGAGCTGAAGTCCTTCAGACTTAAAGTTGCAAAGTTTGCCCACCCCTGATTTAGACTGATATACTGCTTTACAGCCCTCTCTAAATAGTTTACAGAGTCAGCCTATTGCCCCCAATAATCTGGGTCCTCATTTTACCCACCTCGGAAGTATGGAAGGCTGAATCAACCTTGAGCCTGGTGAAATTCGAACTGCCAAATTGCAGGCAGCCAGCAGTCAGCAGAGGTAGCCTGCAGTACTGCATTCTAACCACTGCGCCACCACGGCTCTAAATGATTAGTTATGTGGCGTCATCTCAGTGTTGACTCTTAGCAACCACATGGATAGATTTTCTCCATAATAATCTGTCCCTAATATGGTTGTTCACATCTTCCAATATTGAACTCATTGTAATTGAATTCTCTATGTGGGTCATACTTTATTGTCTACAATTCCTATCTGGCTTCTCCATTAACTATGCAAACAAAGGATTATGCAGAGGGAATATACTTGCCCTGATTATATTATTTCAGTAAGGAAGGCAACACTACCCAAAATGGCTTTCTGACAATATGGCAGATAGACTTTCTGTAATTTTATTTTTTTAATGTATTATTTAATAATGTGGATGTTTTGCTTGTTTTTTGTTGGTAAAGTGACTTATAATCCAAATGGGATGGAAAATAAGTAGGCACAATGTATGACTATGTTCAAATAGTTTAACTATAACACACAGAAATCTCTTTAACAACAGCAACAGCAGCAGCAGCAATATATAAAGCTTAATTTTGGTTCTCAGTTTCTTGCCTCTGATCGTGAACTTAAAGTGACTAGGGTAGTTCACAGCAAAAATACATAACAAGAGCATTTAGGCTTATATACCAATCTGTTCTGACTCCCTCCTGACACAAGACAAATGACTAGACTGACTGCTACTTGGCAGCTTGCCTGAACTAACCTTGACTAGAAGATAACACAATACAAACTCTCCGACTCTCAGACTCTGTAAACCTCTCTGTTGTTTCCTGCAAACCTTTCGATGTACCGAGGATTTCTTTTAAAGCCTCTTGGGAGGGGCCAGTCAATTAGGCAGCTGCTACTGATTATCTCCGACTGCGTCATTCTGCTAATTGCCGTTGCCTCCTCTCAATACTTCTTAGCCTGACATCAGGGACAAACTGGGTTTCCTCCTCCCCACTACACCAAGTCCCAAGTGCCTCCTGATGCCTAGCCGGGCTGTCTGCTCTCTCACTCTCGGCCTCCTCCTCTAGAGCAGACTCATAGGACTCCTCACTAGAGGAATCCAGCAGCAGCTCATCCCGAGCTGGCTGGGCCACAACACCAACCCATAATGCTTTACAGCATTCTCTGGATGCTTTACAATGGAGAAGCATTATTTGCATATTGCCCCCAACAATCTGGGTCCTCATTCTACCAGTGAGTTGTGGTGGCACAGTGGTTAGAATGCAGTACTGCAGGCTACTTCTGCTGACTGCTGGCTGCAATTCGGCAGTTCAATTCTCACTGGCTCAAGGTTGATTCAGCCTTCCATCCTCCTGAGGTGAGTAAAATGAGGACCCAGATTGTTGGGGGCAATAGGCTGACTCTGTAAACCGCTTAGAGAGGGCTGTAAAGCACCATGAAGCGGTATATAAATCTAAGTGCTATTGCTATTGCTACCAGAAGGATGGACGACAGAGTCAACCTTGAGTCCCGTCAGGCTCAAACTCCAGACTGTGAGCAGAGTTTGCTTACAATACAGCATTCTAACCACTGTGTCACCAGGGGCTCTTGTACATACTAGTATGTCAATGGAGAATAAAGCAGAACTCTTGAACATGTTAGTGACCATGTTAATTCCACAGAAAAGGGAAAATCTAGTCTGTTCTAAGTACTGACATGAATGGGCTAGACCATATAGAGTCCTAAATACATTGCAGATTAGAACAGACAACACTCAGTTCAAAGGTGCAATATTAGGTTAGGGATAAACATGAGCTCCATGTGCACTTGTACAACAAATTTACTATTTTTTCTTAGAAAAGGCTTCTTTGGTTACTTTGGTTTCTCTCTCTTTTTTTCGAGAACAAGAATGCTGAACACTCAACAGAAAGAAAATAGAGCCAGAACTTTCTTCCCCACCCATTAAATTTACCCTGAATATTGATTAGTATTAGCTCATGATTTAATCAAGTTCAATTCAGAGGTGGTATTCAGCCAGTTAGGACTGGTTTGCCTGAAATGGTAGCAGAAATCATGGATGGGCCCGCCCACTTGCCCCGGTTCTATGCCATCCTATTTCGGCACATTTTTGAGGGTGGGCACCAGGATGGTTTCCTGCCAGTTCTAACCTCTCCTATAGAAGAGGATCCACAAATCTACAGGGCCGTTTAGAACCGGTTCCAGCTCCCTCCCCCCACCCGTCCACCCATCATCAAGATGAAGAGCGAGAGGAGGAATTCTGGCAGTTGAAGTCCACAAGTCTTAAAGCTGTCAAGTTTGAAGACCCCTGGGATATTTTTTCTAAAGGGCTAGGGGTGCAAGGGTCTTGTAATTTGACAGCTTTAAGACTTATGTGTTTCAAAAGCCAGAGTTTCTGAGCCAACATTTTGGTTAATAAGCAAGAGCATTGTTAAGTGAGTTTCACCACATTTTACAAGTTGGCCACGCCCACCCAGTCACATGGCTGGCAAGCCACTCCCACCTGGTCACATGGCTGGCAAGCCACTCCTAACCTCTTCTGTAGGTGTGGTCTGCTTTGTGGGAGTGGCTTGCTGGCCATCAAGCCACTCCCACAAAGCAGGCCACACCTACAGAAGAGGTTCTAAAAAATTTTTGAAGCCCACCACTGGCGGGCACATACACAGAAGGCGCACGTGTAAAGCCGCATGTGGGGCAAACTTGTGGTAACAAAATGTGAAACCCACTGCTGGTTCAGTTGTAATTGACCAATGTATCAATGAAATCTGTTAAAGGCTTTCATTTTTTGAGACTACTTGCATATCTAGTATAGCCAGAAGTATAATAGATTTTTGAAAGCCGTAGGATACCAACAATAAAAAAAGACCAGAAAAGTTCATTTAGAGCGCTATAGGAACACAAAGCAATAAAGCTAATTTATCTCCAAAACATCAACTTCCTTCTCTCTCAATTGGCCATGTGGGCATGATAAAAGACAATAGTGTTTAACATTAAATATTAAGTAAAGACAGATATGAAATGAAAGGAAGTTTTCCCTATGATCTAATTTATGCCCTTTATCACATCTGTGGTTTATACTGCATGCAGGGAAAGGAAGTCCAGCTACAAGACAAAGGGAGAATATACTAAAACAAAAGTATATGAAGTAGTAGCAGCAGTGGGGAAATTGCATAGATTAGTATCATAAATAATGTCAAATTAAGGCACTGTGAAATGATTTATAATTCTATTGTTAACCCCCGGATTCTGTTTTCTTTTCATGAAGTTCAAGCTGCAAAGACATTAGAAATAGCATAGTTAAGAAGTTTCCTAGTTCATGTTTTACCCAGCCATTTTTAATGTTTACAGCTGGCATTACTATAATCACATGAGTTCATAACTTTGTTTTTCCATCATCATAATGTTTTTAAATTCTTCTCCATTTGTTTACTTGTGATTTTTTTCAATCTCGCCTTTCGCTGGATATGCAAATCTGTCCATTCCAACATTGGTGATAGCATCTCTCCTTGGAGAACAACAATAATAGGAGTAGTAACAACAACACTAACAAAGAAGAGATGAAAGAGAAGTTGAAGAATTAAGAAAAGCAAGCAATACCTATAAAAACTTGATCTTCTTTAATAAATAAGGAAGATCAAGGAAGTACTGGAAATAATACAGCAGTAAATAGCAATAACAATCTGGGTCCTCATTTTACTGACATTGGAAGGATGGAAGGCAGTGGTAGGATTCAAATTTTTACTATCAGTTTTGTGGGCATGGCTTGGTGGGTATGGTTTGGGGAGGATCCTGTAAAATCTCCATTCCCTCCCCACTCCAGGGGAAGAATACTGTAAAATCCCCATTTCCTCCCAATCAGCTGGGACTTGGCAGGCAGAGAATAGATGAGGCAGGGCCAGTCAGAGGTGGTATTTACCGATTCTCCGAACTACTCAAAATTTCTACTATTGGTTTTCCAGAACTGTTGAATACCATATCTGATGGAAGGCCAAGCAATCTTTACCTGGCAAGACTTGCACTGCCAAACTTCTGGCAATCAGCACTTAGCAAAATTAGCCTGCAATGCTGCATTCTAACCACTGTGCCATCATGGCTCATATACCAGCTATAGCCAAGACGATCAACAGATACGAACCTTGAATTGCACACTGTAGACAGAACCTCCAATTTCAGTGGAATCGGAAGCATTTCTATCATTCCATCAATGGAGAGACTGCAGTGAATCAGTCAACATCTGACAAAGAAGGAACAGTGCAGTGCTGGATGCAGATGGCACAACCCAAAGATATACAACAAGAATGCAGCATGGCTAAAGCAGATGGATAAGAATAAAGAAACAGCTGAAATATAAGAATTTGTAACAACAGCAGAAATAGTGGAGAAAAGAGTAAGGAAGATCAAGAGTTGGTCAATACCAAGTAAAGATGAACTGAATTGGTTGAAACTTCTGATCGGTCTGTGCCTACAGTTTAATAACATACTGCAAGGAAGTGAAAGTGAAGATTGGTTAATCTCTGGCAAAAGCTACCTAATAATGAAAGACCTAGAAAAAAGGGCAGTACCAGGCAGCTACAGGCCAATTACATGCTTACCAACAACTTTCCAGATTTTCTAACTGGTGTCATAGTTGCTGCAGTCCAAAACATCTAGTTGAAAATAAGCTTTTTTCCAGCTGAGCAGAATGGAAACCACCCAAACCGCAGAGGAACAAAAGATCAACTCTTAATTGACAAGATGATTTTGGAAAACTACAAGGGAAGGAAGTCCAAATTGAATATAGCTTGGATTGATTACAAGAAGGCATTTGATTCTCTGCCAGCTGACTGGATAATCAAGTGCTTAGAAATAACAGAAGTCATTATCGGTGGATAGATTTAAGGAAGGGACATCGGAACAAGCAAACACAAGGATGCATAGATTGAAACAAGAGGCAAGCTTTGGGCAAAGGTCAATGGCCACAAGGGAAGATACAATTGCTGGTCAATGGTGAGAAACCGGGAGAAGTTAATATCAGGAGAGGAATCTTTCAGGAAGACTCGCTGTCATTACTACTGTTTGTTATTGCAGTGACTCCTCTGTCAACAGTACTCCACAGGTCAGGCTGTAGCCGTGAAACATAAAAAATGACTGTCAGTCTACGCTACTTATTTTATTGAATTATCGGAAGCTGCATGAAAAAAAACCCTCACCATTTGAAATAGAATTGCTGTTCAATAATGTCCAAATATACAGTCAAGATATTGCAATGGAGTTTGAACTAAAGAAATGTACGATCTTCACCAACAGCAGAGGAAAAATAATGAAAACTGAAAGACTTGAGAGCTAAGCTATGAAAATAATATCCAAAGTCTGAATTAAGGTCACTATAAATAAACGAGCATTTTTCAAGCTGACAACATAAAGCACATTGAAATCAAGAAGAAGGTTATTAGTGAATACATCAGAAGAGTGAAGAATATTTAAAAGTGCAATCTCAACAGTGGAAAGATCCTAAAGGTGATTTAAACGTGTGCAATTCCAGTCATTAGATACACAGCTGGAATAATGGATTAGATTCAAGAAGAACTAAAAACCCTGGATAGGAAGACCAGATAAATGACTTATCATGGCCTTCGTCCACGCAGCAATGTTGACAGATTCTATTTACCAAGGAGCATAGGTGAGCATGGAATGCTGCAAGTGTCCCAGGCAGTTGAAGAAGGAAAAAAGAGCATTGGAAGAATAGTTGAAAGTCAGGGAAGACACACCAATCCAACATATCATGAAGTCTCACGAAGTGTCAGGGAGACCAAAGTGGCCTACAAGGAAGACCAAATGAAGAATAGGAAAAAGGCACTACAAGGCAAAGTATTAACATGGCCGGTATGTTTAAAAATAACAACAACAACAACCAACAACAGTAGACAAGATAATAAGACCTGGCAATGTCTAAGAGCAGAAACGTTGAAGAAAGAGACAGAGGGGCTAATTCTGGCTGCACAAGACCAAGCCTTAAGAACAAATGCATCAGTGGTGGGATTCAAAATTTGTTACTACCGGTTCTGTGGGCATGGATTTGTGGGTGTGGCAGGAGAAGGTTACTGCAAAATTCTCATTCTCTCCCCACCCCACTAACCTGCTTTCCAGCTCCATTCTCCTGTTCAGGAAACAAAAGAAGGTCAGTTGGGAACAGGGGTGGGCTCCTGCCTGCATTACTACCAGTTCGGCGCCCGAAAATGTTTGCACATGCACTCTGCACGCATGCACATTTGCACTTAAAATGGCCTGCACATGCACACATTATTATTATTTTTTAAATGAGGATTCTTCTGTGCATGTGCTAAACAGAAAATCAAGATGGCGCCACCGAGGATAGAACTGGTACGGTCACGTGTCCAGGCGAGTTACTACCTATTCGGCTGATCCGGTCTGAACTGGTCTGAACCCACCTCTGTCTGGGAGGCTGGGAGGCAGTGGGGGCAGGGCCAGCCTATTTACCGGTTCTCTGAACTACTCAAAATTTTCGCTACCAGTTCTCCAGAACCTGTCAGAACTGGCTGAATACCACCTCCGAAATGGGTACAAAGTCAAAATTGGGAAGATAGAAACGGACAATAAATGCTACTTTTGCAAAACAGTGGAGTTCCTAGCTAGTTGCTGCAAAAAGATTGCACCAACTGATTACAAACAACAGGATGATAAAGTAGCAACAACAGGGCATTGGAATACCTGCACGAAATACCATTTGCCTGCTGGGAAGAAAAGATATAGTAATACAAAATAAAGAAGCTAAAGTGCTCTGGGATTTTAGAATTCCAACAGACAAGCATCTGCCACAGAACGCCTCGGACTTAACAATTGTTGATAAGAAAGATTTTTAAAAAGCCTAGATTGTGGACATTGCAATACCAGGAGACAGCAAAAGAGAAGAGTAAGAACTGGAAAAAATATCACAAGATACACAAGAGCTGCAAATGGAAGTAAAATTACTGTGGCAAAAGAAAGCAAAGGAAATATTAGGCATAATAGGTGTCTTAGGTGCAATATCAAAACATCTGGAGTACCACTTGTACACTATCAGCAT
This sequence comes from Rhabdophis nuchalis, assembly GCA_039707465.1. Lineage (NCBI taxonomy): Eukaryota > Metazoa > Chordata > Lepidosauria > Squamata > Natricidae > Rhabdophis > Rhabdophis nuchalis. The sequence goes on from CM077649.1 coordinate 52,187,077, forward strand.
TGACAAAATCATCACCTGTCAATTGCAAAAGGCAGCTTTACTTGGCACAGCTTACATCCCGCAACGATACCTTTGATATTATTAAACAATAACATCTGTCTCTCCCAGGTCCTTGGGAAATACTGGATAGGTGGACTCAAATGCTTAATCGTGTTTAAACATCTGCCTGGTTGTGCAACCCACCATGATAGTAATATTTTATTTATTTACTTTATTTATTCATATTTTGCATGGCTTAACTGCACATCTCCCTTAAAAGAAGAGCTACACGCAGGCATAAAATTACTGATCTCTTTAGGGGAAAAGAGAAAGTGTAGCCTTTTTGTGAAAATGCAGGAGGCATTTTTTTTTAAATAGAGGAAAAAAGTGTCCTGTATAATCAGTACAGTGTGGAGTCCTTGGAAAAGGCTAAGATTCTTTATTTCTTCTTCTTCAGCAGTTCCTTTATATATCACATTTTTTTCCAAACTTCACCAGATTTGGGTATGTGAAGGCTTCCATCGTTGAGAGCCATTCTGGGATTTTCAAGTATATTTTAGGTTTTATTTTTTTTCCATGCAGATATTAGTGAGTTTATTATATATTGATTTTGAAAGTATCTATGGATTTTATTCTTCTCATACCATAGGAAGGCATGCCATCCTAATCGTAGATCATGTTCTTCTAAGTATAACAGTCTCTTGTGCCTGAGGGTTATTCATTCTTTTAACCATGTTATTACACATGCTTGGTAATATAAAAACCAATCTAGTAGTCCAAACTAGAGGTGGGTTCCTACAGTTTGGATCGATTCGGCTGAGTAGGTAGTAACTCAACCAGCCACGTCCCCGAACCACTGCACCATAGGCAGCACCATCTTGTTTTTTGCTTATGTGCATAAGCAATTTTTTTACTACTGTGCATGAGCGAGTAGTGCACATCAATCACATGCGCGCCCGAAGAGCGTCCCTAAGCGAACCAGCAGAAACAAAAGCTGGAATCTCCATTTTATTTAGATTCTTGTAGCATTTTCAATTTTGTTCTTGTTTTTTTGTCTTGCCAAATAAATTTCAGAGCCAAATTTGTTCAGCTCATCAAAGAATTTCTTTTCAATTTTTATAGGTACTGTCAGTGGTGTGATTCCAAATCTTTTTCTACTGGTTCTATGAGAGAGTGCTTTGCGCATGCGCACAGCACTCAAAGACCGCCCTCGGTGTCAGCGCTGGTGAGCTGAATTGTTTTTTCGCTCAGCTGAGGCACAGCAATCCGCTCTGTCACATAATAATAATAATAATAATAATAATAATAATAATAATAATAATAATAATAATAATAATAATAATAATAATAATAATAATAATAATAATTTTAATTTATAACCCACTCTCTCTCCCCGAAGGGACTCGAGGCGGGGCACAGGGAATTTAAAAATACAAATAAAAACCACAAACATCATACAATATTAAAACGAATTAAACTAAAACCCTGCGCTAAAATCCCATATAAAAAATAAAACAAGTCCCTAAAAACCCTAACAACAGTTTAATTACCCCAGGTCAGCCAAGCAGAAAAAGTGTGTTTTTAATTTTTGACGGAAGGAGCGGAGGTCCGTGGTTGTCCTAATTTCGGGGGGAAAGTCGTTCCAGAGGGTCGGGCCCGCCACAGAGAAGGCCCTTCCCCTGGGCGTCGCCCGCTGGCATAACCTAGTGGACAGCACCCGGAGAAGTCCCTCTCTGTGGGAGCAAATCGGCCGCAGGGATGTATGGGGCAGGATGCGATCCCGCAGATAGCTAGACATGAATCAACTGAGCTAAAAAGCAAGGGAATATAGGACAGGGAAAAACAGGGGCGGGAGGGCAGGGCTAACCAGAGGTGGTATTTGGCAGTTCTCCTCAACTACTCAAAATTTCCACTACTGTTTCACCTGAACCAGTCCGAACCAGCTGAACTCCACCTCTGGGTACTGTTTGAAACAGGAAGAAGCAGTCTCAGCACTTCCTGAACTGACTATGTAATCATAAGTAACAGCAAAAGGATCTTACATAATTCTCAAAAATGAATTGGGTTTTGTTTTTGTTTGAAAGATAAACATCAGCTGGGTATTTATCTCTTCCATGGTCTATGAGACTGAAAATCCAAATCCATTCCCAGCAAAGAAAATAATGTTTCATCCTTATTCACATCATTCTAAGCCTTCTTTGGGTCACAGGTACAGTAAATAGCCTCGCGTACAAAACCATTGATTTGCAAAACGCTTGCATGATTCACTATGGAAAAGCTCCCCCCAAAAACCTTTTAAAATATAAATAAATAAATAAAAGGAACAAAAGTCTGCCACGTCAGAGAGCCCTGTGAGATATTTTTGAAGAACGTTTCTTATCAGCTTGAAATTCTTTTTAAGTTCCTGGGAGAATTCCCACCTGAGCAGAATCTCATCAAACTCCTTTCAAATTTCTCCGCAGGCCAAAAATAACGGTGGCAGCTCTACAGATGCTCTGTTGGCAATTACCATGCCTTTCCTAAAGATTGCAGCCCTCACTTGTTAATATTCCAGTTAGTTTGCAGGACAAGATTCTTTACAAAGATTGGAGCAGACAAGTCAGATAGGGAATCGAATGCGGTAGCTAATACAACGTAGCTGGAAACACACACTGAGTTGGTAATGAGAGAATAAATGTAAATATTCAGCCAACCAGGAGAAGAAAAAGAGACTTGTGCTGTTTTTTCTCATATTGGTGAGGCAGAATTGACTTCGGTTGTCAGGACCGATGTATGTCTGATGTCAATAGGGCACTTCCTCTTCACTCCAAGAAGGAACTTGAAGTATAGCATCCACAAATCTGCCCATAATAAAGGCAGATGTTTATTATTCATATATGGATTTTACTGAATTGGCACCCACTCCCCTGTGCCAAACCCCAAACTTTGCTAACAAGATTTAGCTTTAGAAAAGGTATCATTATTAACTTTTGGGATATTATTGAAGCCTTAGCCAGAAGCTTCCAGGACCTCATCTGTCAGGTTAGTCCCTGGGCACTGTGTTACGACATAGAAAGCAACTCATCAGAAATAGTACAGTGGATCTGAAATGAAAATATGCAATTATTTAATAAGAAGCACCAGTTCATCCTCCTTCAAGCAAGATAAGAATCCTGAATTAGAATAGAATAGAATAAAATAACAGAGTTGGAAGGGATCTTGGAGGTCTTCTAGTCCAACCCCCTACTTATGCAGGAAACCCTACACCACTTCTGACAAATGGCTATCCAACATTTTTGTAAAATCTTCCAGTGTTGGAGCATTCACAACTTCTGGAGGCAAGTTGTTCCACTTTAATAATTGTTCTAACTGTCAGGAAATTTCTCCATAGTTCTAAGTTGCTTCTCTCCTTGATTAGTTTCCACCCACTGCTTCTTGTTCTGCCCTCAGGTGCTTTGACTCCCTCTTCTTTGTGGCAACCCCTGAGATATTGGAACACTGCTACCATGTCTCCTAGTCCTTCTTTTCATTAAACTAGACATACCCAGTTCCTGCAACCGTTCTTCATACGTTTTAGTCTCCAGTCCCCTAATCCTCTTTGTTGCTCTTCTCTGCACTCTTTCTAGAGTCTCCACATCTTTTTTACATCGTGGCAACCAAAACTGAATGCAGTATTCTAGGTGTGGTCTTACTAGGGCTTTATAAAGGCATTAATACTTTATGTGGTCTTGATTCTTCTGAAGTTAAGTTCTTAATTTGGATAGTCAACTAAAGGTAGTCCTCACTTACAACGGTTTGTTTAGTGACCGTTCCATGTTCCAACGGCATTAAAAAAATGACTTGGGATTGTTTTTCACACTTACGACCGTCACAGCTTCCCCATGGTCATGTGATTAAACTTTACATGTCTGGAAACCGACTCATGTTTATGACAATTATAAACTCATGTTTACAATATTGTCCTGGGGTCACATGATCATCTTTTGCAGCCTTCTGACAAGCAAAATCAATGGGGAAGCTAAATTGATCTTACAACTGTGTTATTAATGGAATAACTGCAGTGATTCACTTAACAAATGTGGCAGGAAAGGTTGCAAAATGAGGCAACATTCACTTAACAAATGTCTCACTTAGCAACAGAAATTTGGGCTCAATTATCTACACAGACTATCTGTATTCTGTGCTCCATTTCATATTTAACAGATTTAACAGTGTTGGAAGGGACCTTACAGGTCATCTAGTCCAATCCCATGCCCAAGCAGGAGACCCTACCTAGGCTTGAACTTACAACCTCCTGCTTGTGAGGCAAGAGCTTCACCTCTAGGCCACAGCAGATTTTAGCTGTTGCTTCTGCTCTTAGAATGTGCAATTCAGCTCTTTGGGGGAGCTGAATTTCAAAATCACATGAATTTCAAAAATGTGCTGTTGTCTTACTTGCTTCTTTTAATTCCATTTGTCTTGCTTTTTTCACCTGTGGCTCCTAATTGCAGGACTTCCAGTATTTTATTCTGAACTGTCCCTTGATTGCTATGATTTGAAGTGTTTGACATCTAGCAAAAACTTTCCTTCTTAATCTTGTACTTCCTGATGCCTTGTTACTCCTAGAGACAATGTGAGGAGGCTCCTGCATATTCCTTGGACAATTAAGGTGACCAACAAGCATGTACTAGTGTGCAAAACACCAGACATATCACTAGAAGGCAAAAATCACAAAATTGTGTCTTACTTATTTTGGCTCTGTCACACGGGGGAAATTCACGGGAGAAAACAATTATGTTTTGAAGAGTTAGCAATACATGGAAACCAAGCCATCAAAGAACACAATAGCTGGGCATGAAAGTTGGCCTCAGCCAGAGCATTAAAAAAAAAGAAAATCAAAGAAGTCGTGCAAGGGCTGAATTAATGGAGATGTGGAAGAATCAGACTCAACTGAATGGATAACATCAATTTCATATGAGAAACTCAGTAATAATGACTCCATAAGAATTTTTTAGCTGGAATCCACAAAGCACAAAAACAGCTGAAGAGCTATTGTTCTGAAACTAACAAAAGATGCGAATACTCGTTGACAACATTTTTTTGTTTTTTTACAAATGCTAGTTCTTGGGTAGAAATTTGGCTTAGGAAATCCAAGTACCATCAAGCCAAGGTTAAGCATTTTGATACACACAGCTCTTCTGTTCTGAGACCTGCCATCATGTTAGATGTACTTATGGTTGCTTCTTGTATATTCCACTTAATTAGCCTGCAAAGTATAAAGCCTAGGCTACATCGGCAACTGGGATCCACCTTATTTTTGGGTACAGATTCTTTGTTTGCTAGAATGATTGATTCTGTCTGATAGTTCAATTAAACATTCAGGAAGCATAATTTTGCCAGTCGTTTATGAAGTCCCCCTTTAAAAAAAGAAAAGAAAAAAGAAATCTCTGAATCTCTCCTGTAAGATAATTAAAATTTTGGTATCCGACTGATGAAGATACGCAACCTTAAATCTTTCTTTAGTGGGAAAGTTCTTTGTTGACATGTGATATGTTTAGTCTGTAATACTTGCATCCCATTACACATGCACAAAAGCATCAAAGAACGCTCCATCTCTGCTTCTACAGCTGAGCATTAATTTTATTAAAGCAAATTGATTGCAAGCTAGTTTACATTTTAAGGCAGCAGGGGTCATAAATTTTATTGTGATTGGAATATATGTTCTAACAAAACCAAGCAAAATCCACCTGCTGTGTTGAGCATATGAGTTATTAAGTCTGCTTGCTATATCTCAAATTGCTGTCCATAAAATAATATATGTTAAGTATGGCTGTATTTTAAAAGTTGCAATTAAAAGGAAATCCTACATTGCAATTTGCAGAAGTCTGCAGATGGCATGTAAATGGACATCTGGAACAATGTTACTCAAATCTTCCATACCTTTTGGAGTATGTTCACTATATAGGGGAGTACATTGATCTCCAAGTGCAATCTCAAACTGCCATTATTTCTTTCCTAACTATTCAGGGTTGCTAGCCTTATATTGCTTATAAAATTTAGGGAAATATTTAGCAGCTCCTAAAACGGTAAACAGTGGATATTATTGTCTGTAATCGTGTAATTTTAGTATTTTCTAATCATCATTAAAATTCATTTTGTTCTTATTTTCTATCTGGTTTTAGGTTACTAAACATATTTTATAGCATAGCAGAGCCTAATATAAGCATTAACAACACAAACTCCCTCTATCTATAGAGGGAAACAAACCAGCTATTCTAGCTGAGGATACATGACCAGAAAACACGTATCAAAATTTTCTGTCTCCAGTTTCATTTTGCTGGCTGAAGGCAACAAGACATTTAGAACTTTAGAACATTCTCTGACCAATTAAGTTGGATGACTTAGTTGATCTTAGCAACAACAACAGACAAAGGACAGGCAACAGACAAAGGAAAACTATGTCACATCTTCCTAGAATATAAGAACATAAATAGCGCTTTGCTGGATTGGGCCCCTGGTCTTCTAATCCAGCCATTTTTTTCTCAACTGCACAAAGAACCCACCAGATTGAAGGTTTTAAGGTTGCCTTCAAACACAAATTGCTGTCATGAGCCATTCATCTTCATGACTTCCACAGCCCAGCCCCTTTTTTTTTCTTTTTAAGCCAACCTAGCTGCTAGCCCCTGTAGGAAGTTAGCACACACCACTCTCCTAGACCTAGAAGAATGAAATATCCTAGGAAATATTTAAAAAGGCAGAATATTATATTTCCCTGGATGAGAAAGGGAGGAACATGTTTTTAGGCAGGAAACAGACTTGCTCTTAAATCCACCCCCACCTTTGTCAATGGGCCATTAAGGCCTGAGCCAGTCTAGTCTACATAACAAAGATCTACCCCCTTCAGGCAGAGCCATTTCATTGCTCTTCATTGCACCACCCACCAAGTTTCAACCAAACTTAGCACACAGACACCCTACAGAGCTAGCTATGACCTCTGACAGCAACCAAGCAGGATACTCTTCCTGTGCCCCAGGAAGTTCAAAGCCCAGAGAAAGCATAAAAGCCAGGGACTCTCAGTATCTCTTATTTATTTATTTATTTATTTATTTATTCAATTTATATCCCACCCTTCTCCAACAGGAACCAGGGCGGCGCACAGGAATTTAAAACAACATACAAAAATAGTACCAAATATATAAATTTAAAAAACCTATTAAATGACAAAAAACCTGCGCTAAAACCAAATTAAAATCCCCCATTTAAAACTGTCTAATATTTGTCCCAGCGGAGGCTATATCTTCCCTTTTTCACCCAGGAGCTCCAAGCCATGTGATCCTGTCCACCATTAAACCATCTTTCCAAACAGCCTCCATGTTTTCAGTGTCTTTCTCCTGGCTTGGAACTGAACCAGATGGATATTTCTCCCAACAGTGCTGATAATAGAAATCTTAGCAGTCATTTTGTGAATGTTACGAAAACACCAATGCATGCTCTCAAAATTCTGAACATTTCCATAATCCCTTCAAATATTTTCTAATCCCTGCCTGGACCTAAAAAGGTTTGTGCCAGTCTTGGACTTTACTGGTATTTGCTTTAAAAAAAAAATGTTTTGATTATATTCATAGACAAAAAAAATAAGTTGCGTTATGTAATATAGTGAAATTCATGCACGTATGTATGTGCGCACACATACACAAATACACATATGGCACATAATGCTAGCAATAGCAATAGTACTTAGTCTTATACACCATTTACATTACTCTCAGAGTCAGCATATTGCCCTCAACAAGTGGGACTTCTCATTTTAACGACCTTGGAAAGATGAAAGGCTGAGTCAACCTTGAGCTGATCAGGACTGAACTCCTGACAGTGGGCAGAGTTAGCATGTAATACTGCATTCTAACCACTGCACCCAACAGCAGCACTTTCAATGTAAATTCATTTTTATGCATCTAATTTCTCTCTCTCTTGATACTGTGAAATTTCCATTAACAGCATGCTGAGAGAACAAGGGATGGGCTTTCTGTAATTTTACAGTTTCTCATTTCTTAACCATCAGGCAAACACCACTGGTTCCATGATTAATTTGGTGTCTTTAGCAAAGCTTATCTCCCTAGAGACAGACCAATAAATTATTTACAGTATGATACATTTTGCACAGATGAGAAATATTTCTATTTGATGGCACTAAATACAAGCAGGATTTAACAGTTTCTGGAAATGAGGGGCTGAAACAAAATCTTATTTTAAAAGTGTTAGCTCTTTCTAAACGTGTATTTTGGTTAAGAAACAACTACAGTATATTCTTTCTATTTAAGACTCTGGGTGCCTATTCCCCAGCCCTTCTAAATTACAAAATTTTGATCAGCATTATATGCAAAGGTTGTATTCAGCAGGTTCTGATCATTTCTGGAGAACCAGTAGCAGAAATTTTGAGTAGTTCGGAGAACCAGTAAATGCCACCTCTGACTGGCGGCGCCCCCATCTATTCTCTGCCTCCTGAGTCCCAGCTGATCAGGAGGAAATGGGGATTTTGCAGTAACCTTTCCCTGGAGTGGGAATGGAGATCATACAGTATCCTTTCCCTGCCACGCCCACCAAGCCAAGCCACACCCATCAAGCCAGGCCCACAGAACCGGTAGTAAAAAATTTTGAATCCCACCACTGATTACAGTAATCCCTCGTTTTCCGTGGTTAATAGGGACCGGAACTTTCCGCGAAAACCGGAAAACCGCGAAGTAGGATTCGCTAGGAAACTTGAGTTGAGGACATTGTTTAAAGCAAGCACTAGGGGGCGCTTGCCTCCTACCGATGCATTTTTTTTCTGTATTTTTAAAAAATCCGCGAAGCACTGAAGCCGCAAAACTTGAAGCCGCGGAAAACGAGGGATTATTGTATATTTGTTTAATAAGAGGTACAATGAGATCTGAGTTCAAATTTCTCAGAACACTTAAATTCCGGGAATGAATGGGTATTTTGGGGGGGGGGGATGCTGATATGCTTCTTTTAACTCATTCATTTTAAATTCTATAGAAAAATAAACACTATTGATAAAAATCTCATCATATGATTTTATTTAAAGATTTCCTCCCCAGGATGCATGCCAGGGGTTTCAGAGGTGAGTTCCTACCCATTCGGTCTGGTTCGGCTGAACCAGTAGTGGTATGCTGGGCTGGGTCGCAGAACCGGCAGCGACCCAGGCTGGCCACACCCACAAACCAGTTCCCCAGTCCCCACCATCACCATTGCCATACTTTTGGGGAGTTTTGTACATGCACAGAACAATTTGCATTGAACTGTACATGTGCATGCGCTGCATGCATCAAGCGTGTGCACGAGCTAAGCGTGTGTGAGAGTCACTTGCACAAGCAAACCAGCAGTAACGCCGGCTGATATCCATCCCTGAAGGGTTTCATTCCTTTTTCTGCAGAAGCAGTTGGTTAAAAATGCAAGCAAACAGAAGAATTCTAGAACGTTCTGAATAAGAGACCCTGAGTTCAAGTCTTGCCTTTGCCATGAAAACTAGCGGGGGTGACTATGGAGCAGTCTCTCTTTCTCAGCCCAATTCACCTCACACAGTTGTGGGGAAATGGGAGGAGGAAGGTGTGTCGGGTAAATTATTTGTAAAAATAATAAAGGCAGGATACAAATGAATGAATAAAAATAAGAGTGGTGGGCCTTCTGAATGTCAGAGGACAAATATTATCCTTTCTGACATACTTTGGTGCTTAAGAGAAAAATAAAATCTTTCAGCACAATATTAGGAATACGAGTGAGCGGGGATAAATTCTCCTCAGGGATTAAATCTTAATTATCTGGTTAACAAAAGTGATAGATTAATGTATGGATTAGGTAAAACTGCAAACAAGCCAAAATTGTTTACAGAAATATGCAAAATGCCTACATGAAATTTTATTTGAATTAAAACTATTATGGGAAAAGGATTAACCAAATTAATACAAGGAAAAATGAGATACTGAAGCAAAAATGAGAAGACTCACCAAGAGGGCATGAGAAACTGAGGGAAATAAGCAAGTATTATCCTCAGAAAACGATTAGACAATATCTCTACCGTTGGGAGAAATTGAGTGAAATGTTTCCTCAAATCTTTTGCCCCTCAATACTGTGGAAAGTTTCATTTGCTTATTGCTTTATTAAAAACATTTCTTTTTTCAGCTGCACATTAGAAAGTATCAAAATTTTGGTCCCCTTTCTTAGAATATTTTGCTTACGTCTCTAGAGATGGATGTGGTGTGATCTCAAAAGTAGATTAAATTATACATTTTAAATTTGCCAAATCTGTTCAAAACTTGTGAATGGAGCAACTAATATTCCTGCCTTTCAGTCCAATCCAGATTCTTAGCTAGAAACATACCATCTTCAACAGTATGTTCAGTTATATCAATATTTCAAGAATTCCTTATATTGTCCATCAATACTGATGCCCAAAAAGGGGCATCAGACATTTGTTCAAACTATTCAAAATAATTATTTGGCTGGATATTTTGTTCAAACTAGTGATCCTGGTTGATATACTTTTCTGAATGAATTAAAAAGAAAACCTCAAATTATCTACTCGATTTGGAAGGTAGATTCAATTTGGAGATTCCGCTGAAGCATCTAAAACTGGATTTCCATTAGAAACGCTGCTTGGCATGATAACATATAGACCATCATCTTCTTAAAAATATATTTGCTTATGCCAACACACTGACTTCAGAATGATCAAGGTGACAATGGATCAATTTGAGCACAAAGCAATAAAAGTGATGGCTTGGACAAAGGAATATGAACTCCTGAAGTGTTAATGAGCTACGATTACATTGTATTTTCATGCAGTTGAATTAGGTACTTTTCTAATTATTGCGCCTGATTCAACTGCTAACATATTTTTTCTTTAATATCCTTTGTCCTTTATCCTTTAGATGTTTTGCTTTTCTTCTCCTTCTCCTCCTTCTCCTTCTCCTTCTTCTTGCCCTCCTCCTCCTGCTCCTCCTTCTTGTTTTTTAGCACGGGTTTTAATTTAATTTAATATGTTTTTAATAGTGTATATTGTCTTTTGTTATGGTTTTAATAATGCCTGTGCGCCGCCCTGGGTCCTAACAAGGAGAAGGGCGGGGTATAAATTCGAAAAATAATAATAATAATAAATAAATTGTCCTTCTTCTTTCTCAGGAAAAAACAGTCCCGTTGCCTTTTGAAAAGGCGTCTTTGAGACAACTTTGACCTGGATGACTGAGAATCCCCATAGACAAATGGCTTCATTGCTTAATTCATTGGTGGCAGCATGATATTTCCAAAGATTTCTATTGCAAAGTCAATATACTATTCTGGCTGCGATGAAAATTTAAATCCATTCAAATGTTTAAATCCCCTTGAAACTTATAAAACTCCATGTAGTCATCAAACCAATTGGTCAGCTGCACCAGAACCACAAACCCTGGTGGTTCTGTTCATCATTAAACCATCTTTCCAATCATCCTCCATGTTTCCATTGTCTTTCTCCCAGCTTGGAACTGAACTAGATGGATATTTCTTCCAACACATCCAAGTCAGTGGAGAAATTCAAAGTTTTTTTTACTACCGGTTCTATGGGCATGGCTTGGTGGGAGTGGCAGGAGAAGGATACTGCAAAATCCCCATTCCCACCTTACTCCAGGGGAAGGATACAGCAAAATCCCCATTGCTGGTTCTCCAAATTACTCAAAATTTCTGCTACCAGTTCTTCAGAACCTGTCAGATCCTGCTGAATTTCACTCCTGATCCAAGAAACCTCTTCAGTGAAAATGAAAATGTTGGATTGGAAGAGAGTTAGAGAGTCATTGGAATGAACCAACTCTTGCCATTCAAGTGTTGAATAATAATTATTTTTGACTGAAGAAATTACTTAGAAACATCTCAGTTTCAATAAATGTTGCTCCGATTGCCATGATTTAACCTATTTTAGAAACTTTTGGCCTGGATAATTGAGTCTTCATTTACAAATCCCATTGTTTGAAATATCACAATTCTGTGAAGATGTTACTGCTGAATGCTAATTTTATTGCCACAAACATGACCTTCACTGGGTGGAAATAATTGATTTGAGACAGTAAGTCTTTTATTTGGATTTTGAACTGTCTTTTTTATTACTGGCTAATGCGTCTGAGATTTATTACACTGATCGAAGAAATCAGATTTATGAAAGTAACTAATTCTTATATTTCCTTTACCCTATGCTTTCTTGATGGGGATATAAATTAATCATAGCGTGCTTACTCTTTTAGAATCTTGCCGTTATGTTGAGGATTTAAAGACACAGCCAAGTAAGCTCAAGAGTCAAGGTCCAGTTTTCTGTCGCCTTTTGTCTAATCGCCTTTTGTCTTTCACGTTATACTGAATTGTAGGTGCATCATATACTCCAAATGTAGCCCTACCCACCTGCCAGCCCCTACCCTTCAGCCTCTGCACACCCTCTTCCTGGCTGCAGAGATTGCCACCGACAATGGCTTGTGTTTTTGGGCACTGTGTGTTCATGTTCAGCCTCCAAATGCTCAATGCACAGTGCCCAAAATGGCTACCCAAACAGCTGCTGCCTTCTCTTACCCCCTCCCCCACTTTGCCTGCTTTAGTCAGTGGTTTTGAAGCTGTTTTTCAGCCCAAACGCAAGCTAAGCAATTTTTCATGCTTTGCCTGCTTTTCTAATTCCTGCTTACTCCAAGAATCAGCTGCGCTTTAGAACAGGGGTCTCCAACCTTTGCAACTTTAAGTCTGAAGGACTTCAGCTCCCAGACTTCTCCAGCCAGCTTTGCTGGCTGGAGAATTCTGGGAGCTGAAGTCCTTCAGACTTAAAGTTGCAAAGGTTGGAGACCCCTGCTTTAGAAGCACAGACCCCACCATCCCAAACCTCAAAGCCAGCAAGTGAACTAATGTGCTGAAGCTGACCAAGCTAAGCACTAGCCAGATGAATACCTGGAAGGCAGAATTCCAACAACCCCCCCCCCTCCATTTTCCTCTCCAAAAACTAAGGTGTGTCTTATACTCCCAAAAATACGGTATTTCTTGTAGATTCTGTTTCCTCACCTGGTCTACCTATAAGGATTGACAATATGACTTGTATAGTTATTGCATATTATTTTTATAAGCTGCTTAAAATCACTTTTTAAGCAGTACCTGCAATAATTAAAAATATATTCCTTGAATTACTCAGGCTACAAGAGCTTTAAAGCTTAACTTTAATACCTTGAATTGGCCAGGAATGGATTGGTACTTAGTGCAGCTGACAAAGCACCAGCATTACCTGATTGAATCAGCCAATTCCACTTAGTAACACTGCCACTCTGTTTTGAAGCAAGTAAAGTTGTAAAATTATCTGCAAGGCAAGAAGTAATTCAATGGTGAGGCTTGTAATGACAGCTTCCTCTGTCCCCCATTTATTCGGGGATTCAGTGGAATATTATTGATAATCTATCTATATATATATATATATAAAACTTTCCAGGAAGGAAACAATCCATTGGTATATTTTTCTTGGTATTGAACTAAGTGGATAATCTCCACATTTCCTTCCCACCTGAGAGCATCCTGGTAGGGATACACACTGGGGTCCTTGTCATTCAAATCATCCATTTGCAGAGTATGGAACAAGGAGGCTGATTTCTGGGTGACCTGCCAGGCACTTAGCAACAAACTAACATCCTGGGAAACCTATAATCTTTTAGCAGTAACTGTGAAATGGATCTTGGAGTCCTACTGGACAATCATTTAAATAGCAGCCAGCCGTGTGCAGCAGCTGCCAAAAAAGCCAACATAGTTCTAGGCTGCATCAACAGAGGGATAGAATCAAGATCATGTGAAGTGTTAATGCCTCTTTATAATGCCTTAGTAAGGCCACACTTGGAATACGGCATTCAGTTTTGGTCATCAGTGTAAAAAAGATGTGGAGACTCTACAAAGAGTGCAGAGAAGAGCAGCGAAGATGATTAGGGGGCTGGAGGCTAAGACATATAAAGAACTGTTGCTGGAATTGGGTTTTTTTTTCCCTTTTCCTTTTCCTTTAGCATATGGCATGTGTTAGAAAGGACTCACGGGAGAAGAGTCAAATGCTGGGAAAGATTGAAGTCAAAAGAAGAAGGGGACGGCAGAGAATGAGGTGGCTGGATGGAGCCCCGAAGCAGTAGACCAGTGGTGGGTTGCAGGCAGTATGCCCCGGTATGGGCATGCCGGTGCCTGCCCGGAGCACCAGGGACCATTCTGGTACGGTGCTCCAGAGGGCTCACCCGCCCGCCTGAGCTCCTTACTTGTCTTTAAAATCTTCAGTGCTTCCGCGCACGTGCATGGCGCATACGGCGCCTGTGTGAGGCTCCGCTGAGCAGCTGGAGTGTCACGGAGGCTCGCGGACGCGTCGCTGGAAGGTAAGATGCATGCACGCACTGCACACACGTGTGCACATGCTGCACACTTTCATGTGGAGGACGCCGGGCCCCGTTGCAACCGTACTGGTTGCAACGGGATCCAGAACTCGCCACTACAATAGGTGTGAGCTTAAATGGACCCCATAGGATGGTAGAGGACAGGAAGGCCTGGAAGAATGTTGTCCATGGGGTCGCGATGAGTCAGACATGACTTTGTAACTAACAGCAACAATGTGTTAGCCAGGGTGGCTGGCTGCCTCTGTGAAAGCAATTTTATCTGTGGGATGCCTGAATGCCAGTAGGCAATCAGGGGAGGCTCCTTTCCGGTCCCTATGTGGTTTATTTGCTCATGGGAATTGAACTGCCGAGCTGCCAATCTCAGCGAAGTGCAATTGTTGGTCTGTATTTATTTGCTGCTGCTTGCTACTACTTGCACAGTTATAGCATTCTGCAATAATACCTTACAAGGTGTGCAATCAGCCATAGTCCACCACCTGCTAATGCTGAGGAGGCACAAATGATGACATTCTCATAGGTTGCAGCCAGGGGTGAAATTCAGCAGGTTCTGACAGGTTCTGGAGAGCCAATAGCAGAAATTTTTAATATTTCGGGGAACCGGCAAATACTACCTCTGACTGGCCCCAGGAGTGGGGTAAGAATGGAGATTTTGCAGTATCCTTCTCCTGGAATGGGGTAAGAATGGAGATTTTGCAGTATCCTTCTGGAGTGAGGTAAGAATGGAGATTTTGCAGTATCCTTCTCCTGGAGTGGGGTAAGAATGGAGATTTTGCAGTATCCTTCTCCTGGAATGGGGTAAGAATGGAGATTTTGCAGTATCCTCTTCCTGGAGTGGGGTAAGAATGGAGATTTTGCAGTATCCTTCTCCTGGAGTGGGGTAAGAATGGAGATTTTGCAGTATCCTTCTCCTGGAATGGGGTAAGAATGGAGATTTTGCAGTATCCTTCTCCTGGAATGGGGTAAGAATGGAGATTTTGCAGTATCCTCTTCCTGGAGTGGGGTAAGAATGGAGATTTTGCAGTATCCTTCCCCTGCCATGCCCACCAAGCGACGCCATGCCACGCCCACCAAGCTACACCCACAGAACCGGTAGTAAAACTTTTTGAATTTCACCACTGGTTGTATTTAAGGCATTGCTTTCACGGTGGTCCATGATGCTTAAAGCATCTTCAATAAGAAGATGGAGTCATTGGGATGGACACCAGTGAAAGACATGTGACGCATCGACCTCCCAGGCCAAACTTTTGCTTCTTCCTTTATTTAATTGCATGTTTTTCTCAGTTCAAAGCATATTGACTGTGGGGAGAAAGAGATGCTACTTGATATCCCCTTGAGTGTATATTATGTACTCCTGCCAGGGCACATCAGGATAAGTCAATCAATTAAAAAAAATCAGCTATTTGCAATGAAAGGCTTTCTTGGAAGATGATCAGTCATGCTGCAGGGCAGAGTCGCAAAGCTTTGGTTGAAAACTCTTCAGGTTTTTCACATCATTTATTTATGTTTTAAATAAATCTTTTATATATCGCCTATCCTACTGAGGCTACTCCAGGCAGCTTACAATAATAACAAGGAATAATATGAAAGAGGTGTAAAGAGAACAGAAGTAAAATAATAATAAGAATGAAACAAGCGATGGAAAAGGAACACAATGAGAATGCAGGTAGCCCTCAACTTACAACTGAGCCCAAAATTTCTGTTATTAAGCAAGACATTTGTTAAGCGAGCTTTCCCCTATTCTATGACCTTCCTTGTCACAGTTGTTACGTGAATCACTGCCGTGATCACTTCTCAGCCAAGAAACTTCTTCAGCACAGAGCTGGGGGGGGGGGGGAGGCGGGAAACACCTTCAAAGAAAAACCAAGAAAGTCCACTTGCTTCTTGAAAAAGCACCTTTGGGTCATAAGTCACTTTTTTCAATGCTGATGTGCCGCCGATCGGTCACTAAATTTATTTATTTATTTATTTATTTATTTGGATTTATTGACTGCCCCCTCTCTCCGAAGAGACTTGGGGCGGTGTACAAGAATTTAAGAGCACATACATATATAACAATTATAAATAATAAAACTAAATTAAATATTTTCCCCTGTGTTAAAATATACTCGTTTAAATTTATAACGTAAAAACCCGATTAGGTAATATTTACAACTAGGCTGGTATGGTAGATTAGGTTAGGCCAGGCTGGCCTGCTGGAAAAGATGGGTCTTTAATTGTTGACGGAAGGAGCGGAGGTCCGTAGTAGATCTAAGCTCGGGGGGTAGTCATTCCAGAGGGTTGGGCCCACCACAGAGAAGGACGAAGGACCTTCCCCTGGGAGCCGCTTGTTGGCATTGCCAGGAGGACGGCATCTGGAGAAGTCCCCCTCTGTGTGAGCGAATCGGTTGAAGGGATGTGTGGGGTAGGATACGTCACACAGATAGCTAGGACCCGTGCCATGGAGCGCTTTAAAGATGGTAATCAACACCTTGAAGCGCACTCGAAAGGCCACAGGTAGCCAGTGCAGCTCGCGCAGAAGCGGTGTTACATGGGAGTACCTGGAATTGTGATAAGTTGAGAACTACCTGTACATCAATATAATAAGTGAAAAGATGGATGGTGGAGAGCAGAAAGCAAGAGATGGGAGGTGGAGTTTGCCATCAATCCAGCAACCGCATCCAGTGTGGAAGTCCCCCCATTTGCCCCCCTAGTGCACCTGATAGAGCAGGAGTGTCAAACTCCATTTCATGGAGGGCTACATCAGGGTTGTATTTGACCTTGGGAGGAAGTGGGGGCATGGCCAGCTTGACGTCACTTGTGTCGGGGCCGTCAGTGGTGGCCCAAGTGATCTGCCAGTGAAAACAGGCTCCCGAACTCTGTTTTCAGCTGCGACATCCTCCCGCAACCCTCTGCCAGTGAAAATGGAGCTCAGTAAGACCACGTGTGGCCCTTGCGAGCTCTGTTTTCAACTGCCTCCTGCTACCCTCTTGCCAGGGAAAACAGAGGACTGCGCGAGGCCCTTTTGAGCTCCACTTTTGCTGGCAGAGGCACCACAGACCGATCCTCCACTGTTTCCAGAGTGGCCCCACAGGCCAGATCTAAGCACGCCGTGGGCTGCATCCAACCCACGGGCCTTGAGTTTCACACCCCTGTGATAGAGAAAAGCTACTTATGCAACCACTCTGCTCAACAGTTTTGCAGAGTTAAACCATACTGTTTCCTGTTAACTCTGGCTTTGAATGGTATGAGTGTCCTTCATTCTGTGCTGGACTGAATAGTAGATTAAATTTTCCCATTTATTTCTGTTGATCTGACAATCGTGTCTCACTGATAAATTAACGGAAGACCAGAAATACTGGCACATAAATTGGCTGAAGACCAGAAACGTTACCATGAAGGAGAAATCTCCAATTAGAAGCTACTCAAAAGACCAGATAGTTCAGTACCTTTCCTGAAAATGATTATGTGCAGAACATCTTAGCTAGATTACTTTCCTACTTTTTGCTTTGTAAAATTAGCTTTTCCCATTCTGGTACCTTCAGGGATATTGGAATAGAGTTTGCATCATTTATGGCCAGCAGAAGCAAAGCTGGAGAGTACAGTACTTTTTTCTTTTTTTAAATCCTTTGATTTAAATCCTTCTTTTCATCTCTCCTTTCATCACTCAAATGGACGTGTGTAGTACGCCTTCTTCAGTTTTTCATCAAAATAAACATATTAAGTAATCAGTCTGAGAGATATTGATTGATATTGTGTGGAACTGTGCAGTGGTGGAATTTTTTACTGTGGGTGTGGCTTGGTGGGTGTCTCGGGGAAGCATACTGCAAATTCCCCATTCCCTCCCCACTCCAGGGGACCAATACTATAAAATCTCCACTTCCACCCCACTCCAGGGGAAGCATACTGCAAATTCCCCATTCCCTCCCCACTCCAGGGGAAGGATACTATAAAATCTCCACTTCCACCCCACTCCAGAGGAAGGATACTGCAAATTCCCCATTCCCTCCCCACTCCAGGGGAAGGATACTGTAAAATCTCCACTTCCACCCCACTCCAGGGGAAGGATACTGCAAATTCCCCATTCCCTCCACAACCCATCAACCTGATTTCCAGCTCTGTTTTCCTGTGCAGGGCAACAGAAGAAGACCCAGCCGATCGGCTGGGTCTCAGAGGGCAGCGAATAGATTGGGGGGTGGGGCCCACCAGAGGTGGTATTTGCCGGTTCTCCAAACTACTCAAAATTTCCACTACTGGTACTCCAGAACCGGTCAGAACTGGCTGAATGCCACCTCCAGAACTGTGGTGGCACAGTGGTTCGAATGCAGTATTGCAGGCTAACACTGCCTACAAGCAGGATTATTGGGGGCAATATGCTGACTCTCTAAACCACTTAGAGAGCCATAGTGCTATTAAGCACTATAAAGCTACTGTATATATAAGTCTAAATGCGATTGCTATTTGAATCTGTCATCCTAGAATTTCATTATGTCTCGTATTCTGGAACAATAGAGGACAAAAGGTGGCTTTCAACCATGTCACAACTTCACTGATTTGAACAGTACAATCATATCCTTGCTTAGTGTTCTCTTCCCAGGGGTAGAAACTCAAACCAAACAAATAAAGAAACTTTCAGTCTTTCTTCATGAATCACCATGCAGCATATTTATTGTCCATTTCAAACTGTTTCCCTATCAGTGAAACAGGAATGTCAGCCATTTCTGAGTGTGGAGGAGTACTTGACAATCTTTGGTATCTGTAGAAAAGGGGTGTTAAACGTGCGGGCCGAATCTGGCCTTTGAGTTGCTTAGATCTGGCCTGTGGGGCTGGCTGGAAACAGTGAAGGACTGGCCCGTGGTGCCTCATGGGGCCCTTTCAAATTCCATTTTTGTGGGCAGATGGTTGCAGGAAGCTGTTCTGACTGAGGCTTCCCAAGAGTATGAAGCAGACTCCTGGTCCCGACGAAGCCCCCTTTTAATAATTCCTGTGAATTCTGCTCATTTGAAGCAAAGTCTTTCAAGGGAGGATTTACAGTCACAGACCTTATCTGGCTTGGAGAGCTGACAGGCCAATATCTGCAAAACTTGGCAAGAAGTCTCAGAGAGTCACAAACCAATTAAGCGAACTAATTGTCTCCTGCAAACTCCACTCCCCTTTCGCTCCTCTTTTATGTCCTCTGAGAGGGGCCCTTCATCGTCAACCTGTGGCCTTACTCCCAAGTTGACCCCTGTTCTTTAGCTGTTCCCTTCGTCTGGCAAATCTGCGCAGGCACATGCTGGGAACAGGCTCCAACTGTTCCTCTGCCTCACTAATGTCTGACTCTGGAGGCAGCTGATAACTGGCATATGGCTCTGGCCCCATCTCTGCCTCTGACACAGAGCCCTCATCAGAGCCTTCCCCAGACTCCAGGACTGGCCCATGTTCTTCCCCAACCTCCTCACTGTCCAAATCTGCTGCCAGCTCTGCTGGCCGCTGGTGGGCCACAACAGAAGCCGTTGCAGCCAAAAATGGAGTTTAGGAGCCCGTTTTGCTGGCAGAGCACTTGGACCACCACATGAGCTCCCAAGCATGAGTGATGTCAAGCTGGCCATGCCCACCCTGGCCCTGTGAGATCAAACACAAGCCTGATGTGGCCCTCAATGAAATCGAGTTTGACACCCCTGCCTTAGAAGATTTCAAGAGAATATTATCACTTGGGATATTCCTTTATCTATTTTTATTTCTCAGGTTTGCAAAGGATTTTGGACGCGTTATGTGAAGACCAAGTTCTGCAGAGAATGCCATAATGCTGGGAAAGATGGAAGGAAAGAAGAGAAGAGGCTAGCTAGAACAAGGTGGGTGGACTCGGCTACAGCAGGGATGGAGCCGCTGTTGCAAGACCTGAAAGAATAAATTAGGCACAACTCATCGTGGAGAATATCTATGTCAGGGGTCTGCAAAGTTGGCTCTTTTAAGACTGATGGACTTCAACTCCCAGAATTCCCCAGCCAGCATAGCTGGCTGGGGAATTCTGGGAGTTGAAGTCCACCAGTCTTAAAAGAGCCAACTTTGCAGACCCCTGATCTATGTGGTGACTAAGAATCAACAACAATTGGATGATTTGGAATCAATCAATCAATCAAGGACAATGTGATGAAGCATCCACAACTTCTGAAGGCAACTTCTGTTCCATTGGCTAATTGTTCTCATTGTCAGAATATATCTCCTTATTTCTAGGTTGAATCTCTCCTCAATCTGTTTCCATCCATTGTTCCTTTTCTGGCCTTCAGGTGCTTTGGCAAAATAGGTTGATCCACTCGTCTCCCTCAAATATTGTAACAGTGCTTTCATGTCACTCCTGGTCCTTCCCTTTACTAATAAGGAAGCAGCCCAAATGCTTATTCTAACCCTAACCCCTTGATTATCCTATTTCCCTTTCTCTGAATTGGCAATACGGTATTCAAAATGTGTGCTTAATTGAGTACTCAAAGTGAGATTTGCCTAACATGGAGCAAACCGGGATAGCTACTCTCCATGATTTTGAAGCTGTATTTCAATAAATGCATCTTAAAATTATTTTACATTTTCTCCGTTTCTTTGCATACCTGCTTCATTTTCAGTTTATAATCAACAGCTATTCAAGTATGTTTTTTTTACAAGTATTGTTACTTAGCCGGGATCCTCCATCTCATAGCTATGCATATGATTATTTCCAAAGCTCATAATTATGCATTTTTCTCTTTTAAAATGCCAGTTTAAGTTGTTTTCTGAATCTCTATCCTATACTATGGTGCTGCTTCCCCCAACCCTTGTCATTTAGGTCTTGTTGTGGGATTTCACATCCTATACCAACCTCACTTCATGTAGAACCCTTAGACCAGAGGTGTCAAACTCAAGGCCCGTGGGCTGGATTTGGCATGCAGTGTGCTTAGATCTGGTCAACGGGGCTGGAAACAGCAAAGGACTGACCCGCGGTGCCTCTGCCAATGAAAGCAGAGCTTGGGAGAGCCATGTGCACTCCCCACCCCATTTTTTTCCACAACAGCCTCCTGCAGCCCTCTGCCAGTGAAAACAGGGTGTGGAGGGCCATGCACACTCCCCTGAGCTCTGTTTTCAATGGCAGAGAGCTAGCAAAACCAACTAAAACCAAATGAAAAGGAGAAATGTTTCCCCCTTTGCATTTGAGCATGCAATAAGGGCAGTGGTGGGTTTCCATTCTTCTTACTACTGGTTTACCCGTATGTGTGCTTGTGCATAATGCTTCTGCGCATGCACAGAAGTGTTTGGGTGGGCGGGCAGAGCCTCCCATGGCCGCCACTACCAGTTTGCCCAATCCGGGTTGAACTGGGAGCAACCCACTTCTGAAGGACAGAAAAAGAGAAAGGAAAAGAGGAAAGGCAAAGAAAAAGAAGGGGAGATGGAAAGAGCAAGGAAGGAAAAATGAGGAAAGAAGGGAAGGAAGTAGAAAGAAGAAGGAAGGAAAAAGAAGAAAATGGAGGGAGAGAGGAAGGAAAGAAGAAAGGAAAGAAGGGAGGGAGGGAGGGAGGGAGGGAGGAAGAAAGGAAGGAAGGAAGGAAGGAAGGAAGGAAAGAAGGAAGGAAGGAAAATTAACATGAGAGTGAGGGAGAGTCTCAGGGAAGTCCTGCCTAAAAGGACTTGGCCACCCCATGCGCCTCCGACATAAGTGATGTCAAGCTGGCCATGCCCACCCCAGTCTTCTGAGGTCAAACACGACCCTGATGCAGCCCTCAATGAAACCAAGTTTGACACCCCTTAGGCTATCTGAAATCATCACTATAATTCCCTGAGCCTATTTATTATATAATATTTCTTGGTGATTGATCCCTCTTCCTATCCAATTATTAATGCCTCTTTTCACATTTTCATTAAGCTTCATTAAGGAGTTTCACTTATACTTTTCTGCATGCATTGTGTGTGTCGCTTCCATAGTGGAGGCCTTCAGCTTTTTCGGGAAGTCCTCCGACAATCTCAACCGAAAAGAAGCATTAGGAAGCCTTTCGATAAAGCCAAGCTGCCATTTAAATAGATCGCTCTTTTATGTGGCTCACAACTGGCTTACTTTATATCCCTGTATTAAGTTTATATCTTTTTATCAATACTAGTTCCTTGATGGTCTCACTCCATCTTCTCATTGATTTCTTTTATATTCACCTCCTCGTAGTCTTTTTAGTCATAATAACGACTTACTTGCAAAGAATGGTCCCCTAGTCCTGCAGGAAATAAATCCAGGATGCATAACCAAGAGGAAATATACTTTCCCTCCTCACCCTGGTACTGCATCTCTCCCTCCCCTTCCTCTATTACTTTTACTGCGGCAAGGCGCAGATTATACAGGCTGCCATACCAGGCAAGAGCCTTCATTTGAGTTATTTTGTAAAACACCTTGAATTCTGATGGCACTATATTTACTTTAAGTAATAGCCTCCCATATCCATTCATTGACTCTGTAAATTTATCCGTTTCACTTGCTCCTTTCATGGATTCCTTTTCATCGCTCTGTTTGGCTTCCTCTTGAATAAAACCTCCAGACCCTTTTCTTTTCCGTCTTGCTTATTTTTCACTTTATTCAGATTCTAATTTTCTCCACAACAACCTACAATGTGTGAATTGTAGGTTAAACTTTTGATCATTTTTTACACTTACGGCTATTACAGCCCCCCATCGTCATGTGATCAACATTCAGTTTCTTAGCAACTGGTTCATATTTATGATGGTTGCCATGGGGCAGGGTCATGCAATCCCTTTTCCTAGGGCAGGGGTGGGCAAACTTTGCAACTTTAAGTCTGAAGGACTTCAGCTCCCAGACTTCTCCAGCCAGCAAAGCTGAAGAGAGGGAGCTGAAGTCCTTCACACTTAAAGTTGCAAAGGTTGGAGACCCCTGCTTTAGAAGCACAGACCCCACCATCCCAAAAAATTTTCATGCTTTGCCTGCTTTTCTAATTCCTGCTTACTCCAAGAATCAGCTGTGCTTTAGAACAGGGGTCTCCAACCTTTGCAACTTTAAGTCTGAAGGACTTCAGCTCCCAGACTTCTCCAGCCAGCTTTGCTGGCTGGAGAATTCTGGGAGCTGAAGTCCTTCAGACTTAAAGTTGCAAAGTTTGCCCACCCCTGTCCTAGGGATTAGAACTGCCAAACTGCCGACCTTTTTGATCAAGAAGCTCAGCATCTAAGCCACTGAGCCACCATGCCCCTATTTTTGCTGTTGCTGTTCAGTAAACAAAGGTGCAAATTATATGTTCGTAAAGAATCAAATCTGTAAATAAGCAAGTAAGTAAAAAGGAAAGAAAGAAGCAAGAATTAAAGCTGCCAGGCTTCCTTGGCACCAAAGGTTGTTGTTTTTTTAATCCCACAATTGTGGGACTGTAATTTTATGAAACAAGAAGAATGATGGGAAATTCCTGCTATCCCCTAAGTCAGAAACACTTGGGTGAGAATTTACGCATGAGCAGCAATAGAAAAAGAAAAGAAAGAAAGAAAAAAGAGAAGAAAATTGCTCATAACTGCTTTTCTTTGTAATTCTGAGGCTGAATTCCCAGTTTGGGGTCCTCTACATGGGACGGAAATAATATCTTGTCAATCTGGAGGTCACCAGTTGCAGCAAAGTATACTGTTTTCCTCTCCTTTCTTTTCCCATCTCTCTTTTATTGTAAAGAAGGAACAGAAGTTTCACTCCTATTCAGTACGAGGCAGACAATTTTACAAGCCACGTGTCTTTTCTATAACACAAAGCCAAGTTTTAGGCAGGGGTCAGAGGGCAAATGAGATTTTGTTTATTGTGGAATAGTCTAGGGCGTTCTCTGTACATTTTCTGTATGACACCCACTGGCCATTTTGTGAACTAATACCACATGAGAAATGGGAAAAGAGCAACAGATGAAAATCTGTTAAAACAGAGACGAAAGAAGCGCATACCCCTTCTGCATTTTCAATATTCAATTCCCAAACTGTTATGTCTCCTGCTTTATAAATAAATACTTGAGAAAACTGATATTTGTAGATTCTAGGACAAACCAATCAATCAACCAGATCTGTCCTTTCCTAAAATAATATGTGAATTAGAACAAATGTCATCCATCCGATATGGCAAGCTTCCAAATACCAATGGAAGAGAATGCATGTAGCTTAGGATAGAACTGTTTGCTTACAATGTTTTCTTGCCCAACTACGTAATATCATCAGTATTTGTGTGGGGTTTGCTCCCTATTCAGAGGTGGTATTCAGCCAGTTCGGACCGGTTCAGGCAGACCGATAGTTCCGGTGATCAGCTGGCCCGTCTAGTTCATCTCAATCATGTGGCACAGCTGATTTTCCCCCTTACTGTTTTACTTACCATTGCTGACTTGGAAGGTAAACAGCCGAGCTTCTAAATCAGTGGTAGTCAACCTGGTCCCTAGAACGCCACTAGAGGGCGTTCCAGCTTTCATGGTGGGCAGTAGGGTTTTTGTCCGATACTGAAGCACTTTCCTTTTTTCAATTTAATTGACTTCCCTACTTTATAAATCACCATTATTGTGGAACCGGTGCGCAGTTAGAAAATTTTACTACTAACAGAGATACAAAAGTGGGCGGTAGGTATAAAAAGGTTGACTACCCTGGTATAGATATACTATGGGAATCACTAAGGAGGTACTGTTTTAACTGTCTTTCTCCAGTCCAAACTTTCCAAGCTTTGCTGCCTCTTTGCTCTCTGAAGTGCAGCCCCTCCTTCCTGGGAATCCAGACTGCATTCCACTACACATCGTAAAAAAAACATTCAAAGCAAGCTAAAGTAACAACTAGGCTTTTGTGGATCTCGTGACAGCCTGTTAGCTGGAAATGCTACATGTAGTAGATGTACAATTAAGGCTGGAGATCTAGTCTACACCTTTTTTATGTTACAAAAAAAAAAAGCATTTTATCACACTTTCCTGCAAGGTATTGGAACACTTGTTTTGATCCTTAAAGACCCATTGACTCATTTCATTTTTATTCGATTTTTATTCGACTCAGGAGGCATATCAAATGAAAGAACCCCCACCCCTCCAAGCGGGCTGAATGAGGGAAGATTTTTTTAGAACCTACTCTGTAGGTGTGGCCTATTTTGTGGGCATGGCTTGGCAGCCATGTGACTGGGTGGAAGTGGCCAACTTGTAAAGTGTGATGAAACTCATTTAACAACGCTCTTGCTTAGCAACCAAAATTTTGGGCTCAATTGTGATAATAAATTCTTTCTTTCTTTCTTTCTTTCTTTCTTTCTTTCTTTCTTTCTTTCTTTCTTTCTTTCTTTCTTTCTTTCTTTCTTTCTTTCTTTCTTTCTTTCTTTCTTTCTTTCTTTCTTTCTTTCTTTCTTTCTTTCTTTCTTTCTTTCTTCCTTTCCTTTCCTTTCCTTTCTTTCCTTTCCTTCTTGTTGGGTCACCGGCAGCAGTGGGGCAGACTTACTTCCGGGTCCTCTGGTGGAACCTCCTCTCACCGGCTCTCTAAATTTCACCATCCGGTTCTTGTGAGTAGGTGCGAACCTGCAGAAACCCACCACTGATGCTCACCGAACCGGTTATTAAACTGGCATCTTCCCACCACTCTCCCTGTTGGTATATACTACCTTGCAGTGATTAACAATGAAAAGGGAATTAATACCAAGCAAACAATCAAGTAGAAAACTATCCTAATCAAAGAAGGAGACCCACAATAAACCAAACAAACAATCAAGCAGAAATTGATACTGTAATAAAAGAACTACCAAGAAGAAGACTACACCCTCGCCAACACTTGCAGGAATTCTTGTACATAAAGAAAACCCATTCTCACTAGCAATGATGATGTTACCTATTTGGGTCATGAAATATTTTCAAGCAAGCATTGAAGCTCAGAGGACTCCACAATCTTCTAAATGTTGCACATACACAGAACAAAACTGCTAAAGATAAAAGAGATTTTGGGTGGAACACTCTTCACAGGTCTCACATAGGCCTAGACATATGTCCAGTTTATCATTTATAAGTCTTCAGGGTAATGTCCTTCCATCTCCCTTCCAGGATATAATACTGGAACACGTTCAATTGTGGGGTTGTAAAAAACTTTTTTAAAGATATGTGGTTTCTGGATGGCTTAATAGTAGAGACTTCTTTGGTTTGCTATGTCAGTGTTCCGACGGATGCCCTAATTAAATCATGAGCCTTGAGGCAATCTTCAAAAGAAATCCAGCTTCATGCTGGCACGTTCCCAAGTGAAGCCAGCTCTGATCCCATGCAATTTATGGCCCCAATCATGACCCTGTTTTCTCCCTCCCCCCAGAGTGTGTCATCAATCACATTTGCCAATGGGGAAATTTTGCTGGTTGGGAAGACTCCTGCATGAACGTCATGGAGCAGTTATCAGTCTGCATGTGAGAAGGACTGATAGCTATGTTTAAGGAAGCATCTTTAATTTTGATGGGTGGACTGTACCCTTCCTTAGATATTAAATGGGAATGCTTAATGATTAATGATTACTTAAAGAAGTATTGGAGTTTTGTTGTTATTTTCATGCATTTCATGTAGACACAAGAACAGTCCTAGGTAGAGGCACATGTAGGTTCTCCTGCTTGGGCAGGGGGTTGAACTAGATGACTGGCAAGGTCCCTTCCAACTCTGTTAATCTGTTAAAGTTTCCCCCCGAATGCCATCACTCTGCTAAACTCTGCCTTGTTCTGACAGACAGAACTAAAGTGTTTCCTGTATTGGAAAATATACCATGGGGAAGAAAGATGGATAATCCTGTTTCACTAATATGAGCTTTAAACATGAGTGTTCGATGGGGAAAAATAACCAAATAATAAAGGTTTACTTTGTTATATAAGGATGTGAATCTTCATCAACTAAAGCTTCTCTTGATTGATTCCTAAAATTTAATACCTTGAGAATGTACTTTTTAAGAGAACATGTTTCTAATAATTCCCTCAACACTGTCAAACTATTTACTAAGTCTGCATTACTACTATTAGTCTTCTCATCATTCCTATCACCCATCTCCTCCCACTTATGACTGTAGGACTGCAACTTTGTTGCTTATATCCTTATGTTTTATATTGATATTGATTGTTACCTGAATGCTTATTTGTACCCTATGACTAGCATTAAGTGTTGTGCCTTATGATTTTTGATGAATGTATTTTGTCTTTTTATGTACACTGAGAGCATATGCACCAAAGACAAATTCCTTGTGTGTCCAGTCACACTTGGTCAATAAAGTATTCTATTCTATTCTATTCTATTCTATTCTATTCTATTCTACTCTACTCTACTCTACTCTACTCTACTCTACTCTACTCTACTCTACTCTACTCTATTTATTAACTTTTTTTTTACTGTACATTGGCTAGTATCGCTATGAAAATGAATACTCTGTATTGATCAGCTTTCTGGAAGGACTCTGAGATCTTCTCATCAGTCCATCTCCAAGCCATCAACTAGCCAGATGGAGAGGAAAGGATCAAATAAGAGGGTCAAAGTTCTTTCTCCCACATCCAGAGCTGCAGGTCAGGATGGCAGAAGGGTGCTGGAAGTTGCATCAATCCTACATATGTTCATCTCTTAAGGGCAACTTTGATTCTGGTCTATAAAATAGTTTGAGACCAACTGTTCCTGAAGCCCTGCTGCTTCCAATTTAAAGCCCCCAACTGGGGGTGGGAGCTGCATAACAGATGTCTGTAGATGCAGCTTCTTGGACTGAAGGAAATGCTCCTTTGTGTTAAAAGCCATGAGCAAAATAAACTCGGGCAAGAGGAAGAAACACCCATTAATTTTCCCTTATTAGTGCTCTTGACTTGCATCTCACCTGTCACTTTTAACTAAAACCTGATTGTGTACAACATGCTACTTTCACGATGCTCCTTTTTTTTTTTGAAGGGTGGATTGCATTTTAAGAATATAAATCCACTCATTAATTTTCACAGCATCACATTTTAAAAAGGAGCTTAACTTAGTCACCCCATTGAGAATGAGATATGAAATGCTGTACAGTATTTTTTTTTAAAAAAAATAAGGAAATATTAAAACACAATACACTGGAGGGGAAAAATGAACAGCATCCAAAATAAATACACTTTTTCATTTATCTGCTTTTTTAAACCAGGTATGAAAAATCTCAGGCACTAGCGATGTATCTTACTCCATTGCAGGTTTATCATGCTTAGAGCCCTTTCCAAAATTCATTCTGGGTTGCTGAACAATCTGTAGTATGAGGTCTCAACATTATGAGATGCAAGTATAGATACAATAATGGAGAAACTATTAAATTGACTTTACACAGTTTTAAAAAACAAGGAAAAACTGCAACCTCAACTGATGTGTGTGTGTGTGTGTGTGTGTGTGTGTGTTCCAGCATAACTCTGGGATGCCTCAAGCAATTCAACCAAGCTTGGTAGACAGATGACTTACTCTCTGGAAACAAATATTATGGAGGTAAGACACCCTTAAAACACCTACGGGTGTGTGTTCTGTTAAGATACAGCCTGTTGTGCCTTAAAATGGCTTCTACTGTACAGGGCAGTGGAGTTGTCATGGTAATGGCTTCACAGTACTCCACAAGGGGTCTCCTTCTGGTAAGGGGAAAATCCAACATTAGAAATTATGTTTGGTCCAGACATTTCCCCCCTATAAATAAATACCTGGATATGCATGCATACGACCCTCCGTGTTCCCCCCACTTTTGGCACGAAATGGCAAAAAGGTTAGCCATCACTGAAATAGTACTAACCAGCTGTAAAAAAGTGAAGGAGAGAAAGCAATCCTTTTTGTGGGTTGAATGCATTTTTTCCTCTTTCTTCCCATATTCATATACCTTTAATATTTAAGTGCCATTTCTAAACATTATTAGGAGCAAATGCCTATGTTCATTGCACTTCAGTCTAAGAGAATTGCAATGAAATATACCTGAAGCTAAAATGCTGAAGTGCCTGACTTAACGGACCTGGGGAACATCAAGCTAAAGAGAAAACCTTTCCCAGCTTCAGTGAGACAGTTGACTAGCTCAGGCAGAATTACAGAATAATGAGATCAAATGTCATGGTTACTATTACAGCTTATCTTGACATCCCTTGGGAACTGAACAGCTTTGAATTTCAGCGATCTATATATATATATATTAATATCGCAGCCTACTCTGACTTTACTTTGAATGTTCCGGTGCATCAAATAAAAAAGAATTCTGTAAATAATGAAATTATGCAAATACAAGCTGGCTTAATTCTTTATGGTTTGGTCTGGCAGAAGCAGAATGTAGATTTAAGACTCTTCTTTTTGTCCCTAATAATATGTTCTTCTAAATCTTGAGTTAGCCAAAAAAAAAATGTGTTGGTATAAATTCTGCCTGTACAGCTGAGCCTGTTTCTAAGTAATGAAGTTGCCAACTGTTTTGAGACAAGTTTTGTCAGAGTTTGTTGCATACATTCAAATCCAGAAAGCACACAGCTAACTGATTCAGCTGGATTCATTAGCTTCTTTATATACATAAGAAGAGATGAATAAATGTACAATACCAACAGGTGGTTCTTCCAAATAAATGCAAGGCAGGAGAGTTAAAGGCAAACACAAGCAGTTAGTTTCATTTCAGCAGACAAGTCCAGACAAACCGCTTTTGTCTTCTCAGAACAGCTGACTGCTTAAGTTTATGTTTCACTTCTTTGCACAGACTCAGGTCTGTTTAAGCTCCCATTGCCTGAGTTAGTTGCTAGGCCTATTCATTGGCTGACCTTGTTCCCATGTTTCTCCCAGTCATGAATATTTTAGCAAATTTTAATGCAGGATCATTTAATGTCAGGTGAAACAATGCCCACAAACATCCAGGTGTTGCCCTTAATATATGCTGGACATATGGTTTAGCTGCTGCATTTCAAAAGTGTAATCCTGTATATTTAAAGCAAATAAGAACTAATCAAAATGATTTAAAATTATTTCAGAGCGTACATTTAGTGTGGACTGTTTCTGAATCAAACCCAATGGTCTAATCTGGCAGCAGGCTTTCAAAGGGGAAATAATAATGTGTGTTTGCTTTTAATCTATGGAGCAGTCTGATGAAAGATCTGGTGATCTGTCAGGTGAAAAATCAATTTCAGTAAAAACCTCTTAGATGGCAGGAGTTCCTTTAAGGTCAGATGAAATGATTACATTCAAGCATAACATCATTTGTTGATAATGCTAGTCACACAAAGCCAACCCAACACGCAAGACAATATATTCCATAGTAAAATTATTACTAATAGATAATATACATTTTTTTTAAAGGAAGGAGATGAAACCAAAAATCCCATAGAACAGGGGTGTCAAACTCAAGGCCCGTGGGCCACATCCAGTCTGCAGGGTGCTTAGATCTAGCCTGCAGGGTCGCCCTGCAAACAGTGAAGGACTGGGCCACAGTGCCTTTGCCAGTGAAAATGGGCTCCTGAGTTCTTTTTTCGGCTACGACAGCCTCCTGCAACCCTATGCCAGTGAAAACAGAGCTGAGGGTTTTCACTGGCAGAAGGTTGCAGGAGGCCATTGCAGCTGAAAACGGAGCTCAGGAATCCATTTTCGCTGGCAGAGTGCCCGGGTCACCACAGGTGCCGACACAAGTGATATTAATCTGGCCACTCTCACCCTGGCCACCCCCCACCCACCCCCTGAGATCAAACACAACTCTGATGCGGCCCTCAATGAAATTGAGTTTGACACCCCTGCCATAGAACATTGTTGTAGTTGTTGTTAGTTACGAAGTTGTGTCTGACCCATCACGACCCCGTGGACAATGTTCCTCCAGGCCTTCCTGTCCTCTACCATCCTCTGGAGTCGATTCAAGTTCACGCTGACTGCTTCAATGGCTCCATCCAGCCACCTCATTCTCTGTCGTCCTCTTCTTCTTGAGCCCTCAATCTTTCCCAGCATTTGGCCATAGAACTTACGAAGCCCAAACTCCATAAACGTTTCAAAGAACTTTTGGTCCCAAAGAATTAGTACTATTTCAATGGAAATAGTACTAATAGTACTAACACTACTAATAGTACTAACAGAAAGAGAGTTCAAAATGACGGCTTTCAAGGCTGAGAATGTTTTGTAAGATGGCCAGCAGCTCTGCTATTTATATTTTAAAAAAAAATCCAAATATCCTATTGACACCTCTGAGATCTTGCAATGGCACCTTTAGATCCTGCCAATTGCATTCATGCTTTTTATACCTCATCCTGCATCAAAATCTCGAGAAAGATTGAAATATCAGTAGGGAACCAAATCAGCAAATGTCCCAGAAAACCAGTAAACAAATCTAAAAGCAGTAAACAAACTGTAAGTCTCGGTAAACAAAATGAAAACAAATGTGACTGCAAAAATAAAGTGAAAAATCCTTAGCAAGCAACACAGATTTTGAAAATTATTTTGGTCCAAATGCATAAGGTGCACTTCATGTGTCATTCCATAGAAGTGGCATCTATCACAAAACCAAAACTTTCCAGAGTTAGGTGACTATGAATCTTCAAAAGGGTAAGAAACTACACTGTGTACATGGACACACCACTACTCATAATAGCAACAAAATTGTCTGTCACCAAATATTTCCAAATAAAATATTTGTATTAATGAATTAAGAGAATAGATTATCTAAATTGTATCACATTAAGCACAGAAAACAGAGAGTGGGATTAGAATTGTAAATAGATTAATCTAAATAGATTCATTCTAAATAGATTAGAGTTAATTCATTCTAAGTACAATGGAATTCCATTTAATTCTGTTAAATAGAATTATTAAATAATTGGGCACCTGCACAATCTAAGGAAAAAGCATAGCTCCTTTATGAAGTTCCTTATCTAAAACACTATTTTATCTTTGAATTCAAAGCAATGCACATCCCTCTTAATACTTTTTTTTTTTTATTAAATAGTGATAGCACTTCGCCTTATATACCACTTTACAGTGTTTTACAGCTCTCTCTAAGTGGTTTACAGAGTCAGCCTATTTCCCCCAACAATCTGGGTCCTCATTTTACCCACCTTGGAAAGATGGAAGGCTGGGTCACCCTTGAGCCTGGTGAGATTCAAACTGCCACAAATTGCAGGCGGCCGGCAGTCAGCAGAAGTAGCCTGCAGTACTATATTCTAACCACTGCGCCACCACAGCTCTTAATTTAACTAATTAAGATTTACTAATTAAGGTTTACTAATTTAACAAATGCAATAATTCACATTACAACTGTGCAAGAAAGTCGTAAACTGTGGCAAATTCACTTAACAAATGTTTTATTTAACAACATAAATTTTGGACTCAATTGTGGTCGTCACTCGAGGTCTACCAGTACATATCCTTTCATTGCTTTGTGGGGGACGTGATGGCTCAGTGATTGATGATGCTCAGCTTGTCAGTTGGAAAGCTGACATACCAGGTTTGAGACCCGAGCACTGCATGACAGGGTGAGCTCTCATCCTTGCTCCAGCTCCTGCTCACCGAGCAGTTCGAAAGCATGCAAATGCAAATAGATGAATAGGTACCACTTTGGTGAGAAGGAAACAGTGTTCCTTTTGTCTTGATGAATAGTCATGCTGACCACATGATCACGGAAGCCTTTTTGGACAATAGCAGTAGCACTTAAACCTATATACCACTTCACAGTGCTTTACAGTCCCTCCAAACAGTTTTACAGAGTCAGCATATTGCCCCCAACAATCTGTGTCCTCATCTGCTCCTTTATGAAGTTCCTTATCTAAAACACTATTTTATCTTTGAATTCAAAGCAATAATTTTTTTTATTTATTAAATAGTGATAGCACTTCGACTTATATACCACTTTACAGTGTTTTATAGCCCTCTCTAAGCAGTTTACAGAGTCAGCCTATTGCTCCCAACAATCTGGGTCCTCATTTTACCCACCTTGGAAGGATGGACGGCTGAGTCAAACTAGTGGCTGGTGAGATTTGAACTGTCAAATTGCAGGCATATAGAAATGCAATTATTAAATCGTGGGGAAATATGTATTTGGTTTCACAAGTCACACACAGGTGCTAAGCATATATCCCCAACACATTTTCTGTCTGGAACATTTAGCAGGTCTAATAATCAATGTCTTTGGCTTATGCCAGCTACATAAATATTTTTTTTCTCATAGAATAAAAGTAAAGGTTCCCCTTGCATATATGTGCTAGTTGTTCTGGACTCTAGGGAGTGGTGCTCATCTCCATTTCAAAGCCAAAGAGCTAGCACTGTCCAAAGACGTCTCCGTGGTCATGTGGCCAGCATGGCTCAACGCTCTCTACATGGGGCTGTCCTTGAGGTGCACCCGGAGGCTCCAGTTAGTGCAGAATGCGGCCGCGCGGGGGATCGAGATGCTTCCACATGACACCTCTCCTGCGTGAGCTGCACTGGCTGCCTGTGGCTTTCCGGGTGCGCTTCACGGTGCTAGTAACCACCTTTAAAGCGCTCCATGGCACGGGACCTGGCTACTTGCAAGACTGCCTCCTGCTACCAAATACCTCCCACCGACCAGTTCGCTCCCACAGAGAGGGCCTCCTCAGGGTGCCGTCGGCCAAACAATGTTGGCTGGTGACCCCCAGGGGGAGAGCCGTCTCTGTGGCAGCCCCTGCCCTCTGGAATGACCTACCCCCCGACCTACGTATGACCACTGACCTACGCCTCTTCCGTCGGGCCTTGAAAACGCATTTATTCCATGCGGCCGGCCTGGCGTAGTTTTTAATCGATTTTAATCGATTTTATTTAGGAGTTTTATTTGGATTTTAGAGCAGGCCCCCAAATTAATGTCATTTTAAAGTATTTTTATATATTGCTGTTCTTTGTTGTTTTTATTGATGCCTGTTCACTGCCCTGAGTCCCGCAAGGGAGAAGGGCGGTATACAAATTTAATAAACTATAAACTATAAACTATAAATTATAAACTGCATGCTGTTTAACATGCTGGTAACAGCACGGCATGCTGTTACCTTCCCACCAAAGGTGGTTCCTATTTTTCTACTTGCATTTTACATGCATTCAAACAGCTAGGTTGGCAGAAGCTGGGACAAGTAACAGGAGCTCACTCTGTTACGCGGCACTAGGAATTCGAACTGCTGAATTGCCAACCTTTCTGATTGACAAGCTCAGTGTTTTAGCCACTGAGCCTCCAGGTCTCATAGTATACAAACTTAAATATAAGAAAACTTGAAGGGTCTATTATTTTGGCTGGTGTTCTTTTACCCTGAAATGCTGCAAACTACCACAACAGATTTTGCTTCAGTGCAGATGGTAATGCAGAATGGACCCCTCTGCTAATCTCTCTTGTTCTCTGAGAGAAAAGTTCATTAAAAAGACATCTCCAAACATAAAAAGAAACGGCATCCTATTATATTAATGCTAGGCCGTGCTTGAGCAAATTATAAATAGGAATATTGCATCAATGGCTGCATATGTTAAGGAAATATACAAGTGCTCTCAAGTGAAAATTGACTTTTGGGAACTTCAATGTCATGTTTATGCCATTTTCTTGGTAGAAAGGGAGAAGCAGGCGTATATAAAAATTATGAACCGCGTGGATTTTTAAAAAGGTGGGCTGCTATGGGTTTGCCCAGGTTTGGGAGAACCCATAGCTAACCTTATGACTGGCCCCTTCCACTCCACCCCGCCACTCCCACCCACCCCTCCCAGGAGTCTCCACATGACCCCTTTTGGATGTGAGGTAAGTGCAGGGCCCGTGCGGAGGCCCGGGGAGCGGGAAAAACAGGCCTCCCAGAAGTTCTGGAAGGGTGGAGCTTGGGGGAGGCAGTTTTCGCCCTCCCAGAGGCTCAAGGAAAGCTTCCAAAGCTTGGGGAAGGCGAAAACACTCCCCCCCCCAACCGTGGCACAGGAGTCTGACTAGGCCACGCCCACCATGGTCACACTAACACAGCAGAGAACTTGTTGTTGAAATTTTTGAAGCCCACCCCTGCATGAAATGTGTACAAAATCTGTCTGAGAACAGCTGTAGGATTTTGCAATGGGATGTTGTAATTTCAATGTAAAAATGGAGAGATTGGGTGCTGAGAAATGAGAAGAAACATACGAAAAGCCTACGAGAACCTAATCACTGCCATGTGGACTATACCCTTGAATTAGACTTATCATTTCAGAATAGGATAGGCTGGTTTGCCCTCACTTTTATTGGCGGTTTGATAGCTCCACCTCACTAGGCCGCCAATCAGGATGAAATATTATCTTCACAGACAAGCTGTGGTTTATTCTACCAAGCGCCCGTGCTAGTCCACACACTAGCACTTGAGAAAAATGGCAAAGTTGGCTTGAGCCCTTGTAGAACTCGTTTCAAATTCTGTGTTCCACTCATATATTAGCTGAATTTCTATTTATTTCAACACGTTCCAGCTTTTTCAGGGTTTCTATCATCTCTTAGCCATGTGCTTAAAACAGCAGTTTAACAGTGTTGCCTTACCTGACAAGTAGGTAGCAAGTGTCAGAAGCACTATGAATTTCCATGATGATGGCATGGCGTGGCTTCAAAGATCCTCAGCCCCCGTTTGGGTAGTGGTTAACAGCCGTAGGGTTCCTTCATTAAAAACCCAACCTGTTGAAATAATGCACAAATGATAAATCATCTCTCTCTTTCTCTTTCTCTCTCCCTCCAAATTCCTCTCTGCTCAGTCTCTTTCTCTTTTAATTCTCACCTGCACTGCCCCTCTTTACCCCATCTTAGAAGCAACATGAAGATGGAGTTATTCTGAGTTTCTGCCTCATTCTCCCTTCGGTCCTTGTACCCCATAATTTCCTGTCCAAGTCCCTTCTTAAGAACTCCTTTCTAGCCCTCTTAATGATTCATATTTTCCCAGAGGACAGCTGCAAATCCATATACATTTACCACACATTTGCACCAAAGTACATCCCCACTCCTTTGGTGAGGCTTAGTAAATTGGCTAAAGTTTACATTTTCCCAGAGGACAGCTGCAAATCCATATACATTTGCCACACGCTTGCACCAACCTACATCCCCACCCCTTTGATGCGGTTTAGTAAATTGGCTAAGATGCAGGAAGAGCTAGCAACTCTATGAACGGAAGCAGTGCAGCCATTCAGCTGATTATAGAAATAAAGCAGTATGCCTTGTGCAGAGGTACATCAAAAGCCATGGTGGCGCAGTGGTTAGAATGCAGTATTGCAGGCTAACTCTGCCCACATCCATGTGTTTAATCCTGGCTGGCTCAAGGTTGATTCGATCTTCCAAGGTACATAAAATGAGGAGCCAGATTTTTTTGGGGGGGGGCAATACACTGACTCTGCAAATTGCTTAGAGAGGGCTGTAAAGTACTGGGAAACAATATATAAGCCTAAGTCAGTGGTAGTCAACTTGGTCCCTACCGCCCACTAGTGGGCATTCCAGCTTTCATGGTGGGTAGTAGGGGTTTTGTCCGATACTGAAGCACTTTCCTTTTTTTTATTTAATTAACTTCCCTAATTTATCAATCACCATTACTGTGGAACTGGTGGACGGTTAGTAAATTTTACTACTAACAGAGATAGAAAAGTGGGTGGTAGGTATAAAAAGGTTGACTACCCCTGGTCAAAGTGCTATTGCTATTGCTACTTGAATGTATAAGAAAGTTTTATTTTTAATCTCTTATATATAGTTATAGGTATACATTCACATAGGTATTATTATTATTTATCTTTATCACTTTTACATATTTAACATAAAAGGTTTAAAAATACATTCTGGGTTGTTTTGCTTACCATCCCGTACACCTATCTTGTATTATCAGCACCCTATTTTTTCTTTTCTTTTCACCGCCCTGAGTCCATTTCGTTGGAGAAGGGCGGTTCTATAAATCTAAATAAATTAAATGAAATTAAATTTTCACCCTCCCTCCCTTCTCCACTTCCTTCCTTCCTCCTCTCTTTTCCCTTTCCTTCTTCCCTTGCCTCTCCCCTACTCCTCTCTTCCTTTTCCTCCTCCTACCTTC
This sequence comes from Rhabdophis nuchalis, assembly GCA_039707465.1. Taxonomy (NCBI): domain Eukaryota; kingdom Metazoa; phylum Chordata; class Lepidosauria; order Squamata; family Natricidae; genus Rhabdophis; species Rhabdophis nuchalis. Next base: position 52,224,316 of record CM077649.1, read on the forward strand.
TCTCCTTCTCTTTCTATCCCTTCCTCTCCTTTCCCTTTCTTCCTTCTCTCCCCTTTCCTCTCTCCTCCTCTCCGCCTCCTCCTCTCTTCCTTTTTTGTTATTGTGGTTGTCTCTTTTCAACTCTGAACTGGTGTATTTTCAGGATGGTATTCCTGCAAACCCTGCTATAATTTTATGCGTATCCTTTCCTATTCCCTATTGCTACTTGAATGTAAATGTTCAGGACTTGCACAGCCCTATTACAAAGTATACTTCGCTGTCTGTGTAAACCTATTCTGAATGGTACGAAAACAAGTCCAATCTCCTCGGAAATTCAGACAGGTCTATTGCCTCCGGTCAAACCCTGCAAATTCACTTTGAGTGTAGCTTAATGTCAAATTCAGTGGGTTTCCCCCCCCCCTCCCCCCCAAAAACATGGCTGTCTATCAAACTCTCAGCTGAGGTCCACCCATCATGTAGTCTCCGATACTGACAAAAGGAGAACAGTATTTCATCCAGGCAGCCTTAACTGGAACTACGTACAGAGTATTTATGGGGAATGTCAGCTACTGTGAAGCAGAAATCTGGAATGCAAGTAACTTCACACGCATTCTCCTTGTAGCTCATCTATCTCTTTAGAGAGTTAGCTTCTCCGTAAAATATGCCTGTCAGATGCCTTTGTTTCTCCAGTTCTGTGATAATCAGTGCTTTAGTCTCTTTCTAAGACTGGTGACTTATGTCTTACATGAATATGGTGATGACCAAGCTGTTGGAGAGTGTACGTTCTACGAATATTTAACTTGGTTGGTGTGGTTATTTCCTCCCCGTTTCATTTATTCAGCAAGAGGATAATAGCAAAGAATTACATATTAAGAATCTGGAAGCTACTTATTAGTATTCTGAGGTTATCTTCAAGAAGAAGAAGAAGAAGATAAATGTTGTTTTCAGACTGTATAGAAGCTGAAGGAAGTGTGACAATCGTAGCCAAATGGCTTTAGCCTGCCTAAGAACATCCTCTATTTGAAAAAGACTCAAAGAGGAAGGTGGGGAGGAATCTGGGCTGAGAAAAGAAAACCTCGAAGACAACCAAAGATATTCAACATCTGAACAGCTGAGTAGGAACCTAGCAAATATTTATTTATTTGTCAAACATATACGAGATAACAGGTATAAGTATAAACATGGACACGAACACAGGAAATGGGGACAAATAAATGGGGACAGTAGGACAGGGATGGTAGCACGCTGGTGCACTGATGCATGTCCTCTTACAAACCTCTTAGGAATGCGGTGAGGTCCACAGTAGACAGTTTAGGGTTAAAGCTATAGGGGTTTGAGGATGTAACAATGGAGTCAGGTAGAGCAGGGGTCCCCAACCTTTGCAGCTTTAAGTCTGAAGGACTTCAGCTCCCAGAATTCTCCAGCCAGCTTTGCTGGCTGGAGAAGTCTGGGAGCTGAAGTCCTTCAGACTTAAAGTTGCAAAGGTTGGGGACCCCTGAGGTAGAGCATCCCATGCATTGACCACTCTATTGCTGAAGTTATATTTTCTGCAATCGAGTCTGGAGCGGTTTTGAAGCTGAAGTAGTCATTGACAGATAGGGTGTTGTAGCAGACAATTTTGTGTACTATGCTTCGGTAAGACCTTAATCGGCGTAGTTCAATTTTGCCCAAGCCCAAAATTTCAAGTCTGGTGGGATTCTATTGTGAGCAGAGGCTCCTCTGCACAAATACAATTTTATTCAAATCAACTTCCAATAGGCCTATTCTCCCCCTCACCGTGTCTCCTGCACTTACCTGCATTCAAAATGGGCTGCATGGGGACTCCTGGAAGGGGCAAGGCCATGTGGGATGGCCAGCCAGGAGTGGAATTTGGGGGTTCTCCGAACTGCCCAGAATCTTAGCTACAGGTTCTTCAACTGTTATGTTCTCTGCCCACACACAGACAGTCAGTCTGGAGAAACAAGGCTGACCCGGAGGTTTGTGAAACACTGTAACAGCCAGTCGCGTCTGATTGGCTGAGACGCGGCTGGCCCAGCCAGACTTTCTGTCTGGCTCTGTTTTTTCCCGCTTTAGAGGAACCTATAAAAGCCTATCGCAGTTGGAAAGTCTCAGTTGCAATGATCTCTTGCTGTTCCTGTATATAGTTCTTGCTACTTGCAATAAACCTTTCAATGACTAGCCTGACTCGGACTGGAATCCTTCCAAACTTAACATCAACCCTTCCAGTCTGCAGTGGGCCTGCGAACCCCCAGCAGCCCACCCCTGAGGAGCTCCCAAAAGATGATCACAAGACTCTGGAACACTGCAACCATCGTAAATATGAGTCAATTCCCAAACGTCCGAATTTGGATCATGTGACCACAGGGATGCTGAAGGTCACAAGTGTGAAGAATGGTCATAAGTCACTTCTTCAGGGCCATTGTAACTTCAAAAGGTCACTAAAGGAACTGCTGTAAGTCGAGGACTACCTGTCCAGAGGAGAGAAGTAGAAAGCTCTACTTTTTTTTTTTGGTTTTTCTTCCAAATCTTACTCTTAACTAGGACCCAGCTAGAATTCAACCCTTCCAGCCTGCTTCAGTATTCTGAGCTGTGCCCAAACAAAATGAGAGGCCTGGAAGATTAAGCATTATGCTCCCTGCCAACAATTGTGATAAAATGGAAATGCATTCAGGAGAGCAAGTGAATCACCCAAGATCTAATTCATTTTGCAATTTGAGACCGGAGGGTGGCAAGATTCATTGCAAATATGTAGAATTTGAAGGCAATGCAATTTTATTCAAATCAATTCAAGAGTCAATTTGATAACAGCTCCCACCGTAGTTAGAGTGGGAACATATTAAAGAGCCTTCAGCTGTTTCCATTGTGGAAGAATGGGATAAATTTAGGATGATAGTAGGCTGGATAAAATACAGTACACTATGTTTTTGAAATATTATCCCTGTAAATCTTCTGCAAGATGAGAAAAGAGGATTACAGCACCCTTCCCCTAATTTTGTCCTACGGGACTTTCACTCATCACCACTGTAACCGAGTCCACCATGCTGGTTATTCTCTTTTCTTTCCTTCCACCATTCTCAGCTTTAGAGTACAGAGAAGTATATTTTCATAATTTGTTTCAAGTTTTTCTGATTTAGGCTTCTCCCAAAAAGCATGAGGCAGATCCTGGTCCTGATAAAACCCATTTTATTAAATGAATTCCTCTCATTCACATTCAGCAAGGCCTGGCAAACAGTTTTTCAAAGGAATATTTGTGACCACAGACCTTATCTATTTGGGAAAGCTGCCATGTAAATATTTTCCAAATGAGGTGCTGTGCAAGGAAAGACTTGGCACAGAGTCTTTGAGAGTCACGGACAGATCTTCACACTCCTGAAACGAATCCAATGACTGAATGAACAAATTGTTTCCTGCAAAAGCCCACTCCCCTTTAGCTCCTCTTTTATTTCCTATGGGAGGGGCCAATCACCTTCCACCTTTGACTTTACTCCCAAGTCTACTCTAATTTCTGAGTTGTTCTTTTCTTCCAGCAGCACACTGGGAACAGGCTCTAGCTGTTCCTCTGCCTCACTGCTGTCTAGCTCCGTAGGTACCTGATCAATGCCAGACGGCCTCAGCCCCATCTCTGCTTCCAACACCGAGCCCTCGTCTGAGCCTTCCCCAGCCTCCAGGACTGGCCCATGCTCCTCCCCAACCTCCTCACTGTCCGACTCTGCCCCAGCTCCACTGGCAGGCCACAATACAAGTAAGATAATTTGAAACTCCTCATTTGTGCTCTGAGTGAGAGCTCAGTTTGATTTGTTAGACGATCCATTTATTTCCTTTGTTGTCCAAAATAAGAACAACAAAATGTTCTTTGTTGCATTCGCGGAAATCTCAAAATCTAAGATGCTACCACAAAGAAGAGAGGACCAACCTATTTTCCAAAGCACCTGAAGGCAGGACAAGATGCAATGGATGGAAACTAATCAAGGAGAGAAGCAACAAATTGGGGGGTGCGTAAGGATGTATAATTATAAAAAGATAATGATGAGAATAGCTGGGAATTGTAACCAGCTCTACGTCTTGATCAAAATTAGGCTGTGTGTGTGTGTGTGTTTAAAAGTACAATGATTATATATGTATACTTTTTTGTTCTATTTTTCTTTTTTTTTTAAAGGAGGAGAATATATGTTTAAAATTAAATATGTATATTGAAAAGGAACTATAAATGCCATCAACATAAAATGGAGCTTGCTCAGAAGCTGAAATACACTAAGCAAATGAGATGAAGAGAGGGAAGAAAAGAAGAGAGGTAAGGAAAGGAGAGAGGGACAGGAGAGAGGAAGACGAAGTAGAAAAGGGAAGGAGGACAGAGAGAAGAAAGAAGGTAGGGAGGGGGATGAGAGAAGGAGAAGAAAGTGAACGCATAATATAGTGTATGGAGAACAGAAGAGCCAATAAGTGGTTTTTTTTCCTTTTCTTTTGGGGAGTTGATGGTAAGATAAATTGATGTAAACATTTAATAATACAATACGATGTAGGCTATGTAATAGTATACATGTGATTATATGTTATGAAAATGAAAAATAAAAAACTTTATACACAGAAAAAGGAGAGAAGCAACCTAGAACTAGAATATGACTTTGAGAATTATTAATACAATAGTATTAAGTATTGTGAGAAATTTTACCTCTACAAAACTGCTATTCTTTTTTTTAACTGCAAAGACCAATAATGATCAAACAAAGTTACCAACTAATATTCATCTTTTTCCTTCTTACTTAAAGAAACACTTAATTTGTGTTTCTCAGCTTTGCGGGTGGAAGGAACAGCACAGGTGCTGAAATTTTCCAATGATCTCTTGGGAAACGTCCAACTTCTTAGTACCAAAATTATATTCCTCACTTAGAAGTCAGTATGTTCTTTTAAGAGCATAGTTATAAACACCTTCACTTTTCATTGTACAAACATTTAAAATTATGCATATCACTCTGCCACCTCTCCCATTATTTCTTCACTTGGCATCTTTCCACGATTCCAGACTTCTTGCCAATTCTTCAAAAGAGGCTCTACCTCACCAGCTGTTCTTGAAACTTCTGTTCTTTTTACATTTCCCCAAGCCTTTCCAGATGTTTTCCAAACAGGATTCATTCATGGAATACATACATTGAACAATACACAAAGAGATCACCGCAAGTAGCTCATTGCCCACATTGTCAATCTATCGCCGTTGACAAGTAAATAGAGCTTCTTTTGCTGGTGTTCCTATATCCTACGGCTGATTTATGTTACAACTCATGTAAAAAAGGGGAGAAGGTTTTGATTGTACGGTTGTGTCAGCCATCTTGATTTTGTTTGACCCCCTGTGGAAGTACCGGCTATTTAGCAAAATTGCTAACACCTGTGCAGCCATCTGCCCCTCCTATTTGTGCCTTCTGCCCAGTATCAGCATGGCAGAGTTGGCAATAAACAATGAAACGGGTGTTGGAGCAGCCAGGAGGAGAATGGAGCATATTCGTCTTTTGGAAATTCTACAACCATCAGCAAGGAGAGTAGAGCAGCTGAATAAAAGAAGGATTTTTCTCCTTCAGAAAAGGGTGAGTGGAAAAAAGGAAAGGATGCACAGCAAAAAAAAAAAAAAAGGAAGAAGAAGAATTTCTTGTTTACTATTATTTTTATGTAGTAAATACTGTAGTGAAGAATAGAACAGAGTAGAGTAGAGTAGAGTAGAGTAGAATAGAATAGAATAGAATAGAATAGAATAGAATAGAATAGCAGAGTTGGAAAGACATTGGAGGTCTTCTAGTCAAAGCCCCTGCTTGGGCAGGAAACCCTATACCAGTGATGGCTAACCGTTTTGTCCTCGCCTGCTGAAAGCACGCTCATGACAGCGCATACCCATAATGCAATGTGGATGTTACACCCCCCCCATGTGCCACACCCTCTGCACATATGCACGTGACACCCCTGCGACCCGTTTTGGGCCTAGCAGGCCTTCCTGAAGCTTCCTGGAACCAAAAATGGGCTGTGCCCCCCCTCCATGCTCACCTGCACATGTGCATGCGACCCCCTTTCCCCTGTGCATGTGCAGGTGTCTCCCACATGTGTAGCAGAGACCCAAAAATCTCCTGCCTGGCTGGCAGGAGGCGTGCATGCATGCATGGTGGAACTGAGCTGGGTGATTGTTCGCTTGCCCACAGAGAGGGCTCCGCGTGCCACCTGGGGCACACGTGTCATAGGTTCGCCATCATGACCCTACCATTTCAGACAAATGATTATCCAATCCAAGAGATGATTTAATTTTCTTATAAGTGGCATCTTAATTTTATACTACTCTACATTGCAGCAGCAAAGCAACGATCAATCCGAAGTTTAAGAATTTTTTTCCCCCGAGAAAAATGAAACATCAACAAGACGTAATTTTTAAATCTGTTTGCAGATTATGTGATTTTGACTCTCTCAAATGCTTCCTCTTTAGCCAGCTATATTAAGAAGGAGTGAGAGGAATTATGACACGACTATCTTCATAGTCATATTCATTTTCACAAATCACACCTGATGGGTTTTTTTTCACACTTTCCCATAAACTCAAGAGAAAAATCTCCATACTTTATAAATCTTTGTAATCTTTATATAATGCTATTACTAGAAATGTCAATCAACCTTTACAAATAACTATATATCAACGTGGAAGAAACTAAATAAGAAATAGTGAACGTTTCAACATTTTAGGGCAAATGGCAGTGGTATAGATGAAAATTATTGTGCAGTTAAACCTTTTTTTTTGTTTATTTCAATGCTTCCCAGTGGCAAAAACAAAACAAAACATAAAGCTTCTGCTTTAAAATGAAAAAAATAAAATAAAATAAAATAAAAGAATTGTATATAGGCCTCAGAAACCGGGAATCTGTTTGTCAATTTGTCCAATTGTCAATATATTAACAAGTAGCAAAGTTAGGGCACTAACATTTATTATGGAATGCCCTTCTAAACAATTGATTCATATTGAAAGTACGTCAGAGCCAAATAAGTTATACATCAGTGATTTTTTTCATCCAAAACATTTTTCCAATAAAACAGATTATGTTTTATTAAAACAAGGCTTTTCATGTCAGCCTTAAGACGCTTCTTTTCCAGCAAGCTGGACTGGCGTAGAACTTGAATTTTAGAACAATAGAGCCTCAGCCAAGTTAGACAGGTTTTTAATGGGATTTTAGCACAAGTTTTCTATTTAATTTCTTTTTAACTTTTGTACATTGTTATTTATTGTAAATTTTTAATGTCCTGTGCACCGCCCAGAGTCCGTCTCAACGGAGATTGGTGCGGTTAACAAATCGAATAAATAATAAAATAAGCCCTGAGAACAGTTCAAAATGGCCCAATCAAAATTCAATTCTTCATTTGCTCACACCTCATATACAGAATCTTGCCAAAGTAAACCTATACTCCACTAACCAAATAGATGTAGCCGGGCAGATTCTAGGGAATGTCTATCCTATATATCTTCTTCCTATGATTCAGAGTGTGCTGTCTCTTGCCTAGCTTTGGAATGTGTTCAACTCCTTACTGGGAACTTACTGTATCATTGTAGTCTATCACATCCTTCAAATTTGGAAGAATAAATACACATTTTTAATAAGGGGTATTTTTCCTTAAAATCCTTTGATAGCATATTTTTATTAGGATAATTATTATGCTTTGGCTAAAATGAAATCTTTCAGCGGATAATATATAATCCATAGGGCCAAAAGATTTTTATAGCAATGGTGAACCTTTTAATAAAGATCAGAAAAACGAAGAGTAGATAAGCTACTCTGGATTTTTTTGGTATCAATTTAAATCTCTTCTGGCCAATAGAAATATTAGTTTCAGCAACACGGCTTTATAGAATTTAATACTCTATTATTTAGGATAACCAAAAGGAACATTTTTTTAAAAAAATTGTAGGTTATTACTGCTGTTAGAAACAGGAGATCCATCGTATGGATTTAAGGAAGCTTGGAATACTGATCTTGGTAATTTCACACAGAAGACAAATTGGCCGTAATTATGGAAAACAGGTGGATTCACTTCAGCTTTAGTGCAAGAAATTCAAGATTAGACATTGTTGATATTAGACTTCTATTAGGCTGGCACTCGTATATATAAAATTTTCTTCCAAATGCTGGAGAAGTTATTCAAGAAAAAGATCATTCTTTCATGTGTGCTGGTCATGTGCTAGAGTAATACCCTTTGGGGAAAAAAATATTTTAGAGAGATAAGTATCATCGCCAATCAAAGAATTGAGTGTGCTATAAATATAGGCTTATTGAATTCATTTACAGGACCAAATTGAAAGCTTAAAAGTAAAGAATTGATCATCATTTTTTATAGCAGCCAAAAACAATAATTGTACAACACTGCAAAACTCGAGTCCCTTCGGGGAGAGAGAGCGGATTATAAATAAAAATTATTATTATTATTATTATTTAGATAATATAACACTTGCCTTCTGGATTAATAAAGCCTCTTCAATTGCCACATTAGAAAACAAATCATAGATAAAGTTATATTTTAGAAGCAGGAACCACTATTTTATTAAACACTAGCCGTTCCCGGCCATGCGTTGCTGTGGCCCAGTCTGGTTAAATGGCCAACCAATCTGGGTGTAGATTTACACCTGCACACACAAACACGTACACACAACCACCGTATAACCTCCAACCTACCTACCTACTCCCTTTCTCCCTCTCTCCCTCTACCTACCTACCTACCTACCTACCTATCTACCTACTGCATTTCTCCCTCCCTCTCTCTATCCCTATAGCTGCCTACCTACCTACCTACTGTATTTCTCCTTGAATCTTATGGACAGAGTATTTTATGTCATAAAGGATGACATAATACCTGTGGCCCACTGCTCTCTCTGTATCCATCTACCTACCTTTTTTACAATTTTTTACATTTCCGTTGCGTGTACCTGGCACAGGTGTGACATCTACACAATCTACATATATCATTGGTGCTGTATTTGAAAGGAACGTGTGTGAAAATTTGGAAGCGATCGATGCAGTACTTTCGGAGATTAGCGGTTTTGAACAAACTCTTATTACATTTTTATTTATATAGATGGTTGGATTTTATAATTTACCTTAATAGAAATGGATTATAATTTGTTGTATGATAAATTTTCATGTGTAGTACCTGACTTTTTATTTACATGATAGTAGTTATTGGGGGGGGGGGGCTTCCTTCCTTCTTTCCTTTCTTCCTGCCTCCCTCCTTTCTTCCTTCCTTTCTTTTCTGTCAGTGCAGCTATCTGATATTATAAAAATAAATAAATAAACTACTTTTTAAAAAAGTGACACCTTCTCCTTTTACACACCCCAGATAAAGGCTATGAATTCACCTTTCAAGAGATTGAAAGAGGGACTCGGAATGAACAAAGAGTGAGCTAAAGGACAGGAATACTAATAATGATAGGAAGCAAGTAAGACGATTAACCAGAAAGTTGTAATGAGAGAAGGAAGAACTATCCAAAGGCTTATTGATCAAGTAATCTGTTTACAATGATGAAAATAAATTTTTTTAAAAATCTAGTGAGGCAGGTGAAATGAAATAGGAGATGCAACAAATAACAATAGCTAAAGACAAAAAAAAAAAGAAAAGAGACTCGAAGTAAGATCTGGATGAAAGAGAGAAGCAAAAGTATTACACTGCTTACACTTAGTTACACTATTAATACACAAAAAATTGAGCAAGTTAAAGACATTTTGAGAATCGGGGCCTTTAGCTGAAGGAATAAAAACAAATGTGCAGAAGGGCATTCTACAAACCTCAATTACAAAAGAAATATCTTAGAATTTTAAGCAATCCACAGATAATGCTGCTTTTTTCTGTTTCATTTAGATAGACTGAAAAGTGTGTAAGCATTAGGAAGTTATGAATAGATGTCAGAAAACATGACACTCAACAGTAAAATGTTCTCATCAGCGAATTGTGTAGCAAATGCTTTTCTTTCTCTACTCCACACAGCTTTTTGTCTGCACAGTCTCACAGAGGCAGCACCATTAATTATATTTCCGTCAATGCCAAAAATATTAATTTACAATATATTTCCAATTTATCACTTAGACTAATTTGGGAGCTACACTTATCGTTTACAGATGTGAAGTATTAAAAGTAGGAATAACGTTTTAAATATACATCCAAAGTACTGTCTCAAGGGTGCTTTTTCAAATGGCAACTGGACTTTTTTATTTTTCTTTGAAGATGCTTAGCTTAGAGCTGAAGAAGCTTCTCGGACGTGAAGTGAAACGTCTTCAAAGAAAAAACAAGAAACTCCAGTTGCTTCTTGAAAAAGCAACTTTGGGACAACTATGACCTGGTTGACTGAGAATCTCCATAGACATCCAAAGCATTGTTTTTTAAAATCACGTTTGTTTGGGGAAAGTTAATTGGCCTGCTCAGTAGGGAGGAGGAGGAGGAGGAGGAGGAGGAGGAGGAGGAGGAGGAGGAGGAGGAGGAGGAGGAGGAGGAGGAAGAAGAAGAAGAAGAAGGAGAAGGAGGAGAAGGAGAAGGAGAAGGAGGAGAAGAAGAAGAAGAAGAAGAAGAAGAAGAAGAAGAAGAAGAAGAAGAAGAAGAAGAAGAAGAAGAAGAAGAAGAAGAAGAAGAAGAAGAAGAAGAAGAAGAAGAAGAAGAAGAATATTATTTATAGATTTCACATCTGAATGCAGTATTTCTCAACCTTGGACTTCAACTCCCAGAATTCCAGAGCTGGCTGGGGGATTCTGGGAGTTGAAGTCCACGCATCTTCAGGTGGCCAAGGTTGAGAAACACTGTCTTAATGGGATGTGAATAAACTCTAAAACCTGGACTGAAACAAGAAAGCATTTATTTTACACCCTTTTGACCCCATTTTCTTTACTATCACTTATTACATGCCAGTGTTTGAACCTTTTCAGAATCATTTCTTTTTGATAAGGTAAAAATAATGTTTGCCTTAAAAGTGTATAAGCATCGACAACTATTTGTAGACAAGAGTTTCTGAACTGGAAATATTACTCTTTTTTTTCATTCCATTGGTGTTTTCTTTTTTTAAAAAGACAAATTTCTTTTCTTAACCAATTGATTTGCTTTTCCAAGTCACTAACCCCAAACCTTTCCTTTCCAATTATCAAATCAAACCTTTATTGCAGTCAAAGACCAGCCTAAAAAGGATAGCGTACAAGGAATTAAAAGCATAAAAAAACCCTAATGGAAGAGAAAGTGTAAATGTATAAAAACAAAAATCTAAAAATGAATCTTTAAAAAGGGAGGGTAGAAGCCGTAGATGGGCATAGTGGGGCATGACAAACTAAATCTATCATAACACAGAGCATTCTTTAATGATGATCGAAGTGTTCATTAACAGTAGTTTGTGACACAGGTCAACTTCTGATAGATTTTAAGTGTTGCTTCACTGACCTGGCAACATTACGTGCTTCCCAACCAGATCCTCTGAAAACCCATGGGAAGAACGTTCCTATGAGATTTTTACATCCTAAGTATTTTACTGAAAAATTTTAACCCAAAAATAAAGCTAACATAAACTAAAGGATAATGTAAAGAAAGGAGGAAAGGAAGGAAAATGAAAAAAAAATTGGAAGAAGAAAGAGAGAAGGAGAAGGAGAAGAAGAAGGAGAAGAAGATGAAGGAGGAGGAGGAGGAGGAGAAGAAGAAGAAGAAGAAGAAGAAGAAGAAGAAGAAGAAGAAGAAGAAGAAGAAGAAGAAGAAGAAGGAGGAGGAGGAGAGGAGGAAGAACAGAAGAAGAGGAGGAGGAGGACAAGAGGAGGAGGAGGAGAAGGAGAAGAAGGAGAAGAAGATGAAGAAGGAGGAGGAGGAGAAGACGGAGGAGATGGAGAAGGAGGAGGAGGAGGAGAAGGAGGAGGAGGAGATGGAGGAGGAGGAGGAGGAGGAGAAGATGGAGAAGGAGAAGGGGAAGATAGAGAAGGAGGAGGAGGAGGAGGAGGAGGAGGAGGAGAAGATGGAGAAGGAGAAGGGGAAGATAGAGAAGGAGGAGGAGGAGGAGGAGGAGGAGGAGGAGGAGGAGGAGGAGGAAGTTTTAAGTTCTCACTTTGATTATATACAGGATGCTGTCAGAATGCTGAACTGTTTATTAACTGGTTAACTAAGAATGAAGGAACAACAACCCCCTGCCTGACAGCTATTTATACAGAGGCTGTCAGATAGGGAACCAATTGGAGGGTTGTGATTGTCCCGCCAGCCGGCAGGCGCGTCGCAGCCAATCAGTGCACTCTCCGGAGATATTGACAGGTGCCAGTCGTAACTCTGAGGACACTGCAGTTAGCCATCACTAATCTAGAGTTTTCTATTGCCATAAAGTTTATCCATTTCGTAAAACGACTTTTTATCTTTTGAGAGCTATACTTACCTCTCTTTATCTACAGCTGTGGAATTCATTTAACCTTCCATACCCGTTCGCAAATGTGAGGGCATGGGACACATGTGGGAGGTCGCACACATATGTGGGAGTTGTGTGCACATACATGGGGACCGGCATGTTGGGGGATTTGCATGCGCATGCATGGTGGGGCAGGGCGTATGCGTGGGGTGTGTGGGCATTGCATTTTGGGGGCTTGGGTGCGCTTTGGGCACTCCAACTGGAAAAGGTTAGCCATCACTGCTATATATTAAGGGGAGCTGGATTGGAAGAATGTGAGCGTTGTTTTAAAATTGGATAAAATAGCTTCAATTATCCGTGCTATGCTAATGACACTATTTTAATAACTGCAAGTGCAAGGCATCTATAAGCTGAAGTAATAAATATTAAGGAGCACAGAGAAAGAATAGGACTAACATTAAACATTAAATATAAAGATCAAATTAATAACAGTAGCTACAACAACCAGCCTTAGAATTGATAATGAAGATGAACAAGGGAATGAAATTAACTTCGAGCTATAATTTGGAAGAGAATTTCTGCATGATGATTGGCACTTAATACCTGATAAATTTTCAAAAGTGTATAATGGTGTGTCAAACATGCATTGGAAATGTAATTATTCTGAAGGTACCTTTTATCACCTTTGGTGGAGATGTAAGAAGGTTAAGAGTTATTGGGATCAAATATGTATTTTAATTCGGAGAATTCTTAAAACAAATGTACAATTGAAACCAGACATTTTTAGGTTTGATGGAGAAAAAAATTAGGATTTTATTTCTGTACATATGATAACTGCAGCAAGACTTTTGTATGCATAGCCTTGGAAAATCACACAGATTCCCACAATGGAAGAAGGGATAGTGAAGATAATGGAACTGGCTGAAATGACAAAGTTAACTACCTACTATTAATTTAACTATTAAAGTTCAAATTAATTTTAAAGAAAAGACTTTTGTCTTCCTTTCTATGTGAAAACCACTTTTGGACTCTTCACTAGAAACTGAAAAAAAAAATGCTGTATTAAATGGGGGATTTGAGAATTAGAAATGTTTGTCATTATAGAAATACTGGGTATCACTGAATTTTAAATTAAAAGGCTGGCGTGTTTTATCTTCTTAGCAGTATTGAAGAAAGTTGATAGCTATTTGTTTTCCTTTTTCTTTATTCCTTTGCGTTGTCCCTTCTTTTCCCTAATATTTATTTATATATATATTTATTTATATATATCAGAAAACATATATATATATATATATATATATATATATATATATATATATATATATATATATATATATATATATATATATATATATATATAAATTTTATGTAATTTGAATAAAGAAACATTTTTTAACCTACGGCACACATGCGCGCCTGAAGCGTGCCCCTGAGTGAACCAGCAGTAGAAGAAGCTGGAACCTACCCCTTCTCTTTTCTATGTGTCTATGGAGATTCTCTATCATCTAGGTCATAGTTGTCCCAAAGTTGCTTTTTCAAGAGGCAACTGGACTTTCTGGTTTATATTGTATTGTATTGTACAGGACTACCTGTATTGTTGTATCCCCAATCAAACATTTCATGTATTGTATTGTAAGTTAACCTGTATTGTATTTCTGGAAGACGTTTTGTTTCTCATCCAAGAAGCTTCTCCATTCTCTTTTCTATAATTTTGCATAGTACTGTTCTGACCTAGGCTTCCTCAGATAGTATACATCACATTCTTAGTCCCCCAAACCCTCTTTTATTTAAATGGCTGTTAATTATGGTCATTCACAGCCCATAATGTTTCAGAAACAGTCTGTAAAGAGTCTGACAGATGTCTGCTCGAATTGCCAAAGTCTTTGAGGGTAAGGTTGATAATAACCCACCTTTATCTCCCTTGAAGCGCTGCCAGAGACCTAATTGCCAACTAGTTTTGCAAGGCCAAACGCAGCACAGAATCAAACAGGACTTCTCAAAGCTTCCCCCGACTAGATGAACTAATTGGTTCCTGCAAAGGCACGTAACTACCAGGTGGCTTTGGACCCCTCTCCACCTCCAACACAGAGCCCTCGTCAGAGCCTTCCCAAGACTCCAAGACTGGCCCATGTTCTTCCCCAACCTCCTCACTGTCCAACTCTGTTGCTGTAGGGTTCAGAAATCCATCAAAGCAGTGGGTGTCCAAAATGTCAGTCTGCCTTACGCAGAGTTTATTTGGCTTTTATACAGTTTCAACAAGCAAAGTAAAAGCAGGGTAGCAACAGCATCTTATTGGTACATTATCCTTGTCCATCTCTTAAGACCTTCCAAGCCAAGGTAAAGGCTTCACATATCCAGAGGCCCCTGGTACTACCTGGTTCTAATAAACAGCTGAGGTCATAGATGTTGAGGTAATTGGTCACTGAGCTCAAGGCCATTCTGCGCATGTCTGTACGTAACCTTTCCTCTCTTCCCACATCTGGTTCTGCTAATTAGGTGAGCTCATAGGTATTCAAGGTAACGAGTTACTAAGATCATGGTAACTTTACTATGTCTTTTACGTAACGTTTCCTCTATTGCTACAGTTGCCAGGCCGCCGGCCACCAGAAGACCACAAGTACAAAATATTGTTGTACACAACGAGTACAAAATATATCATAACACCAATCACCACCACCTCCCTCCCCAAATACCCTTTATTTGACATCCTTTTTGTTTCTGAGTCTAGAAAGGAAATTGGTAAGAGAAACTCTCAGTATGCCAGGATAATTTATTTTACAGTATCAGCTATAATCAGAACAGAAAAGAATATGCCGAATCTCAAGGGCAGTGAGACATCCTTCGTTTTTTTTAATCTTAAGCTGCATTTCCACACTACACAATCCTATTCATGCTCACTCAGCCATGTTAAATTCAATAAATACTACTCTTGAGTAGGGCTTTTATCCGATTGGAACTCCAGAGTTCAGAGATTGCCGGGAAAGTTCTCCTGCATTTAGCTATGACAGCAAGGCATTTCCATTACAAGATTTATGACTGTTGCTCAACAGGGAAGCCAACTTCTATTATGAACAAAAATATATAAAATGTTTTCTGTTTCCTTCCCACTGTGGTTCTATGAAAGACGTTGCCAAAAATGGTAGGTTTGCAATTAAGTTTTCCGTATGAAATGGGTTAATGGGCGAGCCTCCTATCGAGCTTTTCAAATTAGAGCATGGATATAGCTGAGGACTCGGGTTTTAGTTTATTTATTTTTTGTCACATCTTCTCCATTCATTTTACGAATACATTTCCAAATGGGTGCATCAAATGTTGCTACAACTGTGCTTTTGTTTTAGTCTCCAGCATGTACTACTTCTTCACTTATCAGTTTTTAGTATACAAGATTGAGCATTTCAGGAGGCATTAAAATGTGATTTATTGAGAGTCCAAATATGGATGGGCATACTGGGGCTTGCCGATTCTTCCAAATAGGGACTATAGAACATGTGGGAAATTTAGAAACAGCCGGAAGCTGTTCTAGGGAAATTGTGTGAGCCCGGTAAAAAAAAAAAGGGACAGTTTTTGAAAAAGAGGGTATAACAGAGTGTAAAACAATCACAGAGTTGGAAGAGACCTTGGAGGTCTTCTAGTCCAGCCCCCTGTTCAGGCAGGGAACGTAGACCATTTCAGACAAATGGTTCTCCAATGTCTTCTTAAAGACTTCCAGTGTTGGGGCATTCACAACTTCTAGAGGCAAGTTGTTCCACTGGTTAATTGTTCTCACTGTCAGGAAATTTCTCCTTAGTTCTAGTTTGCTTCTCTCCTTGATTAGTTTCCACCCATTGCTTCTTGTCCTGCCCTCAGGTGATTTGGGGAATAGCTTGACTCCCTCTTCTTTGTGGCAGCCCTCGAGATATCGGAACACTGCTATCATGTCACTCCTAGTCCTTCTTTTCATCGGACCAGACATACCTGATTCCTGCCACTTCTGTTCATTTGTGTTTCTCTTCTCTGCACTAGTTCTAAGTTCTTCTCCAGCATCCCACAAGGTGGCACTGCTTTATTGATAGGATCTGGACCAAGCCAATACTCCGGAGATGTATAGTTTAGGAGATATATAAAAACAACCAGAAAAAGATACTCATGGTCTAAAGAGGAGGCAACTACAATTAGTGTCTCCTAGTGGAGAAAGGTTAATACTTGGCACACCAAATGAATTTGTGCAAAGTCTCCCCTAACTATAGTTCCCAACTGTAATTGTAATTGAGCCAATTACAGACAAGTTCCGCTATAGAAGTACAAGCCCATCAAGATCTAAAATTTGATAATATTGCATCTCTCCCAAAGTTGCTGAGCTGAACATCCATGATCTTGGTCCTATCAATCATCTCAAGAATCAAAGCCCTTACAGTCAATCAAACAAATAGAGCGAGTGGTGCATTGGGCCTCTATCACTCAGGGGTATCATTTGTGTGCGATTCAATTTGTTGATACTAAAAACACTCAGAAAAGAGCATGTTTCTATAGCTGGAATAGAAATCCCAAGGAGAAGCTCTGGAGAATTGCACATCTGTTTTGGGAGCCCTTTTGCTTACCCTGTTAACATATTATTTAGTGATCCAAGGAATATGCCAGATTCAATACAGTGAAAGGAATGACACATTCCATCTGTAGGGAAGTTAAAGACCAACAAACAGGCTGTCATTTCCAACTTCTAATTTAGAATAAGAGTGTTCACCTGACATCCTACAGGGCACATCTTAAGATGTCAAACACACACAACCCAATTGGGAATATCTTGCAATGTTTTGCTTAAATATGAAGGAAATTTGTGCCAACTTGCCTACCAATACAAACTCTTTCCTACTTTCCTCTGAGTCTCACCGTCTCTTCTCCATCCAATTTAATAATTTAGGTGCTGCTGTAGAAGCAGGGCAAATCACAAAAGGAGTCCTTTTATTTCCCTCCCACTGCTTGGATGTCCAGACATGAATAGAATTCTTGATCGAATAGAATAGAATTCATTATTGGCCAAGTGTGATTGGACACACAAGGAATTTGTCTTTGGTGCATGAGCTCTCATTGTAGGTAAAAAAATACCTTCATTAAGAATCATAAGATACAACGCTTAGTGATAGTCATAGGGTACTAAATAAGCAATCAAATCATACTAGGAAACGAAATAAAACAATATAAATCCTAAAGACACAAGCAACAAGGTTATAGTCATAAGTAGGAGGACACAGGTAATAGGAAGGACAATAGTAACACAGTCTTAGTAAGTGTGAGCTTTCTGAGTTCGCGCAGAAAGAACATTCTTTGTTATGCCTTTTTTATGACGTTTTTAATGTTAGGTGTCAATTTTAAGTCTTGAGATATGATAGAACCTAGAAACATGAATGTTGAATATCTTAGAGAAACAACGTTCTCCCAAAATTGTATGTATGTGTGTGTGTGTGTGTGTGTGTGTGTTAGGTTTTTGAGCTGATCAATAAATAAATCAGGGAGACTAGGATAGATCTATTTCGAGCTTTTTAGCTCTCATCAGCTAGTCATACCCTTACTGGGATTTGAACCGGGGCTGTATTACATGTTAGGCAAAGCCTTAGCCACTTAAGCCACCAGGTTCTCTTCCTGATCAGCTGAGACAGGAGGATAAGTATATACTTGTGTCACACCGTATGCTTCCTCCCTTAATTGGGGCTTAACAGGGTGTTGTGACACACATATATATTTATCCTCCTGTCTCATGTATGTGTGTGTGTGTGTTAGGTTTTTGAGCTGATCAATAAATCAATCAATAAATAAATTGATCAGCTCAAAAACCTAACACACATATATAAAAAAATTACACAACGGAACTCATAGCTTTCTGTCTAGATGGTCTCTGATGATGAGCCAAAAGGCAGAAAAGGAGAGCAGTATGCTTCCTCCCTTAATTGGGGCCTAACAGGGTATTGATTTGCTTACGGTGTCGGCCTTGAAATCAAGAGACTGCGAGTTTTATTCCCATCTTAGCTGTGAAAACAAGCAGGGTAAACGTGCGCCAGTCACTCTCAGCTCAACTCAACTTACAGAGTTGTTGTGGGGGAAGGGAGGAAGAGGACGGAGTATAATGTATACCCACCCTTTGAGATAGATAGATAGATAGATGATAGATAGATAGATAGATAGATAGATAGATAGATGATAGATAGATAGATAGATAGATAGATAGATAGATAGATAGATAGATAGATAGATAGATAGATAGATAGAGATAGGGCTGTTTATAGGTAGAGATAGAGATGGAGGGGGTAAACTTTGTGGAAATTTTGAGTAATTCAGAGAACTGGAAAATACCACCTCTGACTGGCCCTGCCCCAATCTATTCTTTGCCTCCCGAGTCCCAGCTGATTGGAAGGGAATGGGGATTTTGCAGTAACCTTTTCCTGGAATGGGGAGGGAATGGAGATTTTATAATATCCTTCCCCTGCCACGCCCACCAAGCCACGCCCATAGAAGCAGTAGTAAAAAAAAATTGAATCCCGCCACTGCAGGGATCAATACAGAATCTTAGAAACCACAATGGGATTTTTCCATCCCTCATTTATTTGGAGTTCCATTAAGGGAAAGATCTTTAAAACGCCTTGAAATCTTCCCTGAGAGCCCCTTCTCCAAGAGTTCTTGCTCCTGGACGTAGTTGCCATTTATGAGATAAGTTTCGTGACAGATTGCAAGCTCATGCTTCTCTATATCTCAGTTACTTCCATAATTTTTGAGAGAATCTGACAATTTATAATGTGGGGAAACTGAGAAGATGTGAATGAATGGGAGCAATAAAAATAAAATAATAAAAAATAAAGGTCTGGCATTCTGTGCATGGTCTAATTCCATAATTAAAGCATCCGAACAAGAATTGTTTTTGTATATGGTCACAGCAGCTTGGTTGTTGATTGCTCAACATTGGAAGAAAGATTTTCTACCAACAGTTGATCAATGGACTCAGAAAGTGGCGGGGTTTGCGGAAATGGCAAAAATTTCAGCTTTCTTAAAAGATCAGAAGCAGGAGAATTATACACAGGAATGGGCAAAATGGATTAATTATATACAGAATAAATACCAGACTGGGAAATACCATGTAGCCTTTGGGTAAGAATGTTTGGATTGATAGGTGAATAGAGTAAATAATACTTGGGATGTTTGGAATCTTTAAAGTGGTGTATAGCGGAAGTCAGGGGGGTGGGATTGAGTGGGAGGTGGGGGTGGGTTAGGGTGGAGGGTGGGGAAATATATGTGGATAAGTAACATAGAGATGGGAATAATGGGACATGGTTATACTATGATCTATACATGTTTAATTAAATTAGAAGATGGTGTTAATGGGAGATTGATATATATTATATTAAGAGAAATTTATATCATGTTTGTCAGGAGGCAAGGGGGTATAATATCTAATATTTGAATGAGAATTTTATTCTAAGATGGGGGAGGGGAGGGGTATACTATTTTTATGTGATTTATATTATATGTGGGGGGGGTAAAAAGGGGGAAAACTTGTTTGAATAAAACTTTTTCAATAAAAAAAAAAGAATTGACTAAGTAGAGGATGAAGGCATTATTACAGGCATTATTACGACTTACGATCATTCACTCAGTGACTTTTTGAAGTCATGCTGAAAAAAAGTGACATCGCACTTTTACACACTTGTGACCATTGCAGCATCTCCATGATCATATAATCAAAATTCAGATGCTTGGCAATTGACTCATATTTATCATGGTTGCAGTGTGTCTCATGATTATGTGAGCACCTTCTGCAATCTTCCGACAAGCAAATTCAATGGGGAAGCCAGATTTACTTAACAACTGTGTTACCAACTCAAGAACTGCAGTGGTTCACTTAATAACTGTGGTAGGAAATGTTGGAGTACACACAGTGGGACTACTATTTCGAGACAACCCATGAGCAAAATACAGTACACGGAGGTTTTGTCTTTCAAACAGTAGTTTATATACAAGATTTATATATACATACATACATCATGTGTTAGGCCAGGGGTCTGCAAAGTTGGCTCTTTTAAGCTGGGTAGACTTCAACTCCCAGAATTCCCCAGCCAGCATGGCTGGCTAGGGAATTCTGGGAGTCAAAGTCCACCCGGCTTAAAAGAGCCAACTTTGTAGACTCCTGTGTTAGGCAAATACCGAGCAAGCAATCACTCTTCTACTCTACAGAGAACTACAATGGAAAACATGAAGAGAGGCATACACGAGGAGAGAGAGATATGCCCTCACATGGCCTCCCTTATATATTCAGCTTCTTAAAGTGGCAGTAACCCTGCTGACTCATCCTCATGTCATCATCTTGGTTTACAGCCTTACAGCAGTTGGTCAGCTATTAAATCGTCATTACCCTGACACTGTTTGGAAGACAAAATCTCTGTGTACTGTATTTTGCTCTTGGGTTGTCTCAAAATAGTAGTCATAGTGCGTATACTTTGACAAGAAAGATCACAAAATGGGGCAAAATTAACTCAACAAATGTTTCGCGTAGCAGCAGAACCTTTGGGCTCAATTGTAGTCTTACGTCGAGGACTACCTGCAGTAGTGAGTAATGGTAATGGTGGTAATAATAATAATAATAATAATAATAATAATAATAATAATAATAATAATAATAATAATAATAATAATAATAATAATTTTAATTTATAACCCGCTCTCTCTCCCCGAAGGGACTCGAGGCGGGGCACAGGGAATTTAAAAATACAAATAAAAACCACAAACATAATACAATATTAAAACGAATTAAACTAAAACCCTGCACTAAAATCCCATATAAAAACTAAAACTAAGCCCCTAAAAACCCTAAAAACAGTTTAATTACCCCAGGCCAGCCAAGCAGAAGAAGTGTGTTTTTAATTTTTGACGGAAGGAGCGGAGGTCCGTGGCTGTTCTAATTTCGGGGGGAAGGTCGTTCCAGAGGGTCGGGCCCGCCACAGAGAAGGCCCTTCCCCTGGGCGTCGCCCGCTGGCATAACCTAGTGGACAGCACCTGGAGAAGTCCCTCTCTGTGGGAGCGAATCGGCCGCAGGGATGTATGGGGCAGGATGCGATCCCGCAGATAGCTAGGTCCCGTGCCATGGAGCGCTTTGAAGATGATAACCAACACCTTGAAGCGCACCCGAAAGATGACAGGCAGCCAATGCAGCTCCCGCAGGAGCGGTGTTACATGGGAAAACCTAGAGGTTCCCATAACTGCCCACGCGGCTGCATTCTGGACAAGCTGAAGTCTTCGGGTGCACCTCAAGGGGAGCCCCATGTAGAGAGCATTACAGTAGTCCAGTCGGGATGTCACGAGAGCATGAGTGACTGTGCAAAGGTAGTGGCATCATCACTAGTGGTAGTGGCAGAGATGATTGTTGGTGATGGTGGTGGAGGAGGAGGAGGAGAAGGAAATGCATGAGGATAGCATTCATTGGCTTAGAACTACACTAAACCTATCAAATCTCAATGACCGCCATTTTGTTATTTTTAATAGAAATATCAAAAGTGGTGGAGGAGAAAGAGGAATAGGTGATGACTAAGATGAAAATAATTAGAAGGAAGGAAAGGATGATGACAATGATGTTACACACTGCTATAGGGATGATAAACTGTTCTGGCTTTTGTACCATCTCCCTAGATTAGCGAACAGATAGAAGGCAGAGTATAAAATGAATGCACAATCGTCTCAAAGTATTACCCATCCATCATATCGGAAATGAGAAAAAGTGAGAAAAAGAGTAAGAAAAGGGGAAAAGAAAACTGAAGAGTATTTGCTTGGTTGGCACATCATCAATAAGACACCATTAGTTTTTAAAAGGAGATACTTAACTGATTTGCTTGTTCGAACACGGTTACAGTGGCAGTTTTGCCTTTAGCAGTTTTCCACTTGAATTACAGGGATAAATTTTTTATAAAAATGCCACACTGAAGGATATTAACGATGCAACAAATTGGTGTTCTAAGGATGTTATCTATTTATTTTTATAAGTGTGTTTAATTGCACATTTTTCTTAAATTTCTAATTACACCCTTGCTCTAAAACTGATGTCTGGTTTGTTTAAAGATGCATTTTCGTACTAAATATGTTACATTATTTTTAGTTATGCCGAAGACAGTTCGCGAAGAAATAATGTCAAAATATGAGGGTGGATTAGAAACCACATTATTAATAGAGGAGGCTGTCTGCATATGAAAAAAGGAAAATAAATAAAGTTCTCCACAAGAAGTAAGAGCCCCTTCCATTTCTTTCACAAATCTTATTTTATTAGAGTCTAAATGCCAGTTTCATAAAATATAAATTTAGTAGCATGATCAGAATTGCATTATCCATTTATTTTGCATTTAACATCTGCATATTAACTCATCCTTCAAGGTAGGATAAAGTAACCCAAAACTGTAAACATATTGGTATGATTTTGACTTGATCTTTAGCCTGCACTGATGGAACAAGTTCTATTCAGGTTTTTAAAGTAAAGCTTTGAGCACGGGTAGTCAACCTTTTTATACCTATTACCCACTTTTGTATCTCTGTTAGTAATGAAATTTTCTAACTACCCACCGGTTCCACAGTAATGGTTTATAAAGTAGGGAAGTCAATCAAATTTTAAAAAAAGGAAAGTGCTACAGTATCAGACAAAACCCCTACCACCCACCATGAAAGCTGCAACGCCCACTAGTGGGTGGTAGGGACCAGGTGGACTACGACTGGCTTAGATCCTAAATAAATTTTTTATCAATCACTATTTATGCTAGAAATCAGGATTACACAAGCAGAGGTGGTATTCAGCGGGTTCTGACCAGTTCTGGAGAACCAGTAGTGGAAATTTTGAGTAGTTCAGAGAACCGGTAAATACCAGTTCTGACTGGCCCCGCCCCCATCTTTTCTCTGTCTCCTGAGTCCCAGCTGATTGGGTGGGAATGGGGATTTTACAGTATCCTTCACCTGCCACGCCCACCAAACAATACCACTTCAGACAAATGGTTATCCAACATCTTCTTAAAGACTTGCAGTGTTGGGGCATTCACAACTTCTGGAGACAAGCTGTTCCACTGATTAATTGTCCTAACTGTCAGGAAATTTCTCCTTAGTTCTAAGTTGCTTCTCTCCTTGATTAGTTTCCACCCATTGCTTCTTGTCCTGCCCTCGGGTGCTTTGGAGAATAACTTGACTCCTTCTTCTTTGTGGCAGCCCCTGGATTCCAAAGCAGTTTACAATAAAACCAAATACTAAAATTATTTTTAAAGATTATAGTGAAAGCAATGCAACACAATCCAAGACAAAGTCAAAATCAGTAACATTCAAATCAATTCATCATTACACGCTTGGCAAATGGGATGATTCTTATTTTTGGGAGAATACTGGGGATGTGAGGACTATGATAACCTGGAGAGGTTATCATAGCCTTAGACCCACAAGGATACTCCTTCTGTGGTGACCCTTTCTAGATGAATCTCAAGCGGGAGGGACACACTCAAAAGACTCCAAGCTTGTGATTTAGGTAACAAAATAGATATAATGGGAGACCCAATCGCTCCAACCGCCAGGCCTGAAGCAGTTTAGGGTTTCAAAGGTCAACACCAACATCTATAAGGGAGAAAAAAGTGAGAGCAAAAATGTCAAGGGATTGTCTGTCTCCGTTCCACTTCACTAATTACACGCGGTTGGGTAATAAGATACGCTGAAGGGCTCCAGCAATGGACTATTCCACCTCCGCTCTGTCTACTTTGAGCTGTATTTTATGAGAGCTCTTAAAAATGGAATGAATCCGTGAGACATATGTAGAAGGTCTGTGGCACCAAAATATACCGTCAACCGTTACTTATTTTCATAAAATTTGCATTAGTCTTCTCAGATACAGAGGTTTTTTTAAAAATAGGATTATGTTTCCTAAACACTGACATAAACATAAGTTAAATTCTCCCTTATTGTTTCCATATTTTGAGAGAAAATAAGCTCAGTATTGCTTATTAAGGAGGTGAGGTCCACTCTCACATTCCTGGCCTTTGAGAATACCCTAAAAACTTGACTCCGCCTCTTGGCTTGGGGCCTACTACTTTTTTCCACGTTTTAATTTTTTTTTAAATTAAACATAAAAAATTCAATGTCCACATAAATAGTGTGTTGTCTAGGTACAATTAGTTTTAAGAAGTAATAATCATAATAATAACAATAATCTTCATAACATAATAATAATATTTGCTTATGCATTTTAGTGAATCTTCCTTTTGTAATTAATCATTCTCTTACACATTTAAGTTTCTAATTTCTGTTTCTGCTAGTTCGCCATTGATAAAAAAATCCCATGTTTAAAAGTATTCAGTTTCTTCCTTCTCCTTAATTTTTCGTGTTAATCTAGCCATTTCTACACATTCTAATTATTTTAAATTACATTTTCCTCTGCAGGTATCTCTTCGTTTTGGCCTGGGGCCTACTATATTGAAGTTGATTCACATGCCCATCATTTTGTTTTGTTTTTTTAACTTTTAACTTTTTCATTATTTTTTCTAACTTTATTTGTTTTGAGCACTTTTTACATTTTTTATTATATTATAAGCTTTCCAAAGTTGCTGTATCAGTGAGATAAGTGACTTAGAAATTTTAAAAATTAAGTAAATAAGAAAATAAACATACATGTACAAGTGCTAAAAATAATCGCAAGCAAGAATGTTTCCATTAGGAAAATAGGTTAGTATTAAGAGAAATGTGTACGAACATTCACAAATGTCTTTGTGGGAAACCATTTCTAAAGTTTATAAATCAGAATGACATCTAGGACAAAATTAAAGTTTAAAACGACAACTTGAATGTGGGTGGATTCCATCAAAACAGCTGTAGAAATTCCTAAGAGATAATTAAAAAAATTAATTATTCTGTCTCATTCTCCTTGCCACACTTCAAGGAGCATTCAGACATACAGGAAAAGGCTTCAGAGAAGTGCAATGGTAGAAAGATTGATTTAAGCATTCAAACAGAACTTATGGCAGCATTCTTCAAGTCTCATAGAAGAAAAGCACAGCCACATGATAGACTGCAGGTCAGGGGTATCAAACGCAAGATCTGCGGGGCTGCCCTGCAAACATTGAAAGACCAACCCACAGTGCCTCCGCCAGCTAAAACAGAGCTCGCGGCCCTCCTGAGCTCCGTTTTCTCTGGCAGAAGTGTCGCAGGAAGCCGTCGCAGCTAAAAATGAAGCTCGCAAGCCCGTTTTCACTGGCAGAGTGCTCGGGCCTCCACAGGCACCCCTGACATGAGTGACGTTGAACTGGCTGGCCACACCCACTCTATTTCCCCAAGATCAAGCACAACCCTGATGCGGCCCTCAATGAAATCAAGTTTGACCTCCATGCTGTAGTCCATGAAAAACATGATCTTAACATATAACAAGATTCCACTTAAATCTAAGAACAAAACAAAACTACTATTATTACAAAATGTTCCTTTTTCATTCATTTGTGTAGATGAGTGGTGGTAACTAAGAGTAGGACAAACTAAAACAAACCCAAAATGGAATTTCCCTTGAAGATTGAGAAGAATTTCTTTAAGATTTTCCTTTAACATAAACAAATATATATTCTCATTGTATCCATTGGCAAGAATGCAGGCGCTCTCTTATCATCTGACTGAAAAACAGCTGATCACTAATAATTTAATAGCTAAATGTTGTGAGGGCAGGTGATCATTAAACCCCCCCTCCCCAGGGCTGAAGTCTATATGCATGTGTGTATGTTGAAATACAAATTTAAGAACCTTGGAATACTTTGAAGTTAATCAGAATGCATGACTACCTCTCATAGAAAAAGGATTCAAGATAACCCTGGAACATTTTAGAAACTTTCCTGGACATATCTAATTTCTGCCTTTGAAGAGCTAGGATAATAGATTTCATGCGTATTTAAAAGCTCTGACTTGCCCAGTTTGAATCCCATTCATTTGGTACTTACAGTTACAAAATTTAGGGATTTTCTTGATTTATTGTTCACCTTTTATCCTCAGATTAGGATAATCAGTTTTTCTAAGACAATTACCTCATACTATGCACACCTGATGGTAAAAGTATGTAATACATATAAAGAAAAAAGGCTTGGACTTAAACTGCCATTTTAAACCTATTTCAATCTGGGCTTCTTAACTAGAAGGTTGGCAGTTTGAGACCCAAGCATCACGTGACGGGGTGAGCTCCCTTTTCTGTTCCAACTCCTGCCACCCTAGCAGTTTGAAACCATGTAAACCATGTAGATAAATAGGTACCATTTCAGTGGGAAGGAAATGCAGGCCACACCCACACTAGCTTCCTGAAAGGGGGGGGGAATGGCGTGATATGTCAATGATAATAATGTGATACCAAGAGTTTGACACCCGTGCCCTAGAGTCAGACACGACTGGCAGGGAAACCTTTCCCTTTATACCTTTAGTGTAATGTAATATTTGGTTCCCCAACATAAAAACATTTAAAATTTGAGGGTTCAGAAAAAAATACAAACTTCCCCACTATTAGTGAAAAGAGTATTTTTCAGAGTATAAGATGCACCCTTTTCTGTTGTGGCCCAGCAGGGACCGACTGAGCTGCTGATGGACTCTGATAGCAAGGCACAGTCTGAGTCTGCCCCGGAAGCTGAGGAAGACTCTGGAGAGTGTTCAGAGTCAGAGCAGGAACCAGAGAGGCTGGTTGGTGATCAGGAGGTGCCTGAGGCATGGAGCAGTGGGGAGGATCAAAGGCAGTTTGTCTCTGATGCTAGAGTGAGGAGAGCTGAGAAGCGGAAGCAGCAGGCTCACAGAAGGGGATTAAGCACCAGGTGGTTGTTGATTGGCCCCTCCCAAGAGAGCTTATAGGTGAGGCGATGGGAGGGGACATTTGCAGGAAACAACCGTTCGGAAAGGAGCCATGATTGTCTGTCTGTGAATTCAGCTCATGCCTGTTCTGTGAAAGAGTTTTGCAGGTCTGTGTGAAAAGTTGCTGCAGAGTTAAGCGTGTGACGTGAATGTCCTGGGATTTCAGCCAAAAGACTGGTTATGTTGCCTAATTAATAGTGACCAACAGCCAAGTCTAGGTTATTGTCTATTTGAAGGCCTCAGACAGAACACTTTTCCCTCAAAAAAGAGGCTGAAAATCTGGGTGCGTCTTATACACTGAATACAGCATTTCTGGTTTCTCGAAACCCCGCCCCCTTCACCAAAATGGCCATGCATAGCCTTTAGGAGGCTCTCAGAGAGCTCCTGGGGGCTGTGAGAGGGCAAAAAGTGAGCAAAGAATGGGCTGTTTTTCCTCAATTTTGCCCCCTGAGCCCCAGCTCCATGTCCTTTAAAAAAACGGGTCCATTTTCATGAAAAATGGGCTGTTTTTGGGACGTCTGCAGAGTGCAAAAACTTTTTTCTATTTGCCTCTTCAAAACCTTGGTGCGTCTTATTCTCTGAAAAATATGGTAAGTCGTCTGGTGTATTTCCTGTCTGGTGTATTTAGAAATCAAAGGACCGTGGAAAAATTGAAGGAACATTGTCCTTTTGAAGCACTGTGGTGCCTTGCTTTTAACTGATGAACTGCCATGGCATCATCTGGGGAAAACATTTATTTTGCAGATTTATGCCTGCCCTTCAGCTACTCTTAGTCGTATCAGCACATGCAATTATTTTCTGAACAGCTTGCGAAACCTTCTTGTGCATCCCGAAGCACAAACCTTGAGGCAACTCATAACTGCCTCTTCCAAACCATCCCTTCGGACAACTCTGCTGCCAGAATGATCTGACTACAAGCTACAGACCATGTTATGAGAAAGCTGTTAGCAGTTCTGGATATTTGGCTCTGCTTCCCTTGGCTTTTTCTCACTTTTCAATTCACCATGTCATGCTCCTAGAGTGAATGATAGTCAAGTAGCCACACACAAAAAATTGTGCCTCTGTATCTAATGATCTAAATGGGTCTAGTAAGCAGTAAAAAAAGGTAAAGGTAAAGATTTCCCCTGCCCAGATGTGTCTGACTCTAAGGTGCAGCTTCTTAGCCAAGGGAGCCAGCTAAGGGCCTAAGCCGTGGCGACACAGTGGCTAGAGTGCAGTACTGCAGGCTACCTCTCCTGACTGCCTGCTGCCTGCAATTTGGTAGATACAATCTCACCAGGCTGAAGGTTGACTCCTTGAGGATTCCTTCCAAGGTCAGTAAAATGAGGACACAGATTGTTGGGGGCAATAGGCTGACTCTGTAAAACTGTTTGGAGGGACTGTAAAGCACTGTGAAGTGGTATATAGGTTTAAGTGCTACTGCTATTGTCCAAAAAGGCTTCCGTGATCATGTGGTCAGCATGACTATTCATCAAGACACAAGGAACACTGTTTCCTTCTCACCAAAGTGGTACCTATTCATCTATTTGCATTTGCATGCTTTCGAACTGCTCGGTGAGCAGGAGCTGGAGCAAGGATGAGAGCTCACCCTGTCATGCAGTGCTCGGGTCTCAAACCTGGTATGTCAGCTTTCCAACTGACAAGCTGAGCATCATCAATCACTGAGCCATCACGTCCCCCACAAAGCAATGAAAGAATATGTACTGGTAGACCTCGAGTGACGACCACAATTGAGTCCAAAATTTATGTTGCTAAATAAAACATTTGTTAAGTGAATTTGCCACAGTTTACGACTTTCTTGCACGGTTGTAATGTGAATTATTGCATTTGTTAAATTAGTAAACCTTAATTAGTAAATCTTAATTAGTTAAATTAAGAGCTGTGGTGGCGCAGTGGTTAGAATATAGTACTGCAGGCTACTTCTGCTGACTGCCGGCCGCCTGCAATTTGGCAGTTTGAATCTCAGCAGGCTCAAGGGTGACCCAGCCTTCCATCTTTCCAAGGTGGGTAAAATGAGGACCCAGATTGTTGGGGGAAATAGACTGACTCTGTAAACCACTTAGAGAGAGCTGTAAAGCACTGTGAAGTGGTAGATAAGTCTAAGTCCAATTGCTAGTAACACAATTGCTAAGACTAATATCAAACACGAAAACATCAGGGCAAAAGAGTATCACTATTCAAGCAAACATATAAATATATGTTACTGAACCTTTAAAAGTCAAGGTCAGTGGAAAGCAGATTAATACTTTTTGGAACAAAGGAATTCTACCAATATGGTTTAAATTGATTTCCCGCCCCTTTCCATGCAGATCAAACTGAAACAAAATTAAGTATTACACTTATTGTCCCTTCCTTTTTAGAAGCAGTTTTGATTATTTTCAGACAGCTTTCGACTGCTGGCTCATACATACCCTTTGGGTTCCCTTAATAGAAACTGTAAATATTTTTGAATCGGGAATGTGCACAAGGTCAACTAACATTCCCCTCTCTTAAAAAGTATTGATGATGAAAAAGCAATTTGGTGAATTAAATTGATATTGGTTTTCTCCTTCTACCTATGGCAGCTTCAATTTTTCCTTGATGGAGTGCATATCCCCTCCCCTCTTTGTATAGACAATTAAATGTGTGTATCTATTTGCTAATTTTAGACAGTATCTTTAGGATAAGAATTATGAACAAATTAAAAGGAAAGCACGTAATATGATAGGGCAGTGATGGCTAATCTTTTTGTTGTTGCTTGCCAAAAGCACGGGCGGCTGCACCCAATATGGAATGCGTGTGCGACACTCCCCTGCATGCCCCACGCCCTGTGCATGCGCATGTGACCCCTCCCCGCGCTCCCCCTGTCTCCCTGTGCATATGCACATGGTACTTCCTCGCACACCATTTTTGGCCTAGTAGGACTCCCTGCAGCCTCCTGGGACCAAAAATGGGCCACGGTGGGGGAAAATTCTGCACTCCCCTGTGCAAGTGCACGCATCTCCCGCATGCGCCCTGCTCCCCTCGCCCCCCATGCACAGCAGAGACCTGAAAATCAGCTGGCCAGTAGGAGGCGCTGGTGCATGCGTGGTGGAGCTGAGCTGGCATGACGGCTCGCATGCCTGCAGCGAGGGGTCTGCGTGCCACCTGTGGTACATGTGCCATAAGTTTGCCATCACAGTGATAGGGCAACACATGTAGAAATGTGTTAGGGCAACATATGTGGAAGTGTAATGATTTTCCCCACTTTTGCTCCTTTCCTTTATGAAATTCAGTAACTGAAAATCCCTCTCTGAAAAAATATTCATCAATACTGGATGGCTTCAGGTCACAGAAAAGTAATCTCGGTAGCTATAAATGTGTGGTGGAACATATATATGAACTCTGCAAACTCTACAAAGCTTTGAAAGGTACCAGAACACCAAAGCCGAGATAATCTATTAAACTATAGAAATGATGTTAACCCTACCAGGATGTTCTAAAGCATAGCAATGTAAAGTGCATCAGCTCTTGAATTCAGAAGGTAGTCGGTAAATTCTTCTTGGAAAACTTATTTTGTGTCAAAATTCAGCTCCATCAGATTGCCAAACTTCCAGCAGAAACCATCTCAGCTTTATTCAATGGGATTTTCTTCAGCTGTGTTGAGGCTGTATTTGAAACATGTGTCACGGTTCAACACACCTAACGAGAGAAGGCTTGAGGTTCCTCAAAGTTCCATTTTATTAGAGATGTCACATTGGCACATGTGGGAAAACCCGAATCTGAAAGTTTCCAGGTTTCCCACACCCAACTGAAAGTTCAAGTGCCTGCCCAGCACCCACATGTCCATCGCATGGTCCAGTCAGACCCTGTCCCAACTGGAGATGCCTCCCAGTCACGCCACTCTAGGTAGATGCCTCCCAGTCATGCCACATCCTCACGGCCGATTCGCTCCCACAGAAAGGGACTTCTCCGGGTACCGTCCACTAGACTTTGTCAGCGGGCGACGCCCAGGGGAAGGGCTCTCTCTGTGGCGGGCCCAGCCCTCTGGAACGACCTTCCCCCCGATATCAGAACGACCACGGACCTCCGCTCCTTCCGCCTGAAATTGAAGACTCATCTTTTCCGCCTGGCTGGCCTAGGGTAGTCTCTCTCTCTATGGGTTTTTAAATGTACATATATATTTAGTGGGAATTTTTAGTTAAGGGATTTTAGCACAGGAATAAGTTTAATTTGTTTTAAATTTGTATGTACTTTGTATATTTATTGCTTTTATTTTCCCTGTGCACCGCCCCGAGTCCCTGTGGGGAGAGGGAGCGGTCAATAAATTCAACATTATTATATTATTATAGAGGGCAAAATGTCCTTGACACTCTGGGAAAGGAATGTTATTTACACTATGTATCTACCATACTCCATATAATTCCCCCTCTCTCATTTTTCCCACAGCATTAAGTGTGGCAGGCCTGAAGGCCCCATGCAAAAGATGGCTTACAGGTCTGACAACATGGCTGGCAATTTTGAATGTGCAGTCCCAAGCTGACACATGTTTCAAACCCACAGGCACACAATCATGCATATGTGATGCACACACTGGGATGACAACTCTTAAGACCATACACTTCCCCCACCATCACTTTTGAAATGCGATAATCTGCCGTATTCCATTTCTAAACACTTTAGCATCTCAAAAAAGCTTTTCAGAAGATGGGTTTTTTTTTGGGGGGGGGGATAACAAAAATGTTATCCCAAAAATGGGTAAAATGTTCCACCGTTTGATTTTTTTTTTACTGCATTCTACAGAATTGCATTCTTCCTTTATTTTGAAAAAGAAAACCCCTCTGATATAACAATATATATTACATGATAGCAGTATTACAATACAATACAATACAATAGCAGAGTTGGAAGGGACCTTGGAGGTCTTCTAGTCCAACCCACCACCTAGGCAGGAACCTTATATCTTTTCAGACAAATGGCTATCCAACAACTTCTTAAAGACTTGCAGTGTTGGGGCATTCACAACTTCTGGAGACAAGCTGTTCCACTGACTAATTGTTCTAACTGTCAGGAAATTTCTCCTCAGTTCTAAGTTGCTTCTCCAGTATTTGAGTGCCACAAAGATGAGGGGGGCATCTTATTTTCCAAAGCACCAGAAGGCAAAACAAGAAAAAATGGATGGAAACTAATGAAAGTGAGAAGCAACCTGGAATTAAGGAGAAACTTCCTAACAGTGAGAAGAATTAACCAGTGGAACAGCTTGCCTTTAGAGGTGCTTCATCATTGGAGGGTTTTAAGAAAAAAAAACTGGACAGCCACTTGTTTGAAATGGCATGGTATAGGGCAGCGGTTCTCAACCTGTGGGTCGCGACCCTTTGGGGGGGTCAAATGACCCTTTCACAGGGGTCGCCTAAGACCATCGGAAAACACATATTTTTGATGGTCTTAGGAACCGAGACACCAAATTTATGGTTTGGGGTCACTACAACATGAGGAAATGTATTAAAGAGTCGCAGCATTGGGAAGGTTGAGAACTACTGGTATAGGGTCTCCTGCTTGAGCAGGTGGTCAGACTAGAAGACCTCCAAGGTTCTTTCCAGCTCTATTCTGATAGATACATTTTATACAATCTGATTGGAGGAGATGCTGAATTGTGACTTAACACAGCCTTTTTGAAGAAATCATTTCTATATTAAAAGAGTCTGTTGTTATGATGATGAGTTCCGTTTGTCATGCTAATGTTATACTATTATGATTTTTATTATATGTTATATCAATATAAACGAGCCACATGAAATGACTGTAGACTCTAGCTTAAATAACCTGGAATATTTGTGATCAATAAACTGACAGCTGAAATCCTATTTTCTGTTTTCTTCTAAGCTTAATTATAACTCATTTTTAGACTCTCTTACTATAAAGTTGCATTTTGCAATTTTGATGAACACCACACAGCTTGGCTGATGCTTTACTCAGAATATATAACTGAGTTAAGAATAACTTTGTTACATTTGCACTATTTCTTTGAGGTGGGAAACAAGTTTTTCACTCAGGTGGATTATTATTCAAGTTAGATATCTTTCAAAACAGTCAAATAACTGTGAAATGTATTTTAATAATATGCAGAAGAAAGCACGAGTTCAGGAATCCAAACACAGCAGTCCACAGCTCCCATATTTTATTATGTATGTATTCATTAATATAAATATTTAGATCTCAGCCACCGAAACATCTGGTTTGCCCTTTTTTTATGGTGATACTATAATAGACAAGCCCTCTTCTTTAGGAGTCTGGACAGAATAATCTATTGTTGTGAAAAGTGAAGCCAACATTGGGACTCATCAATCTACGTTCTTTCTTTTACCTTATCCATTAAGTTTCTACTACTGACTAGCAAAGACTCTGGATAGTTATAGTCACAGATAAAACCAGAATGAATAATAATTAGATTTATTAAAAACTAGCTATACCCGGCCACGCGTTGCTGTGGCCCAGTCTGGTTAAATGGCCAACCAATCTGTGTGTAGATCTACACCTGCACACATACACACACTCTCTCTCTATGGGCCACCTGGGAGTTTGCTATCTCAGTGCCTTGTTTTGGCCCTAAGAGGCTTCCATACATTGCTGACGAAATGACAGTTGGAAAGCAGCCGGATAGGCGGGGCTACAGGGAGGTGAAAACCTGATCAGTGGGTACATTTTACATTTGTGTACCTTGCACATGACACATGTGTGCTAGGCACAAAATGAATACGTATTCTATTATCGGAAGTCCTTGGGAACATTGTGTCAAAATTTGGTGTAAATCGGTGCAGTAGTTTTTGAGATTAGCGGCTTCGTACAAACTATTTTACATTTTTATTTATATAGATGATGAAAAGCAACAGTAAAAAAAAACTGTGAGCAATGAATAAAATGTCTGTTTTAAAGATGATCTTTAAGGTAAAGGTAAAGTTTCCCCTCACAGATATGTGCTAGTTGTTCCCGGCTCTAGTGGACGGTGCTCATCTCTGTTTCAAATCTGAAGAGCCAGAGCTGATCGAAGACGTCTTTGTGGTCATGTGGCCGGCATTACTAAACGTTGAAGGCGCATGGAATGCTGTTACCTTCCCATCAAAGGTGGTCCCTATTTTTCTACTTACATTTTTACAAGGCTTTTGAACTGCTAGGTTGGAACAAGTAATCTGTTAAAAAAACAACATGAAAACTATCTTTACAAGCTGCTAAAACAATAGGTGGCTGTTTATTTTCTCTTTAATTACTTTGGCTTACTACTTCTTATTTCTTTTCAGAATTTCACATCCTGCTAGTTATGACAAGGGTAGTAAACCTATTTCAAAGGTCAGTGGGTCCCATTGCTTTAGAGGAGTTTTGAAAATACTTTGCTGATGGAGTTGTATTCAGTACATTGCAGACTGAGCCTGACAAGAGAGAATTGCAATTCTATTCTTTCCTCCGCCACTGACAAGCCTCTTTTAAAATTGGAGAGAGTTAATAAGCAATATGACGTCATATAATGAGCAGGTTGCCAGTCCCAAAAAGAAAATGTCAGGCCTTCCATGGCCATCCTTGCCCTTGACGGGGCCCAGTGATTCTAGTCAGGATAATTTGTTTTTCATCAGGCTCAGATTGTTGTTATGGATGTTTCCATTATCTCCTGCTTGATTCACAACCCAGATTTTCAGGCCTTCTTGCATGTTAACAAGACTGTAATTTCAAATGTTGGGTCTGTCTGAACCAGGGTTTCATCATAAACCTTCCCATGTTTGTTAGCCTGTGCAACAGTACTACAAAAAACATGTTTCAGCTGGAGCGTCAAAGTATTATGAAAGACCATCCTCTGTGGCCATCATGGGATTAAGGTAAAGGTTTCCCTCACACATATGAGCTAGTCATTCCTGACTCTAGGGGGCGGTGCTCATTTCCGTTTCAGAGCCAAAAAGCCAGCGCTGTCTGAAGATGTCTTCATGGTCATGTGGCCGGCATGACTAAGGTGACCAGACGTCCCGCTTTTGGCAGGACAATCCCGCTTTTCAAGAATTAGTCCTACGCCCCGCCACCTCTTTAAAATGTCCCGCTTTTTGTCTGGAGAGGTGGGGGGGGGGGCGGGCGGCTGCTGCTCTGCATGCACTCAGAGGTGGCCTGCGCCCAGGGCAGTAGCGCAGGCAGGAAGCGGCGCCCAGAGCAGGCTGGCGGGCAGGCGAGGGCCCGTGAGGGAGGAGCGAGCGAGAAGCCAGCAGGCAGAGGAGGAGGAAGAGGATAGCTGCGCATGGCAGGGGTGCGGCCCTGAACCCCCCAGCCAGCGAGGGAACCTCAGGTACGGCCAGTGAGGGAAGCAGCGGCTGCAGGGCCAGGAAACACTGCTGAGCCTCCCCCCCCCGGTCAATGGTGTCCCGCTTGACAAATTTTCAAATCTGGTCACCTTAGACATGACTAAATGCCAAAGATGCATGGAATGCTGTTACCTTCCCACCAAAGGTGGTCCCTATTTTTCTACTTGCATTTTTTACATGCTTTTGAACTGCTAAGGTGGCAGAAGCTGGGACAAGTAACGGGAGCTCACTCCATGACATGGAGCTAGGGATTCGAATCAGCAAACTGCTGACCTTTCTGATCGACAAGCTCAGCGTCTTATCATGAGATTACATCATGGGATTACAGCTAACCTTTTTTCCCCCTTCATTCTCCTTATACCTTTTTAAACCAATTTACTTTTTAGAGCCTTCAAATTTGGAAGAATTTTGACACTCCAGATTTTTTTGTCTCTGAAATATAATATCTGAAGTCTTGCCATCTGTCACTAAGTTAATCAGTACAGGTAAAACTTTGGAAAGTCCACTGTCACAGGAGGAACAAGTATATTTTGCTCAAAAATCCAAATTGTGCAAAGTTTGCCTGTCTAAATGTCATGAATAATATCCAGTAACTAGATATTTAATTGGGAGAAACCTTTGTAAAGCTTTCAAAAGAGACAGTTTTGTTGAAATTCAGGATTTTCTCTTTCTAAAATCCCATATCTGTAAGCATTTCCTTTCCTATTACCACTCTTTATTTATAAGATCTTTGTTAACTTCTAATATATAACTAAGGTAAAGGTTCCCCTTGCACATATGTGCTAGTTGTTCCCGACTCTTGGGGGCGGTGCTCATCTCTATTTCAAAGCCGAAGAGCCAGTGCTGTCTGAAGACGTCTTCGTGGTCATGTGGCCGGCATGACTAAATGCCGAAGGCACATGGAATGCTGTTACCTTTCCACCAAAGGTGGTTCCTATTTTTTCTACTTGCATTTTAACATGTTTTCGAACAGTTAGGTTGGCAGAAGCTGGAACAAATAACCGGAGCTCACTCCATTACACAGTGCTAGGGATTCGAACTGCCAAATGGGCTGACCTTTCTAATAAGCAAGCTCAGCTTCTTAGCCACTGAGCTACCATGTTCCTGCTATAACTACCGTAAAAAAGCAAAAAAGAGATTTTCCCAAACAGCACTAATATTCTCCATTTGAAACTGACATTAATACCCCCTCCCTTTTTTTTTAATGCTAAAGTCTCCTGGAAAGTGATAATGAGTTTGAATTTCTTTCAGCAAGTACAGTGCAAAGTAAGTTGGTTAACTTGAGTGTTACACCACTGGTAGAAAATGTGAGTGTCGGTAGTTTTAAAATAACAATTGTAATGTGCAAAGCTTGAAGGGTGTTATGGTACATTAGTTTAGTGTGCTAACAAATATAGCTTGTTTTGTGTATGTGTCATTTGGGAAATCTGATTCAGTTCCTGGGCTGAATTCCTAGTTCCAGTATGGTGAATTTTGTGATTCCATTATAGCACATTCATTCTGGGTGGGGCTTGAGTTAATTAAACTTCTGTAAGTAAAATTAACACTCTGTAGGCTTGTGAGACTGCACTGGAAAAGTAATTGGCCCATTGGTATGCTTCATATGAAATTCTTGCTCTGAATTTAATCCAGTCGTTTCCAATAGCAACAGTTATTTTATATAAGCACGTTTTCTGCAAACTATTTGATGAGAAAGAGCTATAAATCCCTGAATTGTTCTGTATTAACAAGCCCCATTTCCAAGAATAAGCTTAATCATAATATAAGATTGGATTCTGACTGTTGACATGGAATTTAGCCGCCCAGATGTGGTGTGCATAATTATACTTATAAAGTTCTGCTGTAGCACTCCCCATCCCATCCCCAATCCTTTTGTGCTTGTTCTTATAAAATATCTTGAAATGAAGGGGGGCTGCCATAAAAAAAGAGAGGGGTCAACCTATTTTTGAAAGCACCAGAAGGCAAGAGAAAAAACAACAACAATGGATAGAAACTAATCAAGGAGAGAAGGAACCTAGAACTATGGAGAAATTTCCTGACAGTGAGAACAATTAAGCAGTGGAACAGAAGTTGCCTCCAGAAGTTGTACTGTAGGGGCTTCATCACTGGAGGCTTTTAAGAAAACACCAGACAGCTATATGCCTCCCTATAGGGTTTCCTGCTTGAGCAGGGAACTGAACTAGAAAACCTCCAAGGTCCCTTTCAACTCTTATTATTCTGTATTCTGAGATGAGGGTTGGTTGGTTGATTGATTGATTGATTGATTGATTGATTGTTTGTTGTTATTAGCTGCGAAGTCATGTCTGACCCATCACGACCCCAAGGACAATGTTCCTCCAGGCCTTTGTGTCTTCTACCATCCTCTGGAGTCCATATGAAATCATGCCTACTGTTTCTGGTTGGTTGGTAGAATTTCAAATTATGATCCAATCAGAAAGACTGTAGTAATCAGATTATATGATTCCCCTTTCCAGGGGGAAATTAAAACATTTTTGCTTTTTTATGTTTCCCTTTCTTTAAAACCTACAATCTCTTGCTGATTTTGGAGATTGCTGCATTTAGGAACAATGACACTAGCTCTTAGACTTATATACCGCTTTACAGTGCTTTACGGCTCTCTCTAAGTGATTTACAATCAGTATATTGCCCCCAACAATCTGGGTCCTCATTTAACTCACCTTGGAAGGATGGAAGGCTGAGTCAACCTTGAGCT